>CM065431.1:37537500-42337500 GCA_033030585.1 Hippophae rhamnoides
CATGAAGCTTGGGATAGGTTCAAAATGTTTCTCACTCAATGTCCCCATCATAGCTTTCCCTACGGTTGCGAGAACCAATTCTTTTACGATGGACTTACACAACAATGTCGGTTCATTGTCGACAACGCCGCGGGAGGAGCGATAGGAGAAAAGACTGCATCGAAACGTATAATCTCTTTGAGATGTTGGGTGCTAATTCCCACAGAAAAGCTCCAGAGTGAGAAAAGTGGTGTTCGCGAGATTGACTCCGGTAATGAAGTTCAACAACAACTTGTTCAACTGACTAAGCAAGTTGCCGCTTCTCGCTACACAAACCAACACAAATAATGAACAATATGGTTTGTACTGACAACGTGGGACAAGGATGCTTGAAGCACTGTCCATATCGAGGAGATACTGTTGGACTGGCGAGGTTAATGTGTTGGGAGCGTATCAACAAAGACCAAGGTTTGATCCCAATTCAAATACCTATAATCCTGGGTGGAGAAGTCATCCAAATTTCTCTTGGAGGCAAAATAACCCTCCTTTCCTCAAAGCTCAAACCAGGCAGCCAGAATTCCACCCACCTATTCCACGAAGCATTCCAAATAAACCAACCCTGGAGGACAACTTGAATTCTTTTATTCAAGTTTGTAGGGACAATCAATCAAAAACCAATCAACGGTTGGACTCTGTGGAAGCTTCTATCAAAAAGGTGGAAGTTCAAGTTGAACAGTTAGTTGAACATTTGCAGAAAGGCAAAATTGAAACTTAAATGAATTCAATGAAGAGGAGACATTGGGTTTTTCATTCTGCAATCTCCAAGCAACGTCTTACTAGAAGACGATAAATTTTAGTCCTACATGGGAGGTCACCCATTATTGTATTTTCCTTTGTTTTAGTTTGCGTGTAATAAAAAAAAATAAAAAAAAATATATATTTCAAATAAAATAAATTCGTTTGTTTCAAAAATTGTGTCCCTTCGTTTAAATTAAAAAAAAAAAATAATAAAAAAATAAATAATTTAGGTTCCTTGCATTTTTTTTAGAGATATCTACCATTGTTTTTAAAAGCAAAATGCTGATTCACAATAGGAGGAGGATCATTTTCAACTACAAACAACCATGGGAGATGCTGAAGATAGGCGGAAAAAGATGAAAGACTATACAATGCCAATCATTGGCAATGTAACTTCCGGCATCCAATTGCAAGAGGCTGCAAGGAATTATGAATTGAAAAAGATTCATTATTCTTTGTTGCCTTCCTTTTACGGTATCCCTAATGAAGATCCTTTGCATTTCATTCGAGAATTCTATGCTATTGTCCAAACCTTTCCACTACATGAAATTAGTGAAGATCAACTTAGGATGAGGTGTTTTCCTTACACTCTCAAAGATAAAGCTTGGTCATGGTTCATTACTCTACAGTCGGAGTTCTCTTAAAACTTGGGAGGCGATCTATGAAATTTTTATGGGTAGGTTCTATTTCCATCAAAAGACTGTTGATCTAAGAACAAAGATAGCAACATTTTCTCAAATGAATGAAGAGCCATTTCATGAAGCTTGGAAACGATTCAAAATCCTTTTCACTCAATTTCAAAAACATACCTTTCCACTACAAACTACAAAACCAATTCTTTTACGATGGATTGACACTACTGAGTCAATACATGGTTGATAATCTTCTTTGGAGGTCTTTGTAGGAGAAAAGACAATGAGAGGAAGCCTATAATCTCTATGAGCTATTGGGTTCTAATTCCCAACAAAGAGGTGGTAGAAGGAAAGCAAAGGTCAATGAGGTCGGCTTTGATGATGAGATAACCTTGCAACTTGCTGAATTGACTAAACAAGTGAAATTCCTCACGTCTCACCAAATTTCAAATCAAGAGGTATGTGAAGTGTGTTGTTCAATTGGGCATGGTATTCATAATTATTCAAATACTTGTGATTCTAGTGTCGATGCCATAGAGGAAGTCCAATATTTTCAAAAGTATCATCCAAACACCTATGATTACCCAACCTACAACCACCCTTACCCACCAAGCCAATCTTTTAAACCAACCTTAGAAGATAGCTTGAATGCTTTTATTCAAGTTAGTCGTGACAACCAACTGATGACTAATCAAAGGTTGAACACCATGGAGGCTTCGGTTAAAAGAATTGAATCTAGAGTTGGGCAACTAGTGAACAAATGCAAAAGAAAGAACCAGGAAAGTTGCCCGATCAACGAGAACAAGTAAAAGATGTTAGAACCGCTTCGAAGTGGTAAGGTAGTCAATACCGGTGTACTGAAATCTCTAACAAAGAAGGCGGCATTCTAATATCGCAAAAAGGAGAAACAAGTGTTAAACTTCACAAGCTTTACGAAAAACTCATTGGGGGTCATCGACACTCCCAAAATTCAAAAGACAACAGAACCACACCGGATGCAAGTACCTTTTCCCACCTGGTTGAAAGAGTCCAAACAAGATAAGCAATTCAATGATCTTTTAATATGCTCTCTAAAGTAAATATCAATTTACCATTATTAGAAGTGATCATGAATGTGCCCTCATATGCCAAGTTTTTCAAAGAGTTGAACACTAAGAAAAGGAGGTATGAATCTGAATGAGCAGTAGTAGTGTCGAGAAATTTCTAGCGTGTACTTGACAAACTACCCCTAAGTTGAAAGACCCTGGAAGTTTTATTATAAACATAACTATGGGGGATAGGAAGGTTGCTAAGGCAATGCTTGATTTAGGTGCTAGTATAAATTTGATGCCCTACTCTATATTCTCACATTTCGATCTAGGGGATTTAAAACCCACAACTATGTCCTATGACTTGCGGATAGATCTCTTAAATATCCGGAGGGAATAGTTGAGGATGTTTTGGTACAGGTAGACAAACCGATAATACACGTTGACTTTGTGGTTCTGGATATGCAAGAAAATCCGGCATTAGGCAGAGAGCATACAATATTGCTTGGTAGACCATTTATGGCAACTACTAAAACTATTATTGATGTCCAAGATGGAAATTTGACAATGACGGTCTTAGGAGAGACTGTTCATTTCAAAGTTTTTGATTCTTCACCTTTCCACTTCTATTTACGCCATCGATGAAATATTCGAAGTTGATCCTTTGGATAATCTTGTCCAAAACACCTTTTTCCAAACCAGAATAAAAGACAAGCTTGAAACTGTTTCTTACACTTGAAAAGGTTGAAGAAGATTTAGATGAAGAAATTAAGGGGTACCTTGAACAACTAGACAATAATGAAGGGATGACAAAATCTAGTGCACTTTTAAATCTACCCACTTCTTCATCCACTAAAGAGGCCACTCCACCCGAACTTGAACTCAAAGACTTACCGAGCACTTAAAATATGTGTTTTTGGGAGAAGGAGAAACATATCCGGTGATAATTTCTTCAACCTTGACCAAACCACAAGAAAAGGAACTTCATCAAAGTGCTTAAACAGTTTAAGAAATCTATAGGTTGGAGTATAGGGGATATAAGAGGCATTAGTCCAACAATGTGTATGCACAAGATCAACTTGGAGGATGGTGCTAAACCTGTACGAGAGGCCCAAAGAAGACTAAACCCAAACATGCAAGAGGTAGTTAAAAAGGAAATCCTTAAATTGTTAGGAGAAGGGATTATCTATCCTATTGCGGATAGTAAGTGGGTTAGTCCAGTGCATGTGGTACCAAAGAAATCTGGGATAACAGTTGTTAAAAATGATAAAAGTGAATTAGTGCCCACTAGAATAATCACTGGATGGAGAATGTGTATAGATTTTAGGAAACTAAATTTATATACGAAAAAGGATCACTTTCCTCTTCCATTCATTGATCAAATGTTGGAAAGATTAGTAGACACTAATTTTCTTGTTTTTGGATGGACTGTCTGGATATTATCAAGTACCCATAGCAGAAGATCAGGAAAAGACCACATTTACATGTCCTTTTGGGACATTTGCTTTTCGAGAATGCCATTTGGGTTATGCAATGCTCGCCCCTTTCCAGAGAGGCATGGTAGCCATTTTCTGTGACATGGTGGAGAAGTTCATTGAATTTTTCATGGACGATTTCTCTGTCTTTGGGAACTCATTTGATGATTGCTTACATAAATTGACTTTGGTTTTAGAAAGATGCATTGAATGCAATCTAACCCTTAGTTGGGAGAAAAGTCATTTTATGGTTCAACAAGGGATAGTTTTGGGACATATAATTTCAAACAAGGGTATTGAAGTTGATAAGGCAAAAGTTGAATTGATATCCAAACTACCTCCCTACATCTGTGAAGGGGATAAGAGCCTTCTTGGGACATGCAGGATTTTACAGACGATTTATTAAAGATTTCTCTAAAATAAGTCGTCCTTTATGTAACTTATTATCCAAAGATGCTGAATTTGACTTCAACAATGATTTGCCTTATTTCTTTTAATACCTTGAAAGAGAAACTAACATCTGCCCACTGTTATAATGGCACCAAATGGTCTTTACCTTTTGAAATAATGTGTGATGCTTCGATTATGCAATAGGAGCAGTCCTGGGACAAAGAGTGGATAAGCGTTTACATGTCATCTACTATGCTAGCAAAACACTCAATGATGCCCAAATGAATTACACCACCATCGAAAAGGAATTCTTGGCTATAGTATTCTCTTTAGACAAATTTCGGTCTTATTTAGTAGGATCTAAAGTGATTGTACATTCTCATCATGCAGCTTTAAGATACCTATTAAGTAAACCAAATGCCAAGCCAAGATTAATCGGGTGGGTCTTACTCTTACAAGAATTTGGCCTAGAGATCAAGGATAAGAAAGGCAGTGAAAACTTAGTAGCTGACCATTTGTCTAGGTTGATTTCGACTTCAATTCTCTTAAAGATGAGAGTAATGATGATATAGTTGAAACCTTTCTGATGAACAGTTATTTTTCATAGGTCCGAACCCATGGTATCTTGATATTGTAAACTATCTTGCCACTTTGGTGTTTTGCGACCTAACACTTCATATCAGGACAAGAAAAGGTTTTTTAAAACTATTAAGGACTATTTCTGGGATGACCCTTATTTATACAAGATTGGTCAAGATCAAGTCATCCGGAGATGTGTACCAGAAGAAGAACATAAGAGCATTCTGACTTTTTGTCATGAACTTCATTGTGGGGGTCATTTTGGAGGTGAAAAGACAGCCCGTAAGATATTACAGTCTGGATTCTTTTGGCCCACTCTTTTTAAAGATGCTCATATGTTTTGTGCACAATGTGATAGATGTCAAAGAACAGGAAACATAAGCAAAAGAGATGAAATGCCTTTGACATCTAATTTAGTTGTTGAACTCTTTGATGTATGGGGGATTGACTTCATGGGTCCTTTTCCCCCATCTAATGGTTTTCAATATATTTTGGTTGCTGTGGATTATGTGTCCAAGTGGGTAGAAGCTATCCCCACCAAGACCAATGATGCTAATGTTGTTGTGAAATTCTTGAAAGATTTCATATTCAAGAGGTTCGCAATGCCTAGAGCTATAATAAGTGATGGAGGTAGCCATTTTTGTAACAAACTCTTTGATGGAGTACTAAACAAGTACAACATCACACATAAAGTAGCTACTCCATATCATCCTCAAACTTCCGGTTTAGTGGAAGTGAGCAATAGGCAAATTAAGGGAGTACTGGAACGCACTGTGCGTCCGTCAAGGAAGGATTGGGCATTTAAGCTAAATGATGCCTTATGGGCATACCGCACCGCTTACAAAACACCTATTGGGATGAGCCCTTACCGGTTAATCTTTGGGAAAGCGTGCCACCTTCCGGTTGAACTTGAACACAAAGCTTATTGGGGAATTAAAGAATTAAACATGGATTTAGATAAAGCAAGTGAAAAACGATTCCTCCAGCTTCATGAGTTGGAAGAAATTAGGAATGAAGCCTATGAGAATGCCAAATTATACAAGGAGCGTACTAAGCGCTATCATGACAAGAGGCTAGTTCCTAAGACTCTTCACCCTGGAATGAAAGTTCTTTTATTTAACTCTCGTTTGAGATTGTTTCCGTGAAAGCCGAGATCAAGATGGGATGGACCATTCAAAATAGTTCAAGTATTTGAACATGGAGTAGTGGAACTATTGGACTCTAAGACACAAAAACGTTCAAAGTCAATGGCCATCGTGTCAAGCCTTATTTAGAAGAACCAAACAACATTCTTTGAAATGGATTGCATTTGGTGAGTAACCCTTAGCACCAAAAGATACGTCTTGCTAAGACGTTAAACTAAGCTATTTGGATGGGAGGCAACCCATCATTTTAAGTAAAATAAAAAAAAAAAATAATTTTTGTTTGTTATTTGTTTTCTTTACTTAATTTTATTGTTTATTTCATTTTAATTGCATGTGAATAATTTTTAAATTGTTAGAACTAAAAATATTTGTTGAGATGTTAGAAGTTTACAAATGACCGTCTTCGTATACACTTTAATGATGAATATGATGGATGCACCTGCATTTTCCATTACTACTTGCACATTCTCAGGAAATAGGTAATCTTTCTTCTCTTCTCTCTTTATCTTTAATTTACAGTTGTTACATTGAGGACAATGTAAGTTCTAGGTTGGGGGTGGTGAAAAGTTACCATGCTTAATTAAAAATAAAAAAAATAAAAAAAATATACTTTTTGTGTGTTTGGTTTTATTTCTATTCTGTGTGATTTAGTAATTTTTGGAATAAAAAAAAAAAAAAAAAAGAGAAAGTTTCACAAAAGTTTATCATTTCTTTAAATCAAATTTAAGTAAATAGTTAAGTCTTTTGTACTGTTAGATTAATTTTTGAAAACATATCATGAAATATTTTGTAATTATTTTTGATAATTAGTTAGTTTTTGTCATAATTAGTATTTCTTGATAAGATGTTGAAATTATATTAAACCCAAAATCGGTGTTTATGAGTTTTTTTTAGTGGAGACTACCTTTGTGAGATATAATTTGAGCCTAATTTCCTTTATTCAGAGTGAAATATATATTTTTTCTACTCCAAACACATTTCTTATTTCTTCAAATTTTTAGATGATCTCTATAGGTATTAGCATTGAATGTATGAATTTTTTTTCATTTTAATAGAGTATCATATATTTTTGATTATTATTTTTGCTTAGATTAAATGATTTGAGTAGAAGTTGATAGTATATGCTTATATCTCATTTATGCATGACTACTACAAAAACAAAAAGACATATCTGGGGTTACCTAAACCAAGATCAAACAGAAAAGCCACAAAATTAACCACTCACCAAAATCCAAAATATGTACAATCTGTACATGGGTTGACTCTCTAAGAAATACACATATTGAAAAATATCTACAGAAAAAATAAGAGAGAGATAAAAATAGTATCATCTACATACTATAACCCGCATTGCCTACAAAGTTGTGAGTAAAGGCTAATTACAAAAGAAAGATATAAGAAGTAATTCCCCAAAAAGTCATTGCAATTTCTTCATTTGTAAAAGGCATATATCTTGAAATTCTTTCTTAATGAGTTTGATTTATGCATGAAAATAATTTTTATATATGATATCTTTATAATTTATACATTTGATTCCTTTCATGAGATCAATGTTAAAATAACACTTTGAGCCTTTATTCTTTATACATATGCGAACATATTAGTTCATTTCTATACATCAACTCTTTCGCATATAAATTAGTATGAGTGTTTGAACCCATAGGATTCGGTGTTTTGAGAGTATTGACTTGTGAGGAATAGAGTCGAAGCGAATTCTGATTCATGACACTGAAATTGGGTGAAATTAAATGGATACATTTTTGATATGAAATATGAAAATGATTTTCGACTAATTATTATAATAAATCATGATTGTTTAAAGAGATTAAGATAACTTATGCTTGAGATTTTAATTATGATCTTAAAGGAGATTAAAAAGTATGAGACATTTTTGTGAAATGTTGTTAATTTGTGATTTTGTTGTAAATTTAATTTTTAAGTTGTTTGTTTTTATTGTTTCTCTTGTTTTTACATTTAGTACAATGTTTGTGGGTATCATTACTGAAAACCCTCACGAGACTCAAACTCGTCCACTAGGGCAACCTAGGGGTTTAAAGGCTTGTTGCATAGGCTAAATGCAACCGTGTCAATCCACGGAAGTGATTTAGGATAGTTTAATTTTTAGTTTTTATCGCTTCTCTTGCTAAGGGACTAGCAAGAAGCTGGTTGGGGCTTGTGATGAGTGCTCAAAAAGCACTAAAATAACCATGATTTTATGCACTTTAATTGATTAAAAATATATATATTTATATGTTTTATCATATATTTATATAAATTTGTCTTTTTCGGAATCACGGGTATTTTTATTGTTTTTCAGGAATTTTGGCCTAAAAACGCAATGTAAAGACTCAAAGAAGAATACTTGAAGCAATACATCACAAATAAATTGATAAATAAGTGGAAAAAGGTCAACAAACATGGAAAAATTGGACAAAATGGGTCGAAAAGGTCAAAAATGTCAAAAGACGGAAAAACGCGCGCCGCAGCCCAGCCCCAGCGCCCAGCCGCGCGCGCCAGCGCCCAGAGCCGCGCGCGCCAGCGCCCAGAGCCGCGCGCGCCCGCGCGTTGTTCCTCGCGCGCGCCGCGGCGCGCGGGCGCTATTCACGCAGCCGAGGCTGCGCTGCTGGCGCGCGCCGGCAATGTCAAGCCGGCGCGCCAACGCGTTTTGACCCATTTTTCACGTGCAGCCGCTTCATGACGTCATCTGACGTCATTGATGACCTCAAGATGTCCACTACACGTTTTTATTTTTTAATATTTTTTACATTTTTTAATCATTTTTTCTCTCCATCCTCACCTATAAATACCCCCCTTCCATTCACTTCAAAACACACCTCAAAACCTCACTTCTCTCTTCTTTCTTTCTCTCATTTCTTAGTTTTTGAGTTTTCTTTAGTTTCTTTCTTAGTTTCTAAGCTTTTCTTAGTTTTTCTCTTAGTTTTTAGTTCAATTGTCTTATTTTTAGAGTTCTTCTCTTTTTGAGAGGAACTTGTAATGTTTTTGTAATAATTTAGGTTTTTGATTCAATAAATGGAAGTGCAAATTGCGCTTGGAGGTTTTCTAGCAACGGGAATAGAGTCAAAGTTCTGTAAGGATTTTATTTTCTTCTACGCTATTTTTATGCTTTATTCTTACATGTTATATTTAATTTGTCTGTGATTAAATTTAAGCGTGCTAGCTGCTTATAATCATGATATAATAATAACGTTGTTATGCTTGCGAAATATTAAATAGGTGAAAATTTCTAAAATGAATTGATTTTATTTTTATTCAAGATTTTATATTAAGGATGTTAGAGAGAAATATATTATTTTTCATTACAAACTTAAATCGAAAGTTAGACTTTAAGGTTTAGTTATCCTGGTCTAATTTAGAGTAGTGCTCTTTTATTTGTTGGTACAATCGCCCGGTAGTTCGAGTGAAGCTCTATTTCAAAAGTTTTTATAAGAATTATTATGTGGAAATGTATTGACAACATGTTTTCAATAGTGATTTTAAAACTTGAAAGTTAGTACTCGGATAACTAAATTCTTAAGTTTAATTTGGACACCTTGAATAAAGTTTAAATTGTCTAACCCCACCAAAGGTGGCATTTAAATGGTTCATTTTCAATCTCTTAGAAAAAGGAATTAATTTAATTAACCAAATTAGTTATCAACCCCACCCATAGGTGTTAATTGATTTGTTTAGTTAACAAAGAGTATCTAACCCCACCAAAGGTGGTATTCATACAAAAAAGAGAGAATCAATAAAATATCAATTTATATCTTTAATAACCTAGATAATATGAGCAAGCATAATTAACTTAGTTATTATATCCATAAATACTCCACTAATATAAATGATAAAATTTGCATGAATATTTATTGAATCTGTAATTATATTTATTTGTAGATAAATATTTATTGAATTTGTATCTATGTTTATTTTTTTATTTAATTAATCTGTATATATGTTTATTTTATGTTATTAGATTAGAAACACAAAAACCAAACTATCGTGACAGGATGTTTAGGATTTAATTTCGTTTTTAAAAGTTTGAATAATAAATTAAAAACCACATACATTCCTTCCTTAGATCGACCTTGGGAGTATACTTATCATTTTCTACGAAATGATTCGTGCACTTGCGAGAGTTTTACAAATATTAAAACCAAAGTATTTGCGAGAATTGGCGATGCCGGTTTTCGTTCATCACAACTTATTCTTCCTTTTGCCCAAAACAGCACCTATAGCATAGTCATTGGCATCACACATTACCTCAAATGGAAGACTCCAATCCAGTGCACAAATTATAGGGGCCGAAGTGAGCTTCTCCTTCAAAAGGTTAAAAGCTTGCAAAGAATAAGAAGAAAAATCAAACTGTGCATTTTTAACTAGCAAACTGTAAAGAGGTTTTGTTATTTTTGAAAAATCTTTAATAAATCTTCTATAAAACCCAGCATGTCCCAAGAAACTTCTAACACCCTTTACAGTTGTTGGAGGTGGTAATTTTTCAATCACTTCCACCTTTGCACGGTCCACTTATATTCCCTTTGCTGAAATCCGATGGCCAAGAACAATTCCTTCTTGAACCATGAAGTGACATTTCTCCTAATTTAGCACTAAATTTGTGTCTTTACAATGCTGCAAGACTAAAGAGAGATTATGCAAGCAATTATCAAAATAATGGACAAAAATAGAAAAATCATCCATAAAAACCTCAATAAAATTTTCGACCATATCAGAGAAAATCGCTATCATGCATCTTTGGAAAGTTGCAGGTGCATTACATAAACCAAATGGCATCCTTCTATATGCAAAAGTACCATAAGGGCATGTAAATGTTGTCTTATCTTGATCCTTTGGTGAAATTTCAATTTGGTTGTACCCCAAATATCCATCAAGAAAACAATAATAAGCATGTCCAGCCAATCTTTCCAACATCTGATCAATAAATGGCAAAGGAAAATGATATTTTCGGGTGGCGTCGTTCAACTTTCGATAATCAATACACACTCTCCACCCAGTCACTATCCTTGTTGGAATAAGCTCATTATTTTCATTTTCTACAACTGTGATTCCTCCTTTCTTTGGTACACAATGAATTGGGCTTACCCAAGCACTATCTGAAATCGGATAAATTACCCCGGCATCCAAAAGCTTAATCACCTCAACCTTGACCACTTCTTGCATTGTTGGGTTTAAGCGCCTTTGTGGCTGAATTGTGGGCTTGTAATCCTCATTCATCAAGATTTTATGCATGCAAACAGAGTTGCTAATCCCTTTGATGTCCGCCATTGTCCATCCAATTGCCGCTTTGTGAGTCCGAAGAACTCCTAATAGCTTGTTTTCCTCTTCATCATTCAAAGAATTGTTAATAATAACAGGAAAAGATTCAGAGTCTTCAAGATAGGCATACCTTAGATGGGATGGCAGTGGCTTTAGCTCAATCTTGTTGGCTTCCTTCTTTACCACTGAGGTTGGAGTTTCATTTGTTCCCAACTCCTTGAATGTTTCATCACTGCACAAATATTCATCAAGTGTTGCCAGTAATTCAGAACATTGTCTCACTACCTCATCTTCCTCCTCAATTATTGTAGATTTCACAAGGCAAGCTTCTAGTGGTAGCAATGGAGTTCTCTCCTTAAAAGTTTCCAAGATTAACCTGTCAAGAGTGTTAATTTGAAAACAAAAATGTTCCTCACATGGAAATTTCATTGCTTCGAAAACATCAAAAGTCATTTGTTCATCTTGCACATGTAGAATGAGCTTTCCTTGCTAAACATCAATCAATGTTCTTCTAGTTGCAAGGAACGGTCTCCCCAATATCAATAGTACCTCTGTATCTTGCTCCATATCAAGCACCACGAAATCTGCAGGGAAAATAAATTTGTCAACTTTAATTAAAACATCCTCAATTACCCTTTGAGGATATTTCACCAATCGATCCGCTAATTGTAGAGAGATTGAAGTGGGCTTCACTTTTCCCAGTCCTAGTTTCCTGAAAATAGAAAGTGGCATCAAATTAATGCTTGCTCCTAAATCACATAGGACTTTATCAAAATTGAAACTTCCTATAGTACAAGGTATAGTAAAACTCCCTGGGTCTTTCAATTTCTGTGCTAGTTTTCTTTGAAGAACTGCATTGCACTCCTCATTTAGCATGAGAGTTTCATAATCTCCCAACTTCCTCTTCTTTGATAGAATTTCTTTCATGAATTTTGCATACTTGGGCATTTGTTCCAACATCTCTGCAAAAGGAATGTTAATATGCAATTTTTTAAAAATATCCAGAAATTTATCAAATTGATTATCAAGCTTTTTCTTATTCAATCTTTGAGGATATGGGATAGGAGGCTCATATTTCGTATTTGGGGAAAGTTGAACATCTTGGGATGTTGATGGATTTTCTTTAGATTCTTCCATCTTTTTCTCTGATTTCCTTTGCCATTCATGTTCTTTACCGCTTCTTAATGTGATAGCCTTTGCATGTTCTTTGGGATTTATTGTGTCACTAGGCAACGATCCTTGAGACCTCTCTACAATCTGCTTTGAAAGCTGCCCTAGTTGGTTTTGGATGTCCCTGTTGATTGCCTCTTGATTTTTTAAATTTGTTCTTGACTCCTCAATGAACTTTCCAAGAATTCCTTCCAAATCTGTTTGTTTCTTCTCTTAGGTTGGTAGGAAGATGATGACAGTTTGAATCCCCTTTGGTTATTTCCCCATGAAATATTTGGATGATTTCTCCAACCTGGATTGTAGGTGTTCGAATATGGGTTATGTGGAGGTCTTCGGAAATTTGAAACATAATTTGCTTGCTCAACAGTTGGTGAAGGAAATGGATTTCAACCTTGGCACTGATGAGTGCTCAAAAAGGACTAAAATAACCATGATTTTATGTACATTAATTGATTAAAAATATATATATTTATATGTTTTATCACATATTTATATAAATTTGTCTTTTTCGGAATCACGGGTATTTTTATAATTTTTCAGGTATTTTGGCTTAAAAATGCAATTTAAAGACTCAAAGAGGAATACTTGAAGCAATACATCACAAATATATTAATAAATAAGTGGGAAAAGGTCAAAAAATATGGAAAAATTGGACAAAATGGGTCGAAAAGGTCAAAAATGTCAAAAAAGAGAAAATCGCGCCCGGAGCAGCCCATCCCGCGCGCGCCAGCGCCCATCCGCGCCGAGCTGTGCGCGCGGCTACTGTTCATCCGTGCAGAGCTCCGCGCGCAGCTACTGTTCATCCGTGCAGAGCTCCGTGCGCAGCTACTGTTCATCCGCGCCGCGGTATCGTTCATCATCTGCCAGCGCAGCCGCCCCAACCTCTCCACGCGCCCAACGCTTTTTTGCCCCATTTTCCACGTGCACCCGCCCCCATGACGTCATGCTAACGTCATTGATGATCTCAGCATTTCCATTGCACGTTTTTTCATTTTTTAACATTTTTTTTAACATTTTTTACTCATTTTTTCTCTCCATCCTCACCTATAAATACCCCCCTTCCATTCACTTCAAACACACACCTCAAAACACTCTTCTCTCTTCTTTCTTTCTCTCCATTTCTTAGTTTTTAGTTTTTTTTGTTTTTCTTTTGTTTTAGCTAGTTTTTCTTATGGTTTAGCTAGTTTCTCTTAGTTTTAGAGTTCTTCCCTTTTTGGGAAGAACTAGTTATGTTTTTTTTGTAATTTATTAGCTTTTTGATTCAATAAATGCAAGTGCAAATTCCGCTAGGAGGTTTTCTAGCAACGGGAATGGCATCGAAGTACTGTAAGGATTTTATTTTCTTTGCAGTTATTTTTTATGCTTTATTCTTACATGTTATATTTAATTTGTCTGTGATTAAATTTAGCTGTGCTAGCTATTTGTAAACATGATATAATAATAACATTGTTATGCTTGCGAAATATTAAATAGGTAAAAATCTCTAAAATGAATTGATTTTATTTTTATTTAAGATTTTATATTAAGAATGTTAGAGAGAAATATATTATTTTTCATTACAAACTTAAATCTGAAAATTAGATTTTAAGGTTTAGTTATCCGGTCTGATTTAGAGTAGTGATCTTTTATTTGTTGGTACAATTGCCTTGTAGTTAGAGTGAAACTCTATTTCAAAAGTTTTTATAAGAATTATTATCTGAAAATGTATTGATAATATGTTTTCAGTAGTGGTTTTAAAACTTGAAAGTTAGTACTCAGATAATTAGATTCTTACGTTTAATTTGGATATCTTGAATAAAGTTTAAACTGTCTAACCCCACCAAAGGTGACATTTAAATGGTTCATTTTCAATCTCTTAAAAAAAGAATTAATTTAATTAACCAAATTAGTTATCAACCCCACCCATAGGTGTTAATTGATTTGTTTAGTTAACAAAGAATATCTAACCCCACCAAAGGTGGTATTCATACAAAAAAGGGAGAATCAATAAATATCAATTCATATCTTTAATAACCTAAATAATACGAGCAAGCATAATTAACTTAGTTATTATATCCATAAATACTCCACCATTATAAAAGATAAAATTTGCATGAATGTTTATTGAATCTATGTTTAATTTTCTGTAATTAGATCAAAAACACAAAAAACCCAAAATATCGTGAGAGGATGTTTAGGATTTAATTTCGTTTTTAAAAATTTGAATAATAAATTAAAAACCACATACATTCCTTCCTTAGATCGACCTTGGGAGTATACTTATCATTTTCTATGAAATGATTCGTGCACTTGCGAGAGTTTTATAAATATAAAACCAAAGTATTGGCAAGATCGGCGATGCCGGTTTTCGTTCATCAAGTTTTTGTTCGTCAAAGTATTTGGCGATCACCATTCTTCTCATCAGGCACTTGATACTAGCATGATTTCCACCACATAAATCACATCCTGGAGTTGGTTTAGATTCAAACTTAGATGACAAAGAATCCATCTTTCTTGAAAGAGTAGCAACTTGAGATGACAAAGCATTCACTGAATCAATTTCATGCATCGTTGCTGGTCTTTTTATAGTTACCCACTCTGAATGCCACTGATTGTTGTTTTCTGCCATAATCTTTAACAACTTATGAGCATCCTCCGGTGTTTTTCCCATTAAAGATCCTCCAGGTGCAGCATTAATCATTGCCCGATAGTTTGAAACCAACCCATTATAAAATATAGAGACTTGCGGCCAAATCGGTATATTATGATGTGGGCACTTCTTCAACATTTATTTGAATCTTTCCCAAGCTTCATACAATGATTCTTGGTCCTACTATGTAAAAGATGTGATTTCATTCCTCAATTTTTCCATCTTACTAGGAGGAAAGAACTTGGACAAGAATTTCTAAACCAACTCATTCCATGTTGTAATTGATCCCGGTGGTAATGAGCCTCGATTTTATACACTATAATATTTGTTTCAATACCCGAGTAAAAACTTATCGCCGTTAAAAGTTGCGACTCAGATTTATCAAATGTTTTGTTGTTTTTTAAAATGTGAAGAGTGTCCCGTTACTTTTTCTCTGCTCTAATTTTTTTTGAAGAATCGAGATTGATTGGACACATAAATAAATAACCCTTGGTTGGCACCAATATATTCTTTACTGCTCTATTGAATATAACCGAAATTAAATAAAACGTAAATGGTGTGACAAAAAATTTAAACTCTCGGTAAGTGATGTATAGGATGAAATTTGTGTACAAAAATGAGATTACAAAGCGAGATCAACTCATATTTTGTGAATCTATATGAGCTTCAATTTGATATATTATAATACTCGTTTCATTACCCGTGTAAAAAGTTATCGCCGTTAAAAGTTGCGACTAATATTTATCAAATGTTTTGTTGTTTTTGAAAATGTGAACAATATCCCCTTTCTTTTTCTCTTCTCTTATTTTTTTGAAGAATCGAGATTAATTGAACACATAAATAAATAACACTTGGTCAGCACCAATATCTTCTTTACTGCTCTATTTATTAAAATCGAAAGTAAATAAAACGTAAAGGTGTGACAAAATATTCAAACTCTCGGTAAGTGATGATTACGATGGAATTTGTGTACAAATATGAGAATCCAAAGTGAGGCCAACTCATAGTTTGTGAATCTATATGCACTTCAATTTTATATATTATTAAATTCATTTTTGATACCCAAGTCAAAGTTATTGCCGTTAAAATTGCAACTCAGATTTATCAAATGTTTTGTTGTTATTGAAAATGTGTAAAACGTCTTCTTTCTTTTTCTCTTCTCTTTTTTTTTGAAAATCGAGATTGATTGAACACATAAATAAATAACCCTTGGTTGGTACCAATATCTTCTTTTAAACTCTCTTGAATAAAACTAAAAATAAATAAAATGGATATGGTGTGACAAAAACTTTAAACCTTTGGTAAGTGATGTAAACAATGGAATTTGGTTACAAAAATGAGGTTCCAAACCAAGCCTAACTCATATTGTGTGAATCTATAAAGAATGCTCGGTCGACATAAATATCTTCTTCATAGCTCAATTGAATAAAACGTAAACTAAATAAAACGGAAATGGTGCGACAAAAACATTAAACCCCTGGTAAGTGATGTAAACGATGCTATTTGGTTACTAAAATGAGGTTCCAAAGCGAGGCCAACTCATATTGTGTCAATCTATACATCCTTTCATTTGATATACTGTAATAGTCATTTTGAAACCTGAGTAAAAAGTTATCATCGTTAAAATTTGCAACTAAGATTTATCAAATGTTTTGTTGTTTGTGAAAATTTGAGAAGTATCTCCTTTCCTTTTCTCTTCTCTTATTTTTTTTGAAGAATCAAGATTCATTGAACACATAAAAAAATACCCCTTGGTCACCACCAATATCTTCTTTACAGCTCTATTGAATAAAATCGAAAGTAAATAACACGTAAATGGTGTGACAAAAGAGTTAAACTTTCTATAAGTGATGTATACGATGGAATTTGTGTAAAAAATGAGATTCCAAAGTGAGCCCAAATCCTATTGTGTGACTTGATATGAGATTGGATTTGATATATTATAATAGTTGTTTCGATACCCAAGTAAAAATTTATCGCCGTTAAAATTTGCAATTCCGATTTTTCAAATGTTTTGTTATTTTTAAAAATGTGAATAGTATCCCCTTTCTTTTTCTCTTCTCTTATTTTTTTTTGAAGAATCGAGATTTCTTGAACACATAAATAAATAACCCTTGGTCGGCCCCAATATCTTCTTTACTACTCTATTGAATAAAACTAAAATTAAATAAAATGGAAATGGTGTGATAAAAAATTTAAACCCCTGGTAAGCGATGTAAACCATGGAATTTGGGTATAACAATGAGGTTCCAAAGTGAGGCCAAATCACCGTTAAAAGTTGCGACTAAGATTTATCAAATGTTTTGTTGTTTTTTAAAATGTGAATAGTGTCCCCTTTCTTTTCTATTCTCTTATTTTTTTTGGAAGAATCGAGATTGATTGGACACATAAATAAATAACCCTTGGTCGGCACCAATATCTTCTTTACTGCTCTATTGAATAAAACCGAAAATAAATTAAACGTAAATGGTGGAACAAAAAATTTAAACTCTCGATAAGTGATGTAAATGATGGAATTTGTGTACAAAGATGAGATTCCAAAGTGAGGCCAACTCATATTTTTTGAATCTATACGAGCTTCAATTTGATATACTATAATAGTCGTTTTGATACCCGAGTAAAACGTTATCGCCGTTAAAAGTTATGACTAAGATTTACCAAATGTTTTGTTGTTTTTTGAAAATGTGAACAATATCCCCTTACTTTTTCTCTTCTCGTATTTTTTTTGAAGAGTCGAGATTGATTGAACATATAAATAAATAACCCTTGGTCAGTAGCAATATCTTCTTTACTACTCTATTGAATAAAATCGAAAGTAAATTCAACGTAAATGGTGTGAGAAAAAAATTAATCTCTCGGTAAGTGATGTATACGATGGAATTTGTGTACAAAAATGAGATTACAAAGTGAGGCCAACTCATATTTTGTGAATCTATACGAGCTTCAATTTTATATATTATTAAAGTCATTTCGATTCATGAGTCATAAGTTATTGTCGTTAAAATTACAACTCAAATTTATCAAATATTTTGTTGTTTTTGAAAATGTGAAAAATGTCTTCTTTCTTTTTCTCTTCCCTTATTTTTTTGAAGAATCGAGATTCATCGAACTCATAAATAAATAACCCTCGGTTGGCACCAATATCTTCTTTACAACTCTCTTGAACAAAAATGAAAATAAATTAAACGAAAATGATGTGACAAAAGCTTTAAACCATTGGTAAGTGATGTAAACGATGGAATTTGGATACAAAAATGAGGTTCCAAAGCGAGCCCAACTCGTATTGTGTGAATATATATGAGCTTCGATTTGATATATTATTATAGTCGTTTCGATAACCGAGTATAAAGTTATCGTCATTAAAAATTGCAACTCAGATTTATCAAATATTTTGTTGTTTTTGAAAATGTGAAAAGTGTCTTCTTTCTTTTTCTCTTCTCTTATTTTCTTTTTGAAGAATCAAGATTGATTGAACATATAATTAAATAACCCTTGGTCGGCCCCAATATCTTCTTTACTGCTCTCTTGAATAAAAATGAAAGTAAATAAAATGGAAATGGGGTCATATTGTGTGAATCTATATGAGCTTCGATTTGATATACTATAATACTCGTTTCGATACCCGAGTAAAAAGTTATCGCCATTCAAAGTTGCGACTAAGATTTATCAAATGTTTTGTGGTTTTTAAAAATGTGAACAATATCCCCTTTCTTTTTCACTTCTCTTATTTTTTTTGAAGAATCGAAATTGATTGAACACATAAACAAATAACCCTTGGTCGGCACCAATATCTTCTTCATAGCTCAATTGAATAAAATGTATAGTAAATAACATATAAATGTTGCGAAAAAAACATTAAACCCCCGGTAAGTGATGTAAACGATGCAATTTGGTTACCAAAATGAAGTTCCATAAGGAGGACAACTCATATTGTGTGAATCGATACAAGCTTTCATTTGATATATTGTAATAGTCATTTCGATACCTGAATAAAAAGTTATCGCGGTTAAAAGTTACATCTAAGATTTATCATTTGTTTTGTTATTTTTCAAAATGTGAACAGTATCATCTTTCTTTTTCTCTTCTCTTATTTTTTTTTAGAAACGAGATTGCTTGAAGACATAAATAAATAACCCTTGGTTGGCCCCAATATCTTCTTTACTAGTCTATTTAATAAAACTAAAAGTAAATAAAAGGGAAATGGTGTGAAAAAAACATTTAACACCTGGTAAGTGATGTAAACAATGGAATTTGGGTATAAAAATGAGGTTCCAAAGAGAGGCCAACTCATATTGTGTGAAACTACATGAGACTCGATTTGATACACTATAATATTTGTTTCGATACCCGAGTAAAAATTTATCGTCGTTAAAAGTTACGATAAGATTTATCAAATGTTTTGTTGTTTTTGAAAATGTGAACAATATCCCCTTTCCTTTTCTATTCTCTTATTTTTTTTTGAAAAATCAAGATTGATTGGACACAAAAACAAATAACCCTTGGTCGGCACCAATATCTTTTTCATAGCTCAATTGAATAAAATGTAAAAGTATATAAAATAGAAATGGTGCGAAAAAAACATTAAACCTCCGGTAAGGGATGTAAACGATGCAATTTTGTTACCAAAATAAGGTTCCATAAGGAGGCCAACTCATATTGTGTGAATTGATACAAGCTTTCATTTGATATACTGTAATAGTTATTTCGATACCCGAGTAAAAAGTTACCGCCGTTAAAAGTTACAACTAATATTTATCAAATGTTTTGTTGTTTTTTAAATGTGAGAAGTATCTCCTTTCTTTTTCCCTTCTCTTATTTTTTTTTGAAGAATCGAGATTGATTGAACACATAAATAAATACCCCTTGGTCGGTACAAATATCTTCTTTTCTGCTCTATTAAATAAAATCGAATGTAAATAACACGTAAATGGTGCGACAAAAAAATTAAAATTTCGGTAAGTGATGTATACTATGGAATTTGTGTAAAAAATGAGATTCCAAAGTGAGGCTAAATTCTATTGTGTGAATCTATATTAGCTTCGATTTGATATATAATAATAGTAGTTCGATACTGATGAGTGCTCAAAAAGCACTAAAATTACCATGATTTTATGTACATTAATTGATTAAAAATATATATATTTATATGTTTTATCATATATTTATATAAATTTGTCTTTTTCGGAATCACGGGTATTTTTATAGTTTTTCAGGTATTTTGGCTTCAAAACGCAATTTAAAGACTCAAAGAGGAATACTTGAAGCAATACATCACATATATATTACTAAATAAGTGGGAAAAGGTCAACAAAAATGAAAAAATTGGACAAAATGGGTCGAAAAGGTCAAAAATGTCAAAAATGTCAAAAAGACGGAAATCGCGCCCCGCTGCCCAACCGTGCGCGCAGCCCACCGCCCCATGCCGCATGCGCCTGACAGACCGCATCGTTCACGCACGCCGAGCCGGGCGCGACGACAGCCCCGCGCCGCGCGCGTGCCCAAGATCCCCCTCCGTGCGCCCAACTCCTTTTCGCCCCATTTTTCACGCATACCGCCCCTTACGACGTCATCTTGACGTCATTAATGACCTCAACATTTCCATTACGAGTTTTTACATTTTTTAACATTTTTTTACTCATTTTTTCTCTCCATCCTCACCTATAAATACCCCCTTCCCTTCACTTCAAAACACACCTCAAAACACACTTCTCACTTCTTTCTTTCTCTCCATTTCTTAGTTTTTAGTTTTTTTAGTTTTTCTTATGTTTTAGTTAGTTTTGCTTAGTTTTAGAGTTCTTCCCTTTTTGGGAAGAACTAGTTATGTTTTTGTAATTTATTAGCTTTTTGATTCAATAAATGGGATTGCAAATTCCGTTTGGAGGTTTTCTAGCAACGGGAATTTCATCGAAGTACTGTAAGGATTTTATTTTCTTTGCAGTTATTTTTTATGCTTTATTCTTACATGTTATATTTAATTTGTCTGTGATTAAATTTAACTGTGCTAGCTATTTGTAAACATGATATAATAATAACGTTGTTATGCTTGCAAAATATTAAATAGGTAAAAATCTCTAAAATGAATTGATTTTATTTTTATTCAAGATTTTATATTAAGTATGTTAGAGAGAAATATATTATTTTTCGTTACAAACTTAAATCTGAAAATTAGATTTTAAGGTTTAGTTATCCGGTCTGATTTAGAGTAGTGCTCTTTTATTTATTGGTACAATCGCCCGGTAGTTAGAGTGAAGCTCTATTTCAAAAGTTTTTATAAGAATTATTATCTAAAAATGTATTGACAACATGTTTTCAGTAGTGGTTTTAAAACTTGAAAGTTAGTACTCGGATAACTAAATTCTTAGGTTTAATTTCGACACCTTGAATAAAGTTTAAACTGTCTAACCCCACCAAAGGTGGCATTTAAATGGTTCATTTTCAATCTCTTAGAAAAAGGAATTAATTTAATTAACCAAATTAGTTATCAACCCCACCCATAGGTGTTAATTGATTTGTTTAGTTAACAAAGAATATCTAGCCCCACCAAAGGTGGTATTCATACAAAAAAGAGAGAATCAATAAATATCAATTCATATCTTTAATAACCTAAATAATACGAGCAAGCATAATTAACTTAGTTATTATATCCATAAATACTCCACTATTTATAAAAGATAAAATTTGCATGAATGTTTATTGAATCTATGTTTAATTTTTTGTAAGTATATTAAAAACACAAAAACCCCAAAATATCGTGACAGGATGTTTAGGATTTAATTTCGTTTTTAAAAGTTTGAATAATAAATTAAAAACCACATACATTCCTTCCTTAGATCGACCTTGGGAGTATACTTATCATTTTCTATGAAATGATTCGTGCACTTGCGAGAGTTTTATAAATATAAAACAAAAGTATTGGAAGAATCGACGATGCCGGTTTTCGTTCATCAAGTTTTTGGCGCCGTTGCCGGGGATGACTCCGTTGCGGGGATGGAAACAAAGTTTTTGGCAATCCCGATTATGCTCATCAGATTCCAGAGTAAAAATTTATCGCCGTTAAAATTTGCAACTCAGATTTATCAAATGTTTTGTTGTTTTTGAAAATGTGAACAATATCATCTTTCTTTTTCTCTTCTCTTATTTTTTTAGAATCGAGATTGCTTGAAGACATAAATAAATAACCCTTGGTTGGCCCCAATATCTTCTTGACTAGCCTATTGAATAAAACTAAAAGTAAATAAAAGGGAAATGGTGTGACAAAAACTTTACACACCTGGTAAGTGATGTAAACGATGGAATTTGGGTATAAAAATGAGGTTCCAAAGAGAGGCCAACTCATATTGTTTGAATCTACATGAGCCTCGAATTGATACACTATAATATTCGTTTCGATACCCGAGTAAAAATTTACCGTCGTTAAAAGTTACGAGTAAGATTTATCAAATGTTTTGTTGTTTTTGAAAATGTGAACAATATCCCTTTCTTTTTTCTATTCTCTTATTTTTTTTGAAAATTCAAGAATGATTGGACACATGAGCAAATAACCCTTGGTCGGCACCAATATCTTCTTCATAGCTCAATTGAATAAAATGTAAAGTAAATAAAATAGAAATGGTGCGAAAAAAACATTAAACCCCCGATAAGTGATGTAAACGATGCAATTTGGTTACCAAAATGAGGTTCCATAAGGAGGCCAACGCATATTGTGTGAATCGATACAAGCTTTCATTTGATATACTGTAATAGTCATTTCGATACCCGAGTAAAAAGTTATCGCCGTTAAAAATTACAACTAATATTTATCAAATGTTTTGTTGTTTTTCAAATGTGAGAAGTATCTCCTTTCTTTTTCCCTTCTCTTATTGTTTTTGAATAATCGAGATTGATTGAACACATAAATAAAAACCCCTTGGTCGGCACAAATACCTTCTTTTCTGCTCTATTAAATAAAATCGAAAGTAAATAAGACGTAAATGGTGTGACAAAATATTTAAAATTTCGGTAAGTGATGTATACCATGGAATTTGTGTAAAACTTTAGATTCCAAAGTGAGCCCAACTTCTATAGTGTGAATCTATATGAGCTTCGATTTGATATATATTAATAGTTGTTTCGATACCAGAGTAAAAGTTTATCGCCGTTAAAATTTGCAACTCAGATTTATCAAATGTTTTGTAGTTTTTGAAAATGTGAACAGTATCATCTTTCCTTTTCTCTTCTCTTATTTTTTTAGAATCGACATTGCTTGAAGACATAAATAAATAACCCTTGGTCGGCTCCAATATATTCTTTACTAGTCTATTGAATAAAACTAAAAGTAAATAAAAGGGAAATGGTGTGACAAAAACTTTAAACACCTGGTAAGTGATGTAAACAATAGAATTTTGGTATAAAAATAAGGTTCCAAAGAGAGGCCCACTCATATTGTGTGAATATACATGAGCCTCGATTTCATACACTATAATATTCGTTTCGATACCCGAGTAAAAATTTATTGTCGTTAAAAGTTACGACTAAGATTTATCAAATGTTTTGTTATTTTTGAAAATGTGAACAATATCCCCTTTATTTTTCTATTCTGTTATTTTTTTTGAAAAATCAAGATTGATTGGACACATAAGCAAATAACCCTTGGTCGGCACCAATATCTTCTTCATAGCTCAATTGAATAAAATGTAAAGTAAATAAAATAGAAATGGTGCGAAAAAAACATTAAACCCCCGGTAAGTGATGTAAACGATGCAATTTGGTTACCAAAATGAGGTTCCATAAGGAGGCCAACTCATATTGTGTGAATCGATACAAGCTTTCATTTGATATACTGTAATAGTCATTTCGATACCCGAGTAAAAAGTTATCGCCGTTAAAAATTACAACTAATATTTATCAAATGTTTTGTTGTTTTTCAAATGTGAGAAGTATCTCCTTTCTTTTTCCCTTCTCTTATTGTTTTTGAATAATCGAGATTGATTGAACACATAAATAAAAACCCCTTGGTCGGCACAAATACCTTCTTTTCTGCTCTATTAAATAAAATCGAAAGTAAATAAGACGTAAATGGTGTGACAAAATATTTAAAATTTCGGTAAGTGATGTATACCATGGAATTTGTGTAAAACTTTAGATTCCAAAGTGAGGCCAACTTCTATAGTGTGAATCTATATGAGCTTCGATTTGATATATATTAATAGTTGTTTCGATACCAGAGTAAAAGTTTATCGCCGTTAAAATTTGCAACTCAGATTTATCAAATGTTTTGTAGTTTTTGAAAATGTGAACAGTATCATCTTTCCTTTTCTCTTCTCTTATTTTTTTTAGAATCGACATTGCATGAAGACATAAATAAATAACCCTTGGTCGGCTCCAATATATTCTTTACTAGTCTATTGAATAAAACTAAAAGTAAATAAAAGGGAAATGGTGTGACAAAAACTTTAAACACCTGGTAAGTGATGTAAACAATAGAATTTTGGTATAAAAATAAGGTTCCAAAGAGAGGCCCACTCATATTGTGTGAATCTACATGAGCCTGGATTTGATACACTATAATATTCGTTTCGATACCTGTGTAAAAATTTATCGTCGTTAAAAGTTACGACTAAGATTTATCAAATGTTTTGTTGTTTTTGAAAATGTGAACAATATCCCTTTCCTTTTTCTATTCTCTTATTTTTTTTGAAAATTCAAGATTGATTGGACACATGAGCAAATAACCCTTGGTCGCCACCAATATCTTCTTCATAGCTCAATTGAATAAAATGTAAAGTAAATAAAATAGAAATGGTGCGAAAAAAACATTAAACCCCCGATAAGTGATGTAAACGATGCAATTTGGTTACCAAAATGAGGTTCCATAAGGAGGCCAACTGATGAGCGAAAACTGGCATCGCCGATTCTCGCAAATACTTTGGTTTTAATATTTGTAAAACTCTCGCAAGTGCACGAATCATTTCGTAGAAAATGATAAGTATACTCCCAAGGTCGATCTAAGGAAGGAATGTATGTGGATTTTAATTTATTATTCAAACTTTTAAAAACGAAATTAAATCCTAAACATCCTGTCACGATAGTTTGGTTTTTGTGTTCCTAATCTAATAACATAAAATAAACATATATACAGATTAATTAAATATAATCTAAAAAAATAAACATAGATACAAATTCAATAAATATTTATCTAAATATATATACAGATTCAATAAATATTCATGCAAATTTTATCATTTATATTAGTGGAGTATTTATGGATATAATAACTAAATTAATTATGCTTGCTCATATTATCTAGGTTATTAAAGATATAAATTGATATTTTATTGATTCTCTCTTTTTTGTATGAATACCACCTTTGGTGGGGTTAGATATTCTTTGTTAACTAAACAAATCAATTAACACCTATGGGTGGGGTTGATAACTAATTTGGTTAATTAAATTAATTCCTTTTTCTAAGAGATTGAAAATGAACCATTTAAATGCCACCTTTGGTGGGGTTAGACAGTTTAAACTTTATTCAAGGTGTCCAAATTAAACCCAAGAATTTAGTTATCCGAGTACTAACTTTCAAGTTTTAAAACCACTATTGAAAACATGTTGTCAATACATTTTCACATAATAATTCTTATACTAACTTTTGAAATAGAGCTTCACTCTAACTACCGGGCGATTGTACCAACAAAGAAAAGAGCACTACTCTAAATTAGACCGGATAACTAAACCTTAAAATCTAATTTTCAGATTTAAGTTTGTAATGAAAAATAATGTATTTCTCTCTAACATCCTTAATATAAAATCTTGAATAAAAATAAAATCAATTCATTTTAGAAATTTTCACCTATTTAATATTTCGCAAGCATAACAACGTTATTATTATATCATGATTATAAACAGTTAGCACGCTTAAATTTAATCACGGACAAATTAAATATAACATGTAAGAATAAAGCATAAAAATAGCGTAAAGAAAATAAAATCCTTACGTAACTTCGACGCTATTCCCGTTGCTAGAAAACCTCCAAGCGGAATTTGCACTTCCATTTATTGAATCAAAAATCTAAATTATTACAAAAAAATTACAGGTTCCTCTCAAAAAGAGAAGAACTCTAAACCTAAGAGAATTGAACTAAAAACTAAGAGAAAAAAACTAAGAAAAGCTTAGAAACTAAGAAAGAAACTAAGAAAAACTCAAAAACTAAGAAATGAGAGAAAGAAAGAAGAGAGAAGTGTGGTTTTGAGATGTGTTTTGAAGTGAAGGGAAGGGGGGTATTTATAGGTGAGGATGGAGAGAAAAAATGAGTAAAAAAATGTTAAAAAAAATATTAAAAAATTAAAAAACGTGTAATGGAAATGCTGAGGTCATCAATGACGTCAGCATGACATCACAGGGGCTGCTGCACGTGAAAAATGGGGTGAAAACGCGTTGGGCGCGCGGAGGGGCGGCTGCTGGGCGCTGCGCGCGCGCGTGAACAGTAACCCGCGCGCAGTGCTGCGCATGAACCATAACCTCGCGCGCGCAGTGATGCGCGCATGAACAGTAACCCGCGCGCAGTGCTGCGCGAATGAATAGTAACCTGCGCGCAGTGCTGCGCGCATGAATAGTACCCGCGCGCAGTTTGGGGTGGAGTTGGGTGCTGGGCGGCGCGGCGGCCCGTTTTTCTCCTTTTTGACATTTTTGACCTTTTTGACCCATTTTGTCCAATTTTTTCATATTTGTCGACCCTTATGCATTTCTTTATTAATATATTTGTGATGTATTGCTTCCAGTATTCCTCTTTGAGTCTTTAAGTTGCATTTTTAAGCCAAAATACCTGAAAAACAATAAAAATACCCGTGATTCCGAAAAAGACAAATTTATATAAATATATGATACAACATATAAATATATATATTTTTAATCAATTAATTTGCATAAAATCATGGTTATTTTAGTGCTTTTTGAGCACTCATCACCAACTCATATTGTGTGAATCGATACAAGCTTTCATTTGATACACTATAATAGTAATTTCGATACCCGAGTAAAAGTTATCGCCGTTAAAAATTGCAACTAATATTTATCAAATGTTTTGTTGTTTTTCAAATGTGAGAAGTATCTCCTTTCTTTTTCCCTTCTCTTATTGTTTTTGAAGAATCGAGATTGATTGAACACATAAATAAAAACCCCTTGGTCGGCACAAATATCTTCTTTTCTGCTCTATTAAATAAAATCGAAAGTAAATAAGACGTAAATGGTGTGACAAAAAATTTAAAATTTCGGTAAGTGATGTAAACCATGGAATTTGTGTAAAAAATTAGATTCCAAAGTGAGGCCAACTTCTATAGTGTGAATCTATATGAGCTTCGATTTGATATATATTAATAGTTGTTTCGATACCAGAGTAAAAGTTTATCGCCGTTAAAATTTGCAACTCAGATTTATCAAATGTTTTATTGTTTTTGAAAATGTGAACAATATCATCTTTCTTTTTCTCTTCTCTTATTTTTTTTAGAATCGACATTGCTTGAAGACATAAATAAATAACCCTTGGTCGGCTCCAATATATTCTTTACTAGTCTATTGAATAAAACTAAAAGTAAATAAAAGGGAAATGGTGTGACAAAAACTTTAAACACCTGGTAAGTGATGTAAACAATAGAATTTTGGTATAAAAATAAGGTTCCAAAGAGAGGCCCACTCATATTGTGTGAATATACATGAGCCTCGATTTGATACACTATAATATTCGTTTCGATACCAGTGTAAAAATTTATCGTCGTTAAAAGTTACGACTAAGATTTATCAAATGTTTTGTTGTTTTTGAAAATGTGAACAATATCCCTTTCCTTTTTCTATTCTCTTATTTTTTTTGAAAATTCAAGATTGATTGGACACATGAGCAAATAACCCTTGGTCGCCACCAATATCTTCTTCATAGCTCAATTGAATAAAATGTAAAGTAAATAAAATAGAAATGGTGCGAAAAAAACATTAAACCCCCGGTAAGTGATGTAAACGATGCAATTTGGTTACCAAAATGAGGTTCCATAAGGAGGCCAACTCATATTGTGTGAATCGATACAAGCTTTCATTTGATACACTGTAATAGTAATTTCGATACCCGAGTAAAAAGTTATCGCCGTTAAAAATTACAACTAATATTTATCAAATGTTTTGTATTTTTTCAAATGTGAGAAGTATCTCCTTTCTTTTTCCCTTCTCTTATTGTTTTTGAATAAACGAGATTGATTGAACACATAAATAAATACCCCTTGGTCGGCACAAATATCTTCTTTTCTGCTCTATTAAATAAAATCGAAAGTAAATAACACGTAAATGGTGTGACAAAAAATTTAAAATTTCGGTAAGTGATGTATACCATGGAATTTGTGTAAAAAATTAGATTCCAAAGTGAGGCCAAATTCTATTGTGTGAATCTATATTAGCTTCGATTTGATATATAATAACTGTTCTTTTGATACCAGAATAAAAATTTATCGCCATTAAAATTTGCCACTCAGATTTATCAAATGTTTTGTTGTTTTTGAAAATGTGAACAGTATAATCTTTCTTTTTCTCTTCTCTTATTTTTTTTGAGAATCGACATTGCTTGAAGACATAAATAAATAACCCTTGGTCGGCCCTAATATCTTCTTTACTAGTCTATTGAATAAAACTAAAAGTAAATAAAAGGGAAATGGTGGGACAAAAACTTTAAACACCTGGTAAGTGATGTAACCAACGCAATTTGGGTATAAAAATGAGGTTCCAGAGAGAGGCCAACTCATATTGTGTGAATCTACATGAGCCTCGATTTGATACACTATAATATTCTTTCGATACCCGTGTAAAATATTATCGTCGTTAAAAGTTACGACTAAGATTTATCAAATATTTTGTTGTTTTTGAAAATGTGAACAATATCCCCTTTCCTTTTTCTATTCTCTTATTTTTTTTTGAAAATTCAAGATTTCTTGGACACATAAACAAATAACCCTTGGTCGGCACCAATATCTTCTTCATAGCTCAATTGAATAAAATGCAAAGTAAATAAAATAGAAATGGTGTGAAAAAAACATTAAACCCCCTGTAAGTGCTGTAAACGATGCAATTTGGTTACCAAAATGAGGTTCCATAAGGAGGCCAACTCATATTGTGTGAATTGATACAAGCTTTCATTTGATACACTGTAATAGTCATTTCGATACCCGAGTAAAAAGTTATCTCCGTTAAAAGTTACAACTAGTATTTATCAAATGTTTTGTTGTTTTTGAAATGATAGAAGTATCTCCTTTCTTTTTCCTTCTCTTATTTTTTTTGGAGAATCGAGATTGATTGAACACATAAATAAATACCCCTTGGTCGACACAAATATCTTCTTTTCTGCTCTATTAAATAAAATCGAAAGTAAATAACACGTAAATGGTGTGACAAAAAATTTAAAATTTCGGTAAGTGATGTATACCATGGAATTTGTGTAAAAAATGAGATTCCAAAGTGAGGCCAACTTCTATTGTGTGAATCTATATGAGCTTCGATTTGATATATAATAATAGTTGTTTCGATACCAGAGTAAAATTTTATCGCCGTTAAAATTTGCAACTCAGATTTATCAAATGTTTTGTTGTTTTTGAAAATGTGAACAGTATCATCTTTCTTTTTCTCTTCTCTTATTTTTTTTAGAATCGAGATTGCTTGAAGACATAAATAAATAACCCTTGGTTGGCCCCAATATATTCTTTACTAGTCTATTGAATAAAACTAAAAGTAAATAAAAGGGAAATGGTGTGACAAAAACTTCAAACACCTAGTAAGTGATGTAAACAATGGAATTTGGGTATAAAAATGAGGTTCCAAAGAGAGGCCAACTCATATTGTGTGAATCTACATGAGCCTCGATTTGATACACTATAATATTCGTTTCGATACCCGAGTAAAAATTTATCGTCGTTAAAAGTTACGACTAAGATTTATCAAATGTTTTGTTGTTTTTGAAAATGTGAACAATATCCCCTTTCTTTTTCTATTCTCTTATTTTTTTGAAAAATCAAGATTGATTGGACACATAAGCAAATAACCCTTGGTCGGCAACAATATCTTCTTCATAGCTCAATTGAATAAAATGTAAAGTAAATAAAATAGAAATGGTGCGAAAAAAACATTAAACCCCCGGTAAGTGATGTAAACGATGCAATTTGGTTACCAAAATGAGGTTCCATAAGGAGGCCAACTCATATTGTGTGAATCGATACAAGCTTTCATTTGATATATTGTAATAGTCATTTCGATACCCGAGTAAAAAGTTATCTCCGTTAAAAGTTACAACTAGTATTTATCAAATGTTTTGTTGTTTTTGAAATGATAGAAGTATCTCCTTTCTTTTTCCTTCTCTTATTTTTTTGGAGAATCGAGATTGATTGAACACATAAATAAATACCCCTTAGTCGACACAAATATCTTCTTTTCTGCTCTATTAAATAAAATCGATAGTAAATAACACGTAAATGGTGTGACAAAAAATTTAAAATTTCGGTAAGTGATGTATACCATGGAATTTGTGTTAAAAATGAGATTCCAAAGTGAGGCCAAATTATATTGTGTGAATCTATATGAGCTTCGATTTGATATAAATAATAGTTGTTTCGATACCAGAGTAAAAATTTATCGCCGTTAAAATTTGCAACTCACATTTATCAAATGTTTTGTTGTTTTTGAAAATGTGAACGGTACCATCTTTCTTTTTCTCTTCTCTTATTTTTTTTAGAATCGAGATTGCTTGAAGACATAAATAAATAACCCTTGGTCGGCCCCAATATCTTCTTGACTAGTCTATTGAATAAAACTAAAAGTAAATAAAAGGGAAATGGTGTGAGAAAAACTTTAAACACCTAGTAAGTGATGTAAACAATGGAATTTGGGTATAAAAATGAGGTTCCAAAGAGAGGCCAACTCATATTGTGTGAATCTACATGAGCCTCGATTTTATACACTATAATATTAGTTTCGATACCCGAGTAAATATTTATCGCATTAAAAGTTACGACTAAGATTTATCAAATGTTTTGTTGTTTTTGAAAATGTGAACTATATCCCCTTTTATTCTCTCTTCTCTTTTTTTTTAACAATAGAGATTGATTAAACACATAAGTAAAGAATCTTTGGTCGGCACCAATATCTTCTTCATAGCTCAATTGAATAAAATGTAAAGTAAATAAAATAGAAATGGTGCGAAAAAAACATTAAACCCCCGGTAAGTGATGTAAACGATGCAATTTGGTTACCAAAATGAGGTTCCATAAGGAGGCCAACTCATATTGTGTGAATCGATACAAGCTTTCATTTGATATATTGTAATAGTAATTTCGATACCCGAGTAAAAAGTTATCTCCGTTAAAAGTTACAACTAGTATTTATCAAATGTTTTGTTGTTTTTGAAATGATAGAAGTATCTCCTTTCTTTTTCCTTCTCTTATTTTTTTGGAGAATCGAGATTGATTGAACACATAAATAAATACCCTTGGTCGACACAAATATCTTCTTTTCTCGCTCTATTAAATAAAATCGATAGTAAATAACACGTAAATGGTGTGACAAAAAATTTAAAATTTCGGTAAGTGATGTATACCATGGAATTTGTGTTAAAAATGAGATTACAAAGTGATGCCAACTTCTATTGTGTGAATCTATATGAGCTTCGATTTGATATATAATAATAGTTGTTTCGATACAAGAGTAAAATTTTATCGCCGTTAAAATTTGCAACTCAGATTTATGAAATATTTTGTTGTTTTTGAAAATGTGAACAGTATCATATTTCTTTTTCTCTTCTCTTATTTTTTTAGAATTGAGATTGCTTGAAGACATAAATAAATAACCCTTGGTTGGCCCCAATATATTCTTTACTAGTCTATTGAATAAAACTAAAAGTAAATAAAAGAGAAATGGTGTGAGAAAAACTTCAAACACCTAGTAAGTGATGTAAACAATGGAATTTGGGTATAAAAATGAGGTTCCAAAGAGAGGCCAACTCATATTGTGTGAATCTACATGAGCCTCGATTTGATACACTATAATATTCGTTTCGATACCCGAGTAAATATTTATCGTCGTTAAAAGTTACGACTAAGATTTATCAAATGTTTTGTTGTTTTTTGAAAATGTGAACAATATCCCCTTTCTTTTTCTATTCTCTTATTTTTTTTGAAAAATCAAGATTGATTGGACACATAAGCAAATAACCCTTTGTCGGCACCAATATCTTCTTCATAGCTCAATTGAATAAAATGTAAAGTAAATAAAATAGAAATGGTGCGAAAAAACATTAAACCCCCGGTAAGTGATGTAAACGATGCAATTTGGTTACCAAAATGAGGTTCCATAAGGAGGCCAACTCATATTGTGTGAATCGATACAAGCTTTCATTTGATATACTGTAATAGTCATTTCGATACCCGAGTAAAAAGTTATCGCCGTTAAAAATTACAACTAATATTTATCAAATGTTTTGTTGTTTTTCAAATGTGAGAAGTATCTCCTTTCTTTTTCCCTTCTCTTATTTTTTTTTGAAGAATCGAGATTGATTGAACACATAAATAAATACCCCTTGGTCGGTACAAATATCTTCTTTTCTCCTCTTTTAAATAAAATCGAAAGTAAATAACACGTAAATGGTGTGACAAAAAAATTAAAATTTCGATAAGTGATGTATACCATGGAATTTGTGTTAAAAATGAGATTCCAAAGTGAGGCCAACTTCTATTGTGTGAATCTATATGAAATTCGATTTGATATATAATAATAGTTGTTTCGATACCAGAGTAAAATTTTATCGCCGTTAAAATTTGCAACTCAGATTTATCAAATGTTTTGTTGTTTTTGAAAATGTGAACAGTATCATCTTTCTTTTTCTCTTCTCTTATTTTTTTTAGAATCGAGATTGCTTGAAGACATAAATAAATAACCCTTGGTCGGCCCCAATATCTTCTTGACTAGTCTATTGAATAAAACTAAAAGTAAATAAAAGGGAAATGGTGTGAGAAAAACTTTAAACACCTAGTAAGTGATGTAAACTCATATTGTGTGAATCTACATGAGCCTCGATTTGATGCACTATAATATTCGTTTCGATACCCGAGTAAATATTTATCGTAGTTAAAAGTAACGACTAAGATTTATCAAATGTTTTTTTGTTTTTGAAAATTTGAACTATATCCCCTTTCTTTTTCTATTCTCTTATTTTTTTGAAAAATCAAGATTGATTGGACACATAAGCAAATAACCCTTGGTCGGCACCAATATCTTCTTCATAGCTCAATTGAATAAAATGTAAAGTAAATAAAATAGAAATGGTGCGAAAAAAACATTAAACCCCCGGTAAGTGATGTAAACGATGCAATTTGGTTACCAAAATGAGGTTCCATAAGGAGGCCAACTCATATTGTGTGAATCGATACAAGATTTCATTTGATATATTGTAATAGTCATTTCGATACCCGAGTAAAAAGTTATCTCCGTTAAAAGTTACAACTAGTATTTATCAAATGTTTTGTTGTTTTTGAAATGATAGAAGTATCTCCTTTCTTTTTCCTTCTCTTATTTTTTTGGAGAATCGAGATTGATTGAACACATAAATAAATACCCCTTGGTCGACACAAATATCTTCTTTTCTGCTCTATTAAATAAAATCGATAGTAAATAACACGTAAATGGTGTGACAAAAAATTTAAAATTTCGGTAAGTGATGTATACCATGGAATTTGTGTAAAAAATGAGATTCCAAAGTGAGGCCAAATTCTATTGTGTGAATCTATATTAGCTTCGATTTGTTATATAATAATTGTTCTTTTGATACCAGAGTAAAAATTTATTGCCATTAAAATTTGCAACTCAGATTTATCAAATGTTTTGTTGTTTTTGAAAATGTGAACAGTATCATCTTTCTTTTTCTCTTCTCTTATTTTTTTTTGAAAATTCAAGATTGATTGGACACATGAGCAAATAACCCTTGGTCGGCAAGAATATCTTCTTCATAGCTCAATTGAATGAAATGTAAAGTAAATAAAATAGAAATGGTGCGAAAAAAACATTAAACCCCCGGTAAGTGATGTAAACGATGCAATTTGGTTACCAAAATGAGGTTCCATAAGCAGGCCAACTCATATTGTGTGAATCGATACAAGCTTTCATTTGATACACTGTAATAGTAATTTCGATACCCGAGTAAAAGTTATCGCCGTTAAAAATTACAACTAATATTTATCAAATGTTTTGTTGTTTTTCAAATGTGAGAAGTATCTCCTTTCTTTTTCCCTTCTCTTATTGTTTTTGAATAATCGAGATTGATTGAACACATAAATAAATACGCCTTGGTCGGCACAAATATCTTCTTTTCTGCTCTATTAAATAAAATCGAAAGTAAATAAGACGTAAATGGTGTGACAAAAAATTTAAAATTTCGGTAAGTGATGTATACCATGGAATTTGTGTAAAAAATTAGATTCCAAAGTGAGGCCAAATTCTATTGTGTGAATCTATATTAGCTTCGATTTGATATATAATAACTGTTCTTTTGATACCAGAGTAAAAATTTATCGCCATTAAAATTTGCAACTCAGATTTATCAAATGTTTTGTTGTTTTTGAAAATGTGAACAGTATAATCTTTCTTCTTCTCTTCTCTTATTTTTTTAGAGAATCGACATTGCTTGAAGACATAAATAAATAACCCTTGGTCGGCCCCAATATCTTCTTTACTAGTCTATTGAATAAAACTAAAAGTAAATAAAAGGGAAATGGTGGGAAAGAAACTTTAAACACCTGGTAAGTGATATAAACAATGGAATTTGGGTATAAAAATGAGGTTCCAGACAGAGGCCAACTCATATTGTGCGAATCTACATGAGCCTCGATTTGATACACTATAATATTCTTTCGATACCCGTGTAAAATATTATCGTCGTTAAAATTTACGACTAAGATTTATCAAATGTTTTGTTGTTTTTGAAAATGTGAACAATATCCCCTTTCCTTTTTCTATTCTCTTATTTTTTTTGAAAATTCAAGATTGATTGGACACATGAGCAAATAACCCTTGGTCGGCACCAATATCTTCTTCATAGCTCAATTGAATAAAATGTAAAGTAAATAAAATAGAAATGGTGCGAAAAAAACATTAAACCCCCGGTAAGTGATGTAAACGATGCAATTTGGTTACCAAAATGAGGTTCCATAAGGAGGCCAACTCATATTGTGTGAATCGATACAAGCTTTCATTTGATACACTCTAATAGTAATTTCGATACCCGAGTAAAAAGTTATCGCTGTTAAAAATTACAACTAATATTTATCAAATGTTTTGTTGTTTTTCAAATGTGAGAAGTATCTCCTTTCTTTTTCCCTTCTCTTATTGTTTTTGAAGAATCGAGATTGATTGAACACATAAATAAATACCCCTTGGTCGGCACAAATATCTTCTTTTCTGCTCTATTAAATAAAATCGAAAGTAAATAACACGTAAATGGTGTGACAAAAAATTTAAAATTTCGGTAAGTGATGTATACCATGGAATTTGTGTAAAAAATGAGATTCCAAAGTGAGGCCAACTTCTATTGTGTGAATCTATATTAGCTTCAATTTGATATATAATAACTGTTCTTTTGATACCAGAGTAAAAATTTATCGCCATTAAAATTTGCAACTCAGATTTATCAAATGTTTTGTTGTTTTTGAAAATGTGAGCAGTATAATCTTTCTTTTTCTCTTCTCTTATTTTTTTTGAGAATCGACATTGCTTGAAGACATAAATAAATAACCCTTGGTCGGCCCCAATATCTTCTTTACTAGTCTATTGAATAAAACTAAAAGTAAATAAAAGGGAAATGGTGGGAAAGAAACTTTAAACACCTGGTAAGTGATGTAAATAATGGAATTTGGGTATAAAAATGAGGTTCCAGAGAGAGGCCAACTCATATTGTGTGAATCTACATGAGCCTCGATTTGATACACTATAATATTCTTTCGATACCCGTGTAAAATATTATCGTCATTAAAAGTTACGACTAAGATTTATCAAATGTTTTGTTGTTTTTGAAAATGTGAACAATATCCCCTTTCCTTTTTCTATTCTCTTATTTTTTTTGAAAATTCAAGATTGATTGGACACATAAACAAATAACCCTTGGTCGGCACCAATATCTTCTTCATAGCTCAATTGAATAAAATGTAAAGTAAATAAAATAGAAATGGTGCGAAAATGTAAACGATGCAATTTGGTTACCAAAATGAGGTTCCATAAGGAGGCCAACTCATATTGTGTGAATCGATACAAGATTTCATTTGATACACTGTAATAGTCATTTCGATACCCGAGTAAAAAGTTATCGCCGTTAAAAATTACAACTAATATTTATAAAATGTTTTGTTGTTTTTCAAATGTGAGAAGTATCTCCTTTCTTTTTCCCTTCTCTTATTGTTTTTGAAGAATCAAGATTGATTGAACACATAAATAAATACCCCTTGGTCGGCACAAATATCATCTTTTCTTCTCTATTAAATAAAATCGAAAGTAAATAGCACGTAAATGGTTTGACAAAAAATTTAAAATTTCGGTTAGTGATGTATACCATGGAATTTATGTAAAAAATGAGATTCCAAAGTGAGGCCAAATTCTATTGTGTGAATCTATATTAGCTTCGATTTGTTATATAATAATTGTTCTTTTGATACCAGAGTAAAAATTTATTACCATTAAAATTTGCAACTCAGATTTATCAAATGTTTTATTGTTTTTGAAAATGTGAACAGTATCATCTTTCTTTTTCTCTTCTCTTATTTTTTTTGAAAATTCAAGATTGATTGGTCACATGAGCAAATAACCCTTGGTCGGCACCAATATCTTCTTCATAGCTCAATTGAATAAAATGTAAAGTAAATAAAATAGAAATGGTGTGAAAAAAACATTAAACCCCCGGTAAGTGATGTAAACGATGCAATTTGGTTACCAAAATGAGGTTCCATAAGGAGGCCAACTCATATTGTGTGAATCGATACAAGCTTTCATTTGATACACTGTAACAGTAATTTCGATACCCGAGTAAAAAGTTATCGCTGTTAAAAATTACAACTAATATTTATCAAATGTTTTGTTGTTTTTCAAATGTGAGAAGTACCTCCTTTCTTTGTCCCTTCTCTTATTGTTTTTGAATAATCGAGATTGATTGAACACATAAATAAATACCCCTTGGTCGGCACAAATATCTTCTTTTGTGCTCTATTAAATAAAATCGAAAGTAAATAACACGTAAATGGTGTGACAAAAAATTTAAAATTTCGGTAAGTGATGTATACCATGGAATTTGTGTAAAAAATTAGATTCCAAAGTGAGGCCAAATTCTATTGTGTGAATCTATATTAGCTTCGATTTGATATATAATAACTGTTCTTTTGATACCAGAGTAAAAATATATCGCCATTAAAATTTGCAACTCATATTTATCAAATGTTTTGTTGTTTTTGAAAATGTGAACAGTATAATCTTTCTTTTTCTCTTCTCTTATTTTTTTTGAGAATCGACATTGCTTGAAGACATAAATAAATAACCCTTAGTCGGCCCCAATATCTTCTTTACTAGTCTATTGAATAAAACTATAAGTAAATAAAAGGGAAATGGTGGGACAAAAACTTTAAACACCTGGTAAGTGATGTAAACAATGGAATTTGGGTATAAAAATGAGGTTCCAAAGAGAGGCCAACTCATATTGTGTGAATCTACATGAGCCTCGATTTGATACACTATAATATTCATTTCGATAACCTTGTAAAAATTTATCGTCGTTAAAAGTTACGACTAAGATTTATCAAATGTTTTGTTCTTTTTGAAAATGTGAACAATATCCCCTTTCCTTTTTCTATTCTGTTATTTTTTTTGAAAATTCAAGATTGATTGGACACATAAACAAATAACCCTTGGTCGGCACCAATATCTTCTTCATAGCTCAATTGAATAAAATGTAAAGTAAATAAAATAGAAATGGTGCGAAAAAAACATTAAAACCCCGGTAAGTGATGTAAACGATGCAATTTGGTTACCAAAATGAGGTTCCATAAGGAGGCCAACTCATATTGTGTGAATCGATACAAGATTTCACTTGATACACTGTAATAGTCATTTCGATACCCGAGTAAAAGTTATCGCCGTTAAAAATTACAACTAATATTTATCAAATGTTTTGTTGTTTTTCAAATGTGAGAAGTATCTCCTTTCTTTTTCCTTTCTCTTATTTTTTTTGAATAATCGAGATTGATTGAACACATAAATAAATACGCCTTGGTCGGCACAAATATCTTCTTTTCTGCTCTATTAAATAAAATCGAAAGTAAATAAGACGTAAATGGTGTGACAAAAAATTTAAAATTTCGGTAAGTGATGTATACCATGGAATTTGTGTAAAAAATTAGATTCCAAAGTGAGGCCAAATTCTATTGTGTGAATCTATATTAGCTTCGATTTGTTATATAATAATTGTTCTTTTGATACTAGAGTAAAAATTTATCGCCATTAAAATTTGCAACTCAGATTTATCAAATATTTTGTTGTTTTTGAAAATGTGAACAGTATCATCTTTCTTTTTCTCTTCTCTTATTTTTTTTGAGAATCGACATTGCTTGAAGACATAAATAAATAACCCTTGGTCGGCCCCAATATCTTCTTTATTAGTCTATTGAATAAAACTAATAGTAAATAAAAGGGAAATGGTGTGACAAAAACTTTAAACACCTGGTAAGTGATGTAAACGATGGAATTTGGGTATAGAAATGAGGTTCCAGAGAGTGGCCAACTCATATTGTGTGAATCTACATGAGCCTCGATTTGATACACTATAATATTCTTTCGATACCCGAGTAAATATTTATCGTCGTTAAAAGTTACGACTAAGATTTATCAAATGTTTTGTTGTTTTTGAAAATGTGAAAAATATCCCCATTCCTTTTTCTATTCTCTTATTTTGTTTTTTGAAAATTCAAGATTGATTGGACACATAAACAAATAACCCTTGGTCGGCACCAATATCTTCTTCATAGCTCAATTGAATAAAATGTAAAGTAAATAAAATAGAAATGGTGCGAAAAAAACATTAAACCCCCGGTAAGTGATGTAAACGATGCAATTTGGTTACCAAAATGAGGTTCCATAAGGAGGCCAACTCATATTGTGTGAATCGATACAAGATTTCATTTGATATATTGTAATAGTCATTTCGATACCCGAGTAAAAAGTTATCTCCGTTAAAAGTTATAACTACTATTTATCAAATGTTTTGTTGTTTTTGAAATGATAGAAGTATCTCCTTTCTTTTTCCTTCCCTTATTTTTTTGAAGAATCGAGATTGATTGAACACATAAATAAATACCCTTTGGTCGGCACAAATATCTTCTTTTCTGCTCTATTAAATAAAATCGATAGTAAATAACACGTAAATGGTGTGACAAAAAATTTAAAATTTCCGTAAGTGATGTATACCATGGAATTTGTGTTAAAAATGAGATTCCAAAGTGAGGCCAAATTATATTGTGTGAATCTATATGAGCTTCGATTTGATATAAATAATAGTTGTTTCGATACCAGAGTAAAAATTTATCGCCGTTAAAATTTGCAACTAATATTTATCAAATGTTTTGTTCTTTTTCAAATGTGAGAAGTATCTCCTTTCTTTTTCCCTTCTCTTCTTTTTTTGAAGAATCGAGATTTCTTGAAGACATAAATAAATAACCCTTGGTCGGCCCCAATATCTTCTTTACTTGTCTATTGAATAAAACTAAAAGTAGATAAAAGGGAAATGGTGTGAGAAAAACTTTAAACACCAGGAAAGTGATGTAAACAACGAAATTTGGGTATAAAAATGAGGTTCCAAAGCGAGGCCAACTCATATTGTGTGAATCTACATGGGCCTCGATTTGATACACTATAATATTCGTTTCGATACCCGAGTAAAAATTTATCGTCGTTAAAAGTTACGACTAAGATTTATCAAATGTTTTGTTGTTTTTGAAAATGTGAACAATATCCCCTTTCTTTTTCTATTCTCTTATTTTTTAAAAAAAATCAAGATTGATTGGACACATAAGCAAATAACCCTTGGTCGGCACCAATATCTTCTTCAAAGCTCAATTGAATAAAATGTAAAGTAAATAAAATAGAAATGTTGCAAAAAAATCATTAAACCCCCGGTAAGTGATGTAAACGATGCAATTTGGTTACCAAAATGAGGTTCCATAAGGAGGCCAATCATATTGTGTGAATTGATACAAGCTTTCATTTGATATATTATAATAGTTATTTCGATACCCGAGTAAAAAGTTATCGCCGTTAAAAGTTACAACTAATATTTATCAAATGTTTTGTTGTTTTTGAAATTATAGAAGTATCTCCTTTCTTTTTCCCTTCTCTTATTTTTTTGAAGAATCGAGATTGATTGAACACATAAATAAATCCCCCTTGGTCGGCACAAATATCTTCTTTTCTACTCTATTAAATAAAATCGAAAGTAAATAACACGTAAATGGTGTGACAAAAAATTTAAAATTTCGGTAAGTGATGTATACCATGGAATTTGTGTAAAACATGAGATTCCAAAGTGAGGCCAACTTCTATTGTGTGAATCTATATGAGCTTTGATTTGATATATAATAATAGTTGTTTCGATACCAGAGTAAAGAATTTATCGCCGTTAAAATTTGCAACTCAGATTTATCAAATGTTTTGTTGTTTTTGAAAATGTGAACAGTATCATCTTTCTTTTTCTCTTCTCTTATTTTTTTTTAGAATCGAGATTGCTTGAAGACATAAATAAATAACCCTTGGTTTGCCCCAATATATTCTTTACTAGTCTATTGAATAAAACTAAAAGTAAATAAAAGGGAAATGGTGTGACAAAAACTTCAAACACCTAGTAAGTGATGTAAACAATGGAATTTGGGTATAAAAATGAGGTTCCAAAGAGAGGCCAACTCATATTGTGTGAATCTACATGAGCCTCGATTTGATACACTATAATATTCGTTTCGATACCCGAGTAAATATTTATCGTCGTTAAAAGTTACGACTAAGATTTATCAAATGTTTTGTTGTTTTTGAAAATGTGAACAATATCCCCTTTCTTTTTCTATTCTCTTATTTTTTTTGAAAAATCAAGATTGATTGGACACATAAGCAAATAACCCTTGGTCGGCACCAATATCTTCTTCATAGCTCAATTGAATAAAATGTAAAGTAAATAAAATAGAAATGGTGTAAAAAAACATTAAACCCCCGGTAAGTGATGTAAACGATGCAATTTGGTTACCAAAATGAGGTTCCATAAGGAGGCCAACTCATATTGTGTGAATCGATACAAGCTTTCATTTGATATATTGTAATAGTCATTTCGATACCCGAGTAAAATGTTATTGCCGTTAGAAGTTACAACTAATATTTATCAAATGTTTTGTTGTTTTTGAAATTATAGAAGTATCTCCTTTCTTTTTCCCTTCTCTTATTTTTTTGAAGAATCGAGGTTGATTGAACACATAAATAAATCCCCCCTGGCCGCGACAAATATCTTCTTTTTCTCGCTCTATTAAATAAAATCGAAAGTAAATAACACGTAAATGGTGTGACAAAAAATTTAAAATTTCGGTAAGTGATGTATACCATGGAATTTGTGTAAAAAATGAGATTCCAAAGTGAGGCCAACTTCTATTGTGTGAATCTATATGAGCTTCGATTTGATATATAATAATAGTTGTTTCAATACCAGAGTAAAAATTTATCGCCGTTAAAATTTGCAACTCAGATTTATCAAATGTTTTGTTGTTTTTGAAAATGTGAACAGTATCATCTTTCTTTTTCTCTTCTCTTATTTTTTTTAGAATCGAGATTGCTTGAAGACATAAATAAATAACCCTTGGTCGGCCCCAATATCTTCTTTACTAGTCTATTGAATAAAACTAAAAGTAAATAAAAGGGAAATGGTGTGACAAAAACTTTAAACACCTGGTAAGTGATGTAAACAATGGAATTTGGGTATAAAAATGAGGTTCCAAAGAGAGGCCAACTCATATTGTGTGAATCTACATGAGCCTCGATTTGATACACTATAATATTCGTTTCGATACCCGAGTAAAAATTTATCGTCGTTAAAAGTTACGACTAAGATTTATCAAATGTTTTGTTGTTTTTGAAAATGTGAACAATATCCCCTTTCTTTTTCTATTCTCTTATTTTTTTGAAAAATCAAGATTGATTGGACACATAAGCAAATAACCCTTGGTCGGCACCAATATCTTCTTCATAGCTCAATTGAATAAAATGTAAAGTAAATAAAATAGAAATGGTGCGAAAAAACATTAAACCCAGGTAAGTGATGTAAACGATGCAATTTGGTTACCAAAATGAGGTTCCATAAGGAGGCCAACTCATATTGTGTGAATCGATACAAGCTTTCATTTGATATATTGTAATAGTAATTTCGATACCCGAGTAAAAAGTTATCTCCGTTAAAAGTTACAACTAGTATTTATCAAATGTTTTGTTGTTTTTGAAATGATAGAAGTATCTCCTTTCTTTTTCCTTCTCTTATTTTTTTGGAGAATCGAGATTGATTGAACACATAAATAAATACCCCTTGGTCGACACAAATATCTTCTTTTTCTGCTCTATTAAATAAAATCGATAGTAAATAACACGTAAATGGTGTGACAAAAAATTTAAAATTTCGGTAAGTGATGTATACCATGGAATTTGTGTTAAAAATGAGATTCCAAAGTGAGGCCAAATTATATTGTGTGAATCTATATGAGCTTCGATTTGATATAAATAATAGTTGTTTCGATACCAGAGTAAAAATTTATCGCCGTTAAAATTTGCAACTCACATTTATCAAATGTTTTGTTGTTTTTGAAAATGTGAACGGTATCATCTTTCTTTTTCTCTTCTCTTATTTTTTTAGAATTGAGATTGCTTGAAGACATAAATAAATAACCCTTGGTCGGCCCCAATATCTTCTTTACTAGTCTATTGAATAAAACTAAAAGTAAATAAAAGGGAAATGGTGTGACAAAAACTTCAAACACCTAGTAAGTGATGTAAACAATGGAATTTGGGTATAAAAATGAGGTTCCAAAGAGAGGCCAACTCATATTGTGTGAATCTACATGAGCCTCGATTTGATACACTATAATATTCGTTTCGATACCCGAGTAAATATTTATCGTCGTTAAAAGTTACGACTAAGATTTATCAAATGTTTTGTTGTTTTTGAAAATGTGAACAATATCCCCTTTCTTTTTCTATTCTCTTATTTTTTTTGAAAAATCAAGATTGATTGGACACATAAGCAAATAACCCTTGGTCGGCACCAATATCTTCTTCATAGCTCAATTGAATAAAATGTAAAGTAAATAAAATAGAAATGGTGCGAAAAAAACATTAAACCCCCGGTAAGTGATGTAAACGATGCAATTTGGTTACCAAAATGAGGTTCCATAAGGAGGCCAACTCATATTGTGTGAATCGATACAAGCTTTCATTTGATATATTGTAATAGTAATTTCGATACCCGAGTAAAAAGTTATCTCCGTTAAAAGTTACAACTAGTATTTATCAAATGTTTTGTTGTTTTTGAAATGATAGAAGTATCTCCTTTCTTTTTCCCTTCTCTTATTTGTTTTTTGAAGAATCGAGATTGATTGAACACATAAATAAATACCCCTTGGTCGGCAAAAATATCTTCTTTTCTAATCTATTAAATAAAATCGAAAGTAAATAACACGTAAATGGTGTGACAAAAAATTTAAAATTTCGGTAAGTGATGTATACCATGGAATTTGTGTAAAAAATGAGATTCCAAAGTGAGGCCAACTTCTATTGTGTGAATCTATATGAGCTTCGATTTGATATATAATAATAGTTGTTTCAATACCAGAGTAAAAAATTTATCGCCGTTAAAATTTGCAACTCAGATTTATCAAATGTTTTGTTGTTTTTGAAAATGTGAACAGTATCATCTTTCTTTTTCTCTTCTCTTATTTTTTTAGAATTGAGATTGCTTGAAGACATAAATAAATAACCCTTGGTTGGCCCCAATATATTCTTTACTAGTCTATTGAATAAAACTAAAAGTAAATAAAAGGGAAATGGTGTGACAAAAACTTCAAACACCTAGTAAGTGATGTAAACAATGGAATTTGGGTATAAAAATGAGGTTCCAAAGAGAGGCCAACTCATATTGTGTGAATCTACATGAGCCTCGATTTGATACACTATAATATTCGTTTCGATACCCGAGTAAATATTTATCGTCGTTAAAAGTTACGACTAAGATTTATCAAATGTTTTGTTGTTTTTGAAAATGTGAACAATATCCCCTTTCTTTTTCTATTCTCTTATTTTTTTGAAAAATCAAGATTGATTGGACACATAAGCAAATAACCCTTGGTCGGCACCAATATCTTCTTCATAGCTCAATTGAATAAAATGTAAAGTAAATAAAATAGAAATGGTGCGAAAAAAACATTAAACCCCCGGTAAGTGATGTAAACGATGCAATTTGGTTACCAAAATGAGGTTCCATAAGGAGGCCAACTCATATTGTGTGAATCGATACAAAATTTCATTTGATATACTGTAATAGTCATTTCGATACCCGAGTAAAAATTTATCTCGGTTAAAAGTTACAACTAATATTTATCAAATGTTTTGTTGTTTTTGAAATGATAGAAGTATCTCCTTTCTTTTTCCTTCTCTTATTTTTTTGGAGAATCGAGATTGATTGAACACATAAATAAATACCCCTTGGTCGACACAAATATCTTCTTTTCTGCTCTATTAAATAAAATCGATAGTAAATAACAGGTAAATGGTGTGACAAAAAATTTAAAATTTCCGTAAGTGATGTATACCATGGAATTTGTGTAAAAAATGAGATTCCAAAGTGAGGCCAAATTCTATTGTGTGAATCTATATTAGCTTCGATTTGATATAAATAATAGTTGTTTCGATACCAGAGTAAAAATTTATCGCCGTTAAAATTTGCAACTCAGATTTATGAAATGTTTTGTTGTTTTTGAAAATGTGAACAGTATCATATTTCTTTTTCTCTTCTCTTATTTTTTTAGAATTGAGATTGCTTGAAGACATAAATAAATAACCCTTGGTTGGCCCCAATATATTCTTTACTAGTCTATTGAATAAAACTAAAAGTAAATAAAAGAGAAATGGTGTGAGAAAAACTTCAAACACCTAGTAAGTGATGTAAACAATGGAATTTGGGTATAAAAATGAGGTTCCAAAGAGAGGCCAACTCATATTGTGTGAATCTACATGAGCCTCGATTTGATACACTATAATATTCGTTTCGATACCCGAGTAAAAATTTATCGTCGTTAAAAGTTACGACTAAGATTTATCAAATGTTTTGTTGTTTTTGAAAATGTGAACAATATCCCTTTTATTTTTCTATTCTCTTATTTTTTTGAAAAAATCAAGATTGGTTGGACACATAAGCAAATAACCCTTGGTCGGCACCAATATCTTCTTCATAGCTCAATTGAATAAAATGTAAATTAAATAAAATAGAAATGGTGCGAAAAAAACATTAAACCCCCGGTAAGTGATGTAAACGATGCAATTTGGTTACCAAAATGAGGTTCCATAAGGAGGCCAACTCATATTGTGTGAATCGATACAAGCTTTCATTTGATATATTGTAATAGTAATTTCGATACCCGAGTAAAAAGTTATCTCCGTTAAAAGTTACAACTAGTATTTATCAAATGTTTTGTTGTTTTTGAAATGATAGAAGTATCTCCTTTCTTTTTCCTTCTCTTATTTTTTTGGAGAATCGAGATTGATTGAACACATAAATAAATACCCCTTGGTCGACACAAATATCTTCTTTTCTGCTCTATTAAATAAAATCGATAGTAAATAACACGTAAATGGTGTGACAAAAAATTTAAAATTTCGGTAAGTGATGTATACCATGGAATTTGTGTAAAAAATGAGATTCCAAAGTGAGGCCAAATTCTATTGTGTGAATCTATATGAGCTTCGATTTGATATAAATAATAGTTGTTTCGATACCAGAGTAAAAATTTATCGCCGTTAAAATTTGCAACTCACATTTATCAAATGTTTTGTTGTTTTTGAAAATGTGAACGGTATCATCTTTCTTTTTCTCTTCTCTTATTTTTTTTAGAATCGAGATTGCTTGAAGACATAAATAAATAACCCTTGGTTGGCCCCAATATATTCTTTACTAGTCTATTGAATAAAACTAAAAGTAAATAAAAGGGAAATGGTGTGACAAAAACTTCAAACACCTAGTAAGTGATGTAAACAATGGAATTTGGGTATAAAAATGAGGTTCCAAAGAGAGGCCAACTCATATTGTGTGAATCTACATGCGCCTCGATTTGATACACTATAATATTCGTTTCGATACCCGAGTAAATATTTATCGTAGTTAAAAGTAACGACTAAGATTTATCAAATGTTTTTTTGTTTTTGAAAATGTGAACTATATCCCCTTTCTTTTTCTATTCTCTTATTTTTTTGAAAAATCAAGATTGATTGGACACATAAGCAAATAACCCTTGGTCGGCACCAATATCTTCTTCATAGCTCAATTGAATAAAATGTAAAGTAAATAAAATAGAAATGGTGCGAAAAAAACATTAAACCCCCGGTAAGTGATGTAAACGATGCAATTTGGTTACCAAAATGAGGGTCCATAAGGAGGCCAACTCATATTGTGTGAATCGATACAAGATTTAATTTGATACACTGTAATAGTCATTTCGATACCCGAGTAAAAAGTTATCTCCGTTAAAAGTTACAACTAGTATTTATCAAATGTTTTGTTGTTTTTGAAATGATAGAAGTATCTCCTTTCTTTTTCCTTCTCTTATTTTTTTGGAGAATCGAGATTGATTGAACACATAAATAAATACCCCTTGGTCGACACAAATATCTTCTTTTCTGCTCTATTAAATAAAATCGATAGTAAATAACACGTAAATGGTGTGACAAAAACTTTAAAATTTCCGTAAGTGATGTATACCATGGAATTTGTGTTAAAAATGAGATTCCAAAGTGAGGCCAAATTATATTGTGTGAATCTATATGAGCTTCGATTTGATATAAATAATAGTTGTTTCGATACCAGAGTAAAAATTTATCGCCGTTAAAATTTGCAACTCACATTTATCAAATGTTTTGTTGTTTTTGAAAATGTGAACGGTATCATCTTTCTTTTTCTCTTCTCTTATTTTTTTTAGAATCGAGATTGCTTGAAGACATAAATAAATAACCCTTGGTCAGCCCCAATATCTTCTTGACTAGTCTATTGAATAAAACTAAAAGTAAATAAAATGGAAATGGTGTGACAAACCCTTTAAACCCCTAGTAAGTTGTAAACAATGGAATTTGGGTATAAAAATGAGGTTATAGAGTGAGGCCAACTTATATTGTGTGAATCTACATGAGCCTCGATTTGATGCACTATAATATTCGTTTCGATACCCGAGTAAATATTTATCGTAGTTAAAAGTAACGACTAAGATTTATCAAATGTTTTGTTGTTTTTGAAAATGTGAACTATATCCCCTTTCTTTTTCTATTCTCTTATTTTTTTGAAAAATCAAGATTGATTGGACACATAAGCAAATAACCCTTGGTCGGCACCAATATCTTCTTCATAGCTCAATTGAATAAAATGTAAAGTAAGTAAAATGAAAATGTGCGACAAAAACTTTAAACTTCCGGTAAGTGATGTAAACGACGGAATTTGGTTACAAAAATACGGTTCCATAGCGAGGCCAACTGATATTGTGTGAATCGATGCGAACTTTGATTTGATATATTATAATAGTTATTTCGATACCCGAGTAAAAAGTTATCGCCGTTAAAAGTTACAACTAATATTTATCAAATGTTTTGTTGTTTTTCAAATGTGAGAAGTATCTCCTTTCTTTTTCCCTTCTCCTATTTTTTTTTTTGAAGAATAGAGATTAATTGAACACATAAATAAATACCCTTTGGTCGGTACAAATATCTTCTTTTTTGCTCTATTAAATAAAATCGAAAGTAAATAACACCTAAATGGTGTGACAAAAAATTTAAAATTTCGGTAAGTGATGTATACCATGGAATTTGTGTTAAAAATGAGATTCCAAAGTGAGGCCAAATTATATTGTGTGAATCTATATGAGCTTCGATTTGATATAAATAATAGTTGTTTCGATACCAGAGTAAAAATTTATCGCCGTTAAAATTTGCAACTCACATTTATCAAATGTTTTGTTGTTTTTGAAAATGTGAACGGTATCATCTTTCTTTTTCTCTTCTCTTATTTTTTTTAGAATCGAGATTGCTTGAAGACATAAATAAATAACCCTTGGTCGGCCCCAATATCTTCTTGACTAGTCTATTGAATAAAACTAAAAGTAAATAAAAGGGAAATGGTGTGACAAAAACTTCAAACACCTAGTAAGTGATGTAAACAATGGAATTTGGGTATAAAAATGAGGTTCCAAAGAGAGGCCAACTCATATTGTGTGAATCTACATGAGCCTCGATTTGATACACTATAATATTCGTTTCGATACCCGAGTAAAAATTTATCGTCGTTAAAAGTTACGACTAAGATTTATCAAATGTTTTGTTGTTTTTGAAAATGTGAACAATATCCCCTTTCGTTTTCTATTCTCTTATTTTTATGAAACTTCAAGATTGATTGGACACATAAGAAAATAACCCTTGGTCGGCACCAATATCTTCTTCATAGCTCAATTGAATAAAATGTAAAGTAAATAAAATAGAAATGGTGCGAAAAAAACATTAAACCCCCGGTAAGTGATGTAAACGATGCAATTTGGTTACCAAAATGAGGTTCCATAAGGAGGCCAACTCATATTGTGTGAATCGATACAAGCTTTCATTTGATATATTGTAATAGTAATTTCGATACCCGAGTAAAAAGTTATCTCCGTTAAAAGTTACAACTAGTATTTATCAAATGTTTTGTTGTTTTTGAAATGATAGAAGTATCTCCTTTCTTTTTCCTTCTCTTATTTTTTTGGAGAATCGAGATTGATTGAACACATAAATAAATACCCCTTGGTCGACACAAATATCTTCTTTTACGCTCTATTAAATAAAATCGAAAGTAAATAACACGTAAATGGTGTGACAAAAAATTTAAAATTTCGGTAAGTGATGTATATCATGGAATTTGTGTAAAAAATGAGATTCGAAAGTGAAGCCAAATTCTATTGTGTGAATCTATATGAGCTTCGATTTGATATATAATAATAGTTATTTCGATAATCCAGTAAAAAGTTATCGGCCTTAAAAGTTACAACTAATATTTATCAAATGTTTTTTTGTTTTTGAAAATGTGAACAGTATCATATTTCTTTTTCTCTTCTCTTATTTATTTTTAGAATCGAGATTGCTTGAAGACATAAATAAATAACCCTTGGTCGGCCCCAATATCTTCTCTACTACTCTATTGAATAAAACTAAAAGTAAATAAAAGGGAAATGGTGTGACAAAAACTTCAAACACCTAGTAAGTGATGTAAACAATGGAATTTGGGTATAAAAATGAGGTTCCAAAGAGAGGCCAACTCATATTGTGTGAATCTACATGAGCCTCGATTTGATACACTATAATATTCGTTTCGATACCCGAGTAAATATTTATCGTCGTTAAAAGTTACGACTAAGATTTATCAAATGTTTTGTTGTTTTTGAAAATGTGAACAATATCCCCTTTCTTTTTCTATTCTCTTATTTTTTTTGAAAAATCAAGATTGATTGGACACATAAGCAAATAACCCTTGGTCGGCACCAATATCTTCTTCATAGCTCAATTGAATAAAATGTAAAGTAAATAAAATAGAAATGGTGCGAAAAAAACATTAAACCCCCGGTAAGTGATGTAAACGATGCAATTTGGTTACCAAAATGAGGTTCCATAAGGAGGCCAACTCATATTGTGTGAATCGATACAAGCTTTCATTTGATATATTGTAATAGTAATTTCGATACCCGAGTAAAAAGTTATCTCCGTTAAAAGTTACAACTAGTATTTATCAAATGTTTTGTTGTTTTTGAAATGATAGAAGTATCTCCTTTCTTTTTCCTTCTCTTATTTTTTTGGAGAATCGAGATTGATTGAACACATAAATAAATACCCCTTGGTCGACACAAATATCTTCTTTTCTGCTCTATTAAATAAAATCGATAGTAAATAACACGTAAATGGTGTGACAAAAAATTTAAAATTTCGGTAAGTGATGTATACCATGGAATTTGTGTAAAAAATGAGATTCCAAAGTGAGGCCAAATTCTATTGTGTGAATCTATATTAGCTTCGATTTGATATAAATAATAGTTGTTTCGATACCAGAGTAAAAATTTATCGCCGTTAAAATTTGCAACTCACATTTATCAAATGTTTTGTTGTTTTTGAAAATGTGAACGGTATCATCTTTCTTTTTCTCTTCTCTTATTTTTTTTAGAATCGAGATTGCTTGAAGACATAAATAAATAACCCTTGGTCGGCCCCAATATCTTCTTGACTAGTCTATTGAATAAAACTAAAAGTAAATAAAAGGGAAATGGTGTGAGAAAAACTTTAAACACCTAGTAAGTGATGTAAACTCATATTGTGTGAATCTACATGAGCCTCGATTTGATGCACTATAATATTCGTTTCGATACCCGAGTAAATATTTATCGTAGTTAAAAGTAACGACTAAGATTTATCAAATGTTTTTTTGTTTTTGAAAATGTGAACTATATCCCCTTTCTTTTTCTATTCTCTTATTTTTTTGAAAAATCAAGATTGATTGGACACATAAGCAAATAACCCTTGGTCGGCACCAATATCTTCTTCATAGCTCAATTGAATAAAATGTAAAGTAAATAAAATAGAAATGGTGCGAAAAAAACATTAAACCCCCGGTAAGTGATGTAAACGATGCAATTTGGTTACCAAAATGAGGGTCCATAAGGAGGCCAACTCATATTGTGTGAATCGATACAAGATTTCATTTGATACACTGTAATAGTCATTTCGATACCCGAGTAAAAAGTTATCTCCGTTAAAAGTTACAACTAGTATTTATCAAATGTTTTGTTGTTTTTGAAATGATAGAAGTATCTCCTTTCTTTTTCCTTCTCTTATTTTTTTGGAGAATCGAGATTGATTGAACACATAAATAAATACCCCTTGGTCGACACAAATATCTTCTTTTCTGCTCTATTAAATAAAATCGATAGTAAATAACACGTAAATGGTGTGACAAAAAATTTAAAATTTCGGTAAGTGATGTATACCATGGAATTTGTGTAAAAAATGAGATTCCAAAGTGAGGCCAAATTCTATTGTGTGAATCTATATTAGCTTCGATTTGATATAAATAATAGTTGTTTCGATACCAGAGTAAAAATTTATCGCCGTTAAAATTTGCAACTCACATTTATCAAATGTTTTGTTGTTTTTGAAAATGTGAACGGTATCATCTTTCTTTTTCTCTTCTCTTATTTTTTTTAGAATCGAGATTGCTTGAAGACATAAATAAATAACCCTTGGTCGGCCCCAATATCTTCTTGACTAGTCTATTGAATAAAACTAAAAGTAAATAAAAGGGAAATGGTGTGAGAAAAACTTTAAACACCTAGTAAGTGATGTAAACTCATATTGTGTGAATCTACATGAGCCTCGATTTGATGCACTATAATATTCGTTTCGATACCCGAGTAAATATTTATCGTAGTTAAAAGTAACGACTAAGATTTATCAAATGTTTTTTTGTTTTTGAAAATGTGAACTATATCCCCTTTCTTTTTCTATTCTCTTATTTTTTTGAAAAATCAAGATTGATTGGACACATAAGCAAATAACCCTTGGTCGGCACCAATATCTTCTTCATAGCTCAATTGAATAAAATGTAAAGTAAATAAAATAGAAATGGTGCGAAAAAAACATTAAACCCCCGGTAAGTGATGTAAACGATGCAATTTGGTTACCAAAATGAGGTTCCATAAGGAGGCCAACTCATATTGTGTGAATCGATACAAGCTTTCATTTGATATATTGTAATAGTCATTTCGATACCCGAGTAAAAAGTTATCTCCGTTAAAAGTTACAACTAGTATTTATCAAATGTTTTGTTGTTTTTGAAATGATAGAAGTATCTCCTTTCTTTTTCCTTCTCTTATTTTTTTGGAGAATCGAGATTGATTGAACACATAAATAAATACCCCTTGGTCGACACAAATATCTTCTTTTCTGCTCTATTAAATAAAATCGATAGTAAATAACACGTAAATGGTGTGACAAAAAATTTAAAATTTCGGTAAGTGATGTATACCATGGAATTTGTGTTAAAAATGAGATTCCAAAGTGAGGCCAAATTATATTGTGTGAATCTATATGAGCTTCGATTTGATATAAATAATAGTTGTTTCGATACCAGAGTAAAAATTTATCGCCGTTAAAATTTGCAACTCACATTTATCAAATGTTTTGTTGTTTTTGAAAATGTGAATAGTATCATCTTTCTTTTTCTCTTCTCTTATTTTTTTTAGAATCGAGATTGCTTGAAGACATAAATAAATAACCCTTCGTCGGCCCCAATATCTTCTGTACTACTCTATTGAATAAAACTAAAAGTAAATAAAAGGGAAATGGTGTGAAAAAAACATTTAACACCTGGTAAGTGATGTAAACAATGGAATTTGGGTATAAAAATGAGGTTCCAAAGAGAGGCCAACTCATATTGTGTGAATCTACATGAGCCTCGATTTGATACACTATAATATTCGTTTCGATAACCGAGTAAATATTTATCGTCGTTAAAAGTTACGACTAAGATTTATCAAATGTTTTGTTGTTTTTGAAAATGTGAACAATATCCCCTTTCTTTTTCTATTCTCTTATTTTTTTTTTGAAAAATCAAGATTGATTGGACACATAAGCAAATAACCCTTGGTCGGCACCAATATCTTCTTCATAGCTCAATTGAATAAAATGTAAAGTAAATAAAATAGAAATGGTGCGAAAAAAACATTAAACCCCCGGTAAGTGATGTAAACGATGCAATTTGGTTACCAAAATGAGGTTCCATAAGGAGGCCAACTCATATTGTGTGAATCGATACAAGCTTTCATTTGATATACTGTAATAGTCATTTCGATACCCGAGTAAAAAGTTATCGCCGTTAAAAGTTACAACTAATATTTATCAAATGTTTTGTTGTTTTTCAAATGTGAGAAGTATCTCCTTTCTTTTTCCCTTCTCTTATTTTTTTTAAGAATCGAGATTGATTGAACACATAAATAAATACCCCTTGGTCGGCACAAATATCTTCTTTTCTGCTCTATTAAATAAAATCGAAAGTAAATAACACGTAAATGGTGTGACAAAAAATTTAAAATTTCGGTAAGTGATGTATACCATGGAATTTGTGTAAAAAATGAGATTCCAAAGTGAGGCCAACTTCTATTGTGTGAATCTATATGAGCTTCGATTTGATATATAATAATAGTTGTTTCGATACCAGAGTAAAATTTTATCGCCGTTAAAATTTGCAACTCAGATTTATCAAATGTTTTGTTGTTTTTGAAAATGTGAACAATATCATCTTTCTTTTTCTCTTCTCTTATTTTTTTTAGAATCGAGATTGCTTGAAGACATAAATAAATAACCCTTGGTTGGCCCCAATATCTTCTTTACTAGTCTATTGAATAAAACTAAAAGTAAATAAAAGGGAAATGGTGTGACAAAAACTTTAAACACCTGGTAAGTGATGTAAACAATGGAATTTGGGTATAAAAATGAGGTTCCAAAGAGAGGCCAACTCATATTGTTTGAATCTACATGACCCTCGATTTGATGCACTATAATATTTGTTTCGATACCCGAGTAAAAATTTATCGTCGTTAAAAGTAACGACTAAGATTTATCAAATGTTTTGTTGTTTTTGAAAATGTGAACAATATCCCCTATCTTTTTCTATTCTCTCTTTTTTTTTGAAAAATCAAGATTGATTGGACACATAAGCAAATAACCCTTGGTCGGCACCAATATCTTCTTCATAGCTCAATTGAATAAAATGTAAAGTAAATAAAATAGAAATGGTGTGACAGAAATTTAAAATCTCGGTAAGTGATGTATGTGATGGAATTTGTGTACTAAAATGAAATTACAAAGCAACTCCAACTCATATTTTTTGAATCTATATGAGCTTCAATTTTATATACTATAATAGTCATTTTGATACCCCAGTAAAAAGTTATCACCGTTAAAAGTTTTGACTAAGATTTATCAAATGTTTTGTTGTTTTTGAAAATGTGAACAATATCCCCTTTCTTTTTCTATTCTCTTATTTTTTTGAATAATCAAGATTGATTGAACATATAAATAAATAACCCTTGGTCAGCACCAATATCTCTTTTACTACTCTATTGAATAAAAGCTAAAGTAAATAAAACATAAATGGAAGGACAAAAAATTTAAACTCTTGGTAAGTGATGTATACGATGGAATTTGTGTACGAAAATGAGATTCCAAAGTGATGCCAACTCATATAGTGTGAATCTATATGAGCTTCGATTTTATATATTATTAAAGTTGATTTGATAGCTGAGTCAAAAGTTATTGGCGTTAAAAATTACGACTAAGATTTATCAAATGTTTTGTTGTTTTTGAAAATGTGAAAAGTGTCTTCTTTCCTTTTCTCTTCTCTTATTTGTTTTGAAGAATCGAGATTGATTGAACACATAAATAAATAACCCTTATTCAGTACCAATATCTTCTTTACTACTTGATTGAATAAAACCGAAAGTAAATAAAACGTAAATGATGTGACAAAAAATTAAAACTCTTGATAAGTGTTGTATACGATATAATTTGTGTACAAAAATGAGATTCCGAAGGGAGGCCAAGCCATATTTATTTGAATCTATTTGATCTTAGATTTGATATCTTACAATAGTCGTTTGGATACCCTAGTCAAATGTTATCGCCGTTAAAAATAGAAACTCCATTTTATCAAAAGTTTTGTTGTTTTTGAAAATGTGAACAATATCCCGTTTCTTTTTCTCTTCTTTTATTTTTTTTAAAGAATAGAGATTGATTGAACACATAAATAAAGAACCCTTGGTCATTGCAAATATCTTCTTTATAGTTCAATTGAATAAAATGTAAAGTATGTAAAACGGAAATGTTGCGACAAATATTTTAAACCCCCGATGAGCAATGTAAAGGATGGAATTTGGTTACAAAAAAGAGGTTTCAAAGCAAGGAAAAATCATATGTGTCAATCTATACAAGATTCGATTTGATATATTACAATAGTCATTTCGATACCCATATTTACTATTCATGCTATCTTATTTCTTATTAACTTAAATTTTTTAATTTTTTTTACTATTCATGAACGGTAAAAACTTTTTACTTCAAATTTCAAATTTCTAAATTATTTTACTATTTATGCTATAATTAATTTTTTTTTATTTATTTTTTTTATTATTTCTTATGAAATTTGAAATTTGATTAAATTTTTTTTATTTTTTTTTTTAAAAAATCACAATTATTTACAACACAAAAATATTTTTTAAAATTTTGATAAATAAATTAAAAACGCTATTCCTTCCCCGGCAACGGCGCCAAAAACTTGATGAGCGAAAACCGGCATCGCCGATTCTCGCAAATACTTTGGTTTTAATATTTGTAAAACTCTCGCAAGTGCACGAATCTTTTCGTAGAAAATGATAAGTATACTCCCAAGGTCGATCTAAGGAAGGAATGTATGTGGTTTTTAATTTATTATTCAAACTTTTAAAAACGAAATTAAATCCTAAACATCCTGTCACGATAGTTTGGTTTTTGTGTTCCTAATCTAATAACATAAAATAAACATATATACAGATTAATTAAATATAATCTAAAAACATAAAAATAAACATAGATACAAATTCAATAAATATTTATCTAAAAATAAATATAAATACAGATTCAATAAATATTCATGCAAATTTTATCATTTATATTAGTGGAGTATTTATGGATATAATAACTAAATTAATTATGCTTGCTCATATTATCTAGGTTATTAAAGATATAAATTGATATTTTATTGATTCTCTCTTTTTTGTATGAATACCACCTTTGGTGGGGTTAGATATTCTTTGTTAACTAAACAAATCAATTAACACCTATGGGTGGGGTTGATAACTAATTTGGTTAATTAAATTAATTCCTTTTTCTAGGAGATTGAAAATGAACCATTTAAATGCCACCTTTGGTGGGGTTAGACAGTTTAAACTTTATTCAAGGTGTCCAAATTAAACCCAAGAATTTAGTTATCCGATTACTAACTTTCAAGTTTTAAAACCACTATTGAAAACATGTTGTCAATACATTTTCACATAATAATTCTTATAAAAACTTTTGAAATAGAGCTTCACTCTAACTACCGGGCGATTGTACCAACAAATAAAAGAGCACTACTCTAAATTAGACCGGATAACTAAACCTTAAAATCTAATTTTCAGATTTAAGTTTGTAATGAAAAATAATGTATTTCTCTCTAACATCCTTAATATAAAATCTTGAATAAAAATAAAATCAATTCATTTTAGAAATTTTCACCTATTAAATATTTCGCAAGCATAACAACGTTATTATTATATCATGATTATAAACAGCTAGCACAGTTAAATTTAATCACAGACAAATTAAATATAACATGTAAGAATAAAGCATAAAAATAACTGTAAAGAAAATAAAATCCTTACAGAACTTCGACGCTATTCCCGTTGCTAGAAAACCTCAAAGCGGAATTTCCACTTCCATTTATTGAATCAAAAATCAAAATTATTACAAAAACATTACAAGTTCCTCTCAAAAAGAGAAGAACTCTAAACCTAAGAGAATTGAACTAAAAACTAAGAGAAAAAAACTAAGAAAAGCTTAGAAACTAAGAAAGAAACTAAGAAAAACTCAAAAACTTAGAAATGAGAGAAAGAAAGAAGAGAGAAGTGTGGTTTTGAGATGTGTTTTGAAGTGAAGGGAAGGGGGGTATTTATAGGTGAGGATGGAGAGAAAAAATGAGTAAAAAAATGTTAAAAAATTAAAAAACGTGTAATGGAAATGCTGAGGTCATCAATGCCGTCAGCATGACGTCACAGGGGTTGCTGCACGTAAAAAATGGGGTGAAAACGCGTTGGTAGCCTTCGATTCTTTAGCCTTCTGTGGCCATTGTCATTGCTAGCGGATAGAAGTGTCAGCCTTGTGACGCGCGCGCATTGTGGGCGCCAGCGCGCTGGCGTTAATTTCTTGTATGATTGAAATTTCTGTGTATGATTTTCTGTCTTTTTGACATTTTTGACCTTTTCGACCCATTTTGTCCAATTTTTCCATGTTTGTTGACCTTTTCCCACTTATTTATTAATATATTTGTGATGTATTGCTTCAAGTATTCTTCAATGAGTCTTTAAATTGCGTTTTTAAGCCAAAATACGGGAAAAACAATAAAAATACCCGTGATTCCGAAAAAGACAAATTTATATAAATATATGATAAAACATATAAATATATATATTTTTAATCAATTAATGTGCATAAAATCATGGTTATTTTAGTGCTTTTTGAGCACTCATCAGTATCCCCTTTCTTATTCTCTTTTTATATATTTTTTAAAGAATAGAGATTGATTGAACACATAAATAAAGATACCTTCGTTGGCACCAATATCTCCATCATATTTTTATTAGAGAAAAACTGAAAGTACGTAAAACGAAAATGGTGCGACAAAACCTTTAAACCATCGAAAAGTGAAGTAAATGATGGAATTTGGTTATGAAAAAGAGGTTCCAAAGCGAGGCCAACCCTTATTGTTTGAATCAATACGATCTTGGATTTGATATATTACAATTTTTTTTAGATACCCAAGTCAAAAGTCATCGCCGTTAAAAATAGAAACTCAGGTTTATCAAAAGTTTTGTTGTTTTTAAAAATGTTAACAGTATACCCTTTCTTTTTCTCGTCTCTTATATTTTTTAAAGAATAGTGATTGATTGAACACATAAATAAAGAACCCGTGGTAATTGCAAATATTTCCTTTATAGATCTATCGAATAAAACTGAAAGTACATAAAACGAAAATGGTGCGACAATGTTCGTTCGCAACAATATCTCTTTCATAGTTTTATTAAAGAAAACTGAAAGTACGTAAATCAAAAATTGTGCGACAAAAACTTTAAACCATCGAAAAGTGAAGTAAATGATAGAATTTGGTTAGAAAAAAGAGGTTCCAAAGCGAGGCCTACCCATATTGTTTGAATCTATACGATCTTGGATTTGATATATTACAATTTTTGTTTGCATACCCAAGTCAAAAGTTATCGCCGTTAACAAGAGAAACTTAGGTTTATCAAAAGTTTTGTTGTTTTTCAAAATGTGAACAGTATCCCCTTTCTTTTTCTCGTCTCTTATATTTTTTTAAAGAATAGAGATTGATTGAACACATAAATAAAAAACCCTTGGTAAGTGCAAATATATCCTTTATAGATCTATCGAATAATACGTAAAGTAAGTAAAATATAAATGGTGTGATAAAAATTTAAACCACTTGTAAGCCTTGTATAGGATGTAATTTGCGTACAAAAATAAGGTTCAATATCGACGCCAATTATATTGTGTGAATCGATATGGTCTTCGATTTGATATATTACAAGAGTCGGTTTGATACTCATTCAAAATTTATCGGCTTTAAAATTGTAACTCTGATTTATCAAATGTTTTTCTCTTTTTGAAAATGTGTCAAGTATCCCCTTTCTTATTCTCTTTTTTTTTATATTTTTTAAAGAATATAGATTGATTGAACACATAACTAAAGAACCCTTCGTTGGCACCAATATCTCGTTCATAGTTTTATTAGAATTTTCGTTTGGATACCCTAGTCAAAAGTTATCGTAGTAAAAAATAGAATATGAGGTTTATAAAAAGTTTTGTTTTTTTTAAAAATGTGAACAGTATCCCCTTTCTTATTCTCTTCACTTATATTTTTTAAAGAATAGAGGTTGATTGAGCACATAAATAAAAAACCCTTCGTTGGCACCAATATCTCCTTCATAGTTTCATTAAATAAAACTGAAAGTACGTAAAACGAAAATGGTGCGACAATGTTCGTTCGCAAAAATATCTCCTTCATAGTTTTATTAAAGAAAACTGAAAGTACGTAAAACGAAAATGGTGCGACAAAAACTTTAAACCATCGGAAAGTTAAGTAAATGATAGAATTTGGTTAGAAAAAAGAGGTTCCAAAGCGAAGCCAACCCATATTCTGTCAATCTATACGATCTTGGATTGGATATATTACAATTTTCGTTTGGATACCCTAGTAAAAAGTTATCGCCATTAAAAGTAGAAACTCAGGTTTATCAAAAGTTTTGTTTTTTTTAAAATGTGAATAGTATCCCTTTTCTTTTTCTCTTATCCAATATTTTTTAAAGAGTAGAGATTGATTGAACACATTAATAAAGAACCCTTGGTAAGTGCAAATATATCCTTTATGGCTCTATTGAATAAAACGTAAAGTAATTCAAATTGAAATGGTGCGACAAAAATTTAAACCACTGATAGGTCTTGTATACGATGGAATTTGAGTACGAAAATAAGGTTCCATATCGAGGCCAATTATATTTTGTGAATCCATATGATCTTCGATTTGATATATAATAATAGTCGTTTCAATACCTGATTCAAAAATAATCACCGTTATAATTGTAACTCTAATTTATCAAATGTTTTTTCTATTTTTGAAAATGTGTCTAGTATTCCCTTTCTTATTCTATTTTTATATACTTTTTAAAGAATATAGATTGATTGAACACATAAATAAAGAGCCCGTCGTTGGAACCAATATCTCCGTCATAGTTTTATTAAAGAAAACTAAAAGTACGTAAAACGAAAATGGTGCGACAAAAACTTTAAACCATCGGAAAGTGAAGTAAATGATAGAATTTGATTAGAAAAAAGAGGTTCCAAAGAGAGGCCAACCCATATTGTTTGAATCTATACGATCTTGGATTTGATATATTACAATTTTTGTTTGGATACCTAAGCCAAAAGTTATCGCCGTTAAAAATAGAAACTTAGGTTTATCAAAAGATTTGTTGCTTTTAAAAATGTGAACAGTATCCCCTTTCTTTTTCTCGTCTCTTATATATTTTTAAAGAATAGAGATTGATTGAACACAAAAATAAAGAACCCTTGGTAAGTGAAAATATATCCTTTATAGCTCTATTGAATAACACGTAAAGTAAGTAAAATGGAAATGGTGCGATATAAATTTAAACCACTTGTAAGCCTTGTATAGGATTTAATTTGCGTACAAAAATAAGGTTCCATATCGATGGCAATTATATTGTGTGAATCGATATGATCTTCGATTTGATATATTATAAGAGTCGGTTCGATACTCGATTCAAAATTTATTGGCGTTAAAATTGTAACTCTGATTTATCAAATGTTTTTCTGTTTTTGAAAATGTGTCGAATATCCCCTTTCTTATTCTCTTTTTATATATTTTTTAAAGAATAGAGATTGATAGAACACATAAATAAAGAACCCTTCCTAGGCACCAATATCGTGTTCATAGTTTTAATAGAATTTTCGTTTGGATACCCAATTCCAAAGTTATCGCAGTAAAAAATAGAATATGAGGTTTATAAAAAGTTTTGTTGTTTTTAAAAATGAGAACAATATCCCCTTTCTTATTCTCTTCTCTTATATTTTTTAAAGAATAGAGGTTGATTGAGCACATAAATAAAGAATCCTTCGTTGGCACCAATATCTCCTTCATAGTTTCATTAAATAAAACTGAAAGTACGTAAAACTAAAATGGTGCGACAATGTTCGTTGGCACAATATCTCCTTCATAGTTTTATTAAAGAAAACTAAAAGTACGTAAAACGAAAATGGTGCGACAAAAACTTTAAACCATCGGAAAGTGAAGTAAATGATAGAATTTGATTAGAAAAAAGAGGTTCCAAAGAGAGGCCAACCCAAATTGTTTGAATCTATACGATCTTGGATTTGATATCTTACAATTTTTGTTTGGATACCCAAGCCAAAAGTTATCGCCGTTAACAAGAGAAACTCAGGTTTATCAAAAGTTTTGTTGTTTTTCAAAATGTGAACAGTATCCCCTTTCTTTTTCTCGTCTCTTATATTTTTTTAAAGAATAGAGATTGATTGAACACATAAATAAAAAACCCTTGGTAAGTGCAAATATATCCTTTATAGATCTATCGAATAATACGTAAAGTAAGTAAAATATAAATGGTGCGATAAAAATTTAAACCACTTGTAAGCCTTGTATAGGATGTAATTTGCGTACAAAAATAAGGTTCAATATCGACGCCAATTATATTGTGTGAATCGATATGGTCTTCGATTTGATATATTACAAGAGTCGGTTCGATACTCATTCAAAATTTATCGGCTTTAAAATTGTAACTCTGATTTATCAAATGTTTTTCTGTTTTTGAAAATGTGTCAAGTATCCCCTTTCTTATTCTCTTTTTATATATTTTTTAAAGAATAGAGATTGATTGAACACATAAATAAAGAACCCTTCGTTGGCACCAATATCTCCTTCATAGTTTTATTAGAATTTTCGTTTGGATACCCTAATCAAAAGTTATCGCAGTAAAAAATAGAATCTGATGTTTATAAAACGTTTTGTTGTTTTTAAAAATGTGAATAGTATCCCCTTTCTTATTCTCTTCTCTTATATTTTTTAAAGAATAGAGGTTGATTGAGCACATAAATAAAGAATCCTTCGTTGGCACCAATATCTCCTTCATAGTTTCATTAAATAAAACTGAAAGTACGTAAAACTAAAATGGTGCGACAATGTTCGTTGGCACAATATCTCCTTCATAGTTTTATTAAAGAAAACTAAAAGTACGTAAAACGAAAATGGTGCGACAAAAACTTTAAACCATCGGAAAGTGAAGTAAATGATAGAATTTGATTAGAAAAAAGAGGTTCCAAAGAGAGGCCAACCCAAATTGTTTGAATCTATACGATCTTGGATTTGATATCTTACAATTTTTGTTTGGATACCCAAGCCAAAAATTATCGCCGTTAAAAATAGAAACTCAGGTTTATCAAAAGTTTTGTTGCTTTTAAAAATGTGGACAGTATCCCCTTTCTTTTTCTCATCTCTTATATTTTTTTAAAGAATAGAGATTGATTGAACACATAAATAAAGAACCCTTGGTAAGTGAAAATATATCCTTTATAGATCTATTGAATAACACGTAAAGTAAGTAAAATGGAAATGGTGCGATATAAATTTAAACCACTTGTAAGCCTTGTATATGATTTAATTTGCGTACAAAAATAAGGTTCCATATCGATGGCAATTATATTGTGTGAATCGATATGATCTTCGATTTGATATATTATAAGAGTCGGTTCGATACTCGATTCAAAATTTATCGGCGTTAAAATTGTAACTCTGATTTATCAAATGTTTTTCTGTTTTTGAAAATGTGTCCAATATCCCCTTTCTTATTCTCTTTTTTATATATTTTTTAAAGAATATAGATTGATAAAACACATAAATAAAGAACCCTTCCTAGGCACCAATATCGCGTTCATAGTTTTATTAGAATTTTCGTTTGGATACCCAATTCCAAAGTTATCGTAGTAAAAAATAGAATCTGAGGTTTATAAAAAGTTTTGTTGTTTTTAAAAATGCGAACAATATCCCCTTTCTTATTCTCTTCTCTTATATTTTTTAAAGAATAGAGGTTGATTGAGCACATAAATAAATAATCCTTCGTTGGCACCAATATCTCCTTCATAGTTTCATTAAATAAAACTGGAAGTACGTAAATCGAAAATGGTGTGACAAAAACTTTAAACCATCGAAAAGTGAAGTAAATGATAGAATTTCGTTAGAAAAAAGAGGTTCCAAAGCGAGACCAACCCATATTGTTTGAATCTATACGATCTTGGATTTGATATATTACAATTTTTGTTTGCATACCCAAGTCAAAAGTTATCGCTGTTAAAGAGAGCAACTTAGGTTTATCAAAAGTTTTATTGTTTTTCAAAATGTGAACAGTATCCCCTTTCTTTTTCTCGTCTCTTATATTTTTTTAAAGAATAGAGATTGATTGAACACATAAATAAAGAACCCTTGGTAAGTGCAAATATATCCTTTATAGATCTATCGAATAACACGTAAAGTAAGTAAAATATAAATGGTGCGATAAAAATTTAAACCACTTGTAAGCCTTGTATAGGATGTAATTTGCATACAAAAATAAGGTTCTATATTGATGCCAATTATATTGTGTGAATCGATATGATCTTCAATTTGATATATTACAAGAGTCGGTTCGATACTCGATTCAAAATTTATCGGCGTTAAAATTGTAACTCTCATTTATCAAATGTTTTTCTGTTTTTGAAAATGTGTCCAGTATCCCCTTTCTTATTCTCTTTTTATATATTTTTTAAAGAATAGAGATTGATTGAACACATAAATAAAGAACCCTTCGTTGGCACCAATATCTCATTCATAGTTTTATTAGAATTTTCGTTTGAATACCCTAGTCAAAAGTTATCGTAGTAAAAAATAGAATCTGAGGTTTATAAAAAGTTTTGTTGTTTTTAAAAATGCGAACAATATCCCCTTTCTTATTCTCTTCTCTTATATTTTTTAAAGAATAGAGGTTGATTGAGCACATAAATAAAGAATCCTTCGTTGGCACCCATATCTCCTTCATAGTTTCATTAAATAAAACTGAAAGTACGTAAAACTAAAATGGTGCGACAATGTTCGTTGGCACAATATCTCTTTCATAGTTTTATTAAAGAAAACTAAAAGTACGTAAAACGAAAATGGTGCGACAAAAACTTTAAACCATCGGAAAGTGAAGTAAATGATAGAATTTGATTAGAAAAAAGAGGTTCCAAAGAGAGGCCAACCCATATTGTTTGAATCTATACGATCTTGGATTTGATATATTACAATTTTTGTTTGGATACCCAAGCCAAAAGTTGTCGCCGTTAAAAATAGAAACTCAGGTTTATCAAAAGATTTGTTGCTTTTAAAAATGTGAACAGTATCCCCTTTCTTTTTCTCGTCTCATATATTTTTTTAAAGAATAGAGATTGATTGAACACATAAATAAAGAACCCTTGGTAAGTGAAAATATATCCTTTATAGATCTATTGAATAACACGTAAATTAAGTAAAATGGAAATGGTGCGATATAAATTTAAACCACTTGTAAGCCTTGTATAGGATTTAATTTGCGTACAAAAATAAGGTTCCATATCGATGGCAATTATATTGTGTGAATCGATATGATCTTCAATTTGATATATTATAAGAATCGTTTCGATACTCGATTCAAAATTTATCGGCGTTAAAATTGTAACTCTGATTTATCAAATGTTTTTCTGTTTTTGAAAATGTGTCGAATATCCCCTTTCTTATTCTCTTTTTATATATTTTTTAAAGAATAGAGATTGATAGAACACATAAATAAAGAACCCTTCCTAGGCACCAATATCGCTTTCATAGTTTTATTAGAATTTTCGTTTGGATACCCAATTCCAAAGTTATCGCAGTAAAAAATAGAATCTGAGGTTTATAAAAAGTTTTGTTGTTTTTAAAAATGTGAACAGTATCCCCTTTCTTATTCTCTTCTCTTATATTATTTAAAGAATAGAGGTTGATTGAGCACATAAATAAAGAACCCTTCGTTGGCACCAATATCTCCTTCATAGTTTCATTAAATAAAACTGAAAGTACGTAAAACGAAAATGGTGCGACAATGTTCGTTCGCAACAATATCTCTTTCATAGTTTTATTAAAGAAAAATGAAAGTACGTAAATCAAAAATTGTGCGACAAAAACTTTAAACCATCGAAAAGTGAAGTAAATGATAGAATTTGGTTAGAAAAAAGAGGTTCCAAAGCGAGGCCAACCCATATTGTTTGAATCTATACGATCTTGGATTTTATATATTACAATTTTTGTTTGCATACCCAAGTCAAAAGTTATCGCCGTTAACAAGAGAAACTTAGGTTTATCAAAAGTTTTGTTGTTTTTCAAAATGTGAACAGTATCCCCTTTCTTTTTCTCGTCTCTTATATTTTTTTAAAGAATAGAGATTGATTGAACACATAAATAAAGAACCCTTGGTAAGTGCAAATATATCCTTTATAGATCTATCGAATAACACGTAAAGTAAGTAAAATATAAATGGTGCGATAAAAATTTAAACCACTTGTAAGCCTTGTATAGGATGTAATTTGCGTACAAAAAATAAGGTTCTATATCGATTCCAATTATATTGTGTGAATCTATATGATCTTCGATTTGATATATTACAAGAGTCGGTTCGATACTCGATTCAAAATTTATCGGCGCTAAAATTGTAACTCTAATTTATCAAATGTTTTTCTGTTTTTGAAAATGTGTCCAGTATCCCCTTTCTTATTCTCTTTTTATATATTTTTTAAAGAATAGAGATTGATTGAACACATAAATAAAGAACCCTTCGTTGGCACCAATATCTCATTCATAGTTTTATTAGAATTTTCGTTTGGATACCCTAGTCAAAAGTTATCGCAGTAAAAAATAGAATCTGATGTTTATAAAAAGTTTTGTTGTTTTTAAAAATGTGAACGGTATCCCCTTTCTTATTCTCTTCTCTTATATTTTTTAAAGAATAGTGGTTGGCTTAGCACATATATAGAGAATCCTTCGTTGGCACCAATATCTCCTTCATAGTTTCATTAAATAAAACTGAAAGTACGTAAAACTAAAATGGTGCGACAATGTTCGTTGGCACAATATCTCTTTCATAGTTTTATTAAAGAAAACTGAAAGTACGTAAAACGAAAATGGTGCGACAAAAACTTTAAACCATCGGAAAGTGAAGTAAATGATAGAATTTGATTAGAAAAAGGAGGTTCCAAAGAGAGGCCAACCCATATTGTTTGAATCGATACGATCTTCAATTTGATATATTACAATTTTTGTTTGGATACCCAAGCCAAAAGTTATCGCTGTTAACAAGAGAAACTCAGGTTTATCAAAAGTTTTGTTGCTTTTAAAAATGTGAACAGTATCCCCTTTCTTTTTCTCGTCTCTTATATTTTTTTAAAGAATAGAGATTGATTGAACACATAAATAAAGAACCCTTGGTAAGTGCAAACATATCCTTTATAGATCTATCAAATAACATGTAAAGTAAGTAAAATGGAAATGGTGCGATAAAAATTTAAACCACTTGTAAGCCTTGTATAGGATGTAATTTGCGTACAAAAATAAGGTTCCATATCGATGCCAATTATATTGTGTGAATCGATATGATGTTCGATTTGATATATTATAATAATCGTTTCGATACCCGATTCAAAAATTATCGCCGTTAAAATTGTAACTTTGATTTATCAAATGTTTTTCTGTTTTTGAAAATGTGTCCAGTATCCCTTTTCTTATACTCTTTTTATATATTTTTTAAAGAATAGAGATTGATAGAACACATAAATAAAGAACCCTTCCTAGGCACCAATATCTCGTTCATAGTTTTATTAGAATTTTCGTTTGGATACCAAATTCCAAAGTTATCGCAGTAAAAAATAGAATCTGATGTTTATAAAAAGTTTTGTTGTTTTTAAAAATGTGAAAAATATCTCCTTTCTTATTCTCTTCTCTTATATTTTTTAAAGAATAGAGGTTGATTGAGCACATAAATAAAGAATCCTTCGCTGGCACCAATATCTCCTTCATAGTTTCATTAAATAAAACTGAAAGTACATAAAACAAAAATGGTGCGACAATGTTCGTTGGCACCAATATCTCATTCATAGTTTTATTAAAGAAAACTGAAAGTACGTAAAATGAAAATGGTGTGATAAAAAATTTAAACCATCAGAAAGTGAAGTAAATGATAGAATTTGATTAGCAAAATGAGGTTCGAAAGCGAGGCCAACCCATATTGTTTGAATATATACGATCTTGGATTTGATATATTACAATTTTTGTTTGGATACCCAAGCCAAAAGTTGTCGCCGTTAAAAATAGAAACTCAGGTTTATCAAAAGTTTTGTTGCTTTAAAAATGTGAACAGTATCCCCTTTTTTTTCTTGTCTCTTATATTTTTTAAAGAATAGAGATTGATTGAACACATAAATAAAAAACCCTTGGTAAGTGCAAATATATCCTTTATAGCTCTATGGAATAACACGTAAAGTAAGTAAAATGGAAATGGTGCGATATAAATTTAAACCACTTGTAAGCCTTGTATAGGATTTAATTTGCGTACAAAAATAAGGTTCCATATCAATGGCAATTATATTGTGTGAATTGATATGATCTTCGATATGATATATTATAAGAGTCGGTTCGATACCATATTCAAAATTTATCGGCGTTAAAATTGTAACTCTTATTTATCAAATGTTTTTCTATTTTTGAAAATGTGTCCAGTATCCCTTTCTTATTCTCTTTTTTATATATTTTTTAAAGAATAGAGATTGATTGAACACATAAATAAAGAACCCTTCGTTGGCACCAATATCTCGTTCATAGTTTTATTAGAATTTTCGTTTGGATACCCTAGTCAAAAGTTATCGCAGTAAAAAATAGAATCTGATGTTTATAAAAAGTTTTGTTGTTTTTCAAAATGTGAACAGTATCCCCTTTCTTATTCCCTTCTCTTATATTTTTTAAAGAATAGAGGTTGATTGAGCACATAAATAAAGAATCCTTCGTTGGCACCAATATCTCCTTCATAGTTTCATTAAATAAAACTGAAAGTATGTAAAACGAAAATGGTTCGACAATGTTCGTTGGCACAATATCTCCTTCATAGTTTTATTAAAGAAAATTGAAAGAGCGTAAAACGAAAATGGTGCGACAAAAACTTTAAACCATCGGAAAGTGAAGTAAATGATAGAATTTGATTAGAAAAAAGAGGTTCGAAAGCGAGGCCAACCCATATTGTTTGAATATATACGATCTTGGATTTGATATATTACAATTTTTGTTTGGATACCCAAGCCAAAAGTTATCGCCGTTAAAAATAGAAACTTAGGTTTATCAAAAGTTTTGTTGCTTTTAAAAATGTGAACAGTATCCCCTTTCTTTTTCTCGTCTCTTATATTTTTTTAAAGAATAGAGATTGATTGAGCACATAAATAAAGAACCCTTGGTAAGTGAAAATATATCCTTTATAGCTCTATGGAATAACACGTAAAGTAAGTAAAATGGAAATGGTGCGATATAAATTTAAACCACTTGTAAGCCTTGTATATGATTTAATTTGCGTACAAAAATAAGTTTCCATATCGATGGCAATTATATTGTGTGAATCGATATGATCTTCGATTTGATATATTATAAGAGTCGTTTCGATACTCGATTCAAAATTTATCGGCGTTAAAATTGTAACTCTGATTTATCAAATGTTTTTCTGTTTTTGAAAATGTGTCAAGTATCCCCTTTCTTATTCTCTTTTTATATATTTTTTAAAGAATAGAGATTGATTGAACACATAAATAAAGAACCCTTCGTTGGCACCAATATCTCCTTCATAGTTTTATTAGAATTTTCGTTTGGATACCCTAATCAAAAGTTATCGCAGTAAAAAATAGAATCTGATGTTTATAAAACGTTTTGTTGTTTTTAAAAATGTGAATAGTATCCCCTTTCTTATTCTCTTCTCTTATATTTTTTAAAGAATAGAGGTTGATTGAGCACATAAATAAAGAATCCTTCGTTGGCACCAATATCTCCTTCATAGTTTCATTAAATAAAACTGAAAGTACGTAAAACTAAAATGGTGCGACAATGTTCGTTGGCACAATATATCCTTCATAGTTTTATTAAAGAAAACTGAAAGTACGTAAAACGAAAATGGTGCGACAAAAACTTTAAACCATCGGAAAGTGAAGTAAATGATAGAATTTTGTTAGAAAAAAGAGGTTCCAAAGCGAGGCCAACCCATATTGTTTGAATCTATACGATCTTGGATTTGATATATTACAATTTTTGTTTGGATAACCAAGTCAAAAGTTATCGCCGTTAAAAAGAGAAACTCAGGTTTATCAAAAGTTTTGTTGTTTTTAAAAATGTGAACAGTATCCCCTTTCTTTTTCTCGTCTCTTATATTTTTTTAAAGAATAGAGATTGATTGAACACATAAATAAAGAACCCTTGGTAAGTGCAAATATATCCTTTATAGCTCTATTGAATAACACGTAAAGTAAGTAAAATGGAAATGGTGCGATATAAATTTAAACCACTTGTAAGCCTTGTATAGGATGTAATTTGTGTACAAAAATAAGGTTCCTTATCGATGCCAATTATATTGTGTGAATCGATATGATCTTCGATATGATATATTATAATAGTCGTTTTGATACCCAATTCAAAATTTATCACCGTTAAAAGGTTTAACTCTGATTTATCAAATGTTTTTTTTGTTTTTGAAAATGTGTCCAGTATCCTGATGAGCAAAAACCGGCATCGCCGATTCTTACCAATACTTTGGTTTTATATTTATAAAACTCTCACAAGTGCACGAATCATTTCGTAGAAAATGATTAGTATACTCCCAAGGTCGATCTAAGGAAGGAATGTTTATGGTTTTTAATTTATTATTCAAACTTTTAAAATGAAATTAAATCCTGAACATCCTGTCACGATATTTTGGTTTTTGTGTTTTTAATCTACTGACATAAAAATAAACATAGATTCAATAAATATTTATGGAAATTTTATCATTTATAATTGTAGAGTATTTATGGATATAATAACTAAGTTAATTATGCTTGCTCATATTATTTAGGTTATTAAAGATATGAATTGATATTTATTGATTCTCCCTTTTTTGTATGAATACCACTGTTGGTAGGGTTAAATATTCTTTGTTAACTAAACAAATTAATTAACACCTATGGGTGGGGTTTATAACTAATTTGGTTAATTAAATTAGAATATCTAACCCCACCAAAGGTGATATCAATGCAAAAAAGGGAAAATTAATAAATATCAATTCATATTTTTAATAACCTAAATAATATGAGAAAGTATAATTAACTTAGTTATTATATCCATAAATACTCCACAATTATAAATGATAAAATTTGCTTAAATATTTATTGAATCTATGTTTATTTTTATGTTAGTAGATTAGAAATACAAAAACCAAAATATCGTGACAGGATGTTTATGATTTAATTTTGTTTTTAAAAGTTTGAATAATAAATTAAAAACCACATGAATTACTTCCTTAGATCGACCTTGGGAGTATACTACTCATTTTCTATGAAATGATTCGTGCATTTGCGAGAATTTTATAAATATAAAACCAAAATATTGGCGATGCCGGTTTTTGCTCATCAAGTTTTTGGCGCCGTTGCCGGGGAAGGAATAGCATTTTTAAATTATTTATCAATATTTTAAAAACTTTTTGTGCTATAAATAATTGTGATTTTTATTTTTATTTTGAGTTAAAAATAATCAAATTTCAAATTTCATAAGAATAAAAAAAACAAAAAAATAATTAAAATTAAAAAATAATAATAATAATAAAAATTATAGCGTGAATAGTAATATAATTTTGAAATTTAAAATTTGAAGTAAAAAATAAAAAAAATTTACCGTTCATGAATAGTAAAAAAACATTTTAAAATTTTAAAAAATTTAAGTTAAAAAAATAAATAAATAAAAATTATAGCATAAATAGTAAAATAAAGTTATCGTTCATTAGTAGTAAAAAAATGAAATTTTTAAAATTTTTAAGTTAAAAAAAACAAATAAAAATTATAGTGTGACTAGTACAATAAAGTTACTGTTCATGAAAAAATATTTCAAATTTCAAATTTCATAATAAATTAATAATAATTATAGCGTTAATATTAAAATAATTTTGCAATTTGAAATTTGAAAAAAAAAATTTAATTAAAAAAAATAAAAAATAAATAAAAATAAAATAAAATTATAAAATATATAAAAAAATAATAAAAATAATAAAAAAACTTAATTTTTAATTTTTAATTTATTTAATTTTAAGTTTTTTTATTTTATTTATTTAAAATCTTAATTTTAATTTTTTTTAATAAAAAAATAAAAAAAAATATTTTTATTTTATTTTCTTTTACCTTTTACCTTTTTCAATTTTATTTTTTTTTCAATTTTATTTTATTTTTATTCTATATTATTTTATTATTTTAATTTTAATTTTTTTTCTTTCTTAATTTTAATTTAACTTAATTAACTTAGGTTTTTACTAACTTAATTAACTTAGATTTTTAATTAACTTAACTTAATTAACTTAGTTTTTTTCTTACTTCACTTAACTTAATTAACTTAGATTTTCATTAACTTAATTAACTTAGATTTTTACTTAAATTAACTTAATTAACTTAACTTTTTAATTAACTTAAATTTTCATTAACTTAATTAACTTAGATGTTTACTTCACTTAACTTAATTAACTTAGTTTTCATTAACTTAATTAACTTAAATTTTTACTTAACTTAACTTAATTAACTTAATAGCATAAAAAGTAAAGATCTAAGGGAGTTTTGTCTAGGAGACTAGTTCTTGGAAGCCTTTATGCCACTAGTCCTTCCTGGGAACATTGTTCTGTCTAGGAGGATGGTTTTTAAGAAACCTTTGCACCACCATTCTTTCTTGGGAGTACTCTTGGTTAATACTGATTATGTTATTTTATCTTAAAAAACATTAAAAAAAAAACAAAACAAAACAAAAAATAAAAAAATAAAAAATTCTAAAACTATCTCCAAAATTTAAAGTTTTAATTACAATCTGAGGAGTTAGTTGCTTTGTTTGATCTAGGTACAATTGTATTTTTATGCCTTAATTATTTGATTTGCACCTATATATGGGTTATCTAAAACCCTAAGTATGCCCCTAGTTTTAAGTACAGAAAGAAATTTGAAAATCAATAGGGCATGACTGAAAAAGTATAGGTAGACAACCTTGTCTTACCTATAGGTTTGATTGACTCAACGATGAGGGGATATTGAGTTTACTTAAAATGCAATCCCCAAGTTACGTCTTGTTAAGACGTTAAACTAAGCACTGGATGGGAGGCAACCCATCATTTTAGGTAATTTTCTTTTATTTATTTTATTTACTTAATTTTATTGTTTATTTCATTTTAATTACATGTGAATAATTTTTAAATTGTTAAAACTAAAAATATTTGTTGAGATGTTAGAAGTTCACAACGATCTGTATGTATACACTTTAATGATGAATATGATAGATGCACCTACATTTTCCATTACTACTTGCACATTCTCAGGAAATAGATAATCTTTCTTCTCTTTTCTCTTTATCTTTAATTTACAGTTGTTACATTAAGGACAATGTAAGTTCTAGGTTGGGGGTGGTGAAAAGTTACCATGCTTAATTAAAAAAAATTTAACAATTTAAAAATAAAAAATATATATAATAATTTTTTATTTTTTTTATGTTCACATTTTCATTTTTTGTGTTTGGTTTTATTTCTGTTTTGTGTGATTTAGTAATTTTTGGAATTTAAAAAAAAATTCTCACAAAAATTTATCATTTCTTTAAATCAAATTTAAGTAAATAGTTAAGTCTTTTGTACTGTTAGAATAATTTTTGAAAACATATCATGAAATATTTTGTAATTGTTTTTGGTAATTAGTTAGTTTTTGTCATAACTAGTATTTCTTTATATAATTTAGAAATCATATTAAAACCAAAATCGGTGTTTATGAATTTTTGGCAGTATACATTCCTTCCTTAGATCGACCTTGGGAGTATAGTTATCATTTTCTATGAAATGATTCGTGTAGTTGCGAGAGTTTTATAAATATAAAACCAAAGTATTGGCAGAATCGGCGATGCCGGTTTTCGCTCATCAAGTTTTTGGCGCCGTTGCCAGGGATGACTCCGTTGCGGGGATGGCATCAAAGTTTTTGGCAATCCCGATTCTGCTCATCAAGTTTTTGGCGCCGTTGCCGGGGATGACTCCGTTGCGGGGATGGCATCAAAGTTTTTGGCAATCCCGATTCTGCTCATCAAGTTTTTGGCGCCGTTGCCGGGGAAGGAATAGCGTTTTTAATTTATTTATCAAAATTTTAAAAATATTTTTGTGTTGTAAATAATTGTGATTTTTTTTTTGTAAAAAAATAAAAAAATTTAATCAAATTTCAAATTTCATAAGAAATAATAAAAAAAAAATAAAAAAATAAAAAAAATTAATTATAGCATAAATAGTAAAATAATTTAGAATTTTGAAATTTGAAGTAAAAAGCTTTTACCGTTCATGAATAGTAAAAAAAATTAAAAAAAAACATTTCAAAAATTTTAAGTTAAAAAATAAAACAAAAAAATAAATAAAAAAAATAAAGACAAAATAAAAAAATAATAAAAAATAATAAAAAAAATTAAAAAAAAACAAAATTTTAATTTTTTAATTACAATCTAAGGAGTTAATTGCTTTGTTTGATCTAGGTACAATTTTGTTTTAATGACTTAAATATTTGATTTGCACCTAGATGTGGGTTATCTAAAACTCAAAGTATGCCTCTAGTTTTAAGTACAGAAAAAATCTGAAAATCAATAGGGCATGACTGAAAAAGTATAGGTAGACAACCTTGTCTTACCTGAAGGTTTGATTGACTCAATGATGAGGGGACATTGAGTTTACTTAAAATGCAATCCCCAAGTTACGTCTTGCTAAGACGTTAAACTAAGCGCTGGATGGGAGGCAACCCATCATTTTAGGTAATTTTCTTTTATTTCTTTTATTTACTTAATTATTTCATTTTAATTACATGTGAATAATTTTTAAATTGTTAAAACTAAAAATATTTGTTGAGATGTTAGAAGTTCACAACGATCTGTCTGTATACACTTTAATGATGAATATGATGGATGCACCTGCATTTTCCATTACTACTTGCACATTCTCAGGAAATAGGTAATCTTTCTTCTCTTTTCTCTTTATCTTTAATTTACAGTTGTTACATTGAGGACAATGTAAGTTCTAGGTTGGGGGTGGTGAAAAGTTACCATGCTTAATTAAAAAAAAGTTTTAACAATTTAAAAATAAAAAATTTAAAAAATAAAAAATATACTTTTTCATTTTTTGTGTGTTTGGTTTTATTTCTATTTTGTGTGATTTAGTAATTTTTGAAAAAAAAATTTCTCACAAAAATTATCATTTCTTTAAATCAAATTTAAGTAAATAGTTAAGTCTCTTGTACTGTTAGATTAATTTTTGAAAACATATCATGAAATATTTTGTAATTATTTTTTATAATTAGTTAGTTTTTGTCATAACTAGTATTTCTTGATAAGATGTAGAAATTATATTAAACCCAAAATTGGTGTTTATGAATTTTGTTTTAGTGGAGACTACCTTTGTGAGATATAATTTGAGCCTAATTTCCTTTATTCAGAGTGAAATATATATTTTTTCTACTCCAAACACATTTCTTATTTCTTCAAATTTTTAGATGATCTCTATAGGTATTAGCATTGAATGTATGAATTTTTTCTCATCTTAATAGAGTATCGTATATTTTTTTTATTTTTGCTTAGATTAAATTATTTGAGTAGAAATTAATAGTATATGCTTATATCTCATTCATGCATGACTGTTACAAAAAAAGACATATCTAGGGTTACATAAACCAAGATCAAACAGAAAAGCCACAAAATTAACCACTCACCAAAATCCAAAAAAATGTACAATCTGTACATGGGTTGACTCTCTAAAATATATATATTGAGAAATATCTTCAGAAAAAAATAGAGAGATAAAGAATATATAGTAGAATCTATATACTATAACCCACCTTGCCTACAAAGTTGTGAGTAAAGGCTAATTACAAAAGAAAGATATAATAAATAATTCCCTAAAAAGTCATTGCACTCTCTTCATTTGTAAAAGGCATATATCTTGAAATTCTTTCTTAATGAGTTTGATTTATGCATAAAAATAATTTTTATATATGATATCTTTATAATTTATACATTTGATTCCTTTCATGAGATCAATGTTAAAATAACACTTTGAGCCTTTATTCTTTATACATATGCGAACATAGTAGTTCATTTCTATACATAAACTCTTTCGCATATCAATTAGTATGAGTGTTTAAACCTATAGGATTCAGTGTTTTGAGAGTATTGACTAGTGAGGGATAGAGTCGAAGCGAATTATGATTCATGACACTGAAATTGGGTGAAATTAAATTGATACATTTTTTATATGAAATATGAAATTGATTTTCGACTAATTATTATAATAAATCATGATTGTTTAAAGAGATTAAAATAACTTATGCTTGAGATTTTAACTATGATCTTAAAGGAGATTAAAAAGTATGAGACATTTTTGTGATAAGTTGTTTCCTTTTATTCTTAAAAATTAATTTTTGATTTTGTTGTAATTTTAGTTTTTGAGTTGATTGCTTTTATTATTTTTTAATTTTTATATTTAGTTTAATGTTTGTGGGTATCATTACTGAAAACCCTCACGAGACTCAAACTCGTCCACTAGGGCAACCTAGGGGTTTAAAGGCTTGTTGCATAGGTTAAATGCAATCGTGTCAATCCACGGAAGTGATTTAGGATAGTTTAATTTTTAGTTTTTATCGCTTCTCTTGCTAAGGGACTAGCAAGAAGCTGGTTGGGGGTTGTGATGAGTGCCCAAAAAGCACTAAAATTACCATGATTTTAGGCACATTAATTGATTAAAAATATATATATGTATATGTTTTATCATATATTTATATAAATTTATCTTTTTCGGAATCACGGGTATTTTTATTGTTTTTTAGGTATTTTTGCTTAAAAACTTAACTTAAAGACTCAAAAAGGAATACCTGCCAATACTTTGGTTTTATATTCCTTTTTGAGTCTTGAAGTTACGTTTTTAAGCAAAAATACCTTAAAAACAATAAAAATACCCGTAATTACGAAATAGACAAATTTATATAAATATATGATAAAACATATACATATATATGTTTTTAATCAATTAATGTGCATAAAATCATGGTAATTTTAGTGTTTTTTGGGCACTCATTATATCCCCTTTCTTATTCTCTTCTCTTATATTTTTTAAAGAATAGAGATTGATTGAACCATCGGAAAGTGAAGTAAATGATGGAATTTGGTTAGAAAAAAGAGGTTCCAAAGCGAGGCCAAACCATATTGTGGGAATCTATATGATCTTGGATTTGATATATTACAATTTTCGTTTGGATTCCTTAGTCAAAAGTTATCGCTGATAAGAGCTAAATTATTGCATTTTGTTATGATTTAAATGTTGATATTTGTGTGAAAATTGTGTTTATATTGATTATTTAATCCAAAAATTTCATTTCATTGGTATTTCGTGTTTAAATTTCAAATTCTGGTAAAATCATGATTTTGGAGAAGTTTTGGACAAAGTACGATAATCGGGATTGAATGAAAATAAAAAGAAAACAAAGTTTCAAAATTTAGAAATGCTACCATCGGCGAGAATATTCTCGCCGCCGGCGAAAATCTTATTTAGAGCATGGCGAAATTCTTCCCTAGAGCACGGATTTTGCCCAAGTGAATCTCTCCGCCGGCCATATTCCTCTCACCACCGGTGAAAATCCTACAGAAAGCATGGCAAAAATCTTCCCAAGAGCACAAATTTTGGTAAACTCATCTCGCCTCCAGCCAAAGTATCTCGCCGCCAGCCACATTATTTTGGCCGCCGGCCAAAATTAGAAAAACAAAAATTTATTTTCCAGAAATCTCGCCGCGGTGAGAATAATGTTGCCGCCGGCGAGTTTCGTCCGAAAACACATTTTTTATGATGTTTTGTTCCAAAATAGCCCCCAAACCCTAGATCTATATATACATTATGATGGAAAAAGAGGGGGATGGCAGAGAGAGTAGATCTGAGTTATTTTTGGAGGAGAAAAGTAAATTTTGGTGAGAAAGGTTGGAGAAGCTTGAAGGATCATCACCATTGTTGCTAGCAAGTCTTCATCTTCAAGAGTTTTTCATCTGTTCTCCTTAGCTTTTTTTCTGCATTTTATTTATGTTTGTTATTCATGGATTCAATTGAAATAATGTTTATTCTTATTTCCGTTATGAACTAATTCAATTTTGCTAAGGCTATGATGTAGTTAAATCAAGAAAATCTGATTTCTGGTGTTATCGTTATATGAATTCATTATTTTCAAGTTGAGTATTTATTTCCATGCTTAATGCTTTTAAATTTCTGATCAAGATTTAGATGATTTGTTGCATTATATTGAGACCGAGAGGAAATGTGTAATGAATGCTTCTAGTGATAAATATCGTATGTTGAATGCGAGTTTGACACCTAATGCATGATGTATGTGGTTATTCTAGAAATTTCATAAATCGTAATGTGCTTATTTGTGATTAAATCTTCATAGAAATATAGTTGGTTTTCATAGATAAGTAATTCTAATATAACTCGAGAGAGAGTATTAGATAAGTTTGGGTTTTTCAACCATCACTTCTAACTTTGATTATCATATAACGTGATTTGAAATTGGATTGAATTGATTGAGCAAAATCAAATGCCTTAGCATTTTTAATCATTTGTGAACAACATTTAATTTTGTTATTTGCGTTTAGTTTTAAGTTAATTTACTTCTTAAACAAATTCAACAATTTGGTTTTCAAATAAAATTAGGATTAGTCAATTTCGGTACTTAGTAACGCCATTCCTTGTGGGTTCGATATCCGTACTTTTGTACACTTTATTACTTGAATGATTCGTACACTTGCGAAATTACGCATCAAGTTTTTGGTGCCGTTGCTGGTGAGTGGTTTGATTTTATTAATATTGATACTACCTAATCTTAGTTTTAATTTGAAGTTAATTTTCTTTATCATTGTTTCATATTTAATTTTGTTTATTTTGCTCTTTTATTTCCTTTATCATAAAAAAGTAACTTTGTGTTGTTTTTATGCTAGTTAATTTTCTAGTTGTAGGATTGTTGTATGAGACGTACAAGAAGCCTTAACCAATTTCCATTTGATCCAGAGATTGATAGAACATTTAGGCGTCTAAACCGAGAGAGAAGGCGTTCAACCTCACCTCCTAATAGACAATCAGCTATGGATCCACCATTTGTTGAGGGAGGTGGAAATCATAGAGCTTTGAGGGATTATGCTGCGCCTAATGTTGCTGGAACTACTTCGGGTATAAGGAGGCCAACTGTTCAAGCCAATAACTTTGAGATAAAACCATCCTTTATCCAAATGGTTCAATCAAATCAATTTGGGGGAATGTCAAAGGATGATCCAAATGCACATATTGCTTACTTTCTGGAGGTGTGTGATCTTTACAAGATAAATGGTGTGTCTAAAGATGCTATAAGATTGAGGGTTTTTCCTTTTTCACTTTGGGATAAAGCCAAGGAGTGGCTAAACTCATTACCACCGGGATCAATTACAACATGGAATGAGTTGGTTCAGAAATTCTTGTCCAAGTTCTTTCCTCCTGCTAAGATGGAAAAATTGAGGAATGAAATCACATCTTTTACACAGTATGACCAAGAATCATTGTATGAAGCTTGGGAAAGATTCAAAGAAATGTTGAGGAAGTGCCCACATCATGGTATACCAATTTGGCTGCAAGTCTCTACATTTTATAATGGGTTGGTTTCAAACTATCGTGCAATGATTGATGCTGTAACTGGAGGGAGGGCCTTTAATGGGAAAAACACCGGAGGATGCTCATGAGTTGTTAGAGATTATGGCTGAAAACAACAATCATTGGCATTCATAGTGGGTAATTGCAAAAAGACCAACAGTAGTGCATGAAATTGATTCAGTGAATGCTTTGTCAGCTCAAGTTGCTGCTCTTTCAAGAAAGATGGATTCTTTGTCATCCAAGTTCGAATCCAAACCAACTACACAATGTGATTTATGTGGTGGAAATCATGCTAGTATCGAGTGCTAAGCTGGAAATCCATTTGCTTCACCAAATGCTGAGCAAGCAAATTATGTTTCAAATTTTCAAAAACCTCAACATAACCCATATTCGAACACCTACAATCCAGGTTGGAGAAATCATCCAAATTTGTCATGGGGAAATAACCAAGGGGGATTCAAACTGTCATCATCTTCCTACCAACCCCAAGAGAAGAAACAAACAGATTTGGAAGGAATTTTGGGAAAGTTCATTGAGGAGACAAGAAAAAATTTCAGAAATCAAGAGGCAATCAACAGGGACATCCAAAACCAACTGGGGTAGCTTTCAAAGCAGATTGCAGAAAGGTCTCATGGATTGTTGCCTAGTGACACAATAAATCCCAAAGAGCATGTAAAGGCTATCACATTAAGAAGAGGTAAATAACTTGAATGGCAGGGGAAATCAGAGAAAAATATGGAAGAATCAAAAGAAAATCCATCAACACCCCAAGATGTTTAACCTTCCTCAAATGCCAAATATGAGCTGCCTATCCCATATCCTCAAAGATTGAATAAGAAAAAGCTTGATAATCAATTTGATAAATTTTTGGATATTTTTAAGAAATTGCATATTAACATTCCTTTTGTAGAGATGTTGGAACAAATGCCCAAGTATGCAAAATTCATGAAAGAAATTCTATCAAAGAAGAGGAAGCTGGGAGATTATGAAACTATCATGCTAAATGAGGAGTGCAGTGCAGTTCTTCAAAGAAAACTGCCACAGAAATTGAAAGACCCAGGGAGTTTTACTATACCTTGTACTATAGGAAGTTGCAATTTTGATAAAGTCCTATGTGATTTAGGAGCAAGCATTAATTTGATGCCACTTTCTATTTTCAGGAAACTAGGCCTGGGAGAAGTGAAGCCCACTTCAATCTCTCTACAGTTAGCGGATCGATCGGTGAAATATCCTCGAGGGGTAATTGAGGATGTTTTAATTAAAGTTAAAAATTTTATTTTCCCTGTAGATTTCGTGGTGCTTGACATGGAGGAAGATAGAGAGGTACCCTTGATATTGGGGAGACCGTTCCTTACAACTAGAAGAACATTGATTGATGTTCAGCAAGGAAAGCTCATTCTACGGGTGCAAGATGACCAAGTGACTTTTGATGTTTTTGAAGCAATGAAATTTCCAAGTGAGGTACATTCTTGTTTTCAAATTAACACTCTTGACAAGTTAATCTCGTAAACTTTTGAGGAGAGAACTCCATTGCTACCACTAGAAGCTTGCCTTGTGAAATCTGCAACAAATGAGATGGATGGAATTAAGAATGATGCTTATGAGAATGCCCGACTACACAAGGACAAGACTTGGCATGATAAGCACATTTTGAGGCGAAACTTTGAGGTGGGATAGAAAGTGCTGCTTTATAATTCCCATCTCAGACTTTTCCCAGGAAAGCTAAAATATCTTTGGTCAAGACCTTTTCTAGTAACCAAGGTGTTTCCTTATGGGACAATTGAGATCAGTCATGAAACAAAGGGAACTTTCAAGGTGAATGGACAACGGTTGAAGCCATATTTTGATGGAGAATTCAACAAGCATAAAGAATGACAGAAAGTCTAGCTAATGACTATAACTTAAAGTGCTTAATGGGAGGCAACCCATCAGATTTGTTTTCTCATCTTTTATCTCATTTTATTTTAGCAATTTTAAATTTTAAATTTTAGCTTAAATTTTAAGTTTTGGTAAATTATTAGTTAGATTTTAAATTCTGCACTTCATTTTATGATAATTTTATTTTTAATTAAATTTGCTTATTTTATTTGTCTTGCAGGTAAAAAACAAATGCGACAATGATTGATTTTCTTTTATTGTTAACCCCTTGATTTAACAAATTACTGTGACTGTGATGGTGCACCTAACTCTTTTTCTCTTCGTGATGACGATAGCCATTTGTAGTTTCTCTTTCTTACATTAGGGACAATGTAAGGTTTTGGTTGGGGGTACGGTAAACGGTAAATCTTTCTTTCATTTTTTTTAGTAGTTTTGTTTGTGTGTTTATTTGTGTTTAATTTTGATTTTCCATTTATTTTTCTGCATCTTGATTTAATTTCTTTTATTTGTTTATTATCTTTATTTATTTATATTTTATTTTATTTTTCTCTCAATTGCAATTTTACTTGTTTTAATTTGCACTTTGATGATAATAATGTGATTGTGATAACAAGTAGCTTTTAGAAGACATTAAATTTTGCTTTGGTTTAAAGATAATTTCAAATGTTGATTTTACCAAGTTGGCGACTCTTTTGGTATGTGGTATGATTTGGTTGATTAGTCTAAATGCTTAGAGAAGTCTTATGTGCAAATTTTTCATGGACATTTTTGTGATCTCAACAAACTCTATAACTCATTTGAAAACCTCTTGAGGCGAAATAATTTGGAATTGCACTGTTTAGGATATGATGTAGGCCATTTTTGGATCGATTGTGCCATTTTAAGCCTACCTTGTTATCTTTATATCACTAGTTACCTCTTTGAGCCTATTTAAATATATTGTTAGCCTTATTTTTCTTTCTTTTTGCCTTCTATAACCTACCCTTTGTTTAGCCAATATATATATATATATATATAATTCCTACCTTATTTGTTAAGAGCACTTAATTTTGAACACAAACTTTTCAAGAGCAATTGGAGTAAGGATGGAATAAAAAAATAATAATTCTTCCACATATATTGGAAGAAATTGGTTAGAGGTTGTGTTTAGAGAAAAAAAAGAAAAGAAAATAAAGAAAAAAGAAAAAAAGAAAAAGAGGGCCTTCACACTCTAGTAAATAAAATAGTGTTAGTGATGGATGTACTGAGGTGAAAGATTGAGGAAGAATTTTGTTTATCTTTGGAAAAATGGGTTATGATATTACTCTTTTACTTGTGTTTAATCTAATAAGTGCTATTATTTGTATTTTGACACTTCCCGATCTTTCTTAACCAAATACCTAAGCCTAACATTACAAGCCTCATAAAATCCTATTGATCCGAAGTGGTGTATTTTCCTTCATTAGTGGAGAGAGTTTTGAAAAGTGAGCCTATGGAGTTTGAGATTTCACCTTTTTGTTTGTGGATGTTCTGCATAATATTATACGGGGATTATGGCAATTGGTTTGTGGTTTGATGGATGTTTAAGAGTCAATAACAAAAGTGAAATTGGCATTTGAGATTTCTTAAAGCTTAGGTGACATTTAATTATTCTATGTGTTGTGTGTTATTTACAATTTTTGAGACATTTGTGCAAATTAATTGTTGAGTGATTTTATTGAGTTAGGATAGTTATAGGTAAGATGTTTGTGGTTATCATCACTGGAAGCCCCCACGAGACTACAACTCGTCCTACTAGGGCCGCCTAGGGGTTTAAAGACTTATTGCATACGCATAATGTAATTTTGTAAATAGAATAAAATTTTCTTTGAAGTTTCTCTTAATGTATCCTTTGAATTTATTAAATAGATCGCTTTTCTTGCTAGAGACTAGCAAGAAGATGGTTGGGGGTTGTTTATAAGAGCTAAATTATTGCATTTTTGTTATGATTTAAATGTTGATATTTGTGTGAAAATTGTGTTTATATTGATTATTTAATCCACAAATGTCATTTCACCGGTATTTCGTGTTTAAATTGCAATTTTATGTAAAATCATGATTTTGGAGAAGTTTGGGACAAAGTACAATGATCGGGATTGAATGAAAATAAAAAGAAAACAAAGTTTCAAAATATAGAATTCCCGCCGTCGCCGAGAATATTCTCACCGCCAGCGAAAATCTTATTCAGAGCACGACAAAATTCTTCCCGAGAGCACGGATTTTGGCCAAGTGAATCTCGCCGCCGGCCAAAGTATCTCACCGCCGGCCATATTCATCTCGCCGTCGGCAAAACTCCTACAGAAAGCATGGCGAAAATCTTCCCGAGAGCACAAATTTTTGTAAACTCATCTCGCCTCTGGCCAAAGAATCTTGCCGCCGGCCAAAATCCGAAAAACCAAAATTTAATTTTCCAGAAATCTCGCCGCGGTGAGAATAATGTCGCCGTTGGAAAGTTTTGTCCGAAAACACATTTTTTATGTTGTTTTGTTCCAAAATGGCCCCCAAACCCTAGATCTATATATACATTATGATGGAAAAAGAGGGGGACAGTAGGGAGAGCAGAATTGAGTTATTTTTGGAGGAGAAAAGGAAATTTTGGAGAGAAAGGTTGGAGAAGCTTGAAGGATCATCACCATTGTTGCTAGCAAGTATTCATCTTCAAGAGTTTTTCATCTCTTCTCCTTAGCTTTTATTTTCTGCATTTTATTTAGTTTTTTATTCATGGATTCAATTGAAATAATGTTTATTCTTATTTCCGTTATGAACTAATTCATTTTTGCTAAGGCTATGATGTAGTTAAATCAAGAAAATCTGATTTCTTGTGTTATCGTTATATGAATTCATTGTTTTCAAGTTGAGTATTTATTTCCATGATTAATGCTTTTAAATTTCTGATCAAGATTTACATGATTTGTTACATTATATTGAGACCGAGAGAAAATGTGTAATGAATGCTTCTAGTGATAAATACCGTATGTTGAATGCGAGTTTGACACCTAATGCATGATGTATGTGGTTATTCTAGAAATTCCATAAATCGTAATGTGCTTATGTGTGATTAAATCTTCATAGAAATATAGTTGGTTTTCATAGATAAGTAATTCTAATATAACTCGAGAGAGAGTATTAGATAAATTTGGGTTTTTCAACCATCACTTCTAACTTTGATTCTCGAATAACATGATTTGAAATTTGATTGAATTTATTTAGCGAAATCAAATGCCTTAGCGTTTTTAATCATTTGTGAACAAAATTTAATTTTGTTCTTTGCGTTTAGTTTTAAGTTAATTTACTTCTTAAACAAATTCAACAATTCGGTTTTCAAATAAAATTAGGATTAGTCAATTTCGGTACTTAGTAATGCCATTCCTTGTGGGTTCGATATCCGTACTTTTGTAAACTTTATTACTTGAACGATTCGTATACATGCGAAATTACGCATCAATCACCGTTAAAAATAGAAACTCATGTTTATCAAAAGTTTTGTTGTTTTTGAAAATGTGTCCCGTATCCCCTTTCTTATTCTCTTCTCTCATACTTTTTAAAGAATAGAGATTGATTGAACACATAAATAAAGAACCTTTAGTTGTCACTAATATCTTCTTCATGGTTTTATTAAATAAAACTGAAAGTACGTAAAACGAAAATGGTGCGACACAATATTTAAACTCCCGGAAAGTGAAGTAAATGATGGAATTTTGTTAGAAAAATGATGTTCCAAAGAGAGTCCAAACCATATTGTGTGAATCTATATGATCTTGGATTGTATATATTAGAATTTTCATTTGGATACCCTATTCAAAAGTTATCACTGTTAAAAACAAAAAACTCAGGTTTATCAAAAGTTTTGTTGTTTTTAAAAATGTGAACAATATCCCCTTTCTTTTTCTCTTCTCTTATATTTTTTAAAGAATAGAGATTGATTGAACACATAAATAAAGAACCATTGGTAAGTGGAAATATATCCTTTATAGCTCTATTGAATAAAAGGTAAAGTAATTAAAATGGAAATGTTGTGACAAAAATTTAAACCACTGGTAAGTCTTGTATACGATGGAATTTGCATACAAAAATAAGGTTCCATATCGATGCCAATTATATCATGTCAATCCATAGGATCTTCGATTTGATATATTATAATTGTTGTTTCATACCCGATTCAAAAATTATCGCCGTTAAAAGTTGTAACACTGATTTATCAAATGTTTTTTTTTTGTTTTTGAAAATGTGTCCAGTATCCCCTTTCTTATTCTCTTCTCTAATATTTTATAAAGAATATAGATTTATTGAACACATAAATAAAGAACCCTTCGTTGGCACCAATATCTCCTTCATAGTTTTATTAAATAAAACAGAAAGTATGTAAAACGAAAATGGTGCGACAAAATATTTAAACCCCCGGAATGTGAAGTAAATGATGGACTTTGGTTAGAAAAATGTGGTTCCATAGCGAGGCCAAACCATATTGTGTGAATCTACATGATCTTGGATTTGATATATTACAATTTTCGTTTGGATACAATAGTCAAAAGTTATCGCCATTAAAAATAGAAACTCAATTTTATCAAAAGTTTTTTGTTTTGGAAAATTTGAATAGTGTCCCATTTCTTTTTCTCTTATCTTTTATTTTTTAAAGAATAGAGATTGATTGAAAACATAAATAAGGAACCCTTGGTAAGTGCAAATATGTCCTTTATTGCTCTATTGAATAACATGTAATGTAAGTAAAATGGAAATGGTGCGTCAAAATTTTAAACCACTGTTAAGTCTTGGATACGATGGAGTTTGCATACAAAAATAAGGTTCCTTATCAATGCCAATTATATTGTTTGAATTGATATGATATTTGATTTGATATATTATAATAGTCGCTTCGATACCCAATTCAAAAATTATCGCCATTAAAAGTTGTAACTCTGATTTATCAAATGTGTTTTTTGTTTTTGAAAATGTGTCCCATATCCCTTTCTTATTCTCTTCTCTCATATTTTTTAAAGAATAAAGATTGATTGAACACATAAATAAAGAACCCTTAGTTGGCAACAATATCTCCTTCATGGTTTTATTAAATAAAATTGAAAGTACGTAAAACGAAAATGGTGCGATAAAATATTTAAACCCCCGGAAAGTGAAGTAAATGATGGAATTTGGTTAGAATAATGATGTTACAAAGCGAGGACAAATCATATTGTGTGAATCTATATGATCTTGGATTTGATATATTACAATTTTCGTTTGTATACCCTAGTCAAAAGTTATCACCGTTGAAAATAGAAACTGAGGTTTATCAAAAATTTTGTTTTTTTTTTAAATGTGAACAATATCCCCTTTCTTTTTCTCTTCTCTTATATTTTTTAAAGAATAGAGATTGATTGAACACATAAATAAAGAACCCTTGGTTATTGGAAATATATCCTTTATAGCTCTATTGAATAACACGTAAAGTAAATAAAATGGAAATGGGGCGACAAATATTTATACCACTGGTAAGTCTTGTATACGATGGAAATTGCGTACAAAAATAAGGGTCCGTATCGATGCAAATTATATTGTATGAATCGATATGATCTTTGATTTGATATATTATAATAGTCGTTTCAATACCGGATTCAAAAATTATCGCCGTTAAAAGTTGTAACTTTGATTTATCAAATGTGCTTTTTGCTTTTGAAAATGTGTCTGGTATCCCCTTTATTATTCTCTTCTCTTATATTTTTTAAAGAATAGAGATTGATTGAACACATAAATAAAGAATCCTTCTTGGGCACCTTTATCTCCTTCATCGTTTTATTAAATAAAACTGAAAGTACGTAAAATGAAAATGGTGGGAAAAATATTTAAACCCCCTGAAAGTGAAGTAAATGATGGAATTTGCGTCAGAAATATGAGGTTCCAAAGCGTGGCCAACACATATTGTGTGAATCTATATGATCTTGGATTTGATAAATTACAATTTTCTTTTGGATACCCTAGTCAAAATTTATCGCCGTTAAAAATAGAATCTTAGGTTTATCAAACGTTTTGTTGGTTTTGAAAATGTGAACAATATCCCCTTTGTTTTTCTCTTCTCATATATTTTTTAAAGAATAGAGATTGATTGAACACATAAATAAAGAACGCTTGGTAATTACAAATATATCCTTTATAGCGCTCTATTGAATAAAACGTAAAGTAAGTAAAATGGAAATGGTGCATCATAAATTTAAACCACTGGAAAGCCTTATATACGATAGAATTTGTGTACAAAAATAAGGTTCCATATCGATGCCAATTATATTGTGTGAATCGATATGATCTTTGATTTGATATATTATAATAGTCATTTCGTTACCCGATTCAAAACTTATCGCCGTTAAAAGTTGAACTCTGATTTATCAAATGTTTTTTTTTGTTTTTGAAAATGTGTCTAGTATCCCCTTTCTTATTCTCTTCTCTCATATTTTTTAAAGCATAGAGATTGATTGAACACATAAATAAAGAACCCTTATTTGGCACCAATATCTCCTTCATGGTTTTATTAAATAAAACTGAATGTACGTAAAACGAAAATGGTGCAATAAAATATTTAAACCCCCGGAAAGTGAAGTAAATGATGGAATTTAGTTAGAAAAATGATGTTCCAAAGCGAGGCCAACAAATATTGTGTGAATCTATACGATCTTGGATTTGATAAATTACAATTTTCGTTTGGATACCCAAGTCAAAAGTTATCACCGTTAAAAATAGATACTCATGTTTATGAAAAGTTTTGTTGGTTTTGAAAATGTGAACAGTATCCCCTTTCTTTTTCTCTTCTCTTATATTTTTTAAAGAATAGAGATTGATTGAACACATAAATAAAGAACACTTGGTAAGTACAAATATATCCTTTATAGCTCTATTGAATAACACGTAAAGTAAGTAAAATAGAAATGGTACGACAAATATTTAAACCACTGGTAAGCCTTGTATACGATAGAATTTGTGTACAAAAATAAGGTTCCATATCGATGCCAATTATATCATCTGAATTGATATGATCTTTGATTTGATATATTATAATAGTTGTTTCGATACACGATTCAAAAAATTATTGCCGTTAAAAGTTGTAACTCTGATTTATCAAATGTTTTTTTTTTGTTTTTGAAAATATGTCTAGTTTCCCCTTTCTTATTCTCTTCTCTTATATTTTTTAAAGAAGAGATTGATGGAACACATAAACAAAGAACCCTTCGTTGGCACCAATATCTCCTTCATAGTTTTATTAAATAAAACAGAAAGTACGTAAAACGAAAATGGTGCGACAAAAAAAATTAAAACCCCGGAATGTGAAGTAAATTAAGGAATTTGGTTAGAAAAATGTGGTTCCATAGCGAGGCCATGATGAGTGCTCAAAAAGCACTAAAATAATCATGATTTTATGCACATTAATTGATTAAAAATATATATATTTATATGTTTTATCATATATTTATATACATTTGTCTTTTTCGGAATCACGGGTATTTTTATTGTTTTTTAGGTATTTTGGCTTAAAAACGCAATTTAAAGACTCAAAGAGGAATACTTGAAGCAATACATCACAAATATATTGATAAATAAGTGGGAAAAGGTCAACAAACATGGAAAAATTGGACAAAATGGGTCGAAAAGGTCAAAAATGTCAAAAAGACGGAAATCGCGCGCCGCAGTGATGAGCGAAAACCGGCATCGCCAATTCTCGCAAATACTTTGGTTTTAATATTTGTAAAACTCTCGCAAGTGCACGAATCATTTCGTAGAAAATGATAAGTATACTCCCAAGGTCGATCTAAGGAAGGAATGTATGTGGTTTTTAATTTATTATTCAAACTTTTAAAAACGAAATTAAATCCTAAACATCCTGTCACGATAGTTTTGGTTTTTGTGTTCCTAATCTAATAACATAAAATAAACATATATACAGATTAATTAAATATAATCTAAAAAGAATAAACATAGATACAAATTTAATAAATAAATATAAATACAGATTCAATAAATATTCATGCAAATTTTATCATTTATATTAGTGGAGTATTTATGGATATAATAACTAAGTTAATTATGCTTGCTCATATTATCTAGGTTATTAAAGATATAAATTGATATTTTATTGATTCTCTCTTTTTTGTATGAATACCACCTTTGGTGGGGTTAGATACTCTTTGTTAACTAAACAAATCAATTAACACCTATGGGTGGGATTGATAACTAATTTGGTTAATTAAATTAATTCCTTTTTCTAAGAGATTGAAAATGAACCATTTAAATGCCACTTTTGGTGGGGTTAGACAGTTTAAACTTTATTCAAGGTGTCCAAATTAAACTTAAGAATTTAGTTATCCGAGTACTAACTTTCAAGTTTTAAAATCACTATTGAAAACATGTTGTCAATACATTTCCACATAATAATTCTTATAAAAACTTTTGAAATAGAGCTTCACTCTAACTACCGGGCGATTGTACCAACAAATAAAAGAGCACTACTCTAAATTAGACCGGATAACTAAACCTTAAAGTCTAACTTTCAGATTTAAGTTTGTAATGAAAAATAATATATTTCTCTCTAACATCCTTAATATAAAATCTTGAATAAAAATAAAATCAATTCATTTTAGAAATTTTCACCTATTTAATATTTCGCAAGCATAACAACGTTATTATTATATCATGATTATAAACAGCTAGCACAGTTAAATTTAATCACAGACAAATTAAATATAACATGTAAGAATAAACATAAAAATAACTGTAAAGAAAATAAAATCCTTACAGAACTTCGACGCTATTCCCGTTGCTAGAAAACCTCCAAGCGGAATTTGCACTTCCATTTATTGAATCAAAAATCTAAATTATTACAAAAACATTACAAGTTCCTCTCAAAAAGAGAAGAACTCTAAACCTAAGACAATTGAACTAAAAACTAAGAGAAAAGCTAAGAAAAGCTTAGAAACTAAGAAAGAAACTAAAGAAAACTCAAAAACTAAGAAATGAGAGAAAGAAAGAAGAGAGAAGTGAGGTTTTGAGGTGTGTTTTGAAGTGAATGGAAGGGGGGTATTTATAGGTGAGGATGGAGAGAAAAAATGATTAAAAAAATGTTAAAAAAAATATTAAAAAAATAAAAAACGTGTAGTGGACATGCTGAGGTCATCAATGACGTCAGCATGACGTCATGGGGGCGGCTGCACGTGAAAAATGGGTCAAAAACGCGTTGGGCGCGCGCTGGGCCGCTGACATACTGGTCGAAGGCCGGCGCGCGCTTGCAGCGTGAACAGCGATGCCACGCGTGAGCATGCATCAGCCTTGTAGTATGTATGCGACTCGGGCTTATTGGGTCAAGGCGCGCGTGGCGTTTTTCCATCTTTTGACATTTTTGACCTTTTCGACCCATTTTGTCCAATTTTTCCATGTTTGTTGACCTTTTTCCACTTATTTATCAATTTATTTGTGATGTATTGCTTCAAGTATTCTTCTTTGAGTCTTTACATTGCGTTTTTAGGCCAAAATTCCTGAAAAACAATAAAAATACCCGTGATTCCGAAAAAGACAAATTTATATAAATATATGATAAAACATATAAATATATATATTTTTAATCAATTAAAGTGCATAAAATCATGGTTATTTTAGTGCTTTTTGAGCACTCATCACAACCCCCAACCAGCTTCTTGCTAGTCCCTTAGCAAGAGAAGCGATAAAAACTAAAAATTAAACTATCCTAAATCACTTCCGTGGATTGACACGGTTGCATTTAGCCTATGCAACAAGCCTTTAAACCCCTAGGTTGCCCCAGTGGACGAGTTTGAGTCTCGTGAGGGTTTTCAGTAATGATACCCACAAACATTGCACTAAATGTAAAAACAAAAGAAACAATAAAAACAAACAACTTAAAAATTAAATTTACAACAAAATCACAAACTATCAACATTTCACAAAAATGTCTCATACTTTTTAATCTCCTTTAAGATCGTAATTAAAATCTCAAGCATAAGTTATCTTAATCTCTTTAAACAATCATGATTTATTATAATAATTAGTCGAAAATCATTTTCATATTTCATATCAAAAATGTATCCATTTAATTTCACCCAATTTCAGTGTCATGAATCAGAATTCGCTTCGACTCTATTCCTCACAAGTCAATACTCTCAAAACACTGAATCCTATGGGTTCAAACACTCATACTAATTTATATGCGAAAGAGTTGATGTATAGAAATGAACTAATATGTTCGCATATGTATAAAGAATAAAGGCTCAAAGTGTTATTTTAACATTGATCTCATGAAAGGAATCAAATGTATAAATTATAAAGATATCATATATAAAAATTATTTTCATGCATAAATCAAACTCATTAAGAAAGAATTTCAAGATATATGCCTTTTACGAATGAAGAAATTGCAATGACTTTTTGGGGAATTACTTCTTATATCTTTCTTTTGTAATTAGCCTTTACTCACAACTTTGTAGGCAATGCGGGTTATAGTATGTAGATGATACTATTTTTATCTCTCTCTTTTTTTTTCTGTAGATATTTCTCAATATATGTATTTTTTTAGAGAGTCAACCCATGTACAGATTGTACATTTTTTGGATTTTGGTGAGTGGTTAATTTTGTGGCTTTTCTGTTTGATCTTGGTTTAGGTAACCCCAGATATGTCTTTTTGTTTTTGTAGTAGTCATGCATAAATGAGATATAAGCATATACTATCAACTTCTACTCAAATCATTTAATCTAAGCAAAAATAATAATCAAAAATATATGATACTCTATTAAAATGAAAAAAAATTCATACATTCAATGCTAATACCTATAGAGATCATCTAAAAATTTGAAGAAATAAGAAATGTGTTTGGAGTAGAAAAAATATATATTTCACTCTGAATAAAGGAAATTAGGCTCAAATTATATCTCACAAAGGTAGTCTCCACTAAAAAAAACTCATAAACACCGATTTTGGGTTTAATATAATTTCAACATCTTATCAAGAAATACTAATTATGACAAAAACTAACTAATTATCAAAAATAATTACAAAATATTTCATGATATGTTTTCAAAAATTAATCTAACAGTACAAAAGACTTAACTATTTACTTAAATTTGATTTAAAGAAATGATAAACTTTTGTGAAACTTTCTTTTTTTTTTTTTTTTTTTTTTTTTTTTTTATTCCAAAAAGTTACTAAATCACACAAAATAGAAATAAAACCAACCACACAAAAAGTATATTTTTATTTTATTTTATTTTTTTTTAATTAAGCATGGTAACTTTTCACCACCCCCAACCTAGAACTTACATTGTCCTCAATGTAACAACTGTAAATTAAAGATAAAGAGAGAAGAGAAGAAAGATTACGTATTTCACGAGAATGTGCAAGTAGTAATGGAAAATGCAAGTGCATCCATCATATTCATCATTAAAGTGTATACAGACGGTCATTTGTAAACTTCTAACATCTCAACAAATATTTTTAGTTCTAACAATTTAAAAATTATTCACATGCAATTAAAATGAAATAAACAATAAAATTAAGTAAAGAAAACAAATAACAAACAAAATTTTTTTTTTTTTTTTTTATTTTACCTAAAATGATGGGTTGCCTCCCATCCAGCGCTTAGTTTAACGTCTTAGCAAGACGTATCTTTTTGGTGCTAAGGGTTACTCAGCCAAATGCAATCCATTTCAAAGAATGTTGTTTGGTTCTTCTAAATAAGGCTTGACACGATGGCCATTGACTTTGAACGTTTTTTGTGTCTTGGAGTCCAATAGTTCCACTACTCCATGTTCAAATACTTGAACTATTTTGAATGGTCCATCCCATCTTGATCTCAGCTTTCCTGGAAACAATCTCAAACGAGAGTTAAATAAAAGAACTTTCATTCCAGGGTGAAGAGTCTTAGGAACTAGCCTCTTGTCATGATAGCGCTTAGTACGCTCCTTGTATAATTTGGCATTCTCATAGGCTTCATTCCTAATTTCTTCCAACTCATTAAGTCGAGTAATCGTTTTTCACCTGCTTTATCTAAATCCATGTTTAACTCTTTAATTGCCCAATAAGCTTTGTGTTCAAGTTCAACTGGAAGGTGGCACGCTTTCCCAAAGATTAACCGATAAGGGCTCATCCCAATAGGTGTTTTGTAAGCGGTGCGGTATGCCCATAAGGCATCATTTAGCTTAAATGCCCAATCCTTCCTTGACGGACGCACAGTGCGTTCCAGTACTCCCTTAATTTGCCTATTGCTCACTTCCACTAAACCGTAAGTTTGAGTATGATATGGAGAAGCTACTTTATGTGTGATGTTGTACTTGTTTAGTACTCCATCAAAGAGTTTGTTACAAAAATGGCTACCTCCATCACTTATTATAGCTCTAGGCATTCCGAACCTACTGAATATGAAATCTTTCAAGAATTTCACAACAACATTAGCATCATTGGTCTTGGTGGGGATAGCTTCTACCCACTTGGACACATAATCCACAAAGAACCAAAATATATTGAAAACCATTAGATGGGGGAAAAGGACCCGTGAAGTCAATCCCCATACATCAAAGAGTTCAACAACTAAATTAGATGTCAAAGGCATTTCATCTCTTTTGCTTATGTTTCCTCGTTCTTTGACATCTATCACATTGTGCATAAAACATATGAGCATCTTTAAAAAGAGTGGGCCAAAAGAATCCAGATCGTAATATCTTACGGGCTGTCTTTTCACCTCCAAAATGACCCCACAATGAAGTTCATGACAAAAAGTCGAATGCTCTTATGTTCTTCTTACGGTACACATCTCCTGATGACTTGATCTTGACCAATCTTGTATAAATAAGGGTCATCCCAGAAATAGTCCTTAATAGTTTTAAAAAACCTTTTCTTGTCACGATATGAAGTGTTAGGTCGCAAAACACCAAAGTGGCAAGATAGTTTACAATATCATACCATGGGTTCGGACCTATGAAAAATAACTGTTCATCAGAAAGGTTTCAACTATATCATCATTACTCTCATCTTTAAGAGAATTGAAGTCGTAAATCAACCTAGACAAATGGTCACTACTAAGTTTTCACCGCCTTTCTTATCCTTGATCTCTAGGTCAAATTCTTGTAAGAGTAAGACCCACGATTAATCTTGGCTTGGCATTTGGTTTACTTAATAGGTATCTTAAAGCGGCGTGATCTAATGTACAATCACTTTAGATCCTACTAAATAAGACCGAAATTTGTCTAAAGAGAATACTATAGCCAAGAATTCCTTTTCAGTGGTGGTGTAATTCATTTGGGCATCATTGAGTGTTTTGCTAGCATAGTAGATGACATGTAAACGCTTATCCACTCTTTGTCCCAGGACTGCTCCTATTGCATAATCAGAAGCATCACACATTATTTCAAAAGGTAAAGACCAGTTTGGTGCCATTATAACAGGGGTAGATGTTAGTTTCTCTTTCAAGGTATTAAAGGAAATAAGGCAATCATTGTTGAAGTCAAATTCAGCATCTTTGGATAATAAGTTACATAAAGGACGACTTATTTTAGAGAAATCTTTAATAAATCGTCTGTAAAATCCTGCATGTCCCAAGAAGCTTCTTATCCCCTTCACAGATGTAGGGGGAGGTAGTTTGGATATCAATTCAACTTTTGCCTTATCAACTTCAATACCCTTGTTTGAAATTATATGTCCCAAAACTATCCCTTGTTGAACCATAAAATGACTTTTCTCCCAACTAAGGGTTAGATTGCATTCAATGCATCTTTCTAAAACCAAAGTCAATTTATGTAAGCAATCATCAAATGAGTTCCCAAAGACAGAGAAATCGTCCATGAAAATTTCAATGAATTTCTCCACCATGTCCGAGAAAATAGATATCATGCATCTCTGGAAAGTGGCAGGGGCATTGCATAACCCAAATGGCATTCTGCGAAAAGCAAATGTCCCAAAAGGACATGTAAATGTGGTCTTTTCCTGATCTTCTGGTGCTATGGGTACTTGATAATATCCAGGCAGTCCATGCAAGAAACAAGAAATTAGGTGCTTGACTAATCTTTCCAACATTTGATCAATGAATGGAAGAGGAAAGTGATCCTTTTTCGTATATAAATTTAGTTTCCTAAAATCTATACACATTCTCCATCCAAGTGATTATTCTAGTGGGCACTAATTCACTTTTATCATTTTTAACAAGCTGTTATCCCGCATTTCTTTGGTACCACGTACCTTTGGACTAACCCACTTACTATCCGCAATAGGATAGATAATCCCTTCTTCTAGTAGTTTAAGGATTTCCTTTTTAACTACCTCTTGCATGTTTGGGTTTAGTCTTCTTTGGGCCTCTCGTACAGGTTTAGCACCATCCTCCAAGTTGATCTTGTGCATACACATTGTTGGACTAATGCCTCTTATATCCCCTATACTCCAACCTATAGATTTCTTAAACTGTTTAAGCAACTTTGATGAGTTCCTTTTCTTGTGGTTTGGTCAAGGTTGAAGAAATTATCACCGGATATGTTTCTCCTTCTCCCAAAAACACATATTTTAAGTGCTCGGGTAAGTCTTTGAGTTCAAGTTCGAGGTGGATTGGCCTCTTTAATAGATGAAGAACTGGGTAGATTTAAAAGTGCACTAGATTTTGTCATCACTTCATTATTGTCTAGTTGTTCAAGGTACCCTTAATTTCTTCATCTAAATCTTCTTCAACCTTTTCAAGTGTAAGAACAGTTTCAAGCTTGTCTTCTATTCGGTTTGGAAAAAGGTGTTTTGGATAAGATTATCCAAAGGATCAACTTCGAATATTTCATCGATGGCGTAAATAGAAGGGAAAGGTGAAGAATCAAAAACTTTGAAATGAACAGTCTCTCCTAAGACTGTCATTGTCAAATTTCCATCTTGGACATCAATAATAGTTTTAGTAGTTGCCATAAATGGTCTACCAAGCAATATTGTATGCTCTCTGTCCAACGCCGGATTTTCTTGCATATCCAGAACCACAAAGTCAACAGGTATTATCAGTTTGTCTACCTGTACCAAAACATCCTCAACTATTCCCTCTGGATATTTAAGAGATCTATCTGCAAGTTGCAGGGACATAGTTGTGGGTTTTAAATCCCCTAGATTGAGCTGTGAGAATATAGAGTAGGGCATCAAATTTATACTAGCACCTAAATCAAGCATTGCCTTAGCAACCTTCCTATCCCCCATAGTTATGTTAATAATAAAACTTCCAGGGTCTTTCAACTTAGGGGGTAGTTTGTGCTGAAGTACAGCGCTAGAAATTTCTGATACTACTACTCGTTCATTCAGTTCATACCTCCTTTTCTTAGTGTTCAACTCTTTGAAAAACTTGGCATATGAGGGCACATTCATGATCACTTCTAATAATGGTAAATTGATATTTACTTTAGAGAGCATATTAAAAAGATCATTGAATTGCTTATCTTGTTTGGACTCTTTCAACCGGTGGGGAAAAGGTACTTGCATCTGGTGTGGTTCTGTTGTCTTTTGAATTTTGGGAGTGTCAGATGACCCCCCAATGAGTTTTTCAGAAAGCTTGTGAAGTTTAACACTTGTTTCTCCTTTTTGCGATATTAGAATGTCGCCTTCTTTGTTAGAGATTTCAGGTACACTGGTATTGACTACCTTACCACTTCGAAGGGTTCTAACATCTTTTGCTTGTTCTGGTAGGCAACTTTCCTGGTTCTTTCTTTTGCATTTGTTCACCGGTCGCCCAACTTTAGATTCAATTCTTTTAACCGAAGCCTCCATGGTGTTCAACCTTTGATTAGTCATCAGTTGGTTGTCACGACTAACTTGAATAAAAGCATTCAAGCTATCTTCTAAGGTTGGTTTAAAAGATTGGCTTGGTGGGTAAGGGTGATTATAGGTGTTTGGATGATACTTTTGAAAATATTGGACTTCCTCTATGGCATTTACACTAGAATCACAAGTATTTGAATAATTATGAGTACCATGCCCAATTGAACAACACACTCCACATACCTCTTGATTTGAAATTTGGTGAGACGTGAGGAATTTCACTTGTTTAGTCAATTCAGCAATTTGCAAGGTTATCTCATCATCAAAGCCGACCTTATTGACCTTTGCTTTCCTTCCACCACCTCTTTGTTGGGAATTAGAACCCAATAGCTCATAGAGATTATAGGCTTCCTCTCATTGTCTTTTCTCCTACAAAGACCTCCAAAGAAGATATCAACCATGTATTGACTCTGTAGTGTCAATCCATCGTAAAAGAATTGGTTTTGTAGCTGTAGTGGAAAGCTATGATTTTGACATTGAATGAAAAGGAGTTTGAATCGTTCCCAAGCTTCATGAAAGGGCTCTTCATTCATTTGAGAAAATGTTGCTATCTTTGTTCTTAGATCAACAGTCTTTTGATGGGAATAGAACCTACCCATAAAAATTTCATAGACTGCCTCCCAAGTTTTAAGAGAATCTGACTGTAGAGTAATGAACCATGACCAAGCTTTATCTTTGAGAGTGTAAGGAAAACACCTCATCCTAAGTTGATCTTCACTAATTTCATGTAGTGGAAAGGTTTGGACAATAGCATAGAATTCTCGAATGAAATGCAAAGGATCTTCATTAGGGATACCGTAAAAGGAAGGCAACAAAGAATAATGAATCTTTTTCAATTCATAATTCCTTGCAGCCTCTTGCAATTGGATGCCGGAAGTTACATTGCCAATGATTGGCATTGTATAGTCTTTCATCTTTTTCCGCCTATCTTCAGCATCTCCCATGGTTGTTTGTAGTTGAAAATGATCCTCCTCCTATTGTGAATCAGCATTTTGCTTTTAAAAACAATGGTAGATATCTCTAAAAAAATGCAAGGAACCTAAATTATTTTTTTTTTTTTATTTTTTTATTTTTTTTTATTTTTTTTTTTTAATTTAAACGAAGGGACACAATTTTTGAAACAAACGAATTTATTTTATTTGAAATATATATATATATATATATATATTTTTTTTTTTTTTTTATTACACGCAAACTAAAACAAAGGAAAATACAATAATGGGTGACCTCCCATGTAGGACTAAAATTTATCGTCTTCTAGTAAGACGTTGCTTGGAGATTGCAGAATGAAAAACTCAATGTCTCCTCTTCATTGAATTCATCTAAGTTTCAATTTTGCCTTTCTGCAAATGTTCAACTAACTGTTCAACTTGAACTTCCACCTTTTTGATAGAAGCTTCCACAGAGTCCAACCGTTGATTGGTTTTAGATTGATTGTCCCTACAAACTTGAATAAAAGAATTCAAGTTGTCCTCCAGGGTTGGTTTATTTGGAATGCTTCGTGGAATAGGTGGGTGGAATTCTTGGCTTTGCTCTGGCTTGAGTTTTGAGGGAAAGGAGGGCTATTTTCCCTCCAAGAGAAATTTGGATGACTTCTCCACCCAGGATTATAGGTATTTGAATTGGGATCAAACCTTGGTCTTTGTTGATATGCTCCCAACACATTAACCTTTCGTGTCAGGTTGTATCTCCTTGATGTGGACGAGGCCGCATCTTGTCCCACGTATTCTTTGTACAAACCATATTGTTCATTATTTGTGTTGGTTTGTGTAGCGAGAAGGCAACTTGCTTAGTCGATTGAACAAGTTGTTGTTGAATTTCATTACCGGAGTCAATCTCATGAACACCACTTTTCTCACTCTGGAGCTTTTCTGTGGGAATTAGCACCCAACATCTCAAAGAGATTATACGTTTCGATGCGAGTTTTTCTCCTATTGCTCCTCCTGCAGCGTTGTCGACAATGAACCGACATTGTTGTGTAAGTCCATCGTAAAAGAATTGGTTCTGCAACCTGTAGGGAAAGCTATGATGGGGACATTGAGTGAGAAACATTTTGAACCTATCCCAAGCTTCATGGAATGGTTCTCCTTCCATCCGAGAGAAAGTAGCAATCTTTCCTCTCACTCGATGTTTTTGATGGGAATAGAATTTTCCCATGAATTTATTGTAAATTTGACCCCATGTCATCGTAGAGAACCAGGGGTAAGTGACATCAACCAAGCTTTAGCCTTATCCTTTAAGGTGTACGGAAAACATCTCATTCTAAGCCGATCCTCGTTTAGAATACCGGAGGGAATGTTTGGACCGTAGCATAGAAATCTCTCATAAAGGAAAGAGAATCTTCATTAGGTAGCCCCATGTAGGAAGGAAGCATAGAAAAATGAATATTTTTAAGGTCATAGTTCCTAGCGACTTCTCCCAATCGGATAGCGGCGATTCTTGCGTGCCAATCACCTAGGTCTTGCAAACTCTTTCATCGTGGTTTCCCTAACATGTTGGTTTTCCTCCATTTCTTTTGGTTCTAGTAAAGGATTAAGACGTTCTATGTTTGGCTCAAAAACTTGTTGATGGGAAGGATCCAGTGTTGTTGACACTTGTTTAAATTTATGAATATTATTTATATATGGTGTTAGGGGGTTTCCTAAGGATCTCCTACCACGCATAGACTATTTTTAAACGTAAATTTAAAACTCCTGTCAACAAAAATAAAGAAATTAGAAAATTTCCATGGCATTTAATACAAAACACTAGACAATTTTTTTTTTTTCGCTTTTTTTATTTTTTTATTTTTTTTCTTTTTTATTTTTTTTTTTTTTTAAATAACATAATTAGTATTAACCAAGAGTGTTCCCAGGAAAGAATGGTGGTGCTATGGCTCCTTAAAAACCATTCTCCTAGCCAGAACAACGTTCCCAGGAAAGACTAATTAAGACAAAGGCTTCAAAGAACTACTTCCTGTATTTAACTCCCTTAGATTTTTACTTTTCATGCCTTTTAGTTTTTTTAATTTTTTTTTAATTTTTTTTTTTTTTTTTTTTTTTTACGAACGGTAATTTTATTTTACTATTCACACTATCTTATTTCTTATTAACTTAAAAATTTAATTTTTTTTTTTTTTTTTTTTTTTTTAACGGTAAAAACTTTTTTTACTTCAAATTTCAAATTTCTAAATTATTTACTTTTTATGCTATAATAAAAAAAAAAATTTAATTTTTTTTTTATTTTTATTTTTTTTTTATTTTTTAATTTTTTTTTTTTATTTTTTATGAAATTTTGAAATTTGATTAATTTTTATTTTATTTATTTATTATTATTATTATTATTATTTTTTTTTTTTAAAATATCACAATTATTTACAACACAAAAATATTTTTAAAATTTTGATAAATAAGTTAAAAACGCTATTCCATCCCAAGAATGCGCAAAAACTTGATGGCGAAAAATCAAGATCGCCAATTCTCGCAAATACTTTGGTTTTAATATTTGTAAAACTCTGAAGTGCGAATCATTTCGTAGAAAATGATAAGTATACTCCGAGTCGATCTAAGGAAGGAATGTATGTGGTTTTTAATTTATTATTCAAACTTTTAAAAGCGAAATTAAATCCTAAACATCCTGTCACGATAGTTTTGGTTTTGTGTTCCTAATCTAATAACATAAAATAAACATATATACAGATTAATTAAATATAATCTAAAAAGAATAAACATAGATACAAATTTAATAAATAAATATAAATACTGATTCAATAAATATTCATGCAAATTTTATCATTTATATTAGTGGAGTATTTATGGATATAATAACTAAGTTAATTATGCTGCTCATATTATCTAGGTTATTAAAGATATAAATTGATATTTTATTGATTCTCTTTTTTGTATGAATACCACCTTTGGTGAGTTAGATCTTCTTTGTTAACTAAACAAATCAATTAACACCTATGGGTGGGATTGAAAATTAATTTCGTTAATTAAATTAATTCATTTTTCTAAGAGATTGAAAATGAACCATTTAAATGCCACTTTTGGTGAGATTAGACATTTTAAACTTTATTCAAGGTGTCCAAATTAAACCTAAGAATTTAGTTATCCGAGTACTAACTTTCAAGTTTTAAAATCACTATTGAAAACATGTTGTCAATACATTTCCACATAATAATTCTTATAAAAACTTTTGAAATAGAGCTTCACTCAAACAACCAGGCGATAGCAACAACAAAGAAAAGAGCACTACTCTATATTAGACCAGGATAACTAAACCTTAAAGTCTAACTTTGATTTAAGTTTGTAATGAAAAATAATGTATTTCTCTCTAACATCCTTAATATAAAATCTTGAATAAAAATAAAATCAATTCATTTTAGAAATTTTCACCTATTTAATATTTCGCAAGCATAACAACGTTATTATTATATCATGATTATAAGCAGCTAGCACAGTTAAATTTAATCACAGACAAATCAAATATAACATGAAAGAATAAAGCATAAAAATAATCGTAAAGAAAATAAAATCCTTACGTAACTTCGACGCTATTCCCGTTGCTAGAAAACCTCCAAGCGACATTTGCACTTCCATTTATTGAATCAAAAATCTAAATTATTACAAAAACATTACAAGTTCCTCTCAAAAAGAGAAGAACTCTAAACCTAAGACAATTGAACTAAAAACTAAGAGAAAAGCTAAGAAAAGCTTAGAAACTAAGAAAGAAACTAAAGAAAACTCAAAAACTAAGAAATGAGAGAAAGAAAGAAGAGAGAAGTGAGGTTTTTGAGGTGTGTTTTGAAGTGAATGGAAGGGGGTATTTATAGGTGAGGATGGAGAGAAAAAATGATTAAAAAATGTTAAAAACAATATTAAAAAATAAAAAACGTGTAGTGGACATCTTGAGGTCATCAATGACGTCAGCGTGACGTCGTAAAGCGGTACACGTGAAAAATGGGTCAAAAACGCGTTAGTAGCGCTGTATTGACATTGGTATTGCATGTATGGCTGGCAATAGCGTGAAACGATGCCATGTATATGCGGCATGAGCTTATCTTGTCAGCTAGTATGTATGACTCTTATTGTGTGGTATTGAAATGAAATTTGTGTGGCGTTTTTCCGATCTTTGACCTTTTCGACCCATTTTGTCCAATTTTTCCATGTTTGTTGACCTTTTTCCACTTATTTATCAATTTATTTGTGATGTATTGCTTCAAGTATTCTTCTTTGAGTCTTTACATTGCGTTTTTAGGCCAAAATTCCTGAAAAACAATAAAAATACCCGTGATTCCGAAAAAGACAAATTTATATAAATATATGATAAAACATATAAATATATATATTTTTAATCAATTAAAGTGCATAAAATCATGGTTATTTTAGTGCTTTTTGAGCACTCATCACGCAGCCCGCCAGACCCCGCCACGTCGCGCGCGCCGCGTTGACATGCCCATTCGCGCACAAGACGCCCAAATGGGGCACTGTTCACGCGCGCCGAGTTACTGAAGTCATACAGCCGACAAAGAAAGACGCGTAAGCCGCTCCCGCCCCTCCGCGCGCCCAATGCGTTTTCACCCCATTTTTCACGTGCAGCAGCCCCTGTGACGTCATGCTGACGTCATTGATGACCTCAGCATTTCCATTACACGTTTTTTAATTTTTTAATATTTTTTTTAACATTTTTTTACTCATTTTTTCTCTCCATCCTCACCTATAAATACCCCCCTTCCCTTCACTTCAAATCACACCTTCAAAACTCACTTCTCTCTTCTTTCTTTCTCTCATTTCTTAGTTTTTGAGTTTTCTTAGTTTCTTTCTTAGTTTCTAAGCTTTTCTTAGTTTTTCTCTTAGTTTTTAGTTCAATTCTCTTAGGTTTAGAGTTCTTCTCTTTTTGAGTGGAACTTGTAATGTTTTTGTAATAATTTAGATTTTTGATTCAATAAATGGAAGTGCAAATTCCGCTTGGAGGTTTTCTAGCAACGGGAATAGCGTCGAAGTTCTGTAAGGATTTTATTTTCTTTACAGTTATTTTTATGCTTTATTCTTACATGTTATATTTAATTTGTCTGTGATTAAATTTAACTGTGCTAGCTGTTTATAATCATGATATAATAATAACGTTGTTATGCTTGCGAAATATTAAATAGGTGAAAATTTCTAAAAAGAATTGATTTTATTTTTATTCAAGATTTTATATTAAGGATGTTAGAGAGAAATATATTATTTTTCATTACAAACTTAAATCTGAAAATTAGATTTTACGGTTTAGTTATCCGGTCTAATTTAGAGTAGTGCTCTTTTATTTGTTGGTACAATCGCCCGGTAGTTAGAGTGAAACTCTATTTCAAAAGTTTTTATAAGAATTATTATGTGAAAATGTATTGAAAACATGTTTTCAATAGTGGTTTTAAAACTTGAAAGTTAGTACTCGGATAACTAAATTCTTAGGTTTAATTTGGACACCTTGAATAAAGTTTAAACTGTCTAACCCCACCAAAGGTGGCATTTAAATGGTTCATTTTCAATCTCTTAGAAAAAGGAATTAATTTAATTAACCAAATTAGTTATCAACCCCACCCATAGGTGTTAATTGATTTGTTTAGTTAACAAAGAATATCTAACCCCACAAAAGGTGGTATTCATACAAAAAAGAGAGAATCAATAAAATATCAATTTATATCTTTAATAACCTAGATAATATGAGCAAGCATAATTAATTTAGTTATTATATCCATAAATACTCCACTAATATAAATGATAAAATTTGCATTAATATTTATTGAATCTGTATTTATATTTATTTTTAGATAAATATTTATTGAATTTGTATCTATGTTTATTTTTATGTTTTTAGATTATATTTAATTAATCTGTATATATGTTTATTTTATGTTATTAGATTAGGAACACAAAAACCAAACTATCGTGACAGGATGTTTAGGATTTAATTTCGTTTTTAAAAGTTTGAATAATAAATTAAAAACCACATACATTCCTTCCTTAGATCGACCTTGGGAGTATACTTATCATTTTCTACGAAAAGATTCGTCCACTTGCGAGAGTTTTACAAATATTAAAACCAAAGTATTTGAGAGAATCGGCGATGCCGGTTTTCGCTCATCAGGCCAAACCATATTGTGTGATTCTATATGATCGTGGAGTTGATATATTACAATTTGCGTTTGGATCCAATTGTCAAAAGTTATTGCCGTTAAAAATAGAAACTCAATTTTATAAAAAGTTTTTTGTTTTGGAAAATGTGAATAGTGTCCCATTTCTTTTGCTCTTCTCTTTTATTTTTTAAAGAATAGAGATTGATTGAAAACTTAAATAAGGAACCCTTGGTATGTGCAAATATATCCTTTATAGCTCTATTGAATAACATTTAATGTAAGTAAAATGGAAATGGTGCATCAAAATTTTAAACCACTACTAAGTCTTGTATACGATGGAGTTTGCGTACAAAAATAAGGTTCCATATCAATGCCAATTATATTGTTTGAATTGATATGATATTCGATATGATATATTATAATAGTCGCTTCGATACCCAATTCAAAAATTATCGCCTTTAAAAGTTGTAACTCTGATTTATAAAATGTGTTTATTATTTTTGAAAATGTGTCTAGTATCCTCTTTCTTATTCTCAACTCTTATATTTTATAAAGAATAGAGATTGATTGAACACATAAATAAAGAACCCTTCTTGGGCACCTATATCTCGTTCATAGTTTTATTAAAAAAAACTGAAAGTACGTAAAACGGAAATGGTGCAAGAAAAACTTTAAACCATTAGAGAGTGAAGTAAATGATGGAATTTGGTTAGAAAAATAAGGTTCCAAAGTGAGGACAACAAATATTGTGGGAATCTATATGATCTTGGATTGTATATATTAGAATTTTCATTTGGATACCCTATTGAAAAGTTTTCACCGTTAAAAACAAAAAACTCAGGTTTATCAAAAGTTTTGTTGTTTTTAAAAATGTGAACAGTATCCCCTTTATTTTTCTCTTCTCTTATATTTTTTAAAGAATAGAGATGGATTGACCACATAAATAAAGAACCCTTGGTAAGTGGAAATATATCATTTATAGCTCTATTGAATAAAAGGTAAAGTAATTAAAATGGAAATGGTACGACAAAATTTAAACCAATGGTAAGTCTTTTATACGATGGATTTTGCGTACAAAAATAAGGTTCCATATCGATGCCAATTATATTGTGTGAATCGATATGATCTTTGATTTTATATATTATAATAGTCGTTTCCATACCCGATTCAAAAATTATCGCTGTTAAAATTGTAACTCTGATTTATCAAATGTTTTTTTGTTTTTGAAAATGTGTCCAGTATCCCCTTTCTTATTCTCTTCTCTTATATTTTATAAAGGATAGAGATTGATTGAACACATAAATAAAGAACCTTTCTTGGGCACCAATATCTCCTTCATATTTTTATTAAAGAAAACTGAAAGTACGTAAAACGAAAATGGTGCGACAAAAACTTCAAACAATCAGAAAGTGAAGTAAATGATGAAATTTGGTTAGAAAAAAGAGGTTCCAAAGTGATGACAACAAATATTGTGTGAATCTATATGATCTTTGATATGATATATTATAATTTTCATTTGGATACCCAAGTCAAAAGTTATCGCCATTAAAAACAAAAAAACTCAAGTTAACCAAAAGTTTTGTTGTTTTTAAAAATGTGAACAGTATCCCCTTTCTTTTTCTCTTCTCTTATATTTTTTAAAGAATAGAGATTGATTGAACACATAAATAAAGACTCCTTCGTGAGTGAAAATATATCCTTTATAGCTCTATTTAATAAAACGTAAAGTAAGTAAAATTTAAATGGTGCGACAAATATTTAAACCATTGGTAAGTCTTATATACGATGGAATTTGCGTACAAAATTAAGGCTCCATATCGATGCCAATTATATTGTGTGAATTGATATGATCTTCGATTTAATATATTAAAATAGTCGTTTCCATACTCGATTCAAAAATTATAGCCGTTAAAATTGTAACTCTGATTTATCAAATGTTTTTTTGTTTTTGAAAAAGTGTCCAGGATCCCCTTTCTTATTCCCTTCTCTTATATTTTATAAAGTATAGAGATTGGTTGAACACATAAATAAAGAACCCTTCTTGGGAACCTATATCTCGTTCATAGTTTTATTAAAAAAAACTAAAAGTACGTAAAACGAAAATGGTGCAAGAAAAACTTTAGACCATTGGAGAGTGAACTAAATGATGGAATTTGGTTAGAAAAACAAGGTTCCAAAGCGAGGACAACAAATATTGTGTGAATCTATATGATCTTGGATTGTATATATTAGAATTTTCATTTGGATACGCTATTCAAAAGTTATCACCGTTAAAAACAAAAAACTCAGGTTTATCAAAAGTTTTGTTGTTTTTAAAAATGTGAACAATATCCTCTTTCCTTTTCTCTTCTCTTATATTTTTTAAAGAATAGAGATTGATTGAACACATAAATAAAGAACCCTTGGTAAGTGGAAATATATCCTTTATAGCTCTATTGAATAAAACTTAAAGTAAGTAAAATGGAAATGGTACGACAAAATTTAAACCACTGGTAAGTCTTATATACGATGGAATTTGCATACAAAAATAAGGCTCCATATCGATGCCAATTATATTGTGTGAATCGATATGATCTTCGATTTAATATATTAAAATAGTCATTTCCATACCCGATTCAAAAATTATCGCCGTTAAAATTGTAACACTGATTTATCAAATGTTTTGTTGTTTTTGAAAATGTGAATAGTATACCCTTTCTTTTTTCTTCTTTTATTTTTTTAAAAGAATAGGGATTGATTGAACACAAATAAAGAACCCTTGGTCGGTGCAAATATCTCCTTTATAGCTATATTGAATAAAACGTTAAGTATGTAAAACGGAAATGTTCCGACAAAACTTTTAAACCCCCGATGAGCAATGTAAAGGATGGAATTTGGTTACACAAATGAGGTTTCAAAGCAAGGAAAAATCATATGTTTGATCTATACAAGATTTGTTTTGATATATTACCATAGTCATTTGGATACCCGAGTCAAAAGTTATCGCCGTTGAAAGTTGCAACTCAGATTTATCAAATGTTTTGTAGTTTTTGAAAATTTGAATAGTATCCCCTTTCCTTTTCTCTTCCCTTATATTTTTTAAAGAGTAGAGATTGATTGAACACATAAATAAAGAACCTTGGTCAGCACCAATATCTCCTTTATAGCTCTATTGAATAACACGTAAAGTACGTAAATTGGAAATGGTGTGAAAAAAATTTAAATCACTCGTAAGTCTTGTATACGATGAAACTTGCAAACAAAAATAAGGTTCCATATCGATGCCAACTCATATTTTTTCAATCGATATGGTCTTCGATTTGATATATTATAGAGTTGTTTCGATACCCGACTCAAAATTTATCGTCGTTAAAAGTCGTAACTCTTATTTATTAAATGTTTTGTTGGTTTTGAAAATTTGAATCTTATCCCCTTTCTTTTTCTCTTTTTTTATTTTTTTAAAGAATATAGATTTATTGAACACATAAATAAAGAACCCTTGGTCGGCACAAATAAATCCTTTATAGCTCTAGTGAATAAAACGTAAAGTATGTAAAACGAAAATGTTGCGTCAAAATATTTGAACCCACGAGGAGCAATATAAATAAGGGAATTTGGTTACACAAAGGAGGTTTCAAGGCAAGGAAAACTCATATGTGTGAATCTATGTGAGATTCGATTTGATATATTGCAATAGTCGTTTCGATACCCGAGTCAAAAATTATCGCCGTTAAAAGTAGCAAATCAGATTTATCAAATGTTTTTTTGTTTTTGAAAATGTGAACAGTATCCCCTTTCTTTTTCTCTTTTCTTATATTTTTTAAAGAATATAGATTTATTGAACCCAGAAATAAAGAACACGTGGTTGGCACCAATATCTCCTGCATAGTTTTATTAAATAAAACTGAAAGTAAGTAAAATGGAAATGGTGTAATAAAAACTTTAAACCCTCGGTAAGTGATGTAAATGATGGAATTTGGTTACAAAAAAGAGGTTCAATAGCGATGGGAACTCATATTATGTGAATCTATAGATCTTCAATTTGATATATTACAATAGTCGTTTGGATACCCGAGTCAAAAATTATCGTCGTTAAAAGTTGCAAATAAGATTTATCATATGTTTTGTTGTTTTTGATAATGTGAGCAGTATCCCCTTTCTTTTTCTCTTCTATTTTATTTTTTAAATAATAGAGTTTGATTGAATGCATAAATAAAGAACCCTTGATAAGTGAAAATATATCCACTATAGCTCTATTGAATAAAACGTAAAATAAGTAAAATAGAAATGGTACGACAAAGCTTTAAACCACTGGTAATGCATGTATGCAATGGAATTTGTGTACAAAAATAAGGTTTCATATCGATGCCAACTCATATTTTTTAAAGAATAGAGATTGATTGAACACAAAAATAAAGAACCCGTGGTTGGCAGCTATATCTCCTGCATAGTTTTATTAAACAAAACTGAAAGTAAGTAAAATGGAAATGGTGTAATAAAAATTTTAAACCCTCGGTAAGTGATGTAAATGATGGAATTTGGTTTCAAAAATGAGGTTCCATAGCGAGGGGAACTAATATTGTGAGAATCTATATGATCTTCAACTAGATAGGTTACAATAGTCGTTTGGATACCCGAGTCAATAAATATCGCCGTTAAAAGTTGTAAATAATATTTATCAGATGTTTTGTTGTTTTTGAAAATATGAACAGTACCCCCTTTCTTTTTCTCTTCTTTTATATTTTTTAAAGGATAGAGATTAATTGAACACAAAAATAAAGAACCCGTGGTTGGCACCTATATCTCCTGCATAGTTTTATTAAATAAAACTGAAATTAAGTAAAACGGAAAGTGTAATAAAAACTTTAAACCCTCGATAAGTGATGTAAATGATGGAATTTGGTTACAAAAATGAGGTTCCATAGCGAGGGGAACTCATATTGTGTGAATCTATATGATATTCAACTGGATAGGTTACAATAGTCATTTGGATACCCTAGTCAATAATTATCGCCGTTAAAAGTTGCAAATAATATTTATCAGATGTTTTGTTGTTTTTGAAAATGTGACCAGTATCCCCTTTCTTTTTCTCTTCTCTTATATTTTTTAAAGGATAAAGATTGATTGAACACAAAAATAAAGAACCCTTGCTTGGCACCAATATCTCCTTTATAGTTTTATTAAATAAAACTGAAAGTAAGTAAAATGGAAATGGTGTAATAAAAACTTTAAACCCTCGGTAAGTGATGTAAATGATGGAATTTGGTTACAAAAAAGAGGTTCCATAGTGAGGGGAACTCATATTGTATGAATCTATATGATCTTCGACTCGATACATTACAATAGTCGTTGGGATACCCGAGTCAATAATTATTGCCGTTAAATGTTGCAAATAATATTTATCAGATGTTTTGTTATTTTTGAAAATGTGAATCGTATCCCCTTTCTTTTTATCTTTTCTTATATTTTTTAAATAATAGAGATTGATTTAACACATAAATAAAGAACCCTTGGTTGGAATCAATATCTCCTTTATAGTTTTATTAAAAAAACTGAAAGCCTTTAAAAATTTGTACCTCAAATTTATCTAATTTTTTTTGTTTTTGAAAATATGAACAGTATCCCCTTTCTTTTTCCCTTCTCTTATATTTTTTAAAGAATAGAGATTGATTGAACCCAAAAATAAAGAACCTGTGGTTGGCACCAATATCTCCTGCATAGTTTTATTAAATAAATCTGAAAGTAAGAAAAATGGGAATGGTGTAATAAAAAATTTAAACCCTCGGTAAGTGATGGAATTTGGTTACAAAAAAGAGGTTCCATAGCGAGGGGAACTCATATTGTGTGAATCTATATGATATTTTATTTGATATATTACAATAGTCCTTTGGATACCTGAGTCAAAAATTATCGCTGTTAAAAGTTGCAAATAAGATTTACAGATGTTTTGTTGTTTTTGAAAATGTGAACAATATCCCCTTTCTTTTTCTCTTCTCTTATATTTTTTAAATAATAGATATAGATTAAACACATAAATTAAGAAACCTTGGTAAGTGCAAATATATCCTTCATAGCTCTATTGAATAACACGTAAAGTACGTAAAATGAAATGGTGCGACAAAAATTTAAACCACTCGTAAGTCTTGTATACAATGGAACTTGCAAAAAAAAATAAGGTTCCATATCGATGCCAACTCATATTGTGTGAATCGATATGGTCTTCGATTTCATATATTATAAAGTCGTTTCGATACCCGACTCAAAAATTATCGTCGTTAAAAGTCTTAACTCTTATTTATCAAATGTTTTGTTATTTTTGAAAATGTGAATCGTATCCCCTTTCTTTTTTTCTTTTTTTTTTTAAATATAGATTTATTTAACACATAAATAAATAACCCTTGGTTGGTGCAAATAAGTCATTTATAGCTCTATTGAATAAAACGTAAAGTATGTAAAACGGAAATGTTGCGACAAAAACTTTGAACCCACGAGGAGCAATATAAATAAGGGAATTTGGTTACAAAAAGGAGGTTTCAAGGCAAGGCAAACTCATATGTGTGAATCTATGTGAGATTCAATTTGATATATTACAATAGTCGTTTTGATACCCGAGTCTAATATTAAAGCCGTTAAAAGCTGTAACTCAAATTTATCAAATGTTTTTTTTGTTTTTGAAACTGTGAACAGTATCCCCTTTCTTTTTCCCTTCTCTTATATTTTTTAAAGAATAGAGATTGATTGAATCCAAAAATAAATAACCCGTGGTTCGCACCAATATCTCCTGCATAGTTTTATTAAATAAAACTGAAACTAAGTAAAATGGAAATGGTGAAATAAAAACATTAAACCCTGAGTAAGTGATGTAAATGATGGAATTTGTTTACAAAAAAGAGGTTCCATTGCGAGGGGAACTCATATTGTGTGAATCTATAGATCTTCGATTTGATATATTACAATAGTCGTTTGGATACCCGAGTAAAAAATTATCGCCGTTATAAGTTGCAAATAAGATTTATCAGATGTTTTGTTGTTTTTGAAAATGTGAGCAGTATCCCCTTTCTTTTCCCTTCTCTTTAATGTTTTAAAGATTAGAGTTTGATTGAACGCATATATAAAGAACCCTTGGTAAGTGAAAATATATCATTTATAGCTCTATTGAATAAAACGTAAAATAAGTAAAATGGAAATGGTACTAAAAACTTTAAACCACTGGTAATGCATGTATGCAATGGAATTTGTGTTCAAAAATAAGGTTTCATATCGATGCCAACTCATATTGTGTGAAAATATACAATCTTCGATTTGATATATTATAATAGTCGTTTCGATACCCAACTCAAAAATTATCACTGTTAAAAGTTGTTACTCTGATTTATTAAATGTTTTGTTGTTTTTGAAAATGTGAACAGTATCCCCTTTCTTTTTCCCTTCTTTTATTTTTTTTAATGAATAGAGATTGATTGAACACATAAATAAAGGACCATTGGTCAGCGCAAATATATCCTTTATAACTCTATTGAATAAAACGTAGAGTATGTAAAACAGAAATGTTGCGACAAAAACTTTAAACCCCCGATCATCAATGTAAAAGATGGAATTTGGTTACAAAAAGGAGGTTTCAAAGCAAGGCCAACTCATATGTGTGAATCTATACAATATTTCGATTTTGATTTATTACAATAGTCGTTTCGATACCCGAGTCAAATATTAAAGCAGTTAAAAGTTGTAACTCAAATTGATCAATTTGTTTTTTTGTTTTTGAAAATGTGATCAGTATCCTCTTTCTTTTTCCTTTCGCTTATATTTTTTAAAGAATAGATATTAATTGAACACAAAAATAAAGAACCCATGGTTGGCACCAATATCTCCTTCATACTTTTATTAAATAAAACTAAATGTAAAAGGTGTAATAAAAACATTAAACCCTTGGTAAGTGATGTAAATGATGGAATTTGGTTACAAAAAATAGGTTCTGGAGTGAGGGAAATTCATATTTTGTGAATCTATATGATCTTTGATTTGATATATTACAATAGTTTTTTGGATACCCGAGTCAAAAATTATCGCCGTTAAAACTTGCTACTAAGATTTATACGATGTTTTGTTGTTTTTGAAAATGTGAACAGTATCCCCTTTCTTTTTCTCTTCTCTTATATTTTTTAAATAATTGATATTGATTGAACAAATAAATAAAGAACCCTTGGTTGGCACCAATATCTCCTTCATAGTTTTATTAAATAAAACTGAAAGTGAGTAAAATGGAAATGGTGCAATAAAAACTTTAAACCCTCGGTAAGTGATGTGAATTATGGAATTTGATTACAGAAAGGAGGTTCTGCAGCGAGGCTAACTCATATTGTGTGAATCTATAAGATCTTTGATTTGATATGTTACAATATTCGTTTGGATAACGGAGTAAAAAATTATCGCCGTTAAAACTTGCAAATCAGATTTATCAAATTTTTTATTATTTTTTAAAATGTGAACAATATCCCCTTTCTTTTTCTCTTCTCTTATATTTTTTTAAAGAATAGAGATTGATTGAACACATAAATAAAGAAACCTTGGTAAGTGCAAATATATCCTTTATAGCTCTATTGAATAACACGTAAAGTACGTAAAATGGAAATGGTGCGACAAAAATTTAAACCACTCTTAAGTATTGTATACGATGGAACTTGCAAACAAATATAAGGTTCCATATTGATGCCAACTCATATTGTATGAATAGATACGATCTTTGATTTGATATATTATAAAGTCATTTTGATACCCGACTCAAAAATTATCCCTGTAAAAAGTTGTAACTCTGATTTATTAAATGTTTTGTTGTTTTTTAAAATGTGAACAGTATCCCCTTTCTTTTTCCCTTCTTTTATTTGTTTTAATGAACAGAGATTGATTGAACACATAAATAAATAACCCTTGGTTGGTGCAAATATATCCTTTATAGCTCTATTGAATAAAACATAGAGTATGTAAAATGGAAATGTTGCGACAAAAATTTAAACCCTCGATGAGCAACGTAAAGGATGGAATTTGGTTACACAAAGGAGGTTTCAAGGAAAGGCAAACTCATATGTGTGAATCTATGTGAGATTCGATTTGATATATTATAATAGTCGTTTCGATACCCGAGTCAAATATTAAAGCCGTTAAAAGCTGTAGCTCAAATTTATCAAATGTTTTTTTGTTTTTGAAAATGTGAACAGTATCCCCTTTCTTTTCGCCTTATCTTATATTTTTTAAATAATAGAGATTGATTGAACCCAAAAATAAAGAACCCGTGTTTGGCACCAATATCTCCAGCATAGTTTTATTAAATAAAACTAAAAGTAAAATGGAAATGGTGTAATAAAAACTGTAAACCCTCGTTAAGTGATATAAATGATGGAATTTGGTTACAAAAAAGAGGCTTCATAGCGAGGGAACTCATATTGTGTGAATCTATAGATCTGCGATTTAATATATTACAATAGTCGTTTGAATACCCGAGTCAAGAATTATCGCCGTTAAAAATTGCAAATAAGATTTATCAGATGTTTTGTTGTTTTCGAAAATGTGAACAATATCCCCTTTTTTTCTCTTTCCTTATAATTTTTAAAGAATAGAGTTTGATTGAATTCATAAATAAAGAACCCTTGGTAAGTGAAAATATATCCTTTATAGCTCTATTGAATAAAACGTAAAGTAAGTAAAATGGAAATGGTACGACAAAAATTTAAACCATTGGTAAGTCATTTATGCAATGGAATTTGTGTACAAAAATAAGGTTCCATATCGATGCCAACTCATATTGTTTGAATAGATTCAATCTTCGATTTAAATATTATAATATTCGTTTCGATACTCGACTCAAAAATTAGCGCCGTTAAATGTTGTAACTCTAATTTATTAAATGTATTAGTTTTTTGAAAATGTGAATAGTATCCCCTTTCTTTTTCTCTTCTTTTATTTTTTTAATGAATATAGATTGATTGAAACCATAAATAAAAAACCCTTGTTCGGCACAAATATCTCCTTTATAGCTTTATTGATTAAAACGTAAATTAAGTAAAATGGAAATTGTACGACAAAACTTTAAACCACTCGTAAGTCTTGTATACGACGGAACTTGCAAAGAAAAATAAGGTTCCATATCGATTCCAACTCATATTGTGTGAATCGATATGGTCTACGATTTGATATATTATAAAGTCGTTTCGATACTCGACTCAAAAATTATCGCCGTTAAAAGTCATAACTCTTATTTATCAAATGTTTTGTTGTTTTTGAAAATGTGAATCGTATCCCCTTTCTTTTTTTCTTTTTTTTTTATTTTTTTTAAAGAATATAGATTTATTTAGCACATAAATAAAGAACCCTTTTGTCGGCGCAAATAACTCCTTTATAGCTCTATTGAATAAAACGTAAAGTAAGTAAAACGGAATTGTTGCGACAAAAACTTTGAACCCACGACAAGCAATATAAATAAGGGAATTTGGTTACACAAAGGAGGTTTCAAGACAAGGCAAACTCATATGTGTGAATCTATATGAGATTCAATTTGATATATTACAATAGTCGTTTCGATACCCGAGTCAAATATTAAAGCCTTTAAAAACTGTAACTCAAATTTATCAAATGTTTTTTTGTTTTTGAAAATGTGAACAATATCCCCTTTCTTTTTCCCTTCTCTTATATTTTTTAAAGATTAGAGATTGATTGAACACAAAAATAAAGAACCCGTGGTTGGCACAAATATCTCCTGCATAGTTTTATTAAATAAAATTGAAAGTAAGTAAAATGGAAATGGTGTAATAAAAACTTTAAACCCTTGGTAAGTGATGGAATTTGGTTACAAAAAAGAGGTTCCATAGCGAGGGGAACTCAAATTGTGTGAATCTATATGATATTTGATTTGATATATTACAATAGTCCTTTGGATACCTGAGTCAAAAATTATCACCGTTAAAAGTTGCAAATAAGATTTACCGGATGTTTTGTTGTTTTTGAAAATGTGAACAATATCCCCTTTCTTTTTCTCTTCTCTTATATTTTTTAAATAATAGATATAGATTAAACACATAAATTAAGAAACCTTGGTAAGTGCAAATATATCCTTCATAGCTCTATTGAATAACACGTAAAGTACGTTAAATGAAATGGTGCCACAAAACTTTAAACCACTTGTAAGTCTTGTATACAATGGAACTTGCAAACAAAAATAAGGTTCCATATCGATGCCAACTCATATTGTGTGAATCAATATGGTCTTTGATTTCATATATTATAAAGTCGTTTCAATACCCGACTCAAAAATTATCGCCGTTAAAAGTCATAACTCATGGATTCAATTGAGAATATGTTTGTTCTTATTTTCGTTATGAACTAATTCGTTTTTGCTAAGGCTATGATGTAGTTGAATCAAGAAAATCTAATTTCTTGTGTTATCGTTATATGAATTCATTGTTTTCAAGTTGAGTATTTATTTCCATGCTTAATGCTTTTAAATTTCTGATCAAGATTTAAATGATTTGTTACATTATATTGAGACCAAGAGGAGATTTGTAATGAACGCTTCTTTTGATAAATACCGTATGTTGAATTCGAGTGTGAGAACTAATGCATGATGTATGTGGTTATTCTAGAAATTCCATAAATCGTACTGTGCTTTTTTGTGATTAAATCCTCATAGAAATATAGTCGGTAGTAATTCTAATATAACTCGAGAGAGAGAGTATTAGGTAAATTTGGGGTTTTCAACCATCACTTCTAACTTTGATTTTCATATAACATGACTTGAAATCGGATTGAATTGATTTAGATAAATCAAATGCCTTAGCGTTTTTAATCATTTGTGAACAACATTAAATTTTTTTATTTGCGTTTAGTTTTATGTTAATGTTCTTTTAAAACAATTTCAACAATTCGATTTTCAAATAAAATTAGGGTTAGTCAATTTCGGTACTTAGTGACGTCATTTCTTGTGGGTTCGATATCCGTACTTTTGTAAACTTTATTACTTGAATGATTCATACACTTGTGAAATTACGCATCAGAATGATTGAACACGTAAATAAATAACACTTGTTCAGTGCAAATATTTCCATTATAGCTCTTTTGAAAAAAATGTAAAATAAGTAAAATCAAAATGGTGCGACAAAAGAATTAAACCCCCGATAAGTGAAGCAAACGTTGGAATTTGGTTACAAAAATGAAGTTCTAGAGTGAGGCCAACTCATATTGTGGGAAAATATACGATCTTCGATTTGATATATTAAAGTAATCGTTTGGATACCCGAGTTAAAATTTATCGCCGTTGTTGCAACTCAATTTATCAAATGTTTTGTTAATTTTGAAAATGTGTACAGTATCCCCTTTCTATTCTCTCCTCTCATATTTTCAAAAGAATAGAGATTGATTGAACACATAAATAAATAACACTTGTTCGGAGCAAATATTTCTATTATAGATCTATTGAATAAAACGTAAAATAAGTAAAATGAAAATGATGCGACAAAAAGATTAAACCCCCGATAAGTGATGTAAAAGATGGAATTTGGTTACAAAATTGAAGTTATAGAGGGAGGGCAATTCATATTGTGTGAAAATATACGATCTTCGATTTGATATATTACAATAATCATTTTGATACCCGAGTTTAAATTAATCGCCGTTGGAAATTGGAACTCCGATTTATCAAATCTTTTGTTAATTTTGAAAATTTGTACAGTATCCCCTCTCTTTTTCTCTCTTATATGTTTTAAAGAATATAGATTGATTAAACACATAAATAAATAACACTTGTTCACCCAAATATTTCCATTACAGCTCTTTTGAATAAAACGAAAAATGGTACGACAAAAGAATTGAACCCCCGGTAAGTGATGTAAAAGACAGAATTTGGTTATAAAAATTATATTCCAGAGCGGGGCCAACTCATATTGTGTGAATCTATACAATTTTCGATTTGATATATTAAAATAGTCGTTTGGATACCCAAGTTGAAATTTATTGTCATTGGAAATTGCAACTCACATTTATGAAATGTTTTTCTGTTTTTGAAAATGTGAACAGTATCCCCTTTCCTTTTCTCTCCTATAATATTGTGTGAATCTAGATGATCTTTGATTTGATATATTACAATAATCGTTTGGATACACGAGTTAAAATTTATTGCCGTTGAAAATTGCAACTCAAATTTATCAAATGTTTTGTTAATTTTGAAAATGTGTACAATATCCCCTTTCTTTTTCTCTCCTATAATATTTTTTAAAGAATAGAGAATGATTGAACACGTAAATAAATAACACTTGTTCGGCGCAAATATTTCCATTATAGATCTTTTGAATAAAAAGTAAAATAAGTAAAAGGAAAATGGTGCGACAAAAGAATTATACCCCCTAATTCTTTTGTCGCGCCATTTTCGTTTTTCTTACTTTACTTTTTATTCAATAGATCTATAATGGAAATATTTGAGCTGAACAAGTGTTATTTATTTACTTGTTCAATCAATCTCAATTCTTTAAAAAATATAAGAGGAGAGGAAAAGAAAGGTGATACTATTCACATTTTCAAAAACAACAAAATATTTAATAAATATGAGTTGCAATTTTCAACGCCGATCAATTTTAACTCGAGTATCTAAATGACAATTGTAATATATCAAATCGAAGATTGTATAGATTCACACAATATGAGTTGGCCTCGCTCTGGAATCTACCTTTTGTAACCAAATTCCTTCTTTTACATCACTTACGGGGGGTTTAATTCTTTTGTCGCACCATTTTCATTTTACTTAGTTTACGTTTTTTTCAAAAGAGCTATATTGGAAATATTTGGGCGAATAAGTGTTATTTATTTATGTGTTTAATCAATCTCTATTTTTTGAAAAATATAAGAGGAGAAAAAATGAAAGGGGATACTGTACAAATTTTCAAAAAGTATAAAACATTTGATAAATCTGAGTTCCAAATTTTAACACCGATAAATTTTAACTTGGGTATCGAAACAACTTTTATAGTATATCAAGTCGAAGAGAGTATCGATTCACACAATATGAGTAGGCCTCACCCTAGAACCTTATTTATGTAAGAAAATTGCATCGTTTAAATCACTTACCGTGGGTTTAAAGTTTTTGTCGCACTATTTTCGTTTTACTGACTTTACGTTTAGTCAATAGAGCTATAACGAAAAAAATTTGCGGAGAACAAGTTTTATTTATTTATGTATTCAATCAATCTCTATTCTTTAAAAAATATAAGAGGGCAGAAAAAGAAAGGGGATACTGTATACATTTTAAAATTTAACAAAACATTTGATAAATCAGAGTTGCAATTTTCAACGGCGATAAATTTTAACTCGGGTATACAAACAATTATTTTAATATATCAAATCAAAGATCCTATATTTTCAAACAATATGAGTTAGCCTCAGTCTATAACTTTTTTTAACCAAATTCCATCGTTTCCATCACTTATCGGGGGTTTAATTCTTTTGTCGCACCATTTTCGCTTTACATACTTTATGTTTTATTCAATAGAGCTATAATGGAATATTTGTGCCAGACAAGTGTTATTTATATATTTGTTCAATCAATCTCTATTCTTTAAAAAATATAAGAGGAGAGAAAAAGAAATTGGATACTGTACACAATTTCATACACAACAAAACATTTGATAAATCTGTATTGCAATTTTCAACGTCGATAAATATTAACTCGGGTATCCAAACGAATATTTTAATATATCAAATCAAATATCATATAGATTCGAAAAATATGAGTTGGCCTCGCGCTGAAATCTAATTTTTGTAACCAAATTCCGTCGTGTACATCACTTATCGGGGGTTTAATTCTTTTGTCGCACCATTTTTGTTTTACTTATTTTAGGTTTTATTCAATAGAGCTATAATGGAAATATTTGTGCCGAACAAGTTTTATTTATTTATGTGTTCAATCAATCTCTATTCTTTAAAAAATATGAGAGGAGAGAAAAAGAAAGGGGATGTTGTACACATTTTCAAAATTAACAAAACATTTGATAAATCTGAGTTGCAATTTTCAACGGCAATAAATTTTAACTCGGGTATCCAAACGATTATTTTAATATATCAAATCAAAGATCAGCTAGATTCACACAATATGATTTGGCATCACTCTAGAACTTCAGTTTTGTAACCAAATTCCATCGTTTACATCACTTATCAGGGGTTTAATTCTTTTGTCGCACCATTTTCATTTTACTAACTTTACGTTTTATTCAAAAGAGCTATAATGGAAATATTTGCGCCGACTAAGTGTTATTGATTTACGTGTTCAATCAATCTCAATTCTTTAAAAAATATAAGAGGAGAGAAAAAGAAAGGGGATACTGTTCAAATTTTCAAACGCAAAAAAAGATTTGATAAATCTGAGTCGCAATTTTCAACGACGATAAATTTTACCTCGGGTATCCAAATGACTATTTTAATATATCAAACCAAAGATTGTATAGATTAACACAATATGAGTTGGCCTTGCTCTGGAATCTTATTTTTGTAACCAAATTCTGTGTTTTACATCACTTACCGGGGGATTAATTCTTTTGTCGCACCATTTTCAGTTTACTTAGTTTACGTTTTATTCAAAAGTGCTATAATGGAAATATTTGGACGAACAAGTGTTATTTATTTATGTGTTTAATCATTCTCTATTATTCAAAAATATAACAGGAGAGATAAAGAAAGGGGATATTGTACACATTTTAAAAAACAACAAAACATTTGATAAATCCGAGTTGCAATTTTCAACGATGATAAATTTTAATTCAGTTATCCAAAGGACTATGGTAATATATCAAATCGAAGATTGTATAGATTCACACAATATGGGTTTCCCTCATGTTGGAACCTAATTTTGGTAACCGAATTCCATCTTTTTCATCACTTATCGAGAGTTGTTTTTTTTGTCGCACCATTTTCGTTTTACTTATTTTACGTTTTATTCAATAGAGCTATAATGGAAATATTTGCGCCGAACAAGTATTATTTATTTATGTGTTCAATCAATATCTAATCTTTAAAAAATATAAGAGTGAAAAAGAAAGGGGATACTGTACACATTTTCAAAATTAACAAAACATTTGATAAATCTGAGTTGCAATTTTGAACGACGATAAATTTTAACTTGGGTATACAAATGATTATTGTAATATTTTAAATCAAAGATCGTATATTTTCAAACAATATGAGTTGGCCTCACTCTATAACATCATTTTTGTAACCAAATTCCATCGTTTACATCACTTACCGGGGGTTTAATTCTTTTGTCGCGCCATTTTCGTTTTTCTTACTTTACCTTTTATTCAATAGATCTATAATGGAAATATTTGCGCCGAACAAGTGTTATTTATTTAAATGTTCAATTAATCTCAATTCTTTAAAAAATATAAGAGTAGAGAAAAAGAAAGCTGATACTATTCACATTTTCAAAAACAACAAAATATTTAATAAATATGAGTTGCAATTTTCAACGCCGATCAATTTTAACTCCAATATCTAAACGACAATTGTAATATATCAAATCGAAGATTGTATAGATTCACACAATATGAGTTGGCCTCGCTCTGGAATCTACCTTTTGCTACCAAATTCCTTCCTTTACATCACTTACGGGGTTCAATTCTTTTTTCGCACCATTTTCATTTTACTTAGTTTACGTTTTATTCAAAAGACCTATAATGGAAATATTTGGGCGAATAAGTGTTATTTATTTATGTGTTTAATAAATCTCTATTCTTTAAAAAATATAAGAGGAGAGAAAAAGAAAGGGGATACTGTACACATTTTCAAAAACTACAAAACATTTGATAAATCTGAGTTCCAAATTTTAACACCGATAAATTTTAACTCGGGTATGGAAAGAACTATTATAGTATATCAAGTCAAAGATATTATCAATTCACACAATATGAGTTGGCCTCACCCTGGAACCTCATTTTTCTAACAAAAGTTCATCGTTTAAATCACTTACCGTGGGTTTAAAGTTTTTATCGCACTATTTTTGTTTTACTAACTTTACGTTTAGTCAATAGAGCTATAACGGAAATATTTACAGAGAACAAGTGTTATTTATTTATGTGTTCAATCAATCTCTATTCTTTAAAAAATACAAGAGGGGAGAAAATGAAAGGGGATACTGTATACATTTTCAAAATTAACAAAACATTTGATAAATTAGAGTTGCAATTTTCAACGATGATAAATTTTAACTCGGGTATCCAAACAATTATTTTAATATATGAAATCAAAGATCATATATTTTCAAACAATATGAGTTGGCCTCAGTCTATAACTTTTTTTTGTAACCAAATTACATCTTTCCATCACTTACCGGGGGTTTAATTCTTTTGTCGCACCATTTTCGCTTTACATACGTTACGTTTTAATCAATAGAGCTATAATGGAATATTTGTGCCGGACAAGTATTATTTATATATGTTTTCAATCAATCTCTATTCTTTAAAAATATATAAGAGGAGAGAAAAAGAAATTGGATACTGTACACAATTTCATACACAACAAAACATTTGATAAATCTGAGTTGCAATTTTCAATGGCGATAAATTTTAAATCAGGTATCCAAATGACTATTTTAGTATATCAATTCAAAGATTATATAGATTCACATAATATGATTTGGGCTCGCTTTGGAATCTAATTTTTGTAACCAAATTCCGTCGTTTACATCACTTATCGGGGGTTTAATTCTTCTTTTGCACCATTTTTGCTTTACTTAGTTTACATTTTATTCAAAAGAGCTATAATGGAAATATTTGGGCGAACAAGTTTTATTTATTTATGTGTTTAATCAATCTATATTCTTTGAAAAAAATAAGAGGAGAGAAAAAGAGAGGGGATACTCTACACATTTTCAAAATTAACAAAATATTTGATAAATCTGAGTTGCAATTTCCAACTGCTATAAATTTAAACTCGGGTATCGAAAGGATTATTGTAAAATATGAAATCGAAGATCATACATTTTCATACAATATGAGTTGGCCTCCCTCTATAACTTCATTTTTGTAACCAAATTTCATCGTTTACATCACTTACCGAGAGTTTAATTCTTTTGTCGCACCATTTTTGTTTTACTAACTTTACATTTTATTCAATAGAGCTATAAAAAAAATATTTGCACCGAAAAAGTGTTATTTATTTATGTGTTCAATCAATCTCTATTCTTTAAAAAATATAAGAGGAGAGAAAAAGAAAAGGGGATACTGTACACAATTTCATAAACAACAAAACATTTGATAAATCTGAGTTGCAATTTTCAACGTCGTTATCCAAACGAATATTGCAATCTGTCAAATCAAATATCATATAGATTCACAAAATATGAGTTGGCCTCACTCTGGAATCTAATTTTAGTAACCAAATTCCGTCGTTTACATCACTTACCGGGGGTTTAATTCTTTTGTCGCATCATTTTCGTTTTACTTAGTTTACGTTTTATTCAAAAGAGCTATAATGGAAATATTTATGCGAACAAGTGTTATTTATTTATTTTTTTAATCAATCTCTATTATTTAAAAAATATAAGAGGAGAGAAAAAGAGAGGGTATCACTGTACACATTTTCAAAAACAACAAAACATTTGATAAATCTGAGTTGCAATCTTCAATGACGGTAAATTTTAACTCGGGTATCCAAACAACTATTCTAATATATCAAATCGAAGATCGTAGAGATTCACACAATATGAGTTGGGCTCGATTTGGAACATAAAGTTTTTTAACCAAATTCCATATTTTACATCACTTACCGGGGGTTTAATTTTTTTGTCACACCATTTTCGTTTTACTTATTTTACGTCTTATTCAAAAGAGCTATAATAGAAATATTTGTGCCGAACAAGTGTTATTTATTTATGTGCTCAATCAATCTCTATTCTTTAAAAAATATGAGAGGAGAGAAAATGAAAGGGGATGCTGTACACATTTTCAAAATTAGCAAAACATTTGATAAATCTAAGTTGCAATTTTCAACGGCGATAAATTTTAACTCGGGTATCCAAATAATTATTTTAATATATCAAATCGAAGATGGTATATTTTCACACAATATGATTTGGCATCACTCTAGAGCTTCATTTTTGAAACCAAATTCCATCTTTTACATCACTTACCGAGGGTTTAATTCTATTGTCGCACCATTTTAATTTTACTTACTTTATGTTTTCTTCAATAGAGCTATAATGGAAATATTTGCACTGTACAAGTGTTATTTATTTATGTTTTCAATCAATCTCTATTCTTTAAAAAATATAAGAGGAGATAAAAAGAAAGGGAATACTATACATAATTTCATAAACGACAAAACATTTGATAAATCTGAGTTGCAATTTTCAACGGCAATAAATTTTAACTCGTGTATCCAAACGATTATTTTAATATATCAAATCGAAGATCGTATATTTTCACACAATATTATTTGGCCTCACTCTGGAACTTCATTTTTGTAACCAAATTTCATCGTTTACATCACTTATCGAGGGTTTACTTCTTTTCTCGCACCATTTTCATTTTACATACTTTACGTTTTATTCAAAAGAGCTATAATGGAAATATTTGCGCCGAACAAGTGTTATTTATTTATGTCTTCAATCATTCTCAATTCTTTAAAAAATATAAGAGGAGAGAAAAAGAAAGGGGATACTGTTCACATTTTCAAAAATAAAAACTTTTAATAAATCTGAGTTGTCATTTTCAACGGTGACAAATTTTAACTCGGGTATCCAAACGACTATTGTAATATATCAAATCATAGATTGTATAGATTCAAACAATATGAGTTGGCCCCACTCTCGAATCTAATTTTTATAACCAAATTCCATTTTTTACATCATTTACCGGGGGATTAATTCTTTTGTCGTACAATTTTCGTTTTATTCAAAAGAGCTGTAATAAATATTTGTGCAAACAAATGTTATTTATTTATTTGTTTAATCAATATATATTCTTTAAAAAATATAAGAGGAGAGAAAAAGAGAGGGGATACTGTACACATTTTCAAAATTAACAAAACATTGGATAAATCTGAGTTGCAATTTCCAACGCCGATTAATTTAAACTCGGGTATCGAAATGATTATTGTCATATATCAAATCGAAGATCGTATATTTTCACACAATATGAGTTGGGCTCCCTCTATAACTTCATTTTTTGTAACCAAATTCTATCTTTTACATCACTTATCGGGGGTTTAATTCTTTTGTCGCACCATTTTCATTTTACTTACTTTACGTTTTATTCAATAGAGCTATAAAGGAAATATTTGCGCCGAATAAGTGTTATTTATTTATGTGTTCAATCAATCTCTATTCTTTAAAAAATATAAGAGGAGAAAAAAAGAAAAGGGATACTGTAATCAATTTCATAAACAACAAAACATTTGATAAATCTGAGTTGCAATTTTCAATGTCGATAAATTTTAACTCTGGTATCCAAACGAATATTGCAATATGTCAAATCAAATATCATATAGATTTATAAAATATGAGTTGGCCTCACTCTAGAATCTAATTTTAGTAACCAAATTCCGTCGTTTACATCACTTACCTGGGGTTTAATTCTTTTGTCGCACCATTTTCGTTTTACTTTGTTTACGTTTTATTGAAAAGAGCTATAATGGAAATATTTATGCGAACAAGTGTTATTTATTTGTTTGTTTAATAAATCTCTATTCTTTAAAAAAAATAAGAGGAGAGAAAAACAAAGGGGATACGGTACACATTTTAAAAAACAACAAAACATTTGATAAATCTGAGTTGCAATCTTCAACGAGGTAAATTTTAACTCTTGTATCCAAACAACAATTGTAATATATCAAATCGAAGATCGTATAGATTCACACAATATGAGTTGGGATCCATTTGGAACCTAATATTTGTAACCAAATTCCATATTTTACATCATTTACCGAGGGTTTTATTTTTTTGTCGCACCATTTTCGTTTGACTTATTTTACGTTTTATTCAATAGAGCTATAAGAGAAATATTTGTGCCGAACAAGTGTTATTTATTTATGTGTTCAATCAATCTCTATTCTTTAAAAAATATGAGAGGAGAGAAAAAGAAAATGGATGTTGTACACATTTTCAAAATTAGCAAAACATTTGATAAATCTGAGTTGCAATTTTCAACGGCGATAAATTTTAACTCGGGTATCCAAACGATTATTTTAATATATCAAATCGAAGATCAGCTAGATTCACACAATATGATTTGGCATCACTCTAGAACTTCAGTTTTGTAACCAAATTCCATCGTTTACATCACTTATCGGGGGTTTAATTCTTTTGTCGCACCATTTTCATTTTACTAACTTTACGTTTTATTCAAAAGAGCTATAATGGAAATATTTGTGCCGACTAAGTGTTATTGATTTACGTTCAATCATTCTCAATTCTTTAAAAAAATGTAAGAGGAGAGAAAAAGAAAGGAGATACTATTCACATTTACAAAAATAAAAAAAACATTTCATAAATCTGAGTTGTAATTTTCAACGGCGATAAATTTTAACTCTAGTACCCAAACGACTATTATAATATATCATATTATAGATTGTATAAATTCACACAATATGAGTTGGCCCCACTCCGGAATCTAATTTTTATAAACAAATTCCGTTTTTTACATCACTTACCGGGGGTTTAATTCTTTTGTCGTATCATTTTTGTTTTATTCAAAAGAGCTATAATGGAAATATTTGGGCGAACAATTGTTATTTATTTATGTGTTTAATCAATCTATACTCTTTAAAAAATATAAGAGGAGAGAAAAAGAGAGGGGTTACGGTACACATTTTCAAAATTAATAAAACATTTGATAAATATGAGTTGCAATTTCCAACGGCGATTAATTTAAACTCGGGTATCGAAATGATTAATGTAATATATCAAATCGAAGATCCTATATTTTCACACAATATGAGTTTTCCTCCCTCTATAACTTCATATTTGTAACCAAATTCCATATTTTACATCACTTATCGGGGGTTTAATTCTTTTATCACACCATTTTCATTTTACTTATTTTACGTTTTATTCCATAGAGTAATAAAAGAAATATTTGCGCCGAAAAAGTGTTATTTATTTATGTGTTCAATCAATCTATATTCTTTAAAGAATAAAAGAGTAGAGAAATAGAAAGGGGATACTGTACACATTTTCAAAATTCACAAAACATTTGATAAACTGACCCCCGGTAAGTGATGTAAACGATGGAATTTGGTTACAAAAAATGATGTTATAGAGTGCGGCCAACTCATATTGTTCGAAAATATATGATCTTTGATTTCATATATTACAATAATCGTTTGCATACCTGAGTTAAAATTTATCGTTGTTCAAAATTGCAACTTAGATTTATCAAATGTTTTGTTAATTTTGAAAATGTGTACAGTATCCCCTTTCTTTTTCACTCCTCTTATATTTTTTAAAGAATAGATATTGATTGAACACATAAATAAATAATACTTGTTCGGTGCAAATATTTCTATTATAGCTGTATTGAATAAAACGTAAAATAAGTAAAACGAAAATGGTGCGAAAAAAAAATTAAACCGCCGATAAGTGATGAAAAAGATGGAATTTGGTTACCAAAATTAGGTTCCAACGTGAGGACAACAAATATTGTGTGAATCTATACGATCTTCGATTTGATATATTAGAATAATTGTTTGGATACTCGAGTTAAAATTTATCGTTGTTGAAAATGGCAACTTATATTTATCAAATGTTTTATTAATTTTGAAAATGTGTACACTATCCCCTTGCTTTTTCTCTCCTCTTATATTTTTTAAATAATAGAGATTGATTAAACATATAAATAAATAAAACTCGTTCACCCAAATATTTCCATTATTCCCTTTTGGATAAAATGTTAACTAAGTATAACGAAAATGGTGCGACAAAAGAATTAAACCCCCAGTAAGTGATGTAAAAGACAGAATTTGGTTACAAAATTAAGATTCCAGAGCGAGGCCAACTAATATTGTGTGAATCTATACAATCTTCAGTTTGATATATTAAAATAGTCATTTGGATACTCGAGTTAAAATTTATCGGCGTTGAAAATTGCGACTCAGATTTATCAAATATTTTTTTGTGTTTGAAAATTTGAACAATATCCCCTTTCTTTTTCTCTCTTCTTATATTTTTTAAAGAATTGAGATTGATTGAACAATTAAATCAATAACACTTAGTCGGACCAAATATTTCCATTATAGCTCTTTTGAAAAAAATGTAAAGTTAGTAAAATGAAAATATTGCGACAAAAGAATTAAACCACCGATAAGTGATGTAAAGGATGGAATTTAGTTACAAAAATAAAGTTTTAGAGGGAGGCCAACTCATATTGTGTGAATCTAGATGATCTTTGATTTGATATATTACAATAATCGTTTGGATACACGAGTTAAAATTTATCGCCGTTGAAAATTGCAACTCAAATTTATCAAATGTTTTGTTAATTTTGAAAATGTGTACAATATCCCCTTTCTTTTTCTCTCCTATAATATTTTTTAAAGAATAGAGATTGATTGAACACATAAATAAATAATACTTGTTCGGCACAAATATTTCCATTATAGCTCTATTGAATAAAACTTAAAATAAGTAAAACAAAAATGGTGCGAAAAAAACTTAAACCCCCGATAAGTGATGTAAAAGATGGAAATTGGTTACAAAAATTAGGTTTCCATGTAAGGCCAACTCATATTGTGTGAATCTATTCGACCTTCAATTTGATATATTACAATAGTCGTTTCGATACCTGAGTTAAAATTTATCGATGTTGAAAATTGGAACTCAGATTTATCAAATATCTTTTTGTGTTTGAAAATGTGTACAATATCCCCTTTCTTTTTCTCTCCTCTTATATTTTTTAAATAATTGAGATTTATTGAACAAGTAAATCAATAACACTTAGTCGGCGCAAATATTTCAATTATAGCTCTTTTGAATAAAACGTAAAGTTAGTAAAATGAAAATGGTGCGACAAAAGAATTAAACCCCCGATAAGTGATGTAAAGCATGGAATTTAGTTACAAAAATGAAGGTTGAGAGTGAGCCAAACTCATATTGTGTGAATCTGGACGATCTTCGAGTTAAAATTTATCGTCGTTGAAAATTGCAAGTTAGATTTATCAAATGTTTTGTTAATTTTGAAAATGTGTACAGTATCCCTTTCTTTTTCTCTCCTCTCATATTATTTAAAGAATAGAGATTGATTGAAAACATAAATAAATAAAACTTTTTCAGCGCAAATATTTCCATTGTAGATCTTTTGAATAAAACGTAACTAAGTAAAATGAAAATGGTGCGACAAAAGAATTAAACCCCCAGTAAGTGATGTAAAAGACGGAATTTGGTTACAAAAATTAAGTTATAGAGGGAGGCCAACTCATATTGTGTGAAAATATACGATCTTTGATTTGATATATTACAATAGTCGTTTGGATACCTGAGTTAAAATTTATCGGCGTTGGAAATTGCAACTCAGATTTATCAAATGTGTTGTTGTTTTTTAAAATGTGTATAGTATCCCCTTTCTTTTTCTATCCTCTTATATTTTTTGAAGAATTGTGATTGATTGAACACGTAAATAAATAACACTTGTTTGGCACAAATATTTCCATTATAACACTTTTGAATAAAATGTAAAGTAAGTAAAATGAAAATGGTGCGACAAAAGAATTAAACCCCCGATAAGTTATGTAAACGATGGAATTTGGTTACCAAAATGAAGTTCTTGAGTGAGGCCAACTCATATTGTGTGAAAATATACGATCTTGGATTTGATATATTACAATAATCGTTTGGATACCTGAGTTAAAATTTATCGTCGTTGAAAATTGCAACTCAGATTTATCAAATGTTTTGTTGTTTATGAAATTATGTACAGTATCTCCTTTCTTTTTCTCTCCTCTTATATTTTTTAAAGAATTGAGATTGATTGAACATGTAAAGAAATAACACTTGTTCGGCGCAAATATTTCCATTATAGCTCTTTTGAATAAAACGTAAAGTAAGTAAACAAAATGGTGAGACAAAAGAATTAAACCCTCGATAAGTGATGTAAACGATTGAATTTGGTTACAAAAATGAAGTTCTAAAGTTGATATATTACAATAATCGTTTGGATACTCAAGTTAAAATTTATCGTCGTTGAAAATTGCCACTTAGATTTATCAAATGTTTTGTTAATTTTGAAAATGTGTGCAATATCCCTTTCTTTTTCTCTCCTCTCATATTTTTTGAAGAATAGAGATTGATTGAACACATAAATAAATAACACTTTTTTGGCGCAAATATTTCCATTGTAGCTCTTTTGAATAAAATGTAAATAAGTAAAACGAAAATGGTGCGACAGAAGAATTAAACCCCCGGTAAGTGATGTAAAAGACGGAATTTGGTTACAAAAATAAGATTCCAGAATGAGGCCAACTAATATTGTGTGAATCTATACAATCTTCGGTTTGATATATTAAAATAGTCCTTTGGATACCTTAGTTAAAATTTATCGGCGTTGAAAATTGCAACTCAGATTTATCAAATATTTTTTTGTGTTTGAAAATTTGAACAGTATCCTCTTTATTTTTCTCTCCTCTCATATTTTTTGAAGAATAGAGATTTATTGAACACATAAATAAAAAACACTTGTTCGGCGAAAATATTTCCATTATAGCTTTTTTTGAATAAAACGTAAAGTAAGTAAAACGAATATGGTGAGACAAAAAAATTAAACCCCCTATAAGTAGTGTAAACGATGGAATTTGGTTTCAAAAATGAAGTTCCAAAGTGAGGCCTACACATTTTGTGTGAATCTATACGATCTTCGATTTGATATATTACAATAGTCGTTTGGATACCCGAGTTAAAATTTGTCACCGTTGAAAATTGATTGAACACATAAATAAATAACACTTGTTCGGCGCAAATATTTCCTTTATAGCTCTATTGAATAAAACGTAAAGTAAGTAAAATGAAAATGGTGGGACAAAAGAATTAAACCCCAGGTAAGCGATGTAAAAGATGGAATTTGGTTACAAAAATGAAGTTATAGAGGGAGGCCAACTCATATTGTGTGAAAATATATGATCTTTGATTTGATATATTACAATAATCATTTCGATACCCGAATTTAAATTAATCGCCATTGGAAATTGCAACTCAGATTTATCAAATGTTTTGTTGTTTTTTAAAATGTGTAGAGTATCCCCTTTCTTTTTCTCTCCTCTTATATTTTTGAAGAATAGAGATTGATTAAACACATAAATAAATAACACTTGTTCGCCCAAATATTTCCCTTATAGCTCTTTTGAATAAAACGTAAACTAAGTAAAATGAAAATGGTGCGACAAAAGAATTAAACCCCCAATAAGTGATGTAAAAGACGGAATTTGGTTACAAAAATTAGATTCCGGAGCGGGGCTAACTCATATTTTGTGAATCTATACAATATTTGAGTTGATATATTATAATAGTCATTTGGATACTCGAGTTAAAATTTATCGCTGTTGAAAATTGCAAGTCAAGTTTATCAAATATTTTTTTGTTTTTGAAAATGTGAACGGTATCCCCTTTCTTTTTCTCTCCTCTTATATTTTTTAAAGAATTAAGAATGATTGAACACGTAAATAAATAACACTTGTTCGGTGCAAATATTTCCATTATATCTCTTTTTAATAAAATATAAAGTAAAATGAAAATGCTGCGACAAAAGAATTAAACCTTTCGCAAGTGATGTAAACGTTGGTATTTCGTTACAAAAATGAAGTTCTAAAGCGAGGCGAACTCATATTGTGTGAAAATATACAATCTTCAATTTCATATTTTAAAATAGTCCTTTGGATACCCGAGTTAAAATTTATCGCCGTTGAAAATTGCAACTCAGATTTATTAAAAGTTTTTATTTTTGAAAATGTGAATAGTATCCCCTTTCTTTTTCTCTCCTCTTATATATTTTAAAGAATTGAGAATGATTGAACACATAAATAAATAACACTTGTTCGGCGCAAATATTTCCATTATAGCTCTTTTGAATAAAACGTAAAGTATGTAAAATGAAAATGGTGCGAGAAAAGAATTAAACCCTCGATAAGTGATGTAAACGATGGAATTTGGTTACAAAAATGAAGTTCTAGAGTGAGGCCAAAACACACAATGTGAAAATATACGATCTTTGATTTGATATATTAAAATAATCATTTGGATACACGAGTTAAAATGTATCGCCGTTGAAAATTGCAACTCAGATTTATCAAATGTTTTGTTGTTTATGAAATTATGTATAGTATCCCCTTTCTTTTTCCCTCCTCTTATATTTTTTAAAGAATAGAGATTGATTGAACACATAAATAAATAACACTTGTACGGCGCAAATATTTCCATTATAGCTCTATTGAATAAAACGAAAAATGGTACGACAAAAGAATTAAACCCCCGGTAAGTGATGTAAAAGACATAATTTGGTTATAAAAATTAGATTCCGGAGCGAGGCCAACTCATATTGTGTGAATCTATACAATCTTTGATTTGATATATTACAATAGTCATTTGGATACCCGAGTTAAAATTTATCGCCATTGAAAATTGCAACTCAGATTTATGACATGTTTTTTTAATTTTTGAAGATGTGAACGATATCCCCTTTTTTTCTATCTTCTTATATTTTTTAAAGAATTGACAATGATTGAACACATAAATAAATAACACTTGTTTGGCACAAATATTTCCATTATAGCTCTTTTGAATAAAATGTAAAGTAAGTAAATCACAAAATGGTACGATAAAAGAATTAAACCCCCGGTAATTAATGTAAACGACGAAATTTGATTACTAAAATAGATTTTAGAGTGAGGCCTACACATTTTGTGTGAATCTATACGATCTTCGATTTGATATATTACAATAGTCGTTTGGATACCCGAGTTAATATTTATCACCGTCGAAAATTACAACTCATATTTATCAAATGTTTTGTTGTTTTTGAAAATGTGTGTAGTATCCCCATTCTTTTTCTCTCCTCTTATATTTATTAAAGAAATAGAGATTGATTGAACACGTAAATAAATAACACTTGTTTGCCGCAAATATTTCCATTATAGGTCTTTTTGAATAAAACGTAAACTAAGTAAAGCAAAAATGGTGCGAAAAAAGAATTAAACACCCGATAAGTGAAGTAAACGATGGAATTTGGTTACAAGAATGAAGTTCAAGAGTGAGGCCAACTCATGTTGTGTGAATCTATATAATCTTCGATTTGATATATCACAATAATCGTTTGGATACCTGAGTTAAAATTTATCGTCATTGAAAATTGCAACTCAGATTTATCAAATATTTTGTTGTTTATGAAATTATGTACAACATCCCCTTTCTTTTTCTCTCCTCTTATATTTTTAAAAGAATAGAGATTGATTAAACACATAAATAAATAAAATATTTCCATTATAGCTCTATTGAATAAAACGTAAAATAAGTAAAACGAAAATGTTGCGACAAAAATATTAAACCCCCGATAAGTGATGTAAAAGATGGAATTTGTTTACCAAAATTAGGTTCCAACGTGAGGGCAACCCATATTGTGTGACTCTATACGATCTTCGATTTGATATATTACAATAGTCGTTTGAATACCCGAGTTAAAATTTATCACCGTTGAAAATTGCAACTCAGATTTATCAAATGTTTTGTTGTTTTTAATAATGTGTATAGCATCCCATTTATTTTCCTCTCCTCTTATATATTTTAAAGAATTGAGATTGATTGAACATGTACATAAATAACACTTGTTCGGCGAAAATATTTCCATTATAGATCTATTGAATAAAAAGTAAAGTAAGTAAAACGAAAATGGTGCGACAAAAGAATTAAACCTCGGTAAGTGATGTAAACGATGGAATTTGGTTACAAAAATGAAGTTATAGAGTGAGGCCAACTCATATTGTTTGAAAATATACGATCTTCGATTTGATGTATTACAATAATCGTTTGCATACCCGAGTTAAAATTTATCATCGTTCAAATTGCAACTCAGATTTATCAAATGTTTTGTTGTTTATGAAATTATGTACAATATCCGCTTTCTTTTTCTCTCCTCTTATATTTTTTAAAGAATAGAGATTGATTGAACACATAAATAAATAACACTTGTTCGGCGCAAATATTTCCATTATAGCTCTATTGAATAAAACGTAAAATAAGTAAAACGAAAATTGTGCGACAAAAGAATTAAACCCCCGGTAAGTGATGTAAAAGATGGAATTTGGTTACAAAAATTAGGTTCCAAAGTGAGGCCAACTCATATTTTTGAATCTATAAAATCTTCGAGTTGATATATTACAATAGTCATTTCAATACCCGAGTTAAAATTTATATGCGTTGAAAATTGCGACTCATATTTATGAAATATTTTTTTGTTTTTTAAAATGTGAACCGTGTCCCCTTTCTTTTTCTCTCCTCTTATATTTTTTAAAGAATAGAGATTTATTGAACACATAAATAAAAAACACTTGTTCACCCAAATATTTCCATTATTGCTCTTTTGAATAAAACGTAAACTAAGTAAAACGAAAATTGTGCGACAAAAGAATTAAACCCCCGGTAAGTGATGTAAATGAGGGAATTTGGTTACAAAAATGAGATTCCAAAGCGAGGCCAACTTATATTGTGTGAATCTATACAATCTTCGATTTGATATATTACAATAGTCGTTTGGATACCCGAGTTAAAATTTATCGACGTTGAAAATTGCAACTCAAATTTATCAAATATTTTTTTGTGTTTGAAAATATGAACAGTATCCCCTTTCTTTTTTCTCTCCTCTTATATATTTTAAAGAATTGAGATTGATTGAACAAGTAAATAAATAACACTTGTTCGGTACAAATATTTACATTATAGCTCTTTTGAATAAAACATAAAATTAGTAAAATGAAAATGGTGCGACAAAAGAATTAAACCCCCGATAAATGATGTAAAGGATGGAATTTAGTTACAAAAATGAAGTTTTAGAGTGAGGCCAACTCATATTGTGTGAATCTAGACAATCTTCGATTTGATATATTACAATAATCGTTTGGATACTCAAGTTAAAATTTATAGTCGTTGAAAATTGTAACTCAGATTTATTAAATGTTTTGTTAATTTTGAAAATGTGTACAGTATCCCCATTCTTTCTCTCTCCTCTTATATTTTTTAAAGAATAGAGATTGATTAAACATATAAATAAATAACACACGTTCACCCAAATATTTCCATTATTGTCCATTTGAATAAAATGTAAACTAAGTAAAACGAAAATGGTGCGACAAAAGAATTAAATACCCGTAAGTTATTTAAACGATGGAATTTGGTTATAAAAATGCAGTCATAGAGTGAGGCCAACTCATATTGTGTGAAAATATACTATCTTTGATTTGATATATTACAATAATCGTTTGGATACCCGAGTGCTCAAAAAGCACTAAAATTACCATGATTTTATACAAATTAATTGATTAAAAATATATATATTTATATGATTTTATCATATATTTGTATAAATTTTTCTTTTTCGGAATCACGGGTATTTTTATTGTTTTTCAAGTATTTTCGCTTAAAAACGTAACTTAAAGACTCAAAGAAGAATAATGGAGGCAATACATCACAAATATATTTATAAATAAATGAGGAAAAGTTAATAAATATGGAAAAATAGGACAAAATGGGTCAAAAAGGTCAAAAATGTCAAAAAGGAGGAAATTGCGCACCGAGCCGCCTAGCTGCGCCGGCCAACACCGTAGTACGCCCAGCCGTGCCGAGCAATGCGAGCACCGTGCCAGCACATCACCCAGTCCGTGTGCACCAGCTCTCCATTCCACGTGCGCGCCAGCGTCCATCTGCCCCAATCAAAGCGCGCCGCCGCCTCCCACGTTAGCATGACATCTTCAATGACGTCATCATTCACTACTTTGCGTTTCCACCCATTTTTATCATTTTTTCACCCACTTTTTCTTCCTCTCCTCACTTATAAATTCTCTTCACTTCATACCACACCTAAAAACACATTCTCTTCTCTCTTTTCTTAGTTTTTTTAGTTTTTCTTAGTTTTTAGTTTTTCCTTAGTTAGTTTTTCTTAGTTTTAGAGTTCTTCTCTTTTTGAGAAGAACTAATTATGTTTTTGTAATTTATTTGCTTTTTGATTCAATAAATAGGAGTGCAAATTCCGTTTGGAGGTTTTCCAGCAAAAAGAATAGCATCAAAGTACTCTAAGGATTTTATTTTCTTTACAGTTATTTTTTATGTTTTATTCTTACATGTTATATTTAATTTGTCTATGATTAAATTTAACTTTGTTGGCTGTTTGTAAACATGATATAATAATAACGTTGTTATGCTTGCGAAATATTAAATAGGTAAAAATCTCAAAAATGAATTGATTTTATTTTTATTCAAGATTTTATATTAAGAATGTTAGAGAGAAATATATTATTTTTCATTACAAACTTAAATCTGAAAATTAGATTTTAAGGTTTAGTTATCCGGTCTGATTTAGAGTAGTACTCTTTTATTTGTTGGTACAATCGCCCAGTAGTTAGAGTGAAGCTCTATTTCAAAAGTTTTTATAAGAATTATTATCTAAAAATGTATTGACAACATGTTTTCAGTAGTGGTTTTAAAACTTGAAAGTTAGTACTCAGATAACTAACTTCTTAGGTTTAATTTGGACACCTTAAATAAAGTTTAAATTGTCTAACCCCACCAAAGGTGGCATTTAAATGGTTCATTTTCAATCTCTTAAAAAAAAGAATTAATTTAATTAACCAAATTCGTTATCAACCTCACCAATAGGTGTTAATTGATTTGTTTAGTTAACAAAGAATATCTAACCCCACCAAAGGTAGTATTCATATAAAAAAGAGAGAATCAATAAATATCAATTTATATCTTTAATAACCTAAATAATATGAGCAAGCACAATTAACTTAGTTATTATATCCATAAATACTCCACTATTATAAAAGATAAAATTTGCATAAATGTTTATTGAATCTGTATCTATGTTTATTTTTATGTTCTTAGATTAAAAAACACAAAAACCCAAATATCGTGACAGGATGTTTAGGATTTAATTTTTTTTTAAAGTTTGAATAATAAATTAAAAACCACATATATTCCTTCCTTAGATCGACCTTGGGAGTATACTTATCATTTTCTACGAAATGATTCGTGCACTTGCGAGAGTTTTATAAATATAAAACCAAAGTATTGGCAGGATCGGCGATGCTAGTTTTGTTCATCACATACCTACACCAAGTGCATCCATCTTGAGTGCTCCATCCAACTTCATGAATCAACTCATCCAATCCGTCACTTTAAAACACAAGGATCTTATCAATAATATACATAGCACATCTGAACTCAAAGACTTCACTCTATACTCGTAATTTGTACACACAAAACAAACACATACTCCATTAATTGTATCATGTAGAAATAGTGTGTAATCAAACCACATACTATCATGTTACCTCTACACAGATACACACTGATAGGCACATACACAAGGAAAAGTGTACAACTCCTTCTGACTTCATGCAACACTTCCCCTAAATGCATGCAAGTCAAACAACAATATGTAATGCAATCCTACACTAATAACCTATACAATACATAACATGACAACAAACACATTGTTGTACACATAAACTTCTTCTTTTTTGACACTGAAAGTGAAAGGAACATCTTTGAATGAGGGAGAAAAGGAATACACAATAAAAATACCACATGCTTCAAAAGAAAAATACATAGAAAAGCCCTAAGCCACAGGCAATAAACTAAATGCATGGCCAACCAAAGATAAGTGCACATAGAAAACATCTCAGTCTACCCAAGAAAACATATGGCATGCATTCCAATAACAATTACTAAGCAATGAATGACAAGAAAGAAGAAAGCATATAATGCATATAACATGTCATACTAACAATCCTATTTATGCATGGTTCATATAAAGTGATGAAAAAGAGAAGAAAGCATCACATGAACAATATAGAAACAATGACTTAAAAATAGGATAAGTACAGAAAATAAAACAAACACAAAACTTCCCAATACAACATACACAAGACACACACATATCCCCTTAAATGTATGCATGTGATATAGTAAATATGTTATGAATTATACTCGCAAACACCGCTACAAAGAAGCATCTACACACAGTAGACAACAAGAAACACAGAATGAGGGAAGCAAACAAAGCATGTTGGACAAATTAGAGAGTCCATAAAGAATAAATAGTACATGCAACACAAATATCCATATGTCCATCAATCATAATGCATTCATGTGAGGGTATGACTAAATTATTGATGATATCCACTGTGTGTGTGAAATGCAAATTGTTTATACCCTTATGCTATTGTGATATGCGTAAGCAAATAAATCAATTCAAAATATAGACTCAGGTGTAACCGAGCTTCATATGTCCACGATTAGTCTCTATCTACTAAAATAAGTGTTGACTTAGAAGAAATCAATAGAATTTACAAAGTTTGTAATAACAAGCTAAGATAAGGTAGGGGAGAAAAGACATTTAGGCTCAAACACACTTTTGTTGAAGTATTCAACAAACAATACATTTCCATGATAGAAATACCTTCAACAAAGGGTTCTTTTCTCTTTACTCCTCAAACTTTGACCAATAAAGCTGTGTGAATAGTACACACTATTTAGACAATATTCACTACTTTCTTTTCATGCTTTTCAACATTTTACTTTACTTTACTTTTCTTTTATCTTTTCTTTTATCTTTTCTTTTGTCTGAGACACAAACAAACTTTAACACTTCACTTTTATTTTATTTTTCTCCATCTTTTTCCTCTTTTTTATAATTCTATTTTCAACCTTTTTCCTCTCTTTTTTAAATTCAAACCAAGAGGGTAAAAAGAACAAACACAGAGCATATAGGCTCAATAAAGGATGTATAAGGTAAGTAGGAATAAACATTTGAGCTAAGTCAGTATTTAAGTGCAAAGAAATGAAGGAATAACATAAAGGATCAAAGAAGGAAGACTAAGGATAAGAAAATATTGGTTGTAATAAAGGATCAAATGATTCAAGGATGGCCTAAATCCTTTTTCTATCCAAGCAATACTTAGAATTTTGCTTCTTAAAGGTGGATTCTAGAGCTTGTCAAAGAAATACAAATCATCAAAGCAAGAGATTCATGCAAGCTTCTCAAAATAACCATACAAATTCACAAAGCATTTGCACTTCAATTCATGTTAAATGCATGCCAAGCATACATCAACATGATCCCTCGAAAATTCATTTTACATGTAATAGTATAGCAAAGAGAAAGAATCTATCAATCTCAAGATACACAAAAACAATAACTACCAAGTGTGATGACAAGAAATGGATCAAAACAGATGAAAGCCAAAAAGAGGAGGAAAGTGTCTCAAAAGAGATTAATAGCAACACTTACATCATTGCTAGGTAGGAAAAAGAAAGAAACTGACTAACTAGTGAATAATAAAGGTAACATCCCTAAGAGAAGGAAGAAACAAGGAATGCTACTAAAACTTCTAAGCATGTGAGAAACAATAAAAGTTTCAACACATAAACACAAGATATACTTAGATAGGAACACAACTTAAACAACATGTGTGTTAATAAAGAAAGAAGCAAGAAAACTATAAGTATGTGTGTCAACAAAACAAGAAGTAAGAAAACTATCTCAGTTAACTTCAAAGAACCAAATGAGGAGACACAATAGAAGGATAATAGGGAAAAAGATAGGTAAAAGAATGATAGGAATCAACAAGAGACAAACAGATAATCAACACGCAATATGTTAGGTGTAAGAATGTAAAACCTAGTAAGACAAATGAGAAGCATTCTAAATTCATGTCATAAGAAAGATAGGACCGTAGATAGAGAATCCTACTACAATGACACTACATGATGAAAAAATGTAACATAATGCTTATGCAAAAGCCATAGAAGAAGAAGTGAATAGCAAGCAATTGAGAAAACTAGTAAAAATTCAAATAGTTAGGCATAACATTAAGTAAAACAATTAATGCACTATATAAGACAACAAAATAAGAAAGGGAATAAACCATTATAGAAGCGACAATAAGTGCTAGCCTTATATGAATGGTCCACCTTGCCAAGGAAATCTAGTTGGGATGATGCAACAAATTTACGTCTTGGGTCAGTAGCAACAGAGTTTAACTTTGGTACTTGATTGGAAGCTTTGACAAACTTAGTAGAACCACTTGCAGAAGTCATCACCCTCTTACGGTACCTAATTCTATGCTTGTCACCAAAAAACTTGATATTACTAATCATTTCATTTAACATTTTTTAGTTTTTTGTCATTCTGTCGGTAGCAATGGTGGAATGTGCCAATTGCTTCTCTTGCATACTAAGTTTTTCTTTTAGGGTCGTAACCAAGTCTTCCCTTTCCATGAGGAAAAATTCAAGATAAGAAGTTGAATTATTAAGAATCCCAACTTTCTCATTTAGTTGTTCAACTTCAACATCTTTTTTGATAAGAAAGTAAGCTAGATCATCTTTTTCACTCTTAAACTACATCTTCAATTTTTCAATTTTGGCTCTTATTAGAAGGGGGATCAAAACTAACAAAAAGCTGCGTAGTTTTGCCAAAAGTAGGAACCCTAAACTATTCTTCAAATTTTTAATTTCCTCCATATTTGCATTAAACTTTTCCATCACATCATCATATCTCTTTTGAATGACCTCACACCTACTTGTGAGATTATGTTGTTGTTCATCAATAGAGGACTTCTCTAGAGTTTTCTTCAACACGTTGATTTCGCGTTCTTTTTCATCAAGGCTCTTCAAAACCTTTCTTTTATCCTTTTTAGACTAAATCTACTCAAAAAGTAGTATATTGTATGAATCAAGCAATTCGTCTTTCTCATCTTTAACTTCATTATTTTAATGGTACTCTTGACCATCTAAGGTAGTAGTCGGAAGATCAGTGATATTAGCAGAAGCAACGAAGGCCATAAAATTAGTATCATCCTCATCACCACTATTGATACTATCCGAAATAGTAATCTTAACTTTCATTACATGCTTTTTCATGCGATTCTATTTTTTGAAGACACTTGGCAGTAATATGACCTAATTTCCCACATTCGAAGTATCTTATTTTGTTCAGGTGTACTTTATTGATTTTTTAGATTCGCCATTTGAGTCATCATCATCTTTTCTTTCAACTTTAGAGCTTGAACTCACTTTTCCAATACCCCCAGATGAAGGTTTTTTCCTTCTAAATAATATAGGGAATCTTTGAACAAGTAATGCATCTCTCCTTCATCAGCATCAGATTCACACTTAACTAAAGTGGCAATAGTATCAATATTGGGACCACTTTCCCGAACAGTCTTGAGTGCCACATTCATTCCCTTGTTCAAAACAAGAATATTGACTTTAGCATGAAACCTATAAGGAAGGCTAGCGATGATTTTCTAAATTTACTTTCCATCACTGATAGGTCTTCCTAAGTTCTAGGAGTAATTTACAATGTTGGAGAATTGTTCATAAAACTTGTCAAAGGTTTCATCTTCCTGCATAATGCACAATTCAAAGTCCCTATTTAATTTCAAGATTTTGAATCTTTTGATAGTAGTTGTTCCTTCATGAGTCATCTCTAGAATTTACCATGCTTTTTTTAAGTAGTACAACTTTGTATCCTTCTATGCTCATCTTGGGACACAACTATGATAATAGCATATAAACCTTTGTTGTTCCATTCACACTCCTTGCTTTCTTCCTTTATCCTTTCAATAATTTGTTTAGGAATTATAGAGTTATCATTAAAGTTTTGGTTGGGTAAGTTCAACCATTTTCAACAAGGAACCAAACACCATCTCCTTGGGACCACAAGAAGGCCCTTGTTTGGTATTTCTAATAGGCATAATGATGCGAACCCTTTAGGTGAACAATTTAGGAACCCACAAACTTAAAGGAATAGAAACGATTGATTTGCTAAAAACGTGTTGAAGATGATCAGATTAGAACCCTAAGGAAACAAAGTCCTTAAAACCCAAACCTTAGACGCCATAAAGGATGATCACTACCATTTATGAAATATACGTTTCATTAATGATATTCATTCTTGCCTTTAAATTACATAGCTCTTCTTCTTTATAAATAAGAAACCCTAAAAGAAAAAAACCCTAGATGGAATGAGCCTATTTAGTTATGGAATGGGCATAATCCAACCTTAAAAAATAAAAAGCCCACAATTCACTAAAATAAAAATTGTTAAACATAAAATAATTTTTGCATCCAGTTTAATATTCCAAATCTATCTCTTGTGTAGGATCTTAAGAATCTTTAGAATATTGGTAAACATCAACTTAGTTATCACCTCAATCTCCATCATTCCCCTCCTTTTCGAAAAGATTCATCCTCGAATCTTAGCTTTGTAAGTAGGTTGATTTGGTATTGCAGATTCAAGTATGAAGTCTATTTGATGTTGCATGCCTAAGAAAGGATGTAATCCATGGGAAATATCTTTAGGAAGTTGATCCTCAAAGTCCTGCAATAAAGATATAATGACATTAGGCAAATATGAGTTAATATCGTTAGTATAAAGATAAACATCCTTGTGCATAAGTACAAGTACTTGTTGCCTTCCCATCATTGCACTCTTAATCTCTTACCTTTCAAGAAATGCACTCATTCTTTTATTTTTCTCTTTTTTTGCTCACTTTTGCTGACTTTCTTTTACTTTATGCTCACTTTCTTATCTTTTTTGCTCACTTTTCTCTCCATTTTTACTCTCTACCTTACTTACTCTTTTTTTTATTTTTCTCTTGTTCACACTTTTGTTTTTGATGAGCGAAAACCGGTATCGCCGATTCTTGCCAATACTTTGATTTTATATTTATAAAACTCTCGCAAGTGCACGAATCATTTCGTAGAAAATGATAAGTATACTCCCAAGGTCGATCTAAGGAAGGAATGTACATGGTTTTTAATTTATTATTCAAACTTTTAAAAATGAAATTAAATCCTAAACATCCTGTCACGATATTTTGGGTTTTGTGTTTTTAAACTACTAACATAAAAATAAACATAGATTCAATAAATATTTATGCAAATTTTATCTTTTATAATAATGGAGTATTTATGGATATAATAACTAAGTTAATTATGCTTGCTTATATTATTTAGGTTATTAAATATATGAATTGATATTTATTGATTCTCCCTTTTTTGTATGAATACCACCTTTGGTGGGGTTAGATATTCTTTGTTAACTAAAAAAATCAATTAACACCTATGGGTGAGGTTGATAACTAATTTGGTTAATTAAATTAATTTCTTTTTCTAAGAGATTGAAAATGAACCATTTAAATGCCTGATGAGTGCTCAAAAAGCACTAAAATAACCATGATTTTATGTACATTAATTGATTAAAAATATATATATTTATATGTTTTATCATATATTTATATAAATTTGTCTTTTCGGAATCATGGGTATTTTTATTGTTTTTCAGGTATTTTGGCTTAAAAACGCAATTTAAAGACTCAAAGAGTAACACTGAAAGCAATACATTAGAATTATATTACTAAATAAATGGGGAAAGGTCAACAAATATGGAAAAAATGGGTCGAAAAAGTCAAAAATGTCAAAAAGGAGAAAATCGCGCCAGGAGTAGCCCATCCCGCGCGCTGCCCGCCATCCGCGTTTTGGCGCATGCGTTGTACTGTTCATCCGCGCACGATGCGCGTGCGGGTACTCGTTCATCCGCGCAATTGCTACGCACCTGCCGCTCTTCGCGCGCCGACGCCATTTCGCCCACATGTTTCACGTGCAATGGTAGCCCCTACGATGTCACGCCGACGTCATTAATGACCTCAAGATTTCCATTATGCATTTTTTCATTTTTTAACATTTTTTACTCATTTTTCTCTCCATCCTCACCTATAAATACCCCCTTCCTTCACTTCAAAAACATACCTCAAAACACACTTCTCTCTTTCTTTCTTTCTCTCCATTTCTTAGTTTTTAGTTTTTTTAGTTTTTCTTATGTTTTAGTTAGTTTTGCTTGAGTTTTAGAGTTCTTCCTCTTTGGGAAGAACTAGTTATGTTTTTTTTTGTAATAATTTAGCTTTTTTGATTCAATAAATGGGAGAGTAAATTCCATTTGGAGGTTTTCTAGCAACGAATGGCATCAAGTCTTGTAAGGATTTTATTTTCTTTTCACTATTTTTTATGCTTTATTCTTACATGTTATATTTAATTTGCTTTGTGATTAAATTTAACTGTGCTAGCTGCTTGTAAACATGATATAATAATAACGTTGTTATGCTTACAAATATTAAATAGGTAAAATCTCTAAAATGAATTGATTTTACTTTTATTCAAAATTTTATATTAAGAATGTTGAGAGAAATATATTATTTTTCATTACAAACTTAAATCTGAAAATTAGATTTTAAGGTTTAGTTATCCCATTCGATTTAGAGTAGTGTTCTTTTATTTGTTGGTACAATCGCCTCTAGGTTAGAAATGCTCTATTTCAAAAGTTTTTATAAGAATTATTATCTAAAAATGTATTGACAACATGTTTTCAAGAAGTGGTTTTAAAACTTAAAAGTTAGTACTTGGATAATTAAATTCTTAGGTTTAATTTGGACACCTTGAATAAAGTTTAAATTGTCTAACCCCACCAAATGTGGCATTTAAATGGTTCATTTTCAATCTCTTAGAAAAAGGAATTAATTTAATTAACCAAATTAGTTATCAACCCCACCCATAGGTGTTAATTGATTTGTTTAGTTTACAAAGAATATCTAACCCCACCAAAGGTGGTATTTATATAAAAAAGAGAGAATCAATAAATATCAATTCATATCTTTAATAACCTAGATAATATGAGCAAGCATAATTAATTTAGTTATTATATCCATAAATACTCCACTAATATAAATGATAAAATTTGCTTGAATGTTTATTGAATCTGTATTTATATTTATTTTTAGATAAATAATTATCAATCAGATCTACATGTTTATTTTTATGTTTTTAGATTATATTTAATTAATCAGTATATATGTTTATTTTATGTTATTAGATTAGGAACAAAAAACCAAACTATCGTGGACAGGATGTTTAGGATTTAATTTCGCTTTTAAAAGTTTGAATAATAAATTAAAAACCACATACATTCCTTCCTTAGATCGACCACTTGGGAGTATACTTATCATTTTCTACTTAAATTATTCGCGGCACTTTGCGGTAGTTTTATAAATATAAAACCAAAGTATTAGCGCAGGATCTACATGTCGGTTTTCGCTTTATCAAGTTTTTGGCGCGTTCGGGATGACTCCGTTGCATGGGGATGGCATCAAAGTTTTGGTAATCTCGATTCGCCATCAATGCCACATTTAAGTGGGGTTAGACAGTTTAAACTTTATTCAAGGTGTCCAAATTAAACCTAAGAATTTAATTATCCGAGTACTAACTTTCAAGTTTTAAAACCACTACCAAAACATGTTATCAATACATTTTCAGATAATAATTCTTATAAAAACTTTTGAAATAGAGCTTCACTCTAACTACCGGACGATTGTACCAACAAATAAAAGAGCACTACTCTAAATCAGACCGGATAACTAAAGCTTAAAATCTAATTTTCAGATTTAAGTTTGTAATGAAAAATAATATATTTCTCTCTAACATTCTTAATATAAAATCTTGAATAAAAATAAAATCAATTCATTTTAGAGATTTTTACCTATTTAATATTTCGCAAGCATAATAATGTTATTATTACATCATGTTTACTAACAGCCAACAGAGTTAAATTTAATCACAGAATAAAGCATAAAAAATAACTGTAAAAAAATAAAATCCTTACAGAACTTCGATGCTATTCTCGTTGTTGGAAAACCTCCAAGCGGAATTTGCACTCCCATTTATTGAATCGAAAAGCAAATAAATTACAAAAACATAACTAGTTCTTCCCAAGAAGGGAAGAACTCTAAAACTAAGAGAAATTAACTAAAATCTAAGAAAAACTAAAAAAAAAACTAAAAACTAAGAACTTAATTTGGTCTTCATAAGCTTGCAAAGGTTTGAGAGGGACTAATATAACTTTTCTGTTTTTCATTTCAAAAGAATAACGATTTTTGCAACCATCATGTAACACCCTCATTTTTGCATTTTAAATAGAGAATCTCAGAAGGGTACCCAATTTTTTTATAAAATTGATTTTAAATGATTTCTAAATTGAATTTTTCATAATTACTCAAGAAAATTTCCTTTAAACATAAATTTAAAATGTACCATCTTTTTATCTCATGTACTTATTTTTCGAGGCGTGACATATTTACTCAATAATACTGTAGTGTATTCAATCCAAAAGTGTATTACTCTTCCAACACGATTTATTACAATAAATCCCAAACCTGCTTTATCTTGTGTTAATCTAGCATCAAAATTTATTTTAATGGCATTTTGTGGAGGAGGTCTCCAATGTTTGGAAGTGAGGTGACAATTATCTATTAAAGAAGTGTCTTTTTGTTGAGTTTTACTGTGTAGAAGTTGAGAGAATTCTTTAACTCTTTTAAGAATTCTGTTGACTTGAATTGATGATCTATCACTCTTTATTATGAATCACTTCATTTCGCAACCACTAAATATAATTGTAGTGAGAGTAAATGAATTTTTATTTATTTTCAAAGTTAACCATATTTTCATATAGTTTCTTATATTATATATGACATTATTTATTCCTTTAATTTTTAAAAAATGAATCAAGTAAGTTAAAAACACATTATTTTAATATTGTTATATTAAAATATAAAATTTATTCATTTAATAATATTTAAAAAATTATAAAAATGATACTTATTAATTAACTTTTTTTTCTTTTCAAAACAACGTAATTAATTAACGCTACTTTTAATTTAAAGAATAAACGACCCAGGGACATCTACGATCCCGTTTCTCTTCTTTCTCCTTTGTTTCAAACCTTGCCTGTACTAAAAGTACGTGTCAAAATTGTTATTTCTCAGCATCACACAGACCACTCCTCCACGGAATTGATTAGGGCTCTTGTTTAGACAAGAAAATCAGTTCAAAGGCAATAAGCAATAAGCGACTTGGTGTCAAGAATGTCGTTGATACCATCTGTGCCCATTAACGAAGGCCCTTTGTTTGCGGAGGTGGACATGGGTTCTGATTCCTCTGTACCCACGGTCCGAGCCACCGTGGTCCAAGCCTCCACTGTCTTCTATGACACCCCTGCTACTCTAGGTGAGCTACCATTAGATTAGTACCCTATTTCATTTTTCTTGTCTTGGTAGAATGGCACACTTTAATAATTTCAATTTGTTTAAATTCAGTTATGACTGTTAGAAGTTGTTATTAGGGTTACTGGATTTGAACACATAACCTTCCGCTATAATATTATGTTAGAATTCACCGTAAATATGTGTTTTTGGAGATTTGGTGAAAAATGTCCAAAATACATAAATCAAGATCATGTACAGCCTGTACATTAGCAATTTAGGTACATTTTTCACTTAAGCTCCAAAAATCTGTGATTTTAGGGTTCAAATACTATATACGTGAGCTTAGAGTTGTCATGTAGTTTTAGTATTAGTGGGTTTTGGTCTCTGAATGTATACGCAGATAAGGCTGAGAGATTATTGGCTGAAGCTGCTGGTTATGGATCTCAGTTGGTTGTTTTCCCCGAAGCATTTGTGGGTGGCTATCCTCGTGGTTCCAATTTTGGTGTTGCCATTGGAAATAGAACGGCCAAGGGAAAAGAAGAGTTTCGTAGGTACCATGCCTCAGCAATTGATGTGCCTGGTAACACTAATGCTTCTTTGACCTCTATTTGTGGTTCTTTAATCCCCCCCCCCCTGACTGATTGAGGTGGTTTATTATGTGAAGATTGGAATTGATTGAAGTCATCTAAATTTCTTATTTATAGAATACTGGTTTGTAATGCTTTCCATGTAAAGTCGATGTTTACTCTTAGAACTATAAATTGTATATTTGTCTTAAAATGTAAATGTATCCTTCATTTAAATATGTTTATAAATATGAAATTTAGCTTGGTCTAGTGTTTCCAACGTTTAGTTTTTCTTTAGCTTATCATCATACTATGCACTCTATTGCATTCCCTTTGACAAATGTTTTCTATATTTGTTGGCATTGTACCAACATCTCAAAATATTGTTTCCTATATTTCACTCTTTTAGGATATCGAGAGTAGTAAGTTTTTGGATACGTATTCAAGTGTTGGATAAGACCATTATTTTCAATTTTATATAAAGTTTTACCAAATTGGAGTATCCGAATACTCACACCCATATCCATGTCATGTTGTTTGGACATAGGTACTTAATGAAAAATGAAGACAATTAACATAAACTGTTTCTACATGTCCATTTCAATGTGTCAAGATAAATGTCACTAGAATCCTGAAAGTTGAACTTTTTTTTGACCTACAAGGGGAAGGCTTAGAACAACCTTGTTGAGTTCGAACCTTGCTAGTGCAAAAACCTGCTGGTTCATGAAACTGTTTCATTCTTTATCTCATGTTATCCTTTTAATCTCTTTCTCAACTGTAATCTATGTTTCGCTCCCATCTCCAAAATCTTAACTCGTTGACCAGCTAACTACAATACATGCCTTTAGCCTTCTACAAAATTTGACTTTAAGTGTGCAAGTATCATATAAACAAGGGGAATAACAAGAGTAACCATTTATTTCAGCCTGGAAATGATAAAGTGCTAAAGAGAGGGAAGAGAGGTCAACTGAGATTTTAGAGAAAAAGAGGAGGGGAAGAAATAAAGAGGGGTGGGGGTGGAGCCTAATAATTTTTTGTAGTCTTTGGATCAGCATGCTTCCTCCTTTTTTCTGTTTAATGTTATTTGTTGCTATTTTGAGAACATTTGTTTTAGCTTTTAGGTGCAGTTGATGCATTTTCTTTCTACTGAAGAAGAAGAATTGTTGAAAACAAAAGGAAACCAAACTAATGAAGGAGGAACCATCAAAATGACTATTATCTAAAAAGTCATTCCTTGACTATTTACATTGTAATCTGAATATCATATAAGGTATCTATTCAGATGATAAACTCCATAACATAAATGAATTTCCCATATTAAAGGCGAGCTTTTTGGTTTTGCTTTGTCCATGTTCCATAGTTTGTGTAACGTTATTTGTGTGGTTTTCTTTTAGCATGTTGTAGTTGATGTTAATATTAGTGGATGAGAAACAAAGTGGATATGAAAGGATAAAAGAAGAATACTCTTGGTGTAACAATTAAAGTCATATTTGGAGGATAGATGTTTCAACGAACTTGGTATTTTAAAAAGGCTGTGGAAGTAGTTCTTTACTCTAGCGAAATTGGACATACTTGTATAACTTTTGCACACCTTTTGGGAAAAAAAGATTAAAAAATTATTTGCATCTTTAATTATGTAGTTTTTCTTTTTTGGTAATCAACCTACAACCTAAACCTAATTGTTTTCCTCAACCCAGAACCCCGTATCCCCATTTAAGCGTGGTTCAATTCCCACTCATTTAGTCAAATTTATATGTAATAAATGCATTTAAAAAAATGTAGTTTATCTTTTTCTTCATGTTGTTTCCACTTATGTATGGACAATCTAAGATAAACAAATTGTCTTAGCCTATTGATACGCAATAAAGACAATTGCGTGTGAAAATGTATTTCTATATTTTTTGAATACCATGTACATAGTTCCAATATTTATAGGATATGTCTAGAAAAAGGGAAAAAAATCTCCTAATTATGACTGAAATATTAAAGAATAAAATCTAAGTAAAAAATATTAAAAAAGTCTAATTTGGTTATCAATACACAATTAGATCAAATCTTATGTATTTATTCTTGAGATTTCAACACTTCCATTCAAGCTGGATTGTAAATGTTGATTATATTTAAGTGGCAAATAGGATCATCAAAATTCTGTGAAAGAAGTCTGTTGGTGAAGATATCGACTGTTTGTTCTTTTGTTGGAACATAAGTTATATAAATTGTTCCATCTTCAACTCTCTATTTGATAGAGTGTTTGTCTACTTTCACATGTTTTTTTTGGTCATGTTGAATTAAATTTGGGGAAATGTTGATGGTTGCTTTGTTGTTGATGCTTATTTTCGCAAGTGTACGAATCGTTCAAGTAATAAAGTGTACAAAAGTACGGATATCGAACCCATAAGGAATGGTGTTACTAAGTACAAAAATTGACTAACCCTAATTTTATTTGAAAACCGAATTGTTAAAATTGTTTTAAAAGCAAATTAACATAAAACTAAACGCAAATAACAAAATTTAATGTTGTTCACAAATGATTAAAAACGCTAAGGCATTTGATTTCGCTAAATCAATTCAATCCGATTTCAAGTTATCTTATATGAGAATCAAAGTTAAAAGTGATGGTTGAAAAACCCAAACTTATCTAATACTCTTTCTCAAGTTATATTAGAATTACTTATCTATGAAAACCGACTATATTTCTATGAAGATTTAATCACAAACAAGCACATTACGATTTATGGAATTTCTAGAATAACCACATACATCATGCATTAGTTCTCACACTCGTATTCAACATACGGTATTTATCACAAGAAGCGTTCATTACACATCTCCTCTCGGTCTCAATATAATGTAACAAATCATTTAAATCTTGATCAGAAATTTAAAAACATTAAGCATGTAAATAAATACTCAACTTGAAAACAATGAATTCATATTACGATAACACAAGAAATCAGATTTTCACGATCTAACTACATCATAGCCTTAGCAAAAACGAATTAGTTCATAACCGAAATAAGAACAACTATTATTTCAATTGAATCCATGAATAACAAATATCAATAAACTGCAGAATATAAAAACTAAGGAGAAGAGATGAAAAACTCTAGAAGATGAAGGCTTGGTAGCAACAATGGTGAAGATCCTTCAAGTTTCTCCAAAATTTCCTTCTCTTCTCCAAAAATGCCTTTGAACTCTGCTTTTTGTCGTCCCCTCCTTCTCCATCATAATGTATATATAGATCTAGGGTTTTGGAGGGCAATTTTGGAACAAAACAAAGATAAAAAATGTTTTCGAACGAAACTCGGCCATGAAGTTATTCTCGTCGCGGCGAGATTTTTGGAAAACTTACGATTTTTGCTAAATCTCACGGCATGGATTATCAGGGCGGCCGAGATGCACTTCGCCGCGCCGAGATGTATTTGGCCGTGGCCGAGATTGCTTTGCCAAAATCCGTGCTCTTGGGAAGATTTTCAACATTTTCTCCGTAAGGTTTTTCGGCAATGAGAATATTCTCATGAAATTCCAAATTTTGAAATTTTGTTTTCTTTTTATTTGATTCAATCCCGATCATTGTAGTTTGTCCCTAACTTCTCCAAAATCATGATTTTACCTAAAATTGCACTTTAAACACGAAATACCCGTGAAATGACATTTGTGGATTAAATAATCAAATAAACACAATTTTCACACAAATATCAACATTTAAATCATAACAAAAATGCAATAATTTAGCTCTTATCAGTTGTCATAGTATAGCTTTACTGAAGGGGTTGCTACAGTTTAAAGTCTCACCAAGAGTTTTTCTTAGCCACAGTGCCTCACAAATTCCTTGTGCAATTGCCTCAAATTCTATTTCGACACTACTTGTAGCTACTACCTTTTGCTTCTTACTTCTCCATGTTATTAAGTTTCCAAAAACAAAGGTGCAATATCCATTTGTGGATCGTATGTCGAGTCAGCCCAGTCTACATCAGTGTAGAATTCTAAGTTTTTGGTTTCATTTTTCTCGACGAATAATCCTTTACTAGGTAACCCTTTGAGGTATTTAAGAATTTTGTAAGCCTTTTCAAGATGAGCTTTCTTTGGAGAGTGTATGTGTTGACTAACTATACTGACTGCAAATGTTATGTCAGGTTTAGTATAAGATAAGTATATTAGTTTTCCCACGAGTCTTAAATATCTTAAAACAAGTATTCAGATTTCTTTCCGACCTCAATTGGAGTGTCACTTGGTTGTAGCTAAGCATGTCGTTTTTAGTGAAGAGATTTAGAACATATTTTCGTTGAGATAATGATTCCATTTTTTGATCTTGCAATTTTCATTCTTAAGAAGCATTGCATGTTTTATATTCTTGACTTTAAATTCTGTAGCCAAGTTTTTCTTCAATTTCTCGATTTTTTCTAAGTTATCACCAATCGGGATTATATCATCAACATATATTATCAAAATTATTCTCTTTCCATTTCTAGTTTGTTTAAAAAACAAGGTATGATCTGATTGTCCTTGCTAGTATTAGTATTCTTGCTTATTCATTACTTTGGCAAACTTATCAAATCATTGGTGATTGTTGTTAGAAATAAGTTAAAAATGCAGTATGAAATGGCCGCCTTGCTGGCCTTATGATTTCTTTCTATTATATAAATTGTACAAAAGAATTCTATACATTGAAAAAAACTACATATCTGTTAATATTATTCCTATACAATCTGTCAAATATTAAGCTAATTTTTAATAACCATAAATCAAGGAAACAAATCTCGAAATAAATGGAAACAAATATGGACAACAAAGTTGTCCGTTGATAGCCCCCCTTAAATTGATGCAGGTTGATTAACAATCATCAATTTGCTACTTAGGAAGCAATGTCGATGATGAGTGAGAGCCTTGGTGAAGATATCAACAATTTGTAGTTCAATGGAAATGTGTGGAAGAGTGATAGCACGAGCTTTAAAAGCTTCGCGAATAAAGTGACAGTCGATTTCAATATGCTTTGTGCACTTATGATAGACAGGATTGGCCGTGATCTAAATAGCACTTGTATTATTGGTGTGTAAAAGTGTAGGATCAATCTCAGAGAAGTTTAATTCAGCAAGCAAATCTCGAAGCCAAATAATTTCGGAACAAGGAAAAGACATCACTCGGTACTCAGATTCTGTAGATGACTTAGTAACTCTGTCTTGCTTCTTACTCTTCTGGGAGATCAATGCATCACCTAAGAACACATACCAACCAATGATAGAATGACATGTATTACCATAACCAGCCCAATCAGCATCGCTATAAGCAACAAGACGAGGAAAATTTCCTGCAGTAAAGAATAAGTCACGGGTAAAGTGCTCTGAACATAGCGTATGATCCTATAGATAGCAGCCAAATGAAGATGACGAAGAGTTTGAAGAAATTGGTTGACTTGCTATACAACAAAAGAAATATTTGGTCTAGTGATGGTGAGATAGACAAGGCTACCCACCAATTTTCGATATAAACTTGGATCAACATGTCACCTTTCTCTTTACGAAGCTTGACAGTTAATTTCATGGGCCTATAGTCTAGCTGTAGCCACCAAATCACTAGTATACTTATGTTAATTTAGTGACATACTAGAGGGACAACGATGCATCTCAAGACCAAGAAAATACATGAGAAGATCTTTCATATGAAAGGATTTTGAGAGATGGGTCTTGAGTTGGACAAGTAAATCAGAATCAGAACCAATGATCATAATATCATCAATATAAACCAAAAGGACAAGAATACCTATGTCTGATTTCCGAAGAAACAATGAAGTGTCATACTTGCTCTGCTTGAAAGAAAATTGTAATAAAGTGGTTCAAAATTTATCAAACTAGGCTCGCGGAGCTTGTTTGAGACCATAAAGAGAATAACAAAATTTACACATATTGGAGGTCGGAAAGGGAAACAATCATGGGGTGGCTTCATATAAATACACTTTTTAAGATTTTCGTGAAGGAAAGCATTTTTAACATCCATCTGATGTAGTGGCCAATCTTGGAAGCAGTAAGAACTAGGATCATTCGAACAATGATCATCTTAACCACAGGAGCAAATGTCTCCTCATAATTGACATAATATTCCTGATTGTTCCCAAGGAAAACAAGCCGAGCTTTATAATGATCCAAACTTTCATCAGAGCGAACCTTGATTGAGTAAACCCATTTGCAACCTAGAGGAATTACAGTGGAAGGACAAGGCTCAATGTTCTAGGTGTGATTGGCCTCTAGAGCGACAATTTCTTCATGTATAGTTTGTTGCCAATAGTCATGTTTGACAACATGTGAGTAGCATGTGAGAATATCAAAATTGGACAATGCATTAGTAAAAGCTGACATATAATTGCCAGAAGAAAATCCATAGCTATCCAAGGGGGTACAGACACCCGAGAAGAGCGATGTACCAAAGGCTCTGGAGGTGTTGCAACTGATTGATTCCGGTGCATGTTGGGATCAGATATTGGGTGAGCCATCGAAAAAGACCGTGGACGAGAAATGATTTAAGGAAGATCTGAGAACTGCTGCTCAAAGGAGGGGAGGACCACAGTAGAAGAAGAGGGCACAAATGACATAGGAAAGAAATGTTGATTTTCTTTGAAAATAACATTATTAGAAATGTGTGTACGATGTAATGTAAGATCATAGCAAACAAATCCCTTTTGCCACATATTATATCTTAAGAATGCACATCTAACAGATTGAACAGATAATGTATGTCGCTCATGAGGAGGTAAATGGACAAAACATACACAACCAAAGATACGAAGATTATTGTAACTAAGTTGCTTAGCAAACAAACAAAAATAGGGAGACTCCATGTGTAAAACATGTGAAAGTAAACAATTAATCAAGTGAGTAGTAGTTTTTAGAGCCTCAACCTAGAACATGAATGGAAGAGAAGATTCTAACAAGAGAGTACGTACCATATCAAGAAGATGACGATTTTTCATTCGGCTATTCCATTTTCAACATATGCTAAAAACTCAATGAAAGTACAAAAAACCTTATATTTAGAGCGAAGAAAATAAACCCAAGTGAATCTGCTATGATTATCAATGAAAGTCACATAGTATTTAAATTTTTCATGTGAACTAATCGGGAAAGGTCCCCAAACATCACTATGGATAAGATCAAAGCAGTGAGAAGCTCTACTAGCATGCAAAGGAAATGAAAGAGTTTTGCTTTTACCAAATTTATAAGAATAACACTCAAGAGATAAAGAGGAGCGTTCTTTATTACCAAGAAAACCTGAGTTCAATACACAAGATAAGATGTGAGTATTGGGATGGCCTAAATGACAATGCCACATCATACTCAGATCTAGAACATTATTACAAGTAAAATACTTAATAGAAAAAACTGGAGAAAGTGCTAGAATATGTAAAAATAGTGGAAGCAAGCGCCCTATTTTAGGTTCCTTTGCGATCGGCTCTCCCGTTACTTGGTCCTGTACAATACAACCATCACTAGAAAAATAACAGTATAATTGTTATCAACTAATTGCCCAACATAAATGAGATCCGTGGAGAGTTGAGGAGCAAGAATTATGGGATTGGCAAAGAACTGCCATTGACAGTCTAAATGGCAGATAGGCCAGCATAAGGCTAAACATGAGACAGAGTTGTGGTAGTATTCGTCATGTGATTATAAGCTCTCGAGTCTGCATATTAAAGTGTAGTAGAATTTTTACCTTCAAACCCTATCGTAGATAATGCTAAAATTAGCATCTATTGCATGATTTCAAGGGTATAGTAAGTTGTTGTAGAAGGTGCAAGATCAGAGGAAGAGTCATGTGCTACAGAAGTCGTTGCTAGAGGAACAATAATAGAAGTTTGAAATGCTTGGGCTTGACGATTTTGAGGGCGGATACAACATTCTTTGATAATATGACATTTTTTCTTGCAATAAAAACAATATTTTTTAGGACAATTGGCAGCAATATGCCCATATTCTTTGCAGTAGAAACATTGCGAATTTTTGGAAGTTAAGGTGATCCATGTCTTTGGGCAACATAAAGCTATAGTTGTCGTCTTAGAACTACCATGGGATTGTTTCGAATAGCTTGAGTACTAAGACATTCTTCGCGAAGTAACTCACCAAAACAAATATCAAGAGAGGGAACAGGAGATCTGTTCAGTAGAGAGGAGTGAACCGATTCATATTCCGGACGTAGTTTCATAAGAAACTGATCACGTTGGCTAGTCTTGTGAAGATTCTGAATAGTTGAAAGAGCAGCAACAAGAACATCTACTGTAACCAAATCAGTATATTCATGCCAAAGAGTCAAAAATGTTGAGTGTAGTCTTGGATGGAAAGACTTATGTTGAAACATGACAATCACATGTTCCAATTGAAAGTGACAAGCATCATTATCTTGATGATAAACCACCTTCAAATAATTTTACATGGATTGAGTAGAACAATGGGCCCGCAAGTTGGTGATGATATTTGATTCCATCGAACTAAGAAGCCAAGACATGATTCGAGCATCAAGCACAACCCATAAAGGAGAAGACGTGACTTTCTTGGATTTGTTAGTGTCGGATATTGGTGTAACATCCGTGCCATCAATATGGCCCCAAAGGTCTTTTCTCTCGAAGAAAAGTTCAAACTGAAATGCCCAGGTTGAGTAATTTTTGCTTGTAAACTTAACACACATTGGTGCAATGTCCATTGCAAATAAATGGAAATATTTGAGATATTGCAAATAAACTTAACACACATTTATGAACAACAAAGCTGTCCGTTGACAATTGTTTGAGTCCATATAATGATTTTTTTTCAATTTGTACATTGTATTTGCCCCTATCGGATCTAGGTAGCATGGCCATAAATACTTCATCTAATGCTCCATTGAGAAATACATTTTTAATGTCAAGTTGTTAAAGAGGTTAGTCTACATTGGCTAATAATGATAGAAGCACTCTTATAGTATTTAGTTTTGGCACAAATGTAAATGTTTATGTATGATCAATTCTATAGGTGATACAATCCAAGAAGCATCATCGAAGGATCTTTGACATTCCAAGTGGACCCATTATGAGATCAAAGATCAAGCAACTCAATGAAGCATTGAATGGGCTAATTCAAGCGTTAATTCATGACCAAAGAGTACCACAAAAATGAGCCCAAGTCATTACATGGCCCAGTCAATGAAATAAGGGTTTTTGTTCCAAAAATTGGAGGCGTGTCGAGACATGAACTTTTGCTCATCAAGGCATGAAAGTGTGCCGAGGCATAAAAAAAACGCTCTGTGGCATGAATAATAGTGTGCCACAGCTCAACTTGATATTTTAGTTTTCTACGCGTTTTGAACTATTTTTTATTTGTGTTTGCTTTTATAATTAGGGTTTTGGATGTATATATATTAGCTTTAGAGATCACCCGAAATTATCATAATATATATATTATTTGATAGTAAACAAACTTGAGAGCTTTTTAGCTTCTTTTGTTCCTTTTCAAGCTGACTTATCAAGAAATTTGCAACTCTTATGATGTTTTATTACCAATGGTTCTTTGGTGCGTAATATCCACAGGGTCAAGGTGCTGTTACAATTTGAATATTAGATTTTTTGGGATCATTTCAATTTTTCGTTGGGTCTTTGGCCGTTTCTCTTGGAGTTGTCAAATACCAAGTGTTTATGGCTTTCAAGGTTCGAGTTCATCGGTTTACACCAATAAGTTTGTGTAAATCCCTTTGCTATCAAATGGGCTTTGTATTGTTCTATTATCCATCAAGTGCTACTATTTCTTTCATAAGAGTTTTTCTCCACTATGGAATTTTCAAGGCTTCATGGATTGTTTTCGAAATTTTTGTTCTACCAAGATTATAAATAAAAGTATGAAAACCAGTAAACAAAGTTTTGTATCAAACAAATTTAAAAATAGGATGAAATATACTAGATTGAGTTTGTTTTCTCAAAGAAATGGGCAATTCAGAATTATCTGTGTTTTGGGTAGACTTTTAGATGTTTGAATTTATCATCAGATGCTCTTTGTGCATTAAGTGTGAATTTCTATTTGTTCTTTAATTTTGACCTTCATGAGTAAATAATCACTGATTTTTTCAGATCTCGTTCTATGTTTAAGTTTCCTTCCGTAGATGGCAAAACATAATAAGATGAAGTAGTAGGCTCATGATTTGGATTGTTTTGATTCAACTCGAAATGTTTGCCGTTTGGGTTAGTTTTACCGTTTTTGGTTATCAGGGAACTTGTGAAGACTCAAATTTAAGTCTAAGTGTTAATCAAAGGAATTATTTGCACTCAAATTCTCCCCCCCGAAAAGAGAGCTTTTGATAGTAAGGAGAATTTTCAAATAAAGTGACATCTATGTTAACAATAACCCATTTTGTGGATTTTTGAGCAAGTGAATACCCAACGAAAACATATTTACTTGCTTTTGGATCCAATTTGCATCTATTATGTAAGTGAAAATGTGCAAAGGTAGTACAACCAAATACTTTGAGGAAAGGTTAGATTGACTATATAATATTGGGACAAAAAATTGGAATTTTGAAGTGAAGTTTCGAAAGAGTAGATGCATCTTGCCATTTGATTAATAAGGTATGTGGGGTAAAATGAAAGTTTTTGGGTATGTTTGTGGTAAACATAAGGCTCGGGCTACTTCAAAGAGGTATCGATTTTTCTATTTAGTTATCCCATTTTGTTGGGAAGTGTGAACACAAAAACTTTGGTAGATTATTCATTTTTTGGAGGTAGCTACCTAAAGTATTTTGTTGGAAAGTGTGAACACAAAAATTTTGGTAGATTATCTGTTCTATAAATTTGAATTTGTGTTAGAAATTGGATTTGGATTATAAGGTGAAGGTTAATGAAAACATTACGATCCTTCATTTTTTGTATCAGTAAATACACTCAACACACTTAGGTATGATCATCAATAAATTTAACAAAGCATTTAGAGTGGCTAGATTAGGGGAATGAGAGGGTCCTCACATATCACTATGGATTAAGGTGAAAGGCTTGGATGGTTTGTATTAAGTATTAGGAAAAAAAGTCCGTTGATGTTTTGTAAGTTTACGTCTTTCATATTAAAAGATTGATTGTGTTATTTGAAAATATAGATGGAAATAAATGTTCTAATTATTGGAAATTTAGATGTCCTATTTTATAGTGTCATAATAAAAGTTCATTATTCATAGAAGTAGATATAGAACTGCATTTGCCTCATTAAGAGTCCTACACACTTTTTACTAATGCCAATTTTTTTTTCTCGATGATAGGTCCTAAAAGATACAATGAGATGGAAAGAGCTTAGTTGAGAAATTTGAATTTTTTTCTTAGCTGATTGATTGATATTGCAAGACAAGTTTGGAACATAAAGAACAACTTTAAGTGTAATAGAGTTGGAAATTCGGATGCTTCATTTCCTTGCAACGGTTAACAAAGATCCATATTCTAATTAAACTTTAAGATTATTAGCACACGGTGAATAAGTGATGGGCATTAGTCATGTGATTAGATGCACTAGAATTGATGATTCAAGAAATTTTAGACCATGAAAGGTAACTAGGCATTTAAAAAATTACTTTTATAGGTTAAAGAAGTTGAAGATACATTTGAGGATAACTGAAATTGTTCATATTGGAAAAAATTCTAGAGTTGTTTTAGTTGTTTAAGATTAAATGTTCCCCTTGAACTTGAGCTTAAGTCATCCTTTAACCGTTGATGATTAGTCGAAACATAATAACTTCGTGTTTTATTTTATCTTGGTTTCCAATTTATCGGTATACGATGGATTTACCAATTAGTATTCCTTTGTGTGACCTGGTTTATGACAATGATTGTGAATTTTTTTTTCGTTGTGAATTTGGACTAGATCTTGATTGGTTATCATAGGGTTCATATGAAAAATTAGTTGAGGGCCTAAGCCCAAATTTAGGCCCATTAGCATTACCCATCAACAAAATAACCAGGTCCATTAGAGACTTTAAAACCAAGTCGAATAGGATTGGTGAACTCAATTTTGTTGAAGTTCCTCTCAACTCCACTAGACCCCCTCTTCTACTTTCATTCGTGAGAGGGCTAGGGTTGAGAAATTGCGAGAGTTGTCTCTGCTCCGTTGCTTCCTATGTCGTTAGGGGTCTCATTCAACATCATCCGTAGCCGGCTCTTTTCTCTCCTTATTTCAGCTAACACTTTTTGAATGTTGTGCAAAGGTTGTCGACCAAGCGCTCTACTTTATATATCATCAAGGTTAGGATTTAAGCTGAAAGGAAACAAATACTCGTTCTTTTTCCAATTTTTTTTTTGGGTATCCAATAGAATCAATCTCACATTCCTCTCTCTCCTCTGAACTCATATTGAGTTCTTGTCATATATTAAGAATCTTCATGGAGATTAAGAAGAATCTCCATGTGAAAATTATTAACTTCTCTCTTTCTTGTTTGATTCCCCATAGATGAGTTTTTAACTTGAATATTTGTGAGGAATTCTTACTATCAGAATAAGTTTCTTTAACAGCATCTTAGACCATTTTTGCCATAGGTATAAAAAGATATATTTTTCCAGTTGCTGGATTATGGAATTGATGAGCCATGCAGTCCCCATAGAGTTTTCCGAAATCCACTGTTGCATTGCACCGATGTTGGTTGAGTCAGGTTTTTTATTTTCCTTCTTCAATCGCATTCTGTTTTTTCCATTGATAAGGAGCCTCATCGATTGAGACCATTATCGATAGTTTTTTTTGTTGAGTTTTTCAATTGAAAATTGAAATGAAGAATTATCCGATCCATTAGAATTCATGGTAGATATGGTTTTTGTTTTATTCTCAATATTCTTTGATATTTTTTTTATTCTTGATTCAAATTTGAAGTCATATCTTGGTTTTACCATAATTTAGCTCTGATACCATAAAGACAATTGTAAGTGAAAATGTATTGTTGTTTTTTGAATACCATGTACAACAAATAATTACAATATTTATAGAAATGATTGTCTAGAAAAGGAAAAAAAATGCTAATATGAATGACATATTAAAGAATAAAATCTCTTGATAAAGTTAAAAAATTTTCTCATAAAGTTCCTAATCTGTTAATCAATACACAATCAATTAAAATCTTATGTGTTTATTCTTGAGAGTTTTGTATTTACTCTTGAGATTTCAACACACGGTCATCATCTTGCTTGAAAGAGATTGATTCTTGTGAGTGTCATCAAAATCTTATGTGTTTATTCTTGAGAGTTTTGTATTTACTCTTGAGAGTTCAACACACGGTCATCATCTTGCTTGAAAGACATTGATTCTTGTGAGTGTCATCATGTCCCCGAATTATAAACTAGCCTATGCCAAAACTGTTACAGTGAGCATGTGTTTTTCCCTAAATTTATTGATATACTGCAGGCCCTGAAGTTGAGCTGTTGGCAGCAATGGCTGGAAAGTATAAAATATATTTGGTAATGGGTGTAATAGAAAGAGATGGATATACTCTCTATTGTACTGTACTCTTCTTTGACTCTCAAGGTCGTTACTTGGGAAAGCACCGAAAAGTCATGCCAACGGCATTAGAGCGTATTATCTGGGGCTTTGGTGATGGATCCACAATTCCTGTTTTTGATACTCCAATTGGAAAAATTGGTGCTGCCATTTGTTGGGAAAACAGAATGCCACTACTAAGGACAGCAATGTATGCTAAAGGTTAGAACTATGCTCTTTAATGGTTCTGATTTAGAATTTCATTTGGTATGTCAGGATTTAGAATTAACAGGTTTCTATGAATTGCATTTGGTATGTCATTTAAGTTTTTCAAATCAGGAGATCATTAACAGGGACTGGCCTCTGTTAACTTTGAATTTTCGTGTATTAGCTTGTAAAGTCTTTTAATTTTAAGACCAATATGGTCTCCTAGCCAAGCTCTCAATAAATTCTTGTTATTTGGTTGAGAGCATGAACTTTCTTCTAACTGGTGGTTAATCCCGTCATCCTTTTAGTCACCAAGTTTCCTTAGTTTTACTGGACAGTTCTTGAACACTTTATGGCGGTTACTTTTAACTTGTGTTCCCTCTTAGTTTATATTCATATTCTATTGAATGATGCCTTCACAAAATTCTTAAATATCTTCCTCATGTGTATTCATATTCTATTGAGTGTGCTTGTGCTATAGTTTGGCTGTGATCAAGTTTAATATAATTGGTATGTTGATTTAATTTGTGGTGTTATTTCTAGGAATTGAAATATACTGTGCCCCCACAGCTGATGCAAGAGATGTATGGCAAGCAACAATGACCCACGTTGCTATTGAGGGGGGATGTTTTGTTATGTCAGCTAATCAGTTCTGTCGAAGAAAAGATTACCCCCCACCTCCAGATTATGAATTTTCCGGTGCAGAAGAGGAGCTTACACCCGATTCTGTTGTCTGTGCTGGAGGAAGTGTCATAATATCACCATCAGGGACAGTTCTGGCAGGACCCAATTATGATGGAGAGGCACTCATCTCCGCTGATCTGGGTCTCTCTCGTCTCATCTTCTGTTTATTAGTTTTCTGGCATTGCATTCATTGTTTGCTCAGCCATTTTTCTTTTATTTGTCTGGTAATGGAAAAACATAATTGAAACAATAGATAGGTTTCAGAGTCGTCTAAGTTTGGAGTGGCTAAAAAGAATCACAAAAGTATTACAAATGAGGATAGCTTAAATCCTATAAAATCTTAATATGAACGATATGTGTCTGGATTTATTAGTAATATACAATGGATGCTCAACAATCGCAAACTTGTTTTCCTTCCTATTATTCACTAAAATTGGGGAAATATTTATTCTATCAGCCAATATCCATTAAGACTAAGATGTACAATGTCATTTATTTATTTTCTTTCCCTGTATGAGAAAGCAATCATTGCATATAATAGACATGATGACTTCTTGATCTAAGGGTTTGTTTGCTTGTTCTTATATTTAAAGTGGTTTCATATAGGAGTGATTTCATAGGGAGAAAAAAAGAAAAAGAAAAAAAAAGAAAAAGGAAAAAGAAGTTGTTTTAGATAGAATTGATTTCAGAAAAAGTGGTTTCAGAAAGGAGCAAATATATGCTTCTTTCATTAGCAAGCACAAAGTGTGTTTTCTGAACCCTAAAAAATATTTTAGACGAATCTTTTAATATATGGTCCTGATGTGTTTTGTTTGCTATCAAAAGTGCTTTTACAGGTCTCGCAAACAGAAACAAACAGACCTTAAGTTATCACCTCAGGTGCTGTTAGATTGATTACTGGACTTGTTAAACAAATTCGAAATTGAGATAATATGTTGAAGATCTCAAGCGTTTTTCCTTTGTGTCACACATGGATACGATGTCCTTAGTGTGACTTTAGGAGTATCTTCTTTCCAACAGCCTGTATTGTCTTGCTTTTAGACGTGTATTATCTTGCTTTAAATACTTGATTTCCATTTTTACATAATGTAGCTCTAATTTTCATAAATTTTCCAATGGTCTTTAGATCTCGGAGAAATAGTCAGGGCAAAGTTTGATTTCGATGTGGTTGGACACTATTCAAGGCCTGAAGTGCTTAGTTTAATTGTGAGGGACCATCCATCCAATCCAGTTGCTTTCACATCAACTTCTTCAAAAGCAGAAGGTACTCAGAAGTTATAGTTGTATTTTATCCCATGGACATTAAAGTTGGCAAAATGTGTGTATTTTAACTAGTAATGCTCTCTTTTTTAAACTCCATTTACCACTGCTGTTGTTTTATCGATAGCGACTGTATTACCTGGGAATTGGTACCTTTGTACTATAATGTTTTCCCATTGTAACATTTCTTTTTTTCTTTGGGTCCATTGTAACATTTCTGAATTCTGTTATTTGATATTTGTGTGAGTGCTAATCTGAAATTTAAATGGTCATGTAATGCATTGTATGCATTCAAAGATCATGTACTTGTAACATGCATATTGCGAATTACATGTTTGGTCTTACTTGAAGACGAGCTTGTATTTTAGACACGGTCAAGGCCGCCTAGCTAAATATTTTATAGATCTCTTTATTTTGTCAATTTTAAAGTATGAATCTGATTTCTCAGTTGATTTTTTTAAAAAATAAAAAACAAAAAAAAAAAACTGATTTCTCATTAACCGAGTGCTTCAAGACCAAAAATGAAAAATAATTTCAGAAGCGCTTTTAGGACACAAATACATTTTGCACCTCCTGACATGGGCACATTATATTTGCTTTTTTCTTGAAATTTCTATTTGAAATTACTTCTTTGGACTAAACAATTGGACTTATAAAAACTACCCACCAGAAATCGTTGAAGACCTTGTTCTATCGTCTCATTGTTAATACCATCTTTTGAAGCATGGATTGAATTGTATCAAGTTTTTTTTTGGGTGAATAAGCCTATTTTCAGTTCAAAAAGCGTATAACTGTATATAACTATATATATGTATATATTTCATTAATCAATATGGTATTGGGTAGTAGGAACATGTATTATAGTATAAATGAAAGACTTTTATAATAAAGTAAGGGTTTCTTATAGCTATATTACACAGATTGTATTTACACAGTGCAACACAAGAATCTTCTGCTAAGTTTTGTTGAAATGCTAGCATAGTAGGGACGCAACAGAAAAGAAAAATATAATATTTGTTTTGAATTACTTGAGATTGAAGGCAATTTCTAAACCATATAGCTTGATTGGACTGCTTAAGCCAAGGTTGGTGTTGGAGTGTTGCCCACTAGGTGTTGAAGTGTTGTCCACCAAGTTGTTTGGGGTTGTGAGATAGATAGGAACTAGAACTTTACCACTCCAGACAGGGAGTTAGCTCCTTGATTCTCAGAGCCCTTTTTATATTCAATTACATAATCATAGCCTATAAGTTTAGGCAACCAACGTGACTGTGTTGGGGTGGTTATTCTTTACTCCAGTAAATATTTGAGACTCCTTTCATATGTTCGCACGATGAAAGGTTTTCCCAATAGGTAAGGGCACCATAGTCTAATAGCTTTGACTATGATTAACATTTCCTTCTCATAGGTTGATAAGGCTAGGGCTGATCCCTTGAGTGTAGCACTGAAATAAGCCACTGGCCTATTTTCTTGACTTAGAACTGCCCCAAGGCCAATGCTACTGGCATCACATTCAATCACAAAACCTTGTGTGAAATTAGGTAGACGTTGGACATGAGGAGATGTAAGAGCCTTTTTTAACTGCAGGAAGGCCCTCTCAATAGCCTCATTCTAGTGGAAGCCCTCTTTCCTCAATAGTTGAGTTAAGAGTGCAACTATTCCTCCAAAATGACGAATGAATTTTTTGTAATAGCCTACTAATCCAAGAAACCCTCGGATACCTTTAGGTGTGGTTGGTATTGGCCATTCTATGATCGCATGCATTTTAGAAGGATCCACTGAGACCCCTTGTTCAGAGATAAGGTGACCAAGGTAATCAACCTGCAACACACCGAATTGGCATTTAGATTTTTTTGCAAATAACTAGTTATCAGTTAGCAATTGGAAGACAGATTGTAGTTGCAAGATATGCTCTTCCCAAGAGTTGGAATACACCAGTATGTTATCAAAGAAAACCAAGACAAATTTCCTGAGGAAGGGCCAGAAGATATCATTCATGAGACTTTGGAAGGTGGATGGAGCATTTGTGAGGCCAAATGACATCACTAGGAACTCATAGTGGCCTTTATGTGTCCGGAAAGTAGTTTTATGTGTATCCACTTTATGCACTCTTATCTGGTGGTACCCTAAACGTAGATTCAGCTTGGAGTAAACCTTTACCCCATGCAGTTCATCCAATAGCTCATCAATGACAGGTATAGGGTACTTATCTTTGACAGTGAAGGCATTCAGAGCTCGATAATCCACACAGAATCTCCAAGTACGATTTGTTTTCTAAACCAACAACAAAGGTGAGGAAAATGGGCTATTACTAGGTTTAATTGGGATTGCAAGAGCTCTTGCACCATCTTCTCTATCTCATTTTTTTGATAGTGTGGGTAACAATAGGGTCTAACATTCACTGGTTTAGAGTTAGGTTGTAAGGGAATACGGTGGTCGTGTACCCGTGTAGGAGGTAAGTTTATGGTTGATTCAAAAATTTTAGGAAATTGAGTCAGTAACTTACTTATCTCAGGAGGATAGGTCTGAGGAGAATTTTGATGGTTAGTTTTTGGTCGTATCTACAGGAATAACCCCACGCCTTGTCAATTATGGCATTCTTTATGGGTTAGGGCTGTAATATTGGCTCTACCCAACCCTTGGAAGGTGTGTGAACTTCCTTCTGCATTGAAACTTAGGGTAAGTTTCTTGTAGTCCATTTGAATAGGCCCAAGGGTTTCTAGCCATTGAACCCCTAGAACCAGTTGGGATGCTTCCACTGGTAACATATAGTAATCAACCTCTACAGGGTACCCTTGGATGATGAGAGTGAGGTTACAACATTGTCCAACACATTCTAATTTCTCACGGTTAGCCACCATTACTTCCAGTTTCTTTCCTTTGGCTATAGGTAAGTCGAAATGGGCAGTTAAGGCCTTATCGATGAAATTATGGGTACTACCTCCATCTATCAGTACCAACACGTTATTATTCTTCAGTTTTCCCACAATTCGTATGGTTTGAGGGTGTTTAGTACCTGCTATGGCATGGAAGGAGATTTCAGGTACTATTCCTCACACTCATCTGCATCACTTTGATTGAAATCTTTCATCATAAAGAGTTGTGGATGTGTACAACGATGGCTAGCCACAAATTTATCATCACAGTAGTAGCATAATCCTTTCTCTCACCGTTCTCGAGCCTCCTGATTGGTTAGCCTCTGGAACGCTATTGGTTGGTTTGAGTTACCGCGCTGAATCGGTGTAGGCCCTAACAACCCAACGCTGGTGTTAGTTGCTAATTTGGCTTGATTGATAGGTAGTTGATAACAAGAGTTGGTTGTTGATATCTTTTGTAAAAGATTTCTTTCCTCAATTAACCTAGCCACCCCAATGGCATTGGTCAGAGTTCTTGGTTGCTTGATTTTAATGTCAATTCGAATATCATCTCTCAACCCAGTGATGAAGCAACCAATGAAAAACTCCTCAGGTAACCCATCCATGCGATGAGAGAGTTTCTCGAAGGATTCCTGATAAACTGCCACACTCGTGGTGTGCCTTAGGTGAGACAACGCTTTTGAAGGGTCCTCATAATTCGTAAGACCAAATCTCAATTGTACAGCTTTGGTGAACTCCTCCTAGGTGAGAGGTCCATGAAACCTTGTGAGCCACCAATGCCATTGCAATGCAATGCCTTCTAAATGAAAGGAAGCCAGTTGCACTTGTTGGCCAGTGGTTACGTTAGTAAACTCAAAGTACTGCTCGGTCTTATAAATCCACCCCGTGAGATCTTCTCTGGCAAACTTTGGAAATGAAAACTTCAAATGGGGTTGATTGTTTTCCGTAGCTGATCTTGATGTGTGGGGGTGTGATTATATGGTTTCATATCTAGCAAAAGGGTTATCCCCAGGTAAGTTGCAAGCTGTGCGCATCACTTGCAATTCAGTAAGCACTGCCTGTAAGGTGGAGTTATGATGTGCGAGAGTCTCCATTACATTATTACGAAACTCAACATTAGATTTGCCTCGAGTATCCATACTCATAACTTGGCTTTGATACCAATGTTATAGATAGTGTTGTCTCTTTTAAGAGAACATAAAAATGTGCAAGTATACACGGTCACAAGTAATAAAATTGATAAGTAAAATTATCATTCCCACGGAGATTTGTCACTACAGTTTGTTAAATACTAAAATTGTTTCACTCTGATTTTATCCAAACAAACGAAAATTGATGGAGTAACTAACTAATTTTTTATAACAATGAATAAGAAAATTCTAGGATTACAGTTTCACCAAATTAGTCCATTCGAATCATATTATTTTCTCTTGATTTATATTTTTGAATTTAATTTGTCAACAGAGAACTACTAATTTTATCCATATGTCTCTTCCGATAACAAATAGACACATCTCCCTAAAATAATTCACTATATTCCTATGAGAATTAAATTTACCAAGATTTATTACGTTCAAAGTTCTCAAATAGATGCACATACAATAAAGAATGTTCCTCTCCTTTCATCATACATGTTATCCTAAACACAAGCAATATACACAAAAATGCCTCTTCCAAGTTTATTTAGGTGCCACAGATCAATTGATAAATTTTCCAATAATCAAAAGCTTTAAGCACAAATAGAATAAACAACTTAAAAACATTTCACAAATCATTCCAAAATAATTAAATCCAAGCTTTATAAATTTAGCTACACAGCAACCCTAGAAAAATTAAATTACTTCATAAGAAAAATTAAAATTACAAAACGAAAATACTAAAACATTTAAGGAATATTAGCTGAAGAACAACACAAAGAAAATTAAAAACGTTTCATCTAAGCAGAAGCACATCAGAAGCCAAAAATGGATTTTACGTGTTCCACAGTCTCCTATCCAACCCCCCCTGAAATATTATTGCAATAATCCTATTTATAGCTCCAAGAAATTATAAAAAAATATTACGCGTGGGAGACAAAAAATATTCTTCACCAGGCGCGTGTAAAAAGTGAGAAATATGGTGTAAATAATCGTGGACAACGTGCGCCATTGCTGGATTTTTTATTTCAAATCACGCATGCCATGTGTCAACATCTGATTGGCTGAAAGAATAATCAAGACACGTGGATGCTTTTAATTCGTGGTGAGGACAGGATGCACGTGGACTGCGTCGCACGGGAATATTGCAAGTGAGACACGTGGGTCCCACAGAACCAGTTGGAATAGCAAGCATCGATTCTGCATTTTTGTTTTAAACAACTCATGCCACGTGTTGGCATCTGATTTGATGAAAGAATAATCAAGACATGTGGCATCTTCTCATTTTTTGGAATGGGAGGACGCATTCAGGTTGTATGGATCGCGTCGTAGGGGAAAAGTTCTTATGCAGACATGTCGGTCCAACCCTGCACGTTGTCTTGTGCGGCCAGGTGGGCCCCACTCTGTGCATCAAGCAGTGTGCCACTTGGAAAGCGTGTCCACTCAATTGGGTTGTGCGTGTATCGCACGTGCCTGAATGTCACCGTTGATTACCTAATCGGACGGTGCGTGATGCGCGTTGCGAATGGCGCGCGTGGTTCTCATTTGCTGCGCAGAAAAACAAAGTTTTATTTAATTGTATTTTAGCCCTACTATTTAATTTAAATTAACTTTTAAACTCTTGATATTTACAATTAAACTCTCTTTTAATTTAAATTATATTTTCAGCTTTTATTGTTTGCAATTAAGTCTTTTTTTAATATAAATTTTTTAATTTTCTTTAAAAATATATTCCTTAAAAAAGTAACAGTAAATATTAATTTATTATACTAAAATTAATTAAAAACATTAAGAATATAACAATTATAATTAATGAAATGGACAAAATAACTGTATAATATACATTTATCAAAAGTAACAAAAAAGGGTAGAAAATGAGAAATAAGAAAGAAGTTGTAAAAGATGAAAAGGAAAATTGGTCTAATTCTTCTTATCTTTGTTCTATTAGCTATCGGCTTATATAACCTTACATTTTAATGATTAAAGAAGAAAGGAACACATGAAGGAGGCGTACTAAAAGGCTAACTGATTCTGAAGTTCTAACATAATTGGTAATGGTTTCATCGTGCGCCCGTCTCTGCACGTTTTGTACCTTCAGGTACCTTTGATGCGATGCGTCTTTCGCATGCGACAGTTGTGCTTGCTTCTGTGCACCACATCACTTGAGTCGAATTTGTTTGTATTAGCTTTCTAGCAAAAAATTGAGACTTCCTTAGATGAAGGTGGTCGAAATTGGTTCTTCAGATCTCTAGTACTATCCGCCATTAACTCAGGACAAGGTGATTTCAAATTTGAACCCCATGTGGGTACTGTGGTACAAGACCCACCTCGTTTCCTCATCAAAATTGCCCGTCTGAATCTATATTTCTTACGTATCAAAAAAGAAGATGAAGATGATGAACAACACGTTTTTCTAATCTTACATTTTCTCTGATCCAAATAGTATTGGTGAATGTTTTGGCGAGAGATTGATATTTTTTTTGGTAAATGTGTACCTAAGAATTTGGCAAGCCCAATAAGGAGATGGCTAAGATTTTGCAGGATTTGATGAGAACAAAGTAACAGAAGAGAGACAATATAATGAATTTGTAATAAATTAAATAAAAATGAAAAAAGGTTATAGAAGTACAACGTGGATCATGATCTTGTATTATATCTTTTTCTTTTTGGAGTAAGTTTCCAAAGTGTGAGACTTGAATTTAGCAAATAAAAGTGCGGAGAATATCAAGGATTCATTTTGGTGTAAAGTTCAGTCTTGCTGAGGTTCAATGCAAATAACCTTTGAAAGTTGTAAAACCTTGTCAATAAATAGAAAGCGATGGAATATTGAATTCTTAGAACACTTGCTTTGTTTTGGAAATCTTAAGAGGGAAAAGGAAAAAAGACAGTGATGGTTGGGACTTGGACCGAAGAAGGGTGCGTTTGACATTTTGATTTTTATGTTAATAAAAAAATGTTAGCCTAAACTGTCGGGTTTTAAAATAAATAGAATACAGATTATCATTGGAGTATTTTATTTACCACTATAGAGAGTGAAGTTCTATGCGCAATTTAGGCGTTCTATCCACGGACTAAATCACATGGTGTCATATGTCATTTGCAAAACTATTAAAAATAAAAGTAGTGAAAAAGGTAATTTTAATATGTTAACACATTATTAATGATGTAGTGCGAAAAATCAAAACAAGAATAATAAAGATACTGGTAATGAAGCAGAAGAACAACTCTTCGGCTATTTTTAGAAAGAAAGGTTTACAAAATATTGAAATGAATGCAAATTGATAGAGGAAATTGTGTGTGTCACCATCCAACACCATTTGTGGCTTTATAGGCATTATGCCTAACGATTTCCATGTGCCTAGGCACTCAACCATGTATCCCATGTGTGCTAACGGCCAAGTGGGCATTGCACAACAAAAACATGGTCCTAACTATTTCTGTTATTCTATTACAACAAAAAGAAAATTCAATTTCTAAATTCAGCTCCTATTCTATCCCATCTACATTATAGTCCTCATCTTTAGCAAAATTTGACCCCAAATTTAATGCGATTGCCTCGACTGCATTAGTGGGATAGTACTTCCAAAGATCGATGATATTGAATGTGTTGGAGATATTCCAATCTTTAGAAAGATCAATGACATAAGCATTATCGTTGATTTTTTGAGTGATTCTGAAAAGGCCATAGTTCCTGAGCTGGAGTTTGTGGCAAGTGCCTTGTGATAATCTGTGTTTGTTGATGTGTACCATGACGAGTTCACCAAATTGTAAGTGTGCAAGCCTATGATGCTGATCAGCTTGCATTTGGTACTGTGCATTCATCTTCTCAATATGCTCTCAAATTTCCTAGTGGAATTGAGTGTAATCAACATCCTATATACCAGCAGCTTTGCTCTTTGGATTGGGTATGACTTGCAAATCTACACTGAAGTTGGGTACTTTGGTGTTAACAACTGAGAAGGGTGAGCGATTTATGGTACGGTTGGTGATGCTATTGAGAGAAAATTCAACTTAAGGAAGGTAGATTTCCCACTCTCAAGGTCTTTCATGAGACAAACACTAAAGCATGCTTCCTATGGTTCTATTGAGCACCTTTGTCTTTCCATCAGTATGGGGGTGGTAAGCACTGTTGAAATTCAACGTGGTATCAAACTTGCGCCATAACTCTTTCTAAAAATGGATCATGAACTTTACATCATGAAGTGATGGTTTTAGGGTTGCCATGCAGCTCGAAAATGTCTCGAAAAAAGATAGTTGCTATGTTGCTGGTATCATAGACCCTTTTGTATGGGATCAGGTGGGACATTTTTGAAAACCTCTCCACTACCACAAGGATGGAATCTACTCTTCCTTTGCTGAGTGGTAGCTCGAGGATGAAACCCATGCTAAGATCCTCCCAAATGGTTGTAGGAAATAGCAGAGGAGAGCAAAGGCCAATGTTTTGGTTGCCTCTATTAGCTCTTTGGCAGATAGAGCATTTCTATACAAATTTGGTCACATCTCTCCATAAACGAGGCCAATAGAATCCTTGCTTAATCAAAAGTAAGGTTTTTTTCCTACTAGCATGACCACTAAGTCCTCCAGCATGAAGTTCCTGTATCAAGTATTCCCTTAAACTGGTTTTTGGGATGCACAATCTATTGTCTTTAAAGAGATACCCATTTTGTAAATAGAAATCATGCCCAAGTTCATGGTTATTGCATTGGGTCCAGACCGCTGCAAAATCTTCATCTGTTGCATATAGTTCAAGAAGAGTGTCAAAATTGGTAATTTCAATTTAGAGGGTAGTTGATGAACGAAAACCGGCATCGCCAATTCTCGCAAATACTTTGGTTTTAATATTTGTAAAACTCTCGCAAGTGCACGAATCATTTCGTAGAAAATGATAAGTATACTCCCAAGGTCGATCTAAGGAAGGAATGTATGTGGTTTTTAATTTATTATTCAAACTTTTAAAAACGAAATTAAATCCTAAACATCCTGTCACGATATTTTGGTTTTTGTGTTCCTAAACTAATAACATAAAATAATCATATATACAGATTAATTAAATATAATCTAAAAAGAATAAACATAGATACAAATTCAATAAATAAATATAAATACAGATTCAATAAATATTCATGCAAATTTTATCATTTATATTAATGGAGTATTTATGGATATAATAACTAAGTTAATTATGCTTGCTCATATTATCTAGGTTATTAAAGATATAAATTGATATTTTATTGATTCTCTCTTTTTTGTATGAATATCACCTTTGGTGGGGTTAGATACTCTTTGTTAACTAAACAAATCAATTAACACCTATGGGTGGGGTTGATAACTAATTTGGTTAATTAAATTAATTCCTTTTTCTAAGAGATTGAAAATGAACCATTTAAATGCCACCTTTGGTGGGGTTAGACAGTTTAAACTTTATTCAAGGTGTCCAAATTAAACTTAAGAATTTAGTTATCCGAGTACTAACTTTCAAGTTTTAAAACTACTATTGAAAACATGTTGTCAATACATTTCCACATAATAATTCTTATAAAAACTTTTGAAATAGAGCTTCACTCTAACTACCGGGCGATTGTACCAACAAATAAAAGAGCACTACTCTAAATTAGACCGGATAACTAAACCTTAAAGTCTAACTTTCAGATTTAAGTTTGTAATGAAAAATAATATATTTCTCTCTAACATCCTTAATATAAAATCTTGAATAAAAATAAAATCAATTCATTTTAGAAATTTTCACCTATTTAATATTTCGCAAGCATAACAACGTTATTATTAAATCATGATTATAAACAAATAGCACGCTTAAATTTAATCACGGACAAATTAAATATAACATGTAAGAATAAAGCATAAAAATAATCAGAAGAAAATAAAATCCTTACAGAACTTCGACGCTATTCCCGTTGCTAGAAAACCTCCAAGCGGAATTTGCACTTCCATTTATTGAATCAAAAATCTAAATTATTACAAAAACATTACAAGTTCCTCTCAAAAAGAGAAGAACTCTAAACCTAAGACAATTGAACTAAAAACTAAGAGAAAAACTAAGAAAAGCTTAGAAACTAAGAAAGAAACTAAAGAAAACTCAAAAACTAAGAAATGAAAGAAAGAAAGAAGAGAGAAGTGAGGTTTTTAGGTGTGTTTTGAAGTGAATGGAATGGGGGTATTTATAGGTGAGGATGGAGAGAAAAAATGATTAAAAAAATATTAAAAAAATAAAAAACGTGTTTTGGACCTGCTGAGGTCATCAATGACGTCAGCATGACGTCATGGGGCTACCGCACGTGAAAAATGGGTCAAAAACGCGTTGGCGCGCGCTGGCCGGGCCGCTGCAGCCGCGCGCAGTCGGCGCGCGTGAATGCCCACGCGCTGCAGCGCGCGCGCGAAGCATCAACGCGCGCTGGCGCGCGCGCTCTGGCGCGCGCGCGGGCGCCGGCCGGCCTGCGGCGCGCGTTTTTCCGTCTTTTGACATTTTTGACCTTTTCGACCCATTTTGTCCAATTTTTCCATGTTTGTTGACCTTTTTCCACTTATTTATCAATTTATTTGTGATGTATTGCTTCAAGTATTCTTCTTTGAGTCTTTACATTGCGTTTTTAGGCCAAAATTCCCGAAAAACAATAAAAATACCCGTGATTCCGAAAAAGACAAATTTATATAAATATATGATAAAACATATAAATATATATATTTTTAATCAATTAAAGTGCATAAAATCATGGTTATTTTAGTGCTTTTTGAGCACTCATCACAACCCCCAACCAGCTTCTTGCTAGTCCCTTAGCAAGAGAAGCGATAAAAACTAAAAATTAAACTATCCTAAATCACTTCCGTGGATTGACACGGTTGCATTTAGCCTATGCAACAAGCCTTTAAACCCCTAGGTTGCCCTAGTGGACGAGTTTGAGTCTCGTGAGGGTTTTCAGTAATGATACCCACAAACATTGCACTAAATGTAAAAACAAAAGAAACAATAAAAACAAACAACTTAAAAATTAAATTTACAACAAAATCACAAATTATCAACATTTCACAAAAATGTCTCATACTTTTTAATCTCCTTTAAGATCATAATTAAAATCTCAAGCATAAGTTATCTTAATCTCTTTAAACAATCATGATTTATTATAATAATTAGTCGAAAATCATTTTCATATTTCATATCAAAAATGTATCCATTTAATTTCACCCAATTTCAGTGTCATGAATCAGAATTCGCTTCGACTCTATTCCTCACAAGTCAATACTCTCAAAACACTGAATCCTATGGGTTCAAACACTCATACTAATTTATATGCGAAAGAGTTGATGTATAGAAATGAACTAATATGTTCGCATATGTATAAAGAATAAAGGCTCAAAGTGTTATTTTAACATTGATCTCATGAAAGGAATCAAATGTATAAATTATAAAGATATCATATATAAAAATTATTTTCATGCATAAATCAAACTCATTAAGAAAGAATTTCAAGATATATGCCTTTTACAAATGAAGAAATTGCAATGACTTTTTGGGGAATTACTTCTTATATCTTTCTTTTGTAATTAGCCTTTACTCACAACTTTGTAGGCAATGCGGGTTATAGTATGTAGATGATACTATTTTTATCTCTCTCTTTTTTTTTTTCTGAAGATATTTTTCAATATGTGTATTTCTTAGAGAGTCAACCCATGTACAGATTGTACATATTTTGGATTTTGGTGAGTGGTTAATTTTGTGGCTTTTCTGTTTGATCTTGGTTTAGGTAACCCCAGATATGTCTTTTTGTTTTTGTAGTAGTCATGCATAAATGAGATATAAGCATATACTATCAACTTCTACTCAAATCATTTAATCTAAGCAAAAATAATAATCAAAAATATATGATACTCTATTAAAATGAAAAAAATTCATACATTCAATGCTAATACCTATAGAGATCATCTAAAAATTTGAAGAAATAAGAAATGTGTTTGGAGTAGAAAAAATATATATTTCACTCGAATAAAGGAAATTAGCCTCAATTTATCTCTCCCAAAGGTAGTCTCCACTAAAAAAACTCATAAACACCGATTTTGGGTTTAATATAATTTCAACATCTTATCAAGAAATACTAATTATGACAAAAACTAACTAATTATCAAAAATAATTACAAAATATTTCATGATATGTTTTCAAAAATTAATCTAACAGTACAAAAGACTTAACTATTTACTTAAATTTGATTTAAAGAAATGATAAACTTTTGTGAAACTTTTTTTTTTTTATATATTATTTTTTTTATATTCCAAAAATTACTAAATCACACAGAATAGAAATAAAACCAAACACACAAAAAGTATATTTTTTTTATATATATTTTTTTAATTAAGCATGGTAACTTTTCACCACCCCCAACCTAGAACTTACATTGTCCTCAATGTAACAACTGTAAATTAAAGATAAAGAGAGAAGAGAAGAAAGATTACCTATTTCCTGAGAATGTGCAAGTAGTAATGGAAAATGCAGGTGCATCCATCATATTCATCATTAAAGTGTATACAGACAGATCGCTGTAAACTTCTAACATCTCAACAAATATTTTTAGTTCTAACAATTTAAAAATTATTCACATGCAATTAAAATGAAATAAACAATAAAATTAAGTAAAGAAAACAAATAACAAACAAAATTTTTTTTTTTTATTTTACCTAAAATGATGGGTTGCCTCCCATCCAGCGCTTAGTTTAACGTCTTAGCAAGACGTATCTTTTTGGTGCTAAGGGTTACTCAGCCAAATGCAATCCATTTCAGCAATGTTGTTTGGTTCTTCTAAATAAGGCTTGACACGATGGCCATTGACTTTGAACGTTTTTTGTGTCTTGGAGTCCAATAGTTCCACTACTCCATGTTCAAATACTTGAACTATTTTGAATGGTCCATCCCATCTTGATCTCAGCTTTCCTGGAAACAATCTCAAACGAGAGTTAAATAAAAGAACTTTCATTCCAGGGTGAAGAGTCTTAGGAACTAGCCTCTTGTCATGATAGCGCTTAGTACGCTCCTTGTATAATTTGGCATTCTCATAGGCTTCATTCCTAATTTCTTCCAACTCATGAAGCTGGAGTAATCGTTTTTCACCTGCTTTATCTAAATCCATGTTTAACTCTTTAATTGCCCAATAAGCTTTGTGTTCAAGTTCAACTGGAAGGTGGCACGCTTTCCCAAAGATTAACCGGTAAGGGCTCATCCCAATAGGTGTTTTGTAAGTGGTGCGGTATGCCCATAAGGCATCATTTAGCTTAAATGCCCAATCCTTCCTTGACGGACGCACAAATGCGTTCCAAAGACTTCCCTTAATTTGCCTATTGCTCACTTCCACTAAACCTAAGTTTGAGGATGATATGGAGTAGCTACTTTATGTGTGATGTTGTACTTGTTTAGTATTCCATCAAAGAGTTTGTTACAAAAATGGCTACCTCCATCACTTATTATAGCTCTAGGCATTCCGAACCTACTGAATATGAAATCTTTCAAGAATTTCACAACAACATTAGCATCATTGGTCTTGGTGGGGATAGCTTCTACCCACTTGGACACATAATCCACAAAGAACCAAAATGTATTGAAAACCATTAGATGGGGGAAAAGGACCCATGAAGTCAATCCCATACATCAAAGAGTTCAACAACTAAATTAGATGTCAAAGGCATTTCATCTCTTTTGCTTATGTTTCCTGTTGTTTGACATCTATCACATTCTGAACAAAACATATGACCATCTTTAAAAAGAGTGGGCCAAAAGAATCCAGATCGTAATATCTTACGGGCCGTCTTTTCACCTCCAAAATGACCCCCACAATGAAGTTCATGACAAAAGTCGAATGCTCTTATGTTCTTCTTCTGGTACACATCTCCTGATGACTTGATCTTGACCAATCTTGTATAAATAAGGGTCATCCCGAGAAATAGTCCTTAATAGTTTTAAAAAACTTTTCTTGTCCCGATATGAAGTGTTAGGTCGCAAAACACCAAGTGGCAAGATAGTTTACAATATCAAAGATACCATGGGTTCGGACCTATGAAAAATAACTGGTCACCAGCAACGGTTTCAACTATATCATCATTACTCTCATCTTTAAGAGAATTCAAGTCAGAAATCAACCTAGACAAAAGGTCACTACTAAGTTTTCACCGCTTTTCTTATCCTTGATTTCTAGGTCAAATTCTTGTAAGAGTAAGACCCTTTGATTAATCTTGGCTTGGCATTTGGTTTACTTAATAGGTATCTTAAAGCAAAGATGATCGAATGTACAATCACTTTAGATCCTACTAAATAAGACCGAAATTTGTCTAAAGAGAATACTATAGCCAAGAATTCCTTTTCAGTGGTGGTGTAATTCATTTGGGCATCATTGAGTGTTTTGCTAGCATAGTAGATGACATGTAAACGCTTATCCACTCTTTGTCCCAGGACTGCTCCTATTGCATAATCAGAAGCGTCACACATTATCTCAAAAGGTAAAGACCAGTTTGGTGCCATTATAACAGGGGTAGATGTCAGTTTCTCTTTCAAGGTATTAAAGGAAATAAGGCAGTCATTGTTGAAGTCAAATTCAGCATCTTTGGATAATAAGTTACATAAAGGACGACTTATTTTAGAGAAATCTTTAATAAATCGTCTATAAAATCCTGCATGTCCCAAGAAGCTTCTTATCCCCTTCACAGATGTAGGGGGAGGTAGTTTGGATATCAATTCAACTTTTGCCTTATCAACTTCAATACCCTTGTTTGAAATTATATGTCCCAAAACTATCCCTTGTTGAACCATAAAATGACTTTTCTCCCAACTAAGGGTTAGATTGCATTCAATGCATCTTTCTAAAACCAAAGTCAATTTATGTAAGCAATCATCAAATGAGTTCCCAAAGACAGAGAAATCGTCCATGAAAATTTCAATGAACTTCTCCACCATGTCCGAGAAAATGGATATCATGCATCTCTCCGGAAAGTGGCGAGCATTGCATAACCCAAATGGAATTCTGCGAAAAGCAAATGTCCCAAAAGGACATGTAAATGTGGTCTTTTCCTCGATCTTCTCCGGTGCTATGGGTACTTAATAATATCCAGAGAGTCCATCCAAAAACAAGAAAATTCGTGTACCCACTAATCTTTCCAACATTTGATCAATGAATGGAAGAGGAAAGTGATCCTTTTTCGTATATAAATTTAGTTTCCTAAAATCTATACACATTCTCCATCCAGTGATTATTCTAGTGGGCACTAATTCACTTTTATCATTTTTAACAACTGTTATCCCACATTTCTTTGGTACCACATGCACCGGACTAACCCACTTACTATCCGCAACAAGATAGATAATCCCTTCTCCTAACAATTTAAGGATTTCCTTTTTAACTACCTCTTGCATGTTTGGGTTTAGTCTTCTTTGGGCCTCTCGTACAGGTTTAGCACCATCCTCCAAGTTGATCTTGTGCATACACATTGTTGGACTAATGCCTCTTATATCCCCTATACTCCAACCTATAGATTTCTTAAACTGTTTAAGCACTTTGATGAGTTCCTTTTCTTGTGGTTTGGTCAAGGTTGAAGAAATTATCACTGGATATGTTTCTCCTTCTCCCAAAAACACATATTTTAAGTGCTCAGGTAAGTCTTTGAGTTCAAGTTCAGGTGGATTGGCCTCTTTAACAGATGAAGAACTGGGTAGATTTAAAAGTGCACTAGATTTTGTCATCACTTCATTATTGTCTAGTTGTTCAAGGTACCCCTTAATTTCTTCATCTAAATCTTCTTCAACCTTTTCAAGTGTAAGAACAAATTTCAAGCTTGTCTTCTATTCTGGTTTGGAAAAAGGTGTTTTGGATAAGATTATCCAAAGGATCAACTTCGAATATTTCATCGATGGCGTAAATAGAAGTGGAAAGGTGAAGAATCAAAAACTTTGAAATGAACAGTCTCTCCTAAGACCGTCATTGTCAAATTTCCATCTTGGACATCAATAATAGTTTTAGTAGTTGCCATAAATGGTCTACCAAGCAATATTGTATGCTCTCTCATTCAATCTTTGGATTTTCTTGCATATCCAGAACCACAAAGTCAACAGGTATTATCGGTTTGTCTACCTGTACCAAAACATCCTCAACTATTCCCTCCGGATATTTAAGAGATCTATCCGCAAGTCAGGGACATAGTTGTGGGTTTTAAATCCCCTAGATTGAAATGTGAGAATATAGAGTAGGGCATCAAATTTATACTAGCACCTAAATCAAGCATTGCCTTAGCAACCTTCCTATCCCCCATAGTTATGTTTATAATAAAACTTCCAGGGTCTTTCAACTTAGGGGGTAGTTTGTCTTCAAGTACTGTAGCTAGAAATTTCTCGACACTACTACTGCTCATTCGATTCATACCTCCTTTTCTTAGTGTTCAACTCTTTGAAAAACTTGGCATATGAGGGCACATTCATGATCACTTCTAATAATGGTAAATTGATATTTACTTTAGAGAGCATATTAAAAAGATCATTGAATTGCTTATCTTGTTTGGACTCTTTCAACCGGTGGGGAAAAGGTACTTGCATCTGGTGTGGTTCTGTTGTCTTTTGAATTTTGGGAGTGTCGAATGACCCCCAATGAGTTTTTGAAAGCTTGTGAAGTTTAACACTTGTTTCTCCTTTTTGCGAGATTAGAACGTCGCCTTCTTTGTTAAATGAACTACAAGGTAGTTTAGAGATTTCAGTACTTGGTATTGACTACCTTACCACTTGAAGGGTTCTAACATCTTTTGCTTGTTCAGTTGGTACCGGGCAACTTCCCGGTTCTTTCTTTTGCATTTGTTCACCCGTTGCCTAACTTTATATTCAATTCTTTTAACCGAAGCCTCCATGGTGTTCAACCTTTGATTAGTCATCAGTTGGTTGTCACGACTAACTTGAATAAAAGCATTCAAGCTATCTTCTAAGGTTGGTTTAAAAGATTGGCTTGGTGGGTAAGGGTGGTTGTAGGTTGGGTGATTATAGGTGTTTGGATGATACTTTTGAAAATATTGGACTTCCTCTATGGCATTGACACTAGAATCACAAGTATTTGAACAATTATGAGTACCATGCCCAATTGAACAACACACTTCACATACCTCTTGATTTGAAATTTGGTGAGACGTGAGGAATTTCACTTGTTTAGTCAATTCAAAGAAGTTGCAAGGTTATCTCATCATCAAAGCCGACCTCATTGACCTTTGCTTTCCTTCTACCACCTCTTTGTTGGGAATTAGAACCCAATAGCTCATAGAGATTATAGGCTTCCTCTCATTGTCTTTTCTCCTACAAAGACCTCCAAAGACATTATCAACCATGTATTGACTCAGTAGTGTCAATCCATCGTAAAAGAATTGGTTTTGTAGGCTGTAGTGGAAAGCTATGATTTTGACATTGAATGAAAAGGAGTTTGAATCGTTCCCAAGCTTCATGAAAGGGCTCTTCATTCATTTGAGAAAATGTTGCTATCTTTGTTCTTAGATCAACGGTCTTTTGATGGGAATAGAACCTACCCATAAAAATTTCATAGATCGCCTCCCAAGTTTTAAGAGAACTCCGACTGTAGAGTAATGAACCATGACCAAGCTTTATCTTTGAGAGTGTAAGGAAAACACCTCATCCTAAGTTGATCTTCACTAATTGCATGTAGTGGAAAGGTTTGGACAATAGCATAGAATTCTCGAATGAAATGCAAAGGATCTTCATTAGGGATACCGTAAAAGGAAGGCAACAAAGAATAATGAATCTTTTTCAATTCATAATTCCTTGCAGCCTCTTGCAATTGGATGCCGGAAGTTATATTGCCAATGATTGGCATTGTATAGTCTTTCATCTTTTTCCGCCTATCTTCAGCATCTCCCATGTTTATTTGTAGTTGAAAATGATCCTCCTCCTATTGTGAATCAACATTTTGCTCTTAAAAATAATAGTAGATATCTCTAAAAAAATGCAAGGAAATTTTTTTTTTTTTTTTTTTAAACGAAGGGACACAATTTTTGAAGCAAACAAATTTATAAATTTTTTTTTTTTTTACACGCAAACTAAAATAAAGGAAAATACAATAATGGGTGACCTCCCATGTAGGACTAAAATTTATCGTCTTCTAGTAAGACGTTGCTTGGAGATTGCAGAATGAAAAACTCAATGTCTCCTCTTCATTGAATTCATTTAAGTTTCAATTTTGCCTTTCTGCAAATGTTCAACTAACTGTTCAACTTGAACTTCCACCTTTTTGATAGAAGCTTCCACAGAGTCCAACCGTTGATTGGTTTTTGATTGATTGTCCCTACAAACTTGAATAAAAGAATTCAAGTTGTCCTCCAGGGTTGGTTTATTTGGAATGCTTCGTGGAATAGGTGGGTGGAATTGCTGGCCTGCCTGGTTTGAGCTTTGAGGGAAAGGAGGGTTATTTTGCCTCCAAGAGAAATTTGGATGACTTCTCCACCCAGGATTATAGGTATTTGAATTGGGATCAAACCTTGGTCTTTGTTGATATGCTCCCAACACATTATATATTATATAAATATATGATAAAACATATAAATATATATATTTTTAATCAATTAAAGTGCATAAAATCATGGTTATTTTAGTGCTTTTTGAGCACTCATCAGTAGTCAGAAAGGTATGCCTCTTGTTAAGTGCATACTAACTTTGTTTAAAAGTGCATACTGACTTTGTTTGATTGTCCATCCCTGTGCTTAAATATATAAGTAAAACTTTGTAGGTAGATGGCCCACATAGTATAGGCTCTTGAGATATCTTTCAGGGAGTGAATCCACCTGACTATCGAGTGATCACTATGAAGTATAAAATCCTTTGAAATGAGATAATACTTCCAGTGTTTGAGGGCTCGAATGATAGCATAGAACTCTTGATCATAAGTTGACCATTTCTAGTGTGCTTCCTTGAGTTTCTCGTTGAATAATTCAATAGGGCTTGCCACCCTGAGATAACACTACTCCAATACCCACCATGGATGCATCTGTTTCAACTTCAAATACTTTGTCAAAATCTGACAAAGATAGAACTGGGGTTGTGCCGAGTTTTTCTTTGATGAGTTAGAAACTGTCTTCCTTCTCCTTACCCCAAACAAACTATCCTTTCTTGAGGCAATTGGCTATGGGTGCTACAATTGAATTGAAATCCCTTATGAATATTTTGTAGGACGATGTTAGCCTATGAAAGCTCCCAACTTCTTGTATTGATGTGGGGTTAGGTCATGATTGGATGGTGACAATTTTCTTAGTGTCCACTAAAATGCTTTCAAAGTTGAGAACATACCCCAAGAAAAGGAGTCTAGTGGTCATAAACTTGCATTTTTTGAGGTTGAGAAAAAGCTTGTGTTCCCTTAATATCTCTAAGACAGCTTGTAAATGCTCTAGATGCTCATCAGGGTTCTTGTTGTAGATTAGGATATCATCGAAATACACTACCACATAAGTACCATTGAGAGGCTTCAAAACGTGATGCATTAATCTTATGAAGGTGCTGGGAGTATTGTACAATCTGAATGGCATGACAAGCCATTCATACAGGCCTTCCTTGGTTTTAAAAGCTGTCTTCCACTCATTTCTTTTTCTAATGCGAATTTGGTGATACCCACTGTGAAGATCAAGCTTAGACAAGACAGTTGAACCTTGTAGTTTGTCAAGCATATCTTTTAACCTAGGAATAGGGAATCTGTACTTGACCGTGATCTTGTTAATAACCTTGCTATCAATACACATTTTCATTGTGCCATCCTTCTTGGGTACAAGTAGTGTAGGCACAACATATGGACTCTTGCTTTTCTAGATGAGATGCTTATCCAAGAGGTCTTCCATTATCTCTTATAGGAGCTCATAGTCTTTGGGATTCATTCAATAGTGGGGCGATGAGTGCTCAAAAAGTACTAAAATTACCATGATTTTATTCACTTTAATTGATTAAAAAGATATATATTTATATGATTTTATGATAATTTTATATAAATCTGTCTTTTCGGAATCAAGAGTATTTTTGTTATTTTTCAGCTATTTTCGCTTAAAAAAGTAACTTAAAGACTCAAAGAAAAATACTGGAGGCAATACATCACAAATATATTCATAAAATAAAACAGGAAAAGTCAACAAATATGGAAAAATTGGATAAAATTGGCACGTAGTCGCCCAGTAGTGCGCACCACAATGTCGAAGCTGCGTGCCAATCTGCCCCAATCTGTGCGCACCCGTGCCCATCTATGCCCAGTCCGCTGCACGCCCATTTGTGCCCAATAAGTGCGCGTTGCTACGCCCATTTGCCCCAATCCGCCCGCGCCGCCACGCCCCACTCTACCATGATGTCATCATTCACTACTCCGTATTTCCTCCATTTTTACTCATTTTCCACCCACTAGGAGATGCATAAACAATATTTCTTGTTTGAACATTGGGACCATTGTAAAAAGTTTCTATTTAAATCCAAGAAGGATTACCATGATTAGGACATTTCCTTAGCAATTCCTTGAATCTTTCCCATGCTTTATATAAATATTATCCTTCGTATTGTTGGTAGGAGGTAGTGCCATTCATAAGCTTGGAATTCTTTGTTGATGGGAAGTATTTCATCAAGAATTTCTCCGCCAAATCATTCCAAGTTGTAATGGAATCAGGTGGCAAAGAGTTTAGCCAAGCTCGAGCATAGTCTAGTAAAGAGTAAGGGAATAATATAAGTCTAAATGCCACATCGGTCACACCACAGAACTTAAATGCATCTACAACTTTAATAAACAATCTGAGATGAAGATGTGTGATGACTCAATGAAAGTAGAGTCATTAGCACATTTTTTTACTTAATATTTACATCTTTTATTCATTAAATATTATTTTTGGAGCCAAAAATATTAAAATATAAACTTTTTAGTGAAAAGGGATGAAAATATAATTTTGGGATTTTTTTTGGAATTTTTATGGATTTTTTATGAAATTTTAATGTAGGGCCTATCAAGAGCTACCACGTGGCCTACCACGCAAGCATAGGAGCTGAATGGGCAAGCCACGTGAACACTAAACCAATAGGGACAATCAATGATGTTACATTGAGGGTGATAAGAACAAACCACATGCCACATTTCAGCACGTCGTTGAATCGGACTTCGGAGCGCGGTCAAACAACACTACCATGTGTCACCACTATACCCATCCAATCGTTCCACTCGTACACCATGCTATCTGTTACCATGAATCATGTTGCGCCAAGTGATGTTGAGTCAGTAGGCATTGACTCAGACCGGTCTCCCCTACCATGCGTCGCACTCTGATTTGCCTGGTGAATTCTGTGTGCCACTTGTCGCGTTTTGATTAGTTGATGCTGTTAGTTTGCGTATTTTGATCTCTTCCTTTGATATGAAATGGATATGACGGTCTAGTTTGTACTTGAGCTATATTTAAGCCCCTAATCATCCCATAAACCCGAAGGGGACATCATTAGCATATTTTTGGTCAGTTTTTGGTAGAAACTCAATAGGAGATTAACACTACCATTTAAGAGATTGATTGTATTTCTTCTTCTACTCTTATATTTATCAATTTTTATGTTTTTATTTTTCAAAAATATGAGCTTTATGGACAAAATTATGTCTAGTTAATTTACTAATCTAGGGATTTGATGAACCCAATTTTCACCTTATGATGAACTTAATGAGTAGTATGCAATTTAATTGGTATGAGAGTGTGATTAAATAAATTACTATATGGTGTGTAGTTTACTTGAGAGAGGAATACATGTTAAGTTAGATTCAATTAATCATGTAATTAATTCATAATTATATTGGGAGAATTTTAGTGATTCACATGTTTAGAAAATTGAGGGATTAAGTATTCTTAGATATTTCCTTGTATATATTCTTAGTTAGCAAATCTGATTTAATTAATTGTTGTTATTTACTATTAGTTATTTAAATTTTGCTTCCTTAAAATATAAAAATACAAAAAAATTGATTTTTATTTTTCTTAGTTTTAAAAATTAGTTTATAATAAAATAATCTCCGTGAGAATGATCTTTTCTTATTATTATATTACTTGTTGCGATACATATACTTGTGTATTCATTGCACATACTTCGTGTGTGGCGATCAATGATGACCTTCTCTTTTTAATATGCTTAATTGTCAAACTCTTTGTAGCATTTCAAATATCAATAGCTCAAGCTGATAAGCTTGAATGTTTAGCCTTGTAATACTTGGATTCAGTCCTTCCAACGTAGGTATTGCATATTCATTCGTAGCTCTATCTCTATCATCCATCAAAAGCATTCGATTATTCAAGTTTAGCTCATTATTATTTATGTGTAATAAGTTAGCCATTTTTGTTCTCTTAAGTGACAACTTATTGTTTCCTTATTGACTTCAAAGTACGCTCAATTTTGAGATCTAAAGGCACGATTTCTCTTCCATGAACTCTCCTCATGCAATAGACTCAAATGTATTTCTAAAATCACTAAAAGAGATGTCTAAATTAAAAATAAATAAATACCAAATTACATAAGTAAAGGAAATTAACTAAAATAAATAAATAACTAACTATATAACTAAAAAATTAAAAATTAAAATTAAATAAAGAAAAATAAATAAAATAAAAGTAAAAAAATTAATTTATAATATTTATAATCTCGGCAATGGGGTCAAAAATATGATCGTTCACACACGAAGTGTATGTAATGAATACGTAAGTATACGTATTGCAATAAATAATATAATCATAAGAATAGATCTTTCCCATAGAGATTATTTTATTAGAAACTAATTTTTACAACTAAAAAATAAAATCAATTTTTTTTGTGTTTTAATATTTATGGAAGCAAAATTAAAATAACTAATAGTAAATAATAACAATTAATTAAATCGGATTTGGTAACTAAGAAGATATATATGAGGAAATATCTAGGAATACTTAATCCCTCAATTTTCTAAACATGTGAATCCCTAAAATCCCTCCAATCTAATTATGAATTAATTACATGATCAATTGAATATAAATTAGTACATATTTCTCTCTTAAGTAAATTACACACCCTATAGTAATTAATTTAATCACACTCTCATACCAATTAAATTGCATACGTTAAGTTCATCAATTATGGATCACATTGATGAGTGCTCAAAAAGTACTAAAATTACCATTATATTATGCACCTTAATTGATTAAATATATATATATTTATATGATTTTATCATATATTTATATAAATCTGTCTTTTCGGAATCACATGTATTTTTATTATTTTTCACGTATTTTCGCTTAAAAAAAGTAACTTAAAGACTCAAAGAATAATACCGGAGGCAATACATCACAAATATATTCATAAATTAAATAAGGAAAAGTCATAAAAAGATGAAAAAATTGGACAAAATGGGTCAAAAGGGTAAAAAATGTCAAAAAAGAGGAAATCGCGCACATAGCCACCCAACAGCACCGGCCAACGCGCGTAGCATGCCTAACCGTGCCGAACAATGCGCCCCCATCACACAGTCCGCACGTTCCACCGCGCCTATGCCACCATGACGTCATCATTGATGTCATCATTCACTACTCCGGATTTCCACCATTTTTAATCATTTTTCACCCACTCTTTCTTCCTCTCCTCACCTATAAATACCCTGATTCTCTTCATATCAAAACACACCTAAAAAAACACATCTTCTTCTCTCTTTCTTTCTCTCCATTTCTTAGTTTTAGAGTTCTTCTCTTTTTGAAAAGAACTAATTATGTTTTTGTAATTTATTTGCTTTTTGATTCAATAAATGGAAGTGTAAATTCTGTTTGGAGGTTTTCCAGCAACAGGAATAACATCAAAGTACTGTAAACATTTTATTTTCTTTGCAGTTATTTTTTATGCTTTATTCTTATATGTTATATTTAATTTGTGTGTGATTAAATTTAACTTTGCTGGCTATTTGTACACATGATATAATAATAACGTTGTTATGCTTGCGAAATATTAAATAGGTAAAAATCTCTAAAATGAATTGATTTTGTTTTTATTCAAGATTTTATATTAAGAATGTTAGAGAGAAATATATTATTTTTCATTACAAACTTAAATATGAAAATTAGATTTTAAGGTTTAGTTATCCAGTGTGATTTAGAGTAGTGCTCTTTTATTTGTTGGTACAATCGCTCGGTAGTTAGAGTGAAGCTCTATTTCAAAAGTTTTTATAAGAATTATTATTTGAAAATGTATTGACAACATATTTTCAGTAGTAATTTTAAAACTTGAAAGTTAATACTCGGATAATTAAATTCTTAGGTTTAATTTGGACACCTTGAATAAAGTTTAAACTGTCTAACCCCAACAAAGGTGGCATTTAAATGGTTCATTTTCAATATCTTAGAAAAAAGGAATTAATTTAATTAACCAAATTAGTTATAAACCCCACCCATAGGTGTTAATTGATTTGTTTAGTTAACAAAGAATATCTAATCCCACCAAAGGTGGTATTCATATAAAAAAGAGAGAATCAATAAATATCAATTTATATATTTAATAAACTAAATAATATAAGCAAGCATAATTAACTTAGTTATTATATCCATAAATACTCCACTATTATAAATGATAAAATTTGAATAAATGTTTATTAAATCCGTATCTATATTTATTTTTATGTTGTTAGATTAGAAACATAAAACCCAAATATCGTGACAGGATGTTTAGGATTTAATTTCGTTTTTAAAAGTTTGAATAATAAATTAAAAACCACATATATTCCTTCCTTAGATAGACCTTTGGAGTATACTTATCATTTTTTATGAAATGATTCGTGCACTTAAGAGAGTTTTATAAATATAAAACCAAAGTATTGGCAGGATCGAAAATTCCAGTTTTGTTGATCAAGTTTTTGGTGCCGTTTTCGGAGATGGAATCAAGTTTATGGCACAATTTGCGGGGATGGAATCAAGTTTTTGGCGAAGCCGATTCTGCTCATAATGGGGTAAATGGGCAGACGACACCTAGTTTGAAATCTATATGGTGTTGAATATCTCTTAATGAAGGTAAGATGCATGGTAGGTTAGTAGGTGTAAGGTCATTATAGGTAGATAGTAATTCTTTAACAACTTCAAGGATGGCATGAGTGAGAGGCTATTGTTCCATAGCCACTAATGGTAGCACCATCTTAGCCTTTCTGAGTTCATTTTCAAATTCGTTGGGTTTGTAATTAAGAAGCATTTTTAAATTTGTAGGGGGAGCTTTCCTTTGTAGGGAGTAAAGCTATTGATAACTATATTTTATATAGTTATTTTCCCCTATTTTATTGATTATAAATGCTATGTTCTCTGTATTTTTAGATAATTTTAGTTTAATAAATTAGTATTTACTATTTTTTATATATTTTAATAAAATTAAGTAAATTGTATCGAAAATGTACTTAAATGCTAATTTGTACCCAAAAATAGAATTTTAAATAAAAGAGTTATTAATTGCAATTTATAAAAGTTGAAAATATAATTTAAATTAAAATCGGGCTTAATTTCAGTTATTAAAAGTTTAAAATTTAATTTAAATTACTAAAAGGGTTAGATTGCAATTAAACAAAGTTGAAAATGTAATTTGAAATATATTTGTGGGTCAAAATAGAATTAAAAAAAATTTGAATTTTCTGCGCAGGAAAAGAATCGCACTCGCACAAATCACGACGTCCATCACCCACCGTTGGATCATCAAAACAACGATCCAGATTTGGCGAGTGCAATCCAGACGAGACACAAGTGCGTGCCCGGTATTTCTCGCACGTCGTGGCATGTCAGTGGGGCCCACCTGCCGCGTAGGCCGGCGTGCAGAGTGGGACCCACATGTCGGCTGCGCAGATTTCCCCAAGGTGCATCGCTGACCGTTGGATCTCTTGAACGGTCCAGATTGAAGCGCGTGGAACCAAGTTGTCGCGCACTGAACCGTTCGTGTAACAATCGTGTGTGACGCGGGTTATGGAAGCAGCGTTCATCCTCAGTTTTTACAGAATAAGAATCTGCCACGTGTCCCACTAATATTTAAGCAAATTATATTCCGACACATGGAATGTTATCATGAGCGCGAGAGCGCAGGATTACTCCCACGTTTCAGCGTTGTCTCCCGTGCGACAATCCTTCGCACGCCCGTTTCCCGCAGCCAATGAAATTCTGCCACGTGTCCGCATTAAATCCTCGCAGCGAATCAGACGCTGACACGTGGCATGCACTTTGAATTTCAAAAAATCAGAACGGCGGCCCTGTTTCACGCGTAAATTAAAATAATATTATATCGAATATCGATACACGTCGATTCTATTTTCGATACAAATTCCTTACGCGTTTAAAAAAAAAGAAATGTATTATTTTTGGATGTATTTTTTAGCTATAAATAGGAGATAGTTTTTAGTTTTAAAGAAGTTTTTTTTGGTTTAGAATTTTTGTGTTGTTCGGTTTTGGACTGCAGAACACGCAGAAGCCATTTTTTGGCTTTTGTTGTGTTCTGCGTGTGCCAAATATTTGGTCTATGTGATGTTTTAATTTTCCTTCTTGTTCTTCTAATTTTCTGCATATGTTGTAATTTTTATTTTAATTTAATGAAGTAATTTAATTTTTCTAGGGTTGTATTTGATCTAAATTTATGAAGTTTTGATTTTAATTATTTTTGATAGATTTATAAGACGTTCGATTTGTTCGTTCTATTTTGTGCTTAATGCTTTTTGATTATTTACGAATTTTATCAAAACGATTTGTGGCATAAAAATAAACTTGAGAAAGGCATTTTTGTGTATATTGCTCGTAAATAGAATGACATGTATGATGAAGGATAGGAATATACCCTAATTGTATGTGTGGCCATTTGAAAACTTAGAACTTAATGAATCTTGGTGAATTTAATTCTCATAGAGATATAGTGAATTAATTTAACGAGGTGTGTTTGTACGGAGCTCGGAAGAGATGTATGAATAAAAAAAGAAGTTTTCGGTTGACAAATTAAATGTACTAAAAAATATAAATCCAAAGAAAATAATATGATTGGAGTGGAATAATTTGGTGAAAAATTGCAATCCTAGAGTTCTCTTATTTTATTTTTAAACCTTTTCTTAATCAACGATTGTTTTGGATAAAATCAGAGAGATACAATTTTAGTACTCAACAAACTATAGTAACAAATCCTCGTGGGAACGATACTCTACTTACAAATCTTTATTACTTGTGACTGTGTATACTTGCACGATTTCTGTGTGTTGTAAAACCCACAACAGCTATCTTAGTACCTTTCGATCCAAAAATGATGATGTTTAGCCTACCCTTGTGTATTGCATCCACATCATATTCCCAGGGCCTTCCCAAAAGAATTTGACAGGCATCCATTTCCACCACATCGCAATGTACCTCATCTTATTAAAATTTTCCAATGGAAAATGGTACCCTCTATACCTCTTGATTTCCAAAAATGAGGATAGTTAGCAGGGCATGCTCTGATAATAGGAAGGGTTTCGATATTCGATTCGATATATTCTAATAGTCGATCCGATACCCGAGTCAAAAGTTATGGCCGTTTAAAGTTTGGACACCGATTTATCCAATTTTCTTATTCAAAAATTGTGAACAGTAGAACCCTTCTTCTTTTTACTAACCTTTTTTATTATGAAGAAAAAAGATGGAATGAACATAGAAATAAAAATCAAGCAAAAGATACAAAGATTTCAAAAAATCTACGAAACGAAATCCACATACGAAAACAACATCAATAATTCCAAAATACCAACCTTGTGATGCCAAGAAAGGATGATCTGTCCCTTCGATATGTCGTATTAAGGAATTCAATCCAGAACCCCCGAAAGAAAAGAAGAAAGCTTCCAAAAAAAGATTTTCATTGATGATATAAGTTCTTCCTCCATCACAAGGGTGCTCTTTTCTTTTATAAGTAAAAAAATGCTATACGTTATGCAACCTTTGTGAGGTATCTAGTTATGAAATATGCCTAATCCATCCGTAAAAAATAATAGCGTACAAATAATTATGAAAAATAAGACAAAATAAATTCCACAATTCACTCAAAATAAAATCGCTAAACATAAAAGGCAAATAATTAACTAAAACAAAAATAATTGCTTCCGAAATTAATCTTTGCGTTTGATATTCCAAATCTAACCCTTGTCAAGGATCATCAGAATATTTGTATGGTCTTGAGAATATTTTTTTGATATTGAGAATCTTTAGAATATTTTTAAGCACAATCTTGGTCGGCACCTGAATCTCTGTTATAGTTGCTTTGAACAAAAGTGAAAGCAAACATAATGGAACTTGTGTGACGAAAACGTTAAACCTTCGTTAGCTTATGCAAATGGTGGAATTGGAGTTCCAAAAAGGAGGATCTTTAGCAAGGCATTCTCGGATAATAGGAATGGTTTGGATCTTCGATTTGATATATTATAATAGTCGTTTTGATACCCAAGTCAACACTTATGACCGTATAAAGTTGGGACTCTGATTTATCCAATTTTCTTATTCAAAAACTGTGAATAGTAAAACCCTTCTCCTTTTTACTAACCTTTTTTAATATGAAGAAAAAAGATGGATTGAACATAGAAATCAAAATCAAGCAAAAGATACAAAGAATTCAAAAAAACTACGAAACGAAATCCAGAGAAAAAAACAACATCAACAATTCCTAAAAATCCCAACCTTGTGATGCCAAAAAAGCATGAACACTCAATTAGTTATGTCAAATTAAGGAATTCAATTAAGAACCCTCTAAAGAGAAGCATAAAGTTTCCTTAAAAAGATTGTCATTGATGATATAAGTTCTTCCGCCATCACAAAGGTGCTCTTTTATTTTATAAACAAAAAAACGCTATATGTAAAGCAATCTCTGTGGGGCTATTTAGTTGTGAAATGTGCCTAATCCATCCGTAAAAAAAAAAGCAGAAAAATACTTATGAAAAATAAGACAAATTAAATGCCACAATTCACTCAAAACAAAATAAATAAACATAAAAGGCAAATAATTAACTAAAATAAAAATAATTGCTTCCGAAATTAATCTTTGCATTTGATATTCCAAATTGATGAACGAAAACCAGCATCGCCGATTCTGTCAATACTTTGGTTTTATATTTATAAAACTCTCGCAAGTGCACGAATCATTTCGTAGAAAATGATAAGTATACTCCCAAGGTCGATCTAAGGAAGGAATGTATGTGGTTTTTAATTTATTATTCAAACTTTTAAAAACGAAATTAAATCCTAAACATCCTGTCACGATATTTTGGGGTTTTGTGTTTTTAATCTACTTACATAAAAATAAACATAGATTCAATAAATATTTATGCAAATTTTATCTTTTATAATAGTGGAGTATATATGGATATAATAACTAAATTAATTATGCTTGCTCATATTATTTAGGTTATTAAAGATATGAATTGATATTTATTGATTCTCCCTTTTTTGTATGAATACCACCTTTGGTGGGGTTAGATATTCTTTGTTAACTAAACAAATCAATTAACACCTATGGGTGGGGTTGATAACTAATTTGGTTAATTAAATTAATTCCTTTTTCTAGGAGATTGAAAATGAACCGTTTAAATGCTACCTTTGGTGGGGTTAGACAGTTTAAACTTTATTCAAGGTGTCCAAATTAAACCTAAGAATTTAATTATCCGAGTACTAACTTTCAAGTTTTAAAACCACTACTGAAAACATGTTGTCCATACATTTTCAGATAATAATTCTTATAAAAACTTTTGAAATAGAGCTTCACTCTAACTTCCGGGCGATTGTACCAACAAATAAAAGAGCATTACTCTAAATCAGACCGGATAACTAAACCTTAAAATCTAATTTTCAGATTTAAGTTTGTAATGAAAAATAATATATTTCTCTCTAACATTCTTAATATAAAATCTTGAATAAAAATAAAATCAATTCATTTTAGAGATTTTTACCTATTTAATATTTCGCAAGCATAACAACGTTATTATTATATCATTTTTAGAAACAGCTAGCACAGTTAAATTTAATCACAGACAAATTAAATATAACAAGTAAGAATAAAGCATAAAAAATAGCTGGAAAGAAAATAAAATCCTTACAGTACTTCGATGCCATTCCGTTGCTAGAAAACTTCCAAACGGAATTTGCACTCCCATTTATTGAATAAAAAAGCTAATAAATTACAAAAACATAACTAGTTCTTCCCAAAAAGGGAAGAACTCTAAAACTAAGAGAAACTAGCTAAAACATAAGAAAAACTAAAAAAACCTAAAAACTAAGAAATGGAGAGAAAGAAAGAAGAGAGAAGTGTGTTTTGAGGTGTGGTATGAAGTGAAGAGAAGGGGGGTATTTATAGGTGAGAATGGAGAGAAAAAGTGGGTGAAAAAATGTTAAAAAATGGTGAAAACGCGTAGTGCAAATGGTGAGGTCATTGATGACGTCAGCATGACATCATGGGGGCGGCTGCACGTGAAAAATGGGGCAAAATGGCGTCGGTCTTGTAGCGGAGGAGCTATTAGCGCGCAGCGCGCGCGGAAAAGCGGCGGCGTGTAGCGTGAGCGATGATAGCGTCTTGCGTTGCGTGTGGACGTGTGCCGTGCTGCACGCACGGCTAGGCGATGGCGCGCGCGGGATGGGCTGCTCCGGGCGCGATTTTCTCCTTTTTGACATTTTTGACCTTTTCACCCCATTTTGTCCAATTTTTCCATATTTGTTGACCTTTCCCCATTTATTTATTAATATATTTGTGATGTATTGCTTCTAGTATTCCTTTTTGAGTCTTTAAGTGACGTTTTTAAGCGAAAATACCTGAAAAACAATAAAAATACCCGTGATTCCGAAAAAGACAAATTTATATAAATATATGATAAAACAAATAAATATATATATTTTTAATCAATTAATGTGCATAAAATCATGGTAATTTTAGTTCTTTTTGAGCACTCATGACAAATCTAACCCTTGTCAAGGATCATCAGAATATTTGTATGGTCTTGAGAATATTTGTTTGATATTGAGAATCTTTAGAATATTTTTAAGCACACTCTTGGTCGGCACCGGAATCTCTGTTATAGTTGCTTTAAACAACATAACGGAACTTGTGTGACGAAAGCGTTAAACTTTTGTTAGGTGATGTAAATGGTGGAATTTGAGTTCCAATAAAAGAGGGTTGATGCGTATTTTCGCATGTGTACGAATCATTCAAGTAATAAAGTGTACAAAAGTATAGAATCGAACCCACAAGGAATGGCGTTACTAAGTACCGAAATTGACTATTCCTAATTTTATTTGAAAAGCAAATTTTTGAATTTGTTTAAGAAGTAAATTAACTTAAAACTAACACAAATAAAAAAATTTAATGTTCACAAATGATTAAAAATCCCGTGCCGAGAGTACTTTGGCCGGCGGCGAGATTCACTTGGCCAAAATCCGTGCTTCCTGCATGATTTTCAACATTTTCTCCGTAAGGTTTTCGCCGGCGGCGAGAATACTCTTGCCGGTGGCGAAATTCCAAATTTTGAAATTTTGTTCTCTTTTTATTTTCATTCAATCCCGATCATTGTACTTTGTCCCTAACTTCTCCAAAATCATGATTTTACCTAAATTTGCACTTTAAACACGAAATACCCGTGAAATGACATTTGTGGATTAAATAATCAAATAAACACAATTTTGACACAAATATCAACATTTAAATCATAACAAAAATGCAATAATTTAGCTCTTATCAACAACCCCCAACCAGCTTCTTGCTAGTCTCTAGCAAGAAAAGTGATCTATTTAATAAATTCAAAGGAGACATTAAGAGAAACTTCAAAGAAAATTTTATTCTATTTACAAAATTACATTAAGCGTATGCAATAAGCCTTTAAACCCCTAGGCGGCCCTAGTAGGACGAGTTGTAGTCTCGTGAGGGCTTCCAGTGATGATACCCACAAACATCTTACCTATAACTATCCTAACTTAAAACAATAAAATCACACAAAAATTAATTTGCACAAATGTCTCAAAAATTGTAAATAACACACAACACATAGAATAATTAAATGTCACCTAAGCTTTAAGAAATCTCAAATGCCAATTTCACTTTTGTTATTGACTCTTAAACATCCATCAAACCACAAACCAATAGCCATAATGCCCGGATAATATTATGCAGAGCATCCACAAACAAAAAGGTGAAATCTCAAACTCCATAGGCTCACTCTTCAAAACGCTCTCCACTAATGAAGAAAAATACACCACTTCGGATCAATAGGACTTATTAGGCTTGTAATGTTAGGCTTAGGTACTTGGTTAAGAAAGAACGGGAAGTGTCAAAATACAAATAATAGCACTTATTAGATTAAACACAACCAATTAAGTAAAAGAGTAACACCATTTAACCCAAATTGTTTCTTCCGATCATAACCCATTTTTCCAAAGATAAACAATAATTCTTCCTCAATCTTTCACCTCAGTACATCCATTACTAACACTCTTTTATTTACTAGAGTGTGAAGGCCCTTTTTTTTCTTTTCTTCTCTTTTTTTTATTATTCCATCCTTACTCCAATTGCTCTTGAAAAGTTTGTGTTCAAAATTAAGTGCTCTTAACAAATAAGGTAGGAATTATATATATATATATATATATATTTGGCTCAGTAAAAGGTAGGTTATAGAAGGCAAAAAGAAAGAAAAATAAGGCTAACAATATATTTAAATAGGCTCAAAGAGGTAACTAGTGATATAAGGATAACAAGGTAGGCTTAAAATGGCAAAATCGATCCAAAAATGGCCTACATCATCTCCTAAACAGTGCAATCCCAAATTATTTCGCCTCAAGAGGTTTTCAAATGAGTTCTAGAGTTCGTTGAGATCATAAAAATGTCCATGAAAAATTCGCACATAAGACTTCTCTAAGCATTTAGACTAATCAACCAAATCATAACACATACCAAAAGAGTCGCCTACTAGGTAAAATCAACATTTGAAATTATCTTTAAATCGAAGCAAAATTTAATGTCTTCTAAAAGCTACTTGTTATCACAATCACATTATTATCATCAACGTGCAAATTAAAATAAGTAAAATGCAAATAAAATAAAAACTAAAAATAAAAGAAATTAAATCAAAATGCAAAAAAATAAATGGAAAATCAAAATTAAACACAAATAAACACACAAACAAAACTAATAAAAATGAAGGGAAGAAAAGATTTACCGTTTACCGCACCCCCAACCAAAACCTTACATTGTCCTCAATGTAAGAAAGAAAAACTGTAAATGGCTTTTTTTTTACCTGCAAGACAAATAAAATAAGCAAATTTAATTAAAAATAAAATTATCATAAAATGAAGTGCAGAATTTAAAATTTCTAAAATAAAATGAGATAAAAGATGAGAAAACAAATCTGATGGGTTGCCTCCCATTAAGCGCTTTAAGTTATAGTCATTAGCTAGACTTTATGTCATCTTTCTGCTTGCTGAATTCTCCGTCAAAATATGGCCTCAACTGTTGTCCATTTACCTTGAAAGTTCCCTTTGTTTCATGACTGATCTCAATTGTTCCATAAGGAAACACCTTGGTTACTAGAAAAGGTTCTGACCAACGAGATTTTAGTTTTATTGGAAAAAGTTTGAGACGGTATTTATAAAGCAGCACTTTCTATCCCACCTCAAAGTTTTGCCTCAAAATGTGCTTATCATGCCAAACCTTCATCTTGTCCTTGTATATTCGGTCATTCTCATAAGCATCATTCCTCATTTCATCCATCTCATTTGTTGCAGATTTCACAAGGCAAGTTTCTAGTGGTAGCAATGGAGTTCTTTCCTCAAAAGTTTCCGAGATTAACTTTTCAAGAGTGTTAATTTGAAAACAAGAATGTACCTCACTTGGAAATTTCATTGCTTCAAAAACATCAAAAGTCACTTGTTCATCTTGCACCCGTAGAATGAGCTTTCCTTGCTGAACATCAATCAATGTTCTTCCAGTTGCAAGGAATGATCTCCCCAATATCAACGGTACCTCTCTATCTTCCTCCATGTCAAGCACCATGAAATCTACAGGGAAAATAAATTTGTCAACTTTAATTAAAACATCCTCAATTACCCCTCGAGGATATTTCACCGATCGATCCGCTAATTGTAGAGAGATTGAAGTGAGTTTTACTTCTCCCAGGCCTAGTTTTCTAAAAATAGAAAGTGGCATCAAATTAATGCTTGCTCCTAAATCACATAGGACTTTATCAAAATTGCAACTTCCTATAGTACACGGTATAGTAAAACTTCCTGGGTCTTTCAATTTCTGTGGCAGTTTTCTTTGAAGAACTGCACTGCACTCCTCATTTAGCATGACAGTTTCATAATCTCCCAGTTTCCTCTTCTTTGATAGAATTTCCTTCATGAATTTTGCATACTTGGGCATTTGTTCCAACATCTTTTCAAAAGGAATGTTAATATGCAATTTCTTAAAAATATCCAAAAATTTATCAAATTGATTATCAAGCTTTTTCTTATTCAATCTTTGAGGATATGGGATAGGAGGCTCATATTTCACATTTGGGGAAGGTTGAACATCTTGGGATGTTGATGGATTTTCTTTAGATTTTTCCATCATTTTCTCTGATTTCCCTTGCCATTCAAGTTCTTTACCGCTTCTCAATGTGATAGCCTTTACATGCTCTTTGGGATTTATTGTGTCATAGGCAATGATCCTTAAGACCTTTCTGCAATCTGCTTTGAAAGCTGCCCTAGTTGGTTTTGGATGTCCCTGTTTATTGCCTCTTGATTTCTGAAATTTGTTATTGTCTCCTCAATGAACTTTCCCAAAATTCCTTCCAAATCTGTTTGTTTCTTCTCTTGGGGTTGGTAGGAAGATGATGACGATTTGAATCCCCCTTGGTTATTTCCCCATGACAAATTTGGATGATTTCTCCAACCTGGATTGTAGGTGTTCGAATATGGGTTATGTTGAGGTTTTTGGAAATTTGAAACATAATTTGCTTGCTTAGCATTTGGTGAAGAAAATGGATTTCCAGCTTGGCACTTGATACTAGCATGATTTCCACCACATAAATCACATTGTGTAGTTGGTTTGGATTCGAATTTGGATGACAAAGAATCCATCTTTCTTGAAAGAGCAGCAACTTGAGCCGACAAAGCATTCATTGAATCAATTTCATGCACTGCTGCTAGTCTTTTTGCAATTACCTGCTCGGAATGCCACTGATTATTGTTTTCTGCCATGATCTCTAATAACTCATGAGCATCCTCCGGTGTTTTTCCCATTAAAGACCCTCCACCTGCAGCATCAATCATTGCACGATAGTTTGAAACCAACCCATTATAAAATGTAGAGACTAGCAGCCAAATTGGTATACCATGATGTGGGCACTTCCTCAACATTTATTTGAATCTTTCCCAAGCTTCATACAATGATTCTTGGTCATATTGTGTAAAAGATGTGATTTCATTCCTCAATTTTGCTATCTTAGCAGGAGGAAAGAACTTGGACAAGAATTTCTGAACCAATTCATTCCATGTTGTAATTGATCCGGTGGTAATGAGTTTAGCCACTCCTTGGCTTTATCCCAAAGTGAAAAAGGAAAAACCCTCAATCTTATAGCATCTTCAGACACACCATTTATCTTGTAAAGATCACTCACCTCCAAAAAGTAAGCAATATGTACATTTGGATCATCCTTTGACATTCCCCCAAACTGATTTGATTGAACCATTTGGATAAAGGATGGTTTTATCTCAAAGTTATTTGCTTGAACAGTTGGCCTCCTTATACCCGAAGTAGTTCCAACAACATTAGGCACAGCATAATCCCTCAAAGCTCTATGATTTCCACCTCCCTCAACAAATGGTGGATCCATAGTTGATTGTCTATTAGAAGGTGAGGTTGAACGCCTTCTTTCTCGGTTTAGATGCCTAAATGTTCTATCAATCTCTGGATCAAATGGAAATTGCTTAAGGCTTCTTGTACGTCTCATACAACAATCCTAAAACCAGAAAATTAACTAGCACAGAAACAACACAAAGTTACCTTTTTTTATGATAAATGAAATAAAAGAGCCAAATATACAAAATTAAAAATGAAACAATGATAAAGAAAATTAACTTCAAATTAAAACTAAGATTAGGTAGTATCAATATTAATAAAATCAAACCATTCCCCGGCAACGGTGCCAAAAATTTGATGCGTATTTTCGCAAGTGTACGAATCGTTCAAGTAATAAAGTGTACAAAAGTACGGATATCGAACCCACAAGGAATGGCGTTACTAAGTACCGAAATTGACTATTCCTAATTTTATTTGAAAACCGAATTTTTGAATTAGTTTAAGAAGTAAATTAACTTAAAACTTACGCAAATAACAAAATTTAATGTTGTTCACAAATGATTAAAAACGCTAAGGCATTTGATTTCGCTAAATCAATTCAATCCGATTTCAAGTCACGTTATATGAAAATCAAAGTTAGAAGTGATGGTTGAAAAACCCAAACTTATATAATATACTCTCTCGAGTTATATTAGAATTACTTATCTATGAAAACCAACTATATTTCTATGAAGATTTAATCACAAATAATCACATTACGATTTATGGAATTTCTAGAATAACCATATACATCATGCATTAGGTGTCAAACTCGCATTCAACATACGGTATTTATCACAAGAAGCATTCATTACACATCTCCTCTCGGCCTCAATATAATGCAACAAATCATCTAAATCTTGATCAGAAATTTAAAAGCATTAAGCATGGAAATAAATACTCAACTTTAAAACAACGAATTCATATAACGATAACACAAGAAATCATATTTTCTTGATTCAACTACATCATAGCCTTAGCAAAAACGAATTAGTTCATAACGAAAATAAGAACAAACATATTCTCAATTGAATCCATGAACAAACAATCTGAAAAAAATGCAGAAAATAAAAGCTAAGGAGAAGAGATGAAAAACTCTTGAAGAGGAAGACTTGGTAGCAACAATGGTGATGATCCTTCAAGCTTCTCCAACCTTTCTCTCCAAAATTTCCTTTTATCTTGCAAAAATAACTCAATTCTGCTCTCTCTGCCATCCCCCTCTTTCTCCATCATAATGTATATATAGATCTAGGGTTTGGGGGGAAATTTTGGAACAAAATAAAAAAAAATGTGTTTTTGGACGAAACTCGCCTGCGGTGACATTATTCTCGCCGCGGCGAGATTTCTGGCAATTTAATTTTTGTTTTCCAGATTTTGGCCGGCGGCGAGATAAGTTTACCAAAATTTGTGCTCTCGGGAAGATTTTCGCCGGTGGCGAGATGAATATGGCCGGCGGTGAGACACTTTGGCCGGCGGCGAGAGTACTTTGGTCGGCGGCGAGATTCACTTGGCCAAAATCCGTGCTTCCTGCATGATTTTCAACATTTTCTCCGTAAGGTTTTCGCCGGCGGCAAAATTCCAAATTTTGAAATTTTTTTCTCTTTTTATTTTCATTCAATCCCGATCATTGTACTTTGTCCCTAACTTCTCCAAAATCATGATTTTACCTGAAATTGCACTTTAAACACGAAATACCCGTGAAATGACATTTGTGGATTAAATAATCAAATAAACACAATTTTCACACAAATATCAACATTTAAATCATAACAAAAATGCAATAATTTAGCTCTTATCAAGGGTCTTCAACAAGGCATGCTCTGATTATAGGAATGGTTTCAATCTTCGATTTGATATATTATAATAGTCGTTTCGATACTGGAGCCAAAAAAGGATGATCACTCAATTAGATATGTCGAATTAAGGAATTCAACCAAGAACTCTCTAAAGAGAAGCAGAAAGCTTCCTAAAGAAGATTGTCATTGATGATATAAGTTCTTCCTCCATCACAAGGATGCTCTTTTCTTTTATAAGCAAAAAAACGCTAAACGTAATGCAACATTTGTGGGGTTATCTAGTTGTGAAATGTGCCTAATATATCCGTAAAAAATAAAAGCATAAAAATAATTATGACACATAAGACAAAAAATTCAACAATTCACCAAAAAAAAAATCGATAAACATAAATGGTCCATAATGAACTAAAACAAAAATAGTAGCTTCCAAAATTAATCTTTGCATTTAATATTCCAAATCTAACCATTGTCAAGGGTCTTGAGAATAGTTTTTTGATATTGAGAATCTTTAGAATATTTTTAAGCACACTCTTGGTGGGCATATAAATCTCTGCTATAGTTGCTTTGAACAAAAGCGAAAGCAAACATAACGGAACTTTTTCGAAGAAAATGTTTTATACCTTCGTTAGGTGATGTAAATGGTGGAATTTGAGTTCCAAAAATGAGGATCCTTTTCAAGGAATGATTTGATAAAAGGAATGGTTTCGATCTTCAATTTGATATATTATAATAGTTGTTTCGATATCCGAGTCAAAAGTTATGATCGTATAAAGTTGGGACTCTAATTTTTCCAATTTTCTTATTCAAAAACTGTGAATAGTAGAACCCTTCTCCGTTTTACAACCCTTTTTTACTATGAAGAAAAAAGATGGATTGATCATAGAAATCAAAATGAAGCAGAAGATACGAAGATTTCAAAAAAACTACGAAACGAAATCCACAGACGAAAACAACATCAACAATTCCAAAAAACCCCAATCTTGTGATGCCAAAAAAAGGATGATCACTCCCTTCGATAAATCAAATTAAGGAATTGAATCTAGAACCCCCTACAGAAAAGCAGAAAGCTTCCTAAAAAAGATTGTCATTGATGATATAAGTTCTTCCTCCATCACAAGGGTGCTCTTTTCTTTTATAAGCAAAAAAATGATATACGTAATGCAACCTCTGTGGGGCTATTTAGTTGTGAAATGTGCCTAATCCATCCGTAAAAAATAAAAGCATAAAAATAGTTTTGAAAAATAAGACAAAATAAATTCCACAATTCACTCAAAAGAAAATCGCTAAACATAACAAGCAAATAATTAACTAAAATAAAAATAATTGCTTCCGAAATTAATCTTTGCATTTGATATTCCAATTCTAACCCATGTCAAGGATCATCAAAATATTTTTATGGTCTTGACAATATTTTTTTGATATTGAGAATATTTAGAATAATTTTAAGCACACTCTTGGTTGGCATCTGAATCTCTGTTATAGTTGCTTGTACAAAAGCGAAAGCAAACATTACAGAACTATTGCGATGAAAACGTTAAACCTTCGTTAGGTGATGTAAAAGGTGGAATTTGAGTTCCAAAAAGGAGGATCTTTAACAATGCTTGCTCTGATAATAGGAATGGTTATGATCTTTAATTTGATATATTATAATAGTCGTTTCGATACCCGAGTCAAAAGTTATGGCCGTTTAAAGTTGGGACTCCGATTTATCAAATTTTCTTATTCAAAAACTGTGAAGAGTAGAACCCTTCTTCTTTTTACTACCCTTTTTTACAATGAAGAAAAAAGATGGATTGAACTTGGAAATAAAAATCAAGCAGAAGATACAAAGATTGAAAAAAAAACTACGAAACGAAATCCACAGACGAAAACAACATCAACAATTCCAAAAAACCCCAACCTTGTGATGCCAAAAAGAGGATGATCACACCCTTCGATATGTCGAATTCAGGAATTCAATCAAGAACCCCCTAAATAAAAGTAGAAACCTTCCTAAAAAAGATTGTCATTGATGATATAAGTCTTCCTCCATCACAAGGGTGCTCTTTTTTTTATAAGGAAAAAAACGCTATACGTAATGCAACCTCTGTGGGGCTATTTAGTTGTGAAATGTGCCTAATCCATCCGTAAAAAATAAAAGCATAAAATTACTTATGAAAAATAAGGCAAAACAAATTCCACAATACACTCAAAACAAAATCGCTAAACATAAAAGGAAAATATTTAACTAAAGCAAAAATAATTGTTTCCAAAATTAATCCACAGACGAAAACAACATCAATAATTCCAAAAAACCCCAACCTTGTTATGCCAAAAAGAGGATGATCACACCCTTCGATATGTCGAATTCAGGAATTCAATCAAGAACCCTCGAAAGGAAAGAAAAAATATTCCTAAAAAAGATTTCCATTGATGATATAAGTTCTTCCTCCATCACAAGGGTGCTCTTTTCTTTTATAAGCAAAAAAACGCTAAACGTAATGCAACATTTGTGGGGTTATCTAGTTGTGAAATGTGCCTAATATATCCGTAAAAAATAAAAGCATAAAAATAATTATGACAAATAAGACAACAAATTCCACAATTCACCAAAAAAAATCGATAAACATAAATGGTCCATAATGAACTAAAACAAAAATAGTAGCTTCCAAAATTAATCTTTGCATTTAATATTCCAAATCTAACCCTTGTCAAGGGTCTTGAGAATATTTGTTTGATATTGAGAATCTTTAGAATATATTTAAGCGCACTATTTTTTGGCACTTGAATCTCCATTATAGTTGCTTTGAACAAAAGCGAAAGCAAACATAACGGAACTTATGCGACGAAAATGTTAAACCTTCGTTAGGTGATGTAAATGGTGGACAAAAAGGAGCATATTTAGCAAGACATGCTCTGATAATCGTAATGGTTATGATCTTCGATTTGAAATATTATAATAATCATTTCAATACCCGAGTCAAAAGTTATGGCCATTTAAAGTTGGGACTTTGATTTATCAAATTTTCTTATTCAAAAACTGTGAACAGTAAAACCCTTCTTCTTTTTACTACCCTTTATTACTTTGAAGAAAAAACATGGATTGGACATAGAAATAAAAATCGAGAAGAAGATACGGTGATTTCAAAAAAACTACGAATCAAAATTCACAGAAGAAAACAACATCAAAAATTGCATAAAAATGCAAGCTCGTGATGCCAAAAAAGGATGTCACTCCCTTTGATATGTCGAATTCAGAAATTCAATCAAGAACCCTCAAAAGAAAAGAAAAAATCTTCCTAAAAAAGATTTTCATTGATGATATAAGTCCTTCCTCCATCACAGGGGTGCTCTTTTTTTTATGAGCAAAAAAACGCTAGACGTAATTCAACATTTGTGGACCTATCTAGATTTTCATTAACTTAATTAACTTAGAGTTTTACTTAAATTAACTTAGCTTTTTAATTAACTTACATTTTCATTAACTTAATTAACTTAGCTTTCATTAACTTAAATTTTTACTTAACTTAACTTAATTAACTTAATAGCATGAAAAGTAAAGATCTAAGGGAGTTCTGTATAGGAGACTATTTCTTGGAAGCCTTTGTGCCACTAGTCTTTCTTGGGAACGTTGTTCTATCTAGGAGGATGGTTTTTATGGAGCTTTTGCACCACCATTCTTTCCTGGGAGCACTCTTGGTTAATACTGATTATGTTATTTTATCTTAAAAAAGAAATTAAAAAAAAAACAAAACAAAACAAATTTTTTTTTTTGAAACTATCTCCAAAATTTTAAGTTTTAATTAAAATCTGAGGAGTTAGTTTCTTTGTTTGATCTAGGTACAATTGTGTTTTGATGCATTAATTATTTGATTTGCACCTATATGTGTGTTATCTAAAACACTCAAAGTATGCCCCTAGTTTTAAGTACAGAAAAAAAATTGAAAATCAATAGGGCATGACTGAAAAAGTATAGGTAGACAACATTGTCTTAGTTGTAGGTTTAATTGACTCAATGATGAGGGGACATTGAGTTTACTTAAAATGCAATCCCCAAGTTACGTCTTGCTAAGATGTTAAACTAAGCGTTGGATGGGAGGCAACCCATCATTTTAGGTAATTTTCTTTTATTTGTTTTATTTACTTAATTTTATTGTTTATTTCATTTTAATTACATGTGAATAATTTTTAAATTGTTAAAACTAAAAATATTTGTTGAGATATTAGAAGTTCACAGCGATTTGTCTGTATACACTTTAATGATGAATATGATGGATGCACCTGCATTTTCCATTACTACTTGCACATTCTCAGGAAATAGGTAATCTTTCTTCTCTTTTCACTTTATCTTTAATTTACAGTTGTTACATTGAGGACAATGTAAGTTCTAGGTTGGGGGTGGTGAAAAGTTACCATGCTTAATTAAAACAAAGTTTTAACATGCTTATTTTTATGTTCACATTTTCATTTTTTTTTGTGTGTTTGGTTTTATTTCTATTTTGTGTGATTTAGTAATTTTTGGAATTTAAAAAAAAAAATTTCTCACAAAAATTTATCATTTCTTTAAATCAAATTTAAGTAAATAGTTAAGTCTTTTGTACTGTTAGATTAATTTTTGAAAACAAATCATGAAATATTTTGTAATTATTTTTGATAATTAGTTAGTTTTTGTCATAACTAGTATTTCTTGATAAGATGTAGAAATTATATTAAACCCAAAATCAGTGTTTATGAAGTTTTTTTAGTGGAGACTACTTTTGTGAGATAATTTGAGCCTAATTTCCTTTATTCAGGGTGAAATATGTATTTTTTTTACTCCAAACACATTTCTTATTTCTTCAATTTTTTAGATGATCTCTATAGGTAATGCATTGAATGTATGAATTTTTTCTCATCTTAGTAGAGTATCGTATATTTTTTTTTATTTTTTCTTAGATTAAATGATTTTAGTCGAAATTGATAGTATATGCTTATATCTCATTCATGCATGACTGCTACAAAAAAAAGACATATCTGGGGTTACCTAAACCAAGATCAAACAGAAAAGCCACAAAATTAACCTCTCACCAAAATCCAAAAAAAATGTACAATCTATACATGGGTTGACTCTCTAAAATATATATATTGAGAAATATCTTCAAAAAAATAGAGAGATAAAGAATATATAGTATAATCTACATACTATAACCTAATTGCCTACAAAGTTGTGAGTAAAGGCTAATTACAAAAGAAAGATATAGGAAATAATTCCCTAAAAACTCATTGCACTCTCTTCATTTGTAAAAGGCATATATCTTGAAATTCTTTCTTAGTATGAGTGTTTGAACCCATAGGATTCAGTGTTTTGAGAGTATTGACTAGTGAGGGATAGAGTCGAAGCGAATTCTGATTCATGACACTGAAATTGGGTGAAATTAAATTGATACATTTTTGATATGAAATATGAAAATGATTTTTGACTAATTATTATAATAAATCATGATTGTTTAAAGAGATTAAAATAACTTATGATTGAGATTTTAACTATGATCTTAAAGGAGATTAAAAATTATGAGACAGTTTTGTGATAAGTTGTTTTATTTTATTCTTAAAAATTAATTTTTGATTTTGTTGTAATTTTAGTTTTTGAGAGGATTGATTTTATTATTTCTTTTATTTTTTACATTTAGTTCAATGTTTGTAGGTATCATTACTGAAAACCCTCACGAGACTCAAATTCGTCCACTAGGGCAACCTAGGGGTTTAAAGGTTTTTTTCATAGGCTAAATGCAACCGTGTCAATCCACGAAAGTGATTTAGGAAAGTTTAATTTTTAGTTTTTATCGCTTCTCTTGCTAAAGGACTAGCAAGAAGTTGGTTGGGGGTTGTGATGAGTGCCCAAAAAGCACTAAAATTACCATGATATTATGCATATTAATTGATTAAAAATATATATATTTATATGTTTTATCATATATTTATATGTTTTATCATATATTTATATAAATTTGTCTTTTTCGAAATCACGGATATTTTTGCTTAAAAAACATAACTTAAAGACTCAAAAATTAATACTGGAAGCAATAAATCACAAATATATTAATTAATAAATGAGGAAAGGTCAAAAAATATTGAAAAATTGGACAAAATGGGTTAAAAAGGTCAAAAATGTCAAAAAGGAGGAAATCGCGCCACCCAGCTGCCCAGCCATGCGCCCAGCCGCGCGCTCCCACGCCCACGTTTGCGCGTGCCTTGCTCCATTTCTGCGCTAGCCATGCTCCTGTGCCGCATGCACCTGTGCGCACCCCAACTGCCCTCCACACGCGCCGCTGCCATTTCGCCTCATTTTCGCTCGCAGCCGCCCCCATGACGTCATGCTAACATCATTATTGATGTCAGTAATCACCATTCCGCATTTTCACCATTTTTTAACATTTTTGCACCCACTTTTTCTCTCCATCCTCACCTATAAATACCCCCCTTCTCTTCACTTCATACCACACTTCAAAACACATTCTCTTCTGTCTTTCTTTCTCTCTTTTCTTAATTTTTTTAGTCTTAATTAGTTTTTCTTATTTTTTAGCTAGTTTCTCTTAGTTTTAGAGTTCTTCCCTTTTTGAGAAGGACTAGTTATGTTTTTGTAATTTATTTTCTTTTGATTCAACAAATAGGAGTGCAAATTCAGTTTGTAGGTTTTCCAACAACGAGAATAGCATTGAAGTTCTTTAAGGATTTTATTTTCTTTGCAGTTATTTTTTATGCTTTATTCTTATATGTTATATTTAATTTGTCTGTGATTAAATTTAACTTTGCAGACTGTTTGTAAACATGATATAATAATAACGTTGTTATGCTTGCGAAATATTAAATAGGTAAAAATCTCTAAAATGTATTGATTTTATTTTTATTCAAGATTTTATATTAAGAATGTTAGAGAGAAATATATTATTTTTCATTACAAACTTAAATCTGAAAATTAGATTTTAAGGTTTAGTTATCCGGTCTGATTTAGAGTAGTGCTCTTTTATTTGTTGGTACAATCGCCCGGTAGTTAGAGTGAAGCTCCATTTCAAAAGTTTTTATAAGAATTATTATCTGAAAATGTATTGAAAACATGTTTTCAGTAGTGGTTTTAAAACTTGAAAGTTAGTACTCAAATAATTAAATTCTTAGGTTTAATTTGGACACCTTGAATAAAGTTTAAACTGTCTAACCCCACAAAAGGTGGCATTTAAATGGTTCATTTTCATTTCCCTTAGAAAGAAGGAATTAATTTAATTAACCAAATTAGTTATCAACCCCACCCATAGGTGTTAATTGATTTGTTTAGTTAACAAAGAATATCTAACCCCACCAAAGGTGGTATTCATACATAAAAGGGAGAATCAATAAATATCAATTCATATCTTTAATAACCTAAATAATATGAGCAAGCATAATTAACTTAGTTATTATATCTATAAATACTCCACAATTTTTAACTGATAAAATTTGCATAAATGTTTATTGAATCCATATCTATGTTTATTTTTATGTTCTTAGATTATAAAATACAATAAAACCCAAATATCGTGACAGGATGTTTAGGATTTAATTTCGTTTTTAAAAGTTTGAATAATAAATTAAAAACCACATACATTCCTTCCTTAGATCAACCTTGGGAGTATACTTATCATTTTCTACGAAATGATTCGTGCACTTGAGAGAGCTTTGTAAATATAAAAACCAAAGTATTGGCAGGATCGGCGATGCCGGTTTTCGCTCATCAAGTTTTTGGCACCGTTGCCGGGGTTGACTCCGTTGCGGGGATGGCATCAAAGTTTTTGGCAATCTCGATTCTTCTCATCAATGCGCGCGGACGTGGCCGTGCTGCGCGCGCGGCTCGGCGTGCGCGGGTTGGGCTGCTTCTGGCGCGATTTTCTTCTTTTTGACATATTTGACCTTTTCGACCCATTTTGTCCAATTTTTCCATATTTGTTGACCTTTCCCCATTTATTTATTAATATATTTGTGATGCCTTCTTCCAGTATTCCTCTTTGAGTCTTTAAGTGATGTTTTTGAAGCGAAAATACCTAAAAAACAATAAAAATACCCGTGATTCCGAAAAAGACAAATTTATATAAATATATGATAAAACATATAAATATATATATATTTAATCAATTAATGTGCATAAAATCATGGTAATTTTAGTGCTTTTTGAGCACTCATCACGTACCTTGCTTATAAAAGAAAAGGGCACCCTTGTGATGGAGGAAGAACTTATATCAATAATGAAAATCGTTTTTAGGAAGCTTTTTGATTTTCTTTCGGTGGTTCTCGATTGAATTCCGGAATTGTTGATGTTGGTTTCGTCTGTGGATTTCTTTTCGTAGATCTTTTTTAAATCTTCGTATCTACGGCTTGATTTTTATTTCCATTTTCAATCCATATTTTTTCTTCGTAGTAAAAAAGAGTAGTATAAAGAAGAAGGGTTCTACTGTTCACAGTTTTTGAATAAGAAAATTTGATAAATCGGGGTCACAGCTTTAAACGGCCATAACTTTTGACTCGGGTATCAAAACGACTATTATAATATATCAAATTGAAGATAGTAACAATTCCTATTATTAGAGAAAGAATTGCAATAGATCCACCTTTTTGGAACTCAAATTCTACCGTTTACATCACCAATCGAAGGTTAAACGTTTTCGTCGCACGAGTTCCGTTATGTTTACTTTCACTTTTGTTCAAAACAACTATAACGGAGATTCAGGTGTCGACCAAGATTGTGCTTAAAAATATTCTAAAGATTCTAAATATTAAACAAATATTCTCAAGACCATACAAATATTACAATTTTATTTTGAGTGAATTGTGGAATTTATTCTGTCTTATTTGTAATAATTATTTTTCTACTTTTATTTGTTACGGATGGATTAGGCACATTTCCCACCTAGATAGCCTCACAAAGGTTGCATTTCATCTAGCGTGTTTTGCTTATAAAAGAAAAGAGCACCCTTGTGATGGAGGAAGAACTTATATCATCAATGAAAATATTTTTTAGGATGCTTTTTGCTTTTCTTTCGGTGGTTCTCGATTGAATTCCTGAATTTGACATATCAAAGGGAGTGATCATCCTTTTTTGGCATCACTAGGTTGGGGTTTTTTGGAATTGTTGATGTTGTTTTCGTCTGTGGATTTCGTTTCGTAGTTCATTTTTAAATCTCCGTATCTACTACTTGATTTTTATTTCCATGTTCAATCCATCTTTTTTCTTCATAGTAAAAAAGGGTAGTAAGAAGAAGAAGGGTTCTACTATTCACAGTTTTTGAATAAGAAAATTTGATAAATTGGGGTCCTAGCTTTATACGGCTATAACTTTTGACTCGGATATCGAAATGACTATTATAATATATCAAATTGAAGATCATAACCATTCTTATTATCAAAGGAAGCATTTCTATAGATCCTCCTTTTTGTAACACATATTCCACCGTTTACATCACCTAATGAAGTTTTAAGGTTTCGTCGCACAAGTTCCATAATTTTTACTTTAACTTTTTTTAAAAGCAACTATAACGGAGATTCAGGTTCCGACCAAGATTGTGCATAAAAATATTCTCAAGACCATAAACATATTCTCAAGCCCTCATGAGACTACAAATCGTCCTACTAGGGCCGCCTAGGGGTTTAAAGGCTTATTGCATACGCTTAAAGTAATTTTGTAAATAGAATAAAATTTTCTTTGAAGTTTCTCTTAATGTCTCCTTTGAATTTATTAAATAGATCGCTTTTCTTGCTAGAGACTAGCAAGAAGCTGGTTGGGGGTAATTGATAAAAGCTAAATTATTGCATTTTTGTTATGATTTAAATGTTGATATTTGTGTGAAAATTGTGTTTATTTGATTATTTAATCCATAAATGTCATTTCATGGGTATTTCGTGTTTAAAGTGAAATTTCAGGTAAAATCGTGATTTTGGAGAAGTTAGGGACAAAGTACAATGATCGGGAATGAATGAAATTAAAAAGAAAACAAATTTTCAAAATTTAGAAATACCGCCGCCGGCGAAAATCTTATTCAGAGCACAGCGAAATTCTTCCTGAGAGCATGGATTTTGGCCAAGTGAATCTCACCGCCGGCCAAAGTATCATGCCACCGGCCATATTCATCTTGCCGCTGTCAAAAATCCTACAGAAATCACGGCGAAAATCCGTGCTCTCGGGAAGAATTTCGCCGTGCTCTGAATAAGATTTTCGCTGGCGGCGAGAATATTCTCATTGGCGGTGGTATTTCTAAATTTTGAAACTTTGTTTTCTTTTTAATTTCATTCAATCCCGATCATTGTACTTTGTCCCCAACTTCTCTAAAATCATGATTTTACCTGAAATTGCACTTTAAACACGAAATACCCGTGAAATGACATTTGTGGATTAAATAATCAAATAAACACAATTTTCACCCAAATATCAACATTTAAATCATAAAACAAATGAAATAATTTAGCTCTTATCATATTCAATCAATCCATATTCTTCAAAAAAAATAAGAGAAGAGAAAAAGAATGGGGCTACTGTTCACATTTTCAAATACAACAAAACATTTGACAAATCTGAGTTGTAATTTTTAATAGCGACAACTTATAACTTGAGTATCGAAATGAATATTATAATATATCAAATCGAAGATCATATTGATTCACAAAATATGAGTTGGCCTCTCTCTAGAACCTCATTTTTGTAAAGAAATTCCATTATGTACCTCACTTACTGCGAGTATAAAGTTTTTGTCGCACCACTTCAGTTTATTTACTTTCAGTTTTATTCGAAAGAGATATAAAAGAGATATTGATGTCGGCCAAGGGTTATTTATTTATGTATTCAATCAATCCATATTCTTCAAAAAAAAAATAAGAGAAGAGATAAAGAAAAGGGCTACTATTCACATTTTCAAAAAGAAAAAAACATTTGATAAATCTGAGTTGCAATTTTTGACGGAGATAATTTTTAACTCGTGTATCTAAATGACTGTTGTAATATATCAAATTTAAGATCGTATAGAGTCACATAATATGAATTCGCCTATCTTTGGAACCTCATTTATGTACCCAAATTCCATCGTTTACATCACTTACCATGGGTTAAAGGTTTTTGTCGTACCGTTTCCCTTTTACTTATTTTCGGCTTTTTTCAAAAGTGTTATAAAGAAGATATTTGTGCTAACCAAGGGTTATTTATTTATGTGTTCAATAAATCTCTATTATAAGAGAAGATAAAAAGAAGGGGCAAGTTTTCACATTTTCAAGAACAAAAAATCATTTGATAAATCTAAGTTGCAATTTTTAACGCCGATAATTTTTAACTCGGGTATCGAAATCACCATTGTAATATATTAAATCAAAGATCATACTGATTCTCACAATATGGGTTAGCCTCACTCTAGAACCTCATTTTTGTAACCAAATTCCATTATTTACATCAGTTACTGGGGGTTTAAAGTTTTCGTCACACCCCTTCAGTTTTATTCGAAAGAGATATAAAGGAGATATTGGGGTGGACCAAGGGTTTTTTATTTATGTATTCAATCAATCTATATTCTTCAAAAAAAATAAGAGAAGAGAAAAAGAAAGAGGCCAATGTTCACATTTTCAAAAACAAATAAAACATTTGATAAATTTGAGTTATAATTTTTAACGGCGATAATTTTTAACTCGGGTATCGAAACGACCATTGTAATATATTAAATCGAAGATCATATAGATTCACACAATATGAGTTCGCTTCGCTATGAAACTTTATTTTTGTACCTAAATTCCATCTTTTACATGACTTACCGGGGGTTTAAAGTTTTTGTCACAATATTTCCGTTTTACTTACTTTCGATTTTATTCAAAAGAGTTGTAAAGAAGATATTTGTGCCAACCAAGGGTTATTTATTTATGTGTTAAATAAATCTCTATTCTTCTCAAAAAATAAGAGAAGATAAAAAGAAAGGGACTATTGTTCACATTTTCAAAAACAACAAAACATTTGATAAATCTGTGTCGCAATTTTTAACAACGATAACTTATAACTCGGGTATCGAAATGAATATTATATATATCAAATCAAAGATTGTATTGATTCACACAATATAGTGGCCTCGATCTGGAACCTTATTTTTGTAATCAAATTCCTTTGTTTACATCAGTTACTAGGGCTTTAAAGTTTTTGTCGCACCATTTCCGTTTTATTTACTTTCAGTTTTATTCGAAAAAGATATAAAATAGATATTGGTGTCGGCCAAGGGTTATTTATTTATGTATTCAATCAATCCATATTCTTCAAAAAAAATATGAGAAGAGAAAAAGAATGGGGCTACTGTTCACATTTCCAAATACAACAAAACATTTGACAAATCTGAGTTGTGATATTTACCAACGATAACTTATAACTCAGGTATCGAAATGAATATTATAATATATCAAATCTAAGATCATATTGATTCACACTATATGAGTTGGCCTCTCTCTAGAACGTCATTTTTGTAACAAAATTCCATTATTTATCTCACTTACTTGGGGTTTACAGTTTTTGTCGCACCACTTCAGTTTTATTCGAAAGAGATATAAAGGAGATATTGATGTCGACCAAGGATAATTTATTCATGTATTCAATCAATCTATATTCTTCAAAAAAATAAGAGAAGAGATAAAGAAAAATGATACTATTCACATTAGAAAAAAACATTTGATAAATCTGAGTTGCATTGTTTGACGGAGATAATTTTTAACTCGGGTATCCAAACGACTGTTGTAATATATCAAATTTAAGATCGTATAGAGTCACATTATATGAATTCACCTCTCTTTGGAAACTCATTTTTGTACCCAAATTCCATCGTTTACATCACTTACAGTGGGTTAAAAGTTTTTGTCGTACCGTTTCCCTTTTACTTATTATCGGTTTTATTCAAAAGTGTTGTAAAGAAGATATTTGTGCTGACCAAGGGTTATTTATTTATGTGTTCACTAAATATCTATTATAAGAGAAGATAAAAAGAAGGGGCTACTATTCACATTTTCAAAAACAAAAAAACATTTGATAAATCTAAGTTGCATTTTTTAACAGCGATAATTTTTAACTCGGGTATCGAAATGACTATTTTAATATATTAAATCAAAGATCATATAGATTCACACAATATTAGTTGGCCATGCTTTGGAACCTTACTTTTGTACACCAATTCCATCGTTTACATCACTTACCTAGGGTTTATAGTTTTTGTCACACCATTTCCATTTTACTTACTTTCGATTTTATTCAAAAGTGTTGTAATGTAGATATTTGTTCCGAACAAGGGTTATTAATTTATGTGTTCAATCAATCTCAATTCTTTAAAAAAAATAAGAGAAGACAAAAAGAAAGGGCATACTTTTCACATTTTCAAAAACAACAAAACATTTGATAAATATGAGTTGCAATTTTTAACGGTGATAACTTTTAACTAGGTTATCGAAATGACTATTGTAATATATAAAATCAAAGCTCATATCGATTCACACAATCTGAGTTGGCCTCGCTACGGAACCTCATTTTTGTACCCAAATTCCATCATTTACATTACTTATCGAGGTTTTAAGGTGTTTTTTACACCATTTCCGTTTTACTTACTTCTGATTTTATTCAAAAGTGCTATAAAGAAGATATTTGTGCCGACTAAGGGTTTTTTATTTATATCTTCAATCAATGTCTATTCTTCACAAAAAACTAACAGAAGATAAAAAGACAGTTGATACTGTTAACATTTTCAAAAACAACAAAACGTTTGATAAATCCGACTTGCAATTTTTAACGACGATAAATTTTATCTCGGGTATCGAAATGACAATTATAATATATCAAAACAAAGATAGTATCGATTCACACAATATGAGTTTGCCTTTCTTTGGAACATCATATTTGTACCCATATTCCATCGTTTATATCACTTACCGCGTGTTAAAAGTTCTTGTCATACCATTTCCGTTTTACTTACTTTTGGTTTTATTCAAAAGTGTCGTAAAGAAGATATTTGTGCCAACCAACGATTATTTATTTATGTGTTTAATCAATCTCTATTTTTCAAAAAAAAAAAGAGAAGATAAAAAGAAAGGGGATACTTTTCACATTTTCAAAAATAATAAAACATTTGATAAATCGGAGTTGCAATTATTAACGGCGATAACTTTGAACTCGGCTATTGAAAAAAATATTATAATATATCAAATGGAAGAGCATATATATTCAAAAAATATGAATGGGCCTTGCTATAGAACCTCATTTTTGTACCCTAATTCCATTGTTTACATCACTTACTTGTGGTTTAAAGTTTTTGTAGTACCATTTACGTTGTATTTACTTTCGGTGTTATTTAATAGAAATATAAAGGAGATATTGGTGCCGACCAAGGGTTATTTATTTATGTATTCAGTCAATCTATATTCTTCAAAAAAAAAAAACAAGAGCGGAGAAAAAGAAAGGGGCTACTATTCACATTTTCAAAAACAACAAAACATTTGATAAATCTGACTCGCAATTTTTAACGGCGATAATTTTTAACTCCTATATCGAAAAGACTATTGTAATATATCAAATTGAAGATCGTATAGATTCACACAATATGAGTTGGCCTCGCTTTGGAACCTCATTTTTGTAACCAAATTCCATCGTTTACATCACTTACTGAGGGTTTAAAGTTTTTGTCGTACCATTTCCATTTTACTTACTTTCTATTTTATTCAATAGAGTAGTAAAGAAGATATTGGTGCCGACCAAGGGTTATTTATTTATGTGTTCAATCAATCTCTATTCTTCACAAAAAATAACATAAGATAAAAAGAAAGGGGATATTGTTCACATTTTCAAAAACAACAAAACATTTGATAAATCTGAGTTGCAATTTTTAAATGCAATAACTTTTAACTCAGGTATCGAAACTATTATTATAATATATCAAATCGAATATCGTATCGATTCACCCAATATGAGTTGTCGCACCATTTCAGTTAAACTTACTTTCAGTTTCATTTCAGTAGAGATATAAAGGAGATATTACTATCGACCAAGGGTTATTTATTTATGTATTCAATCAATATATATTCTTCAAGAAAAATAAGAGAAGAGAAAAAGAAAGGGTCTCTTGTTCCCATTTTCAAAAATAACAAAACATTTCATAAATCTGAGTTGCAATTTTTAACGATGATAATTTTTAACTTGGGTATTGAAATGACTATTGTAATATATCAAATTGAAGATCATATATATTCACACAATATGAGTTGTCCTTGCTATGGAAAATCATTTTTGTACCCAAATTCCATCGTTTACATCACTTACCGAGGGTTTAAATATTTTGTCGTACCATTTCCGTTTTACTTACTTTCAGTTTTATTCAAAAGTGATGTAAATAAGATATTTGTGACGATAAAGGGTTATTTATTTATGTGTTCAATAAATCTATATTATAAGAGAAGATAAAAAGAAGGGGCTACTATTCACATTTTCAAAAACAACAAAACATTTACTAAATTTGAGTTGCAATTTTTAACGGCGATAATTTTTAACTCGGGTATCGAAACGACTATTATAATATATTAAATCGAAGATTGTATAGATTCACACAATATGAGTCGGCCTTGCATTGGAACCTTATTTTGGTACCCAAATGCCATCGTTTACATCACTTACCAGGGTTTTATAGTTTTTGTCACACCATTTCCATTTTACTTATTTCGATTTTATTCAAAAGAGCTATAAAGAAGATATTTGTGCTGACCAAGGGTTATTTATTTATGTGTTCAATCAATCTCTATTCTTCTCAAAAAATACGGGAAGATAAAAATAAAGGGGATACTGTTAACATTTTCAAATACAACAAAAAATTTGACAAATCTAAGTTGCAATTTTTAACAGCGATAACTTATAACTCGGGTATCGAAACCACTATTATAATATATCAAAATCGAAGATTATATCGATTCACACAATATGAGTTGACCTGACTTTAGAACCTCATTTTTGTAACTAAATTCCATTATTTAATTAATTTACTGGGGGTTTAAAGGTTTTGTCGCACCATTTCCATTAAACTTACTCTCGGTTTAATTCAATAGAGATATAAATGAGATATTGGTGCCGACCAAGGGTTATTTATTTATGTATTCAATCAATCTATATTCTTCAAAAAAACTAGGAGAATATAAAAAGAAAGGGGTTACTGTTCAAATTTTCCAAAACAACAAAACATTCGATAAATCTGAGTTACAATTTTGAACGAAACTAACTTTAAACTCGGGTATCGAAATGACTATTGTAATATATTAAATGGAAGATTGTATCGATTCACACAATATTAGTTGGTCTTGCTATAAAACCTTAATTTTGTACCTAAATTTCATCGTTCACATCACTTATCGAGGGTTTAAAGTTTTTGTCGTACCATTTCCGTTTTACTTACTTTTTTATTTTATTTAATAGAGCAGTAAAGAAGATATTGGTGCCCACCAAGTTTTATTTTTCTATGTGTTCAATCCATCTCTATTCTTCAAAAAATATAACAGAAGATAAAAAGAAAAGGGTTACGGTTCACATTTTCAAAAACCATAAAACATTTGATAAATCTGAGTTGCAATTTTGAACGGCAATAACTTTTAACTCGTGTATCCAAATGACTATTGTAATATATCAAATGGAAGATCGTATCGATTCACACAATATGAGTTGGACTTGCTATAGAACCTCATTTTTGTACCCAAATTCCATCGTTCGCATCACTTAGTAGGGGTTTAAAGTTTTTGTCGCACCATTTTTGTTTTACTTATATCCGGTTGTTTTTGAAAGAGTTGTAAAAAATATATTTGTGCCGACCAAGGGTTATTTATTTATGTGTTCAATCAATCTCTATTCTTCAAAAAAAATAAGAGAAGAGAAAAAGAAAGGGGATATTGTTCACATTTTCAAAAACAACAAAACATTTGATAAATCTGAGTTGCAATTTTTAACGGCGATAACTTTTAACTCGGGTATCAAAATGACTATTGTAATATATCAAATCAAAGATTATATCAATTCACACAATATGAGTTGGCCTCGCTAGGGAACCTCATTTTTGTTACCAAATTCTATCGTTTACATCACTTACCGAGGGTTTAATGTTTTTGTCGTACCATTTCCGTTTTCTTATTTGCACTTTTATTCAAAAGTGATGTGAAGAAGATATTTGTGCCGACAAAGGGTTTTTTATTTATGTATTCAATAAATCTCTATTATAAGAGAAGATAAAAAGAAGGGGATACTGTTCACATTTTCAAAAACAACAAAAACATTTGATGAATTTGAGTTGCAATTTTTAATGGCGATAATTTTTAACTCGGGTATCAAAATGACTATTATAATATATCAAATCAAAGATCATATAGATTCACACAATATGGGTTGGCCTCGCTTTGAAACCTCATTTTTGTTACCAAATTCCATCATTTACATCACTTATCGAGGGTTTAAAGTTTTTGTCGTACCAATTCTGTTTTACTTACTATTTTATTCAATAGAGCAGTAAAGAAGATATTGGTCCCAAACAAGGCTTATTTATTTATGTGTTCAATCAGTCTCTATTCTTCAAAAAAAAAAATAAGAGAAGAGAAAAAGAAATGGGCTACTGTTCACATTTTAAAAAACAACAAAACATTTGATAAATCTGAATTGTAATTTTTAAGATCGATAATTTGTATGTCTCCTATCGAAATGACTATTGTAATATATCAAATCGAAGATATTATAGATTCACACAATATGAGTTGGCCACGCTTTGGAACCTCATTTTCGTACCCAAATTCCATCGTTTACATCACTTATCGAGGGTTTAAAGTTTTTGTCGTACCATTTCCGTTTTACTTATTTTCGGTTTTCTTCAAAAGGTATGTAAAGAAGATATTTGTGCTGACCAAGGGTTATTTATTTATGTGTTCAATAAGTCTCTATTATAAGAGTAGATAAAAAGAAGGGACTACTGTTCACATTTTCAAAAACAACAAAACATTTGATGAATATGAGTTGCAAGTTTTAATGGCGATAATTTTTAACTCGGGTATCGAAATGACTATTGTAATATATCAAATCAAAGATCATATAGATTCACACAAAATAATTTGGCCTCACTACGAACCTAATTTTTTTTATAAATTCCATCGTTTACATCACTTATCGAGGGTATAAAGTTTTTGTATTATGGTTTCCCTTCTACTTACTTACTCTTTTATTCAATAGAGTAGTAAAGAAGATATTGGTCCCGACCAAGGCTTATTTATTTATGTGTTCAATCAATCTATATTATTCAAACAATAATAAGAGAAGAGAAAAAGAAAGAGGCTATTGTTCACATTTTCAATAACAAGAAAACATTTGATAAATCTAAATAGCAATTTTTAAGATCGATAATTTTTATCTCGGCTATCGAAACGACTAATGTAATATATCAAATCGAAGATCTTATAGATTCACACAATACGAGTTGGCTCGCTTTGGAACCTCATTTTTGTACGCAAGTTCCATTGTTTACATCACTTACTGAGGGTTTACTGTTTTTGTTGTACCATTTCCATTTTACTTACTTTCTCTTTTATTCAATAGAGTAGTAAAGAAGATATTGGACCCGACCAAGGGTTATTTATTTATGTGTTCAATCAGTCTCTATTCTTCAAAAAAAATAAGAGAAGAGAAAAAGATAGGGGCTACTTTTCTGATTTTCAAAAACAACAAAACATTTGACAAATCTGAGTTGTAATTTTTAACGGCGATAATTTTTAACTCGAGTATCGAAGCGACTATTATAATATATCAAATTGAAGATCATATTGCCTCGCTTAGAATAGGGAAAAAATGGAGATATGGGTGCCAATAAAGGGTGATTTATTTATGTGTTCAATCAATCTCTATTCTTTCAAAAAATAAGAGAAGAGAGCAAGAAAGGTAATATTGTTCACATTTTCAAAAACAACAAAACATTTGATAAGTCTGAGTTGTAACTTTTAACGACTATGGTAATATATCAAATGGAAGCTCATATTGATTCACATAATATTAATATTCCTTTCTTTCTAACTCATTTTTGTACACAAATTCCAACGTTTACATCTCTTACCGAGGGTTTAAAGTTTTTGTCACACCATTTTCGTTTTAGTTACTTTCGGTTATTTTTTAATATAGTAGTGATGAGTAGAATCATGATCGAGAAATACTTTGATGAACGAAAACTTGATGAACGAAAACCGGCATCGCCGATCCTGCCAATACTTTGGTTTTATATTTATAAAACTCTCGCCAGTGCACGAATCATTTCGTAGAAAATGATAAGTATACTCCCAAGGTCGATCTAAGGAAGGAATGTATGTGGTTTTTAATTTATTATTCAAACTTTTAAAAATGAAATTAAATCCAAAACATCCTGTCACGATAGTTTGGTTTTTGTGTTCCTAATCTAATAACATAAAATAAACATATATACAGATTAATTAAATATAATCTAATAACATAAAAATAAACATAGATACAAATTCAATTAATATTTATCTAAAAATAAATATAAATACAGATTCAATAAATATTCATGCAAATTTTATCATTTATATTAGTGGAGTATTTAAGGATATAATAACTAAATTAATTATGCTTGCTCATATTATCTAGGTTATTAAAGATATAAATTGATATTTTATTGATTCTCTCTTTTTTATATAAATACCACCTTTGGTGGGGTTAGATATTCTTTGTTAACTAAACAAATCAATTAACACCTATGGGTGGGGTTGATAACTAATTTGGTTAATTAAATTAATTCCTTTTTCTAAGAGATTGAAAATGAACCATTTAAATGCCACCTTTGGTGGTGTTAGACAGTTTAAACTTTATTCAAGGTGTCCAAATTAAACATAAGAATTTAATTATCCGAATACTAACTTTCAAGTTTTAAAACTACTATTGAAAACATGTTGTCAATACATTTTCACATAATAATTATTATAAAAACTTTTGAAATAGAGTTTCACTCTAAATACCGGGCGATTGTACCAATAAATAAAAGAGCACTACTCTAAATTAGACCGGATAACTAAACCGTAAAATCTAATTTTCAGATTTAAGTTTGTAATGAAAAATAATATATTTCTCTCTAACATCCTTAATATAAAATCTTGAATAAAAATAAAATAATTCATTTTAGAAATTTTCACCTATTTAATATTTCGCAAGCATAACAACGTTATTATTACATCATAATTATAAACAGCTAGCACAGTTAAATTTAATCACAGACAAATTAAATATAACATGTAAGAATAAAGCATAAAAATAACTGTAAAGAAAATAAAATCCTTACAGAACTTTGACGCTATTCCCGTTGCTAGAAAACCTCCAAGCGGAATTTGTACTTCCATTTATTGAATCATAAACTAAAATATTACAAAAACATTACAAGTTCCTCTCAAAAAGAGAAGAACTCTAAAACTAAGATAATTGAACTAAAAACTAAGAGAAAAACTAAGAAAAGCTTAGAAACTAAGAAAGAAACTAAGAAAAACTCAAAAACTAAGAAATGAGAGAAAGAAAGAAGAGAAAAGTGTGGTTTTTAGGTGTGTTTTGAAGTGAAGGGAATGGGGGTATTTATAGGTGAGGATGGAGAGAAACAATGAGTAAAAAATGTTAAAACAAATATTAAAAAATGAAAAAACGTGTAATGGAAATGCTGAGGTCATCAATGACGTCAAAGATGACGTCATAAAGCGGCTGCACGTGAAAAATGGGGGAAACGCGTTGGTAGCGGAAGAGACTCTTTGGGCGCTGCGCCTTGTATGTCGCTTGCGCAGCTTCGGTCTGCGTGAACAATGCCGATCTTGGCACAAGCCTTGTTACAGGGTGACGCGATTTCTTTTTGACATTTTTTACCTTTTCTACCCATTTTGTCCAATTTTTCCATGTTTGTTGACCTTTTCCCACTTATTTATTAATATATTTGTGATGTATTGCTTGAAGTATTCCTTTTTGAGTCTTTAAATTGCGTTTTTAAGCCAAAATACTTGAAAAACAATAAAAATACCCGTGATTCCGAAAAAGACAAATTTATATAAATATATGATAAAACATATAAATATATATATTTTTGGTGCTAAGGGTTACTCAGCCAAATGCAATCCATTTCAGCAATGTTGTTTGGTTCTTCTAAATAAGGCTTGACACGATGGCCATTGACTTTGAACGTTTTTTGTGTCTTGGAGTCCAATTGTTCCACTACTCCATGTTCAAATACTTGAACTATTTTGAATGGTCCATCCCATCTTGATCTCTGCTTTCCTGGAAACAATCTCAAACGAGAGTTAAATAAAAGAACTTTCATTCCAGGGTGAAGAGTCTTAGGAACTAGCCTCTTGTCATGATAGCACTTAGTACGCTCCTTGTATAATTTGGCATTCTCATAGGCTTCATTCCTAATTTCTTCCAACTCATGAAGTCGAGTAATCGTTTTTCACCGCTTTATCTAAATCCATGTTTAACTCTTTAATTGCCCAAAGAAGCCTTGTGTTCAAGTTCAACCGGAAGGTGGAACGCTTTCCCAAAGATTAACCGGTAAGGGCTCATCCCAATAGGTGTTTTGTAAGCGGTGCGGTATGCCCATAAGGCATCATTTAACTTAAATGCCCAATCCTTCCTTGAAGGACGCCTGATGCGTTCCAATATTCCCTTAATTTTCCTATTACTTACTTCCACTAAACCTAAGTTTGAGGATGATATGGAGTAGCTACTTTATGTGTGATGTTGTACTTGTTTAGTACTCCATCAAAGAGTTTGTTACAAAAATGGATACCTCCATCACTTATTATAGCTCTAGGCGTTCGAACCTCTTGAATATTAAATCTTTCAAGAATTTCACAACAACATTAGCATCATTGGTTTTGGTGGGGATAGCTTCTACCCACTTGGACACATAATCCACAAAGAACCAAAATGTATTGAAAACCATTAGATGGGGGAAAAGGACCCATGAAGTCAATCCCCATACATCAAAGAGTTCAACAACTAAATTAGATGTCAAAGGCATTTCATCTCTTTTGCTTATGTTTCCTGTTCTTTGACATCTATCACATTGTGCACAAAACATATGAGCATCTTTAAAAAGAGTGGGCCAGAAGAATCCAGACTGTAATACCTTACGGGCTGTCTTTTCACCACCAAAATGACCCCCACAATGAAGTTCATGACAAAAAGTTAGAATGCCCTTATGTTCTTCTTCAGGTACACATCTCCGGATGACTTGATCTTGACCAATCTTGTATAAATAAGGGTCATCCCATAAATAGTCCTTAATAGTTTTAAAAAACCTTTTCTTGTCCTGATATGAAGTGTTAGGTCGCAAAACACCAGTGGCAAGATAGTTTACAATATCAGCATACCATGGGTTCGGACCTATGAAAAATAATTGTTCATTAGGAAAGGTTTCAACTATATCTTCATTACTCTCATCTTTAAGAGAATTAAAGTTAGAAATCAACCTAGACAAATGGTCAGCTACTAAGTTTTCACTGCCTTTCTTATCCTTGATTTCTAGGTCAAATTCTTGTAAGAGTAGGACCCACCTGATTAATCTTGGCTTGGCATTTGGTTTACTTAGTAGGTATCTTAAAGCAGCATGATCAGAATGCACAATCACTTTAGATCCTACTAAATAAGACCGAAATTTTTCTATTGAGTGTTTTGCTAGCATAGTAGATGACACGCAAACGTTTATCCACTCTTTGTCCCAAGACTGCTCCTATAGCATAATCAGAAGCGTCACACATTATTTCGAAAGGTAAAGACCAGTTTGGTGCCATAATAACAGGGGTAGATATTAGTTTCTCTTTCAAGGTATTAAAGGAGATAAGACAGTCATTGTTGAAATCAAAATAAGCATCTTTAGATAGCAAGTTACACAAGGGGCGACTTATTTTAGAGAAATCTTTAATAAATCGTCTGTAAAATCCTGCATGTCCTAAGAAGCTTCTTATCCCCTTCACAGATGTAGGGGGAGGTAGTTTGGATATCAATTCAACTTTTGCCTTATCAACTTCAATACCCTTGTTTGAAATTATATGTCCTAAATCTATCCCTTGTTGAACCATAAAATGACTTTTCTCCCAACTAAGGGTGAGATTGCATTCAATGCATCTTTCTAAAACCAAAGTCAATTTATGTAAGCAATCATCAAATGAGTTCCCAAAGACAGAGAAATCGTCCATGAAGATCTCAATGAATTTTTCCACCATGTCCGAGAAAATAGATATCATGCATCTCTGGAAAGTGGCAGGGGCATTGCATAACCCAAATGGCATTCTGCGAAAAGCAAATGTCCCAAAAGGACATGTAAATGTGGTCTTTTCCTGATCTTCTAGTGCTATGGGTACTTGATAATATCCAGATAATCCATCCAAAAAACAGTAAAATTCGTGCCCAGCTAATCTTTCCAACATTTGATCAATGAATGGAAGAGGAAAGTGATCCTTTTTCGTATATAAATTTAGTTTCCTAAAATCTATACACATTCTCCATCCAGTGATTATTCTAGTGGGCACTAATTCACTTTTGTCATTTTTAACAATTGTTATCCCAGATTTCTTTGGTACCACGTACCTCTGGACTAACCCACTTACTATCCGCAATAGGATAGATAATCCCTTCTTCCAATAATTTAAGAATTTCTTTTTTAACTACCTCTTGCATGTTTGGGTTTAGTCTTCTTTGGGCCTCTCGTACAGGTTTAGCACCATCCTCCAAGTTGATCTTGTGCATACACATTGTTGGACTAATGCCTCTTATATCCCCTATACTCCAACCTATCGATTTCTTAAACTGTTTAAGCACTTTGATGAGTTCCTTTTCTTGTGGTTTGGTCAAGGTTGAAGAAATTATCACTGGATAAGTTTCTCCTTCTCCCAAAAACACATATTTTAAGTGCTCAGGTAAGTCTTTGAGTTCAAGTTCAGGTGGATTGGCCTCTTTAATAGATGAAGAACTGGGTAGATTTAAGAGTGTACTAGATTTTGTCATTACTTTATTATTATCTAGTTGTTCAAGGTACCCCTTAATTTTTCATCTAAATCTTCTTCAACCTCTTCAAGTGTAAGAATGGTTTCAAGCTTGTCTTCTATTCTGGTTTGGAAAAAGGTGCTTTGGACAAGATTATCCAAAGGATCAACATCGAATATTTCATCGATGGCAGAAATAGAAGGAAAAGGTGAAGAATCAAAAACTTTAAAATGAACAGTCTCTCCTAAGACTGTCATTGTCAAATTTCCATCTTGGACATCAATAATAGTTTTAGTAGTTGCCATAAATGGTCTACCAAGCAATATTGTGTGCTCTCTGTCCAATGCTGGATTTTCTTGCATATCCAGAACCACAAAGTCAACAGGTATTATCAGTTTGTCTACCTGTACCAACACATCCTCAACTATTCCCTCTGGATATTTAAGAGATCTATCTGCAAGTTGAAGGGTCATAGTTGTGGGTTTTAAATCCCCTAGATTGAGCTGTAAGAATATAGAGTAGGGCATCAAATTTATACTAGCACCTAAATCAAGCATTGCTTTAGCAACTTTCCTATCCCCCATAGTTATGTTTATAATAAAACTTCCAAGGTCTTTCAACTTAGGGGGTAGTTTGTGCTGAAGTACAGCGCTAGAAATTTCTGATACTACTACTCGTTCATTCAGCTCATACCTCCTTTTCTTAGTGTTCAACTCTTTGAAAAACTTGGCATATGAGGGCACATTCATGATCACTTCTAATAATGGTAAATTGATATTTACTTTAGAGAACATATTAAAAAGATCGTTGAATTGCTTATCTTGTTTGGATTCTTTAAACCGGTGGGGAAAAGGTACTTACATCTGGTGTGGTTCTGTTGTCTTTTGAATTTTGGGGGTGTCAGATGAACCCCCAATGAGTTTTTCAGAAGGCTTGGTAAGTTTAACACTTGTTTCTCCTTTTTGCGGGATTAGAATATCGCCTTCTTTGTTACCTGAACTACAAGGTAGATTGTTAGAGATTTCAGGTAAACTGGTATTGACTACCTTACCACTTCGAAGGGTTCATACATCCTTTGCTTGTTCTGGTTGACTGGGAAACTTTCCTGGTTCTTTCTTTTGCATTTGTTCAGCTAGTTGCCCAACTTTAGATTCAATCCTTTTAACCGAAGCCTCCATGGTGTTCAATCTTTGATTAGTCATCAATTGGTTGTCACGACTAACTTGAATAAAAGCATTCAAGCTATCTTCTAAGGTTGGCTTAAAAGATTGGCTTGGTGGGTAAGGGTGGTTGTTAACCGACCTTAGTGTTGGATATTGGTTGTAGGCTGGGTGATTATACGTGTTTGGATGATACCTTTGAAAAGATTGGACTTCCTCTATGGCATCGACACTAGAATCACAAGTATTTTAACAATTATGAGTACCATGCTCAATTGAACAACACACTTCACAGACCTCTTGATTTGAAATTTGGTGGGTAGTGAGAATTTGCACTTGTTTAGTCAATTCTGCAAGTTGCAAGGTTATCTCATTATCAGAGCCAACTTCATTGAACCTTGCTTTTCTTCTACCACCTCTTTGTTGGGAATTAGAACCCAATAGCTCATAAAGATTATAGGTTTCCTCTGCGGTCTTTTCTCCTACAGCACTTCCAACAACATTATCAACCATGTATTGACTCTGTAATGTCAATCCATCATAAAAGAATTGGTTTTGTAGCTGTAATGGAAAGCTATGATTTTGACATTGAATGAAAAGGAGTTTGAATCGTTCCCAAGCTTCATGAAAGGGCTCTTCATACAATTGAGAAAATGTTGCTATCTTTGTTCTTAGATCAACAGTCTTTTGATGGGAATAGAACCTACCCATAAAAATTTCATAGACTGCCTCCCAAGTTTTAAGAGAACCCGACTGTAAAGTAATGAACCATGACCAAGATTTATCTTTGAGAGTGTAAGGAAAACACCTCATCCTAAGTTGATCTTCATTAATTTCATGTAATGGAAAGGTTTGGACAGTAGCATAGAATTCTCGAATGAAATGCAAAGGGTCTTCATTAGGGATACCGTAAAAGGAAGGCAACAAAGAATAATGAATCTTTTTCAATTCATAATTCCTTGCAGCCTCTTGTAATTGGATGCCGGAAGTTACATTGCCAATGATTGGCATTGTATAGTCTTTCATCTTTTTCCGCCTATCTTCAGCATCTTCCATGGTTGTTTGTAGTTGAAAATGATCCTCCTCCTATTGTGTATCAACATTTTGCTCTTAAAAACAATAGTAGATATCTCTAAAAAGGTGCAAGAAACCTAAATTTTTTTATTTTTATATATTTTTTTATTTTTTTATTTTTTTATTTTATTTTAATTTTAATTTAAACGAAAGGACACAATTTTTTGAAACAAACGAATTTATTTCATTTGAATTTTTTTTATTACACGCAAGCTAAAACAAAGGAAAATACAATAATGGGTGACCTCCCATGTAGGACTAAAATTTATCGTCTTCTAGTAAGACGTTGCTTGGAGATTGCAGAATGAAAAACTCAATGTCTCCTCTTCATTGAATTCATTAGTCTTTGCTTTGTTTTTGCAAATGTTCAACTAACTGTTCTACCTGAACTTCCACCTTTTTGATAGAAGCTTCCACAGAGTCCAACCGTTGATTGGTTTTAGATTGGTTATCCCTACAAACTTGAATAAAAGAATTCAAGTTGTCCTCCAGGGTTGGTTTATTGGGAATGCTTCTTGGAATAGGTGGGTGGAATTGCTGGCCTGCCTGGTTTGAGCTTTGAGTGAATTGGGGGTTGTTTTTCCTCCAGGAGAAATTTGGATGACTTCTCCACCCAGGATTATAGGTATTTGAATTGGGATCAAACCTTGGTCTCTGTTGATATGCTCCCAACACATTAACCTGTTCAGGTCCAGTTGTATCTCCTTGATATGGACAGGCTTCAGTACCATGTCCCATGTTGTTATACAAACCATATTGTTCATTATTGGTGTTGGTTTGTGTAGCGAGAAGGGCAACTTGCTTAGTCAATTGAACAAGTTGTTGTTGAACTTCATTACTGGAGTCGATTTCATGAACACCAGCTTTTCTCACTCGGGAGCTTTTCTGTTGGGAATTAGCACCCAACATCTCAAAGAGGTTATACGTTTCTGAGGCAGTCTTTTCTCCTATTGCTCCTCCTGCAGCGTTGTCGACAATGAACTGACATTGTGGTGTAAGTCCATCGTAAAAGAATTGGTTCTGCAACTGCAGGGGAAAGCTATGATGGGGACATTGAGTGAGAAACATTTTGAACCTATCCCAAGCTTCATGGAATGGTTCTCCTTCCATCTGAGAGAAAGTAGCAATCTTTCCTCTCAACTCTGATGTTTTTTGATGGGAATAGAATTTTCCCATGAATTTATTGTAAATGTTACCCCATGTCATCGAGAGAACACAGGGAAGTGACATCAACCAAGCTTTGGCCTTATCCTTTAAGGTGTAGGGAAAACATCTCATTCTAAGCTGATCCTCGTTTAGAATACCGAGAGGGAATGTTTGGACCGTAGCATAGAAATCTCTCATAAAGGAAAGAGAATCTTCATTAGGTAGCCCATAAAAGGAAGGAAGCATAGAAAAATGAATATTTTTAAGGTCATAATTAAAGCGACCTCACCCAATCGGATAGCGGCGATTCTTGCGTGCCAATCACCGGTCTTGCAAACTCCTTCATCGTGGTTTCCCTAACATGTTGGTTTTCCTCCATTTCTTTTGGTTCTAGTAAAGGATTAAGACTTGGTTCTATGTTTGGTTCAAAATCAGGTTGATGGGTAGAATCCAGTGTTGTTGACACTTGTTTAAATTTATGAATATTATTTACATATGGTGTAAGTGGGTTTCCTAAGGATCTCCTACCACGCATAGACTATTGTAAACGTAAATTTAAAACTCCTGTCAACAAAAATAAAAAATTTAGAGAAAATTTCCATGGCATTTAATACAAAACACTAGACAAAACTAGTTAAACCCTAAAATTTTTTATTATTTTTTTATTTTTTTTAAATTTTTGTTTTTAAATTTTTTTAAATTTTTTTTATTTTTTTATTTTTTTTATTTTTTTAAATACCATAATCAGTATTAACCAAGAGTGTTCCCAGGAAAGAATGGTGGTGCAATGGCTCCTTAAAAACCATTCTCCTAGCCAAAACAAAGTTCCCACGAAACACTAGTGGCACAAAGGCTTCCAAGAACTAGTCTCCTAGACAGAACTCCCTTAGATTTTTACTTTTCATTTCATTTAGTTAATTATGTATAAATTCAAGTTTTTTTTTATTATTTTTTTTACGAACGGTAATTTTATTTTACTATTCACGCTATCTTATTTCTTATTAACTTAATTTTTTTTATTATTTTTTTTACGAACGGTAATTTTATTTTACTATTCACGCTATCTTATTTCTTATTAACTTAATTTTTTTTTTGAAATTTTTAATTTTTAATTTTTTTTTATTATTCATGAACGGTAAAAAAAATATATTCAAATTTCAAATTTCTAAATTATTTTACCTATAAAAAAAAATTTATTTTATTTTATTTATTTGTTTATTTATTTATTTATTTTTTTTATTTCTTATGGATTTTGAAATTTGATTATTATTTTTTTATTAAAAATATCACAATTATTTACAGCACAAAAACTGTTTTTAAAATTTTGATAAATAATGTAAAAACCGTTATTGCTTCCCTGGCAACGGCGCCAAAAACTTGATGAGTAGAATCGTGATCGCCAAATACTTTGATGAACGAAAATTAGATGAACGAAAACCGGCATCGCCGATCCTACCAATACTTTGGTTTTATATTTATGAAACTCTCGCAAGTGCACAAATCATTTCGTAGAAAATGATAAGTATACTCCCAAGGTCGATCTAAGGAAGGAATGTATGTGGTTTTTAATTTATTATTCAAACTTTTAAAAACGAAATTAAATCCTAAATATCCTGTCACGATAGTTTCGTTTTTGTGTTCCTAATCTAATAACATAAAATAAACATATATACAGATTAATTAAATATAATATAATAACATAAAATAAACATAGATACAAATTCAATTAATATTTATCTAAAAATAAATATAAATACAGATTTAATAAATATTCATGCAAATTTTATCATTTATATTAGTGGAGTATTTATGGATATAATAACTAAATTAATTATGCTTGCTCATATTATCTAGGTTATTAAAGATATAAATTGATATTTTATTGATTCTCTCTTTTTTATATAAATACCACCTTCGGTGGGGTTAGATATTCTTTGTTAACTAAACAAATCAATTAACACCTATGGGTGGGGTTGACAACTAATTTGGTTAATTAAATTAATTCCTTTTTCTAAGAGATTGAAAATGAACCATTTAAATGCCACCTTTGGTGGTGTTAGACAGTTTAAACTTTATTCAAGGTGTCCAAATTAAACATAAGAATTTAATTATCCGAGTACTAACTTTCAAGTTTTAAAACTACTATTGAAAACATGTTGTCAATACATTTTCACATAATAATTCTTATAAAAACTTTTGAAATAGAGTTTCACTCTAAATACCGGGCCATTGTAGCAGAAAATAAAAGAGCACTACTCTAAATTAGACCAGGATAACTAAGCAGTAAAATCTAATTTTCAGTGTTAAGTTTGTAATGAAAAATAATATATTTCTCTCTAACATGCTTAATATAAAATCATGAATAAAAATAAAATCAATTCATTCTAGAAATTTTCACCTATTTAATATTTATAAGCATAACAACGTTATTATTACATCATAATTATAAGCAGCTAGCAGTTAAATTTAATCACAGACAAATTAAATATAACATGTAAGAATAAAGCATAAAAATAATCGTAAAGAAAATAAAATCCTTACAGAACTTTGACGCTATTCCCGTTGCTAGAAAACCTCCAAGCGGAATTTGCACTTCCATTTATTGAATCATAAACTAAAATATTACAAAAACATTACAAGTTCCTCTCAAAAAGAGAAGAACTCTAAAACTAAGAGAATTGAACTAAAAACTTAGAGAAAAACTAAGAAAAGCTTAGAAACTAAGAAAGAAACTAAGAAAAACTCAAAAACTAAGAAATGAGAGAAAGAAAGAAGAGAGAAGTGTGGTTTTTAGGTGTGTTTTGAAGTGAAGGGAATGGGGGTATTTATAGGTGAGGATGGAGAGAAAAAATGAGTAAAAAAAAGGATAAAAAAATATTAAAAAATTTAAAAACGTGTAATGGAAATCTTTGAGGTCATCAATGACGTCGGCATGACGTCATGAAGCGGTACCACGTGAAAAATGGGGCAGCAGCGTTAGGCGTCTTGAGAACTCTTTGAGGCGCTGCGCAGCCTTCGGTCTTGGCGTGAAACAGTCTGCGCGTCTTGGCGCTAAGCGTATGTATGGCAATAGGCGCGATTTCCGTCTTTTTGACATTTTTGACCTTTTCGACCCATTTTGTCCAATTTTTCCATGTTTGTTGACCTTTTCCCACTTATTTATTAATATATTTGTGATGTATTGCTTCAAGTATTCATTTTTGAGTCTTTAAATTGCGTTTTTAAGCCAAAATACATAAAAAACAATAAAAATACCCGTGATTCCGAAAAAGACAAATTTATATAAATATATGATAAAACATATAAATATATATATTTTTAATCAATTATTGTGCATAAAATCATGGTAATTTTATTACTTTTTGAGCACTCATCAAGTAGTAAAGAAGAAATTGGTGCCGACCAAGGGTTATTTATTTATGTATTCAATCATTATCAATTCTTCAAAAACAATAAGAGAAGAGAAAAGAAATGGGATACTGTTCACATTTTCAAAAAACACAAAACATTTGATAAATCTGAGTTGTAACTTTTAACGCAGATAACTTTTGACTCGGGTATCGAAATGACTATTATAATAAATCAAATCAAAGATCCTATAGATTCACACAATATGAGTTGGCCTCGCTTGTGAACCACATTTTTGTAACCAAATTCCTTCATTTTCATCACTTAACGGGGGTTTAAAGTTTTTGTCACACCATTTCTGTTTTACTTACTTTATGTTTTATTCAATAGATCGAGCTATAAATTAGATATTGGTGCCGACCAAGGGTTCTTTATTTATGTGTTCAATCAATCTCTATTCTTTAAAAAATATAAGAGAAGGGAAAAAGAAAGGGGATATTGTTCACATTTTCAAAAACAAAACATTTGATAAATTTGAGTTGTAAATTTTAACGACGATAATTTTTGACTCGGGTATCAAAACTAATATGGTAATACATAAAATCGAAGCTCATATTGATTCACATAATATTAATTTTTCTTATTTTTTAACCTTATTTTTGTACACAAATTCCATCATTTACATCTCTTAATGAGGGTTTAAAGTTTTTGTCACACTATTTCCGTTTTACTTACTTTTGATTTTTTTGAATATGGAAATAAAGGAGATATTGGTGCCGACCAAGGGTTCTTTATTTATGTGTTCAATCAATCTCTATTCTTCAAAAAAAATAAGAGAAGAGAGAAAGAAAGGGGATATTGTTGATATTTTCAAAAACACCAAATCATTTGATAAATTTGAGTTGTAAATTTTAATGGTGAAAATTTGTGACTCGAGTATCGTAAGGACTATGGTAATATATCAAATCTAAGCTCATATTGATTCATATAATATTTATTGTCTTTGCATTGTAATCTCATTTTTGAACACATATTCCATCATTAACATCTCTTACCGAGGGTTTAAAGTTTTTGTCACACCATTTCTGTTTTACTTACTTTTGGAACACATAAGAAAGGGGATATTGTTCACATTTTCATAAACAACAAAACATTTGATAAATCTGAGTTGTAAATTTTAACGGCGATAATTTTTTACTCGGGTATCAAAACTACTATGGTATTATATAAAATCGAAGCTTGTATTGTTTCACATAATATTAATTTTCCTTGAATTGTAACCTCATTTTCGAACACATATTCCATCGTTTACATCTCTTACAGAGGGTTTAAAGTGTTTTTCACACCATTTTTGTTTTACTTACTTTCGGTTTTATTCAATAGAGCAGTAAAGAAGATATTGGTGCCAACCAAGGGGTATTTATTTATGTGTTCAATCAATCTCGATGCTTCAAAAAAAAATAAGAGAAGAGAAAATAAAGGGGATATTGTTCTCATTTTCAAAAACAACAAAACATTTGATAAATATGAGTTGTAACTTTTAACGGCAATAATTTTTGACTCGGGTATCAAAACTACTATGGTATTATATCAAATTGACTCTTGTATTGTTTCACATAATATTAATTTTCCTTGAATTGTAACCTCATTTTTGAACAGTAATTCCATCGTTTACATCTCTTACCGAGGGTTAAAAGTTTTTGTCACACCATTTCTGTTTTACTTACTTTCGGTTTTATTCAATAAAGTTGTAAAGAAGATATTGGTGCCAACCAAAGGTTATTTACTTATGTGTTCAATCAATCTCGATGCTTCAAAAAAAATAAGAGAAGGGAAAAGAAAGGGGATATTGTTCACATTTTAAAAAAAAACCAAAACATTTGATAAATTTGAGTTGTAACTTTTAACGACAATAATTTTTGACTCGGGCATCGAAACTACTATGGTATTATATCAAATCGAAGGTTGTATTGTTTCACATAATATTAATTTTCCTTGAATTGTAACCTTATTTTTCTACACAAATTCCATGGTTTACATCTCTTACCGAGGTTTAAAAGTTTTTGTCACACTATTTCCGTTTTACTTACTTTCAGTTCTTTTAAATAAGGAATTAAAGGGGATATTGGTGCCAACAAAGGGTTCTTCATTTATGTGTTCAATCAATCTCTATTCTTCAAAAACAATTAAGAGAAGATAAAAAGAAAGGGGAAATTGTTCATATTTAAAAAAAAACATTTGAAAAATATGAGTTGAAACTTTTAACGGCAACAATTATTTACTCAGGAATCGAAACACTATTTTAATATATCAAATGGAAGCCCGTATTTTTTCATATAATATTAATTGTCCTTGCATTGTAACCTCATTTTTGAATACATATTCCATCGTTTACATCTCTTACTGAGGGTTAAAATGTTTTTGTCACACCATTTCTGTTTAACTTACTTTCGGTTTTATTCAATAGAGCAGTAAAGAAGATATTGGTGCCAACCAAGGGTTATTTATTTATGTGTTAAATCAATCTCGATGCTTCAAAAAGTATAAGAGAAGTGAAAAGAAAGGGGTTGTTGTTCACATTTTCAAAAAAACCAAAACATTTGATAAATTTGAGTTGTAACTTTTAACGACAATACTTTTTGACTCTGGTATCGAAACTACTATGGTATTATATCAAAACGAAGGTTGTATTGTTTCACATAATATTAATTTTCCTTGAATTGTAACCTTATTTTTCTACACAAATTCCATAGTTTACATCTCTTACAGAGGTTTTAAAGTTTTTGTCACACTATTTCTGTTTTACTTACTTTCAGTTTTTTAAATAAGGAATTAAAGAAGATATTGATGCCAACAAAGGGTTCTTCATTTATGTGTTAAATCAATCTCTATTCTTCAAAAAAAAAAATAAGAGAAGATAAAAAGAAAGGGGATATTGTTCATATTTAAAATACAAAACAAAACATTTGAAAAAAATGAGTTGAAACATTTAACAGCAATAATTATTTACTAAGGAATCGAAACACTATGGTAATATATCAAATTGAAGCCCATATTGTTTCATATAATATTAATTGTCCTTTCATTGTAACCTCATTTTTGTACACAAATTCCATCGTTTACATCTCTTACCGAGGGTTAAAAGTTTTTGTCACACCATTTCTGTTTTACTTACTTTTGGTTTTATTCAATAGAGCAGTAAAGAAGATATTGGTGCCAACCAAGGGTTATTTATTTATGTTTTCAATCAATCTCGATGCTTCAAAAAATATAAGAGAAGCGAAAAGAAAGGGGTTATTGTTCACATTTTCAAAAAAACCAAAACATTTGATAAATTTGAGTTGTAACTTTTAACGGCAATAATTTTTGACTCGGTTATCGAAAATACTATGGTATTATATCAAATCTAAGGTTGTATTGTTTCACATAATATTAATTTTCCTTGAATTGTAACCTTATTTTTCTACACAAATTCCATGGTTTACATCTCTTGCCGAGATTTTAAAGTTTTTGTCACACTATTTCTGTTTTACTTACTTTCGGTTTTTTAAATAAGGAATTAAAGGGGATATTGGTGCCGATAGAGGGTTCTTCATTTATGTGTTCAATCAATCTCTATTCTTCAAAAACAAATATGAGAAGATAAAAATAAAGGGGATATTGTTCATATTTTAAAAAACAAGAAAACATTTGAAAAATATGAGTTGAAACTTTTAAGAGCAATAGTTTTTTACTCGTGGAATCGAAACACTATGGTAATATATCAAATCTAAGCTCATATTGATTCATATAATATTAATTTTCCTTGCAATGTAATCTCATTTTTGAACACATATTATATCGTTTACATCTCTTACCGAGAGTTTAAAGTTTTTGTCACACCATTTCCATTTTACTTACTTTCTATTTTATTCAATAGAGTAGTAAAGAAGATATTGGTGCCAACCAAGGGTTATTTATTTATGTGTTCAATCCATCTCTATTCTTCAAAAAAATAAGAGAAGAGAAAAGAAAGGGGATATTGTTCACATTTTCAAAAACAACAAAATATTTGATAAATTTGAGTTGTAACTTTTTATGGCAATAATTTTTTACTTGGGTATCGAAACTACTATGGTATTATATCAAATCGAAGCTTATATTGTTTTGACATAATATTAATTTTCCTTGAGTTGTAACCTTATTTTTCTACACAAATTCCATCGTTTACATCTCTTATCGAGGTTTTAAAGTTTTTTCTCACACTATTTCCATTTTACTTACTTTCGATTTTATTTAGTAGAGTAGTAAAGAAGATATTAGTGTCGACCAAGGGTTATTTATTTATGTGTTCAATCAATCTCAATTCTTCAAAAAACAATAAGAGAAGAGAAAAGACAGAGGATATTGTTCACATTTTCAAAAACAACAAAACATTTGATAAATCTGAGTTTCAAATTTTAATGCGGATAAATTTTGACTGGGGTATCGAAATGACTATTGTAATAAATCAAATCGAAGATCCTATAGATTCACACAATATGAGTTGGCCTTGCTTCCGAACCACATTTTTGTAACCAAATTCCATCATTTATATCACTTAAAGGGGGTTTAAAGTTTTTGTCGCACCATTTCTGTTTTACTTACTTTATGTTTTATTCGATGGATCGAGCTATAAATTAAATATTGGTGCTGACCAAAGGTTCTTTATTTATGTGTTCAATCAATCTCTATTCCTTAAAAAATATAAGAGAAGGGAAAAATAAAGGGGATATTGTTCAAGTTTTCAAAAACAACAAAACATTTGATAAATTTGAGTTGTAAATTTTAACGGCAATAATGTTTTACTCGAGAATCGAAACACTATGGTAATATATCAAATCGAAGCTCATATTGATTCATATAATATTAATTTTCCTTGCATTGTAACCTCATTTTTGAACACATATTCCATCGTATACATCTCTTACCGAGGGTTTAAAGTTTTTGTCAAACCATTTCTGTTTTACTTACTTTCAATTTTATTCAATAGAGCTGTAAATAAGATATTGGTGCCAACCAAGGGTTATTTATTTATGTGTTCAATAAATCTCGATTCTTCAAAAAATATAAGAGAAGAGAAAAGAAAGGGGATACTGTTCACACTATTTCCGTTTTACTTAGTTTCGGTTTTTTTCAAAAGAGCAATAAAGGGGATATTGGTGCCGAAGAAGGGTTCTTTATTTATGTCTTCAATCAATATCTATTCTTCAAAAAAAATAAGAGAAGGGAAAAATAAAGGGGATATTGTTCAAGTTTTCAAAAACAACAAAACATTTGATAAATTCGAGTGGTAAATTTTAACAGCAATAATTTTTTACTCGGGTATTGATAAGTGCTCAAAAAGCACTAAAATTACCATTATTTTATGCACATTAATTGATTAAAAATATATATATTTATATTTTTTATCATATATTTATATAAATTTGTATTTCTCGGAATCACGGGTATTTTATTGTTTTTCAAGTATTTTTGCTTAAAAAGGTAACTTAAAGACTGGAAGAGGAATACTGGAAGCAATACATCACAAATATATTAATAAATAAATGAGGAAAGGTCAAAAAATATGGAAAAATTTGACAAAATGGGTCAAAAGGTCAAAAAGGAGGAAATCGCGCCGCCCAGCTGCCCAGTTCCGCGTGCACCATGCTCCTGTTCTGTACACGCATGTGCGCGTTCACCCCATTTTCTCGCACAATCGCCCCATGATGTCATGCTAACATCATCAATGATGTCAATAATCACCACTCCGCTTTTTCACCCATTTTTTATCTCCATCCTCACCAATAAATACCCTATTTCTCTACACTTCTAAACACACCTCAAAACACATCTTCTCTTCTCTTTCTTTCTCTCATTTCTTAGTTTTTTTTAGTTTTTCTAGTTTTTTCTTAGTTTTCGTTTTTCTTAGTTAATTTCTCTTAGTTTTAGAGTTCTTCTCTTTTTGAGAAGAACTAGTTATGTTTTTGTAATTTATTAGCTTTTTGATTCAATAAATGGGAGTGAAAATTCCATTTGGAGGTTTTCCAGCAACGGGAATAGCATCGAAGTTCTGTAAGGATTTTATTTTCTTTGTAGTTATTTTTTATGCTTTATTCTTATATGCTATATTTAATTTGTCTGTGATTAAATTTAACTGTGCTGGCTGTTTGTAAACATGATATAATAATAACGTTGTTATGCTTGGGAAATATTAAATATGTAAAAATCTTTAAAATGAATTGATTTTATTTTTATTCAAGATTTTATATTAAGAATATTGGAGAGAAATATATTATTTTTCATTACAAACTTAAATCTAAAAATTAGATTTTAAGGTTTAGTTATCCTGTCTAATTTAGAGTAGTGCTCTTTTATTTGTTGGTACAATCTCCCGGTAGTTAGAGTGCAGCTCTATTTCAAAAGTTTTTATAAGAATTATTATGTGAAAATGTATTGACAACATGTTTTCAGTAGTGGTTTTAAAACTTGAAAGTTAGTACTCGGATAATTAAATTCTAAGGTCTAATTTGGACACCTTGAATAAAGATTAAACTGTCTAACCCCACCAAAGGTGGCATTTAAATGGTTCATTTTCAATCTCTTAGAAAAAGGAATTAATTTAATTAACCAAATTAGTTATCAACCCCACCAATAGGTGTTAATTGATTTGTTAATTAACAAAGAATATCTAACCCCACCAAAGGTGGTATTCATATAAAAAAGGGAGAATTAATAAATATCAATTTATATCTTTAATAACTTAAATAATATGAGCAAGCATAATTATTTAGTTATTATATCCATAAATACTCAACTATTTTAACTGATAAAATTTGCATTAATATTTATTAAATCTGTATCTATGTTTTTTTTATGTTATTAGATTACAAACACAAAAACTAAACTACCGTGACAAGATGTTTAGGATTTAATTTCATTTTTAAAAGTTTGAATAATAAATTAAAAACCACATATATTCCTTCCTTAGATCGAAATTGGGAGTATACTTATCATTTTCTACGAAATGATTCATGCATAATGAGCGAAAACCGGGATCGCCGATTCTCGCAAATACTTTGGTTTTAATATTTGTAAAACTCTCGCAAGTGCACGAATCATTTCGTAGAAAATGATAAGTATACTCCCAAGGTCGATCTAAGGAAGGAATGTATGTGGATTAAATCCTAAACATCCTGTCACGATATTTTGGGTTTTTTGTGTTTTTAATCTAATTACAGAAAATTAGACATAGATTCAATAAACATTCATGCAAATTTTATCTTTTATAAATAGTGGAGTATTTATGGATATAATAACTAAGTTAATTATGCTTGCTCATATTATCTAGGTTATTAAAGATATGAATTGATATTTATTGATTCTCTCTTTTTTGTATGAATACCACCTTTGGTGGGGTTAGATATTCTTTGTTAACTAAACAAATCAATTAACACCTATGGGTGGGGTTGATAACTAATTTGGTTAATTAAATTAATTCCTTTTTCTAAGAGATTGAAAATGAACCATTTAAATGCCACCTTTGGTGGGGTTAGACAATTTAAACTTTATTCAAGGTGTCCAAATTAAACCTAAGAATTTAGTTATCCGAGTACTAACTTTCAAGTTTTAAAACCACTACCGAAAACATGTCGTCAATACATTTTCAGATAATAATTCTTATAAAACTTTTGAAATAGAGCTTCACTCTAACTACCGGGCGATTGTACCATCAAATAAAAGAGCACTACTCTAAATCAGACCGGATAACTAAACCTTAAAATCTAATTTTCAGGTTTAAGTTTGTAATGAAAAATAATATATTTCTCTAACATTCTTAATATAAAATCATGAATAAAAATAAAATCAATTCATTTTAGAAATTTTTACCTATTTAATATTTCGTAAGCATAACAACGTTATTATTACATCATAATTATAAGCAATAGCACGATTAAATTTAATCACGCATAAATTAAATATAACATGTAAGAATAAAGCATAAAATAACTGTAAAGAAAATAAAATCCTTACAGAACTTCGACGCTATTCCCGTTGCTAGAAAAAATCCAAGCGGAATTTGCACTCCCATTTATTAAATCAAAAAAGCTAAAATATTACAAAAACATAACTAGTTCTTCCCTAAAAAGGGAAGAACTCTAAAACTAAGAGAAATTAACTAAAAACTAAGAGAACAACTAAGAAAAGATCAGAAACTAAGAAACAAACCAAGAAAAGTCAAAAACCAAGAACTGAGAGAAAGAAAGAGAGAAAAGAATGTATTTGGAGGTTTTGAAGGTGTGAAGGGAATGGGGGTATTTATAGGTGAGGATGGAGAGAAAAAATGAGTAAAAAAATGTTAAAAAAATATTAAAAAATAAAAAAACGTGTAATGCAAATGATGAGGTCATCAATGACGTCAGCATGACGTCATTACTTGCACGTGAAAAATGGGGTGAAAACGCGTTGGGCGCGGAGGCTGTTGGGCGGCTAACGCGCGCGATGAACAAAACGATACCGGCGCGGTTCAGGTGCGCGGCGGGCGTGTCGGCGGCGCGTTTTTCTCCTCTTTGACATTTTTGACCCATTTTGTCCAATTTTTCCATATTTGTCGACATTTACGCATTTATTTATTAATATATTTGTGATGTGTTGCTTCCAGTATTCCTCTTTGAGTCTTTAAGTTGCATTTTTAAGCCAAAATACCTGAAAAATAATAAAAATACCCGTGATTCTGAAAAAGACAAATTTATATAAATATATGATAAAACATATAAATATATATATATATTTTTAATCAATTAATTTGCATAAAATCATGGTTATTTTAGTGCTTTTTGAGCACTCATCAGTGTTGACCAAAATAGAAACATCTATTGATGTGACCTCAGTCGATGATAGTGTACCTATTCCCTCAAAGTTAGAAGTAGGTCGATCCATTCAGATAGTGACATGTGTAGATCAAAATGCCTATAAATACCATTAAATATCCATTATTAAGGGGATCAATTTATCTCTTTAATCTTCTCTATAGAAAACCTATTGCAGTTAGGGGAGGTAACCCCATACCTTTAGATCATTCTTGGATCCAACTTTGGGTGCTCAATGGATAACCCCATAATGTAATCATTATCTTTGTCATTCAACAATGGACTAATAACCATCGGAATCACATCTTCCTTTGGCATAACCTTGGAATCAATCATTTGTGTAGATGTAGAGCCTCTAATAGGGAGTTAGAATTTCCTCGTTCAGTGAGGAACTTCCCGAGAGAATCTTATTGGTAATGAAACACTTACACAAACTACTTTTATTTAAACTCAAAGAAATATTACAACAGCACCCTCACTTAAAATACAAGATACAACTCACTTTTATTTAGATTTTGTTTCTTCACTCTCTTAGAAGCTCTTAATTTTTCTTGATTACAAATGGTCCTAGAGAAGTTCTATTTATAGGCTTCCAAAAACACTTCTTTACACCTCACAAATACTTATTAAATTATTTTTCCAACTACTTACATTAATTAGTCTTGATCTACAAAATATTAATCATACATATTTGTATTTATTAGTCTCACTCTATTATTAAATTATCTTCTATAACTATTAGCATTTATTGATATAATAAACAAAGTCTAAAATAAGTAATAATAAGTGACTTGTAGAGAATAATAAATCAAGTTTATGATCCAAAAGATCCGCCATACTCGATGTATCTACAACAAAACTAGATATGAGGTCATCAAGGTTAACTTTGAAAAACTCCATTCTATTTTTCAAAAAAATGGGGTAATTACGATGCACATATTGAATTATTGTAAGGTGGACATGACAAATCAGAATCATGGACTGAAATACTCTCAACAAATCAAATGAAAGAATTAATAAATTTAACAAAATGAAGGCAAATTCTCTATTTATACTAGAGACATAAATACTTATAATAAATATTCATTTCAAAATTAATTACAAATTCCAAAATTAGGTATATCAATAACCGTAAAAAAATTACACATTTGCAAAGAAAAAAAAATGTCAAATGCCAACTCAAAAGAAGCGAGCTCTTAATTTTTTTCTTAGGACTCTTCTTGATAGACCACCTCCATTCCCAAGGTGCTTTACTCGACGTGTTTGAATGGGGTACATTAGGGACAAGAGTTTCAAAAGGTTTAATGTAAGTTGGTCATAGACCACCTCCATTCCCAAGAAAGGTGTTAAGTATGTTCATTTTGATAGCCTGAGCCTGTAAGTTGGTCATAGGCCTCACCACCCCTCATCATAACCTGTCGTACAATATTTCTTGAGATGATTCCTATTCTAAAGTTTTACCACTCATCAAGGCTATAGAGTTGCATTGGTCCTTACCTTCTCTTCTTGGGTTAACAATTTTGTCACTTCGAAGGTTACCTTGAGGCCTTTGACTTATAGCCTGTGAAAGTTTCCCCATTTGAGTCTCTAATTTTTGAATTGAAGCCTCTTGAATGGAAATTTTTGCATTAAATGATTGGGTTAAGTCGTTGTTGTCTCTTTTAGGAAAACATAAAAACGTGCAAGTATACACGGTCACAAGTAATAAATTTTATAAGTAAGTTATCGTTTCCATGGAGATTTGTTACTATAGTTTGTTAAGTACTAAAATTATTTCACTCTAATTTTATCCAAAACAATCATTAATTGGAAGATAATTTAACTAACTAAAAAGTTAACAAAATAAAAGAAAATTATAGGATTACAGTTTTCACCAAATTAGTCCACTCGAATCATATCATTTTCTCTTGATTTATATTTTTTGTAAATTTAATTTGTCAACCAAAAACTTCTAATTTTATCCATACATCTCTTCCGAGCTCCGTATAGACACACCTCGCTAAATTAATTTACTATATTCCTATGAGAATTAAATTTACCAAGATTCATTACGTTCTAAGTTCTCAATTGGTCACACATACAATAAAGGTATATTCATATCCTTCATATATATATGTTATTCTATCCATGATAAATATACACAAAAATGACTCTTCCAAGTTTATTTGAGTGCCATAGATTAATTGGTAAATTTTCCAATAATCAAAAGCATTAAGCACAAATAGAATAAACAAATTAAAAATATAATAAATCATTCAAAAATAATTAAACTCAAGCTTCATAAATTTAGATAAAACGCTACCCTAGAAAAATTAAATTACAACACTTACGGAATATTCGCTCAAGAACACAAAGAAAATTAAAACATTTCTGCTTCTAAATTTTCTCGCACACCTAGAACACAACAGAAGACAAAAATGGCTTCTGCGTGTTCCACAGTCCAAGTCTCCTAAAACTGAACCCCAAAAACGAACCTTTCAATTTATCACAATAATCCCCTATTTATAACATCAAATCTCTAAAAACAAATATATTTTAAAATATATTTTTCTACACGTGGGAGACAAAATAATGTATCGAAAATAATAATAAAATCCGCATGGGGGACAAGATGCTTGAAACACGCAATTAGGTGTGTTAAATATATATAGCGCAAAATAGGGGAACGTGCGCCGCTGTTGATTTTCGTTTCAATTCATGCTGCCATGTGTCGCCAATTGATTCGCTACAAGATATAATGAGACACGTGGCAGCCACTTATTCGCTGTGAAGAGAGAGTGAACGAAGAATGTGTCACAAGGGATTATTTCCATCGAGGACACGTGGCACACACGGAAAATGTTGGGATTTGGCGTCGTTTTTGTGTTTTTGTTTTAATTAAACACATGCCACATTTCATCTCCTGATTTTCTGAAATAATATTTGGGACACGCGGCATTGTATTACTCGTTGGAATGGTAGGGCACATGAAGCTTCTATGGACCACGTCATACGGGAAATGGCTTACGCATCAAACATGTGGGTCCACTCGAGATTATCGCGTCTAGATCTACGCGCCTCATCATAGTCGTTGATTTTCTGATCAAACGATGGGTGTCGCGCGTTGGTGATCACGCGAGTGGACTCGTTTTCCTACGTAGAAAATAAATTTCCTTAATTACAATTTAGCCCTCCAATTTAATTCAATTTAACTTTTAAACTTTTGCTAATTACAATTAAACAATATTTTCATTTAAATTATATTTTTAGATATTTATTATCTACAATTAAGTCCTTTTTCGATCCAAATTATTTAATTTTCTTAAATATATATTCCTTAAGAAACTAACAGTAAATATTAATTTATTGCATTAAAATTAACTAAAAATGTCAAGAACATAGCAATTATAATTAATAAAATAGATGAAAATAACTATATAAAATACAGTTATTAGTCGCTCATCATTCCCATTAACACATTTGTATTGTTCTCCATAGGTGGCTTCTTTTTTTGGGCTTGTGATTATTGTGGTTTGAAAACTAGATGGTGGAAATGATTGATGGTTGAATTGATTACCACCTTGATTATTGTTATTCCATGAGAAATTTGGATATTTTCTCTATCTAATGATATATGTGTTTGAGTATGGATTATTGTTTCGGCTCACATTACCCACAAAAATGCTCATTCAAGATTATGTGAAAAATTATCAAACAAAAGGGCTCCACCACAAAACACACAAGACACATGGGAATCTTAGATCTAGTTTATATTGGCTAGTGAGTTTCAAACCTTCAAAAGATTTACCAAAGATGACACTTGAGTTATAAGTGCCATGATATCATTTATCTCATGCATTCCAACTACTCTTATTGTGGCTGCCATTTTTTCCATTGGCCATTGATAATTATTGCTAGCCATTTTGTCAAGTAAATCATAAGCTTGATTGTAAGATTTGGATAGCAAAGCTCTATTAGTAGATGCATCAAAAATAGTTCTTGTTTGAGAATTAAGACCATTGTAAAAAGTCTCTATTTGAATTCAAGAAGGAATACCATGATGAGGACACTTCTTTAGCAATTCCTTCAATCTTTCCTTTGCTTCACATAAAGATTCTACTTCATATTTTTGGTAGGAGGTAATGTAATTCCTAAGCTTGGAATTCTTTGTTGGTGGGAAGTATTTCATCAAGAATTTCTTTGCCAAATCATTCCAAGTTGTAATGTAATTAGGTGGTAAAGAGTTTAGCCATATAGCTACATAATCAATTGAATATAACCTATTATGTATTCCTTTCTCAAGTAAACTACACATCATATAGTAATTAACTTAATCACACTCACATGTCAATTAAATTGCATAATACTCATTAAGTTCATCAATTATGGATCATATATAAAAGAATCATACATATCTACCTAAAAACTATGCATGCTATTTAATCAATCACTATTACAATACAAACATATGGTCTTAAAAATTTAGCATCAATTTTTTTTTAAATCGAGGTCATAAGGTTTTGGCCTCGATTATTTAAAAACAGAGGTCATAGATTTATCCTATGATCTCAGATATTTTAAAATCAAAGCCAAAGACATACCTTATAAATTTTATCTCTTTTACACCAAACACTAAAATTTTCTATTAATTGTTTTCCTCTCTTTTTTCTCCTTTTTCTATCTTTCTTTTTTTATTTTCCCTCTCTCTTTTTTATTTTTTCCTCTCTGTTGTTGTTTCTTTTCCTAGCTTTTCCCTCTTTTTTTGTTTTTTCCTTTTCCCAACTAGCTTTTCCTTCTTTTTTTTAATTTTTTTCCTCAGCCACTACTCAAGAATTTCCTTAACACTAGCTACCTAATCTGCATCTTCTTCCTTTTTTCCTTTTTTCTTCCTCTTCCCCAGGTAGCTGGTTTCTTAGCTTAGACTTTATTATGATTTGGGTTTGTCACTCTTCTTAATTTTCAATTTAGGATTTGTCACTTTTCCCTTCTCTTTCTTCCTAATATTGGTTGAAATTGCAAGTCGATATTGTTGTTGAATATTGAGTCTCTTATGAATATAAAGTCAGTCGTAGCTGAACAAAATTTACATCTAAGAGATAATAATTTAAGTTTTGAATAAGATGTAGAGCCAACTGAACATCCAATTTTTGAGGTGAAAATTCTTAAGCTCTTTTATGCTTTTTTCTTTAAGTTGATTTTTTTGAATTGTTTTTGGATTTTTTATGAATTTTTAATGCAGAGCAATTCAGAAGCTGCCATGTGGCCTACCGTGCAAGTAGAAGAGCTGAATAGGAAAGCCACACAGATGCCATGCAAGCAAGGACAATGAATCATAGATCATCATATGTGAGGAAGAAGAACCCCATGCATTGTGTTAGCACGATGTTCAATCCAAATTTAGAGTGCAATCAAATAGCACTGCCACCTATCGCCATGAAATTTCTCCATGTATTCCACCCATGCACCATACCATTTGTTATCGCGAATCACCTTGCACAGCGTGCCGCTAATTCTGTATGCAGTGACTTAGATCGATTTCCCTTGCCACCTTTCGCGCTCTGATTCGCCCAGTGAATTTTGTATGACACATGTCATACTATGATTGGATGGTGCAGTTCATTTTGCTTGTTTTGATCTCAACCATTGATCTGATGGTCTAGAGTGCACTTGAGTGATATTTAAGCCCCTAATCACCCCATAAACCCTAATGAGTTGCCATTAGCATAATTTTGGTCAATTCTTGGAGCCAAAAAGAAGAAAATATAGAAAAATTCAAAAGGGTATACAATTTTGGTGAAGATTCAAGAGAAAATTAGCACCACAATTCAAGAGATTGATTGTACTTTTTCTTCCACTCTTTTCTTTATCAAATTTTATGAACATAATTATGTGTAGTGAATTAATTAATCTAGGGATCTTATGAACCCAATTTTCACTATGTGATGATCTAATATTTTACCCTAATTATGATTTTAATTTAATTATAATATTTAATCTAAATTTTATACTATTTATTGTTTGGCCAAAAATTTATCTATAGAGGTAATTAAATAAGTTTGAGAGAATTATTTAATTGTTTGTCTTGATTAAATAACATGCATAGTTTCTAGGTAGAGATATATGATTCTTATATATGTGATCCATAATTGATGAACTTAATAAGTAGTATGCATTTTAATTTGCAATAGAGTGTGATTAAATTAATTACTAAATGGTGTATAGTTAGTTTACTTGAGAGATTGTAGGAGGATTGTAGCGAGCCACATGAATAGGATCCTCATCCTCATCTTCATCTGAGATTGTTTATTGAAGTTTTAGATTCATTTAAGTTCAGTGGTGTAACCAGGGAATCATTTAGGCTTAGATTGTTCCCTTACTCTTTACAAGACCATGCTCGAGCTTGGCTAAACTTTTTGCCACCTGATTCCATTATAACTTGGAATGGTTTGGGGGAGAAATTCTTGATGAAATACTTCCCACCAACAAAGAATGCTAAGCATAGGAGTGACATTACTTTCAACCAATAATACGAAGGAGAATCTTTATATGAAGCATTGGAAAGATTCAAGGAATTGCTAAGGAAGTGTCTTCACCATGGTATTCCTTCTTGGATTCAAATGGAGACTTTTTACAATGGTCTTAATGCTCAAATAAGAACTATTGGTGATGCATCTGCTAATGGAGCTTTGCTAGCCAAATCTTACAATCAAGCTTATGATTTATTTGCGAAAACGGCTAGCAATAATTATCAATGGCCAATGGACATAATGACAACCACAAGAAAAGTAGCTGAAGTGCATGAGGTAAAGAATATCAGAACACGTACAGCTCAAGTGTCATCATTGGTTAATATTTTGAAGGCTCAAAACTTGCCAGCGAGTATAAACCAAGTCAAAAATTCAAGAGTGTCGTGTGTGTTTTTTGGATGAGCTCATTTGTTTAATAGTTGTCCAAATAATCCTAAATATATATTCTATATGTGTAATATGAATCGAAGCAATAATCCATACTTGAACACAACCTTGGGTGGAGAAAACATCCAAATTTCTCTTAGAGTAATAAAACTAATAAAGGTGGTAAAAAAATCAACCATCAATCAATTCCACCACCTAGTATTCAACAACCACAAGCCCAAGAGAAGAAGCCACATACTAAAGAAAAGAAAAATGATTTAATGAGAAAGGAATATAAGACTGAAAAGGATAAGGAGAAACAATAAATTAACAAGGATGAGGAGGAACTAGTGGATAAAGAGAGCATCGAAAAGGAAATAATTCAACCATAGAAAAACAACCTTTACAAACCCATTATTCCTTTCCCTCAAGAACTACAAAAGAAGAAGGTTAGATACGGAGCTTTCAAAAAGCTACACATAAACATACCATTTGTAGAGGCACTTGAGAAAATGTTGTCTTTTGCCAAATCTATGAAGGATATACTATCAAAGAAAAATAGGATTTGAGATCATGAGACAATAACCTTGACTGAAGGTTGTAACGCCATCCTTGATAGAAAACTACCACAAAAAATGAAAGATCTAGGTAGTTTTGACATCGCTTGCACTATTGGAAACATCCATTTTGGCAAGGCAATATGTGACTTAGGTTCTAACATTAACCTTATGCATTTATCAATCTTCAAGAGACTAGGGGTTGGTAAATCCAAACCCACTTAAGTAACATTACAAATGACACATAGAGCAATTAAAAGACCTTTGGGTGTGGTAGAAGATGTTCTAGTAAAAGTATACAAATTCATCTTTCAGGTAGACTTCATTATGCTAGAAATGGAAGAGGACCATGACATTCCTATCATACTTAGTCATCCATTCTTAACAACTATAAGAGTACTCACTGAAGTACAATAAAATGCTTTAGTTATATTATTAATGCATTAAATGCTTTCAAGGCTCTTCACTTCCTTTTCTTTTTGCATTAAGTATCCATTGCATACACATTTATTTCATTTCAATTTAGCACTTGGTTGATCATGTAACTTTAGAGAAATTCATTTGAATTAGTTTTCCAGGTTAATATTGAGAGATCATATCATGAATATACTCTGGCTATTTTAGAGGGACTACAAGTTGAAGTTTGTTTTATAGTATCTTTGTTCTATACTTCTTTCTCATGTGCTTTATTCATCTAAGAACTTTCTCTCTAAATTTTATTTGTCTAACAATTGGCTTTGTAATTTTTTTTATATTGATTAAAGAGAAACGTGATGGTAGGCCTACTTACATAAAATGCTTTACTTTGTAAGTCATCCATCTGTTTGATGCTCACGCACATTGATAATTAAATCTAGTACTAAATGATTATGTTATTGTTCATCAGGTGCATGTTCCTATGCTAGTGCCCCTAGTGCCTAGTGTCTGGTTCCTGGTGATGACTTGTATAATTTGACATAATTTATCACTTCTCAACTTTAACTTTAGTATAATTTTATTTATATTTTTATTGATTTTAGAATTCGATATTATTATTTAAATTTTATTGTAGATTTGACTAAAATGAAGATCCAAAATTTAAAAAGCATATTATCTAAAGACTCAAATTTAAATGAAGATTTATCTAAATCAAATTTAAATGAAGATTTATCTAAATGAAATTTAAATGAAGATTTATCTAAATCAAATTTAAATTAATATTTATATAAACAAAAGAATAAATATTAATATAAAAAAGGGCATAGGGAAAGGTAATTGGTCTCAACGGAGGATGTTTAGCCTCTATTGATCCATTCGGAGTTTCCCATATGGGTGATTTCTTTTTTATGTTGACCATATCAATTGTTTTAACTAGTTCAATAGGTTTTGAGTTGATTTTGAAAGGAAAGGGTTGTCCTTTGGTTTCCCAATAAATTTCTAACCATTCAAAAAATAATAAATTTTGATGGTGTTCCTGGACATACCTAGGGAGTTTTCTAAAGCTGCTAGCCCTAACTATTTCCGAGTATGTTTTAAGAAACCATTTTTTTTTATTTTTTTGTTATAGGGAGCAGCTATGTCTAGACATAGGGTTTCTATGTCTAATATATTATGCTCTACAGTTAATACATTTAACTCATTGGTCCTAGTTGGTATAGTTGGAGCTTGGGAATAAGTTGGTGATGATGGAAGAATTGGAGACAATTGAGGTGAATTGTTCATCTCAAAATTTTTTTCAATAGTGTAAACTGGTCTTGGTATTGGTGTATTAAAATCTACAACTTTAAGTTTTGTCCTAAGGATATCTAAGGTAGAGGACCTAAGTTTGGATTTGAGTGGTAGATCCACAGATGAGAAGTCAGCTATAGAAACAGAAGAGTATCTCAAACTGGTAGACCTATCAAAACTAAGTTCGACACCACTATCTTTATATGATATAATTTCCCTACGTTCTGTATTTTGGATAGGTTCTTGGGTTTGATAAGGTTTAGACTCTGGCTGAGTTACACCTTCGAGAAACCACCTATCTAGAAATATGACTTGGCTCCAAGTAATAGGTTTGGGGATTGTTTTGTTGGACCTAAAAAGATTTATTTCTAAGAGAATGGTTTCTCCCTATAATAACCAAATTTTCTAGTACAAACTTAGTCTTATACTACCCTTCCTATGAATATTGTCCCAATGTACCTTACTTATGAGCTCTTACTCTGTTTTCACAGTATTCAATATTAGCGTGAGTGGTATCGAAACCAATATTCTAATAAGCTACCAACCCATCAACACTGAAAAAAAGGGTTAGCATAAAAAGCATAAGTGTCCGTGTGTATTTTATAATGAATTTAATAATGGATAATTCTAAGTAGATTATTCGAATAATATATCAATTAAGTAAAATTAACTAGTAAATCCTAAAACAAACACATTAATTATAAGTTCGATAAAAATATTTTCTTTAAAATTTAATAATTAAATTAAATAATCATTATTATTCATATAATTATTTGAATTAAATAAGTAAATTTTAAAAATAAAACAATATGAACATAAAATATGAAACAAATTCATTAATAACATCACCGGTTTTGGAATATGTATATTAAAGTAGATCAACGCCAATTTTCATAATGTGTATTAATGTATATTATCACCAAAGCCAAGAATCAACTTGGTTAAACATAAATAATATTACCTCTACTACCAATTCTTTGATAGTTAAATACCATTATATATATATATATATATATATATATATATATATATAACCATTGTCGAATTACAAAGCATTGATCCCCGTAACTTTACTAAATATAAATAATATTACCTATGCCGCCAATCCTTTGATAATTAAATACCATTATATATATTACCATTGTCGAATTACAAAGCATTGATCCCACGTACATATATATATATATATATATATATTGTATTTTTAGTTTCAAGTATCCAAAGCTAGTTGAAAGTTATAAAATAGTAACTTTTTGAACTCATTTTAAAAATATTGAAAAAAATATTAAAAAATTAATTGATAATTTCATAAATTGATTTAAGTTTAAATAAATATATTAATAGTAAAAATAATTTTAAGTTTTATGAATATGTACTGTTAAATACATGAGTGTAATATTATATGATAGTTATAATAGTTATACATGAAGTACAACTATTTGAAAAGCTAATTGAAACTTAATATTATAAAAAAAGTCATCTTTTAGAATACATCTTAAAAATATTGAAAAAAATATGAAAAGGTTAAGTGGTAATTTCATAAATTGATTTGAGTTTAAAAAATATATTAACAGTAAATATTTTATTTACGAAAATAGTTAACACTTATATTACTTTCAAATTCCCCATTTGGTATTTTTGTGTGATAAAACCTCTCATTTGACACTCATAGGACTAATGTAAAAATAAATTGTTATCTGAGATTTTATAGTGGAACTATCCTATACTCCGATGAATCCAACTTCGCTACAACTTGATAAGCTTGTAACTACCTAAAATGACAAACAAATCATATGACAACTTGTCATGAAAACCATATTGTAAATTAGTTCAGTTTGTTTGAAATAATACATGGATAAACAAGTTAAGAATATAATTATTGTATTAAAAATTAAAATACATAAATATAAACATATATTATAAATAAAAAATTCAAATAACATAAAATTTAAATAGAATGAAGAATCGAGACATGTTTATTACATAGTATCCTTAAGATAATTCTTTTGTTCACCATGGGTGTTAGAGAATTACATAAACTTATTTGCCAAGATATAATGATTAAATAATAATAAACTTACACCATAGTTTATTATACCATAAATTTCCAATTGTTTGAATATTATTGGAGGAACCTAACTCTAGATAGAAAATACAAAAAAACATTTATTTCTCTTTTCGTGCTCTCCCTTTTTTTCCTTTCCTTTCCTTTTTTATTTCTTTCTTTCTTCTTCTTCTCTACCCAGCTCTATTTTCTTTTCTTTTTTTCTTTTCCTTATTTCTTCCTCAATGAATGGGTATATATATAGACCCATGAGAAAATCTTTAAAGGAAAGAAATACTTCATAAGCGAATTAAGATAGAAACGGAAAAATTAATTCAGAAATGAATAAGAAAAGAAAACAATGTGGTTTTTGATTTTAAAGCAATTTTACTTCATAAAAAATTTCAACAATGAATAAAAAATGGCATAGATCTTAAATTAAATTTTCACACGAAAATTAAGTGCAATGGATTGAAACTTGTGTAGGATAGGTAGGTGTTACCCTTTTAACCTTCCCCTATGAAAGTATATTTACCTTATTGACTAACCATTAGACGTGATGTCCTTCAATTGTTCTTTCGTTTATGTAAGCCATGACATACTTCACATAAGAGTCTTTCTCAAAAATATTCAGCTTTCATTGTTATGTGTTTTGGCCATGAACATATGTCTGGTTCTGTGAGAGTCTCTAAAGAATTGAGCCCTATATAATTTCTCTTTCAAAGTGGCCCCATTCCTCCATCATATAGGTAATCCCTTATCTTTAAAAGTAATCTGTAAAGAGTAACCACATACTCCGTTCACTATTCTCTTCATAAGATCATTAAAGGCCTTAACTTACCCTATATCTTACGGGTATCACTATTTTCATCATAGGAATGTACTTGAGGGTAAACCCCCATAATGATCTTACTAAGTATTTACAATTAGGTTGTCCCTTTAAATTTAGATCTTGAGATCTCTAGTCAAATAGTTTGGGTTTCCTTTGCAAATCCATATTCATTCATAGGCTTCAGTCTCATTCCTCTTGATGACTTATCAACTAACTCTCGATTTAACCCTTTAGTTAATGGATCTGCTTTATTATCCTTTGACTTCATATAGTAAATAGAGATAACCCTAGTTGAGAGTAGTTGTCTAATGGTATTATGTCTATGACGTATATGTTGAGACTTACCATTATACATATTGCTCTATACCCTACCAATAGCGTATTGGCTATCACAATGTATACATATTGTAGGTACAAGCCTCACCCACTTAAGAATATCCTCTAAAAAATTACATAGCCATTCGGCTTCTTCACAATATTTATCCAAAGCAATGAACTCAGATTCCATTGTGGATCTAGCAATGCACATCTATTTAGAATACTTCTATGAAACAACTACAGTACCTAGTATGATGAATACACATCCATTGATAAAATTTGAGTCTTTTATGATAGATATCCAATTTGCATCACTATATCTTGCTAATAGAATTGGGTATCTTGTGTAGTGTAGTTTATAGCTATGAGTATATCCTAACTATCTAAGTAGTCTTGCAATACATTTCTAGTGATTAGATCCTATATTATTAGTATATCTATTTAGTTTACTTACAGCATAAGCTATGTCTCATCTTGTACAACTCATCAAGTACATAAGACTTCCTATCTTTCTAGAATATTCTAGTTGAAATACGCTCTCACTTTTGTTCTTAGATAGATATATAGATTTACATCTATTGGTTTTCTCACAATTCTAGAATCACTCTTGTTGAATTTCTCAAGTATTTTATCAACATGATGAAATTGACTTAGAATGAGATCGCTTGATATCCTTGATATCTTAATTCCTAGAATTACATCAGCTGGCCCTATGTCTTTCATAACAAACCTTGAATTCAACATAATGTTGGTAGATTTGATCATTTGATCATCACTACCCACAATTAGCATGTCATCAACATAAAGACATAAGATAACATAACCATCTTTTTTTGTCCTTGATATTTACACATTTATTATAATCATTGATTTTAAAGCCATTTGTCCTTATGAAATTATTAAACTTTTAATGCCATTGTTTTGGAGCTTATTTCAAGCCATATAAAGACTTCACCAATTTACATACCTTTCCTTCTTGCCCTAGGCATGAAAAACCCTTGGGTTAGTCCACGTAGATTTCTTCATCTAACTTTCCATTCAGAAAGGTTATCTTTACATCCATTCGATGTATTTCAGTGCTTTGTAGAGCGGTGATAACAATTATCATCCTTATAGATGTTATTCTTATCACAGAATAATAAGTATCAAAGTAATCAAGGCCATGCCTTTGTTTGTATCCTTTAATTACAAGCTTGGCCTTATACTTTTCAATTGATCCATCTAATTTATGTTTTCTCATAAAATATACTTGGTCCCTAGTATTTTATTACTTAGAGGTAAATCAACTAGTTCCCAAGTGTGATTTTACAAAAAGGACTCAATTTCACTATTAATGGCTTCTTTCCATTAAGGACCTTCAAAAGAACTTATAGCCTCTTCATAAGTTTAAGGTTCACTTTCTTGCAAGTAGGTCAAAAAATCTGGACCATAGGACATTTTTTGTCTTAGTCCTCTTGTTATGTTTGTGTTTAACCTCAACTTTATCATCAACCTCTTTTTTAGTTCTTTGATTTGACTATCTTCATTCATAGTCTGATACGTTTGTTTAGACAAGCTTGATTCTCCTTGATATTTACGTGAAAATACATGTTCAAAGAACGATGCAAACCTTGATTCCATTATCGTGTTATTGTGTATGTTTAGGATCTTTGACTCATGCAGAAGAAAATGATAAGTACTACTATTATGTGCATATCCAATGAAGATGCAATCTATCGGTTTTCGACCTATCTTCATCTTCTTAGGTATAGTTATGGCTACTTTAGCAAGACACCCCACATTTATAAATATTTATAGGAAGGTACACTTCCTTTAAATAATTCATAGGGTGTCTTATGTGTTTTTTTCTCGAGTACCTTATTTAAAAGACATTTAACTAACAAAATAGCTTCCCCTCATAAGTTCTGTGCAACACAAAACTTAATAACATTGCATCTATAATTTATTTTAAGGTACGATTCTTACATTCAATAACTTTATTTTGTTGGGGTGAATAAGGTGCTATGGTTTCATGGATAACTCCATGTTGTGCATAGAATTCACCAAATGGTACTTCATATTCACCACCACGATCATTGAGCAATACCTTGATCTTCTTATTGAGTTGATTCTCAACTTCTATTGTATAAAGAATAAATTTCTCTTTAGCTTCATCTTTGCTTTTAAGCAAATACACATAGCAATATTTTGTACTATCAACAAAAAAAGTAATAAAATACTTATTGCTATCTCTTGTTTGAAGAAATTTCAAATCACATATATCACTATGGATTAAGTTAAGGGGTTCAACGTTCCTTTCTATCGAATGAAACGATCACCTAGTCATTTTTTCCTTAACACAAGTCTCACACTTATGTTTTGAATCTATTTGGAATAATGGTATATGTTTCATGTTAATTAGTTTACACAATGTATCATAATTAACATGACCTAGTTTACTATGCCACAAGTTGGAAGACCCACACAAATAAGCAGAAGAATTAATCTAATTAATATTCTTAGATTTTACAGTCATTACATTGAGCTTAAATAGTTCATTAAATACATACCCCTTTCCTACAAACATCCCATTTTTTGTCACAATGGCCTTATCGGATTCAAACACTATCTAAAATCCATGATTACTTAGCAATCAGCTAAAAACAAGATTCTTACGAATGTCTGGCATAAAGAATACATTGTTTAATGTAAGCTCCTTCTCAAAGGTCATCTTCAGTTTGACTTGGGCTTGCCCTTGAATGGGTGAAGTAGTAGAATATCCCATGAAAAGATTCTTTCCATCTTTCACTGGTTCAAAAGTAGTGAATAGCTTCTTATATGAGTATATGTCCCTTATTACACCAGTATCAATCTACCACTCCTTTAGTTTTGATCCCACCAAGTTCACCTCAGAAATGAATGCACATACGTCAATATCATACATATCATGAGTTATGTCATCAACCATGTTTTCCTCACGGTTCCTATTTATTTTTGGAAACTTACAGTCTAGGGCTTTATGCCCTATCCTCTAACAAGACTTCTTAAAAGTTACTTCTCTAGGTCCCAATTTAGAACCTTTATCCAACTTACCCATACCCTTGTTCTTATTATGCTTGGAACTTTAACCATGTTCCATCACATTAGCTTTAGGTGCTGATGGGATATACCATTTTTTAGATGAAGCATTGGTGTCTTCTTCCATTTTCAATCTTATCAGCAAGTTTTTCAAAGACACTTCCCTTTGCTTATGCTTAAGGTAGGCCTTGAACCCTATCCATAAAGTGGAAATTTTTTCAATAATAGCTACAACTTGGAAGGTTTCACTAAAAATCATCTCTTCATCATATATTTCTTTTAAGATATCTTGGATTTCATGTACTTGACTGCATACAGATTTAGAACCCACCATCTTATAATCAATAAAGTGGCCAACCAAAAATTTCTTGGTATCAACGTTTTCAATTTCATACTTCCGGTCCAATGATTCCCACAAATCTTTAGTCTTCTTCTCCTTATTGTACTCATTGTATAAATAATCGGTTAGACTATACAGAACATAGTTCCAACATAGATAATTAGAATGCTTACTTGCTTAAATATCACTAGCAAACTAAAAATTTTGTTCACCCTCAAGTTGATCGGGAGCTTCTTCAGTCAAGAACCTTGCCAAATTTAAGGTGTTGAGATAGAATGTTATCTTACTCCTCCATCTCTTGAAGTTCAAACCATTATGATGATTCTTGGTGGTTTTCCTATAGTTGGCTGGCAAGTGACAACCATGATGTTGTCATAAGAAAAGTAGGCAAGAGAGATGAGATGAAGTTTGGGAAAAAAATAGGTACGTAAAACAATGCATTCCCTAAATACATGATCAAATAAACATCCATCAAACAAAACATCCATAAAAAAGGGACTTCAGACAAAGGAATAGAGAAAGTAAAGCATTATAAAAATTACCATTATGTTGTCATATTCTATTCAAGATCATCAGAATCTTCGCCTGATTCTTCTTGTGATGATATAATTTGAATCATGTGTTCTGCCCATTTCTCTCGTAAATCATCAAAAAATTGTGGGTCATTGCCCATCTTGTTCCAACCAAAGAACTACATGTATTTAAAATGTAATTTCATGAATTCACAAACAATAACTCATAAAATGTGAAAAATGTATATTGGTAAAAGATATTACCACATCTTCAATTGGAATTTTGATATTTGTGATGATTTCGCTCTTAAACTTCATGAAATAAATAACCACACATGACTCCATCATTTTGGTGTGGAATCTACAAAAAACAAGTGTAAATGATTTTCCATATTCGAAGATCTTTATTATTCAATAGTAAAATTAATACAATTATTAATATTCACTTGTACATACCATAACTTTATGCCATATAAGCTTATGAGATATTTTAAGGGTAATGCCCCTAAACTTGTTCCACAGCTTCCATGCCCTATCAAATTTTAAAATGGCTAGTTTTTTTATTAAATATTACAAAGAACAATAGAAGAAAAATACCTAGCTATAACTCTTACATTTTAACAACTTCTTTTGTATCTTTATTCAGTTCTATGGAAGCTGAGTCACAGTACCAAACATGATTATTGAACATATCAAGGATTACCAACATCCAATGATCTTGGCCTTGTTCAAACCTTAGTAGCCAAGGGATTATCAACTTTTGATTTCTGTTAAGCGTTAATTCCCTATCATATAATTGTTTAGCTCAGATGCTAACATCCTTCTCTTGATATTGATTAACACATGAAGAATCATAAATATTGCTAAATGTGATGAGTGATTATGTTGAAATCGATAATAACATACCCTATATAAAAGAAATATATATAAATAATTAGATAATATAAATATAATTATATATGTTCTACATAAATGAAAGAAATTTACTGATTGAAGACTCACCTTGTCCACACTTGAATTATACTTAAATCTATCATTTGATATTCAAATAGTTGCAATATGTACTCGATTGATATATATGTTTGACCAATGTCTACACCAGAAATTTCTATAAGAAGTGACACAATCCATCCATCATTTATGCTAGATGCCCTCGCAATAATAGTCATCAAAGTGCCAAGATTTGTTTTGAAGTTTAAAGCATAATAATAGCTATACTTTTTCCAAGGCTTCTTCTTGAATGACTTAGTGCGCGATGATTGGCCACTAGACATAGATTTACCACAAGATACTTGCTTCATATCTCTTAAATGTGCCATATTTACTAGTTCTTGTATAATAGACTAAAGAAGAGTATTATGTATGTTAGTAACAATAAAAGAATAATAAAATAATAGTAGTAAAAAGTGTTATCTTTTAAGTAAAAAAATAGTACTGATGAACGAAAACCGGCATCGCCGATTCTCGCAAATACTTTGGTTTTAATATTTGTAAAACTCTCGCAAGTGCACGAATCATTTCGTAGAAAATGATAAGTATACTCCCAAGGTCGATCTAAGGAAGGAATGTATGTGGTTCTTAATTTATTATTCAAACTTTTAAAAACGAAATTAAATCCTAAACATCCTGTCACGATAGTTTGGTTTTTGTGTTCCTAATCTAATAACATAAAATAAACATATATACAGATTAATTAAATATAATAAAAAAAATAAACATAGATACAAATTCAATAAATAAATATAAATACAAATTCAATAAATATTCATGCAAATTTTATCATTTATATTAGTGGAGTATTTATGGATATAATAACTAAATTAATTATGCTTGCTCATATTATCTAGGTTATTAAAGATATAAATTGATATTTTATTGATTCTCTCTTTTTTGTATGAATACCACCTTTGGTGGGGTTAGATATTCTTTGTTAACTAAACAAATCAATTAACACCTATGGGTGGGGTTGATAACTAATTTGGTTAATTAAATTAATTCCTTTTTCTAAGAGATTGAAAATGAACCATTTAAATGCCACCTTTGGTGGGGTTAGACAATTTAAACTTTATTCAAGGTGTCCAAATTAAACCCAAGAATTTAGTTATCCGAGTACTAACTTTCAAGTTTTAAAACCACTACGAAAACATGTTGTCAATACATTTTCACATAATAATTCTTATAAAAACTTTTGAAATAGAGCTTCACTCTAACTACCTAGGCGATTGTACCAACAAATAAAAGAGCACTACTCTAAATTAGACGGATAACTAAACCTTAAAGTCTAATCTTGATTTAAGTTTGTAATGAAAAATAATATATTTCTCTCTAACATCCTTAATATAAAATCTTGAATAAAAATAAAATCAATTCATTTTAGAAATTTTCGCCTATTTAATATTTCTAAAGCATAACAACGTTATTATTATATCATGATTATGAGCAGCTAGCACGCTTAAATTTAATCACAGACAAATTAAATATAACATGTAAGAATAAAGCATAAAAATAACTCAAAGAAAATAAAATCCTTACAGAACTTCGAAGCTATTCCCGTTGCTAGAAAACCTCTAAGCGGAATTTGCACTTCCATTTATTGAATCAAAAATCTAAATTATTACAAAAACATTACAAGTTCCTCTCAAAAAGAGAAGAACTCTAAACCTAAGACAATTGAACTAAAAACTAAGAGAAAAACTAAGAAAAGCTTAGAAACTAAGAAAGAAACTAAAGAAAACTCAAAAACTAAGAAATGAGAGAAAGAAAGAAGAGAGAAGTGAGGTTTTGAGGTGTGTTTTGAAGTGAATGGAAGGGGGGTATTTATAGGTGAGGATGGAGAGAAAAAATGATTAAAAAAATGTTAAAAAAAATATTAAAAAAATAAAAAACGTGTAATGGACCTGCTGAGGTCATCAATGACGTCAGCATGACGTCATGGGGGCGGCTGCACGTGAAAAATGGGTCAAAAAGCAGCGTTGGGCGCCATGTTGGGCATTCTTGGTATGCCATGTACATTTCTGTAGCGATTTTCCGTCTTTTGACATTTTTGACCTTTTCGACCCATTTTGTCCAATTTTTCCATGTTTGTTGACCTTTTTCCACTTATTTATGAATTTATTTGTGATGTATTGCTTCAAGTATTCTTCTTTGAGTCTTTACATTGCGTTTTTAGGCCAAAATTCCTGTAAAACAATAAAAATACCCGTGATTCCGAAAAAGACAAATTTATATAAATATATGATAAAACATATAAATATATATATATTTTTAATCAATTAATGTGCATAAAATCATGGTTATTTTAGTGCTTTTTGAGCACTCATCACAACCCCCAACCAGCTTCTTGCTAGTCCCTTAGCAAGAGAAGCGATAAAATCTAAAAATTAAACTATCCTAAATCACTTCCGTGGATTGACACGGTTGCATTTAGCCTATGCAACAAGCCTTTAAACCCCTAGGTTGCCCTAGTGGACGAGTTTGAGTCTCGTGAGGGTTTTCAGTAATGATACCCACAAACATTGTACTTAATGTAAAAACAAAAGAAACAATAAAAACAAACAACTTAAAAATTAAATTTACAACAAAATCACAAATTAACAACATCTCACAAAAATGTCTCATACTATTTAATCTCCTTTAAGATCATAATTAAAATCTCAAGCATAAGTTATCTTAATCTCTTTAAACAATCATGATTTATTATAATAATTAGTCGAAAATCATTTTCATATTTCATATAAAAAATGTATCAATTTAATTTCACCCAATTTCAGTGTCATGAATCAGAATTCGCTTTGACTCTATTCCTCACAAGTCAATACTCTCAAAACACTGAATCCTATGGGTTCAAACACTCATACTAATTTATATGCGAAAGAGTTGATGTATAGAAATGAACTAATATGTTCGCATATGTATAAAGAATAAAGGCTCAAAGTGTTATTTTAACATTGATCTCATGAAAGGAATCAAATGTATAAATTATAAAGATATCATATATAAAAATTATTTTCATGCATAAATCAAACTCATTAAGAAAGAATTTCAAGATATATGCCTTTTACAAATGAAGAAATTGCAATGACTTTTTAGGGAATTACTTCTTATATCTTTCTTTTGTAATTAGCCTTTACTCACAACTTTGTAGGCAATGCGGGTTATAGTATGTAGATGATACTATTTTTATCTCTCTCTCTCTTTTTTCTGTAGATATTTTTCAATATGTGTATTTTTTAGAGTGTCAACCCATGTATGCAGTTGTACATTTTTTTGGATTTTGGTGAGTGGTTAATTTTGTGGCTTTTCTGTTTGATCTTGGTTTAGGTAACCCCAGATATGTCTTTTTGTTTTTGTAGTAGTCATGCATAAATGAGATATAAGCATATACTATCAATTTCTACTCAAATCATTTAATCTAAGCAAAAATAATAATAAAAAATATATGATACTCTATTAAGATGAAAAAAATTCATACATTCAATGCTAATACCTATAGAGATCATCTAAAAATTTGAAGAAATAAGAAATGTGTTTGGAGTAGAAAAAATATATATATTTCACTCTGAATAAAGGAAATTAGGCTCAAATTATATCTCACAAAGGTAGTCTCCACTAAAAAAATTCATAAACACCGATTTTGGGTTTAATATAATTTCTACATCTTATCAAGAAATACTAATTATGACAAAAACTAACTAATTATCAAAAATAATTACAAAATATTTCATGATATGTTTTCAAAAATTAATCTAACAGTACAAAAGACTTAACTATTTACTTAAATTTGATTTAAAGAAATGATAAACTTTTGTGAAACTTTCTTTTTTTTTTTTTTTAATTAAGCATGGTAACTTTTCACCACCCCCAACCTAGAACTTACATTGTCCTCAATGTAACAACTGTAAATTACAGATAAAGAGAAAAGAGAAGAAAGATTACCTATTTCCTGAGAATGTGCAAGTAGTAATGGAAAATGCAGGTGCATCCATCATATTCATCATTAAAGTGTATACAGACAGATCGCTGTAAACTTCTAACATCTCAACAAATAATTTTAGTTTTAACAATTTAAAAATTATTCACATGTAATTAAAATGAAATAAACAATAAAATTAAGTAAATAAAACAAATAACAAACAAAAAATTTTTTATTTTTTTTTTATTTTTTTTTTATTTTTTTACTTTTTTTTTATTGTTTTTTTTTTATTATTTTTTTACCTAAAATGATGGGTTGCCTCCCATCCAGCGCTTAGTTTAACGTCTTAGCAAGACGTATCTTTTTGGTGCTAAGGGTTACTCAGCCAAATGCAATCCATTTCAGAAATGTTGTTTGGTTCTTCTAAATAAGGCTTGACACGATGGCCATTGACTTTGAACGTTTTTTGTGTCTTGGAGTCCAATAGTTCCACTACTCCATGTTCAAATACTTGAACTATTTTGAATGGTCCATCCCATCTTGATCTCAGCTTTCCTGGAAACAATCTCAAACGAGAGTTAAATAAAAGAACTTTCATTCCAGGGTGAAGAGTCTTAGGAACTAGCCTCTTGTCATGATAGCGCTTAGTACGCTCCTTGTATAATTTGGCATTCTCATAGGCTTCATTCCTAATTTCTTCCAACTCATGAAGCTGGAGTAATCGTTTTTCACCTGCTTTATCTAAATCCATGTTTAACTCTTTAATTGCCCAATAAGCTTTGTGTTCAAGTTCAACCTGGAAGGTGGCACGCTTTCCCAAGATTAACCGGTAAGGGCTCATCCCAATAGGTGTTTTGTAAGCGGTGCGGTATGCCCATAAGGCATCATTTAGCTTAAATGCCCAATCCTTCCTTGACGGACGCACAAGGCGTTCGATATTCCCTTAATTTGCCTATTGCTCACTTCCACTAAACCGAAGGTTTGAGGATGATATGGAGTAGCTACTTTATGTGTGATGTTGTACTTGTTTAGTACTCCATCAAAGAGTTTGTTACAAAAATGGCTACCTCCATCACTTATTATAGCTCTAGGCGTTCGAACCTACCGAATATGAAATCTTTCAAGAATTTCACAACAACATTAGCATCATTGGTTTTGGTGGGGATAGCTTCTACCCACTTGGACACATAATCCACAAAGAACCAAAATGTATTGAAAACCATTAGATGGGGGAAAAGGACCCGTGAAGTCAATCCCCATTACATCAAAGAGTTCAACAACTAAATTAGATGTCAAAGGCATTTCATCTCTTTTGCTTATGTTTCTGTTCTTTGACATCTATCACATTGTGCACAAAACATATGAGCATCTTTAAAAAGAGTGGGCCAAAAGAATCCAGATTGTAATATCTTACGGGCTGTCTTTTTCACCTCCAAAATGACCCCACAATGAAGTTCATGACAAAAAGTCGAATGCTCTTATGTTCTTCTTCTAGTACACATCTCCGGATGACTTGATCTTGACCAATCTTGTATAAATAAGGGTCATCCCGAGAAATAGTCCTTAATAGTTTTAAAAACCTTTTCTTGTCCCGATATGAAGTTGTTAGGTCGCAAAACACCAAAGTGGCAAGATAGTTTACAATATCAATACCATGGGTTCGGACCTATGAAAAATAACTGTTCATCAGAAAGGTTTCAACTATATCATCATTACTCTCATCTTTAAGAGAATTGAAGTCCAAATCAACCTAGACAAATGGTCACTACTAAGTTTTCACCGCCTTTCTTATCCTTGATCTCTATGTCAAATTCTTGTAAGAGTAAGACCCACCGATTAATCTTGGCTTGGCTTTTGGTTTACTTAATAGGTATCTTAAAGCAAAGATGATCAGAATGTACAATCACTTTAGATCCTACTAAATAAGACCGAAATTTGTCTAAAGAGAATACTATAGCCAAGAATTCCTTTTCAGTGGTGGTGTAATTCATTTGGGCATCATTGAGTGTTTTGCTAGCATAGTAGATGACATGTAAACGCTTATCCACTCTTTGTCCCAGGACTGCTCCTATTGCATAATCAGAAGCGTCACACATTATCTCAAAAGGTAAAGACCAGTTTGGTGCCATTATCACAGGGGTAGATGTTAGTTTCTCTTTCAAAGTATTAAAGGAAATAAGGCAGTCATTGTTGAAGTCAAATTCAGCATCTTTGGATAGTAAATTACATAAAGGACGACTTATTTTAGAGAAATCTTTAATAAATCGTCTGTAAAAACCTGCATGTCCCAAGAAGCTTCTTATCCCCTTCACAGATGTAGGGGGAGGTAGTTTGGATATCAATTCAACTTTTGCCTTATCAACTTCAATACCCTTGTTTGAAATTATATGTCCTAAAACTATCCCTTGTTGAACCATAAAATGACTTTTCTCCCAACTAAGGGTTAGATTGCATTCAATGCATCTTTCTAAAACCAAAGTCAATTTATGTAAGCAATCATCAAATGAGTTCCCAAAGACAGAGAAGTCGTCCATGAAAATTTCAATGAATTTCTCCACCATGTCCGAGAAAATAGATATCATGCATCTCCGGAAAGTGGCGGGGCATTGCATAACCCAAATGGCATTCTGCGAAAAGCAAATGTCCCAAAAGGACATGTAAATGTGGTCTTTTCTGATCTTACGGTGCTATGGGTACTTGATAATATCCAGACGAGTCCATCCAAAAACAAGAAAATTAGGTACTTGACTAATCTTTCCAACATTTGATCAATGAATGGAAGAGGAAAGTGATCCTTTTTCGTATATAAATTTAGTTTCCTAAAATCTATACACATTCTCCATCCAGTGATTATTCTAGTGGGCACTAATTCACTTTTATCATTTTTAACAACTGTTATCCCAGATTTCTTTGGTACCACATGCACCGGACTAACCCACTTACTATCCGCAATAGGATAGATAATCCCTTCTCCTAACAATTTAAGGATTTCCTTTTTAACTACCTCTTGCATGTTTGGGTTTAGTCTTCTTTGGGCCTCTCGTATGTGTCTAGCACCATCCTCCAAGTTGATCTTGTGCATACACATTGTTGGACTAATGCCTCTTATATCCCCTATACTCCAACCTATAGATTTCTTAAACTGTTTAAGCACTTTGATGAGTTCCTTTTCTTGTGGTTTGGTCAAGGTTGAAGAAATTATCACTGGATATTTTTCTCCTTCTCCCAAAAACACATATTTTAAGTGCTCAGGTAAGTCTTTGAGTTCAAGTTCAGGTGGATTGGCCTCTTTAATAGATGAAGAACTGGGTAGATTTAAAAGTGCACTAGATTTTGTCATCACTTCATTTTTGTCTAGTTGTTCAAGGTACCCCTTAATTTCTTCATCTAAATCTTCTTCAACCTTTTCAAGTGTAAGAACGGTTTCAAGCTTGTCTTCTATTCTGGTTTGGAAAAAGGTGTTTTGGACAAGATTATCCAAAGGATCAACTTCGAATATTTCATCGATGGCAGAAATAGAAGGGAAAGGTGAAGAATTAAAAACTTTGAAATGAACAGTCTCTCCTAAGACTGTCATTGTCAAATTTCCATCTTGGACATCAATAATAGTTTTAGTAGTTGCCATAAATGGTCTACCAAGCAATATTGTATGCTCTCTGTCCAATGCCGGATTTTCTTGCATATCCGTAACCACAAAGTCAACAGGTATTATCGGTTTGTCTACTGTACCAAAACATCCTCAACTATTCCCTCTGGATATTTAAGAGATCTATCTGCAAGTTGCGGGGACATAGTTGTGGGTTTTAAATCCCCTAGATTGAAAGTTGTGAGAATATAGAGTAGGGCATCAAATTTATACTAGCACCTAAATCAAGCATTGCTTTAGCAACCTTCCTATCCCCCATAGTTATGTTTATAATAAAACTTCCAGGGTCTTTCAACTTAGGGGTAGTTTGTGCTGAAGTACAGCGCTAGAAATTTCTGATACTACTACTCGTTCATTCAATTCATACCTCCTTTTCTTAGTGTTCAACTCTTTGAAAAACTTGGCATATGAGGGCACATTCATGATCACTTCTAATAATGGTAAATTGATATTTACTTTAGAGAGCATATTAAAAAGATCATTGAATTGCTTATCTTGTTTGGATTCTTTCAACCGGTGGGGAAAAGGTACTTGCATCTGGTGTGGTTCTGTTGTCTTTTGAATTTTGGGAGTGTCAGATGACCCCCCAATGAGTTTTTCAGAAGGCTTGTTAAGTTTAACACTTGTTTCTCCTTTTTGCGAGATTAGAATATCGCCTTCTTTGTTACATGAACTACAAGGTAGTTTAGAGATTTCAGGTACACTGGTATTGACTACCTTACCACTTCGAAGGGTTCTAACATCTTTTGCTTGTTCTGGTTGCCTAGGCAACTTTCCTGGTTCTTTCTTTTGCATTTGTTCAGCCAGTTGCCCAACTTTAGATTCAATTCTTTTAACCGAAGCCTCCATGGTGTTCAACCTTTGATTAGTCATCAGTTGGTTGTCACGACTAACTTGAATAAAAGCATTCAAGCTATCTTCTAAGGTTGGTTTAAAAGATTGGCTTGGTGGGTAAGGGTGGTTGTAGGTTGGGTGATTATAGGTGTTTGGATGATACTTTTGAAAATATTGGACTTCCTCTATGGCATCGACACTAGAATCACAAGTATTTGAATAATTATGAGTACCATGCCCAATTGAACAACACACTCCACATACCTCTTGATTTGAAATTTGGTGAGACGTGAGGAATTTCACTTGTTTAGTCAATTCAGCAATTTGCAAGGTTATCTCATTATCAAAGCCGACTTCATTGACCTTTGCTTTCCTTCTACCACCTCTTTGTTGGGAATTAGAACCCAATAGCTCATAGAGATTATAGGCTTCCTCTGCTGTCTTTTCTCCTACAGCACCTCCAAAGAAGATTATTAACCATGTATTGACTCAGTAGTGTCAATCCATCGTAAAAGAATTGGTTTTGTAGCTGTAGTGGAAAGCTATGATTTTGACATTGAATGAAAAGGAGTTTGAATCGTTCCCAAGCTTCATGAAAGGGCTCTTCATTCATTTGAGAAAATGTTGCTATCTTTGTTCTTAGATCAACAGTCTTTTGATGGGAATAGAACCTACCCATAAAAATTTCATAGACTGCCTCCCAAGTTTTAAGAGAACCTGACTGTAGAGTAATGAACCATGACCAAGCTTTATCTTTGAGAGTGTAAGGAAAACACCTCATCCTAAGTTGATCTTCACTAATTGCATGTAGTGGAAAGGTTTGGACAATAGCATAGAATTCTCGAATGAAATGCAAAGGATCTTCATTAGGGATACCGTAAAAGGAAGGCAACAAAGAATAATGAATCTTTTTCAATTCATAATTCCTTGCAGCCTCTTGCAATTGGATGCCGGAAGTTACATTGCCAATGATTGGCATTGTATAGTCTTTCATCTTTTTCCGCCTATCTTCAGCATCTCCCATGTTTATTTGTAGTTGAAAATGATCCTCCTCCTATTGTGAATCAACATTTTGCTCTTAAAAATAATAGTAGATATCTCTAAAAAAATGCAAGGAACCTAAATTATATATATATATATATATTTTTTTTTAATTTTAATTTAAACGAAGGGACATAATTTTTGAAACAAACAAATTTATTTCATTTGAAATTTTTTTTTTATTACACGCAAACTAAAACAAAGGAAAATACAATAATGGGTGACCTCCCATGTAGGACTAAAATTTATCGTCTTCTAGTAAGACGTTGCTTGGAGATTGCAGAATGAAAAACTCAATGTCTCCTCTTCATTGAATTCATTTATGTTTCAATTTAGTCTTTGCCTTTTTGCAAATGTTCAACTAACTGTTCAACTTGAACTTCCACCTTTTTGATAGAAGCTTCCACAGAGTCCAACCGTTGATTGGTTTTAGATTGATTATCCCTACAAACTTGAATAAAAGAATTCAAGTTGTCCTCCAGGGTTGGTTTATTTGGAATGCTTCTTGGAATAGGTGGGTGGAATTGCTGGCCTGCCTGATTTGAGCTTTGAGGGAAAGGAGGGTTATTTTGCCTCCAAGAGAAATTTGGATGACTTCTCCACCCAGGATTATAGGTATTTGAATTGGGATCAAACCTTGGTCTTTGTTGATATGCTCCCAACACATTAACCTGCTCAGGTCCAGTGGTATCTCCTTGATATGGACAGGCTTCAGTACCTTGTCCCATGTTGCTGTACAAACCATATTGTTCTTTATTGGAATTGGTTTGTGTAGCGAGAAGGGCAACTTGCTTAGTCAGTTGAACAAGTTGTTGTTGAACTTCATTACTGGAGTCGATTTCATGAACACCAGCTTTTCTCACTCGGGAGCTTTTCTGCTGGGAATTAGCACCCAACATCTCAAAGAGATTATACGTTTCTGATGCAGTCTTTTCTCCTATTGCTCCTCCTGCAGCGTTGTCGACAATGAACTGACATTGTTGTGTAAGTCCATCGTAAAAGAATTGGTTCTGCAACCGTAGGGAAAGCTATGATGGGGACATTGAGTGAGAAACATTTTGAACCTATCCCAAGCTTCATGGAATGGTTCTCCTTCCATCTGAGAGAAAGTAGCAATCTTTCCTCTCAGCTCTGATGTTTTTTGATGGGAATAGAATTTTCCCATGAATTTATTATAAATTTGACCCCATGTCATCAGAGAACCTAGGGGAAGTGACATCAACCAAGCTTTAGCCTTATCCTTTAAGGTGTACGGAAAACATCTCATTCTAAGCTGATCCTCGTTTAGAATACCGAGGGGGAATGTTTGGACCGTAGCATAGAAATCTCTCATAAAGGAAAGAGAATCTTCATTAGGTAGCCCATAGAAGGAAGGAAGCATAGAAAAATGAATATTTTTAAGGTCATAATTCCTAGCAGCCTCTCCCAACTGGATAGCGGCGATTCTGCCGAGCCAATCACCGGTCTTGCAAACTCCTTCATCGTGGTTTCCCTAACATGTTGGTTTTCCTCCATTTCTTTTGGTTCTAGTAAAGGATTAAGACGTGGTTCTATGTTTGGCTCAAAATCAGGTTGATGGGTAGGATCCAGTGTTGTTGACACTTGTTTAAATTTATGAATATTATTTACATATGGTGTTAGGGGGTTTCCTAAGGATCTCCTACCACGCATAGACTATTTTTAAAACGTAAATTTAAAACTCCTGTCAACAAAAATAAAGAAATTAGAGAAAATTTCCATGGCATTTAATACAAAACACTAGACAATTTTTTTTTTTTTTTTTTACGAACGGTAATTTTATTTTACTATTCACACTATCTTATTTCTTATTAACTTAAAATTTTAAAAATTTTAAATATATTTTTTTTTACGAACCGTAATTTTATTTTACTATTCACGCTATCTTATTTCTTATTAACTTAAAATTTTAAAAAATTTTAAATTTTTTTTTTTTTAACGGTAAAAACTTTTTACTTCAAATTTCAAATTTCTAAATTATTTACTTTTTTTAAAAAAATTTTATTATTTTATTATTTTATTATTTTTTTTTTATTTATTTTTTATTTATTTTTTTATGAAATTTGAAATTTGATTAAATTTTTTATTTTATTTTATTTATTTATTTATTATTATTATTATTTTTTTTTTTAAAAAAAAATATCACAATTATTTACAACACAAAAATATTTTTAAAATTTTGATAAATAAATTAAAAACGCTATTCCTTCTCCCAAGAATCTTACTAAAACCTTGATGAGCAAAAACCCAGATCGCCGATTCTCGCAAATACTTTGGTTTTAATATTTGTAAAACTCGCATGAAGTGCGAATCATTTCGTAGAAAATGATAAGTATACTCCCAAGGTCGATCTAAGGAAGGAATGTATGTGGTTCTTAATTTATTATTCAAACCTTTAAAAACGAAATTAAATCCTAATCTAATAACATAAAATAAACATGTATACAGATTAATTAAATATAATAAAAAAATAAACATAGATACAAATTCAATAAATAAATATAAATACAGATTCAATAAATATTCATGCAAATTTTATCATTTATATTAGTGGAGTATTTATGGATATAATAACTAAATTAATTATCCTTGCTCATATTATCTAGGTTATTAAAGATATAAATTGATATTTTATTGATTCTCTCTTTTTGTATGAATACCACCTTTGGTGAGTTAGATATTCTTTGTTAACTAAACAAATCAATTAACACCTATGGGTGGGGTTGATAACTAATTTGGTTAATTAAATTAATTCCTTTTTCTAAGAGATTGAAAATGAACCATTTAAATGCCACCTTTGGTGGGGTTAGACAGTTTAAACTTTATTCAAGGTGTCCAAATTAAACCCAAGAATTTAGTTATCCGAGTACTAACTTTCAAGTTTTAAAACCACTACTGAAAACATGTTATCAATACATTTTCACATAATAATTCTTATAAAAACTTTTGAAATAGAGCTTCACTCTAACTACCGGGCGATTGTACCAACAAATAAAAGAGCACTACTCTAAATTAGACCGAATAACTAAACCTTAAAGTCTAATCTTCAGATTTAAGTTTGTAATGAAAAATAATATATTTCTCTCTAACATCCTTAATATAAAATCTTGAATAAAAATAAAATCAATTCATTTTAGAAATTTTCACCTATTTAATATTTCGCAAGCATAACAACGTTATTATTATATCATGATTATGAGCAATAGCAGAGTTAAATTTAATCACAGACAAATTAAATATAACATGTAAGAATAAAGCATAAAAATAACTGTAAAGAAAATAAAATCCTTACAGAACTTCGATGCTATTCCCGTTGCTAGAAAACCTCCAAGCGGAATTTGCACTTCCATTTATTGAATCAAAAATCTAAATTATTACAAAAACATTACAAGTTCCTCTCAAAAAGAGAAGAACTCTAAACCTAAGACAATTGAACTAAAAACTAAGAGAAAAACTAAGAAAAGCTTAGAAACTAAGAAAGAAACTAAAGAAAACTCAAAAACTAAGAAATGAGAGAAAGAAAGAAGAGAGAAGTGAGGTTTTGAGGTGTGTTTTGAAGTGAATGGAAGGGGGGTATTTATAGGTGAGGATGGAGAGAAAAAATGATTAAAAAAATGTTAAAAAAATATTAAAAAAATAAAAAGCGTGTAATGGACCTCTTTGAGGTCATCAATGATGTCGGCGTGACGTCATGGGCGGCTGACGTGAAAAATGGGTCAAAAAGCAGCGTTGGTAGCGTATTTGGTAATTGTTGGCCGCCAGCTGAAATTTCTTGTGCGATTTTCCGTCTTTTGACATTTTTGACATTTTCGACCCATTTTGTCCAATTTTTCCATGTTTGTTGACCTTTTTCCACTTATTTATGAATTTATTTGTGATGTATTGCTTCAAGTATTCTTCTTTGAGTCTTTACATTGCGTTTTTAGGCCAAAATTCCTGTAAAACAATAAAAATACCCGTGATTCCGAAAAAGACAAATTTATATAAATATATGATAAAACATATAAATATATATATTTTTAATCAATTAATGTGCATAAAATCATGGTTATTTTAGTGCTTTTTGAGCATTCATCAAGTACCACGTCAAAATTTATCACAACTTGAATTGATGGCCAAACCACATACTGTCCAACTGCTTCTTAGACTGTGGTAGCATCAGAAGGCACATGTAGTGGACAATCATAGAGCAATGATTGATCAATTACTATTTTCCAATGATTTGGAAAATATTGATTATGAATCATCCAATCATCACTCAAATATTATAAGGTTCCAATAGCAACAAAGTCCGTTGATGAAGGAAGTTTTAATAAACATTTCATATTCTGTAAAAAATTGAAGTGTTATATATAATAAATAAAACATATAATAAAAAATAAAAATAATAGATTATCTACACCAGAAATTAAAATCTTACCACATATGATTCATCAAATAGAGGAGGACTCCCATGTGGGATAGCTATTGGAAGTACATTCTTATCAAAACGTTCATTGTGAGGTGATTGATGGTAAGAATGCACAGATTACATTCGAGAGAATGAACCACTACCTGATTGCATCTGCATTCCTTGCATAAAGGGAGGACCAATAGGATGCTTATATCACATACTAGATATAGGTTGAGCGCCATGAGATTATATTGGTGGCATGCCTGGCATGGATGGTGGCATGCCTGGCATATATGGTGGCATACCTGGCATGGATGGTTGCATTCCTGGCCAATATGGCATGCCTTGATTGTAGTATGATGTTATGTCTAACATGTGTTGTAATTGATATTCTTTTGAAGTGGCAATCTCACTTAACATTGAGACCTTAAAGGAGTTGAATTTTTCTTCAATTTTACTGTACTTCTCCTTATTGACCATCTGATGCTTTTGTTTTGGAATGTTAAAATACTCCATATAACCATCATATTGGCTACCTCCCCTAACATGACCAGGATGCTCACATCCAAATGCATGATATATAGCATCTCTCCTTGGCTCTTTGAGTATTTCACCCCTGGATATTTGTTCTTGAACAACTCTCTACAAATAATAAAGAAAACAAACATATCATACATTATTACATCAATTATTAAAAATCATATGGACTTTGTGTCAAGTTAAATTACTAACCAACTTATTTAGTTTTTCTTCTCCTCGCTTAGTCATTGGTCTTGACTTCTTCATTTTGGGAGCCATTGTTTCTATATATAATTCAGATCGGGTAACCGGTCTATGATGAGCAGAATCGGGATTGTAAAAAAAACTTTGATGAACGAAAACCGGTATCGTCGATCCTACCAATACTTTCGTTTTAATATTTATAAAACTCTCGCAAGTGCACGAAACATTTCGTAGAAAATGATAAGTATACTCCCAAGGTCGATCTAAGGAAGGAATGTATGTGGTTTTTAATTTATTATTCAAACTTTTAAAAACGAAATTAAATCCTAAACATCCTGTCACGATATTTTGGGGTTTTGTGTTTTAATCTAATTACAGAAAATTAAACATAGATTCAATAAACATTCATGCAAATTTTATCTTTTATAAGTATTGGAGTATTTATGGATATAATAACTAAGTTAATTATTCTTGCTCGTATTATTTAGGTTATTAAAGATATGAATTGATATTTATTGATTCTCCATTTTTTGTATGAATACCACCTTTGGTGGGGTTAGATATTCTTTATTAACTAAACAAATCAATTAACACCTATGGGTGGGGTTGATAACTAATTTGGTTAATTAAATTAATTCCTTTTTCTAAGAGATTGAAAATGAACCATTTAAATGCCACCTTTGGTGGGGTTAGACAGTTTAAACTTTATTCAAGGTGTCCAAATTAAACCTAAGAATTTAGTTATCCGAGTACTAACTTTCAAGTTTTAAAACTACTATTGAAAACATGTTGTCAATACATTTTCAGATAATAATTCTTATAAAAACTTTTGAAATAGAGCTTCATTCTAACTACCGGGCGATTGTACCAACAAATAAAAGAGCACTACTCTAAATTAGATCGGATAACTAAACCTTAAAATCTAATTTTCAGATTTAAGTTTGTAATGAAAAATAATATATTTCTCTCTAACATTCTTAATATAAAATCTTGAATAAAAATAAAATCAATTCATTTTAGAGATTTTTACCTATTTAATATTTCGCAAGCATAACAACGTTATTATTATATCATGTTTACAAATAGCTAGCACAGTTAAATTTAATCACAGACAAATTAAATATAACATGTAAGAATAAAGCATAAAAAATAACTGCAAAGAAAATAAAATCCTTACAGTACTTCAATGCCATTCCTGTTGCTAGAAAACCTCCAAACGGAATTTGCACTCCCATTTATTGAATCAAAAAGCTAATAAATTACAAAAACATAACTAGTTCTTCCCAAAGAGGGAAGAACTCTAAAACTAAGAGAAACTAGCTAAAACATAAGAGAAACTAGCTAAAACATAAGAAAAACTAAAAAAAACTAAAAACTAAGAAATGGAGAGAAAGAAAGAAGAGAGAAGTGTGTTTTGAGGTGTCTTTTTGAAGTGAAGGGAAGGGGGGTATTTATAGGTGAGGATGGAGAGAAAAAATGAGTAAAAAATGTTAAAAAATGTAAAAACGCGTAATGGACATGGTGAGGTCATTGATGACGTCAGCGCGACGTCATGAAGCGGCCGCACGTGAAAAATGGGGCGAACGCGTTGGGCGCGCGGAGGGGCTGGGGGGGCTACGCGCCTCGGCGCGCGTGAACGATGCGCGCGGCGCGGCGGGAAGCGGTATTGGCTGACGGGCTGCTTGTGGGCAATGGCGCGATTCCGTCTTTTTGACATTTTTGACCTTTTCGACCCATTTTGTCTAATTTTTCCATGTTTGTTGACCTTTTCCCACTTATTTATTAATATATTTGTGATGTATTGCTTCAAGTATTCCTCTTTGAGTCTTTAAATTGCGTTTTTAAGCCAAAATACCTGAAAAACACTAAAAAAAACCGTGATTCGAAAAAAGACAAATTTATATAAATATATGATAAAACATATAAATATATATATTTTTAATCAATTAATGTACATAAAATCATGGTTATTTTAGTGATTTTTGAGCACTCATCACAACCCCCAACTAGCTTCTTGCTAGTCCCTTAGCAAGAGAAACGATAAAAACTAAAAATTAAATTATCCTAAATCACTTCCGTGGATTGACACGGTTGCATTTAGCCTATGCAACAAGCCTTTAAACCCCTAGGTTGCCCTAGTGGACGAGTTTGAGTCTCGTGAGGGTTTTGAGTAATGATACCCACAAACATTGAACTAAATGTAAAAATCAAAAGAAACAATAAAAACAAACAACTTAAAAATTAAATTTACAACAAAATCACAAATTAACAACATCTCACAAAAATGTCTCAGACTTTTTAATCTCCTTTAAGATCATAATTAAAATCTCAAGCATAAGTTATTTTAATCTCTTTAAACAATCATGATTTATTATAATAATTAGTCAAAAATCATTTTCATATTTCATGTCAAAAATGTATCAATTTAATTTCACCCAATTTCAGTGTCATGAATCAGAATTCGCTTTGACTCTATTCCTCACAAGTCAATACTCTCAAAACACTGAATCCTATGGGTTCAAACACTCATACTATTTTATATGCGAAAGAGTTTATGTATAGAAATGAACTAATATGTTCGCATATGTATAAAGAATAAAGGCTCAAAGTGTTATTTTAACATTGATCTCATGAAAGGAATCAAATGTATAAATTATAAAGATATTATCATATATAAAAATTATTTTCATGCATAAATCAAAATCATTAAGAAAGAATTTCAAGATATATGCCTTTTACAAATGAAGAGAGTGCAATGACTTTTTAGGGAATTATTTCCTATATCTTTCTTTTGTAATTAACTTTTACTCACAACTTTGTAGGCAATGTGGGTTATAGTATGTAGATTATACTATATATTCTTTATCTCTCTATTTTTTTCTGAAGATATTTCTCAATATATGTATTTTAGAGAGTCAACCCATGTACAGATTTTACTTTTTTTTTTTGGATTTTGGTGAGTGGTTAATTTTGTGGCTTTTCTGTTTGATCTTGGTTTAGGTAACCCCAGATATGTCTTTTTTTTTGTAGCAGTCATGCATGAACGAGATAAAAGCATATACTATCAATTTCTACTCAAATCATTTAATCTAAGCAAAAATAATAATAAAAAATATACGATACTCTATTCAGATGAGAAAAAAATTCATACATTTAATGCTAATACCTATAGAGATCATCTAAAAATTTGAAGAAATAAGAAATGTGTTTGGAGTAGAAAAAATATATATTTCACTCTGAATAAAGGAAATTAGGCTCAAATTATATCTCACAAAGGTAATCTCCACTAAAAAAATTCATAAACACCGATTTTGGGTTTAATATAATTTCTACATCTTATCAAGAAATACTAGTTATGACAAAAACTAACTAATTATCAAAAAATAATTACAAAATATTTCATGATATGTTTTCAAAAATTAATCTAACAGTACAAAAGACTTAACTATTTACTTAAATTTGATTTAAAGAAATGATAATTTTTGTGAGAAATTTTTTTTTCAAAAATTACTAAATCACACAAAATAGAAATAAAACCAAACACAAAAAATGAAAAAGTATATTTTTTATTTTTTTTATTTTTTTTTATTTTTAAATTGTTAAAACTTTTTTTTTAATTAAGCATGGTAACTTTTCACCACCCCCAACCTAGAACTTACATTGTCCTCAATGTAACAACTGTAAATTCAAGATAAAGAGAAAAGAGAAGAAATATTACCTATTTTCTGAGAATGTGCAAGTAGTAATGGAAAATGCAGGTGCATCCATCATATTCATCATTAAAGTGTATACAGACAAATCGTTGTGAACTTCTAACATCTCAACAAATATTTTTAGTTTTAACAATTTAAAAATTATTCACATGTAATTAAAATGAAATAATTAAGTAAATAAAAGAAATAAAAGAAAATTACCTAAAATGATGGGTTGCCTCCCATCCAGTGCTTAGTTTAACGTCTTAGCAAGACGTAACTTGGGGATTTCATTTTAAGTAAACTCAATGTCCCCTCATCATTGAGTCAATCAAACCTTCAGGTAAGACAAGGTTGTCTACCTATACTTTTTCAGTCATGCCCTATTGATTTTCAAATTTCTTTTTGTACTTAAAACTAGAGGCATACTTTGACGGTTTTAGATAACCCACATCTAGGTGCAAATCAAATAATTAAGTCATTAAAACACAATTGTACCTAGATCAAACAAAGTAACTAACTCCTTAGATTGTAATTAAAACTTTAAAATTTTGGAGATAGTTCATAAATTTTGGAGTGCTCCCAGGAAAGAATGGTGGTGCAAAGGCTCCTTAAAAACCATCTTCCTAGACAGAACAACGTTCCCAGGAAAGACTAGTGGCACAAAGGCTTCCAAGAACTAGTCTCCTAGACAGAACTCCCTTAGATCTTTACTTTTCATGTTATTAAGTTAAGTGAATTAAAAAAATCTAAGTTAATTAAGTTAAGTTAAAAAAATCTAAGTTAATTAAGTTAGTAAAAAAAAGTTAATTAAGCTAAGTGAAGTAAAAAAAAATCTAAGTTAATTAAGTTAAGTGAAGTAAAAAAAAACTAAGTTAATTAAGTTAATGAAAATTTAAGTAAAAACCTAAGTTAATGTTAAAAACAAATCTAAGTTAATTAAGTTAGTAAAACAAAATTAAGTTAAGTAAGTTAAATAAAAATCAAGAAGAAAAAAAATAGCTAAAGAAAGAAAAATAATAAAATAATAAAATTAAATTAAATTAAAAAAGGTAAAAGAAAAGAAAATAAAAATAAAATAAAATTATGATTTAAAATAAATAAAAAAATAATAAAAATTAAACTCAAAAAATTAAAATTTTGGTTTTTTTTTATTTGTTTTATTATTTTTTATTTTTTATTTTTTTATTTTGTCTTTATTTATTTATTTATTTGTTTTATTTTTTAACTTAAAATTTTTGATTTTTTTTTACTATTCATGAACGGTAAAATTTTTTTTTTATTTTAATTCAAATTTTAAATTTCTAAATTATTTTATTATTCACGCTAAAAAAGTTTTTTTTTATTTTTACTATTCATTAACGGTAAAATTTTTTTACTTCAAATTTCAAATTTCCAAATTATTGTACTATTCACGCTACAATTTTTTTTTTAATTTTTTTAGTTTTTTTAATTTATTTTTATTATTTCTTATGAAATTTGAAATTTGATTAAATGTTTTATTCTTTTTTATTTTTTTACAAAAAAAATCACAATTATTTACAGCACAAAAATATTTTTAAAATTTTGATAAATAAATTACAAATGCTATTCCTTCCCCGGCAACGGCGCCAAAAACTTGATGAGCAGAATCGGGATTGTAAAAAAAACTTTGATGAACGAAAATCGGTATCGTCGATCCTACCAATACTTTGGTTTTAATATTTATAAAACTCTCACAAGTGCATGAATCATTTCGTAGAAAATGATAAGTATACTCCCAAGGTCGATCTAATGAAGGAATGTATGTGGTTTTTAATTTATTATTCAAACTTTTAAAAACGAAATTAAATCCTAAACATTCTGTCACGATATTTTGGGGTTTTGTGTTTTAATCTAATTACAAAAAATTAAACATAGATTCAATAAACATTCATGCAAATTTTATCTTTTATAAATAGTGGAGTATTTATTGATATAATAACTAAGTTAATTATGCTTGCTCGTATTATTTAGGTTATTAAAGATATGAATTGATATTTATTGATTCTCCCTTTTTTGTATGAATACCACCTTTGGTGGGGTTAGATATTCTTTATTAACTAAACAAATCAATTAACACCTATGGGTGGGGTTGATAACTAATTTGGTTAATTAAATTAATTCATTTTTCTAAGAGATTGAAAATGAACCATTTAAATTCCACCTTTGGTGGGGTTAGACAGTTTAAACTTTATTCAAAGTGTCCAAATTAAACCTAAGAATTTAGTTATTCGAGTACTAACTTTCAAGTTTTAAAACCACTACTGAAAACATGTTGTCAATACATTTTCAGATAATAATTCTTATAAAAACTTTTGAAATAGAGCTTCACTCTAACTACCGGGCGATTGTACCAACAAATAAAAGAGCACTACTCTAAATCAGATCGGATAACTAAACCTTAAAATCTAATTTTCAGATTTAAGTTTGTAATGAAAAATAATATATTTCTCTCTAACATTCTTAATATAAAATCTTGAATAAAAATAAAATCAATTCATTTTAGAGATTTTTACCTATTTAATATTTCGCAAGCATAACAACGTTATTATTATATCATGTTTACAAATAGCTAGCAAAATTTAATCACAGACAAATTAAATATAACATGTAAGAATAAAGCATAAAAAATAACTGCAAAGAAAATAAAATCCTTACAGTACTTCGATGCCATTCCCGTTGCTAGAAAACCTCCAAACGGAATTTGCACTCCCATTTATTGAATCAAAAAGCTAATAAATTAAAAAAACATAACTAGTTCTTCCCAAAAAGGGAAGAACTCTAAAACTAAGAGAAACTAGCTAAAACATAAGAGAAACTAGCTAAAACATAAGAAAAACTAAAAAAAAAACTAAAAACTAAGAAATGGAGAGAAAGAAAGAAGAGAGAAGTGTGTTTTGAGGTGTGTTTTTGAAGTGAAGGGAAGGGGGGTATTTATAGGTGAAGATGGAGAGAAAAAATGAGTAAAAAAATGTTAAAAAATGTAAAAATGCGTAATGGACATGGTGAGGTCATTGATGACGTCAGCATGACGTCATGGGGGCGGCTGCACGTAAAAAATAGGGCGCAAACGCGTTGGGTGCGCGGAGGGGGGTTGTCGCTGCGCGCAGTCAGTATGGCGTGAAACAGGTCTGTTGTCTTGTGGCCTTGTGCGCGCGGGGGCGCTAGTAAGCGTTACACGCTACTGGGCAAGGCGCGATTTCCGTCTTTTTGACATTTTTGACATTTTCGACCCATTTTGTCTAATTTTTCCATGTTTGTTGACCTTTTCCCACTTATTTATTAATATATTTGTGATGTATTGCTTCAAGTATTCCTCTTTGAGTCTTTAAATTGTGTTTTTAAGCCAAAATACCTGAAAAACAATAAAAATACCCGTGATTCCGAAAAAGACAAATTTATATAAATATATGATAAAACATATATATATATATATATATATATATATATTTAATCAATTAATGTACATAAAATCATGGTTATTTTAGTGCTTTTTGAGCACTCATCAGTCTACCCAATTCAGGTTCCTACATAAATTAAATAAATTTATTAACCATGACATCAACTTAAATTTGAGGAAAATAAATATAAAAATATTTATAAATTAACACAAATTAATAATATCATTCTATATCTAACTTCAGGATTTGAAGACCTCCCAGTACAGTTAGGAAGAGTATTGTGTATTTGTATATTCTGATGTTCTTCCCTAATAATTTAAAATTCATTTGTATCTCTATAATCCACGAAGTCTTTGAAAAATACCTACAACTTGTTTTAATCCAAATGGTATAAATATCTATTGAAATTTTCCTTGAGAGCAACTAAATGTTGTTAGTTTTTGGGATTCTTCATCCAATCTTATTTTCCAAAATATGCTTTTGCAATCAAAGCTCGATAAATATTTCTTTCCTTTTATTAATGATAGCAGTTCTTCCTATTTTGGAATGAAGTATCCATTATCAATGGTTTCTTTATTCAATGCTTTAAAGGTTATTATCATTCTCTTTTTTCCTCTTCTTTTCTCAACTTCCTTTTCAACTAAGAATGTTGAACTAAAGTGAGGTGAATTACTTGGTATTATGACTTTTAATTCCGAAAGTTCTTGAATTTGTTTTCCAAATTCAATCCTATCTTCATGATCTTGTTAGGATCTCTTAATTTTATACTGACTATTGTTTTAGATTTATTAATTTTTGGATCCAAATGATTTTTTGAATTGATTGTTTTAATAGTTTTTTGATGCCTATTAGGGCTTTGTCTTCTAGTATTTCATTGAGAAAAGAGTTTTGTTTCTCTTCCATATCTAATGAATTATTTTCTAAATAAGGTTTTTACTGGTCTTCTATCTTGCCACGGTGTCACTTTTTATGTTGTTGCATAAAAGTTGGGTTTGAGACAGTTAAAGCTTTTCTCAATTTTGAGACTTAGATGGTATCTCCTTCTAAGGTTGTGAGACTTATTTTGTCGAAATGTTGAGTGAAAGGTTGATATAAGTTTAGGAAATTATTTCCTATTTACAAATCAACTCCTATATCGTGTTGATATATGATAGGAATGTGAAACTTTTCTACTCCTATTATTATATTAGTATCTTTTAATATCTTATTACGATTTATTATAGTATTATTAGCAATTCTTATAATTAAATATTTTTACGCTTATTTCCAGTTGTCTTCTAGAAATACTTATTTACTGGCTACACACATACTAGCTCCTGAATCTATATATGCATATAAATGATAAGTGTTATAGCCTTTAAATTTTAGTCCTACTTTATTGTAAGTACTATTTGGATTTGTAATACTATACAAATCATCCATCTTCTGATGAAGAATATCCATAATTTGAGTGTTCATATTTTGAGTCAGTTATTTCTTATTCAGTTTCTTCCAATAGATAGATACTATAAGTATCATCTATATCAGATTACTCAATTGGCTCTAATTCCAATTTGAAAGCTTCTTCCAAAATGTTTTCTTTTTATGGAAATTCCTTTTTATGTTGAAGTCTACTTAGATATTCGTTGGCATAATGTCCTTCTTCATTACACATCCAACGTTTGCATTTTTTCTTTCCTGAAGGACAATAATTCATGTTTTCAGAAGGTTTATACTTTTCTCTTCTAAAATATATTTTCTTGCAGTTTTCTCTATTAAATCTCTTTTTATATTTTTGGAAATTTTCTTTTCTGAAATTATATTTTTATTTATGTGGCTTTATATTTCATCCATATTTTCCTGGTATTCTAAAATCTTTTATATTAGATCAGATTTTATCATTTCCTCTTATATGTTTATATTTTTTTCTTTCTTAGCATTAAATAATGATCCAATTTTTAAGGCTTCTTATTCTTCCTCCTAGAGTATCTGGTCTAGTTTCTCTATTCCTTTGTTCCCAACTTTCTGTTAAGGTTTTATGTAGTGTTCTAGGTAATTTTTGAAAAAAACATTTCTTTATAAGTTGTTTATATAGAGGGTGGTAATTTATGCTAATACATTTCATATTCACAAATAAAAGAATCTATGTAATACATGTTACAAATTTTCATATTTGTTAGGTGCTATTTAGCTTCATTTATTTCATTTCCACTGGATCCAGTGATAGTTCTTCTTTTATCTTATCCAATGAATTCTCTGTATATTTCATTTATTACTGTATCCAAGTATTCTATTCCTATAAAAGCATTTCTTTGCATTAACAAATGTTATTGATCTTTTAAGTTTGAAAACCAAACTTTAACATTTCTTGTCATTTTATGTGCTATAAGTACCCTGAAGATTGAAGGATTTGTTTGGGTAGTTTAATAAGCTTGTATAAGCACACTCATACCACTTCCTTTCATCTAAAGCTTTCTTCCTATCTCTTATCCAGTTTAAATCTAGAAGATCAAACTTATAATCATCATAGAGTTTGAATTCTGGGATACTACCTCTAGTTCGCCAATGCAACCCTTCCTCAAATTTAGGTGGTTGTCTTCTTCTATCTGTGGTATCAAGTTATTATGTTCTTTGCCTATTTTTTTTCTCCCCTATGTTTGTCAGATCTTCCTTCTTGATAAGGGATTGGTAATGAAATTGGTTTCATATGACCTTTTACAATCATGTTTTCTGGTTCAGAATCAATATCACTAATTATTGTCATATCTTATTTGTTAGTACAAAGTTTTTCATTATAATGTTCTTTTAGTTCTTCATTAATTAGTGTCAATAAACTAACTAATTTTTATATATCCTTATTTTCAGGGAATCTGATCTCCAAGGTGATTCTTCTTTTAGTTCTTCTAAGGGATCATATTTATGACCTATTATTTCATTATATCTATGTATGTTGTATACATCTTTTCTTAATTCTGAAATTTCTTTTTGTATATTTTGTTGTAATTTATTATAACCACATCCTTTTATTTCCTTTAGTAATTCTTTTTGTGCATCTATCAAATAATGTTGCTTGATTTTTTGGTACGCCTACTAGGCTTCCATTTACTTCCAAATACAATTTTTTTTATTTTATCTTTAAACATTATTATTTCTTTCTTAATATAGAGTTATGAACTAATTCCTTCATTATTTTAACTTCATTTTCTAGTTTCTTAACTTCTTCTTGATTAGAAGCTTCTCCTTCCTGTTCTATAAAATAAACCTTGGTATGCTACTATTTCTAACAACATTACTTTTTCTTCCTATTATCAAGAGTTTTTCTTTGATATCTAATTTTCATTCTTTTGATATTTCAATGTCTATTATTATTTCTAGTTTTATTATTTGTCCAAGTTCCTTAAATTTTTTGTTTATTTCTATAAATTCATTTTGTGTGTATATTCAACTATTATGACTATTTATTAAAGAATATTCTACTAGATAATGGATAATTTTCTTCTTTCATTAATTCTCCTATTTCAAATTCATAAGCTATACTTAATACTTGATTTAGATTTTTATCATGTATATTAATAAAAAATCTAGGATATGCTGTAAATTTTAACTTTTGGTATATTAAGTTACCATGAATCATTCCTAATAAAGCATCATTCCTATTTAATATTTTGTTATCTAATAATGTTATTTTTTATGTTTCTATTCCTTTTTTAAAATGAGTTTTTATTAATATTTGAATTCCTCCTAAAAGAATGTATCCAATTTTTTCTTTATCTTTATGAGGAATTTTAGATAGTTTATTTAATATAGTTTTTTTTATCAATTAATGGTATATTATACCTTCCTTTTGCATCTGTAATTTCAATACTCATTTATTTATTTCTTATGTAATAATAAATTATGTTTTTCCTAGGGAATAATTTTCTTAATAAAAATGATAGGTTTTTAAATCAATCTTCTTCTTTAAGATTTAATTTTTCTTTTTGAATTTCTTCAAATTTCTTTTTACTTATTACAATTTTCTTTGAAAAACATCGTGAGATTTCTTCTATTTCTATGTCTAATATTTCTTGGTTTATTTTTTCTTCTTTCATTTTAGGAATATTACTATTCACTTTTGTTAGATTTAACTTCCGTTATATTTCAGTGGTATTTTTGAATATTACTTAAAGCTTGGGGGTATCTTTGATATTAATCTATTTTGTTCCACACAATTTCATTTTCCACATCCGTACTCATTGAACCTTTTTATATATATAAAATATAATATATATATATATATATATATATATGATATTGATAAACTAGTAGTATTAGGGTTAAATCTTTTTGGACTTAATTATCCAAAACCCATTAAAAGCCTTAATATTATAAAAATTAATTTTTTAAAACACATCTTAAAAATATTGAAAAATATTTAAGAAAATACTATTTGGTAATTTCATAAACTAATTCGAGTTTAAATAAATATTTTAGCAGTAAAAATAAATCTAAATTTTATGAACATGTATTATTAAATGCATGAATGAAATATAATGTGTCATAATTATAATAGACATACATGAAGTACGATCATCTAAAACTCAAGTGTTTCTTCAACTTTACTTGATAGATTTGTTAGCAAGCTTAAAAACAAGTTAACACGTAAATATTTTTTCCACGAAAATAACCAACACTCATATTTTTTACAAACTCCTCCTTTGGCATTTTCATGTGAAAAAAACTCTCACTCAATATATGACACTCATAGAAGTATTTTAAAAATAAATTGATAACCTAGATTCCATAGTGGAACTATCCTATGTTTAAGTCAATCCATCTTTGATACAACTTAACAAGCTTGTAAGTAACTGAAATGACATAAACACAACATAGGATAACTTAGCTTGAAAGCCTCATTGTAAATTAGTTCAATTTTCATATAAATAAGCAAACTGTAAAGAATAATTAGGTAGTGCATGCACTCATACCAATCAAGCTTAATATAAGACAAAATGATGGAAATCATTCTTATTCTAAATATGTTTTTCCCCTATATGCATAGCAAAATAAAACATGAAAATGAAATACACTTTCTCTTTTTGACATACGAGAAGGATAAAGTAATGGAGCTAAACTCCCCCTAAACATAAAAGAGCAATGTAAAAGAAAATTAATGCAAAAGTGCAATGTGGTTTAAACTCCTCCTAAGTCATATGATTCCCTAACTTAAAAATCAATTATGTGATTAATAAATAAAAAAACTGATTTTTTTTTAATTTTCATTACTAGAAATATAAGGTGTTAAACTTATTTAATCACAATAAGCACATAACCAATTAAGGACTCCTTATTTTTTAACTCAAATTTTAATTATCTATTGTATAAATAAACAAGTAGAGTAGAACAGCGAACAAGCACACAAGCACAAAAGCACATATAATAATATATTAGCATTTACTTAAAAGAAGTATATATATTGAAACTCCACAAATATAACAATCATGTCATTTATGATAAATCAAGAAAGACTCAAGAGAAGAGAAAATATCACCTTTCAATTAAAATTGTAATTGAGTATTCAATCTCACAAAAATAAAATAAATCTACTAGAGGACTTCAATTTTTTATCTTTATTTTATAAATGAGGCACATGATTATTTTTTTATTTTTTAACCTCTATTGATTCTTTCTTTTTGTGCATGCCAAATAAAAGTCTTATAAGCAATCTTTTTTGCACAATATTTTCTTCTTTTTATTTATTTGTTTTAGATGCACAAGCCATAGACTTAGCATGATGATTTTTACACTAATTATGAGGTAGCCATCTCCACTAACTGTGGTAGCTTCACACATCATGGTAGGTAACCCCCTTAATGCTAGGTGTTTCCCTAGGGTAAAATTTTAGAAAGCAAGAAATAAAACTCAACACAATTTTATAGTTAAGATTAGTTTAAGGCTTAAAGTCTTTCAAGAGAATTTATAAACTTCAAGCATAGTATATATGTGTGTTCGTGAGTGTGTGAGAGTAAGTTCATGTCAACATCGAACATCACATATACAATAATATATGTGTGCATAAGTCAAAATTGTAAAATAATTTATACAATAAATTTCAAAATGAGTTAAGTCACTAAAAATAAGGTCATATGTATTTAAGTATTATATAAGTACAATACCTTATTGTCTAGATAAGGATTCTATTTTTTTCTTTTAAATAAAATTTGGAATTCAATTTGAAGGAGTGATTTCCAAGGCATTCCTATGAAACTCAAATTTTTGAGTGTCCATAGCTTTGGTGAATATATCAGCTAGGTGTCTATCAGTAGATACAAACTCAAGTGTCACTACTTCTCTTCGACTAATTCGTGAATAAAGTGATACCTAATGTCAATTTTTTTAGTTCTAAAATTTTGTACTGGGTTCTTAAAAATACATATAGCACTAGAGTTATCAAAATATAAGCATCATACCTTGTGGTTGACCGTAGTCCTAGAGCATGTTTTTCATCCAAAGCATTTGTGTGCAAGAGCTTCCTGCAGCAATGTATTCCACCTTAGTTGTAGAGAGTGAGATAGAAATCTATTTTTAACTATGCCAGGATACTAAGTTGTTCCCAATGTAGAAGCAACCACCTAATATGCTCTTCCTATCATTTTGGATTTTTGCTGAATCAGAATCTATATAACCACTTACATCCCTAGTAGTGTCAGTAGTATAATATAAACCCTAATTACTTTTCCTGAAATATACCTAATGATTTTCTACATTTTTTGAGTGTGAATCCTTATAGTCATCTTGATAACTAACTAGTGCACAAAGAAATGCTAAGCCATATGTCAAGCCTACATGTAGTGAGGTAAAATAAACTACCTATCATACTCCTATAAAGGGTTTAATCAACATTTTTACCTTGAGTTTCCTTTGTAATTTTTGTGTTGGAACCTAAATGAGTCCTTAATGGTCTGCTAGTTTCAAGGCTAAACCTTTTAACAAGATTGCAGGCATACTTGGTTTGAAAAATAAATATATTATCATGCGAATGTTTGATTTGCAAACCAATAAAAAAAGTCATTTCACCTACAATGGACATTTCAAACTCATTTATAATAATATCCACAAAATCATCCATTAGTATACTCTAGATGTGAATCCAAAAACTATATCATCCACATAAATTTGAGCGATGAAGATCTCATCACTATTCATTTTGATGAATAGATTCTTATCAAATCCCCCTTGAATAAATACCTTATTCAAGAGATAGTTAGTAAGTCTTTCATACTACGCTTAAGGAGCTTTTCAAACCATAAAGAGCTTTGTTGAATTTGTAAACTTGATTTGAAAATTTTAGATCAACAAATCCTTTTGGTTGTTTTGTGTATACCTCCTCATTCAGAAATCCATTCAAAAAAGTAGACTTAATATCCATTTGATATAAATTTCATGTGAAAAATAATGCGAAGTAAAATCCTAATTGACTCTAACCTAGCTACAGGTTCAAATATTTCATCAAAGTCAACTCTTTCTACTTGCATGTAGTCTTGAGCTACCAACCTTGCCTTATTTCTAATAACAATGTTTTTGAATACCCATTTACTTTCAATAACATTTTTTTAGGTTTAGGTACTAATATTTACATGATGATTTCTTTTAAGTTGAGTTAACTTGGCATTTATCCAAAATTTATCCTTAAAGACTTCATTTACATCAAATTTTTGAAATATCATGAAACTATAAAAATAAATTTTGGAAGTTTTTTTTTTCAAGATCTAAAATTAGTTTAAAAAGTAAAACTCCTTTTTAGTTAAAATGGACACTAAAAATAGAACTAATCACTACTACAATAGTGTCTTATGATCTCGAAAATTTAGCCTCGATTATTTTAAAAACTAAGGTCATAAATTTTTTGTCTCGATTATTTAAAAACTGAGGTCATAGACATATCATATGGCCTCAGTTTTTAAAAAAACCAAGATCATATACATATCATATGGCCTCAGTTTTTAAAAAAACCAAGATCATATACATATCATATTAATTTTATCTCTTTTACACCAAATATTAAATTTTTTTATTAATGTTTTTCCTTTTTCCCTCTCTTTTTTTCTTTTTTACTATCTTCTTTTTATTTCTTCCTTTTCCCAACTTATTAATTTTTTGATCCCCTGATCTTTTTATTTTTATTTATTATTTTCGTGACGTAATCGTTGCTCTCTCTTTTTTTGTTATATATAAAAAATCAATAGGGTTTCGACGAAGCTATCGCTAGTGGTAGCATGGCTTTCGGTGACAGTAGATTCATGCCTTCTCAGGCCACTAAAACCCCTAGGTCAACGTACGCGAGAGTTTCCGCGGCTACTACATAAGCATTTCCCCAATGCTAGCTACACGATCTGCATCTTCTTCCTCTTCCCCACGTAACTGGTTTCTCAACTTAGACTTTATTTTGGGGAAATTAAAAGGAAAATGAAGGTGAAGATATCAGTGAAGCCCAATTTAGCTTAGCGGTGGTGGCTCTCTTTTTCCTCCTCATCCTTCTTCTCTTATTTCCAACTGCTCCTTTTTCACAAAACCCTTCTTCTACTTCACAATTGTAAGCTCTATTTATCTTTCTTTCTCCCCCTACCCCCAATTTTTTGTATTTTACTATCTCTATTTTGGGTTTCTTTCGTCCCTATTATTTAGCATTTTTTATTTAATCTGTTAAGATTTGTGAACATAGGGGAAGATGGAGATTTGGAATGTAAGGAGGATGGTTGAGTAGAGGTCTTGCAAATGGTGGTTACAAGGAAATCTTATTGGTACTTTCTGGAGCTTTATTGGGTTTTCATATTTTTTATTTTCCTTATTGTTTTGTGAGATTCCCAGAGGTTATGGCTCCTTAAATATTGTTTTGTCGGTCTATGAGTGGTAGTATGAAGTTCTTTTTTTATTTTTGGTCAAGAGTTATAGTAAGAAGTTAAGATTAGGAATTTTCAGAATTTTGATATTTATTAAGAGGTATTTGCAGTATCTTAGGTATTTGGATTTTGTTTTTGATATTAAGCTGGATTTCGATATCCTTTATCATATGAAAACACTGTATAAAATAAGGAATATCAGACCATTATCTTTCTTTAGCTTAGGGTTCTAGATGGATAGGGACTATATGGTTGGGCTTGAGTTTCTTATTCGTTTTCTGATATTTTGAGTTACTCTTAATTAACTTTCAGTGCAGAAAATTGCTTTATTTTTTGTTAAAATGTTGTGCATGGTACCTGGTGTCGGGTGCCAGGTATCAGGTGCTATACCGGTGCCTGGTGTTGATGTTGGTACCTGGTGCAGGTGCTAGTGTCAGTGCCTGTGTTGATGCCTAGTAATGGGCCACTCTTGACTTATATGCTCACTCTTATAGAGTTCATCTTGTTCCGTATCATATATATCCATTTCATTATTTATTTCCATTTTGCAAGTCACTTGTGTGCTTCATATTCATTCATAATATTTGTTAAAGTTTTGAGGATTGTATTTTTCTTTATTATGAAAATTCTTGATGACATCCGATTATCATCATCTAAACAATGTCAAGGTTGTTGTAACTTATAATTTGCTAGTGTTTTCTTACCACTAGTATGATGCCTTCTTATTCATGTTTATTGCCTTATAATCTGATGATCTAGAACTTATTTCATACCTCTATCTGCAATTCTCTGCGACTTTAATTTTGAGTTAACATAATTAAGTTCATTGATTCTAATAGAAAATGGCTTCTTAAAAGTTGATTACTATCTATACACACAAGTTATTCTAGTTTTTTTTTCTATTTTCTTTTTCATGGTAGGCACCAGGCGCATTGGCCATTGCACCATGCTCACTGGGCACACCAAATGGACAAAGATGATGGTAGTTTGATTTATTTATTTTCACTGGTAATTATTTTTTCTCTTTTCTTTTTAACTTTTAACTTTCTTATTTTTGTTCCATGTAAGATGCAGTAAAAGTTCCAATTTTGTTTTTCCCCCGATACTTGTTGGTCTCATGTATGTGGTTTTGTCCTTATGGGTAAGTTATTTTTCAAAATCTAGTATGATGATTTAATACTTACATTTGGAATTTCTTTATTTTGAATTCTTGGGGGGTTTAATAATGAAAAATTTGCTACAACTTACCCAAAAATTCTGTTTCTTGCAGCATTTTTCTACTCTTGTCTTTCTCGCAAAGTTCTTAGGAACTTTTTGTTGTTTGTTCTGGATTATACTTTATTTTTCTTGTGCTGCAATTTCAGTGTTTTAATACTCTGTCAAGTAGTATATTAAACTAGGATTTTCATTGTTATTAGATTATACAAGGTTACCTATTTATCACCGTATATAACATAATTGATTTATACATTACAGACAATAGAGTATATCACTCCCCCTAATTTATTTTTTCTCCCTATATCTTTATATTAAGGTCTCATTTCATATCAACTTCTCGTCATCTCAAATGTTCTACAAGTTACTGTTGCAAAAATAAAACAAAAGGTGCATAGGGAGTAAAATGCTTATCATATATGGATGTATGTATTTTATATGCTACCGCATGATTTATAATATCACAATGTTTCCCAAATTCTTTTTGCTCTCATCGAAGGTTCTTTTATAAAAGTTTTATTTTGAAAAGGGTTCTCTGCTTAGGTGTAACTACTGATGCATACATAGTCACACTTTTTGTAGTAAGTTATCACTATTAAATTCTATCAACCAAGATAGGCCGAATGGTTTATATTAAACTTCGACTTGATAGATGACGTATAAAGAAAGAGTGATTGGGTTATTTCTTGGACGTGCTTTCTATTTTAATTTTTGTGTTTAATTAAAACCTCTCGTTATGTTTCTTTTCATTAAACTAAAATGTAGATTATCATTTTCTTTTCCTATAAGTACTATCTAAAGTTGGTGTTGGTGCAGATCAATAGAGGAAAAGTAATAGCAACGGTATGTTGAGTATGAACAGATTGACATGTATAGCCCTGGCAGGCATAATAGTTGAGTATCTTTTGTTTGGATATGCTGAGGGTGGACTTCGTGACATAAATCAGGTTTACTTAAATATTGTTTTCTTCTCTTCTTTTGGTATTGCTAATAAAGATAAATTTATTTGCCTTAGTGAACCTAGTTAGTGATTCATTATTCCTATCTCATGAGTTAGATTTTATTGTTAAATTTAATTTTTCATTGTTATTTTAACCATTCTTATTCTTATTGTAGTATTTTTCTTAGATAGCATGCTTATGATGACAACCCCCAACCTATAGGTTATAATGCAACTATTTCTGCCCCACATATTCACGCAACATGCCTTCAACTATTGGAGGAGAATTTGCAACCTGGTATGCATGCTTTAGATGTTGGGTCAGGTATATCACATGTTGTGTCTTGCATATTTATACCTTAATATGTTATAATGCAAATATTTTATTAAGCACAAGAAATAAAACATGCAATGGGTGCTTACTCTGGAACTATATATTATTGTTGAGCAATGCAATCTATTTTGAAATGATTACTTTTTTGGTTGATAGTAAGACTCCCATCAATTTTAATTCTTTTCTTATAACCGTGATTAGAATTTAATGTTTGGTGTCAACTCATAGCAACTAGATATATGATGATTAAATTGTTTAGATATGGTGATCAATTGGTTTGTTCACTTGTTGCCTAATTTTGTATGGAATAAATGTAGTTTTATATATTGAATAATGAGTTGTATATCAAATATGTGGCATGTGTTTGGGTTTGCGCTTTGTGAGTGTCTTTTTTCTTGTTCCTTACAATCTACCTTGTACAGTGTCAAAGTTATCTATCATACAAGTGTCATTGTATCTCAAAATAATTTCTTGCATGAAGAAAATAGTGCTAGTTCTTTCTTTTTGTATTTTTTTTTAGGAATAATATAGGAGTTTCAGGGAAAGGCATATCAATAATATCTACTTCAGGCTCCTCAAAAAAGTGTGTGCTCTATCCTTTTGTGCTATTGCACACTTTTAGAATACCGGAATTGAAGTAGTGGATTGCTTTCTACAGTGTATTTACGATGTAATTCATGCTTTAGTTCAAGAATTATTGGCCACTAGTAATTTTTTATTGTTATATACAAATGAACCTAGGTGCTATCATGTCTTAAGCTTCTGGAATGCTTTTTGGGATGATTAAAATGAATGCTCTTCTTTCACTGAGTATTGTTCTTGAATTGTATACTATACATTTTTGAATTGAATACTATTGCTTTGTTAATTGTTACTATTATTTTTATCATTGATATTGTAATGGAGAAGTTAGCCCAAGTTTGGATTAAACTATTCTGATGCCGATATGCTAAGCAAGGTACTTATTAATTTCCTTTATTCCAATCCAATTACTTATTATTTTGATATTATGATCTTTCATTGGGAATTAATATTATTGATGATGAATATACACTGGCTTTTATATGATGACATATTATTCAAAATAGTTGATGAGGATTCAGATGAGAATTTATCAATAACAGTTGATCAGGATTCAGATGGAAACTTATCAATAATAGTTGAAGAAGTACACTTGTAAATGATTGTAATAGTAAAAAGTCATTTTGTAATAGTAAGACTATTATTCATACTTATTGTAAATATTAGAATTAGCTAGTTAGGTTTTATTATGTTTTAGTTGTATAAACTCTCAAATGTAATTACACTTTTAGTTTTAAGAGAATATGATTTTTAATATTGTAATTAATAAAATAAGATATGTCTATAGTCTCAGTTATGTAAAACAAATCGGAGTCAAAGACATATCTTATGGCCTCGGTTATTCATCCCTATGACCTCGGTTAAAAAACCGAGACCATAGGTAACAGTCTATAGTTTTTCTCATTTAAGTCTCAATTTTTATAACTGTGGTTATAGACCTACGATCATTATTAAAAACTGAAACCAAATGCATGTATTATAGTAGTGAATTATCAACAAACATTGAATTCAAAAACTTGAGTTTAAATATAGAAAATAGAAGAAAAACACGTTCCAAAATGAACCTTATAGTTAGAGAACTTTTTCTCATTTTCAATCACATTTTCAAGATATATTAATTATTGTTTTACATAAAAGAACTAAAAAATGAAAAAATTACAAAGAATATACTCAAAGGAAAAGAAGAAAGAAACATAACCCGATCTTCATTTATGTTTTATTTTCTTATTTATATTTTAAAGAAAACAAAACTCATTTTATAATAATGTGTTTTCTATTTTCTATAATATGAATATATAAGATAGGAAACTCATTTGATAATTAGTTTTGTTTTTTCTATTTTCTAAAATATAACCACATAATAAAATAAAATAGAAAACTTGTTTGATAAAATTGTGTATAGTATTCAAACTATTGTTTTTATTTTTCTATCTAATAATCATTTTTTTCCTTTTATATTCTAAATTTTAACATTTAAATTGAAAATGACAATAGAAAAAAAAGTGAGAATGTGATATTTGATAAATAATAGGTGTTAGAGTATGATTTTAAATTTAAACATCAAAATTTTGAAATATAAAAGTGGAAAACAAGTTATGAAAGTTTCTTTTTTAAAAAAAAATTCAAAATTAGACTAAAAAGTATAACTAATTTCTAATTAAAATGAAAACTAAAAACAAAATTGTTTACGAAGAGTGGAAACTTGTATCCTAGTTCAATTACTCAAATTAAAAAATTCGAATCGAATACAAAATTCGTTATCCCGAAATCAAATTAAAAACGTTGTGGTTTTGTGATACATATCTAAAATGGTACGGGATATTATGACTTGAAATTACTAAAACCTTAAATGTGGTATAAATTGTTTTGAATTTTTATGTTTAAATAATGATGTAATAATGTTGTTAATGTGTTTTTTTATGATTGATTAATTGTTATATCATTATTTCTCTCATTTTTGTTATCTCATATAATAATTTTTATACTAATGAACTTTAATATTATTAAAAATATTTTTTAAATATTAAAAAATTTAATTAATTAAAAAATGTAATTAATAATTTAGAATAGGTTGAAATTTGTATTTAGTTTGAATTCAAGCTATCTTTAATAGCTCTAATTAAATTAAATTTAAATTAATATTAGACCCATTTAAATTGAAATAGTTCACACCAATTATCACCCCAGCTACTTACCAAACAATAATAAATTCAAAAAAAATTGATTTTAAGCATAGAAAATACAAAACAAAGCACGTTATACCTTACAAAATTCTTCTAAAAAAATTTCTATTAGAAATCGCAATCGGCAACATTGAACAAATAAATTGCTTTTGCTTTTTTTTAAATAATTATTGGAACCGGAGATATTAATTATTCTTTTTTTTTCCTTTTAACCTATTTTATACCATGAAAAGAAGACATTTTATTTAATTCTAAAGCAGGCTGAATAATTAACATTTTAATGGCATCTACTTGTTTAACCGTTGATCGTTTATTTTACTGTATATATTATTTGTTGGTACGTGACATGTTTGACCCGAAAAGAAGGAAGGAAAGTATAAGGTAGGTCACTTAGTGAGCAACCATGAGATAAGGAAAACTATTTATAAGCTAGGTCACTTAGTGAGCAACCATGAGATAAGCTAGGTCACTTGTGCCACTCAAATAGCTCAAATAAACTTGATAATCTTTTTTCTTTTTCTTTTTTATTGATATTTAAACCAATTATACATTCAAAGAAGCAATTAAGTAAATTGTATGCTTATTTTTGGTGTTTTATACTTATTTGCCATTAAAGTCCCAAACAATTGGCTTTTGGATTTTTGGAGATTACATCAAAGACTTTTTTAGTTTACATGTATCACTACTACAACATTGATATATGATCTCGGTTTTTAATTGTGATCATAGGTCAATGGCCATGGTCACGAGAGAAGCCATAGATTCTTACATATGATCTCGATTTTTAACCGAAATCATATGTAAGAATCATAAACATACATTTTGGTTACTGTCTTATAAAAGATCGAGGCCATAGACATATCATTTGGTCTCAGTCTTATAAAAGACAGAGACCAAATAATATGTCTAATGTCTTGGTTACAATTAAATCATGACTATATACATCTCAATTAACTTTATTTTTCAACATGAATTATAATAAATTTATTAATTGAGAATATTAAAAGTCATTATATTAAAATTAAGAGTGCAATTACATTTGAGAGTTTATGCACTAAAATATAATAAAGTCTTACTAGCTAGCTAACTAAAGTATTCCAAAATGTCAAATTTTCATAATCTAAATCAATATTAAAGTTATTTTGCATGACACATTGTCATGTATTTCTTGACAACATCTGCTACGTGCATTGCTAATTTCTCTACTACATGGACATCATTTTGCTTTAGCATTAAGTCCATCCCATCTAGTATATCTTCTACAACCTTCTTTATCAACAAAGGTATCCACTAACGATTCAATCAAGCAACTTAAAATATGATATACAACCTACTGGAGCTTATAATCTAAAACATTTGACAAATATTTACTTTCCCTTAAGAATAAACTACAACGGAACATAATCATTCCTACTTAGATGTATGTTTTGTTGGCGTGTGTTGTGACAATGGAAGACAACAATGTTAGTGGAGTAGGGAAATGGTAGACAACAATGTTTAGTGGAGCAAAAAATATGGGTGTGCAGTAGCTACTAGGGTTAGGGTTTTATTTTTTTTTTCATTAGTATAAATAATCAATATTCTTGTATAGGAAATGTAATCAGAAATATATGAAACAATTGATAATTAACAGAAATGATAATATTTGTCATGATATCAGAGCAAGTTATTGCAGGAACATTACGAAGCTCGGAAAGCCCAAGCTGAACAACAGCTCTTCTAAAGGTGGAAATTACGACGAACATTGCGAAGCTGGGAAAGCACAAGCCGAACAACGGCTCTTCTGAAGGTGGAAACTGTGACGGTGGAAGCAGTTCGGAAAAGCACAGCAAAAGAAAGGACACACTCCACAAAAGGGCTGCACGAATAGAGAAATAAAATTAGGGTTATAGTTATGAATTTTTCTATATATATTGGCTGGTGTACGAACAAAAAAAAGGAGAATAAGGAAAAAAACAGAATTGATAGATTCATGATAGAATCTAGAGATCTAACCACAAATTCCATCTTGAACGATTTGACTACAAAAATGACTGAAGTTCTGACTAGACCTCAGACCGTCTCACAACCTCCGCTAATTGAAGCGTCGAATACTCCCATTAGTATCAAGTTGGGATGACCCAACTATGCCTTGCGGTCCCAAGTAGTAGAGATGTATATCTTTGGCAAAGACAAGCTGGGATATATTAATGGGGATTTTCCTCAACCTGTCGAAACCGACCCCTCATTCAGGAGATTGCATACTAAAAATGCCATTTTCAAGGGATGGTTAATCAATTCGATGGACCCCTCCTTGATTGAAAATTTTATTCGATTCCCAACTACGAAATAGGTTTGGGATTCTACTGCTACAATCTACTATGATGGGACAGACACGTCTCAAGTGTATGATCTTTACCGTCGAGTTACTCGTATGAAGCAAGCGGGTGGATCCATTGAAAAATACTACAATGACCTCTAAGGGTTATGGCGAGAAATTGATTGTCGTCATCCTAACCCAATGGAGTGTGCGACTGACATACAAAAATACAACTCTATCGTACAAGAAGATCGAGTGTATACCTTCCTCGATGGACTTGATGATAGACTAGATAAAACTCGAAGTGATGTGCTTCAAATCAAACCATTTCCTACGGTGGAATGAGCCTATGGATTTATCCGTATGGAAGAGATCAGGCATACCATGATCTGATGGCACCAAAACCAGGAACTCCTTTTTTGGGTAGCAAGAAATCCATGGGAAATCCACCTTCTATTGACATAAAATGTGGTCATTGTGGAAACTCCAAACACACCCGTGAAAATTGTTTCAAACTACATGGGTATCTAGAGTGGTGGAATGATCTTCAAGCATGGAAGAAACAGGAAACCACTGGGAGAGCCTTTGTGGCTACTAATAATGCATCACTATCCCTTATTCCTGAGGCTGAATCTTCCCAAGATCCAGGTATTTCAAATAAAGCATTTCACATCTCTACTTGTAGTGACAATAAGGATTGGGTTCTCGACTCTGGAGCTACAGATCATATGACATTTGACCCCAAAGATCTCTCCAATACAACCCAGCCGAGATGGAGTCGTGTTGCCAATGCCAATGGGGTCACTTATCCAATTACAGGGGTTGGAACAATGACTTTATCTCCTTCATTATCATTATCTAATACACTACTTGTACCCTCTCTTTCAAACAAACTAATGTATGTAAGTCAAGTTACTGCAGATCTTAAGTGTGTAGTATTGATGTATTCTACCTTATGTCTTCTACAGGATATTCTCACCAAGGAGATCATTGGGCGTGGTACTAAGAGAGGAGTTTTATATTATGTGGATGACCTAAATTTAAGAAGAGAAAATCATATGCAACACATGGTTAGTAACAAGGAACGACAAATTTGGTTATGTCACCATTGATTTGGGCATCCATCATTTAGGTATTTAAAGCACCTAGTACCTAGTTTATTTTCAAATGTCACGCACTCGGATTTCAAATGTGATACTTGTATCTTAGTAAAAAGTCATAGGGCGTATTATCCTATGAGCATGCATAAAAGTATGATTCCATTTGTTTTAGTACATTCTGATGTTTGGGGACCTTCCTCGGTCACTAGGTCGTCGGGTCATCTTTGGTTTATAATTTTTGTTGATGATTGTGCACGAATGACATGGCTTTACCTTCTCAAACATAAAGATGAAGTATTTTCTACGTTTCACTCATTTCACACCATGATTCAGACACAATTTTCTAGAAAAATTAAGATCCTTAGGTCTGATAATGGGAGGGAGTATGTTAATCAACAATTTTGGACATACTTAGACAACCATGGTATTCTCCATGAAACCTCATGTTCACAAACCCCACAACAGAATGGGACTGTAGAGAAGAAGAATAGGCATATTTTAGAAACTGCCTGAGCCTTAATAATTGGTGCACATATGCCTAGTAGATACTGGAGTGATGTTGTTACTATAACTATGTATTTATTGAACTATATGCCCACAATACCTTACAATTTAAGACTCCATTAAAGGTGCTATCTGATCATGTTCCTTGCCTACTATTTTGATGCTTCCGCCCCAAATTTTTGGATGTGTTGTTTTTGTCCACCTCCATAAAAATCAACGAACTAATTTGGATCCATATGCTATCCGATATGTATTATTGGGGTATGGCGTACAAAAAAGGGATATTGATTCTACGATCCTATCACTAAAAGAACCTACATTACCATGGATGTCACTTTCCTAGAATCTGAATGTTTTTTTCCCAAAATCAGTATCCAATTACCCTCTTCAAGGGGAGAGTTATGATGAAGAATGAAATTGGCTTGATGTTGAAGTGTTAGACATTAATAACAATCCGACATAATCGGATAATACCAATAATATGGATGAGCAAGTACCTAGACCTGAACTTCTAAAAATTGAATCTGAATTAGTGACTGAATCTCCAGAAGATGTAGTGGTTGATGCACCCTTCCACTCTCTAGTATCCAATGATCCTCCTGCTAAGAATACTCCTGAGGTAAGCTCTCCTATCACACCTTTACAAACTAATGCTATAGATACATCTATTGGTTATGTTCTACCTTTCAGACACAATCGAGGCAAACCTCAGAATCGATACTCTCCAGACAGAGAAGAACGACAATCCAAGTATCCAATAACCAATTATGTATCTAGTCAAGGGTTATCAGAACCTATAAGGGCATTTTCACAAACACTCTCCTCATGTCAAATTCTATATAGCGTTGAAGAAGCCCTATCTGATCCAAACTAGGCTCAAGCTATGAAAGAAGAATTTGAGGCATTGTAGAAGAATAACACATGGGTGTTAAGTGAGTTGCCTCAAGGGAGGAAGATGGTAGGTTGCAAGTGGATTTTCTCCATTAAGTATAAAGCAGATGGGTCAGTTGATTGATACAAGGTGAGGCTAGTAGCAAAAGGGTATACATAGAAATATGGTATAGATTATCAAGAAACCTTTTCACCTGTGGCTAAACTAAAAACTGTGAGAGTTTTGTTATCTCTTGTAGCAAATTTAGATTCGCCATTACACCAACTTGGCGTGAAAAATGTCTTCCTTCATGGTGATCTTGAAGAAGAGATTTATATGGATATCCCACCAGGATATAATGTTACATTAGAAAAAGAAACTGCATGTAGATTACAACGAGCATTGTATGGACTAAAACAATCACCTCGAGCATGGTTTGGTAGGTTAAGTTCAATAATGAAGAAATATGGGTTTCAACAAAGCAACTATGACCACACTCTTTTCCTAAAACATCAATTGGGAAAAATAACAGCCCTTATAGTCTATGTAGACGACATGATCATTATAGGGGATGATAAAGAAAAAATCTCTAAGCTTTAAGAACAACTGTCAAATGAGTTTGAAATGAAGAACTTGGGAGGGCTCAAATACTTCTTAGGCATTGAGGTAACAAGATCAAAACAAGGAATATGTCTTTCCCAAAGGAAATATACTCTAGACCTACTAGAAGAGGTAGGATTACTAGATCATAAACTTGGAGAATATGTGGAGCAAGTACCAGTAGATAAATAGAGATATCAATGGTTAGTGGGTAAATTCATATATTTATCTCATACTCGACCTGATATTGCGTATGCTATGAGTGTCATGAGTCAGTTCATGCACTGCCCAACTGAAGACCATATGGATACCGTCATACGAATACTTCATTATTTAAAATCCTCCCCTGGGAAAGGACGTATGTTTTCAAAGAATGGTCAATTGGAAGTCGTTGGATATACAGATTCAGACTGAGTAGGGAATATCAAGGATAGGAAATCTACTACTAGGTACTTTACTTTTGTGGGGGGCAATCTTGTTACATAGAGGAGCAAGAAGCAAAAGGTAGTTGCCTTATCTAGCATTGAAGCTAAATTTCGAGGAATGGTCTAGGGAATATGTGAGCTCCTTTGGTTGAAAAAACTTCTAACTAAGATTGGTTTTGCCCCTAACTTTGAAATGAACTTATTTTGTGATAACAAAGCAGCCATTTCCATCTCCCAAAATCCAATTCAACATAATCGCACGAAGCATGTTGAAGTGGATCGGAACTTCATCAAACAGAATCTTGAAGAAAAGAATATTCAACTTCCATTTGTTAAATCATAAGATCAATTGGCTGATATACTCACAAAATCTTTGTCTACAAAGAACTTCTACAACTCACTTGACAAGTTGGGCATAAGAGACATTTATGCACCAACTTGAGGGGGAGTGTTAACGTGTGTTATGACAATGGAAGACAACAATGTTGGTGGAGTAGGGAAATGTCAGGCAATAATGTTTAGTGGAGTAGAAAATATGGGTGTGCAGCAACTGCTCAGGTTAGGGTTTTATTTTCTTTTTCATTAGTATAAATAATCAATATTATTGTACAGAAAATGTAATCAGAAATATATGAAACAATTGATAATTAACAGAAATGATAATATTTGTCATGTTTCACCTGTAACATGTGCATTTCTATTAGTCAGAAATTATAGATTCATCAATCATTGCTACAATTTGAATTAGAAAGTATACCAATTTAGATCCAAGTGTTCAAACTCATAAGTAGTAATTTGTAGATCCCGAAATCCTCCATATTCATGGAACTACATAGACAGTTCAATGGTGTGTTTGTTTCATCGTCCTCTTGAATAAGAGGTTTTCCATGCATATACCAATTTGTATAAGCTTAAATATTCCCACTACAAATAAGATGATCTTGTATATCATCAATTTTTTGAAATTCTATATTTATGCAATCATGGCAAGGACATCAAATAGATTCATCTTCTGCGGCATTGATTCAAGAAAAATTCAAAACCACTTCTACTCCTTCCAAATTCTCTTGTAAAAATCATGGATTCAGCATCTCAGATTTATCCAAAAAATTTAAAACCACTTTTATTCTATATTTATGTATGTAATTGGCATGCCAAATTCTTATATAAGACAATAACACTATTATATACAATAGCAAATAACTAAATATTTTTTGTGACGGATATCAAGATGGGTCTGGGATTATTTTTTTATCTAAATTATAAATTAGTGATAGCATCTTAAGCATTGTATAATAGGCAATCATGTGATGGGATATTAAATATATATGTTAAATTATATCCGTATGAATTATTTATATGGTAGGTTTATGAATACATGGTGCATCTCGTTATTATAAAGACAATACTATTTGTATTTCAATAAAAAACATAAATTTTGGACATAAATTCAAGACAATAATACTGTTTGTATTTAACTGTCTTTATAACAAAAAGAAAAGGCTCGCTGAGATTTCTTGAAGGTATTGATTTTGATAGCATTGTCGTTTTATATGTGATGTTTCATAAATAAAGGTATGCTCCTTTAGAAGATCTTCCTGCAAAATTCAAGTTCAGGACTTAGGTAACTGCTCTCCCTTTTATTATTTCTTCGTCATTTACCAATAATCAAAACATAGTGCTACTCAAAATCAAAATATCTTATCTCTAGCAATTAATCAACTATTGGTGAATAATTACCATTTGACATTAATAGAATGAAAAATTTCATGAGTATCGACAAACGGTCAGGGTGATATAACATGGTGATATGTTATTGCATATGGATCTAATCTTATCCTTTTATTCAAAATGGTTCTTTGTTCTCCTAGTTGACATGAATGGTTAAGCTCTACATGTTATGCTCGCATTAGACTAGTACAGCATATTAACTACTTGGGTAAGTGAATAAAAAGATGGACTAGTTTACTTCATACAGCTTTTATTGCCCGTGTAAGGTAAAAATTTTACATCCTTGAGTATTAACAATGAACAATATATATTTCCTAGATGTGATCTTTACTACTTTATGATTAATTTTTGTAATTTAAGCTCAAAATTTGAATTGTGGTTGTTGGAATCTATGTTAGGAATATTGGATCAATATTTACTAACATTAGTTTAACCATATTATATTAGGTTTTTAACTTTATAATTTAATTTTATAATTATTGTGTTTGATTATTATTATTCTTGAAATTTGCACATCAATGTTTGGGTATGATAGACTTTGTTATTTGTTATTGTTATTTCTTTCTTAGTATCACTTATTTATTATGGCTCTTTCCTTGTCCCAACTTTTTCCCATCTTATGACAGATATAAAATATGTGTGTTTTCGTATACGGGCTATAAAGGTGCATAAACGGGTTGTGGTTGTTGAAATTGACATAGGGATTTACTTGTCTCGATCACAAGGCATGTTCTATAACCTTTGCTTGAGTGGACATCTTACTGACCAGTTTAGATTTAATCTCCTCATTAGTGACTTTAATAATTTAACTTCAGAGTAACTCACAAAATTTTATTTTATATTTATTTTCTTCAAAAATGTATCAATGGATCACATTACTTGAAAGTATAGGTATGTTCTCTTGACTTTAAATTCTCATACTATTATGTCATTAATTTTGCAACTAAGGATACCTTATTCCTATGATATTTCAGCAAAATAGTTATTCAAAAATAGCAAATTTAAAAGATCATGTGTGTTCTATAAGAGGACTATATTTAAATTTACAAAAAAATAAGTATTCACTCGGTCTAGACCTGCAGGAAAGGGATCGACCACAATAGTAGACCAAAAATTGGCGATCCAACTAAAGTTTGGGGACATTCGAGAACAAGTGGAGGCACCAGTTGAGTTGGAGTCGCATGAGAAGCAATAGAGCTACCTAATAATGAAATGCTAGAATTTGCGAGTTGGGTACATAAAATTAGGGTTAGGAAGAAACAAAGAGGGGTACGACTGGAGATGGGTACTGTTAGAGGTGGGTCACAAGCGATAAGGAAAAGAAATGGTCAGCGATAGAAGGTGCGCAAGAGGGGAAAAGGAAGAAGAGTGATATCAAATCACGCGACGAGGGAAATAAATATCTAGCTCGTGCGAGGGTGAAACAAAAAAAAGGGGAAAAGGAAAAAATTAGGAAGAAAAAAGGAAAAAAGAAAAAAAATTGATAGAAAAATGTAGTGTATGATGTAAAAAAGAAAATACATTAATTAAATTAATAGAGAAATGAAACATTATAAAGTAATTTTGTATTTTTCTAGATAAATAACACACGTATATAAAAAATTATAAAACAAATAAAGCATCTCTCACTACACACTTTTAACTCATTTCCACTTCTCAACAACACATCTCGTCCTCATTTTATTTGTGTCCTTGGATCAAGTTTGGAAATGTAGAAAGGAGAGTTCCTTTAGTTCAATCTCTCCTATTGTGAGTGTAATTATACCTAAATTACAATCAAGATTTATGGAGTTTAGAAACTCTCAAATCTAAATTACTAGGATATCGGAAATAATTGTGTAGAGATAATTTTTCTCCACCTTCACTTACTAGCATAAACCACCTATAGGTGCTTTCAAGATTAATTTTGACACTTCCATTGAAGAGGATACTCTAACTGTTGTTGTTGTGGTTATCAAAGATTTTTAAGGTAAAGTTTTGGGTTGTTGGACAAAAAATTACTTTGGTAACTCATTGAAGAAGGGAAAGCTTCTATTTTATTGCTTGCTTTAGAAGTAGTATTTCAAAACAAATTGAAGATAGTATATATTAAAGGAGGGACAACAAGAATGTTATTAACGCTCTTATGCATGATGAATGAATTATCTCTTGAGAAGCTTAGTTTTGTATTAACTCATCAAAAACTCTATTATGTAATTTTATTCAGATTTTCTCATCTTTGATTCCGAGAACTATTAACATTGCAGCTCACACTTTAGCTACTTGGACTACACATAGTCATGTTCAAGATTTCATTTATGTTTCTTCCTTACTCTCCAATTTCAATTTCCATTTTCGTTTTTCTTTAATGGATTATTTAATGGCTCAAACGTTTCTATCATTGAAGAGCTTGTTTGTTATGGCTAGACCTAGTAACGGTGACAATGCTTTGATGGGAAGTACGATTATGAAAGGGGTGTTATGGTCCCTATAAGATCAACACACAATTTCAGGGCAATACATCATCTATTTGAGTGTTGTTAAGAGCTTTGAAGTTTCTAACACATAGAGAAAAATAGTTTTGATCAATTTAGAGTTTTAAGAACATGGTTGAAGGTAAGATCTTTGCTTTACTTATTTTCGATGCCTTTAGTTTGTTTTTTCTATATTTGGATCGATTAATTTATGTTTTCATTTGGTATCAAAGAACATATTACCTATGTCTTGATCACTTTAGAATGATCTATGTTTTGCTCTATTTCATCGAGAACCTTGAAATTGGGTTTTTTGAAAGGCTCGGTTTTGATGCATATGAAAATTATAAATGACTTCATTATTGATTTTCCAATGATTCTGTGAATTGAAACATGAAAAATCACTAAGAAAATCATTCCAATTTGGCATTCACATTCATTGGAATGTATTAATTAACTTTTTATTTAAAATGAGATTTTTTATTCAAAATGAGACCATGAATCACTTGGAAATTCAATTCTAAGAATTTTAATAAAAAGAATGCAGGTTTTTGTCCCCAAAATCTCGAGATACAGTTGAGAATCCATTTGGGTCATAACTAGGTCAGGTTGACCAAGCTGGAGGTTGAAGATTAAGTCAAAAAAATAAAAAAAAAAATTTGTTGTTTTCAGGGCTCAAAACCAGGTCTATTGGGAGAAATCCAGGTGCCTTGTCTACTAGATTATAACAGTTTTTGCGATAATTCTATATACTAAATTATTTTTATATATACATTGAGAATATGTTTTTTTTATTTATTTACTAAATTAAAAATAATAATTTTAATCTGATTAATTTATTTAACATAGGTTTGTCATGTGTAGAATATTTCTTATACATGTAAAATTTATTTAAATAATTTTAGTACATTAAAATTTATTTAGGATTAAATTCATTATGCTTAAATTATTTGTTTCGGTATATGTATGTATAAACTATACATGTGAAATTTGGTTAAATAATTTATGCATAATGGAATTAATTGTTAATGGCTCTTTATGAATTTAATTTGTGCATATATTATTTATTTTTCTTTTATAATTCACTATCATTTATTTATACATGCAATCTTAACATAATATATATACATTTGGAATTAAATTAATATTGCATATGGTTTTATGCAATAATTAAGCCTAAGGATTTAACTAATGTTTAAGTTATTCATATATTTTAATTAATTAGGGAGTAGACACAGTATCTTTAATTAATTAAAACTATAATAAGATTTATTTAGGATCACATTTATAAAAATAATTATTAATTGTAATTAATCATATTTGTTATAATAAATCTTATCCCATAAAAGTTTTTATTATATTTATAATAAATCTTCACCCTCCATCATCTTGCATCTTGTGAGTGCGATGGTGATATTATAGCACTCCTTGCAAGCACTATTAGTGAACTTCTTCTCTAGTTGTGCCACAATTTTCTTGGCTAGAGTATCAAGGAACTTTCTTTGCAACTGATCGCCAATACTGGCCAAGATAAGTGTCTGCACAACTTGCTGCTGATCTTTCCATTTCTTTTGTTCCTCCTTTTCTACATCAGTTGGCTTGCCTTTCTCTTTCTCTTCTGGGCAACTACCATTCAGAATGTGTGAAAGATCCTCTAAGTGCAACACGATTTTTAGTTTTGAGGATCTAATCGGAATAGTTTGACCCATCATTAGCAAGGGAGTGTTTTTTGACCATAGAACGCAAAAAATTAGGAAGTTTAGACATAACAACAAAAATCATTTAGGGATATGTCAGTGTTCATGTATTTAAAATTTTTACTAACAAAAATTAAGTTTGTCCATTTTGTTAGTCACACAAGACCCTTTTCAAATAAATAGATTCATCTAAAATATTTTTCGGGTAAGTATCATATACCAATCATAACCTTTAAGTAAAACTTAACTTTATGACTCTTGTCATTTTCATTAAGAAAGAATAATCCAATTTCTTAATAAAGCTCACTTTCCCAAAACCCAAGCCTAGATCTTGGTGATTTGTATAAGAAAACTCATTTTATTGGCAATAAGTATGAATAAGTCATTCTCACATAATGAGTAAGAATATATGCCACATACACCTTGGAATAACCACATACATCATGCATTAGGTGTCAAACTCGCATTCAACATACGGTATTTATCACAAGAAGCGTTCATTACACATATCCTCTCGGTCTCAATATAATGCAACAAATCATGTAAATCTTGATCAGAAATTTAAAAGCATTAAGCATGGAAATAAATACTCAACTTGAAAACAATGAATTCATATAACGATAACACAAGAAATCAGATTTTCATGATCTAACTACATCATAGCCTTAGCAAAAACGAATTAGTTCATAACGGAAATAAGAACAAACATATTCTCAATTGAATCTATGAACAAACAATCTGAATAAAATGCAGAAAATAAAAGCTAAGGAGAAAAGATGAAAAAAACTCTTGAAGAGGAAGACTTGGTAGCAACAATGGTGATGATCCTTCAAGCTTCTCCAACCTTTCTCTCCAAAATTGCCTTTTCTCCTGCAAAAATAACTCAATTCTGCTCTCTCTGTCGTGGCCTCCTTCTCCATCATAATGTATATATAGGTCTAGGGTTTTGGAGGGCAATTTTGGAACAAAACAGCATAAAAAAATGTTTTCGAACGAAACTCGCCGGCGGCGAAGTTATTCTCGCCGCAGCGAGATTTCTGGAAAACTTACAATTTCGGTTCCGCTAAATCTCGCCGGCAGCGAGATGTACTTGGCCAGCGGCTAGATGCACTTGGCTGGCAGCGAGATGTATTTGGCCGGCGGCAAGATGTACTTGGCCGGCGGCGAGATTTCTTTGGCCGGCGGCGAGATTGCTTTGCCAAAATCCTTGCTCTCGGGAAGATTTTCCACATTTTCTCCGTAAGGTTTTCGCCGGCGGCGAAATTCCAAATTTTGAAATTTTGTTTTCTTTTTCTTTGATTCAATCCCGATCATTGTACTTTGTCCCTAACTTCTCCAAAATCAAGATTTTACCTGAAATTGCACTTTAAACACGAAATACCCGTGAAATGACATTTGTGGATTAAATAATCAAATAAACACAATTTTCACACAAATATCAACATTTAAATCATAACAAAAATGCAATAATTTAGCTCTTATCAACAACCCCCAACCAGCTTCTTGCTAGTCTCTTGCAAGAAAAGCGATCTATTTAATAAATTCAAAGGAGACATTAAGAGAAACTTCAAAGGAAATTTATTCTATTTACAACATTACATTAAGCGTATGCAATAAGCCTTTAAACCCCTAGGCGGCCCTAGTAGGACGAGTTGTAGTCTCGTGAGGGCTTCCAGTGATGACACCCACAAACATCTTACCTATAACTATCCTAACTTAAAACAATAACATAACATAAAAAATAATTTGCACAAATGTCTCAAAAATTGTAAATAACACCCAACATATAGAATAATTAAATGTCACCTAAGTTTTAAGAAATCTCAAATGCCAATTTCACTTTTGTTATTGACTCTTAAACATCCATCAAACCACAAACCAATAGCCATAATGCCCAGATAATATTATGCAGAACATCCACAAACAAAAAAGTGAAATCTCAAACTCCATAGGCTCACTCTTCAAAACTCTCTCCACTAATGAAGAAAAATACACCACTTCGGATCAATAGGACTTTATTAGGCTTGTAATGTTAGGCTTAGGTATTTGGTTAAGAAAGAACGGGAAGTGTCAAAATACAAATAATAGCACTTATTAGATTAAACACAACCAATTAAGTAAAAGAGTAACACCATTTAACCCAAATTGTTTCTTCCGATCATAACCCATTTTTCCAAAGATAAACAAAATTCTTCCTCGATCTTTCACCTCAGTACATCCATTACTAACACTCTTTTATTTACTAGAGTGTGAAGGCCCTTTTTTTCTCTTTTTCTTTTCTTTTCTTTTTTTTCGTTGTTTTTTTTAAACATAACCTCCAACCAATTTCTTCCAATATATGTGGAAGATGTCTTTTTTTTATTCCATCCTTACTCCAATTTCTCTTGAAAAGTTTGTGTTCAAAATTAAGTGCTCTTAACAAATAAGGTAGGAATTATATATATATTGGCTAAATAAAAGGTAGGTTATAGAAGGCAAAAAGAAAGAAAAATAAGGCTAACAATATATTTAAATCGGCTCAATGAGGTAACTAGTGATATAAAGATAACAAGGTAGGCTTAAAATGGAACAATCGATCCAAAAATGGCCTATATCCTATCCTAAACAGTGCAATTCCAAATTATTTCGCCTCAAGAGGTTTTCAAATGAGTTCTAGAGTTTGTTGAGATCACAAAAATGTCCATGAAAAATTCGCACATAAGACTTCTCTAAGCATTTAGACTAATCAACCAAATCATACCACATACCAAAAGAGTCGCCAACTAGGTAAAATCAACATTTGAAATTATCTTTAAACCGAAGCAAAATTTAATGTCTTCTAAGAGCTACTTGTTATCACAATCACATTATTATCATCAACGTGCAAATTAAAATAAGTAAAATGCAAATAAAATAAAAAATAAAAAATAAAAATAAAAGAAATTAAATCAAAATGCAGAAAAATAAATGGAAAATCAAAATTAAACACAAATAAACACACAAACAAAACTAATAAAAATGAAGGGAAGAAAAGATTTACCGTTTACCGCACCCCCAACCAAAACCTTACATTGTCCTCAATGTAAGAAAGAAAAACTGTATATGGCTTTTTTTTTCTTACCTGCAAGACAAATAAAATAAGAAAATTTAATTAAAAATAAAATTATCATAAAATGAAGTGCAGAATTTAAAATTTCTAAAATAAAATGAGATAAAAGATAAGAAAACAAATCTGATGGGTTGCCTCCCATTAAGCGCTTTAAGTTATAGTCATTAGCTAGACTTTTTGTCATTCTTTACTGCGGTTGTTGTAACTCTAGAGAATCTTTCTGCTTGTTGAATTCTTTGTCAAAATATGGCTTCAACCTTTGTCCATTCACCTTGAAAGTTCCCTTTGCTTCATGACTGATCTCAACTGCTCCATAAGGAAACACCTTGGTTACTAGAAAAGTTCCTCACCAACGAGATTTAAGCTTTCCCGGAAAAAGTCTGAGACGGGAATTATAAAGCAAAACTTTCTGTCCCATTTCAAAGTTTCACCTCAAAATGTGCTTATCATGCCAAACCTTCGTCTTGTCTTTGTATATTCGAGCATTCTCATAAGCATCATTCCTCATTTCATCCATCTCATTCAATTGCAACACCCTCTTTTCACCTGCTGCCTTAAGATCAAAATTCATAATTTTAATTGCCCAATATGCCCGATGTTCCAATTCAACTGGAAGGTGACAAGCTTTTCCATACACCAATCGGTATGGAGACATGCCGATAGGTGTCTTGAAAGCTGTCCTATAGGCCCAAAGTGCATCATCTAGTTTCCTTGACCAATCCTTGCGTGAGTTATTTACGGTCTTTTCAAGGATCCTCTTCAACTCTCGGTTTGACACTTCAACTTGTCCACTTGTTTGAGGATGGTAAGGTGTTGCTATCCGGTGTGTTACTCCATATTTCTGCAACAAAGCCTCAAATTGGTTATTGCAAAAATGCTTACCTCCATCACTTATAATTGCTCTAGGTGTGCCAAATTTGGAAAATATGTTCTTCTTGAGAAAATTTATCACAACCCTAGCATCATTGGTAGGCAAGGCAACTGCTTCCACCCATTTAGAGACATAATCTACACCAACAAGAATGTATTTATTAGAATGAGATGAAGGAAAAGGCCCCATAAAATCAATACCCCAAACATCAAATAAATCAATTATCAAAATATTATTTAAGGGCATTTCATGTCTCCGTGAAATATTTCCACTCCTTTCGCAATCATCACACATTGAAACAAACTTGAAAGAATCTTTAAACAATGAAGGCCAATAGAATCCAGATTGCAAAATTTTTGCTGCAGTTTTTGTTCCACCAAAATGTCCCCCAACTTCCTTCGAATGGCAATGATGAAGAATGCTTTCCATTTCTTCCTCCGGCACACATCTTCTAATAATTTGATCTGCACAATGTTTATACAAGTAAGGTTCATCCCAAAAATAATGTTTCAAATCAGAAAAGAATTTCTTTTTTTTGTTGATAAGACATACTTGGAGGTAAAATTTTCTTGACAAAATAATTTGCATAATCAGCAAACCATGGAGCCGTTCGGATAGCAAGCAATTGCTCATCAGGAAATGTTTCATTAATTTGGTCTTCAACCTCAAGGTAATCTTCTTCCAACCTGGACAAATGGTCAGCAACCAAATTTTCGGTCCCCTTTTTGTCCCGGATTTCTAAGTCAAATTCTTGCAAGAGAAGAATCCATCTTAGCAATCGTGGTTTGGCATCTTTCTTGGCTAGCAAATACTTAAGAGCAGAATGATCAGTATAAACAATGATTTTAGACCCAATTAAATAAGATCTAAACTTATCAAATGCAGACACTACTGCCAAAAGCTCTTTCTCAGTTGTTGCATAGTTAAGTTGTGCATCTGTCAATGTCCTGCTTGCATAATAAATCACATGCATCAACTTATTCTTCCTTTGGCCCAAAACAGCACCTATAGCATAGTCACTAGCATCACACATTACCTCAAATGGAAGACTCCAATCAGGTGCACAATTTATAGGGGCAGTGAGCTTTTCCTTCAAAAGGTTAAAAGCCTTCAAACAAATGAGAAAAATCAAATCGTGTATTTTTAACTAACAAATTGCAAAGAGGTTTTGTTATTTTTGAAAAATCCTTAATAAATCTTCTATAAAACCCAGCATGTCCCAAGAAACTTCTAATTCCCTTTACAGTTGTTGGAGGTGGTAATTTTTCGATCACCTCCACCTTTGCACGGTCCACTTCCATCCCCTTTGATGAAATCCGATGGCCAAGAACAATACCTTCTTGAACCATGAAGTGACATTTCTCCCAATTTAACACTAAATTTGTGTCTTTACAACGCTGCAAGACTAAAGAGAGATTATGCAAGCAATTATCAAAAGAATGGCCAAAAACAGAAAAATCATCCATAAAAACCTCAATAAACTTTTCGACCATATCAGAGAAAATTGCTATCATGCATCTTTGGAAAGTTGCAGGTGCATTACATAAACCAAAAGGCATCCTTCTGTATGCAAAAGTACCATAAGGGCATGTAAATGTTGTCTTATCTTGATCCTCTGGTGCAATTGCAATTTGGTTGTACCCCGAATATCCATCAAGGAAACAATAATAAGCATGTCCAGCCAATCTTTCCAACATCTGATCAATAAATGGCAAAGGAAAATGATCTTTTTGAGTGGCATCGTTCAACTTTCGATAATCAATACATACTTTCCACCCAGTCACTGTCCTTGTTGGAATAAGCTCATTGTTTTCATTCTCTACAATTGTGATTCCTCCTTTCTTTGGTACACAATGAATTGGGCTTACCCAAGCACTATCTGAAATCGGATAAATTTCCCCGGCATCCAAAAGCTTAATCACCTCATCCTTGACCACTTTTTGCATTGTTGGGTTTAAGCGCCATTGTGGCTGAATTGTGGGCTTGTAATCCTCATTCATTAAGATTTTATGCATGCACACATAATTGCTAATCCCTTTGATGTCCGCCATTGTCCATCCAATTGCCATTTTGTGAGTCCGAAGAACTCTTAATAGCTTGTTTTCCTCTTCACCATTCAAAGAATTGTTAATAATGACAGGAAAGGATTCTGAGTCTCCAACCTTAGATGGGACGGCAGTGGCTTTAGCTCAATCTTATTAGCTTCCTTCTTTACCACTGAGGTTGGAGTTTCATTTGTTCCCAATTCCTTGAATGTTTTATCATTGAACAAATATTCATCAAGTGCTGCTAGTAATTCAGAACATTGTCTCACTCCCTCATCTTCCTCCTCAATTGTTGCAGATTTTACAAGGCAAGCTTCTAGTGGTAGCAATGGAGTTCTCTCTTCAAAAGTTTTCGAGATTATCCTGTCAAGAGTGTTAATTTGAAAACAAGAATGAACCTCACTTGGAAATTTCATTGCTTCAAAAACATCAAAAGTCACTTGTTCATCTTGCACCCGTAGAATGAGCTTTCCTTGCTGAACATCAATCAATGTTCTTCCAGTTGCAAGGAACGGTCTCCCCAATATCAAGGGTACCTCTCCATCTTCCTCCATGTCAAGCACCACAAAATCTATAGGGAAAATAAATTTGTCAACTTTAATTAAAACATCCTCAATTACCCCTCGAGGATATTTCACTGATCGATCCGCTAATTGTAGAGAAATTGAAGTGGGCTTCACTTCTCCCAGGCTTAGTTTCTTGAAAATAGAAAGTGGCATCAAATTAATGCTTGCTCCTAAATCACATAGGACTTTATCAAAATTGCAACTTCCTATAGTACAAGGTATAGTAAAACTCCCTGGGTCTTTCAATTTCTGTGGCAGTTTTCTTTGAAGAACTGCACTGCATTCCTCATTTAGCATGACAGTTTCATAATCTCCCAGCCTCCTCTTCTTTGATAGAATTTCTTTCTTGAATTTTTCATACCTTGGAATTTGTTCCAACATCTCTGCAAAAGGAATGTTAATATGCAATTTCTTAAAAATATCCAAAAATTCATCAAATTGATTATCAAGCTTTTTCTTATTCAATCTTTGAGGATATGGGATAGGAGGCTCATATTTCGCATTTGGGGAAGGTTGAACATCTTGGGATGTTGATGGCTTATCTTTAGATTCTTCCATCTTTTTCTCCGATTTCCCTTGGATTTCAAGTTCTTTACCACTTCTCAATGTGATAGCCTTTACATGCTCTTTGGGATTAATTGTGTCACTGGGCAACGATCCTTTAGACCTTTCTGCAATCTACTTTGAAAGCTGCCCCAGTTGGTTTTGGATGTCCCTGTTGATTGCCTCTTGATTTCTGAAATTTGTTCTTGACTCCTCAATGAACTTTCCCAAAATTCCTTCCAAATCTATTTGTTTCTTCTCTTGGGGTTGGTAGGAAGATGATGACGGTTTGAATCCCCCTTGGTTATTTCCCCATGACAAATTTGGATGATTTCTCCAACCTGGATTGTAGGTGTTCGAATATGGGTTATTTTGAGCTTTTTGGAAATTTGAAACATAATTTGCTTGCTTAGCATTTGGTGAAGCAAATGGATTTCCACCTTGGCACTCAATACTAGCATGATTTCCACCAAATAAATCACATTGTACAGTTCGTTTGGATTCAAATTTGGATGACAAAGAATCCATCTTTCTTGAAAGAGCAGCAACTTGAGCCGACAAAGCATTCACTGAATCAATTTCATGCACTGCTGCTGGTCTTTTTGCAATTACCCGCTCTGAATGCCACTGATTGTTGTTTTCCTCCATAATCTCTAATAATTCATGAGCATCCTCCGGTGGTTTTCCCATTAAAGACCCTCCAGCTGCAGCATCAATCATTGCACGATAGTTTGAAACCAACCCATTATAAAATGTAGAGACTTGCAGCCAAATTGGTATACCATGATGTAGGCACTTCCTCAACATTTCTTTGAATCTTTCCCAAGCTTCATACAATGATTCTTGGTCATACTGTGTAAAAGATGTGATTTCATTCCTCAATATTTCCATCTTAGCAGGAGGAAATAACTTAGACAAGAATTTCTGAACCAACTCATTCCATGTTGTAATTGATCCCGGTGGTAATGAATTTAGCCACTCCTTGGCTTTATCCCGAAGTGAAAAAGGAAAAACCCTCAATCTTATAGCATCTTCAGACACACCATTTATCTTGTAAAGATCACTCACCTCCAGAAAGTAAGCAATATGTGCATTTGGATCATCCTTTGACATTCCCCCAAACTGATTTGATTGAACCATTTGGATAAAGGATGGTTTTATCTCAAAGTTATTTGCTTGAACGGTTGGCCTCCTTATACCCGAAGTAGTTCCAGCAACATTAGGCACAGCATAATCCCTCAAAGCTCTATGATTTCCACCTCCCTCAACAAATGGTGGATCCATAGTTGATTGTCTATTAGAAGGTGAGGTTGAACGCCTTCTCTCTCGGTTTAGACGCCTAAATGTTCTATCAATCTCTACATCAAATGGAAATTGGTTAAGGCTTCTTGTACGTCTCATACAACAATCCTACAACCAGAAAATTAACTAGCACAGAAACAACACAAAGTTACCTTTTTTTATGATAAATGAAATAAAAGAGAAAAATTAAAAAAATTAAAAATGAAACAATGATAAAGCAAATTAACTTCAAATTAAAACTAAGATTAGGTAGTATCAATATTAATAAAATCAAACAATTCCCCAGCAATGGCGCCAAAAACTTTATGTGTAATTTCACAAGTGTACGAATCGTTCAAGTAATAAAGTGTACAAAAGTACGGATATCGAACCCACAAGGAATGGCGTTACTAAGTACCGAAATTGACTAATCCTAATTTTATTTGAAAACCGAAGTTTTGAATTTGTTTAAGAAGTAAATTAACTTAAAACTAATACAAATAACAAAATTTAATGTTTTTCACAAATGATTAAAAACGCTAAGGCATTTGATTTCGCTAAATCAATTCAATCCGATTTCAAGTCACATTATATGAGAATCAAAGTTAAAAGTGATGGTTGAAAAACCCAAACTTATTGAATACTCTCTCTCGAGTTATATTAGAATTACTTATCTATGAAAACCAACTATATTTCTATGAAGATTTACTCACAAATAAGCACATTATGATTTATGGAATTTCTAGAATAACCACATACATCATGCATTAGGTATCAAACTCGCATTCAACATACGGTATTTATCACAAGAAGCATTCATTACACATCTCCTCTCGGTCTCAATATAATGTAATAAATCATATAAATCTTGATCAGAAATTTAAAAGCATTAAGCATGGAAATAAATACTCAATTTGAAAACAATGAATTCATATAACGATAACACAAGAAATAAGATTTTCTTGATTTAACTACATCATAGCCTTAGCAAAAACTAATTAGTTGATAACGGAAATAAGAACAAACATATTCTCAATTGAATCCATGAATGACAAATCTGAATAAAATGCAGAAAATAAAAGCTAAGGAGAAGAGATGAAAAACTCTTGAAGTGGAAGACTTGGTAGCAACAATGGTGATGATCCTTCAAGCTTCTCCAACCTTTCTCTCCAAAATTTCCTTTTCTCCTCCAAAAATAACCCATATTTGCTCTCCCTGCCATCCCCCTCTTTTTCCATCATAATTTATATATAGATCTAGGGTTTAGGGGAAAATTTGGAACAAAACAACATAAAAAATGTGTTTTCGGACGAAACTCGCTGGCGGGAACATTATTCTCGCCGCGGTGAGATTTCTGGAAAATTAAATTTTGGTTTTTCTGATTTTGGCCGGCGGCCAAATTAATATGGCCGGCGGCAAGATACTTTGGCCGGTGGCCAACTTAATGTGGCCGGCGTAGAGATGCTTTGGCCGGCGGCGAGAATTATTTGGCCGACGGCGAAATTCCAAATTTTGAAATTTTGTTCTCTTTTTATTTTCATTCAATCCCGATCATTGTACTTTGTCCCTAACTTCTCCAAAATCATGATTTTACCTGAAATTGGACTTTAAACACGAAATACCCATGAAATGACATTTGTGGATTAAATAATCAAATAAACACAATTTTCACACAAATATGAACATTTAAATCAAAAAAAAAATGCAATAATTTTGCTCTTATCAATTTTCCTAATTGGCATGAAGTTCAATCAAAATTGCATTTGGACATAGAACCCAACAGATCTTTAAAAGCTAACTATTGTACCCAAGTGGATGGGGCATGGCCAAGACGAGAATGTCAAAGTGTGACAAAAGGTAAGGAAGAAACTGCAGGAACTGCAACAACAACAAAGACAGGAGCAATATGTGGAAGATGAAGATTTTTCATGGGAAATATACGCCCAACCCTAGAATCGGTCCCAAGCTCTTGCCCCTTCCTCAGATCCTGCACAATACACCTAGAATAGTCAAAAATAAGGAAATATCCTAGTTCAGCTAATTGTCCCATAAAGCATAAATTTTAGGATATATCATGTACATGGAATACCTTGGGAACAAAGAGGTTAGAGGTCAAAACAAAACCTAGAATATTCCCATTCATGGTGGAACCATCAGTTATATGGATATTAAATGGATGTGGTGCAAGGTCAAGTTTGGAGAACAAAGATGAGTAAGGTGTCATGTGATTACAACAAGCAGAATTAAAAAGCAAAGTTTGAGACTTACTGGGTAGAACAGAGAGAGTAGTGGAAAGAGATGCATTACCAGCCATTTGAATAGCCTGTGTTATCGTTTTCTGTAGTTTTGTGGGGGAAAGGTTGATAATGGATCCAGAAGACTGGGACTTAGTTGAAATGGAAGGCATTAGCGGAGTAGGCTCAGTATTAGCAACAACAACAGTAGATTGGTTATAATTGTAACAAGTCTCAACGATGTGGCCATGACGCTTGCAATAATTACAGAACTTCTTGTTGGTCTACTTACAATGATTCTTGGTCATATTCTGTAAAAGATGTGATTTCATTCCTCAATTTCATTGTCTTAGTAGGAGGAAAGAACTTGGACAAGAATTTCTGAATCAATTCATTCCATGTTGTAATTGATCCCGGTGGTAATGAGTTTAGCCACTCCTTGGCTTTATCCCGAAGTGAAAAAGGAAAAACCCTCAATCTTATAGCATCTTCAGACACACCATTTATCTTGTAAAGATCACTCACCTCCAGAAAGTAAGCAATATGTGCATTTGGATCATCCTTTGACATTCCCCCAAACTGATTTGATTGAACCATTTGGATAAAGGATGGTTTTATCTCAAAGTTATTTGCTTGAACAGTTGGCCTCCTTATACCCGAAGTAGTTCCAGCAACATTAGGCACAGCATAATCCCTCAAAGCTCTATGATTTCCACCTCTCTCAACAAATGGTGGATCCATGGTTGATTGTCTATTAGGAGGTGAGGTTGAACGCCTTCTCTCTCGGTTTAGACGCCTAAATGTTCTATCAATCTCTAGATCAAACGGAAATTGGTTAAGGCTTCTTGTACGTCTCATACAAAAATCCTACGACCAGAAAATTAACTAGCACAAAAAAAAACACAAAATTACCCTTTTTTATGATAAATGAATTAAAAGAGCAAATTAAACAAAAACTTGATGAGCGAAAACCGGCATCACCGCAACGGAGTCATCCCCGGCAACGGCGCCAAAAACTTGATGAGCGAAAACCGGCATCGCCTATCCTGCCAATACTTTGGTTTCATATTTATAAAACTCTCGCAAGTGCACGAATCATTTCGTAGAAAATGATAAGTATACTCCCAAGGTCGATCTAAGGAAGGAATGTATGTGGTTTTTAATTTATTATTCAAACTTTTAAAAACGAAATTAAATCCTAAACATCCTGTCACGATATTTTGGGGTTTTTGTGTTTTTAATCTAATTACAGAAAATTAAACATAGATTCAATAAACATTCATGCAAATTTTATCTTTTATAAATAGTGGAGTATTTATGGATATAATAACTAAGTTAATTATGCTTGCTCCTATTATTTAGGTTATTAAAGATATGAATTGATATTTATTGATTCTCCCTTTTTTGTATGAATACCGCCTTTGGTGGGGTTAGATATTCTTTGTTAACTAAACAAATCAATTAACACCTATGGGTGGGGTTGATAACTAATTTGGTTAATTAAATTAATTCATTTTTCTAAGAGATTGAAAATGAACCATTTAAATGCCACCTTTGGTGGGGTTAGACAGTTTAAACTTTATTCAAGGTGTCCAAATTAAACCTAAGAATTTAGTTATCCGAGTACTAACTTTCAAGTTTTAAAACTACTAAGAAAACATGTTGTCAATACATTTTCGATAATAATTCTTATAAAAACTTTTGAAATAGAGCTTCACTCTAACTACCGAGGCGATTGTACCAACAAATAAAAGAGCACTACTCTAAATCGAATAGGATAACTAAACCTTAAAATCTAATTTTCAGATTTAAGTTTGTAATGAAAAATAATATATTTCTCTCTAACATTCTTAATATAAAATCTTGAATAAAAATAAAATCAATTCATTTTAGAGATTTTTACCTATTTAATATTTCGCAAGCATAACAACGTAAGAATAAAGCATAAAAAATAACTGCAAAGAAAATAAAATCCTTACAGTACTTCTATGCCATTCCCGTTGCTAGAAAACCTCCAAACGGAATTTGCACTCCCATTTATTGAATCAAAAAGCTAATAAATTACAAAAAAATATAAGTAGTTCTTCCCAAAAAGGGAAGAACTCTAAAACTAAGCAAAACTAACTAAAACATAAGAAAAACTAAAAAAAACCTAAAAACTAAGAAATGGAGAGAAAGAAAGAAGAGAGAAGTGTGTTTTGAGGTGTGTTTTGAAGTGAAGGGAATGGGGTATTTATAGGTGAGGATGGAGAGAAACAATTAGTAAAAAAATGTAAAAAAATGTAAAAACGCGTAATGGAAATGCTGAGGTCATTAATGACGTCAGCATGACGTCATGGGGCGGCTGCACGTGAAAAATGGGGCGAAAAGGCGTTGGGCGCGCGGAGGGGGGATGTTGGGCACTGAACGCGCGCGCGGGGGCTGTCGCTGCGCGCAGCTTGGCGCGCGTGAAACGGTCTGTGGGAGTCTTGAAATTTGCGCTTGTGATTGGCAATGGCGCGATTTCCGTCCTTTTGACATTTTTGACCTTTTCGACCCATTTTGTCCAATTTTTCCATGTTTGTTGACCTTTTCCCACTTATTTATTAATATATTTGTGATGTATTGCTTCAAGTATTCCTCTTTGAGTCTTTAAATTGCGTTTTTAAGCCAAAATACCTGAAAAACAATAAAAATACCCGTGATTCCGAAAAAGACAAATTTATATAAATATATGATAAAAAATATAAATATATATATTTTTAATCAATTAATGTACATAAAATCATGGTTATTTTAGTGCTTTTTGAGCACTTATCAGATATCGAACCAACAAGGAATGGCGTTACTAAGTACCGAAATTGACTAACCCTAATTTTATTTGAAAACCGAATTGTTGAAATTGTTTTAAAAGCAAATTAACATAAAACTAAACGCAAATAACAAAATTTAATGTTGTTCACAAATGATTAAAAACGCTAAGGCATTTGATTTCTCTAAATCAATTCAATCCGATTTCAAGTTATGTTATATGAGAATCAAAGTTAAAAGTGATGGTTGAAAAACCCAAACTTATCTAATACTCTTTCTCAAGTTATATTAGAATTACTTATCTATGAAAACCGACTATATTTCTATGAAGATTTAATCACAAATAAGCACATTACGATTTATGGAATTTCTGGAATAACCACATACATCATGCATTAGGTGTCAAACTCGCATTCAACATACGGTATTTATCACAAGAAGCGTTCATTACACATCTCCTCTCGGTCTCAATATAATGCAACAAATCATTTAAATCTTGATTAGAAATTTAAAAGCATTAAGCATGGAAATAAATACTCAACTTGAAAACAATGAATTCATATAACGATAACACAAGAAATCAGATTTTCATGATCTAACTACATCATAGCCTTAGCAAAAACGAATTAGTTCATAACTGAAATAAGAACAAACATATTCTCAATTGAATCCATGAACAAACAATCTGAATAAAATGCAGAAAATAAAATCTAAGGAGAAGAGATGAAAAAAACTCTTGAAGAGGAAGACTTGGTAGCAACAATGGTGATGATCCTTCAAGCTTCTCCAACCTTTCTCTCCAAAATTGCCTTTTCTCCTGCAAAAATAACTCAATTCTGCTCTCTCTGCCATGGCCTCCTTCTACATCATAATGTATATATAGGTCTAGGGTTTTGGAGGGAAATTTTGGAACAAAACAGCATAAAAAAATGTTTTCGAACGAAACTCGCCGGCAGCGAAGTTATTCTCGCCGCGGCGAGATTTCTAGAAAACTTATGATTTTGGTTCCGCTAAATCTCGCCAGCGGCGGGATTATTGTGGCCGGCGGCTAGATGCACTTGGCCGGCGGTGAGATGTATTTGGTCGGCGGCGAGATGTACTTGGCCGGCGGCGAGATTTCTTTGGCCGGCGGCGAGATTGCTTTGCCAAAATCCGTGCGCTCGGGAAGATTTTCAACATTTTCTCCGTAAGGTTTTCGCCGGTGGCAAAATTCCAAATTTTGAAATTTTGTTTTCTTTTTCTTTGATTCAATCCCGATCATTGTACTTTGTCCCTAACTTCTCCAAAATCATGATTTTACCTTAAATTGCACTTTAAATACGAAATACCCGTGAAATGACATTTGTGGATTAAATAATCAAATAAACACAAATTTCACACAAATATCAACATTTAAATCATAACAAAAATACAATAATTTAGCTCTTATCACACCTCACACTCACTTATGGCTTAATAATGAATTCATGCAAGTTCCACAATTTCTAGTAATTTAGATCACACTCATGCTTATTCCTAGTTACTAGATTAAAGTGGATAAAATGAGAAGGAAAGATATTTTAAAATTTTTCATAGATATAGCAAATATATGATGAATCTGATAATTTTGGAAATTTTGGTAGGTCATGCATTCATACAATAATATCTTATCTTAACCATTACAATTATCTCATATATTCTTAAGCTTTGTGGGTTTTATAGCTCCCTGATGAGTGCTCAAAAAGCACTAAAATAACCATGATTTTATGTACATTAATTGATTAAAAATATATATATTTATATGTTTTATCATATATTTATATAAATTTGTCTTTTTTGGAATCACGGTTATTTTTATTGTTTTTTAGGTATTTTGCCTTAACAACGCAATTTAAAGACTCAAAGAGGAATACTTGAAGCAATACATCACAAATATATTAATAAATAAGTGGGAAAAGGTCAACAAATATGGAAAAATTGGACAAAATGGGTCGAAAAGGTCAAAAAAGTCAAAAAGGAGAAAATGGCGCCCGGGCCATCCCGCGCGCGCTGCCTTGCCACGCCGAATCAAGCGCGGCTACTGTTCATCCGCGCAGAGCTGCGCGCGGCTACTGTTCATCCGCGCAAAGCTGCGCGCGGATACTGTTCATCTACGCACAACTGCGCGCGCGAGTACTGTTCATCCGCGCGCAGCGCATCGCCCCAGCGGCCCCCCTTCGCGCGCCCAACGCATTTTCGCCCCATTTTCCATGTGCAGCCGCCCCCATGACGTCATGTTGACGTCATTGATGACCTCATCATTTCCATTACACGTTTTTTCATTTTTTAATATTTTTTTAACAGTTTTTTACTCATTTTTTCTCTCTATCCTCACCTATAAATACCCCCATTCCCTTCACTTCAAAAACACACCTCAAAACACACTTCTCTCTTCTTTCTTTCTCTCCATTTCTTAGTTTTTAGGTTTTTTTAGTTTTTCTTATGTTTTAGCTAGTTTCTCTTAGTTTCTCTTAGTAAAAAAAAATTAACAAAAAAAAACATTTTTAAATAAAAATAGTACGATGAATAATAAAATAATTTAGAAATTTAAAATTTGAATTAAAAAAAAATATTTCAAAAATTTTAATTTAAAAAAAAAACAATTTCAAAAAAAAATTAAATTGTAAATAGTAAAATAAAGTTACCCTTCATAAATAGTTAAAAAAAATTTAAAAATAAAAAAATAAAAATAAAAAAAATTCTAATTTTAAATTGTTTAATAAATATAGTTTTAATAGTAAAATAATTTTGGAATTTGAAATTTCGAAAAACAAATAAAAAATAAATAAATAAAAATAAATAAAAAAATAAAAAAATAAAAAAAAATAAAAAAAATAAAAAAATCATAAATAAAAATAAAAAAAATAAAAAAATCATATATAAAAATAAAAAAAATAAAAAAAAAATAAAAAAATCATAAATAAAAAAAATTATAAATAAAAAAAATAAAAAAAAAACCTAATTTTTAATTTTTTAAGTTTAATTTTTTTATTTTATTTATTTTAAATCATAATTTTAATTTTTCTTTTTTTTTAAATTTTTTTTATTTTCTTTTACCTTTTTCAATTTTATTTTAATTTTATTTTATATTTTTTTTCTTCTTGATTTTTATTTAACGTAATTAACTTAGTTTTTTTTAACTTAACGTAATTAACTTAGAATTTTTTTTAACTTAACTTAATTAACTTAGATTTGTTTTACTTCACTTAACTTAATTAACCTTTTTTTTAAACTTAGATTTTCATTAACTTAGAATTTTACTTAACTTAATTTAATTAACTTAATAGCATGAAAAGTAAAGATATAAGGGAGTTCTGTCTAGGAGACTAGTTCTTGGAAGCCTTTGTGCCACTAGTCTTTCCTCGGAACGTTGTTCTGTCTAGGAGGATGGTTTTTAAGGAGTCTTTGCACCACCATTCTTTCTTGGGAGCACTCTTGGTTAATACGGATTATGTTATTTTTCTTAAAAACAAAAAAAAAACAAAAATTTCTGAACTATCTCCAAAATTTTAAAGTTTTAATTACAATCTAAGGAGTTAGTTACTTTGTTTGATCTAGGTACAATTGTGTTTTAATGACTTAATTATTTGATTTGCACCTAGATGTGGGTTATCTAAAACTCAAAGTATGAGTGCTCAAAAAGCACTAAAATAACCATGATTTTATGTACATTAATTGATTAAAAATATATATATTTATATGTTTTATCATATATTTATATAAATTTGTCTTTTTCGGAATCACGGGTATTTTTATTGTTTTTCAGGTATTTTGCCTTAAAAACACAATTTAAAGACTCAAAGAGGAATACTTGAAGCAATACATCACAAATATATTAATAAATAAGTGGGAAAAGGTCAACAAATATGGAAAAATTGGACAAAATGGGTCGAAAAGGTCAAAAATGTCAAAAAGGAGAAAATCGCGCCCGGGGAGCCCATCCCGCGCGCGCCAGCGCTCAGCCGCGCCGAGCTGCGCGCGCGGTTGCTATTCATCCGCGCAGAGCTGCGCGTGCGGGTACTGTTCATCCGCGCGCAGCGCAGCGCCCCAGCAGCCCCCCTCCACGTGTCCAACGCGTTTTCGCCCCATTTTCCACGTGCAGCAGCCCCTATGACATCATGCTGATGTCATTGATGACCTCAGCATTTCCATTACACGTTTTTTCATCTTTTAACATTTTTTTACTCATTTTTTCTCTCCATCCTCACCTATAAATACCCCCCTTCCCTTCACTTCCAAAACACACCTCAAAACACACTTCTCTCTTCTTTCTTTCTCTCCATTTCTTAGTTTTTAGGTTTTTTTAGTTTTTCTTATGTTTTAGCTAGTTTTTCTTATGTTTTAGCTAGTTTCTCTTAGTTTTAGAGTTCTTCCCTTTTTGGGAAGAACTAGTTATGTTTTTGTAATTTATTAGCTTTTTGATTCAATAAATGGGAGTGCAAATTCCGTTTGGAGGTTTTCTAGCAACGGGAATGGCATCGAAGTACTGTAAGGATTTTATTTTCTTTGCAGTTATTTCTTATGCTTTATTCTTACATGTTATATTTAATTTGTATGTGATTAAATTTAACTGTGCTAGCTATTTGTAAACATGATATAATAATAACGTTGTTATGCTTGCGAAATATTAAATAGGTAAAAATCTCTAAAATGAATTGATTTTGTTTTTATTGAAGATGTTATATTAAGAATGATAGAGAGAAATATATTATTTTTCATTACAAACTTAAATCAAAATTAGATTTTAAGGTTTAGTTATCCATCGATTTAGAATAGTGCTCTTTTATTTGTTGGTACAATCGCCCGGTAGTTAGAGTGAAGCTCTATTTCAAAAGTTTTTATAAGAATTATTATCTGAAAATGTATTGAAAACATGTTTTCAGTAGTAGTTTTAAAACTTGAAAGTTAGTACTCGGATAACTAAATTCTTAGGTTTAATTTGGACACCTTGAATAAAGTTTAAACTGTCTAACCCCATCAAAGGTGGCATTTAAATGGTTCATTTTCAATCTCTTAGAAAAAGGAATTAATTTAATTAACCAAATTAGTTATCAACCCCACCCATAGGTGTTAATTGATTTGTTTAGTTAACAAAGAATATCTAACCCCACCAAAGGTGGTATTCATACAAAAAATGGAGAATCAATAAATATCAATTCATATCTTTAATAACCTAAATAATACGAGCAAGCATAATTAACTTAGTTATTATATCCATAAATACTCCACTATTTATGAAAGATAAAATTTGCATGAATGTTTATTGAATCTATGTTTAATTTTATGTTATTAGATTAAAAACACAAAACCCCAAAATATCGTGACAGGATGTTTAGGATTTAATTTCGTTTTTAAAAGTTTGAATAATAAATTAAAAACCACATACATTCCTTCCTTAGATCGACCTTGGGAGTATACTTATCATTTTCTACGAAATGATTCGTGCACTTGCGAGAGTTTTATAAATATTAAAACCAAAGTATTTTCAAAAATCGGCGATGCCGGTTTTCGTTCATCAAGTTTTTGGCGCCGTTGCCGGGGATGGCATCAAAGTTTTTGGCAAGCCCGATTATGCTCATCACTCCCTCTTGCTGATGAATGCTCAAAAAGTACTAAAATTATCATGATTTTATGCACGTTAATTGATTAAAAATATATATATTTATATGATTTTATCATATATTTATATAAATCTGTCTTTTCAGAATCACGAGTATTGTTATTGTTTTTCAGGTATTTTCGCTTAAAAAAGTAACTTAAAGACTTATTGAAAAATACTAGAGGCAATACATCGCAAATATATTCATAAATTAAATGAGGAAAGGTCAACAAATATGAAAAAATTGGACAAAATGGGTCAAAAGGGTAAAAAATGTCAAAAAAGAGGAAATCGTGCACTTAGCCACCCAGCCGCGCTGAATAACGCGCGCGCATCACCCAGTCCGCGCACGCCACCGCGCCCCACGTCAGCAATGATGTCATCATTCACAACTCTACGTTTCCACTATTTTTAATCATTTTTTTCACCCATTTTTTCTTCCTCTCCTCACCTATAAATACCCTCATTCTCTTCACTTCAAATCACACCTAAAAGCACATCTTCTTCTCTCTTTTTTTTTCTCTCCATTTCTTAGTTTTTAGTTTTTAGTCTTTTCTTAGTTAGTTTTTCTTAGTTTTAGAGTTCTTCTCTTTTCGAGAAGAACTAATTATGTCTTTATAATTTTGTTTGCTTTTTAATTCAATAAATGGAAGTGCAAATTCCGTTTGGAGGTTTTCCAGCAACAGGAATAACATCAAAGTACTGTAAGGATTTTATTTTCTTTACAGTTATTTTTTATGCTTTATTCTTACATGTTATATTTAATTTGTCTGTGATTAAATTTAACTTTGCTAGCTGTTTGTAAACATGATATAATAATAACGTTATTATTCTTGCGAAATATTAAATAGGTAAAAATCTCTAAAATGAATTGATTTTATTTTTATTCAAGATTTTATATTAAGAATGTTAGAGAGAAATATATTATTTTTCATTACAAACTTAAATCTGAAAATTAGATTTTAAGGTTTAGTTATCCGGTCTGATTTAGAGTAGTGTTCTTTTATTTGTTGGTAAAATCGCCCGGTAGTTAGAATGAAGCTCTATTTCAAAAGTTTTTATAAGAATTATTATCTGAAAATGTATTGACAACATGTTTTTAGTAGTGGTTTTAAAACTTGAAAGTTAGTACTCGGATAATTAAATTCTTAGGTTTAATTTGGACACCTTGAATAAAGTTTAACTGTCTAACCCCACCAAATGTAGCATTTAAATGGTTCATTTTCAATCTCTTAGAAAAATGAATTAATTTAATTAATCAAATTAGTTATCAACTTCACCCATAGGTGTTAATTGATTTGTTTAGTTAACAAAGAATATCTAACCCCACCAAAGGTGGTATTCATATAAAAAAAGGGAGAATCAATAAATATCAATTTATATCTTTAATAACCTAAATAATATGAGCAAGCATAATTAACTTAGTTATTATATCCATAAATACTCCACTATTATAAATGATAAAATTTTCATAAATGTTTATTGAATCTATATCTATGTTTATTTTTATGTTATTAGATTAGAAACAACAAAAATCCAAATATCGTGATAGGATGTTTAGGATTTAATTTCATTTTTAAAAGTTTGAATAATAAATTAAAAACCACATATATTCCTTCCTTAGATCAACCTTGGGAGTATACTTATCATTTTCTATGAAATGATTCGTGCACTTGCGAGAGTTTTTTAAATATAAAACCAAAGTATTGGTAGGATCGGTGATGCCGGTTTTGCTCAACACTTGCATTCTTGTAGTTCCATCAATCACCTTAATAAAAGATACAATTCTAAGCCATAAGCACCCACCCAATTCTCATTCTATCTTTAGAACTATGCTAAAATAAAATGAAAATTACATTTAGAATCACCCAATCCTAAATCCTATGTGGCATGCAAGCCATGAATTAATACATGAATGACAACCTAACATTTTTGCCCTAATTTAATCATTCTAATTATTTTTCAGTGGCACCTTAGGCCACATTACAAACATTCATGCACATCATCATTACAACACACAAGGCATTGATAATCTTAAGCCATGCTAACCCACAAACCTCCTACATAGCAAAATTAGTACACATGCAATCTTGCCGCACTATTCAATATTATTTAGTTAAGCCTATATCTCTCAAGTTCTCAATCCATCTAAATTATTTTAAATCCCAAAAATATTCCTATTTCTAATATTCATATACCACATTTTAAATTTTTGAAACTTATATGAAACTTTTAGAAAACATAAAATTATTTCTTAATTGTCATTATGCCTAATTAAAATTAACATTCTTACAGGTAAAACTAATCTTAACTACCTATCACTTTTAAGATATGTGGATGAGCTCTTTTTACAATAGATTTTACAAAAATAATCTCTTTTGTAAAAATTAATTTTTATTGTAGTGAGACCAAAAATTGGTTTACTGTTCAGTTTTGATTTGCTGCGCACCAATCATTGTTCCCTCTACTCATGAGTGTGTATTCTGAATAAAAATTCAATCCATATATTTCTAAAAACTATACTTTAACACATTTATGGATATATGAAGAAATCATGAAAATATTCAGCATTTTGTGAGAAAATTACATTTGAATTGCTGGTTTCAGTACTTAAGTTTGAATAATAAATTAAAAACCACATATATTCCTTCCTTAGATCGACCTTGGGAGTATACTTATCATTTTCTATGAAATTATTCGTGCACTTGCGAGAGTTTTATAAATATAAAACCAAAGTATTGGCAGAATCGGCGATGCCGGTTTTTGCTCATCAATTTCCCTTCTACATCTCTTGGAAACCACCTCTTTTTATGGAGCACCTCTTAGTTCACCTTGAACCTAAACAACAAACTACCACACCCCTTAGATAGATGGATGTAGAGTTAGAGAGTTAGATCTAACCACCTAGAAAGAAGAGATGAGAGAAGAGACTTTTGGCCTAGGTTGAACCACCTAGGTTTTGGCCTTGAGCAAGTCTTTCCAAGTTTTGGCCTAGGAGAAGGAAAAACTTGGCTGCTGAAAATGGAAAATTTCAGCTAGGGTTTTGGAGGTAGCATATTGGCTCTATTTTCCTCAATTATGCCTCCTTAAATAGGTAAGGGTTAGGGCAACTCTCTGTGTAAGATTTGAATCAATTACATAAATATCACTAGCCTTGTTTAGCCATCTTATGTCTCAACTTGTGATTGGTTTAATAAATTAATTTATGAACAAATAATATTATTTATATTATTCTATTATACAATGTCTCTATTATCCTTATAATGCATTCAAACATTATGCCAAATAATATTTGCATAACTTCATAAATTTATTTATGGTCTAAGCATGTCATATTATGATATTTTATTTTATCATTTCATCTCATGTATTTTATCTTATACATCATTATGAAATGTAAAATACTAGTTGTTTCTCTTCAGTTGGTGTGACCGTATAGAGGATCTATATCATCTTGACAATAATATAAAAATTTATGTTATTGCCTATAAGAGGTTTTATTATTACTTTATAGTTTTTCAATTGACATAGTAATTATTTACTCGATCCCCTAATTTTGTGTATATCCTTGTCACATGATATTATGAATAATATACAAAGTAGGATCATGTCACTTTTGCATTATATTCATTTTCTTGGTCACCGAAGTGAATTATAACTATAACTACATTAATTATATTGCATGTGATATAATTCCACTTTACCAAGGGGCCTAGTAATATCATAACTCAAAATCGAGGGACAATGATAACATTAACATATAGATTTCTTCTGCACAGGTTGTACACAACGAACTACTATTTCATTCCTATCATAAGATAGTATTTAAATAGCAATCACATTATATACTTCTCATGTGAAAAACCTACACATTTCATATCTAAGATTCTAAAGACACAATGGAAACATTATTGACACAAAACACAATCTTTATAATGTTCCATCCAATTAGGTCATGTTCAATATATAAAATACACATTTTATATACTCATGTCATTAAATGATAATCCTTTATCAACATTTATAGAATTACAATGTACTTTTAATCGACATGAAAATATTTCACGGTAATTAATGTTCCTCCTTAATTACCATAACTGTGAACATATTTAGGATTATATGTTTCTCATTTTAAGAGTTCTATGGTTCAAGACCAAGTGCATCTTCTTGAACACTTCCATAATATAACATGCTAATCTCAAGGAACAAGAATACATAATATTCAAAATAATGAACAATACATAAATCTTTATAAAAAAGAATAACTTTTAAAACATAAATCATCCTTTATCTAATATGGTTAATGTTAATATTAACATCTAGTGGATTGATTCTAGATCTACAATCCAAGTTTTAAACTCCTTACAGGGTATGCAAAACCTAAGGCAGCCAGTGGGAAGTGAACAATATATCTTATACGGTAACAAGATGGGCTCATATATGGAGGCTGTAGGGATATACAACTTGATTTTAAGTAATGGTTTTCTTTTAGAATTTGAAAAGACCTTTTATGTTCCAAGTTTCTTTAGAAACTTGATTTCGATTTTAAGACTTGTACCTTCTGGTTATTCCTTTCAATTTTTAGAAACATCTTTTAGTTTATTTAATAAATCTAGTTGTGTTAGGAATGGTATTTTGTCTAATAGTCTTTACTACATTAATTTATGAAATAATGTCACTCATAACATTATGCATGTTCAAGCTGGCACTAAAAGATGTATTATTAATGACAAATCTTCTACATTATAGCATAGGAGATTAGGACATATCTCTATAGAAAGAATTAAAAGATTAGTGAAAGAGGGGGTACTTAGTACTCTAGATTTTATTGACTTTGAGACATATGTGGATTGCATTAAAGGAAAGCAAATTAATAAGTCAAAGAAAGGTGTCAATAGAAGTTCAAGCATATTAGAAATCATTCATACAGATATATGTTGTCCAGATATGGACATTTAAGGTCAGAAATATTTTATCACCTTTATTTATGATTTTTCTCGATATATGTATTTCTACATGATTCATAATAAGAGCGAAGCATTAGGTGCCTTTAAGAGCTTTAAGGTTGAAGTAGAGAAATAATACAGAAAGCAAATAAAGCTTATGATAACAGATAAAGGTGGTGAATATTATGGTAGATATATTGAGAATGAAAAAGCACTATATCCGTTTACTAAGTTTCTTCAAGAGTATGGGATAGTTTCCTAATGCACTATGTCTGGTTCACCATACCAGAATGATGTAACATAAAAGATAAATCGAACATTATTGGACATGGTATGAAGTATGCTTAGCTATTCCAATCTTCCTATATCCTTGTGAACCGAAGGTTTAAAGACGGTTGTGTATATATTAAACTGAGTTCTAACCAAGGCTATTTCAACGATGCCATTTGAATTATAGAAAGGTTGGAAATCGAGTTTGCGATATATACGCGTTTGGGGATGCCCTTGTGAAGTGAGGATTTATAATCCACAAGAGAAGAAGCTCGACCGAAGGACCATTAATGGGTATTTTGTTAGATATGCCGAAAGGTCTAAGGGATAGAGTTTTTATTGTCCATCTTATAGCACTAGGTCTGTGGAATCAAGAAATGAAAAATTTCTTGAGAATGACTTTATTAGTGAGAGCGATGGATCCTAGGGTATTGGTCTTAAGAAAGATCATTCAAATGCTCAGTGTGCCACTTTAAGTAATAGACTGATCGTTGTTGTTAATAACGTGTCTTGAGTACAAACGCGTGTTGAAGGACTAGTCTTAAAAGTACCATAAGTTGTTGATCTTGATCTAGTAGATGATGAAGATGAAAAAATGGCCGAAGCTATTGAACAACATGATCCTGCTCCTCAAGAGAATTTTAAAGCAGCATTTAAAAGATCTACTAGAGTAAGGAAATCAATGATTCCTAGTGATTATGTTGTGTATCTACAAGAGTGTGACTATAATGTTGGAGCAAAAAATGATCCTAAGACATTTTCACATGCCATGAGTTCTAAGGTTTCAAACTTGTGGTACAATGCCATGAAATAAGATATGGATTATATGGCATCTAACCAAGTCTGGGATCTCATCAAGTTTTTTGATGGTGTAAAATTCATTGGATGTAAATGGTTCTTCAAGACAAAGAAAGACTCACAAGGTAACAATGACAGACATAAGGCAAGACTCGTTGCCAAAGTTTTCACTCAAAGGGAGGGAATCAGCTACATAGAGACATTCTCTCCTATATCTAAGAAAGATTCACTTTGTGTGATCATGGAATTGGTTGCCCATTTTGATTTAGATTTGCATCAAATGGATGTGAAAACAGCTTCCTTAATGGTAACCTAGAGGAAGAGGTTTATATGAAACAACCTCAAGGATTCTTCTCTAGTGATGGTGAGTATTTGGTTTATAAGCTTAATAAATCCATATATGGATTAAAACAAGCTTCTTGTCAATAGTATTTGAAATTCCATAACGTCATCACTTCATTTGGTTTTGAAGATAACGTTATGGATCGATGTAGATACTAGAAGGTTAGTGGGAGTAATATTTGCTTTTTGGTGCTATATGTGGATGATATTTTGCTTGCAGCCAATGATAAGAGTTTGCAACACGAGATAAAACAATTTCTCTCTAAAAATTTTGATATGAATGATATGGGTGAGTCATCTTATGTCATTAGCATTAAGATCCATAGAGACAGACTTCGAGGCATCTTAGCTTTATATTAGGGAACCTATATCAATAAAGTTTTAGAAATATTTCAGATGAAAGATTGTTCACCAAGTATTGCTCCCATTGTGAAGGTCGATAAGTTCAATTTGGACCAATTCCCAAAGAATGATATTGAAAGAGAAAAAATGAAGAACATTCCATATGCTTTTACTGTCGGAAGCCTGATGTATGCTCAGATTTGCACAAGGCCTGATATGGCATCTACTATTGGAATATTGGGACGATATTAGAGTAATCCAAGTTTGGACTACTGGAGAGCTGCAAAGAAAGTGATGAGGTACCTTCAAGGAACCAAGGACTATATGCTCATGTATAGACGAACCGATGATTTGGAAGTAATTGGCTACTCCGATGTGGACTTCGCTAGCTGTGTTGATTCACCCAAATAAACATCTGGTTACATTTTTATGCTTGTTAGTGGAACTGTGTCTTGAAGGAGTGCGAAGAAGTCCTTGATTGCTACTTCCACTATAGAGGTCGAGTTCGTGTCATATTCTGAGGCCACATCACATGGTGTATGATTAAAGAATTTCATTTCTGGGCTTAGAGTAGTTGACTCTATTTCCAGGCCATTTAAGATTGTATTGTGAAAACTCAGCTACTGTGTGTATGGATAAGAACAACAAGAGTGGTAGTCGTAGTAAGCACATCGACATTAAATATTTGGCCATAAGAGAATTTGTTAAGGAAAAGAAAGTGGTCATTGAGCATATTAGCATTGAGTTGATGATTGCTGATCCTTTAACTAAAGACATACCACCAATGAAATTTAAGGATCATGTAGAGAAAATGGGAATTGGTTCCATTTTGTAAAGGTATATATACAGTTTGTTACTTCAACTCTTATATATTATGATATTTTCTCATATTCATGTGCACCTTAAGTTATTTGAGAAAATATATTTTCTATAGAACCAAAACAAAATATAGGATTTATTCATTAATTTTTGTTACCACATAAATGTAATACTTGAGAAACTAAATACATTGTAATACATGGAAAATAATATTCGCTCTTAGATGACCTATCGTCATGATTCATGTGTTTATTTCTTAAGAAAGATAATGGATGGGATTAAGTTGAACGTTTAGACCAAGTGGGAGAATGCAACCGATCCGTTACTCTCCAATTTCAATTTTCATTTTCATTTTTCTTTAATGGATCATTTAATGGTTTAAACATTTCTGTCATTAAAGAGCTCGTCGGTTATGACTGGAGCTAGTAACGGTGCCGATGTTTTGATGGGAAACACGACTATAAAAGGGATGTTATGGTCCTTAAGCTCAACACACAATTCCAAGGAAATACACCATCTATTTGAGTGCTATTAAGAGCTTAGAAGTTTCTAACATAGAGAGAAAAATAGTTTTGACTAGTTTAGAGTTTTAAGAACAATTTCAATGACTATAGGTAAGATCCTAACTTTACTTGTTTTCGATCCCTTTAGTTTATTTATTCTGCATTTGGGTCGATTAATTTATGCTTTTATTTTCGACTATTATTAGTAATGAGTCATCTTTATAAATAAATTCTAACTACTGGAGGGAAAAAATTGCTAATTAAAACACAATTATCATGAGAATAATGAAATTATATACATTCAACCACGTTGGACTAGTTGAGCTCAAAATTTTGGGTTCAGGTCAATCATAGTAGAACTACGTATACTTTTAACCAAGTTGAAATGTAGTGTTTAAGTTAAATGCAAACTCAAAGCCCATCTTTAAAATATTCTAGTAGATTCGTGTATGACATTTTGAACTATGCATCGACTTAAGTCAATGTTCAAGTTTAAATTATGCAAGAAATTGTAAAATAATACTATAAAATATTTAAATATATATATCTTTTATAAAATTTAAATTTAACTCGTATTTTGATTGAAATTGTAGCAAAAATATTTGTCCCTAAATATAATTCTAAAATTATATGAGTAAGATATATAATGTATCATGACTATTCAAGTCTAATCAGTTTCTATCCGAATTGAATTAGATCAAATCATTAGAAACTTAATAAAGGCGCTAAATTTACATGCCTACATACACCCAACGGGAGATCGGAATTAATTTATAAGAAGTCCAAATAACACGTGGTAGTAAATAGAAGCTAATAATTAAAACTATATATAATTATGATTACAGTTAAATTTATGTTTATTATAATTTTATTGGTCTTAAATAAAGAGAAATACATGGTTTATTATAATTTTTATAATTTATGGTTGATTTTCTAATTTAATTTTTTAAAGAAAACAAAACTCATTTAATAATAATATTTGTTTTATATTTTCTATAATATAAACATAAAATGTAGAATACACATTTGATAACCAGTTTTGTTTTCTATTTTCTAAAATATGAACACATAATAAAATAACATGGAAAAATTGTTTGAAAAAATTGTGTATCGCGTTCTGTTGATATTTTTTTATCTAATAATCATTTTTTCTTATATATTCTAAATTTTAACATTTAAATTTAAAATGACAATAGAAAAAAGCTGGGAATGTAGTATTTGATAAAATAAAAAAAACTGGCGTTAGAGTATGATTTTAAATTTAACCATCAAAGTTATGAAATATGAAAGTGGAAAACAAGTTATGAAAGTTTCTTTCTTCCTTTTCTTTTCAAATTACAAAATTAGACTAAAAAGTAGAACTAATTTCTAATTAAAATAAAAAGTAAAAACAAAATTATTTCTGCCGCCCGGCAATTTATGTGGTAGGTCAATTACTCGTTGCAGGTTAATTACTCAAATCAAAAAATCTAAATCAAACACCACTACTAAAATATGTAATTATTATTTCGGTTTTTAACCGTGACCATAGACTTATGATCTCAGTTATAAGAACCGAGACCTAAATGAGAGAGACCAAAAATCATTACCTATGGCCTCGGCTTTTCAATAACCGAGGCCATAAGTATGAAAAACTGAGGCCATAAGTGGTACCTCTGGTCTCGATTTTTCAATAACCGAGGCTATAAGTGGTACCTATGGCCTCGTTTTTTCAATAACCGAGGCCACACGTGCGACCTATGGTCTTGGTTTTTCAATAACCGAGGCCATATGTGCGACCTATGGTCTCAGTTTTTTGATAACCGAGGCTATAGGTGACACATATGGCCTCGATTATTGAAAAATCGAGGCCATAAATCTCACCTATGGCCTCGGTTTTGCTATAACCGAGGTCATAAGTCTTACTTATAGTCACAGTTTTACTATATAACCAAGATCATAGATAATCAAAATGAATTATTATTACATTAAATTTTCAAATATAATTTGAAAAAATTAAGATTAATTATATTAAATTTAAAGGAGATATTACATTAAAGTTTAATAAAAAACGATACAATAAAACACATAGTAAAAACTAATTAATTAAAGAATTCGAAAAATATAAAAAATACATGAAACAACTTTAAAGCTGCTAAAAGTTTACAATCTAAATCAATCTGAAAAAGAGTAAGTCCCATTGTAATAATGCTATTCTTCAAAATCTTTGTCCTTGGTAGCATGTATTAATTTCCTCATAAAAAGCAGCATCTAGTATAAGCATACCAACATCCAATGTCTATGAATATAATCCTGCATATACAACATCCAAAACATAATAGTTCTCTTTACTTATTTATTCTTAATATAAAGGTTACATCATAATTATAATGTCATAAAAATATCTATAATAAATGACATTGTGGGATAGTACCTATGAATATAAACATCTACTATATATGAACATACTAACATTTAGATTACATGAATATAAGCAATACCTCATATTAACACAATAAGTTCTTCAATCTACATCTGTTTGTGCATATACAAAAAATGACAAAATAAGTAGTTCTTCAACCTATTCAAGAGTGACAATCATGAAATTCTTATCTAGTCTCAAAGTAAATTTATGATACTCAATATAAAACAAAAACAATTGAGATACAATTCAAGAAAATTAGTAATACCCATATCAATAACAACAGTAACATTATTATTTAGTACTACCCATATCAATAACAACAACAACATTATTATTTAGTACCATCCATATCAATTACGCATGACAAAGATCCAGACGAAGGGTCCTTGCAAGCATTGGACAATACCCATATCAATAACAACAACAACATTATTATTCAGTACTACTCATATCAATATAACAACAACATTATTATTTAGTACCATCCATATCAATTACGTATGACAGAGATCCATACAAAGGGTCCTTGCAAGCGTTGGACAATACCCATATCAATAACAACAACAACAACAACATTATTATTTAGTAATACACATATCAATTACGCATAACAGAGATACATACGAAGGGTCCTTACAAGCGTTGGACAATACCTATGAATATTATAAGCATCTATTATATATGAGCATACCAACATCCAGATTACATAAATATAAGCAATACTTCAGATTTACACAATAAGTTATTCAACCTACATCTGTTCTGCATATACAACAAATGGTCCATAATAACTAGTTCTTCAACCTGTTCAACAGTGACAATCATGGAATTCTTATCTAACCTCTAAGTAAATTTATGATACTCGATATAAAACAAAAAATTGAGATACAATTCAACAAAATCATTAATACACGTATCAATAACAACAACAATATTATTAAAAATAATAGTTTTATTTATTTTGATTCCTTCTTACTTGGATTCATCCACAAACAAAAATAATTTCAGGTTTTTGTAAAAACAATTAGCATGAACTACACATATCAATCAACTTTTGGCAGTACTCTAATAAATTATTTTAAAAAATTTTTGTTAATAAAAAACTCTTTATTTTAGCATTATCTGATCTTCTGCATTACCAATTAAAATAACTTAACTACAAGGGCTTATTAATTATAGAAGATATTAAGAAGTTAACTTTATTTTTATTCTGTAAGATTAATACCGGAAATATGTGAAGTTTTATTGTTTGCATTAACTTTAAATCAAACAAATTCTGAAAGCTATTGATTGTGTTAGTGAGACAGAGGAAATAGAAAAGGTTAAAACATACCTAAAGTAGTAGAACACTTTCTTTCTCCATCAATAGTATCCAGAGCTGTCATAACAAAAACAAACCGAAGAAGAAATGTAAACAACAAAAGGGAATAAAACAGCAATTTAATTAGATTGTGACTTTCTGGTGATGTTAAATTATTTTAACATACAATTTAATACTAAATTCTAAAATTTTCACTCACCGTTATGTTTAAATTATTCTAATAATTATATTTACCTATTAATTAACGCCTAATTACGTTGATAATTACAAAAATAATTTGTGATCAAAATTTAGATGTTAATTAGAAAATTAAGATTATGTTTATTAAAACTAAATCATGCCAGACAAATTGTTTTGAATATCTACGTGTGAAGGAGGTTGGAGTTAGTGGAAAAATTGTGTAGTGAAACCTAATATACAAATCTCCCTTTGTTTCCCAATTAGTTAGCATATTAATTCATAATAGAAATAGTTTTTTAGATACAAAAATTGAAACCTAAGTAATTAATTATGTGTTACTTGTTTTATGTGACAAAAACATTTATACATGTTCAGTAAAAGTGTTTCACGATCAAACAAGAAAAAAATTTGTAAAATGTATTTTTAAGGTCTAGAAAGCACAAATTGTGTTTACCAATAGAAACACATCGTTTTTTATGTGTTTTTATCTGGAACCACTTTTAACATAAATACAAACAAATAGATACTAATATACTTGTTTCCAAATGATTTAAGCATATTAATTGATAATTGAAATTATCAAATTATTTTCTCAATAAATCCTCACTTTGTATAACAAATTTTATGCTTATTGATTTTCATTTCAGTTGGCATGGACTTAGAATTTGAGAAAAAAAGCTGCAATGTAAATGAAGAGTATCTCAATGCCTTAAGAACCAAATCTTATACTTCCAAAATCTAAACTCATCAAATGAAAATCTAAACATACTTCCAAAATATAAACTCAGCAAATGAAAATTTGTAAATCCATTAGCTTTTTTGCAAATGAAAATTTGTATAGGCTCATCGGCATGTATATAAACATTTTTCCAAAAGCTAAACTCAGCAACAATAGCCAGTTCCTAAATCCCTAAAAATGTTTCAAATCTGATGCAATACAATGAAAAAAAAATTCAAAGGCAATTATCAGATAACAGGAGATGGATTTGTATAACACTAAAAAATAACCCTAACTAAAATGTATTATGCGCAGAACTAATCTACTAATAATCTACACATATGAATTGATATTGTAAAAATTGAGGGTATCACAATAATCAGGAGCTGCGTCGTGAGCGACAACACTACAAATGGCAGACGATGAGTCCGAATATGAATAGAAAAGAAATAGAGAGAAAAGAAGAAGCTGTTGGAAAGGAACGAGTGTGAGGGAGGTGCTGGAAAGGAGGAGCTGCTGTAAGTCTACAATTTTTTCAAGTGCGACACGGTGCGACGATGATAGGTATATTGGAACGAAGGATTTGCGTTTTGTTGAGAGAGAGGGAGGGTTACGCGTACGGTTCTTAATATATATATATATATATTAATTAGAAATTATATATTAATATATATATATTACTTCGCGCGGTCAGCGCACTAAAAATTTTTGGCAAAAAAATTTAAAAAAAGAGGTAAAAATATGGAAGAGGGAGAAAAAAAGGTGAAAAACATTTGATATATATATATATATATTATAAGAAATAAAAATACATTAAATTAAATTAAATTAATAATAGAGAAAAATAAAAAATTGTAAATTAATTTTTGTATTTTTTTTAAATGAATAACATACAGTATTTTAATATTAAAAATTTTATTATTTTAATTATAATCACAGTCATTTAATAATCGTGTCTATATAAATTTATTTTTATATATTTAAATATTTTTTGTAATTTAAGTTATAGTCACGGTTATTGAAAAAACCGAAGCTATATGTATACACTATAGCCTCGGTTTTTATCAAACCGTGGCTAAAAACCTATGATCTCGGTTTTTAAAAGAATCGAGACTAAAATTTTAAGACCAAAAGTACACATTGTAATAGTGCACGAATCGAATTAAATTCAAGTTAAATATTAACCAACTCAAATAGCTCTTAAAAAATCGAGTTAGGTTTGAACCAATACATTAACACGAAATCAAATTTAAAATGTTGTGATTTTATGATACATATCTAAAATATTATATATGATATTATGGCTTAAAATTACTAAAATTTAAAATGTGGTATAAATTATTTTGAATCTTAATGTTTGAATGATCATGTAATATGATATTATTAATGTTTATTTTTTATAATTGATTAGTTGTTGTCTCGTTATTTTTCTTATTTTTATTATTTCATGTAATAATGTTTATAGTAATGAGATTTAATATTATTAAAAAAAAATTAATTTATAAAAAATTCAATTAATAATACAAATTAGATTAAGTATTTCGTTTGTATTTAATTTAAATTTGAACTCAATTTTGCTTGTTGGAACTATATTAAATATTTACAAGTCTAATTCACACCGATTATCATCTCAATTATTTATGGAATAATATTAAATTCAAAAAATTTGAGTTTAAACGTAAGAATAAAAAATAGAAAACAAAACACGTTACACCTTATAAAATTCTTTTAAAAAGAATAACATTTAGAAATCGCAATGGGCAACATTGAACAATGAAATTGTTTTTGCGTTTTTTTTTAAATAATTATTGGAACCGGAGATATTAATTATTCTATTTTTATACAATAACAAGAAGACATTTTATTTAATTATAAAGCAATTATATCATTTGTAAAAATAGATAATAATTAAAACATTTTATTTAATTATGAAACAGGCTGAATAATTAATTAACATTTTAATGACATCCTCTTATTTAACCGATGATCGTTTATTTTACTATGTATATTATTTGTTGATAGGTGACATCCACTTGTTTGACCCGAAAAGAAGGAAAGCATAAGGTCAGTTAGTCAGCAACCATAAGATATGATAATCTTTTTTCTTTTTCTTTTTTATTGATATGTGAACCAATAATACATTCAAAGAAGCAATTAGGTAAATTCTATGCTTATTTTTGGTGTTTTATACTTATTGGCCATGAGAGTCCCAAACAATTGGCTTTTGGAATTTTTGGAGGTCACATCAAAGACTTTTCTAGTATACATGCATGACGGTTTTTCTTTTTTTCTTTTTTTCTTTTTTCAAATAAAAAAAGAAATTCATCCAAGTAAGAGCCAAACACATATTTATATAATAAAAAAGAAAATCATAAAAACATAATACAAATGTTAAAAATAACATTTTATAATATTGAAACTAATTTAATTAGATAATATTAATTAATTATAATTTAATTTTAACTATATTTAATGAAACAATGATTTATAAGATTTTTTTTAATAATAAAAATATAATATAATAAATTATTATATTTGTAGTTATAAATTTTAATGTTATATTTTTGTTATTAAAAAAACTAAATTATACTATTTGTAGGTAAACATTACCAAATTCTAGAATTTGATACCTCAGCTTTAATTTATTTTCTTAATTGTATTATCTTTTCAAATTTATTAATGTAGACTAAATTTCATTAATCGTTTGAATTAAAGTGTGAAAAAAAAGCTGATGCTTCTTTATTATATATATATATATATATTGCATTATTTATTCATTTAATTTTTAAAGTTTATTATCTTTAAATCTTGAATATATTTGTTAATTTGAAAAGATAATAGATATAATATTAAAAAAATTAACAAAAGTATAGAATCTGATAAAATTTAGAGATAAACTAGTTGAAGATTTAAAAAATGAAAAAAAAATATAAACTAATTAGAAGAGCAAGGAAATTTTGAAGGAAAAAAAGAAAAGAAATTTAGTGAAAAGAAAAATGCTACAATAAAAATAAAAAACCGACCAAAATACAAATTGTTGCAACTTAAATTATATGCATATACAAAATTATAAAACAAACAGAGCACCTCTCACTACAAATCTTTGGCTCCTTTCTAATTCTCAAAAATTGATTTTATCCTGGTTTTATTTGTCTTTGGATTAGGTTTGAAAATGTAGAAAGGAGAGTGCCTTTAATTCAATCACTCCTACTGTGAGTGTAATTATACCTAAATTACAATCTTGATTTATGGAGTTTAGAAACTCTCTCAAATCTAAATTACTAGGTTATTGGGAATAATTGTGTATAGATAATTTTTCTCCACCTCCACCTACTTACTGGCATAAACCACCCATAGGTGCTTTCGAGATTAATTTTGACACTTCCATTTTGTAGATGAAACTCTAACAGTTGTTGATGTGGTTATCAGAAATTTTCAAGGTAAAGTTTTGGGTTGTTCATGAACAAAGAATTACTTTGGTAACTCATTGAAGAAGGAAATCTTCTATTTTATTGTTTGCTTTGGAAGTAGCACTTCAAAACAGCTTGGCGACGGTGCATATTAAAGAAGACAACAAGAGTGTTATTAACGCTCAGTTTTATATCAACTCAACAAAAAATGTATAGGAAATAATATAAGTAAAAAGTTAAGAATAAAATTATTTTATTAAAATTAAGAATATGTAAATATAAATATATGTATAAATTAAAGAATGATAAAGTTAAGAATAAAATTATTTTATAAAATTTTAAAATATATAAATATAAATATATGTATAAATTAAAGAATCGATGCATGTGCATCACACAGTATCTTTAAGATAATTTTTTTTCTAATAGTGCGTGTTAGAGAACTATCAAAACCTATCTTTTAAAATACAACGATTAAATAATAATAAACTTACACCACAGTTTATTATTCTACTACTTTCAAAAACTTTATTAGAATAACCTAACTTTATATAAAAATTTATTTTTCTTTCTTTTCTAGTTGTTCTCATGTCTGTTTATGGTTTTTTTCCCTTTTTCTTCCATTTCTTTTCTTTCTCTTTCTCTTCCTTCCGTAAGTTCCATCTTTTATTCTTTTCTTTACTTTATATAGGAAATAAGAGTGTAACAAGTAGAGAAAAAAAAACTTAAAATTACATTAAAACAAGAAGGCAAAACGAAAAATTGAAAATTACATTAAAACAATAATTGAAATGGTAGAAGGGAAAAAAACTGAAATACGTTAAAAACCAAACTAACAGTTTTAAGTCGTTAATTACAACAATTTTAATTCAAAAATTAATTACCATTAAATAACTATTGTAATATTTTAATTCAAAATTTTCCATCAATATCCTACGTAAATAAAAATTAACATAGATTTAAAATCAAATTTTGATACGGAAATAGAATTCAACAGACCGAACGTAGATAAGATAGGTAGGTGTTATCTTTTGAACCTTTTCCTATGAAAGTACATTTACCTTACTGACTGATCAGTAGATACGATGTCCTTGAACTGTTCCACCGTTTATGTAAGTGATGACATACTTTACACTAGAGTCATTTTTGATACAATTCACTTCTCACTATTATATTTGTTTTGGCCATGAACATACGTCTAGTTCTCTGATAAGCTCTAAAGAATTGAGTCATATACAATTCTCTTTTGAATACTCAAAGAGTAACCCACATACTCTACTTGGTATTCTCTTCATAAGAATCATTAAAAGCCTTAAATTATCTTGTATCTTACGGGTATCACTATTTTCAAAATAGGAATGGACTTGAGGGTAGACCCCCCACATTGATCATTGAACTTAGATCTTAGGATCTCTAGTCAAATAGGTTAGGTTTCCTTTGCAAATCCTTATTCATTCATAGGCTTCAGTTCTATTCCCATCGATGGCTTATCAACTAACTCTCGATTTAACCCTTTAATTAAGGGATCCGCTATGTTATCCTTTGACTTTACATAGTCAATAGAAATAACCCGAGTTAAGAGTAGTTGTCTAATGATAAAATGTCTACGATGTATATGTCAAGACTTACCAATATACATATTGATCTATGCCTTGCCAATAGCAGATTGGTTATCACAATGGATGCATATTGCAAGTACAGGCTTCACCCACTTAGGAATATCCTCTAAAAATTACATAGCCATTTGACTTCTTCGCCACATTTATACAAAGCAATGAACTCAAATTCCATCATGGATCTAGCAATACACATCTCTTTAGAGGACTTCAAGGAAACAACTACACTACTCAGTATGAATACATATCCACTAGTAGACTTAGAGTCTTTCATGTCAGATATCCATTTTGCATCATTGTATCCTTCAAATACAGCTCGATATCTTATGTAGTACAGTCCATAGCTATGTGTATATCTTAAGTATCTAATTAGTCTTGTAATGTCTTTCCAATGATTAGATCCTGGATTACTAGTATATCTAATTAGTTTATTTATAGCGTAAGCTATGTCTGGTCTCATACAACTCAGAAAGTACATAAGACTTCCTATCACTCTAAAATATTCTAGTTGAGACACACTCTCAATTTTATTCTTAGATAGATGTAGATTTATATCTATTGGTATTCTCACAATTTCAGAATCACCATTGTTTAATTTCTAATGTATTTTGTCAATATAATGACAATGACCATTTTATCATTACTATCCACAATTAACATGTCATCAATGTAAAGACACAAACGTAACCATCTTATTTGTCCTTAAAATATTCACATTTGTCATATTTGTTGATTTTAAAGCCATTTGTCCTCATAACATTATCAAACTTTTCATGCCACTGCTTTGGTGCTTGCTTCAAGTCAAATAAAGACTTTACCAATTTACAGAACTTTATTTCTTACTCTAGGCATGAAAAAGCCTTGGGGTCGGTCCATGTAGATTACTTCATCTATCTCTCCATTTAGAAAGGTTTTTGTTTTACATCCATTTGATGTATTTCAAGATTTCACAGAGCGGCGACAACAATTATTATCCTCATGGATGTTATTCTCGTCACAGGAAAATAAGTATCAAAGTAATCAAGGCCATGTCATTGTTTGTATCCCTTAATTATAATTTTGGCCTTGTACTTTTCAATTGATCCATTTGATTTACATTTTCTTGTGAAAATCCACTTGAACCTTAGTGTTTTATTACTTGGAGGTAAATCAACTAGTTTCCAAGTGTTATTTTGTAGAATGGAATCAATTTCACTATTAATGACTTCTTCCCATTGAAGACCTTTAGAAGAAATCACAACATCTTTATAGGTTTGAGGTTTACTTTCTAGCAAGTAGGTCAAAAAATATAGACCATAGGACATTTTTGTCCTTGTCCTCTTGTTACATTTGGGTTCAACCTCAATCTTATCCCCAACCTCTTGTTCAGGTTCTTTATTTTGACTATCTTCATTCATAGTCTCATATGTTTGTTTAGACAAACTTGATTCTCTTTGAGATTTACCTGAAAATACATGTTCAAAGAATGATGCATTTTTTTATTCCATTATCGTGTTCTTATGTATGCCTGGGATATTTGACTCATGCACAAGAAACTGATAAGCACTATTATTATGTGCATATCTAATGAAGACGTAATCTATCATTTTTGGATATATATTCACCTTCTTAGGTATAGGTATGGATACTTTAGCAAAATACCCCTACACTCGTAAGTATTTATAGGAAGGTACTCTTTCTTTAAATAATTCATACGGTGTCTTATGTGTCTTTTTTCGGGGTATTATTTAAAAGGTAGTTAGTTGACAAAATAGTTTCCCCCTAAAAGTTTTGTGGCAACCTAGAACTTAATAGCATTGCATTCATCATATTTTTCAAGGTACGATTCTTATGTTCAATAACTTCATTTTGCTTAGATGAATAAGGCGCTATGGTTTCATGGATAACTTCGTGTTTTGCTTAGAATTCACCAAACAATGCTTCATATTCACCACCATAATCATTGCATAGTACCTTGATCTTCTCATTAAGTTGATTCCCAACTTCTATTTTATAAAGAATAAATTTCTCTATAGCTTCATCCTTGCTTTAAAGAAAATATACATAACAATATTTCGTGCTATCATCAACAAAAGTAATAAAATATTTATTGTCATCCCTTGTTTGAAGAAATTCCAAACCACATAGATCACTATGAAATAATTCAAGGGGTTTGTGTTCCTTTCAATGAAATAAAACGATGACTTAATCATTTTTGTTTTAACACAAGTCTCACATTTATGCTTTGAATTAATTTGGAAAGCGAGTATGTGTTCCATATTAATTAGCCTACGTAATGTATCGTAATTAACGTGATATAGTCTACCATGCCACAAGTTGAAAAACTTGAGAAAATATGAAGAAGATGTAATCTTATTAATATTCTTAGCATTTACAATCATTACATTGAGCTTAAATAGTCCATTAGATACATATCATTTTCCCTCAAACATCTCATTTTTGGTCCAAACGACCTTATCAGATTCAAGCACTATTCAAAAATCCATGCTTGTTTAGAAATGAGCTAGATACAAGATTCTTACTGATGTATAACACATAGAGTGCTTTTTTTAGTGTAAGATCCTTCCCAAAGGTCATCTTCAATTTTACCTGGCCTTACTCTTGAATGGCTGATGTGGTAGAATTTCCCATGAAGAGCTTCTCTCCATATTTCATTGGTTCAAAAGTAGTGAATAACTCATTATCTAAGCATACATGCCTTGTTATATCAATATCAATCCACCACTTCTTTGGGTTAGATTGATGAACGAAAACCGGCATCGCCGATTCTCGCAAATACTTTGGTTTTAATATTTGTAAAACTCTACATGAATGCACGAATCATTTTAAATGAAAATGATAAGTATACTCCCAATTCGATCTAAGGAAGGAATGTATGTGGTTTTAATTTATTATTGAAACTTTTAAAAGCGAAATTAAATCCTAAACATCCCTGTCACGATAGTTTTGGTTTTTGTGTTCCTAATCTAATAACATAAAATAAACATATATCTGATTAATTAAATATAATCTAAAAAGAATAAACATAGATACAAATTGAATAAATAAACATGGATTCAATAAATATTCATGCAAATTTTATCATTTATATTAGTGGAGTATTTATGGATATAATAACTAAGTTAATTATGCTTGCTCATATTATCTAGGTTATTAAAGATATAAATTGATATTTTATTGATTCTCTCTTTTTTGTATGAATACCACCTTTGGTGAGGGTTAGATACTTCTTTGTTAACTAAACAAATCAATTAACACCTATGGGTGGGGTTGATAACTAATTTGGTTAATTAAATTAATTCCTTTTTCTAAGAGATTGAAAATGAACCATTTAAATGCCACCTTTGGTGAGGTTAGGCGATTTAAACTTTATTCAAGGTGTCCAAATTAAACTTAAGAATTTAGTTATCCGAGTACTAACTTTCAAGTTTTAAAATCACTATTGAAAACATGTTGTCAATACATTTCCACATAATAATTCTTATAAAAACTTTTGAAATAGAGCTTCAATTTCAACTAGGCGATTGTACCAAACAAATAAAAGAGCACTTGCTACAAATTAGACCGGATAACTAAACCTTAAAGTCTAACTTTGATTTAAGTTTGTAATGAAAAATAATGTATTTCTCTCTAACATCCTTAATATAAAATCTTGAATAAAAATAAAATCAATTCATTTTAGAAATTTTCACCTATTTAATATTTGTAGCATAACATGACGTTATTATTATATCATGATTATAAAGCGGCTATACGCGGTTAAATTTAATCACGGAACAAATTAAATATAACATGTAAGAATAAAAAGCATAAAAATAAGCGTAAAGAAAATAAAATCCTTCTGAGAACTTGACGCTATTCCGATTCCCTTGCTAGAAAACCTCCGGCGAATTTGCACTTCCATTTATTGAATCAAAAATCTAAATTATTACAAAAACATTACAAGTTCCTCTCAAAAGAGAAGAACTCTAAACCTAAGACAATTGAACTAAAAACTAAGAAAAAACTAAGAAAAGCTTAGAAACTAAGAAAGAAACTAAAGAAAACTTAAAAACTAAGAAATGAGAGAAAGAAAGAAAGAGAGAGAAGTGAGGTTTTGAGGTGTGCTTTGAAGTGAATGGAAGAGGGGTATTTATAGGTGAGGATGGAGAGAAAAAATAGGTAAAAAAATGTTAAAAAAAATATAAAAAATAAAACGTGTAGTGGACATCTTTGAGGTCATCAATGACGTCGGCGTAACGTCATAGAAATTTCTTGCACGTGAAAAAGAAAAATGGGTCAAAAACGCGTTGGTAGCGCGTGGTGAAGGCTGGCCCAGAGTGACGCTGCGCGTGAGAACCCGGTAACCAGCGCTGATCTTCTGTAGCATGAGCACGGTAACCTCGCGCGCGCGGTCTTTGCGCGCATGAACAGTACCCGCGTGCGATCTTTAGCGCATGAAAACGATACCCAGCGCGCAGTTTTGGCGGAGGTCTTATTGGCGCGGTAAGCGTGTGACGCGTTTTCTACGCTTTTTGACATTTTTGACCTTTTCGACCCATTTTGTCCAATTTTTCCATGTTTGTTGACCTTTTTCCACTTATTTATTAATTTATTTGTGATGTATTGCTTAGTATTCTTCTTTGAGTCTTTAAATTGCGTTTTTAAGCCAAAATACGAAAAACAATAAAAATACCCGTGATTCCGAAAAAGACAAATTTATATAAATATATGATAAAACATATAAATATATATATTTTTAATCAATTAATGTGCATAAAATCATGGTTATTTTAGTGCTTTTTGAGCACTCATCATAGATCCCACCAAGTTCACCTCAGAAATGATTGCATACAAGTCAATATTAGAGATATCATTGGTGATGTCATCAAACATGTTTGTCTCATGGTTCCTGTTTCTTTTAGGAAACTTACAATATGGGGCTTTATACTCTATCCTCTAATAGTTAAAACAAATCCCTCTGAAGCTCGACTTCTTAAAAGTTACTTCCCTAGGTCATAATTTAGACCATTTACCCAGCTTTCCTTTGCCTTTATTTTTATTGTATTTAGAACTTTGACCATGCTCCATCACATTAGCCTTGGATGGTGATGGGATATACTCTCCTTTAGAAGAAGCCTTGTTGTTTTCTTCTACTTTGAATCTGATTAGTAAGTCTTTCAAAGACACTTCCCTTAGGCATTGAACTCTATCCATGAAAGAGGTAACTTTTCAATAATAACAGTAACTTGAAAGGTTTCACTAATTACCATCCTTTCATCACAATCTTTGTTAAGATATCTTGAATTTCATATACTTGACTGCATACAAATTTAAAATCAGCCATCTTATAATCAAGAAAGTGACCAACCAAAAATTTCTTGGTACTAATATTTTCAGTTTCATACTTATGATCCCATGATTCCCACAAGTTTTTGTCATCTTTTCCTTATTGTACTCATGGTATAAGGAATTGGTTAGACTATTCAAAATATAGTTACAACATATATAATCAGAATGCTTCCATGCTTTAATAGCACTAGCAAACTGAAAACCTTGTTAGTCCTCAGGTTGATTAGGAGATTCTTTAGTCAAGAACCTTGCCAAATTTAAGGTGGTAAGATAAAACATCATCTTACTCATCTATCTCTTGAAGTTTAAGCCATTAAACTTTTCTGGTTTCTCTGCCACATCATGGTTCATAAGAATAAAAACCGATAACATTAATGTTATCCCATGAACCACAAAAAACCTCATCATTTGGTTCACATTTGAACCACCTACACTAGAATTATCGACATTCACAATTGAGTTCTCATTTTGGGATAAAAGAGTGGTCATTTGAGATGTCATAATTTTTTTCTACCAAATAAAGTTAAAGTATTTATAAGTAAATATAAATAAATATATTTACTAGATTATTCTCGTAATGAAATAAAATGTAATTAGTTCGTTAAAAATGTAATAAAAAATTAATAAGAAAATATAATCAAAACACGAAATATAAATATATGTAAATAAAATGTTAAGAGTATTAAATATAAAAAGTAAAAACAAACGCTTAAAAAAATTATGAGATATTAGTCAAATATCAGTAAAATATTCTAAAATTGAAAAAAAATTTAAAGATAAATATAAAACTAAATAATATGTAAATGAAACTTTTAGCAAGTTAGTAGTAGTTCTTAGAATTAGGAAACAAAAAAGTTAACAAAATTGATTTTAAATCAATTAAGAAGAATTTTCTGCACAACAATTTAAGAAACTATAAAACAAAATTAGAACACAAATATTAAAAGAGTAATAACAAAAACAGCAACAAATTCTTAAAAAACAAATATATATAAATGAACATCAAACAAGTAAAGGATCATCAAGTCACGATTTATGAGCACCTTCACATCAAAAGAAAGTTCCTTGTATTCTTTGGAATATAACTACAAACTGCCAACTGCCATATTAACGAATAGCTTCAGGTGGCAATGTTTTTTTTTTTCTTTTCAAAAAAGGGACAAAAAACAATTTTTTTTTAATTTAGTAAAAAGTAAAATAACATTAGCGAAAGAGTTATCAGAAGAACTCAAAACCAAGAAAAGAAAATGATATACACAGAACCAATTTATTCAAAACAACCGAGAAGTTGTATTAAAATTGTAGGAAATAATACATAAATAAATAAGTTAAGAATTAAATTGTTTTATTAAAATTAAAAATACATAAATATAAATATATGTATAAATTAAAAGATTGAGAACTATGTATTACGTAATATTTTAAAATATTTTTTTGATCATTATAGGTGTTAGAGAAATATGAAAACTTATCTCCTAAAATTTAAATAATAATAAACTTACACCGTAGTTTATAATTTCATAATATCTGAATTCTATTAAAATAAATTAACCCTGTATAAAAAATAAAAATAAAATTTCGTTTTTAGTTTCTCTCTTGTTTTTTCTCCTTTTCTTTCTTTTTTATCTTTTTTTCTTCCTTTTCTTTTCTTTACGTCAGTTTTTTTTTTTTTTTTTACTTTATATAGGAAATAAGAGTGTAACTGAAGAGACACAAACGGAAGATAGAAAAAAACTGAAAATTACATTAAAACAAGAAGACAAAAACGAAAAACTAAAAATTACCTTAAAACAAGAACTAAAACCGAAGATGGGAAAAAATTGAAATACATTAAAAACTAAATTAACCGTTTAATTCGTTACAACAATTTTAATTCAAAACTTAATTACCTTTAAATAGTTATTTTAACAATTTTCATTCAAATTTTTTTAACAAAACCTATTATGTAATTTTATTATGATTTCTGCATCTTGGATTCTTTGAATTATTAATACTACATTTCATACTTTAGCTACTTGGACTATTCACAGTCATGTCGAGGATTTCATTTCTTTTTCTTCCTTACCCCAACACTTTTAGACTATTATTAGTAACGAGTCATCTTTATAAATAAATTCTAATTTCTAGAGGAAACAAATTGCCAGTTAAAACAAATTATCATGAGAATAATGAAATTATATACATTCGACTAAGTTGGGCTAGCTGCAGCTCAAAATTTTGGGTTCGGGTTGAACATAATAAGAATACCTGTATTTTTAGATTGTGTTGAATTAGTTTGTTTAATTTAAATGCAAGGTCAAAGCTCATCTCTGAAATATGAGTAAATTTTAGCCTAAAATTTAAAAATTTGAATTGACTTAATTCAATTTTTAAGTTTAAATTATACAAGAAATTATAAAATAATGCTCAAAATATTCAAACATGAATATATTTTATAAAATTTAAATTTAATTTATACTTCGATTAGACTTATTTGACTCTAAATTCAATCTTAAAATTATTCGAGTATGATAGAGCATGATTCATTTAGGTTTAAACAAGTTTCAAATCATATCAAATTAGACCAAATCATGTGTAATTAAATAATGCCCGTTAGTAAATAAAATGATAATAATTAAAATTATGTGTAATTATAATTATAATTAAATTCATGTTTATCGTAATTTTATTGGTAGTAAATAAAGAGTAATATATGCTTTATATACTAAATAGAGAACCTATTATATGAAAATGAACGTACGTTATTTGATTTCCATCACCATTCAACTATCAAGTATGCTCGGATATTCAAGTGCCTTGATACACTTGAATATAAAGCATGTTATCATTATAGTTTTTTGAATGTTATCATTATAAATATTTATCAAAAATATCTCTACTATAGTAATTAATTAATCTTCATCAAAAATATCTATACTTTTCAATAACATGTTATAAATATTTTTCAAAAATAACCCTACTCAATAACATGCTATAAATAATCATAAAAAACACTTTTGATCAATAGTAAGCTATAAATATTCATCACAAATACCCCTAGTTTTAAATTCAAAGTACATTATTCAATACATATCATACATCCACATCCATATTCACATACCATATTAACCTGCTCAATAACAGTTTATATTCACATTTCACGTTCACATCCACATATTACACATCCACATTCATATTCCATACTAACCTACTAAATAACAATTCATATCCACATTCACATTATATATTACAATCTAAATTCTTACAATATCTAAGGAGAGGGGACACCATAAATGAGTTTAAATACACAAAAAGCTACAAAGTTCATGTCATGTCTCCCAAAACCTAATGTATATATGAACTTTGAATTACAAAAGATTTCCTTCCAAATCATATTCATTGTCTCATTTACTTACATATTTTAAACTAAAAATTATAGAAAAAATCAAAGTCCCATTTCAGAAGGCTCACTTTGACTTGTTGATTCTCCTATCTTTTGCTTCTTGTTGATTGCATCACCACTATCTATCACCTGATTTATGAATAGTAAATTAATTTATAGTATAAGAAGTAATGCATAATGAATATGTTATACAATACATTACCCGAGTTTGATTAGTTTTTTGTTTTGATTTTTCTTGACTACTTTCTTTGAAGTTGTTTCCTAAATACAATTTAAAGTTAAATATAATCAACCAAATATATTTAATAAATGAATAGTTACAATTTTACCTGATTTTCATTAGTTGAATTCTTTAACTTCTTTTTACATGTCCTCTGATTATAACCAAATTGATTGCAATACCCACATTTCCATCCTTACAACCTCTTATGTTTCTTTAGTTCAGTAGCTTCCCTATGTCTCTCAGTTGGTGGTCTTTCTTTCTTTGGTTTATAAATTGGCGGAAGTATTTGTTGCTCACCAAGCATCATAACCCACTCTTTTACAGATAGAACATGATGAATCAAAGAGAAATATGTCTTCAAATATGAAGCCTTTGTAAAATATGGATGCACGTAGTCTGCAATCTTATACCTTCTATCCATAATACAAGCAATACCATGCTTACAAGATAAACCACTCAATTGCCATCCATAACAACTACATGTTCACTTAACCAACATATTGCAACCATGTATCCAATACTTCAAATATTTCATCTGCAGCATACAAGACCTTTAAAACTCTTCCTTCCATTTGTCTTTCAAGAATGTATTTCATTACATTTGGTGGAAAATGAGTAGTCCACTTCAAAGCCTCTTCTTTCCTCTTCACTATTAGCCATATCAATTTTCTTCTAACCTCTTCAAATAACTCCACAATAGGTCTAGATCTCACTCTTTTCAACCAATTGTTAAAACTTTTAGTCATGTTATTGATCATATGCTAAACCTTTACATCATCATCAAAAGCATGTCCACTCCAATGTGAAGCTTAAATCTTACTTAAATATTCATGTGCTTAAGGCTCTTCCTTCTTAATTTCATTCATTAAATCATTAAATTCAGTTGTTCTAGTTGCTTTAGATGCCGCCCATAAATATGCCTAGCACAAAATCTGACATTTTTTATGAGTGTTTAAAAAGCACTAAAACTACCATGATTTAATGTACTTTAATTTATTAATAGATATATATTTTTATAACTTTATCATATTTTATATAAATTTGTCTTTCTAGAATTACGGGTAATTTTATTATTTTTTAGGTATTTTCATTCAAAAATAACTTAAAGACACGAAGAAATATACTGGAGGTAATACATCATAAATATATTGAGAAAATAAATGAGGAACAGTAAAAAAGATGAAAAACATTGGACAAAATGGGTCAAAACAATCAAAAATGTCAAAAAGGCCAAAATCCCGTACGTAACCACCCATTTTCATCGAATCTCATGCGTACTAGCCCATCTACGCCGAGTCCCATTCTCACCAGTTCGCACGCATGCCCAGTACACACCTACACACGCCTGCATATGCTCAGCATATTTCAAAACATGCATAGCATATGCCAGTACACGCCCAGAACACACTCGCACGTGGTCGACACATGCCTATATGCAACCAGCACACGCACGACACATGCCACGTCAATTTCTGCACATGCCAGCACATGCCCACTCTGTGTCCCGTGCTAGCCCACGAGCGCCCACACACGTGCCAACCTGTCCAAACGCGTCAAAATTCAAATTTTGAAATATTTTCCCCCTTTTTTGGCATTTTTCTCACCTATAAAAGGACCATCTTCCCCCATTGTAAAACACACAATTTTCTCAACTCTTTCTCTCTCTAGAAATTTTTCTTATTTTTTTAGTTTTTAGTTTTAAAGTTTTTCTCTTTTTGAGAAAAACTAGCCATGTTTTTATAATTTTTTAGTTTTTGATTAAATAAGAGGAAATATAAATCCGTTTGGAGGTTTTCTAGCAACAAAATTAGCATCAAATTGATGTAAAGATTCTTTTAAGACATAATTTTAATGGATTTTTTATAGTTATCTTTTTATATTTTATTCTTATATGTTATATTTAATTTGTCTGTGATTAAATTTAACATGGCTAGCTGTTTGTAAATATGATATAATAATAACGTTGTTATGCTTGCGAAATATTAAATAGGTAAAACATTCTTATAAAATAAATTGATTTTGTTTTTATTCAAGATTTTATATTAAGGATGTTGGAGAGAAATATATTATTTCATTACAAACTTAAATCTAAAAATTAGATTTTAAGATTTAATTATCTGGTCTGATTTAATAATGATATTGTATTTATTAGTACAATCGTCAGGTAGTTAGAGTGAAACTATATTTCAAAAGTTTTTTTATAAGAACTATTATTCAAAAATCTATTGACAACATATTTTTATTAAAAGTTTTAAAACTTAAAAGTTAGTACTCAGATAATTAAATTTTTAGGTTTAATTTGGACACCTTGAATAAAGTCTAATTAATTGACTCTGTTTAAAGCTGTGATTAGATGGTTTGCTACTTTTTATAAATAAAGATCAAATTTAATACTTAATTAATCAATAGGCCGCCTAAGGATATTAGTTAATTAATATTAAACAAAATAATTTGAATCTCGCCTAAGGATGCTTTCATACCAAAAAAAGAAAATCAATTTATATTTTTAATAACTTAAATAAAATGAACTAGCATAATTGCCTTAATGATTATATGATTATATCATTAAATACTCCACTGTTATGATGATAAAAAATTTCATTATTGTTTATTGAATCTATATCTATGTTTATTTTTTTGTTATTTTATTAGGAAACACAAATCAAAATATCGTCATAAGATGTTCAATATTTAATTTGTTTTTAAAAGCTTGAATAATAAATTAAAAACCACATATACTCCTTCCTTAGATCGACCTTGGAAGTATACTTATCATTTGTCATAAAGTGATTTGTGCACTTGCGAGAGTTTTACAAATTATAAAACCAAAGTATCCGCAAGATCGGTATTTGCATTTTCGATCTTGTGTTCATCAAGTTTTTGGCGTCGTTACCGGGGACTTGATGTTGTGCTTATCACATGTGAAGTTGGGAAAAACTTATTGATTGCTGCAACGAGATCTTTTTGTCTATCAGATATGAAGCACATCCTTTTATTTTCAAACTCCCCAATATGTTAGTCCAATAAAGCCATGAATCACATCCAAGTTTCACTATTTTTGGATTCAGCCCAAGCAAGGGCAATTGGAAACAAATCTCCATTAGCATCCAATCCAATAGAAATCATCAAGACACCTTTATATGGACCCTTTAAAAACATCCATTCACACCAAGGAAAGCCTAGCATCCACTTAAATACCCTTGTTTTGAAGTAGATAAGCTAATGAAGGGTTGGCATTTGGTATTAGAATATGAGTATCGACAACTACCATTGATCCTGGGTTGGTTCTTAAGATCGTATGACAATATTGCCTTATTTTTGCAAAACTACCAATATAGTCACCAAATTCTCCATCACAAGCAATTTTTCTTGCCCTATAAAATGTCAAGTCAGGTATAGATATACCCTATCTTCTTTTATACTCAGTAGCTAATACAAGGATACTTACATTAGGGTTTCCCATGACTAAGTGCTTTAATTGAGCAGATAACCAAGAGGATGTTGCAGATCTTTGTTTTTCAACTTTTTGACAGCAATGTCTCTCTTTATTGTCTACTAGCTCAAGTGTCTTAACCATAAAGGTTTTCTTATCAGTTCCAACAGAAGCGTGTATCCTCCAACCACAATCAAGTGCTTTACACTTTGCAGTTGCTCAGGTTTTGTCAACTTTAACCTTCTCACACTGAAACCCAACCTGAACAACTCTTGTAAGATAGCTTTAACTTCTTTAGAATCGATCCTTAAATGTATCTCTGACTTTGAAGTCAATGCTACCATCACGTCTTCTCTTAAATTCCATACCTTCATACTATCTTTTGACTTTTCTAGCACTTTTTCCCTAAGAATCTTCTAAGTCAATATCATTCATATGATTAGTATTTTCATCCCCTAAGTCCTGAAGACTATCATCAGTGTCATAAATTTCATCATCATCTTCATCATTTCTAATATCACCATGCCAATCAGGATCCTCCTCATCACTGCTCCAAAAAACTTTCTCATCTCCATCATAATGTTCATCTTCAACTTCAACAACTGTTCATGTTTTATATTTTTTCAACCTTTCACAATTCCTTGAAGGTTCACCCTCGTTTTGGCTATGAATTGGGTTCATGTATACTTCATCATCATGGGATTGTTTATTAGTAGTTGGAAATGGCTCAAATAAATCAAGGTTAAGTTCATCAATGTCAAAGTGAAGGGGTTTATTTGTTGGTTCAAAAGGTGATTTTGGTTGGTAATATAGCTAGTGTTCCCTTAAAAGTCTGATAATCTAACATACAGGTGCGAAAACCACTTCCAAATGATTGAATTCTACAAAAAATTATAGCCTTTTCTTTTTATTATCCCTATAATCCTTCATCAATTCTTGTAATTCATTATTCGTTTTTAATATATTTCGTTAATCACTATCAACTTTCTTTGCTTCAATCCTAAAGTCTTCTTTTTTAAGCGTCAACCTCTATTTCATAATAGCCTTTTTAGCATTATGGAAGCAACAAATGAGACTATATTCATCATTAGGTCTATGACCAGCACATCTAATTTCACCAAATAGATGGACATACACACTGGCCCATTCACTCATTTTTATCGCCCTATATAACAATCAAAAGTATTTTCAAAAAATGCATTACTTATGAACATTAACACATAATATCAAATATATGATCATGAACTTGATAGAAAAAAAGCACACAATATTATGTCCACAAGCTCCTATTTTCCTCATTTTGGTTATTTCCCTATTATCATAGTTTTGTTTATAAGCATTATTATGTTAAATCATAATTGTTGAAAAGGTAATCCCATAATTTGATTTTTTTATATATCACTCCAATACAAAGCACACAAAAGATAAACCCTAAACAATATTATATTCACAAATCTAAAAACAGATCAACTAGCAAACAAAATAACCATAAAATAAGAGTATCATAGCAAGCTACCATATAATGGGCTCTAAAATATAGATTAAAAGCCAAATTATACTTCATCAATACAAGCAGAATAATATCAAACGGGTTCTAAAATACAAATTAAAAGAAGATGAAATATAGAATCAAATCTGGTGAAATGATATTTTGTTCCAATACATACAAGTGTACTTAAAAACCATATTTTTGTCCAAATGAACCAAATACAGAATACATATGAAATAAAAAAATTCAGCTTATACCTATTATTCGGGAATAATGAATTTAGATGGAACGATGGGTCGTGTTAGGCAGTAGGTGACACGTTGTATTTTTGCGTGAGGATGGGTCGCGTAATGGATATGTTGAAATGATGGGTTCGTGTTCGGTGAGGGTAAGGGTGAGGGTGGTTCGCAAGATAACCATGAGGTGGTTAATAGGATAGCCTTGGTGAAGGAGTTGGTGACTTGAAGGATATCCGTGAGGTTCAGAGAATGGGTGACTGGAACGAGTAGTCCAATGAGAGAGTGGGTGTTTGGAACAAGGCGATCAATGAGGCTGGAAGAGTGGCAGTGAAGTCGGGAGACGAGGAAGAGAGATTACATTAAGAAGAATAATAAGGTTGCACGTATAACGGAGATGAGAAACACATGAGTGATATATGTATAGGATTACCATTTTGCCCCTACTTTTAAATGGAGATATAGCGTTAATAACGTTAGAGCATATTTTTGATAATAATTAAACGTTAGGGATAATTTAAAAAAAAGTAAAACTTTAGAGGTATTTGCATTAATAATCCTATTTACCTTGAAATTCTCTTTCACGAGCCCTGATTGATTATGTTGTCTAAATTTACTCGCCATTTGGTCAACTATTTGGTTCGGCATATCTAAATACGAGAGGCCATGCATTATTTGTAGGATATAGGATAATATTGTTATTTTAAATTAATAATATTTAAGAATAATATAAATGAATTTTTAAAAATAAATCTTTAATTAAAAATAATAAATAATAATATTTCAGGACGAGATTGTCACCCTCCTATCAATATTCTACTTCATTGTATTATAGATATTTTTTTAAGGAAGCGGGCGGTAAAGCTTTTATTGATTTATTTTGTTTTCTTAATAAATATTTAAAATGAAAATACCAATCTAAATATTGAGATTTAAATTTTATAAAAATATTAAAGATATTTTCATTGTCGATAAAAAATTTTAAATTTCTTTTAAAAAAACTCTATAAAAATCATGAAATTAATTTATAAAACTTTATAAAATATCAAAATAATCAATTACTTATATTTTTAAACTAGTGTATTATTTAATATATATATATATATATATATATATATATATATTTATAAAAATTATTTAATTGTATGGTATAATTTTTTTTATATACGGAGTTTCATTTTTAACCTCCTTTAGGAAAAAAATATATGTTTGTTTTTTATATTGTAAATGAACATATGATTTTTAGTGTTGTAAGAAAATAAATATATGTTTTTTTTATAAGAAGTTAAAAGTAAAAACTCTTAAATAATTTGACCATTTATGCATCAAAGAGAATAATATAATTTGTCCTTAATTTATTTTTATTTCTAAACAAAATAATTAAATTATATTACTTATAATTTATTTAAGAAATTAAATTATATATATGACCTAATCTATGAAACTATGACACTTTTCTCTATTTTCTAATTAAAACTATATATTAATATTTAAAAATAAAATAAAAATTTTGGGGAAAAAAAGGAAAAAGTAAATTTTTTTATGGAAAACTCATCAAATGAGGTAGCAGCATTTAATTGGATTTTGTTATTCAATCAAATGTTGATACCTCCCTTGATATCTCAAACTTGGTTTGGTTATATAAACACAAAGAATGATGGACACTTACATATTTATTTAAAATTGATACTTAGATTTGTACAAATTATTTTTTTTATTTATTTTTTTCTCCAATTATTTCATTTACAGTTTATTCAAATTAAAATAATATCTTTATTTATCAAATAGAAACTTGATTTATCTATATAAACACAGAGATAAGGAGACATTAAAAAAATGATGACCCCTTACATACTTATTTAAAATTAGTACTTATATTTTATTTATTTTTTATTATTAAAAAGTAATCGTACAAATGATCATTTTTATGATTTTTTATCTTTTTTTTTCAATTCTTTCGTTTATAGTTTATCCAAATTAAAATAATCATTATCTATCCAATTGAAAAAGTTGAAAAAAATTAATTTTATTTTTGTGTTCTTATCTTTTACTTTTTAATAGTTATAACATTAAACAATTATAAAATAAACTAGCATTAAATCTGGGCGTTATTTTTACAATAAATTATATATAATTTCTTATTCATTCTATATATATGAAATCATTCTTGGCGTGGCTTTCTCGTTATACAACAATAATAATTTAACTATTATATAATTGATAATGGTTAAAGATGATAAATGATTATTGGACTCTTCTTGTATAAGTTTAAGATTTTAGGATAATTAGTTCTTAATTCTCCTTTAACATGATATTAAAGGAACCTAAAAATAAATTAAATTCTTAAATAGATAGGCCTTGGAAAAAGATAAGAAAATTTACATCAAGGAAAGTACAACTAAGTCTTTGCAAAAATAGAGTAACATACAAAGGAAAAGTGATAAAAAAAAATATAAATGATTGTTAGTTGCATATTCTATAAGCTTAAACTTTTAAAAAAATTACTTAAAATTCTCCATAAATAATAAAAAAAATAAAATAAAAACTATGACATTCATTTGTAATTTTTTTAGATAAAACAATATTTTTGTGTGATTCGAACATGTGATTTAAAATAGTAGATAAATAAGTCTTGCCATTATACCACTATACAAATCATATATTAATTTGTTTGTATAATGTGCTTTAGAAATTCACCATTTTAATCCACACACTTTCAAGATCTGATCCACATTAGACATTATGCATATATTAAAGTAAGTTAATAAAAAAATAACGTTTAGTGAAAACCATCGTCTAAAAAAATAATCTAGTAATATTTATGTTATATCACCAATAATTAAAGATAAATATGCATAAGCATATATGAGTCCATAGTCATTAATTAATTTATATGGTTAAGTGATTAGCCTTCAAAATCTATATATTTTTTAAGAGAATTCTTTAACTTTCTCTATACTCTATCTAATAATTGGATGATGTCATATAAGCTAAGAATCTAACAATTGAGATATGGGAACCATAACCACTATATATATAATAATTGAATCTAGATTTTTTCATTTTATTAAAATAGACATTATCCTTAAATCTCTACACATTAAATTCTTATACCCTATTAGATACATTAAAGCTCAAATTACTCAAACTCTAACAAATCATTTTTAAATGGGCTTAACCTTATATAATAATCTACAACACATAACTATTTAGATATATGTCCTATGTTGTATTAAGAATCCAATAATCTTCCACTTGGATTATATGTACAACATTATAATTATACATTACAAAAATAACTGTATGAGCTCAACTTTGCTATCATTATCAAACTATATCTATATCATATCTGGTATGTTACTTATACCAACATAGGATCAAAGGGCCCTCATTACATTTGTCATAACTCAACCTATCCTTGGTCACATATGTCGATACAACTAAATGATATGGATTATAATGTGGATATGTAGTAAGGAAATTTCATACAATCTGATCTTAACATGCTTATTTTCAAATGGTTCAATCTTAAACCTTAGTGATATCAAACCATACCAAAATCAAAGTGTAAATAAACTTTTTTTTTTTTTGCAAAAAATGACCTCAAATATCCATAAACTAGAGTAACTAATAACGCGTTTATATCAAAGAAACATTTAAAATTACAAACTCCCAGTAAAATTGAATATCCTCAAATAACATAACATTCATACGAACAGTGTTCTCATGAAACATTTAAGGTGCCAATCCCTTAGTAAGTGAATCTGCACTCATGGACTTTGTACTGATGTGCTCTATAGATAACTATACACTTTGAATCTTTCCTTAACAACTAAGAGTTTGATGTCTATATGCTTTGACTTTTTCAAACTCCTGTTGTAAGTAGAATATATCACTTTGACTTATTGTCACAAAATAACTTAAGTATTATTTCAATACCATCCATTATATGCAACCCTATGACAAAATTCTACATTCATATTTTGTGATTGGAAGCCTCATAACATGCTATGAATTTTTTCTCCATGGTAGAAGGGGCTATAAAAGACTATTTAGCTCTCTTCTAGGAGATAGAACTCCTAAATAGCAAGTAGACATAACCCCATATAGATTTTATACTATCTTGTCATCCATTAAAATTAGAGTGAGTATACCCAACAATCTCAAGCTAATTTGATCTTTGATACGTGAGCATGTAGTTTTTTATTCCTTATAAATACTGCAAGACCCATTTGGCTACCTTCCATTGGTCTACTCCTAAATTACTTAAATATCTACCCAACATCCCAACAATGTATGCAATATCCAAATGCATACATACCTTAGCATACATTAGACTCATTACCACTAATGCATAAGGAATCTTATGCATTTCCTTTTTCTCAAAGTAATTTTTCATATCATATCTCTTGAAAATATTTTCACTATAGCTCTTTTGTGATAATCCTAGAATACTTTAAGAGTGATCTCGGAGTATCTATATGCCTAATATAAAATAGACATCGCCAAGATCTTTCATCTCAAAATTCTTATCTAGAAATCTCTTGGTATCGTGCAATAGCTTATATCATTGCTGGCAAGAAATATTTCTTCAACATTGATAACTGTATTTTATATAGTTATTTACACCTATTTTATTAATTATAATTGCTATGTTCTTTCTATTTTTAGTTAATTTTAGTTTAATAAATTAGTATTTATTGTTTTTTATATATTTAAAGAAAATTAAATAAATTGTATCGAAAACATACTTAATTGCAAATTTGTATCCAAAAATATATTTAAATTAAAATCGGGCTTATTCTTAATAATTAAAAGTTTAAAATTTAATTTAAATTAGAAAATGAGCTTAATTGTAATTAAAGAAAGTTTGAAATATAATTTGAATTAAATTTGTGGGTCAAAATGCAATTAAGGAAAGTTTTAATTTCTGCGCAGGTGAGAAGAAGCCACGTGCCATAATGCAAGCGCGCAACGCGGACTGTCCGACCAGAAAATAAACGGCCAGATGCGCGCGTTACAAGCACACCCGACCAACGCGAGTGGGTGCATAATTCCTCTATCATGCGGCTCGGTGCCCGAGTGGGGCCCACTTGCCGCGCAGGCCGACGTGCAGGGTTGGACCCACCTGTTTGACGTCGTGTAGCCCTGTCCCCTATCTTCGCGCGCCCCAATCCCGTGCGACAATTTCTGCGTGTGTCCATTACCTGTAACCAATGAGTTACGTCCACGTGTCCCACTATTTATTTCAGCGAATCAAATTTCGACACCTGATAGAGTTTATTGAAAAGAAAAATAGAAACGCACGGCTCACCACTCACGCGTTTTCATTCCAGTTTTCGATACATTTTGTCCCCCCACGAGATTTATTTTATTATCTCTTCCATATTTCCCTGTCTCCCACGTGTATGATATTTTAATATTTTCTATGTATTTTTGTAGTTATAAATAGGTGATAAGATGATAGAGTTAGAAAGTTGTTTTTGGAGAGTTTAGTTTTGGATTTTGCATAGTGTTTGGGGCTGGACGGTGGAACACGCAGAAGCTATTTTTGGCTTCTGTTGTGTTCTACATGTGCCAAATATTTCCGATCTGAAATGTTTTAATCTTCTCATTTTCCTTAACTGTTGTAATTTTAATTTTAATTAATGATGTAATTTAATTTTTCTAGGGTTGCATTTGATCTAAATTTATGAAACTTTTATTTTAATTATTTTTGAGAGATTTATAAGACGTTCGATTTGTTCATTCTATTTTGTGCTTAATGCTTTTTGATTATTTACGAATTTTATCAAAATGATCTGTGGCACATAAATAAACTTGGAAGAGGCATTTGTGTGTATATTGCTCGTAGATAGAATGACATGTATGATGAAGGATAGGAATATACCCTAATTGTATGTGTGGCCTTTTGAAAACTTAGAACTAATGAATCTTGGTGAATTTAATTCTCAAAGAGAAATAGTGAATTAATTTAATGAGGTGTGTCTATACGGAGCTCGGAAGAGATGTATGGATAAAAATAGAAGTTTTCGGTTGACAAATTAAATGTACTAAAAAATATAAATCAAAAGAAAATAACACGATTTGAGTGGATTAGTTTGGTGAAAAATTGCAATCCTAGATTTCTTTTATTTTCTTATTAAACTCTTTTCTTCTTTTTCTAAATTAATGGCTGTTTTGGATAAAATCAGAGTGAAATAATTTTAGTACTCAACAAACTGTAGTAACAAATCTCCGTGGGAACGATACTTTACTTACAAATATTTATTACTTGTGACTGTGTATACTTGCACAATTTTATGTTCTCCTAGAGAGACAACAAGTTTTTGGCGCCGTTGCCGGGGATTTGTTTTACTATTTTCATTGTTGATATTAATACCAATCAATCTGATTTTAATTCAAAAAAAAATTTTATTGTTGCGTGTTTAATTTATTTTTCAATTTTCTCGTGGGTTGAGTTTTTGTTTGACACACAAATCTTACCTCACAAAAAGAAAAATAATTTTTTTTTGCTTATTATTTGTTGTTTATTTTATTTAGCAATTTTCTCATGGGTTGAGATTTTGTTTGACACACAAATCTTAATTCACAAAAGGAAAAAAGTAAAAAATAATAATAAAAAAAATTTATGGTTATTATTTCTTAATTTATTTTTCAATTTTCTCGTAAGTTGAGATTTTGTTTGACACAAATCTTAACTTATAAAAAGAAAAACAAATTGAGAAGTCAAGCTGAAGACTATAAATCAAGCGCTTCTTGGGAGGCAAACCATGTGTTTTATATATATATTTTTCTCTTCGCATGTATTAGTTTTTATATTTTGTTATGTTTTTATTTTATTTCATTTTTTTTGTAGGTGCAAATTGGAAGAAATGAAGCTATTTTGGATTTTAACCAATCCAACAAGCCAGGAAGTTTCTTTAAACCCATCTCATATGTTCTTTAACATTCACACATTGAGGACAATGTGTATATTACGTTTGGGGGTGGTAGATATATTGAACGTAATTGAAATACTTTCGGGATGTTCTTGCTTGTGAAATTTTTTTTTGTTTGGTTGATTGAAGATATTTTTGCGATGATATTGATTTATTTTTATTTCTTTGGTCTAAATGATGCATAACTCCATGAAAAATTTGAATATTGTCTAAGCGATGATTAATTTTTATGTATATTTCATTTTTACAAGAATAAAAATTTATGATCACTAGTCTTGATTTTTGAGTTGCTATGATAATTTAGAGAAGGTTTATGTGAGTATGGAATTCAATTGATATTTATTGTGTCAAAATTCTTAGAATTTGTTTGATTTTCTCTTGAGGCGAAATTATAGATAACATTTAACTAAGAAAATGATTTAGGCCATCTTTGGATCGATTGAGCCTTTCTATCTACCTTCACATGCCTTATTCATAGTATACCCTTTTTGAGCTTCAAAGTTTATATATATATTTTTCTCATTTCAAAAGCCCACCTAAAATATATATATATATGTGTGTGTGTGTGTGTGTGTAGATATATTTATTTTTCTTATCTCACTAACATGTGACAATTGTTAGTAAATATTTACAGATATATCAGAAAAAAAGAGGATATTGAAAAAAAAGGAAAAACAAAAACAAAAACAAAACAAAAACAAAAACAAAAGAAAAGAATAAGAAAAAAAAATAAAAAAAGAGAGAGAGGATGGTATGTGATGAATCCCAAATTGGGAAGTAATTATTGTGATGATAGAAGTTATCCATTTCAATCTAAAATGTTATGCTTGGGAAAAGTTTTTTGAGCTAAATATTATCCTTTATCCTATCTTTACTTAAACCATACATTACAAGCTTGATAAAGTCCTATTGATTTGTGGTTGTGTTTGTCTATATTAGTGGAGAGAGAAAAGAAAAATAAACTTTTGAGGTTTGTGATTTCATTAAAATTTGTTTGATTTTATATTTGCATAAACTCATCCGGATTGCATGTGATGAAATTTGAAAAGACTTCACAGACACACTTAAATTCATTGTGAAAACGTTATATACTTTTAAATTGATTTTGATGCTTAGATAAAATTCTTTTATTTCTTATAGTTATGCTATTTGGAATGGTTAAAAAGAAATATTTTGAAAATCACTATTTTTAAATGCAGTTATCTTTGTTTTATTTCTTTCCTTTTGCTCGAGGTCTAGCAAAAACTTAAGTTTGGGGGTGTTGATAATTGTATTTTATATAGTTATTTACACCTATTTTATTAATTATAATTGCTATGTTCTTTCTATTTTTAGTTAATTTTAGTTTAATAAATTAGTATTTATTGTTTTTTATATATTTTAAGAAAATTAAATAAATTGTATCGAAAACATACTTAATTGAAAATTTGTATCCAAAAATATATTTAAATTAAAATTGGGCTTATTCTTAATAATTAAAAGTTTAAAATTTAATTTAAATTAGAAAATGGGCTTAATTGAAATTAAAAATGTTTGAAATATAATTTGAATTAAATTTGTGGGTCAAAATGCAATTAAGGAAAGTTTTAATTTCTGTGCAGGTGAGAAGAAACCACGTGCCATAATGCAAGCGCGCAACGCGGACTGTCCAATAAGAAAATAAACCGCCAGATGCACGTGTTACAAGCGCACCCGACCAACGTGAATGGGTGCATAATTCCTCTATCATGCGGCTCGGTGCCCGAGTGGGGCCCACCTACCGCGCAGGCCGGCGTGTAGGGTTGGACCCACCTGTTTGACGCCTTGCAGCATTGTCCCCCATCTTCGCGCGTCCCAATCCCATGCGACAATTTCTGCGTGCGCCCATTACCTACAACCAATGAGTTACGTCCATGTGTCCCACTATTTATTTCAGCGAATCAAATTTCGACACCTGGTAGAGTTTATTGAAAAGAAAAACAGAAACGCAGGGCTCGCCACTCACGCGTTTTCATTCCAGTTTTTGATACATTTTGTCTCCCCATGCGATTTATTTTATTATCTCTTCCATATTTCCCTGTCCCCGCGTGTATGATATTTTAATATTTTCGATGTATTTTTTTAGTTATAAATAGGTGATAAGATGATAGAGTTAGAAAGCTTTTTTTGGAGAGTTTAGTTTTGGATTTTCCATAGTGTTTGGGGCTAGACGGTGGAACATGCAGAAGCTATTTTTGGCTTATATTGTGTTCTACATGTGCCAAATATTTATGATCTGAAATGTTTTAATCTTCTCATTTTCCTTAACTGTTGTAATTTTAATTTTAATTAATGATGTAATTTAATTTTTCTAGAGTTGCATTTGATCTAAATTTATGAAACTTTTATTTTAATTATATTTGATAGATTTATAAGACGTTCGATTTGTTCATTCTATTTTGTGCTTAATGCTTTTTGATTATTTAGGAATTTTATCAAAACGATCCGTGGCACATAAATAAACTTGGAAGAGGCATTTGTGTGTATATTGCTCGTAGATAGAATGACATGTATGATGAAGGATAGGAATATACCCTAATTGTATGTGTGGCCTTTTGAAAACTTAGAACGTAATGAATCTTGGTGAATTTAATTCTCATAGAGAAATAGTGAATTAATTTAACGAGGTGTGTCTATACGGAGCTCGGAAGAGATGGATCAATAAAAATAGAAGTTTTCGGTTGACAAATTAAATGTACTAAAAAATATAAATCAAAAGAAAATAACACGATTTGAGTGGATTAGTTTGATGAAAAATTGCAATCCTAGATTTCTTTTATTTTCTTATTAAATTCTTTTCTTCATTTTCTAAATTAACGGTTGTTTTGGATAAAATCAGAGAGAAATAATTTTATGACTCAACAAACTGTAGTAATAAATCTCCATGGGAACAATACTTTACTTACAAATCTTTATTACTTGTGATCGTGTATACTTGCACGATTTTATGTTCTCCTAGAGAGACAAAAAACATGTAAAACTAAAAACATATATATTTGATCTAACAAAGATGTGTAGAGATTCATTAGCTTTAAATTATAAAATTGACATTTTATGGTTGACCATTGTATTCTTAGGGCATTTAATCTCTTCTAAGGGCATAGAAATTGATAAAGCTAAAATTGATATTTTGTGTAGCGTACCACCTCCCACTACCATGAAGGAGTTTCATTCTTTACATGATCCGGTAGATTTTTACAAAAGGTTCATCAAGGAATTTTCAAAGATTGAAGACCAATGTGCACACTGCTAAGAGTGCAAGAAAGCTTATGAAAAGCTTAAAGAGATACTTACAACAACTCCAATCATTTAGACACCTAATAAAGTCACCCATTTGAGCTAAAGTGTGATGCTAGTGAATATGTAATTGGGGTAGTGTTAGGGCAATGGATTGGCTAGCAATCACACCACTGAAAAAGAATTACTTTAAGTTATTTTTGCCTTAGAATGATTTAGATCATATTTATACTCTCTTTTTACTTATTTTTATAATACATATATGCATGAACTGACATTAAGAAAATTGAAGATAATGTAAGAATTAAAAGTAGGAGAGTGTTATGAAGATAATATAAGAATTAAGCATGAGAAAGTGTTAACATATCACAATTTTTATTTTTATTATTTATAAGTTTAGCATACTTTAGGATACATGTTTTAGGATTAGTGTTCTAAGTAGCATAGTTTTTTTCATTTTACTATTTATTTATTGCATTCCTTAAAATATATAGGAATAATAAAATGGCTTGGAAATAATCACGTGTTCTTTATTTGTTTTTTGACATCGATGATGAAGTTAGGTAAAAAATGTTCTGTGAAAATGGATAATGAACGTTGATAGAGTCTTGATCTTGTTTCTAAGTAAAAGTAACTCTGATAATTTTGCTCAAAACTTACAACCATACTAGCTAAATTGATGATAGAATAATTTATATGCATTAACTTTTGAAAAATATTGTGAATTCTTTGAAACTTTGCTATGATTTTAGCAAATAAGAATAACTTGCTGAACTTTTCTTTAGGTTTATCAAGGTGAATGCTAAATGTATTTCCTAAAAAATAATTAAGGCAATATGATTAACCTATTTGGTTAAATTATCATACCCTTAATATTGTTGCCCTTTAGAAGGAAACCTTTGTAAAGAACCAATTTGAACTAACATGAGCCAATTTTTTGGAACCACTCCATACACTTTGACCAAACACATTAGTCATGCTCTATAATTCAAGAACAAATGGAATTGTATAAAACGAGAATAAATTTTATGAAAATGCTATAATAACAATTGAGAGTGTCAATTGTGTTATAATTGATTAAATTTCCAACATATTGAAATATAAATCAAATATAATAATAATAAGCAAACAAGTTCAAAAGAAATATAAAAAGAATGTGTATTGAAATGATTAGCAAAAAATAAAAGAAAAAGAAGTCAATAGTGGTGGTTGCATCCAAATTAATAAATTGATCCTATTTTATCAACATAATTGGTCTTATGATAATATTATTAATAGATATCTCTCTCGTATTCCATGGACTCTTGAGATTTTGTTTCTCTTTTTTTCTTTCATTTGATTGAACCAACAAGCCATCATATTATAACCAAATGAAAGATTTTTTGATTTTAAAAAATATTTTTGGTGAGTGGAGATACAATTTTTAAAAAAAGTTTATGATGTCTAATTTGACTCTAAAAAATATAGTGACATTTTGTAGGGAGAAATAATGTTCTAACTTGTTTATGTTACATGATTTGACTATTTATAATTAATGTTATATCACACACGTACTTTGAATATTATTACTATATAATAGTTAGAGCAAATGAATGATTAGAGGTAAATATAATATTCAATAGAATTTAAAACCATAATATTCTTAAGCTTGAGATAAAATCTTAAAACAATTATGTTGACTTTGTTTGAGGACTACCACATAGTAGGTATAGGGGCATTTGATAAGTTGTATTTTATATACATTTTTATATATCAATTTTTTCATGTTTATATATATTTTATTATTATAAAAAGTTAAAAAAAATTATATTTATGGAAAAATATTAGTTTTTGGATTTTTGGGGATTTTTTAGAGATTGTTATTGATTTTTATTTTTATTTGATAGATGAATTAGCTTAGAAAGAAAGTTGTATTCACAAACCACGGTAGCTTAATCCCATTGTAGTTTATTCCATCGTTTTGGCATATGGTGCATACTAATTTTATCTCTCTCTGAATACCAACAATTATATTTATATAATGATTCAATTTTTATATCTTATAAATATAAAACAAAACCTACAAAATGAGGGGATCGTGAGATTAATAAAATCAGTGTTAGAATTACATGAAAATTAAGAAAAAAATCAAAAACAAATACATTCAATAATATTGTAAGAGCTTTTAAGAGAGATTCAAAAACAAGTGAAGATTGATATCTTTGATTAATTTGGCTCCAATAATTCATCCAATTCAAAGTTTATATTTAGTTAAATATTCAATGTGTTGTGTGGGCAATTTCAAACCCTAAATTATGGTTTAATTAAATTTAATGTCATAAACATTTCAATTTTAATTTTTGATTTTTAATGCCTTGAATTCTATGTTTAAATACCATGACTATGTATGTATGAATTAGATTAATTAATTAGTTTGTTACATGATTATGTTTATATCTAGTATAAGATATTAGTAAGTAATTGTTAATATTCTTATTCAAAGTAGTACCTTGTAACTACTGTAGTAGAATTAAATATTTTCGCTAAAGCTTAAATGATTGTTCTAATCTTACCTAGTTTAATTATCATATTTTTAGATCTTAATAGAATAAATGAATTAAATCTAGTAAGCATACCTCTAGGTTATTTAGGATTTAGGTTTGTTAGTAAGAAAAAACCTTTAATCATACACAGTAAGAGGAGTTAGGAAGTCTTAAGTGGACCTAGACTTTTAAAGTTAAAGTTAATAACTCAAGAATGATTTTAAATTATGAAAATAATTTAGAACTTAAGAAGTAATTTACATTAATTATATGATTAATTAAATTCTATGATAGTAGTGAGAGTTATATGATCACATATTTCTCATAATTCTTACTAAACTTATTTTATTCAAAACAAAAAAGATTCCCTTTTTTTAATTTTAATTTACTTGCTAATACTAGTAATTAGGAGTATATATTGTGATCAATTCTCGCAGGTATAATGACCCTTGTTCTTAAAATTATTATCACTTGTATATGATCACGTATACTTACGTTTTCTCAATCGTGTATGGTGCAATGCTTCTTTTTGTGCCCTTTAGCTCCATAGAAGAAAAAACTAGCACCTTTTGGTTCATTCAATTTCTTTAGTTAGTTATTTTTAAGGTGTCGTAGTTTCAGCTTCCTTATCCTTCTTCATTTTGTTTCCCTTGTCCTTGTACTTAGAGGTTTAGGCCATTAGAACATTCTTTGTCTTATCATGCTTCAACATTTCCTTTTTTCTAAACACAATATGTGATGAACTCATTCATAAATGAAGTCTCTTTTGATAGTTATAGCTTACCTTAAACTAGTTCAACTATGATGGAAAAGATGTCAAAACTAAATATACTAGCAAGTCCTTAGAGAGTTAAAGCTTAAGTGCTCTCAATATGGAAGAAAGATGAGACATATCACTACTAGAAACATACATATGGTCTCAGTTTTTAATCGTGACTGTAGGCTTATGGCCACGGTTATAAAAACTGAGGCCTAAGTGAGAGAGAATATAGATTGGTACCTATGGCCTCAATTATTGAAAGACCAAGGCCATAGAACATGACTATGGCCTCAATTTTTCAATAACCGATGCCATAATGTATGTCTATGGCCTTGATTTTTCAATAACCAAGGCCATAGGGTATGTCTATTGCCTCATTTTTTCAATAACCGAGGCCATATGGTATGCATAAATAAAAAAAATACAATTAGTAATTACAATATTAAAAATCAATATAAATTATAATAAATTTATTAATTACAATATTAAAAATCATATTATATTAAAATCAAAAGTATAATTACATTTGAAAGTTTATTATACACTAAAACATAATAAAAACCTACTATTACAAACTGAATTTTTACTATTAATTATAAGCATTTATAAGTGTACTTCAAAACTGTACTTCAAAACAACCAGTAGCACCAACACCAGCAGCACCAGCGCCAACAGCACCAGCACCAACACTAGCACCAGCAACACCAGCAGCAGCACCAGTAGCAATAATATCAGCGCCATGCAGTAGCATCAACGCCAGCGTTGCGCATCAGTACCAGCAGTGCCAACAGTAGTAGCAGTGCCAGCACCAACACCAACACTAGCACCACGCAACAGCATCAGCGTTGCGCAGTAGTAGCATCAACAGTAGCACCATCAATAGCAGTACTAGCGCACCAGCACCAGAGCCAGCACGACGCAACAGCACCAGCATAGTGCACCTGTACCAGTCCTAGCATGAAAATAATATTATGAAGAAAAAATGACTCAAAAAGCAAATTATGTTATAATTAATTATAACCCCATTAAATAAATTTTACAACAATTAAAATTAAACTAAATTTGTCAAATTAGGAAATATTAAAGGCTAATTGTTTAAATTAAAAAATAAATATAATAAAAAAAGAAAATGGAGATTTATAAGGAGGAGATAAAAAAATGTAGTCTACTTACCCTTTCATTACTCATCTTTCTGAAGCCTAATTTATTTATCCATATTGATTCAGCATCCTTAGCAGTTGGGAGTACCAGATTTTCCATATTCAGGGAGCATAGTAGCCTCATTATACATGAAAACAATGTTTAGAAATAATCCTACAAATAGAAGAACAATATTTAGTCTTAAAATCTAATAAGAAAATAGAAAAGGTAGTATTTACAACCATCTAAAAGCCCTTTCTGTTCCTGAATTCTTACTTTTCCTTGATGTTCTCTAGTTGTAGCTACTAAAGGAAGCTCAGTAACCTCCCGACCAAAAATCCTAAGGAGACCAGCTGACACGACAACAAACCTGTCTATGCAATAAAGTATTATGATTATGGTTAAGTTAAAATGTAGGTGATAGTATAATCACAAGAAATATTTGCTACAAGATATAAAATGAAAAATCCTTACAATCAATCAAGATTAGCTTCTCTACATTAATTTATAAGAATCATAAATCTAAATATAAATAAAACTTTGGCATCATCCTTGTATGCAAAAGTACATAGAGCATCAATTGAGAAAACAATACATCAAAGCTTCGAAAGGGAAATAGCATTTGAGAATCTGATTATTCACTGATTGAAAGGTATAGGAACACTAGTTTCAGAAGCTCTTATAATGCCACAAATGCCAAATATGCAAAACATCAAACAACAAAACTCCAACAGAGCCACATATTACTCTTTTCCAATAGTGTGAGATTTAGTTAATAAATACTACAAATTTTAGGGTAAAAACTACAAAGTACTCTGAACTCAGAACAGAGAGACATATGCATAAATACACATGCAAACAGAGACAAAGAAGAGTACATGTGTGATACAGATAAAACATTCTCCACCAGTTAATACTTTTATAAGCATTAACACCAGGCACCAAGCACCATGGACCAGCGCACGGGCAAAGCGTAGTGCACAAACACCAACGCATCGCACCAACACCAAGGCAACGCACCAGCACCAACACCAGTGCAACACAGTGCACCAGCACAGTACACCAGTACCAACACTAGCACTAACGTAGCACACCATCACCATCACCAGACTACAGAAGCACACCAAGACTAACAAAGAATAAGAACACACCAAAGACCAAAGAATCAATGACCAACGACCAACGACCAACGACCAATGACCAGCATCTAACGACCAGTGTTCAGTGTCCAACATTTAGCATCTAGCGACCAACGAACATTGACCTAGTGGGCAGCGAAACAATGAGCTGGGAAGAGGAGGAAGAGATGGGAAGAGGAAGACAAGATAGGAAAAGGAAGAATCACGAGAGGGGAAGAGAAATTCCAGATCTGGAAAAATGAAAATCATAAATTAAGAAAGCAACTACTGGGAGAAAAAGGAAGAAAGAAAAAAACATAAAGAGAGAGAGAGAAGGAAAAAAATAAAAAATAAAAAGGAGAGAAAACATGAAAAAATTGATATAACTTATGGCCAAGGTTATTGATAAAAAATGAGGCCATAAACATATCCTATAGCCTCGGTTTTTATTAGACCGTGACGAAAACCCTATAGCCTCAGTTTCTATAAAAACTGAGGCCATAGGTTTGAGACCATATGTATTTTTTTTAGTAGTGTCTACATGATGTACTCCTTGATATTACATTTATCCCTATACCTCATTGAAATTAGACTTATTAAGATCATACTTATTTTATCCTTTTTGTAATTAACAAACCTCTTTTCGATATCCATAAGGAACTCCTTAGTAATAGTTATTTTTTAGACATTATGCCTTTTAATGGTTCCAGAATGACCTTTTTATGATCAACATAGAAATGAGATTTGATCTCTCCCACCTTTCATTTTCCATTTTTTCATAAAAAGTACACTCATCTATAAGATGTGTAGGAGAATCAACCCTTATCACACTACCGAGATCTATGACTACAAGAAGTTCTCTTGTCATGATTTGAAATCAGTGTTATTTAGTATAGGAATAGAGTTGATGTTGGTAGTGATATTAGCAGAATTATTCTCAATTGATTCTAGAAAATAAGAAACAAACAAAACAATTTCACATAAGTCTCAAAACTAAAAGAATAAATTCAAACAAAGGCAAATCTCATCTCAAAATATCGAGAAATCCATTAATATTTTTGTCTTTAGACAAAAATATTAACTTGTAAGTTGGTGCAGTAGTCAAACATTGACAAGAAACGCATACCAAACAATAAATCTTCCTTTGGGCTAAATTATAAAACGAATAATCATCATGCATTTATTATCATAGGTGTACATGCAATCAGTTACATACCAACCTTCCTTTAGACTAGTCAATATTCATATAAGTTACATACACACAAATGTTTATATTCCAAAAAAGTTAGTTTTTACGAGAGAAGTCAATTTAACATCATGTCTCTTCAATTAATTCATATGTATATACTAATATTTGTATTTAAAGTTGTAAGAAATAATTTGATCAAAGTGAAAATTGGTAAAGTCAATCAATAATGATCAACCCTAGTCTAGCAATAGTTAAATTCCAATTAAACATCGATCAAATGTTGATCAACATCAATCAAGAACAATCATTGCTAGTCAACTTTGATTGGGTCAAAACTTATATAGTAATAAAACTCATATACATATCCTTAATCCCATAAATAGATTATATGGCAAGTTCATGACTGATATATGTATTATTTACTACCAAAAGCAAAATTTACAAAAACAAGGGATTGGTAATTAGAATGCATATTTTAACTAAGAAGAAAAATACTGACATACCAATAATACTCCTTTGTTGGTTGCTAAATATTAAACTCTAAACCATAAATCAATTATATTTATGATTATTTTAGTCTTTCTAATATATATATATGTTTTTTAAACTGTTTTTACTGTTACGCGTAAATATTTATTATATTGAATCTTTCATTCCTTAGCTTAGGAGACATTATGCTTCTTGAGAAAGAAATACTTACAAGAATCACAAAAGAAACCTTACTTGCAAAAAAAACCAAAAAAATATGGCGTGTAGGCACCACACAACCGATGTTGAATCCATACAGCCAATATCATCATCGGTTCAAATAAAGCTACTTTTAATATCAATCAAAGTATCATTATTATCAGGAACACTATCCTAAATGCCCCTGATGTTTGACATATCTTCAATTATGCTCCTGAGATTTATAAAATATCAAAAATGCCCTTATATCTTAATGGTGTTAATTTTCCATCCATTACTATTTAAATTACTACTCCTAGGCTCTGATACCAATTTATGTGGATCGATATAATTTTTAATCGGGGGTTAATATTGACCTATTTAATGATCTTTGTCTATATATTAAAGGTAATAATTTGTCTAAAAAGCTTATTATTTTGTTGTATAAGTTTAATTTTCTTCTATATTCATTACAATTGCATAGTATATTATGTTCTTCATTATGTTGGTTTCTTAATTTTAATCCTGAATCTATTAATTGTCTTTTAAAATTAAAAATTACTCTTTCATTTGTTAAATCTAATAATTCTAATTCATGTACTAATGATTTGATGTGCATAGAGTATTATCTTGATAAATCATACGTGTTGAATGTATTTTGTCATATTCGTAGTATAAAATCAAGATTTTCTTGTGTACATACAATGTATTTATAATATTCAAAGAATTAATATCCAAACATTAAGTTGTTGAATTCTTCTTCCTCTATTCTCACATATTTTTGACTAAAATAATCTTTTAATTTCCTTGAAATAGGATGGTTTATGATGCTTGTAATAGCTTTAATATAATCTGTATAGAAATCTAATAAGGTGTTATATCTTTTAAAATTTTCAAGACAAGTTTCATAGTCTTCATTTTTAAAATATTCATTTAAATGATAGAAATAACTTTTATCAAATGTTTCTAATAGAATTAGATTTTTATCTTTGATTTCCATTGAAATTATTAGTTGTTTATTTCTAAAAATAAATTCCATTTTCCTATTTTAACAATATTATGTTTTGTTGTAAGAAAATATTTAAACATTCAAGATTCTTAACTAGCTTAAATTTATAATTATTATACCTGAATTTGATAGGTCTACCATGGTCTTCCCTTCTGTTCGTCTTCCATACATAAATGGTGCCCAATAGTTGACTTACTAAATAAGAGCAACTAAACTCTATTTTATTCATAGTATAATAATTATTACAACTTAAGGCCAACTAAGAACCTTGAAAGGGGTGCTTAGCCGCTCATAGATACTAGGTATAATATTATTAGTTTTGAGATTTCTAGATAAAAAGGTTTTCTATGCTAGAGTGTTTCAGAGTAGAGAGCTCTTGATTTCTGTGTTTTTTGAAATGATAACAAGGATTCCTTTTATAGAACAAAGAATCCTTGTTTACAAGACTAAAATTATTATTTTACCCTTGTTTTCATCTGCTTTTCTACTTTAAAGGATAACCATTACTTTTTTCCTTGGTAGATGCTATCGACTAAGATGTAGGGTCTACATCTTTATTTCTTTTGTAGTCTTCTGTCGATAGTTTCTTTTCCTATTTTTCTTTGTCATTTTCTGTCGACGATTCCTTTGATGATGACACATCTTCATCTTCTCGGTCTTTGATGTAGAGAATGCATTTGTGGTCTTGGTGGCTTTTCTAGAATAGAAGCAGAATACCTTCCTTATTTCTTGACCAATTTCTACGTTGTTATAATTAAAATTGGTTTCATATTTGGTGATTTTTTCACCATCTTCTTCTAATAGAGCCATGGTATTGTGGGAAATGATAATGACTTTACTAGCTGAACAATTTACTTTAATCTCAGTAGAATTTTCAATCTTTCTGAGTTCATAGTAAATTTGGTTTAACATTTGTCCTCTTAATACACAGAGTTCTTCTGTGTTGAATTTCTTTTTATGAAGTGCCCTTAGTTTGGGAACCTCTCTATTTGTGTTGGAGATCCCTATCTTTATGAAGTGGTAGGGACTAATATTTCTTTCCTTATTCTAGTCCATTAATGAACTGAAAAATCTAAAATAAATAGGTTTATCACCTGCTTTAATTTTTCTTCTAAAATTCTTGATTTCTCTTTTAAAATTTTCTGGGAAATAATTTAATTCACTTAAATTAATTCCTGGATATATATTTTCTATTAATCCTGCATGAAATGCTTTATACACAAATATTGGATAAGCTCATTCCAATATATTGAATTTACTTCCTATAGGAAATTCTTTGTCTGTAGTATAAAATTTCATATCTTCAATATGTTCTTGGGTAGATTTTTTGGCCAAATTATAGAGACTCAACCATTGTAGTTTGTTGAGGTTTCTATATTGGTCCTTTTCATCTTCAATGATTGGAGTAGTTCTAGGAGATGTCTACCTAAATAATATTGAATGCTTTACTATTTTTGATGTCTCTAGAGGAGATGTTTCTCTAAATAGCACTAGAGGCCTTACTATCTTTCCAAGATTTTTCAAACTACTTGGAGCTGTTGGTTATTGTTGTAGTGCTACAAAATAATTTCTTATTATCTCCTCTGGGGTTATTAGTTTCAGTGTTTTGTAGTTGACATAACTACCTTTAGCTTCTATTTTGTTGGTGAAGGCTCTATGAGTTACTCCACTAATTCCTAGAATAGATTTGCTAGCTTCTTCCTAGTTGTTATAAATTCTTGATTTTGGGCCATTATATACCACATAAACTTTTTTTTGTTCTTCTTTTCCTGCCTTATCTGCCCAATTGAGCTTTGTGGTTTCATAAGTTTTTTGTGAACTATTAGGTTCTTCCTTTTTTAATGGAGATTCCTCGTTTGAGCTTCTGGTCTCTAGAGGTTGTTTTGAACAATTAAGTTCTTCTTATTTCTTTCCTATCTCCATAAGAGATTTCTCGAGATATAGCAACTCGAGTTGTTCCTGTAGGATTTTTATCTCATTTTCTTTTTTCTTGATTTTGATATCAAGATGTTACATTCCTAAAAACATAAAAATAGTTAGAGGTGCTAATTCTCTGGTAAGAGCATCAACTAAGCTATTTTTATGTCCTAGAAGATGTTCAACATCAAAATTGTAATGGTTGAACCATTGTTGCCATCTAACTATTCTTCCTTGTTTGTAATCACCTAGAATATTAGTTCTTAAGAAATAATCAAAATTCTTGTTATCTGTTCTAACAATGAATCTGGAGCTTATGACATATATTGCAAATTTCTTAATAGCCTTTTTAACAGCTAAATATTCTTTTTCATTACTATGCTAGTTTAATTCTGAACCTTGGAAAGATCCTGATGTATATCTATAAAGATATTCATCTTTATCATCTATTCTTGCTTTAAGAACTGCTCCCCAATATTCTTGTAAAGCATCTGTTTCAATTATCATCTTATCATATGGTCCTGGATGATATAAAGTTGGTAAATGTTTTTCCTTTGCTTTTACTCTATCCATATATAGAGTATCTTCTTCTGTCCATTTCCAAATATAATCTTTTTTCAATTTTTCTTGTAATGGTTTTCTCATTTCTACAAGTTTCTTGATATATTCTTCTGCATATGTTAAACATCCTAAAAATCATTGTAATTGGTTTTTATCTTTTAATTCACTAGGAAACCATTGAATATTATTTAGTATATGGGGTTATAGATTTTGTTTTCCATCTTCAATTTCCAACCCTAAGTATTTGATTTTTTGTTGAGCAAGTACTATTTTATTTTCAGAAAGTACAATGCCTTATTTTCTACATTCTTGTAGTATGTTGATAATATCCAAATAATATTTATTTAATTCATTATTGAACACCAAAATATCATCTATGTAAACACAACAAATATCTTGTAATTTCTTAAAAATGTTATCCATATATCTTTGAAAAATACCTGGAGTTTGTTTTAATCCAAATGGTATAACTATTCATTGGAATTGACCTTGGGGACAACTAAATGCTATTAATTTTTGGGATTCATAATCCAGTCTTATTTGTCAAAATCCACTTTTGCAATCAAAACTCGAGAAGTATTTCTTTCCTTTTATTAAAGATAATAGTTCTTCCTTTATTGGAATGAAGTATCCATCATCAATAGTTTCTTTATTTAGTGCTTTAAAGTTTATTATCATTCTCTTTTTTCCTATTCTTTTCTCAGCTTCTTTTTCAACTAAGAATGCTGGGCTAGAATGAGGTAAATTACTTGGTATTATGACTTTTAATTTCAAAAGTTATTGAATTTGTTTTCCAAATTCAATTCTGCCTTCTAGAGTATAAATCATTGGTTTTACTCTTATGATCTTGTTAGGATCTCTTAATTTTATGTTGAATATTGTTTTAGATTTATTTATTTTTGGATCCAAAGGATTTTCTGAACTGACTATTTTTAATAGTCTTCTAATGGATGTTAGGGCTTTGTCTTCATGTATCTCATTGAGAAAATAGTTTTTTTTCTTCTATATCTATTGAAATATTTTCTAAATAAGGTTTTTGTTGGTCTTCTATCTCATCACATTTTCGCTTTTTATGTTGTTGCCTAAAATTTGGGTTTGAGACAGTTAAAGCTTTTCTTATTTTAGAAACATAGATGGTATCTCCTTCTAAGGTTGTGACACTTATTTTGTCAGAATGTTGTGTGAAAGGTTGATATAAGTTTAGAAATTACTTCCTATTAACAAATCTACTCTTGTTTCTTGTTGATATATAGTAGGAATGTGAAAGTTTTCTCCTCCTAGAATTATATCAGTATCTTTTAATACCTGATTGAGTTTTATTGTAGTATTATTAGCAATTCTTACAATTAAATCATTTGGTGCTTGTTTCCAATTGTCTTCTGAAAATACATATCTATTGGCTACACACATACTAGCTCATGTATCTATATATGCATGTAAATGATAGGTGTTATAGCCTTTAAATTTTAGTCCTACTTTAATGTAAGTACTATTTGGATTTGTAATACTATACAAATCATTCATCTTCTGATGAAGAACATTCATAATTTGAGTGTTCATATTCTGAGTCATTTATTTCTTCCTTAATTTCTTTCAATAGATAGATACTATAAATATCAGCTATATCAGATTCCTCGATTGGTTCTAATTCCATTTTGAAATATTCTTCTAAGATTTTTGCTTTTTGTGAAAATTCCTTTTTAAATTCTTTCTTATGTTGAAGTCTACTTGGACATTCATTAGCATAATGTCCTTCCTCATTACAGACCCAACATCTACATTTTTTCTTTCCAAAAGGGAAATAATTTCTTTTTTCATAAGGTTTATAAATCTTTCTTCTAAAATATCTTTTCTTGTAGTTTTCTCTATTGAATCTCTTTTTAGAAATTTTGTTTTCTGAATTTATATTTTTTAAATTTTTTATATTTATATTTTTGTTTATAAGATTTTATATTACATACATATTTCCTTGGTATTCTAAAATCTCTTATATCACAGCAAATTTTATCATTTCCTCTTATTTGTTTATATTCTTTTCTTTCTTGTCATTTAATAATGATCCAATCTTTAAGACTTCTTATTCTTCCTCCTAGAGTACCTGGTATAGTTTCTCTATTCCTTTGTTCCCAATTTTCTGTTAAGGTTTTATATAATGTTCCAGGTAATTTTTGAAAAATCATTTCTTTATAGGTTGTCTGTATATAGGGTGGTAATATATATGGTAATACATTTCATATTCACAAATAAAAGAATCTATGTAACACATGTTACAAATTTCCATATTTGTTAGATGCCATTTAGCTTCATTTTTTCATTTTCATTGGATTTAGTGATAGTCCTCCATTTATCTTCTCCAATAAATTCTTTGTATATTTCATTTATTACTGTATTCAAGTATTCACTTCCTATGGAAGCATTTCCTTGCATTAATAAATATTGTTGATTTGTTAAGTTTGAAAACCAAACTTTTACATTTCTTGTCATTTTATATGCTATAAGCACTCTACAATTTGAAGAATTTGTTTGGGTAGTTTGAGAAGTTTGTATGAGCACACTCATTCCACTAGCCCATTCATCTAAGGATTTTTTCCTATCTCTTATACAATCTAAATCTAGAAGTTCAATTTTATAATTATCATGGAGTTTGAACTCTGGTGAAATACTACCTCTAGTTCCCCAATGTAACCCTTCCTCTATTTTAGGTGGTTGTCTTCTACACGTGGTACCAGGTTGTTCTGTTCTTTGCCTATTTATTTTTCCTTTATGTGGGTCATATGTTCCTTTTTAGTAAGGGACTAGTAATGGAATTGGTTTCATATGACCTTTTGAGGTCATATTTTCTAATTTAAAATCAATTTCACTGATTATTATCATATCATCCTCTTCTTTGTTAGTACAAAGTTTTTCATTATAATTTTCTTCAATTTCTTCATTAGTTAATGTCAATAAACTGACCAATGTTTCTGTATCTCTATTTTCAGGGTCCATGAATTTTCTTTCTAATTCTTTTCTATATTCCATTAAATTGGAATTATCTCTTTATTCTTAGATTGTTCCTCATTTTTCCTTTTCTCATTTTTAGGAATCAAAGAATTTGATCTCCTTGGTGGTTCTTCTTTTAATCCTTCTAAAGGATCATATTTATAACCTATTATTTCATTATCTCTATGTATGTTCTATACATATTTTCTTAGTTCTGAAAATTCTTTGTGCATATCTTGTTGTAGTTTATTATAACCACATTCCTTTATTTACTTTAGTAATTATTTTTGTATATCTATTATTTCCTGTAAATATTTTGTGTTTGATTCTTGGACTAAATCCATTTTCTCTTTTAATAATTGTACAATTTCAAATAATGTTACTTGATTTTTTGCTACACCTATTAGGCTTCCATTTACTTCTAAATGCATATTTTTTTATTTTTTCACTAAACATTATTTTTCCCTAATATGCAATCATGAACTAATGCCTTCATTATTTTAACTTCATTTTCTAGTTTTTTAACTTCTTCTTGGTTAGAAGTTTCTCTTTCAGGGTCTATAAAAGTAAATCTTAGTATGCTATTACTTTTAACAACATTACTATTTCTTCCTATTATTAAGGGTTTTTCTTTAATATATAGTTTCCATTCTTTTGTTATTTCAAAATATGTTAGTATTTATGGTTTTATTATTTGTCCAAGTTCCTTAAAAGTTTTATCTATTTCTATAAATTCATTTTGTCCATATATTGAACCATTATGACTATTTGTTAAAGAATATGCTACTAGATAATGTATTGAAAATGAATGATTTCCTTCTTTTACTAAATTTCCTTCTTTTATTAAATCTCCTCTTTCAAATTCATAAGCCAGACTTAATACTTGATTTAGATTTTTATCATGTATATTTATAGCAAACCTAGGATATGCTTTAAATTTTAGCTTTTGGTATCCTAAATTACCATGAATCATTCCTAATAAAGCATCTTGTCTATTTATTATTCTGTTATCTAATAATGCTATTTTTATTGGTATATCTATTGCTTCTCTAAAATGAGCTTTTATTAGTATTTGAATTCCTCCTAAATAGATATATATAATTTTTTCTTTATCTTTATGAGGAATTTTTGATAGCTTGTTTAATATAGTTTATTTATCAATTAATGGTATATTATATCTCCATTTTGCATCTGTAATCTTAATACTCATTTCTTTATTACTTATACTATAATAGATTATATTTTTTCTAGGGAATAATTTTCTTAATAAAAATGATGGGTCTTTAAATTAATCTCCTTCTTTAAGATTTAACTTTGTTTTTTGAATTTCTTCAAAAAAATTTTTACTTATTATCATTTCTTGTGAAAAACATCCTGAAATGTCTTCTCTTTATATATCTATTATTTCTTAGTTTATTATTTCTTCTTCCATTTTGAGATTTTATTATTATTAAACCTTAAGGGTATTTTTGATAACTGTTATATTTAACCTCCGTTATGTTTTTAGGAATATTTTTGAATTTTTTGAAACCTTGGGGGTATTTCTGAAACTTTCTTAAACCTTGGGAGTATTTCTGATTTTTTCCCTTATTATCAATATAAGCATCATCAAACATAATCTCTCTACCTCCGGTTATCATAATTTATAATTTCCTTCCATGTGTAAGCACCACCAAAATGCCCATTGACTAATTTTTTTTTAAATCTAAATTTAATTATAGATATAAATAGTATCAAAAATAACTTTCTCAAGGTGCCTTTAATGGCATAAAAATTTCAATTATTCTTATTAAATCCAAATCTAAATAATTATGATTAGAAAATATTTTTTATTTGAATCCATAATTTTAGAAGAATATAACAATTATTCTCAAATTTGATAATACTAAAACCAAATCTTCATATTTGAAAATATCAAAATTATCATAAATTCAAAACAAATTTGATTCTCAATGATTCAATATGAAGAGGTTCTAATACTACTTGTTAGAAAAATAACATTTGGTAAAAACCATTACCTAAAAAATAACCTAAGAACGTTCATGTTATATTATCAAAAATCAAAGACAAATATACGTAAGTGTACCTAAATCAATAGTCATTAATTAATTTTTGTAACTGAATGGTTAGCCTTCCAAATCTATATTTTTTTAAAAAAAATGCTTTAGTTTTTTCCTTGCTCTCTTTGATGATGGGATGTCATATAAGACTATAATGTAACATGTGTGAGCTAAGGACTATAACCACCATATATATAGAGAATAACTATATATCTATTTTAGTCCAACATTAAAATAGACATTAAACTTATATCTCTACATATTAAATAACCATATCCTATTAGATACATTACATATCAAATTATTTAAACCTTAACAGATTACTTTTAAATGAACTTAATCTTATAAAATAATCTATAATACATAATTATTTACATATAACCCAAAAAAATAATTAAGATAAATTAACAATTTAGTACATACCCCGATTAATTAATTATTTTCAAAAAATATTTTAAAGTGATAATTTAAAAGAGATTATTTTATAGGGAGAGGATACATGAATAAACTAAAGATGAAGAAATATTCAAATTTATTTTTCAAATTTGCTTTATAGCTTAGTTCAAATAGTAATATAGAAGCTTTATGTATAAGCTTTTAAATGTACTTTTTACAATGCTCAACCACTAACTAAATTAATTCTCCAGTTTATCTTGTAGTCTTCTAGTAAGACTCGTCCTTTTATGTTTCAAATCATATTAAATATCATGTGTGATCTTTAAAAACTTAATTCTTCGACCATATAAATTAACTATTCTCACACACATACAAAATTTCTAGCTTATTTATGCACCGCTTACAACTACTTACATTAATTAATACAACACAATAATATCTAAAATGCATTATCGAACAAATAATTCCAAATCAAATTTATAATTCACCAATCCCTTTAAACTTGATTTGGTGATACCGTAAGAAGTCTTCATAGCTTGAGAAAAAGCATATTGTCCAAGTCCCTTGGTGAAGATGTCAACAATTGTTATTGAGTGCTCATGCTTGACCGTAACTTCCTTCTTTGTAATGCACTTTCTTATAAGGTGGGAGCATATACATCAGTGTGTTTACTTCTATCATGAAATACATGATTATTTTCCAATGCAAAAGCAAACTTGTTGTCGTCATAGATATATATTGCTCTTTAAGTCTTTGTGGTGACATCTTCTACTCCTTTAACAATTTTTTGAGACATATTGCATGACAACACAAATAGAAGCTACATACTTGACTTCACAAGTAAACAATGTAAAAATTAGTTTCCTATTTGACAACCAAATAAAGGCAAAGTCACTTACGAAGGAAACAAACACAAATGTTCTTTTTCTATAATTTTATTCACTAACTCATTCTTTGTTCCTATAACTAACAAGTTCATAACTTTTACAAGAATAGTAGAATAATTCAAGGTTAATAGTACTATTGACATATCAAAGAATTCTCTTCATAGCCTTCAAATGATTGATTGTTGAAGACTTCATGTAATGACTATTATGCCCAATTATGTCAAAAATATTTGGCATTGTCCTTTATACATGTTATATAATACAAGCTTCCAATTAGACTCTTGAAATGAGTTGGATGTACTTTTTTCCATTAAACTTTGATAGTTTTGTTCTACATTCTATGTTGTGGTTATAGATTTGTAGTTATTCATCTCGAACTTCTTCAACATTTCTTTTGTATATTCTTCTTGAGAAACAAATACCTATTTTTCTCCTTGTTCGACATCAATGCTAAGGTAGTATGGCATGAGGTAAATGTCAATTATCTCAAACTTTTTGGCCGTAGCTATTTTGAATTCTTCAGAAACTATTAGGATTCATGTGAAAATCAAGTCATCTACATACAAACAAACAATCATTGTATATTCACTTATTACTTTTTCATTAAGATCAAGTTCATGAAAATATTTTGTGAATTCATTTTCTTGAAAATATTTTATCCTACTATTTCATGGCCTTGGTTTTTGTCTTAACCCATAAGAGACTTATTAAACTTTAGGACCTTAAATTCACATCCTTTCACCACATAATTTAGAAGTTTTTCAACATGTATCTATTCTTTAAATATATTAATTCAAGAAAGCATACTTTATAGCCATTTGATAAATTTTTTTATTTTGGGTTGCTAAAGAAATAATTAATAATGTATTTTCTAAGCGAGCAATAAGAGAAAATACCTTATCATATTCAATGCCTTACCTTTGACTATAGCCTTTTGCCACCAAACTTGTCTTGTTCCTTTCAATCTCTCCTTGGTTGATCTTATTTTCCTTGTACACCTATTTTATTCCTTAGCTTTTGTCCTTGTAAAAGATTACAATGTTTCCCTGTGTCATACTTTATGATGACTTCATTTCTTCGTATATGGCTTCTTCAAAGTGGACAAGAAGACAAAAACAATTAGCATCAAGATTCTTTAAAGATTGGGCTGCTTTTGTAAATTTCTTTTTAAGTTTTTTGTTCTTGGAGTTCTCTCACTTGAACATGAACCTTGATTGATGTTTCATTTGATGCTCTCTTTAGACTTATGCTTGAACTCTCACTTAGCTTTCATTTGAATAGGAAGAACTTCTATGTGATAATGGTCAGTTAAATGAAGTATTTTTTTTCATTTTCATCTCTAACTTAAACTTCTTAATCTTTAAAGATTCTTAATCTTTAAAGAAAAGCATAGCGTCATGTATTCATCATGGACATTTCAAAACCAAGAGCTTTCATCACTACATCTTGACAAATTATAATCTTGCTATTTATTGGTTGTAAAGTTTGTACCTTAATTTGCAATTTGTGTTATAGCCAATGAATATAATCTACTCGCTCCTACATATCATCAAGTTTTTTCCTCCTTCCTTTAGGAACATGGATATAAACAATGCTTCCAAAAAATTTCAAATCAGAAACACCATGCTTTCCACCGCTCCAAGCTTCTTGAGGAGGTTTTCCTCGTACATTTCTTGAAGGAGATTAATTGGTTCGATAAGTGCATGAAAGTTACTTCAATTCTAGCCCTTTGTGTGTGAATATAAGTTTCTTACTTCTATCAAATTTGCTTCTCAATTTGATGGATGACTTAATATATATAAATGATGTAAGAGAAACTCTATTTATGAGCTTCCAAAAATGCTCATCTACACCTCACAACTACTTACTAAATTACCTCTCTAATTACCTAAATTATTGATTAGTCACATAAGTAATTCTATATAGCCCCAATATGGAAATAAGACTACATGGGTGGGTAGACTTTTGATTATTATTATTATATATTATTAAAATATAAAGGACCATTAAAATTGTGACATAAGTGATAAAAAGTAATGTAATGGTGCTATAAAGGGTTTTAATTTTCTCTCACACTCATACAAAATCATTAACCCTTACACGTATAGTTATTTCTCTCACTTATACTAAATCACCTTGGGTAATAGTAGGTAAAACAACTTAAATTAATAGTGATACACACCACTGTTTATGTACAAAATTATGATTGGTTAAAGCAAACTTCAAGCAGTAAACATAGCACATAGTTCAATGAAATATCTAATTATTATCTAAAATGTAAATCATGACAATTTTTTATTCTATTTACAAGTGATAAATATCATTTTCTAATCATCCATCGTATGTTTATCTCATTAATGTACCTCTTACAACTACTTGTATTTATTAGTTCCAATTCAAGTTTATAAATCAACAAACAAGTATAAGAGTTTATTAGTAAATGCAATATCGTTTTTACCATACGTACAGTTGTACTTTTTGTACATGTTTGGAAATCACATTTTCAAATCACCACTTGAAAATAACCTTGAATTCATCACCATACCTTTATCTTGTGAGCCAATTACTATTTTATATATGGATTACAATTTTTTGTTTACTAGTCAATATTCTTCATCAGTACTCTTGTCTTTATCATGATCATCATGATTCAGATTCAATGATTTATGATTGTCCATCTGAGTTTTCTCAACATTTCCCACTTTATTTTTCTTATTCTTGCACATAGCATCAAGTTGATGAAAATATGAACAAGCCTTAGCATCTTGAGATCTTTTCTTACTACTATCTTTCACCTTCTTAAAATACTTGTTTATGTTCTCCCATTTCTCTTTACATCTTCTTGAATTTCTATTATACCCAATTTTTCTCATTCCACTTGAAATTTCTTCCCACAAATGTCCCTTTGGCATTCCATTATTTTCATATTTTGTATCAAGTTCACTTCTTAGCCTTATCAATTCTTCAACTTCAACTCTTGGCCATCTTGAACTAGTATTATTGTTTGTTAATGAAAATTTATCTGATGTCAATGTGTTGTGACTCAATGTTGTGAAGCCCACTAGGGTATCTTGAAGGTTTGGGATTTGAGACTGATCAATGATGTGTGTGAGAATGTGAGTTGTATTGAGAAAAGAAAATTGAGGTGGTTGAGTAGTAGTTGAAGATTGTGGTAATTGATTGATCACCTTAAGCTTGTGTTGATTATCAATTTCTTTGATTTGAAGATTAGGGTTTTGCTTATCATAACAACCACTTTGAAGAAAAGATATAAAAACAGCATTAGTGGATACTTCTTGAGCTAAGATTTGATGTTCCTTATCAATTCTTGTCATTTCTTGAACTCTCCAAGCTTCTTCTTTCACAATTCTTTCATTCTCACACTTATCTATAGCTTCTAAGAATTTGTTTTGAAGCTCTTCTTGCTTCTTTATCACGTCCTTTGTTAAATTTTTGAAGAAGACCTTCCATTTCTTTTTCTTATTCTTATGTTTGGCTTGTTCGAATTCTTCATCTGATGCAGTTGAAGATGAAGTACTAGACAAGGAGAAAATATTATTATTCCTAGAAATGTTGGCAAATTTTGAAGATGGATTAATATAAGTGGATTGAAATATTGGGAAAGAAATAATGTTATTTATTGGGTTATTTGGAGGAGGGGTATTAATGTAATTTGGTTGAGGTTTTGCAAATAAAGCTTCTAATTGATCAAAATATTTGTAGGTTTTTCCTTCAGCTTTTCCATTTCTACTTTCTTTCGTTCTTTTGTGGTATTTGTATACATTTTCAAATTTCTCTTTGCATTTCTTGGCACTTCTCTTGTATCCCAGCTCCGTAAGTTTGCTGTAATTCATTTCATTTTTTTTAAAGTTAATAAATTAGTCCTCTAGAATAGAAAATAGGTTTTTTTTTTGTCAAATTGTTATAGCAAAAGTGACCATAAAAAGATAAAAAGTAAATTTTCAAAAAGAATTATAATAAAATATCATTATTTAACACATATTATTAAAATATTATAGGGTAAAACGGATATTAAAACTAAAATAAATAAAACAAAGAGAAAATGACACACTAAAGTGTTAACATTGTTGTTTAATATTAGGAATAATGATTAAAATAGTAACTTTAATACCTATTAATGAAGACATGTGTAAGTTAATTGATAAGTTTAATTAAAAAATATTCAAAAATTGATTTTATTCTTCCTCAATCTTTCTTTAAAAATAACAAGATAAAAAAATATTATTCTTAAACTATAAAACTAAAAATGGTAAATTACTTAATGATTTTGTTTAAAGGATTATTGCACCTATTCATATTAAATTATATTATTAAAATAAAAAAAATACAAATCAATAATTTACATTATTTATCTGAATAACATATAATATAAAATAGGATAATTATCTCAATTAAACAAGTATGATACTTTAAAATTTATATAAAAAATAATAATACCTCCCTACATAGAAAGAATTTTACTTGATTAGAGTAAAACATTAAATTTATCAAAATTTAAAATTGAATGCTTGTGTTAGGTTTTCTTTCTTGTAGAAAAATAAGAGCTCTACAAAAAATATATTGTTATTATGGTTATATATTGTAAGAGATAATAATATTGTCATTACTAAAATTATTATTGATACAACAAAAGTATATGAACTATCAATTTTATCCCTCTATTATTAATCACATAAGTATTAGTATATCAATATTATCCAATAAATTTATTATTAATAAATTATTGATGTAAAAATAATAATTTAAGTTATAACAATATTACCACTTGGTGAAATTATATATAATAATATTATATTTACTATAATATTATATTCAAATTAGATCGTATGATAAATGAAACTGAAAAATTGGAGTTGATCAGTGATCAAGATCATGAAGATGATCAATTTCCTTCACCGATCTGTAATTCATAACTTAACAATATATAACATCTTTCTTGTATGAATAAAAAAAAAGTTAGTTTTTCTTTAAAAATAAAATTAAAAAAGGGCTGAAAGAATTAAAAGCAATTAATATCAACATGGATAGATCATATCATAAGAAGTGGTACCTTGAAACTTCTTCCCATAATGGGCTTTTGAGATTAGAGTCACGAAAGGTTGTATCCATGTCCGAACGTATCTTTAATAGAGCCAAAACTTCATGAAGAGGCCACCGATTTCCGCCCAAAATCCGGTCACCATCTTCAGTTTTATCTTCAACTGAATTTGACACGTGACTGCCGGTGACCGCCATCACAATCTCGGCAAGTTGAGCATCACCGCCGCCACAGCCACTACCACCATTAGTACCATTAGTAGTAGTGGTAGCTAATAGTACACTTGTATCACCCATTTATATTAGCTAGCTATCTAGATATATCTAAAACAGGAAAACTAGAGAAAACTGGAGGTTCTCAATACAGGGTGAAATATGTGGGGTTTTATGCAAAAAGAAATTATAATAACATGTTTGATGCTATTAATTTTTAAATTTAATTATTTATTATGGTGGATGTTGCCTGTCATCGTCAATAACATGTGTAATAATAGTCTTTTTTATTAGTTATATTCTTGTGTTTTTGGTTAAATGTTAATTTCGTCAACTCTATGTATGTATATATATGCTAATCGTATTTTAGTAGTTGTAAAAATTTGGCATCTTATTAAGAGTTCTATAGTTAGATTCCCCTTCTTAGTTTAAGGTGATAAAAGGTTTAAATTTATGATTTATAATTAAATAATTAATTTTTTTTTATTTTTTTATAAAAATAAATATTAATTTATCGGTAATAATTTTCAATTAGTAATTAAAAAAACTATTTTATTTATCATCTTTTTTTATAAAATAAAACTTAGATATTTAATAGATTTTTTATTATTTAGTCATTTTTTTAATATTTATCATTAAAAAAGTCATATGACTTAATTTCTTTTCTAAAAAATGTCAGTGAAAATGAAAAAAATCTAGAATCTACAAAAATTACAAAAAATAACATTCTTATAATAAAAAAATAACATTCTAATAATATTAAATGAGTCATTTTGAGATCTAATTAGATGACATTGAATAGGTCTAAACAACTCATTTGATAATTTGATTAACTAAATAATTTAGTGATTTTTGATTCTTTTGTTAAAAATAATCATCAATATTTTTAGTAATAATTTCTTTTTTGGAATTTTCAAGAAAAAATTTCACAAATAACTACTAACTATTTGATAAGGCTTTCTACTTTTTGAATTTTTTTATCAAAAACCTAGAGTATTAAGATTTTTCTTATTATTCATAAATTCTATGTTTTTATTTCTTTTCTTAGTAAATAATAGCATTAAGAATCAATTTACTAACTTAGTAAAAATGAAAAAAGAAGAAGGTAGAAATCGAATTAAAATTATTATTTTTAAAAATTTATAAATTATCTTATATTTTGTAAATAATTTCTTACAAAAAAAAAATATATATATATATATATAGATAATTCAAAAATCACCTAAAAGAATTAAAATTTTAAAATCAAAATTTTCCTCGAACATACACTTTTATTTTTTATAAAGATGACAACTAATACAGAATACATTAATTGGATAGGAGAATAAGCTCCGTGAATCTAACGGTCAATTTCAATTGAACTTTTTCCTATTTTTACCAATATATGAAGGTATATCTTATTAAATTTTGAAATTCTAAGAAGAAGACAAAGCAAACAATTCTTTATTGTTAAAGACAAATACTGAAATACATATAGTATACCTTGATGTCTATTATGAAGGAAGAAAACTGATTAGCAAGTATTTTTCTTTCTTTTTTAAGGTTTCTCTTTCTCTTTCCTTTCATTTTAATTCAATTAAATTTTTTTAATTAAATAATACTCTTTATGGTTTATACGGAAAAAACTAAATTACTTTTTATGGTTTAGATAAAAAAAATTAAAATTTTTCATAAGATTATAAAATATTTTTTAAATCAAACAATAATTCAAACTTATAATTTAAAATTAAAAAAATCAATTTTATCAAGAGACTACTAACACAACCACGTAATAGGACTATGTGAACGACCTTACATATGAGTATTGAATACTTCATTTGAGATAGAATTAACTAATAAAATTTATTAACATTTTATACATGACTATGTTTGTGTATTGTTCTTTACCTGCAGTGTGGTTTATTTCTCGTTTATTTCCACTTCGATATAAAAGTGGTTCTTTTGTTATAAAATGCTTATAATTTTTTTATTTGATACAGTTTATTTTAATATTTATTAATTTTTTAATAAGATTGTTAGTTATTAATATTTTAAAATTTAAGTTTAAGATTTTATCACTCTCTTATAATTGAGCATGGGTTTGAACTAATAACGTATTTAAAATTTACATTCAAAATAGGTGTAAAGATTATAAATGTTGATTATTTTCGTAGACAAAATAATTTTATGTAAATTTATTTTTAAGTTCACTATCAAGTCCAAGCAAAGTCGAATAGATACCAAAATTCCAAATAATCAAATTTCAGGTATATATCTTATAACTATAACTCATAAGATTGCATTCACGTATTTAATGACACATAAACACAATATTATTTTTGCTACTAAAATATTTATGCTAAAATATATGTCAAAATATTATATAAAATATACCCTAAATTATAAGCTAAACTTTAGCCTAAAAGATACCATAAAATATACTTTAAAAGAACTCTTTTTAAATAGGATTTTTCATGATTAATGAGTCTACTTTAAAAGAACACTTATTTAAATATGAGTCTTCATGATTAATGAGTCTACTTTAAAAGAACTCTTCTTTAAATAAGAATCTTCTTAATTAATGAGTATTATAAATCCTATTTGTAATAGAAAAAATATTTATCAATTACATATGAGTCTTCTTAATTAGGTAGTATTACTAATCCTATTTGTAATAGAAAATATATTTATCAATTACATAGGATTAAAGATTTTAATTTTTCCTATAAATAATACTTTTTGCTCATTATTTCAATCAATCACACAAGATCATTATTCTCTTCTTCTTAATGCATTATTTTCTTCTTCTTAATTTCTCTCTCTTGTTTTGCAAATATAAGATCATAATTCTTTATGCTTTTTTATTTAGTTAATCTATCAAATATTGGTGGTTATGTTTGATTGATTAATAAGCCTAATTAGTTTGTGATATTTTGATCATATGTTCTTATAACATCTTCTTTATTTTTGTTCTTGAATTGTTAGATCAAATAATTGTGTTTGGTATATCATAATTATTGAATTTGATTATTAATGTTTAAATAAGCTATTTTTTTAAAACTTGTACTTGATCTTTTTGCTCTAGGATTTACTAGTTGATTTTATTTAAGTGACATATGTTTTGAATAACCTAGTTAAGATTATTCATTATTAAATCTATTATAGAACACACATGGGGACTTTTGTTTTTGTGCTAACCATTTTACAGTTAATTTTAGAACGTATCTGATTGGCGGGAAGCTTATTGAAATGTTGGTCTGGAAACTATTCACACTAATATTGGAAACTATTAAAATAGAGCAGGGGCTCGTAAGTAAGATACATTGGGACAGTATCGTAGGAAGGGTGGCATAGGATTAAGTTTGTACGTGAACATTTTTTTTCATAGTGGAAAGTTAGGTGGTCCGGTGGACTAGTGGTTTTCCTCTTAGGTCATTGTTGTGGCCTAGGTTGTTTCTATCTAAAAATATCGTATATTATTATTTTATTTCCGCACTTTATTCTTACACACGATTGCATGCATTACCGTTTTGTTTAGGTTATTAAATTATAGATTGATAAAAATTAACAATAACTTATTCACCCCCTCTAAATTAATTAGATCCTTAATTTATAAACTTTCAATTGGTATTAGAGCTACCACTAGATATACTTAGTGTTGCTCATAGGAATTTATATTATGGATCATTTTATTGAGGGTTATAACTTAGATTATGAAGAACTTGAATTTTCTTTTCTCTCAAAATATAACGTTAAAAATTCTAGAGAATTATTTTATAAATTTCTTATAACCATAGAAGATAATAATAGTTTAAATACAAAATATAAAAATTAAATGAACAACTTGAAGCACATGAAAATTTTTCTAATAAATTAGAAGAAGAGAATAATATTTTTCAAGAACAAAATAATGATTTGAATTTGAGTCTTGTAGGTTTGAAATAAAAAAATAATAAGCTTATTGAAGATAATAAAAAACAAGTGCAAGAGCTCAAATAATCATGTGAAGTAGTGGAGAGACTTACCATTGGAGCTCAACACTTAGATAAAATCTTGAGCATTGGTAAGTCACATGTTGATACACATGATTTTGATTTTAAGGACGAGAGTTCCACACCTTCAATATCAAAGACCACATTTGTAAGTCTCTTAAACTCTACTCCTACTATTACTACTTATGCACAAAGAACTATTGCACTTATGGTAGAAAAAGGTTTTTAAGTTTGTGCTTGTCTATCATCATTATGGTAGGAAATGTTATATAAGACCAAAATGTAGATTTTTGATGAATTTTTATGAACTTAATAATTCTTAGGTTCAAAGAGGCAAACAAAATTCAGTATTTTTAACGCTATGACTCATTATCATCATCCTATTATGCATACTGCATCATCATTTGGGATGAATATGAAAAGTACAACTAAGTTCAAGAATACGCCTATGAAACCTAAGGTAGTTAATTTTCAACCCAATAATATAGAGAAACCAAGATATAAGAGAATTTGGGTAAGAAAATATTGTTTTTTCCTTGTCACCTCACCATCTTTTATTCCTTCATTTAGGTATTTTTTTTAGAGTGCTTAAATGACCCTAGATGATTAATCTTTATTGTCTTTATTTTATTTATTAGTTAAACTTAAAAAAAAAGATAGAGAAGTAGAATCCTTATTTGGCCAATAAGGTATTGGACTTATTCAACACTTACATACATATAACTTTATTTTTAGTGACTTAATTCATTTGATATTTATTGTATAAATTATTCTACAATTTTGATTTATACACACATATTATTATGCATGTGATGATCGATGTTGACATAAACCTATTCACACACTCACGAACACACATATATGCTATGCTTGAAGTTTATGAATTCTCTTGAAAGACTTTAAGACTTCAACTAATTTTGACTGTAAAATTATATTCAGTTTTATTTCTTGATTACTAAAATGTTATCATATGGAGACACCTAGTATTGAGAGGTTTACCTACTATTAGGAATGGAAAAAAACTGCAGGCTCGGTTATTCGCACCATCGGTTCGGTTTTTATCCAATAAATTTTAGGGATGTGTAAGATTATACTGATAATCGTACCCACTTGTACCCAAAATTAATTATATTTAATTAATTAATTTATATATTTATTAAATTATATTATATATTAATTAATAATTAGGATTTATTAAGAAATTGTTTTAAAATTTTGGAAAAACGGTTTTTTCGAGTATTTTTTAATAACTGCCCCGAACAATTACCCATGGGTAAAAAATGGTCCTTGAAATGTAACGATTTTTGGTTGATTTCGGGTATAGTTTTATAATTCAATTCGGGGACAATTATATCAAAAATCATCCCCACCCGTACCCGTGCCCATCCCTACCTACTCTAATATGTGAAGCTACTGCAGTTAGTAGTTAGGGCTATCCCACAACAAGTCATCGTGCTAGTTTTATGGCTCGTGCAAAAAAAAATTACTATGCAAAAAGTGACTACTTATAAATCTTGTACTTTGAATGCACAAAAAGAAAGAGCCAATAGAGGTTAAAAAATAAAAAAAAATAATATCATTTACCTCATTTATAAAAAAAAATTAACTTCTTTTTTAGTAGATATATTTTATGTTTTGTGTTTAAAGACTCGATTATAATTTTACATAATAGGTGATATTTGTTTCTTTTGAGTCTTTTTGGATTGATCATAAATGACTTAATTGGCATATTTGTGGAGTTTAAACTTATTTACTACTTTTAAATAAATGTCAATATATCATTATATGTATGAAGTGTGACTTTTCTACTCTACTTACTTATTTATACAATAGATAATCAAAAAGTGAGTTAAAAAAATGAAAAAAACATGTGTTCTCAATTAGTTATGTGCTCATTTGCGATGAGTTTAATACCTTATGTGGCTATTTATGAAGAAAAAAAAATCATACTTTTACTCATTTACATCTTATTTATTAACTTTTTAATTGGTTTTAAGTTAGAGAGTAATAGAATTTAGAGAGAGTTTAAACCATATTGCACTTATGCATTAATTTATTTTTACATTACTCTCTATCTTTAGAGGTATTTTAGTTCCATTGTTTTATCCAATGATTTGTCCTTAATGTATGTCAAAAAGGGGGAGAGTGTGTTTTACTTTTATGATTTATTTTGTTATGCATATAGGGGGAGAACATATTTTGGGTAAGAATGTTTTCCATCATTTTGTCTTATGTTAAGTTTGATTGGTATGAATGCATACACTACATGATTATTCTTTACACTTTACTAATTTCTATGTAAACTGAACTAATATACAATGAGGCTTTCATGCCAAGTTGTCGTATGCTTTGTCAGTGTCATTTGAATTACTTACAAGCTTGTCAAGTTGTAGCGAATTAGATGGATTCACTAGACCATAGTATAGTTCCACTATGGTGTCTAGAACACCATTGTATTTTATCTTATTCCTATAAATATCGTGTAATGAGAGATAGGTTTTGCCACACAAAAATGTCAAAGGAGGGAGTTTATAAGGATTATTTAAACTCACTATCAAGTCTATCAAGCAAAGTTAAAAAATACTAAAATTTCAAATAGTCGTAATTCAAGTATATCTCTTATAACTATAACTCATAATATTGCACTCACGTATTTAATGACACATAAATACAGTATTATTTTTGCTACTAAAATATTTATGCTAAAATATAGAATAAAATATATGTTAAAATATTATATAAAATATACCCTAAATTATAAGATAAACTTTAACCTAAAAGATAGCATAAAATATACTTTAAAAGGACTCTTTTTAAATAGGATTCTTCATAATTAATGAGTCTATTTTAAAAGAACATTTATTTAAATATGAGTCTTTATGATTAATGAGTCTACTTTAAAAGAACTCTTCTTTAAATAAGAATATTCTTAATTAATGAGTATTACAAATCCTATTTATAATAGAAAAAATATTTATCAATTACATATGAGTCTTCTTAATTAGGTAGTATTAATAATCCTATTTATAATAGAAAATATATTTATCAATTACATAGGATTAAGGGTTTTAATTTTTCCTATAAATAATACTCATTGCTCATTATTTCAATCAATCACACAATAGCATTATTTTCTTCTTCTTAATTTCTCTCTCTTGTTTTACATATATAAAATCATAATTATTTAGGCTTCTTTATTTAGTTAATCTATCAAATATTATTGGTTATGTTTAATTGATTAATAAGCCTAATTAGTTTGTAATATTTTGATGATATGTTCTTATAGCTTCTTTTTTATATTTGTTCTTTAATTGTTAGATCATATAATTATGTTTATTATATCATAATTATAACAAAATTATTTGATTTGATTATTAATCTTTAAATAAGCTAATTTTCTTTTAATTTGTGCTTGATCTTTTTTATCTAGGATTTACTAGTTTATTTGATTTAAGTGACATATATTTTGCATTATCTAGTTAGGATTATTCATTATTAAATCTGTTCTAGAACACACACAGGCACTTGTGCTTTTTTGCTAACCATTTTGTAGTTAATTTAGGAATGTATTTGATTGGTAAAAAGCTTATTGAAACGTTGGTATGAAAACCGCCCACGCTAATATTGGAAACTATGAAAATAGAGTAAGGGCTCGTAGGTAAGATACATTGGGGTAGTATCCTAGGAAGGGTGGCATAAGACTGTGTTTGTACTTGAATATTTGTTTTTCACAGTGGAAAGTTAGGTGATCCGGTGAACCGGTGGTTTTTCTCTTATATGGTGTTTGGTTCACAAAATGAAATCAGAATCGAAATGGAAAGAAAATAGTTTTGTTTAGTTTAACCATTGGAATCAAAGAAGGAATCAGTATTATAATGTTTGGTTTACAACTGAAACGGAATGAAGAATATTATATATTACCTTAATACCCCTTTAGTAAAGTTTAAATAGTATCATTTAATTATTATTTTTTCGTCAAACAAAATACATTATTGAAATCATTATTTTTTTAAATAATTATTAAAATTATAATTATTTTAAATAGGGTTTAGGCTTTTGTCGTTTAGGATTTAGGATTTAGGAATTTAGGGATTTAGGTTTTGGGATTTGAAATTTGTGGTTTAGGGTTTTTTTTTGTTAAGGTTTACAGTTAAAATTATTATTTTTCTAAATAGGGTTTAGAGTTTTGAGATTTGGGATTTAAAGTTTAAGGGTTAGGGTTAGGGTTATATTTGTGGGTTAAGGTTTGGGTTAAAATAATTTCTTTAAAAAGGGGTTACGATTTTAGGATTTTAGGATTTGGGATTTAGAGTTTAGGGTTATATTTGTAGGTTAAAATTTATGGTTAAAATTATTATTTTTCTAAATAGGATTTAGAGTTTTGGGGTTTAGGATTTGAGATTTAAGGTTTAGGGTTAAAATTATTATTTTTCTAAATAGGATTTAAGCTTTTGGTTTTAGTGTTTAGGATTTGAGATTTAAGGTTTAGGGTTAAAATTATTATTTTTTTAAATAGGATTTAGGTTTTTGGTTTTAGTGTTTAGGGTTTAGGATTTATGGCTTAGGATTTATGGTTATATTTGGGATTGGGGTAAAATTGAGATGGGAATGGAATCATGATTCATTAAGGGGGAGAAGGAATTGTGATTCCTTCTATTTTATAAATTGATTTCATTCCATTCTCACTTTTCAACCCAATCAAACATAAAATTAGAAGAATCAATTCTGATTCCATTCAATTTCAGTCAACAAAACATGAGATTAGGTTATTGTTGTAACCTTTCCACCTAAAAATATAGTGTGTTATTCTTTTATTTCCGTATTTTATTCTTACACACAATTGCATTGGTCGCTTTGTTTAGGTTATTAAATTATAAATTGATAAAACTTAAAAATAACTTCTTCACTCATCTACGTTAATTAGGTTTGTAATTTATAAATTTTCAAGATGTACCATATATATAATATTAATTATTTTTTATTATAATTTTTAATTAAAAAAATATTTTTCATGTATTTCATTTTAATAAAAATATGTTCAAATTATTGAAGTTTTTGTGATACTAATTGTTAAAAGCTTAAAATTTAAAATTCAAGTATGACATAATTTTATTTTATGCGTATAATTTATCTATAATTTCATAAATATTATACCTAAATATTTCTCGAGAAATGATGTGAGACATGTTCTCCTTCTCAAAGACATACACATCGCCTCCTGGTTTCAATCAAAAGGTTAAACTATATTGAACAAAACGTTCATCCCAACTATAAATATAGTTTCATATTCACATCAATTTGACATTTTTTTTGCACACCATGTATTCTCACCTTCAACGATAACAACTAGTCCCATTAAACTCAAACCAAGCCACGTATATCAAGGACTAATAATTTAGGCACATTATCTTTAACAAGCATTCATACTCTATTGATTTAGTTCACTATATTGGTCAACTAATGTGGGCCAACAGCAGATTGAATAATGGGTTGGTGTGGCGCCGAAAGAAAAGGAAGAAAAGAAGAAAAGAAAAAAAAAGTCAAAAGTTTCTGCCATTTGTCTCTATCAATTCATGAGTGAAGAATGGAGAAGAGTGGAGTTTTTGGCTTTATAAAGCCTTAGCTTCAATCTCAAAATATATATATCAGAAGCAGAGAAAACAAAAGAGAGAGAGAGAGTTTCTGAGAGAGATTTTGAGAGAGCCAATTTGTGAAGTTTTATCCACAAATTGAAGATATATATTTGTTGTATTTTGTGAGAGATCCATCTAAAGGTGAAGTGTATAATCCAATTTTATTATAGTAGAAGTTCAAGTGGCCTACGTGTCCCATGGTTGTTACTTTCATTTTTGAAAGGTTTTTCTACGTAAAATCTTGGTGTCATTTTTGTTCTATTTTAATTTGTGAAATTTATTTCTTTACAACCATATTTTTCCCAACACACTAACGAAATGAAAAATTATCAAAGAAATCATACTAAGTTAATTACAACTTGAGAGTCTAATAAGTCTAAAATACCATCACAAATTCTCATTACAATTCAACATGATCAATCATTCGAACTAGGGTTATGTGTGCTGTCCACACGGATCTATTTTCATCTTAGAAATCCATTATATGTGCGTCTATACAATGCAAACTAAGCCCTCACTTAGATACATCTTTATCAGCTTTGGTTACAACAATAACTTTTTATGAGAAATAATATATTTTAATTATATATTTAATTTATTTTTTATATTTTTTCGATACAACATTCATTCATTTACCCACACTTCTACTTAATTGGCATGAACATGTGTGTTTTTTTAGCAATACTCCTCTAAATTACTGGTTCTCACAGGATGAGTAAATTTTTTTGATGAGCAATTGTTTACTGAGAGACAATCAGCTACAAACATAGAGACGATATAAATGTTGAAGCAATAGAAGACATGAGCACAGTAAAAATGAAAATTATGTTTATCATAAAGACATGTACTAATTCGCATGTCATAACCTATGTCAATAAAGCTTACAATTCACATGTCTTGTTAAAATTTTCCTTATTCCTAAATATAAAAAAGTGGCTAGCTTATAAATATTTTAATGTATATTTCATATATATATGTACCGAATTTTTAAATATAAAAAAAATATATGCTTTTTATATCATTTATTAAAAATATATATGTAATTTATTAAGAGAATTAAATATACAATTCTATCTATTAAGAAAGATTATATTATATAATTAAATCTTAAATATATTACGTCACTAATAATACATCAAATTGACACGTCACTTTTTACATTGATATAAACAGAGGAAAAACTTCAAAAAAAAAAAAATTATTTACAACAAATTATTGTCCGACAAATTAGACTTTTCATTAAAAAAAAATATAGTATAACAGGTATCTAAATTTCATTCATTTTACGTAAAGATGTTTAAAGTTTTTTCCTACATAAAAATACCTATATTCTTATTTTATTTATATATAATTATTTTTTTTAATTAAATTTCTACCATATCAACTATAAATTAATTTTTTTCATATAAATTAATTAATTGTCATGTCAACTAATTAATGTTAATTAATTTATGGATGTGTTAGAATTTAATCACAATTAAAAATTTATACGTAAACAAAATAAGAATCTTAATATTTATTCCTAATTAAAAAAGTTTTATAATTTTATATAAAATATAAAAAAATTTGGGTACCTAAAAAATAAAATAAAAAAATAACTAGATGATAACATAACATGCGAACATGATTATATCTGAGTGCTAAAGTTGAGGATATAAGCCGTCCCGTTTGTGGAGGTAATTGCTTTTCCAATATTATGAGCATTTTGGATTTCAGTGGTAAAGTTGGCAAAACACATGGCCTTACAATTTACTAAAATGCCCCCAACAAATTTTCCATTGACCCTTATATTATTCAAAAAATAAAAATAAAAAAATAATCCCTAGTGCTTCTTATAATTATTGAATATCTGCCATAAAATTCACATAATGTATAGTTGTATTATAATTCACTAGTTTTCAACCTTTTAGATGATAGGTTGGCTTTCATGCAGACACGTGGATGAAAAAACATGGATGTTTTTGGCATGATTATATGGTCTCTTTAAGTTACGCAGGAAGAAAAAAAATTGAAGTAAAATAATGTTTATTATGAGTCAAATTTAATTATAATTTATTTTAATAATTAATTTAAAATAAAAAATATGAATTATATTATTAGACTATTAAATAAATAACTTTAACTTGTCTTAAAAAATATATATTCTTTTAAAAGTGGTATAGATATGGTTAATAATTATTAAATAAATAATTAATTAAAAATTAGTTAGTCTCTAGATAAAAGATATTTTGAAGGTTATTGAATTAGGCCAATTGCTATTTATGAATGAAAAGTAATGAGTGATAAAATCAGGTAGGTCACAATAAATGGTACTCAAATTGTTAGAGTTGAGATATTATATTTGGAAAAATGAATCATTTGATTTCTTTTGGGATTATAATAAAAAAGATCACATGTATAGGTCATGAGTTAGGTGTCTATGTATTACTTGTTAAACGTAACATTTATTATCTGTCAATAACATGCTATATAAATGAAATTACTGAAAAAAAAAATTCCTACTGACATTCTTACATGAAAGAGAGTTGTTTATCAAAATTATTTACTTGTAAATGATACAAGTATTCAATTATAATCTCTCTTTTTCTTTCTATTTCTCTTTCAGTAATTTATATGTTTTTAGTTTTTTTATCTTAAAATGAAATTTTATTGATAATTAAATTTAATACATATTATAATAGAAAATTGTAAAACATAGTTTCCATTAAAATCCTCAAAAAAATTATCAACAACAATATTAATACATCTAGAAAACCAAGAAGCAATAAAGAGACTAAAATTCTCATATAATTGTTTAGCTTAGTTTATGAAAATCTGCCTCCTAAATTTTTTGAAAATTATCAAACATTAAGGTCTTTGTAACATTTTTTACTATCGCCTTCCAAATAAACAATTTTGAACTTTCTTCTAAAGCTAGTTGAATAGAGAAAAATAAAGCAGCGGCTTCACTTATTTCTACCCAATTACCCAAAAGGAATTTATTCCAGTAACTCAAGATTTACTAAAATCTCTTATAACTATTGCTACGGTAAGATTATTGTTGAAAACTACTGTATCTGAATTTATTTCAATATCACTTCCAGGTGATTTTCTCCGGGAAATAGGAGGCGGTAGAGATGGATGAGAATTTTCAATCAAAAGTCGTGAATTTGGAATTAAAAACAAGATTCAGTTCTAAGCTTCTAAATATATTCAAGTGAAAGAAATACAACAAGGATAATATCGGTATGAGTTAAATCATCAAGATTAATAACATTTTTAAAATTAAATATTTTCTTGAAAATATCATCTAAATAAAGAAAATATAAACCTTTTAACTTAGAATTGAAAGACCAATTAGTCCAAATGAAAAGGTAATCTAACATTGATAAAAAAAAATGATATGAAGTTTTAAGATGAATGTGACATAAATGACATACCACATCAAATAAAGGGATTCTTAAAACAATGTTACATATGGTAGGAATACAACTAAAATAAAGTCTTCAAATAAAAACATTAATCTTTTCGTGAATTTTCAAATTTCAAATTAGTTTCTAAAAAGAAGAATAAACATTAGGAATTCTTTCTAAAATTATTTCTTTGTAAGTAGACTTAGTGTTGAAATTGCTTTTGAAATTAGGTGCCCAAAACCAAGAGTCTATTTTATGTTCAACAGGGGAGAAGTCTTGTAAGAAAAGAAGATATATCAACACATCAAATATGATTAACTAATTAATAATTTCAATCAACTTTATGAGGATGGAGTAAATTATGAACTTTAATAGGATAATGATACAATTGATTGAGATAAATTAAAGAAGAAAGGGGCCTAAAATGAGTAGTCTAAAGAATCCAAGTATCACTCTAGATACCAATCAATTTACTATTTCCAATATTTATACATGCATCATTTTTTTATTAACTCTCTTGAAGAACATATATCCTTCTAGATGAAAGAATCAAACTATCTAACTTCATAGTTAAGAAAATATTTAGATTGTCCATATTTGAAGTGAAACATTTGAACTCAAAATTTGTTACCATTATTAAGAAACTAATATTCAAATTTTAAAATAAGACTTAAATTGATGTCTTCAAGCTTAAGAAAACCTAAAACACTAACATGCTTGAGAAGAGAAATTTGATCCTAATTTTTGTAAGCTAAAAATCCCGAATTATCCTTCTTAGAGTTTAAACACCATCAATTTTTTTCTTATGATAGTATAATCCTTTTCACAAAGCATCTTAAGAAATTTGAAAGTGCTTATAAAATAAGTTGGTAAAGATAAAAGAACAAATTTAATATATATCATCTTACCAACCTTTGAAAGTAATTGAGATATCCAACTATCAGTTTTTGAAATGAATGTATCAATAACTCTTTTGAATTCTTTACTTCTCTAGTGAAGAAAATATTACGACCAAGATATTTAACTCCTTTTGAGGCATTAGGAATACCCAAATGAGATTGAAATTATAATCTCAGATGGCTAGAAATATTTATTGAATAGAAAAAATAAGATTTAGATAAATTAACCTTCTGACTTGACCAAGCAAAATATTTGAGCAGTTGTTTATAAATAATATTAAACTTCAACATATTTTCCAAACGTAAGAGAATTAAATCATATGTATACAATAAAATGACTAATATCAGGAGCATTTTTTGTAATTTTAATTTCATGAAAATCCAAATTTGACTCAACAGAGATAAGTAATCTACTCAAAGCTTCAGTTCCAATAATAAACAAGTAGAGAGATAAAAGATTACCTTGTCTTAGACCTTTGCCTACGATAATATATATTTCCAAATGGAATATCATTCAATAGTAAAAAATAAGATACAATGCTAAGGCAATTAGGTTGCAAAATCTTCTAAGAAGCCAAGGAATCACATAATTTTGATAATAAAGTTCCACTCCATTCTACTATCAACTTTTTTCATATCCATTTTAATTCTCATTAAATCGCCTCTTCCTCATTTTCTTTTGATATTGTGAACAATTTCTTGAGTAATAATAATATTTTTAAAAATCCATCTTTTAGGAATAAAAGCAAGTTGAAAAGGAAAATAAATTTATTTAGATGATTATTGATTTTATTGGAAAGAATTTCGGAGAGGAACTTATAAATAACATTGCAAAAATTTATGGGACGAAATTAGTGAACTTGATAAAGATTATTGACTTTATCAATTAAAGTAATAAAAATTTAATTTAGAACCGAATTGAGAAGTTCAATTTTGAAAAAATCTTGACCAAACTTTCACAAAAAATATCCTAATAATTCTTATAAATAAAAGTTGGAATACCATTATGACCAATAGCCTTAAATGAACTCATCTTGAATACCACATTTTTTATTTCTCCCTCTTCTAAAATGCTACAAATATCATTATTATCTTCAAATGATATACACTGATTAAATAGAAGAGGAATTTTATTATTAAATAGGCAATTCACCAAAAGAAGACTCAAAGATATCACTGAAATAATTAAAAAGGAAGTGAGAAATATCATTTCTATTTAAAAAATGTATTTATTCTTCTTCTAATCAAATTTCAAGTATGAAAAAGCTTGATAATATAGTCTCATTTAAGTAATCAAAGTTCTCTAGATTTTTGCTTCCAAATTCTTTCAATTCTCCTATAATAATCATCAGTATCTTCAGAATTTGATTTTTAAGAGAACCATTTTCATCAATTATGAGACCAATTTGAACTTTTATTAGAAGATCTTCAATAGTTTTTAATCTATCCTCACAATACCTAAAAATGACGTTTGTTTCACCATTTGAAAACCTTGGCTAATTAAATAGAATTTGAATAAAAATTAGATTAAATATCAAGATTCTCAAAATTCTTAAAACATTCTTGCAAGAAGGATCCTTGCTCCAAGTTACATAAAATTTGAAGGGTTTATTAATAGAATTCAAAAGAATATGTCAATTCAACATAATATAAGCATGATTTGAGGCTCTAATTTGTAAATTATTTACAAAAAGTTAATCCACATTGGAGAAACAAGAGATATCTACCATTTGTTTAATATTATGTCTACTTTTTTTATTAGTCCAAGTGAAAGGTAAACCAGAAAAATCCAAATCAATAGCCTTAACTTTATCCATGAAATCACTTAATCTATTCGGCCAAGAAATAACATGTAAGCCCCTCCTTTATCACTTTGATTTAATACCTCATTCAAGTTCCCAATACACATCCAATTATTAATAGAAGCACTCATGAGAGCTACAATATTTGACCAAAAGTTATCTTTAAGATTCTCGTAATAAGGGAGAGTGATGAGCGAAAACCGGCATCGCCGATTCTCGCAAATACTTTGGTTTTAATATTTGTAAAACTCTACATAAGTCACGAGATCATTCGTAGGAAATGATAAGTATACTCCCAATTCGATCTAAGGAAGGAATGTATGTGGTTTTTAATTTATTATTCAAACTTTTAAAACGAAATTAAATCCTAAACATCTATCACGATAGTTTGGTTTTGTGTTCCTAATCTAATAACATAAAATAAACATATATCTGATTAATTAAATATAATCTAAAAGCATTAAAAATAAGCAGATACAAATTCAATAAATATTTATCTAAAAATAAATATAAATACTGATTCAATAAATATTCATGCAAATTTTATCATTTATATTAGTGGAGTATTTATGGATATAATAACTAAATTAATTACTTGCTCGTATTATCTAGGTTATTAAAGATATAAATTGATATTTTATTGATTCTCTCTTTTTGTATGAATACCACCTTTGGTGCGAGGTTAGATATTCTTTGTTAACTAAACAAATCAATTAACACCTATGGGTGGGGTTGATAACTAATTTGGTTAATTAAATTAATTCATTTTCTAAGAGATTGAAAAATGAACCATTTAAATGCCACCTTTGGTGAGTTGACGATTTAAACTTTATTCAGGTGTCCAAATTAAACCTAAGAATTTAGTTATCCGAGTACTAACTTTCAAGTTTTAAAACCACTATTGAAAACATGTTGTCAATACATTTTCAACGTAATAATTCTTATAAAAACTTTTGAAATAGAGTTTCACTCTAACTACCTAGAGGCGATTGTACCAACAAATAAAAGAGCACTACTCTAAATTAGACGGATAACTAAACCTTAAAATATAATCTTGATTTAAGTTTGTAATGAAAAATAATATATTTCTCTCTAACATCCTTAATATAAAATCTTGAATAAAAATAAAATCAATTCATTTTAGAAATTTTCACCTATTTAATATTTATAGCGTAACAACGTTATTATTATATCATGATTATAAACTTGACTAGCACAGTTAAATTTAATCACAGACAAATTAAATATAACATGTAAGAATAAAGCATAAAAAATAGCGCAAAAGAAAATAAAATCCTTACGAACTTGACGCTATTCAGTTGCTGAAAACCTCAGCGGAATTTGCTTCCATTTATTGAATCAAAAATCTAAAATATTACAAAAAACATAACTAGTTCTTCCCAAAAGGAAGGTGGGTCTTGAGGCGCCATGGCCTTGTAGTATGGCGTGTTTCTCCTTTTTGACATTTTTGACCTTTTCGACCCATTTTGTCCGAGTTTTCCATATTTGTTGACCTTTCCCACGTTTATTTATTAATATTTTTGTGATGTATTGCTTCATGTATTCCTCTTTGAGTCTTTAAATTGTGTTTTTAAGCCAAAATACCTGAAAAACAATAAAAATACCCGTGATTCCGAAAAACACAAATTATACAAATATATGATAAAACATATAAATATATATATTCTTAATCAATTAATGAGCATAAAATCATGGTAATTTTAGTGCTTTTGAGCAACCTCATCACAACTGAACGGCTTGCTAGTCCACTTATGAGAAAGCGATAAAAACTAAAAATTAAACTATCCTAAATCACTTTACGTGGATTGAAACGGTTGCATTTAGCCTATGCGACAAGCACTTTAAACCACAGGTTGCCCCTGATGGGACGAGTTTGAGTCTCGTGAGGGTTTTGATAATGATACCCACAAACATTGTACTAAATGTAAAAACAAAAGAAACAATAAAAACAAACAACTTAAAAATTAAATTTACAACAAAATCACAAATTATCAACATCTCCTGAAAAATGTCTCATACTTTTTAATCTCCTTTAAGATCATAATTAAAATCTCCGGCCATAAGTTATTTTAATCTCTTTAAACAATCATGATTTATTATAATAATTAGTCGAAAATCATTTTCATATTTCATATCAAAAATATATCAATTTAATTTCACCCAATTTGAGTGTCATGAATCGAGAATTAAACCCCGACTCTATTCCTCATAAGTCAATACTCTCAAAAACGTTGAATCCTATAGGTTCGAACACTCATACTAATTTATATGCGAAAGTGTTGATGTATAGAAATGAACTAATATGTTTGCATATGTATAAAGAAAAAAGGCTCAAAGTGGTATTTAAACATCCATCTCATGAAAGGAATCAAATGTATAAATTATAAAGATATCATATATAAAAATTATTTTCATGCATAAATCAAACTCATTAAGAAAAGAATTTCCAAGATATATGCCTTTTACAAATGAAGAGAGTGCAATGACTTTTTAGGGAATTATTTCCTATATCCTTCTTTTGTAATTAGCCTTTACTCACAACTTTGTAGGCAATGTGGGTTATAGTATGTAGATTATACTATATATTCTTTATCTCTCTATTTTTTTTTCTGAAGATATTTCTCAATATATGTATTTTAGAGAAGTCAACCCATTTTGATTGTACATATTTTGGATTTTGGTGAGTGGTTAATTTTGTGGCTTTTACCATTTGATCTTGGTTTAGGTAACCCGTATATGTCTTTTTTTGTAGTAGTCATGCATAAATGAGATATAAGCATATACTATCAATTTCTACTCAAATCATTTAATCTAAGCAAAAATAATAATAAAAAATATATGATACTCTATTAAGATGAAAAAAAAATTCATACATTCAATGCTAATACCTATAGAGATCATCTAAAAATTTGAATAAATAAGAAATGTGTTTGGAGTAGAAAAAATATATATTTCACTCTGAATAAAAGAAATTAGGCTCAAATTATATCTCACAAAGGTAGTCTCCACTAAAAAAAAATTCATAAACACTGATTTTGGGTTTAATATAATTTCTACATCTTATCAAGAAATACTAGTTATGACAAAAACTAACTAATTATCAAAAAAATAATTACAAAATATTTCATGATATGTTTTCAAAAATTAATCTAACAGTACAAAAGACTTAACTATTTACTTAAATTTGATTTAAAGAAAAGATAAATTTTTGTGAAATTTTTTTATTCCAAAAATTACTAAATCACACAAAATAGAAATAAAACCAAACACACAAAAAATGAAAAAGTATATTTTTTATTTTAAATTTTTTTTTAATTAAGCATGGTAACTTTTCACCACCCCCAACCTAGAACTTACATTGTCCTCAATGTAACAACTGTAAATTAAAGATAAAGAGAAAAGAGAAGAAAGATTACCTATTTCTTGAGAAAGTGCAAGTAGTAATGGAAAATGCAGGTGCATCCATCATATTCATCATTAAAGTGTATACGAAGACGGATCATTGTGAACTTAACATCTCAACAAATATTTTTAGTTTTAACAATTTAAAAATTATTCACGTGTAATTAAAATGAAATAATTAAGTAAATAAAATAAATAAAGAAAATTACCTAAAATGATGGGTTGCCTCATCCATTTGTTGTTAACGTCTTAGCAAGGACGTAACTTGGGATTACATTTTAAGTAAACTCAATGTCTCATCATTAGTCAATCAAACCTTCGGTAAGACAAGGTTGTCTGCCTATACTTTTTTCGATGCCTATTGATTTTCATATTTCTTTTTGTACTTAAAACTAGAGGCATACTTTGAGTTTTAGATAACCCACAACTAGGTACAAATCAAATAATTAAGGCATAAAAACACAATTGTACCTAGATTAAACAAAGCAACTAACTCCTTAGATTATAATTAAAACTTTAAAATTTTGGAGATAGTTTGGAATTTATGTTTTTTTTTTTTTTAAGAAAAAAAAATAACATAATCGATATTAACGAGTGCTCCAGGGAAAGAATGGTGGTGCAAGGCTCGCTTAAAACCATCCTCCCCTGAACGAACAACGTTCCCGGGGAAAGACTAGTGGCCTGAACTTCCCACAGAACTAGTCTCCAAATGAGAACTCCGCTTAGATCTTTACTTTTCATTTTAAAAAGTTAATTAAATTAAGTTAAGTAAAAATCTAAGTTAATGAAAATCTAAGTTTAAAAAAAAAGGTTAATTAAGTTAAGTGATGTAAAACAAATCTAAGTTAATTAAGTTAAAAAAAATCTAAGTTAATTAAGTTAAGTTAAAAACAAAATCTAGGTTAATTAAGTTAAGTGAAGTAAAAAATCTAAGCTAATTAAGTTAAGTGAAGTAAAATAAAAAAAAACTAAGTTAATTAAGTTAATGAAAATTTAAGTAAAAATCTAAGGTCATGTTAAAAAAAATCTAAGTTAATTAAGTTAGTAAAAGAAAAACTAAGTTAAGTAAGTTAACTAAAAATCAAGAAGAAAAAAAAATAGCTAAAGAAAGAAAAATAAAAAATAATATAATAAAAAAAATTGAAAAAGGTAAAAGAAAATAAAAAAAATAAAATTATGATTTAAAATAAATAAAAAAAATAGTAAAAATTAAACTCAAAAAAATTAAAATTTTGTTTTCTTTTTATTTTTTTATTTTTTTTTATTTTTTTTATTTTTTTTTTATTTTTTTTTTAATTTTTTTTTAATTTATTTTATTTATTTTTTTTTTAATTTTTTAATTTTTTAATTTTTTTAATTTTTATTTATTTATTTATTTATTTGCTTGTTTGTTTTATTTTTTAACTTAAAATTTTTGAAAGGTTTTTTTTTATTTTTTTTTACTATTCATGAATGGTAATTTTTTTTATTCAAATTTTAAATTTCTAAATTATTTTATTATACACGGTACAATTTTTATTTAAAAATTTTCTTCTTTTTTTTATTTTTTTTTCTATTCATTAACGGTAAAAACTTTTTACTTCAAATTTCAAATTTCTAAATTATTTTACTATTTATGCTATAATTAATTTTTTTTATTTATTTTTATTTTTATTTTTATTATTTTTTTTTATTTTTTTTATTTCTTATGAAATTTGAAATTTGATTAAATTTTTTTATTTTTTAAAAAAATCACAATTATTTAGAACACAAAAATATTTTTAAAATTTTGATAAATAAATTAAAAACGCTATTCCTTCCCGACAGCCGGTATCTGATGAAAACGGCATCATAGGTCTGTAAATACTTTGGTTTTAATATTTGTAAAACTCTACCGTAGTGCGAATCATTCGTAGGAAATGATAAGTATACTGGGTCGATCTAAGGAATGAATGTATGTGGTTTTTAATTTATTATTCAAACTTTTTAAAAAGCGAAATTAAATCACTAAACGTCGCATCGCGATAGTTTGGTTTTGTGTTCTAATCTAATAACATAAAATAAACATATATCTGATTAATTAAATATAATCTAAAAGCGTAAAAATAAACATAGATACAAATTCAATAAATATTTATCTAAAAATAAATATAAATCTGATTCAATAAATATTCATGCAAATTTTATCATTTATATTAGTGGAGTATTTATGGATATAATAACTAAATTAATTATGCTTTTGCTACATATTATCTAGGTTATTAAAGATATAAATTGATATTTTATTGATTCTCTCTTTTTTGTATGAATACCTTTGGTGGGTTAGATATTCTTTCTTAACTAAACAAATCAATTAACACCTATGAGTGGGGTTGATAACTAATTTGGTTAATTAAATTAATTCATTTTTTCTCTAAGAGATTGAAAATGAACCATTTAAATGACACCTTTGGTGGGGGTAGGAAGTTTAAAGCTTTATTGAGGTGTCAAAATTAAACCTAAGAATTTAGTTATCCGAGTACTAACTTTCAAGTTTTAAAACCACTATTGAAAACATGTTGTCAATACATTTTCACGTAATAATTCTTATAAAAACTTTTGAAATGAGGTTTCACTCTAACTACAGAGGCGATTGTACCCAACAAATAAAAACAACTCTACAAATTAGACGGATAACTAAACCTTAAAATCTAATCTTGATTTAAGTTTGTAATGAAAAATAATATATTTCTCTCTAACATCCTTAATATAAAATCTTGAATAAAAATAAAATCAATTCATTTTAGAAATTTTCACCTATTTAATATTTATGGCTTAACAACGTTATTATTATATCATGATTATAAACAGCTAGCACAGTTAAATTTAATCACAGAGACAAATTAAATATAACATGTAAGAATAAAGCATAAAAAATAATTGCAAAGAAAATAAAATCGCTTCTGAGAGCTATTCCGCTAAGATTGCTAGAAAACACTCAGCGGAATTTGCACTTCCATTTATTGAATCAAAAAATCTAAAATATTACAAAAACATAACTAGTTCTTCCCAAAAAGGGAAGAACTCTAAATCTAGAGAAACTAGCTAAAACATAAGAAAAACTAGCTAAAACATAAGAAAAACTAAAAAAAAAACTAAAAACTAAGAAATGAGAGAAAGAAAGAAGAGAGAAGTGTGGTTTTGAGGTGTCTTTGAAGTGAATGGAAGGGGGTATTTATAGGTGAGGATGGAGAGAAAAATGAGTAAAAAATGTTAAAAAATATTAAAAAATTAAAAAACGTGTAATGGACATGTTGAGGTCATCAATGACGTCAGGCGTGAGCGTTACAGGCTGTACACGTGAAAAATGGGGTGGAAAATCGTTGGGCGCTGGTGGCTGACTGGCGAAGCGTACTTGGCGCGTGAGCGAACGCGGCACGCGATCTTTGCGCGCATGAAACGATAACCTACGCGATCTTCTTGTGCGCCGTAGACGATAACAGCGTAGTGATCTGTACGTATGAAACGATACCGTGCGCGGTTGAGTGGCGGAGTCTTCCGTCTTCGGAGTCTTTGAAGCGGCATAGCGGCCATGTGTGATTTTCTCGCTTTGACATTTTTGACCTTTTTCGACCCATTTTGTCCAGTTTTTCCATATTTGTTGACCTTTCCCCATTTATTTATTGATATTTTTGTGATGTATTGCTTCATGTATTCCTCTTTGAGTCTTTAAATTGCGTTTTTAAGCCAAAATACCTGAAAAACAATAAAAATACCCGTGATTCCGAAAAAAACAAATTATACAAATATATGATAAAACATATAAATATATATATTCTTAATCAATTAATGAGCATAAAATCATGGTAATTTTAGTGCTTTTTGAGCACTCATCAGAGAGTAATAGCAAAACAAGTTTCATGTCATTCCATTGAAAATAGAATTATAAATTTTGAGAACAATAACATGTTGATCAATAGCCACAACATAGAATTGAATACTGATAAGTGCTTAAAAAGTACTAAAATTACCATTAATTAATATACTTTAATTGATTCAATAAATTTATATTTGTATAATTTTATCATATTTTTATATGAATTTGTATTTTTGGAATCATTAGTATTTTTATTGTTTTTCAGGTATTTTCGTTCAAATAATTTCAAGACTCGAAGAAAAATACTAGAAGTAAATACATCACAATATTTAAAGTGTAGTATTCATTTATTATACAAATAAATGAGAAAAAATGAGGAAAAGTTAAACAAAATGAAAAAATAGAAAAATTGACAAAACTGCTCCGCCAACACACGCCCGCTAGGGGTGTCCAAAAATCGGACCGAATCGAATTAAATGAAAAAACTTGACTAGATTAGACTGATCCAAACAGTTTTATAAATGAAATGGTTTGATCTAGTTATACTAATTTTTAATATGGTCAGACCGAACCAAACCGGTTTTAATAATATATTAAAAACCTTTTAATTAAATCGACATATATAATAAAATCAAATTGTATCAACTTTCATTTCCCTAACCTAACCCTTGTGCTTTCCCTCTTTGAACCCTAAAACCGTATCTACATCCGCACCACTACCTCCAACAGCAGCAAGCCATCCTCGCGTCGCTTCCACCACCAACTAGCCGATCTCGCCTTGTGTCGCCTCTAATCTTGTCATCTATAGACGAAATAGGTATGTGATGATTTGATATATGTTTTAGTTTGTGGACAAATTGTTGCTTAGCATAACTACAAACATTCTCAGTATAATTTCATGTACGAGACATTGTTTGTATTTTGGCTTGGTTGGCAATACTTGTTTTTTTTTTTTTTGAGTTTATGATATATTGAGTCATTGACACTTGGTGTTAGTGGTATGTGATGATAAATCACAAGATCGGCAATGCAAATACCAATCTTAAAAAATACTCTTTTTGTTTTATAATTTTTAAAACTCTCGCAAATGCATGAATTATTTTATAGAAAATTATTAGTATACTTCCAAGTTCGATCTAAGTAAGAAATATATGTGGTTTTTAATTTATTATTCAAAATCATAAAAACAAAATTATATCATAAACATCCTGTCACGATATTTTTGGTTTGTTTATTTTCTAATCTAATAACATAAAAATAAGCATAAACATACATATAGATTCAATAAATAATAATGCAAATTTTATCAATCATAACAGTGAAATATTTAAATATATAATAATTAAGTTAATTATGCTTGCTTATACTATTTAGGTTATTAAATATATAAAGTGATATTTGTTGATTTTCTCATTTTGGTATGAAAATGTCCTTAGGTGGGATCCAAATTCTTTTGTTTAATATTAGCTAACTAATATCCTTAGGTGGGACCTATTAATTAAGTAAATATTAAATTTCAACTTTATTTCTAAGAAAATAGCAAATCATCTAATCGTAGCTTTAGATGGAGTCAAATAATTAGATTTTATTCAAGATATCCAAATTAAACATAAGAATTTAACTATCAAAGTACTAACTTTCAAGTTTTAAAACCATTACTCAAAATATGTCGTCAATACATTTTTGAATAATAATTCTTATAAAAAAATTAAAACAGAGTTTCACTCTAACTACCGGGCGATTATACCAACAGATAAAATAGCACTACTCTAAATCCAACCGGATAATTAAACCTTAAAATCCAATTTACAGATTTAAGTTTGTATTGAAATATAATGTATTTCTCTCTAACATCCTTAATATAAAATCTTGAATAAAAACAAAATCAATTTATTTTATGGAAATATTTTACCTATTTAATATTTCGCAATCATAACAACGTTATAATTATATCATATTTACAAATAGTCAATTATGCTAAATTTAATCATAGAAAAATTAAATATAACATATAAGAATAAAACATAAAAAATATAACTGTACAGAATCCATTAAAATAATACCTTAAAAGAATCTTTACAATAGTTTGATGTTAATTCTGTTACTTGAAAACTTCTAAATGGATTTGTATCTCTGCTTATTGAATCAAAAATTTATAAAAACATAGCTAGTTCTTCTAAAAAAGAGAGAAACTAAAAAAAATGAAAACTTTCTATAGAGAGAAAGTGCTCAGAAAATTGTGTGTTTTACAATAGGGAAGAAGGTCCTTTTATAGGTGAAGAAAAGGCCAAAACAGGGGAAAAATATTTCAAATTTTGAATTTGGATGCATTTGGACAATTTGGAATGCGTCTGGGGCGCAAGACGCGGGCGGGATGTTGAGTGCAGGACTCGGTACGATGGGCTAGTGTGCGAGGGATTTCGGCCTTTTTCTTCATTTTTGACCGTTTTGACCCATATTGTCCAATTTTTTTCTATCTTTTTTACCTTTTCTCATTTCTTTCCCAATATATTTGTAATGTATTGCCTACAGTATTTTTATTTGTGTCTTTAAGTTATATTTTTGAACAAAAATACCTGAAATACAATAAAAAATCTAAATCTATTTAATTAATTAAAGTACACTAAATCATAGTAATTTTAGTACTTTTTAAGCACTCATCAATATGCTTGAGTTTTGTTTTACTCAGAAGCACCTAATAGGGCCTTTTATTCATATACTTGAGTTTACGCTATATTTATACTTGATTTTTTTTACTCAGAAGCACCTACTAGAATCTTTTTTTCAAAGAAAGGGAAGAGAATGAAAATTCTCTGTTTTATTCATGTAATGATAGTTTGAAAAATGCACTCAATTTCATACTTAGCCGATAGTAGCAGCAACCACCATTCTAGCATATGGTTTTCCAATTTTCTATGTTTTCTTTCCTATTTTTGATATTTGACCTCATGCCAATTTTGTTCAATTGTTGCATTTTTATTCCCTTTATTGTTTCCAAACTATTGACTATAGGCAATAGAGATGTATTGAGTAGCGTACTCACATTAGTTTTATTGTGAGTAGTGGAGTTACATCTATATTGTTTACATATAGTGTATCTTAACTAGCATGTAATGGTAACTATTCTATATGTACTATAGCTGCATTTATTTGTAATGTTGTAAAGTTTAAGTACAAGTTGAATGCTTGGGAAAGAGTTTGTAATAAATATTACTTATAAATTATATCATATTTATGTATTATTAACCGGGAAAAATAGTTCATAATCGTTAACCAAACCGGACCAAACTGTTTGGTTACAACATTTTGGATAGCCAAACGGTCCAGTCTAGTCTAGTTAATTTTTTTACTCAAAAATGGACCGGACCAGACTATGGACACCCCTAACACTCACGCTAAGTCCCTCATGTAGCCAACACATGCCTACACCGAGCCTTGTGCACCCCACGTGTATGTCACACAGAGTCCCACACGTGCCAGTGCTCGTATATTGCAAATCACATGCACGTCAGTGCTTGTCCCATCGTAAATCTCGCCTCACATGCATGCCACGCCGAGTCCCACGTATGCCATTTCCCATCTATCATAAATTACACGCATGTAAACTCTCATCCCATTACAAATCTCGCCCCACACTCATGCTAACCTGTCCAAATGTGTCCAAAACTAAATTTTGAGATATTTTCCTACTTTTTTAGCCTTTTCGTCGTTTATAAAAGTACACTCTCCCCTAATCCCTAAAACCACACAAATTTATCAACTCTTCTCTCTCTAGAAAGCTTTCTTTGTTTTTTTTTAGTTTTTTTGTTTTAAATTTCTTCTCTTTTTGAGAAGAACTAGCTATGCTTTTGTAAATTTCTAGTTTTTGATTCAATAAATGGAAATGCAAATCCGTTGAAGGTTTTCCAGAAACTGAATTAGCATCAAAGTTCTATAAGGATTCTTTTGAGGTATAATTTTAAAATGAATTCTTTACAGTTATTTTTATGTTTTATTCTTATATGTTATATTTAATTTGTTTGTGATTAAATTGAACATGGTTGGCTATTTGTAAATATGATATAATAATAACGTTGGTATGCTTGCGAAATATTAAATAGGTAAAATATTTCTATAAAATAAATTAATTTTTGTATTCAATATTTTATATTAAGGATGGTAGAGAGAATTATATTATTTTTCATTACAAACTTAAATTTGAAAATTAGATTTTAAGATTAAATTATCATATTTGATTTAAAGTAATCATCTTTTATTTGTTAGTATAATAGTCCGGTAGTTAGATTGAAGCTCTATTTCAAATTGTTTTATAATAACTATTATTCGAAAATGTATTGACAACATATTTTCAGTAATGGTTTTAAAACTTGAAAATTAGTACTCGAATAATTAAATTCTTAGGTTTATTTTGAACACCTTGAATAAAGTTTAAAATATCTAACCCCACTAAAGATACCATTTAAATGGTTCATTTTTAATCTCTTAGAAAAAAAGGAATTAATTTAATTAACCAAATTAGTTATCGATCCTATCTATATGTGTTAATTGATTTTTTTAATTAACAAAGAGTATCTAATCCCACAAAAGGTGGTATTCTTTTAAAAAAGAGAGAATCAATAAATATCAATTTATATATTTAATAACTTAAATAATATGAGCAAGCATAATTAATTTAATTATTATATCCTTAAATACTCTATTGTTATGAATGATAAAAATTTGCATGATTGTTTATTGAATCCATATCTATGTTTATTTTTTTATGTTTTTAGATTAGGAAATAAACAATCCAAAATATCATGACAGGATATTTATGATTTAATTTGTTTTTAAGAGTTTGAATAATAAATTAAAAATTACACATATTCCTTTCTTAGATCGACCTTGAGAGTATACTTGTCAATTTCTACAAAATAATTCCTACACTTGCGAGAGTTTTACAAATATAAAACCAAAGTATCTGAAAAATTGGTATTACTAACCTAACGATGGTTTTGTCTCATCAAATACCTAATTTTCACATTACCTTTAAACTTACAACACTATCTAAAGTATGAACACAAAAACAATCAAAATAGCCTAAGTGTTACTGAACAAAAACACAATAACTATTACTAGCTTTAATATATGAAATAAAGATACAATTAGAATTATAAATATTAACCATCCTACGTAAATACTTAATAGCCAAGGATATAATTAATCCACAATAATTCCAACATAGTATCTTTATTTTCCAGTTGGGAGCTTGATATAGGTTGCTACGAAAATAAACTAGAGCTTTAGCTACACATGAAATGCAAGAAAAAGGACCATCAAACCATACTATGGGTGACAATCTCATAGTGATGATAAGCAGGATTTCTCAACAACACAAAGGCAAGTTCCATACCAGTTCCTATTTGCAAAAATGGGTAGCTTCAAGTAGGAGCTAACAATAAGAAGAAAAGATGATTTCCTATGCAAATCTCCTTTTAGTTTACACCATAAAACACAATAGAAGAATATGTACTGAATGGGCATTAAAGTGATATCCTATGAAATAGATAATGCAATGGAAAAATCACTAGTGCCTTCACTACTACAAAAAAAGGGTATTAAAGTCGGCTAAAAACCGACTTTAAACCAATTTAAAGGCAGTTTGTTGAACCGACTTTAAATGAAATGACTTAAAACGTAAAGTCGGTTCAACGTGTGAACCCCTTTTTGTAGTAGTGCCTCACTTTAGTTTATGGGTGTAGCTTCTACAAGAAAGAAATAGAAAAAGGAAACTCTACTCTTAAAACTAAGAGCTAGAAAGAGCTTAAAATAAAACAAGTGTTAAAATTATAGTATGTGAGAAAAGGAGAAGAATTACATATTGATCCACGTGTTGTTAAAAAATTGAGATTATGAAGAAGAAAAGAAAAAAAAATTTATTTGGCAAAAAAATAGATAGAGATATTGTGTTAAGTACTAATTAGAGAAGAACAATGAAGTTAAGAAAAGTGATGTTTTGTTTATATTTTTGTCTTTTGTTTCTTTATATGCTTATGTTTAAATATAGACGAGAAGTACAAAACATCTTATAAGAGACACACGGTCTCCAAACATACACAAAACATGCGGTAAGACATATGTATACAAAATAGCATTATGATAAGAGTCAAATTATTGCATTTTTGTTATGATTTAAATGTTGATATTTGTGTGAAAATTGTGTTTATTTGATTATTTAATCCACAAATGTCATTTCATGGGTATTTCGTGTTTAAAGTGCAATTTCAGGTAAAATCATGATTTTGGAGAAGTTTGGGACAAATTTCAATGATCGGGATTGAATGAGAATAAAAAAAATAAAGTTTCAAAATTTGGAAATCCAGCTGCCTGCGAGAAGATTCTCGCCGCCGGCAAAAATAGCACAGCGAAAATCTTACCGAGAGCGCAGGTTTTGGTAGATACAAATCTCGCTGCCGGCGAGATACCTTCAACAGTCGGTCAAATTCATCTCGCTGCCGGCGAGAATCAGAGGAGCCAAACGAAAATCTTACCCAGAGCACGGGTTTTGGCAGATGCAAATCTCGCCGCCAGCTAGATTATTTCGCCACCGGCGAGACACCTTTCACCGCCGGCCAAATGCATCTCACTACCGGTGAGAATCAGAGGAACCAAAATTTTAATTTTTCTAGAAATCTCACCGCGGCGAGAATAATGTCGCCGCCGGCGAGTTTCGTCCGTAAACACATTTTTTATGTTGTTTTGTTCCAAAATTGCCCCCAAAACCCTATATCTATATATACCATAAGATAGAGAAATGAGGAGGTATGAGAAATTTTGGAGGAGAGAAGGCAATTTTGGTGAGCAAGTTTGGAGAAGCTTGAAGGATTATCACCATTGTTGCTACCAAGTGTTCATCTTCAAGAGTTTCTAGTCTCTTCTCCTTAGCTTTCATTTTCTACCTTTTATTCAGATTTGTTATTCATGGATTCCATTGAGATAATGTTTGTTCTCATTTCCATTATGAACTAATTCACTTTTGCTAAGGCTATGATGTAGTTGAATCAAGAAAATCTGATTTCTTTTGTTCTTGTTATATGAGTTCATTGTTTTCAAGTTGAGTATTTATTTCCATGCTTAATTCTTTTAAATTTCTGGCCAAGATTTAGATGATTTGCTGCATTATATTGAGACCGAGAAGAGATGTGTAATGAATGCTTCTTGTGATAAATATCATATGTTGAATGCGAGTGTGAGACCTAATGCATGATGTATGTGGTTATTCTAGAAATTCCATAAATCGTAATGTGCTTGTTTGTAATTAAATCTTCATAGAAATATAGTTGGTTTTCATAGATAAGTAATTCTAATATAACTCGAGAGAGAGTATTAGGTAAATTTGGGTTTTTCAACCATCACTTTTAGCATTGATTCTCATATAACATGACTGGAAATCGGATTGAATTGATTTAGCGAAATCAAATGCCTTAGCGTTTTTAATCATTTGTGAACAACATTCAATTGTGTTATTTGCATTTATTTTTAAGTTAATTTGCTTCTTAAACAATTTCAACAATTGGGTTTTCAAATAAAATTAGGATTAGTTAATTTCGGTACTTAGTAACGTCATTCCTTATGAGTTCGATATCCGTACTTTTGTACACTTTATTACTTAAATGATTCGTACACTTGTGAAAATACGAAGCAAGTTTTTGGCGCCGTTGCCAGGGAATGGTTTGATTTCATTAAAATCGATACTACCTAATCTTAGTTTTAATTTGAAGTTAATTTGCTTTATCATTGTTTCATTTTTAATTTTGTTTATTTTTCTCTTTTATCTTATTTATCATATAAAAAAGGATAACTTTGTGTAGTTTTTGTGCTAGTTAATTTTCTGGTTGTAGGATTGTTGTATGAGACGCACACGAAGCATTACCCTTCTTCCATTTGATCCGGAGATTGATAGAACATATAGGCGTCTAAACCGAGAGAGAAGGCGTTCAACCTCAGCTCCTAATAGACAATCAGCCATGGATCCACCATTTGTTGAGGGAGGTGTAAATCGTAGAGATTTGAGGGATTATGCTGTGCCTAATGTTGCTGGAACTACTTCGGGTATAAGGAGGCCAACTGTTCAAGCCAATAACTTTGAGATAAAACCATCTTTATCCAAATGGTTCAATCAAATCAGTTTGGGGGAATGTCAAAGGATGATCCAAATGCACATATTGCTTACTTTTTGGAGGTGAGTGATCTTTACAAGATAAATGGTGTGTCTGAAGATGCTATAAGATTGAGGGTTTTTCCTTTTTCACTTCGGGATAAAGCCAAGGAGTGGCTAAATTCATTACCACCGGGATCAATTACAACATGGAATGAGTTGGTTTAGAAATTCTTGTCTAAGTTCTTTCCTCCTGCTAAGACGGCAAAATTGAGGAATGAAATCACATATTTTACACAGTATGACCAAGAATCATTGTATAAAGCTTGGGAAAGATTCAAAGAAATGTTGAGGAAGTGCCCACATCATGGTATACCAATTTGGCTGCAAGTCTCTACATTTTATAATGGGTTTGTTTCAAACTATCGTGCAATGATTGATGCTGCAGCTGGACGGTCTTTAATGGGAAAAACACCGGAGGATGCTCATGAGTTATTAGAGATCATGGCAGAAAAAAATAATCAGTGGCATTCAGAACGGGTAATTGTAAAAAGACCAGCAGCGGTGCATGAAATTGATTCAGTGAATGCTTTGTCGGCTCAAGTTACTGCTCTTTCAAGAAAGATGGATTCTTTGTCATCCAAATTCGAATCCAAACCAACTGTACAATGTGATTTATGTGGTGGAAATCATGATAGTATTGAGTGCCAAGCTGGAAATCCATTTGCTTCACCAAATGCTGAGCAAGCAAATTATGTTTCAAATTTTCAAAAACCACAAAATAACCCATATTCGAACACCTACAATCCAAGTTGGAGAAATCATCCAAATTTGTCATGGGGAAATAACCAAGGGGGATTCAAACCGTCATCATCTTCCTACCAACCCCAAGAGAAAAAACATACAAATTTGGAAGAAATTTTAGGAAAGTTCATTGAGGAGACAAGAACAAATTTCAGAAATCAAGAGGCAATAAATAGGGACATCCAAAACCAACTAGGGCATCTTTTAAAGCAGATTGTAGAAAGGTCTCAAGGATCGTTGCCTAGTGACACAATAAATCCCAAAGAGCATGCAAAGGCTATCACATTGAGAAGCGGTAAAGAACTTGAATGGAAGAGGAAATCGGAGAAAATATGGAAGAATCTAAAGAAAAGCCATCAACATCCCAAGATGTTCAACCTTTCCCAAATGCGAAATATGAGCCTCCTATCCCATATCCTCAAAGATTGAATAAGAAAAAGCTTGATAATCAATTTGATAAATTTCTGGATATTTTTAAGAAATTGCATTTTAACATTCCTTTTGCATAGATGTTGGAACAAATGCCCAAGTATGCAAAATTCATTAAAGAAATTCTATCAAAGAAGAGGAAGCTGGGAGATTATGAAACTGTCATGCTAAATGAGGAGTGCAGTGCAGTTCTTCAAAGAAAATTGCCACAGAAATTGAAAGACCCAGGGAGTTTTACTATACCTTGTATTATAGGAAGTTGTAATTTTGATAAAGTCCTATGTGATTTAGGAGCAAGCATTAATTTGATGCCACTTTCTATTTTCAGGAAACTAGGTGATAAGTGCTCAAAAAGCACTAAAATTACCATGATTTTATGCACATTAATTGATTAAAAATATATATATTTATATGTTTTATCATATATTTATATAAATTTGTCTTTTTCGGAATCACGGGTATTTTTATTGTTTTTCAGGTATTTTTGCTTAAAAACGTCACTTAAAGACTCAAAAAAGAATACTGGAAGCAATACATCACAAATATATTAACAAATAAATGGGGAAAGGTCAACAAATATGGAAAAATTGGACAAAATGGGTCGAAAAGGTTAAAAATGTCAAAAAGGAGAAAATTGCGCCAGAAGAAATCATCCGCCTACAAGCCATTACCACGCGCAGCACGGCCAAGGTCCGCGCGCATCCGCGCGCACCTTCCTCCAGTTCCGCGCGCGCGCGCGTTGCTGCTGCCTTCTGCGGTCGCCTATGCGCACCCCAGCTGCCCTCCGTGCGCGCCGACGCCATTTCGCCCCATTTTTCACGTGCAGCCGCCCCCATGACATCATGCTGACGTCATTAATGATCTCAGCATTTCCATTACGCGTTTTTAAATTTTTTAACAATTGTTTACTCATTTTTTCTCTCCATTCTCACCTATAAATACCCCCCTTCTTTTCAGTTCATACCACACCTCAAAACACACTTCTCTCTTCTTTCTTTCTCTCCATTTCTTAGTTTTTGGTTTTTTTTAGTTTTTCTTATGTTTTAGCTAGTTTCTCTTAATTTTAGAGTTCTTCCCTTTTTGGGAAGAACTAGTTATGTTTTTGTAATTTATTAGCTTTTTGATTCAATAAATGGGAGTGCAAATTCCGTTTGGAGGTTTTCTAGCAACGGGAATGGCATCGAAGTACTGTAAGGATTTTATTTTCTTTGCAGTTATTTTTTATGCTTTAATCTTACATGTTATATTTAATTTGTCTGTGATTAAATTTAACTATGCTAGCTGTTTGTAAAAATGATATAATAATAACGTTGTTATGCTTGCGAAATATTAAATAGGTAAAAATCTCTAAAATGAATTGATTTTATTTTTATTCAAGATTTTATATTAAGAATGTTAGAGAAAAATATATTATTTTTCATTACAAACTTAAATCTGAAAATTAGATTTTAAGGTTTAGTTATCCGGTTTGATTTAGAGTAGTGCTCTTTTATTTGTTGGTACAATCGCCCGGTAGTTAGAGTGAAGCTCTATTTCAAAAGTTTTTATAAGAATTATTATCTGAAAATGTATTGACAACACGTTTTCAGTAGTGGTTTTAAAACTTGAAAGTTAGTACTTGATGAGTGCTCAAAGAGCACTAAAATTACCATGATTTTATGCACATTAATTGATTAAAAATATATATATTTATATGTTTTATCATATATTTATATAAATTTGTCTTTTTCGGAATCATGGGTATTTTTATTATTTTTCAGGTATTTTCGCTTAAAAACGTCACTTAAAGACTCATAAAGGAATACTAGAAGCAATACATCACAAATATATCAATAAATAAATGGGGAAAGGTCAACAAATATGGAAAAATTGGACAAAATGGGTCGAAAAGGTCAAAAATGTCAATAAGGAGAAGATCGCGCCCGGAGCAGCCCATCCCGCTTGCGCCAGCGTCCAGCCACGCGCGTAGTTGATGAGTGCTCAAAAAGCACTAAAATAACCATGATTTTATGCACATTAATTGATTAAAAATATATATATTTATATGTTTTATCATATATTTATATAAATTTGTCTTTTTCAGAATCACGGGTATTTTTATTGTTTGTCAGGAATTTTGGCCTAAAAACGCAATGTAAAGACTCAAAGAAGAATACTTGAAGCAATACATCACAAATAAATTAATAAATAAGTGGGAAAAGGTCAACAAACATGGAAAAATTGGACAAAATGGGTCGAAAAGGTCAAAAATGTCAAAAGACGGAAAAGCGCGCTCAAGCAACAAATTAGCGCTACCAACGCGTTTTTGATCCATTTTTCACGTGCAGCAGCCCCTATGACGTCATGCTGACGTCATTGATGACCTCAGCATGTCCACTACACGTTTTTTAATTTTTTTATATTTTTTTTAACATTTTTTTACTCATTTTTTCTCTCCATCCTCACCTATAAATACCCCTCTTCCATTCACTTCAAAGCACACCTCAAAACCACACTTCTCTCTTCTTTCTTTCTCTCATTTATTAGTTTTTGAGTTTTTCTTAGTTTCTTTCTTAGTTTCTAAGCTTTTCTTAGTTTTTAGTTCAATTCTCTTAGGTTTAGAGTTCTTCTCTTTTTGAGAGGAACTTGTAATGTTTTTGTAATAATTTAGATTTTTGATTCAATAAATGGAAGTGCAAATTCCGCTTGGAGGTTTTCTAGCAACGGGAATAGCGTCGAAGTTCTGTAAGGATTTTATTTTCTTTACAGTTATTTTTATGCTTTATTCTTACATGTTATATTTAATTTGTATGTGATTAAATTTAACTGTGCTAGCTGTTCATAATCATGATATAATAATAACGTTGTTATGCTTGCGAAATATTAAATAGGTGAAAATTTCTAAAATGAATTGATTTTATTTTTATTCAAGATTTTATATTAAGGATGTTAGAGAGAAATATATTATTTTTCATTACAAACTTAAATCGGAAGATTAGACTTTAAGGTTTAGTTATCCGGTCTAATTTAGAGTAGTGCTCTTTTATTTGTTGGTACAATCGCCCGGTAGTTAGAGTGAAGCTCTATTTCAAAAGTTTTTATAAGAATTATTATGTGAAAATGTATTGACAACATGTTTTCGGTAGTGGTTTTAAAACTTGAAAGTTAGTACTCGGATAACTAAATTCTTGGGTTTAATTTGGACACCTTGAATAAAGTTTAAGTATCTAACCCCACCAAAGGTGGCATTTAAATGGTTCATTTTCAATCTCTTAGAAAAAGGAATTAATTTAATTAACCAAATTAGTTATCAACCCCACCCATAGGTGTTAATTGATTTGTTTAGTTAACAAAGAATATCTAACCCACCAAAGGTGGTATTCATACAAAAAAGAGAGAATCAATAAAATATCAATTTATATCTTTAATAACCTAGATAATATGAGCAAGCATAATTAATTTAGTTATTATATCCATAAATACTCCACTAATATAAATGATAAAATTTGCATGAATATTTATTGAATCTGTATTTATATTTATTTATTGAATTTGTATCTATGTTTATTTTTTTATTATATTTAATTAATCTGTATATATGTTTATTTTATGTTATTAGATTAGGAACACAAAAACCAAACTATCGTGACAGGATGTTTAGGATTTAATTTCGTTTTTAAAAGTTTGAATAATAAATTAAGAACCACATACATTCCTTCCTTAGATCGACCTTGGGAGTATACTTATCATTTTCTACGAAATGATTCGTGCACTTGCGAGAGTTTTACAAATATTAAAACCAAAGTATTTGCGAGAATTGGCGATGCCGGTTTTCGTTCATCAGTAGCACGGCCAAGGTCCGCGCGCATCCGCACGCACCTTCCTCCAGTTCCGCGCGCATCCGCACGCACCTTCCTCCAGTTCCGCGCGCGTGCGCACTGCTGCTGCCTTCTACGGTCGCCTACGCGCGCCCCAGCTGCCCTCCGTGCGCGCCGACGCCATTTCGCCCCATTTTTCACGTGCAGCCGCCCCCATGACGTCATGCTGACGTCATTAATGATCTCAGCATTTCCATTACGCGTTTTTAAATTTTTTAACAATTGTTTACTCATTTTTTCTCTCCATTCTCACCTATAAATACCCCCCTTCTCTTCACTTCATACCACACCTAAAAACACACTTCTCTCTTCTTTCTTTCTCTCCATTTCTTAGTTTTTAGTTTTTTTTAGTTTTTCTTATGTTTTAGCTAGTTTCTCTTAATTTTAGAGTTCTTCCCTTTTTGGGAAGAACTAGTTATGTTTTTGTAATTTATTAGCTTTTTGATTCAATAAATGGGAGTGCAAATTCCGTTTGGAGGTTTTCTAGCAACGGGAATGGCATCGAAGTACTGTAAGGATTTTATTTTCTTTGCATTTATTTTTTATGCTTTATTCTTACATGTTATATTTAATTTGTCTGTGATTAAATTTAACTGTGCTAGTTGTTTGTAAAAATGATATAATAATAACGTTGTTATGCTTGCGAAATATTAAATAGGTAAAAATCTCTAAAATAAATTGATTTTATTTTTATTCAAGATTTTATATTAAGAATGTTAGAGAGAAATATATTATTTTTCATTACAAACTTAAATCTGAAAATTAGATTTTAAGGTTTAGTTATCCGGTCTAATTTAGAGTAGTGCTCATTTATTTTTTTTGGTACAATCGCCCGGTAGTTAGAGTGAAGTTCTATTTCAAAAGTTTTGATAAGAATTATTATCTGAAAATGTATTGACAACACGTTTTCAGTAGTGGTTTTAAAACTTGAAAGTTAGTACTCGGATAACTAAATTCTTAGGTTTAATTTGGACACCTTGAATAAAGTTTAAACTGTCTAACCCCACCAAAGGTGGCATTTAAATGGTTCATTTTCAATCTCTTAGAAAATGAAATTAATTTAATTAACCAAATTAGTTATCAACCCTACCCATATGTGTTAATTGATTTGTTTAGTTAACAAAGAATATCTAACCCCACCAAAGGTGGTATTCATACAAAAAAGGGAGAATCAATAAATATTAATTCATATATTTAATAAGCTAAATAATACGAGCAAGCATAATTAACTTAGTTATTATATCCATAAATACTCCACTATTTATAAAAGATAAAATTTGCATGAATGTTTATTGAATCTATGTTTAATTTTCTGTAATTAGATTAAAAACACAAAACCCCAAAATATCGTGACAGGATGTTTAGGATTTAATTTCGTTTTTAAAAGTTTGAATAATAAATTAAAAACCACATACATTCCTTCCTTAGATCGACCTTGGGAGTATACTTATCATTTTCTACGAAATGATTCGTGCACTTGCGAGAGTTTTATAAATATAAAACCAAAGTATTGGCAGGATCGGCGATGCCGGTTTTCGCTCATCAAAGTTTTTGACAATCCCGATTCTGCTCATCAAGTTTTTGCAACCCCCAACCAGCTTCTTGCTAGTCCCTTAGCAAGAGAAGCGATAAAAACTAAAAATTAAACTATCCTAAATCACTTTCGTGGATTGACACGGTTGCATTTAGCCTATGCAACAAGCCTTTAAACCCCTAGGTTTCCCTAGTGGACGAGTTTGAGTCTCGTGAGGGTTTTCAGTAATGATACGCACAAACATTGAACTAAATGTAAAAATAAAAAGAAACAATAAAAACAATCAACTCAAAAACTAAAATTACAACAAAATCAAAATTTAATTTTTAAGAATAAGAGTAAACAACATCTCACAAAAACGTGTCATACTTTTTTAATCTCCTTTAAGATCATAATTAAAATCTCAAGCATAAGTTATTTTAATCTCTTTAAACAATCATGATTTATTATAATAATTAGTCGAAAATCATTTTCATATTTCATGTCAAAAATGTATCAATTTAATTTCACCCAATTTCAGTGTCATGAATCAGAATTCGCTTCGACTCTATTCCTCACAAGTCAATACTCTCGAAACACTGAATCCTATGGGTTCAAACACTCATACTATTTTATATGCGAAAGAGTTTATGTATAGAAATGAACTAATATGTTCGCATATGTATAAAGAATAAAGGCTCAAAGTGTTATTTTAACATTGATCTCATGAAAGGAATCAAATGTATAAATTATAAAGATATCATATATAAAAATTATTTTCATGCATAAATCAAAATCATTAAGAAAGAATTTCAAGATATATGCCTTTTACAAAAGAAGAGAGTGCAATGACTTTTTAGGGAATTATTTCCTATATCTTTCTTTTGTAATTAACTTTTACTCACAACTTTGTAGGCAATGTGGGTTATAGTATGTAGATTATACTATATATTCTTTATCTCTCTATTTTTTTCTGAAGATATTTCTCAATATATGTATTTTAGAGAGTCAACCCATGTACAGATTGTACATTTTTTTTTGGATTTTGGTGAGTGGTTAATTTTGTGGCTTTTCTGTTTGATCTTGGTTTAGGTAACCCCAGATATGTCTTTTTTTTTGTAGCAGTCATGCATGAACGAGATATAAGCATATACTATCAATTTCTACTCAAATCATTTAATCTAAGAAAAAATAATAAAAAATATATGATACTCTATTAAGATGAGAAAAAATTCATACATTCAATGCTAATACCTATAGAGATCATCTAAAAATTTGAAGAAATAAGAAATGTGTTTGGAGTAGAAAAAATATATATTTCACTCTGAATAAAGGAAATTAGGCTCAAATTATATCTCACAAAGGTAGTCTCCACTAAAAAAATTCATAAACACCGATTTTGGGTTTAATATAATTTCTACATCTTATCAAGAAATACTAGTCATGAAAAAAACTAACTAATTATAAAAAATAATTACAAAATATTTCATGATATGTTTTCAAAAATTAATCTAACAGTACAAGAGACTTAACTATTTACTTAAATTTGATTTAAAGAAATGATAATTTTTGTGAGAAATGTTTTTTTTCAAAAATTACTAAATCACACAAAATAGAAATAAAACCAAACACACAAAAAATGAAAAAGTATATATTTTTTTAAATTTTTTTTTATTTTTAAATTGTTAAAACTTTTTTTTTAATTAAGCATGGTAACTTTTCACTAGGCCTGGGAGAAGTGAAGCCAACTTCAATCTCTCTACAATTAGCGGATCGATCGGTGAAATATCCTCGAGGGGTAATTGAGGATGTTTTAATTAAAGTTGACAAATTTATTTTCCCTGTAGATTTCATGGTGCTTGATATGGAGGAAGATAGAAAGGTACCCTTGATATTGGGGAGATCGCTCCTTGCAACTGGAAGAACATTGATTGATGTTCAACAAGGAAAGTTCATTCTATAGGTGCAAGATGAACAAGTGACTTTTGATGTTTTCAAAGCAATGAAATTTCCAAGTGAGGTACATTCTTGTTTTCAAATTAACACTCTTGATAGGTTAATGTCGGAAGCTTTTGAGGAGAGAACTCCATTGCTACCACTAGAAGCTTACCTTGTGAAATCTGTAACAATTAAGGAGAAAGATGAGGGAGTGAGACAATGTTCCAAATTACTGGCAGCACTTGATGAATATTTGTGCAATGATGAAACATTCAAGGAGTTGGGAACAAATGAAACTCCAACCTCAGTGGTAAAGAAGGAGGCCAACAAGACTGAGCTAAAGCCACTGCCATGCTATCTAAGGTATACCTATCTTGAAGACTCTGAATCTTTTCCTGTTATTATTAACAATTCTTTGAATGATAAAGAGGAAAACAAGCTATTAGGAGTTCTTCGGACTCACAAAGCGGCAATTGGATGGACAATGGTGGACATGATGAGTGCTCAAAAAGCACTAAAATAACCATGATTTTATGCACATTAATTGATTAAAAATATATATATTTATATGTTTTATCATATATTTATATAAATTTGTCTTTTTCGGAATCACGGGTATTTTTATTGTTTTTCAGGAATTTTGGCCTAAAAACGCAATGTAAAGACTCAAAAAAGAATACTTGAAGCAATACATCACAAATAAATTAATAAATAAGTGGAAAAAGGTCAACAAACATGGAAAAATTGGACAAAATGGGTCGAAAAGGTCAAAAATGTCAAAAGACGGAAAATCGCGCGCAGCCACCGGCCCCGCGCCCGAGCCGCGCGCTGGGCGCCAGAGCCGCGCGCGCCAACGCCAGAGTCCGCGCGCGCCGCGTTGATCCTCGCCGCGCGCGGCAGCAGCTGGCATCGTTTCACGCGCGGCTACGCGCGCGCTGGGCCCAACGCTGCGCGGCCATGGCCCGGCGCGCGCCCAACGCGTTTTTGACCCATTTTTCACGTGCAGCCGCCCCACGTCATGCCGACGTCATTGATGACCTCGACAGGTCCATTACACGTTTTTATTTTTTTAATATTTTTTTAACATTTTTTAATCATTTTTTCTCTCCATCCTCACCTATAAATACCCCCCTTCCATTCACTTCAAAACACACCTCAAAACCTCACTTCTCTCTTCTTTCTTTCTCTCATTTCTTAGTTTTTGAGTTTTCTTTAGTTTCTTTCTTAGTTTCTAAGCTTTTCTTAGTTTTTCTCTTAGTTTTTAGTTCAATTGTCTTAGGTTTAGAGTTCTTCTCTTTTTGTGAGGAACTTGTAATGTTTTTGTAATAATTTAGATTTTTGATTGAATAAATGGAAGTGCAAATTCCGCTTGGAGGTTTTCTAGCAACGGGAATAGCGTCGAAGTTCTGTAAGGATTTTATTTTCTTTACAGTTATTTTTATGCTTTATTCTTACATGTTATATTTAATTTGTCTGTGATTAAATTTAAGCTGTACTAGTTGCTTATAATCATGATATAATGATAACGTTGTTATGCTTGCGAAATATTAAATAGGTGAAAATTTCTAAAATGAGTTGAGTTTATTTTTATTCAAGATTTTATATTAAGGATGTTAGAGAGAAATATATTATTTTTCATTACAAACTTAAATCAGAAAGTTAGACTTTAAGGTTTAGTTATCCTGTCTAATTTAGAGTAGTGCTCTTTTATTTTTTGGTACAATCGCCGGTAGTTAGAGTGAAGCTCTATTTCAAAAGTTTTTATAAGAATTATTATGTGGAAATGTATTGACAACATGTTTTCAATAGTGGTTTTAAAACTTGAAAGTTAGGACTCGGATAACTAAATTCTTAAGTTTACTTTCGACACCTTGAATAAAGTTTAAATCGTCTAACCCCACCAAAGGTGGCATTTAAATGGTTTATTTTCAATCTCTTAGAAAAAGAAATTAATTTAATTAACCAAATTAGTTATCAACCTCACCCATAGGTGTTAATTGATTTGTTAAGTTAACAAAGAATATCTAACCCACCAAAGGTGGTATTCATACAAAAAAGAGAGAATCAATAAAATATCAATTTATATCTTTAATAACCTAGATAATATGAGCAAGCATAATTAACTTAGTTATTATATCCATAAATACTCCACTAATATAAATGATAAAATTTGCATGAATATTTATTGAATCTGTAATTATATTTATTTGTAGATAAATATTTATTGAATTTGTATCTATGTTTATTTTTTTATTTAATTAATCTGTATATATGTTTATTTTATGTTATTAGATTAGAAACACAAAAACCAAACTATCGTGACAGGATGTTTAGGATTTAATTTCGTTTTTAAAAGTTTGAATAGTAAATTAAGAACCACATACATTCCTTCCTTAGATCGACCTTGGGAGTATACTTATCATTTTCTACGAAATGATTCGTGCACTTGCGAGAGTTTTTCAAATATTAAAACCAAAGTATTTGCGAGAATCGGCGATGCCGGTTTTCATTCATCAAGTTTTTGGCGCCGTTGCCGGGGAAGGAATAGCGTTTTTAATTTATTTATCAAAATTTTAAAAATATTTTTGTGCTGTAAATAATTGTGATTTTTTTTTTGTAAAAAAATAAAAAAATAAAAAATTTAATCAAATTTTAAATTTCATAAGAAATAATAAAAAAAATAAAAAAATAATTTTTTTTTTAAATTTTAAATAAAAATAAAAAAAAATAAAAATAAAAATAAAAAAAAATAAAAAAAAATAAAAAAAAATAAAAAAAAATAAAAAAAAATAAAAAAAAAACCAAAATTTTAATTTTTTTTTTAATTTTTACTATTTTTTTTATTTTAAATCATAATTTTATTTTTTTTATTTTCTTTTACCTTTTTCAATTTTATTTTATTATTTTTTTTATTTTTCTTTCTTTAGTTATTTTTTTTTCTTCTTGATTTTTATTTAACTTACTTAACTTAGTTTTTTTTAACTAACTTAATTAACTTAGATTTGTTTTAACATTAACTTAGGTTTTTACTTAAATTCTCATTGACTTAATTAACTTAGATTTTTTTTACTTCACTTAGCTTAATTAACTTTTTACTAACTTAATTAACTTAGATTTTTTTTTAACTTAACTTAATTAACTTAGATTTTTTTTTTAATTCACTTAACTTAATTAACCTCTTCTTTAAACTTAATTAACTTAGATTTTCATTAACTTAAATTTTATTTAACTTAACTTAATAACATGAAAAGTAAAGATCTAAGGGAGTTCTGTCTAGGAGACTAGTTCTTGGAAGCCTTTGTGCCACTAGTCTTTCCTGGGAACGTTGTTCTGTCTAAGAGGATGGTTTTTAAGGAGCCTTTGCACCACCATTCTTTCCTGGGAGCACTCTTGGTTAATACTGATTATGTTATTTAAAAAAAAAAAAAAACAAAATTTTTTGAACTATCTCCAAAATTTTAAAGTTTTAATTACAATCTAAGGAGCTAGTTGCTTTGTTTAATCTAGGTACAATTGTGTTTTTATGCCCTAATTATTTGATTTGTACCTAGATGTGGGTTATCTAAAACTCAAAATATGCCTCTAGTTTTAAGTACAGAAAGAAATCTGAAAATCAAAAGAGCATGACTGAAAAAGTATAGGTAGACAACCTTGTCTTACCTGCAGGTTTGATTGACTCAATGATGAGGGGACATTGAGTTTACTTAAAATGCAATCCCCAAGTTACGTCTTGCTAAGACATTAAACTAAGCACTGGATGGGAGGCAACCCATCATTTTAGGCAATTTTCTTTTATTTCTTTTATTTACATGTGAATAATTTTTAAATTGTTAAAACTAAAAATATTTGTTGAGATGTTAGAAGTTCACAGCGATCTGTCTGTATACACTTTAATGATGAATATGATGGATGCACCTGCATTTTCCATTACTACTTGAACTTTCTCAAGAAATAGGTAATCTTTCTTCTCTTTTCTCTTTATCTTTAATTTACAGTTGTTACATTGAGGACAATGTAAGTTCTAGGTTGGGGGTGGTGAAAAGTTACCATGCTTAATTAAAAAAAAAAAAAGTTTTAACAATTTAAAAATAAAAAAAATAAAAAAAAATAAAAATAAAAATATACTTTTTCATTTTTTATGTGTTTGGTTTTATTTCTATTTTGTGTGATTTAGTAATTTTTGGAATAAAAAAAAAAAAAAAATCACAAAAATTTATCTTTCTTTAAATCAAATTTAAGTAAATAGTTAAGTCTTTTGTACTGTTAGATTAATTTTTTGAAAACATATCATGAAATATTTTGTAATTATTTTTGATAATTAGTTAGTTTTTGTCATAATTAGTATTTCTTGATAAGATGTAGAAATTATATTAAACCCAAAATCGGTGTTTATGAGTTTTTTTTAGTGGAGACTACCTTTGTGAGATATAATTTGAGCCTAATTTCCTTTATTCAGAGTGAAATATATATTTTTTCTACTCCAAACACATTTCTTATTTCTTCAAATTTTTAGATGATCTCTATAGGTATTAGCATTGAATGTATGAATTTTTTTTTTTCATCTTAATAGAGTATCATATATTTTTTATTATTATTTTTGCTTAGATTAAATGATTTGAGTAGAAATTGATAGTATATGCTTATATCTCATTTATGCATGACTACTACAAAAAAAAAAAAAAAGACATATCTGGGGTTACCTAAACCAAGATCAAACAGAAAAGCCACAAAATTAACCACTCACCAAAATCCAAAAAATGTACAATCTGTACATGGGTTGACTCTCTAAAAAAATACATATATTGAGAAATATCTTCAGAAAAAAAATAAATAGAGAGATAAAGAAAAAAAAATAGTATCATCTACATACTATAACCCGCATTGCCTACAAAGTTGTGAGTAAAGGCTAATTACAAAAAAAAGATATAAGAAGTAATTCCCTAAAAAGTCATTGCAATTTCTTCATTTGTAAAAGGCATATATCTTGAAATTCTTTCTTAATGAGTTTGATTTATGCATGAAAATAATTTTTATATATGATATCTTTATAATTTATACATTTGATTCCTTTCATGAGATCAATGTTAAAATAACACTTTGAGCCTTTATTCTTTATACATATGCGAACATATTAGTTCATTTCTATACATCAACTCTTTCGCATATAAATTAGTATGAGTGTTTGAACCCATAGGATTCGGTGTTTTGAGAGTATTTACTTGTGAGGAATAGAGTCGAAGCGAATTCGATTCATGACACCTAAATTGGGTGAAATTAAATTGATACATTTTTGATATGAAATATGAAAATGATTTTCGACTAATTATTATAATAAATCATGATTGTTTAAAGAGATTAAGATAACTTATGCTTGAGATTTTAATTATGATCTTAAAGGAGATTAAATAGTATGAGACATTTTTGTGAAATGTTGTTAATTTGTGATTTTGTTGTAAATTTAATTTTTAAGTTGTTTGTTTTTATTGTTTCTTTTGTTTTTACATTTAGTACAATGTTTGTGGGTATCATTATCAAAACCCTCACGAGACTCAAACTCGTCCACTAGTGGCAACCTAGGGGTTTAAAGGCTTGTTGCATAGGCTAAATGCAACCGTGTCAATCCACGGAAGTGATTTAGGATAGTTTAATTTTTAGTTTTTATCGCTTCTCTTGCTAAGGGACTAGCAAGAAGTTGAGGTTGTGATGAGTGCCAAAAAGCACTAAAATAACCATGATTTTATGCACATTAATTGATTAAAAATATATATATTTATATGTTTTATCATATATTTATATAAATTTGTCTTTTTCGAATCACGGGTATTTTTATTATTTTTCAGAATTTTAGCCAAAAAACGCAATGTAAAGAATCAAAAAAGAATACTTGAAGCAATACATCACAAATAAATTAATAAATAAGTGGAAAAAGGTCAACAAACATGGAAAAATTGGACAAAATGGGTCGAAAAGGTCAAAAATGTCAAAAGACGGAAAATCGCGCGCAGCCATTTCCGCCCGAGCCGCGCGCCAGCGCCCGAGCCGCGCGCGCTAACGCCAGAGCCGCGCGCGCGCGCGCGTTGATCCGTTCCGCGCGGCGCCGCAAGGCATCGTTCACGCGCGCCGAGGCGCGCTAGCCGCCTCAACGCGCGCCGCCGCGCCCAAGAGCCGCCCAACGCGTTTTTGACCCATTTTTCACGTGCAGCCGCCCATGACGTCATGCGACGTCATTGATGACCTCAAGCAGGTCCATTACACGTTTTTATTTTTTTAATATTTTTTAACATTTTTTTAATCATTTTTTGTCTCCATCCTCACCTATAAATACTCCATTCCCTTCACTTCAAAACACACCTCAAAACCTCACTTCTCTCTTCTTTCTTTCTCTCATTTCTTAGTTTTTGAGTTTTCTTTAGTTTCTTTCTTAGTTTCTAAGCTTTTCTTAGTTTTTCTCTTAGTTTTTAGTTCAATTGTCTTAGGTTTAGAGTTCTTCTCTTTTTGAGAGGAACTTGTAATGTTTTTGTAATAATTTAGATTTTTGATTGAATAAATGGAAGTGCAAATTCCGCTTGGAGGTTTTCTGGCAACGGGAATAGCGTCGAAGTTCTGTAAGGATTTTATTTTCTTTACGATTATTTTTATGCTTTATTCTTACATGTTATATTTAATTTGTCCGTGATTAAATTTAAGCGTGCTATAGCTGTTTATAATCATGATATAATAATAACGTTGTTATGCTTGCGAAATATTAAATAGGTGAAAATTTCTAAAATGAATTGAGTTTATTTTTATTCAAGATTTTATATTAAGGATGTTAGAGAGAAATATATTATTTTTCATTACAAACTTAAATCGAAGTTAGATTTTAAGGTTTAGTTATCCGGTCTAATTTAGAGTAGTGCTCTTTTATTTTTTGGTACAATCGCCCGGTAGTTAGAGTGAAGCTCTATTTCAAAAGTTTTTATAAGAATTATTATGTGGAAATGTATTGACAACATGTTTTCAATAGTGGTTTTAAAACTTGAAAGTTAGTACTCGGATAACTAAATTCTTAAGTTTAATTTGGACACCTTGAATAAAGTTTAAACTGTCTAACCCCACCAAAGGTGGCATTTAAATGGTTCATTTTCAATCTCTTAGAAAAAGGAATTAATTTAATTAACCAAATTAGTTATCAACCCCACCCATAGGTGTTAATTGATTTGTTTAGTTAACAAAGAGTATCTAACCCCACCAAAGGTGGTATTCATACAAAAAAGAGAGAATCAATAAAATATCAATTTATATCTTTAATAACCTAGATAATATGAGCAAGCATAATTAACTTAGTTATTATATCCATAAATACTCCACTAATATAAATGAACATAATTTGCATGAATATTGATTGAATCTGTAATTATATTTATTTGTAGATAAATATTTATTGAATTTGTATCTATGTTTATTTTTTATTTAATTAATCTGTATATATGTTTATTTTATGTTATTAGATTAGAAACACAAAAACCAAACTATCGTGACAGGATGTTTAGGATTTAATTTCGTTTTTAAAAGTTTGAATAGTAAATTAAGAACCACATACATTCCTTCCTTAGATCGACCTTGGGAGTATACTTATCATTTTCTACGAAATGATTCGTGCACTTGCGAGAGTTTTACAAATATTAAAACCAAAGTATTTGCGAGAATCGGCGATGCCGGTTTTCGTTCATCAAGTTTTTCAACGAAAACAATGAGCTTATTCCAACAAGGACAGTGACTGGGTGGAGAGTGTGTATTGATTATCGAAAGTTGAACGACGCCACCCGAAAAGATAATTTTCCTTTGCCATTTATTGATCAGATGTTGGAAAGATTGGCTGGACATGCTTATTATTGTTTTCTTGATGGATATTCGGGGTACAACCAAATTGAAATTGCACCAGAGGATTTGCTGCATTATATTGAGACCGAGAGGAGATGTGTAATGAATGCTTCTTGTGATAAATACCATATGTTGAATGCGAGTGTGAGACCTAATGCATGATGTATGTGGTTATTCTAGAAATTTCATAAATCGTAATATGCTTGTTTGTGATTAAATCTTCATAGAAATATAGTTGGTTTTCATAGATAAGTAATTATAATATAACTCGAGAGAGAGTATTAGGTAAATTTGGGTTTTTCAACCATCACTTTTAGCTTTGATTCTCATATAACATGACTTGAAATCGGATTGAATTGATTTAGTGAAATCAAATGCCTTAGCATTTTTAATCATTTGTGAACAACATTCAATTGTGTTATTTGCGTTTATTTTTAAGTTAATTTGCTTCTTAAACAATTTCAACAATTAGGTTTTCAAATAAAATTAGGATTAGTCAATTTTGGTACTTAGTAACGCCATTCCTTGTGGGTTCGATATCTGTACTTTTGTACACTTTATTACTTGAACGATTCGTACACTTGTAAAAATACGCATCACATTAAACTTGTCTACACACATAATATCATGACACTTGTCATATTACTTGGCATACATGAAATTCTTGATGCACTTAGACATAAGCAGGAGCCAAAAAGTGGATACAAGCAGCAGCCAACAATTTAGCTTGTAGAGTAGAAGATGCATGCATGCTAAAAATACTTAGGATTCTTCTTAGGAATTCTTGATGAATGTCTTAATGTAACATTAGCCTCCTCTTTTGCATGAACCTTGTCCTCAAGGTTCAAGAACCATTCTTTTATCTGTTTATAATCTTCCCGCGAGGCTTCTTCTTGAGACAAAATTTTCCATTTAATAAGTCTTTATTCTATAAACTTGTATACTTTCTTTACCCATCATGAGTCTAAAATCGCTTTTGGTTCGATAATGAGCTCCCTATTGTCAAAAATTGGTGGTAACTATGAACTTGAAACTAAACCTTCTCCTATGTATTTCTTGATCATAGACACATGAAAAACTAGATGTATTCGAGAGTTTAAGTGTAATTTCAGTTTGTAAGTGACTTGACCAATCTGTTCTTCAACTTTATAGGGTCCATAATAGTGGCTGAGAATTTTTTGGTTGAGCATTTTGAACACTGAATGTTGACAATAAAAGTGTAGTTTGAGAAAGACAAGATCACCAATATTGAATTCAATTTCCCTCCTTCTTGTTTCTAATTATTACTTCATTCTATTGTTGGTAGTATACTTATTTTCTTTAAGCTATCTAAGAACTATATCTCTGGAAATCAATTGTTGATCTACATATTAAAAAGGATAAGTACCTTTGTTATTGCATGGAATTGTAGGAGGAAGACATCCACAAAGAGCCTCAAAAGGTGTCATTTTGATGGAAGCATGATAGGTAGTGTTTTACCATAATTCGGCCTATGGAAGAAAAAAGGACCACTTACGAGATTATTGATGGATGAAACAACAAAGGTACTATTCTACACATCTATTCATAACTTCTGATTGGCCATTTGTTTGAGGATGATATGTTGAACTCATTTTTAGTTTAGTTCCAAGAATTTTGAAGAATTCCTACCAAAAATGGTTGATAAAGATTGGGTCACAATCATTGATGATTGATCGGGGCATGCAATGAAGTTTCACCACCTCTCCAACAAATTTTTTAGCAATCATCTTGGCTATGTATGGTTGGGAAAATGCTATGAAATGAGAAGATTTACTAAGTCATCCCATGACAACTAAGATAGTATTTTTGTCATTAGAAGAAGGGAGATTGTCAATGAAATACATTGTTATATCATCCCAAATCTGACAGGGAATAGGTAATGGCTGAAGAAGTTTCGTAGGAGATAAAGTCTCAGTTTTGATTCTTTGGCATACTTGACATGAGGCTATATAATTCTTTATAGTATTATACATTGAATGCCAATAGAATTGTTAAGACATATGCTTCTAAGTTGTAAGCACCCCAGAGTGACTGGCGATTTAGGAGTAAGTACCACTTTATCTTTGTAGAAGATCATGTCATTTTTTCATATGTAGGGAGCTCCTGGTTTGTCATGGACTTGTTTGTCAATTCTTTTCATGTAAGGATCATATTTTGCTTTAGATTTAATAGTGTCCCATGTTTAAGCTTGTGTAATGACCACTGTGTCAAAAGTAAGACTATCTATAAGCTGAGATAGAGCATCAGCTGCATTATTTTGTTTTCCTAGCTTGTATGTGATTTCATAATCATACCTTAGTAGCTTAGAGACCCACTTTTTTTTCTGGTGTTGTAATGCATTGTTCCATCAAATATTTAAGACTCCTTTGGTTTGTTTGAATATAAAATTTGTGTCCTATCAGATATAGTCACTGATAAGAGCTAAATTATTGCATTTTTATAATGATTTAAATGTTGACATTTGTGTGAAAATTGTGTTTATTTGATTATTTAATCCACAAATGTCATTTCACGGGTATTTCGTGTTTAAAGTGCAATTTCAGGTAAAATCATGATTTTGGAGAAGTTAGGGACAAAGTACAATGATCGGGATTGAATGAAAATAAAAAGAGAACAAAATTTCAAAATTTGGAATTTCGCTGCCGGCGAGAGTATTCTCGCCACCGGCGAAAACCTTACGGAGAAAATGTTTAAAAATCATGCAGGGAGCACGGATTTTGGCCAAGTGAATCTCGCGGCCGGCCAAAGTATTCTCGCCGTCGGCCAAAGTATCTCGCCGCCAGCCAAATAATTATCGCCGCCGGCCAAATAATCTCACCGCCGTCCACATTATTTTGGCCGCCGGCCAAAATCTGAAAACCCAAAATTTAATTTTCCAGAAATCTCGCCACAGCGAGCATAATGTCGCCGCAGGCGAGTTTCGTCCAAAAACACATTTTTTATGTTATTTTGTTCCAAAATTGCCCCCAAACCCTAGATCTATATATATAGTATGATGGAAAAAGAAGGGGACAGTAGAGAGAGCAGAATTGAGTCATTTTTGGAGGAGAAAAGGAAATTTTGGAGAGAAAGGTTGGAAAAGCTTGAAGGATCATCACCATTGTTGCTACGAAGTCTTCATCTTCAAGAGTTTTTCATCTCTTCTCCTTACTTTTATTTTCTACATTTTATTCAGATTGTTTGTTCATGGATTCAATTGAGAATATGTTTGTTCTTATTTTCGTTATGAACTAACTCGTTTTTTTCTAAGGCTATGATGTAGTTGAATCAAGAAAATCTGATTTCTTGTGTTATCGTTATATGAATTCATTGTTTACAAGTTGAGTATTTATTTCCATGCTTAATGCTTTCAAATATCTGATCAAGATTTAGATGATTTGTTGCATTATATTGAGACCGAGAGGAGATGTGTAATGAATGCTTCTTGTGATAAATACCGTATGTTGAATGCGAGTTTGACACATAATGCATGATGTATGTGGTTATTCTAGAAATTCCATAAATCGTAATGTGCTTATTTGTGATTAAATCTTCATAGAAATATAGTTGGTTTTCATAGATAAGTAATTCTAATATAACTTGAGAGAGAGTATTAGATAAGTTTGGGTTTTTCAACCATCACTTTTAACTTTGATTCTCATATAACATGACTTGAAATCGGATTGAATTGATTTAGCAAAATCAAATGCCTTAGCGTCGTTTTTAATCATTTGTGAACAACATTAAATTTTGTTATTTACGTTTAGTTTTAAGTTAATTTACTTTTTAAACAAATTCAAAAATTCGGTTTTCAAATAAAATTAGAGTTAGTCAATTTCGATACTTAGTAACGCCATTCCTTTTTCACTTCGGGATAAAGCCAAGGAGTGGCTAAACTCATTACCACCGGGATCAATTACAACATGGAATGAATTGGTTCAGAAATTCTTGTCCAAGTTCTTTCCTCCTGCTAAGACAGCAAAATTGAGGAATGAAATCACATCTTTTACACAATATGACCAAGAATCATTGTATGAAGCTTGGGAAAGATTCAAAGAAATGTTGAGGAAGTGCCCACATCATGGTATACCAATTTGGCTACAAGTCTCTACATTTTATAATGGGTTGGTTTCAAACTATCGTGCAATGATTGATGCTGCAGCTGGAGGGTCTTTAATGGGAAAAACACCGGAGGATGCTCATGAGTTGTTAGAGATTATGGCAGAAAACAACAATCAGTGGCATTCAGAGCGGGTAATTGCAAAAAGACCAGCAGCAGTGCATGAAATTGATTCAGTGAATGCTTTGTCGGCTCAAGTTACTACTCTTTCAAGAAAGATGGATTCTTTGTCATTCAAATTCGAATCCAAACCAACTGCACAATGTGATTTATGTGGTGGAAATCATGCTAGTATCGAGTGCCAAGATGGAAATCCATTTGCTTTACCAAATGCTGAGTGATGAGCAGAATCGGGATTGCCAAAAACTTTGATGCCATCCTCGCAACGGAGTCATCCCCGGCAACGGTGCCAAAAACTTGATGAACGAAAACCAGCATCACCGATTCTTGCCAATACTTTGGTTTTAATATTTATAAAACTCTCGCAAGTGCACGAATCATTTCGTAGAAAATGATAAGTATACTCCCAAGGTCGATCTAAGGAAGGAATGTATGTGGTTTTTAATTTATTATTCAAACTTTTAAAAACGAAATTAAATCCTAAACATCCTGTCACGATATTTTGGGGTTTTGTGTTTTTAATCTAATTACAGAAAATTAAACATAGATTCAATAAACATTCATGCAAATTTTATCTTTTATAAATAGTGAAGTATTTATGGATATAATAACTAAGTTAATTATGCTTGCTCGTATTATTTAGGTTATTAAAGATATGAATTGATATTTATTGATTCTCCCTTTTTTGTATGAATACCACCTTTGGTGGGGTTAGATATTCTTTGTTAACTAAACAAATCAATTAACACCTATGGGTGGGGTTGAAGACTAATTTGGTTAATTAAATTAATTCCTTTTTCTAAGAGATTGAAAATGAACAATTTAAATGCCACCTTTGGTGGGGTTAGACAGTTTAAACTTTATTCAAGGTGTCCAAATTAAACCTAAGAATTTAGTTATCCGAGTACTAACTTTCAAGTTTTAAAACCACTACTGAAAACATGTTGTCAATACATTTTCAGATAATAATTCTTATAAAAACTTTTGAAATAGAGCTTCACTCTAACTACCGGGCGATTGTACCAACAAATAAAAGAGCACTACTCTAAATCAGACAGGATAACTAAACCTTAAAATCTAATTTTCAGATTTAAGTTTGTAATGAAAAATAATATATTTCTCTCTAACATTCTTAATATAAAATCTTGAATAAAAATAAAATCAATTCATTTTAGAGATTTTTACCTATTTAATATTTCGCAAGCATAACAACGTTATTATTATATCATGTTTACAAATAGCTACCCCAATTAAATTTAATCACAGACAAATTAAATATAACATGTAAGAATAAAGCATAAAAAATAACTGCAAAGAAAATAAAATCCTTACAGTACATCGATGCCATTCTCGTTGCTAGAAAACCTCCAAACGGAATTTGCACTCCCATTTATTGAATCAAAAGCTAATAAATTACAAAAAACATAACTAGTTCTTCCCAAAGAGGGAAGAACTCTAAAACTAAGAGAAACTAGCTAAAACATAAGAAAAGCTAGCTAAAACATAAGAAAAACTAAAAAAAACTAAAAACTAAGAAATGGAGAGAAAGAAAGAAGAGAGAAGTGTGTTTTGAAGTGAAGGGAAGGGGGGGTATTGATAGGAGAGGATGAACAGTAGCCGCGCGCGTAGCTCGGTGCGGCTGGGCGTTGGCGCGCGCGGGATGGGCTGCTCCGGGCGCGATTTTCTCCTTTTTGACATTTTTGACCTTTTCGACCCATTTTTTTCCAATTTTTCCATGTTTGTTGACCTTTTCCCACTTATTTATTAATATATTTGTGATGTATTGCTTCAAGTATTCCTCTTTGTGTCTTTAAATTGCGTTTTTAAGCCAAAATACCTGAAAAACAATAAAAATACCCGTGATTCCGAAAAGGACAAATTTATATAAATATATGATAAAACATATAAATATATATATTTTTAATCAATTAATGTACATAAAATCATGGTTATTTTAGTGCTTTTTGAGCACTCATCACTGAGCAAGCAAATTATGTTTCAAATTTCCAAAAACCTCAACATAACCCATATTCGAACACCTAAACTCCAGGTTGGAGAAATCATCCAAATTTGTCATGGGGAAATAACCAAGGGGGATTCAAACCGTCATCATCTTCCTACCAACCCCAAGAGAAGAAAAAAACAGATTTGGAAGGAATTTTGGGAATGTTCATTGAGGAGACAAGAAAAAATTTCAGAAATCAAGAGGCAATAAACAGGGACATCCAAAACCAACTAGGGTAGCTTTCAAAGCAGATTGCAGAAAGGTCTCAAAGAGCATGTAAAGGCTATCACATTGAGAAGTGGTAAAGAACTTGAATGGCAGGGGAAATCGGAGAAAAAGATGGAAAAATCTAAAGAAAAGCCATCAACATCCCAAGATGTTCAACCTTCCCCAAATGCAAAATATGAGCCTCCTATCCCATATCCTCAAAGATTGAATAAGAAAAAGCTTGATAATCAATTTGATAAATTTTTAGATATTTTTAAGAAATTGCATATTAACTAGGCCTGGGAGAAGTAAAACCCACTTCAATCTCTCTACAATTAGCGGATCGATAGGTGAAATATCCTCGAGGGGTAATTGAGGATGTTTTAATTAAAGTTGACAAATTTATTTTCCCTGTAGATTTCGTGGTGCTTGACATGGAGGAAGATGGAGAGGTACTGTTGATATTGGGGAGATCGTTCCTTGCAACTGGAAGAACATTGATTGATGTTCAGCAAGGAAAGCTCATTCTACGGGTGCAAGATGAACAAGTGACTTTTGATGTTTTTGAAGCAATGAAATTTCCAAGTGAGGTACATTCTTGTTTTCAAATTAATACTCTTGACAAATTAATCTCGGAAACTTTTGAGGAGAGAACTCCATTGCTACCACTAGAAGCTTGCCTTGTGATTGCACTGTTTAGGAGATGATGTAGGCCATTTTTGGATCGATTGTGCCATTTTAAGCCTACCTTGTTATCCTTATATCACTAGTCACCTCTTTGAGCCTATATAAATATATTGTTAGCCTTATTTTTCTTTCTTTTTGCCTTCTATAACCTACCTTTTATTTAGCCAATATATATATATATATATATATATATATATATATATATATATATATATATATATATAATTCCTACCTTATTTGTTAAGAGCACTTAATTTTGAACACAAACTTTTCAAGAGCAATTGGAGTAAGGATGGAATAAAAAAAAGACATCTTCCACATATATTGGAAGAAATTGGTTAGGGTTTATGTTTAAAAAAAAGAGAAAAAAGGGAAAAAAAAGGGCCTTCACACTCTAGTAAATAAAATAGTGTTAGTATTGGATGTACTGAGGTGAAAGATTGAGGAAGAATTTTGTTTATCTTTGGAAAAATGGGTTATGATCGGAAGAAACAATTTGGGTTAAATGGTGTTACTCTTTTACTTAATTGGTTGTGTTTAATCTAATAAGTGCTATTATTTGTATTTTGACACTTCCCGTTCTTTCTTAACCAAATAGCTAAGCCTAACATTACAAGCCTAATAAAGTCCTATTGATCCGAAGTGGTGTATTTTCTTCATTAGTGGAGAGAGTTTTGAAGAGTGAGCCTATGGAGTTTGAGATTTCACCTTTTTGTTTGAGGATGTTCTGGATAATATTATCAGGGCATTATGGCTATTGGTTTGTGGTTTGATGGATGTTTAAGAGTCAATAACAAAAGTGAAATTAGCATTTGAGATTTCTTAAAGCTTAGGTGACATTTAATTATTCTATGTGTTGTGTGTTATTTACAATTTTTGAGACAATTGTGCAAATTAATTTTTGTGTGATTTTATTGTTTTAAGTTAGGATAGTTATAGGTAAGATGTTTGTGGGTATCATCACTGGAAGCCCTCACGAGACTACAACTCGTCTTACTAGGGCCGCCTAGGGGTTTAAAGGCTTATTGCATACGCTTAATGTAATTTTGTAAATAGAATAAAATTTTCTTTGAAGTTTCTCTTAATGTCTCCTTTGAATTTATTAAATAGATCCCTTTTCTTCCTAGAGACAAACAAGAAGCTGGTTGGGGGTTGTTGATAAGAGCTAAATTATTGCATTTTTGTTATGATTAAATGTTGATATTTGTGTGAACATTGTGTTTATTTGATTATTTAATCCACAAATGTCATTTCACGGGTATTTCCTGTTTAAAGTGCAATTTCAGGTAAAATCATAATTTTGGAGAAGTTTGGGACAAATTTCAATGAACGGGATTGAGTGCAAATAAAAAGAAAACAAAATTTCAAAATTTAGAATTTCGTCGCCGGTGAAAACCTTGCGAAGAAAATGTTCAAAAATCATGTGCCGCCGGCCAAGTACATCTCGCCGTTGATGAGCAGAATCGGGATTGCCAAAAACTTTGATGAACGAAAACCGGCATCGCCGATTCTGCCAATACTTTGGTTTTATATTTATAAAACTCTCGCAAGTGCACGAATCATTTCGTAGAAAATGATAAGTATACTCCCAAGGTCGATCTAAGGAAGGAATGTATGTGGTTTTTAATTTATTATTCAAACTTTTAAAAACGAAATTAAATCCTAAACATCCTGTCACGATATTTTGGGGTTTTGTGTTTTTAATCTAATTACAGAAAATTAAACATAGATTCAATAAACATTCATGCAAATTTTATCTTTTATAAATAGTGGAGTATTTATGGATATAATAACTAAGTTAATTATGCTTGCTCGTATTATTTAGGTTATTAAATATATGAATTGATATTTATTGATTCTCCCTTTTTTGTATGAATACCACCTTTGGTGGGGTTAGATATTCTTTGTTAACTAAACAAATCAATTAACACCTATGGGTAGGGTTGATAACTAATTTGGTTAATTAAATTAATTTCTTTTTCTAAGAGATTGAAAATGAACCATTTAAATGACACCTTTGGTGGGGTTAGACAGTTTAAACTTTATTCAAGGTGTCCAAATTAAACCTAAGAATTTAGTTATCCGAGTACTAACTTTCAAGTTTTAAAACCACTACTGAAAACGTGTTGTCAATACATTTTCAGATAATAATTCTTATCAAAACTTTTGAAATAGAACTTCACTCTAACTACCGGGCGATTGTACCAAAAAAAAATAAATGAGCACTACTCTAAATCAGACCGGATAACTAAACCTTAAAATCTAATTTTCAGATTTAAGTTTGTAATGAAAAATAATATATTTCTCTCTAACATTCTTAATATAAAATCTTGAATAAAAATAAAATCAATTTATTTTAGAGATTTTTACCTATTTAATATTTCGCAAGCATAACAACGTTATTATTATATCATTTTTACAAACAGCTAGCACAGTTTAATTTAATCACAGACAAATTAAATATAACATGTAAGAATAAAGCATAAAAAATAACTACAAAGAAAATAAAATCCTTACAGTACTTCGATGCCATTCCCGTTGCTAGAAAACCTCCAAACGGAATTTGCACTCCCATTTATTGAATCAAAAAGCTAATAAATTACAAAAACATTACTAGTTCTTCCCAAAAAGGGAAGAACTCTAAAACTAAGCAAAACTAACTAAAACATAAGAAAAACTAAAAAAAAAACTAAAAACTAAGAAATGGAGAGAAAGAAAGAAGAGAGAAGTGTGTTTTTAGGTTTGGTATGAAGTGAAGAGAAGGGGGGTATTTATAGGTGAGAATGGAGAGAAAAAATGGGTGAAAAAATGTTAAAAAATGGTGAAAACGCGTAGTGCACATGGTGAGGTCATTGATGACGTCAGCATGACATCATGGGGGCGGCTGCACGTAAAAAATGGGGCGAAATGGCGTCGGCGCGCGCGGAGGGCAGCTGGGGCGCGCACGTGAACAGTGATAGCGCACTGCAGCGCGCGCAGATCTGGAGGAAGGCGCGCGCATCTGTGCGCGGACGTGGGCCATGCGGCGCGCGCGGCTCGGCACGGCTGGGCGCTGGTGCGCGCGGGGTGGGCTGTTCTGGGCGCGATTTTCTCCTTTTTGAAATTTTTGACCTTTTCGACCCATTTTGTCCAATTTTTCCATATTTGTTGACCTTTACCCATTTATTTATTAATATATTTGTGATGTATTGCTTCCAGTATTCCTTTTTGAGTCTTTAAGTGACGTTTTTAAGCGAAAATACTTGAAAAACCATAAAATACCCGTGATTCCGAAAAATACAAATTTATATAAATATATGATAAAACATATAAATATATATATTTTTAATCAGTTAATGTGCATAAAATCATGGTAATTTTAGTGCTTTTTGAGCACTCATTAGCCGTTGGCCACAATAATCTCACCGCCGGCCAAGTGCATCTCGCCGCCGGCCACAATAAACTCGCCGCCGGCGAGATTTAGCGGAACAAAAATCGTAAGTTTTCCAGAAATCTCGCCGCGGCGAGAATAATGTCACCGCCGGCGAGTTTCGTCCGAAAACACATTTTTTATGTTGTTTTGTTCCAAAATTGCCCCCCAAACCCTAGATCTATATATACATTATGATGGAAAAAGAGGGGGATGGTAGAGAGAGCAGAATTGAGTTATTTTTGGAGGAGAAAAGGCAATTTTGGAGAGAAAGGTTGGAGAAACTTGAAGGATCATCACCATTGTTGCTACCAAGTCTTCATCTTCAAGAGTTTTTCATCTCTTCTCCTTAGCTTTTATTTTATGCATTTTATTCAGATTGTTTGTTCATGGATTCAATTGAGAATATGTTTGTTCTTATTTCCGTTATGAACTAATTCGTTTTTGCTAAGGCTATAATGTAGTTAGATCATGAATATCTGATTTCTTGTGTTATCGTTATATGAATTCATTGTTTTCAAGTTGAGTATTTATTTCCATGCTTAATGCTTTTAAATTTCTGATCAAGATTTAAATGATTTGTTGCATTATATTCAGACCGAGAGGAGATGTGTAATGAATGCTTCTTGTGATAAATACCGTATGTTGAATGCGATTTTGACACCTAATGCATGATGTATGTGGTTATTCTAGAAATTCCATAAATCGTAATGTGCTTATTTGTGATTAAATATTCATAGAAATATAGTTGGTTTTCATAGATAAGTAATTCTAATATAACTCGAGAGAGAGTATTAGATAATTTTGGGTTTTTCAACCATCACTTTTAACTTTGATTTTCATATAACATGACTTGAAATCGGATTGAATTGATTTAGCGAAATCAAATGCCTTAGCGTTTTTAATCATTTGTGAACAACATTAAATTTTTTTATTTACGTTTAGTTTTAAGTTAATTTACTTTTTAAACAAATTCAAAAATTTGGTTTTCAAATAAAATTAGGGTTAGTCAATTTCGGTACTTAGTAACGCCATTCCTTGTGGGTTCGATATCCGTACTTTTGTACACTTTATTACTTGAACGATTCGTACACTTGCAAAATTACGCATCAGTCACCAAGTCTTGATGGCATGTATAATGGCCAGAATTTCCTTAGCATAGGTGGACCATGATCTCTTGGATGGGCCTAATGAGTTACTCATGAATGCAATGGGCTTACCTTGTTGAGAAAGGACTGTCCATATTCCATCTCCTGAAGAATCTATTTTAATGATAAATGGCTCTTTAAAATTTGGCATGGCAAGAGTTAGCGTGGTAGTTATGGCCTATTTGAGTTTCTAAAAGGAATTGTTGGCTTCACTTGACCATCCAAAGTTCCCCTTTTTGAGTAAAACGATTAGAGGTCGAACTATGATGCCATAATCATGAACAAACTTCCTATAGTATTTTGTAAGGCCTAAAAATCCATGCAACTCAAAAATGTTAGTGGGTATAAGCCAGTCAAACATTGCTCTAACCTTGCCTTGATCCACTCTTACACCTTGTGGTTTGATTATGTGACCAAGTTATTCTAACTCCTGTTGACCGAATACACATTTGCTCGATTTGAGGAAGAATTTATGCTGCCTTAATATTTCAAAGGCTATGTTAACATGATTAATATGTGTTTTTCAATTGGAGCTATACACCAATATGTCATCAAAGAAAACTAAGAAAAAATTTCGAACATAAGAGTGAAAGATAAAGTTCATAATAGCTTGAAATGTAGAGAAGGCATTGCGAAGACCAAATGGCATAACCAAATATTCATAATGATCATTGTAGGTACGGAATGTAGTTTTATAGACATTTGGAGGTGTACTCATACTTGTTGAAACCTAGCTTTCAAATCGAGCTTTGTGAAATATGAAACTCATCAAGCATGTCATCAACAGTTGGAATGAGGAATCTATGCTTGATGGTAACTTTATTGAGTGCTAGGTTGTATAAACCTTGATTTTAGCATTTCATGAACTTATTTTTCAATTTCATCTTTTTGAAAATAAGCATACCTGTAAGGTCTAACATTAATAAGCTCAGTTCCTTCTTTCAAATTGATGTGGTGGTCTACCTCTTGAATGAGAGGTAATTGCTTCTTGGAAGATGTCTACAAAGTCCTACAATAATTATTAGATGTCATGTTGAGATTGTTATAAGGATGGGTTTATGAAAGATTGAAAGCATATAGCAAAGGATGCACCCCTATATCTTATATCTTTAGAAACATATTTCACTAAGACGCATCATATTGCCCTATTATCAAATCCCTGAACCTTATGACTTTGGTTTTCCCATGTGAATTCCATAGTTGATTGTTTCTAGTTGCATGAAAGTGTTCCTAACCGTTCCAACCATTGGACTCCTGACACCACATCTAAGCCATTTAATGGTAAGGCATATAGTGTGAGAATAAATGAAATACCTTGGATTAGGATTGGAAAATTTTCAAATCTTTTGGTGCATGTCAACAAGCCACCTTTTGCTATCTTTATGTTAAAAGGTTTTGTAGGTTGCACTGGAAGTGGAAAGATGTTAGCTACTCTTTCATTGATGAAATTATGGGTGGAACCACTATCAATTAGGACAACTAATTCATGATTACCTATCACTACTTTTACTCTCATAGTTTAATTGGTAGACCATTCCCCAAGTGCATACAAGGATATCTCGGGCTCAGTATTTTCTGAATCATCACTGCATTCTTCTAACATCAATAGCTTAGGACTTCTACATTTATGACCTAGTGTAATTTTTTTTGTCACAATTGAAGCAAAACCTTTGAGCCCTCTTTTGTTACATTTCATCCCATGTCAACCGTTTTACCAGTGTGGTTGGTTTAAAGGTTATTATAGGTGCTGGTTCAGTTGGAGCTCAAATATGTTGTTTATTGAATTTACGTTGCAGCTTAGTTGATCATCTTGCATTTTAGCTAGGCTAATGGCTTCTTTTAATGTTCTGGGTTTAAACATGCAAATTTCATTTGCTACGTCTGCCTTGAGTCCTCCCATGAATGTCCCTACTAAAGCCTTTTGTGTCCAACCGTGCACTCGATTGCCTAGTCTTTCAAACTCCTTTTGGTAGTCCCTTAAGGAGCCAACTTGTTTGATCTTTGATAGAGCTTCATTAGAGTCTTCGCAGTCGGTAGGCCCAAAATGTGCCTATAGCTCTTTTATAAACACTTCCCATGTCACTTCCCTTCCTTCCTCTTTGTAAGCACGACACATCCACTGCCACCACTAGTTTGCCTCACCTTTAAGATGAAAGGAAGATAGTTGCACCTCTAATGTGCTTTGATATTTGAAGAATTGCTCTACTCTAGTAAACCATTTAGTAGGATCATTTCCTAAGAATAGAGGAAACTTCAATTTGGCTAACTTAGAAATCAATGGTGACCTTCATCCCTCATTAGTGCCTCGAGTATCCTTTCTTGGCTCGCGGTTTGGACCATTGAAAGATAGACTCCCATGGTGATCTCCTGCAGTTTTTAAAGGAGAGTCTTGTTTTCGTATCAAGACATCTGAAATTTTGTTAATAGTTTTCTCAAGCTAATGCAGCTTGTCATTGATTCCCAATTCCATTCGTGTGAAACAATTTTGTAGACCTCCCAGACCAGCTTCCAAACTCTCTATCCTCTCTCAATTTTTCGCCATTTATTAAAGCTCTAACACACGTTCTCCAAACATACACAAAACACGCAGCAAGACATATGGATACAAAACAGCATTACACTTGTCTACACACACTTAATATCATGACACTTGGCATACATGAAACTCTTGATGCAGCCAACACATAAGAAGTGATGCGTATTTTCGCAAGTGTACGAATCGTTCAAGTAATAAAGTGTACAAAAGTACGGATATCGAACCCACAAGGAATGGCGTTACTAAGTACCGAAATTGACTAACCCTAATTTTATTTGAAAACCAAATTTTTGAATTTGTTTAAAAAGTAAATTAACTTAAAACTAAACACAAATAACAAAATTTAATGTTGTTCACAAATGATTAAAAACGCTAAGGCATTTGATTTCGCTAAATCAATTCAATCCGATTTCAAGTAATGTTATATGAGAATCAAAGTTATAGGTGATGGTTGAAAAACCCAAACTTATCTAATACTCTTTCTCAAGTTATATTAGAATTACTTATCTATGAAAACCGACTATATTTCTATGAAGATTTAATCACAAATAAGCACATTACGATTTATGGAATTTCTGGAATAATGATGAGCAAAAACCGGCATCGTCGATCCTGCCAATACTTTGGTTTTATATTTATAAAACTCTCGCAAGTGCACGAATAATTTCGTAGAAAATGATAAGTATACTCCCAAGGTCGATCTAAGGAAGGAATGTATGTGGTTTTTAATTTATTATTCAAACTTTTAAAAACGAAATTAAATCCTAAACATCCTGTCACGATATTTTGGGGTTTTGTGTTTTTAATCTAATTACAGAAAATTAAACATAGATTCAATAAACATTCATGCAAATTTTATCTTTTATAAATAGTGGAGTATTTATGGATATAATAACTAAGTTAATTATGCTTGCTTGTATTATTTAGGTTATTAAAGATATGAATTGATATTTATTGATTCTCCCTTTTTTGTATGAATACCCCTTTGGTGGGGTTAGATATTCTTTGTTAACTAAACAAATCAATTAATACCTATGGGTGGGGTTGATAACTAATTTGGTTAATTAAATTAATTCTTTTTTCTAAGAGATTGAAAATGAACAATTTAAATGCCACCTTTGGTGGGGTTAGACAGTTTAAACTTTATTCAAGGTGTCCAAATTAAACCTAAGAATTTAGTTATCCGAGTACTAACTTTCAAGTTTTAAAAGCACTACTGAAAACGTGTTGTCAATACATTTTCAGATAATAATTCTTATAAAAACTTTTGAAATAGAGCTTCACTCTAACTACCGGGCGATTGTACCAACAAATAAAAGAGCACTACTCTAAATCAGACCGGATAACTAAACCTTAAAATCTAATTTTCAAATTTAAGTTTGTAATGAAAAATAATATATTTCTCTCTAACATTCTTAATATAAAATCTTGAATAATAATAAAATCAATTCATTTTAGAGATTTTTACCTATTTAATATTTCGCAAGCATAACAACGTTATTATTATATCACTTTTACAAACAGCTAGCACAGTTTAATTTAATCACAGACAAATTAAATATAACATGTAAGAATAAAGCATACAAAATAACTGCAAAGAAAATAAAATCCTTACAGTACTTCGATGCCATTCCCGTTGCTAGAAAACCTCCAAACGGAATTTGCACTCCCATTTATTGAATCAAAAAGCTAATAAATTACAAAAAACATAACTAGTTCTTCCCAAAAAGGGAAGAACTCTAAAATTAAGAGAAACTAGCTAAAACATAAGAAAAACTATAAAAACCTAAAAACTAAGAAATGGAGAGAAAGAAAGAAGAGAGAAGTGTGTTTTGAGGTGTTTTATGAAGTGAAGAAAAGGGGGGTATTTATAGGTGAGGATGGAGAGAAAAAGTGGGTGAAAAAATGTTAAAAAATGGTGAAAACGCGTAGTGCAAATGATGAGGTCATTCATGACGTCAACATGACGTCATAGGGGTGGCTGCACGTGAAAAATGTGGCCAAATGGCATCGGCGCGCGCGGAGGGCAGCTAGGGCACGCACAGGCGCGCGCGGAAGGCAGCAGCGGCGCACACGCGCGTACGCGTGAACAGTGGTAGCGCGCTGCGGCACGCGCGGATCTGGAGGAAGGCATGCGCATCTGCGCGCGGACGTGGGCCATGCTGCACGCACGGCCGGGTAATTGTTGGCCGGCGCTGGCGGACGGGTCGCTTCTGGCGCGATTTTCTCCTTTTTGACATTTTTGACCTTTTCGACCCATTTTGTCCAATTTTTCCATATTTTTTGACCTTTCCCCATTTATTTATTAATATATTTGTGATATATTGCTTCCAGTATTCCTTTTTGAGTCTTTAAGTGACGTTTTTAAGCGAAAATACCTGAAAAATAATAAAAATACCTGTGATTCCGAAAAAGACAAATTTATATAAATATATGATAAAACATATAAATATATATATTTTTAATCAATTAATGTGCATAAAATCATGGTAATTTTAGTGCTTTTTGAGCACTCATCAAATAACCACATACATCATGCATTAGGTGTCAAACTCGCATTCAACATACGGTATTTATCACAAGAAGCGTTCATTACACATCTCCTCTCGGTCTCAATATAATGCAACAAATAATTTAAATCTTAATCAGAAATTTAAAAGCATTAAGCATGGAAATAAATACTCAACTTGAAAACAATGAATTCATATAAAGATAACACAAGAAATCAGATTTTCATGATCTAACTACATCATAGCCTTAGCAAAAACGAATTAGTTCATAACGGAAATAACAAACATATTCTCAATTGAACCCATGAACAAACAATCTGAATAAAATGCAGAAAATAAAAGCTAAGGAGAAGAGATGAAAAACTCTTGAAGAGGAATACTTGGTAGCAACAATGGTGATGATCCTTCAAGCTTCTCCAACCTTTCTCTCCAAAATTTCCTTTTCTCCTGCAAAAATAACTCAATTCTGCTCTCTCTGCCGTGGCCTCCTTCTCCATCATAATGTATATATAGGTCTAGGTTTTTGGAGGGCAATTTTGGAATAAAACAGCAAAAAAAAATGTTTTCGAACGAAACTCGCCGTCGGCGAAGTTATTCTCGTCGTGGCGAGATTTCTGGAAAACTTACGATTTCGGTTCCACAAAATCTCACCGGTGGCGGGATTATTGTGGCCGACGGCGAGATGCACTTGGCCGGCGGCGAGATGTATTTAGCCGGCGGCGAGATGTACTTGGCCGGCGGCGAGATTGCTTTGCCAAAATCCGTGCTCTCGGGAAGATTTTCAACATTTTCTCCGTAAGGTTTTCGCCGGCGGCGAAATTCCAAATTTTGAAATTTTTATTTCTTTTTCTTTGATTCAATCCCGATCATTGTACTTTGTCCCTAACTTCTCCAAAATCATGATTTTACCTGAAATTGCACTTTAAACACAAAATACCCGTGAAATGACATTTGTGGATTAAATAATCAAATAAACACAATTTTCACACAAATATCAACATTTAAATCATAACAAAAATGCAATAATTTAGCTCTTATCAACAACCTCAACCGCCTTCTTGCTAGTCTCTAGCAAGAAAAGCGATCTATTTAATAAATTCAAAGGAGACATTAAGAGAAACTTCAAAGGAAATTTATTCTATTTACAAAATTACATTAAGCGTATGCAATAAGCCTTTAAACCCCTAGGCGGCCCTAGTAGGACGAGTTGTAGTCTCGTGAGGGCTTCCAATGATAACACCCACAAACATCTTACCTATAACTATCCTAACTTAAAACAATAACATAACATAAAAAAAATATAATTTGCACATGTCTCAAAAATTGTAAATAACACCCAACATATAGAATAATTAAATGTCACCTAAGTTTTAAGAAATCTCAAATGCCAATTTCACTTTTATTATTGACTCTTAAACATCCATCAATCCACAAACCAATAGCCATAATGCCCAGATAATATTATGCAGAACATCCACAAACAAAAAGGTGAAATCTCAAACTCTATAGGCTCACTCTTCAAAACTCTCTCCACTAATGAAGAAAAATACACCACTTCGGATCAATAGGACTTTATTAGGTTTGTAATGTTAGGCTTAGGTATTTGGTTAAGAAAGAACGGGAAGTGTCAAAATACAAATAATAACACTTATTAGATTAAACACAACCAATTAAGTAAAAGAGTAACACCATTTAACCCAAATTGTTTCTTCCGATCATAACCCATTTTTCCAAAGATAAACAAAATTCTTCCTCGATCTTTCACCTCAGTACATCCATTACTAACACTCTTTTATTTACTAGAGTGTGAAGGCCCTTTTTCTCCTTTTCTTTTCTTTTCTTTTCTTTTTTTTCTTTTCTTTTCTTCGTTGTTTTTTTTATTCCATCCTTACTCCAATTTCTCTTGAAAAGTTTGTGTTCAAAATTAAGTGCTCTTAACAAATAAGGTAGGAATTATATATATATATATATATATATATATATATATATTGGCTAAATAAAAGGTAGGTTATAGAAGGCAAAAAGAAAGAAAAATAAGGCTAACAATATATTTAAATCGGCTCAATGAGGTAACTAGTGATATAAAGATAACAAGGTAGGCTTAAAATGGCACAATCGATCCAAAAATGGCCTATATCCTATCCTAAACAGTGCAATTCCAAATTATTTCGCCTCAAGAGGTTTTCAAATGAGTTCTAGAGTTTGTTGAGATCACAAAAATGTCCATGAAAAATTCGCACATAAGACTTCTCTAAACATTTAGACTAATCAACCAAATCATACCACATACCAAAAGAGTCGCCAACTAGGTAAAATCAACATTTGAAATTATCTTTAAACCGAAGCAAAATTTAATGTCTTCTAAAAGCTACTTGTTATCACAATCACATTATTATCATCAACGTGCAAATTAAAATAAGTAAAATTCATATAAAATAAAAAATAAAAATAAAAGAAATTAAATCAAAATGTAGAAAAATAAATGGAAAATCAAAATTAAACACAAATAAACACACAAACAAAACTAATAAAAATGAAGGGAAGAAAAGATTTACCGTTTACCGCACCCCCAACCAAAACCTTACATTGTCCTCAATGTAAGAAAAACTGTATATGGCTTTTTTTACCTACAAGACAAATAAAATAAGCAAATTTAATTAAAAATAAAATTATCATAAAATGAAGTGCAGAATTTAAAATTTCTAAAATAAAATGAGATAAAAGATAAGAAAACAAATATGATGGGTTGCCTCCCATTAAGCGCTTTAAGTTATAGTCATTAGCTAGACTTTTATGTTATCTTTCTGCTTGTTGAATTCTCTGTCAAAATATGGCCTCAACTGTTGTCCATTTACCTTGAAAGTTCCCTTTGTTTCATGACTAATCTCAATTGTTCCATAAGGAAACACCTTGGTTACTAGAAAAGGTCCTGACCAACGAGATTTTAGTTTTCTTGGAAAAAGTCTGAGATGGGATTTATAAAGCAGCACTTTCTGTCCCACCTCAAAGTTTTGCCTCAAAATGTGCTTATCATGCTAAACTTTCATCTTGTCCTTGTATATTCGGTCATTCTCATAAGCATCATTCCTCATTTCATCCATCTCATTTGTTGCAGATTTCACAAGGCAAGCTTCTAGTGGTAGCAATGGAGTTCTCTCCTCAAAAGTTTCCGAGATTAACTTGTCAAGAGTGTTAATTTGAAAACAAGAATGTACCTCACTTGGAAATTTCATTGCTTCAAAAACATCAAAAGTCACTTGTTCATCTTGCACCCGTAGAAAGAGCTTTCCTTGCTGAACATCAATCAATGTCTTTCCAGTTGCAAGGAACGGTCTCCCCAATATCAACGGTACCTCTCTATCTTCCTCCATGTCAAGCACCACGAAATCTACAGGGAAAATAAATTTGTCAAATTTAATTAAAACATCCTCAATTACCCCTAGAGGATATTTCACCGATCGATCCGCTAATTGTAGAGAGATTGAAGTGGGTTTTACTTCTCCTAGCCCTAGTTTTCTGAAAATAGAAAGTGGCATCAAATTAATGCTTGCTCCTAAATCACATAGGACTTTATCAAAATTGCAACTTCCTATAGTACAAGGTATAGTAAAACTCCCTGGGTCTTTCAATTTCTGTGGCGCTTTCTTTGAAGAAGCGCACTGCACTCCTCATTTAGCATGACAGTTTCATAATCTCCCAGCTTCCTCTTCTTTGATAGAATTTCCTTCATGAATTTTGCATACTTGGGCATTTGTTCCAACATCTATGCAAAAGGAATGTTAATATGCAATTTCTTAAAAATATCCAAAAATTTATCAAATTGATTATCAATCTTTTTCTTATTCAATCTTTGAGGATATGGGATAGGAGGCTCATATTTCGCATTTGGGGAAGGTTGAACATCTTGGGATGTTGATGGCTTTTCTTTAGATTTTTCCATCATTCTCTCTGATTTCCCTTGCCATTCAAGCTCTTTACCGCTTCTCAATGTGATAGCCTTTACATGCTCTTTGGGATTTATTGTGTCACTAGGCAATGATCCTTGAGACCTTTCTGCAATCTACTTTGAAAGCTGCCCTAGTTGGTTTTGGATGTCCCTATTTATTGCCTCTTGATTTCTGAAATTTGTTCTTGTCTCCTCAATGAACTTTCCTAAAATTTCTTCCAAATTTGTTTGTTTTTTCTCTTGGGGTTGGTAGGAAGATGATGACGGTTTGAATCCCCCTTGGTTATTTCCCCATGACAAATTTGGATGATTTCTCCAACCTGGATTGTAGGTGTTCGAATATGGGTTATTTTGAGGTTTTTGGAAATTTGAAACATAATTTGCTTGCTCAGCATTTGGTGAAGCAAATGGATTTCCAGCTTGGCACTCAATACTAGCATGATTTCCACCACATAAATCACATTGTACAGTTGGTTTGGATTCGAATTTGGATGACAAAGAATCCATCTTTCTTGAAAGAGCAGCAACTTGAGCCGACAAAGCATTCACTGAATCAATTTCATGCACCGCTGCTGGTCTTTTTGCAATTACCCGTTTTGAATGCCACTGATTATTGTTTTCTGCCATGATCTCTAATAACTCATGAGCATCCTTCGGTGTTTTTCCCATTAAAGACCGTCCAGCTACAGCATCAATTATTGCACGATAGTTTGAAACAAACCCATTATAAAATGTAGAGACTTGCAGCCAAATTGGTATACCATGATGTGGGTACTTCCTCAACATTTCTTTGAATCTTTCCCAAGCTTTATACAATGATTCTTGGTCATACTGTGTAAAAGATGTGATTTCATTCCTCAATTTTGCCGTCTTAGCAGGAGGAAAGAACTTAGACAAGAATTTCTGAACCAACTCATTCCATGTTGTAATTGATCCCGGTGGTAATGAATTTAGCCACTCCTTGGCTTTATCCAGAAGTGAAAAAGGAAAAACCCTCAATCTTATAGCATCTTCAGACACACCATTTATCTTGTAAAGATCACTCACCTCCAAAAAGTAAGCAATATGTGCATTTGGATCATCCTTTGACATTCCCCCAAACTGATTTGATTGAACCATTTGGATAAAGGATGGTTTTATCTCAAAGTTATTTGCTTGAATGGTTGGCCTCCTTATACCCGAAGTAGTTCCAACAACATTAGGCACAGCATAATCCCTCAAAGCTCTATGATTTCCACCTCCCTCAACAAATGGTGGATCCATAGTTGATTGTCTATTAGGAGGTGAGGTTGAACGCCTTCTCTCTCGGTTTAGACGCCTAAATGTTCTATCAATCTCAGGGTCAAATGGAAATTGGTTAAGGCTTCTTGTACGTCTCATACAACAATCCTACAACCAGAAAATTAACTAGCACAAAAACAACACAAAATTACCCTTTTTTTAATGATAAATGAATTAAAAGAGCAAATTAAACAAAATTAAAAATGAAACAATGATAAAGAAAATTAACTTCAAATTAAAACTAAGATTAGGTAGTATCGATATTAATAAAATCAAACCATTCCCCGGAAACGGCGCCAAAAACTTGATGCGTATTTTCGCAAGTGTACGAATCGTTCAAGTAATAAAGTGTACAAAAGTACGGATATCGAACCCACAAGGAATGGCGTTACTAAGTACCGAAATTGACTAACCCTAATTTTATTTGAAAACCGAATTTTTGAATTTGTTTAAAAAGTAAATTAACTTAAAACTAAACGCAAATAACAAAATTTAATGTTGTTCACAAATGATTAAAAACGCTAAGGCATTTGATTTCGCTAAATCAATTCAACCCGATTCCAAGTTATGTTATATGAGAATCAAAGTTAAAAGTGATGGTTGAAAAACCCAAACTTATCAAATACTCTTTCTCAAGTTATATTAGAATTACTTATCTATGAAAACCGACTATATTTCTATGAAGATTTAATCACAAATAAGCACATTACGATTTATGGAATTTCTGGAATAACCACATACATCATGCATTAGGTGTCAAACTCGCATTCAACATACGGTATTTATCACAAGAAGCATTCATTACACATCTCCTCTCGGTCTCAATATAATGCAACAAATCTTTAAATCTTGATCAGAAATTTAAAAGCATTAAGCATGGAAATAAATACTCAACTTGAAAACAATGAATTCATATAACGATAACACAAGAAATCAGATTTTCATGATCTAACTACATCATAGCCTTAGCAAAAACGAATTAGTTCATAACGGAAATAAGAACAAACATATTCTCAATTGAATCCATGAACAAAAAATATGAATAAAATGCAGAAAATAAAAGCTAAGGAGAAGAGATGAAAAACTCTTGAAGAGGAAGACTTGGTAGCAACAATGGTGATGATCCTTCAAGTTTCTCTAACCTTTCTCTCCAAAATTTCCTTTTTTCCTGCAAAAATAACTCAATTCTGCTCTCTCTGTCGTGGCCTCCTTCTCCATCATAATGTATATATAGGTCTAGGGTTTTGGAGGGCAATTTTGGAACAAAACATCATAAAAAAATGTTTTCAAACGAAACTCGCCGACGGCGAAGTTATTCTCACCGCGGCGAGATTTCTGGAAAACTTACGATTTCGGTTCCGCTAAATCTCACCGGTGGCGGGATTATTGTGGCCGACGGCGAGATGTACTTGGCCGGCGGCGAGATTTCTTTGGCCGGCGGCGAGATTTCTTTGCCAAAATTCGTGCTCTCGGGAAGATTTTCAACATTTTCTCCGTAAGGTTTTCGCCGGCGGCGAAATTCCAAATTTTGTTTTCTTTTTCTTTGATTCAATCCCGATCATTGTACTTTGTCCCTAGCTTCTCCAAAATCATGATTTTACCTGAAATTGCACTTTAAACACGAAATACCCTTGAAATGACATTTGTGGATTAAATAATCAAATAAACACAATTTTCACACAAATATCAACATTTAAATCATAACAAAAATGCAATAATTTAGCTCTTATCAAGAAGCATCAACCAACAAGTCAGCTTGTAGCGTAGAAGATGCATGCATGCTAGAAATACTTGGGATTTTTCTTAAGCGAACATCTTAATGTAACATATCGAGGGAAGTGAATAGTCTCTTTCAAATCAGATGAAGAAGATTAACAATGAAGTTGGAAAGGGTAGCATGTAGATAGAAAGACTCTAAAAATTTAAAATAGAATAAATGTTAAAATTTCTATCCAAAATCACAGAGGAAGTAATGCATGTAAAGCCACGTGGATGAAGAGGGCTAAAAAGATAAATGCGTGAAGAATTTTTTTTTTTTTTTGGTTATTAAACAAGTGAAACTTGAATTATACAAAGCTAAGTTGACAAAAATAAAATTAAAAAAAATTTCAGCATTTAGTCATGTTGCTGTGAGTAGTTTAATATTTAGTTCCTTTAATATTAAATTAAAAAATATTTTAATTTTTACTAAATCAAGTAAGATTATAAAATATAAAGAATAATATAAATCTATAGGTGAAAGGAAATTTGATGCATATTTAACGTGTAAAACAATGTCGAATTTAATATTAATTGGTAAGGTTATTTAATAACGAATTAGATTTCTGTTTTATGGTTTTTTAATTTTTATAAAATAATTAATTTTTTAAAATAATAATAACAAATGTATTTTTGTAAGTGATACGTTAGAAAGTAAAAAACGTATAAAAAATTGTTTACTAAATATAATTATTAAAGGACGATGAGTTGTCACTATATAAGTTACTTTAAATTTAAAAAAAAAATTGAAGTTTGCATCCACGGATATAGAATTGTGTTGTTTATTTAGGTTTATCCAGTGTGGAATGCTTTTTCTTTTAAGGAAAATAAAATAAAGATGTCTATTATTAAAAATTAAAATTTTGATTTTGATTTTTAATGTTGGTGAGTTATACAATATTATTTTAAAAATAAAAAAGTGAAACACTACTAAAGAAAAATAGAAACAAAGGAAAAAAAAGAAACCCATAATAATCTATAATGTTTTGTATTATTATAATTTGTAGAAACATTACTCAATTATTGATCAAGGAAAGCAAATGAAGTGGGCAACGTATATAATGCAAGGGAAGTGGGACCCAAATTACCGAACCAATCAAATGGGTAATTAAATGTTATTATAATAATATTTTATTAATAATAATTTTATTTTATAATAATAATATTAATTTATAATTAATATTAATAATAGAATGAATATTTTCTATATTTTTAGAATAATAATATTATTATAATAATTTTTATTTTTTTATAATAAAAATTGGTAATGTTATTAGCATAATATAAACTATTATTAATATAAAAATAATTTATTAATATTAACTTTAATAATAATGGCATCAACTACCACCGCAAAATAATCACTTTTTTCTCCCTTAAATTTAATTATCTAATAATAACAATTCTTTTAGCTAGAATTAAGTTTTGTACAGATAAATTATTCTATCTTTGGCTGCAAACTTTGTGAATCACATGTAATGCTCTTTTAATCAAGCAAATACCTAACATTATCCAACATTATTTTAAGGGTAAAATAGTAAAATGACGAGGAAGATAATGATAAAACAAATACGACAGTAGAAACCCACTTATTGATACATTATATCTATTCTAATGTAGCACTACTTATATTATGAGATAGAGAAACTCGAACTCACATCACATACATAAACACGTGTCTGGTGGTAGATTTATTATTTTTACTCAAAACAATATATCATAAAAATAATAAATAAAATATAAAAACTTTTAATTAAATTATTACTTATTTTTAATTAAAAAATATAATATATATATATATAATATTAAATATAATTAAATTGTTAAATTTATAATAAATTTTTAAACAATAAAAATTAAAATTTTAATAACATAATTTTATTTCTTTTTCAAGAATTTAGAAAATGCATGTACAGCAATCATTGCCAGCAAAACTATCTTGAGGGATAATGGGGATATGTGCATGTGCCCCTCGCACTTGGTTGATATTGTAATTTTATACATGATAATAGGCCTGTCCAAAAAACGGGTCAGATCAGTATAAATCGAAAAATCGGTTCAAATCGGACCGAATCGAGCAATTTTGTAAATGAAAGGGTACAATCCGATTCGGTCTGTATTAAATAAAACTGATTTTAAAACGGTTCGATCCGATTATAAAATATTATAAACTGATCGGACCGGATCGGACCGATTTTATTAAATAAATATTTTTTTTATTTAAAATATTATAAACCGGGGTATATATATATATATATTGTTTTCGAGTTAAGGCATTCAGTCGTAACTCGTTAACGTTTAATCCTAACTCTAGGAATTGAAATCTCATTTCCTCTGCGCTCTACGACTCTGCGTTCGCCTTCGCCACTTCGTCGTCTACACTCTGCTTTTGCCACTTTTCCGTCTACGCTCTAGGTCTGGCAATCGTCGCTTCCACCAGTAACTAGCCACCGTTCCTTGTGTTGATTCCACTAGCAACTAACCACCGTTCTTCGCGTTGCTTCCACCAATAGCTATCCATTGTTCCACTCGTTGCTTCAACCATAAATTAGCCACATCTCCTTGCGTCGCGTCGTATCATGACAACATGGACGAAAATCACGAAATAGATATGTGGTCTACTACGATTGGAGTACTGGTAGTCTGGTAGTAGTTTTTTTCTGAATAAACTGAATGGTAACTCTGAAGTCTGAAGTCTGAAATCTGAATGGTATGTCATTTTTTTGTTAGTCTGAACTCTAAACTTTGAAGTTTGAACAATTTTTTCTCACTGAATTCATTTTTTTTAAATGGTAGAAACTAATTAATACTGTTAGAACTTATAACTTCAATTAAATTGTTCGTACGTTGACCCTCTTTTAAAGCTTAATTATTTTGATTAAGTTCTCTTTATAGATTAAATATATATAGTTCATTTTATTAATGTTTGATCATTATGAATTTCAAGAGGTACAGGTCTACCCCTGAGAATAAAAAATCTATGTCATCAAGAATATGTACATCTACATAGCTCATTTTTTAGTTTAAGCTAATTATAATCATCAGGATGCATTCCACCTTTCTTATACCCATCATGATCTTCTGTTAGAAGGTAGAGTTATTTGTTGCATGTTGGATCTGATTCCAATTCCCATCAAATTGTTATCAATATTTGTTTGATTTAGAAAGTTAATTAAACCTGGAGCTCAAATTCATGTCTTGTTGATGGTCTGGACTATAGACTCTAGACTCTGGAGAGTGTTATCAAGGTTGGTTCTGAGTGAACAACAATCACTTTGGAGTGTGGACTCGTTTAGATAATAAATTTCTCTTAAAAAAAGTCATAGGTTTAAGTGCATTTGTATCCAATATGTATTTATTTATTTATATGACTATTCTCCTACATTTAAAAAGTGTTTAAACAAATTGCCTTGGTATAATCACAGTTCAAAGAATACATTGATCTTTACAATTAAATGTGTTTTTTTATTAACATGATTTGTTAATATAAATTTTTATATATGATTTATATATAATCTGTATTTTTGTAATAAAATTTAGATAAATTGTAGTGTTTTTGTTTTATAGGTTCTTATTAAATCATATTAGTTCTTAATTTTTAAAATGTACATAAACAATGTTTAAATTAATATTGTTATAGATTGCATAAAATTTCTGAATACCAAACTGTATTATTAATTCATTAATGTCTGATATCATATATGTAGGTAATGCAGCTATAAACTAAATATTTATGCAAATAATTATATTTTAAATGTAACTAATCTACAAAGTTAATAAATAATAAAAAACAAAGTTTTTATTAGCATTCAATTGTACAAAATTACCATCTTTGTAATGTAGTGGCACCAAACATTTTGTGAAGCCCTCAAATTCAAGGTAATGTCCTGGATTGTTGTTGAGTGAGACTGTAAGACTATGAGTCGTGTAAATGCTATTTAAAAAATAATTCACAAAATGTCCTTCCCTATAGGTTTATTTTATAATTAAGCTTAGTTGAAAATAAAAATAAATTCTTTAAACTTTCTATAATCTATTAATTATTTAAATTTCAAATGTTCTCGCATATATGTGAAATATCAGTCTTAAAATATTATTTGTTACACTTTGATGACTTATATTATGTTAGTTTTGAAATGCTTTTTGAATAAGTACAAAAAGTAATATTTTAATATATTAAGAATATGTACTAATCTATATTCTATATATAGGTGATATAGGTGATGATGTACATGAGTTTATTGGACCAAATCAATTTACAGACTTTACTATGTCTATGATTGAAGACATTAAACCTGAAATTCATCTGAATGAAATGGAAAATCCACCACAGAATTTAAATGACTCATCTTTAAAAAGGGGAATAGAAGTAAGTAATGTTCACCTCGATAACGAATCTGATATGAAGAAACCCAAAAAATTTTAGGTCAGAAATATAGAATCATTTTTCATATATTTTACCCTATGATGTGGAAAATCCTAGAGCTACATGTCATTATTGTAAAAACAGTTATGCTGCTCATCCCACAAGGAATGGAACTACTTCAATGATACATCACTTCAAAAATTTATGTAAGAAGATTCCTAAAGAAGTAGATAAAGGACAAAAGATGTTAAGTTTTTAAACATATAAAAGAAAGGATGATAGGACAACTCATAAATTAGTTGCTATATCATTTGATGCAAAACGTGCTAGAGTTGCTTTGGCAAAAATGATTATTATTGATGAATTACCTTTTAGGTTTGTTGAGGGTGAGGGATTTAAAGATTTTATAGCTAAAATTTGTCCTAAGTTTCATGTGCCATCTCGGCAAACAATTTCTAGAGATGTGTTTCAACTTTATTTAGATGAGAAAAAAAGTTTGAAGAACTTTTTCATAAGTGAAAAGCAAAGAGTTTGTCTTACTAGTGATTGTTGGACTTTAATTCAAAATATTAATTATATTTGTCGAACCACTCATTATATTGACAAAGATTGGAAATTACAAAAGAGAATTATAAAATTTTGTCAAGTTGAGAATCATAAAGGTGATACAATTGGGAGAGTGATAGAACAAAGTTTGCGTGATTGGGGTATATGTAAGGTATTCACCATAACACTTGATAATGCTTCCTCAAATGATATTGCTGTGTCATACTTGAAAAGAAAGCTAAAAAATTGGAATGATGGACTTGTTATGAGTGGAGAGTTCTTTCATGTGCGATGTTGTACTCACATTTTGAATTTGATTGTAAGAGAAGGACTTAAAGATCTTCATAGTACTATTATGAGTATTCGTTGTGCTGTGAGATATGTTAGATCCTCTCCTTTGAGATTACAAAAGTTTAAAATGTCTTCTATTAAAGAAAATATTGAGTCCAAAGGAAGTGTCGTGCTAGACGTGCCTACAAGATGGAAATCCACATATCTAATGTTAAATTATTCTTTAGATTTTCAAAAAGCATTTGATCCTCTTGAAGAAGAGGAAGGAACAAACTTTATTTCTTATTTTCATGAGGAGCGATCGAATGTTGGGCCGCCAACATTAGATGATTGGAAGAATGCTGGTGTTTTTGTCAAGTTTTTGAAGACTTTTTATGACTCTACTTTAGCATTCAGTGCATCTTTATGTACCACATCAAATTTATATTTTACAGAACTACATAACATTCAATCTCAAATACTTACATGGTGTGGTTCTGATGACTTGTTGAAAATATGGCTATTAGCATGAAAACAAAATTTGAGAAGTATTGGGAAAATGTAGACAAGACTAATAAGATGTTGTATGTTGCATTTGTACTTGATCCAAGGTACAAATTAGAGTATTTGGAATTCTTATTTGAAGAGATTTATGATTTAGAAATTGTTCAAAAATTGAGAGATAATGTCAAAAATACATTTATGGATTTGTTCAAAGCTTACTATATGTTAGTGCATGGAAAAGATTTTCAATCTAATGTGACTCAATCACAAGATGTAATAGGAAAGATTCCTTCATCTGAGGAAGCAAGAAGGTTGAAATTTCTTAAACGCTTAGAGGAGAAAAATAGTTTGGAGTTGAAAACCGAGGTTGAGAAATATTTGAACACCCTATGTGAAAATGTCATGTTGGATAAGTTTGATATATTAAAATGGTGGAGGGAAAATTCTTTTAGGTTTCCTATCATCTCTCTCATTGCACGTGATGTGTTAGCAATTCAAGTTTCAACTGTTGCATCAGAATCATCTTTTAGCACAGGAGGGTGCATTCTTGATCCATTTAGGAGTTCTTTGAATCCTAAAATGGTAGAGACATTAGTATGTAGTCAAAATTGGTTTCGTTCTTCCATTAATAATGATAATGTCCTCTTACCAGAATACAATGATGACCTAGAAATTTATGAAGATGTTGATTTTGTTTGATTGTAAAGTTTATTAAAGATATTACAATGATCGTTGATGATTAATAATGGGTAAGTTTTAAATATTATTATTATCTAATGATGTATTGTTGTTGATTGTGAGTTTTGATGTTTATATATGTTTAAGAATTCTTTGTAAACGAGATATTTGGAATTCATTTCTTCATGTTTAATCTTTTTTTATTTTAGATTTTGATAACATCTTATTTATGTATTTATGTATTTAACAATAATATCTATCTATGTATGATTATAAATGAGCATTACATTTGATTGCATCATATTAAATTATATCATATTAAACTGAATCATATTTATTTATTATTAATCATTCAAAACCGTTAACCAAATCGTTCGATTATAACATTTTAGATAGCCGAATGGTCCGATCCGATCCGGTTTCAACTATATGAACGGTCCGGTTTAGTTAAATTTTTTTTAGGCAAAATCGGACCGGACCGAACCATGGACACCTTTACGTGATATTATGTAATTTATCCAAAAATCAAATTATATTTAAAATGGTGCCTTTTCTCTAATTATGATATGAATAAATTTTATTTATAAATTCATTTAATAGTAATATATTGTATAATAATATAATATAATTTATAAAAATTATACGTATTTTTATTTATTAAATTAATTTTTTAAAATTAAAAAACTCAGAAATTTTTATGAATTTGATATGGAAACAGATCTTCCATTAATTTTACTAAAATTTTTGGAACTCAACTCAAAAGAAAAAAATGTTAGGAGAAAAATAAATCAAATAAAATATAATATAATAAAATTGATTAAAAATATAAAATAATAAAATTTATATTTTAAAAAGAATGATAATCACATTCATTAATTAAGATGATATGATAGGTTTGTAAGTTTGTAAAGATAATAGATATCTTTACTTATTATATTAACTTTTTGAGATTAAAAAGTTTGTAATTTCTATGAATTTAAACAAAATATATGTAAATTCTATTACTTTTAACAATAATCCAACAAATCTATAACAAAACTTTAAAGTTATTATAATTACAAAAAATTACTTTTAAACTTATTTCTCCAGTTTATTTTATTTAATGTTGCTATCAAATAAACTTAGTTTATATTTGTTAGTTTCAATATTCAGAGTTTTAGAGATGGTTCTGCCATTGATCGTTAGGTACAAGCCTTTCTACAACTTCTCTGATGTAATTTGCAATTCGGGCTGACATAGATGAGTTTTAAATATTTGGTTATCAATGTTATAATATTGTGTAAATAATAAATACATACATAACTTGTATATTACAACATTACAAAATTTATGTCCAATTTGTAAATTGTCATATTATGCAATTCTGGAATTTTTTTTTTACTTTGAATTCAAAATCTGTGTTTTTGGGCCTCAATTGGGCTTGCTCTTGGGCTTTTCGGGAAGAAAACTGAAGCTATGAATGTTAAAATAAAAGCACCAACAACATTTAAATTAAAAAATTAAAAATAAACCAAATTATTAAAATTATCATAAATCACACAAGTACTTTACATGTCATTTTTTTCTTTATTGAAGCACTTGTAAGCGAAATCTAGTTCATATAAACTTTTAAATTTGAATAAATCAATTTAATATATTAAACTTATTTTTAAAAATAAAATTTTATTTTGATAGCTACCCGACAACACATAAATATGATAACATGTAACTTAAAATTAATGTAAGTTATATAATAATCTTAATTCAAAGAAGATAGAGAATTTGTTTTATGTTTGGGATTTGTTGTCATGCACAAACTATCTTTAATTATTGCATTTTTTAGCATAATAACACTAAATTATTATTATGAGATGCCTAAATCTAAAGTTAAAGATTCAATCCATAAGTATGTTGTGTAATATTATCTAACAAAAATCATTCTCTAATGTGTATTGTTCTCGTATCTTGTCTCAGAATTGGTTTGAGTTCATTCTGAACTCACAAATTAGTAATTATAAAAAAACTTGAGCTGATTAATAATGTCCTAGAATATGAGATTACTATATTTAGAGTCATGACCGCAAAAAGCTTAGGAAAATAAAATCACTTTACATAGTGATTCTAGGCTAGTGATCAATCTGTTTTTGGGAAAGTTTGAAGCAAAGGATGAAAAATGAAGGGGTACTTGGAGATATTAAATCATGAATGCTCAAATCTCTATGTTTGAGATCAAACAAATAGCTCGAAATAAGAATGATCACATTGATGCCTTGGAAACCTTAGCATCGGTAAGGGAGACCAAGCATAACAGAGTAGTGTCAATAACGGTTCTGGCATAAGCATCTTTGGAAGAGGCCAAAAGAAAGCTCAAGTGTGTAGATGCTCTCTCTATCACATGGTTCACCCCAATCTATAATTTCCTAGAGAAGGGGGACCTACTAAAAGATCTTAAGGCCAGGAAAGAAATTGAAGCTAAGGAAAATCAATACATGATTAAAGTAGGGAAACTATACCAAAAAACCCCCACTTGGTCCTAGCCTTTTATGTATAGCTAAAGAGGGATCTAAAAGGTTGATGTTTGAAGCACACGAAGAAGACTACGGTTTGTATTCTGGAGGTAGGTGATTATCACTAGGGGTGTGCAAAAAATCCGATCAATCTGATCCGATCCGTTGATTTTTCATCCAATCTAATCCGATGGTCGGATCGGATGTAAATTTTTTCCATCTGTTAAGTACGGATCGGATGGCAGATTTCACTACGATTCATCTGATCCGATCTGATCCGATCAAAATTAATTATATATATATATATAATTAATATATATTTATTTGATTTTTTAATATTTTTTAAGTCAAATAATTTTATGTTATGATTTATGTCAAAATTTAAAATTTTTATTTAAAAATAAAAAAAAATAGAGTTAATTAAGTTTATTGGTCGGATTGATCGGATGCCATCCGAATAATTTATGTATCGGATTGAGCGGATGTGAGAGTTGATCAGATTGGTTGCAGATTAGGATGCTTCAATCCGAGCGGATGGTCGGATCAGATCGGATGGGTATAAAATCAGCGTTTTTGATTCGATGAACAGCCCTAATTATTACAATGGATTATGAGATAGGGTTATTATTGGCCCACCATGCTAGCAGACTGCACCAAATACACTCAGAAATGCAATAAATGCCAAAGGTTTGTCCCAATGTCGCACACACCTCTGAATACCATGGTGGGGGTGGTGAATCCTTGACTCTTCTACAAGTGAGGACTTGAAATATTAAAACCTCTACCCTTAAGTATGGGCCAAAAGAAGTTTCTCCATATGGCCATTGGTTATTTTTAAAAATGGATCAAAGTAGAGCCCCTGGGAAGAATAAGATATGAAGAAATGATTCGATTCATATGGAAGTCCATAATTTTTCATTTCAACCTTCCCAAAGAGCTCATCACAGATAATGAGAGACAATTCATTGGCCGCAACATCAAATCATTCACCCTCAAATGCAATATTAAGATGTGTCAATCAATTCCATACTATCCCAAAGATAATGGTCAAGTAGAATCTTTCAATAAGATAATTATCAATCTATTGAAGAAGAGATTATAAAACACAAAAGAAAGATGGGTGGAAGAGCTTCCAGGTACGTTATGAGTTATTAGGATAAGCCCCAAGGAAAGTGCTAATGAGGCCTCTTTTTTCCTAGTCTATGGAACCAAGATAGTTATACCAACAGAGGTTACAATTCTTACTTCTAGATCAGTTCTAACTGAGGAATAAAACGAGGTGAGAAGAGCAACCAAATTGACTCTAATAGAGGATAAAAGAGATGAAACTTTAATAAGAATGGTCGAGTAAAAAAAAGTATTAGATTACTACAATAATATCGTGCATTTCAAAACATTTTTTGAGAGGTGGTTGGGTTCTCAAGATGATCTTCCCCAATAAAAAGGAACGGATGGTTGGTAAGATCGGTTGGGAGGGACCTTATCAAATAACGAATTAGATTTCTCTATTATGGTTTTTTAATCCTTATAAAATAATTAATTTTTTTTAAAATAATAATAACAAATGTATTTTTGTACATGATGGGTTAGAAACTAAAAAACCTATAAAAAATTGTTTACTAAATATAATTATTAAAGGAAGATGAGTTGTTACTATATAAGTTACTTTAAATTTAAAAAAAAATTGAAGTTTGCATCCATGGATATAGAATTGTGTTGTTTATTTAGGTTTATCCGTGGAATGCTTTTTCTTTTAAGGAAAATAAAATAAAGACACATAAATTAAAAATTAAAATTTTGATTTTGATTTTTAATGTAGATGAGTTATACGATATTATTTAAAAAAAAGTGAAACACTACTAAAGAAAAATAGAAACAAAGTAAAAAAAAACCCATAATAATATATAATGTTTTGTATTATTATAATTTGTTGAAACATTACTCAATTATTGATCAAGGAAAGCAAATGAAGTGGGCAACGTATATAATGCAAGGGAAGTGGGACCTAAATTACCGAACCAATCAAATGGGTAATTAAATGTTATTATAATAATATTTTATTAATAATAAATTTATTTTATAATAATAATATTAATTAAAATACTTATAAAAATAGAATATAATATAATAATACAATTGATTAAAAATATAAAATAATATACTTTACAAAATTTATATCATTGTATATACTTTCACTAGTTATATTAATCTTTTGAGATCAAAAAGTTTGTATTTTTTTTGAATTTTAACAAAATACTTGTAAAGTCTATTATGTAGTTCAACAAATCTATAAAAGTTATTATAATTACAAAAAATTACTTTTAAACTTATTTCTCGAGTTTATTTTATTTAATGTTGGTATCAAATAAACTTAGTATATATTGATTAATTTAAATGTTCAGAGTTTTAGAGATGGCTCTGCCATTGATCATTAGGTACAAGCCTTCCTACAACTTCTATGATGTAATTAGCAATTCGGGCTGACATAAATGAGTTTTAAATATTTAGTTATCAATGTTTTAAAATTATGTAAATAATAAATACATACATAACTTGTAAATTGTCATATTATACAATTCTGTAAATTTCTTTACTTTGAACTCAAAATCTGTGTTCTTGGGTCTCAAATTGGGCTTGGTCTTGGGCTTTTTGGGAAGAAAACTGAAGCTATGAACTTAGTACTCTTTTTTTAAGAAATTTTTTCATGAAATATTAAAATAAAAGCACCAACAACATTTAAATTAAAAAATTAAAAATAAACCAAATTATTAAAATTATCATAAATCACACTAGTACTTTACGTGTTAGTTTTTTCTTTATTGAAGCACTTGTAAGCTAAATCTAGTTCATATAAACTTTTAGATTTATTAAATCAATTTAATATATTAAAATTATTTTTAAAAATAAAATTTTATTTTGATAACTACCCAACCATACATAAATATGATAACATGTAATTTAAAATTAATGTAAGTTATATAATAATGTTAATTGAAAGAAGATAGAGGATTTGTTTTATGTATGGGATTTACGGTCATGGATAACCATTTTTAATTATTGCCTTTTTTAGCATAATAACACTAAATTATTATTATGAAATGCCTAAATCTAAAGTTAAAAGATTCAATCCATACGTGTGTTGTGTAATATCATCTAACAAAAACCATTCTCTAATGTGCATTGTTCTTGTATCTTGTCTCATAATCAATTTTATTTTATTTTGAGCTGAAAAATTAGTAATTGTATGGTGGGTGCTTTTGAATGCATTGTGATTTTATTTAAAAAGTCATGCGATGTTTTGGATTGGATTCGAGATCTTTTAATTTCGTAAAAATCTCGATTCTGATTAATGGTTCGCCAAGATGTTATTTCTCTTGCTCTGTAGGCACTCGATAAGGGGACCCATTGTCTCCATTGTTTTGTATTGTCGAAGATTCTTTTAGTAGGTACCATAGATCATTGGTTGATAAGGGTGATTCCTTCCAATTTGTTTCACCAATATGCAACATTGCATTAATCTTTGTTTGATATGAGGATAACCTTTTAATCATCGGTCGTACTTGCTCGTCAAACCTCTAAGTTTTATGATGCAGACCCTTTAGGCAAACAACTTAAGAACCCACAAACTCAAAGTAATAGAAACGATTGATTTGTTAAAAACGTGTTGAAAATGATCATATTAGAACCCTAAGAAAACAAAGTCTTAAAACCCAAACCTTGAGACGCTACAAAGGATGATCACTCCTTTTGATAAGTCAAATTCAAATATTTAATCAAGAATACAAGAAGGCAAAGCAAGAAGCTTTATGAAATTTTCTTTTCATTAATGAATATTCATTCTTTTCTCCAAATTACATAACTCTTATTCTATATAATTAAGAAACCTTAAAAGAAAAAACCTAGATGGAATGGGTATAATGGGCCTATTTAGTTATTGATTGGGCCAAATCTAACCTTAAAAATAAAAGTCTAAAAGACTTAAAATAAAAGCACAAAATTCACTAAAATAAAAATTGCTAAACATAAAAGGTCCATAATTAACTAAAACAAAAAATATTGCTTCTAAAACTAATCCTTGCATCAAATTTAATATTTCAAATATATCCCTTGTGTAGGATCTTGAGAATATTTATAAGATCTTGAGAATCTTAAGAATATTTATAAACATCAACTTGGTTAGCAGCTCAATCTCTATTATTTTATTTGAGGCTTTTCGATTTTATGAACACCTTTTGGGTTAGATGGTCAATTTGAATAAATCTTTTATTTACTTTAGAAAATGAGTGCCTTAGGCTAATGTCTCCTTACTTTGGGAAATAATTGGGATGCGTACTCGAGTTCATCTATGTCCTACTTAGTTGTGTATCAATCTTTTTTAGGGGACCCCTCGAAAGTATTGGTTTGAAGGATTGGTTGATAAATCTTTGCAAGAATCGAAGTATGGAAAGAGCTCGTACTTTCTCTAGTATGGTACTTGCTTTATTTCTTCGATCATTCATAGTATGTTTCTTCATTTCTTTTAGATACATAAAAGGCCAAAATTAATCTTGGATGACCTAACAACTGTCATCCTAATTTCTTCTGGTCAGAAAGATAGATAAACTTAATTAGTTCAGGTTGCTTAGAGGAATCGTTGATGTCTTTTGGTGGAAAAAGTTCTCAGATTACAAGATCTGAGTCTTTTAAATGAGTCCATCTTAAGAAATTTTTCCTAGTAGGTTATCATAGGGAACTCTAGCATGTAGTTTACTTACATAAATTATACTTGGATAGATTATGTTTGTTCCTCTGTCTGGTTGAGTTTACAACCCCATTACTTCACTCTTTTAAAGGAATCTAGATGGTTAGTTTATAAGAATTTTACATTGTGATATTGGATTGAAAATTAACTTGGGACTCCTCTAATTGAAATGATAGAAATCCGCCGATAGGTCCACCAATCCAATCGTTAGTGAGAGATTATTTACTAACAAATGGATGGCTTCTAGAAAATTCCTTTAAGGATGACTATATGGATATTGCTTCAGAGATTCGATTGATAATTATTGAGAGTGGTATGGAAAGTAAGTTTAGACATGCTCAATTAAGGGAGGATTCACTACCAATGAGGCTTATGATTCACTATGTGTAGTTAGAAAACTAAAGAGTTAGGGAAAGGTCATCTAGGCCTATTTTATATTGCTTGAATTTTCTATTTTATTCTGGCATGCTATTAAGAACAAACTCCCATTGGATTGCCAATTACAAAAGAGGGAGCATTCCTTTCCTTCCAAATGCTTCTTCTGTGGCTTAGTGAATGAAAATATATCTCATCTTTTTTGAGTTTTCATTTTGCAAGTGCATTATAGGACCTTTTATGCTTGTTTCATAGCAAGTGACTGCATACCGACTCTTCCATCTTTGACCTGTGGACAACTGCAATGTTAGCAGACTTTGGGTCTCAGCTCAATAATTTATGAAAAGTAGGAATTGTTTCTATCATCTAAGTGATATGGATAATCATACATGATTATCGTTTTGAGTAAAATTATACGACTTAAAGTTTTATATTTTTCATAGTTTGGTAAATTATCAATGAGGTGAGTCAATTCAAAATATAGTGGATGAACTTCAAATGTTCAAGCATTTATGGATACAAGGTGTCCCATGATGGGCTTCACAAATTGTAGAGGTTATTTGGAAGGTAGCACAATGGAGATAGATAAAGGTAAACATAGATAGTATTGATTTTGGATCACCAGAGACTTGACTACGTGTGCAAACATTTTTTCAAGCCTCTAGATTATATATTAAGGGATGTTTCTACATCCCACTTGGGGTCTCATATGCTTTTGAGGAGGAACCTGTGGTGACCCATCACGTGGTGATGTATACTGACAAGTTTGGTTAGAGTCAAACTCGACTTATGTTGTTGTTCTTTTTTAGACTTTCACTCTTGGTGTCATAGAGGTAGTATTTTTCTTGGAGTGACCGTTTAGAGAAAGTTACTTGTATGGAGTTTCATTATTTTCATATATGTAAAGAGGGTAACACTATAGCTAAGAGTATAGTATATTGAGCCCCTAATATTTATATAGCGATTTAGTGGTAGAATACCCGATATTCACTAGGTTTTTTTTATTTAGATGTTAGTACCAAGTTTAATTATAAGTTTTCTTGAGACTTATTTTATATATCTTTTTTTCTATTCATTTAATAGTCCTCTTATTTGAATGGCTAGATGAGGAGAGTAATAAGAAATTGTCAACTAGTTAGGATGTATTAGTATACCTATTGAGACATGTTAGCTACGAACTTTTATTAAAAAAATAATAAGCAATCATTGGACCCATTATACCAGTCATTTGGTAGCAAAGGAGATGACTTGTATCTTTTTAAATGTATGTTTAAATTTCCCTTCTCATAATCTAGAGAAATAAGTGTTGTAATTCTCGAAATAAATTATATGAATTGGAAGAAAAAGAAGAAGCAATTATTGAAAACATATCACAGATTGAGGCATCATTAATCAATGGAGATGAGAAACGTAATTATAATATATAAACATAAATTAATTATTAGTATGATATTTTTATTTACTTTATTGTTATAACATTAGTTATGTTTCTTAATAGTAGTGTACTTAAGTCACCGTATTTTTGTATCACTTTTTGAGAAAAAAACTTAATTAGGATTGTTTTGAAGCATAATAGCAGTGGCATTCAAGAGAAAAATGTTCAAAAAACAAAAACTAAAATAACTAAAATTTACAAATTAAAATGACTAAAGTATCCTTCTATACAACAAAATTATGTATCAGTTTAAAAATATAACAAATATATATAAAGAATCCTTACTACATTTCTTTTTCTTTCTAAACTAATATCCCTCTTAAAAAGGTTAAGAGATTAGGCAAATTTGGATTTACTTGTTCGAGAAATTTAATTGTACGTTGCAAAATTAAAGTGTAAATTAGTGTAAATATTTAATATAATATTTTAAATATTTATTTTTATCCATAATCTTCAAATCATTAAATGCATTTGATGAATAAATATACTATTAGGTTTTAAAAGCAAGAAAAAAAACGAGAAAAAAGAAGTAAATTGTGTAATCTAATTTAATGATGGTGACAATCTTGTCACAATATATCAAAATTACACAAACATAATACAAATTCAAATAGAACTATAAAACAACTAAAACACAATTATATTAGAATTTATTGATCGGGGTTATTTTATACATATATATGTACATTAATTTTCACATATTTACAATGAATTATTGTTTTCTATGCATTTTTTATGTTTATTTTGTATTATATAGATGTTTAGAGTCAAATTGAACAAAAAAGAAGAAGATAAAATATGTATTTAGAGAAAACAAAATAAAGGACTTTATTGATTGAAGAACGAGTACCTTATGGTGCCTAACCCATTTAAACCGTTCAAGCGAAGTCACCAAACCGAGATGGAAGGCGAAGCATCCTAAATATCCTACTTGTAGACCAGCCTGAGCTTAGTGATAAGCCCGAGCTCAATGATCAGCACGAGCTAGGATCGACCTCAACCCATGATATGCTATACTTTATAAGAATTATACCCTTCTAACATGTAATTATGTGTACACATTATGTAACTGACACTTATATCTGTAATGTTCTATTAATAGATGAATCTCTTATGGGATCTGATGAGGCAAAACCGACATCGCCGATTCTGCCAATACTTTGGTTTTATATTTATAAAACTCTCGCAAGTACACGAATCATTTCGTAGAAAAATGATAAGTATTCTCCCAAGGTCGATCTAAAGAAGGAATATATGTGGTTTTTAATTTATTATTCAAACTTTTGGAAACGAAATTAAATCCTAAACATTCTGTCACAATATTTGGGTTTTGTGTTTCTAACCTAATAACATAAAAATAAACATAGATACAGATTTATTAAACATTGATGCAAATTTTATCATTTATAATAGTAGAGTATTTATGGATATAATAACTAAGTAATTATGCTTGCTCATATTATTTAGGTTATTAAAGATATAAATTGATATTTATTGATTCTATCTTTTTATATGAATATCACCTTTTAGTGGGGTTAGATATTCTTTATTAACTAAACAAATCAATTAACACCTATGGGTGGGGTTGATAACTAATTTGGTTAATTAAAGTAATTCCTTCTTTTTAAGAGATTGAAAATGAACCATTTAAATGACACCTTTGGTGGGGTTAGACAGTTTAAACTTTATTCAAGGTGTCCAAATTAAACCTAAGAATTTAATTATCCGAGTACTAACTTTCAAGTTTTAAAACCACTACTGAAAACATGTTGTCAATACATTTTTAGATAATAATTCTTATAAAAACTTTTGAAATAGAGCTTCACTCTAACTACCGGGCGATTGTACCAACAAATAAAAAAGCACTACACTAAATCAGACTGGATAACTAAACCTTAAAATCTAATTTTCAGATTTAAGTTTGTAATGAAAAATAATATATTTCTCTCTAACATTCTTAATATAAAATCTTGAATAAAAATAAAATCAATTCATTTTAGAGATTTTTACCTATTTAATATTTCGCAAGCATAACAACGTTATTATTATATCGTGCTTACAAACAGCTAGAAAAGTTAAGTTTAATCACAGACAAATTAAATATAATATGTAAAAATAAATCATAAAAAATAACTGTAAAGAAAAAAAAAAATTATTACAATACTTTGATGCTATTCATGTTGCTGGAAAACCTCTAAACGGAATTTGCACTCCCATTTATTGAATCAAAAATCAAATAAATTACAAAAACATAACTAGTTCTTCTAAAAAAGAAAAGAACTCTAAAACTAAGAAAAACTAACTAAGAAAAGCTAAAACAAAAAAAAAACTTAAAAACTAAGAAATGAGAGAAAGAAAGAGAAGAGAAGATGTGTTTTGAGGTGTGTTTAGTTATGAAGAGAATGAGGGTATTTATAGGTGAGGATGGGTAGAAAAAGTCGGTGAAAAAATGATAAAAAATGGTGGAAACGCGGAGTAGTGATTGATGACATCAGCTTGACGTTGGGGGGTGGGGCGGCGCACGTAGATTGGGACAGATGGGCGCAGCAGCGCCCGCTGAAAGGGGCAAGGGTGCGCGCGCGGAAGGGAGCAAGGGCGTTCAAGGGACTGGGCGCTAGCGCACAGGGGACACATTTTGTCCAAATTTTCCATATTTGTTGACTTTTCCTCATTTATTTTTGAATATATTTGTGATGTATTGGCTTCAGTATTCCTTTTTGAGTCTTTAAGTTACATTTTTAAGCGAAAATACTTGAAAAATAATAAGAATACCCGTGATTCCGAAAAGACAAATATATATAAATATATGATAAAATCATATAAATATATATATTTTTAATCAATTAATGTGCATAAAATCATGGTAATTTTAGTGCTTTTTGAGCACTCATCACAACCCCCAACCAGCTTCTTGCTAGTCCCTTAGCAAGAGAAGCGATAAAAACTAAAAATTAAACTATCCTAAATCACTTCCGTGGATTGACACGGTTGCATTTAGCCTATGCAACAAGCCTTTAAACCCCTAGGTTACCCTAGTGGACGAGTTTGAGTCTCGTGAGGGTTTTCAGTAATGATACCCACAAACATTGAACTAAATGTAAAAATTAAAAGAAATAATAAAAACAGTCAACTTAAAAACTAAAATTACAACAAAATCAAAAATTAACTTTTAAGAATAAAAGAAAACAACATATCACAAAAATGTCTCATACTTTTTAATCTCCTTTAAGATCATAATTAAAATCTCAAGCATAAGTTATTTTAATCTCTTTAAACAATTATGATTTATTATAATAATTAGTCGAAAATCATTTTCATATTTCATATAAAAAATGTATCAATTTAATTTCACCCAATTTAAGTGTCTAGAATCTGAATTCGCTTCCACTCTATTCCTTACTAGTCAATACTCTCAAAACACTGAATCCTATGGGTTCAAACACTCATACTAATTTATATACGAAAGAGTTGATGAATAGAAATGAACTAATATGTTCGCATATGTATAAAGAATAAAGGCTCAAAGTGTTATTTTGATGTTGATCTCATGAAAGGAATCAAATGTATAAATTATAAAGATCATATATAAAAATTATTTTCATGCATAAATCAAACTCATTAAGAAAGAATTTCAAGATATATGCCTTTTACAAATGAAGAAAGTGCAATGACTTTTTAAGGAATTACTTCCTATATCTTTCTTTTGTAATTAGTCTTTACTCACGACTTTGTAGGCAATGTGGGTCATAGTTTCAAAAATATTTTTTTAAAGATAAAATAACATAATCAGTATTAACCAAGAGTGCTCCCAGGAAAGAATGATGGTATAAAGGCTCTTTAAAAACCATTCTTCTAGACATAAAAACGTTCACAGGAAATACTAGTAGCACAAAGGCTTCCAAGAACTAGTCTCCTAGACAAAACTCCCTTAGATCTTATATTCTCATGCTATTAAAATTAAGTTAATTAAGTTAAGTTAAGTAAAAATTTAAGTTAATTAAGTTAATAAAAATCTAAGTTAATTAAGTTAAATTAAGTAAAAATCTAAGTTAATTAAGTTAATAAAATCTAAGTTAATTAAGTTAAATAAAAATTAAGATAAAACATAGCTAAAAAAAATAAAAAAAATAAAAATTAATCAAAATAAAATAAAATAAATAAAATAAAATAAAATTGAAAAAGGTAAAAGAAAAAAAAATAAAAATAAAAATTGAATTTTTTTTTATATTTTATATTTTTTATATTTTAATTATTTGAAATTTGTAAATTTTTTTTATTATTTAGGAAAGTTAATTTTTTTATTATTCTCTCTCTCTCTTTTCAAATTTCAAGTTTCAAAATTATTTAACTATTCACGTTATAACTTTTTATTTTTTATTTTTTATTTTTTATTTTTTTAAAATTTTTATTTTTATTTATTTATTATTATTCACGTAAGTTTTTTTTTACTGCAAATTTCAAATTTCAAATTGCATAATTATTTTACTATTCACGTTATAATAATAATAATTATTTTTTAATTTAAAAATTATTATTTTTTCTTATGAAATTTGGAATTTGATTTTTTTTTTCAAATTTAAAATTTTAAAATTATTTTACTCTTCACGCTTTAATTTTTTTATTTTTTAAAAAAAAATTTAAAATTTTTATTTTTATTTATTTATTTATTAAGAAATTTGAATTTTTTTTTATTTTTTTTATTTTTTACTATTCATGAACGTAAGTTTTTTTAATTTTTTACTTTTTATTAGCTATTTTTTTGTTTTTTTAATCAAAATAAAAAAAATCACAATTATTTACAACACAAAATGTTTCTAAAATTTTGATAAATAATTTAAAAACACTATTCCTTCTCCGACAACGGCGCCAAAAACTTGATGCCATCCCTTACAACAGTACCAAAAAATTGATGAGGTAAAACTGGTATCGTCGATTCTGCCAATACTGTGGTTTTATATCTATAAAACTCTCGCAAGTGCACGAATCATTTCGTAGAAAAATGATAAGTATACTCCTAATTGTTTATTGAATCCATATCTATGTTTATTTATATTTTGTTATTAGGTTAGAACACAAAAACCACGTATATTTCTTATATTTCAAAAAAATAAATTAACAGTTAAGATTTAAAATTTAAAATTAAAAAAAAATTTACATAAAAAAACTATTCTTCTTCGTGAGTAGTAAAATATTTTTAAATAAAAATTTAAATTTAACTATTTAAAATTCAAAAAAAAAATTGTTACTTATCTCTAACAGTGAACAAAAAACATTTAAATTTAAAATTTAAAGTTAAGATTTATAATTTAAAATTAAAAAAAAATTAAACTGTTCTTGAACAGTAAATTACAAAAATTAAATTAAAATTTAAAATTCAAAAAAAAAATTTAATTGTTCTTAAATAGTAAAACAAAAAAATTTAAATTCAAAATTAAAAGTTAAGATTTAAAATTTAAAATTAAAAAAAAAATTAAATCGTTCTTGACAGTAAAACAAACAAAAAAAATAAAATTAAAATTTAAAAGTAACAAAAAAAACTGTTACTTATTGTGAACAGTAAACAAAAAAATTTAATTAAAAATTTAAAATTAAGATTTAAAATTTAAAATTAAAAATAAAACTTAATTTAAGATTTGATATTTAAAAATAAAAATATAAAAAGTTTTTACGAAAAAAAATATATATTTTATTTAATTTTTTTTGAAAAACAAAATATTTAACTTTTGATTTTCATTTAATTTTTAATTCTTATTTATTTGATTTGATTTACTTTTAATTTTTAATTTTACTTTTAATTATATTATTTTTTTAATTCTTAATTTTCATTTAATTTTTAATTGTTTTCTCTAATTTTTAATTTTTAATTTTCTTTTAATTTTTTAATTTAATGTTTTTTAAAAAACTTAATTTTTTAACTTAATTAATATAGATTTTTAATGTAACTTAATTAACTTAGATTTTTAACTTGTCTTAATTTATAAACTTAAATAATTTTTACTTAACTTAATTTATTAATTTAATTAATTTATATTTTTAATTAATTTAATTAACTTTAACCTTAATTTAATTTAATTTATTAATTTAATAAATTTAAATATTTACTAAATTAATGTATTAATTTAATAAATTTAAATATTTACTAAATTAATGTATTAATTTAATTAACTTAAATTTTGATTTGATTTAAACTTTGAATAACTTAATATATTAACTTAATTAATTTAAATTTTTACTTAATTTAATTTATTAATGTAATTAATTTTGATTTTAACTTAATTAAATTTCTTAACTTAATTAACTTAGATTTTAATAGCATGACAAGTAAACATCTAAAGGAATTATGTCTAGGAGATTAGTTCATGGAAACTTTTGTACCACTAGTCTCTCCTAAGAACGTTGTTCTGTCTAGGAGCACTCTTGGTTAATACTGATTATGTTATTTAACGTCGAAATTATAATAAAATAAAATAAAAATAAAAAAATTGCTCAAGCTATCTCTAAATTTTAAATATATTTAAATTACAATTTGTGATAAAAGGAGGTAGTTGGTTTGTTAGATCTAGGTACAAATGTGTTTAGATACATTACTTATTTGACTTGTACCTAGAAATGAGTTATCTAAAACCTACAATTGTGTCCCAAGTTTTAAGTAAAGATTTTTTTTGAAAATCAATAAAGGCATGACTGAAAAAGTATAGGTAGACAACCTTTTCGTACTTGTTGATTTGATTGACTCAATGATATGGGGACATTGACTTTACTTAAAATGAAATCCCCCAAGCTATGTCTTGCTAAGACGTTAAACTAAGAGTTGGATTTGAGACAACCCATCATTTTAGGTAATTTATTTTATTTGTTTAATTTAGTTTAATTGCATATGGATAATTGTAGAATTGTTAAAACTAAAAATATTTGTTGAGATATTAGAAGTTCACAGCGACCTGCTTGTGTGAACATTAATCACAAACATGATGGATGCATTTGCATTTCTTCATAACTACTTGCATATTTTCAAGAAATAGGTAAATTATCTTTTCTTTTCTCTTTAATTTATAATTGTTAGGTTGATGACAATGTAAGTTATAGGTTGTAGGTGGTGAAAATTATCACGCTTAATTTTAAAAATTTAACAATTTTAAAGATTTTTATATTTACATTTTCATTTTTATTGTGCTTGATTTTATTTTCTTTGTGTGATTTAATAATTTTTAGAATTTTAGGTTTGTTTTTTTAAAAAACAAATTTACAAAAATTTATCATTTCTTTAAATCAAATTTAAGTAAATAGTTAGGTTTTTTGCATTGTTAGATTAAGTTTTGAAAACATATAATGGAGTATATGATAATTAGTTACTTTGTGTTATGACTAGTATTTCTTGATAAGATGTGTGTTGTCTCTTTTATAAGAGCATAAAACGTGCAAGTATACACGGTCATAAATAATAAAATTTGTAAGTAAAGTATCATTCCCACGGAGATTTATTAGTACAGTTTGTTGAGTACTAAAATTATATCTCTCTGATTTTATCCATAACGATCGTTGATTTAGAAAAAGGTTTAAGAAAAAGGTTTTATAACAAAATAAAAGAAATCTAGGATTGCATTTTTTCACCAAATTAATCCACTCTAATCATATTATTTTCTCTTGATATATATATTTTTAGTACATTTAATTTGTCAACCGAAAACTTCTAATTTTATCCATACATCTCTTCCGAGCTCTGTATAGACACAACTCGTTAAATTAATTCACTATATTCCTATGAGAATTAATTTCACCAAGATTCATTACGTTCTAAGTTTTCAAATGGCCACACATACAATTAGGGTATATTCATATCCTTCATCATACATGTCATTCTATCCATGAGCAATATACACAAAAATGCCTCTTCCAAGTTTATTTAAGTGCCACGGATCATTTTGATAAAATTTGTAAATAATCAAAAAGCATTAAGCACAGATAGAATAAACAAATCGAACGTCTTATAAATCTTTCAAAAATAATTAAAATCAAAGCTTCATAAATTTAGATAAAATGCAACCCTAGAAAAATTAAATTACTTCATTAATTAAAATTAAAATTACAGCAGTTAAGGAATTTCGAATAAGAACACAAAGAAAATTAAAACTTCATCTCTTCTCTAAATTTTTGGCACACGTGGAACACAACAGAAGCCAAAATGGCTTCTGCGTGTACCACTGTCTAGAACCCAAACTCTACAAAAATTCCCCAAACTCTCAACTTAATATCTCCTATTTATAGCTAAAATAATACATCAAAAATATTAAAATATCATACACACGTAACAATTTGTATCGAAAATAAAACCCCATCATTCTCCTTAAAATCCGCGGCCACGCGAAAATCGAATTTCTTATTTTACTTCACGCGTGAGACAGGGCACCGTTTCTGTATTTTCTTAATTCATTGTGCGTGCCACGTGTCAGATTCGGATTCGATGCAAGAACTGGTGGGACACGTGGCAGCAGATCATTGAATATCAAGGATGGGCTCACGTAGAATTTCCACACCGGATTGCGGCGTGAGAAACGTGGGAGACAACGGCGCAACGTGGGCGTGATCATGCGCTTTCACGCTCATTATAATCTACCACATGTCCCTTTTATATCTATCAGCGAATCATTTTATGACACGCGGCATGTTACAATGAGCGTGAAAGCCTAGGATCACGCCTGCGTTGCAGCCGTTGTCTCCCACGTTTCTCGCGCCACAATCCGGTGTGGAAATTCTACGTGAGCCCATCCTTGATATTCAATGATCTCCTGCCACAAGTCCCACCAGTTCTTGCATCGAATCTGACTCTGACACGTGGCACGCACAATGAATTAAGAAAATACAGAAACAACGCCCTGTCTCACGCGTGAAGTAAAATAAGAAATTCGATTTTCGCGTGGCCGTGAATTTTAAGGAGAATGTCGGGGTTTTATTTTCGATATAAATTGTTACGCGTGTATGATATTTTAATATTTTTGATGTATTTTTTTAGCTATAAATAGGAGATATTAAGTTGAGAGTTTAGGGAATTTTTGTAGAGTTTGGGTTCTGGATAGTGGTACACGCAGAAGCCATTTTGGCTTCTGTTGTGTTCCACGTGTGCCAAAAATTTAGAGAAGAGATGAAGTTTTAATATTCTTTGTGTTCTTATTCGAAATTCCTTAACTGCTATAATTTTAATTTTAATTAACGAAGTAATTTAATTTTTCTAGGGTTGCATTTTATCTAAATTTATGAAGCTTTGATTTTAATTATTTTTGAAAGATTTATAAGACGTTCGATTTGTTTATTCTATCTGTGCTTAATGCTTTTTCATTATTTACGAATTTTATCAAAATGATCCGTGGCACTTAAATAAACTTGGAAGAGGCATTTTTATGTATATTGCTCATGGATAGAATGACATGTATGATGAAGGATAGGAATATACCCTAATTGTATGTGTGGCCATTTGAAAACTTAGAACGTAATGAATCTTGGTGAATTTAATTCTCATATGAATATAGTGAATTAATTTAATGAGGTGTATCTATACGGAGCTCGAAAGAGATATATGGATAAAATTAGAAGTTTTCGGTTGACAAATTAAATGTACTAAAAAAATATAAATCAAGAGAAAATAACATGATTAGAGTGGATTAATTTGGTGAAAAACTGCAATCCTAGATTTCTTTTATTTTGTTATAAAACCTTTTTCTTAAACGTTTTTCTAAATCAACGATCATTATGGATAAAATCAGAGAGAAATAATTTTAGTACTCAACAAACTGTACTAACAAATCTCCATGGGAATGATACTTTACTTACAAATTTTATTATTTGTGACCGTGTATACTTGCACGTTTTATGTTCTCTAAATGAGAGAATAAGTTTTTGGCGCCGTTGCGGGGGATTTGTTTTACTATTTTCATTATTGATATTAATACCAATCAATCTGATTTTAATTAAAAAAATTTATGTTAAATGTTGCTTGTTTTATTTATTTTTCAATTTTTCAAGTAAGTTGAGATTTTGTTTCACACACAAATCTTAACTTACAAAAAGAAAAAAAACAAAAAAAAAGGATTTTATTGTTATTATTGTTGTTGCTTGTTTTATTTTATTTTGAAATTTTCTCTTGAGTTGAGATTTTGTTTGACACACAAATCTTAACGCACAAAAAGAAAAAAACAAAAAAACATTTATGGTTATTTTTGCTTGCTTAATTTATTTTTCAATTTTCTCGTAAGTTGAGATTTTGTATGACACACAAGTCTTAGCTAACAAAAAGAAAAACAAATTGAGAAGTCAAGTTGGTGACTATAAATCAAGCGCTTCTTGGGAGGCAACCCATTTGTTTTTTTTATTTTCCCATGTATTTGTGTTTATTTTTTGGTATGTTGTTATTTTATTTCTTTTTTTTTCGTATGTGCAAATTGGAGTAAGTGAAGCTATTTTGGGATTAACCATTCAAACCAAACCAGGAAGTTTCTTTAAACCCATCTCATATGTTCAATTTTAACACATTGAGGACAATGTGTATATTAAGTTTGGGGGTGGTAGATATATTGAACGTAATTAAAATACTCTCTGGATGTTCTTGCTTGTGAAATTTGTTTTTTTGTTTGGTTGATTGAAGATATTTTGCTATGAATAGTGATTTATTTTTGTTTCTTCGATTTAAATGAAGCATATCTCTTTGAAAAATTTGAATATTGTCTAAGTGATGAATAATTTTTACGTATGTTTCATTTTTACAAAGATATATATTTATGAGCACTAGTCTTGATTTTTGAGTAGCTATGATAATTTAGAGAAGGTTTATGTGAGTATGGAATTCGATTGATATTTGTGGTGTCATGTTTCTTAGAATTTGTTTGATTTTCTCTCGAGGGGAATTTATAGATAACATTTAAACTAAGAAAATGATTTAGGCCATCTTTGGATCGTTTGAGCCTTTCTATCTACCTTCACATGCGTTATCCATAGTAGACCCTTTTTGAGCTTCAAAGTTTATATATATATTTTTATCTCATTTCAAAAGCCTACCAAAAAAAATATATGTGTGTAGATATATCTATTTTTCTTATCTCACTAACATGTGACAATTGTTAGTAAATTATTAAAGATATATCATGAAAAAAAGAGGGTACTAAAAAAAAGAAAAAAATAGCAGAAAAGAAAACAAAAAAAAAAAACAGATTCTGAAAAAAAAAGAAAAAAGAAAAAAAGCGAGGATGGTATGTGATGATAAATCCCAAATTGGGAAGTAATTATTGTGATGATAGAAGTTATCTTTTTCAATCCTAAAATGTTATGCTTGGGAAAAGTTTTTGAGCTAAATATTATCCTTTATCCTACCTTTACCTAAGCCATACATTATAAGCTTAATAAATTCCTATTGATTTGGTGTTTTGTGTTTGTCTAAATTAGTGGAGAGAGAAATGAAAAATAAACTATGAGATTTGTGATTTCATTAAAATTTGTTTGATTTTATATTTGCATAAACTCATCCGGATTGCATGTGATGAAATTTGAAAAGACTTCACACACACACTTAAAGTTCATTGTGAAAACGTTATATACTTTTAAATTGATTTTGATGCTTAGATAAAATTCTTTTATTTCTTTGAGTTATGTAATTTCGAAAGATTAAAAAGAAATATTTTGAAAATCACTAATTTAAATGCAGTTATCTTTGTTTTATTTCCTTCCTTTTGCTCGAGGACTAGCAAAAACTTAACTTTGGGGGTGTTGATAACTGTATTTTATATAGTTATATTCATCAATTTTATTAATTATAATTGCTATGTTCTTTACATTTTTGTGTAATTTTATTGAAATAAATTAATATTTACCTTTTATGTGTTAAGAAATACATTTTTAATAAAATTAAATAATTTGAATCGAAATTGTACTTAATTTCAAATTTATGTCCACAAATATAATTTCAAATAATAGAGTTCTTAATTACAATTTATTAAAGTGGAAAATATAATTTAAATTAAATTTGGGCTTAACTGTAATTAAAGAAAGTTTGAAATATAATTTGAATTAAATTTGTGGGGCAAAATACAATTAATTAAAGTTTAATTTTTGTGCAGGAGAGACGAATTTCACGTGTAAAATCACTACGTGAACCATCAGATTAGAGAAGAAACGTCCAGATGCGCGCGTTGCAAGCACAGCCGACCAGCGCGAGTGGATGCAGGATTCTATCTATCACGTGGCTCGGTGCGCTGAGTGGAGCCCACCTGTCTGATGCATCGTAGTCGCTATCCCCCACATTCATGGCCCTTTTTCCCGTGCGGTCGATCCACGTGTGCCCGGTTATTCCATGAACCATAATCTGCCAAGTGTCCCATTTATATCTATATAGTTATTTTCACCTATTTTATTAATTATAATTGCTATGTTCTTGATATTTTTGGTTAAATTTAGGTAAATAAATTAATATTTTCCGTTTATTTGTTAAGCAATATATTTTTAAGAAAATTAAATATTTTGAATCGAAAACGTACTTAATTGAAAATTTATGTATAAAAATATAATTTCAAATAAAAGAGTACTTAATTGCAATTTATAAAAAGTTTAAAAATATAATTTAAATTAAAGTTGGGCTAAATTTTAATTATTAAAAGTTTAAAATTTAATTTAAATTAGAAAAGGGCTTTATTGTAATTAAAAAAAGTTTAAAAGGTAATTTGAAATATATTTGTGGGTTAAAATGCAATTAAGAAAAGTTATTTTTCTACGCAAGAGAGAAGAATCCATGCGTCATCATCCACGCGTACAACGTGGACCGTCAGATCAAAGCATAAACGATTAGGATGCGCTCATGTCTATACGGAGCTCGGAAGAGACGTATGGATAAAATTAGAAGTTTTCGGTTGACAAATTAAATGTACTAAAAAAATATTAATAAAGAGAAAATAACATGATTAGAGTGGATTAATTTGGTGAAAAACTGCAATCCTATATTTCTTTTATTTTGTTATAAAACTTTTTCTTAACTTTTTCAAATCAACGATCGTTTTGAATAAAATTAGAGAGAAATAATTTTAGTACTCAACAAACTATAGTGACAAATCTCCGTGGGAACGATAACTTACTTATCAAATTTTATTACTTGTGACCGTGTATGCTTGCACGTTTTATGTTCTCTAAATGAGACAACAAGTTTTTGAGTATACACATTGTCCTCAATGTGTGAAAGTTAAAGAACATAAAGCGTGCAAGTATACACGGTCACAAGTAATAAAATTTGTATGTACAGTATCGTTCCCACGGAGATTTGTCATTATAGTTTGTTGAGTACTAAAATTATTTGTCTCTGATTTTATCCAAAACGATCGTTGATTTAGAAAAAAGTTAAGAAAAAGGTTTTATAACAAAATAAAAGAAATCTAAGATTGTAGTTTTTCACCAAATTAATCCACTCAAATCATTTTATTTTCTTTTGATTTATATTTTTATAGTACATTTAATTTGTCAACCGAAAACTTCTAATTTTATGCATACATCTCTTTCGAGCTCCGTATAGACACACCTTGTTAAATTAATTCACTATATTCCTATGAGAATTAAATTCACCAAGATTCATTACGTTCTAAGTTTTCAAATGGCCACACATACAATTAGGGTATATTCCTATCCTTCATCATACATGTCATTCTATCCATGAGCAATATACACAAAAATGCCTCTTCCAAGTTTATTTAAGTGCCACAGATAAATTTGATAAAATTCGTAAATAATCAAAAAGCATTAAGCACAGATAGAATAAACAAATCGAACGCCTTATCAATCTTTCAAAAATAATTAAAATCAAAGCTTCATAAATTTAGATAAAATGCAACCCTAGAAAAATTAAATTACTTCATTGATTAAAATTAAAATTACAGGAGTTAAGGAATTTGAGATTAAGAACAAAGAAAATGAAACCATTTCTTAGCACAAATATTTGGCACACGTAGAACACGACAGAAGCCATTTTTGGCTTCTGCGTGTTCCAACGTCCAACCCAAAACACTACAAAAATTCCCCAAACTCTCAACTCCCAAACTCTATCATAATATCCCCTATTTATAACATCAAATTTCTAGAAAAAATACATTTAAAAATATATATATTTTTAATACGCGGGGGACAAATATGTATGGAGAAAATAATTAAATAATGCACGTAGGGGACAAAAAAATATCGAAAACGATAAATTGGGAACGTGCGCGTCGTTGTTTCTTTTTCAATTCATGCTGCACGCGTCGCGATATTATTCGCTGAAATCTGAAGTGGGACACCTGGTAGCATATCATTGGATATCAAGGACGGGCGCACGTAGAATTGCTGCACGGGATCTGAGCGCAAGAAACGTAGGGGACAGCTGCTGGAACGCGTGCGTGATTCTACATTTTTGCACTCACCAAAACATTGACACGTGTTAGAACCTGATTGGATAAAATATAAAGTGGTAACCGTGGCAGTTTTCTATTCGCTGGATAAACGGGCGCATGTGAAAACAGCCGCACTAGATCATGCCTTCAAAATGCATCAGACATGTGGGTCCCACCCTGTACGCTAGCCTACAGGGTAGGTGGGCCCCACTCGGGCACCGAGTCACGTGATAGAGGAAACCCTGCACCCACTCTCTTTGGTCGGGTTTGAAAGACACGAGTGCATCCTAATCGTTTATGCTTTGGTCTGACGGTCCACGTTGTATGCGTGGATGATGACGCGTGGATTCTTCTCTCCTGCGCAGAAAAATAACTTTTCTTAATTGCATTTTAACCCACAAATATATTTCAAATTACCTTTTAAAATTTTTTTAATTACAATAAAGCCCTTTTCTAATTTAAATTAAATTTTAAACTTTTAATAATTAAAATTTAGCCCAACTTTAATTTAAATTATATTTTCAAACTTTTTATAAATTGCAATTAAGTACTCTTTTATTTGAAATTATATTTTTATACATAAATTTGCAATTGAGTACGTTTTCGATTCAAAATATTTAATTTTCTTAAAAAATATATTGCTTAACAAATAAACGGAAAATATTAATTTATTTACCTAAACTTAACCAAAAATATCAAGAACATAGCAATTATAATTAATAAAATAGGTGAAAATATCTATATAGATATAAATGGGACACGTGGCAGATTATGGTCCAAAAATATTATTTTCTCTTATAAAACAAATAAGAAGAAGAATATAAGAGAAAGAAAGAAAATAATAGAAAGAAAGAGAGAAAAGAAAAATGAATAGTATAATCTATATACTATAACAAAAAAAATCCTAAACAGCTGTGAGAAATGGTTTAATGCAAAAGCAAATATAGGAAGTAATTCCCTAAGAACTTATTGCATATTCCTACATTTTCTAAAAGGCATATTAGTTGATATTTTTATTTGATGAATTTGATTGATCAATGAAAGTAATGTATAATATTTTATAAATCCTTACATTTGATTCCTTTCATGAGATTAACGTTAAAATTATACTTTGAGCCTTTCTTCTTTATACATATGCGAACATATTAGTTCATTTCTATACATCAACTCTTTTGCATATAAATTAGTATGACTTTTTGAACCTATATGATTCAGTGTTTTGAGAGTATTGACTTGTGAGGAATAGAATCAAAGCGAATTCTAATTTCTAACACTGAAATTGGATAAAATCAAATTGATACATTTTTTGATATGGAATATGAAAATGATATTCAACTAATTATTATAATAAATCATGAATGTTTAGAAAGTTGAAATAACTTAATTTTCATTATGAAGTTTAAAAGAGATTATAAGCATGATATATTTTTGTATTTCACTTTTTATTTTATGTTAGTTTTTTTACTTTATTTTAAATTTTAGTTAACTTCTTATTTTATTTGTTTTAGACAGTTTAAACTTTATTCAAGGTGTCCAAATTAAACCTAAGAATTTAATTATCCGAGTACTAACTTTCAAGTTTTAAAACCACTACTGAAAACATGTTGTCAATACATTTTCAGATAATAATTCTTATAAAAACTTTTAAAATAGAGCTTCACTCTAACTACCGGGCGATTGTACCAACAAATAAAAGAGCACTACTCTAAATGAGACCGGATAACTAAACCTTAAAATCTAATTTTCAGATTTAAGTTTGTAATGAAAAATAATATATTTCTCTATAACATTCTTAATATAAAATCTTGAATAAAAATAAAATCAATTCATTTTAGAGATTTTTACCTATTTAATATTTCGCAATCATAACAACGTTATTATTATATTATGTTTACAAATAGCCAGCAAAGTTAAATTTAATCAAAGACAAATTAAATATAACATGTAAGAATAAAGCATAAAAAATAACTGCAAAGAAAATAATATCCTTACAGAACTTCGATGCTATTCCCGTTGCTGGAAAACCTCCAAACGGAATTTGCACTCCCATTTATTGAATAAAAAAGAAAATAAATTACAAAAACATAACTAGGTCTTCTCAAAAAGAGAAGAACTCTAAAACTAAGAAAACAAATTAAGAAAAACTAAAAACTAAGAAAGAAACTATGAGAAGCTTAAAAACTAAGAAATGAGAGAAAGAAAAAGAAGAGAAGATGTGTTTTGAGGTGTTTTTAGTTATGAAGAGAATGGGGGTATTTATAGGTGAGGATGGGTAGAAAAAGTGGGTGAAAAAATGGTGGAAACGCGGAGTAGTGATTGATGACATCATTGATGATGTCAGCTGATGAGTGCTCAAAAAGCACTAAAATAACCATGATTTTATGCACTTTAATTGATTAAAAATATATATATTTATATGTTTTATCATATATTTATATAAATTTGTCTTTTTCGGAATCACGGGTATTTTTATTGTTTTTCAGGAATTTTGGCCTAAAAACGCAATGTAAAGACTCAAAGAAGAATACTTGAAGCAATACATCACAAATAAATTAATAAATAAGTGGAAAAAGGTCAACAAACATGGAAAAATTGGACAAAATGGGTCGAAAAGGTCAAAAATGTCAAAAGGCAAAATCGCGCGTCGCCACCAAATTTACAAATTACCGCTTGGCTAGCGCTTAACGCCAGAGTTGCGCATACTACAAGGCTTCAGCTGGCGCATAGCTTGGCATCGCTTACGCTGCTGAAGGCATAGCCTTGTCATTATAAGGCTTGCTTCAAGAATAGCTACAATAACGCTTTGACCCATTTTTCACGTACGGCATTTCATGACGTCATGCCGACGTCATTGATGACCTCAAGAGGTCCAAAACACGCTTTTATTTTTTAATATTTTTTTAACATTTTCTTAATCATTTTTTCTCTCCATCCTCACCTATAAATACCCCTTCCATTCACTTCAAAACACACCTCAAAACCTCACTTCTCTCTTCTTTCTTTCTCATTTCTTAGTTTTTGACTTTTCTTTAGTTTCTTTCTTAGTCTCTAACCTTTTCTTAGCTTCTCTCTTACTTTTTAGTTCAATTGTCTTAGGTTTAGAGTTCTTCTCTTTCTGAGACGAACTTGTAATGTTTTTTGTAATAATTTAGATTTTTGATTCAATAAATGGAAGTGCAAATTCCGCTTGGAGGTTTTCTAGCAACGGAATAGCGTCAAGTTCTGTAAGGATTTTATTTTCTTTACGCTATTTTTATGCTTTATTCTTACATGTTATATTTAATTTGTTCATGATTAAATTTAACTGCTAGTCGCTTATAATCATGATATAATAATAACGTTGTTATGCTTGCGAAATATTAAATAGGTGAAAATTTCTAAAATGAATTGATTTTATTTTTATTCAAGATCTTTATATTAAGGATGTTAGAGAGAAATATATTATTTTTCATTACAAACTTAAATCAAAGTTAGACTTTAAGGTTTAGTTATCCGGTCTAATTTAGAGTAGTGCTCTTTATTTGTTGGTACAATCGCCATTAGTTAGAGTGAAGCTCTATTTCAAAAGTTTTTATAAGAATTATTATGTGGAAATGTATTGACAACATGTTTTCAATAGTGATTTTAAAACTTGAAAGTTAGTACTCGGATAACTAAATTCTTAAGTTTAATTTGGACACCTTGAATAAAGTTTAAACTGTCTAACCCCACCAAAGGTGGCATTTAAATGGTTCATTTTCAATCTCTTAGAAAAAGGAATTAATTTAATTAACCAAATTAGTTATCAACCCCACCCATAGGTGTTAATTGATTTGTTTAGTTAACAAAGAGTATCTAACCCCACCAAAGGTGGTATTCATACAAAAAAGAGAGAATCAATAAAATATCAATTTATATCTTTAATAACCTAAATAAAATGAGCAAGCAGAATTAACTTAGTTATTATATCCATAAATACTCCACTATTATAAATGATAAAATTTGCATAAATATGTATTGAATCTATGTTTATTTTTATGTTAGTAGATTAAAAACACAAAACCCAAAATATCGTGACAGGATGTTTAGGATTTAATTTCGTTTTTAAAAATTTGAATAATAAATTAAAAACCACATACATTCCTTCCTTAGATCGACCTTGGGAGTATACTTATCATTTTCTACAAAATGATTCGTGCACTTGCGAGAGTTTTATAAATATAAAACCAAAGTATTGGCAGGATCGGCGAAAACCGAACACTGCCAGCGTGCACGGGCCCGCGTGGCATGGGGTGCTGGGGCGCGCGCTTGATGAGCAGAATCGTGATCGCCAAATACTTTGATGCCATCCCCGCAACGGAGTCATCCCCGGCAACGGCGCCAAAAACTTGATGAGCGAAAACCGACATCGCCGATTCTCGCAAATACTTTGGTTTTAATATTTGTAAAACTCTCGCAAGTGCACGAATCATTTCGTAGAAAATGATAAGTATACTCCCAAGGTCGATCTAAGGAAGGAATGTATGTGGTTTTTAATTTATTATTCAAACTTTTAAAAACGAAATTAAATCCTAAACATCCTGTCACGATAGTTTGGGGTTTTGTGTTTTTAATCTAATAACAGAAAATTAAACATAGATTCAATAAACATTCATGCAAATTTTATCTTTTATAAATAGTGGAGTATTTATGGATATAATAACTAAGTTAATTATGCTTGCTCGTATTATCTAGGTTATTAAAGATATGAATTGATATTTATTGATTCTCCCTTTTTTGTATGAATACCACCTTTGGTGGGGTTAGATATTCTTTGTTAACTAAACAAATCAATTAACACCTATGGGTGGGGTTGATAACTAATTTGGTTAATTAAATTAATTCCTTTTTCTAAGAGATTGAAAATGAACCATTTAAATGCCAACTTTGGCGGGTTAGGCTTTTAAACTTTATTCAAGGTGTCCAAATTAAACCTAAGAATTTAGTTATCCGAGTACTAACTTTCAAGTTTTAAAACCACTACCGAAAACATGTTGTCAATACATTTTCAGATAATAATTCTTATAAAAACTTTTGAAATAGAGCTTCACTCTAACTACCGGGCGATTGTACCATCAAATAAAAGAGCACTACTCTAAATCAGACCGGATAACTAAACCTTAAAATCTAATTTTCAGATTTAAGTTTGTAATGAAAAATAATATATTTCTCTCTAACATTCTTAATATAAAATCTTGAATAAAAATAAAATCAATTCATTTTAGAGATTTTCACCTATTTAATATTTCGCAAGCATAACAACGTTATTATTATATCATGATTATAAATAGCTAGCACAGTTAAATTTAATCACAGACAAATTAAATATAACATGTAAGAATAAAGCATAAAAATAATCGTAAAGAAAATAAAATCCCTACGTAACTTCGACGCTATTCCCGTTGCTAGAAAACCTCCAAGCGGAAATTGCACTTTCATTTATTGAAACAAAAATCTAAATTATTACAAAAACATAACTAGTTCTTCCCAAAGAAGGAAGAACTCTAAAACTAAGAGAATCTAGCTAAAACATAAGAAAAACTAAAAAAAACTAAAAACTAAGAAATGAGAGAAAGAAAGAAGAGAGAAGTGTGGTTTTGAGGTGTATTTTGAAGTGAATGGAAGGGGGGTATTTATAGGTGAGGGTGGAGAGAAAAAATGATTAAAAAAATGTTAAAAAAATATTAAAAAATAAAAACGTGTTTTGGACCTGCTGAGGTCATCAATGACGCCAAGATGACGTCATGGGCGGCCGCACGTGAAAAATGGGTCAAAACGCATTGGCGCGCTGGCCGGGCCGGCCGCTGGCCAAGGCCGGGCCGAAGGCCGCGCGCAATCCTGCGGCGTGAATACAGCCGCGCTGCAGCGCGCGCGAAGGTGCATCAACGCGCGCTGGCGCGCGCCTGGGCGCCATGCCGCGGCCGGGCGTCAAGGCTGCGGCGCGCGTTTTTCCGTCTTTTGACATTTTTGACCTTTTCGACCCATTTTGTCCAATTTTTCCATGTTTGTTGACCTTTTTCCACTTATTTATTAATTTATTTGTGATGTATTGCTTCAAGTATTCTTCTTTGAGTCTTTACATTGCGTTTTTAGGCCAAAATTCCTGAAAAACAATAAAAATACCCGTGATTCCGAAAAAGACAAATTTATATAAATATATGATAAAACATATAAATATATATATTTTTAATCAATTAAAGTGCATAAAATCATGGTTATTTTAGTGCTTTTTGAGCACTCATCACGCGGCTGGGCAGCGGGGCGCGATTTCCGTCTTTTTTACATTTTTGACCTTTTCGACCCATTTTGTCCAATTTTTCCATGTTTGTTGACCTTTTCCCACTTATTTATTAAAATATTTGTGATGTATTGCTTCAAGTATTTCTCTTTAAGTCTTTAAATTGCGTTTTTAAGCCAAAATACCTGAAAAACAATAAAAATACCCGTGATTCCGAAAAAGACAAATTTATATAAATATATGATAAAACATATAAATATATATATTTTTAACCAATTAATGTACATAAAATCATGGTTATTTTAGTGCTTTCTGAGCACTCATCATATCGAAACAACTATTATAATATATCAAATCACAGCTCTTGTAGCATTACACAATATGATATTTCCTGCCCAAGGAAACTCATTTTTGTACCCAAATTCCATCAATTACATCACTTACCATGTGTTGAAAATTTTTTGTCGCACCATTTTCATTTTACTTAGTTTCGGTTGTATTCATTTGACCTATAAATAGGATATTGGTACCGACATTAGGTTCTTTATTTATGTGTTCAATCAGTCTTTATTCTTCAAAAAAAATAAGAGAGGAGCAAAAAAAAAGGGGATGTTGTTCACATTTTAAAAAACAACAAAACATTTCATTAATATGAGTTGCAACATTTAACAGCGATAAGTTTTCACTCAGATATCAAAATTACTATTATAATATCTCAAATCCCAAATATTATTGACTAACACAATATGATTTTGGTCTCACAAAGGATAATGATTTTTGTAAGCAAATTCCATCATTTACATCACTTACTGATGGTTTAAAGTTTTTGTCGCACCTTTTTCTTTTAATTGCTTTCTGTTTTATTCTATAGAGCCATAAAGGAGATTTTGTTACTGAGTTAGGGTTATTTATTTATGTGTTCCATCAGTCTCTATTCTCCAAAAAAAAATAATAGAAGAGAAAAAGAAAGGGGATGTTGTTTGCATTTTCAAAAATTAAAAAGAAATTAATAAGTATGAGTTGTAACTTGTAACGTAAATAACTTTTCCCTCTGTTTTCGAAACAACTATTATAATATATATGAAATCATAGCTATTATCGACTTTCAAAATATTATTTGGTCTCAAAAAGGAAACTTATTTTTGTACCCAAATTCCATCATTTACATCACTTACCGAGGGTTTAATTTTTTTGTCGCACTATTTTCATTTTACTTACTTTTGGTTTATTCAATAGAGCTATAAAGGGGATATTTATACTGAAATAGGGTTCTTTATTTATGTGTTCCATCAGTCTTTATTCATCAAAAAATAATAAGAGAGGAGAAATAGAAAGGGGATGTTGTTCACATTTTGAACTACAATAAAACATTTGATGAATATGATTTCCAACTTTTAACGGTGATAACTTTTTACTCATGTATCGAAATGACAATTATAATATATCAAATCATAGCTCTTATCGACTTACACAATATGATTTGGTCTCACAAAGGAAACACATTTTTGTAAACAAATTCCATCAATTACATCACTTATCGTGTGTTGAAATGTTTTTGTCGCACCATTTTCATTTTACTTACTTTCGGTTGTATTCATTTGACCTATAAATAGGATATTGGTACCGACATTAGGTTCTTTATTTATGTGTTCAATCAGTCTTTATTCTTCAAAAAAAATAAGAGAGGAGCAAAAAAAAAAGGGGATGTTGTTCACATTTTAAAAAACAACAAAACATTTCATTAATATGAGTTGCCACATTTAACGGCGATAAGTTTTCACTCAGGTACCGACATTGGGTTCTTTATTTATGTGTTCAATCAGACTTTATTCTACAAAAAATATAAGGGTGGAGAAAAATAAAGGGGATGTTGTTCACATTTCAAAAAACAACAAAACATTTCATTAATATGAGTTGCAACATTTAACAGCGATAAGTTTTCACTAAGGTATCAAAATGACTATTATAATATCTCAAATCCCAAATATTATCGACTAATACTATATTATTTTGGTCTCACAAAGGAGAATGATTTTTGTAAGAAAATTCCATCGGTTACATCACTTACCGACGATTTAAAGTTTTTGTCGCACCATTTTCTTTTAATTGCTTTCTGTTTTATTCTATAGAGCTATAATGGAGATTTTGTTGCTGAGTAAGGGTTCTTTATATATTTTTTTCGTCAGTCTCTATTCTCCAAAAATAAATAATAGAAGAGAAAAAAAGGGGATGTTGTTTGCATTTTCAAAAATTACAAAAACTTTAATAAATATGAGTTGTAACTTTTAACGTAAATAACTTTTCCCTCCGTTTTTGAAACAAATATTATAATATATCAAACGGTAGTTGTTATCGACTTACAAAATATTATTTGGTCTCAAAAAGGAAACTTATTTTTGTACCCAAATTCCATCGTTTACATCACTTACCGAGGGTTTAATTTTTTTGTCGCACCATTTTCATTTTACTTACTTTCGGTTTATTCAATGGAGTTATAAACGGGATATTTGTACTGAAATAGGGTTCTTTATTTATGTGTTCCATCAGTATCTATTCATTAAAAAAAATAAGAGAGGAGAAAAAGAAAGGGGATGTTGTTTGCATTTTGAAAAACAACAAAACATTTCATTAATATGAGTTGCAACATTTAACGGCGATAAGTTTTCACTCAGGTATCAAAATGACAATTATAATATCTCAAATCCCAAATATTATCGACTAATACTATATTATTTTGGTCTCACAAAGGAGAATGATTTTTGTAAGAAAATTCCATCGGTTACATCACTTACCGACGGTTTAAAGTTTTTGTCGCACCATTTTCTTTTAATTTCTTTCTGTTTTATTCTATAGAGCTATAAAGGAGATTTTGTTGCTGAGTTAGGGTTCTTTATTTATATGTTCCATTAGTCTCTATTATCCAAAAATAAATAATGGAAGAGAAAAAGAAAGGGGATATTGTAACTTTTCCCTCGGTTTTAGGAACAACTATTATAATATATCAAATCGTAGCTGTTATTGACTTAAAAAATTTTATTTGTCAAAAAAAGTAAACTTACTTTTGTACCCAAATTCCATCGTTTACATCACTTAACGAGGGTTTAATTTTTTTTTCGCACCATTTTCATTTTACTTACTTTCGGTTTATTCAATAGAGCTATAAAGGGGATATTTGTACTGAAATAGGGTTCTTTATTTCTGTGTTCCATTTGTCTTTTTTCTTCAAAAAAAAGAGAGAAGAGAAAAGGAAAGGTGATGTAGTTCACATTTTCAAAAACAACAAAACATTTTATTAATATGAGTTGTAACTTTTAAAAATAATAACTTTTCACTCGGGTATCGAAACGACTATTATAATATATCAAATCACAGCTCTTGTAGCATTACACAATATGATATTTCCTGCCCAAGGAAACTCATTTTTGTACCCAAATTCGATCAATTACATTACTTACCGTGTGTTGAAATATTTTCTCGCACCATTTTCATTTTACTTACTTTCGGTTGCATTCCTTAGAGCTATAAATAGGATATTGGTACCGACATTGGGTTCTTTATTTATGTGTTCAATCAGTCTTTATTTTCAAAAAAACATAAGAGAGGAGAAAAAGAAAGGGGATGTTGTTCACATTTTAAAAAACAACAAAACATTTCATTAATATGAGTTGCAACATTTAACGGCGATAAGGTTTCACTCAGGTATCAAAAGGACTATTATAATATCTCAAATCCCTAATATTATCGACTAATACAATATGATTTTGGTCTCAAAAAGGATAATGATTTTTGTAAACAAATCCCATTGGTTACATCATTTACTAACGGTTTAAAGTTTTTTTCGCACCATTTTCTTTTAATTGCTTTCTATTTTATTCTATAGAGCTATAAAGGAGATTTTGTTACTGAGTTAGGGCTCTTTATTTATGTGTTCCGTCAGTCTCTATTCTCCAAAAATAAATAATAGAAGGGAAAAAGAAAGGGGATGTTGTTTGCATTTTCAAAAATTACAAAATATTTAATAAATATGAGTTGTAACTATTAACGTAAATAACTTTTCCCTCGGTTCTTGGAACAACTATTATAATATATCAAATCGTAGCTATTATTGACTTAAAAAATTTTATTTGGTCTAAAAAAGTAAACTTACTTTTGTACCCAAATTCCATAGTTTACATCACTTACCGAGGGTTTAATGTTTTTGTCGCACCATTTTCATTTTACTTACTTTCGGTTTATTCAATAGAGCTATAAAGGGAGTATTTGTAATGAAATAGGGTTCTCTATTTATGTGTTCCATCAGTCTTTTTTCTTCAAAACAAGAGAGAGAAGAGAAAAAGAAAGGTGATGTAGTTCACATTTTCAAAAACAACAAAACATTTTATTAATATGAGTTGCAACTTTTAAAAATAATAACTTTTCACTCGGGTATCGAAACGACTATTATAATATATCAAATCACAGCTCTTGTAGCATTACACAATATGATATTTCCTGCCCAAGGAAACTCATTTTTGTACCCAAATTCGATCAATTACATTACTTACCGTGTGTTTAAATTTTTTCTCGCACCATTTTCATTTTACTTACTTTCAGTTGCATTCCTTAGAGCTATAAATAGGATATTGGTACCGACATTGGGTTCTTTACTTATGTGTTCAATCAGTCTTTATTCTTCAAAAAAATAAGAGAGGAGAAAAAGAAAGGGGATGTTGTTCACATTTTAAAAAACAACAAAACATTTCATTAATATGAGTTGCAACATTTAACGGCGATAAGTTTTCACTCAGGTATCAAAAGGAGTATTATAATATCTCAAATCCCTAATATTATCGACTAATACAATATGATTTTGGTCTCAAAAAGGATAATGATTTTTGTAAACAAATCCCATCGGTTACGTCATTTACTGAGGGTTTAAAGTTTTTGTCGCACAATTTTATTTTAATTCCTTTCTATTTTATTCTACAGAGCTACAAAGGAGATTTTGTTACTGAGTTAGGGTTCCTTATTTATGTGTTCCGTCAGTCTCTATTCTCCAAAAATAAATAATAGAAGGGAAAAAGAAAGGGGATGTTGTTTGCATTTTGAAAAATTACAAAATATTTAATAAATATGAGTTGTAACTTTTAACGTAAATAACTTTTCCCTCGGTTCTTGGAACAACTATTATAATATATCAAATCGTAGCTATTATTGACTTAAAAAATTTTATTTGGTCTAAAAAAGTAAACTTACTTTTGTACCCAAATTCCATAGTTTACATCACTTACCGAGGGTTTAATTTTTTTGTCGCACCATTTTCGTTTTACTTACTTTCGGTTTATTCAATAGAGCTATAAAGGGGATATTTGTACTGAAATAGGGTTCTCTATTTATGTGTTAAATCAGTCTTTTTTTTTCAAAACAAGAGAGAGAAGAGAAAAAGAAAGGTGATGTAGTTCACATTTTCAAAAACAAAAAAACATTTTATTAATATGAGTTGCAACTTTTAAAAATAATAACTTTAATGATATTTCCCGCCCAAGGAAACTCATTTTTGTACCCAAATTCGATCAATTACATTACTTACTGCGTGTTAAAATTTTTTCTCGCACCATTTTCATTTTACTTACTTTCGGTTGCATTCCTTAGAGCTATAAATAGGATATTGGTACCGACATTGGGTTCTTTATTTATGTGTTCAATCAGTCTTTATTCTTCAAAAAAATAAGAGGGGAGAAAAAGAAAGGGGATGTTGTTCACATTTTAAAAAACAACAAAACATTTCATTAATATGAGTTGCAATATTTAACGGCGATAAGTTTTCACTCAGGTATAAAAAGGACTATTATAATATCTCAAATACCTAATATTATCGACTAATACAATATGATTTTGGTCTAAAAAAGGGGAATGATTTTTGTAAACAAATCCCATCGGTTACATCATTTACTAAAGGTTTAAAGTTTTTGTCGCACCATTTTCTTTTAATTGCTTTCTATTTTATCCTACAGAGCTATAAAGGAGATTTTGCTGCTGAGTTAGGGCTCTTTATTTATGTTCCATAAGTCTCTATTATCCAAAAATAAATAATAGAAGGGAAAAAGAAAGGGGATGTTGTTTGCATTTTCAAAAATTACAAAATATTTAATAAATATGAGTTGTAACTTATAACGTAAATAACTTTTCCCTCGGTTTTTGGAACAACTATTATAATATATCAAATCGTAGGTATTATTGACTTAAAAGATTTTATTTGGTCTAAAAAGTAAACTTACTTTTGTACCCAAATTCCATAGTTTACATCACTTACCGAGGGTTTAATGTTTTTGTCGCACCATTTTCATTTTACTTACTTTCGGTTTATTCAATAGAGCTATAAAGGGGATATTTGTACTGAAATAGGGTTCTCTATTTATGTGTTCCATCAGTCTTTTTTCTTCAAAACAAGAGAGATAAGAGAAAAAGAAAGGTGATTTAGTTCACATTTTCAAAAACAACAAAACATTTTATTAATATGAGTTGCAACTTTTAAAAATAATAACTTTTCACTCGGGTATCAAAACGACTATTATAATATATCAAATTACAACTCTTGTAGCATTACACAATATGATATTTCCTGCCCAAGGAAACTCATTTTTATACCCAAATTCGATCAATTACATTACTTACTGCGTGTTAAAAATTTTTCTCGCACCATTTTCATTTTACTTACTTTCGGTTGCATTCCTTAGAGCTATAAATAGGATATTGGTACCGACATTGGGTTCTTTATTTATGTGTTCAATCAGTCTTTATTCTTCAAAAAAATAAGAGAGGAGAAAAAGAAAGGGGATGTTGTTCACATTTTAAAAAAGAACAAAACATTTCATTAATATGAGTTGCAACATTTAACGGCGATAAGTTTTCACTCAGGAATCAAAAGGACTATTATAATATCTCAAATACCTAATATTATCGACTAATACAATAGGATTTTGGTCTCAAAAAGGAGAATAATTTTTGTAAACAAATCCCATCGGTTACATCATTTACTGAAGGTTTAAAGTTTTTGTCGCACCATTTTCTTTTAATTGCTTTCTATTTTATTCTAGAGAGCTATAAAGGAGATTTTGTTGCTGAGTTAGGGCTCTTTATTTATGTGTTCCATAAGTCTCTATTATCCAAAAATAAATAATAGAAGGGAAAAAGAAAGGGGATGTTGTTTGCATTTTCAAAAATTACAAAATATTTAATAAATATGAGTTGTAACTTATAACGTAAATAACTTTTCCCTCGGTTTTTGGAACAACTATTATAATATATCAAATCGTAGGTATTATTGACTTAAAAGATTTTATTTGGTCTAAAAAGTAAACTTACTTTTGTACCCAAATTCCATAGTTTACATCACTTACCGAGGGTTTAATGTTTTTGTCGCACCATTTTCATTTTACTTACTTTCGGTTTATTCAATAGAGCTATAAAGGGGATATTTGTACTGAAATAGGGTTCTCTATTTATGTGTTCCATCAGTCTTTTTCTTCGAAACAAGAGAGATAAGAGAAAAAGAAAGGTGATTTAGTTCACATTTTCAAAAACAACAAAACATTTCATCAATATGAGTTGCAACTTTTAAAAATAATAAGTTTTCACTAGGGTATCGAAAACGACTATTATAATATATCAAATCACAGCTCTTGTAGCATTGCACAATATGATATTTCCTGCCCAAGGAAACTCATTTTTGTACCCAAATTCGATCAATTACATTACTTACCGTGTGTTGAAGTTTTTTCTCGCACCATTTTCATTTTACTTACTTTCGTTTGCATTCCTTAGAGCTATAAATAGGATATTGGTACCGACATTGGGTTCTTTATTTATGTGTTCAATCAGTCTTTATTCTTCAAAAAAATAAGAGAGGAGAAAAAGAAAGGGGATGTTGTTCACATTTTAAAAAGGAACAAAACATTTCATTAATATGAGTTGCAACATTTAACGGCGATAAGTTTTCACTCAGGAATCAAAAGGACTATTATAATATCTCAAATACCTAATATTATCGACTAATACAATATGATTTTGGTCTCAAAAAGGAGAATGATTTGTGTAAACAAATCCCATCGGTTACATCATTTACTGAAGGTTTAAAGTTTTTGTCGCACCATTTTCTTTTAATTGCTTTCTATTTTATTCTACAGAGCTATAAAGGAGATTTTGTTGCTGAGTTAGGGCTCTTTATTTATGTGTTCCATAAGTCTCTATTATCCAAAAATAAATAATAGAAGGGAAAAAGAAAGGGGATGTTGTTTGCATTTTCAAAAATTACAAAATATTTAATAAATATGAGTTGTAACTTATAACGTAAATAACTTTTCCCTCGGTTTTTGGAATAACTATTATAATATATCAAATCGTAGGTATTATTGACTTAAAAGATTTTATTTGGTCTAAAAAGTAAACTTACTTTTGTACCCAAATTCCATAGTTTACATCACTTACCGAGGGTTTAATGTTTTTGTCGCACCATTTTCATTTTACTTATTTTCGGTTTATTCAATAGAGCTATAAAGGGGATATTTGTACTGAAATAGGGTTCTCTATTTATGTGTTCCATCAGTCTTTTTTCTTCGAAACAAGAGAGATAAGAGAAAAAGAAAGGTGATTTAGTTCACATTTTCAAAAACAACAAAACATTTTATCAATATGAGTTGCAACTTTTAAAAATAATAAGTTTTCACTAGGGTATCGAAAACGACTATTATAATATATCAAATCACAGCTCTTGTAGCATTACACAATATGATATTTCCTGAATAAAGGAAACTCATTTTTGTACCCAAATTCGATCAATTACATTACTTACCGTGTGTTGAAATTTTTTCTCGCACCATTTTCATTTTACTTACTTTCGGTTGCATTCCTTAGAGCTATAAATAGGATATTGGTACCGACATTGGGTTCTTTATTTATGTGTTCAATCAGTCTTTATTCTTCAAAAAAATAAGAGAGGAGAAAAAGAAAGGGGATGTTGTTCACATTTTAAAAAAGAACAAAACATTTCATTAATATGAGTTGCAACATTTAACGGCGATAAGTTTTCAATCAGGAATCAAAAGGACTATTATAATATCTCAAATACCTAATATTATCGACTAATACAATATGATTTTGGTCTCAAAAAGGAGAATGATTTTTGTAAACAAATCCCATGGGTTACATCATTTACTGAAGGTTTAAAGTTTTTGTCGCACCATTTTCTTTTAATTGCTTTCTATTTTATTCTACAGAGCTATAAAGGAGATTTTGTTGCTGAGTTAGGTCTCTTTATTTATGTGTTCCATAAGTCTCTATTATCCAAAAATAAATAATAGAAGGGAAAAAGAAAGGGGATGTTGTTTGCATTTTCAAAAATTACAAAATATTTAATAAATATGAGTTGTAACTTTTAACGTAAATAACTTTTCCCTCGGTTTTTGGAACAACTATTATAATATATCAAATCGTAGGTATTATTGACTTAAAAAATTTTATTTGGTCTAAAAAGTAAACTTACTTTTGTACCCAAATTCCATAGTTTACATCACTTACCGAGGGTTTAATGTTTTTGTCGCACCATTTTCATTTTACTTACTTTCGGTTTATTCAATAGAGCTATAAAGGGGATATTTGTACCGAAATAGGGTTCTCTATTTATGTGTTCCATCACTTTTTCTTCAAAACAAGAGAGAGAAGAGAAAAAGAAAGGTGATTTAGTTCACATTTTCAAAAACAACAAAACATTTTATTAATATGAGTTGCAACTTTTAAAAATAATAAGTTTTCACTCGGGTATCGAAAACGACTATTATAATATATCAAATCACAGCTCTTGTAGCAATACACAATATGATATTTGCTGCCCAAGGAAACTCATTTTTGTACCCAAATTCGATCAATTACATTACTTACCGTGTGTTGAAATTTTTTCTGGCACCATTTTCATTTTACTTACTTTCGGTTGCATTCCTTAGAGCTATAAATAGGATATTGGTACCGACATTGGGTTCTTTATTTATGTGTTCAATCAGTCTTTATTGTTCAAAAAAATAAGAGAGGAGAAAAAGAAAGGGGATGTTGTTCACATTTTAAAAAAGAACAAAACATTTCATTAATATGAGTTGCAACATTTAACGGCGATAAGTTTTCACTCAGCTATCAAAAGGACTATTATAATATCTCAAATCCCTAATATTATCGCCTAATACAATATGATTTTGGTCTCAAAAAGGATAATGATTTTTGTAAACTAATCCCATCGGTTACATCCCTTACCGACGGTTTAAAGTTTTTGTCGCACCATTTTCTTTTAATTGCTTTCTGTTTTATTCTATAGAGCTATAAAGGAGATTTTGTTACTGAGTTAGGGTTCTTTATTTATGTGTTCCGTCAGTCTCTATTATCCAAAAATAAATAATAGAAGGGAAAAAGAAAGGGGATGTTGTTTGCATTTTCAAAAATTACAAAATATTTAATAAATATGAGTTGTAACTTTTAACGTAAATAACTTTTCCCTCGGTTTTTGGAACAACTATTATAATATATCAAATCGTAGCTATTATTGACTTAAAAAATTTTATTTGGTCTAAAAAAGTAAACTTACTTTTGCACCCAAATTCCATAGTTTACATCACTTACCGAGGGTTTAATGTTTTTGTCGCACCATTTTCATTTTACTTACTTTCGGTTTATTCAATAGAGCTATAAAGGGGATATTTGTACTGAAATAGGGTTCTCTATTTATGTGTTCCATCAGTCTTTTTTCTGCAAAAAAAGAGAGAGAAGAGAAAAAGAAAGGTGATGTAGTTCACATTTTCAAAAACAACAAAACATTTTATTAATATGAGTTGCAACTTTTAAAAATAATAACTTTTCACTCGGGTATCGAAAATGACTATTATAATATATCAAATCACAGCTCTTGTAGCATTACACAATATGATATTTCCTGACCAAGGAAACTCATTTTTGTACCCAAATTCGATCAATTACATTACTTACCGTGTGTTGAAATTTTTTCTCGCACCATTTTCATTTTACTTACTTTCGGTTGCATTCCTTAGAGCTATAAATAGGATATTGGTACCGACATTGCGTTCTTTATTTATGTGTTCAATAAGTCTTTATTCTTCAAAAAAAATAAGAGAGTAGAAAAAGAAAGGGGATGTTGTTCACATTTTAAAAAACAACAAAATATTTCATTAATATGAGTTGCAACATTTAACGGCGATAAGTTTTCACTCAGGTATCAAAAGGACTATTATAATATCTCAAATCCCTAATATTATCGACTAATACAATATGATTTTGGTCTCAAAAAGGATAATGATTTTTGTAAACAAATCCCATCGGTTACATCACTTACCGACGGTTTAAAGTTTTTGTCGCACAATTTTATTTTAATTGCTTTCTATTTTATTCTATAGAGCTATAAAGGAGATTTTGTTGATGAGTTAGGGTTCTTTATTTATGTGTTCCGTCAGTCTCTATTATCCAAAAATAAATAATAGAAGGGAAAAAGAAAGGGGATGTTGTTTGCATTTTCAAAAATTACAAAATATTTAATAAAGATGAGTTGTAACTTTTAACGTAAATAAATTTTCCCTTGGTTTTTGGAACAACTATTATAATATATCAAATCGTAGTTATTATTGACTTAAAAAATTTTATTTGGTCTAAAAAAGTAAGCTTACTTTTGTACCCAAATTCCATAGTTTACATCACTTACCGAGGGTTTAATGTTTTTGTCGCACCATTTTAATTTTACTTACTTTCGGTTTATTCAATAGAGCTATAAAGGGGATATTTGTACTGAAATAGGGTTCTCTATTTATGTGTTCCATCAGTCTTTTTTCTTCAAAACAAGAGAGAGAAGAGAAAAAGAAAGGTGATTTAGTTCACATTTTCAAAAACAACAAAACATTTTATTAATATGAGTTGCAACTTTTAAAAATAATAAGTTTTCATTCGGGTATCGAAAATGACTATTATAATATATCAAATCACAGCTCTTGTAGCATTACACAATATGATATTTCCTGCCCAAGGAAACTCATTTTTGTACCCAAATTCGATCAATTACATTACTTACCGTGTGTTGAAATTTTTTCTCGCACCATTTTTATTTTACTTACTTTCGGTTGCATTCCTTAGAGCTATAAATAGGATATTGGTACCGACATTGGGTTCTTTATTTATGTGTTCAATAAGTCTTTATTCTTCAAAAAAAATAAGGGAGTAGAAAAAGAAAGGGGATGTTGTTCACATTTTAAAAAACAACAAAATATTTCATTAATATGAGTTGCAACATTTAACGGCGATAAGTTTTCACTCAGGTATCAAAAGGACTATTATAATATCTCAAATCCCTAATATTATCGAATAATACAATATTATTTTGGTCCCACAAAGGAGAATGATTTTTGTAAGAAAATTCCATCGGTTACATCACTTACCGACGGTTTAAAGTTTTTGTCGCACCATTTTCTTTTGATTGCTTTCTGTTTTATTCTATAGAGCTATAAAGGAGATTTTGTTGCTGAGTTAGGGTTCTTTATTTATGTGTTCCGTCAGTCTCTATTATCCCAAAATAAATAATAGAAGGGAAAAAGAAAGGGGATGTTGTTTGCATTTTCAAAAATTACAAAATATTTAATAAAGATGAGTTGTAACTTTTAACGTAAATAAATTTTCCCTTGGTTTTTGGAACAACTATTATAATATATCAAATCGTAGTTATTATTGACTTAAAAAATTTTATTTGGTCTAAAAAAGTAAGCTTACTTTTGTACCCAAATTCCATAGTTTACATCACTTACCGAGGGTTTAATGTTTTTGTCGCACCATTTTAATTTTACTTACTTTCGGTTTATTCAATAGAGCTATAAAGGGGATATTTGTACTGAAATAGGGTTCTCTATTTATGTGTTCCATCAGTCTTTTTTCTTCAAAACAAGAGAGAGAAGAGAAAAAGAAAGGTGATTTAGTTCACATTTTCAAAAACAACAAAACATTTTATTAATATGAGTTGCAACTTTTAAAAATAATAAGTTTTCACTCGGGTATCGAAAATGACTATTATAATATATCAAATCACAGCTCTTGTAGCATTACACAATATGATATTTCCTGCCCAAGGAAACTCATTTTTGTACCCAAATTCGATCAATTACATTACTTACCGTGTGTTGAAATTTTTTCTCGCACCATTTTCATTTTACTTACTTTCGGTTGCATTCCTTAAAGCTATAAATAGGATATTGGTACCGACATTGGGTTCTTTATTTATGTGTTCAATAAGTCTTTATTCTTCAAAAAAAATAAGGGAGTAGAAAAAGAAAGGGGATGTTGTTCACATTTTAACAAACAACAAAATATTTCATTAATATGAGTTGCAACATTTAACGGCGATAAGTTTTCACTCAGGTATCAAAAGGAGTATTATAATATCTCAAATCCCTAATATTATCGACTAATACAATATGATTTTGGTCTCAAAAAGGATAATGATTTTTGTAAACAAATCCCATCGGTTACGTCATTTACTGAGGGTTTAAAGTTTTTGTCGCACCATTTTCTTTTAATTGCTTTCTATTTTATTCTATAGAGCTATAAAGGAGATTTTGTTACTGAGTTATGGTTCTTTATTTATGTGTTCCGTCAGTCTCTATTATCCAAAAATAAATAATAGAAGGGGAAAAGAAAGGGGATGTTGTTTGCATTTTCAAAAATTACAAAATATTTAATAAATATGAGTTGTAACTTTTAACGTAAATAACTTTTCCCTCGGTTTTTGGAACAACTATTATAATATATCAAATCGTAGCTATTATTGACTTGAAAAATTTTATTTGGTCTAAAAAAGTAAACTTACTTTTGTACCTAAATTCCATAGTTTACATCACTTACCGAGGTTTTAATTTTTTTGTCGCACCATTTTCATTTGACTTCTTTCGGTTTATTCAATAGAGCTATAAATAGGATATTTGTACTGAAATAGGGTTCTCTATTTATGTGTTCCATCAGTCTTTTTTCTTCAAAACAAGAGAGAGAAGAGAAAAGGAAAGGTGATGTAGTTCACATTTTCAAAAACAACAAAACATTTTATTAATATGAGTTGCAACTTTTAAAAATAATAACTTTTCACTCAGGTATCGAAACGACTATTATAATATATCAAATCACAGCTCTTGTAGCATTACACAATATGATATTTATTGCCCAAGGAAACTCATTTTTGTACCCAAATTCGATCAATTACATTACTTACTGCGTGTTGAAATTTTTTCTCACACCATTTTCATTTTACTTACTTTCGGTTGCATTCCTTAGAGCTATAAATAGGATATTGGTACCGACATTGGGTTCTTTATTTATGTGTTCAATCAGTCTTTATTCTTCAAAAAAATAAGGGGGGAGAAAAAGAAAGGGGATTTTGTTCACATTTTAAAAAACAACAAAACATTTCATTAATATGAGTTGCAATATTTAACGGCGATAAGTTTTCACTCAGGTATCAAAAGGACTATTATAATATCTCAAATCCCTAATATTATCGACTAATGCAATATGATTTTGGTCTAAAAAAGGATAATGATTTTTGTAAACAAATCCCATCGGTTACGTCATTTACTGAGGGTTTAAAGTTTTTGTCGCACCATTTTCTTTTAATTGCTTTCTATTTTATTCTATAGAGCTATAAAGGAGATTTTGTTACTGAGTTAGGGTTCTTTATTTATGTGTTCTGTCATTCTCTATTATCCAAAAATAAATAATAGAAGGGGAAAAGAAAGGGGATGTTGTTTGCATTTTCAAAAATTACAAAATATTTAATAAATATGAGTTGTAACTTTTAACGTAAATAACTTTTCCCTCGGTTTTTGGAACAAATATTATAATATATCAAATCGTAGCTATTATTGACTTAAAAAATTTTATTTGGTCTAAAAAAGTAAACTTACTTTTGTACCCAAATTCCATAGTTTACATCACTTACCGAGGTTTTAATTTTTTTGTCGCACCATTTTCATTTGACTTCTTTCGGTTTATTCAATAGAGCTATAAATAGGATATTTGTACTGAAATAGGGTTCTCTATTTATGTGTTCCATCAGTCTTTTTTCTTCAAAACAAGAGAGAGAAGAGAAAAGGAAAGGTGATGTAGTTCACATTTTCAAAAACAACAAAACATTTTATTAATATGAGTTGCAACTTTTAAAAATAATAACTTTTCACTCAGGTATCGAAACGACTATTATAATATATCAAATCACAGCTCTTGTAGCATTACACAATATGATATTTCCTGCCCAAGGAAACTCATTTTTGTACCCAAATTCGATCAATTACATTACTTACTGCGTGTTGAAATTTTTTCTCGCACCATTTTCATTTTACTTACTTTATGTTGCATTCCTTAGAGCTATAAATAGGATATTGGTACCGACATTGGGTTCTTTATTTATGTGTTCAATCAGTCTTTATTCTTCAAAAAAATAAGAGGGGAGAAAAAGAAAGGGGATGTTGTTCACATTTTAAAAAACAACAAAACATTTCATTAATATGAGTTGCAATATTTAACGGCGATAAGTTTTCACTCAGGTATCAAAATGATAATTATAATATCTCAAATCCCTAATATTATCGACTAATACAATATTATTTTGGTCTCACAAAGGAGAATGATTTTTGTAAGAATATTGCATCGGTTACATCATTTACTGATAGTTTAAAGTTTTTGTCGCACCATTTTCTTTTCATTGCTTTCTGTTTTATTCTACAAAGCTATAAAGTAGATTTTGTTGCTGAGTTAGGGTTCTTTATTTATTTGTTCCATCAGTCTCTATTATCCAAAAAAAATAATAGAAGGGCAAAAGAAAGGGGATGTTGTTTGCATTTTCAAAAATTACAAAATATTTAATAAATATGAGTTGTACCTTTTAACGTAAATAACTTTTTCCTCGGTTTTTGGAACAACTATTATAATATATCAAATCGTAGCTATTATTGACTTAAAAAATTTTATTTGGTCTAAAAAAGTAAACTTACCTTGGTACCCAAATTCCATCGTTTACATCACTTACCGAGGGTTTAATTTTTTTGTCGCACCATTTTCATTTTACTTACTTTCGATTTATTCAATAGAGCTATAAAGGGGATATTTGTACTGAAATAGGGTTCTCTATTTATGTGTTGCATAAGTATTTTTTCTTCAAAACAAGAGAGAGAAGAGAAAAAGAAATGTGATTTAGTTCACATTTTCAAAAACAACAAAACATTTTATTAATATGAGTCGCAACTTTTAAAAATAGAAGTTTTCACTCGGGTATCGAAAACGACTATTATAATATATCAAATCACAGCTCTTGTAGCATTACACAATATTATATTTCCTGCCCAAGGAAACTCATTTTTGTACCCAAATTCGATCAATTACATTACTTACCGTGTGTTGAATTTTTTTCTCGCACCATTTTCATTTTACTTACTTTCGGTTGCATTCCTTAGAGCTATAAATAGGATATTGGTACCGACATTGGGTTCTTTATTTATGTGTTCAATAAGTCTTTATTCTTCAAAAAAATAAGAGAGTAGAAAAAGAAAGGGGATGTTGTTCACATTTTAAAAAACAACAAAATATTTCATTAATATGAGTTGCAACATTTAACGGCGATAAGTTTTCACTCAGGTATCAAAAGGACTATTATAATATCTCAAATCCCTAATATTATCGACTAATACACTATGATTTTGCTCTCAAAAAGGATAATGATTTTTGTAAACAAATCCCATCGGTTACATCATTTACTGAGGGTTTAAAGTTTTTGTCGCACCATTTTCTTTTAATTGCTTTCTATTTTATTCTACAGAGCTATAAAAGAGATTTTGTTACTGAATTAGGGTTCTTTATTTATGTGTTCCGTCAGTCTCTATTATCCAAAAATAAATAATAGTAGGGAAAAAGAAAGGGGTGTTGTTTGCATTTTCAAAAATTACAAAATATTTAATTAATATGAGTTGTAACTTTTAACGTAAATAACTTTTCCCTCGGTTTTTGGAACAACTATTATAATATATCAAATCGTAGCTATTATTGACTTAAAAAATTTTATTTGGTCTAAAAAAGTAAACTTACTTTTGTACCCAAATTACATAGTTTACATCACTTACCGAGGTTTTAATTTTTTTGTCGCACCATTTTCATTTGACTTACTTTCGGTTTATTCAATAGAGCTATAAATAGGATATTTGTACTGAAATAGGGTTCTCTATTTATGTGTTCCATCAGTATTTTTTCTTCAAAACAAGAGAGAGAAGAGAAAAGGAAAGGTGATGTAGTTCACATTTTCAAAAACAACAAAACATTTTATTAATATGAGTTGCAACTTTTAAAAATAATAACTTTTCACTCGGGTATCGAAACGACTATTATAATATATCAAATCACAGCTCTTGTAGCATTACACAATATGATATTTCCTGCCCAAGGAAACTCATTTTTGTACCCAAATTCGATCAATTACATTACTTACTGCGTGTTGAAATTTTTTCTCGCACCATTTTCATTTTACTTACTTTCGGTTGCATTCCTTAGAGCTATAAATAGGATATTGGTACCGACATTGGGTTCTTTATTTATGTGTTCAATCAGTCTTTATTCTTCAAAAAAATAAGAGGGGAGAAAAAGAAAGGGGATGTTGTTCACATTTTAAAAAACAACAAAACATTTCATTAATATGAGTTGCAACATTTAACGGCGATAGGTTTTCACTCAGGCATCAAAATGACAATTATAATATCTCAAATCCCTAATATTATCGACTAATACAATATTATTTTGGTCCCACAAAGGAGAATTATTTTTGTATGAAAATTCCATCGGTTACATCACTTACCGACGGTTTAAAGTTTTTGTCGCACCATTTTCTTTTGATTGCTTTCTGTTTTATTCTACAGTGCTATAAAGGAGATTTTGTTGCTGAGTTAAGGTTCTTTATATATTTGTTCCATCAGTCTTTATTATCCAAAAATAAATAATAGAAGGGAAAAAGAAAGGGGATGTTGTTTGCATTTTCCAAAATTACAAAATATTTAATAAATATGAGTTGTAACTTTTAACGTAAATAACTTTTCCCTCGGTTTTTGGAACAACTATTATAATATATCAAATCGTAGCTATTATTGACTTAAAAAATTTTATTTGGTCTAAAAAAGTAAAGTTACTTTGGTACCCAAATTCCATCGTTTACATCACTTACCGAGGGTTTAATTTTTTTGTCGGACCATTTTCATTTTACTTACTTTCGGTTTATTCAATAGAGCTATAAAGGGGATATTTGTCGGACCATTTTCTATTTTGTGTGATTTAGTAATTTTTGAAAAAAAAAAAAAATTTCAAAAATTTATCTTTTCTTTAAATCAAATTTAAGTAAATAGTTAAGTCTTTTGTACTGTTAGATTAATTTTTTGAAAACATATCATGAAATTTTTTGTAATTATTTTTGATAATTAGTTAGTTTTTGTCATAATTAGTATTTCTTGATAAGATGTAGAAATTATATTAAACCCAAAATCGGTGTTTATGAGTTTTTTTTAGTGGAGACTACATTTGTGAGATATAATTTGAGCCTAATTTCCTTTATTCAGAGTGAAATATATATTTTTTTTTCTACTCCAAACACATTTCTTATTTCTTCAAATTTTTAGATGATCTCTATAGGTATTAGCATTGAATGTATGAATTTTTTTCATCTTAATAGAGTATCATATATTTTTGATTATTATTTTTGCTTAGATTAAATGATTTGAGTAGAAATTGATAGTATATGCTTATATCTCATTTATGCATGACTACTACAAAAACAAAAATACATATCTGGGGTTACCTAAACCAAGATCAAACAGAAAAGCCACAAAATTAACCACTCACCAAAATCCAAAAAAATGTACAATCTGTACATGGGTTGACTCTCTAAAAAATAAACATATTGAAAAATATCTACAGAAAAAAAAAAGAAAAAAAAAGAAAAAAAAGAGAGATAAAAATAGTATCATCTACATACTATAACCCACATTGCCTACAAAGTTGTGAGTAAAGGCTAATTACAAAAGAAAGATATAAGAAGTAATTCCCCAAAAAGTCGTTGCAATTTCTTCATTTGTAAAAGGCATATATCTTGAAATTCTTTCTTAATGAGTTTGATTTATGCATGAAAATAATTTTTATATATGATATCTTTATAATTTATACATTTGATTCCTTTCATGAGATCAATGTTAAAATAACACTTTGAGCCTTTATTCTTTATACATATGCGAACATATTAGTTCATTTCTATACATCAACTCTTTCGCATATAAATTAGTATGAGTGTTTGAACCCATAGGATTCAAGTGTTTTGAGAGTATTGACTTGTGAGGAATAGAGTCAAAGCGAATTCTGATTCATGACACTGAAATTGGGTGAAATTAAATTGATACATTTTTGATATGAAATATGAAAATGATTTTCGACTAATTATTATAATAAATCATGATTGTTTAAAGAGATTAAGATAACTTATGCTTGAGATTTTAATTATGATCTTAAAGGAGATTAAATAGTATGAGACATTTTTGTGAGATGTTGTTAATTTGTGATTTTGTTGTAAATTTAATTTTTAAGTTGTTTGTTTTTATTGTTTCTTTTGTTTTTACATTAAGTACAATGTTTGTGGGTATCATTATCGAAAACCCTCACGAGACTCAAACTCGTCCACTAGGGCAACCTAGGGGTTTAAAGGCTTGTTGCATAGGCTAAATGCAACCGTGTCAATCCACGGAAGTGATTTAGGACAACTTAATTTTTAGTTTTTATTGCTTCTCTTGCTAAGGGACTAGCAAGAAGTCGTTGAGGTTGTGATGAGTGCTCAAAAAGCACTAAAATAACCATGATTTTATGCACATTAATTGATTAAAAATATATATATTTATATGTTTTATCATATATTTATATAAATTTGTCTTTTTCGAATCACGGGTATTTTTATTGTTTTTCAGAATTTTGGCCTAAAAACGCAATGTAAAGACTCAAAGAAGAATACTTGAAGCAATACATCACAAATAAATTAATAAATAAGTGGAAAAAGGTCAACAAACATGGAAAAATTGGACAAAATGGGTCGAAAAGGTCAAAAATGTCAAAAGACGGAAAATCGCGCTTCAGCCCGGCCCGCCAGAGCCAAGCGTTGATACCTAACTTCCGCGCCCGCGGCCGACGCGGGCAGCATTTCACGCGCGCGGCTGGCAGCGCGGCCTCTGACCCAGCCAGCATGCGGCCAGCCGCCAATACGCCCAACGCGTTTTGACCCATTTTTCACGCAGAAATTTCATGACGTCATTGATCTCCTCAGCATGTCCACTACACGTTTTTTATTTTTTTTTATATATTTTTTAACATTTTTTTACTCATTTTTTCTCTCCATCCTCACCTATAAATACCCCTCTTCCATTCACTTCAAAGCACACCTCAAAACCTCACTTCTCTCTTCTTTCTTTCTCTCATTTCTTAGTTTTTGAGTTTTCTTTAGTTTCTTTCTTAGTTTCTAAGCTTTTCTTAGTTTTTCTCTTAGTTTTTAGTTCAATTGTCTTAGGTTTAGAGTTCTTCTCTTTTTGAGAGAAACTTGTAATGTTTTTGTAATAATTTAGATTTTTGATTCAATAAATGGAAGTGCAAATTCCGCTTGGAGGTTTTCTAGCAACGGAATAGCGTCAAGTTCTGTAAGGATTTTATTTTCTTCTGACGCTATTTTTACGCTTTATTCTTACATGTTATATTTAATTCGTCCGTGATTAAATTTAACTGTGCTAGCTGCTTATAACCATCATTTAATAATAACCTTGATATGCTTGCGTAATATTAAATAGGTGAAAATTTCTAAAATCCATTGACTTTATTTTTATTCAAGATTTTATATTAAGGATGTTAGAGAAATACATTATTTTTCATTACAAACTTAAATATGAAGATTAGACTTTAAGGTTTAGTTATCCGGTCTAATTTAGAGTAGTGCTCTTTTATTTGTTGGTACAATCGCCTTAGAGTAGTTAGAGTAAAGCTCTATTTCAAAAGTTTTTATAAGAATTATTATGTGAAAATGTATTGACAACATGTTTTCAATAGTGGTTTTAAAACTTGAAAGTTAGTACTCGGATAACTAAATTCTTAGGTTTAATTTGAACACCTTGAATAAAGTTTAAATCGGTCTAACCCCACCAAAGGTGGCATTTAAATGGTTCATTTTCAATCTCTTAGAAAAAGGAATTAATTTAATTAACCAAATTAGTTATCAACCCCACCCATAGGTGTTAATTGATTTGTTTAGTTAACAAAGAATATCTAACCCCACCAAAGGTGGTATTCATACAAAAAAGAGAGAATCAATAAAATATCAATTTATATCTTTAATAGCCTAGATAATATGAGCAAGCATAATTAATGTAGTTATTATATCCATAAATACTCCACTAATTTAAATGATAAAATTTGCATGAATATTTATTGAATCTGTATTTATATTTATTTTTTATTTTTTGAATTTGTATCTATGTTTATTCTTTTTAGATTATATTTAATTAATCAGATATATGTTTATTTTAATGTTATTAGATTAGGAACACAAAAACCAAAATATCGTGACAGGATGTTTAGGATTTAATTTCGTTTTTAAAAGTTTGAATAATAAATTAAAAACCACATACATTCCTTCCTTAGATCGACCTTGGGAGTATACTTATCATTTTCTACGAAATGATTCGTGCACTTGAGAGTTTTACAAATATTAAAACCAAAGTATTTGCGAGAATTGGCGATCTGGTTTTGCTCATCAAGTTTTAGCGCCGTTCTTGGGAAAGGAATAGCGTTTTTAATTTATTTATCAAAATTTTAAAAATATTTTTGTGCTGTAAATAATTGTGATTTTTTTTTTGTAAAAAAATAAAAAATAAAAAATTTAATCAAATTTCAAATTTTAAATTTCATAAGAAATAATAAAAAAATAAAAAAATAAATTTTTTTTAATAAATTTTAAATAAAAATAAAAATAAAAAATAAAAATAAAAAAAATAAAAAAAATAAAATAAAATAAAATAAAAAAAATAAAAAAAATAAAATAAAATAAAATAAAATAAAATAAAATAATTAAATAAATAAAATAAAATAAAAAATAAAATAAAAAAATAAAAAAATAAAAATAAAATAAAAAAACCAAAATTTTAATTTTTTTTTTAGTTTAATTTTTACTATTTTTTTTATTTTAAATCATAATTTTATTTTTTTTATTTTCTTTTACCTTTTTCAATTTTTTTTTATTATTTTTTTTATTTTTCTTTCTTTAGCTATTTTTTTTTCTTCTTGATTTTTATTTAACTTACTTAACTTAGTTTTTTTTTTTACTAACTTAATTAACTTAGATTTGTTTTAACATTAACTTAGGTTTTTACTTAAATTTTCATTAACTTAATTAACTTAGATTTTTTTTTTACTTCACTTAACTTAATTAACTTTTTTTTTACTTCACTTAGCTTAATTAACTTTTTTTTACTTCACTTAGCTTAATTAACTTTTTACTAACTTAATTAACTTAGATTTTTTTTAACTTAACTTAATTAACTTAGATTTTTTTAATTCACTTAACTTAATTAACCTTTTCTTTAAACTTAATTAACTTAGATTTTCATTAACTTAAAGTTTTATTTAACTTAACTTAATAACATGAAAAGTAAAGATCTAAGAGAGTTAAATACAGGAGACTAGTTCTTGGAAGCCTTTGTGCCACTAGTCTTTCCTGGGAACGTTGTTCTGTCTAGGAGGATGGTTTTTAAGGAGACTTTGCACCACCATTCTTTCCTGGGAGCACTCTTAGTTAATACTGATTATGTTATTTTAAAAAAAAAACAAAAAAAAACAAAAAAAATAAAATAAATTTTTTTTAACTATCTCCAAAATTTTAAAGTTTTAATTACAATCTAAGGAGCTAATTTCTTTGTTTAATCTAGGTACAATTGTGTTTTTATGCCTTAATTATTTTATTTGTACCTAGATGTGGGTTATCTAAAACTCAAAATATGCCTCTAGTTTTAAGTACGTAAAGAAATCGAAAATCAATAGTGGCATGACTGAAAAAGTATAGGTAGACAACCTTGTCTTACCTGCAGTTTGATTGACTCAATGATGAGGGACATTGAGTTTACTTAAAATGCAATCCCAAGTTACGTCTTGCTAAGACGTTAAACTAAGTTGGATGGGAGGCAACCCATCATTTTAGGTAATTTTCTTTTATTTCTTTTATTTACATGTGAATAATTTTTAAATTGTTAAAACTAAAAATATTTGTTGAGATGTTAGAAGTTCACAGTGATCTGTCTGTATACACTTTAATGATGAATATGATGGATGCACCTGCATTTTCCATTACTACTTGCACTTTCTCAAGAAATAGGTAATCTTTCTTCTCTTTTCTCTTTATCTTTAATTTACAGTTGTTACATTGAGGACAATGTAAGTTCTAGGTTGGGGGTGGTGAAAAGTTACCATGCTTAAAAAAAAAAGTTTTAACAATTTAAAAATAAAAAAAAATATTTAAAAATAAAAAATATACTTTTTCATTTTTTGTGTGTTTGGTTTTATTTCTATTTTGTGTGATTTAGTAATTTTTGAAAAAAAAAAAATTTCAAAAATTTATCTTTTCTTTAAATCAAATTTAAGTAAATAGTTAAGTCTTTTGTACTGTTAGATTAATTTTTTTGAAAACATATCATGAAATTTTTTGTAATTATTTTTGATAATTAGTTAGTTTTTGTCATAATTAGTATTTCTTGATAAGATGTAGAAATTATATTAAACCCAAAATCGGTGTTTATGAGTTTTTTTTAGTGGAGACTACATTTGTGAGATATAATTTGAGCCTAATTTCCTTTATTCAGAGTGAAATATATATTTTTTTCTACTCCAAACACATTTCTTATTTCTTCAAATTTTTAGATGATCTCTATAGGTATTAGCATTGAATGTATGAATTTTTTTCATCTTAATAGAGTATCATATATTTTTGATTATTATTTTTGCTTAGATTAAATGATTTGAGTAGAAATTGATAGTATATGCTTATATCTCATTTATGCATGACTACTACAAAAACAAAAAGACATATCTGGGGTTACCTAAACCAAGATCAAACAGAAAAGCCACAAAATTAACCACTCACCAAAATCCAAAAAAATGTACAATCTGTACATGGGTTGACTCTCTAAAAAATAAACATATTGAAAAATATCTACAGAAAAAAAAAATAAAATAAAAAAAAGAGAGAGATAAAAATAGTATCATCTACATACTATAACCCACATTGCCTACAAAGTTGTGAGTAAAGGCTAATTACAAAAGAAAGATATAAGAAGTAATTCCCCAAAAAGTCGTTGCAATTTCTTCATTTGTAAAAGGCATATATCTTGAAATTCTTTCTTAATGAGTTTGATTTATGCATGAAAATAATTTTTATATATGATATCTTTATAATTTATACATTTGATTCCTTTCATGAGATCAATGTTAAAATAACACTTTGAGCCTTTATTCTTTATACATATGCGAACATATTAGTTCATTTCTATACATCAACTCTTTCGCATATAAATTAGTATGAGTGTTTGAACCCATAGGATTCGGTGTTTTGAGAGTATTGACTTGTGAGGAATAGAGTCAAAGCGGTCGATTCATGACACCGAAATTGGGTGAAATTAAATTGATACATTTTTGATATGAAATATGAAAATGATTTTCGACTAATTATTATAATAAATCATGATTGTTTAAAGAGATTAAGATAACTTATGCTTGAGATTTTAATTATGATCTTAAAGGAGATTAAATAGTATGAGACATTTTTGTGAGATGTTGTTAATTTGTGATTTTGTTGTAAATTTAATTTTTAAGTTGTTTGTTTTTATTGTTTCTTTTGTTTTTACATTAAGTACAATGTTTGTGGGTATCATTATCAAAACCCTCACGAGACTCAAACTCGTCCACTAGTGGCAACCTAGGGGTTTAAAGGCTTGTTGCATAGGCTAAATGCAACCGTGTCAATCCACGGAAGTGATTTAGGACAAATGACTTAATTTTTAGTTTTTATCGCTTCTTGCTAAGGGACTAGCAAGAAGTTCGGTTGGGGGTTGTGATGAGTGCTCAAAAAGCACTAAAATAACCATGATTTTATGCACATTAATTGATTAAAAATATATATATTTATATGTTTTATCATATATTTATATAAATTTGTCTTTTTCGAATCACGGGTATTTTTATTGTTTTTCAGAATTTTGGCCTAAAAACGCAATGTAAAGACTCAAAGAAGAATACTTGAAGCAATACATCACAAATAAATTAATAAATAAGTGGAAAAAGGTCAACAAACATGGAAAAATTGGACAAAATGGGTCGAAAAGGTCAAAAATGTCAAAAGATCGGAAAATCGCTACACAATTTCTAGCGCCTAGCGCCACAGGGCCACGGTAGCCACGCGTTGATACATCGCGCGCCGCAGCGCGCGGGCATCAGCCACGTTCACGCGCCAAGTGGGCGCGCCTCGGCCCAGCGCGCCCAACGCGTTTTTGACCCATTTTTCACGTGCAAAGAAATTTCTATGACGTCATGCTGACGTCATTGATGACCTCAGCATGTCCACTACACGTTTTTTATTTTTTTTATATTTTTTTTAACATTTTTTTACTCATTTTTTCTCTCCATCCTCACCTATAAATACCCCTCTTCCATTCACTTCAAAGCACACCTCAAAACCTCACTTCTCTCTTCTTTCTTTCTCTCATTTCTTAGTTTTTGAGTTTTCTTTAGTTTCTTTCTTAGTTTCTAAGCTTTTCTTAGTTTTTCTCTTAGTTTTTAGTTCAATTGTCTTAGGTTTAGAGTTCTTCTCTTTTTGAGAGGAACTTGTAATGTTTTTGTAATAATTTAGATTTTTGATTCAATAAATGGAAGTGCAAATTCCGCTTGGAGGTTTTCTAGCAACGGGAATAGCGTCGAAGTTCTGTAAGGATTTTATTTTCTTTACAGTTATTTTTATGCTTTATTCTTACATGTTATATTTAATTTGTCTGTGATTAAATTTAACTCTGCTAGCTGTTTATAATCATGATATAATAATAACGTTGTTATGCTTGCGAAATATTAAATAGGTGAAAATTTATAAAATGAATTGATTTTATTTTTATTCAAGATTTTATATTAAGGATGTTAGAGAGAAATACATTATTTTTCATTACAAACTTAAATATGAAGATTAGACTTTAAGGTTTAGTTATCCGGTCTAATTTAGAGTAGTGCTCTTTTATTTGTTGGTACAATCGCCCGGTAGTTAGAGTGAAGCTCTATTTCAAAAGTTTTTATAAGAATTATTATGTGAAAATGTATTGACAACATGTTTTCAATAGTGGTTTTAAAACTTGAAAGTTAGTACTCGGATAACTAAATTCTTAGGTTTAATTTGAACACCTTGAATAAAGTTTAAACTGTCTAACCCCACCAAAGGTGGCATTTAAATGGTTCATTTTCAATCTCTTAGAAAAAGGAATTAATTTAATTAACCAAATTAGTTATCAACCCCACCCATAGGTGTTAATTGATTTGTTTAGTTAACAAAGAATATCTAACCCCACCAAAGGTGGTATTCATACAAAAAAGAGAGAATCAATAAAATATCAATTTATATCTTTAATAGCCTAGATAATATGAGCAAGCATAATTAATGTAGTTATTATATCCATAAATACTCCACTAATTTAAATGATAAAATTTGCATGAATATTTATTGAATCTGTATTTATATTTATTTTTTATTTATTGAATTTGTATCTATGTTTATTATTTTTAGATTATATTTAATTAATCTGTATATATGTTTATTTTAATGTTATTAGATTAGGAACACAAAAACCAAAATATCGTGACAGGATGTTTAGGATTTAATTTCGTTTTTAAAAGTTTGAATAATAAATTAAAAACCACATACATTCCTTCCTTAGATCGACTTTGGGAGTATACTTATCATTTTCTACGAAATGATTCGTGCACTTGCGAGAGTTTTACAAATATTAAAACCAAAGTATTTGCGAGAATTGGCGATGCCGGTTTTCGTTCATCAAAGAGAAAAAGAAAGGTGATGTAGTTCACATTTTCAAAAACAACAAAACATTTTATTAATATGAGTTGCAACTTTTAAAAATAATAACTTTTTACTCGGGTATCGAAACGACTATTATAATATATCAAATCACAGCTCTTGTAGCATTACACAATATGATATTTCCTGCCCAAGGAAACTCATTTTTGTACCCAAATTCGATCAATTACATTACTTACCGTGTGTTGAAATTTTTTCTCGCACCATTTTCATTTTACTTACTTTCGGTTGCATTCCTTAGAGCTATAAATAGGATATTGGTACCGACATTGGGTTCTTTATTTATGTGTTCAATCAATCTTTATTCTTCAAAAAAATAAGAGAGGAGGAAAAGAAAGGGGATGTTGTTCACATTTTAAAAAACCACAAAACATTTCATTAATATGAGTTGCAACATTTAACGGCGATAGGTTATCACTCAGGTATCAAAATGACAATTATAATATCTCAAATCCCTAATATTATCGACTAATACAATATTATTTTGGTCCCACAAAGGAGAATGATTTTTGTATGAAAATTCCATCGGTTACATCACTTACCGACGGTTTAAAGTTTTTGTCGCACCATTTTCTTTTGATTGCTTTCTGTTTTATTCTATAGAGCTATAAAGGAGATTTTGTTGCTGAGTTAGGGTTCTTTATTTATTTGTTCCATCAGTCTTTATTATCCAAAAATAAATAATAGAAGGTAAAAAGAAAGGGGATGTTGTTTGCATTTTCCAAAATTACAAAATATTTAATAAATATGAGTTGTAACTTTTAACGTAAATAACTTTTCCCTCGGTTTTTGGAACAACTATTATAATATATCAAATCGTAGCTATTATTGACTTAAAAAATTTTATTTGGTCTAAAAAAGTAAACTTACTTTGGTACCCAAATTTCATCGTTTACATCACTTACCGAGGGTTTAATTTTTTTGTCGGACCATTTTCATTTTACTTACTTTCGGTTTATTCAATAGAGCTATAAAGGGGATATTTGTACTGAAATAGGGTTCTCTATTTATGTGTTCCATCAGTATTTTTTCTTCAAAACAAGAGAGAGAAGAGAAAAAGAAAGGTGATGTAGTTCACATTTTCAAAAACAACAAAACATTTTATTAATATGAGTTGCAACTTTTAAAAATAATAACTTTTTACTCGGGTATCGAAACGACTATTATAATATATCAAATCATAGCTCTTGTAGCATTACACCATATGATATTTCCTGCCCAAGGAAACTCATTTTTGTACCCAAATTCGATCAATTACATTACTTACCGTGTGTTGAAATTTTTTCTCGCACCATTTTCATTTTACTTACTTTCGGTTGCATTCCTTAGAGCTATAAATAGGATATTGGTACCAACATTGGGTTCTTTATTTATGTGATCAATCAGTCTTTATTCTTCAAAAAAAATAAGAGAGGAGAAAAAGAAAGGGGATGTTGTTCACATTTTAAAAAACAAAAAAACTTTTCATTAATATGAGTTGCAACATTTAACGGCGATAAGTTTTCACTCAGGTATCAAAATGACAATTATAATATCTCAAATCCCTAATATTATCGACTAATACAATATTATTTTGGTCTAAAAAAGGATAATGATTTTTGTAAACAAATCCCATCGCTTACATCATTTACTTACGGTTTAAAGTTTTTGTCGCACCATTTTCTTTTCATTGCTTTCTGTTTTATTCTACAGAGCTATAAAGTAGATTTTGTTGCTGAGTTAGGGTTCTTTATTTGTTTGTTCCATCAGTCTCTATTATCCAAAAATAAATAATAGAAGGGAAAAAGAAAGAGGATGTTGTTTGCATTTTCAAAAATTACAAAATATTTAATAAATATGAGTTGTACCTTTTAACGTAAATAACTTTTCCCTCGGTTTTTGGAACAACTATTATAATATATCAAATCGTAGCTATTATTGACTTAAAAAATTTTATTTGGTCTAAAAAAGTAAAGTTACTTTGGTACCCAAATTCCATCGTTTACATCACTTACCGAGGGTTTAATTTTTTTGTCGGACCATTTTCATTTTACTTACTTTCGGTTGCATTCCTTAGAGCTATAAATAGGATATTGGTACCAACATTGGGTTCTTTATTTATGTGATCAATCAGTCTTTATTCTTCAAAAAAAATAAGAGAGGAGAAAAAGAAAGGGGATGTTGTTCACATTTTAAAAAACAACAAAACATTTCATTAATATGAGTTGCAACATTTAACGGCGATAGGTTTTCACTCAGGTATCAAAATGACAATTATAATATCTCAAATCCCTAATATTATCGACTAATACAATATTATTTTGGTCCCACAAAGGAGAATGATTTTTGTATGAAAATTCCATCGGTTACATCACTTACCGACGGTTTAAAGTTTTTGTCGCACCATTTTCTTTTGATTGCTTTCTGTTTTATTCTACAGTGCTATAAAGGAGATTTTGTTGCTGAGTTAGGGTTCTTTATTTATTTGTTCCATCAGTCTTTATTATCCAAAAATAAATAATAGAAGGGAAAAGGAAAGGGGGTGTTGTTTGCATTTTCCAAAATTACAAAATATTTAATAAATATGAGTTGTAACTTTTAACGTAAATAACTTTTCCCTCGGTTTTTGGAACAACTATTATAATATATCAAATCGTAGCTATTATTGACTTAAAAAATTTTATTTGGTCTAAAAAAGTAAAGTTACTTTGGTACCCAAATTCCATCGTTTACATCACTTATCGAGGGTTTAATTTTTTTGTCGGACCATTTTCATTTTACTTACTTTCGGTTTATTCAATAGAGCTATAAAAAGGATATTTGTACTGAAATAGGGTTCTCTATTTATGTGTTCCATCAGTATTTTTTCTTCAAAACAAGAGAGAGAAGAGAAAAAGAAAGGTGATGTAGTTCACATTTTCAAAAACAACAAAACATTTTATTAATATGAGTTGCAACTTTTAAAAATAATAACTTTTCACTCGGGTATCGAAACGACTATTATAATATATCAAATCACAACTCTTGTAGCATTACACAATATGATATTTCCTGCCCAAGGAAACTCATTTTTGTACCCAAATTCGATCAATTACATTACTTACCGTGTGTTGAAATGTTTTCTCGCACCATTTTCATTTTACTTACTTTCGGTTGCATTCCTTAGAGCTATAAATAGGATATTGGTACCGACATTGGGTTCTTTATTTATGTGTTCAATCAGTCTTTATTCTTCAAAAAAATAAGAGAGGAGAAAAAGAAAGGGGATGTTGTTCACATTTTAAAAAACAACAAAACATATCATTAATATGAGTTGCAACATTTAACGGCGATAGGTTTTCACTCAGGTTTCAAAATGACAATTATAATATCTCAAATCCCTAATATTATCGACTAATACAATATTATTTTGGTCCCACAAAGGAGAATGATTTTTGTAAGAAAATTCCATCGGTTACATCACTTACCGACGGTTTAAAGTTTTTGTCGCACCATTTTCTTTTGATTGCTTTCTGTTTTATTCTATAGAGCTATAAAGGAGATTTTGTTGCTGAGTTAGGGTTCTTTATTTATTTGTTCCATCAGTCTTTATTATCCAAAAATAAATAATAGAAGGGAAAAAGAAAGGGGATGTTGTTTGTATTTTCCAAAATTACAAAATATTTAATAAATATGAGTTGTAACTTTTAATGTAAATAACTTTTCCCTCGGTTTTTGGAACAACTATTATAATATATCAAATCGTAGCTATTATTGACTTAAAATTTTTATTTGGTCTAAAAAAGTAAACTTACTTTGGTACCCAAATTCCATCGTTTACATCACTTACCGAGGGTTTAATTTTTTTGTCGGACCATTTTCATTTTACTTACTTTCGGTTTATTCAATAGAGCTATAAAGGGGATATTTGTACTGAAATAGGGTTCTCTATTTATGTGTTCCATCAGTATTTTTTCTTCAAAACAAGAGAGAGAAGAGAAAAAGAAAGGTGATGTAGTTCACATTTTCAAAAACAACAAAACATTTTATTAATATGAGTTGCAACTTTTAAAAATAATAACTTTTCACTCGGGTATCGAAACGACTATTATAATATATCAAATCACAACTCTTGTAGCATTACACAATATGATATTTCCTGCCCAAGGAAACTCATTTTGTACCCAAATTCGATCAATTACATTACTTACCGTGTGTTGAAATTTTTTCTCGCACCATTTTCATTTTACTTACTTTCGGTTGCATTCCTTAGAGCTATAAATAGGATATTGGTACCGACATTGGGTTCTTTATTTATGTGTTCAATCAGTCTTTATTCTTCAAAAAAATAAGAGAGGAGAAAAAGAAAGGGGATGTTGTTCACATTTTAAAAAACAACAAAACATTTCATTAATATGAGTTGCAACATTTAACGGCGATAGGTTTTCACTCAGGTATCAAAATGACAATTATAATATCTCAAATCCCTAATATTATCGACTAATACAATATTATTTTGGTCCCACAAAGGAGAATGATTTTTGTAAGAAAATTCCATCGGTTACATCACTTACCGCGGTTTAAAGTTTTTGTCGCACCATTTTCTTTTGATTGCTTTACTGTTTTATTCTACGTAGCTATAAAGGAGATTTTGTTGCTGAGTTAGGGTTCTTTATTTATTTGTTCCATCAGTCTCTATTATCCAAAAATAAATAATAGAAGGGAAAAAGAAAGGGGATGTTGTTTGCATTTTCAAAAATTACAAAATATTTAATAAATATGAGTTGTACCTTTTAACGTAAATAACTTTTCCCCCGGTTTTTGGAACAACTATTATAATATATCAAATCGTGGATATTATTGACTTAAAAAATTTTATTTGGTCTAAAAAAGTAAACTTACATTAGTACCCAAATTCCATCGTTTACATCACTTACCGAGGGTTTTAATTTTTTTGTCGCACCATTTTCATTTTTCTTACTTTTAGTTTATTCAATAGAGCTATAGAGGGGATATTTGTACTGAAATAGGGTTCTCTATTTATGTGTTCCATCAGTCTTTTTTCTTCAAAACAAGAGAGAGACGAGAAAAAGAAAGGTGATGTAGTTCACATTTTCAAAAACAACAAAACATTTTATTAATATGAGTTGCAACTTTTAAAAATAATAACTTTTCACTCGGGTATCGAAACGACTATTATAATATATCAAATCACAGCTCTTGTAGCATTACACAATATGATATTTCCTGCCCAAGGAAACTCATTTTTGTACCCAAATTCGATCAATTACATTACTTACCGTGTGTTGAAATTTTTTCTCGCACCATTTTCATTTTACTTACTTTCGGTTGCATTCCTTAGAGCTATAAATAGGATATTGGTACCGACATTGGGTTCTTTATTTATGTGTTCAATCAGTCTCTATTCTTCAAAAAAATAAGAGAGGAGAAAAAGAAAGGGGATGTTGTTCACATTTTAAAAAACAACAAATCATTTCATTAATATGAGTTGCAACATTTAACGGCGATAAGTTTTCACTCAGGTAGCAAAAGGACTATTATAATATCTCAAATCCCTAATATTATCGACTAATACAATATGATTTGGGTCTCAAAAAGGATAATGATTTTTGTAAACAAATCCCATCGGTTACATCATTTACTGACGGTTTAAAGTTATTGTCGCACCATTTTCTTTTAATTGCTTTCGATTTTATTCTACAGAGCTATAAAGGAGTTTTTTTACTGAGTTAGGGTTCTTTATTTATGTGTTCCATCAGTCTCTATTCTCCAAAAATAAATAATAGAAGGGAAAAAGAAAGGGGATGTTGTTTGCATTTTCCAAAATTACAAAATATTTAATAAATATGAGTTGTAACTTTTAACGTAAATAACTCTTCCCTCGGTTTTTGGAACAACTATTATAATATATCAAATCGTAGCTATTATTGACTTAAAAAATTTTATTTGGTCTAAAAAAGTAAACTTACTTTTGTACCCAAATTCCATAGTTTACATCACTTACCGAGGGTTTAATTTTTTTTCGCACCATTTTCATTTTACTTACTTTCGGTTTATTCAATAGAGCTATAAAGGGGATGTTTGTCTTGAAATAGGGTTCTCTATTTATGTGTTCCATCAGTATTTTTTCTTCAAAACAAGAGAGAGAAGAGAAAAAGAAAGGTGATGTAGTTCACATTTTCATAAACAACAAAACATTTTATTAATATGAGTTGCAACTTTTAAAAATAATAACTTTTCACTCGGGTATCGAAACGACTATTATAATATATCAAATCACAGCTCTTGTAGCATTACACAATATGATATTTCCTGCCCAAGGAAACTCATTTTTGTACCCAAATTCGATCAATTATATTACTTACCGTGTGTTGAAATTTTTTCTCGCACCATTTTCATTGTACTTACTTTGGGTTGCATTCCTTAGAGCTATAAATAGGATATTGGTACCGACATTGGGTTCTTTATTTATGTGTTAAATCAGTGTTTATTCTTCAAAAAAATAAGAGAGGAGAAAAAGAAAGGGCATGTTGTTCACATTTTAAAAAACAACAAAACATTTCATTAATATGAGTTGCAACATTTAACGGTGATAGGTTTTCACTCAGGTATCAAAATGATTTTTATAATATCTCAAATCCCTAATATTATCGACTAATACAATATTATTTTGGTCCCACAAAGGAGAATGATTTTTGTAAGAAAATTCCATCGGTTAGATCACTTACCGACGGTTTAAAGTTTTTGTCGCACCATTTTCTTTTGATTGCTTTCTGTTTTATTCTACAGAGCTATAAAGGAGATTTTGTTGCTGAGTTAGGGTTCTTTATTTATTTCTTCCATCAGTCTTTATTATCCAAAAATAAATAATAGAAGGGAAAAAGAAAGGGGATGTTGTTTGCATTTTCCAAAATTACAAAATATTTAATAAATATGAGTTGTAACTTTTGACGTAAATAACTTTTCCCTCGGTTTTTGGAACAACTATTATAATATATCAAATCGTAGCTATTATTGACTTAAAAAATTTTATTTGGTCTAAAAAAGTAAAGTTACTTTGGTACCCAAATTCCATCGTTTACATCACTTACCGAGGGTTTAATTTTTTTGTCGGACCATTTTCATTTTACTTACTTTCGGTTGCATTCCTTAGAGCTATAAATAGGATATTGGTACCAACATTGGGTTCTTTATTTATGTGATCAATCAGTCTTTATTCTTCAAAAAAAATAAGAGAGGAGAAAAAGAAAGGGGATGTTGTTCACATTTTAAAAAACAACAAAACATTTCATTAATATGAGTTGCAACATTTAACGGCGATAGGTTTTCACTCATGTATCAAAATGACAATTATAATATCTCAAATCCCTAATATTATCGACTAATACAATATTATTTTGGTCCCACAAAGGAGAATGATTTTTGTATGAAAATTCCATCGGTTACATCACTTACCGACGGTTTAAAGTTTTTGTCGCACCATTTTCTTTTGATTGCTTTCTGTTTTATTCTACAGTGCTATAAAGGAGATTTTGTTGCTGAGTTAGGGTTCTTTATTTATTTGTTCCATCAGTCTTTATTATCCAAAAATAAATAATAGAAGGGAAAAGGAAAGGGGGTGTTGTTTGCATTTTCCAAAATTACAAAATATTTAATAAATATGAGTTGTAACTTTTAACGTAAATAACTTTTCCCTCGGTTTTTGGAACAACTATTATAATATATCAAATCGTAGCTATTATTGACTTAAAAAATTTTATTTGGTCTAAAAAAGTAAAGTTACTTTGGTACCCAAATTCCATCGTTTACATCACTTATCGAGGGTTTAATTTTTTTGTCGGACCATTTTCATTTTACTTACTTTCGGTTTATTCAATAGAGCTATAAAGGGGATATTTGTACTGAAATAGGGTTCTCTATTTATGTGTTCCATCAGTATTTTTTCTTCAAAACAAGAGAGAGAAGAGAAAAAGAAAGGTGATGTAGTTCACATTTTCAAAAACAACAAAACATTTTATTAATATGAGTCGCAACTTTTAAAAATAATAACTTTTCACTCGGGTATCGAAACGACTATTATAATATATCAAATCACAACTCTTGTAGCATTACACAATATGATATTTCCTGCCCAAGGAAACTCATTTTTGTACCCAAATTCGATCAATTACATTACTTACCGTGTGTTGAAATGTTTTCTCGCACCATTTTCATTTTACTTACTTTCGGTTGCATTCCTTAGAGCTATAAATAGGATATTGGTACCGACATTGGGTTCTTTATTTATGTGTTCAATCAGTCTTTATTATTCAAAAAACAAATAAGAGAAGATAAATAGAAAATGGATTTTGTCCACATTTTCAAAAACAACAAACATTTGATAAATATGAGTTGCAACATTTAACGGCGATAGGTTTTCACTCAGGTTTCAAAATGACAATTATAATATCTCAAATCCCTAATATTATCGACTAATACAATATTATTTTGGTCCCACAAAGGAGAATGATTTTTGTAAGAAAATTCCATCGGTTACATCACTTACCGACGGTTTAAAGTTTTTGTCGCACCATTTTCTTTTGATTGCTTTCTGTTTTATTCTATAGAGCTATAAAGGAGATTTTGTTGCTGAGTTAGGGTTCTTTATTTATTTGTTCCATCAGTCTTTATTATCCAAAAATAAATAATAGAGGGGAAAAAGAAAGGGGATGTTGTTTGTATTTTCCAAAATTACAAAATATTTAATAAATATGAGTTGTAACTTTTAATGTAAATAACTTTTCCCTCGGTTTTTGGAACAACTATTATAATATATCAAATCGTAGCTATTATTGACTTAAAATTTTTATTTGGTCTAAAAAAGTAAACTTACTTTGGTACCCAAATTCCATCGTTTACATCACTTACCGAGGGTTTAATTTTTTTGTCGGACCATTTTCATTTTACTTACTTTCGGTTTATTCAATAGAGCTATAAAGGGGATATTTGTACTGAAATAGGGTTCTCTATTTATGTGTTCCATCAGTATTTTTTCTTCAAAACAAGAGAGAGAAGAGAAAAAGAAAGGTGATGTAGTTCACATTTTCAAAAACAACAAAACATTTTATTAATATGAGTTGCAACTTTTAAAAATAATAACTTTTCACTCGGGTATAGAAACGAATATTATAATATATCAAATCACAACTCTTGTAGCATTACACAATATGATATTTCCTGCCCAAGGAAACTCATTTTGTACCCAAATTCGATCAATTACATTACTTACCGTGTTTTGAAATTTTTTCTCGCACCATTTTCATTTTACTTACTTTCGGTTGCATTCCTTAGAGCTATAAATAGGATATTGGTACCGACATTGGGTTCTTTATTTATGTGTTCAATCAGTCTTTATTCTTCAAAAAAATAAGAGAGGAGAAAAAGAAAGGGGATGTTGTTCACATTTTAAAAAACAACAAAACATTTCATTAATATGAGTTGCAACATTTAACGGCGATAGGTTTTCACTCAGGTATCAAAATGACAATTATAATATCTCAAATCCCTAATATTATCGACTAATACAATATTATTTTGGTCCCACAAAGGAGAATGATTTTTGTAAGAAAATTCCATCGGTTACATCACTTACCGCCGGTTTAAAGTTTTTGTCGCACCATTTTCTTTTGATTGCTTTCTGTTTTATTCTACAGAGCAATAAAGGAGATTTTGTTGCTGAGTTAGGGTTCTTTATTTATTTGTTCCATCAGTCTCTATTATCCAAAAATAAATAATAGAAGGGAAAAAGAAAGGGGATGTTGTTTGCATTTTCAAAAATTACAAAATATTTAATAAATATGAGTTGTACCTTTTAACGTAAATAACTTTTCCCCCGGTTTTTGGAACAACTATTATAATATATCAAATCGTGGATATTATTGACTTAAAAAATTTTATTTGGTCTAAAAAAGTAAACTTACATTAGTACCCAAATTCCATCGTTTACATCACTTACCGAGGGTTTAATTTTTTTGTCGCACCATTTTCATTTTTCTTACTTTTAGATTATTCAATAGAGCTATAGAGGGGATATTTGTACTGAAATAGGGTTCTCTATTTATGTGTTCCATCAGTCTTTTTTCTTCAAAACAAGAGAGAGACGAGAAAAAGAAAGGTGATGTAGTTCACATTTTCAAAAACAACAAAACATTTTATTAATATGAGTTGCAACTTTTAAAAATAATAACTTTTCACTCGGGTATCGAAACGACTATTATAATATATCAAATCACAGCTCTTGTAGCATTACACAATATGATATTTCCTGCCCAAGGAAACTCATTTTTGTACCCAAATTCGATCAATTACATTACTTACCGTGTGTTGAAATTTTTTCTCGCACCATTTTCATTTTACTTACTTTCGGTTGCATTCCTTAGAGCTATAAATAGGATATTGGTACCGACATTGGGTTCTTTATTTATGTGTTCAATCAGTCTCTATTCTTCAAAAAAATAAGAGAGGAGAAAAAGAAAGGGGATGTTGTTCACATTTTAAAAAACAACAAAACATTTCATTAATATGAGTTGCAACATTTAACGGCGATAAGTTTTCACTCAGGTAGCAAAAGGACTATTATAATATCTCAAATCCCTAATATTATCGACTAATACAATATGATTTGGGTCTCAAAAAGGATAATGATTTTTGTAAACAAATCCCATCGGTTACATCATTTACTGACGGTTTAAAGTTATTGTCGCACCATTTTCTTTTAATTGCTTTCGATTTTATTCTACAGAGCTATAAAGGAGTTTTTTTACTGAGTTAGGGTTCTTTATTTATGTGTTCCATCAGTCTCTATTCTCCAAAAATAAATAATAGAAGGGAAAAAGAAAGGGGATGTTGTTTGCATTTTCCAAAATTACAAAATATTTAATAAATATGAGTTGTAACTTTTAACGTAAATAACTCTTCCCTCGCGTTTTGGAACAACTATTATAATATATCAAATCGTAGCTATTATTGACTTAAAAAATTTTATTTGGTCTAAAAAAGTAAACTTACTTTTGTACCCAAATTCCATAGTTTACATCACTTACCGAGGGTTTAATTTTTTTTTCGCACCATTTTCATTTTACTTACTTTCGGTTTATTCAATAGAGCTATAAAGGGGATGTTTGTACTGAAATAGGGTTCTCTATTTATGTGTTCCATCAGTATTTTTTCTTCAAAACAAGAGAGAGAAGAGAAAAAGAAAGGTGATGTAGTTCACATTTTCATAAACAACAAAACATTTTATTAATATGAGTTGCAACTTTTAAAAATAATAACTTTTCACTCGGGTATCGAAACGACTATTATAATATATCAAATCACAGCTCTTGTAGCATTACACAATATGATATTTCCTGCCCAAGGAAACTCATTTTTGTACCCAAATTCGATCAATTACATTACTTACCGTGTGTTGAAATTTTTTCTCGCACCATTTTCATTGTACTTACTTTGGGTTGCATTCCTTAGAGCTATAAATAGGATATTGGTACCGACATTGGGTTCTTTATTTATGTGTTAAATCAGTGTTTATTCTTCAAAAAAATAAGAGAGGAGAAAAAGAAAGGGGATGTTGTTCACATTTTAAAAAACAACAAAACATTTCATTAATATGAGTTGCAACATTTAACGGTGATAGGTTTTCACTCAGGTATCAAAATGATTTTTATAATATCTCAAATCCCTAATATTATCGACTAATACAATATTATTTTGGTCCCACAAAGGAGAATGATTTTTGTAAGAAAATTCCATCGGTTAGATCACTTACCGACGGTTTAAAGTTTTTGTCGCACCATTTTCTTTTGATTGCTTTCTGTTTTATTCTACAGAGCTATAAAGGAGATTTTGTTGCTGAGTTAGGGTTCTTTATTTAATTCTTCCATCAGTCTTTGTTATCCAAAAATAAATAATAGAAGGGAAAAAGAAAGGGGATGTTGTTTGCATTTTCCAAAATTACAAAATATTTAATAAATATGAGTTGTAACTTTTGACGTAAATAACTTTTCCCTCGGTTTTTGGAACAACTATTATAATATATCAAATCGTACCTATTATTGACTTAAAAAATTTTATTTGGTCTAAAAAAGTAAACTTACTTTTGTACCCAAATTCCATCGTTTACATCACTTACCGAGGGTTTAATTTTTTTGTCGCACCATTTTCATTTTACTTACATTCGGTTTATTCAATAGAGCTATAAAGGGGATATTTGTACTCAAATAGGGTTCTCTATTTATGTGTTCCATCAGTATTTTTTCTTCAAAACAAGAGAGAGAAGAGAAAAAGAAAGGTGATGTAGTTCACATTTTCAAAAACAACAAAACATTTTATTAATATGAGTTGCAACTTTTAAAAATAATAACTTTTCACTCGGGTATCGAAACGACTATTATAATATATCAAATCACAGCTCTTGTAGCATTACACAATATGATATTTCCTACCCAAGGAAACTCATTTTTGTACCCAAATTCGATCAATTACATTACTTACCGTGTGTTGAAATTTTTTCTCGCACCATTTTCATTTTACTTACTTTCGGTTGCATTCCTTAGAGCTATAAATAGGATATTGGTACCGACATTGGGTTCTTTATTTATGTGTTCAATCAATCTTTATTCTTCAAAAAAATAAGAGAGGAGAAAAAGAAAGGGGATGTTGTTCACATTTTAAAAAACAACAAAACATTTCATTAATATGAGTTGCAACATTTAACGGCGATAGGTTTTCACTCAGGTATCAAAATGATTTTTATAATATCTCAAATCCCTAATATTATCGACTAATACAATATTATTTTGGTCCCACAAAGGAGAATGATTTTTGTAAGAAAATTCCATCGGTTAGATCACTTACCGACGGTTTAAAGTTTTTGTCGCACCATTTTCTTTTGATTGCTTTCTGTTTTATTCTATAGAGCTATAAAGGAGATTTTGTTGCTGAGTTAGGGTTCTTTATTTATTTGTTCCATCAGTCTTTATTATCCAAAAATAAATAATAGAGGGGAAAAAGAAAGGGGATGTTGTTTGTATTTTCCAAAATTACAAAATATTTAATAAATATGAGTTGTAACTTTTAATGTAAATAACTTTTCCCTCGGTTTTTGGAACAACTATTATAATATATCAAATCGTAGCTATTATTGACTTAAAATTTTTATTTGGTCTAAAAAAGTAAACTTACTTTGGTACCCAAATTCCATCGTTTACATCACTTACCGAGGGTTTAATTTTTTTGTCGGACCATTTTCATTTTACTTACTTTCGGTTTATTCAATAGAGCTATAAAGGGGATATTTGTACTGAAATAGGGTTCTCTATTTATGTGTTCCATCAGTATTTTTTCTTCAAAACAAGAGAGAGAAGAGAAAAAGAAAGGTGATGTAGTTCACATTTTCAAAAACAACAAAACATTTTATTAATATGAGTTGCAACTTTTAAAAATAATAACTTTTCACTCGGGTATAGAAACGAATATTATAATATATCAAATCACAACTCTTGTAGCATTACACAATATGATATTTCCTGCCCAAGGAAACTCATTTTGTACCCAAATTCGATCAATTACATTACTTACCGTGTTTTGAAATTTTTTCTCGCACCATTTTCATTTTACTTACTTTCGGTTGCATTCCTTAGAGCTATAAATAGGATATTGGTACCGACATTGGGTTCTTTATTTATGTGTTCAATCAGTCTTTATTCTTCAAAAAAATAAGAGAGGAGAAAAAGAAAGGGGATGTTGTTCACATTTTAAAAAACAACAAAACATTTCATTAATATGAGTTGCAACATTTAACGGCGATAGGTTTTCACTCAGGTATCAAAATGACAATTATAATATCTCAAATCCCTAATATTATCGACTAATACAATATTATTTTGGTCCCACAAAGGAGAATGATTTTTGTAAGAAAATTCCATCGGTTACATCACTTACCGCCGGTTTAAAGTTTTTGTCGCACCATTTTCTTTTGATTGCTTTCTGTTTTATTCTACAGAGCAATAAAGGAGATTTTGTTGCTGAGTTAGGGTTCTTTATTTATTTGTTCCATCAGTCTCTATTATCCAAAAATAAATAATAGAAGGGAAAAAGAAAGGGGATGTTGTTTGCATTTTCAAAAATTACAAAATATTTAATAAATATGAGTTGTACCTTTTAACGTAAATAACTTTTCCCCCGGTTTTTGGAACAACTATTATAATATATCAAATCGTGGATATTATTGACTTAAAAAATTTTATTTGGTCTAAAAAAGTAAACTTACATTAGTACCCAAATTCCATCGTTTACATCACTTACCGAGGGTTTAATTTTTTTGTCGCACCATTTTCATTTTTCTTACTTTTAGTTTATTCAATAGAGCTATAGAGGGGATATTTGTACTGAAATAGGGTTCTCTATTTATGTGTTCCATCAGTCTTTTTTCTTCAAAACAAGAGAGAGACGAGAAAAAGAAAGGTGATGTAGTTCACATTTTCAAAAACAACAAAACATTTTATTAATATGAGTTGCAACTTTTAAAAATAATAACTTTTCACTCGGGTATCGAAACGACTATTATAATATATTAAATCACAGCTCTTGTAGCATTACACAATATGATATTTCCTGCCCAAGGAAACTCATTTTTGTACCCAAATTCGATCAATTACATTACTTACCGTGTGTTGAAATTTTTTCTCGCACCATTTTCATTTTACTTACTTTCGGTTGCATTCCTTAGAGCTATAAATAGGATATTGGTACCGACATTGGGTTCTTTATTTATGTGTTCAATCAGTCTCTATTCTTCAAAAAATAAGAGAGGAGAAAAAGAAAGGGGATGTTGTTCACATTTTAAAAAACAACAAAACATTTCATTAATATGAGTTGCAACATTTAACGGCGATAAGTTTTCACTCAGGTAGCAAAAGGACTATTATAATATCTCAAATCCCTAATATTATCGACTAATACAATATGATTTGGGTCTCAAAAAGGATAATGATTTTTGTAAACAAATCCCATCGGTTACATCATTCTTGACGGTTTAAAGTTATTGTCGCACCATTTTCTTTTAATTGCTTTCGATTTTATTCTACTGAGCTATAAAGGAGTTTTTTACTGAGTTAGGGTTCTTTATTTATGTGTTCCATCGATCTCTATTCTCCAAAAATAAATAATAGAAGGGAAAAAGAAAGGGGATGTTGTTTGCATTTTCCAAAATTACAAAATATTTAATAAATATGAGTTGTAACTTTTAACGTAAATAACTCTTCCTCGGTTTTTGGAACAACTATTATAATATATCAAATCGTAGCTATTATTGACTTAAAAAATTTTATTTGGTCTAAAAAAGTAAACTTACTTTTGTACCCAAATTCCATAGTTTACATCACTTACCGAGGGTTTAATTTTTTTTCGCACCATTTTCATTTTACTTACTTTCGGTTTATTCAATAGAGCTATAAAGGGATGTTTGTCTTGAAATAGGGTTCTCTATTTATGTGTTCCATCGATATTTTTTCTTCAAAACAAGAGAGAGAAGAGAAAAAGAAAGGTGATGTAGTTCACATTTTCATAAACAACAAAACATTTTATTAATATGAGTTGCAACTTTTAAAAATAATAACTTTTCACTCGGGTATCGAAACGACTATTATAATATATCAAATCACAGCTCTTGTAGCATTACACAATATGATATTTCCTGCCCAAGGAAACTCATTTTTGTACCCAAATTCGATCAATTACATTACTTACCGTGTGTTGAAATTTTTTCTCGCACCATTTTCATTGTACTTACTTTGGGTTGCATTCCTTAGAGCTATAAATAGGATATTGGTACCGACATTGGGTTCTTTATTTATGTGTTAAATCAGTGTTTATTCTTCAAAAAAATAAGAGAGGAGAAAAAGAAAGGGGATGTTGTTCACATTTTAAAAAACAACAAAACATTTCATTAATATGAGTTGCAACATTTAACGGTGATAGGTTTTCACTCAGGTATCAAAATGATTTTTATAATATCTCAAATCCCTAATATTATCGACTAATACAATATTATTTTGGTCCCACAAAGGAGAATGATTTTTGTAAGAAAATTCCATCGGTTAGATCACTTACCGACGGTTTAAAGTTTTTGTCGCACCATTTTCTTTTGATTGCTTTCTGTTTTATTCTACAGAGCTATAAAGGAGATTTTGTTGCTGAGTTAGGGTTCTTTATTTAATTCTTCCATCAGTCTTTGTTATCCAAAAATAAATAATAGAAGGGAAAAAGAAAGGGGATGTTGTTTGCATTTTCCAAAATTACAAAATATTTAATAAATATGAGTTGTAACTTTTGACGTAAATAACTTTTCCCTCGGTTTTTGGAACAACTATTATAATATATCAAATCGTACCTATTATTGACTTAAAAAATTTTATTTGGTCTAAAAAAGTAAACTTACTTTTGTACCCAAATTCCATCGTTTACATCACTTACCGAGGGTTTAATTTTTTTGTCGCACCATTTTCATTTTACTTACATTCGGTTTATTCAATAGAGCTATAAAGGGGATATTTGTACTCAAATAGGGTTCTCTATTTATGTGTTCCATCAGTATTTTTTCTTCAAAACAAGAGAGAGAAGAGAAAAAGAAAGGTGATGTAGTTCACATTTTCAAAAACAACAAAACATTTTATTAATATGAGTTGCAACTTTTAAAAATAATAACTTTTCACTCGGGTATCGAAACGACTATTATAATATATCAAATCACAGCTCTTGTAGCATTACACAATATGATATTTCCTACCCAAGGAAACTCATTTTTGTACCCAAATTCGATCAATTACATTACTTACCGTGTGTTGAAATTTTTTCTCGCACCATTTTCATTTTACTTACTTTCGGTTGCATTCCTTAGAGCTATAAATAGGATATTGGTACCGACATTGGGTTCTTTATTTATGTGTTCAATCAATCTTTATTCTTCAAAAAAATAAGAGAGGAGAAAAAGAAAGGGGATGTTGTTCACATTTTAAAAAACAACAAAACATTTCATTAATATGAGTTGCAACATTTAACGGCGATAGGTTTTCACTCAGGTATCAAAATGATTTTTATAATATCTCAAATCCCTAATATTATCGACTAATACAATATTATTTTGGTCCCACAAAGGAGAATGATTTTTGTAAGAAAATTCCATCGGTTAGATCACTTACCGACGGTTTAAAGTTTTTGTCGCACCATTTTCTTTTGATTGCTTTCTGTTTTATTCTATAGAGCTATAAAGGAGATTTTGTTCTTTGAGTTATGGTTCTTTTTTTATTTGTTCCATCAGTCTTTATTATCCAAAAATAAATAATAGAGGGGAAAAAGAAAGGGGATGTTGTTTGTATTTTCCAAAATTACAAAATATTTAATAAATATGAGTTGTAACTTTTAATGTAAATAACTTTTCCCTCGGTTTTTGGAACAACTATTATAATATATCAAATCGTAGCTATTATTGACTTAAAATTTTTATTTGGTCTAAAAAAGTAAACTTACTTTGGTACCCAAATTCCATCGTTTACATCACTTACCGAGGGTTTAATTTTTTTGTCGGACCATTTTCATTTTACTTACTTTCGGTTTATTCAATAGAGCTATAAAGGGGATATTTGTCTTGAAATAGGGTTCTCTATTTATGTGTTCCATCGATATTTTTCTTCAAAACAAGAGAGAGAAGAGAAAAAGAAAGGTGATGTAGTTCACATTTTCAAAAACAACAAAACATTTTATTAATATGAGTTGCAACTTTTAAAAATAATAACTTTTCACTCGGGTATAGAAACGAATATTATAATATATCAAATCACAACTCTTGTAGCATTACACAATATGATATTTCCTGCCCAAGGAAACTCATTTTGTACCCAAATTCGATCAATTACATTACTTACCGTGTTTTGAAATTTTTTCTCGCACCATTTTCATTTTACTTACTTTCGGTTGCATTCCTTAGAGCTATAAATAGGATATTGGTACCGACATTGGGTTCTTTATTTATGTGTTCAATCAGTCTTTATTCTTCAAAAAAATAAGAGAGGAGAAAAAGAAAGGGGATGTTGTTCACATTTTAAAAAACAACAAAACATTTCATTAATATGAGTTGCAACTTTCAACGGAGATAACTTTTAACTCGGGTATCGAAATGACAACTATAATATCTCAAATCCCTAATATTATCGACTAATACAATATTATTTTGGTACCACAAAGGAGAATGATTTTTGTAAGAAAATTCCATCGGTTACATCACTTACCGCCGGTTTAAAGTTTTTGTCGCACCATTTTCTTTTGATTGCTTTCTGTTTTATTCTACGAGCAATAAAGGAGATTTTGTTGCTGAGTTAGGGTTCTTTATTTATTTGTTCCATCAGTCTCTATTATCCAAAAATAAATAATAGAAGGGAAAAAGAAAGGGGATGTTGTTTGCATTTTCAAAAATTACAAAATATTTAATAAATATGAGTTGTACCTTTTAACGTAAATAACTTTTCCCCGGTTTTTGGAACAACTATTATAATATATCAAATCGTGGATATTATTGACTTAAAAAATTTTATTTGGTCTAAAAAGTAAACTTACATTAGTACCCAAATTCAATCGTTTTCATCAATTACCGAGGGTTTAATTTTTTTGTTGCACCTTTTCCATTTTTCTTACTTTTAGTTTATTCAATAGAGCTATAGAGGGGATATTTGTCTTGAAATAGGGTTCTCTATTTATGTGTTCCATCGATCTTTTTTCTTCAAAACAAGAGAGAGACGAGAAAAAGAAAGGTGATGTAGTTCACATTTTCAAAAACAACAAAACATTTTATTAATATGAGTTGCAACTTTTAAAAATAATAACTTTTCACTCGGGTATCGAAACGACTATTATAATATATTAAATCACAACTCTTGTAGCATTACACAATATGATATTTCCTGCCCAAGGAAACTCATTTTTGTACCCAAATTCGATCAATTACATTACTTACCGTGTGTTGAAATTTTTTCTCGCACCATTTTCATTTTACTTACTTTCGGATGCATTCCTTAGAGCTATAAATAGGATATTGGTACCGACATTGGGTTCTTTACTTTTGTGTTCAATCACTCTATTCTTCAAAAAAATAAGAGAGGAGAAAAAGAAAGGGGATGTTGTTCACATTTTAAAAAACAACAAAACATTTCATTAATATGAGTTGCAACATTTAACGGCGATAAGTTTTCACTCAGGTAGCAAAAGGACTATTATAATATCTCAAATCCCTAATATTATCGACTAATACAATATGATTTGGGTCTCAAAAAGGATAATGATTTTTGTAAAAAAATCCCATCGGTTACATCATTTACTGACGGTTTAAAGTTATTGTCGCACCATTTTCTTTTAATTGCTTTCGATTTTATTCTACGTAGCTATAAAGGAGTTTTTTTACCGAGTTAGGGTTCTTTATTTATGTGTTCCATCAGTCTCTATTCTCCAAAAATAAATAATAGAAGGGAAAAAGAAAGGGGATGTTGTTTGCATTTTCCAAAATTACAAAATATTTAATAAATATGAGTTGTAACTTTTAACGTAAATAACTCTTCCCTCGGTTTTTGGAACAACTATTATAATATATCAAATCGTAGCTATTATTGACTTAAAAAATTTTATTTGGTCTAAAAAAGTAAACTTACTTTTGTACCCAAATTCCATAGTTTACATCACTTACCGAGGGTTTAATTTTTTTTTCGCACCATTTTCATTTTACTTACTTTCGGTTTATTCAATAGAGCTATAAAGGGGATGTTTGTACTGAAATAGGGTTCTCTATTTATGTGTTCCATCAGTATTTTTTCTTCAAAACAAGAGAGAGAAGAGAAAAAGAAAGGTGATGTAGTTCACATTTTCATAAACAACAAAACATTTTATTAATATGAGTTGCAACTTTTAAAAATAATAACTTTTCACTCGGGTATCGAAACGACTATTATAATATATCAAATCACAAATTCTTGTAGCATTACACAATATGATATTTCCTGCCCAAGGAAACTCATTTTTGTACCCAAATTCGATCAATTACATTACTTACCGTGTGTTGAAATTTTTTCTCGCACCATTTTCATTGTACTTACTTTGGGTTGCATTCCTTAGAGCTATAAATAGGATATTGGTACCGACATTGGGTTCTTTATTTATGTGTTAAATCAGTGTTTATTCTTCAAAAAAATAAGAGAGGAGAAAAAGAAAGGGGATGTTGTTCACATTTTAAAAAACAACAAAACATTTCATTAATATGAGTTGCAACATTTAACGGTGATAGGTTTTCACTCAGGTATCAAAATGATTTTTATAATATCTCAAATCCCTAATATTATCGACTAATACAATATTATTTTGGTCCCACAAAGGAGAATGATTTTTGTAAGAAAATTCCATCGGTTAGATCACTTACCGACGGTTTAAAGTTTTTGTCGCACCATTTTCTTTTGATTGCTTTCTGCTTTATTCTACGTAGCTATAAAGGAGATTTTGTTGCTTTGAGTTAGGGTTCTTTATTTAATTCTTCCATCAGTCTTTGTTATCCAAAAATAAATAATAGAAGGGAAAAAGAAAGGCGATGTTGTTTGCATTTTCCAAAACTACAAAATATTTAATAAATATGAGTTGCAACCTTTGACGTAAACAACTTTTCCCTCGGTTCTTGTCACAACTATGATAATATATCAAATCGTACCTATTATTGACTTAAAAAATTTTATTTGGTCTAAAAAGTGAACTTAGTTTTGTGCCCATATTCCATCGTTTACATCACTTACCGAGGGTTTAATTTTTTTGTCGCACCATTTTCATTTTACTTACATTCGGTTTATTCAATAGAGCTATAAAGGGGATATTTGTACTCAAATAGGGTTCTCTATTTATGTGTTCCATCAGTATTTTTTCTTCAAAACAAGAGAGAGAAGAGAAAAAGAAAGGTGATGTAGTTCACATTTTCAAAAACAACAAAACATTTTATTAATATGAGTTGCAACTTTTAAAAATAATAACTTTTCACTCGGGTATCGAAACGACTATTATAATATATCAAATCACAGCTCTTGTAGCATTACACAATATGATATTTCCTACCCAAGGAAACTCATTTTTGTACCCAAATTCGATCAATTACATTACTTACCGTGTGTTGAAATTTTTTCTCGCACCATTTTCATTTTACTTACTTTCGGTTGCATTCCTTAGAGCTATAAATAGGATATTGGTACCGACATTGGGTTCTTTATTTATGTGTTCAATCAATCTTTATTCTTCAAAAAAATAAGAGAGGAGAAAAAGAAAGGGGATGTTGTTCACATTTTAAAAAACAACAAAACATTTCATTAATATGAGTTGCAACATTTAACGGCGATAGGTTTTCACTCAGGTATCAAAATGACAATTATAATATCTCAAATCCCTAATATTATCGACTAATACAATATTATTTTGGTCCCACAAAGGAGAATGATTTTTGTAAGAAAATTCCATCGGTTACATCACTTACCGACGGTTTAAAGTTTTTGTCGCACCATTTTCTTTTGATTGCTTTCTGTTTTATTCTATAGAGCTATAAAGGAGTTTTTTTACTGAGTTAGGGTTCTTTATTTATGTGTTCCATCAGTCTCTATTCTCCAAAAATAAATAATAGAAGGGAAAAAGAAAGGGGATGTTGTTTGCATTTTCAAAAATTACAAAATATTTAATAAATATGAGTTGTAACTTTTAACGTAAATAACTCTTCCCTCGGTTTTTGGAACAACTATTATAATATATCAAATCGTAGCTATTATTGACTTAAAAAATTTTATTTGGTCTAAAAAAGTAAAGTTACTTTGGTACCCAAATTCCATCGTTTACATCACTTATCGAGGGTTTAATTTTTTTGTCGGACCATTTTCATTTTACTTACTTTCGGTTTATTCAATAGAGCTATAAAGGGGATATTTGTACTGAAATAGGGTCCTCTATTTATGTGTTCCATCAGTCTTTTTTCTTCAAAACAAGAGAGAGAAGAGAAAAAGAAAGGTGATGTAGTTCACATTTTCAAAAACAACAAAACATTTTATTAATATGAGTTGCAACTTTTAAAAATAATAACTTTTCACTCGGGTATCGAAATGACTATTATAATATATCAAATCACAGCTCTTGTAGCATTACACAATATGATATTTCCTGCCCAAGGAAACTCATTTTTGTACCCAAATTCGATCAATTACATTACTTACAGTGTGTTGAAATGTTTTCTCGCACCATTTTCATTTTACTTACTTTCGGTTGCATTCCTTAGAGCTATGAATAGGATATTGGTACCGACATTGGGTTCTTTATTTATGTGTTCAATCAGTCTTTATTCTTCAAAAAAATAAGAGAGGAGAAAAACAAAGGGGATGTTGTTCACATTTTAAAAAACAACAAAACATTTCATTAATATGAGTTGCAACATTTAACGGCGATAGGTTTTCACTCAGGTATCAAAATGACAATTATAATATCTCAAATCCCTAATATTATCGACTAATACAATATTATTTTGGTCCCACAAAGGAGAATGACTTTTGTAAGAAAATTCCATCGGTTACATCACTTACCGACGGTTTAAAGTTTTTGTCCCACCATTTTCTTTTGATTGCTTTCTGTTTTATTCTACAGAGCTATAAAGTAGATTTTGTTGCTGAGTTAGGGTTCTTTATTTATTTGTTCCATCAGTCTTTATTATCCAAAAATAAATAATAGAAGGGAAAAAGAAAGGCGATGTTGTTTGCATTTTCAAAAATTACAAAATATTTAATAAATATGAGTTGTACCTTTTAACGTAAATAACTTTTCCCTCGGTTTTTGGAACAACTATTATAATATATCAAATCGTGGAAATTATTGACTTAAAAAATTTTATTTGGTCTAAAAAAGTAAACTTACTTTTGTACCCAAATTCCATCGTTTACATCACGTACCGAGGGTTTAATTTTTTTGTCGCACCATTTTCATTTTTCTTACTTTTAGTTTATTCAATAGAGCTATAAAGGGGATGTTTGTACTGAAATAGGGTTCTCTATTTATGTGTTCCATCAGTATTTTTTCTTCAAAACAAGAGAGAGAAGAGAAAAAGAAAGGTGATGTAGTTCACATTTTCATAAACAACAAAACATTTTATTAATATGAGTTGCAACTTTTAAAAATAATAACTTTTCACTCGGGTATCGAAACGACTATTATAATATATCAAATCACAGCTCTTGTAGCATTACACAATATGATATTTCCTGCCCAAGGAAACTCATTTTTGTACCCAAATTCGATCAATTACATTACTTACTGTGTGTTGAAATTTTTTCTCGCACCATTTTCATTTTACTTACTTTCGGTTGCATTCCTTAGAGCTATAAATAGGATATTGGTACCGACATTGGGTTCTTTATTTATGTGTTCAATCAGTCTCTATTCTTCAAAAAAATAAGAGAGGAGAAAAAGAAAGGGGATGTTGTTCACATTTTAAAAAACAACAAAACATTTCATTAATATGAGTTGCAACATTTAACGGCGATAAGTTTTCACTCAGGTATCAAAAGGACTATTATAATATCTCAAATCCCTAATATTATCGACTAATACAATATGATTTGGGTCTCAAAAAGGATAATGATTTTTGTAAACAAATCCCATCGGGTAAATCATTTATTGACGGTTTAAAGTTTTTGTCGCACCATTTTCTTTTAATTGCTTTCTGTTTTATTCTATAGAGCTATAAAGTAGATTTTGTTGCTGAGTTAGGGTTCTTTATTTATTTGTTCCATCAGTCTCTATTATCCAAAAATAAATAATAGAAGGGAAAAAGAAAGGGGATGTTGTTTGCATTTTCCAAAATTACAAAATATTTAATAAATATGTGTTGTAACTTTTAACGTAAATAACTTTTCCCTCTGTTTTTGGAACAATTATTATAATATATCAAATCGTGGCTATTATTGTCTTAAAAAATTTTATTTGGTCTAAAAAAGTAAACTTACTTTGGTACCCAAATTCCATCGTTTACATCACTTACCGAGGGTTTAATTTTTTTGTCGGACCATTTTCATTTTACTTACTTTCGGTTTATTCAATAGAGCTATAAAGGGGATATTTGTACTGAAATAGGGTTCTCTATTTATGTATCCATCAGTCTTTTTTCTTCAAAACAAGAGAGAGAAGAGAAAAAGAAAGGTGATGTAGTTCACATTTTCAAAAACAACAAAACATTTTATTAACATGAGTTGCAACTTTTAAAAATAATAACTTTTCACTCGGGTATCGAAACGACTATTATAATATATCAAATCACAACTCTTGTAGCATTACACAATATGATATTTCCTGCCCAAGGAAACTCATTTTGTACCCAAATTCGATCAATTACATTACTTACCGTGTGTTGAAATTTTTTCTCGCACCATTTTCATTTTACTTACTTTCGGTTGCATTCCTTAGAGCTATAAATAGGATATTGGTACCGACATTGGGTTCTTTATTTATGTGTTCAATCAGTCTTTATTCTTCAAAAAAATAAGAGAGGAGAAAAAGAAAGGGGATGTTGTTCACATTTTAAAAAACAACAAAACATTTCATTAATATGAGTTGCAACATTTAACGGCGATAGGTTTTCACTCAGGTATCAAAATGACAATTATAATATCTCAAATCCCTAATATTATCGACTAATACAATATTATTTTGGTCCCACAAAGGAGAATGATTTTTGTAAGAAAATTCCATCGGTTACATCACTTACCGACGGTTTAAAGTTTTTGTCGCACCATTTTCTTTTGATTGCTTTCTGTTTTATTCTACAGAGCTATAAAGTCGATTTTGTTGCTGAGTTAGGGTTCTTTATTTATTTGTTCCATCAGTCTTTATTATCCAAAAATAAATAATAGAAGGGAAAAAGAAAGGGGATGTTGTTTGCATTTTCAAAAATTACAAAATATTTAATAAATATGAGTTGTACCTTTTAACGTAAATAACTTTTCCCTCGGTTTTTGGAACAACTATTATAATATATCAAATCCTAGCTATTATTGACTTAAAAAATTTTATTTGGTCTAAAAAAGTAAACTTACTTTTGTACCCAAATTCCATCGTTTACATCACTTACCGAGGGTTTAATTTTTTTGTCGCACCATTTTCATTTTACTTACTTTCGGTTTATTCAATAGAGCTATAAAGGGAGTATTTGTAATGAAATAGGGTTCTCTATTTATGTGTTCCATCAGTCTTTTTTCTTCAAAACAAGAGAGAGAAGAGAAAAAGAAAGGTGATGTAGTTCACATTTTCAAAAACAACAAAACATTTTATTAATATGAGTTGCAACTTTTAAAAATAATAACTTTTCACTCGGGTATCGAAACGACTATTATAATATATCAAATCACAGCTCTTGTAGCATTACACAATATGATATTTCCTGCCCAAGGAAACTCATTTTTGTACCCAAATTCGATCAATTACATTACTTACCGTGTGTTGAAATTTTTTCTCGCACCATTTTCATTTTACTTACTTTCGGTTGCATTCCTTAGAGCTATAAATAGGATATTGGTACCGACATTGGGTTCTATTGTATTCAATAGAGCTATAAAGGGCATAAACAAAATTAAAAATGAAACAATAATAAAGCAAATTAACTTCAAATTAAAACTAAGATTAGGTAGTATCGATATTAATAAAATCAAACCATTCCCCGGCAACGGCGCCAAAAACTTGATGTGTAATTTTGCAAGTGTATGAATCGTTCGAGTAATAAAGTGTACAAAAGTACGAATATTGAACCCACAAGGAATGGCGTTACTAAGTACCGAAATTGACTAACCCAAATTTTAATTGAAAACCGAATATTTGAATTTGTTTAAGAAGTAAATTAACTTAAAACTAACACAAATAACAAAATTTAATGTTGTTCACAAATGATTAAAGACGCTAAGGCATTTGATTTCGCTAAATCAATTCAATCCGATTTCAAGTCACGTTATATGAGAATCAAAGTTAAAAGTGATGGTTGAAAAACCCAAACTTATCTAATACTCTCTCTCGAGTTATATTAGAATTACTTATCTATGAAAACCGACTATATTTCTATGAAGATTTAATCACAAACAACCACATTACGATTTATGGAATTTCTAGAATAACCACATACATCTTGCATTAGTTCTCACACTCGCATTCAACATACGGTATTTATCACAAGAAGCGTTCATTACACATCTGATGAGCAGAATCGTGATTGCCAAATACTTTGATGAACGAAAACTTGATGAATGAAAACCGGCATTGCCCATCCTGCCAATACTTTGGTTTTATATTTATAAAACTCTCGCAAGTGCACGAATCATTACGTAGAAAATGATAAGTATAGTCCCAAGGTCGATCTAAGGAAGGAATGTATGTAGTTTTTAATTTATTATTCAAACTTTTAAAAAAGAAATTAAATCCTAAACATCTGATGAGTGCTCAAAAAGCACTAAAATAACCATGATTTTATGCACATTAATTGATTAAAAATATATATATTTATATGTTTTATCATATATTTATATAAATTTGTCTTTTTCGGAATCACGGGTATTTTTATTGTTTTTCAGGAATTTTGGCCTAAAAACGCAATGTAAAGACTCAAAGAAGAATACTTGAAGCAATACATCACAAATAAATTAATAAATAAGTGGGAAAAGGTCAACAAACATGGAAAAATTGGACAAAATGGGTCGAAAAGGTCAAAAATGTCAAAAGATGAAAAATCGCTACATAGACCAGACTCAAGCCGCCCTGCGCGCCATGCGCGTTCATTCCTTCCTTCCGCGCAGCGCCGCAGCGGCATCATTCACGCAGCGCTACTGTAGCTGCGCGCGAAGACCCAAAGATACTGGCGCGCTTCCAAATTGCCAGCGCGCCAACGCGTTTTTGCCCCATTTTTCACGTGCGGCCGCTTCATGATGTCATCCGACGTCATTGATGACCTCAAGCATGTCCATTACACGCTTTTTAATTTTTTAATATTTTTTTAACATTTTTTTTCTCATTTTTTCTCGTCAGCCTCCCCTATAAATACCCCCCTTCCATTCACTTTAAAGCACACCTCAAAACCACACTTCTCTCTTCTTTCTTTCTCTCATTTCTTAGTTTTTGAGTTTTTCTTAGTTTCTAAGCTTTTCTTAGTTTTTCTCTTAGTTTTTAGTTCAATTCTCTTAGTTTTAGAGTTCTTCCTTCTTTTGAGAGGAACTTGTAATGTTTTGTAATAATTTAGATTTTTGATTCAATAAATGGAAGTGCAAATTCCGCTTGGAGGTTTTCTAGCAACGGAAATAGCGTCGAAGTTCTGTAAGGATTTTATTTTCTTCTACGATTATTTTTATGCTTTATTCTTACATGTTATATTTAATTTTTCGTGATTAAATTTAAGCGTGCTAAATTTATAATCATGATATAATAATAACGTTGTTATGCTTGCGAAATATTAAATAGGTGAAAATTCCTAAAATGAATTGATTTTATTTTTATTCAAGATTTTATATTAAGGATGTTAGAGAGAAATATATTATTTTTCATTACAAACTTAAATCTGAAGATTAGACTTTAAGGTTTAGTTATCCGGTCTAATTTAGAGTAGTGCTCTTTTATTTGTTGGTACAATCGGCCGGTAGTTAGAGTGAAGCTCTATTTCAAAAGTTTTTATAAGAATTATTATGTGAAAATGTATTGACAACATGTTTTCAATAGTGGTTTTAAAACTTGAAAGTTAGTACTCGGATAACTAAATTCTTGGGTTTAATTTGGACACCTTGAATAAAGTTTAAACTGTCTAACCCCACCAAAGGTGGCATTTAAATGGTTCATTTTCAATCTCTTAGAAAAAGGAATTAATTTAATTAACCAAATTAGTTATCAACCCCACCCATAGGTGTTAATTGATTTGTTTAGTTAACAAAGAATATCTAACCACCAAAGGTGGTATTCATACAAAAAGAGAGAATCAATAAAATATCAATTTATATCTTTAATAACCTAGATAATATGAGCAAGCATAATTAATTTAGTTATTATATCCATAAATACTCCACTAATATAAATGATAAAATTTGCATGAATATTTATTGAATCTGTATTTATATTTATTTATTGAATTTGTATCTATGTTTATTTTTTTATTATATTTAATTAATCTGTATATATGTTTATTTTATGTTATTAGATTAGGAACACAAAAACCAAACTATCGTGACAGGATGTTTAGGATTTAATTTCGTTTTTAAAAGTTTGAATAATAAATTAAGAACCACATACATTCCTTCCTTATATCGACCTTGGGAGTATACTTATCATTTTCTACGAAATGATTCGTGCACTTGCGAGAGTTTTACAAATATTAAAACCAAAGTATTTGCGAGAATCGGCGATGCCGGTTTTCGTTCATCAACATCCTGTCACGATATTTTGGGGTTTTGTGTTTTTAATAAAAATAAACATAGATTCAATAAATATTTATGCAAATTTTATCATTTATAATAGTGGAGTATTTATGGATATAATAACTAAGTTAATTATGCTTGCTCGTATTATTTAGGTTATTAAAGATACGAATTGATATTTATTGATTCTCCCTTTTTTGTATGAATACCACCTTTGGTGGGGTTAGATATTCTTTGTTAACTAAACAAATCAATTAACACCTATGGGTGGGGTTGATAACTAATTTGGTTAATTAAATTAATTCCTTTTTCTAAGAGATTGAAAATGAACCATTTAAATGCCACCTTTTGTGGGGTTAGACAGTTTAAACTTTATTCAAGGTGTCCAAATTAAACCTAAGAATTCAGTTATCCAAGTACTAACTTTCAAGTTTTAAAACTACTACTGAAAACATGTTGTCAATACATTTTCAGATAATAATTCTTATAAAAACTTTTGAAATAGAGCTTCACTCTAACTACCGGGCGATTGTACCAACAAATAAAAGAGCACTACTCTAAATCAGACCGGATAACTAAACCTTAAAATCGAATTTTCAGATTTAAGTTTGTAACGAAAAATAATATATTTCTCTCTAACATTCTTAATATAAAATCTTGAATAAAAATAAAATTAATTCATTTTAGAGATTTTTACCTATTTAATATTTCGCAAGCATAACAACGTTATTATTACATCATGTTTACAAATAGCTAGCACAGTTAAGTTTAATCACAGACAAATTAAATATAACATGTAAGAGTAAAGCATAAAAATAACTGTAAAGAAAATAAAATCCTTACAGAACTTCGACGCTATTCCCGTTGCTAGAAAACCTCCAAGCGGAATTTGCACTTCCATTTATTGAATCAAAAAGCTAATAAATTACAAAAACATAACTAGTTCTTCTCAAAGAGGGAAGAACTCTAAAACTAAGAGAAACTAGCTAAAACATAAGAGAAACTAGCTAAAACATAAGAAAACCTAAAAAAAACCTAAAAACTAAGAAATTGAGAGAAAGAAAGAAGAGAGAAGTGTGTTTTGAGGTGTGTTTTTTAAGTGAAGGGAAGGGGGGTATTTATAGGTGAGGATGGAGAGAAAAAATGAGTAAAAAAATGTTAAACAAAATGTTAAAAAAATGAAAAAACGTGTAATGGAAATGCTGAGGTCATCAATGACGTCAGCATGACATCATGTGGGCGGCTGCACGTGGAAAATGGGGCGAAAACGCGTTGGGCGCGCGGAGGGGCTGGCGCCGGCGCTGAAACAGCGGCCGGGCAAATGGGCGCGTTTTCCGTGTTTTTGATATTTTTGACCTTTTCGACCCATTTTGTCCAATTTTTCCATGTTTGTTGACCTTTTCCCACTTATTTATTAATATATTTGTGATGTATTGCTTCAAGTATTCCTCTTTGAGTCTTTAAATTGCGTTTTTAAGCCAAAATACCTGAAAAACAATAAAAATACTCGTGATTCCGAAAAGGACAAATTTATATAAATATATGATAAAACATATAAATATATATATTTTTAATCAATTAATGTGCATAAAATCATGGCAATTTTAGTGCTTTTTGAGCACTCATCAACATCTCCTCCCGGTCTCAATATAAATCAACAAATCATTTAAATCTTGATCAGAAATTTAAAAGCATTAAGCATGGAAATAAATACTCAATTTGAAAACAATGAATTCATATAACGATAACACAAGAAATCATATTTTCTTGATTCAACTACATCATAGCCTTAGCAAAAACGAATTAGTTCATAATGAAAATAAGAACAAACATATTCTCAATTGAATCCATGAACAAACAATCTGAATAAAATGTAGAAAATAAAAGCTAAGGAGAAGAGATGAAAAACTCTTGAAGATGAAGACTTGGTAGCAACAATGGTGATGATCCTTCAAGCTTCTCTAACCCTTCTCTCCAAAATTTCCTTTTCTCCTCCAAAAATAACTCAATTCTGCTCTCTCTGTCGTCCCCCTATTTTCCCATCATAATGTATATATAGATCTATGGTTTGGGGGCAATTTTGGAACAAAACAACATAAAAAATGTGTTTTTGGATGAAACTCCCTGGCGGCGAAATTATTCTCGCCGCGGCGAGATTTCTGGAAAATTAAATTTTGGGTTTTCGGATTTTGGCCGGCGGCCAAAATAATGTGGCCGGCGGCTAGATACTTTGGCCAGCGGCCAACTTAATGTGGCAGGTGGTGAGATTCTTTGGCCTGCGGTGATAATTATTTGGCCGGCGGCGAGATGAGTTTACCAAAATTTGTGCTCTCGGGAAGATTTTCGCCAGGATTTTAGTCGGCGGCGAGATGAATATAGCCGGCGGCGAGAATACTTTGGCCGGCGGCGAGATTTATTTGGCCAAAATCCATGCTCCCTGCATGATTTTCAACATTTTCTCCGTAAGGTTTTCGCCGGCGGCGAGAATACTCTCGTTGGCGGCAAAATTCCAAATTTTGAAATTTTGTTCTATTTTTATTTTCATTCAATCCCGATCATTGTACTTTGTCCCTAACTTCTCCAAAATCATGATTTTACCTGAAATTGCACTTTAAACATGAAATACCCGTGAAATGACATTTGTGGATTAAATAATCAAATAAACACAATTTTCACACAAATATCAACATTTATATCATAACAAAAATGCAATAATTTAGCTCTTATCAACAACCCCCAACCAGCTTCTTACTAGTCTCTAGCAAGAAAAGCGATCTATTTAATAAATTCAAAGGAGACATTAAGAGAAACTTCAAAGAAAATTTTATTCTATTTACAAAATTACATTAAGCGTATGCAATAAGCCTTTAAACCCCTAGGCGGCCCTAGTAGGAAGAGTTGTAGTCTCGTGAGGGCTTCCAGTGATGATACCAACAAACATCTTACCTATAACTACCCTAACTTAAAACAATAAAATCACAAAAATTATTTTTCACAAATGTCTCAAAAATTGTAAATAACACACAACACATAGAATAATTAAATGTCACCTAAGCTTTAAGAAATCTCAAATGCCAATTTCACTTTTGTTATTGACTCTTAAACATCCATCAAACCACAAACCAATAGCCATAATGCCCGGATAATATTATGCAGAACATCCACAAACAAAAAGGTGAAATCTCAAACTCCATAGGCTCACTCTTCAAAACTCTCTCCACTAATGAAGAAAAATACACCACTTCGGATCAATAGGACTTTATTAGGCTTGTAATGTTAGGCTTAGGTATTTGGTTAAGAAAGAACGGGAAGTGTCAAAATACAAATAATAGCACTTATTAGATTAATCACAACCAATTAAGTAAAAGAGTAACACCATTTAACCCAAATTGTTTCTTCCGATCATAACCCATTTTTCCAAAGATAAACAAAATTCTTCCTTAATCTTTCACTTTAGTACATCCATCACTAACACTCTTTTATTTTCTAGAGTATGAAGGCCCTTTTTCTCCTTTTTTTCTTTTTTTTCTTTTTTTTTCTTTTTTTTCTTTTTTTTCTTTTTTTTAAACACTACCCCCAACCAATTTCTTCCAATATATGTGGAAGATGTCTTATTATTTTTTTTATTCCATCCTTACTCCAATTGCTCTTGAAAAGTTTGTGTTCAAAATTTTGTTCTCTTAACAAATAAGTTAAGAATTATATATATATATATTTTTGGCTCAGTAAAAGGTAGGTTATAGAAGGCAAAAATAAGAAATGTAAGGCTAACAATATATTTAAATAGGATCAAAGAGGTAACTAGTGATATAAATATAACAAGGTAGGCTTAAAAGGGTACAATCGATCCAAAAATGGCCTACATCCTATCCTAAACAATGCAATTCCAAATTATTTCGCCTCAAGAGGTTTTCAAATGAGTTCTAGAGTTTGTTGAGATCACAAAAATGTCCATGAAAAATTCGCACATAAGACTTCTCTAAGCATTTAGACTAATCAATCAAATCATACCACATACCAAAAGAGTCGCCAACTAGGTAAAATCAACATTTGAAATTATCTTTAAACCGAAGCAAAATTTAATGTCTTCTAAAAGCTACTTGTTATCACAATCACATTATTATCATCAACGTGCAAATTAAAATAAGTAAAATGCAAATAAAATAAAAAATAAAAATAAGACAATAAACAAATAAAAGAAATTAAATCAAAATGTAGAAAAAATGGAAAATCAAAATTAACCACAAATAAACACACAAACAAAACTAATAAAAATGAAGGGAAGAAAATATTTACCATTTACCGCACCCCCAACCAAAACCTTACATTGTCCTCAATGTAAGAAAGAAAAACTGCAAATGGCTTTTTTTTTACCTGCAAGACAAATAAAATAAGCAAGTTTAATTAAAAATAAAATTATCATAAAATGAAGTGTAGAATTTAAAATTTCTAAAATAAAATGAGATAAAAGATGAGAAAACAAATCTGATGGGTTGCCTCCCATTAAGCGCTTTAAGTTATAATCATTAGCTAGACTTTATGTTATCTTTCTGCTTGTTGAATTCTCTGTCAAAATATGGCCTCAACCGTTGTACATTTACCTTGAAAGTTCCCTTTGTTTCATGACTGATCTCAATTGTTCCATAAGGAAACACCTTGGTTAATAGAAAAGGTCCTCACTAACGAGATTTTAGCTTTCTTGGAAAAAGTCTGAGACGGGATTTATAAAGCAGCACTTTTTGTCCCACCTCAAAGTTTTGCTTCAAAATGTGCTTATCATGCCAAACCTTCATCTTGTCCTTGTATATTCGGGCATTCTCATAAGCATCATTCCTCATTTCATCCATCTCATTTGTTGCAGATTTCACAAGGCAAGCTTCTAGTGGTAGCAATGGAGTTCTATCTTCAAAAGTTTCCGAGATTAACTTGTCAAGAGTGTTAATTTGAAAACAAGAATGTACCTCACTTGGAAATTTCATTGCTTCAAAAACATCAAAAGTCACTTGTTCATCTTGCACCTGTAGAATGAGCTTTCCTTGCTGAACATCAATCAATGTTCTTCCAGTTGCAAGGAACGGTCTCCCCAATATCAATAGTACCTCTCTATCTTCCTCCATGTCAAGCACCACGAAATCTATAGGGAAAATAAATTTGTCAACTTTAATTAAAACATCCTCAATTACCCCTCGAGGATATTTCACCGATCGATCCGCTAATTGAAGAGAGATTGAAGTGGGTTTTACTTCTCCCAGGCCTAGTTTTTTTGAAAATAGAAAGTGGCATCAAATTAATGCTTGCTCCTAAATCACATAGGACTTTATCAAAATTGCAACTTCCTATAGTACAAGGTATAGTAAAACTCCCTGGGTCTTTCAATTTCTGTGGAAGTTTTCTTTGAAGAACTGCACTGCACTCCTCATTTAGCATGACAGTTTCATAATCTCCCAACTTCCTCTTCTTTGATAGAATTTCTTTCATGAATTTTGCATACTTGGGCATTTGTTCCAACATCTCTGCAAAAGGAATGTTAATATGTAATTTCTTAAAAATATCCAAAAATTTATCAAATTGATTATCAAGCTTTTTCTTATTCAATCTTTGAGGATATGGGATAGGAGGCTCATATTTCGCATTTGGGGAAGGTTGAACATCTTGGGATGTTGATGGCTTATCTTTAGATTCTTCCATCTTTTTCTCCGATTTCCCTTGGATTTCAAGTTCTTTACCGCTTCTCAATGTGATAGCCTTTACATGCTCTTTGGGATTTATTGTGTCACTGGGCAACAATCCTTTAGACCTTTCTGCAATCTGCTTTGAAAGCTGCCCCAGTTGGTTTTGGATGTCCCTGTTTATTGCCTCTTGATTTCTGAAATTTGTTCTTGTCTCCTCAATGAACTTCCCAAAATTCCTTCCAAATCTATTTGTTTCTTCTCTTGGGATCGGTAGGAAGATGATGACGGTTTGAATCCCCCTTGGTTATTTCCCCATGACAAATTTGGATGATTTCTCCAACCTAGATTGTAGGTGTTTGAATATGGGTTATGTTGAGGTTTTTGGAAATTTGAAACATAATTTGCTTGCTCAGCATTTGGTGAAGCAAATGGATTTCCAGCTTCGCACTCGATACTAGCACTCGATACTCGAATTTGGATGACAAAGAATCCATCTTTCTTGAAAGAGCAGCAACTTGAGCCGACAAAGCATTCACTGTATCAATTTCATGCACTACTGCCGATATTTTTGCAATTACCCACTCTGAATGACACTGATTGTTGTTTTCGGCCATAATCTCTAACAACTCATGAGCATCCTCCGGTGTTTTTCCCATTAAAGACCCTCCAGCTGCATCTTCAATCATTGCACGATAGTTTGAAACCAACCCATTATAAAATGTAGAGACTTGCAGCCAAATTGGTATACCATGATGTGGGCACTTCCTCAACATTTCTTTGAATCTTTCCCAAGCTTCATACAATGATTCTTGGTCATATTGTGTAAAAGATGTGATTTCATTTCTCAATTTTGCTGTCTTAGCAGGAGGAAAGAACTTGGACAAGAATTTCTGAACCAATTCATTCCATGTTGTAATTGATCTCGGTGGTAATGAGTTTAGCCACTCCTTGGCTTTATCCCGAAGTGAAAAAGGAAAAACCCTCAATCTTATAGCATCTTCAGACACACCATTTATTTTGTAAAGATCAATCACCTCCCGAAAGTAAGCAATATGTGCATTTGGATCATCCTTTGACATTCCCCCAAACTGATATGATTGAACCATTTGGATAAAGGATGGTTTTATCTCAAAGTTATTTGTTTGAACAGTTGGCCTCCTAATACCCAAAGTAGTTCCAGCAACATTAGACATAACATAATCCCTCAAAGCTCTATGGTTTCCACCTCCCTCAACAAATGGTGGATCCATAGTTGATTGTCTATTAGAAGGTGAGGTTGAACGCCTTCTTTCTCGGTTTAGATGCCTAAATGTTCTATCAATCTCTCGATCAAATGGAAATTGGTTAAGGCTTCTTGTACGTCTCATACAACAATCCTACAACCGAAATTAACTAGCACAAAAACAACACATAGTTACCTTTTTTTTTGATAAATGAAATAAAAGAGCAAAATAAACAAAATTAAAAATGAAACAATAATAAAGCAAATTAACTTCAAATTAACACTAAGATTAGGTAGTATCGATATTAATAAAATCAAACCATTCCCCGGCAACGGCGCCAAAAACTTGATGTGTAATTTTGCAAGTGTACGAATCGTTCAAGTAATAAAGTGTACAAAAGTACGAATATCGAACCCACAAGGAATGGCTTTACTAAGTACCGAAATTGACTAACCCAAATTTTATTTGAAAACCGAATATTTGAATTTGTTTAAGAAGTAAATTAACTTAAAACTAACACAAATAACAAAATTTAATGTTGTTCACAAATGATTAAAAACGCTAAGGCATTTGATTTTGCTAAATCAATTCAATCCGATTTCAAGTCACGTTATATGAGAATCAAAGTTAAAAGTGATGGTTGAAAAACCCAAACTTATCTAATACTCTCTCTCTCGAGTTATATTAGAATTACTTATCTATGAAAACGACTATATTTCTATTAAGATTTAATCACAAACAAGCACATTACGATTTCTGGAATTTCTAGAATAACCACATACATCATGCATTAGTTCTCACACTCGCATTCAACATACGGTATTTATCACAAGAAGCGTTCATTACACATCTCCTCTCGGTCTCAATATAATGCAACAAATCATTTAAATCTTGATCAGAAATTTAAAAGCATTAAGCATGGAAATAAATACTCAACTTGAAAACAATGAATTCATATAATGATAACACAAGAAATCAGATTTTCTTCATTCAACTACATCATAGCCTTAGCAAAAACGAATTAGTTCATAACTAAAATAAGAACAAACATATTCTCAATTGAATCCATGAAAAAACAATCTGAATAAAATGCAGAAAATAAAATCTAAGGAGAAGAGATGAAAAACTCTTGAAGATGAAGACTTGGTAGCAACAATGGTGATGATCCTTCAAGCTTCTCCAACATTTCTCACCAAAATTTCTTTTTCTCCTCCAAAAATAACTCAATTCTACTCTCTCTGCCGTCCCCCTCTTTTTCCATCATAATGTATATATAGATCTAGGGTTTAGGGGGAAATTTTGGAACAAAACAACATAAAAAATGTGTTTTCGGACGAAACTCGCCGGCGGCGATATTATTCTCGCCGCGACAAGATTTCTGGAAAATTAAATTTTGGGTTTTCGGATTTTGGCTGGCTAGCAAAATAATGTGGCCGGTGGCCAACTTAATGTGGATGGCTGCGAGATTCTTTGGCCGGCGATGAGATGAGTTTACCAAAATTTGTGCTCTCTGGAAGATTTTTGCCAGGATTATAGCCAGCGGTGAGATAAATATAGCCAGTGGCGAGATACTTTGGCCGGCGGCGAGAATACTTTGGCCGGCGGTGAGATTCATTTGGCCAAAATCCATGCTCCCTGCATGATTTTCAACATTTTCTCCGTAAGGTTTTCGTCGGCGGAGAGAATAATCTCGCCGGCGGCGAAATTCCAAATTTTGAAATTTTGTTCTATTTTTATTTTCATTCAATCCCGATCATTGTACTCTGTCCCTAACTTCTCCAAAATCATGATTTTACCTGAAATTGTACTTTAAACATGAAATACCCATGAAATGACATTTGTGGATTAAATAATCAAATAAACACAATTTTCACACAAATATCAACATTTAAATCATAACAAAAATGCAATAATTTAGCTCTTATAAGATGTTGTTCAAATTTTCAAAAATTACAAAACATTTAATAAATATGAGTTGTAACTTTTAACGGCAATAGCTTTTCACTCGGTTTTCGAAATGATATTATAATTTATCAAATGCACCTCTTATCGACTTACACAATATGATGTTGTCTCACATAGGAAACTCATTTTTGTACACAAATTCCATCGTTTCCATTACTTACCGTTGGTTTAAAATTTTTGTCGCACAATTTTCATTTTACTTACTTTCCATTGTATTCAATAAAGCTATAAAGGGGATATTGGTGCTCATATAGGGTTCTTTATTAATGTGTTCAATCAGTCTTTATTCTTCAAAAAGATAAGAGAAGAGAAAAATAAAGGGGATGTTGTTCACATTTTCAAAAACTACAAAACATTTGATAAATATGAGTTGTAACTTTTAAACTTTTCACTCGATTATAGAAACGATTATTATAATATATCAAATCGTAGCTATTATCCCCTTAAAAAATATGATTTTGTCTCAAGTAGGAAATCATTTTTCTACCCAAATTCCCTTGTTTCCATTACTTATAGAGGGTTTAAAATTTTTGTTGCACTATTTTCATTTTACTTACTTTTAGTTTTATTCAATAGAGCTATAAAGGGGATATTGTTGCCGAAATAGGGTTCTTTATTTATGTGTTCAATCAGTCTTTATTCTTCAAAAAAATTAAGAGAGGAGAAAAAGAAAGGGGATGTTGTTCACATTTTCAAAAACAACAAAACATTTCATAAATATGAGTTTCAACTTTTAACGGGAATAACTTTTCACTCAGGTATAGAAATGACTATTATAATATATCAAATCCCAAATCTTATCGACTAACACAATATGATTTGATCTCAACAAGGAAACTAATTTTTGTAAGCAAATTCCATCGTTTACATCACTTACCGAGGGTTTAAAGTTTTTGTCGCACAATTTTCCTTTTAATTACTTTCTATTTTATTCTATAGAGCTATGAAGGAGATTTTGTAGCTGACTCGATTCTTAAAAAGAATAAGAGAAGAGAAAAAGAAAGGGGATGTTGTTCACATTTTCAAAAATTATAAAACATTTAATAAATATAAGTTGTAACTTTTAACGGCAATAACTTTTCACACTCGGTTTTCAAAACAACTATTATAATATATCAATTGCTGCTCTGATCGACTTACAAAATATGATTTGGTCTCACATAGGAAACTCAATGTTTACACAAATTCCATCGTTTCCATCACTTACCGTGGGTTTAAAATTTTTGTCACACCATTTTCATTTTACTTACTTTCCGTTTTATTCAATAGAGCTACAAAGGGGATATTGGTGCCGAAATAGGGTTCTTTATTTATGTGTTCAATAAATATTTATTCTTCAAAAATAATAAGAGAAGAGAAAAAGAAAGGTGATGTTGTTCACATTTTCAAAAATAGCAAAACATTTGATAAATATGAGTTGCAACTTTTAACGGCGATAACTTTTCACTCGGGTATTGAAAAGACTATTATAATATATCGAATTGCATCTCTTATCGACTTACATAATATGATTTGGTCTCACCAATGAAACTCATTTTTGTACCCAAATTGCATCGTTTATATTACTTAACGAGGGTAAAAATGTTTTGTTGCACCATTTTATTTTAATGACTTTCGGTTTATTCAATAGAGCTATAAAGGAGATTTTGGTGCTGACTTAGGGTTCTTTGTTTATATGTTCTGTCAACCTCTATTCTTCAAAGAAAATAAGAGAGGTGAAAAAGTAAGGGGATGTTGTTCACATTTTCAAAAACTACAAAACATTTAATAAATATGGGTCGTAACTTTTAAAGGTGATAATGATGAGCGAAACTGGCATCACCGATCTTGCCAATAAACATTTCGTAGAAAAATGATAAGTATACTCCAAGGTCGATCTAAGGAAGGAATGTATGTGCTTTTTATTTATTATTCAAACTTTTAAAAACGAAATTAAATCCTAAACATCCTGTCACGATATTTGGGTTTTGTGTTTCTAACCTAATAGCATAAAAATAAACACAGATACAGATTCAATAAACATTGATGCAAATTTTATCATTTATAATAGTGGAGTATTTATGGATATAATAACTAAGTAATTATGCTTGCTCATATTATTAAGGTTATTAAAGAAATAAATTGATATTTATTGATTCTCCATTTTTTGTATGAATACCACCTTTGGTGGGGTTAGATATTCTTTGTTAACTAAACAAATCAATTAACACCTATGGATGGGGTTGATAACTAATTTGGTTAATTAAATTAATTTCTTTTTCTAAGAGATTGAAAATGAATCATTTAAATGCCACCTTTGGTGGGGTTAGACAGTTTAAACTTTATTCAAGGTGTCCAAATTAAACCTAAGCATTTAATTATCCGAGTACTAACTTTCAAGTTTTAAAACCACTACTGAAAACATGTTGTCAATACATTTTCCAATAATAATTCTTATAAAAAAATTTGAAATAGAGCTTCACTATAACTACCGGGCGATTGGACCAACAAATAAAAGAGCACTACTCTAAATTAGACCAGATAACTAAACCTTAAAATCTAATTTTCAGATTTAAGTTTGTAATAAAAAATAATATATTTTTCTATAACATTCTTAATATAAAATCTTGAATAAAAATAAAATCAATTCATTTTAGAGATTTTTACCTATTTAATATTTCACAAGCATAACAACGTTATTATTATATCATGTTTACAAACAGCCAGCAAAGTTAAATTTAATCACACACAAATTAAATATAACATGTAAGAATAGAGCATAAAAAATAACTATAAAAAAAATAAAATCCTTACAGTACTTCGATGCTATTCCCGTTGTAGGAAAACCTCCAAATGGAATTTGCACTCCCATTTATTGAATCGAAAAGCAAATAAATTACAAAAACATAACTAGTTCTTCTCAAAAAGAGAAGAACTCTAAAACTAAGAAAAGCTAAAAACTAAGAAAAAACTTAAAAACTAAGAAATGAGAGAAAGAAAGAGAAGAGAAGATGTGTTTAGTTGTGAATAGAATGGGGGTATTTATAGGTGAGGATGGGAAGAAAAAGTGGGTGAAAAAATGATAAAAAAAGGTGGAAACGCAGAGTAGTGAATGATGACGTCAGCATGACGTGGGGGGCGGCGGCGCGCGTAGATTGGGGCACAGATGGGCAACGACCGCGCAGATGGGGCGCAGTTAGGCGCAGGCGCGGGACTGGGCAGTTGTGTTTGCGATTTCCTCCTTTTTGACCCATTTTTTCCATATTTGTTGACTTTTCCTCATTTATTTTTGAATATATTTGTGATGTATTCCCTTCAGTATTCCTTTTTGAGTCTTTAAGTTACATTTTTAAGCGAAAATACCTGAAAAATAATAAGAATACTCGTGATTCTGGAAAGACAAATTTATATAAATATATGATAAAATCATTTAAATATATATATTTTTAATCAATTAATGTGCATAAAATCATGGTAATTGTAGTGCTGTTTGAGCACTCATTAGATAACTTTTCACTCGGTTATCGAAACTACTATTATAATATAACAAATGCAGCTCTTATTGATTTACACAATATGATTTGGTCTCACATAGGAAACTCATTTTTGTACCCAAATTCCATCGTTTCCATCACTTCCCGAGTGTTAAAAATTTTGTTGCACCATTTTCCTTTTAATTACATTTTGTTTTATGCAATAGCGCTATAAAGGAGATATTGGTACAAACGTATGGTTCTTTATTTATATGTTCTATCAATATCTATTCTTCAAAAAAAAAGGGGGATGTTGTTCACATTTTCAAAAACAATAAAACATTTGGTAAATACGAGTTGCAACATTTAATGGCGATATATTTTCACTCGGGTATCGAAACAAATATTATAACATATTAAATTGCAACTCTTATCGACTTATACATCATGATTTGGTCTCACAAAGGAAACTAAATTTTGTAAGCAAATTCCATCGTTTACCTCAATTACAAAAGGTTTAAAGTTTTTGTCGCACCATTTTCATTTTACTTACTTTCGATTTTATTCAATAGAGCTATAAAGGGGATATTAGTGCCAAAAGAGGTTTCTTTATTTAAGTGTTCAATCCGTGATTATTCCTCAAAAAAAATAAGAGAATAGAAAAGAAAAGGGATGTTGTTCACATTTTCAAAAATTACAAAACATTTAATAAATATGAGTTGTAACTTTTAACGGCGATAACTTTTCACTCGGTTTTCGAAATGATATTATAATATATCAAATGCACCTCTTATTGACTTACACAATATGATTTGGTCTCACATAGGAAACTCATTTTTGTACCTAAATTCTATCGTTTCCATTACCTACCATGGATTTAAATTTTTTTCGCACCATTTTCATTTTACTTAATTTCCATTTTATTCAATAGAGCTAAAAAAGGGATATTGGTGCCGAAATAGGTTTCTTTATTTACGTGTTCAATCAGTCTTTATTCTTCAAAAAAACTAAGAGAAGAGAAAAAGAAAGGGGATATTGTTCACATTTTACAAAACCACAAAACATTTGATAAATCTGAGTTGCAATTTTTAACGGCGATAATTTTTAACTCGGGTATCGAAACGACTATTGTAATATATAAAATCGAAGATCATATAGATTCACACAATATGAGTTGGCCTTGCTTCGAAACCTCATTTTGGACCCCAAATTCCATCGTTTACATCACTTATCGAGGTTTTATATTTTTGTCACACCATTTCCATCTTACTTACTTTCGATTTTATTCAAGAGAGTTGCAAGGAAGATAATTGTTCCGATAGAGGGTTATTTATTTAAGTTTTCAATCAATCTATATTCTACAAAAAAAAATAAGAGTTGGCATCGCTTAAGAACCACTATTATAATATATCAAATTGAAGATCGTATTGATTCACACAATATGAGTTGGCCTCGCTTAAGAACCTCATTTTTGTAACCAAATTCCATTATTTAGATCACTTACTCGGGGTTTGAATGATTTGTCCCACCATTTACGTTTTACACACTTTCGGTTTTATTCAAAAGAGATATAAAGGCGATATTGGTACCGACCAAGGGTTATTTATTTATGTATTCAATCAATCTATATTATTCAAAACAAATAAGAGAAGAGAAAAAGAAAGGGGCTACCATTCACATTTTCAAAAACCACAAAACATTTGATAAATCTGAGTTGCAATTTTTAACAGTGATAATTATTTGCTAGGGTATCAAAACAACTATTCTAATATATAAATTCGAAGATCATATAGATTCACACAATATGAGTTGGCCTTGCTTTGGGACCTCATTTTGGACCCCAAATTCCATCGTTTACATCACCTACCGAGGTTTGATATTTTTGTCACACCATTTCCGTTTTACTTACTTTCGATTTTATTCAAAAGAGTTGCAAGGAAGATATTTGTGCCGATAGAGGGTTATTTATTAAAGTTTTCAATCAATCTATATTCTTCAAAAAAAAATAAGAGTAGAGAAAAAGAAAGGGGTTAATGTTCACATTTTCAAAAACAACAAAACATTTGATAAATCTTAGTTGCAATTTTTAACAGCGATAATTTTTAACTCGGGTATCGAAACAACTACTGTAAAATATCAAATTTAATATCGTATAGACTCACACAATATGGGTTGGCCTCTAAATAAAACCTTATTTTTGTACACAAAGTTTTTCATTTACATCACTTACTGAGGGTTTAATGTTTTTGTCGTACCATTTCCATTTTACTTACTTGCGGTTTTATTCAAAAATGAGGTAAAGATGATATTTGTGCACACTAAGGATAATTTATTTATGTGTTCAATAAATCTCTATTCTTCAAAAAAAACATAACATAAGATAAAAATAAATGTTCTACTGTTAACATTTTCAAAAAACAACAAAACATTTGATAAATCTGAGTTGCAATTTTTAACGTCGATAACTTCTAACTCGAGAATCTAAACCACTATTATAATATATCAAATCAAATATCGTATTGATTCACACAATATGAGTTGGCCTCACTTTAGAACCTCTTTTTTGTAACCAAATTCCATTGTTTACAGCACTTACTAGGGGTTTAAAGGATTTGTCCCAACATTTCCGTTTTATTTACTTTCAGTTTTATTCAAAAGAGACATAAAGGAGATATTGGTGCCGACCAATGGTTATTTATTTTTGTATTCAATCAATCTATATTCTTCAAAACAAATAAGAGAAGAGAAAACGAAAGGGGCTATTATTCACATTTTCAAAAACCACAAAACATTTTATAAATTTGAGTTGCAATTTTTAACGGCGATAATATTTAACTCAGGTATCGCAACGACTATTGTAATATATAAAATCAAAGATCGTATAGATTCACACAATATGAGTTGGCCTTGCTTTGGAACCTCATTTTTGTACCCAATTTCCATCGTTTACATCACGTACCAAGGTTTTATATTTTTGTCACACCATTTCCGTCTTACTTACTTTCGATTTTATTCAAAAGAGTTGCAAATAAGATATGTAGGCCAATAGAGGGTTATCTCTTTAAGTTTGCAATCAATCTATATTCTTCAAAAAAAAATAAGAGTACAGAAAAAGAAAGGGGCTAATGTACACATTTTCCAAAACCACAAAACATTTGATAAATATGAGTTTCAATTTTTAACGGCGATAATTTTTAACTCGGGCATCGAAGCGACTACTATAAAATATCAAATTGAAGATCGTATAGACTCATACAATATGGGATGGCCTCTAAATAGAACCTTATTTTTGTACCCAAAAATTTTCATTTACATCACTTACCGAGGGTTTAAAGTTTTTGTCGTACCATCTCCATTTTACTTACTTGTAGTTTTATTCAAAAGTGCGGTAAAGGAGATATTTGTGCCCACTAAGGGTAATTTATTTATGTGTTCAATAAATCTCTATTTTGCAAAAAAAATAACAGAGGATAAAAAGAAATGGGCTACTATTAACATTTTCAAAAAAACAACAAAACATTTGATAAATCTGAGTTGCAATTTTTAACGGCGATAATATTTAACTCGGGTATCGCAACGACTATTGTAATATATAAAATCAAAGATCGTATAGATTCACACAATATGAGTTGGCCTTGCTTTGGAACCTCATTTTTGTACCCAATTTCCATCGTTTACATCACTTACCAAGGTTTTATATTTTTGTCACACCATTTCCGTCTTACTTACTTTCGATTTTATTCAAAAGAGTTGCAAGGAAGATATGTATGCCAATAGAGGGTTATCTCTTTAAGTTTGCAATCAATCTATATTCTTCAAAAAAAATAAGAGTACAGAAAAAGAAAGGGGCTAATGTACACATTTTCCAAAACCACAAAACATTTGATAAATATGAGTTTCAATTTTTAACGGCGATAATTTTTAACTCGGGCATCGAAGCGACTACTATAAAATATCAAATTGAAGATCGTATAGACTCATACAATATGGGATGGCCTCTAAATAGAACCTTATTTTTGTACCCAAAAATTTTCATTTACATCACTTACCGAGGGTTTAAAGTTTTTGTCGTACCATCTCCATTTTACTTACTTGTAGTTTTATTCAAAAGTGCGGTAAAGGAGATATTTGTGCCCACTAAGGGTAATTTATTTATGTGTTCAATAAATCTCTATTTTGCAAAAAAAATAACAGAGGATAAAAAGAAATGGGCTACTATTAACATTTTTAAAAAAACAACAAAACATTTGATAAATCTGAGTTGCAATTTTTAACGGCGATAATATTTAACTTAGGTATCGTAACGACTATTATAATGTATCAAATCAAAGATCGTATAGATTCACACAATATGAGTTGGCGTCGCTTTAGAACCTCATTTTTAGACCCAATTTCCATCGTTTACATCACTTACCAAGGTTTTATATTTTTGTCACACCATTTCCGTCTTACTTACTTTCGATTTTATTCAAAAGAGTTGCAAGGAAGATATGTATGCCAATAGAGGGTTATCTCTTTAAGTTTGCAATCAATCTATATTCTTCAAAAAAAATAAGAGTACAGAAAAAGAAAGGGGCTAATGTACACATTTTCCAAAACCACAAAACATTTGATAAATATGAGTTTCAATTTTTAACGGCGATAATTTTTAACTCGGGTATCGAAGCGACTACTATAAAATATCAAATTGAAGATCGTATAGACTCATACAATATGGGATGGCCTCTAAATAGAACCTTATTTTTGTACCCAAAAATTTTCATTTACATCACTTACCGAGGGTTTAAAGTTTTTGTCGTACCATCTCCATTTTACTTACTTGTAGTTTTATTCAAAAGTGCGGTAAATGAGATATTTGTGCCCACTAAGGGTAATTTATTTATGTGTTCAATAAATCTCTATTTTGCAAAAAAAATAACAGAGAATAAAAAGAAATGGGCTACTATTAACATTTTCAAAAAAACAACAAAACATTTGATAAATCTGAGTTGCAATTTTTAACGGCGATAATATTTAACTTAGGTATCGTAACGACTATTATAATGTATCAAATCAAAGATCGTATAGATTCACACAATATGAGTTGGCGTCGCTTTAGAACCTCATTTTTAGACCCAATTTCCATCGTTTACATCACTTATAGAGATATAAAGGACATATTCGTGCCAACCAAGGGTTATTTATTTATATCTTCAATCAATCTATATTCTTCAAAAAAAAAAAATAATAGAAGAGAAAAAGAAAGGGACTACTATTCACATTTTCAAAAACAACAAAACATTGGATAAATCTTAGTTGTAATTTTTAACGGCGATAATTTTTAACTAGGGTATTGAAACGACAACTGTAAAATATCAAATCGAAGATCATATAGACTGGATCAATATGGGATGGCCTCTCAATAGAACCTTATTTTTGTACCCAATGTTTTAAATTTACATCACTTACCAAGGGTTTAAAGTATTTGTCGTACCATTTCCATTTTACTTACTTGCGGCTTTATTCAAAAGTGCGGTAAAGAAGATATTTGTACCCACTAAGGGTAATTTATTTATGTGTTCAATAAAACTCTATTCTTCAAAAAAAAAAAAGAACAGATGATAAAAAGAAAGGGGCCCCTTACTGTTAACATTTTCAAAAAATAACAAAACATTTGATAAATCAGAGTTGCAATTTTTAATGGCGATAACTTCTAACTTGGGAATCTAAACCACTATTATAATATATCAAATCGAAGATCAAATTGATTCACACAATATGAGTTGGCCTCGCTTTTGAACCTCTTTTTTGTAACCAAATTCCATTGTTTACATCACTTACTGGGGCTTTGAAGGTTTTGTCACACCATTTCCGCATTATTTACTTTCCATTTTATTCAAAAGAGATATAAAGGACATATTGGTACCGACCAAGCGTTATTCATTTATGTATTCAATCAATATATATTCTTAAAAAAAATAAGAGAAGAGAAAGAGAAAGGGGCTACTGTTCACATTTTCAAAAACTACAAAATATTTGATATATCTGAGTTACAATTTTTAACGGCGTTAATTTTTAACTCGGGCATCAAAATTACTATGTAATATATCAAATCAAAGATCCTATAGATTCACACAATATGATTTGGTCCTACTTTGGAACCTCATTTTTGTACCCAAATTCCATCGTTTACATCACTTGTCGAGGGTTATAGTTTTTGTTACACCATTTTCATTTTACTTACTTTCGGTTTTATTCAAAAGAGTTGTAAAGAAGATATTTGTGTTGACCAAGGGTTATTTATTTATGTGTTGAATCAATCCCTATTCTTCACAAAAAATAAAAGAAGATAAAAATAAAGGGAATATTGTTAACTCTGAGTTGCAATTTTTAACAACGATAACTTTTAACTACGGTATCGGAACGATTATTATAATATATCAAATCGAAGATCGTATCGATTCACACAATATGAGTTGGCCTTGATCTAAAATCTCATTTTTGTAACCAAATTCCATTGTTTGCATCACTTACTGTGGGTTTAAAGTTTTTGTCGCACCATTTCTATTTTACTTACTTTCGATTTAATGCAAAAGTGATGTAAAGAAGATATTTGTTCCGACCAAGGGTTATTTACTTATTTGTTCAATAAATCTCTATTATAAGAGAAGATAAAAAGAAAGGGGCTATTGTTCAAATTTTCAAAAACAACAAAACATTTGATAAATTTGAGTTAGAATTTTTGAAGGCGCTAATTTTTAACTCGGGTATCGAAACGACTATTGTAATATATCAAATCGAAGATCATATAGTCTCACACAATATGAGTTGGCCTTGTTGGGGAAACTCATTTTGGACCCCATATTCCATCGTTTATATCCCTTACCGAGGGTTTAAATTTTTTGTCACACCATTTCCGTCTTATTTACTTTCGATTTTATTTGAAAGAGTTGAAAGGAAAATATTTGTGCCGATAGAGGGTTATTTAATTAAATCATCAATCAATCTATTTTTTTCAAAAAAATAAGAGTAGAGAAAAAGAAAGGGGATCTTGGTCACATTTTCAAAAACCACAAAATATTTGATAAATTTGAGTTGCAATTTTTAATGGCGATAACTTCAAACTCGGGAATCTAAACCACTATTATATTATATCAAACTGAAGATCATATTGATTCACACAATATGAGTTGGCCTCTCTTAAGAACCTCATTTTTGTAACCAAATTCCATTGTTTAGATCACTTACTAGGGGTTTGAAGGATTTGTGTCACCATTTCCATTTTATTTACTTTCGGTTTTATTCAAAAGATATATAATGGAGATATTGGTGCCTACCAAGGGTTATTTATTTAAGTATTCAATCAATCTATATTCTTCAAAACAAATAAGAGAAGAGAAAAAGAAAGGGGTACTATTCACATTTTCAAAAACCACAAAACATTTGATAAATCTCAGTTGCAATTTTTAACAGTTATAATTTTTAACACGGGTATCAAAAAACATATTGTAATATATCAAGTCAAAGATCGTATAGATTCACACAATATGAGTTGTCCTTGCTTTGGAATCTCATTTTTGTTCCCAAATTTCATCATTTACATCACTTATAGAGAGTTTATAGTTTTTGTCACACCATTTCTGTTTTACTTACTTTCAGTTTTATTCAAAAGAGCTGTAAAGAAGATATTAGTGCTAAGCAAGGGTTATTTATTTATATGTTCAATCAATCTCAATTCTTCACAAAAACAAGAGAAGATAAAAATAAAGGGGATAAAATTAACATTTTCAAAAACAACAAAACTTTTGATAAATCTGAGTTGCAATTTTTAACGGTGAAAACTTTTAACTCGGGTATCGAAATTACTATTATAATATATCAAATCGAAGATCATATCAATTCACAAAATATGACTTGGCCTTACTCTAAAACCTAATTTTTGTAACCAAATTCCACAGTTTACATCACTTATTGGGGGTTAAAGTTTTTGTCGCACCATTTCCATTTTACAAACTTTCGGTTTTATCCAAATGTGATGTAAAAAAGATATTTATGTCGACCAAATTTTATTTATTTATGGGTTCAATAAATCACTATTATAAGAGAAGATAAAAAGAAAGGGGCAACCTTTCACATTTTCAAAAACAACAAAACATTTGATAAATCTGAGTTGCAAGTTTTAACATCGATAATTTTTAACTCGGGTATCGAAATGATTATTGTAATATATCAAATCGAAGATAGAATAGTCTCACACAATATGAGTTGGCCTTGCTTTGGAAACCCATTTTGGACCTCAAATTCCATCGTTTACATCCCTTACCGAGGGTTTAAATTTTTTGTCACCCTATTTCCGTCTTACTTACTTTCGATTTTATTCGAAAGAGTGGCAAGGAAGATATTTGTGCCAATAGAGGGTTATTTATTTAAGTGTTCAATCAATCTATTTTTGCAAAAAAAAATAAGAGTAGAGAAAAAGAAAGGTGCTACTATTCACATTTTCAGAAACAACAAAACATTTGATAAATTTGAGTTGCAATTTTTCATGAAAATAATATTTTACTCTGGTATCGAAACGACTATTGTAATATAACAAATTGAATATTGTATAGATTCACACAATATGAGTTGCTCTTGCTTTGGAACCTCATTTTTGTACCCAAATTCCATTGTTTACATCACTTACCGACGGTTTATAGTTTTTGTCAAACCATTTCGGTTTTACTTACTTTCGGTTTTATTCAAAAGACCTATAAAGAAGATACTTGTGATGACCAAGGGTTATTTATTTATGTGTTCAATCAATCTCTATTCTTCACAAAAAATAAGAGAAGATAAAAATAAAGGGGATATTGTTAACATTTTCAAAAACAACAAAAATTTTGCTAAATCTGAGTTGCAATTTTTAACGGCGATAACTTTTAACTAGGGTATCAAAATGACTATTATAATATATCAAATCAAAGATCATATCGATTCACACAATATGAGTTGGCCTCGCTTTAGAAAATCCTTTTTGTAACCAAATTCCATTGTTTGCATCACTTACTAGGGTTTAAAGTTTTTGTCGCACCATTTCCGTTTTACTTACTTTTGGTTTTATTCAAAAGTGATGTAAAGAAGATATTTGTGCCAACCAAGGGTTATTTACTTATGTGTTCCATAAATCTCTATTATAAGAGAAGATAAAAAGAAAGGGGCTACTGTTCAAATTTTCAAAAACAACAAAACATTTGACAAATCTGAGTTGGAATTTTTAACGACGATAATTTTTAACTCGAGTATCGAAACGAAAATTGTAATATATAAAATCAAAGATCGTATAGTCTAACACAATATGATTTTGCCTTTCTCTGGAAACTCATTTTGGACCCCAAATTCCATCGCTTAAATCCCTTACCGAGGGTTTAAATGTTTTGTCACACCATTTCCGTCTTACATACTTTCAAATTTATTCGAAAGAGTGGCGAGGAAGATATTTGTGCCGATAGAGGATTATTTATTTAAGTGTTCAATCAATCTATTTTTTTCAAAAAAAATAAGAGAAGAGAAAAAGAAAGGGGCTACTGTTAACATTTTCAAAAAACAACAAAACATTTGATAAATTTGAGTTGCAATTTTTAACGGCGATAACTTCTAACTCAAGAATCTAAACCACTATTATAATATATCAAATCGAAGATTGTATCGATTGACACAATATGATTTGGCCTCACTTTCGAACCTCTTTTTTGTAACCAAATTCCATTGTTTACATAACTTACTGGGGGTTTGAAGATTTTTTCACACCATTTCCGCTTTATTTACTTTTGGTTTTATTCAAAAGAGATATAAAAGAAATATTGGTGCTGACCAAGGGTTATTTATTTATGTATTCAATCAATATATATTATTCAAAACAAATAAGGGAAGAGAAAAAGAAAGGGGCTACTTTTTCACTTTTTCAAAAACCCCAAAACATTTGATAAATCTGAGTTGCAATTTTTAACGGCAATAATTTTTAACTCAGGCATAGAAAAAACTATTGTAATATATCAAATCGAAGATCATATAGATTCACAAAATATGAGTTGGCCTTGCTATGGAACATCATTTTTGTAACCAAATTTCATCGTTTACATCACTTACAGATGGTTTATAGTTTTTGTCACACCATTTCCGTTTTACTTACTTTCAGTTTTATTCAAAAGAGCTGTAAAGAAGATATTTGTGCTAAGCAAGGGTTATTTATTTATATGTTCAATCAATCTCAATTCTTCACAAAAACAAGAGAAGATAAAAATAAAGGGGATAAAATTAACATTTTCAAAAACAACAAAACTTTTGATAAATCTGAGTTGCAATTTTTAACGGCGATAACTTTTAACTCGGGTATCGAAATTACTATTATAATATATCAAATCGAAGATCTTATCAATTCACAAAATATGACTTGGCCTCACTCTAAAACCTCATTTTTGTAACCAAATTCCACAGTTTACATAACTTACTGGGGGTTAAAGTTTTTGTCGCACAATTTCTATTTTACTTACTTTCGGTTTTATTCGAAAGAGTGGCAAGGAAGATATTTATGTTGATAGAGTGTTATTTATTTAAGTGTTCAATCAATCTATTTTCTTCAAAAAAAAATAAGAGCAGAGCAAAAGAAAGGGGCCAATGTTCACATTTTCAAAAAAACAAAACATTTGATAAATCTGAGTTGCAATTTTTAACGTCGATAATATTTAACTCGGGTATCGAAACAACTATTTTAATATTTCAAATTGATGATTATATAGATTCACACAATATGAGTTGGCCTTGCTATGGAACCTCATTTTTGTACCCAAATTCCATCGTTTACATCACTTATCGAGAGTTTAAAGTTTTTGTCATACCATTTTCATTTTACTTACTTGCGGTCTTATTCAAAAATGCGGTAAAAAAGATATTTGTGCCCACTAAGGGTAATTTATTTATGTGTTCAATAAATCTCTATTCTTCAAAAAAAATAACAGAAGATAAAAAAAGGGGCTACTATTAAAATTTTCAAAAAACAACAAACCATTTGATAAATCTGAGTTGCAATTTTTAACAACGATAGTTTTTAACTTGTGTATCGAAATGACTAATGTAAAATATCAAATCGAAGATCATATAGATTCACACAATATGAGTTGGCCTACCTTAGAACCTCATTTTTAGACTCAATTCCATTGTTTTGCATCAGTTACCGAGGGTTTATAGTTTTTGTCACAGCACTTCCATTTTACTTACTTGGAGTTTTATTTAAAAGTGTTGTAAACAAGATATTTGTGCTGACCAAGGGTAAATTATTTATGTGTTCATTAAATCAATATTCTTCAAAAAAAAATAAGAGAAGAGAAAAATAAAGGGGCTACTGTTCACATTTTCAAAAACAACAAAATATTTGATAAATCTATGTTACAATTTTTCATGGCGATAATTTTTAACTCAGGTATTGAAATGACTGCTGTAATATATGAAATCGAAGATTGTATAAATTCACACAATATGATTTGGCCTCACTTTAGAACCTAAATTTTGTAACCAAATTCCATTGTTTACATCACTTACTAAGGGTTTGAAGTTTTGTCCGCCCATTTCCGTTTTATTTACTTTTGATTTTATTCAAAAGATATATAAAGGACATATTTGTGCCGACCAAGGGTTATTTATTTATGTATTCAATCAATCTATATTTTCAAAAAAAAGAAGAGGAGAGGAAAAGAAACGCGCTACTGTTCACATTTTGAAAAACAAAAAACATTTGATAAATCTATGTTACAATTTTTCACGACGATAATTTTTAACTCGGCAATCGAAATGACTACTGTAATATGTCTAATCGAAGATTGTATAGATGCACACAATATGAGTTGGCCTCGCTTTAGAACCTCAATTTTGTAACCAAATTCAATTCTTTACATCACTTACTAAGGGTTTTAAGCTTTTGTCGCATCATTTCCGTTTTATTTACTTACGGTTTTATTCAAAAGAGTTATAAAGGACATACTCATACCCACCAAAGGTTATTTATTTATGTTTCCAATCAATATATATTCTTCAAAAAAAATAAGAGAAGATAAAAACAAAGGGGCTACTGTTCACTTTTTCAAAAACAACAAAACGTTTGATAAATATGAGTTGCAATTTTTAACGGCAATAATTTTTACCTCGGGTATTGAAATGACTATTTTTATATATGAAATCGAAGATAGTATAGATTCACACAATATGAGTGTGCCTCACTTTAGAAAATCATTTTTGTACCCAAATTCCATTGTTTACATCACTCACAAGGGGTTTGATGGATTTGTCCCACCATTTCCATTTTATTTACTTTTGGTTTTATTCGAGAAAGATATAAAGGAGATATTGGTGCCGACCAAAGGATATTTATTTATGTATTCAATCAATCTATAATTTTCAAAAAAAATAATATAAGAGAAAAAGAAAGGGGCTAATGTTCACATTTTCAAAAACAACAAAACATTTGATAAATCTGAGCTGCAATTTTTAACGGCGCTAATTTTTAACTCGAGTATCGAAACGACGATTGTAATATATTAAATCAAAGATAATATAGATTCACACAATATGAGTTCACTTCACTATGAAACTTTTTTTTTGTACCTAAATTCCATCTTTTACCTGACTTACCGGGGGTTTAAAGTTTTTGTCACAATATTTCGGTTTTAATTACTTTCGATTTTATTCAAAAGAGCTGTAAAGAAGATATTAGTGCCAAGAAAGGGTTATTTATTTATGCGTTAAATAAATCTCTATTTTTCTCAAAAAATAAGAGAAGATAAAAAGATAGGGGTTATTGTTCACATTTTCAAAAACAACAAAACATTTGATAAATCTGTGTCGCAATTTTTAACAGGGATAACTTATAACTCGGGTATCGAAACGAATATTATAATATATCAAATCAAAATCATATTGATTCACACAATATAGTGGCCTTGCTCTTGAACCTCATTTTTGTAACCAAATTCCTTTGTTTGCATTAGTTAATGGGGGTTTAAAGTTTTTGTCCCACCATTTCCGTTTTATTTACTTTTCGTTTTATTTGAAAAATATATAAAATAGATATTGGTGTCAGCCAAGGATTATTTATTTATGTATTCAATCAATCCATATTCTCCAAACAAAATAAGAGAAGAAAAAATGAATGGGGCTACTGTTCAAATTTTCAAATACAACAAAACATTTGACAAGTCTGAGTTGTAATTTTCAACAGCGATAACTTATAACTCGGGTATTGAAATGAATATTATAATATATCAAATCGAAGATCATATTAATTCACACAATATGAGTTGGCCTCTCTCTAGAACCTCATTTTTGTAACAAAATTCCATCGTTTACTTCACTTACTAGGGTTAAAAAAATTTATCGCACCACTTCAGTTTTATTTACGTTCACTTTTATTTAAAAGAGATATAAATGAAATATTGATGTAAACCAATGACAACTTATTCATGTATTCAATAAATCTATATCCTTCAAAAAAATAAGAAAAGAGAAAAAGAAAAGGGCTACTGTTCATATTTTCAAAAACAACAAAACATTTGATAATATATAACTCGGGTATAACTCATGTATCGAAACGGCTATTATAATATATCAAATCCAATATCATATAGATTCCTACAATATGAGTTCGCTTCGCTATGAAAATTTATTTTTGTACCTAAATTCCATCTTTTACAGGACTTACATGGGGTTTAAAGTTTTGTCACAATATTTTCGTTTTACTTACTTTCGATTTTATTCAAAAGAGCTGTAAAGAAGACATTTGTGCCTAAAAAGGGTTATTTATTTATGTGTTAAATAAATCTCTATTCTTCTTAAAAAATAAGAGAAGATAAAAAGAAAGGGGCTTTTGTTCACATTCTCAAAAACAACAAAACATTTGATAAATCTATGTCGCAATTTTTAACAGCGATAACTTATAACTCGGGTATCGAAACGACTATTATAATATATCAAATCAAAGATCATATTGATTCACACAATATGAGTCGGCCTCTCTCTAGAACATCATTTTTGTAAAAAAATTCCATTTTTTACCTCACTTACTCGGGGTTTAATGTTTTTGTCGCAAAACTTCCATTTTATTTATTTCATTTTTATTCAAAAGAGATATAAAGAAGATATTGATGTAGACCAAGGGCCATTTATTTATGTATTCAATCAATCTATATTCTTCAAAAAAAATTGAGAAGAGAAAAGGAAAGGGGCTATTGTTCACATTTTCAAAAACAACAAAACATTTGATAAATCTGAGTTGCAATTTTTAACAGCGATAACTTATAACTTGGGTATCGAAACGACTATTATAATATATTATATCCAATATCATATAGATTCCTACAATATGAGTTTGCTTCGCTATGAAACTTTATTTTTGGACCTAAATTCCATCTTTTATAGGACTTACCGGGGGTTTAAAGTTTTTGTCACAATATTTCTGTTTTACTTACTTTCTATTTTATTCAAAAGAGCTGTAAAGAAAATATTTGTGCCTAACAAGGTTTATTTATTTATGTGTTAAATAAATCTCTATTCTTCTTAAAAAATAAGAGAAGATAAAAAGAAAGGGGCTATTGTTCACATTTTCAAAAACAACAAAACATTTGATAAATCTGTGTCGCAATTTTTAACAGCGATAACTTATAACTCGGGTATCGAAACAAATATTATAATATATCAAATCAAAGATCATATTTATTCACACAATATATTGGCCTCGAACTGGAACCCCATTTTTGTAACCAAATCCCATTGTTTACATCAGTTACTGGGGGTTTAAAGTTTTTGTCGCACCATTTCCGTTTTATTTACTTTTAGTTTTATTCGAAAAAGATATAAAATAGATATTGTTGTCGACCAAGGGTTATTTATTTATGTAATCAATCAATCCATATTCTTCAAAAAAAATAAGAGACGAGAAAAAAATGGGGCAACTGTTCACATTTTCAAATACAACAAAACATTTGACAAATCTGAGTTGTAATTTTTAAAAACGATAACTTATAACTCGGGTATCGAAACAACTATTATAATATATCAAATCCAATATCATATAGATTCACACCATATTAGTTCGCTTCGTTATGTAACTTTATTTTTGTTCCTAAATTCCATCTTCTATAGGACTTATCGGGTGTTTCAAGTTTTTTTCACAATATTTCCGTTTTAATTACTTTCGATTTTATTCAAAAGATCTATAAAGAAGATATTTGTGCCAACCAAGGGTTATTTATTTATGCATTAAATAAATCTCTATTCTTCTCAAAAAAATAAGAGAAATGAAAAGAAAGGGGCTATTGTTCACATTTTCAAAAACAACAAAACATTTTATAAATCTGTGTCGCAATTTTCAACAGCGATAACTTATAACTCGGGTATCAAAACGAATATTATAATATATCAAATCAAAGATCATATTTATTCACACAATATATTGGCCTCTGATGAGTGCTCAAAAAGCACTAAAATAACCATGATTTTATGCACATTAATTGATTAAAAATATATATATTTATATGTTTTATCATATATTTATATAAATTTGTCTTTTTCCGAATCACGGGTATTTTTATTGTTTTTCAGGTATTTTGGCTTTAAAATGCAACTTAAAGACTCAAAGAGGAATACAGGAAGCAATACATCACAAATATATTAATAAATAAATGAGGAAAGGTCAACAAATATCGAAAAATTGGACAAAATGGGTCAAAAAGGTCAAAAATGTCAAAAAGGAGAAAATCGTGCCGCGCGCGCTGCCCAGCCGCACGCGCTGCGCCCCACGTCCACGCCAAGCCGTGCGCGCCCAGCGCCCCACGTCCGCGCCAAGCCGCGCGCTGGTGCCCCACGTCCGCGCGCCAAGCGCGCGCGGCGCCCGCGTCCGCACCAAGCCGCACGCGCCCAGCGCCCCACGTCCGCGCCAAGCCGCGCGCGCCCAGCGCCCCACGTCCGCGCCAAGCCACGCACGCCCAGCCCAGTTCTGCGCACGCCCGTGCGCGTTGCTCCTCCTTCCACGCACACCCCTGCGCGCCCAGCTGCCCTCCGCGCATGCCCACGCCCGTTTCGCCCCATTTTTCACGTGCAGCTGCCCCCGTCATGCTGACGTCATCAAATGACGTCAGCAATCTCTAATCCGCGTTTTTACATTTTTTTAACATTTTTTTTCTTTACTTTTTCTCTCCATCCTCACCTATAAATACCCCCTTTCTCTTCACTTCTAAAGACACCTCAAAACACATTCTCTTCTCTCTTTCTTTCTCTCATTTCTTAGTTTTTTTAGTTTTTTTCTTAGTTTTTAGCTTTTCTTAGTTAGTTTTGCTTAGTTTTAGAGTTCTTCCCATTTTGGGAAGAATTAGTTATGTTTTTGTAATTTATTTGCTTTTTGATTCAATAAATGGGAGTGCAAATTCCGCTTGGAGGTTTTCTAGCAACGGGAATAGCATCGAAGTTCTGTAAGGATTTTATTTTGTTTACAGTTATTTTTTATGCTTTATTCTTACATGTTATATTTAATTTGTTTGTGATTAAATTTAACTATGCTGGCTGTTTGTAAACATGATATAATAATAATGTTGTTATGCTTGCGAAATATTAAATAGGTGAAAATCTCTAAAATGAATTCATTTTATTTTTATTCAAGATTTTATATTAAGAATGTTAGAGAGAAATATATTATTTTTCATTACAAAGTTAAATCTAAAAATTAGATTTTAAGGTTTAGTTATCCGGTCTGATTTAGAGTAGTGCTCTTTTATTTGTTGGTACAATCGCTCGATAGTTAGAGTAAAGCTCTATTTCAAAAGTTTTTATATGAATTATTATCTGAAAATGTATTGACAACATGTTTTCAGTAGTGGTTTTAAAACTTGAAAGTTAGTACTCGGATAATTAAATTCTTAGGTTTAATTTGGACACCTTGAATAAAGTTTAAACTATCTAACCCCACCAAAGGTGGCATTTAAATGGTTCATTTTCAATCTCTTAGAAAAAGGAATTAATTTAATTAACCAAATTAGTTATCAACCCCACCCATAGGTGTTAATTGATTTGTTTAGTTAACAAAGAATATCTAACCCCACCAAAGGTGGTATTCATACAAAAAAGGGAGAATCAATAAATATCAATTCATATCTTTAATAACCTAAATAATATGAGCAAGCATAATTAACTTAGTTATTATATCCATAAATACTCCACTATTATAAATGATAAAATTTGCATAAATATTTATTGAATCTATGTTTATTTTTATGTTAGTAGATTAAAAACACAAAACCCAAAATATCGTGACAGGATTTTAGGATTTAATTTCGTTTTTAAAAGTTTGAATAATAAATTAAAAACCACATACATTCCTTACTTAGATCGACCTTGAGAGTATACTTATCATTTTCTATGAAATGATTCGTGCACTTGCGAGAGTTTTATAAATATAAAACCAAAGTATTGGCAGGATCGGCGATGCCAGTTTTCGCTCATCAAAGTTTTTGGCAATCCCGATTCTGCTCGTCAGTTACTGCGGGTTTAAAGTTTTTGTCACACCATTACCATTTTATTTACTTTCAGTCTTATTCGAAAAAAATATAAAATAGATATTGCTGTCGACCAAGGGTTATTTATTTATCTAATTAATCAATCCATATTCTTCAAAAAAAAATAAGAAATGAGATAAATTATAACTCGATTATCGAAACGACTATTATAATATATCAAATCCAATATCGTATAGATTCACACCATATAAGTTCGCTTCGCTATGTAACTTTATTTTTGTTCCTAAATTCAATCTTTTACAGGACTTATCGGGGGTTTAAAGTTTTTCTCACAATATTTCCGTTTTAATTACTTTCGATTTTATTCAAAAGAGCTAGAAAGAAGATATTTGTGCCAACCAAGGGTTATTTATTTATGCATTAAATAAATCTCTATTCTTCTCAAAAAATAAGAGAAATAAAAAGAAAGGGGCTATTATTCACATTTTCAAAAACAACAAAACATTTGATAAATCTGTGTCGCAATTTTTAACAGAGATAACCTATAACTCATCGAAGTGGCTATTATAATATATCAAATCAAATATCATATTGATTCAAACAATATATTGGCCTCGCTCTGGAACCTCATTTTTGTAACCAAATCCCTTTGTTTACATTACTTATTGGGGGTTTAAAGTTTTTATCGCACCATTTCAGTTTTATTTACTTTCAGTTTTATTCGAAAGAGATATAAAATAGATATTGGTGTCAACCAACGGGTGTTTATTTATGTATTCAATCAATCCATATTCTTCAAAAAAAATAAGAGACGAGAAAAAAATGGGGCAACTGTTCACATTTTCAAATACAACAAAATATTTGACAAATCTTTGTTGTAATTTTTAACAGCGATAACATATAACTCGGGTATCGAAATGAATATTATAATATATCAATAGGAAGATCATATTGATTACCACAATATGAGTTGGCCTCTCTCTAGAACATCATTTTTGTAACAAAATTCCATTTTTTACCTCACTTACTAGGGGTTTAATGTTTTTGTCGCACCATTTCCATTTTATTTATTTCACTTTTATTCGAAAGAGATATAAAGGAGATATTGATGTCGACCAAGGGCCATTTATTTATGTATTCAATCAATCTATATTCTTCAAAAAAAATAAGAGAAGAGAAAAAGAAAGGGGCTACTGTTCACATTTTCAAAAACAACAAAACATTTGATAAATCTGAGTTGCAATTTTTAACAGCGATAACTTATAACTCGGGTATCGAAACGACTATTATAATATATCAAATCCAATATCATATAGATTCCTACAATATGAGTTTGCTTCGCTATGAAACTTTATTTTTGGACCTAAATTCCATCTTTTACAGGACTTAGCGGGGGTTTAAAGTTTTTGTCATAATATTTTTGTTTTACTTACTTTCGATTTTATTCAAAAGAGCTGTAAAGAAGACATTTGTGCCTAACAAGGGTTATCTATTTATGTGTTAAATAAATCTCTATTCTTCTTAAAAAATAAGAGAAGATAAAAAGAAAAGGGCTATTGTTCACATTTTCAAAAACAACAAAACATTTGATAACTCGGGTATCGAAAGGAATATTATAATATATCAAATCAAAGATCGATTGATTCACACAATATATTGGGCTCGCTCTGGATCGTCATTTTTGTAACCAAATCCCTTTGTTTACATCAGTTACTTGGGGTTTAAAGTTTTTGTCGCACCTTTTCCGTTTTATTTAGTTTCAGTTTTAATCGAAAAAGATATAAAATAGATATTGCTGTTGACCAAGGGTTATTTATTTATGTATTTGATGAGCAGAATCGGGATTGCCAAAAACTTTGATGCCATCCCCGCAACGGAGTCATCCCCGGCAACGGCGCCAAAAACTTGATGAGCAGAATCGTGATCGCCAAATACTTTGATGAACGAAAACCGGCATCGCCGATCCTGCCAATACTTTGGTTTTATATTTATAAAACTCTCGCAAGTGCACGAATCATTTCGTAGAAAATGATAAGTATACTCCCAAGGTCGATCTAAGGAAGGAATGTATGTGGTTTTTAATTTATTATTCAAACTTTTAAAAACGAAATTAAATCTCAAACATCCTGTCATGATATTTTGGTTTTTTTTGTGTTTTAATCTACTTACATAAAAATAAACATAGATTCAATAAATATTTATGCAAATTTTATCATTTATAATAGTGGAGTATTTATGGATATAATAACTAAGTTAATTATGCTTGCTCGTATTATTTAGGTTATTAAAGATATGAATTGATATTTATTGATTCTCCCTTTTTTGTATGAATACCACCTTTGGTGGGGTTAGATGTTCTTTGTTAACTAAACAAATCAATTAACACCTATGGGTGGGGTTGATAACTAATTTGGTTAATTAAATTAATTCCTTTTTCTAAGAGATTGAAAATGAACCATTTAAATGCCACCTTTGGTGGGGTTAGACAGTTTAAACTTTATTCAAGGTGTCCAAATTAAACCTAAGAATTTAGTTATCCGAGTACTAACTTTCAAGTTTTAAAACCACTACTCAAAACATGTTGTCAATACATTTTCAGATAATAATTCTTATAAAAACTTTTGAAATAGAGCTTCACTCTAACTACCGGGCGATTGTACCAACAAATAAAAGAGCACTACTCTAAATCAGACTGGATAACTAAACCTTAAAATCTAATTTTCAGATTTAAGTTTGTAATGAAAAATAATATATTTCTCTCTAACATTCTTAATATAAAATCTTGAATAAAAATAAAATCAATTCATTTTAGAGATTTTTACCTATTTAATATTTCGCAAGCATAACAACATTATTATTATATCATGTTTACAAATAACTAGCACAGTTAAATTTAATCACAGACAAATTAAATATAACATGTAAGAATAAAGCATAAAAAATAACTGCAAAGAAAATAAAATCCTTACAGTACTTCGATGCCATTCCCGTTGCTAGAAAACCTCCAAGCGGAATTTGCACTCCCATTTATTGAATCAAAAAGCTTATAAATTACAAAAACATAACTAGTTCTTCCCAAAGAGGGAAGAACTCTAAAACTAAGAGAAACTAGCTAAAACATAAGAGAAACTAGCTAAAACATAAGAGAAACTAGCTAAAACATAAGAGAAACTAGCTAAAACATAAGAAAAACTAAAAAAAACCTAAAAACTAAGAAATGGAGAGAAATAAATAAGAGAGAAGTGTGTTTTTAAGGTGTGTTTTTGAAGTGAAGGGGGGGTATTTATAGGTGAGGATGGAGAGAAAAAATGAGTAAAAAAATGTTAAAAAATGAAAAAACGCGTAATGGAAATGCTGAGGTCATTAATGACGTCAGCATGACGTCATGGGGGCGGTTGCACGTGAAAAATGGGGCGAAATGGCGTCGGCGCGCGCGGAGGGCAGCTGTGCGCGGATGAACAGTACCCGCGCGCGCAGTTGTGCGCGGATGAACAGTAGCCGTGCGCAGCTTTGCGCGGATCAACAATAGCCGCGCGCGCCGCTCTCCGCGGATGAACAGTAGCCGCGCGTGCAGCTCGGTGTGGCTGGGCGCTGGCACGCGCGGGATGGGCTGCTCCGGGCGCGATTTTCTCCTTTTTGACAGTTTTGACATTTTCGACCCATTTTCTCCTTTAAATTACGTTTTTAAGCCAAAATACCTGAAAAACAATAAAAATATCCGTGATTCCGAAAAAGACAAATTTATATAAATATATGATAAAACATATAAATATATATATTTTAATTAATTAATGTACATAAAATCATGGTTATTTTAGTGCTTTTTGAGCACTCATCAGTATTCAATCAATCCATATTCTTAAAAAAAAATAAGAGATGAGAAAAAGAATGGGGCTACTCTTCACATTTTCAAATACAACAAAACATTTGAAAAATCTGAGTTGTAATTTTTAACTACCATAACTTATAACTCTGGTATCGAAATGAATATTATAATATATCAAATCGAAGATCATATTGATTCACACAATATGAGTTGGCCTCTGATAACTGTATTTTATATAGTTATTTTCACCTATTTTATTAATTATAATTGCTATGTTCTTGATGTTTTTAGTTAATTTTCGATTAATAAATTAGTATTTATTGTTTTTTATATATTTTTAATAAAAGTAAATAATTTGTATCAAAAATGTACTTAATGTCAAATTTATGTCCACAAATATAACTTCAAATATTATAGTTCTTAATTACAATTTATAAAAATTGAAAATATAATTTAAATTAAATTTGGGTTTCATTTTAATTATTAAAAGTTTAAAAATTTAATTTAAAATTAGAAAAGGGCTTAACTGTAATTAAAGAAAGTTGAAAATGTAATTTGAAATATGTTTGTGGGTCAAAATGCAATTAATAAAGTTTAATTTTCTGCGCAGGTGAGAAGAATCTACGCGCCAATCTACACGCGCGAATCGTGGACCGTCCGATCAGATAAGACACGGCTGAGATTCGCGCGTCCTTATCACACCCGACCAAAGAGAGTGGGTGCAGGTCTCAATTTTTCACGCGGCTCGGTACGCCGAGTGGGGCCCACCTGCCGCGCAGGCCGGCGTGCAGCGTGGGACCCACGTGTCTGACGCATCCAGCTACTTTCCCCCACGTATGCCCGCCTCTGATCCTGTGCGTTGATCTCTACGTGCAATCGGAGTTTCAGCGAATCAGAAGATGCCACGTGTCCACCTGAATCCATTCATGAAATCAGAAATTGCCACGTGTCCACCTGAATCCATTCATGAAATCAGAAATTGCCACGTGTCCCACTCTATTTTTCAGCCAATCATGTGATGGCACGTGGCATGTTATCATGAGTGCGAAAGCGCAGGATCAAGCCCGTGTGTAGCCGTTGCTCCGTGCTCTGATGTTTCCTGCGCAAGTTCCCAGAAGCCAATCAGAAGCTGCCACGTGTTCGCATTAATTCCTTTCAACGAATCATATGCTGACACATGGCATGCATAAAGAATTTAAAAAATGCAGAATCGGCTCCTAGTTCACGCGTGATTTAATTAATAAAATTGATACGCGTGATTTTTGTTTTTCGATACAAATTATTCCGCGTTTTTTATAAAAAAACAAAATAAAAAATGTAATATTTTAGATGTATTATTTTTAGCTATAAATAGGAGATAAGATGATAGTTTTAGGAGGTTTTGGAGTTTTGGGGTAGAGTTTAATTTTCGTGTGTTGCTCGGTTTTGGACGGCAGAACACGCAGAAGCCATTTTTTGGCTTTTGTTGTGTTCTGCGTGTGCCAAATATTTGTTCTAAGTGATTTTTTAATTTTCCTTCTTCTTCATCTTATGTTTTCTCTATGTTGTAATTTTTATTTTAATTTATGAAGTAATTTAATTTTTCTAGGGTTGCATTTGATGTAAATTTATGAAGCTTTGATTTTAATTATTTTTTTGATAGATTTATAAGACATTCGATTTGTTCATTCTATTTTGTGCTTAATGCTTTTTGATTATTTACTAATCTTATCAAAATGATCCGTGGCACATAAATAAACTTGGAAGAGGCATTTGTGTGTGTATTGCTCGTAAATAGAATGACATGTATGATGAAGGATAGGAATATACCCTAATTGTATGTGTGACCTTTTGAAAACTTAGAACGTAATGAATCTTATTAAATTTAATTCTCATAGAGATATAGTGAATTAATTTAATGAGGTGTGTTTATACGGAGCTCGTAAGAGATGTGTGAATAAAAATAGAAGTTTTCGGTTGACAAATTAAATCTATAAAATCTGAGTTGTAATTTTTAACAGCGATAACTTATAACTCGGGTATCGAAATGAATATTATAATATATCAAATCGAAGATCATATTGATTCACACAATATGAGTTGGCCTCTCTCCAGAACATCATTTTTGTAACAAAATTTTGTTGTTTACCTCACTTATTGGGGGTTTAAAGTTTATGTCGCACCATTTCAGTTTTATTTACTTTCAGTTTTATGTGAAAGAGATATAAAGGAGATATTGATGTCGACCAATGACCATTTATCCATGTATTCAATCAATCTATATTCTTCAAAAAATATAAGAGATGAGATAAAGAAAAGTGCTACTATTCACATTTTCAAAAACAACAAATCATTTGATAAATCTGAGTTGCAATTTTTAACGGAGATAATTTTTAAAACATTATGATTTCTCCATGATTTGGAACCTCATTTTTGTACCCAAATTCCATCGTTTACATCACTTACCGAGGCTTTATAGTTTTTGTCACACCAATTCCGTTTTACTTTCTTTCGATTTTACTCAAAAGAGCTGTAAGAAAGATATTTATGTCAACCAAGGGTAATTTATTTATGTGTTCAATAAATCTCTATTCTTCTCAAAAAAAAAATAAGCGAAGTGAAAAAGAAAGGGGCTACTATTCACATTTTAAAAAACAACAAAACATTTGATAAATCTGAGTTGCAATTTTTAACAGTGATAACTTATAACTCGGATATCGAAACGAATATTATAATATATCAAATCCAATTTCATATAGATTCCTACAATATGAGTTAGCTTCGCTATGAAAATTTATTTTTGTACCTAAATTCCATATTTTACAGGACTTACAGGGGGTTTAAAGTTTTGTCACAATATTTTCGTTTTACTTACTTTCGATTTTATTCAAAAGAGATGTAAAGAAGACATTTGTGCCTAACAAGGGTTATTTATTTATGTGTTAAATAAATCTCTATTCTTCTTAAAAAATAAGAGAAGATAAAAAGAAAGGGGCTATTGTTCACATTTTCAAAAACAACAAAACATTTGATAAAATTGTGTCACAATTTTTAACAGCGATAACTTATAACTCGGGTATCGATATGACTATTATAATATATCAAGTCAAAGATCGTACTGATTCACACAATATAGTGTCCTCGCTCTCGAACCTCATTTTTGTAACCAAATTCCTTTTTTACATCATTTACTTGGGGATTAAAGTTTTTGTAACACCATTTCCGTTTTATTTACTTTCAGTCATATTGGAAAAAGATATAAAATAGATATTGGGGTCGGCCAAGGGTTATTTATTTATGTATTCAATCAATCCATATTCTTCAAAAAAAAAATAAGAGAAGAGAAAAAGAATGGGGCTACTGTTCACATTTTCAAATACAACAAAACATTTGACAAATCTGAGTTGTAATTTTTGACAACGATAACATATAACTCGGGTATCGAAATGAATATTATAATATATCAAATCGAATATCATATTGATTCACACAATATGAGTTGGCCTCTCTCTAGAACCTCATTTTTGTAACAAAATTCCATTGTTTACCTCACTTATTGGGGGTTTAAAGTTTTTGTTGCACAACTTCAATTTTATTTACTTTCACTTTTATTTGAAAGGGATATAAAGGAGATATTGATGTCGACCAATGACCATTTATTCATGTATTCAATCAATCTATATTCTTCAAAAAAAAATAAGAGAAGGGATAAAGAAAATGGCTACTATTCACATTTTCAAAAACAACAAAACATTTGAAAAATCTGAGTTGCAATTTTTAACGGAGAGAATTTTTAACTCAGGTATCGAAATGAATATTATAATATATCAAATTGAAGATCATATTTATTTACACAATATGAGTTATCCTCTCTCTAGAACCTCATTTTTGTAACAAATTTCCATTGTTTACCTCACTACTAATGGTTTAATGTTTTTGTCGCACCATTTCCATTTAATTTATTTCACTTTTATTCGAAAGAGATATAAAGGAGATATTGATATCGACCATGGGCCATTTATTTATGTATTCAATCAATCTATATTCTTCAAAAAAAATAAGAGAAGAGAAAAAGAATGAGGCTACTGTTCACATTTTCAAAAACAAAAAAAACATTTGATAAATCTGAATTGCAATTTTTAACAGCGATAACTTATAACTCGGGTATCGAAATGAATATTATAATATATAAAATCCAATATCATATAGATTCCTACAATATGAGTTTGCTTTGCTATGAAACTTTATTTTTGTACCTAAATTCCATCTTTTAGAGGACTTACCAGGGGTTTAAAGTTTTTGTCTCAATATTTCCGTTTTACTTACTTTCCATTTTATTCAAAAGAGATGTAAAGAAGATACTTGTGCCAACCAAGAGTTATTTATTTATGTGTTAAATAAATCTCTATTCTTCTCAAAAAATATGAGAAGATAAAAAGAAAGAGGCTATTGTTCATATTTTGAAAAATAACAAAACATTTGATAAATCAGTGTCGCAATTTTTAACAGCCATAACTTATAACTCTTGTATCGAAACGAATATTATAATATATGAAATCAAAGAGCGTATTGATTCACACTATATTGTGGCCTCGCTGTTGAACCTCATTTTTGTAACCAAATTCCTTTGTTTACAATAGTTACTGGGGGTTTAAAGTTTTTGTCGCACAATTTCCGTTTTATTTACTTTCAGTTTTATTCGAAAAAGATATAAAATAGATACTGGTGGCGGCCGAGGTTTATTTATTTATGTATTCAATCAATCCATATTCTTCAAAAAAATTAAGAGAAGAGAAAAAGAATGGGGCAACTTTTCACATTTTCAAATACAACAAAACATTTGACAAATCTGAGTTGTAATTTTTAACAGCGATAACTTATAACTCGGGTATCAAAGTGAATATTATAATATATCAATACTAAGATCATATTGATTCACACAATATGAGTGGGCCTCTCTCTAGAACCTCAATTTTGTAACAAAATTCCATTGTTAAAGGAGATATTGATGTCGACCAATGACCATTTATTCATGTATTCAATCAATCTATATTCTTAAAAAAAAGAAGAGATAAAGAAAATGGCTACTATTCATATTTTTAAAAACAACAAAACATTTGATAAATTTGATTTGCAATTTTTAATGGAGACAATTTTTAACTCTCGTATCGAAAAGAATATTATAATATATCAAATAGAAGATCTTATTGATTTACACAATATGACTTGGCTTCTCTATAGAACATCATTTTTGTAACAAAATTACATTGTTTACCTCACTTACTAGGGGTTTAATGTTTTTGTCGCACCATTTCCATTTTCTTTATTTCACTTTTATTGGAAAGAGATATAAAGGATATATTGATGTCGACAAAGGGCCTTTTATTTATGTATTCAATCAATCTATATCCTTCAAAAAAATAAGAGAAGAGAAAAAGAAAGGGGCTAATGTTCACATTTTCAAAAACAACAAAACATTTGACAAATCTGAGTTATAATTTTTAACAGCAATAACTTATAACTCGGGTATCGAAATGAATATTATAATATATAAAATCAAAGATCGTATTGATTCACACAATATAGTGGCCTCGCTCTGGAACCTCATTTTTGTAACCAAATTCCTTTGTTTACATCAGTTACTGGGGGTTTAAAGTTTTTGTCGCACAATTTCCGTTTTATTTACTTTCAGTTTTATTCGAAAAAGATATAAAATAGATATTGGTTTCGGTGAGGGTTATTTATCTATGTATTCAATCAATCCATATTCATCAAAAAAAATAAGAGAAGAGAAAAAGAATGCGTCTACTGTTCACATTTTCAAATACAACAAAACATTTGACAAATCTGAGTTGTAATTTTAACAGTGTTAACTTATAACTCGGGTATCTAAATGAATATTATAATATATCAAATCGAAGATCATATTGATTCACACAATATGAGTTGGCCTCTCTCTAGAACCTCATTTTTGTAACAAAATTCCATTGTTTACCTCACTTATTGGGTGTTTAAAGTTTTTGTCGCACCACTTCAGTTTTATTCTAAAAAGATAAAAAAATAGATATTGGTGTCGGCCAAGGGTTATTTATTTATGTATTCAATCAATCCATATTATTCAAAAAAAATAAGAGTAGAGAAAAATAATGGGGCTACTGTTCACATTTTCAAATACAACAAAACATTTGACAAATCTGAGTTGTAAATTTTAACAGATATAACTTATAACTCGTGTATCGAAATGAATATTATAATATATCAAATCAAGGATCAAATTGATTCACACAATATGAGTTGGCCTCTCTCTAGAACTTCATTTTTGTAACCAAATTCCATTGTTTACCTCACTTACTAGGGGTTTAAACTTTTGTCGCACCATGTCAGTTTTATTTACTTTCAGTTTTATTCTAAAAAGATAAAAAAAATAGATATTGGTGTCGGCAAGGGTTATTTATTTATGTATTCAATCAATCCATATTCTTCAAAAAAAAAATAAGAGTAAAGAAAAAGAATGGGGCTACTGTTCACATTTTCAAATGCAACAAAACATTTGACAAATGTGAGTTGTAATTTTTAGCAGGAATAACTTTTAACTCATGTATCTAAATGAATATTATAATATATCAAATCTAAGGTCATATTGATTCACACAATATGAGTTGGCCTCTCTCTAGAACCTTATTTTGGTAACCAAATTCCATTGTTTACCTCATTTACTAGGGGTTTAAAGTTTTTGTCGCACCACTTCAGTTTTATTTACTTTCAGTTTTATTCGAAAGAGATATAAAGGAGATATTGATGTCGACCAAGGACCATTTATGCATGTATTCAATCAATCTATATTCTCCAATAAAAACAAGAGAAGAGAAAAAGAAAAGGGCTACTATTCACATTTTGTAAAACAAAAAAATATTTGATAAATCTAAGTTGTAAATTTTGACGGAGATAATTTTTAACTTGGGTATACAAACGAATGTTTTAATATATCAAATTGAAGATTGTATAGAGTTACAACATATGAATTCTCCTCTCTTTGGAACCTCATTTTTGTACCCAAATTCCATCGTTTACATCACTTACCGTGGGTTAAAAGTTTTTGTCGCACCGTTGCCCAATTACTTATTTTCGGTTTTATTCAAAAGTGTTGTAAAAAAGATATTTGTTCTAAGTAAGGTTTTATTTATTTATGTGTTCAATAAATCTATATTATAAGAGAAGATAAAAAGAATGGGCTACTTCTCACATTTTCATAAACAAAAAAAAATTTGATAAATTTGAGTTGCAATTTTTAACGCCGATAATTTTTAACTCGGGTATCGAAATGACCATTGTAATATGTTAAATCAAAGATCATATCAATTCTAACAATATGTGTTGGCCTCACTTTAGAACCTCATTTTTGTAACAAAATTCCATTGTTTACATCAGTTACTGGGGGTTTAAAGTTTTTGTCGCACCACTTCAGTTTTATTCGAAAGAGATATAAAGGAGATATTGGTGTCTACCAACGGTTTTTTATTTATGTATTCAATCAATCTATATTCTTCAAAAAAAAATAAGATAATAGAAAAAGAAAGAGGCCAATGTTCACATTTTCAAAAACAAAAAACATTTGATAAATCTGAGTTATAATTTTTAACGACGATAATTTTTAACTCGGGTATCAAAACGACCATTGTAATATATTAAATCAAAGATCATATAGATTCCCACAATATGAGTTCGCGTCGCTATGAAACTTTATTTTGTACCTAAATTCCATCTTTTACATGACTTAACGGGGGTTTAAAGTTTTTGTCACAATATTTCCGTTTTACTTACTTTCGATTTTATTCAAAAGAGCTGTAAAGGAGATATTTGTGCCAACCAAGGGTTATTTATTTATGTGTTAAATAAATCTATATTCTTCTCAAAAAATAAGAGAAGATAAAAAGAAAGGGGCTATTGTTCACATTTTTAAAAACAACAAAACTTTCATAAATTTGTGACGCAATTTTTAACAGCGATAACTTATAAATCGGGTATCAAAATGACAATTATAATATTTCAAATGAAAGATCGTATTGATTCACAAAATATAGTGGCCTAGCTCTTGAACCTCATTTTTGTAGCCAAATTCCTTTGTTTACATTAGTTACTGGGGGTTTAAAGTTTTTGTCACACCATTTCTGTTTTATTTACTTTCAATTTTATTCAAAAAAAGATATAAAATAGATATTGGTGTCAGCAAAGTGTTATTTATTTATGTATTCAATCAATCCATATTCTTCAAAAAAAATAAGAGAAGAGAAAAAGAATGAGGCTACTGGTCACATTTTCAAATACAACAAAACATTTGACAAATCTGAGTGGAAATTTTTAACAGCATTAACTTATAACTCGGGTATCTAAATGAATATTATAATATATCAAATCGAATATCATATTGATTCACACAATATGACTTGGCCTCGCTCTAGAACCTCATTTTTGTAACCAAATTCCATTTTTTACATCAGTTACTGGGGGTTTAAAGTTTTTGTCGCACCACTTCAGTTTTATTTACTTTCAGTTTTATTCGAAAGAGATATAAAGGAGATATTGGTGTCGACCAAGGGTTTTTTATTTATGTATTCAATCAATCTATATTCTTCAAAAAAAAACATTTGATAAATCTCAGTTATAATTTTTAACGGCGATAATTCTTTACTCGGGTATCGAAACGACCATTGTAATATATTAAATCGAAGATCATATAGATTCACACAATATAGTGGCCTCGCTCTTGAACCTCAATTTTGTAACCAAATTCCTTTGTTTACATCAGTTACTGGGGATTTAAAGTTCTTGTTGCACCATTTCTGTTTTATTTACTTTCAGTTTTATTCGAAAAAGATATAAAATAGATATTGGTATTGGCCAAGGGTTATTTATTTATGTATTCAATCAATCCATATTCTTCAAAAAAAATAAGAGAATAGAAAAGGAATGGGGTTATTGTTCACATTTTCAAATACAACAAAATATTTGACAAATTTGATTTGTAATTTTTAACAGCGATAACTTATAACTCGATTATCAAAATGAATATTATAATATATCAAATCGAAGATCATATTGATTCACACAATATGATTTGTCCTCTCTCTAGAACCTCATTTTTGTAACAAAATTCAATTGTTTACCTCACTTACTAGGGGTTTAATGTTTTTGTCGCACCACTTCAGTTTTATTTACTTTTAAGTTTTATTCGAAAGAGATATAAAGGAGATATTGATGTCGACCAAGGACCATTTATTCATGTATTAAATCAATCTATATTCTTCAAAAAAAATAATAGAAGAGATAAAGAAAAGGGCTACTGTTCACATTATCAAAAACAAAAAAACATTTGATAAATCTGAGTTGCAATTTTTGATGGAGATAATTTTTAACTCGTGTATCCAAACGACTATTGTAATATATCAAATTGAAGATCGTATAGAGTCACATCATATTAATTCGCCTCTCTTTGGAACCTAATTTTTGTACCCGAATTCCATCATTTACATCACTTACCGTGGGTTAAAAGTTTTTGTCGCACCGTTGCCCGATTACTTATTTTTGGTTTTATTCAAAAGTGTTGTAAAGAAGATATTTGTTCTAAGTAAGGGTTATTTATTTATGTGTTCAATAAATCTCTATTATAAGAGAAGATAAAAAGAAGGGGCTACTTTTCACATTTAAAAAAAAAACATTTGATAAATCTGAGTTGCAATTTTTAATGCCGATAATTTTTAACTCGGGTATCGAAATGACCATTGTAATATATTAAATCGAATATCATATTTATTCTCACAATATGAGTTGGCCTCACTCTAGAACCTCATTTTTGTTACCAAATTCCATTGTTTACATGAGTTACTGGGGGTTTAATGTTTTTGTCGCACCACTTCAGTTTTATTCGAAAGAGATATAAAGGAGATATTGGTGTCGACCAAGGGTTTTTTATTTATGTATTCAATCAATCTATATTCTTCAAAAAAATAAGATAATAGAAAAAAATAGGCCAATGTTCACATTTTCAAAAACAAAAAAGATTTGATAAATCTCAGTTATAATTTTTAACGACGATTATTTTTAACTCGGTTATCAAAACGACCATTGTAATATATTAAATCGAAGATCATATAGATTCAAACAATATGAGTTCGCTTCGCTATAAAAATTTATTTTTGTACCTAAATTCCATCTATTACATGACTTACTGGGGGTTTAAAGTTTTTGTCATAATATTTTCATTTTACTTCCTTTCAATTTTAGTCAAAATAGCTGTAAAGAAGATATTTGTGCCAACCAAGGGTTATTTATTTATGCGTTAAATAAATCTATATTCTTCTCAAAAAATAAGAGAAGATAAAAAGAAAGGGGCTATTGTTCAAATTCTCTAAAACAACAAAACATTTCATAAATTTATGTCGCAATTTTTAACAGCGATAACTTATAACTAATGTATCGAAACGACCATTATAATATATCAAATCAAAGAGCGTATTGATTCACACAATACACGTTCGCTTTGATATAAAAGTTTATTTTTGTACCTAAATTCCATCTTTTACATGACTTACCGGGGGTTTAAAGTTTTTGTCACAATATTTCCGTTTTACTTACTTTCGAATTTATTCAAAAGAGCTGTAAAGGAGATATTTGTGCCAACCAAGGGTTATTTATTTATGTGTTAAATAAATCTCTATTCTTCTCAAAAAATAAGAGAAGATAAAAAGAAAGGGGCTATTGTTCACAATTTCAAAAACAACAAAACTTTCATAAATTTGTGACGCAATTTTTAACAGCGATAACTTATAAATCAGGTATCGAAATGACTATTATAATATATCAAATGAAAGATCATATTGATTAACAAAATATAGTGGCATTACTCTCGAACCTCATTTTTGTAGCCAAATTCGTTTGTTTACATTAGTTACTAGGGCTTTAAATTTTTGTCGAACCATTTCCGTTTTATTTACTTTCAATTTTATTCGAAAAAGATATAATATAGATATTGGTATTGGCCAAGTGTTATTGATTTATGTATTCAATCAATCCATATTTTTCAAAAAAATAAAAGAAGAGAAAACGAATGGGGCTACTGGTCACATTTTCAAATACAACAAAACATTTGACAAATCTGAGTTGTAATTTTTTACAGAATTAACTTATAACTCAGGTATCTAAATGAATATTATAATATATCAAATCGAAGATCATTTTGATTCACACAATATGACTTGGCCTCGCTGTAGAACCTCATTTTTGTAACCAAATTCCAATGTTTACATTAGTTACTGGGGGTATAAATTTGTTATCGCACCACTTCAGTTTTATTCGATAGAGATGTAAAGGAGATATTGGTGTCGACCAAGGGTTTTTTATTTATGTATTCAATCAATCTATATTCTTCAAAAAAAACATTTGTAAAATCTGAGTTATAATTTTTAACGGCGATAATTGTTTACTCGGGTATCGACACGACCATTATAATATATTAAATTGAAGATCATATAGATTCACACAATATGAGTTCTCCTCGCTATGAAAGTTTATTTTTGTACCTAAATTACATCATTTACTAGACTTACCGGGGGTTTAAAGTTTTTGTCACAATATTTCCGTTTTACTTACTTTCGATTTTATTCAAAAGAGTTGTAAAGGAGATATTTATGCCAACCAAGGGTTATTTATTTATGTGTTAAATAAATCTCTATTCTTCTCAAAAAATAAGAGAAGAAAAAAAGAAAGGGGCTATTGTTCACATTTTCAAAAACAACAAAACATTTGATAGTTATGTGTCGCAATTTTTAACAGCGATAGCTTATACTCGGGTATGGAAGTGACTATTATAATATCTCAAATCAAAGATCGTATTAATTCACACTATATAGTGGCCTAGCTCTGGAACCTCATTTTTGTAACCAAATTCCTTTGTTTACATTTGTTACTGGGGGTTTAAAGTTTTGTCGCACCATTTCCGTTTTATTTACTTTTAGTTTTATTCGAAAAAGATATAAAATAGATATTGGTATTGGCCAAGGGTTATTTATTTATGTATTCAATCAATGCATATTCTTCAAAAAAAATAGGATAAGAGAAAAAGAATGGGGTTACTGTTCACATTTTCAAATACAACAAAACATTTGACATATCTGATTTGTAATTTTTAACAGCGATAAATTATAATTCGGTTATCGAAATGAATATTATAATATATCAAATCGAAGATCATATTGATTCACACAATATGAGTTGGCCTCTCTCTAGAACCTCATTTTTGTAACAAAATTCCATTGTTTACCTCACTTACTAGGGGTTTAAAGTTTTTGTCGTACCACTTCAGTTTTATTTGAAAGAGATATAACGGAGATATTGATGTCGACCAATGACCATTTATTCATGTATTCAATCAATCTATATTCTTAAAAAAAAGAAGAGATAAAGAAAACGGCTACTATTCATATTTTTAAAAACAACAAAACATTTGATAAATCTGAGTTGCAATTTTTGACGGAGATAATTTTTAACTCGAGTATCCAAACGACTATTGTAATATATCAAATTGAAGATCATATAGAGTCACATCATATGAATTCGCTCTCTTTGGAACCTCATTTTTGTACACAAATTCCATCGTTTACATCACTTACCGTGGGTTAAAAGTTTTTGTCGCACCGTTTCCCTTTTACTTATTTTCGGTTTTATTCAAAAGTGTTGTAAAGAAGATATTTGTTCTAAGCAAGGGTTATTTATTTATGTGTTCAATAAATCTATATTATAAGAGAAGATAAAAAGAAGGGGCTACTTTTCAAATTTTCAAAAAAAAAACATTTGATAAATCTGAGTTGCAATTTTTAATGCCGATAATTTTTAACTCGGGAATCCAAATGACCATTGTAATATATTAAATCGAAGATCATATTGATTCTCACAATATGAGTTGCCCTCGCTCTATAACCTCATTTTTGTAAGAAAATTCCATTGTTTACTTCTACTACTGGGGGTTTAAAGTTTTCGTATCACCACTTCAGTTTAATTTACTTTTAGTTTTATTCGAAAGAGATATAAAGTAGATATTGGTGTCTACCAAGGGTTTTTTTATGTATTCAATCAATCTATATTCTTCAAAACAAATAGTGAAGAGAAAAAGAAAGAGACCAATGTTCACATTTGCAAAAACAAAAAACATTTGATAAATCTGAGTTATAATTTTTAACGACGATAATTTTTTACTCGGGTATCAAAACGACCATTGTAACATATTAAATCAAAGATCATATAGATTCACCCAATATGCGTTCGCTTCTCTATAAAAGTTTAATTTTGTACCTAAATTCCATCTTTTACATGACTTACCGGGGGTTTAAAGTTTTTGTCATAATATTTTCATTTTACTTACTTTCGATTTTATTCAAAAGAGCTGTAAAGGAGATATTTGTGCCAACCAAGGGTTATTTATTTATGTTTTAAATAAATCTCTATTCTTCTCAAAAAATAAGAGAAGAAAAAAAGAAAGGGGCTATTGTTCACATTTTCAAAAACAACAAAACATTTGATAGTTATGTGTCGCAATTTTTAACAGCGATAGCTTATATTCGGGTATGGAAATGACTATTATAATATCTCAAATCAAAGATCGTATTGATTCACACTATATAGTGGCCTTGCTCTGGAACCTCATTTTTGTAACCAAATTCCTTTGTTTACATTTGTTACTGGGGGTTTAAAGTTTTTGTCGCACCATTTCCATTTTATTTACTTTTAGTTTTATTCGAAAAAGATATAAAATAGATATTTGTATTGGCCAAGGGTTATTTATTTATGTATTCAATCAATGCATATTCTTCAAAAAAAATAGGAGAAGAGAAAAAGAATGGGGTTACTGTTCATATTTTCAAATACAACAAAACATTTGACATATCTGATTTGTAATTTTTAACAGCGATAACTTATAACTCGGTTATCGAAATGAATATTATAATATATCAAATCGGAGATCATATTGATTCACACAATATTAGTTGGCCTCTCTCTAGATCCTCATTTTTGTAACAAAATTCCATTGTTTACCTCACTTACTAGGGGTTTAAAGTGTTTGTCGCACCACTTTAGTTTTATTCGAAAGAGATATAAAGGAGATATTGATGTTGACCAAGGACCATTTATTCATGTATTCAATCAATCTATATGCTTCAAAAAAAATAAGAGAAGAGATAAAGAAAAGGGCTACTATTCACATTTTCAAAAACAAAAAAACATTTGATAAATCTGAGTTGCAATTTTTGACGGAGATAATTTTTAACTCGGGTATCCAAACGACTATTGTAATATATCAAATTGAAGATCATATAGAGTCACATCATATGAATTCGCCTCTCTTTGGAACCTCATTTTTGTACCCGAATTCCATCGTTTACATCACTTACCGTGGGTTAAAAGTTTTTGTCGCACCGTTTCCCATTTACTTATTTTCGGTTTTATTCAAAAGTGTTGTAAAGAAGATATTTGTTCTAAGCAAGGGTTATTTATTTATGTGTTCAATAAATCTATATTATAAGAGAATATAAAAAGAAGGGGCTACCTTTCAAATTTTCAAAAAAAAAACATTTGATAAATCTGAGTTGTAATTTTTAATGCCGATAATTTTTAACTCGGGAATCGAAATGACCATTGTAATATATTACATCGAAGATCATATTGATTCTCACAATATAAGTTGCCCTCGCTCTAGAACCTCATTTTTGTAAGAAAATTCCATTGTTTACTTCTACTACTGGGGGTTTAAAGTTTTCGTATCACCACTTCAGTTTAATTTACTTTTAGTTTTATTCGAAAGAGATATAAAGTAGATATTGGTGTCTACCAAGGGTTGTTTTATGTATTCAATCAATCTATATTCTTCAAAAAAAAATAAGTGAAGAGAAAAAGAAAGAGGCCAATGTTCACATTTTCAAAAACAAAAATCATTTGATAAATCTGAGTCATAATTTTTAACGGCGATAATTTTTTACTCGGGTATCAAAATGACCATTGTAACATATTAAATCAAAGATCATATAGATTCAGACAATATGCGTTCACTTCGCTATAAAAGTTTATTTTTGTACCTAAATTCCATCTTTTACATGACTTACCGGGGGTTTAAAGTTTTTGTCATAATATTTTCATTTTACTTACTTTCGATTTTATTCAAAAGAGCTGTAAAGGAGATATTTGTGCCTACCAAGGGTTATTTATTTATGTGTTAAATAAATCTCTATTCTTCTCAAAAAATAAGAGAAGATAAAAAGAAAGGGGCTATTGTTCACATTTTCAAAAACAACAAAACATTTGATAAATCTGAGTTATAATTTTTAACGGCGATAATTTTTTACTCGGGTATCAAAATGACCATTGTAACATATTAAATCAAAGATCATATAGATTCACACAATATGCATTCACTTCGCTATGAAATTTATTTTTGTACCTAAATTCCATTTTTTACATGTCAAAGGATGATCCAAATGCACATAGTGCTTTCTTTCTAGAGGTGAGTGATCTTTACAAGATAAAATGGTGTGTCTGAAGATGCTATAAGATTGAGGGTTTTTCCTTTTTCACTTCGGGATAAAGCCAAGGAGTGACTAAACTCATTACCACCGGGATCAATTACAACATGGAATGAATTGGTTCAAAAATTCTTGTCCAAGTTCTTTCCTCCTGCTAAGACAATAAAATTGAGGAATGAAATCACATATTTTACACAATATGACCAAGAATCATTGTATGAAGCTTGGGAAAGATTCAAATAAATGTTGAGGAAGTGCCCACATCATGGTATACCAATTTGGCTACAAGTCTCTGCATTTTATAATGGGTTGGTTTCAAACTATCGGGCAATGATTGATGCTGCAGCTGGAGGGTCTTTAATGGGAAAAACACCGAAGGATGCTCATGAGTTGTTAGAGATTATGGCAGAAAACAACAATCAGTGGCATTTAGAGCGGGTAATTGCAAAAAGACCAGCAGTAGTGCATGAAATTGATTCAGTGAACACTTTGTCAGCTCAAGTTGTTGTTCTTTCAAGAAAGATGGATTCTTTGTCATCCAAATTCGAATCCAAACCAACTACACAATGTGATTTATGTGGTGGAAATCATGCTAGTATCGAGTGCCAAGCTGGAAATCCATTTGCTTCACCAAATTCTTAGCAAGCAAATTATGTTTCAAATTTCCAAAAACCTCAACATAACCCATATTCGAACACCTACAATCTAGGTTGGAGAAATCATCCAAATTTGTCATGGGGAAATAACCAAGGGGGATTCAAACTGTCATCATCTTCCTACCAACCCCAAGAGAAGAAACAAACAGATTTAGAAGGAATTTTGGGAAAGTTCATTGAGGAGTCAGGAACAAATTTCAGAAATCAAGAGGCAATCAACAGGGACATCCAAAACCAACTGGGGTAGCTTTCAAAGCAGATTGTAGAAAGGTCTCAAGTATCGTTGCCCAATGACACAATAAATCCCAAAGAGCATGTAAAGGCTATCACATTGAGAAGTGGTAAAGAACTTGAAATACAGGGGAAATCGGAGAAAAAGATGGAAGAATCTAAAGATAAGCCATCAACATCCCAAGATGTTCAACCTTCCCCAAATGCGAAATATGAGCCTCCTATCCCATATCCTCAAAGATTGAATAAGAAAAAGCTTGATAATCAATTCGATAAATTTTTGGATATTTTTAAGAAATTCCATATTAACATTCCTTTTGCAGAGATGTTGGAACAAATGCCCAAGTATGAAAAATTCATGAAGGAAATTCTATCAAAGAAGAGGAAGCTGGGAGATTATGAAACTGTCATGCTAAATGAGGAGTGCAGTGCAGTTCTTCAAAGAAAACTGCCACAGAAATTGAAAAACCCAGGGAGTTTTACTATACCTTGTACTATAGGAAGTTGCAATTTTGATAAAGTCCTATGTGATTTAGGAGCAAGCATTAATTTGATGCCACTTTCTATTTCTAGAAAACTAGGCATGGGAGAAGTAAAACCCACTTCAATCTCTATATAATTAGCGGATCGATCGGTGAAATATCCTCGAGGGGTAATTGAGGATGTTTTAATTAAAGTTGACAAATTTATTTTCCCTGTAGATTTCGTGGTGCTTGACATGGAGGAAGATAGAGAGGTACCATTGATATTGGGGAGACCGTTCCTTGCAATTAGAAGAACATTGATTGATGTTCAGCAAGGAAAGCTCATTCTACAGGTGCAAGATGAACAAGTGGCTTTTGATGTTTTTGAAGCAATGAAATTTCCAAGTGAGGTACATTCTTGTTTTCAAATTAACACTCTTGACAGGATAATCTTGGAAACTTTTGAGGAGAGAACTCCATTGCTACCACTAGAAGCTTTCCTTGTAAAATCTGCAACAATTGAGGAGGAAGATGAGGGAGTGAGACAATGTTCCGAATTACTGGCAGCACTTGATGAATATTTGTTCAGTGATGAAACATTCAAGGAGTTGGGAACAAATGAAAATCCAACCTCAGTGGTAAAGAAGGAAGCCGAAAAGATTTAGCTAAAGCCACTACCATCCCATCTAAGGTATGCCTATCTTGGAGACTCGGAATCCTTTCCTGTTATTATTAACAATTCTTTGAATGATGAAGAGGAAAACAAGCTATTAGGAGTTCTTCGGACTCACAAAATGGCAATTAGATGGAAAATGACGGACATCAAAGGGATTAGCAACTCTATTTGCATGCATAAAATCTTGATGAAAGAGGATTACAAGCCCACAATTCAGCCACAAAGGTGCTTAAACCCAAAAATGCAAAAAGTGGTCAAGGATGAGGTAATTAAGCTTTTGGATGCTGGGGTAATTTATATAGTGTTTGGGTAAGCCCAATTCATTGTGTACTAAAGAAAGGAGGAATCATAGTTGTAGAAAATGAAAACAATGAGCTTATTCCAACAAGGACAGTGACTGGGTGGAGAGTATGTATTGATTATCGAAATTTGAACGACGCCACCCGAAAAGATCATTTTCCTTTGCCATTGATTGATCAGATGTTGGAAAGATTGGTTGGACATGCTTATTATTGTTTCCTTGATGGATATTCGGGGTACAACAAAATTGCAATTGCACCAGAGGATCAAGATAAGACAACATTTACATGCCCTTATGGTACTTTTGCATACAGAAGGATGCCTTTTGGTTTATGTAATGCACCTACAACTTTCCAAAGATGCATGATAGCAATTTTCTCTGATATGGTCGAAAAGTTTATTGAGGTTTTTAGGGATGATTTTTCTGTTTTTGTCCATTCTTTTGATAATTGCTTGCATGATATCTCTTTAGTCTTGCAGCGTTGTAAAGACACAAATTTAGTGCTAAATTGGGAGAAATTTCACTTCATGGTTCAAGAAGGAATTGTTCTTGGCCATCGGATTTCAACAAAGGGAATGGAAGTGGACCGTGCAAAGGTGGAGGTGATTGAAAAATTACCACCTCCCACAACTGTAAACGGCATTAGAAGTTTCTTGGGACATGCTGGGTTTTATAGAAGATTTATTAAGGATTTTTCAAAAATAACAAAACCTCTTTATAGTTTGTTAGTTAAGAATACACAGTTTGATTTTTCTCCTAACTGTTTGAAGGCTTTTAACCTTTTGAAGGAAAAGCTCACTTCGTCCCCTATAATTTGTGCACCTGATTGGAGTCTTCCATTTGAGGTAATGTGTGATGATAGTGACTATGCTATAGGTGTTGTTTTGGGCCAAAGGAAGAATAAGTTGCTGCATGTGATTTATTATGCAAGCAGGACATTGACAGATGCATAACTTAATTATGCAACAACTGAGAAAAAACTTTTGGCAGTAATGTTTGCATTTGATAAGTTTATATATTATTTAATTGGGTCTAAAATCATCGTTTATACTGATCATTCTGCTCTTAAGTATTTGCTAGCCAAGAAAGATGCCAAACCGAGATTACTAAGATGGATTCTTCTCTTGCAAGAATTTGACTTAGAAATCCAGGACAAAAAGGGGACCGAAAATTTGGTTGCTGACCATTTGTCCAGGTTGGAAGAAGATTACCTTGAGGTTGAAGACCATATTAATGAAACATTTCCTGATGAGCAATTGCTTGCTATCCGAACAGCTCCGTGGTTTGCTGATTATGCAAATTATTTGGTCAAGAAACTTTTACCTCCAGACATGTCTTATCAACAAAAAAAGAAATTCTTTTCTGATATGAAACATTATTTTTGGGATGAACCTTACTTGTATAAACATTGTGCAGATCAAATTATTAGAAGATGTGTGCCGGAGGAAGAAATGGAAAGCATTCTTCATCATTTCCATTCGAAGGAAGTTGGGGGACATTTTGGTGGAACAAAAACTGCAGCAAAAATTTTGCAATCCGGATTCTATTGGCCTTCATTGTTTAAAGATGCTTTCAAGTTTGTTTCAATGTGTGATGATTGCCAAAGGAGCGGAAATATTTCACGGAGACATGAAATGCCCTTAAATAATATTTTGATAATTGATTTATTTGATGTTTGGGGTATTGATTTTATGGGGCCTTTTCCTTCTTCTCATTCTAATAAATACATTCTTGTTGGTGTAGATTATGTTTCTAAATGGGTGGAAGCAGTTGCCTTGCCTACCAATGATGCTAGGGTTGTGATCAATTTTCTCAAGAAGAACATATTTTCCAGATTTGGCACACCTAGAGCAATTATAAGTGATGGAGGTAAGCATTTTTGCAATAACCAATTTGAGGCTTTGTTGCAGAAATATGGAGTAAGACACTGGATAGCAACACCTTACCATCCTCAAACAAGTGGACAAGTTGAAGTGTCAAACCGAGAGTTGAAGAGGATCCTTGAAAAGACAGTAAATAACTCACGAAAGGATTGGTCAAGGAAACTAGATGATGCACTTTGGGCCTATAGGACAGCTTTCAAGACACCTATTACATACTTTGTGTGACCAAATCATATTTTGTAAATAGATACGAACTTTGATTTGATACATTATAATAGTCGTTTCGATACCCGAGTCAAAAGTTATATTCATTAATAGTTGCAAATCATATTATCAAATGTTTTGTTGTTTTTGAAATATAAATAGCATTACCTTTCCTTTTCCCTTCTCATATTTTTTTCAAAGAATATAGACTGATTAAACACATAAATAAATAACCCTAGGTCGGCACCAATATCTTCTTTATAGCTCTATTGAATAAAATCAAAAGTAAGTAAAATTAAAATGGTGCGACGAAAACTTTAAACCCTCCGTAAATGACATAAAGGATAGAATTTGGGTACAAAAATGAGTTTCTTAAGCTACACCAAATGAAATTTTGTAAATCGATACGAGCTTCAATTTGATATATTATAATATTCATTTCAACACCCGAATCAAAAATTATCGCCGTTAAAAGTTGCAACTCATATTTATCAAATGTTTTGTTGTCTTTGAAAATGTTAACAACATCCCTTTTCTTTTACTCTTCTATTATTATTTTTGTAGAATAGAGACTCATTGAACACATAAATAAAGAACCCTAGGTCAGCACACATATCTCCTTAATTTATATCTCTATTGAATAAAACTGAAATTATGTAAATGGAAAATATTGCGAAAAAAACTTTAAACACTCGGTAAGTTAAGTAAATGAGGGAATTTGGGTACAAAAATGAATTTCCTTTGTAAGACCAAATCATATTTTGTAAATAGATACAAACTTCAAGTTTATACATTATAATAGTAGTTTCGATAAGCGAGTCAAAAGTTATATTCGCTAATAGTTGCAAATCATATTTATCAAAATGTTTTGTTTGTTTTTTTCAAATATGAATATCATCCACTTTCCTTTTCCCTTCTCATATTTTTTTCAAAGAATATAAACTGATTAAACACATAAATAAAGAACCCTAGGTCAGCACCTATATCTTCTTTGTAGCTCTATTGAATATAATCAATAGTAAGTAAAATGAAAATGGTCCGACGAAAACTTTAAACCATTCGTAAGTGACGTAAAGGATAGAATTTGGGTACAAAAATGAGTTTTTTTAGCTAGACAAAATCATTTTATGTATATTGAAACGAGCTTCGTTTTGATATATTATAATAGTCGTTTTGATACCCGAGTCAAAAGTTATCGCCGTTAAGAATTGCAACTCATATTTATCAAATGTTTTGTTGTGTTTGAAAATGTGAACAACATCCCCTTTATTTTTCTCTTCTCTTATTTTTCCCGAAGAATAGAGACTAATTGAACACATAAATAAAGAACACTATGTTGGCACCAATATCTCCTTAATTTATATATCTATTGAATAAAATCGAAAGTAAGTAAAATAAAAATGGTGCGACAAAAAATTTAAACCCTCGGTAAGTTATGTAAATGAGGGAATTTCGGTACAAAAATTAGTTTCCTTTGCGAGACCAAATCATATTTTGTAAACAGATACAAACTTTGATTTGATACATTATAATAGTCGTTTTGATACCCGTGTCAAAAGTTATATTCATTAATAGTTGCAAATCATATTTATCAAATGTTTTGTTTTTTTTGAAAATGTGAATAGTATCCCCTTTCCATTTCCATTCTCATATTTTTTTCTAATAATACAGACTAATTAAAGACATAAATAAAGAAGCCTAGGTTGGCACCAATATCTTCTTTATAGCTCTATTAAATAAAATCAAAAGTAAAATGAAAATGTTGTGACGAAACCTTTAAACCCTCCTCCGTAAGTGATGTGAACGATGGAATTTGGGTACAAAAATGAGTTTTTTAGCGATACCAAATCATATTGTGTAAATTGATATGAGCTTTGATTAAATATATTATAATAGTCATTTCGATACCCGGGTCAAAAGTTATCGCCGTTAAAAATTGCAACTCATATTTATCAAATGTTTTGTTGTGTTTGAAAATGTGAACAACATCCCCTTTCTTTTTCTCTTTTCTTATTTTTTCCGAAGAATAGAGAGTAATTGAACACATAAATAAATAACCCTAGGTCGGCATCAATATCTTCTTTATGGCTCTATTAAATAAAATTGAAAATAAGTAAAATGAAAATGGTGCGACAAAAACTTTAAACCCTCTATAAGTGACGTAAAAGATGGAATTTGTTTTCAAAAATTATTTTCTTTAGCTAGACCAAATAATATTTTGTAACTTGATATGAGCTTCAATTTAATATATTATAATAGTAATTTCTATTCCAGAGCAAAAATTTATTACCGTTAAAAGTTGCAACTCATATTTATCAAATGTTTTGTTGTTTTTGAAATTGTGAACAACATCCCCTTTCTTTTTCGCTTCTCTTATTTTTTCGGAAGAATAGAGACTAATTGAAAACATAAATAAAGAACCCTTGGTTGGCACCAGTATCTCCTTTATTTCCCTTTTGAAAAAAACCGAAAAATGGTAAAACGGAAATAGTGTGACAAAAACTTTAAACCCTCGGTAAGGGAAGGAAATGATGGAATTTGTGTACAAAAATGAGGTTACAAAACAAGGACAGTTAATATTATATGAATCGATATGAGTTGTGATTTGATATATTACCATAGTCATTTCGATACCTGAGTCAAAAATTATCGTTGCTAAAATTTACAACTCAGATTTATCAAATGTTTTGTTGTTTTTGAAAATGTGAACAATATCCCCTTTCTTTTTCCCTTCTCTTATATTTTTTAAAGAATAGAGATTGATTGAACACATAAATAAAGAACCCTTGGTCGGCACCAATATCTAATTTATAGCTCTATTGAATAAAACGTAAAGTAAGTAAAACGGAAATGGTGCGACAAAAACTTTAAGCCTCCAGTAACTGATGTAAATGACAGAATTTGGTTACAAAAATGCGGTTCCAAAGCGAGGCCAACTCATATTGTGTGAATCTATAGGATCTTCGATTTGATATATTACAATAGTCATTTCGATACCCGAGTCAAAAGTTATCCCCGTTAAAAGTTGCAACTCAGATTTATCAAATGTTTTGTTGTTTTTGAAAATGTGAATACTATCCCCTTTCTTCTCTCTTCTCTTATTTTTTTTTTAAAATCGAGATTGATTGAACATATAAATAAATAACCGATGTTCATCTACAATATATTCTTTACTGCTCTATTAAATAAAACCGAAAGTACGTAAAACGGAAATGGTGTGACAAAAACTTTAAACCCCCGGTAAAAGATGTAAACGATGGAATTTGTGTACAAAAATCAGGTTACAAAGTAAGAAAAATTAATATTATGTGAATCTATATGAGCCTGAATTTGGTATATTACCATTGTCGTTTCGATACCCGAGTCAAAAATTATCGTTGTTAAAATTTGCAACTCAAATTTATTAAACGTTTTGTTATTTTTGAAAATGTGTATAATGTTCCATTTCTTATTGATGAGCGAAAAACGGCATCGCCGATTCTCGCAAATACTTTGGTTTTAATATTTGTAAAACTCTCGCAAGTGCACGAATCATTTCGTAGAAAATGATAAGTATACTCCCAAGGTCGATCTAAGGAAGGAATGTATGTGGTTCTTAATTTATTATTCAAACTTTTAAAAACGAAATTAAATCCTAAACATCCTGTCACGATAGTTTGGTTTTTGTGTTCCTAATCTAATAACATAAAATAAACATATATACAGATTAATTAAATATAGTCTAAAAACGTAAAAATAATCATAGATACAAATTCAATAAATATTTATCTAAAAAAAATAAATATAAATACAGATTCAATAAATATTCATGCAAATTTTATCATTTATATTAGTGGAGTATTTATGGATATAATAACTAAATTAATTATGCTTGCTCATATTATCTAGGTTATTAAAGATATAAATTGATATTTTATTGATTCTCTCTTTTTTGTATGAATACCACCTTTGGTGGGGTTAGATATTCTTTGTTAACTAAACAAATCAATTAACACCTATGGGTGGGGTTGATAACTAATTTGGTTAATTAAATTAATTCCTTTTTCTAAGAGATTGAAAATGAACCATTTAAATGCCACCTTTGGTGGGGTTAGACAATTTAAACTTTATTCAAGGTGTCCAAATTAAACCCAAGAATTTAGTTATCCGAGTACTAACTTTCAAGTTTTAAAACCACTATTGAAAACATGTTGTCAATACATTTTTCACATAATAATTCTTATAAAAACTTTTGAAATAGAGCTTCACTCTAACTACCGGGCGATTGTACCAACAAATAAAAGAGCACTACTCTAAATTAGACCGGATAACTAAACCTTAAAATCTAATTTTCAGATTTAAGATTGTAATGAAAAATAATATATTTCTCTCTAACATCCTTAATATAAAATCTTGAATAAAAATAAAATCAATTCATTTTAGAAATTTTCAGATATTTAATATTTCGCAAGCATAACAACGTTATTATTATATCATGATTATAAACAGCTAGCACAGTTAAATTTAATCACAGACAAATTAAATATAACATGTAAGAATAAAGCATAAAAATAACTGTAAAGAAAATAAAATCCTTACAAAACTTCGATGCTATTCCCGTTGCTAGAAAACCTCCAAGCGGAATTTGCACTTCCATTTATTGAATCAAAAATCTAAATTATTACAAAAACATTACAAGTTCCTCTCAAAAAAAAGAAGAACTCTAAACCTAAGAGAATTGAACTAAAAACTAAGAGAAAAACTAAGAAAAGCTTAGAAACTGAGAAAGAAACTAAGAAAAACTTAAAAACTAGGAAATGAGAGAAAGAAAGAAGAGAGAAGTGTGGTTTTTAGGTGTGTTTTGAAGTGAATGGAAGGGGGGTATTTATAGGTGAGGATGGAGAGAAAAAATGAGTAAAAAAATATTAAAAAATTAAAAAACGTGTAATGGACATGCTGAGGTCATCAATGACGTCAGCATGACGTCACAGGGGCTGATGCACGTGAAAAATGGGGTGAAACCGCGTTGCGCGCGGCCGGGCGGCCGGAGCCGCGCGCGCACGCCGGGCTGTCGGCCGCGCGCAGCTCGGCGCGCGCAGGCAGCCGCTGCGGCGCGCGGAAGGAGGTGTCAACGCGCGCGAGCACGCGCAGCTGGGGCGCTGGGCTGCGGCGCGCGATTTCCATCTTTTTGACATTTTTGACCTTTTCGACTCATTTTGTCCAATTTTTCCATGTTTGTTGACCTTTTCCCACTTATTTATTAATATATTTGTGATGTATTGCTTCAAGTATTCTTCTTTGAGTCTTTACATTGCGTTTTTAAGCCAAAATACCTGAAAAACAATAAAAATACGTGTGATTCCGAAAAAGACAAATTTATATAAATATATGATAAAACATATAAATATATATATTTTTAATCAATTAATATGCATAAAATCATGGTAATTTTAGTGATTTTTGAGCACTCATCACAATCCTAACCAGCTTCTTGCTAGTCCCTTAGCAAGAGAAGCAATAAAAACTAAAAATTAAACTATCCTAAATCACTTCCGTGGATTGACACGGTTGCATTTAGCCTATGCAACAAGCCTTTAAACCCCTAGGTTGCCCTAGTGGACGAGTTTGAGTCTCGTGAGGGTTTTCAGTAATGATACCCACAAACATTGAACTAAATGTAAAAACAAAAGAAACAATAAAAACAAACAACTTAAAAATTAAATTTACAACAAAATCACAAATTATCAACATCTCACAAAAATGTCTCATACTATTTAATCTCCTTTAAGATCATAATTAAAATCTCAAGCATAAGTTATTTTAATCTCTTTAAACAATCATGATTTATTATAATAATTAGTCGAAAATCATTTTCATATTTCATATCAAAAATGTATCAATTTAATTTCACCCAATTTCAGTGTCATGAATCAGAATTCGCTTCGACTCTATTCCTCACAAGTCAATACTCTCAAAACACTGAATCCTATGGGTTCAAACACTCATACTAATCTATATGCGAAAGAGTTGATGTATAGAAATGAACTAATATGTTCGCATATGTATAAAGAATAAAGGCTCAAAGTGTTATTTTAACATTGATCTCATGAAAGGAATCAAATGTATAAATTATAAAGATATCATATATAAAAATTATTTTCATGCATAAATCAAACTCATTAAGAAAGAATTTCAAGATATATGCCTTTTACAAATGAATAGAGTGCAATGACTTTTTAGGGAATTATTTCCTATATCCTTCTTTTGTAATTAGCCTTTACTCACAACTTTGTAGGCAATGTGGGTTATAGTATGTAGATTATACTATATATTCTTTATCTCTCTATTTTTTTCTGAAGATATTTCTCAATATATGTATTTTAGAGAGTCAACCTATGTACAGATTGTACATATTTTGGATTTTGGTGAGTGGTTAATTTTGTGGCTTTTCTGTTTGATCTTGGTTTAGGTAACCCGAGATATGTCTTTTTGTTTTTGTAGTAGTCATGCATAAATGAGATATAAGCATATACTATCAACTTCTACTCAAATCATTTAATCTAAGCAAAAATAATAATCAAAAATATATGATACTCTATTAAGATGAGAAAAAAAATTCATACATTCAATGCTAATACCTATAGAGATCATCTAAAAATTTGAAGAAATAAGAAATGTGTTTGGAGTAGAAAAAAATATATATTTCACTCTGAATAAAGGAAATTAGGCTCAAATTATATCTCACAAAGGTAGTCTCCACTAAAAAAAACTCATAAACACCAATTTTGGGTTTAATATAATTTCTACATCTTATCAAGAAATACTAATTATGACAAAAACTAACTAATTATCAAAAATAATTACAAAATATTTCATGATATGTTTTCAAAAAATTAATCTAACAGTACAAAAGACTTAACTATTTACTTAAATTTGATTTAAAGAAAAGATAAATTTTGTGAATTGTTTTTTTTTTATTATTTTTTTTTATTCCAAAAATTACTAAATCACACAAAATAGAAATAAAACCAAACACACAAAAAATGAAAAAGTATATTTTTTTATTTTTAAAATTTTTTTTTATTTTTAAATTGTTAAAACTTTTTTTTTAATTAAGCATGGTAACTTTTCACCACCCCCAACCTAGAACTTACATTGTCCTCAATGTAACAACTGTAAATTAAAGATAAAGAGAAAAGAGAAGAAAGATTACCTATTTCTTGAGAAAGTGCAAGTAGTAATGGAAAATGCAGGTGCATCCATCATATTCATCATTAAAGTGTATACAGACAAATCACTGTTAACTTCTAACATCTCAACAAATATTTTTAGTTTTAACAATTTAAAAATTATGCACATGTAATTAAAAAAATTAAATAAATGAAACAAATAAAAGAAAATTACCTAAAATGATGGGTTGCCTCCCATCCAGCGCTTAGTTTAACGTCTTAGAAAGACGTAACTTGGGGATTGCATTTTAAGTAAACTCAATGTCCCCTCATCATTGAGTCAATCAAACCTGCAGGTAAGACAAGGTTGTCTACCTATACTTTTTTCAGGTATGCCCTATTGATTTTCAGATTTCTTTCTGTACTTAAAACTAGAGGCATATTTTGAGTTTTAGATAACCCACATCTAGGTACAAATCAAATAATTAAGGCATAAAAACACAATTGTACCTAGATTAAACAAAGAAACTAGCTCCTTAGATTGTAATTAAAACTTTAAAATTTTGGAGATAGTTAAAAAAATTTTGTTTTTTTTAATAACATAATCAGTATTAACAAGAGTGCTCCCAGGAAAGAATGGTGGTCTGAAAGCTCCTTAAAACCATCCTCACAGAGAGAACAACGTTCCCAGGAAAAGACTAGTGGCAAAGCGCTTCCAAGAACTAGTGCCTGTATTAACTCCCTTATATCTTTACTTTTCATGTTATTAAGTTAAGTTAAATAAAACTTTAAGTTAATGAAAATCTAAGTTAATTAAGTTTAAAGAAAAGGTTTATTAAGTTAAGTGAATTAAAAAAAAAATCTAAGTTAATTAAGTTAAAAAAAAATCTAAGTTAATTAAGTTAGTAAAAAGTTAATTAAGCTAAGTGAAGTAAAAAAAATCTAAGTTAATTAAGTTAAGTTAAGTAAAATAAAAAAAACTAAGTTAATGAAAATTTAAGTAAAAACCTAAGTTCATGTTAAAAAAAATCTAAGTTAATTAAGTTAGTAAAAAAAAATTAAGTTAAGTAAGTTAACTAAAAATCAAGAAGAAATTTTTTTTTTTTACGAACGGTAATTTTATTTTACTATTCACGCTATCTTATTTCTTATTAACTTAAATTTTTTAATTTTTTTTTAAAATTTTTTTTTTACGAACGGTAATTTTATTTTACTATTCACGCTATCTTATTTCTTATTAACTTAAAAAAAAAAATTTTTAATAATTTTTTTTTAAATTTTTTTTTTATTCATTAACGGTAAAAACTTTTTACTTCAAATTTCAAATTTCTAAATTATTTTACTATTTATGCTATAATTAAATTTTTTTTTTATTTTTTTATTTTTTTTATTTTATTTATTTATTTATTTATTTTTTATTTTATTTATTTCTTATGAAATTTGAAATTTGATTAAAAAAATTTTATTTTTTTTATATATATATGTATATATATATATATATATTTTAAAAACACAATTATTTACAACACAAAAATATTTTTAAAATTTTGATAAATAAATTAAAAACGCTATTCCTTCCAAGAATCCGCTACTAAAACTTGATGAAATAAAAACCGGATCGCCGATTCTCGCAAATACTTTGGTTTTAATATTTGTAAAACTACCATGAAGTCACGAATCATTTAAGTAGAAAATGATAAGATATCTTTCACGAGTCGATCTAAGGAAGGAATGTATGTGGTTCTTAATTTATTATTCAAACTTTTAAAAACGAAATTAAATCCTAAACATCCTGTCACGATAGTTTGGTTTTTGTGTTCCTAATCTAATAACATAAAATAAACATATATACAGATTAATTAAATATAGTCTAAAAACGTAAAAATAATCATAGATACAAATTCAATAAATATTTATCTAAAAAAATAAATATAAATACAGATTCAATAAATATTCGTGCAAATTTTATCATTTATATTAGTGGAGTATTTATGGATATAATAACTAAATTAATTATGCTTGCTCATATTATCTAGGTTATTAAAGATATAAATTGATATTTTATTGATTCTCTCTTTTTTGTATGAATACCACCTTTGGTGAGTTAGATATTCTTTGTTAACTAAACAAATCAATTAACACCTATGGGTGGGGTTGATAACTAATTTGGTTAATTAAATTAATTCCTTTTTCTAAGAGATTGAAAATGAACCATTTAAATCTTGCCTTTGTGGGGTTAGGCGATTTAAACTTTATTCAAGGTGTCAAATTAAACCCAAGAATTTAGTTATCAGTCTTAACTTTCAAGTTTTAAAACCACTATTGAAAACGTGTTGTCAATACATTTTCACATAATAATTCTTATAAAAACTTTTGAAATAGAGCTTCACTCTAACTACCTAGAGGCGATTGTACCAACAAATAAAAGAGCACTACTCTAAATTAGACAGGATAACTAAACCTTAAAATCTAATTTTGATTTAAGTTTGTAATGAAAAATAATATATTTTTCTCTAACATCCTTAATATAAAATCTTGAATAAAAATAAAATCAATTCATTTTAGAAATTTTCACCTATTTAATATTTCGCAAGCATAACAACGTTATTATTATATCATGATTATAAGCAATATGAGCTTAAATTTAATCACGCATAAATTAAATATAACATGTAAGAATAAAGCATAAAAATAGCGTAAAGAAAATAAAATCCTTACAGAACTTCGACGCTATTCCCGTTGCTAGAAAACCTCCAAGCGGAATTTGCACTTCCATTTATTGAATCAAAAATCTAAATTATTACAAAAACATTACAAGTTCCTCTCAAAAAAAAGAAGAACTCTAAACCTAAGAGAATTGAACTAAAAACTAAGAGAAAAACTAAGAAAAGCTTAGAAACTAAGAAAGAAACTAAGAAAAACTTAAAAACTAAGAAATGAGAGAAAGAAAGAAGAGAGAAGTGTGGTTTTTATGTGTGTTTTGAAGTGAATGGAAGGGGGTATTTATAGGTGAGGATGGAGAGAAAAAATGAGTAAAAAAATGTTAAAAAATATTAAAAAATTAAAAAATGTGTAATGGAAATGTCGAGGTCATCAATGACGTCGGCGTATGACGTCACAATCCTGCCTGCGTGAAAAATGGGGTGAAAACGCGTTGGCGCGCTGGTCTTCTTCTGGGCTGGCTAGCCTTGTGCACTGTCGCTGGCAGCCTTGCCAGCTGCGTGAAACGCGCGCTGCAGCGGAAGGAAGGTGTCAACGCGCCGCACGCTGGCGTGGCTACTCTTATTGGAAGCGTAGCGGGCCGTGTAGCGATTTCCGTCTTTTTGATATTTTTGACCTTTTCGACCCATTTTGTCCAATTTTTCCATGTTTGTTGACCTTTTCCCACTTATTTATTAATATATTTGTGATGTATTGCTTCAAGTATTCTTCTTTGAGTCTTTACATTGCGTTTTTAAGCCAAAATACCTGAAAAACAATAAAAATACCCGTGATTCCGAAAAAGACAAATTTATATAAATATATGATAAAACATATAAATATATATATATTTTTAATCAATTAATGTGCATAAAATCATGGTTATTTTAGTGCTTTTTGAGCACTCATCACTTATCCCTTCTCTTATATTTTATAGAGAATATAGATTGATAGAACACATAAATTAAGAACCCTTTTTCGACACCAATATCTAATTTATAGCTCGATCTATTGAATAAAATGTAAAGAAAGTAAAACCAAAATGGTGTTGCAAAAACTTTAAACCAACATTAAGTTATGTAAGCGAGGCCAACTTATTTTGTTTGAATCTATAGGATCTTCAATTTGATTTACTATAATAGTTGTTTCGATACCCGAGTCAAAAGTTATCTACGCTAAAAGTTACAACTAAGATTTATCAAATGTTTTGTTGTTTTTGAAAATATGAACAGTATCCCGTTTTTTTTCTCTACTCTTAATTTTTTTGAAGAATCAAGATTGATTGAAGACATAAATAAATAACCCTTGGTTGGTACCAATATCTTCTTTACTACTCTATTGAATAAAACCGAAAGTAAGTAAAACGGAAATGGTGTGACAAAAACTTTAAACCCTCGGTAAGTGATGTAAACGATGGAATTTGGATACAAAAATGAAGTTCCAAAGCGAGGCCAACTCATCTTGTGTGTATATATATGATCTTAGATTTAATTTTTTATAATAGTTGTTTCGATACCCGAGTCAAAAAATTATCGACGTTAAAAGTTGCAACTCAGATTTATCAAACGTTTTGTTGTTTTTGAAAATGTGAGCAGTATCCCCGTTCTTTTTCTCTTCTATTATTTTTTTTTGAAGAATAGACATTGATTGAACACATAAATAAAGAACCCTTGGTCGGCACCAATATCTCCTTTATTGCTAGATTCAAAAAAACCGAAAGTAAGTAAAACGGAAATAGTGTGACAAAAACTTTAAACCCTCGGTAAGAGATGTAAACGATGGAATTTGTGTACAAAAATGAGGTTACAAAGCAAGGAAAATTAATATTATGTGAACCGATAGGAGCTTCGATTTGATATATTACCATTGTAAAGGATGGAATTTGTGTACAAAAATGAGGTTACAATTCAAGGAAAATTAATATTATATGAATCAAAATGAGCTTTGATTTGATATATTACCATAGTCGTTTCGATACCTGATGAGCGAAAACCGGCATCGCTGATTCTACCAATACTTTGGTTTATATTTATAAAACTCTCTCAAGTGCATTGATGAGTGCTCAAAAAGCACTAAAATAACCATGATTTTATGCACATTAATTGATTAAAAATATATATATTTATATGTTTTATCATATATTTATATAAATTTGTCTTTTTCGGAATCACGGGTATTTTTATTGTTTTTCAGGTATTTTGGCTTAAAAACGCAATTTAAAGACTCAAAGAAGAATACTTGAAGCAATACATCACAAATATATTAATAAATAAGTGAGAAAAGGTCAACAAACATGGAAAAATTGGACAAAATGGGTCGAAAAGGTCAAAAATGTCAAAAAGACGGAACATCGCGCGCAGCTTGACGCGCGCCATACCACCAGCGCCACAGCGCGCGCGTGTTGACACCCGTTCGCCGCCGCTGCGCGGGCATCGTTTCACGCTGCTGGCGAGCTTGTAGCGGCCAGCAGCCAAGGCGCCCAACGCCAATGACCAGCGCGCATGACTAACGTTTTCACCCCATTTTTCACGTGCGGCAGCCCTGACGTCATCGCGACGTCATTGATGACCTCGATGTCCATTACACGTTTTTAATTTTTTAATACTTTTTTAACATTTTTTTACTCATTTGTTCTCTCCATCCTCGCCTATAAATATCCCCCTTCCATTCACTTCAAATGACACCTTCAAAACCTCCAAATACATTCTTTTCTCTCTTTCTTTCTCTCTTTTCTTAGATTTTTAGTTTTTCTTATGTTTTCTTAGTTTTTAGCTTTTCTTAGTTAATTTCTCTTAGTTTTAGAGTTCTTCCCTTTTTAGGGAAGAACTAGTTATGTTTTGTAATATTTTAGCTTTTTGATTCAATAAATGGGAGTGCAAATTCCGCTTGGAGTTTTTCCAAAGAACGGAATAGCGTCGAAGTTCTGTAAGGATTTTATTTTCTTTACGCTTATTTTTATGCTTTATTCTTACATGTTATATTTAATTTGTCCGTGGTTAAATTTAATCATGTCTTTGGTCATTTAGTAAACATGATGTAATAATGACGTTGTTATGCTTGCGAAATATTAAATAGGTAAAAATCTCTAAAATGAATTGATTTTATTTTTATTCATGATTTTATATTAAGAATGTTAGAGAGAAATATATTATTTTTCATTACAAACTTAAACCCGAAAATCACATTTTAAAGTTTAGTTATCGATTCGATTTAGAGTAGTGCTCTTTTATTTGATGGTACAATCGCCCGGTAGTTAGAGTGAAGCTCTATTTCAAAAGTTTTTATAAGAATTATTATCTGAAAATGTATTGACGACATGTTTTCGGTAGTGGTTTTAAAACTTGAAAGTTAGTACTCGGATAACTAAATTCTTAGGTTTAATTTGGACACCTTGAATAAAGTTTAAACTGTCTAACCCCACCAAAGGTGGCATTTAAATGGTTCATTTTCAATCTCTTAGAGAAAGGAATTAATTTAATTAACCAAATTAGTTATCAACCCCACCCATAGGTGTTAATTGATTTGTTTAGGTAACAAAGAATATCTAACCCCACTAAAGGTGGTATTCATACAAAAAAGGGAGAATCAATAAATATCAATTCATATCTTTAATAACCTAGATAATACGAGCAAGCATAATTAACTTAGTTATTATATCCATAAATACTCCACTATTTATAAAAGATAAAATTTGCATGAATGTTTATTGAATCTATGTTTAATTTTCTGTAATTAGATTAAAAACACAAAAACCCCAAAATATCGTGACAGGATGTTTAGGATTTAATTTCGTTTTTAAAAGTTTGAATAATAAATTAAAAACCACATACATTCCTTCCTTAGATCGACCTTGGGAGTATACTTATCATTTTCTACGAAATGATTCGTGCACTTGCGAGAGTTTTACAAATATTAAAACCAAAGTATTGGCAGAATCGGCGATGCCGGTTTTCACTCATCAAGTTTTTAGCGCCGTTGCCGGTGATGACTCCGTTGCGGGGATGGCATCAAAGTTTTTGGCGATCCCGATTCTGCTCATCAAACACCTCTTTAGAGGACCCATGCTTTTTAATCGTGGGTTGTGTAGTCTCTTCTAAAACATGATGTGTTATCTCCTTTAAAATAGGTCGTGCACTCACCAATGAAGCATGTCGTGTGCTCATCTCGTTAAGGACCTCCCCCTATTAGCTTTTAGGTAACAAGGTCAAATACACAATATATCCCAAAAATATCCTTAAAGAAACTATGATAAAACTCCCAAGAATGCAACTATTTCTATTGAATATTTACTTGGCTTTTTGAACCAAATTTTTTTTTTACTTAATTCACATTTTTTTCCATGCAATAATTGATCTTTCTTTTCTTTTTCTTTTTTTTATTTGAAATGATAAGCACCTATTTTAAGTGTGTGAGATAGATGTTTATAGAGTTGATGAGAGTATGTGCCCTATCTTAAATCTTAGTAAATAAATTTTGTTGTGTAATATTTATGAAAGTTTTATATGTATAAAATAGAACTGTCACACCTGAATTTCAAATTTTAAGTTTTAAACACTAAATATCTCAGAAAAACTTAATGATTTGAACATATTTTATTAAAATGAGATACATATACCATATTTTTTAATTAAAAATAAATGATAACTAAAAATTAATTAATAATATCTTTACTGTAAAAATGGTCTCTCATAAACATGAATCATAAATCCGTCATTGCATGTGGAGAGTGAAGGTTCTGAATTGAATCTTAGATCTTTGATTAAGGGTACCATAACTTTATCAACTGGATTATCAAAACGTGGGCATGCGAGATTGATCACACATTTAAAAATTCCCTCAATAATGTCATTATTCTTTTACAACATTTTGGTGTATTGCACTCGATAGATTAAGTATAATTATATTGTATTAAGTTATATTAAATTGTATTATAATTATTTAAATAGTAATTGATGATAATTTATATAATAAAATTGATCGTAAATATTTTAACAAATTAATTTATAATTAAAATAGAATTTTATTTATTTTATGTATTTTTATTATCTATCAAAATAAATATATTCTAAAAATAATTTAAATTATTATTTAATTTATTTTTATAATTATCTTATATTTAAAAAATATTATTTTTAATTTGATAGGAAAGAAAAAGTATAGACTCAAAATTTTATATTTAAAATTTCACATAAATTAAGTGTTTAATATTATTTAGAACTATGCGTATTAATGGTACTGATTATATAAAAATTATACGAGGAGAACATTTAATACTAATAATGTATAACAAAAATGCTCTTAGTAACCATATATATTGGGTTTACTGTTCATCTTTTCCGTATGCTTCTCCTTTAAATACTTAAATATATTTTCTAATGAGAACACATCTCGATATGCCGTAAGAACCCATGTCTTTTTAATTGCACCTCAAGAGTACATGTTGAGTCTAAAACATTATCGAATAATTTCACCTTAGCCATTCACAATCTACCAAATTTTGAATTGGGCCACAACACCTTTGCCAAAAGAGGTCATCTTTTACTTTAGAGTACACCATGTACTGTGTGCATGCATATAAATGAAAAAAAAATCGGTGAAGAGGTTATTTTTTAACAAGGTGTAGAGGTTTTTAAAAACTTATTTTTCAAAATAAATAAATAAATAAATAAAATAAAAAAGAAACAAAGTTTTTTCGAAAAACATTATCTTCTTGTTTTTTGTTACTTGCAGTGGTGTAACTACTAAGGGTATGTTAGATAATGAATTTGATTCCTGATTTTTTCTTTTTGAAATGTTTTTTTAATCATTTATGTTTAATAACAATTTTCATTTTTATTTTCATATCTTTTAAGTAATTATTAATTTATTATCAAAATATGTGGTGATTCATAAATCTTTTAAAAGAATCTTTAAATTGGATATTTTTTTTTCATTTTTACCAAACATTTTTCTATAAAGTAAATCAAATCTTATAACTTTTATAAGAATATTTGATAAAAATGATTAAAAACTTAGTTTTGTAAATAATAAAAAAAGTTCTTTATTTTTTAGATTTTTGAAAAAATTGAAAAAAAATGAAAAAAACAAAAAGATTATCAAATAACTTGTTTGCGATTTTTTTTAATTACTACATAAAAATTGTTAGAAATTATTAATCATAAATTAAAATTATTAAAAGTTGTTGGAAAACTAATTCTTAGATACACTTAAATTGTTACTTATATATTCACGTGTGTTCTTTTATGCATCATGCAAGTTAAATATTTACAATACAAAAATTGAAATTATTGATTATATTGAACCCCTGATATCTAGTTGTAATATTGTATTAAAAGTTATTAGAAATTAATTCTCTCAAATATTTAAGCTATTAAGAAAAATGAAAATATTAATTTTATACATATATAAAAAATTATTAATAAACATCTCCCAAAATATTATATTTTATTATTTCACTATTAATTAAAAAAATTGGAATATGGTTTTATAATTTTTTTAAGTTTTTAAAAATAAAATAAAAATATAAAAAATTGAAATTATGTTACTAAAATATAAAATTAATTATCAAATAATAAATATTTTTAAAATTTAAAAATAAAATTGTTCATGAATTAAAGTGGTTAAATAACTTAGGACATGGAATCCAACAAATGAAATGGGGGAGAAAAGAAAGGAATGCACATGGAGTGTAGTTGTGAGTGGAAAACAGTATAATTGTGGGGTAGTGCGACAAGTAAAAAGTTGTTTATCAACCAAAAAGTGGGAACTTTTTTTCAATTATATACGATTATAATTTATAAAAATATTTAAAGTTATTATTTTATTATAATTATAAAGTATATTTTTGAAATAGCAATTATATTCATAATATATAAATAATAATATAATTATGTTTAAATTAAGTTAAATATATTTTTATCATTACTTATATCTTATGGACATAATTATAAAAGATAAATATTTTAATATTTTTATAAATTATTTCATATATTATAATTATAAAACATAATTAATCTTTTTTTAACTTAAATAAATATATAAAGCATTGAGATTATGCTATTTCAATATTTTCAGATATTTAAGGAACAATGAATATATATACCCACTTTTTATAGTCTGATATATACTACAATACGTTGGATTCATGGAAATCTCGAGGATTGCCTTTTGCCGATGTAAGAACTTTTGTTTTGCGCAGTAAGTACTCGAAATATAATTATGTGTTATACAGCACAGGTAGTTTTCGAATGATATTTGAATTAATTCTTAAATTTAAAATTTTAATCTTGCTTTATACATTGTAGGAGCATTTAATTATTATTGATGTATATTTTTATTCATTATTTTTCTTCTCTGTTCTTGCAACATTATGAAAAATGACATTAATATAATGTCTAATCTATTCTTGTACTTAAGAAAAAAATTTGCAAGTGAGAAAATTTAGCCACTGGGTATTTCATAGCGTACTTGAGAGTAAAGTATTGAGAAGTATTTGAAGGCATTAGTTTGACATTTTGTATCTATGTCCATGTATTTTATGATGTCTTAACATAAATGGATGGATAAATCATTTAAAAATGTTATAAATACTTAATGATTATATTGTATTCTGTGAATGAAAAAATATACATATTGTCTTTATATAAGAGTTACAAGTAAACTAGATATACATTAACAGATGTGATATACATTAATCTGTTAATAGATACACATTAACAGCCCCCATCAAGCTCAAGGTGGATGTGAGACCAATTTAAGGTTTTCAACCAAATTACGAGTGCGTCCTTTAGGAAGTGTCTTAGTGAAAATATCTGCAAATTGACCGTTGGAGGAGACGGGGAAAAGCTTGAGAGCACCATGGACAAGATGAGAACGAATAAAGTGACAATCGATCTCGATGTGTTTAGTCCGTTCATGGAAGACATCATTGTAAGCAATATGAATGACACTCTGATTGTCACAATAAAGGGGAGTAGCAGAGGATAATCCTTAAGAAGCCATCGTAGCCAAAGGAGCTCAAATGCGGTATTAGCAAGAGCACGATATTTTGCTTCAGTACTAGAGCGAGCCACAAAAGTTTGTTTCTTACTTCGCCAAGAAATCAAAGAAGAACCAAGGAGAAAGCAATAACCTGTAGTAGACCTACGATCAGTGGGATCTCCTGCCCAATCAGAATCAAAGAATGCACGAAGTACAAGAGGAGGCTGAGCTGAGTAGAAAAGGCCATGGAAGAGAGATCCCTTCAAGTATCGTAGAATGTGTAGAACAACAACATAATGAGTCGATCGTGGAGCAGACAGATACTGGCTCACCTGATGAACATAATAAGAAATGTCTGGACGAGTAACTGTAAGATAAACCAGGCTTCCAACCAATCGTCTATAAAGAGAGGGATTAGACAATGGCTACCCCGCCCCTCCTCCCCCCGAAGATGTCATATGCGCATTAAGTTCAACTGGAGTGTCAACAGTCTTGTTGTCAGTGAGTCCAGCTTGAGATAAAAGGCCAGATGCATACTTGGCTTTAGTAATATAAAGACCATCTATGGAATGAGGGATCTTAAGACCCAATGAATAGCTGAGATATCCAAGGTCTTTCATCTCAAACTACTGACTAAGAAAATCCTTAAGTTCTTGAATGCCACTGAGGTCATCACTAGTTATGATCATATCATCTACATATAGGATAAGCAAAATGGTGCCTTTATCATTGCGATGAAGAAATAAGGCATAATCATAAGGACTGGCAGTGTAACCCAAACGAATGATGGTGGAGCTGAACTTGGCAAACCATGCTCATGGAGCTTATTTAAGGCCATAAAGTGCACGTCGAATGCGAGAAACCTTGTTTGTTTCAACAGAAAGACCAAGAAGAGGTTGCATATAGACTTTTTCATGCAGATCCCCATTAAGGAATGCATTTTTAACATCCATATGAAAAAGATCCCATTTACTAGCAGCGGTAACAACTAAAAGGGTACGAATAGAGGAAATACGGGCAACTGAAGCAAAAGTCTCTTCATAATCAATCCCATACTCTTGTGTAAAACCTTTTGCAACAAGACAAACCTTGTAGCGCTCAATGGACCCATCAGAGTGAGTCTTGATCTTATAGATCCACTTACAACCAACCACATACTGACTAGGAAAGAGGGTAATAAGATCCTAAGTATGGTTTTTGGTTAATGCATCAATTTCTTCTTTCATTGCAATCTTCCATAAAGGGTTATTAGATGTCTCAGGATAGGTGTGAGGTTCATGGAGTGTAGCAAGGGCAGTGTAACAATTATAGTCAAGTAAATATACAAGAATGGATCTTACCCGGGTTGAGTGACGAGGTGGAATGTCTTGTGGAGGATCTTCAGGCTTAGTAGGAGCAGGGGACCTATGCTCAAGGTGGGGTAGCTCGTCATCAACCTGTTCTTCTACAACCTGTCTAGGAGAATCATAAAAAATATTTGAAGATTGAATAGAGAAGTCCAAAGAAGGATCAAGAGTATCTGTAGAAGGAACAAGAGACTCATATGGAAAGATTTCTAAAACATTTGAGTTAGTTAGGGAAGAACAAAAGTGAGAGAGTTCAACAAATAAGCGGTGTTCCCAAAAGACAACATTATGGGAAACACGAAGACAATGCTAGATAGGATCATAACATCGATACCCTTTTTGAGTTTCACCATAACCAAGAAAAAACAAAGTCTAGATTGAGGCTCAAGTTTGTTGTGTTCATGAGGCTGAAGAAGAACAAAATAGGCAGATCTGAATGAGCGAAGGTAATAATAGTCAGGGGATGACCCAAAATGGCGCTCATAAAGAGTCTGATTATGAATGATAGCACATGGAATGCAATTAATAGCATGAACAATATGAAGAACAGCTTCACCCCAAAATGGGCATAAACTTTGGCAGAAAGAAGAAGGGCAAGGATAGTGTCAAGAATATGACGAAGTTTTCTTTCAGCACGACCATTTTGTTGAGAGGTGCTTGGACAAGTTAGATGGTGTATGATGAGCGAAAACCGGCAATGCCAATTCTCGCCAATACTTTGGTTTTAATATTTGTAAAACTCTCGCAAGTGCACGAATCATTTCGTAGAAAATGATAAGTATACTCCCAAGGTCGATCTAAGGAAGGAATGTATGTGGTTTTTAATTTATTATTCAAACTTTTAAAAACGAAATTAAATCCTAAACATCCTGTCACGATAGTTTGGTTTTAGTGTTCCTAATCTAATAACATAAAATAAACATATATACAAATTAATTAAATATAATCTAAAAAAATAAAAATAAACATAGATACAAATTCAATAAATATTTATCTAAAAATAAATATAAATACAGATTCAATAAATATTCATGCAAATTTTATCATTTATATTAGTGGAGTATTTATGGATATAATAACTAAATTAATTATGCTTGCTCATATTTTCTAGGTTATTAAAGATATAAATTGATATTTTATTGATTCTCTCTTTTTTGTATGAATACTACCTTTGGTGGGGTTAGATATTCTTTGTTAACTAAACAAATCAATTAACACCTATGGGTGGGGTTGATAACTAATTTGGTTAATTAAATTAATTCCTTTTTCTAAGAGATTGAAAATGAACCATTTAAATGCCACCTTTGGTGGGGTTAGACAATTTAAACTTTATTCAAGGTGTCCAAATTAAACCTAAGAATTTAGTTATCCGAGTACTAACTTTCAAGTTTTAAAACCACTATTGAAAACATGTTGTCAATACATTTTCACATAATAATTCTTATAAAAACTTTTGAAATAGAGTTTCACTCTAACTACCGGACGATTGTACCAACAAATAAAAGAGCACTACTCTAAATTAGACCGGATAACTAAACCTTAAAATCTAATTTTCAGATTTAAGTTTGTAATGAAAAATAATATATTTCTCTCTAACATCCTTAATATAAAATCTTGAATAAAAATAAAATCAATTCATTTTAGAGATTTTCACCTATTTAATATTTCGCAAGCATAACAACGTTATTATTATATCATGATTATAAATACTAGCACGCTTAAATTTAATCACAGACAAATTAAATATAACATGTAAGAATAAAGCATAAAAATAACTGTAAAGAAAATAAAATCCTTACAGAACTTCGACGCTATTCCCGTTGCTAGAAAACCTCCAAGCAGAATTTGCACTTCCATTTATTGAATCAAAAATCTAAATTATTACAAAAACATTACAAGTTCCTCTCAAAAAGAGAAGAACTCTAAACCTAAGAGAATTGAACTAAAAACTAAGAGAAAAACTAAGAAAAGCTTAGAAACTAAGAAAGAAACTAAGAAAAACTCAAAAACGAAGAAATGAGAGAAAGAAAGAAGAGAGAAGTGTGGTTTTTAGGTGTGATTTGAAGTGAATGGAAGGGGGTATTTATAGGTGAGGATGGAGAGAAAAAATGAGTAAAACAATGTTAAAAAAATATTAAAAAATTAAAAAACGTGTAATGGAAATGCTGAGGTCATCAATGACGCCGCGATGACGTCACGTGGTCAGCACGTGAAAAATGGGGTGAAAACGAGTTCAGCGCGCGGGCGCCGGTCATTGGTGTCGCGCGCAGCTCGGCGCTGCGAACGTGTGCCCGCGTGCTGGGGCGCGCGCGGATGGGCATGTCAACGCGCGCGGGCGCGCGCAGCATGGGGCGCGCGCGGCTGGGCGCTGGGCTGCGGCGCGCGATTTCCGTCTTTTTGACATTTTTGACCTTTTCGACCCATTTTGTCCAATTTTTCCATGTTTGTTGACCTTTTCCCACTTATTTATTAATATATTTGTGATGTATTGCTTCAAGTATTCTTCTTTGAGTCTTTACATTGCGTTTTTAAGCCAAAATTCCTGAAAAACAATAAAAATACCCGTGATTCCGAAAAAGACAAATTTATATAAATATATGATAAAACATATAAATATATATATTTTTAATCAATTAATGTGCATAAAATCATGGTTATTTTAGTGCTTTTTGAGCACTCATCACAACCCCCAACCAGCTTCTTGCTAGTCCCTTAGCAAGAGAAGCGATAAAAACTAAAAATTAAACTATCCTAAATCACTTCCGTGGATTAACACGGTTGCATTTAGCCTATGCAACAAGCCTTTAAACCCCTAGGTTGCCCTAGTGGACGAGTTTGAGTCTCGTGAGGGTTTTCAGTAATGATACCCACAAACATTGAACTAAATGTAAAAATAAAAGAAACAATAAAAACAAACAACTTAAAAATTAAATTTACAACAAAATCACAAATTAACAACATCTCACAAAAATGTCTCATACTATTTAATCTCCTTTAAGATCATAATTAAAATCTCAAGCATAAGTTATTTTAATCTCTTTAAACAATCATGATTTATTATAATAATTAGTCGAAAATCATTTTCATATTTCATATCAAAAATGTATCAATTTAATTTCACCCAATTGCAGTGTCATGAATCAGAATTCGCTTCGACTCTATTCCTCACAAGTCAATACTCTCAAAACACTGAATCCTATGGGTTCAAACACTCATACTAATTTATATGCGAAAGAGTTGATGTATAGAAATGAACTAATATGTTCGCATATGTATAAAGAATAAAGGCTCAAAGTGTTATTTTAACATTGATCTCATGAAAGGAATCAAATGTATAAATTATAAAGATATCATATATAAAAATTATTTTCATGCATAAATCAAACTTATTAAGAAAGAATTTCAAGATATATGCCTTTTACAAATGAAGAGAGTGCAATGACTTTTTAGGGAATTATTTCCTATATCCTTCTTTTGTAATTAGCCTTTACTCACAACTTTGTAGGCAATGTGGGTTATAGTATGTAGATTATACTATATATTCTTTATCTCTATTTTTTTTCTGAAGATATTTCTCAATATATGTATTTTAGAGAGTCAACCCAATGCATTGATTGTACATTTTTTTTTTTTCTGGTGAGTGGTTAATTTTGTGGCTTTTCTGTTTGATATTGGTTTAGGTAACCCCATATATGTCTCTTTGTTTTTGTAGCAGTCATGCATGAACGAGATATAAGCATATACTATCAATTTCTACTCAAATCATTTAATCTAAGCAAAAATAATAATAAAAAATATATGATACTCTATTAAGATGAGAAAAAAATTCATACATTCAATGCTAATACCTATAGAGATCATCTAAAAATTTGAAGAAATAAGAAATGTGTTTGGAGTAGAAAAAATATATATTTCACTCTTGAATAAAGGAAATTAGGCTCAAATTATATCTCACAAAGGTAGTCTCCACTAAAAAAAATTCATAAACACCGATTTTGGGTTTAATATAATTTCTACATCTTATCAAGAAATACTAGTTATGACAAAAACTAACTAATTATCAAAAAATAATTACAAAATATTTCATGATATGTTTTCAAAAATTAATCTAACAGTGCAAAAGACTTAACTATTTACTTAAATTTGATTTAAAGAAATGATAAATTTTTGTGAGAAAAGTTTTTATTTATTTATTTATTTTTAAATTGTCAATTTTTTTTAATTAAGTATGGTAACTTTTCACCACCCCAACCTAGAACTTACATTGTCCTCAATGTAACAACTGTAAATTAAAGATAAAGAGAGAAGAGAAGAAAGATTACCTATTTCCTGAGAATGTGCAAGTAGTAATGGAAAATGCAGGTGCATCCATCATATTCATCATTAAAGTGTATACGCACGGTCAATAAACTTCTAACATCTCAACAAATATTTTTAGTTTTAACAATTTAAAAATTATTCACATGTAATTAAAATGAAATAAACAATAAAATTAAGTAAATAAAACAAATAACAAACAAAATTTTTTTTTTGTTTTTTTTTGTTTTTTTTTTGTTTTTTTGTTTTTTTGTTTTTTTTAATGATGGGTTGCCTCCCATCCAGCGCTTAGTTTAACGTCTTAGCAAGACGTATCTTTTTGGTGCTAAGGGTTACTCAGCCAAATGCAATCCATTTCAGCAATGTTGTTTGGTTCTTCTAAATAAGGCTTGACACGATGGCCATTGACTTTGAACGTTTTTTGTGTCTTGGAGTCCAATAGTTCCACTACTCCATGTTCAAATACTTGAACTATTTTGAATGGTCCATCCCATCTTGATCTCAACTTTCCTGGAAACAATCTCAAACGAGAGTTAAATAAAAGAACTTTCATTCCAGGCTGAAGAGTCTTAGGAACTAGCTTCTTGTCATGATAGCGCTTAGTACGCTCCTTGTATAATTTGGCATTCTCATAGGCTTCATTCCTAATTTATTCTAACTCATGAAGCTGGAGTAATCGTTTTTCACCTGCTTTATCTAAATCCATGTTTAACTCTTTAATTGCCTAATAAGCTTTGTGTTCAAGTTCAACTGGAAGGTGGCACACTTTCCCAAAGATTAACCGGTAAGGGCTCATCCCAATAGGTGTTTTGTAAGCGGTGCGGTATGCCCATAAGGCATCATTTAGCTTAAATGCCCAATCCTTCCTTGACGGACGCACAGTGCGTTCCAGTATTCCCTTAATTTGCCTATTACTCACTTCCACTAAACCGGAAGTTTGAGGATGATATGGACTAGCTACTTTATGTGTGATGTTGTACTTGTTTAGTACTCCATCAAAGAGTTTGTTACAAAAATGGCTACCTCCAACACCTATGGGTGGGGTTGATAACTAATTTGGTTAATTAAATTAATTCCTTTTTCTAAGAGATTGAAAATGAACCATTTAAATGCCACCTTTGGTGGGGTTAGACAGTTTAAACTTTATTCAAGGTGTCCAAATTAAACCTAAGAATTTAGTTATCCGAGTACTAACTTTCAAGTTTTAAAACCACTATTGAAAACATGTTGTCAATACATTTTCACATAATAATTCTTATAAAAACTTTTGAAATAGAGCTTCACTCTAACTACCGGGCGATTGTACCAACAAATAAAAGAGCACTACTCTAAATTAGACCGGATAACTAAACCTTAAAGTCTAACTTTCAGATTTAAGTTTGTAATGAAAAATAATATATTTCTCTCTAACATCCTTAATATAAAATCTTGAATAAAAATAAAATCAATTCATTTTAGAAATTTTCACCTATTTAATATTTCGCAAGCATAACAACGTTATTATTATATCATGATTATAAACAGCTAGCACAGTTAAATTTAATCACAGACAAATTAAATATAACATGTAAGAATAAAGCATAAAAATAACTGTAAAGAAAATAAAATCCTTACAGAACTTCGACGCTATTCCCGTTGCTAGAAAACCTCCAAGCGGAATTTGCACTTCCATTTATTGAATCAAAAATCTAAATTATTACAAAAACATTACAAGTTCCTCTCAAAAAGAGAAGAACTCTAAACCTAAGACAATTGAACTAAAAACTAAGAGAAAAACTAAGAAAAGCTTAGAAACTAAGAAAGAAACTAAAGAAAACTCAAAAACTAAGAAATGAGAGAAAGAAAGAAGAGAGAAGTGAGGTTTTGAGGTGTTTGAAGGTGTATGGAAGGGGGGTATTTATAGGTGAGGATGGAGAGAAAAAATGATTAAAAAAATGTTAAAAAAAATATTAAAAAAATAAAAAACGTGTTTTGGACCTGCTGAGGTCATCAATGACGTCGGCGATGACGTCATGGGGCGCTGCACGTGAAAAATGGGTCAAAAACGCGTTGGCGCGTCATTGGGCCGCTTGGCGCCGGGCTAATTGCCGCGGCCTTAAGCGTGAACAAGTGCCCACGCGCCGTAGCGCGCGAAGCATCAACGCGCGCTGGCGCGCGCTGCGCCGCGCGCCGGGCGCTGGGGCTGGGCTGCGGCGCGCGTTTTTCCGTTTTTTTGACATTTTTGACCTTTTCGACCCATTTTGTCCAATTTTTCCATGTTTGTTGACCTTTTTCCACTTATTTATCAATTTATTTGTGATGTATTGCTTCAAGTATTCTTCTTTGAGTCTTTACATTGCGTTTTTAGGCCAAAATTCCTGAAAAACAATAAAAATACCCGTGATTCCGAAAAAGACAAATTTATATAAATATATGATAAAACATATAAATATATATATTTTTAATCAATTAAAGTGCATAAAATCATGGTTATTTTAGTGCTTTTTGAGCACTCATCAGACCTATGAAAAATAATTGTTCATCAGGAAAGGTTTCAACTATATCGTCATTACTCTCATCTTTAAGAGAATTGAAGTCAGAAATCAACCTAGACAAATGGTCAGCTACTAAGTTTTCACTGCCTTTCTTATCCTTGATTTCTAGGTCAAATTCTTGTAAGAGTAAGATCCACCTGATTAATCTTGGCTTGGCATTTGGTTTACTTAATAGGTATCTTAAAGCAGCATGATCAGAATGCACAATCACTTTAGATCCTACTAAATAAGACCGAAATTTGTCTAAAGAGAATACTATAGCCAAGAATTCCTTTTCAGTGGTGGTGTAATTCATTTGGGCATCATTGAGTGTTTTGCTAGTATAGTAGATGACATGTAAACGCTTATCCACTCTTTGTCCCAGGACTGCTCCTATTGCATAATCAGAAGCGTCACACATTATCTCAAAAGGTAAAGACCAGTTTGGTGCCATTATAACAGGGGTAGATGTTAGTTTCTCTTTCAAGGTATTAAAGGAAATAAGGTAGTCATTGTTGAAGTCAAATTCAGCATCTTTGGATAGCAAGTTACATAAGGGACGACTTATTTTAGAGAAATCTTTAATAAATCGTCTGTAAAATCCTGCATGTCCCAAGAAGCTTCTTATCCCCTTCACAGATGTAGGGGGAGGTAGTTTGGATATCAATTCAACTTTTGCCTTATCAACTTCAATACCCTTGTTTGAAATTATATGTCCTAAAACTATCCCTTGTTGAACCATAAAATGACTTTTCTCCCAACTAAGGGTTAGATTACATTCAATGCATCTTTCTAAAACCAAAGTCAATTTATGTAAGCAATCATCAAATGAGTTCCCAAAGACAGAGAAATCGTCCATGAAAATTTCAATGAATTTCTCCACCATGTCCGAGAAAATAGATATCATGCATCTCCTGGAAAGTGGCGGGGGCATTGCATAACCCAAATGGCATTCTCATGAAAAGCAAATGTCCCAAAAGGACATGTAAATGTGGTCTTTTCTCGATCTTCCTGCTACATGGGTACTTGATAATATCCAGACAGTCCATCCAAAAACAAGAAAATTCGTGTACTACTAATCTTTCCAACATTTGATCAATGAATGGAAGAGGAAAGTGATCCTTTTTCGTATATAAATTTAGTTTCCTAAAATCTATACACATTCTCCATCCAGTGATTATTCTAGTGGGCACTAATTCACTTTTATCATTTTTAACAACTGTTATCCCAGATTTCTTTGGTACCACATGCACTCGACTAACCCACTTACTATCCGCAATAGGATAGATAATCCCTTCTTCTAATAATTTAAGGATTTCCTTTTTAACTACCTCTTGCATGTTTGGGTTTAGTCTTCTTTGGGCCTCTCGCATGTGTTTAGCACCATCCTCCAAGTTGATCTTGTGCATACACATTGTTGGACTAATGCCTCTTATATCCCCTATACTCCAACCTATAGATTTCTTAAACTGTTTAAGCACTTTGATGAGTTCTTTTTCTTGTGGTTTGGTCAAGGTTGAAGAAATTATCACTAGATATGTTTCTCCTTCTCCCAAAAACACATATTTTAAGTGCTCAGGTAAGTCTTTGAGTTCAAGTTCGGGTGGATTGGCCTCTTTAATGATGAAGAACTGGGTAGATTTAAAAGTGTACTAGATTTTGTCATCACTTCATTATTGTCTAGTTGTTCAAGGTACCCTTAATTTCTTCATCTAAATCTTCTTCAACCTTTTCAAGTGTAAGAACGGTTTCAAGCTTGTCTTCTATTCCTGGTTTGGAAAAAGGTGTTTTGGACAAGATTATCCAAAGGATCAACTTCGAATATTTCATCGATGGCGTAAATAGAAGGGAAAGGTGAAGAATCAAAAACTTTGAAATGAACAGTCTCTCCTAAGACTGTCATTGTCAAATTTCCATCTTGGACATCAATAATAGTTTTAGTAGTTGCCATAAATGGTCTACCAAGCAATATTGTATGCTCTCTCATTCAATGCCGGATTTTCTTGCATATCCAGAACCACAAAGTCAACAGGTATTATCGGTTTGTCTACCTGTACCAAAACATCCTCAACTATTCCCTCCGGATATTTAAGAGATCTCTCTGCAAGCTGCAGGGACATAGTTCTGGGCTTTAAATCTCCTAGATTGAGCTGTAAGAACATAGAGTAGGGCATTAAATTTATACAAGCACCTCAACCAAGCATCGCTTTAGCAACCTTACTATCCCCCATAGTTATGTTTATAATAAAACTTCCAGGGTCTTTCAACTTGGGGGTAGTTTGTCAAGAAATCGCGCTAGAAATTTCGATACTACTACTCGTTCATTCGATTCATACCTCCTTTTCTTAGTGTTCAACTCTTTGAAAAACTTGGCATATGAGGGCACATTCATGATCACTTCTAATAATGGTAAATTGATATTTACTTTAGAGAGCATATTAAAAAGATCATTGAATTGCTTATCTTGTTTGGATTCTTTCAACCGGTGGGGAAAAGGTACTTGCATCTGGTGTGGTTCTGTTGTCTTTTGAATTTTGGGAGTGTCAGATGACCCCCCAATGAGTTTTTCAGAAGGCTTGTTAAGTTTAACACTTGTTTCTCCTTTTTGCGAGATTATAATATCACCTTCTTTGTTACATGAACTACAAGGTAGTTTGTTAGAGATTTCAGGTAAACTAGTATTGACTACCCTACCACTTCGAAGGGTTCTAACATCTTTTGCTTGTTCTGGTTGACTGGGCAACTTTCCTGGTTCTTTCTTTTGCATTTTTTCAAATTATGCCCAACTTTAGATTCAATTCTTTTAACCGAAGCCTCCATGGTGTTCAACCTTTGATTAGTCATCAATTGGTTGTCACGACTAACTTGAATAAAAGCATTCAAGCTATCTTCTAAGGTTGGTTTAAAAGATTGGCTTGGTAGGTAAGGGTGGTTGTAGGTTGGGTGATTATAGGTGTTTGGATGATACTTTTGAAAAGATTGGACTTCCTCTATGGCATCGACACTAGAATCACAAGTATTTGAACAATTATGAGTACCATGCCCAATTGAACAACACACTTCACATACCTCTTGATTTGAAATTTGGTGAGACGTGAGGAATTTCACTTGTTTAGTCAATTCAACAAGTTGCAAGGTTATCTCATTATCAAAGCCGACTTCATTGACCTTTGCTTTCCTTCTACCACCTCTTTGTTGGGAATTAGAACCCAATAGCTCATAGAGATTATAGGTTTCCTCTGCGGTCTTTTCTCCTACAAAGACCTCCAAGAAGATTATCAACCATGTATTGACTCTGTAGTGTCAATCCATCGTAAAAGAATTGGTTTTGTAGCTGTAATGGAAAGCTATGATTTTGACATTGAATGAAAAGGAGTTTGAATTGTTCCCAAGCTTCATGAAAGGGCTCTTCATTCATTTGAGAAAATGTTGCTATCTTTGTTCTTAGATCAACAGTCTTTTGATGGGAATAGAACCTACCCATAAAAATTTCATAGACTGCCTCCCAAGTTTTAAGAGAACCTGACTGTAGAGTAATGAACCATGACCAAGCTTTTATCTTTGAGAGTGTAAGGAAAACACCTCATCCTAAGTTGATCTTCATTAATTGCATGTAGTGGAAAGGTTTGGACAATAGCATAGAATTCTCGAATGAAATGCAAAGGGTCTTCATTAGGGATACCGTAAAAGGAAGGTAACAAAGAATAATGAATCTTTTTCAATTCATAATTCCTTGCAGCCTCTTGTAATTGGATACCGTTACATTGCCAATGATTGGCATTGTATAGTCTTTCATCTTTTTCCGCCTATCTTCAGCATCTCCCATGGTTGTTTGTAGTTGAAAATGATCCTCCTCCTATTGTGAATCAACATTTTGCTCTTAAAAACAATAGTAGATATCTCTAAAAAAAAAGTGCAAGGAACCTAATTTTTTTTTTAATTTTAATTTAAACGAAGGGACACAATTTTTGAAACAAACGAATTTATTTCATTTGAAATATATATATATTTTATTACACGCAAACTAAAACAAAGGAAAATACAATAATGGGTGACCTCCCATGTAGGACTAAAATTTATCGTCTTCTAGTAAGACGTTGCTTGGAGATTGCAGAATGAAAAACTCAATGTCTCCTCTTCATTGAATTCATTTAAGTTTCAAATTAGTCTTTGCCTTTTTGCAAATGTTCAACTAACTATTCAACTTGAACTTCCACCTTTTTGATAGAAGCTTCCACAGAGTCCAACCGTTGATTGGTTTTAGATTGATTATCCCTACAAACTTGAATAAAAGAATTCAAGTTGTCCTCCAGGGTTGGTTTATTGGGAATGCTTCTTGGAATAGGTGGGTGGAATTGGCCCTTGCCTGGTTTGAGCTTTGAGTGAAAGGAGGGTTGTTTTGCCTCCAAGAGAAATTTGGATGACTTCTCCACCCAGGATTATAGGTATTTGAATTGGGATCAAACCTTGGTCTCTCGTTGATATGCTCCCAACACATTAACCTGTTCGTGTCCAGGTTGTATCTCCTTGATATGGACAGGCTTCAGTACCATGTCCCATGTTGCTGTACAAACCATATTGTTCATTATTGGTGTTGGTTTGTGTAGCGAGAAGGGCAACTTGCTTAGTCAGTTGAACAAGTTGTTGTTGAACTTCATTACTGGATTCGATTTCATGAACACCAGCTTTTCTCACTCGGGAGCTTTTCTGTTGGGAATTAGCACCCAACATCTCAAAGAGGTTATACGTTTCTGAAGCAGTCTTTTCTCCTATTGCTCCTCCTGCAGCGTTGTGGACAATGAACTGACATTGTTGTGTAAGTCCATCGTAAAAGAATTGGTTCTGCAACTACAGGGGAAAGCTATGATGGGGGCATTGAGTGAGAAACATTTTGAACCTATCCCAAGCTTTCCTCTCAACTCTGATGTTTTTTGATGGGAATAGAATTTTCCCATGAATTTATTGTAAATGTTACCCCATGTCATCAGAGAACCTGGGGGAAGTGACATCAACCAAGCTTTGGCCTTATCCTTTAAGGTGTAGGGAAAACATCTCATTCTAAGTTGATCCTCGTTTAGAATACCGAGGGGGAATGTTTGGACCGTAGCATAGAAATCTCTCATAAAGGAAAGAGAATCTTCATTAGGTAGCCCATAAAAGGAAGGAAGCATAGAAAAATGAATATTTTTAAGGTCATAATTCCGAGTAGCCTCACCCAACTGGATAGCGGCAGTTGCCGTGCCAATCACCGGTCTTGCAAACTCCTTCATCGTGGTTTCCCTAACATGTTGGTTTTCCTCCATTTCTTTTGGTTCTAGTAAAGGATTAAGACTTGGTTCTATGTTTGGCTCAAATCAGGTTGATGGGTAGAATCCAGTGTTGTTGACACTTGTTTAAATTAAATTTCTTATTAAATTAAATTTTTTTTACGAACGGTAATTTTATTTTACTATTCACGCTATCTTATTTCTTATTAACTTAAATTTTTTTTATTTTTTTTTTATTTTTTTATTTTTTTTTATTTTTTTATTTTTTTATTTTTTTTATTAATTCTTATGAAATTTGAAATTTGATTAAATTTTTTTATTTTTTTTTAAAAAAAAAATCACAATTATTTACAACACAAAAATATTTTTAAAATTTTGATAAATAAATTAAAAACGCTATTCCTTCCCCGGCAACGGCGCCAAAAACTTGATGAGCGAAAACCAGTAACGCCAATTCTCGCCAATACTTTGGTTTTAATATTTGTAAAACTCTCGCAAGTGCACGAATCATTTCGTAGAAAATGATAAGTATACTCCCAAGGTCGATCTAAGGAAGGAATGTATGTGGTTTTTAATTTATTATTCAAACTTTTAAAAACGAAATTAAATCCTAAACATCCTATCACGATAGTTTGGTTTTTGTGTTCCTAATCTAATAACATAAAATAAACATATATACAGATTAATTAAATATAATCTAAAAAAATAAAAATAAACATAGATACAAATTCAATAAATATTTATCTAAAAATAAATATAAATACAGATTCAATAAATATTCATGCAAATTTTATCATTTATATTAGTGGAGTATTTATGGATATAATAACTAAATTAATTATGCTTGCTCATATTATCTAGGTTATTAAAGATATAAATTGATATTTTATTGATTCTCTCTTTTTTGTATGAATACAACCTTTGGTAGGGTTAGATATTCTTTGTTAACTAAACAAATCAATTAACACCTATGGGTGGGGTTGATAACTAATTTGGTTAATTAAATTAATTCTTTTTTCTAAGAGATTGAAAATGAACCATTTAAATGCCACCTTTGGTGGGGTTAGACAGTTTAAACTTTATTCAAGGTGTCCAAATTAAACCTAAGAATTTAGTTATCTGAGTACTAACTTTCAAGTTTTAAAACCACTATTGAAAACATGTTGTCAATACATTTTCACATAATAATTCTTATAAAAACTTTTGAAATAGAGTTTCACTCTAACTACCGAGCGATTGTACCAACAAATAAAAGAGCACTACTCTAAATTAGACCGGATAACTAAACCTTAAAATCTAATTTTCAGATTTAAGTTTGTAATGAAAAATAATATATTTCTCTCTAACATCCTTAATATAAAATCTTGAATAAAAATAAAATCAATTCATTTTAGAGATTTTCACCTATTTAATATTTCGCAAGCATAACAACGTTATTATTATATCATGATTATAAACAACTAGCAAAGTTAAATTTAATCACAGACAAATTAAATATAACATGAAAGAATAAAGCATAAAAATAATCAGAAGAAAATAAAATCCTTACGTAACTTCGACGCTATTCCCGTTGCTAGAAAACCTCCAAGCGGAATTTGCACTTCCATTTATTGAATCAAAAATCTAAATTATTACAAAAACATTACAAGTTCCTCTCAAAAAGAGAAGAACTCTAAACCTAAGAGAATTGAACTAAAAACTAAGAGAAAAACTAAGAAAAGCTTAGAAACTAAGAAAGAAACTAAGAAAAACTCAAAAACTAAGAAATGAGAGAAAGAAAGAAGAGAGAAGTGTGGTTTTGAGGTGTGATTTGAAGTGAATGGAAGGGGGTATTTATAGGTGAGGATGGAGAGAAAAAATGAGTAAAACAATGTTAAAAAAATATTAAAAAATTAAAAAACGTGTAATGGAAATGCTGAGGTCATCAATGACGTCAGCATGACGTCAGGCTCTTGCACGTGAAAAATGGGGTGAAAACGCGTTGGTAGCGCTGGTAAGGCTGGCACTGCACGTAGCTCGACGCGCGTGAACAGTGCCCGCGTGCTGCGGCGCATGATTTCCGTCTTTTTGACATTTTTGACCTTTTCGACCCATTTTGTCCAATTTTTCCATGTTTGTTGACCTTTTCCCACTTATTTATTAATATATTTGTGATGTATTGCTTCAAGTATTCTTCTTTGAGTCTTTACATTGCGTTTTTAAGCCAAAATACCTGAAAAACAATAATAATACCCGTGATTCCGAAAAAGACAATTTTATATAAATATATGATAAAACATATAAATATATATATTTTTAATCAATTAATGTGCATAAAATCATGGTTATTTTAGTGCTTTTTGAGCACTCATCAGTGTACAGTGCCATAGGAATGTAACAGAGCTTGAAAAGCATATTGAGTATATTCCAGAGCATTATTAGATCGAATTTTTTTGATATGTTTGGAGAATTGTGCTTCAACCATTTTTCCAAAGTTACTGTATATTGGTAAGATTTTAGAACGAGATTTCATAGGAAAGATCCAACTATAACGAGAATAATCATCAATAAAAACAACAAAATAATGAGATTTACCAATACTAATAATAGGAGAAGGTCCCCAAACATTAGAATGAATAAACTCAAAAATTCTATTAGAGAAAGACTCACTATTATTGAAAGGTAAAGCTAGTTGTTTTTGATGCGTAATTTCGCAAGTGTACGAATCGTTCAAGTAATAAAGTGTACAAAAGTACGGATATCGAACCCACAAGGAATGGCGTTACTAAGTACCGAAATTGACTAATCCTAATTTTATTTGAAAACCGAATTTTTGAATTTGTTTAAGAAGTAAATTAACTTAAAACTAATACAAATAACAAAATTTAATGTTTTTCACAAATGATTAAAAACGCTAAGGCATTTGATTTCGCTAAATCAATTCAATCCGATTTCAAGTCACGTTATATGAGAATCAAAGTTAAAAGTGATGGTTGAAAAACCCAAACTTATCGAATACTCTCTCTTGAGTTATATTAGAATTACTTATCTATGAAAACCAACTATATTTCTATGAAGATTTACTCACAAATAAGCACATTATGATTTATGGAATTTCTAGAATAACCACATACATCATGCATTAGGTATCAAACTTGCATTCAACATACGGTATTTATCACAAGAAGCATTCATTACACATCTCCTCTCGGTCTCAATATAATGCAACAAATCATCTAAATCTTTATCAGAAATTTAAAAGCATTAAGCATGGAAATAAATACTCAACTTGAAAACAATGAATTCATATAACGTTAACACAAGAAATCAGATTTTCTTGATTTAACTACATCATAGCCTTAGCAAAAACGAATTAGTTGATAACGGAAATACGAACAAACATATTCTCAATTGAATCCATGAATAAAAAATCTGAATAAAATGCAGAAAATAAAAGCTAAGGAGAAGAGATGAAAAAGTCTTGAAGAGGAAGACTTGGTAGCAACAATGGTGATGATCCTTCAAGCTTCTCCAACCTTTCTCTCCAAAATTTCCGTTTCTCCTCCAAAAATAACTCAAATCTGCTCTCCCTGCCATCCCCCTCTTTTTCCATCATAATGTATATATAGATCTAGGCTTTCGGGGGCAATTTTGGAACAAAACAACATAAAAAATGTGTTTTCGGACGAAACTCGCCGGCGGCAACATTATTCTCGCCGCGGTGAGATTTCTGGAAAATTAAATTTTGGTTTTTCTGATTTTGGCCGGCGGCCAAATTAATGTGGCCGGTGGCGAGATACTTTGGCCAGCGGCCAACTTAATGGCCGGCAGCGAGATGCTTTGGTCAGTGGCGAGAATTATTTGGCTGGCTGCAAGATGAGTTTACCAAAATTTGTTCTCTCAGGAAGATTTTCGCCGTGATTTCTGTAGGATTTTCGCCGGCGGCGAGATGAATATGGCCGGCGGTGAGATAATTTGGCCGGCGGAGAGAATACTTTGGCCGGCGGCGAGATTCACTTCGCCAAAATCTGTGCTCCCTGTATGGTTTTCAACATTTTCTCCGTAAGGTTTGCGCCGGCGCGAAATTCCAAATTTTGAAATTTTGTTCTCTTTTTATTTTCATTCAATCCCGATCATTGTACTTTGTCCCTAACTTCTCCAAAATCATGATTTTACCTGAAATTGCACTTTAAACACGAAATACCCGTGAAATGACATTTGTGGATTAAATAATCAAATAAACACAATTTTCACACAAATATCAACATTTAAATCATAACAAAAATGCAATAATTTAGCTCTTATCAACAACCCCCAACCAACTTCTTGCTAGTCTCTAGCAAGAAAAGCGATCTATTTAATAAATTCAAAGGAGACATTAAGAGAAACTTCAAAGAACATTTTATTCTATTTACAAAATTACATTAAGCGTATGCAATAAGCCTTTAAACCCCTAGGCGGCCCTAGTAGGATGAGTTGTAGTCTCGTGAGGGCTTCCAGTGATGATACCCACAAATAGCTTACCTATAACTATCCTAACTTAAAACAATAAAATCACACAAAAATTAATTTGCACAAATGTCTCAAAAATTGTAAATAACACACAACACATAGAATAATTAAATGTCAGCTAAGTTTTAAGAAATCTCAAATGCAAATTTCATTTTTGTTATTGACTCTTAAACATCCATCAAACCACAAACCAATTTCCATAATGCCTGGATAATATTATGCATAACATCCACAAACAAAAAGGTGAAATCTCAAACTCCATAGGCTCACTTTTCAAAACTCTCTCCACTAATGAAGAAAAATACACCACTTCGGATCAATAGGACTTTATTAGGCTTGTAATGTTAGGCTTAGGTATTTGGTTAAGAAAGAACGGGAAGTGTCAAAATACAAATAATAGCACTTATTAGATTAAACACAACCAATTAAGTAAAAGAGTAACACCATTTAACCCAAATTGTTTCTTCCGATCATAACCCATTTTTCCAAAGATAAACAAAATTCTTTCTCAATCTTTCACCTCAGTACATCCATCACTAACACTCTTTTATTTACTAGAGTGTGAAGGCCCTTTTTTTCTTTTCTCTTCTTTTCTTTTTTTTAAACACAAGCTCCAACCAATTTCTTCCAATATATGTGGAAGATGTCTTATTTTTATTTTTTATTTTTTTTATTCCATCCTTACTCCAATTGCTCTTGAAAATTTTGTGTTCAACATTAAGTGCTCTTAACAAATAAGGTATGAATTATATATATATATTGGCTAAATAAAAGGTAGGTTATAGAAGGCAAAAAGAAAGAAAAATAAAACTAACAATATATTTAAATAGGCTCAAGGAGGTAACTAGTGATATAAAGATAACAAGATAGGCTTGAAATGGCACAATCGATCCAAAAATGGCCTACATCATATCCTAAATAGTGCAATTCCAAATTACTTTGCCTCAAGAGGTTTTCAAATGCTTTCTAGAGTTTGTTGAGATCACAAAAATGTCCATGAAAAATTCGCACATAAGACTTCTCTAAGCATTTAGACTAATCAACCAAATCATACCACATACCAAAAGAGTCGCCAACTTGGTAAAATCAACATTTGAAATTATCTTTAAACCGAAGCAAAATTTAATGTCTTCTAAAAGCTACTTGTTATCACAATCACATTATTATCATCAACGTGCAAATTAAAACAAGTAAAATTGCAATTGAGAGAAAAATAAAATAAAATAAAAATAAATAAATAAAAATAAGATAATAAACAAATAAAAGAAATTAAATCAAGATGCAGAAAAATAAATAGAAAATCAAAATTAAACACAAATAAACACACAAAAAAAACTACTAAAAAATAAATGAAGGGAAGAAAAGATTTACCGTTTACCGCACCCTCAACCAAAACCTTACATTGTCCTCAATGTAAGAAAGAAAAACTGCAAATGGCTTCTTCTTCTTTTTACCTACAAGACAAATAAAATAAGCAAATTTAATTAAAAATAAAATTATCATAAAATGAAGTGCAGAATTTAAAATTTCTAAAATAAAATGAGATAAAGGATGAGAAAACAAATCTGATGGGTTGCCTCCCATTAAGCTCTTTAAGTTATAGCCATTAGCTAGACTTTTTTTCATTCTTTACTGCAGTTTTTGTAACTCTAGAGAATCTTTCTACTTGTTGAATTCTCCGTCAAAATATGGCTTCAATCGTTGTCCATTCACCTTGAAAGTTCCCTTTGTTTCATGACTAATCTCAACTACTCCATAAGGAAGCAACTTGGTTACTAGAAAAGGTCCTGACCAACGAGATTTAAGCTTTCCCGGAAAGAGTCTGAGATGGGAATTATAAAGCAGCACTTTCTGTCCCACTTCAAAGTTTCGCCTCAAAATTTGCTTATCATGCCAAAACTTCATCTTGTCTTTATATATTCGGGCATTCTCATAAGCATCATTCCTCATTTCATCCATCTCATTCAATTGCAACACCCTCTTTTCACCTATTGCCTTAAGATCAAAATTCAAAATTTTAATTGCCCAATATGCTAGATTTTCCAATTCAACTGGAAGGTGACAAGCTTTTCCATACACCAATCAGTATGGAGACATGCCGATAGGTGTCTTAAAAGCTGTCCATAGGCCCAAAGTGTATCATCTAGTTTTCTTGACCAATCCTTGCGTGAGTTATTTACGGTCTTTTCAAGGATCCTCTTCAACTCTCGGTTTGACACTTCAACTTGTCCACTTGTTTGAGGATGGTAAGGTGTTGCTATCCGGTGTGTTACTCCATATTTCTGCAACAAAGCCTCAAATTGGTTATTGCAAAAATGCTTACCTCCATCACTTATAATTGCTCTAGGTGTGCCAAATCTGGAAAATATGTTCTTCTTGAGAAAATTTATCACAACCCTAGCATCATTGGTAGGCAAGGAAACTGCTTCCACCCATTTAGAGACATAATCTACACCAACAAGAATGTATTTATTAGAATGAGATGAAGGAAAAGGCCCCATAAAATCAATACCCCAAACATCAAATAAATCAATTATCAAAATATTATTTAAGGGCATTTCATGTCTCCGTGAAATATTTCCACTCCTTTGGCAATCATCACACATTGAAACAAACTTGAAAGAATCTTTAAACAATGAAGGCCAATAGAATCCAGATTGTAAAATTTTTGCTACAGTTTTTGTTCCACCAAAATGTCCCCCAACTTCCTTCGAATGGCAATGATGAAGAATGCTTTCCATTTCTTCCTCCGGCACACATCTTCTAATAATTTGATCTGCACAATGTTTATACAAGTAAGGTTCATCCCAAAAATAATGTTTCAAATCAGAAAATAATTTCTTTTTTTGTTGATAAGACATGTTTGGAGGTAAAATTTTCTTGACCAAATAATTTGCATAATCAGCAAACCATGGAGCCGTTCGGATAGCAAGCAATTGCTCATCAGGAAATGTTTCATTAATTTGGTCTTCAACCTCAAGGTAATCTTCTTCCAACCTGGACAAATGGTCAGCAACCAAATTTTCGGTCCCCTTTTTGTCCCGGATTTCTAAGTCAAATTCTTGCAAGAGAAGAATCCATCTTAGTAATCGCGGTTTGGCATCTTTCTTGGCTAGCAAATACTTAAGAGCAGAATGATTAGTATAAACAATGATTTTAGACCCAATTAAATAAGATCTAAACTTATCAAATGCAGACACTACTGCCAAAAGCTCTTTCTCAGTTGTTGCATAGTTAAGTTGTGCATCTGTCAATGTCCTACTTGCATAATAAATCACATGCAGCAACTTATTCTTCCTTTGGCCCAAAACAACACCTATAGCATAGTCACTAGTATCACACATTACCTCAAATGGGAGACTCCAATCCGGTGCACAAATTATAGGGGCCGAAGTGAGCTTTTCCTTCAAAAGGTTAAAAGCCTTCAAACAGTCAGGAGAAAAATCAAATTGTGTATTTTTAACTAACAAACTGCAAAGAGGTTTTGTTATTTTGGAAAAATCCTTAATAAATCTTCTATAAAATCCAGCATGTCCCAAGAAACTTCTAATTCCCTTTACAGTTTTTGGAGGTGGTAATTTTTTGATCACCTCCACCTTTACACGGTCCACTTCCATCCCCTTTGATGAAATCCGATGGCCAAGAACAATTCCTTCTTGAACCATGAAGTGACATTTCTCCCAATTTAGTAGTAAATTTGTGTTTTTACAACGCTGCAAGACTAAAGAGAGATTATGCAAGCAATTATCAAAAGAATGGCCAAAAATAGAAAAATCATCCATAAAAATCTCAATAAACTTTTCGACCATATCAGAGAAAATTGCTATCATGCATCTTTGGAAAGTTGCAGGTGCATTACATAAACTGAAAGGTATCCTTCTGTATGCAAAAGTACCATAAGGGCATGTAAATGTTGTCTTATCTTGATCCTCTGGTGTAAATATCCATCAAGGAAACAATAATAAGCATGTCCAGCCAATCTTTCCAACATCTGATCAATAAATGGAAAAAGAAAATGATCTTTTCGGGTGGCATCGTTCAACTTTCGATAATCAATACATAATATCCACCCAGTCACTGTCCTTGTTGGAATAAGCTCATTGTTTTCATTTTCTACAACTGTGATTCCTCCTTTCTTTGGTACACAATGAATTGGGCTTACCCAAGCACTATCTGAAATCGGATAAATTACCCCGGCATCCAAAAGCTTAATCACCTCATCCTTGACCACTTTTTGCATTGTTGGGTTTAAGCACCTTTGTGGCTGAATTGTGGGCTTGTAATCCTCATTCATCAAGATTTTATGCATGCAAACAGAGTTTCTAATCCCTTTGATGTCCGCCATTGTCCATCCAATTTCCATTTTGTGAGTCCGAAGAACTCCTAATAGCTTGTTTTCCTCTTCACCATTCAAAGAATTGTTAATAATAACAGGAAAGGATTCTGAGTCTCCAAGATAGGCATACCTTAGATGGGACGACAGTGGCTTTAGCTCAATCTTATTGGCTTCCTTCTTTACCACTGAGGTTGGAGTTTCATTTGTTCCCAACTCCTTGAATGTTTCATCACTGAACAAATATTCATCAAGTGCTGCCAATAATTCGGAACATTGTCTCACTCCCTCATCTTCCTCCTCAATTGTTGCAAATTTTACAAGGCAAGCTTCTAGTGGTAGCAATGGAGTTCTTTCTTCAAAAGTTTCTGAGATTATCCTATCAAGAGTGTTAATTTGGAAACAAGAATGTACCTCACTTGGAAATTTCATTGCTTCAAAAACATCAAAAGTCACTTGTTCATCTTGCACCCATAGAATGAGCTTTCCTTGTTGAACATCAATCAATGTTCTTCCAATTGCAAGGAATGGTCTCCCCAATATCAAGGGCACCTCTCTATCTTCCTCCATGTCAAGCACCACGAAATCTACAAGGAAAATAAATTTGTCAACTTTAATTAAAACATCCTCAATTACCCCTCGAGGATATTTCACCGATCGATCCGCTAATTGTAGAGAGATTGAAGTGGGCTTCACTTCTCCCAGGCCTAGTTTCTTGAAAATAGAAAGTGGCATCAAATTAATGCTTACTCCTAAATCACATAGGACTTTATCAAAATTGCAACTTCCTATAGTACAAGGTATAGTAAAACTCCCTGGGTCTTTCAATTTCTGTGGCAGTTTTCTTTGAAGAAGTGCACTGCATTCCTCATTTAGCATGACAATTTCATAATCTCCCAGCCTCCTCTTCTTTGATAGAATTTCTTTCGTGAATTTTGCATACTTTGGCATTTTTTCCAACATCTCTGCAAAAGGAATGTTAATATGCAATTTCTTAAAAATATCCAAAAATTTATCAAATTGATTATCAAGCTTTTTCTTATTCAATCTTTGAGGATATGGGATAGGAGGCTCATATTTCGCATTTGGGGAAGGTTGAACATCTTGGTATATTGATGGCTTATCTTTAGATTCTTCCATCTTTTTCTCCGATTTCCCTTGCATTTCAAGTTCTTTACCACTTCCCAATATGATAGCCTTTACATGTTCTTTCTGATTTATTATGTCACTGGGCAACGATCCTTTAGACCTTTCTGCAATCTGCTTTGAAAGCTGCCCCAGTTGGTTTTGGATGTCCCTGTTGATTGCCTCTTGATTTCTGAAATTTGTTCTTGACTCCTCAATGAACTTTCCCAAAATTCCTTCCAAATCTGTTTGTTTCTTCTCTTGGGGTTGGTAGGAAGATGATGACGGTTTGAATCCCCCTTGGTTATTTCCCCATGACAAATTTGGATGATTTCTCCAACCTGGATTGTAGGTGTTCGAATATGGGTTATGTTGAGGTTTTTGGAAATTTGAAACATAATTTGCTTGCTCAGCATTTGGTGAAGCAAATGGATTTCCAGCTTGGCACTCGATACTAGCATGATTTCCACCACATAAATCACATTGTGTATTTGGTTTGGATTCGAATTTGGATGACAAAGAATCCATCTTTCTTGAAAGAACAGCAACTTGAGCCGACAAAGCATTCACTGAATCAATTTCATGCACTACTGCTGGTCTTTTTGCAATTACCCGCTCTGAATGCCACTGATTGTTGTTTTCTGCCATAATCTCTAACAACTCATGAGCATCCTCCGGTGTTTTTCCCATTAAAGACCCTCCAGCTACATCATCAATCATTCCACGATAGTTTGAAACCAACCCATTATAAAATGTAGAGACTTGCAGCCAAATTGATATACCATGATGTGGGCACTTCCTCAACATTTCTTTGAATCTTTCCCATGCTTCATACAATGATTCTTGGTCATATTGTGTAAAAGATGTGATTTCATTCCTCAATTTCATAGTCTTAGTAGGTGGAAAGAACTTGGACAAGAATTTCTAAACCAATTCATTCCATGTTGTAATTGATCCCAGTGGTAATGAGTTTAGCCATTCCTTGGCTTTATCCCGAAGTGAAAAAGGAAAAACTCTCAATCTTATAGCATCTTCAGACACACCATTTATCTTGTAAAGATCACTCACCTCCAGAAAGTAAGCAATATGTGCATTTGGATCATCCTTTGACATTCCCCCAAACTGATTTGATTGAACCATTTGGATAAAGGATGGCTTTATCTCAAAGTTATTTGCTTGAACACTTGGCCTCCTTATACCGGAAGTAGTTCCAGCAACATTAGGCACATCATAATCCCTCAAAGCTCTATGATTTCCACCTCTCTCAACAAATGGTGGATCCATAGTTGATTGTCTATTAGAAGGTGAGGTTGAACGCCTTCTCTCTCGGTTTAGACGCCTAAATGTTCTATCAATCTCTGGATCAAATGGAAATTGGTTAAGGCTTCTTGTACGTCTCATACAACAATCCTACAACCAGAAAATTAACTAGCACAAAAACAACACAAAGTTACCTTTTTTATGATAAATGAAATAAAAGAGAAAAATTAAAAAAATTAAAAATGAAACAATGATAAAGCAAATTAACTTCAAATTAAAACTAAGATTAGGTAGTATCAATATTAATAAAATCAAACCATTCCCCGGCAATGGCGCCAAAAACTTGATGCGTAATTTCACAAGTGTACGAATCGTTCAAGTAATAAAGTGTACAAAAGTACGGATATCGAACCCACAAGGAATGGCGTTACTAAGTACCGAAATTGACTAATCTTAATTTTATTTGAAAACCGAATTTTTGAATTTGTTTAAGAAGTAAATTAACTTAAAACTAATACAAATAACAAAATTTAATGTTTTTCACAAATGATTAAAAACGCTAAGGCATTTGATTTCGCTAAATCAATTCAAACCGATTTCAAGTCACGTTATATGAGAATCAAAGTTAAAAGTGATGGTTGAAAAACCCAAACTTATCGAATACTCTCTCTCGAGTTATATTAGAATTACTTATCTATGAAAACCAACTATATTTCTATGAAGATTTACTCACAAATAAGCACATTATGATTTATGGAATTTCTAGAATAACCACATACATCATGCATTAGGTATCAAACTCGCATTCAACATACGGTATTTATCACAAGAAGCATTCATTACACATCTCCTCTCGGTCTCAATATAATGTAATAAATCATATAAATCTTGATCAGAAATTTAAAAGCATTAAGCATGGAAATAAATACTCAACTTGAAAACAATGAATTCATATAACGATAACACAAGAAATAAGATTTTCTTGATTTAACTACATCATAGCCTTAGCAAAAACTAATTAGTTGATAACGGAAATAAGAAAAAACATATTCTCAATTGAATCCATGAATAACAAATCTGAATAAAATGCAGAAAATAAAAGCTAAGGAGAAGAGATGAAAAAGTCTTGAAGAGGAAGACTTGGTAGCAACAATGGTGATGATCCTTCAAGCTTCTCCAACCTTTCTCTCCAAAATTTCCTTTTCTCCTCCAAAAATAACTCAAATTTGCTCTCCCTACCATCCCCTCTTTTTCCATCATAATTTATATATAGATCTAGGGTTTAGGGGAAAATTTGGAACAAAACAACATAAAAAATGTGTTTTCGGACGAAACTCGCCGGCGGCAACATTTTTCTCGCCACGGCGAGATTTCTGGAAAATTAAATTTTGGTTTTTTTGATTTTGACCGGCGGCCAAATTAATATTGTTGGTGGCAAGATACTTTGGCCGGTGGCCAACTTAATGTGGCCGGCGTAGAGATGCTTTGGCCAGCGGCGAGAATTATTTGGCCGGCGACGAAATTCCAAATTGTGAAATTTTGTTCTCTTTTTATTTTCATTCAATCCCGATCATTGTACTTTGTCCCTAACTTCTCCAAAATCATGATTTTACCTGAAATTGGACTTTAAACACGAAATACCCATGAAATGACATTTGTGGATTAAATAATCAAATAAACATAATTTTCACACAAATATGAATATTTAAATCATAACAAAAATGCAATAATTTTGTTCTTATCAATTTTCCTAATTGGCATGAAGTTCAATCAAAATTGCCTTTGGACATAGAACCCAACAGATCTTTAAAAGCTAACTATTGTACCCAAGTGGATGGGGCATGGCCAAGACGAGAATGTCAAAGTGTGAGAAAAGGTAAGGAAGAAACTGCAGGAACTGCAACAACAACAAAGACAGGATCAATATGTGGAAGATGAAGATTTTTCATGGGAAATATACGCCCAACTCTAGAATCGGTCCCAAGCTCTTGCCCCTTCCTCAGATCCTGCACAATACACCTAGAATAGTCAAAAATAAGGAAATATCCTAGTTCAACTAATTGTCCCATAAAGCATAAATTATAGGATATATCATATACATGGAATACCTCAGGAACAAAGAGGTTAGAGGTCAAAACAAAATCTAGAATATTCCCATGCATGGTGGAACCATCAGCTATATGGATATTAAATAAATGTGGTGCAAGGTCAAGTTTGGAGAACAAAGATGAGTAAGGTGTCATGTGATTACAACAAGCAGAATTAAAAAGTGAAGTTTGAGACTTACTGGGTAGAATTGAGAGAGTAGTGGAAAGAGATGCATTACCAGCCATTTGAATAGCCTGAGTTATGATCTTCTGTAGTTTAGTGGGGGAGAGGTTGATAATGGATCCAGAAGACTGGGACTTAGTTGAAATGGAAGGCATTAGCGGAGTAGGCTCAGTATTAGCAACAACAACAGTAGATTGGTTATAATTGTAACAAGTCTCAACGATGTGGCCATGACGCTTGCCATAATTACAGAACTTCTTGTTGGTCTACTTACAATGATTGCTAGAGCAAGAGGAATCACTTGATTGCTGAGGTTGCTCAATGGTAGGAGTAGAAGTAGATTCAGAAGAAGTAATAGCCAAAACATTAAACTTATTATGGGCTTGTAGGGTTGTAAGCCGCTTCTCTTCTCTAATCAACTCGTTTACGATAGTATCAAGATAGGGAGGAGGATTGAGATGGAGAAGCTGACCCCGGATGGGCTCAAAGTCCTTATAAAGTGACATCAGGAACTCATAGAGACAAAACTCATCTCTAACTGTAGCATATTGCTTAGCATACTTTAAGCATGTCCAAATTGGATCACAAAGGTCAATTTGGTCCCAAAGAAAGCAAAGTTGATCATAGTAGTCATTGATGGATTGTCCTAGTTCTTGTTGAAGTCGATGCAATTCAACTACTAACTAATATTTCATAGATCCGTGAGTAGTGGAGTACCTTTTGGCCAACATATCCCATGCTGATTTTGCATCATCAAATCTGCCCAATAGATTGGAGATGGAGGGAATGTAAGTATTTCAAATCCATGTGAGGATCATATCGTTGTGACTATCTCATTCAATCATGCGACCAAGGTAGGAAATATCTTCTTCACTCACTCCTTTGACAAGAATGGTAATTGCAGCAGTACAGTAATTCCAGAGCATGCGACCCTTAAGAAAACGGCACATATCTTGAGACCAGGATAAGTAATTCTTGGTCCCCTCCAATACAGTATTGATGGGACAAGGAAGAAAAACATCATTTTTATCCATTTACAAACACAATATGCAAAAAAGGACTACAAAAATGAGGTCTACGTGAAAAACTTGGTAGGGAGAAGCTGATCTTCAAAAAAGTCAATAGTCAACAATCAATAGTGAGATGATGTCAATAGAAAGTGATGATGATGTTAGCGGACTAGAGTGCGGCATGTGAGGCTCATGAATCTAACGCTTGATTTATGTTGGAGGTGCATGAGGGCACGTGCAGTCTTCGATGCTTACGAGACTTCTACAAATGTGTAGATTTGGTCGAGTTGATCACAGTGATATCTGTAGAAAGGTTGTTAGAGCAAGATGCACGGTGCCGCATGAGGAAAAAGGTGTGGTTCCTCTGAGTGGCATGTGAGGGCACGTGCGGACTCCGATGGTTGAGGGACTTTCACGATTGTGTAGATCGGGGCAAGCCAATCACTGTAGTACCTATAGAAAGTGTTACTGGAGCAAGATGCACGGCAGAGACGATGATTGGAGTGGTCTGAATGGTGTGGGACTCCTCAACAACGGCGACTGCAGGCTCGGAACCTAAGGATAACAGCTGAAAGACTTTGGAGGTTCAACGGTGAGTGGCTGTTATGACAATGGAAGCGATAAGGGTGGAGTAACAACAGAAGAGAAAAAAATTGTTTAGAGAAAGGTTAGAGCAATAGCTCTAATAGCATGTTAGAAGTAATTAATGATTGTATTGTATTCCGTGAATTTACAAATATACATGTTGCCTTTATATAAGATTTACAAATAAATTAGTTATGTCTAAAGTAAACTAGATATACATATGGAGATGTAATATACATTAACAGATATACATTAATATATTAATATACATTAAAAAAAACTTAATTAATTTTTGAATAACATTTTATATCAAACAAAAAATTCTCTATTTATAAAAGATATTTACCTTTTAAAAGGCCATATTTCATGAATGTGATTTATGTTATGTTATCTTCGATTCAAATCTAGTTTCTCACATGAGGTGATTATATTAAATAGCTAGTCTCTTAACCAAGGGCCTCTTGGGCCAATTAATGATAATAACTAAGGAGGTATATCTGTCCAAACTTGTACGGGAAGTTCAAGTTGTGGAATATATGCTTTTATTTAAAGTTGCACGTAGTTTATAAGAAATTAGTGAATGTAATGAGAGTGTATCTACCTTAATTAAATAAATAAAACACATTATTTTGTATACATATAGTTGATTCTAATAATATTATATCCCATTAATTGTCCTGATTTGTGTTGCTAAGTCAGACTTTCATAGAAAATAAAGATATTTTATCATCGAAAATTCCATAAAATAACTCACGGTTGATAATTAAATTCTGATAATTGGTTTATTTATTAGACGAAGGTGTTATATTGTGATTAACTTGTCTCCATTAGAATCTGTTAACACAAGAAAATAACTGGATGTTAGAATTCATATTTATTTCATAATAATTTAAGGAAATTACCAAAATACACTTTCTTGTTTAACCAACACATACATTTCGACCTTTGTATGTTTTTAAACATTTTTAATTTCTATTAATTAATAAAATAATTATTTAATTCAACTAATTAATATATAAATTAATTAATTAACCAAAATAAATATTTTCCTAGTAAAATTATCATTTTATCTTTTATGTTAATTTTGACATTTATAATACTCAAATAATCAACATACATCGTATATTTTTTTCAAATAATTAATTCGTAATTAATTATTATATCGAAACACAACATCATTCGATTGTTATTATGAAACAGGGTCAAGGATCAATGAAACTATTAACTCTAATGAATAAGATTTGACATTTAATTAATACCTTAATTAAAATATCAATCTCAAAAATCCTAGAATGACTACACTAAAAACATAGGATTGAACTCTTAAAACATACCACTATTGTTTACTCAATTTCATGACTTCAAGTAATTTATTGATATAAGAATTACATGCTGAGTGATCCTCCACAATTATTTCTTAATTAGATATAAGTGAATATTTACATTTTTCTTTACTAATTACCTCTTATCTTTGAGTACCTATGATTTATGTTGAATAACTATCTATGCTCATATCACGAAAATGCATGAAGCTGAACAAACACCCATACTAATAAATAAAGGAAATGTTATCTATCATGAGAAATAGATCAAGTAGATTCCACAACTTTTGAGATAACTTTCTAACCAACTAGTACGAGCATCATCGAGTAAGTCAAATGTCAAGGCGTAAAGAAATAATTGATTATAACACTATGGATTAAGATCATCGCGTAAATGTTAATAGATTTATATATTGAAACTACTATAGTTTAAACGAACTTTTATATCGTTTCAAACACATCTATTAATGAATGATTAAATAAATCTTATATTATATAAAGTACCCCAACTAGATATCTCCATACTAGTGAACTTAGATAAAGATTATTGTATTTTAAATGAAAATAGGTCGTAATAGTGACCCAATGTAAAGATGTTTTCAATTGTTCATCATGAACATTTAAATCATTTCATTTAAACTCAATTCTCTTGCATATATTTATATATGCTTAATTTAAGTAGACATGAACAATCAAAAATTTTATGTTTTTATGAAATAAAAGATAGTATAAATGATTAAATAAATTTTATATTAATTTTAATTTCAGTGAAATAAATACAAATCTTAATGTGTGAGATCATTAGATGAGTTTGTATGGAGTCTCGAAGTATGAGAGCTTCAAGTAATTGTACTTGTTGAAACATGTATATAAAACACAAGATATGAACAATATTATCGATATATTGAAAAATATTACTTGAGTTGAGTCGCAAACAAGGCCGCTCTCTTTAAGACATTTCATGACTCTACCCAAAATTGTGCAAACAAATACAGGCTCATTGTCCCGAAGATAAAACAGCTCAGAATCCTTTTTCTATTTCAAAGCTTCACTAAACTGATGGAGTCCAGAATGCTACACCTTTTAAAATATTTATGTTGCTCTAAAAACTGAAAAACAATTTTGTATATTCTTCTATTGAGTTTGCTACGAAGAACAGTTTCTGAGTTGTTTAAAACTGAGATATATAGCTTTCTTTTTATGCCACAAAAAATGAACATGCGTGCAATGTTCATAAAGAAAACGTTCATATAATAAAATTGTTCCATAAGACTCAAGCTAGGTGGATGAAAATGGAATGAAACGGACAAAAAATAATGGTCACAATAATGGAACAAAGCTGTCAAAAGAATAACGATCACAATATGGGTGACTTAGTTTGAATAAGATCAAAATTTCTTATTGTTCGAAAAATAATTTTAATAATGAAATTTTTTCAAAAAGATAAGGTGCTACTTCACTTCACACGCACATATGCACTGGCACACGTACTCATACTCGGCTCGGCTAGGTACTTCCTGTCGGAGTGACGGCTGCAGCACACGCACGTCGGATGTATAGACCCACAATTGCCTAGGTCCTTTCCCCTTCCAAAGAAATGGGTTCCCCTTAGGGCCCCATCCTATTTGTAAATCATTTTCTATATAAACACTTCCTAAGGGATGTAGAAAAACAATATGGGACAAACCTTTTGAGAGAGTAAAATTATGCACTTTTTCTCATCAATTTTTTTATTATTTAAATTCACACTATTTCCAACAATCTCCCAATTGAATTTTATATAAAAATAGTTTTCATTGAGCAACCGATTAATTAAAAATATAAGATTATGCATCAGCAAAAGACATCTATCAACTTGAACCTTTGCATAGTATTAATGCTTTAGAATATTCAAGAGTAACCCGTAATTTTGAACTCTATCTCTAACAACATTACACACGTAAAATTTCCAAGGTGTATTTCAAAAATCACATGCTTTACAGTCATGCACGTGTATCCTAGTATAATGAATGCTCTAGTAAATTTTGCCCAAAAGTTTCATAGGGAGCAGCCACAGTTTCACATGCACATAGATAAGTCTATCAAGATTACTTCTATAGTTATGTACTCCACTCCATATAGAGTATATAACTCATCTAGAATTAATAATTAACTCATACTTTCTATCGCTTCATGACTTCGTGCTTCTAAGAATATAGAATGGGACTTCATAATAGCATGATTTATCTCATATCACTTCATGACTTGTTATTACCCATTGAACTTATTTCTTGGGATTTGTAGTCTATAAGTTGGGTTTCCATCATGAGTGACTCTTCATTCTAAGGACATCAGTCTCATTCCTTTCGAGGTTTTGAAAACCTTCTCTCTTTCTAATCCTTTCATCAAAGGATCAGCCAAATTTTCATCAATACGTATATGATCTACTCTAACAACTCATGTAGAGATAGATTCCCTAAAAGTATTATGCTTACGATGTATCTTTCGTCTCATGTAGTTGTAATAATAGTTCTAAATCTTTACAATAGTTGTGATACTATTCCAATGGATCAGGATAGTTGGTATCGGTCTTTCCCATAAAGGGATCTCAGCTAACTAACTTCTTAACTAGCTTACTTCTTTACTAGAAGTAGCTAGTACTATCATTTTAGACTCCATCGTAGATTGAGCCAAAATTTTCTATTTCTTAGACTTCTAAGAAATAGCTCCACCAATAATGCTAAATATATAACAACTAGTTGCTTTGGAGTCTTATGATAGGGTGTTCCAATTAGCATCAATGTATCCTTCTAGAATATTGGGAAACTTCTTATAATATAATCCAATGTTCATACTTCTCTTAAGGTATCTCATGACCCTTTCAATTTCATTCCAATGCCTTATTTTAGGTTAGATGGTAAACCTATATAGTAGTCCCACAACATAAGTTATATCTGGCCTAATGCAGTCATTAGCATAATGTAAGCTACCTATGATGCTCGCACACTCAATTTTTCAAACACTATCTTCGATGTTTTTGAACAAATTTACACTAGGATCATGAGGAGTATATGCAGGTTTACAGTTAAAGTAATTATATATTTCTTTAAGATCTTCTCAATGTAATGAGATTGATATAGAGAAAGCGATTTTTTTAGACCTAGTAATCATTATACCAAGGATTACACTCGATTCTCCGGGGTCTTTCATATCAAAGTTAACACATAACAAAATTTTATCATTATTCACAACATGAATATTTGACCCAAAAATTTTCATATCAAAGTTAACACATAATAAAATTTTGTCATTATTCACAACATGAATATTTGACCCAAAAATAAGCATGTCATCCATATTATAGTGTAAATGTCATTTTCTGATTTATAATAAATGCATTTGTCACTTTCATTCATTTTGAATCCATGTGAGATAGCTAGATTATCAAATTTTTTATGTCATTGCTTAGGTGCTTATTTTAGATCATAAAAGGATTTATCTATTTTACCAACTTTATTTTCTTAACCTGGGACAGCAAAGCCCTCAGATTGGTCCATATAAATATCTTCTTCTAAGTCACCATTTAAGAAGGCATTTTTAACATCCATTTGGTACACTACTAAATCATGGATAGTTTCAAGAAAGAAAAGAACATGCATGGAAGTTATTCATATAATTGGTGAAAAGGTATAAAACAAATCTAAATTTTATTTTTTCCTATGCCTTTTGGATACAAGACAAGCTTTGTACTTTTCAATAGTATCATCATATTTTAATTTTTTCTTTAGTATCCATTTACATCCTATGATTTTACAACCAGGAGGTAAGTCAACTAAATGCCAAGTTCTATTATACTCAAGAGAGTCCAATTCATTATTTATGGCTTCTTCCCATAAGTTGGTATCTAAAGAAGATAAGGCTTCTTAAAGAGTTTGAGGATCTTCCTCTAAGGTATAAGAATAAAATCAGACCCAAACTCCTTAAAAGCTCAATCTCGTTTACTTCTCCTAATTTTCGTGTCTAATTTATCATTTTGTTCACTAGTTCTAGTTATAAGTATACTAATAGAATATGAGTCCCCACTATTATTCAATTTAAAGGGAAACCTATGTTCAAAGAAGTCAACATCATTTGATTCTATAACTACATGATCATTTAAATCATAGAATTAATAAGCTTTACTATTCATAGCATATCCTATGAACACATATTCATATGCTCTACTAGCAAGTTCATTTCTTTTAGGATTAGGGATCCTAACATAGATTAAACAACCCCAAGTTTTAAAATAAGTTAAGTTAGGTTTCTTATTTTTCAAAATTTCATTTGGTGAAATTTTACTAGTAGATTTAGGCATTCAACTTAGCACATATTAAACATTTAATAAAATTTCACCCCACCAATGGGAACCAGCACCAGAGTTTAATAAAATTGCAAAAATTTATTTAGTAAAAGTTTTATTTTTTCTTTCAACTTTCCCATTCATTTCTAGAGAATAAGGTGCAGTATTTTCATAAATTATTCCATAAGTTTTATAAAAAAAATTGAAAATATTTGAATCATATTCAGTGCCTCTATCACTTCAAAATCTTTTTATTTTTATTTTAAGTTGATTTTAAATTTCAATCATTAATATTTTAAACATGTTGTTGCGTGTTTTTCAACACACGAACTCGTGCAAGTATACACGGTCACAAGTAATAATATGATAAGTAAAATATCGTTCCCACAGAGATTTGTTACTAGTATTCGTTAATTATTAAAATTATTTCAACCTAATTTTATCCAAACAGTCGATAATTTGATGCAGTTTGACTACTAACTTTTATAACAGATTGCAAGAAAATTCTAGGATTGCAGTTTCACCAAATTAATCCACTTGAATCGCTATATTTTATCTTGATTTATGTTATCGTGTTTTAAGTTGTTAACCAAGAACTCCTAATCTATCCATATATCTCTTCCGAGCTCCATACAGAAACATCAAGTTAAAATGATTCACTATATTCCTATGCGAATTAAATTCAACCAGATTTATTAAGTTCTGAGTTCTCTATCAGTTACACATACAATAAAAGTATATTTCTATCTCTTATGTATATACGTTATTTCATCACGAGCAGCACACAAAAATGCCTTTTTCAAGTTTATTTAAATGTCACATATCAATTAATTAATCTTCCGATAATTAAAAGCATTAAATACAGATAAAATAAACAACTTAAAACAGTCCCATAAATCATTCAAAAATATTTAATTCAAATTTCATAATTTACGCTACACTGCAATCCCAGAACAAATGTATTAGTTCATAGCAGAATTTAAAATTACAACACAACAAAAATATAACATTGCAGAGAAAGAAAATTAAAAGAAAATAGATAAGAAAAAAAAACTCTTTCACGATTCCTCAATGAAAAATAAATTTCATCCCTTTTCTTCTTCTTTGTTGTCTTCTTTCTCTGTAATTTCCCTAAGAAAATACCACATAAAATGTTAAATTAATACACTGCGTGTTTTGTGTAACACGCAGACAAGAAAAAAGAAAAATAAAAATGCTACAAGGAAGAAAAACTTGCAAGAACTGCTAGTTTTCTCCCAAAATTTTCGAAAGAACAAAAGAGAAGAAAAAATGGAACTTCAAACTGAGCTGAAAAGAAACAAAGAAAAAAAAAACATCTTCTTGTACGCGTATCCCACAAACATATATCACTTCATTTTTTTTTTTTCTATTATTTTATTTTTTTTTTTATTTTTTTTTAATTTTTTTATTATTTTTTATATCATTAGTGGGAGACAAGCTAGCACGCGTAACAAACATTCTGCCAATTTTTTGAATTTTTTTTCTTTTTCCGCATGCCACGTGTCGCGCTCTGATTGGCGGACACAATTCGCGGGACACGTGGCAGCTTTTCATTGGACGTTAAGCCGGGCGCATGAAGAACGCGTCGCAGGCGATTTCTCCGGAATCTGAAATGTGTAACGGGTGGAAAGTGGCGGGGGATCTGCGTTTTTATTTCACCAAAAGCATGCCACGTGTCACCATGTTATTCGCTGGAATATTTATGAGACACGTGGCTGGCCATTTTCCGTTTGAAGAGTGAGGGTGCACGCCGCTTGTATGGACCGCGTCACACAGGATTGTTAACACGAGCGGCTCGGTGCGCGACAGCTTGGATGGACGCGCTTCAATCTGGACCGTTGATCTGATCCAACGGTCAGCGACCGCCTCGGGAATCTGCGCAGCCGACATGTGGGCCCCACTCTGACGCCGGCCTGCGCGACACGTGGGACCCACTGGCACGCCGAGCCGCGTGAAAGGAATATCTCTGTTCCCAATCGCTTTTGTCGAGCTTGATGGACACGCGCGCATCTGAGCCGTGGATACTTTGATCGGACGGTCCACGTTTGGCGAAGTCGGCTACTGCGCGTGGTCTTCATCTCCCCACTGCGAAAATTAATCTTTTATTAATTGTATTTTCACCCACAAATATATTTCAAATTACATTTTAAACTTTCTTAAATTACAATTTAGCCCTTTACTAATTTTAAATTAAATTTTTAAACTTTTAATAATTACAATTAAGCCCAAATTTAATTTAAATTATATTTTTGATTTATATAAATTGTAATTAAGAAAATATATTACCATAAATTATATTTGTGGACAAAAATATGAAATTAAGTGTATTTTCGATACAAATTATTTAATTTTATTAAAAATACATTTTTAGCAAATAAAAGGAAAATATTAATTTATTTAACAAAAATTAATAAATATTAAACGAACATAGCAATTATCATTACTAAAATTGATGCAAATAACTGTATAAAATACAGTTATCACATGTCAAATACTTCTATTTTATTTTTCATTAGATATACAAAAGTGTAGTCTGAACAATCATCAATAAAAGTTATAAAATAGCTTTTTTTCATTTCTTGTTAAAATACTATTAAGTTCACATATGTCAAAGTGTATTAAATCTAAAGGTTCAGATTCTCTAACTACTGATTTATGTGAACTTATAGTTATTTTAGCTTGATTGCAAAAGTCATATTTTTCAAAATCATTAAAAGATAATTTAGGAATTAATTATAAGGTACTCATGTTCTTGATTATGCGTTTATTGACATGACAAAGTATAGCATGCCAAATATTAAAAGAACTTAACATATAAGTAGAAGAAGAAGCTTTATTAATTTCAACATTCAATTTAAACATGCCCTCAGTGGCGTACCCTTTTCTAAAAAAACATTATTCTTAGTTATTGTATACAAATCAACTCCTATAGTTTGAGTAAGCTCAACTTTGTTAAGAAGATAGCCCAAAATTAAGTTCTTTCTCGTCTCTAGAGTATGCAGAACATCCTTCAAAATGATAGTCTTTCTAGAGGTAAATTCAATTCCACTTTACCAGTACTAGCAACTTTAGTGGAATGGGAGTCACTTAGTAGCACTTTCTTATCCTCCAACATGGAATAGGAATTGAAATGTCACGATCATAGCAAATATGGAAAGAAGCACCAGTGTCCTATTATTTTAAACATCACTTACTCTATGTACGGTTGTGCCTCATTATTATTTACCAAAATGATTCGATGTGCTTTTTCCCATCAAGTGCGATCAATAAACAATTTCTTACTTCCACCAAGCATAGGGTTACCTACTTGGATCATGTGACGTTCTAATAATAAATTGTGCGTAGGATTCCCAATTTTAGTGTAACCACTAAAGTATTCAGAAGAAAACTCAATGGCCTCTTCAGCAATGTAGCGGTCCACCATGCATTCTTCATATTAAGGACTTGCATATATCTCTCAAAAGGATACATCCACTTAAGTAAGTAAGACTACACAATTGAACCTCTCGAACTAAATGAACACACAAGTGAATCATTATATCTAAGAAAGAAGGAGGAAATATTTTTCAATTAGACACAAAGTCTCTACAACATCCTTTTGTAAATAGTTTAACCCGCCAATTGATATAGATTTCTTGCATATTGTATTGAAGAATGAAAAATTATGAATTATTGATAATCGAACATGATTTGGAAGAATTGATCTAATAGAAACTGGTAATAACTGTTGCATTAAGATATGATAGTCATGTGATTTCAATCCATAAAGTTTCTTATCAGTGATAGAAACAAAATTTCTTAAGTTGGATGAGTAACCATCAGGAACTTTCATACCCATCAAACATTTACAAAACACACCCTTCTCTTTTGTTGACATTGTATATGATACTAGTGGCACGTATGTTCAATTCTTATCATTTTCCACCCTTGGTGCCAATTAGGTCGTATGCCTAGTTTCTTTAAATCCAGTCTTGCTTTAATTCCATCCTTTGTTTTTTCTAGGTATATTAAGTAAAATACCAATCAAGCTCTCACATACATTTTTCTCAATGTGCATGATATCTAAGATATGACAAATGTGTAGGTCTTTCCAATAAGGTAATTCCCAAAATATTGATTTTTTTATTCCAACAACCATGGTATACTGATTCAAACTCTTTTCATTTTCACCCATTTCATTAGTTGACCTCTTTCGTTTCCCTACCTTAGTGAGTTTTTTTCATCTTTCCATATCATTTGAATGTCATACCATTTAATTGCCTTAATTTCTGAACACCTAGTAAAGGTTGGGTTGCATGATCATGATCTTCTTCAAGATTGAACGGTTTCTTTTGGTATCTAAACTTGTGTCCAGATGGCAAAAATCTTATATGTCTTCTATAAGACATCTTTCGTCTGTGAACAAGATAAGTTGCAGAAGTTCCATCACTACATATAGGGCATCCCTTGTAACCTTTTGTTGCATGTCTTGATAAGTTTTCATAGGCAAGAAAATCATTAATTGTCCATAAAAGGACCCCCTTCAAGTTAAAGTGTTCTTTTTTATATGCATCGTAAACATTTACACCATCATTCCACAACGTCTTTAAATCATCTATTAGAGGCTGCAAATATACATCAATATCAACATCGGGTTGTTTCGGTCTTGAGATCAATAATGTTAACATCATGAATTTTCTTTTCATACATAACCAGGGAGAAAGGTTGTATGTTACCATAATTATTGGCCAACAACTATATCTACTACTAAGGAAACTACGTGGATTAATTTCATCAGCAACCATGACAAAACAAAGATTGAGCAGATCAGATGCAAATTAAGGAGATAAATTATCTACTACTTTCCAATTTGGAGAATCACAAGGATGACGTAGCACCCCATCATCAGATCGATTAATTGAATGCCAAGTCAACATCTTTGATGTCTCTTTACTTTTGAACAACCTTTGAAAGCGAGGAATCGGAGGAAAGTACCAAAGAACCTTTGCAGGCACGCCTTTCTTATGTGTTGTCTCATTTGTACCATGCTTCCATCTTGATTCTTTACACATCGAATAATCATCTAATGTCTCATATTCTTATCTATAAAGAATGCAATCATTTGGACAAGCATGAATCTTATGATATTCTATGCCAAATCGACTAAGAGATTTCTTCACTTTATACATTGAAGATGGCAATTCAATACCCTTAGGAAACATATCGACTAGTAGATTTAGTAATTCTATGAATCCCTTCTCAGAAAAACCATGTTTTGCCTTCACATTGTACAAATGAACCAATCCCTACGGTTTAGTGTATTTTTTGGATTCTGGATACAATGATTTTTCGGCATCTTTTACAAGTTTTTTAAAGGTTTTGGTATCTTCTAGAAGTTTTTTAAAGGTTTCGGTATCTTCTAGAAGTTTTTTAAAGGTTTCGGTATCATCCTCACGTAGTTCATCTTCCACACCATGAAACATATTTTCTGTCTGTACATTATGATAAGATGTATGTAATTCACTCACATTCTTATTTATCTCTTCCCCATGAGTATTATCAATATTTTCTCCATGATAATACCAACATTTATAGCTCAAAAGAATACCACTATGCATAAAGTGATACTTAACCTTGTCAAATTCATGAAATCGTTCATTTTTACATTTAACACATGGGCATCGAATCATACTAATTCCATTATTACTATTTCTACAAACAAATCCCATGAAACTTTCAACTCCAGAAATATAGTCTTGCTCAATTCTACACTTCGACATCCAAGATTTGTCCATTTTCTATTAATGACATTAATTAAGCATATTAATTATGTATCTAATCAATATATTTTAAGTATTATTATATATAAATTCTCTAATTATTAGAATATATACCAAAACATCTATAATACAAAACATTTATCATTTTAATCATTTTACAATTGTATTACTTTTACTTAATAAAATATAATTATTTATATGGAAATAAATTTATCCACGTACGGTAAATATTATAGTCCCTCAAACCCACAACTTACAGATATTATTTCCACATAAAATAAACCAAACATATAATAACAAGCATAATACAAAACATACATAAATAAAAAGTTTATACAAAAAATAAAACAAACTGAATAATAAGTGCGTAGGATTAATAGAAATACTTACAAGAGTAAATGAAGTGACTAAATGAAGGAAATGAAGAAAAAATGAGTGTTTTGTAAGTGAGAATAAGTGAGAAAATGAGTATTAAAAATTTGAGTATTTCACTCAAAAAAATAGGGGATCTGAAAGATAATGAGAAGAGGAATATAACCCACAAAACAACGTTAGAAATGATGGTCGGAGGTGGTCAGAAAACGAGAAAGAGTGGAGGGTGAGCTCGATTTTGGGCGAAGGGTTGCTACACAAATTGAAATTTGGAATTCTGTTGGTGAAGAAGAGAGAAGAGAAACGGTAATAAACGCGTGCATAGCATCAATTTTCCACGTCAACTGATGCTATCCACGTGTGTAGTGTCTGTTCGTCCCGTCAACTAATGCTATCCACGCAGTTTAAAATTAAAATTTTTTTAGGTCAATTATTATTTTATTTGAACTCTTTAAAATTTAATTTGAATATATATATATAGTATAAAAAAAGAAAAAAAATAATTTTAAAATAATATCCAAACAAATACACAAAATTATATAATTTTAAAAACTTAAATTGTCTAATATATATATATATATATAACTTAAATTTTAAAGAATCAAATAAAATAATAATTGACCAAAAAAAAATTGTACCTAAAAAAATTTCCATTGTAAACTATATTTTTTAATTAAAAAAATACACGTAGGACGTAGCATAAGTTCATTACGTCAATCGACGCTACATTGATGAACCGACGCTACGTCCTATGTGGATAGCGTCGGTTCTGCACCGAATTGACTTTACATATCGATTTAAATACCCCTTTTTGTAGTAATGTAATAATCTCTTTCTCTATTCTCTTTATATTCCAATCAATTATTTATTTGTCAATTAATTGTTTTCTTGACATAGCGTCGGTTCTACACCAAATCGACTTTATATATCGACTTAAATATATTTTTTTATAGAAGGGTAATAATCCCTTTCTCTATTCTCTTTATATTCCAATCAATTATTTATTTGTCAATTGATTGTTTTCTTGATTTTAAATTGCTTGCTTCTTGTTAATTAAATGCATGAAAATATGCATTTCTACCCGAACCAATTCACCCATCTTGGGTTTCCTCGATCCTCACTTTCAAAGGAGCAATTTTTTATATCAAGTAATGAAAAACCCGAGGCCATAGGTCGCACATATGGCCTCGGTTATATAAAAACTGAGGCCATAAGAGGGTACCTATGGCCTCGGTTATTAAGAAACCGAGGCCATAAGGGGTACCTATGGCCTCGGTTAAAAACCGAGACCATAGGTTATGACTTTTGGTCTCTCTCACTTAGGCCTCGGTTCTTATAACCGAGGCCATAGGTCTATGGTCACGGTTAAAAACCGAGGCCATAAGCACATATTGTAGTAGTGTAATACAATCATAAATGTAATAAATAATTATTGTTTAAAATAATAATAATAATTTTTTAATTTATAATTAATTATTATATTAGTTATAATAATATTATTACTTGTGAAAAATAATATTATAACTTATAATAAATAATTTTTTTCCTTCAAAATTACATCCATTACAATTAACGATTGATGTTGAGCTGTTAGAGCACATCCACTGGATTGCATTCACATCCGTGGATTTACATATTTATACATTTTATTTATAATATTTAAATATAATTTATTATTTTTAAAATATATTTATTATCAATCACATTTTTTTTTATATCTAGGTATTTATTTTTTATAATCTTCTAACACTAATAACAATGAATATAACTTGCATTCAATGAATTGATGTGTACCCTTGAACTTAAGTGCGATCATTTTTAAATGTTAAAATTATAATTATATTCTCTTAATTCAACCTCAAAAAATTTAATTTTTCACCGACTAAAATTTTAAATATTTTTCTCTCTTCTTCTCCATCTTAATTTTTCTTCCTACTTTTTTTAATGTTCCCTTTTCTTTGAGTTTCTTCTACCAAGGTAAGTCTGCTTATTTAGTCCTCATCGTTATTGTTCATAAATAATCTATTATTTATGATCTTAGAGTTTTATTTTATCAAATTTGATTTTATGAAGGTATATATTAGATATTACTAAGAGTTTTGTGTACTTCTTTTACCTTCAAATTTACAAAATTTCATCAATATTTTATTAGATATAAAAATTTATTAATATATTTCTTCAACAATCATGGGTCATAAGAATCACTTTTGTGAAGATTTCAAGTTTTACCTAAAAACAACATCAAATAAGTATCATGATTTTATATTTTCTAAAAATATATTATTGTATCAATTAAATTAAATATGGTTAAACACTCAAGTAAAGAGTAATATAGAGGGAACAATGAAGGCTAAATATCCCTTAGATTTATTAGGTGTATTGCTGATAACTAATTTTAGTTTTCAATTTGATACTGTGATGTATCTCAAAAATAAAAACCAATCTTTTTAAAATATTTTTCTTATCACTAATGCAATTCTCCAATATTATTATAACAAAATTGTAGTTATCTCTTATTTTTAATTTTTTTTCTTTCTATAAGTATCTTAAGGAATTTAATCCGAGTCTAATATGAGGATGTAATCAATTCAAATGAATTTAAATCTAAGCATATCAATTTTTTTCAATTTAAGATAAGGTTTGATTGATATTGGAATTCATTTATAAATTATTATTATTTAAAAAATATGATATATGTAGCATTCAAATTTTATATTAGTATATTTCTACCAAAATTTATTATTCATAATCACAACTAAGAAAAAATTAGAAGTATGCTTGGATAATTATTAAATTATTATAGAGATTAAAATTTATATTTATTTTTTAAAACTAAAATAATAATTTAATATAATTGTAGAGTATAATATTTAAATATAATATATTATAAAATAAAAAATGTATTCATTTATAATTTTAATTATAACTCAGTCCAGATTATATTATAATGTATTATAAAATCTATTATTTCAAATTCAATCTAAAATCGTACAAATTATATACTTTTCAATCTGAATTCAATTTAATTACATAATATGCTAATCCAATTCAATTTGAATTCATTAGATTGGATTATATTCATAAATTTGATCAAAATGGTCAAATTATTTATTATATATATTCTCAACAACTTCTTAATATTATTCAAATATGTACAATTTTATAATAATTTACTTGGATATTGCGATGGGAGAGTTTAGAAATGAACACATAATACTAAAATGTATATCAATCTCTATATCATGAATTACAAGTAAAGAATCCTTATATACTAATGACTAAACTTGGTGAATAAGTTTATATTAGCTAGGCAACTTAGTAAACTAACGTAAGGATTACAACATTTGAGTATACCACTTGTAACTAACTTTAAGTAGCATATAATAGTTTAATATCCCTTCTCAAATTGACATTTGTAAAATTGATGGTAGCAGAACAACTGTCAATTTGACCTATAAAGACTAAAATGGAGAGAACACTACGTAATCCAACATGCGCTCATGTGAGAGCAAATAATATGGAAATGCAACAATATCTAAGTGATCCAAAACACTAGCCCAAAAAATGGAAAGTCATGAAGATTAAGTTATCCGCAACATTAGTCGAAGAGAAACCAGAAAAGGCAGCTATAAGCATAAACCAATAAGACTGAAACCTTCGAAGACTAAGTTATCCATATCACTAGTCAAGGAGAAAATAGAATAGGCATGTTTAAGAAAATGCCAAAAATGCTCAGATCCTAGTCTTAATGAATTAGAAGAAACATGAGGAGAAACTAAAGTAAAGCTCCTACTCTTAAATTACTAAGATGAGCAAAACATAATTACTTAAAATAGAGCAAGAAATTTGGAGAATGAAAAATTCTCAACAAAATGATAAGAGGTGAAATAGAATTGATCTTATCAAAAGATTAATCGTCAATTCTTGATAATAAAAGGATGGTGAGTGGAAGTCCACATGCATAAGACAAAGAACACCATAAACATATTTGGTTTTTGTCTTTCCATTTTTTTAATTTATTGTTGAAACAAACCCAATAAGGTTGAAGAAAGGCCTATTTCTAAGTTGCCCTTCAAAGAAAACTAGGCCCAAAAAATAAAGCCCAATTTGAGATTACAACTCAAAGGAAAAACCAAGCCTAAATCTGTCGAAGCAAGGCCCACTTCAAGGTTATCAAATGCTGTCCATTTAGTGACACAATGGTCCAATTTCAACAAAGCCCAATAAAAGTGCTTCCTCTTCTTTGTGGAGTTTTCTCTTAGGCAAAAATTCAAAGACAATGAAACCTAATAACCACCAAAGACCACTAACACAACACTTGGTTGTACCAAAATATTCAAGTGCTAAATGCCAAAGAGAAATCTTCCAAGCTCAAAGATCATCCCCAACCACCAAGGAACACTAGAGAACCCTAAGAACATACTTTGGTTATCAATGAAGAAATGCTCAATCTTCATATTTTGAACATCAAATGCAAGAAAATAGTCCACTCTAACCTTAGAATAATAGGCTCTTGTGGATTCTATCGGCAAAAATATGACGATTGTGAATATCAATGGTGCTTGCACTGGTTATTTTAGTAACTCAAAGATTGTTGGCACCTTCATGAGTTACGTTAAGGTCGAGTTTAATGAAAATGAACTCGTCCTTAGCAACTCATATCCATAGTCCAATCTTAACCTCCATCCTATGAATAGCATCAATGCTCAGTTTTCCACTCCAAGCTTTACAAGATTCGAATCACTCTTATCAATCCAAAGGTGCTTGAAGTACAAAGGTGAGTTGAAGAACTCAGGTTAGTATGTAATTCAAAGCAAATGATGGTGATTTGAATATATTAGTTTACATTTGATTGATCAATGGACCACTCATTCCTAATGACATTGCGAAAATTCATATTGTTCTCATACAACCTAACAAGATCACACAAGCAAGAATACAACAGATGTTAGAGGCCAATGATTCTATGATCTCTTCAATGACTCATATTTTAGTGATTAAGATATCTCCTCAAAATTGAAGTGATATGATGCAACTCTTCAAGATGAGAGGTAGTCTTGATACACACTATTGACACTACCAATCTAATTTTGACCAATAAAGAATCTATGAAATTGATGTTGATCAATTTAATTTCGAGTTGATACCAATTAATATCAAAAAATTGTAAACCTCCTCTTTTACTAAAAGATTGAAATGTATCATAATGTGATTCTCAAAATCAATGAAGCTTAGAGCTTCTTAAGCTCTAATAGCATACTTAAATATTGAGATGGGAGAATTTAGGAATGAACACATAATACTAAAATGTATATTAATCTCTAAAAGAGTCCACAAACTGATACATAACTAAAGCAAGGAGATAAAGACTCATAAAGGACTCGTCCTCACAATCAACGGAAAAGAAAAAAACTTAAAATAGAACAATCAATAGAAGTAGTGATAATATAATATCGAAGAAGTAAAAAGCTTTCAATAACATATATTACACGATGATTGGAAAATAGATATGTAATATAAAGGCATTCTAATTAGAGTTTAAATGATAATATGTTATAACATAAACAATTTAAACTCAAATTATACTAGTAAACACCATAGTATACATAACACACGATATAATAAGGTAAACTCATATAGAGACCGTATTTACATAGTAACATCCTCGGGTTGCTTAAGGAAATCACTTATCAGCAAACAATTCACTAATCAATTAAACAACTATAACTTTGAAAGAAATAAAACCACTATTATTTCAATCAGTCGGGACCTCTGTCTGAACTAGCTATTGTTCTTTTATTTTCTACTTCTACAACAACCTGGTTTGACACACGAACCTAGCTTTTCTCCATAGCTGACACCACCCAGTGTGGTGTGATAAGATACCACATAATACTAATGTGTAGAAAAATCTAACACAACCCTTGAATACTACATACACATAGATATACTTACCCATTACATGAAAAGAGTAACTCTCACTATTCTATGCTGACACAAATGTATCATAATTACTAAAGAACTTTAAAGATAATTAGTGAATATAGAATTTGAACCAATAGAAATTTTGACAAGGTTTCAATATATTTTTCAAAATAATTAAACAGTTAATAAAAGGGTATTTATAACACTTGGTCGGCCACCTTGTCATAAACCTCTTCAACCATCTTACACCTTGCCAAGGGTGGCGGCGAGGGGTGATGGAAAAGGGTGGTGATGAGGTGCCAAAAAATAATTTTTGGTTTACAAAAATGCCGAGTCAAATTCACAAATATCCACACCCAAAATGAATCAAAAATTGCCACTCTTAACCTAGTATGTATGCTAAAACAAACAACCCTATGGTGTATAAAAAGCATGCTTTTAATCATAATGTTCTTAACTATGTGCATGTATATTTTATTGATCTGTATTAATTAACCTTGCACAAAGGAAGATAGAACAATGAGTAAAAGTAAACAAACACCATGTTTTGTACACGAGAAATCAGCACACAGAAATATATTACAATAGGACTTATAATCTCCACCTTTGGCTTTCCTATAAAAACACTACACTCCTAAATACATACTCACATCTTATCATGAGATGATCATGAAGATACATAAATATGTTTGTTCCCATGAACAAAACATCAATGCACACCCAAACCTAAAAGACACACCTAAACCAAGTACATCCATCTTGTGCGTTCCATTAATTTTCATGTAATAACTCATCCATTTTGCCACTCTGAAACACGATGATCTCAACCCCACTGCTCATAGCACACATGAAGCTTGAATACGTGTAACAAACACATTTCCCATGAACTTGTCATGCAAAAACAATGTATAGTATAACCACATACTATCGTGTTACCCTTACACAAGTAAACATGATAGGCAAACACTACAACCAAAAGTACACAAACTCTTTGACTTTATACAAAATTCCCTCTAAATGTATACAAGTTACGCAAATAAATGGCAAAAAGGCCAAAAAGCATAATTGTGCACAGAAACTTCTCCCTTTTTTGTTAAAAAAGTCAAAGAAAAATCCCTATATGAAGAAGAGAAAGTATACGAATTGAAAATATTTCTAATAATAATGCAACAATATAAATAGACACACCTTCATATAAAACAAAAGCATCTACATAAAAAGTCAAAGAACAATAGTGTCCTTAGATTAAACAATACGCTTAATGTAAAGATTTGCATGGCTATCAATCCATGATGCATTCATGTATGGGTATGACTAGATTTTAATTACATGCTCAGTGTGTGTTGTGCTAAACTTATTTACTTTATACGCCATCAAGATATGTTTATATGAACCAAGCAAATAGAAATATAGACTCAAACTGTACCAAACTTCATAAGTTGACATTTAGTCACTCTCTCTACTAATGTAAGTGTTAACTCAAAAGAGATCAATAGGTCTTAGGTTTAGGTAAGGGTAGGCTTGTAATGATTGGCTTAGGTTAGGGCATGAGAGTTATGATATTTTTAGGCTCAAACACATCTTTGACAAACCAAACACAAACCTTTGGCGTCAAGTCCATAAAAACATATACCCTCAAATATGGGATCTTTTCTCTTCACTTCTTCAAATTCATTCATAAGAATGATGTTGTGAGAACAATACATAAAATTCAGTAATTTATGCACCCCTTCTTTTTCATTCATTTTCCTTTACTTTTCTTTCCCATACTGCTTTTTTTTTTAATTCTCAATACTTCATTTTACTTTTCTTTTCTCCATCTCCTATTTTTTTATATTATAATCCAAAAATATAAAGCAAACATTCGCATAGCAAATAGGTTTGACAAAGAGGGTACATGGTAAGTGATGGGCAAAACCGGCATCGTCGATCCTACCAATACTTTGGTTTTATATTTATAAAACTCTTGTAAGTGCATGAATCATTTCGTAGAAAATGATAAGTATACTCCCAAGGTCGATCTAAGGAAGGAATATATGTGGTTTTTAATTTATTATTCAAACTTTTAAAAACAAAATTAAATCCTAAACATGTTGTCACGATATTTGGGTTTTTGTGTTTTTTTACCTAAGAACATAAAAATAAACATAGATATAGATTCAATAAACATTTATGCAAATTTTATCTTTTATAATAGTGGAGTATTTATGGATATAATAACTAAGTTAATTATGCTTACTCATATTATTTAGGTTATTAAAGATATAAATTGATATTTATTGATTCTCTCTTTTTTATATGAATACCACATTTGGTTGGGTTAGATATTCTTTGTTAACTAAACAAATCAATTAACACCTATGGGTGGGGTTGATAACTAATTTGGTTAATTAAATTAATTCATTTTTCTAAAAGATTGAAAATGAACCATTTAAATGACACCTTTGGTGGGGTTAGACAATTTAAACTTTATTCAAGGTGTCCAAATTAAACCTAAGAATTTAATTATCCGAGTACTAACTTTCAAGTTTTAAAACCACTACTGAAAACATGTTGTCAATACATTTTCAGATAATAATTCTTATAAAAACTTTTGAAATAGAGCTTCACTCTAACTACCGGGCGATTGTACCAACAAATAAAAGAGCACTACTCTAAATTAGACCGGACAACTAAACCTTAAAATCTAATTTTCATATTTAAGTTTGTAATGAAAAATAATATATTTCTCTCTAACATTCTTAATATAAAATCTTGAATAAAAATAAAATCAATTCATTTTAGAGATTTTTATCTATTTAATATTTTGCAAGCATAATAACGTTATTATTATATCATGTTTACAAACAGCTAACAAAGTTAAATTTAATCACAGACAAATTAAATATAACATGTCAAAATAAAACATAAAAAATAACTGTAAAGAAAATAAAATCCTTACACTACTTTGATGTTATTCCTATTGTTGGAAAACCTCCAAACGGAATTTGCACTTTGATTTATTGAATCAAAAACCAAATAAATTACAAAAACATAATTAGTTCTTCTCAAAAAGAGAAGAACTCTAAAACTAAGAAAAATTAACTAAGAAAATCTAAAAACTAAGAAATGGAGAGAAAGAAAGAGAAGAGAAGATGTGTTTTTTGGTGTGATTTGAAGTGAAGAGAATGAGGGTATTTATAGGTGAGGAGAGGAAGTAAAAGTGGGTGAAAAAATGATTTAAAATGGAGAAAACGCAGAGTAGTGAATGATGACGTCATACTGCTGACGTCATGGTGATGTGGGGCGAGTTGACGCGCACGGATGAGGCAGATGGGCGCAGCGGCCCTAGTGGACTGGGCACATATGGGCAGCGGCGCGCACAACCTGAAGCAGGGGCACGCAGAGGTGAGCGCAGAAAGGATCAAGGACGCGCGCAGACTAGGTGTGTTGAATGCGTGGATTGGGCATTGTGCTGGTGTCTCACGCACGTTGCTCGGTGCGGCTAGGCAGTTGCGTGCACGATTTCCTCCTTTTTGACATTTTTGACCTTTTTGACCCATTTTGTCCAATTTTCCATCTTTTTTGACTTTTCCTCATTTAATTTATGAATATATTGGTGATGTATTGCCTCCGATTTTTTTCTTCAGTCTTTAAGTTACTTTTTTAAGCGAAAATACCTAAAAAATAATAAAATTACCCGTGATTCTGAAAAAGATAGATTTATATAAATATATGATAAAATCATATAAATATATATATTTTCAATCAATTAACGTACATAAAATCATGGTAATTTTAGTATTTTTTGAGTACTCATCAGTAAGTGGGATAATTAATTGGGCTTGGATAATAAGCAGGTTCAAAGAAAATAAGGATCAACATAAAGGCTCAAAGAGGGTAAATAAGGATAAGTGAATATTGGTGGTGGCTTGAAAGATTAAAACGATCTAAAGATGACCTAAATTATCTTCCTATACAAGTAGTACTTATGATTTTGCCTTAATAGACACTAAAGTGGATTTTAGAGCATTTTAGAGACATACAAATCATCAAAATAGACATGTGTAACAGAAAATGTTTATTTCAAATAGAATACACAAATTTAACCATATAAACACTTAAGGAATACTCAAATCAAAATAGCTATATTTCAACTTAATTCAAAAGTATGCCAACCTAAAACATCAATGGTCCCTCAACTAAGTTCAATTCACATGTAGAAAATTGAAAACAAGCCAAACAATAAAGAGAAACACATATAAGAATAAAAGAAAACCAAGAAGATAATAATAGCATACGTAGTTCTTTAGGCTCATAAAAATTTGAAGAACACGATAGCATACTTCTTAAGGAGAGAGACAAACACCAATAGACTTCCTTAAAATTAAAACCTTTAAAAGTATAAATGTTTAGTAAAGATATCAACAAGTTTGTGGTCATTATTGATATGCTATAAGGTCAAAGTGTTTGATTCTACCATATCACTTATAAAATGATGTTGAATATCAATATGTTAGGTCTTTGAATGTTGCACTAGTGTTGTCATAATGTAAAAGAAGATTTTTAACCTTTATATTGTAGTCAGATAACATTTATTTCATCCAAAGTAATTGTGAACAACATAATTCAGCAATAATATATCCAGCTTCTACATTTGAGAGAGAAACATAACTCTACTTTTTACTATTCCACGAAATCAAGAAATTTTCCAAATATAAACAACCTCTAGATGTACTTTTTATGTTATCATTACACCCATCCCAATCTGCATCAGAGTATCCAACCAACTCTATAGTAGTATCCCAAGGATAGAAAATACCAACTTCTAAGGTACCCTTGACATAATTGATAATTCCTTTGACTACTGCAAGATGTGATTCTTTAGGGCTAGCTTGGTGTTTGGATATGTCTTACATGTATTTTTGAGGAGAAGAATATGTTAATGCATGTAATTTTGGGGTGAAGCCTAGATGTATTTATTAATTAATGCTTATTTGATGTACATTTTAGGACTAATCCTTGTATGTCTATGTGGACACCCTAAACGATTATCATGTGTATGTATCCTATATATATGTTTAATTCAATACTAAGAGACATCATCATTTAGTGCACATTGATTATGTCTCTCTACTTTCTCTCTCTAAATTAGATACGTCATCCCATATTTTGGCACCTATTATGGGGCTCAAATTTCAAGACACGATCAATAAATTCTGACACCTTTTAATCACTTAAACTTATCAAAAGTTTGATCAAAATGCCACAATCATTGTCAAAATGAGGGTGTTAGAAAGATCTAGGCTAATGGACTTCAGGTCGAGACCAATGGTAACAATGTTCTTGCTTCAACAGAAAGAGTTAGTGAAAATGTGAATGTATATATACAGAAATTCCAACTTAAGGGGTCCAAGCAGTAGGTGTATGTCTCTTGGAAGAGCCTAACTTGGCATAGGAAGAATATTTATTATGGTAGAGCAAGATGTTTGCCTTGAAAAAGAAAATAAAGAAATATAATATAGGAAATGTCCAAACTAAACTTGACATTAGGTTTAAACAATTGGTTTTGAAGAGATAGAGCTAAGTGAATGCCCCATAAGTTTTGTATCTCTCAAATATACAAGCTACAAAGGAATGAAAGACCCTATTTCCCATATATTCCTCTTTAAAACCACCATACTATGCAAATCCTTCTTGGATACCCTACATGATTTAACTAATAAGTGGTTTAGTGACCTGAAGATCAGTAGTATCAATTTGTTTGCAGAAAGGATCAAAATATTTGTTACCTATTATGCCAACAACAAGCCCCTAAAGAAGAACCTCACCAACTATTTTCCATAGTCCAAAATGCGGATGAATCTATCAAAGTGTTTATGAAAAGATTTCACGAAGAAAAAATAGAAAAATTTGGTTTTCCAGACTCCATCATTGTTTAGTAATTTGAAAGATAAGTGTTAAGAAGTTCAGATATCTTTGTCAAACTCATTAAGATGGTACCTCATACCATAGAAGAGGCCTACGATGAAGTGCAGAATTTTGTTAACCTGGAAAGGGATTTGAAGCCAATTAAGAAAGAGACCCTAACCATACCTATGATAGTGAAAGGGAAGGAAAAAAAGAAGTTGATCCTTGCGAGGCATAAGAAAATGGAATACCAGAACAATGAGAGATTTATAGGACACAACTCTTTGAAAAACTTGGCATATGAGGGCACATTCATGATCACTTCTAATAATGGTAAATTGATATTTACTTTAGAGAGCATATTAAAAAGATCATTGAATTGCTTATCTTGTTTGGATTCTTTCAACCGGTGGGGAAAAGGTACTTGCATCTGGTGTGGTTCTATTGTCTTTTGAATTTTGGGAGTGTCAGATGACCCCCCAATGAGTTTTTCAGAAGGCTTGTTAAGTTTAACACTTGTTTCTCCTTTTTGCGAGATTAGAATATCGCCTTCTTTGTTACATGAACTACAAGGTAGTTTGTTAGAGATTTCAGGTAAACTGGTATTGACTACCCTACCACTTCGAAGGGTTCTAACATCTTTTGCTTGTTCTAGTTGACTGGGCAACTTTCCTGGTTCTTTCTTTTGCATTTGTTCAGCCAGTTGCCCAACTTTAGATTCAATTCTTTTAACCGAAGCCTCCATGGTGTTCAACCTTTGATTAGTCATCAATTGGTTGTCATGACTAACTTGAATAAAAGCATTCAAGCTATCTTCTAAGGTTGGTTTAAAATATTGGCTTGGTGGGTAAGGGTGGTTGTAGGTTGGGTGATTATAGGTGTTTGGATGATACTTTTGAAAAGATTGGACTTCCTCTATGGCATCGACACTAGAATCACAAGTATTTGAACAATTATGAGTACCATGCCCAATTGAACAACACACTTCACATACCTCTTGATTTGAAATTTGGTGAGACATGAGGAATTTCACTTGTTTAGTCAATTCAGCAAGTTGCAAGGTTATCTCATTATCAAAGCCGACTTCATTGACCTTTGCTTTCCTTCTACCACCTCTTTGTTGGGAATTAGAACCCAATAGCTCAGAGATTATAGGTTTCCTCTACGGTCTTTTCTCCTACAAAGACCTCCAAAGAAGATTATCAACCATGTATTGACTCTGTAGTGTCAATCCATCGTAAAAGAATTGGTTTTGTAGTCAGAATGGAAAGCTATGATTTTGACATTGAATGAAAAGGAGTTTGAATCGTTCCCAAGCTTCATGAAAGGGCTCTTCATTCATTTGAGAAAATGTTGCTATCTTTGTTCTTAGATCAACAGTCTTTTGATGGGAGTAGAACCTACCCATAAAAATTTCATAGACTGCCTCCCAAGTTTTAAGAGAACCTGACTGTAGAGTAATGAACCATGACCAAGCTTTATCTTTGAGAGTGTAAGGAAAACACCTCATCCTAAGTTGATCTTCATTAATTTCACGTAGTGGAAAGGTTTGGACAATAGCATAGAATTCTCGAATGAAATGCAAAGGGTCTTCATTAGGGATACCGTAAAAGGAAGGCAACAAAGAATAATGAATCTTTTTCAATTCATAATTCCTTGCAGCCTCTTGTAATTGGATGCCGGAAGTTACATTGCCAATGATTGGCATTGTATAGTCTTTCATCTTTTTCCGCCTATCTTCAGCATCTCCCATGGTTGTTTGTAGTTGAAAATGATCCTCCTCCTATTGTGAATCAACATTTTGCTCTTAAAAACAATAGTAGATATCTCTAAAAAAAAGGTGCAAGGAACCTAAATTATTATTATTTTTTTTTTAATTTTAATTTAAACGAAGGGACACAATTTTTGAAACAAACGAATTTATTTCATTTGAATTTTTTTTTTATTACACGCAAACTAAAACAAAGGAAAATACAATAATGGGTGACCTCCCATGTAGGACTAAAATTTATCGTCTTCTAGTAAGACGTTGCTTGGAGATTGCAGAATGAAAAACTCAATGTCTCCTCTTCATTGAATTCATTTAAGTTTCAAATTAGTCTTTGCCTTTTTGCAAATGTTCAACTAACTGTTCAACTTGAACTTCCACCTTTTTGATAGAAGCTTCCACAGAGTCCAACCGTTGATTGGTTTTAGATTGATTATCCCTACAAACTTGAATAAAAGAATTCAAGTTGTCCTCCAGGGTTGGTTTATTGGGAATGCTTCTTGGAATAGGTGGGTGGAATTTCTGGCCTGCCTGGTTTGAGCTTTGAGTGAAAGGAGGGTTGTTTTGCCTCCAAGAGAAATTTGGATGACTTCTCCACCCAGGATTATAGGTATTTGAATTGGGATCAAACCTTGGTCTCTGTTGATATGCTCCCAACACATTAACCTGTTCGTGTCAGGTTGTATCTCCTTGATATGGACAGTTGATTACCATGTCCCACGTATTCTTTGTACAAACCATATTGATCATTATTGGTGTTGGTTTGTGTAGCGTGAAGGGCAACTTGCTTAGTCAGTTGAACAAGTTGTTGTTGAACTTCATTCTTGGAGTCGATTTCATGAACACCCGCTTTTCTCACTCGGGAGCTTTTACATTGGGAATTAGCACCCAACATCTCAAAGAGGTTATACGTTTACGAGGCGGTCTTTTCTCCTATTGCTCCTCCCGCAGCGTTGTCGACAATGAACCGACATTGTTGTGTAAGTCCATCGTAAAAGAATTGGTTCTGCAACTGAAGGAAAGCTATGATGGGGACATTGAGTGAGAAACATTTTGAACCTATCCCAAGCTTCATGGAATGGTTCTCCTTCCATCCGAGAGAAAGTAGTAATCTTTCCTCTCAACTCGATGTTTTTGATGGGAATAGAATTTTCCCATGAATTTATTGTAAATGTTACCCCATGTCATCGAGAGAACACAGGGGAAGTGACATCAACCAAGCTTTGGTCTTATCCTTTAAGGTGTAGGAAAACATCTCATTCTAAGTTGATCCTCGTTTAGAATACCGAGGGAATGTTTGGACCGTAGCATAGAAATCTCTCATAAAGGAAAGAGAATCTTCATTAGGTAGCCCATAAAAGGAAGGAAGCATAGAAAAATGAATATTTTTAAGGTCATAATTCCGAGCGACCTCACCCAATTGGATAGCGGCGATTCTTGGTTCCAATCACCGGTCTTGCAAACTCCTTCATCGTGGTTTCCCTAACATGTTGGTTTTCCTCCATTTCTTTTGGTTCTAGTAAAGGATTAAGACTTGGTTCTATGTTTGGCTCAAAATCAGGTTGATGGGTAGAATCCAGTGTTGTTTACACTTGTTTAAATTTATGAATATTATTTACATATGGTGTAAGGGGGTTTCCTAAGGATCTCCTACCACGCATAGACTATTGTAAACGTAAATTTAAAACTCCTGTCAACAAAAATAACCAAGAGTGTTTTTTAATTATTTTTTTTTTAATTTTTTTTTAATTGTTTTTTTAATTTTTTTTAAATAACATAATCAGTATTAACCAAGATTGTTCCCAGGAAACAATGGTGGTGCAATGGCTCCTTAAAAACCATTCTCCTAGCGAGAACAACGTTCCCAGGAAAGACTAGTGGCACAAAGTCTTCCAAGAACTAGTCTCCTAGACAGAACTCCTTAGATTTTTACTTTTCATGCCTTTTAGTTAATTATATATAAATTCAAGTTTTTTTTTACGAACGGTAATTTTATTTTACTATTCACGCTATCTTATTTCTTATTAACTTAAATTTTTTAATTTTTTTTTTACGAACGGTAAAAAAATAAAATTTTATTCAAATTTCAAGTTTCTAAATTATTTTATTATCAATGCTACAATTTTTATTTAATTTTTTTTTTTTTTTTGTTAATTTGTTTTTTACTATTCATGAACGGTAAAAACTTTTTACTTCAAATTTCAAATTTCTAAATTATTTTACTATTTATGCTATAATTAATTTTTTTTTTTATTTTTTTTATTTATTATTTATTATTTTTTTATTATTTCTTATGAAATTTGAAATTTGATTAAATTTTTTTTTATTTTTTATTATTTTTTTTTTAAAATCACAATTATTTACAACACAAAAATATTTTTTAAAATTTTGATAAATAAATTAAAAACGCTATTCCTTCTCCGGCAACGGCGCCAAAAACTTGATGAGCGAAAACCGGTATCGCCGATTCTCGCAAATACTTTGGTTTTTAATTTATTATTCAAATTTTTAAAAACGAAATTAAATCATAAACATCCTGTCACGATAGTTTGGTTTTTGTGTTCCTAATTTAATAACATAAAATAAACATATATACAGATTAATTAAAATAAACATACATACAAATTCAATAAATATTTATCTAAAAATAAATATAAATACAGATTCAATAAATATTCATGCAAATTTTATCATTTATATTAGTGGAGTATTTATGGATATAATAACTAAATTAATTATGCTTGCTCATATTATCTAGGTTATTAAAGATATAAATTGATATTTTATTTATTCTCTCTTTTTGTATGAATACCACCTTTGGTGGGGTTAGATATTCTTTGTTAACTAAACAAATCAATTAACACCTATGGGTGGGTTTGATAACTAATTTGGTTAATTAAATTAATTCCTTTTTCTAAGAGATTGAAAATGAACCATTTAAATGCCACCTTTGGTGGGGTTAGACAGTTTAAACTTTATTCAAGGTGTCCAAATTAAACCTAAGAATTTAGTTATCCGAGTACTAACTTTCAAGTTTTAAAATCACTATTGAAAACATGTTGTCAATACATTTTCACATAATAATTCTTATAAAAACTTTTGAAATAGAGTTTCACTCTAACTACCGGGCGATTGTACCAACAAATAAAAGAGCACTACTCTAAATTAGACCGGATAACTAAACCTTAAATTTAATCACAGACAAATTAAATATAACATGTAAGAATAAAGCATAAAAATAACTGTAAAGAAAATAAAATCCTTACAGAACTTCGACGCTATTCCCGTTGCTAGAAAACCTCCAAGCGGAATTTGCACTTCCATTTATTGAATCAAAAATCTAAATTATTACAAAAACATTACAAGTTCCTCTCAAAAAGAGAAGAACTCTAAACCTAAGAGAATTGAACTAAAAACTAAGAGAAAAACTAAGGAAAGCTTAGAAACTAAGAAAGAAACTAAGAAAAACTCAAAAACTAAGAAATGAGAGAAAGAAAGAAGAGAGAAGTGTGGTTTTTAGGTGTGTTTTGAAGTGAAGGGAAGGGGGGTATTTATAGGTGAGGATGGAGAGAAAAAATGAGTAAAAAAATGTTAAAAAAAATATTAAAAAATTAAAAAACGTGTAATGGAAATGCTGAGGTCATCAATGACGTCAGCATGAAGTCACAGGGGCTGCTGCACGTGAAAAATGGGGTGAAAACGCGTTGGGCACGCGGAGGGCGAGCTGGCTGGCGGCTGCGCGCGTGAACGATAACCCGCGCGATCTTTGCGCGCATGAACAGTAACCGCGCGATCTTCGCGCGTGAAACGATAACCGCGCGGTTGGGGCGGTGAGTCTTTGGCGCGGCGCGTTTTTCTCCTTTTTGACATTTTTGACCTTTTTGACCCATTTTGTCCAATTTTTCCATATTTGTCGACCTTTACGTAGTTATTTATTAATATATTTGTGATGTATTGCTTCCAGTATTCCTCTTTGAGTCTTTAAGTTGCATTTTTAAGCCAAAATACCTGAAAAACAATAAAAATACCCGTGATTCCGAAAAAGACAAATTTATATAAATATATGATAAAACATATAAATATATATATTTTTAATCAATTAATTTGCATAAAATCATGGTTATTTTAGTGCTTTTTGAGCACTCATCAGTACCCAGCCTAGTCAGGTTATCCAATCAATGTATAACGCATCTTCTATCTATGTTTGGAACATTGATGGAATGACTGATCACGAGATATTACATATCTTATAGAAAATGACCATGGCATCAAATGCTTATCAAACCCAAATTGGTACAACTGATAAAACAGTTGTTGAACTATTAATAGTTGGCTTCTCAGGCCAACTAAAAGGATTCGTGCGGTCATCATCTTTCAAAACAACAATAGTCAGATATCTACAATGCAATATTGACTTATGAGTGTGGCATACCTATACTTGATCATCATGGAGCCCCTATACAGGATTCAGTCTCCACATTACTCTTCACCATATCACACCATTTTATGGGAGATCCATCCCATTTAAAAGATAAAAATGTGGATCTTCTTTCTAACAAAAAATGTAGGAAGATGAGCAATTTTCAAAATTATAAAACTACATTTCTATGTAGATTTATGTTAAGAGATGATTCTATTCAACCATTCTGGAGGGAGAAATTCTTAGTAGGACTTCCTCCACTCTTAGATGAGAAAACCATAAACAAAATCTACGAAACGTATGGGAATCACATCATCCCATATGACCAACTAACCTACGGTCAATTGATCAGTTTTGCTCAAAACTAGGGTCTTTAAATCTGTCAAGACATGAAAATCCAAAACCAAATGAAATTGGAACTGAAAGTTTCCAAAAGAGAAATTAGATCATTCTGCAAACAGATTGATGGCAATCTCTCTATTGACAAAACCTGTGAGGCAAATTTTAGTAAAACCATATCAAAACCTTATAAGAAACATCATAAAACTTATAAGACTTTTTCAAAAACAAGAAATCCATTCTTTGGAAAAAGAATGAATTTTTATAAAAAAAAACCTTATAAAAGAAATTTTAATAAGGAATCAAAACAAAAACCCTTTAAAAACTTTAAAGAGTTTAAATGTTATAAATGTGGCAAGAAAGGTCACACTTCTAATTACTGCAAAATGTCTAAAAAAATTCACGAATTACAACTTGAAGAAGACACATTTGCCAAAATATCTGCCCTAATGGTAGATACATCATCATCATCAGAGTCTGAACAATGTACAAACAAAGAATCAAATCCCCAGGATTATGAATTTACAACCAGTAATTCAGATTCCTCTGATAAGAACATCAATGTATTAACTAAGGAAGAAGATGAACAACTTCAAGATAAAATCCTTAAGTTAAACGACCCATCAATAACCAAATTATATGTAGAACACTTAACTACATCTTTGGCCAAATCACAACCAATAAAGAAGAATTCTGAACTTCCAAATACCAGCACAGGCTATTATAACCTCACTGCTATTTTGGAACGTAAGAACAAAATTATCAAACCAAAAAGTCAAATTCAATAATTAAGAATAGAAAAAAAAACTATTAAGCTAGAACTCCACTAGCTTAAAGAGAAACAAAAAAATGATATTAAGTTAGAATTACTTAATAATTTTGGAGATAAATCATCAGCTTATGTAAATGATTCTGATGATGAACTTGCATCAAATCAAGAACTTAAAAATCTGGAGAAAATTCCTAAAAATATTCTTCAAAATTTAAGGAAAATTACCACTAAGAAATACAAGATTAAAATAATCTTAGTATTCCGAGATGACACAAAACTTGAAGTCATTGCCTTTTTGATACATGAGCTGATCTTAATTGCATCAAACCATCAATCGTTCCCATAAGGTTTTACAAACCAACTGAAGAAAAACTCAATTCTGCCAATAAATCTGGTATGAATATTATTGGAAAAACTGAGGTATCTATTCTCAAAGAATCATACCTTATTAAAACTCCATTCTTAATAGTTTCTGATATAGGCTACCCAGTCATACTAGGAACTCTATTTATGGATATTATCACCCCATATCTTGTCAAAAATGATAAGATTTCCTTTAAAATTGGAAGAAAAGACTTCAGTTTTCCTTTCATCGAATAACCCAAAACCAGAGATCTTATTCTCATCAAAAATCATTCAATCTCTTCAAAAGAGATTTCTGTTCTTATCAATCATAGAGAAAAGGACCTTTTCTATCTCAAAACTAGGGTTCAATCTCATATATTTGAGAAAGAGCTTCAAATCTCAGAGATCAAAGATAAGATCTCTAAATTACAAAACTCTTTTGAAAAGGAGGTTTGTTCTGAATTACACAGTGCTTTCTGGGAAAGAAAAGAGCATATGGTACATCTACCATATGAATCATCCTTCAACGAGAAGCATATCCCCACAAAAGCAAGGCCAATTCAAATGAATGGTAACCTTGAACAGTTTTGTAGAAAGGAGATCGACGATCTCTTATCTAAGAATTTGATTTCAAAATCTAGATCACTGTGGAGCTGTGCGGACTTCTATGTCAACAAATCTGCCGAGATTGAAAGAGGAACTCCTCGGCTAGTCATTAACTATAAACCTTTAAATCAAGCCTTAAAATGGATTAGGTACCCTATTCCAAATAAAAAGGACTTGCTTTAGAGATTATATTCATCTTTTATATTCTCCAAGTTTGATATGAAATTAGGCCTTTGTAAAATCCAAATCGAACCCAAACATAGGTACAAAATTGTATTCACTATTCCATTTGGACAGTTTGAGTGAAATGTTATGACTTTTGGGCTCAAAAACGCTCCTTCTGAGTTTCAGAGGATAAGGAATGACATATTCAATCCCTACTCAGAATTCTGTATTGTGTACATCAATGATGTACTTATATTTTCAAAATATGTGAGACAACATATTAGACATCTCAAAACTTTCCTCCATATCATCAAGAGAAATGGACTGGCTTTATCGTCCAAGAAAATGACTCTTTTTCAAACCAATATCAGGTTTCTTGGATATAATATATCCAATGGAACAGTAATTCCAATCAATCGATCCCTTTAGTTTACAGCAAAATTCCCTTATAGGATTATTGAAAAAACCGGCATCACTGATCCTACCAATACCTTGGTTTTATATTTATAAAAATTTCGCAAATGCACAAATCATAACTTATAAAATGATAAGTATACTCCCAAGGTCGATCTAAGGAAGGAATATATGTGGTTTTTAATTTATTATTCAAACTTTTAAAAATAAAATTAAATCCTAAACATCCTGTCATGATATTTGGGTTTTTTTTCTAATTTAATAACATAAAAATAAACATAGATACAGATTCAATAAACATTTATGAAAATTTTATCTTTTATAATAGTTGAGTAATTATGGATATAATAACTAAGTTAAGTATGCTTGCTCATATTATTTAGGTTATTAAATATATAAATTGATATTTATTGATTCTTTTTTTTATATATGAATACCACCTTTAATAGGGTTGGATATTTTTTGTTAAATAAACAAATCAATTAACACCTATGGGTGGGCTTGATAACTAATTTTGTTAATTAAATTAATTCCTTTTTCTAAGAGATTAAAAATGAACCATTTAAATGCCACCTTTGGTGGGGTTAGACATGTTAAACTTTATTCAAGGTATCCAAATTAAACCTAAGAATTTAATTATCCGAGTACTAACTTTCAAGTTTTAAAACCACTATTGAAAACATGTTGTTAATACATTTTCAAATAATAATTCTTATAAAACTTTTGTAATATGTCAAAAGAATTATTCTACTATCAAAAAGGAAGTACTTTCCATAGTACTTTGTATTTCTAAATTTCAATCAGATTTATTAAATCAAATTTTTTTACTAAGGATTGATTGTAAGTCTGCAAAAGAAATTTTATTAAAAGATGTTAAAAATATTGCATCGAAACAAATTTTTCTAGATGGCAAGCATTATTAAGTATTTTTGATTTTGATATTGAATTTATCAGAGGAGAGAATAATTCATTACCAGATTATCTAGCCAAATAATTGCTTCAAAACAGGTTCCACGATGAGTAAAAAGAAAAAAAGAAAAGGAGAAGAGGGAACCTCTAAACCTTACCATTACCAGCCTCTCATTGGCCAAACCTATTACTACCTGGTCCCAAGCAACCCAAAACCAACCATCATCTTCCCAACAATCCTTGGAAGAATCAACACCACAGCTAACCCTTGAGGATGTAGAAATATATCAACGTATCCAAGAATGGATGCTTAATATGGATTCAGAAAAATTCCAAACTGCTTTTTGTTGTATCCTAGGATTAGGGGGACCAACTTATTCCTCAAATTTATGCTTAAAGGATAAGGAAGTAATAACTTCCAAATCAAACCATTTTCACAAAAATCATCCGGAACAACTTCTATTCCAGAAAGAAAAATAACTTCTTCAACCTATTTTCCTCCAAAAGGAGAAAGGGAACTCGTTCCCAAATCAAAACCAACCTCTAAGTATTTTCAAAAATAGCCAACTCAGGTCTTAACTATTTTAGAAAAATAATTTTTTGATCAAAACCCTTACCTGGCCATTCAAAAAATGTTTGGAAAATAGATTTTCTATAGGCCATCATTAATTTCAAAAACACCTCAATACTATCAAAGTATTTTGGAAATCACCAAAAGTGTTGAATTCAAACATTTCCATTATCCCAAATCACCATAAGTGCAGTTTTCAACTACCAAACTTCACAGAATCATATCTCCAGCAGACTGGGGAAATGAATTATCCAAACAGTTGACCATTTTAGTCAGCATCATAACTTCCATCCCACATTGTACTTCGTATAATTACTGGAATTATTACCAGGCATGGTTCAATGAATTTTTAATTCAAAACAAAGATAACCAACAATCTTGGTTATTTTTCTTTGTAACCAAATCTATTAATCCATTCAGATTTCCATCTTGGTTTTCAGAGTGGTGGAAATTATTCATAAACCTTAGTTGTATTTTTATATCACCTATGAAAGAAAGTTATGAATCTTTCAAGAAAAATTATAAACCATCCATAGAAGAAGCTAGATTCCCTCCTTTGTGTATTTTTTATTCAACATTTTACCTTCCTTGGCTATGTCAATGGGTATTAAACCCTGTAGCTCAGAGGTAGTCACTATTATACGATCATTTCAAATCAAATGGTGGTCATCATTTACGATCCCAAAAACCTTGCTCTTACCAGTCGTTGAAAAATGGCTATTACAAAAGGGTCACAGAGAACCTCAAGTGAAGGAAATTCAAGCTTCCTTACTTTTATTATCATAAAAGGCACACACAAGTACCTTAATATCTCAAGCAAAAACCCAGGAGGAACTCTTGGAAATTATAAAACAACTATCATCTGGACAAACCTCTCAGATCTGGAAAGAAGAATCTGATTCGGATGAAACCTAATCACCCCATCAAACACTTCAGTAGAGGATTTAATAGATTTAGAAACCTCGACTATAGATATGAATTTTTGGATTATTAAAAAGTCCACTTAGTTTATTACTGGCTTACCAACCCATGGCATGATATTATTGGGCCTGCGTGTCTATTTCATTTATTATTAGGCCTACGAGTCCATTTTATTTATTAGTAGGCCTGCATGTCCATTTCATTTATTATTGGGCCTATGAGTCCATTTTATTTATTATTGGGCTTACGAGTCCATTTCATTTATTATTGGGCCTACGAGTCCATTTTAGTTTTCAAATTGGGCCTACGAGTCCAAAGGTTTATTAAATTTGGCCCATCCAATGGCCCATCAAAAGTCATTCAAAGACATTACTATTGTTTTCACTATAAACGAAAAAAGAAGAAACAGCATCGACAAGACACTAGGGGTCTCCATAAACCGGGCCAGACCGATTTAAATCGAAAACTTGGATCGGACCAGACCAAACCGAACAGTTTCATAATTGAAACGGTTCGGTCTGGTCTACATTAAGTAAAACCGATTTTCAAACAGTCCGATTCGGTTATAAAAATTATAAACCAGTCAGACGGGACTGGTTTTCATTAATTTTTTTTTAAATAACTGTTACCGTATATATATATATATCTTAAGAAATCACGTGCCTCCTAACCTAACCCTAATTCATTTTCAGCTTCAGCGGTCGTCTACGTTTGCGTCTTTGCAAGAGCGACAGCAACTCAGTGACCTAACTATTTCTCCAAACATTCTCAGTAAAATTTTGTGTACAAGACATTATATGTACTCTATATTTTGGATTGCTTGTTAAACCTTTTTTGTTTTTGGTTTCTGATAGGGTTATTTTGAGTTAATGATAGAGTCTTTTTGAGTTTATGATAAGGTTTTTTTGAGTTTCTAAAATGTTTCCACAAATGAGTTTATGGTATGATTTTTTGTTTGTTTAGGATACGGTTTTTTTGAGTTTCTGATATGATTTTTTTTTTTTTGAGTTTCTAAAATGCATCTTGAAATGAGTTTCTGATAGAAATTTTTTTAGTTTATGATACGGGTTTTTTGAGTTCCTGATAGAATATTTTTTAGTTTCTCAAATGAGTTTCTGATATGATTTTTTTTAGTTTATGAGACGGTTTTTTTGAGTTTGTCAAATGAGTTTCTGATAGGATTTTTTTAGTTTATGATACAGTTTTTTTGAGTTACTGAGATTTTTTTGAGTTTCTGAAATGCTTCCTCAAATGATTTGAGGATAGTATTTTTTTGAGTTTCTGAAATGCATCCTCAAATGAGTTTCTGATAAGATTTTTTTTAGTTTATGATACGGTTTTTTTGAGTTTCTGATAGATTTTTTTTTAATTTATGATACAGTTTTTTTGAGTTTCTCATAAGATTTTTTTGAGTTTCTGAAATGCCTACTCAAATGAGTTTTTGATAGGATTTTTAGACACCCCCAAATTCTGTTTCTCTTCTTCACTACCCGTGTGTGCCAAAATTATCATTACATTGTGTTTTTCTATTTCTAATATTGCTTTGAATTATTAGTTTCAATCATTTTATTAAAAATGATAATAAATATCATTTTCAATTTCAATGTAAATTACATATTCTCAACATTACTAATATTTTATTCATTCTTTAAGCATCAATCATGATTGTGATTAAAATAACATGTTTTTTTCCCTGATTTCTAATAAAAAATCAAGCAAAAAAAGTCATGTGATTTCTAATTTCGGCTAGTATTAACATACATGTTCTTTACTAGGAGAAAATATAATGTGTTATTTAAGCTACAGAATTGCATATAATTACATTTGTTTCGATCTGTTCATAATGAAATGGATAATGTTTTGTCCTGTTTATATTATAATCTATATGTCTTCATCTAATTAGTATGGATTGGCCTGATCTAATTAGTATGCAAAATATTTGGGATTTGAATTTTAGTATAAATGGACATCCAGCCATATTGTTTATAACTAAGATCATTTAGTTATTTTAGTTTTGAAATGATTTTTAATTAAGTACAAAAGTTATTATTTTAATATATTAGGAATATGTACTAATCTATATTCTATATATAGGTGATGATGATTTATATGAATTTATTGGACCAATTCAATGTCTAGACTTTCATATGCCAATGATTGAAGACATTGAACCTGAAATTCATCTAAAGGAAATGGAAAATCCACTACAGAATTTAAATAACTCATCTTCAAAAAGAGGAATAGAAGTAAATAATGTTCATTGTCGTCTTATCAAAATACAATGATGCCCTAGAGATTTATGAAGATGTTGATTTAGGTAATTGCAATACTTTAAAATTATTCCTAATTTTATTTTTTAAATATTATTATCTAATGGTATATGATTTTATTTTATTGTAGATTTTATTAAAGATACTACATTGATCATTGATGATTAATAATGGGTAAGAATTCTATGTAAATGATATATTGAGACTTCATTTCCTCATGTCTAATATGTTTTACTTTTGGATTTCAATAACAATTTGTGTATTTATTTTTGTATTTATGTATTTAACAATAATATTTATTTATGTATGATGATTGATGAGCATCACATTTGAATTTATACTATTAGATTATATCATATTAAACTGTATCATATTTATGTATTATTAAGCGTTTCAAACCGTTGCAAACCGTTAATCAAATCGGACCAAACTGTTCGGTTACAAAATTTTGGATAGCCAAACGGTCCGGTCCGATTTGAGCATTATGAACGGTCCAATTTGGTTAAAAAATATTTACTCAAAACCAGAGCGGACTAGACCGCGGACACCCCTATAAGACACTGTTCATTTGACCAACTTGGGAGTGGTCTCTTTTATTGTGACGTTATAACAACTTTTGGCATTTTCTTGGTCTCCCCTTATCTCATTTATGCCATCTTTAGTTAAGAATTTGATGACTTGGTAGAAGGTGGATAGAACTGCCTTCATCTTATGTATACATGGCCTACCTAGGATGGCGTTGTAGTGAGCTGAGACATCAATTACCATGAAATTGGTCATCATTATAGATCCCTTAGCTATGACTGGTAGCATTATGGTTCCAATTTCATAGGTGGTGCTACTGTCGAATCCTACAAGAGGTAGCTCTCTTCTTGCAATATCGCATTCTTTCATGCCTAGTGCTCTTGTTATCGACAGAAAAAAAAGGTCGAATGAGCTTCCAGTTTCAATCATGATCTCTCAAAAATAGTAGTATCATATTCTTAAAGTGAATACCAAGGCATCGTCCATCTCAATGAAGGTGATTTCAATAGAAGACCTCTCTTTTTCCAAATTGTAAACATGTAGAGAGCTGTATAAGTCTCTGGAATACCATTTACGCAAGTTACTGCATGTCTGATGAGTGCTCAAAAAGCACTAAAATTACCATGATTTTATGCACATTAATTGATTAAAAATATATATATTTATATGTTTTATCATATATTTATATAAATTTGTCTTTTTCGGAATCACGGGTATTTTTATTGTTTTTCAGGTATTTTGGCTTAAAACGCAATTTAAAGACTCAAAAAGGAATACTTGAAGCAATACATCACAAATATATTAATAAATAAGTGGGAAAAGGTCAACAAACATGGGAAAATTGGACAAAATGGGTCGAAAAGGTCAAAAATGTCAAAAAGACGGAAATTACCGCTTGCCAACATGGCCATCTGGCTTACCACTTTACACATGTACCACGCGCCCAATGCGTTTTGCCCCATTTTCCACGTGTACCGTGACGTCATCTTGGCCGACGTCATTGATGACCTCAGCATTTCCATTACACGTTTTTTAATTTTTTAATATTTTTTTTAACATTGTTTTACTCATTTTTTCTCTCCATCCTCACCTATAAATACCCCCCTTCCTTTCACTTCAAAACACACCTCAAAACACACTTCTCTCTTCTTTCTTTCTCTCCATTTCTTAGTTTTTAGGTTGTTTTTAGTTTTTCTTATGTTTTAGCTAGTTTCTCTTATGTTTTAGCTAGTTTCTCTTAGTTTTAGAGTTCTTCCCTTTTTTGGGAAGAACTAGTTATGTTTTTGTAATTTATTAGCTTTTTGATTCAATAAATGGGAGTGCAAATTCCGCTTGGAGGTTTTCTAGCAACGGGAATAGCATCGAAGTTCTGTAAGGATTTTATTTTCTTTGTAGTTATTTTTTATGCTTTATTCTTACATGTTATATTTAATTTGTCTGTGATTAAATTTAACTGTGCTAGCTATTTGTAAACATGATATAATAATAACGTTGTTATGCTTGCGAAATATTAAATAGGTAAAAATCTCTAAAATGAATTGATTTTATTTTTATTCAAGATTTTATATTAAGAATGTTAGAGAGAAATATATTATTTTTCATTACAAACTTAAATTTGAAAATTAGATTTTAAGGTTTAGTTATCCGGTCTAATTTAGAGTAGTGCTCTTTTATTTGTTGGTACAATCGCCCGGTAGTTAGAGTGAAGCTCTATTTCAAAAGTTTTTATAAGAATTATTATCTGAAAATGTATTGACAACATGTTTTCAGTAGTAGTTTTAAAACGTGAAAGTTAGTACTCGGATAACTAAATTCTTAGGTTTAATTTGGACACCTTGAATAAAGTTTAAACTGTCTAACCCCACCAAAGGTGGCATTTAAATGGTTCATTTTCAATCTCTTAGAAAAAGGAATTAATTTAATTAACCAAATTAGTTATCAACCCCACCCATAGGTGTTAATTGATTTGTTTAGTTAACAAAGAATATCTAACCCCACCAAAGGTGGTGTTCATACAAAAAAGGGAGAATCAATAAATATCAATTCATATCTTTAATAACCTAAATAATACGAGCAAGCATAATTAACTTAGTTATTATATCCATAAATACTCCGCCATTATAAATGAACATAATTTGCATGAATATTTATTGAATCTATGTTTATTTTTATGTTAGTAGATTAAAAACACAAAACCCAAAATATCGTGACAGGATGTTTAGGATTTAATTTCGTTTTTAAAAGTTTGAATAATAAATTAAAAACCACATACATTCCTTCCTTAGATCGACCTTGGGAGTATACTTATCATTTTCTACGAAATGATTCGTGCACTTGCGAGAGTTTTATAAATATAAAACCAAAGTATTGGCAGGATCGGCGATGCCGGTTTTTGTTCATCAAGTTTTCGTTCATCAAAGTATTTGGCGATCACGATTCTGCTCATCAATGTCCCATTAAGCTTGGGCCCTCCATATATGGTATGGATAGTCCTTATATTGGGCTCATTGTAGGGGTTTATCCCACTAGCTAACGGAGCAAATAGCTTTGAAGTTTCACATCTTGGTTGTCTCCCTTCTCCTCTACTATTTCTTTCCACAAGGTTTTTTAAATACCCTCTTGCCAACAGATCCTCTATTTTTTTTCAGATGCTTACAGTCTCTCATCTCATGGCCTACATCTTTGTGAAAGGCACACCACTTAGATGTGTCCCTATGGGAAGCCCTCAATTTTTGGGGTTATCTGACATTCGGCTACTCCTCCATTCTTAGTACTTCTTGAAACTTACTCTTAAAGGTGGACCTCGAAAGGGAGATAGTGACCTCTCCCAAGGCCCAACCCCCTGTTCCCAGACCATTGGCTACTCCCTTTATGGTTTGGTTTGAAGTGCTTGTTTTTGTTGATCCTCTTGTCTTGGTTTGCCCTATCTCGAATCATCCTTCTTTTCTCATTTTCTAACGATGCCTGATGAGTACTCAAAAAGTACTAAAATTATAACGATTTTATTCACTTCAATTGATTAAAAAGACATATATTTATATGATTTTATCATATTTCTATATAAATCTATCTTTTCGAAATCACAGATATTTTTATTATTTTTTATGTATTTTCGCTTAAAATAATAACTTAAAGACCGAAAAATACTAGAACAATACATCATAAATATATTCATAAAATAAATGAGGAAAAGTCAAAAAATGATGGAACAATTGGACAAAATAGGTCAAAAGGGTCAAAAATGTCAAAAAGAATGAAAACGAACACGCAACCGCCCGCAGGTCCAGCCAATGCGCGTGCATCACACGCACAATGCCCAGTCCACGTGCGCCCGATCCACGTGCGCCTAGTCCACGCGCACCTATGCTCCATTCTACGTGCACCATACGCCAATCTGTGCCCAATCCGAACGCACCGCTGCGCCCATCCGTGTGCACCGTCTTGCCCCACCTACCATGACGTCAGTGATGACATCATCATCACCTACTACGTGTTTCCTCCATTTTTAATCATTTTTTCACACACTTTTTATTCCTCTCCATATCAAAACACACCTCAAAAAACATTTTATTCTCTCTTTCTTTCTCTCCATTTCTTAGTTTTTAGTTTTTCTTAGTTTTAGAGTTCTTCTCTTTTTGAAAAAAACTAATTATATTTTTGTAATTTATTTACTTTTTGATTCAATAAATGGAAATGAAAATTCCGTTGGGAGGTTTTCCAACAACAGGAATAACATCAAAGTACTATAAGGATTTTATTTTCTTTATAGTTATTTTTTATGTTTTATTCTTATATGTTATAATTAATTTTTCTGTGATTAAATTTAATTTTGCTGGCTTTTTGTAAGCATGATATAATAATAGCGTTGTTATGCTTGCGAAATATTAAATAGGTAAAAATTTCTAAAATAAATTGATTTTATTTTTATTCAAGATTTTATATTAAGAATTAATGTTAATTTTCGTTTAACTTAGATTTTTAGTAATTTAATTAACTTAGGTTTTTACTAACTTAATTAACTTAAATAATTCATATTTTTATTAACTTAATTAACTTAAATTTTTACTTAACTTAACTTAATTAACTTAATTTTATTAGCATGAAAAGTAAGGATTTAAGGGAGTTATGTCTAGGAGACTAGTTCTTGGAAGCATTTGTGCCACTAGTCTTTTATAGGAACGTTGTTTTGTCTAGGTGGATGGTTTTTAAGAAGCCTTTGTCCTACCATTCTTTCCTGGAAGCACTCTTGGTTAATACTGATTATGTTATTTTAACTTAGATATGTACTTAAAAAAAATTCTGAAACAATCTCCAAAATTTTAAAGTTTTAATTACAATCTAAGGAGTTAGTTGATTTGTTTGATCCACGTACAATTGTGTTTTGATGCCTTAATTATTTGACTTGCACCTAGACGTGGGTTATCTAAAACCCACAAGCATGCCCCTAGTTTTAAGTACATAAATATTTAAAAATCCATAGGGCATGACTGAAAAAGTATAGGTAGACAACCTTGTCTTACCTGTAAGTTTGATTGACTCAATGATGTGGGGACATTGAGTTTACCTAAAATGAAATCCCCAAGTTACGTCTTGCTAGGACTTTAAACTAAGCGCTGGATGGAAGGTAACTCATCATTTTAGGTAATTTTCTTTTATTTGTTTTATTTATTTAATTTCTATTATTTATTTTATTTTAATTACATGTTAATAGTTTTAAAATTATTGAAACTAAAAATATTTGTTGAGATGTTAGAAGTTCACACCGATCTGTCTGTGTGCACTTTAATGAACATGATGGATGCACCTGTATTTCTCCATTACTACTTACACGTTCTCAGGAAATAGGTAATCTTTCTTCTTTTTTTCTCTTTATCTTTAATTTACAGTTGTTACATTGATGACAATGTAAGTTCTAGGTTGGGGGTGGTAAAAATTATCATGCTTAATTTTAAAAAATATTTAACAATTTAAAAAAAATAAAAATAAAAAAAAAATAATTTTTATTTTATTTTTATGTTCGCATTTTCATTTTTATTGTGTTTGATTTTTATTTTCTGTGTGATTTAGTAAATTTTAGAATTTTAAAATTAGTTTCTCACAAAAATTTATCATTTCTTTAAATCAAATTTAAGTAAATAGTTAAGTCTTTTGGACTGTTAGATTAATTTTTGAAAACATATTATGAAATATTTATTATTTTTTTGGTAATTAATTAATTTTTGTCATAATTAGTATTTCTTGATAAGATATGAAAATTATATTAAACCCCAAATTGGTGGAGACTAACTTTTTGAGATATAATTTGAGCTTAATTTCCTTTATTCAGAGTGAAATATGTTTTTTCTACTCCAAACACATTTCTTATTTTTTCAAATTTTTAAATTATCTCTCTAGGTATTAGCATTGAATGTATGAAATTTTTTCTCATCTTAATAAAGTGTCGTATATTTTTTTTATTATTATTTTTGCTTAGATTAAATAATTTGTGTAGAAATTAATAGTATATGCTTATATCTCATTCATGCATGACTGCTACAAAAAAAGACATATCTCGGGTTATCTAAACCAAAATCAAATAAAAAAGTCACAAAATTAACCATTCACCAAAATCTTAAAAAATGTGCAATATGTACATGGGTTAACTCTCTAAAAAATATATATATTGAAAAATATCTTCAGAAAAAAAATAGAGAGATAAAAAATATATAGTATAACCTATATACTATGACCCACATTGCCTACAAAGTTGTGAGTAAAGGTTATTTACAAAAGAAAGATATAGGAAGTAATTCCCTAAAAAGTATTGCATTTTCTTCATTTGTAAAAGGTATATATCTTGAAATTTTTTTCTTAATGAGTTTGATTTATGCATGAAAATAAGTTTTATATATGATATCTTTATAATTTATACATTCGATTCCTTTCATGAGATCAACGTCAAAACAACACTTTGAGTCTTTATTCTCTATACATATGCGAACATATTAGTTCATTTTTATACATCAACTCTTTCGCATATAAATTAGTACGAGTGTTTGAACCTATAGGATTCATTGTTTTGAGAGTATTGACTTGTGAGGAATAGAGTAGTAATGAATTTGGATTCAGACACTGAAATTGGGTGAAATTAAATTGATACATTTTTTATATGAAATATGAAAATGATATTTTGACTAATTATTATAATAAATCATGATTGTTTAAGAAGATTAAAATAACTTATGTTTTAGATTTTAATTATGATCTTAAAGGAGATTAAAAAAATATGAGACATTTTTGTGTTATGTTTCATATTGTTTTCTTTTATTTTATTCTTAAAAGTTAATTTTTGATTTTGTTGTAATTTTAGTTTTTAAGTTGTTGTTTTTATTATTTCTTTTAATTTTTACATTTAGTTCAATGTTTGTGAGTATCATTACTGAAAATCCTCATGAGACTCAAACTCATCCACTAGGCAACCTATGAGTTTAAAGGCTTGTTGCATATGCTAAATGCAACCGTGTCAATCCACAGAAGTGATTTAGGATAGTTTAATTTTTAGTTTTTATCGCTTCTTTTGCTAAAGGACTAGCAAGAAGTTGGTTAAAGGTTGTGATGAGTCCTCAAAAAGCATTAAAATTACCATGATTGTATTCACTTTAACTGATTAAAAAGATATATATTTATATTATTTTATCATATTTCTATATAAATTTGTCTTTTCGGAATCACGGGTATTTGTATTGTATTTCAGGTATTTTCGCTTAAAAAAGTAACTTAAATACATAAAAATACTAGAGGTAATACATCACAAATATATTCATAAAAAATGAGGAAAAGTAAAACAAAAGATGAAAAAATTGCACAAAATGGGTCAAAAGGGTCAAAAATGTCAAAAATGATGAAATCGCGCATGCATCTGCCCAGTAGTGCTGACCAACGCACGTGCATCGCACGCACAACACCCATTCCGCACGCGCCGCTGTACCCATCTGCCCCATTCCCCGTGCGCCGTCGCGCCGCACCTACCATGACATCAACGATGACATCATCATCACCTACTACGCTTTTCCTCCATTTTTAATCATTTTTTCACCCTCCTTTTCTTCCTCTCCTCATCTATAAATACCCTCATTATCTCCATATTAAAACACATCTCAAAAAACATTTTCTTCTCTCTTTCTTTCTCTCCCTTTCTTTATTCGTTTTTAAAAGTTTGAATAATAAATTAAAAACCACATATATTTCTTCCTTAGATTGACCTTGGGAGTATACTTATCATTTTCTATGAAATAATTCGTGTACTTATAAGAGTTTTATAAATATAAAATCAAAGTATTGGTAGGATCGGTGATACCGGTTTTGTTCATCACTACCTCCATAACTACCTTGTTGTTCTTAACCAAACCTAGCTCTATTGGGACCGTCTTGGTCAGTTCTACAAACAAATCAAAATCCCTTAGGAGACCTCACCTAAAGGCCTCTATCGTAATAGAGCTTGAGCAGTTTGATATCTCTAGCCTTTCTTCTTTGAACCTTCTCATAAATTCTTCAGTAGACTCACTACTTCCTTGGGTGATTGAGAAGAGGTGGTGTGGCTCCTTCCTCAATGGCTTTTTGTGGGCATAATTGGTGATAAATAACCTAGAAAACTATGAGAAAGAGGTTATGGTACGAGGTGCAAGGTTATTGAACCACTTATGTGCACCATCACATAGGGTGGTAGCAAACAACTTACACATCATGGCGTCTTTCTTACCCTAAGTAAGGCTCACAAGAGCCATATCCATCTTGAAGTGTTGCAATAAACTTGGGTGGTGGCTCGCCATGCTCTATTTCATCAAAAAAAAAGGGAGACACACAGTTGCTCATAGTCCCTATCCATATCATAAGGAACCTTGCCTATTTCATGCCTTTCATTGGCCAGTTTCAAGGCATAGTCTTTCTTTTTGTTAGCTTCTTCCAATGCCTGAAATCGCACCTCCCAGCTTTTTCTCTCCTGTAACCACTACTCGTTGCTAGGCCTTGTTGAACCAGAAAGGGGGTCCTCCTTTACTTCATATTCACTCTGGTTTGTTTCTAAAAATAGGGTTGGCGGCTTGACCATAGGAGGTTCTTCCACCTGATTGGGAGCATAGTGACCTATTTTCTAGCCTGGTCTCTTCGAGTTCTCTTCTTAACTCAAGAATTTAACGATCCAACTCTCGATGAGATTAAACTCTATTCTAGCCTCGCCTTGGGTTGGCAAAGTGTTGTTTAGTGTTGATGTTGCCTCCTAGTTTGCTAGTCTTAAGTCTCTCTCAAAATTTAGGGTGAATCCTAGAACATATATGGTTAGAAGCTATAGCTTGACCTCATAATCTGAGCCTCACGGTGGGCGCCAAAATGTTAGGATTGGTCTAATTTGTAGAGAGAAAAACTAGAGAGAAGTTAGAGATATTGATGAAATGTGTGGATCTCTTACATAATCCTTGTATAGATAGAGTTTTACATGTACAGGTGTCGGTTACATAAGGCATACATGTCACAGCATATTAGAAAAGTATAAGAGTAAAGCAAAATACATTTAAAACTTGAGGTCGACCATCTTATGGCTCGGGCTAACATATCAAGGCTCGAGCTGACGTATCAAGGCTTGAGGTGAGGTTCGGGCTAATGTCTCAAGGCTCGAGCTCAACAAAGATCAGGCAGCAAGTTATTTCTTATACCCAAACATATCACTTAATGTAACAAAAGTATCATTTTCGATTGTTATTTAGATAACGAAAATTAATATTTCTTTTGTCACATGAACATTACATGACCAATTTATTTACTAGATTTAGACAAGTTATGAAAATTATGTGGTATTTTTGTTGGGTCATGTAAAATTTATTGAAAAATTATAAAAAAATATATTTAAAATTTATAATAACAAAAATAATATTAAATAATATTGAACAAGATTCAATTAAATGAGTTTAAATAAATATAATTCAATTTAAATAATATTAAATAATATTGTTATTTTATAATTATGTGTTATTTTATTGTTTTTTCAAGTTTAATTAGGAAAAAAATGTTAATTTTTGTTATTTTTGTTCATAGCTTAGCTTATGCAAGAAGTAAAATACAAGCAATATTAATCGGAGTTATATCAAATTTAGTACAATTGCAGTCTTGCATAAAACAGGGGACGAGTGATCCAAGCAAAAGTAAAAAAAGAAAATTGAAACAAAAAAAGAAATAGTGCAGAGGTAACTATTGTACTTGCATCCATGAAATGAATGCAAAATTAACGAGGAAAAAGACGCGTAACGTAACCACAAGAATAATACTGTAGATACAGTGTAGTTGTGTAAAACAGTCACAGAGGATATAATGAGAATTCTCAACCCATAAATTCGAAAGAATTCTTTTGGGTGGAGCCTTAGCTTTCACTACAAGTGATGTTGGCATGTTTTGGATAAGAATGGGGCATTTTATGGATAATCGAAATAATAATTATTTGAAAAAAATAATAAAAATTTTAATTACATAATTAATTAAACACAGAATTATGATAATTTAATTTTCAAACAACATTAATAGAAATAAATATATATATATTAATATTATATATAAATAACACTTTTAATATTAAATTCATAATATTTTAAATAATTACATTAAATTTTCTTTACTTTTATCTTTATATATTTTAATTTACTTAAAAGCATTTACTAGGTAGTATAAAATAAAAAATAATACCAATGACTTAAATAATTTAATAAATTAAATATTAAGTTAGTTTTTTTTATAAAAGTAAATATATTTTCCAATATATATATTAAAAAATAAAAACTTATTAAAATCATGTAAAAATTACTAAGTAATTATATAAGTAGAGATATAAAATTAGTAAGTTGGGTTAGATGTAATCCAAAATTTATGATTTATGTTAAGTTCATGCAAGACTCTATAGACTCATATATATGTATTTTTGGGTAAGGTAGAAAAGAATTTTCAAATTAAATTGAAGTTTAAAGTTAAACCTTAAAATTATTTAGATAAATTTGAAGCTAATTTATTTAAACTTTGAATTGATTTAAGTTAGTAAAGGTAAATTATGAATAATATTATGAATTATTTTAAATATATATATATATATTATAAAATTTAAACTTATTCGATAATTTAATTTGGAGTTTGAGTTGTGATCTCTAATCCTTTGGAATATTAACAAGTGCTATCAAACTCTTAAATTTTGGTTATGAGCAATTATATACAAATTCTATTACGGCTCCTTTATAATATTAGATTTTCTAATACAATAATACTTCATATATACCATGATTCGTGCAGAGAAAAACTCTCCTTTTCTTTCCTCTCTATCAATCATAATTTTCTCTCTCTCTCAAATGCTCTATTTCTTTATATTTTTGTTCTCTAAGTCGAGGTAGATAGCACAGTTCTTAATTTATACATGCATATGTATGCATATTAAAGAAAAATATTTGTACACATATACATATTAGGAAAATTTTCTCATGCTATTTTTCTTTAATTCTACTTACTCTTTTTTCTTTTTCTTTTTTTCTCTCTTTCCAAAAGATGTTTATTCTAAATATCTTCATCAATTTCTTCCAATCGAACAAATGGACATCCATAGTCTAATTAAATTACAATGAGTATATTCTTTAACCATCTTAAGTGCGAAAAGGGACTAATTTTAATTTTGATATTTTTTCTTTAATATATTAATTCGATGATATAAAAAATGTGTAAATGAATGAGAAATTGTTTTTAAGTAAAAAAAAAATAGATATGAGATTTTTTAATTGAAGTAACGCAGAGAAGACAAAAAATTTGAAATAATGTCCATACTATTGGGATATCTTCATTATATGAAATTGAAATATGCGACCCAAAGGAAGAAGGATATTATTCCCTGGTTTGGTTCAATTTCATGAAGGCGCGCATGAGAAAGTGTGAAACTAAAAAGAGCAGAAAATTGCAATATATGAACGATAAATAAATAAATTATGAAAATATATGCAAACGAAAGACAAAATACCCATTTCTTCCGTCTACAGCCAGAACAAATAAACAAAATTACAATAATTGATAAGGTGTCCTTTTTATTTCTATTTGCATAAGTACTTTATTAATTTAATTTAGAAAAATAAATAAATAAATTATAAATAAACATGTAAGTTCACTGACACTGTTTTACAAACCCCCCCCCCCCCCCCATAAGAAAAACAAACAAACCATGTGTCTTCCCTGCTGCAATTTTCTCTGCTATATTACACTTTCCCCGACCCACTTTGCATTCTGATCCTACCCATTACCACTTGAGCATATCCATCAAATTTTCTCTCTCATCACACGGCTGTAGCATTACTCGCTGAAATATTATCATTTGATGGTTTGTTCGCCACCAATTCATAGTTCCCATCACTCTCATCATCATAATCATCATCATAGTCATCATCTTCATCTTGATTCTGATCCATTGGATCGTGATCTTCCATAGCTATATCCTTATTGTTATTTTCTTCTTGTGATGGCGGCCATTGTTGCTCAGGTCTCACCATTATCGGCATTGAATTGATCTCTGCTACAGGTTTGAATTGGTCAACCTGGGTATTCTCCAACTTGCTCTTTTCTTTATGTAAAGCTTCAAGTTGATGAAAATAAGGACAAGTTTTTGAATCCTCATGCCTTTTCTTGTTACTTTCCTTCACTTTCTTGTAATACTTGTTGATATTCTCCCATTTTTCCTTACACCTTTTTGGATTTCTATTGTATCCAAGCTTTTTCATGGAGTTTGAGATCTCTTCCCACAGTGGCCCTTTTGGACTATTCTCTTGATATTTGGAATCAAGTTTTGTTCTTAGCCTGATTAGTGCCTCTATCTCCACTTTTGGCCATCTTGATGAACTTGCTGGCATTAATTCATTACAATGCTCACCGTTATTATCAGATTCTACATTTATAGTACTTAATTGCAGTGGCCGCAGTATCTGCTGCGGTAAGACTAATGGTAACTGCTGCTGTGTTGCTATTTCAGATGCTGTTGTTGGTATTGGTATCGGAGAAATAGCTCCAGGTGGTTGCAAAATGATATTCTGGATCGGTTGATTTTGATTTTTTGATATCTCCTGCAAGAAAGCCATAACGGCAGAATCTTTAGCAGCAGCCATTGATCTTTCTTGAGCAAGAATTTCTCTATCTCTATTGATTCTAGCCATTTCTTGGATTCTCCATTCTTCTTCTCTAACCATTCTTTTGTGTTCTCTTTTCTCTATGGCTTCCAAGAATCTATTTTGCAACTCCTCTTGCTTTTGAATTACCTCTGTCATCAATCTCTCAAAGAAGTCCTTCCACTTCCTCTTCCTATTCCTTCTCGTTCCCTCGATTTCTTCATCCGAAGATGTCGAGGACGATGTCCAATTCGAGAATAAATCCGTCGAAATTGGATGAAAAGTGGATGGCTTTGTCATGTTCTGATTAAGATTTGTAGGGTTTACTGTTGCTGCTGTATTTGTTGTTGATGAAGGTTGGATTAGTGGAAGATTGATTATAGGGTTTGTGGGTGTTTGGATAGTAGGAAAAATGAGGTTTTCTGCATTGGTTTGTTGAAATGATGGAAAAGTGGTAACATTATTTATACTACTTGTGACCACCATTGTTGGAGCTTGAATTTGTTGTGATTTGGACTGTGATATTAAAGGCAATAACTGATGATGATGAGAAGAAGAAGAAGAAGAAGAACGAGGAGGAGGAGGCTGATTTTCAAGGGCTATTAATTGTTCAAAAAATCTATAAGTTTTTCCATCTGGCTTTCCACTTCTACCTTCTTTGGTTCTTTTGTGATACTTGTACACGTTCTCGAATTTCTCTTTGCATTTCTTTGCACTTCGATTATAACCAAGCTCTCCTAGCTTTCTGAATATTCAAATAAAATTAAAACAGATGGACAAATACAAATAAAATTCATGAAGATATTTATATATTTCATACGAACTAGACGAATTAGAAACTCGAATCTTAGAACTTCAGCTTGTTGATAATTAGATAGTTACATTTCATGAACATACAGAAAGATAAAGTAAAAGAAAATACAAGTTGGAAGAGATGAATTTATTTTCTTACCGAAAACTCTTTTTATTAATGCTGAATTCAAATAAAATAATTTCAAACATATCCAAACAAAACCCAATTTAAGAAGAAAAAAATTAAAAAGAAAAAGAAAAAATCAAACCGACAAGAAAATTAAAATCGCAATTTGAAAAAAATAAAGAGAATAGAGATCTAATAAGAAAGAGAAGAGACCTGGAAATTTGATCCCACAATGGAACTTTAACAGTAGCATCTCGGAAAGCAACATCCATATCAGAACGTATTTTCAAAAGAGCTAAAGTCTCTTGACGAGGCCATCTATTACCAGCAAAGCTTCTTTGGACTTCATTATTATCATCAATTGCACCAACTCTGTCTTCATCATCATCATCATCATGACCAGTTGACATCGAATTTGATGATCTCCCAATATTAATAATATTAAATTCATCGTTATTGATTTTTACTTCTGAGTTTCCCAATACTACTTGACTACTACTAGTCTTCGAATCTCCAGTTCCTCTTAACATAGAGAGAGACTTGTTTGTATTACTAACCACAAAAAAAGATGAGGAAGATCAGATGGTACAATACTATACTGCACTTTGTTTCTCTCGATTCTTCTTTTTTTTTTCTTCAAATTACCTTTCTTTGTTTCAATTTCACCCAATTACTTACATCAGAGAGATTAATAATATCAAAAATTAAAAATATATAACTCCTAGCCTAGATTCCCTCCCACAAATGAAAAGAAAATAAAAATTGGTGAATTTTTTTGTTCTTTATTTCTGCGGGATCTGCTGTCAGTCTCAACGAGTAGTTTTTTTTTTTTTAGATCTGATTTTTTTTTTAGCTGAAGAGGAATCTTATAGCTGAGCTAGAGTCCTTTTCTTTTCTTGTCTTTTTTTTTAATTTATCTTTTATTTTATTTTGCGTGTTAGTTTTTCTTTTTTTCTTAAATCAATACAGTATATTAAGTTAAATACTCAGGTATTGATCATTTCAAATTATAAAAAACTCAAATTCCTGTTTAAAAAATGTAAAACATTACTTTTATCAAAAACATCGTTATTATGATTAAGAGTAGATACAAGAATAGATAAACCAACTTATTCGATCTAAACTTATTTATGTTATATAAGTTTAAATAAATTGGTTTCAATATTTAAAATGCAAAAATCAAGGTGTATTAAATTGGTTAAATTCTTAAAATTTATAAATCAACTTACATATTATTAATACATATTTATCTTTTAATTTTATACATTATATAATACATATATTGTTGGAAAATAACGCAAATTCCCGATAAGCCAGATTTATGAGAAAGCAAGAATAGAAAAATAACACACAAATTTGATAACGGAGTTCGGCCAATCTTGCTTACGTCTCCGGACCTGCTGCAGATGTTTTTATTGAAATGAGAGAAATTACACAAGGTGTTTACAACACTCACAACTGACAACCCAATAACACCCAAGAAAATTACTTTCAATTTTCTCTCACAAAAGCTTTTCTCTCTAAGTCTCTCAATTGGAATGAACACTTTGGATGATTAATTCATTACAATTACACATTTATTTATAGAAAAACTCACTTCTTGAATTACTCCTTAAATTAATAGTTTCTTAAATTGCTCCTTGAATTAAGCTCATTGTTTTGCTCCATGAATTGCTCCATGTTTTGCTCCATGTTTTACTCCATGTTTTGCTCCTTAAATTAAGGAGCTTTATAACAATCTCCAACAATCTCCCACTTGAAGACTGATTTCAATCTGTCTTCACACCTTGATCAATGCGCAAAGCATTTTCTAGTCTTTGTTACTTTAATAGACCAACCGAAGTCGAGCACAACTTCAGCTTGTCAATAATCACCACCTTTGTTAACATATCTCACGGATTTTTGCTTCATTGAATCTTCTCGGTATTAACACATCATCTTCCAATGTAGATCTGATGAAGTGATAACGAAGCCCAATATGCTTTGTTCTAGAATGAAATCTTTGAATTCTTCGCCAAGTGTATTTACTTTGACTATCACTATGTAGAACATTCTTCTTTTGTTTGAATCCCACCAATTAACAAACCTCAAGCCGTATCATCTCTTTACTAGCTTCGATTCTTTCGCTACATACTCACCAGAAGTGGATAGAGTGACAATTTTCTCGTATTTGTGACATCCAACTAACAGTTGTAGTTCCAACAAGAATATATAACCTGTAGTGTTTCTTCGGTGATCAATTTCACCTCCAAAGTCTGCGTCTACGTACCCTTGTACTTTTAATTCTCCTTTACTAAAGTACAAGCACTTTTCTCGTGGTGCCTCGCAGATATCTTAAAATCCACTCGATCGCTTCCCAATGAGTTTTCCCTGGATTTGACATAAATGTGCTAACAAGTTCCCACCGTACGTGCCAATGTCTGGTCTCGTACAGACCATTGCGTACATCAAACTTCCAATGGCTGAGGCATAAGGAACCTTAGCCATGAATTCTCTCTCATCCTCTGTTTGAGGGGGCTGATCCTTGGATAGGCGAAAATGACCGGCGGTGTGCTAACTGGCTTGGCATCGCCCATGTTGAATCTTTGCAAAACACGATTGATGTACTCTGCCTGAGATAACTACAAGGATCCTTTCTTCTTATTTCTTGTGATTTGCATTCCAAGAATCTTCTTTGCTGGACCCAAGTCTTTCATGTCAAATTCCTTTGACAATTGCTGCTTCAACCTTTTAATATCATCCATATCTGAACCTACTACTAACATATCATCAACATAAAGTAGTAAAATGATATAACTGGACCTATATCTCTTGAAGTAGCAACAATGATCAGCATTGCACTTCTGGAAACCTTCCTTGTGCATGAAGCTGTCAAACTTTCTGTACCATTGTCTCGGGGCTTGTTTCAGGCCATACAAACTCTTCTTAAGTCTGCACACCATGTTCTTCTTCCCTCTTTCTGAGAAACCTTCTAGCTGGCATATATATCTCTTCATCTAAATCTCCATGAAGGAATGCATTCTTCACATCCAACTGTTCAAGATGAAGATCTTCGATGGCTACAATACTCAATACTGATATGATAGTATTAAGCTTCACAACGAGAGCAAAAATGTCAGTGTAGTCAACTCCTTCCTTCTGTTGAAACCCTTTGACAACTAGGCGGGCTTTGTATCTCTTGGAACCATCATGCTCCTCTTTCACCCGGTACACCCATTTGTTGTGAAGTGCCTTCTTTCCCATAGGTAACTTAGCTAGTTCCCATGTCTGGTTGGAGATGAGAGATTTCATTTCTTCTTTCATAGCAAGCTCCCACTTGTTGGAATCTCGAGTCTAACAAGCTTCGTCATAGAATTCAGGCTCTCTTCCATCAGTCAGCAACATATAGTTCATGTATCTTCTGTTAGGCACATGAGGTCGAGAAGACCTTCTCAATACAGGAGCTGGAGTAAGAGGTTATGGTGTGTCGGAATGCTGTGTACTGCTTTGTCCAACAAGTTCCTATGGCTGAGGACTTGTTACAATTGGTTCTGTTGCGGAAGTATCTGGGACATCATCTGCATCTGCAAATACTGACTCATTCTGCTCTGAGTCATTGGTGTCTATTTTATGCATGTCCTTATACATTACCCTTTCGTTGAAAATCACATCTCTGCTACGGATAACTTTCTTCTTTTCGTCATCCCAAATGCGGTAGCCAAACTCATCCTCACCATAGCCAATGAATGTGCATTTCTTGGATTTGGGATCAAGCTTATTCCTGCCTTGATCACTGATATGCACAAATGCTACACAACCGAAAACTTTTAGATGTGATAGTTTCACCTCTTTTCCGCTCCATACCTCCTCTGGTATTCTATGCTCCAATGGAACAGATGGGCCTCGGTTGATCAAGTAAGCTGCCGTGTTGACTGCTTCTGCCCAGAACTGCTTCGGTAGACCTGACTGTATACGAATGCTTCTGGCTCTTTCTGTCAATGTTCGGTTCATACGCTCAGCTACACCATTGTATTGAGGTGTACCTGGCACAGTTCTTTCCATTCTGATCCCGTGCTCATAGCAAAAATTTTTGAATCTGGTGTCTTCATATTCACCACCATTATCGGTTCTGAGCTTTTTGATCTTTAAACCCATCTCATTTTCCACCATAGCTTTCCATCTTCTGAAAGCATCAAATACTTCAGACTTATGCTTTAGAAAGTAAACCCATACCTTCCGAGAGTGATCATCAATGAAAGTCACGAAGTAGTGTTTTCCACCAATAGATGAGACGGTCGTTGGTCCCCAAACATCAGAGTGAATAAGCTCTAGTCTTTTCTTCTTTGGGATTCTACAACTTGTCTGAAAGCTGACTCTCTTTTGCTTTCTAAGTATGCAATCTTCGTACATGTCTATCTCCATAGACTGTAGACCTGGAAGTTTTCCCTTTGAGTGCATAATATTCATCCCCTTCTCACTCATATGGCCTAGTCTCTGGTGCCACAGATTTGGTGTTTCATTGCTTACTGCAACTGTAATTGAACAACGTGCCTTTGCTGTCATGTAAAGAGTGCCACTTTTCTTGCCTCTAGAAACTGTCATTGCACCCTTTGAAATCTTCCAATCATCACCATGGAAGATCGTAGTGTAGCCTTCACTGGCCAACTGCCCCACTGAGATTAAGTTCCTTCTGAGATCGGGAATATGTCTGACATCCTTCAGTTCCCAAACAGATCCGTTCAACTTAATCTTCACTACACCTTTGCCAATAATAGCATATGGTTGATCATCACCAAGATATACCTTTCCAAGGTTTTCGGGGACATATTTCTCGAAAAATTCTTTTTGTGAAGTAGCATGGAACGATGCTCCAGAGTCTAACACCCAAGATTCTTCCTTGCTCTCCAATGAGCATATCAATGCATCGTCTCCTCCTAAGGTGGAAGTAACATTTGCCTCTGCCTTCACTTGTTTGTCCTTCGGTGCACTCTTGCACTGATTTTTGTAGTGCCCGGTTCTTCCACAATTCCAACACTCGATAGTCTTCAAGCTATGGGAATTATTAGCATTCCTGGATTTGGACCTCCTGTCCTTTGATCTACCTCGGTAGTCTGTTCTGCCACGTCCATTCCCTTTGGCTGAATTTCTTCCTCTTAACTCTGTATGCAAAACTGAAGAAGTTGATGATTCACCTGACTCTCTACATCGGATCTCTTCACTGAGAACCAGATCACGAACATCGTCAAATTTCAACTTATTGCTTCCTGACGAGCTACTCACAGCCGTGACAGTAGCATTCCAACTTTCTGGTAAAGAAGATAAAATTATTAATGCTCGTACTTCTTCATCGAATTCAATTTCCACTAAACTCAACTAGGTTGTGACTGTGTTGAGTTCATTGAGATGTTGAGCTACCGATGTGCCTTCATTCATCCGCAAATTGAACAAACGCCTCATCAAGTGCACTTTGTTTGAGGTTGATGGCTTCTCATACATATTGGAGAGAGCTGCCATAAGACCCGCCGTGGTCTTTTCCTTTGCTATGTTGAAGGCAACATTACGGGATAGCATCAATCAAATAACTCCGAGGGCTTGTCTGTCTAAAAGATTCCAATCTTCTTCCTTCATAGCTTATGGTTTCTTCCCTAAGAGAGGTTGATATAGATTTTTTTGATATAGATAATCCTCTATCTGCATTTTCCAAAACCCAAAATATGTGCCATCAAATTTCTCGAGTGTCACCCTTCCTTCATCTGCGGCCATTGCTCCCACTAAAATCTGACTTCCTCTGGATCGTTTCTGACTATTTCTGTAAATCACCGTGTATTAGAACACCTCCGTCAACGAACCAATATCGTTAACAAAATTTCACTATTCACGTAATTCACTATTCATGTAAATAGTAACCTTGTAGAAAATTGATAGAAATTATCACCAATAGCTCTGATACCAGTTGTTGGGAAATAACGCAAATTCCCGATAAGCCAGATTTATGAGAAAACAAGAATAGAAAAATAACACACAAATTTGATAACGGAGTTCGGGCAATCTTGCTTACATCTCCGGACCTGCTGCAGATCTTTTTACTGAAATGGGAGAAATTACACAAGGTGTTTACAACACTCACAACTCACAACCCATATTACACCCAAGAAAATTACTCTCAATTTTCTCTCACAAAAGCTTTTATCTCTAAGCTTTTCTCTCAATTGGAATGAACACTTTGGATGATTAATTCATTACAATTACACATTTATTTATAGGAAAATTCACTCTTTGAATTACTCATTAAATTAATGGTTCCTTAAATTGCTCCTTGAATTAGGCTCCTTGTTTTGCTCCATGAATTGTTCCATGAATTGCTCCATGTTTTGCTCCTTAAATTGTTCATTAAATTAAGGAGCTTTATAACAATCTCCAACATATATCACATCTGTTTATAATTATTTAATTTTAGTTAAATTGTTACGTCATTTAAGAAATGAAATAATTTTTATTATTCTTCTCTTATATTCATTCTTAAAAAAAAATTTTACTATAATTATAAAAAAAATCTAAATTACTTTTTTTGTTTTTTTTGTTATCAAATATTTACTTATTTGTAAAGATTCTTCTCCACTTAAAATTCTATGCTAAATTATGGTAATTGTTTGATCAAATAATGAATCTTTCTAATTAATTTAACATTAACTTAAATTAAAATTATTATACTCACTTAAAATTAAGTAGAATCAAATCTATATAAATAAGTTCGTTAAATGTTCTCTAATCATATTTTATAGATATATGTCAATTCAGTTAGTATTTTAAGTTAAAACCAATCAAAAATAAACAGCAAACACTGTGTTATGATACATTTGCTTTAGTTGGTTTAAAGGAAAGAAAGCAACGATAGTTACCAAATTTTTGTATGAATTAAATGCATAGGTATGTAATAAATGTTGATAATTTAATAAAAAATATTAATAATATTAAATGAATGAATGAATATAACATAATAAAAAAAGTAACAACTTCAACCACGCTCATGTCTCATGGCTCATGGCTCATGTTAAGGTTGCTACGAGGACGTGTCACTTAATTTCTCTATGTAATAATAAAAAGTGGCACAGAAAGATGCATAAGTATGTAAATTAAAATGCATAAGTTATATTAATTTTATTTATAAATAAGTTAAGACATTTATTAACAGCTGCACATCGAGACGAGAATGATAACAAGTTGGTTTTCATCTATACAGCTATATTTAGTTTAAAGCCGGCCCAGGTAGGTCAGCTCTTTTTTAAAAAAAAATTATTTCTTTTTAAGTATTATAATTATTAATTAAAATAATATAATTTATTTTTTTATTATGTAATTAACTATAATATCAATTATATTAATATCATAATTTACGTTAATCATGTGTTTTCTACCCTTTTTTTCAATTTTAATTTTCTTTTGAAATTAAATAATTCAGATATTAAACTTTTTTTAAAAATAACTATAATTATACCCTTTAAATAACATACTATCATTATATAATAAAAATACATGTTTAAAATTATTTCAAAAATATTTTATTTAGAGAATCATATATTCAATAATATTTATTAAAAAAAATTCATGTTATACAAAAAAAATTCAACCAACAAAATTAGAATTTTTTTATTTTTTTTAATATAAAAATACATATGAATAAGTTACAAAAATCATAGATAACTTATAATGACCAATATTCAAAACTTAAAAAAAATTTGAATAATTATTTATCTTTATTTACAAAAAGGTTATAAAAATGAGTTGTAAAAAATAGAAATAAAGTGAAAGAATTGCAAAAAAATATATAAAAAGAAAAAGAGGGAAGGATTGGGATGTGGTAAAATAAAATTAAGGTGGAATATGAGTTATATGGTGCTATTATTGTCTTAAATTTTTTTTATTTATATTTTTTTCCTTTTTATTTTGTTTGTTATTTGGGTAGAGAGCTACAAGTGAATTTAATATTTCAGCTTTGTGGGGGTATTTTTCTTTTTAATCTCATTGGCCGTTGGACGGTAATAGAAAATTACTGTATTACCCCTAACATGGATCCCCTTGACCTTATCATCATTGAAGCAAAATCTTAAAATATTTTATTGGATCGAGTCATTTAATGATCTGGGTTTGTTTGTACAAATAATGATTTTTTTTATTGTCATTTATAAAAGGTAATTATATTTAAATACCTAAGATACCCTTCTGTTAAAAATTTCCAATGAACAAAGAGTTAAAAGTCTTAAACTTTCAAGATTAACGACAGTACAACTAATATACGACCCTACGCTGATTCTGACGAACATACTTTGACAAAATTTGTTATATATAAATAGGAAATTAATTATGATGTGTAAATTCATAAGATTTTTTAAAAAATAATAATTTTTCTATTTTAAAGTTATTTTTAGAGTTCAAAAAATGTTTGCATGCTATGGTTTAAATGAATGAAATATTTTAATAGGGTATCATTATTTTGAAATAATTCAATTACCTAAATATTCATAATTAAAATTTAAATCCTAATTTTTTTACGTATTTAAATAAATTATATCGATTAAGCAAACGCAAAAATAAAATTATTAAATATAAGACCAAACCATATGTTAGCGGAAGTAAATTAGATAGTGGGCTATTCAGTTGCATTTATACACCAGTCACCTACCATGATAAATGGTATAGAAATTTTGAACGGTGTATATCTTAAGATTACCCTTGGTTTAGAAATTATTAGGAATACCATTAGACTTATTGATAGTTTAGTTATTTATATGATGGTTCTCTAATTATATCAAGATTAAATATGTATAAAGACATACATGCACACTTTGTTGTACGATTATAACTTCTTTTTTTCTTTTACTCTTGTATGTAAATATATTTCCATGAAATGAAGATCAAAGTGAAGACATTAGCTCATTATATAATTTTACTTTTAGAATAAGTTTTGTTAATGTTAGAGTAATATTTTTATTTAAAAAAAAAACAAAGCATTAAACTATTAAGTAAAATTTTATATTTTTCTGATATTAGTATTTTTTTCTCTAAAAAATATTTTAATTATCAATTATTTTTATTAATATAATAATAAAAAATATGAAATGACTTTTTTAGCTATATAATTAATTAAATTTTAATATAATAATTATTAAATAAAATTATAATTAATAAATATAGTTTTTAAATAATAATTTAAATGGTAGCTTTTGAGGGGGGCATTTTAATATTTTGCAATAATTTCAGTACCTTCAATAATTGAGTTCAAAATAATAATAAAAAATAATAAATAATAAAAGTGGGATCGCCAATCACATATAATGCAAACCAGTGGGACCCAAATATCAATAACCTATTTAATACGTAAATCATCGAAAGTTCACAAATTGTTTTTTATTTTTTGTGTTTTTTGGTACAAAAGTACTATCATTAGGTACAAAAATAAAAAAAAATAAAAAGGAACGTAGAAGGGCAATTTAGTGAACTGAAAAAAAAGTTAGCAACGATTAATAGGCAGGATAAATCTGATGAGGTCATATTGGTAACTGCATATAGAAGAGGTGGAGTATAAAGTAAGGTAAAGGTCAAAGAAAATGGGCACGTTCTCATTTTGACAAGGGTGAATGTTACGTAATTGACAACCATTTAATAATATTTTCTTTATTTATATAAATAAAACCGACCACAAGAAATGATTAAATATATATATTAATCTTTCAACAAAATACACAATTTTTATGTAGATGGAGATTCAACCAAATAAGTATCTAATTCATCTGTAATTTACGAGGATAAATGTTAGTTCATTTTGACGAAGGAAATTTCATTTCCTAAGAAGTTAATCAAGATCATCTTGTGTAAAGATAACTTCATACCCACTTCTTTCGAACGTGGATCACTCTTTTTATCAAAAGCAATACAATTTATTCAATATGATTTTTATATTCATTGTATTTTTTTCATGTTTATCTTCGAATCACTAACAAATATGTAATAAAAAACGACATTATTGGATGTTATATACGATCAAATACTTAAATTATTTTATGTATAAATGAATTTAGATTAGAACATTTTCATAGAATTTAAGCATTTGTTTATAGGTAAAAACTAAATAGACTTATATTAATGGTAATCTTGTAAATAACTTGTATACTTATTAATTAATATTTAAATTAATAAAATAATATAAATATTAAATAATTATTATAAACTATTTAATATATTAATAAATTCTTATAAATAAAAAATTAGAATCATCAACTTAGATTTTGAAATAAATTCAAAAAACTTATTATAAACGATTTATTTTGAATTAAATTTAAACCGATTATTCGCAATTGTACTCATTTATTTTTTCAAACATAACGTAAACAAACAATATGAACCACGTGTAACATGTGACTTTTCATCGACACAATTTTTACGTGAAATTTACATATATATATATATATATTTTGTTGAGATGGTCAAGATATTGTAAAGATTGTCAATTCTTTTTTTATTGTCTTGTCTAGTATAGAAGATTGTATAAGTGTCTACAGAAGATAAAGATTGTATAGATAGGATTATAGGGAGCTAGTTAGTAATTCTAGTCCTACGTATACATTGTATTTGATCAATCAAAAAAAAATCATTTTATCATTCTCATTTTTATGGTATCAAAGCCAACCACACTTCTGTAAATCTAAATTTATTCTATAAGAAGAAGAAAAAGGGTCTAACCAACCTCGCAAAGCAAAACCTCCAAACCATAAAAGGATCCATCAGCTCCATCAAGCAACCACCCAACCTTCAGCCCCATCATATGCACCCAGTCATCACCCAAACCCATTGCCACCCACCATTACTACTAAGTGACCCAAAGAAAACCATCAGCCCAACCATTAACCATACCAGCCAATCGCTTGAAACCACCACCCACACTAGTAAAAGCAATTAGTCCTTACCATTGCACACCCACTGGTCGATGACCTTTGTAACCATTATTACCTTTACTATTATAAAACAATCAATCATCCATAGTGGCACTTGTACCATATGCGTCTTCGTTAGTCCCAATTGGCCACACCTTTCCCTCATAAAGGTTTGTGTTATCAAATCCCTATTTTGATTTGCTGAATATGAGATATTTATCAAAAGGAATGAGTATTTGAGATGTTTAATTTAATTTTCTATTTTAGAAGTTTTATAACATCATTCGTACACAGTACAATGCCCGAATACAAGTATTATGAAGTGATAATGGTGGAAAATACCATAGCTTTGAACTTTAGCAATTTTTTGACTCTCATGGCTCAATTCATCAAACCAGTTGTCTAGATACACCTCAACAAAATGGTGTGGCCAACCACAAGAATAGACACTTATTAGAACTTATTTGTGCTTTCCTAATCGAGGTTTATATGCCCTTATGCTACTAGGACAAAGCTCTCATCTCTTCCACATATATCATCAATTGTGTCTCATCTTGTTCTATCAACTTCTGAAACACCTTTCTTGGCACTTCCAGAAGCTATTATTACTCAACAAACTCAAACCTAACCCTTCATGTATATGGATGTGTTGCCTATGTTCAACTTCACAAACATCAATGTTAATGCCTCAAGCCTTGGAAATGTGTCTTTGTCAGATATTCTATTTATTAAAAAAGATACAGATTGATATCACCCTTTAATAAGCACATGTTTATCATTATAGATATTGTCTTTTATAAAGATAATATGTATTTTTGTAAGTTTGAATTTTAATGGGAGTATCTTGAGAAAATTTGGACTCTTGTATACAATCTTAAAGAATATATGGTAAGAGTATCTTATCAAAACTTTGATGTAAGTGATGATACCCTACATAACGATACAATAAGCATAGAAGTGGATGATTTAAATTTCAATGGTCAAACTATGGACCTAAGTGGGAATGAATACCCATAAAGCTAGGAAACTCATGAAATCAAGCTTGAGTCTCTCCCAATTTATACACCAAAACATTCATTCTTTGTGGATATTCCCTATATAGTGCTTGAGTTATACAGGAAACAGTTACCACAATGTCTCACCAAAAGTATTCCAAACCTACATAGGAACCTCAATTGTCTAGTAATGTAAGATATCACATGAACCATTATATGTCTACACATAGCTTGTCAAAAATAAATAAGTCATTTGTTGATGGATTATCTACTATATCTATACCTAATAACGTGCACGAAGCCTTAACTAATCCAAGATGGAAAGCCACAATGAATGAAGAGATGTAATCCTTGCAAAAGAACAAAACTTGGGAGCTCGTCAACCAACTTACAGACAAAAAATTTAGGTATTAATGGATATTTACTATGAAATACAAAGTTGATGATTATCAAACATTTTAAAGTGAGATTTGTGGCAAAAAGATACACCCAAACTTATGGAATTGACTATACTAAAATGTTTCCACCTATAGCCAAAATCAACACATTTTGGGTCTTGTTATCCTTAACTGTAAATTTTGATTGGTCATTAAAATAGTTTGGTGTGAAGAATGCATTCTTACACGGCGAACTATGTGAAGAAGTCTACATAGATATCCTACAAGGCATGGTTATAGAAAGACAAAAATAGAAGGTGTGCAAGTTGAAGAAATCACTATATGGATTAAAATAGTCCTCTAGAGCTTGGTTCGGACAATTTACCAAATCCATGACAAACTTTGGTTATAAAAAAAGTAATTCAAATCACACATTATTTTTGAAGAAGCGATATGGGTAAATTACTACACTTATTGTAGATATGGATAACATGATCATCACAAGCATCGATTCATAAGAAATGAGAGCTTTGTAAGAGTACCTATCCAAGGAATTTGAAATAAAAGACTTAGGCCCCTTAAAATACTTTATAGGAATTGAAGTATCTCAATCTAGTAAAGAAAGCTTCTTATATCAAAGAAAGTATGCCTTAGATCTACTATATAAAACTGGTATATTAGTCTACCAACAAGTTGACACTCTAGTGGAAGAGGGCCTAAAGTTATATATTAAGACAAGCCAGATACTGGTGGACAGAGGGAGATATCAAAGACTTGTTGGAAGATTGATGTACCTAGCTCACATAAGACTAGTTCTATCCTATGTTCTAAGTATTATTATTCTACTCATGCATAATCTTGGTGAACAACATATGAATGCAATCATACACATTTTAAGTTATTTAAAATCTAATCTAGGAAAAGGAAAGAGAATTCTATTCTCAAAAAATACAAACAAGTAAAATATTAAGGTATATACAAATGTTGATTGGGCTAGAGTAGTTGTATATAGGTGGTCAACTTGGGGGTCCTTTACCTTTATTGGTAGGTACTTAGTTACATGGATAAACAAGAAACAAAGTATTGTTGCATGATCTAGTGTAGAAGCTAAGTATAGAGAAATGACCTTAGGAATTTGTGAAGCACTGTGGCTAAAAATTTTCTTGCAGGACCTAGGCTACTCTCCAAAGCAACTAATTCAACTTTACTATGACAACAAAACAACATGTGATATAGCCCATAATTCAGTTCAATATGATCGTACATATCATGTCAAGTTAGATAGGTTATTTATTAAGGAGAAACTAGATGAAAAGACTATGGAACTACTAATGATTCACTCAGAAGATCAGTTAGCTGATATCCTTATAAAAGGAGTATCCAATTGGATGTTGTCAAAGTTTTTAGACAATTTAGATATGTGTGACATCTATGCACCAACTTGAGGGGGAAGTGTTGAGATAGTAAACAATCTTGTAAAGATTATCAATTGTTTTTTTATTGTCTTGCCTTGTATAAAAGATTGTATAGGTGTATACAAATCATAGAGATTGTATAGGTAGGATTCTAGGGAGCTAATTGATAATTATAATCCTATATATACATTGTATTTGATCAACCAAAAACATACTAAAAATTCAATTTATCGTTCTCATTTTTAAAATTATGTGCAACTCATGAGGATGAAAATCAGCTCACCTTGCCCTGTATGATGAGAAGTATTGGTGATAAAAAACTAAAAATGACCAACTTAGTTTGACAAAATTAGATGAATGACTCTTATTCTCAATTTCGTATATAGTAAATTCAATAAGTTATAATTAAAATAATACTTTGGTTATAAAAATTTTTGCGGTCAAAAAATTATTATTTTATTGTTGAAATAATAAATGTTGTGAGAAAAATAATAAGCTTCTCTTCTACTCATTTAATTTAATCTACTCACTTTTTAGTATTGTTATTTCTTTTATTTATATAAAAATAAATCTTGTTATTCTTTTTCATCTATTTCAAAAACTTCATTCTATATAAAATAATAACTAGGAAAAACAAATTATGGATAAGTAATATACCCATAATCATAAGCTCAAAAATTGAAAATTTACAAGTTTTTAATTAGATAATTACTTTGTTTACTAATTATCGTTACTTTTTTTTATGAATAATTAATTTAGTGACAATTAGCAAATACAAAACCGCTAGTCTACTACTACTACTTAAAAGTAATAAGAAGACCAAGAAGAAGAGATATATATAGTATCATATAGTATCATATAGACATATCATGCACGTTTAGTAATACAAAATGAATTTTGAAAGAAATTAAAAAAGAATAAATTGGAAACAAGATGAATTGGAAATAATTTTTTTTATTGTATTTACTTATTTTACCGTGGAATCAGAATAAAATGATTGTTTTATTAAAGTGTCTTATGAGTGTATAAGTAATTATTTTTTAAAAGGTTAATTTGAAAATATAAGGTTCAAATCCAAGAATTTAATTCCAACTTTACCATGGCAATCAAGTTATTGATTTTTTAATAACGTTTTTTTATTAAATGAAGGAAGCATTATAAGAGGAGATTCAAACTTTGGTCCATGGTGGTGGGGTGAGGAATTATATCGCCTGGACTACAAGTTAATCTATAAGAATGTATTTCCTTTTAAAGAAAATTTTGCTACTTAAACTTCACTTGATGTTAGTGTTAACTGAACCTTACTTCCTACTTGCTTCCTTTTCTCAACTTATTATGCCTCAAGTATCTCCTAATTATAACTTTAATCATGTTAGTTGAACTTCACCAATTTCATCTTTTTCAACTAATTCTACTTCTTTTTCAAGTAACTTACATCTTTTGAGACTCATCCTTATGTTTCTTATAATGGTGTTTTGTCTAACTCTCCTTCATTACATCCTCATCCTTTAGACCTTTTACCAAATCCTAATAGTGAATTCCACCTCATTGTTAAGCTTCATGCTTTAAATATTCTCATTACTACACAAAATAACAATTTATGACTACAAGATATAAGACATGTATTTTTAAAACCAAGATAGATCTTGATCTTACTTTTGGATGTTCCTCGATCTATCTCCAAAATCTTAAAATACCTATGAGTGGTATGAAGTTATGAAGCTTGAAATTAAGGCACCTAGAAATGGCACGTGGGAGGTGGTGAATGTCCTGAGGGTACCAAACTTATTGGGTACAAATGAGTGTTTATAGTAAAGCTTAAGAATGATGGACTTTTGAACAAGTATAAGGCAAGGTTAATAGCCAAGGACTTTAACCAAATTGAAGACATATACTATACAGAAATCTTTTTCACTAGTTGGAAAACATCAAACTATTCGTATAGTTCTAAATCTTGCTTTAGCAAATGATTGGTCTATTATTAAACTAGATGTTTATAACATATTATTGAATAGGATCTTAATGTGACATTTTTTATGAAACAACCATATAGTTTTGAACATACTTTTAATCCTTAGCTAGTATGCAAACTTCAAAAAACCCTATACTTATGGAATCAAAAATTGAGTTAAGGTATTCGTGATCTTAGCTAAATTTATTCTAAAGCAAATCCTTGTATGTTTTACAAGAAAAATGAAGATGAATTTACTATTATACTTATCTATGTTGATGATATATTGTTGATAGGGAGTAATAATTAGTTTTTGCATCATGTTATTTATGTTCTTAATGATAAATTTGCTATCAAGTTATTTGGGGATGTGCATTACTTCTTGGGCAGTGAAATGTATAGAACTTCCACTAGTTCATAACTTAGGAAATAAAAGTATGTGAGGGATATTCTTAAAAGGTTTGGTTTGGAATCTTCAAGGATTGCTAAGACTTGTATGAAGGTTAGGAAATTTTTGTCTAAGCTAGAATGTATTGATTCTCTGGTAGATCCTTTTACCTATAGGAGTTTGATATAAGCATTGTAATATTGTGTGCTTGTTAGATTGACATAACTTTCTCAATTAACAAGTTATGTCAATTCTTACATGTTTTCTCTAGTATGGATTTAATAATAGCTAAAGAGGATTTTAAGATTTCTAAAATTAAGGGACTTTGACACATGGTGTTACTTTACACAAGTCAATCTATTTAGATATGGCAGGATGTCGTGACTCAAATTCAACAAACTATCCTGATGATTGAAAGAGTACAGGGGGTATGTAGTGCTTCTTGGTAGCTCATTGGTTTCTTGGAGGTCATCTAAGCAAAAGGTGATGGCTCGATCAATCATAGAGGAAAAATACATGGTTTTCTCCTTGGCTTCAACTGAGATTATTTAAATTAAGTTAGTTCTTTATGAATTAGACATTTCTTTGCCTCAATCTTCCTTGCTTTATTATGACAATGTGAGTGCCACATTTCTAGTTGCAAATCCAATCTTACATGTCATAATAAAACATGTTGAGATTGATTCGCCTTTGTACAAGATCTAGTGATGCAAGAACTTCTTGAAGTTAAGCATGTTGGCTCAGAAAAATAGTTCGTTGATACACTCACTAAGAAATTAGCAAAAGCTCAGTTTTCTTCAATAAAAACAAAACTTGTAATATTGTCTCCACCTTGAGTTTGATGGGAAATGCATGGGCAAACTTGGAAATTTTTTGTGAAAGGGGCTAACTATTAGAATAATTAATAAATTAATCTTTTGATTTTGAAATACTTTTTTTATTCTATACCTTTTAAATTTGATATAAAATTACATTTATTTATAAATTTAGATCAAAATTACAACATTAATAATAAAATTGCTCTTCATAGTTAATTTGATTGTAATTAACTATTTTATGTTAAATTTTGTAACTAAAATTAATTTTTTCCTTTATTTTTGTACCAAAATAACTAAAATTTGTGATAATAAGATACCACATTTATAGTAAATACTTATGTTATTTAATACTTTTTTCTAGCTATCATATCTATACTTTTATACTTTTTGAGTTAGTTTTCAAAAACTAAATTGACTAATTTAATACTCTAATTTTTATATTTTAATTAATTTGATATTTTAACTTCTTTAATTTGATCAATTTGAGTTCATCTTCAATTTGATTAATCTAAATATTTTCAGACTATCAAAATTAGTCAAATAGGAAAAAACTAGAATCTAAAATCAATCAAATTTGAGAAATCGATTACTAAATTATCAAATTAATATTTGAAAATAATTTGGTTGAGTCACAAAAACTAGTATAATATTTAATTTGATTAATAAACTATGTTTTATAAATGGAGATTGATCCCTCTCTAAACAAATTCGAGACGAGATTACAACCCCTTTCATACCCTCACTTGGCTAGTTTTGTGTATAAGAGACTAGTTGAACACTAAGGTGTATTTCAATTTAAGTAGTTAGATGAATTGTTATAATTCATAATGTTAAGAGTAATGTCACATATTAATTAAATATAATGTTATGGTAGCACGTTTACAAGGATTGTGAGTGTCATCACCAATTGAGTTAAATTTTTGGGATTAGAAAACTAATAATTTTTATGAACTTTCACATGCTATCAGAGTTTGAGTCGATTGATCTAAAAACTTTAGGCTCGTCTCCCAAAAAATTGAAATGAGTCTTACAAAAATAAATAAAAAAATAAGTAATTTAAATAGAATATAATATAATAAAATATATTAAAAATATAAAATGATAGATTTTGTAAGAGATAAAAACCTATATATTTTTTAAAGGTAAGTAATATCTCAGGTTCATTAAGTTAAATATTATAATAATATAAATACAATGGGTTTTACACAATATTATGAAGTTTAGTATCAAGTTTAGTACGAAAATAGTATCAAAGTCTTTCTTTCCTTCACTACATTTTAGAAGATTCGCATTTAATATTAATTATATCTAACTGGATGTTGGAAAAATTTTAAATATCTACGCATGAACTTATCCACAAAATGAGAATATGTTGCATGCACTGATGCACATCAATATTGTAGGACAGGTAACATATATATATATATATACTCTCATTATATGTATTTGTTTTGTATTGTACGTTGTGGTATGAACTCAACATTTTGGATGTCTTAGTGGACTATATATAATTATAAATACAGTATAGAAAAGAAGAAGTTGGTATATAATTATGTATGCGTGTAAGAATATAAGAATAGATAAGATACATATGGATTATTGTGTGCACGATTAAAAAAAACATCGCCTTTAAATTTCAAATAAATAAATAACGGAAACAAGTCACGGGCAATCAAGTAATTAATTTTTATAATTATTTAAGATTAAAACCAACGCAGCTTAAGGATTTTTGTGGTTTAAAGTAAAACATAAAAATGAAGTTTTACTTATTTTTTATAAATCTAAATTTAATTCATTGATATGAATTGATTAATAACATTAGAAGTTTTTATCTAATATAAATAAATAATAAAAAATTAATAAATAAAGATTAAAAGTTATTTTTGTTGTATAGTCGAGAGAAATTACCACTTGAATCTAATAAAATTGATATATTTGATGAGAATATTACGAGAGATAACTCTCTTTCAAGATCTTTTCATTTTGGATACACTCATAGTTTTGAATGCATGTTTAAAAAAATATTTGTAACATTAAAGTGGTTTAACACAATGGTGAACGGTGGTGCTGATTCAATTTCATTGAAATTGTACGTCGATTACAAAACCGAACAAGGTTATTGATGAGAGAACCTTTATAAAGCATCAGGTCCTTTCACTATTCACTGATTCATTCTGATACACTATCAAAACGCAGAGAATAAGTGTGAGAAATCAGTGAGAACATCAAATCGAAAATTCATTAGAATTCCTGTGTAAGTGCTGAAATTTGATCAATGGTAGAAGGTATATTTTCAATCCATTTTGTTTCCGTTGTATTTAAATTTTGCGTTCATATGGTTTCCTGAACGTTTCTGAATTAAATTATGATCTTACATTTAATATCAGAGCCATTTTTGAAAACATCTCTATTTTGTTCTGTTTCATGAGGAACTGAAATTTTGGGATTTTTATTTTTCTTGTTTTTGATGCATATGGAAATTATAAATTGTTTCAATATTTATTTTAGAGTGATTTTGTAAATATAAACTTGAAAAAAAATAAAGAAAATAAATCCAATTTACCGTGGGTAATCATTTGAATCAATAATTAACTTTTTTATTTAAAATGATGTTTTTGATTCAAACTGAGACCATGAATCACTCGTAAATCGAGTTCTGAGAATTTTGATAAAAAGAATGCCGAATTTCTTCATCAAAATAGTTAAATACGATTTAGTATTCATTCGGGTTATAACCGGGTCTGTTGACCTAGCTAGAAGTTGAAGATGATTCTTAGAGAACAAAAAAAACTTTGCTTTATCTGGGTTCAATTCCCAGATTACATTTGTGGGTTTGTAATGTCGTGGCCACTCAACCGCGAGACAATTATATGTCTTTATATGTAAATTTATTAAAAAAAATAGACATTTGGGTTTACTAGGACTTTGATGAGTTCTCAAAAAGCACTAAAATAACCATGATTTTATGCACATTAATTGATAAAAAATATATATATTTATATGTTTTATCATATATTTATATAAATTTGTCTTTTTCGGAATCACGGGTATTTTTATTGTTTTTCAGGTATTTTGGCTTAAAAACGCAATTTAAAGACTCAAAGAGGAATACTTGAAGCAATACATCACAAATATATTAATAAATAAGTGGGAAAAGGTCAACAAACATGGAAAAATTGGACAAAATGGGTCGAAAAGGTCAAAAATGTCAAAAAGACGGAAATCGCGCGCCGCAGCCCAATCACAAGACGCAGTCTTTGTCAGGCACGCCCGTGCGCGTTGACATGCCCATCCACGCTGGGCGGCATCGTTTTCACGTGCGCCGAGCGGCAATGACAGCCCGGCAAGGCCGCCGCGCCAGCCCCTCCGCGCGCGCAACGCGTTTTCAACCCATTTTTCACGTGCGTGACCCTGTGATGTCATGCCGACGTCATTGATGACCTCGATTTCCATTACACGCTTTTTAATTTTTTAATATTTTTTTAATATTTTTTTAACATTTTTTACTCATTTTTTCTCTCCATCCTCACCTATAAATACCCTCTTCCCTTCACTTCAAATGACACATTCAAAACTCAGTTCTCCTTTCTTTCTTTCTCTCATTTCTTAGTTTTTGAGTTTTCTTAGTTTCTTTCTTAGTTTCTAAGCTTTTCTTAGTTTTTCTCTTAGTTTTTAGTTCAATTCTCTTAGGTTTAGAGTTCTTCTCTTTTGAGAGGAACTTGTAATGTTTTTGTAATAATTTAGATTTTTGATTCAATAAATGGAAGTGCAAATTCCGCTCGGAGGTTTTCTAGCAACGGAACAAATAAGTTCTCTAAGGATTTTATTTTCTTTCTGATTATTTTTATGCTTTATTCTTACATGTTATATTTAATTTGTCCGTGATTAAATTTAACTGTGCTAAATTGCTTATAATCATGATATAATAATAACGTTGTTATGCTTGCGAAATATTAAATAGGTGAAAATTTCTAAAATGAATTGATTTTATTTTTATTCAAGATTTTATATTAAGGATGTTAGAGAGAAATATATTATTTTTCATTACAAACTTAAATCTGAAAATTAGATTTTACGGTTTAGTTATCCGGTCTAATTTAGAGTAGTGCTCTTTTATTTGTTGGTACAATCGCCCGGTAGTTAGAGTGAAACTCTATTTCAAAAGTTTTTTATAAGAATTATTATGTGAAAATGTATTGACAACATGTTTTCATTAGTGGTTTTAAAACTTGAAAGTTAGTACTCGGATAACTAAATTCTTAGGTTTAATTTGGACACCTTGAATAAAGTTTAAACTGTCTAACCCCACCAAAGGTGGCATTTAAATGGTTCATTTTCAATCTCTTAGAAAAAGGAATTAATTTAATTAACCAAATTAGTTATCAACCCCACCCATAGGTGTTAATTGATTTGTTTAGTTAAAAAAGAATATCTAACCCCACCAAAGGTGGTATTCATACAAAAAAGAGAGAATCAATAAAATATCAATTTATATCTTTAATAACCTAGATAATACGAGCAAGCATAATTAACTTAGTTATTATATCCATAAATACTCCACTAATATAAATGATAAAATTTGCATGAATATTTATTGAATCAGATTTATATTTATTTTTAGATGAATATTTATTGAATCTGTATTTATATTTATTTTTAGATAAATATTTATTGAATTTGTATCTATGTTTATTTTTATGTTTTTAGATTATATTTAATTAATCTGTATATATGTTTATTTTATGTTATTAGATTAGGAACACAAAAACCAAACTATCGTGACATGATGTTTAGGATTTAATTTCGTTTTTAAAAGTTTGAATAATAAATTAAAAATCACATACATTTCTTCCTTAGATCGACCTTGGGAGTATACTTATCATTTTCTACGAAAAAATTCGTGCACTTGCGAAAGTTTTACAAATATTAAAACCAAAGTATTTGCGAGAATCGGCGATGCCATTACCATCAAGTTTTAGCGCGATTGCGAAGGAATAGCGTTTTTAATTTATTTATCAAAATTTTGAAAATATTTTTGTGTTGTAAATAATTGTGATTTTTTAAAAAAAAATTAAAAAATTTTTAATCAAATTTCAAATTTCATAAGAAATAATAAAAAAAAAATAAAAAAAAATTAATTATAGCATAAATAGTAAAATAATTTAGAAATTTAAAATTTGAAGTAAAAAGTTTTTACCGTTAATTAGTAGTAAACAAAAATTAAAAAAAACATTTCAAAAATTTTAAGTTAAAAAATAAAACAAATAAATAAATAAATAAATAAATAAATAATAAAAAAAAATTAAAAAATTAAAAAAAAAATTTAAGTTAATAAGAAATAAGATAGCGTGAATAGTAAAATAAAATTACCGTTCGTAAAAAAAAAACTTGAATTTATATATAATTAACTAAAAGGCATGAAAAGTAAAAATCTAAGGGAGTTCTGTCTAGGAGACTAGTTCTTGGAAGCCTTTGTGCCACTAGTCTTTCTTGGGAACGTTGTTCTGGCTAGGAGAATGGTTTTTAAGAAGCCATTGCACCCCCATTCTTTCCTGGGAACACTCTTGGTTAATACTGATTATGTTATTTAAAAAAAAAAATTAAAAAAAAAATTAAAACAAAAATTTAAAAAATAAAAATTAAAAAATAATAATAAATTTACGTTTAAAATAGTCTATGCGTGGTAGGAGATCCTTAGGAAACCCCCTTACACCATATGTAAATAATATTCATAAATTTAAACAAGTGTCAACAACACTGGATTCTACCCATCAACTTGATTTTGAGCCAAACATAGAACCAAGTCTTAATCCTTTACTAGAACCAAAAGAAATGGAGGAAAACCAACATGTTAGGGAAACCACGATGAAGGAGTTTGCAAGACCGGTGATTGGCACGGCAACTGCCGCTATCCAGTTGGGTGAGGATGCTCGGAATTATGACCTTAAAAATATTCATTTTTCTATGCTTCCTTCCTTTTATGGGCTACCTAATGAAGATTCTCTTTCCTTTATGAGAGATTTCTATGCTACGGTCCAAACATTCCCCCTCGGTATTCTAAACGAGGATCAACTTAGAATGAGATGTTTTCCCTACACCTTAAAGGATAAGGCCAAAGCTTGGTTGATGTCACTTCCCCCAGGTTCTCTGATGACATGGGGTAACATTTACAATAAATTCATGGGAAAATTCTATTCCCATAAAAAAACATCAGAGTTGAGAGGAAAGATTGCTACTTTCTCTCAGATGGAAGGAGAACCATTCCATGAAGCTTGGGATAGGTTCAAAATGTTTCTCACTCAATGTCCCCATCATAGCTTTCCCCTGCAGTTGCAGAACCAATTCTTTTACGATGGACTTACACAACAATGTCAGTTCATTGTCGACAACGCTGCAGGAGGAGCAATAGGAGAAAAGACTGCCTCAGAGACGTATAACCTCTTTGAGATGTTGGGTGCTAATTCCCAACAGAAAAGCTCCCGAGTGAGAAAAGCTGGAGTTCATGAAATCGACTCCAGTAATGAAGTTCAACAACAACTTGTTCAACTGACTAAGCAAGTTGCCCTTCTCGCTACACAAACCAACACCAATAATGAACAATATGGTTTGTATAGCAACATGGGACATGGTACTGAAGCCTGTCCATATCAAGGAGATACAACTGGACCTGAACAGGTTAATGTGTTGGGAGCATATCAACAGAGACCAAGGTTTGATCCCAATTCAAATACCTATAATCCTGGGTGGAGAAGTCATCCAAATTTCTCTTGGAGGCAAAACAACCCTCATTTCACTCAAAGCTCAAACCAGGCAGGCCAGCAATTCCACCCACCTATTCCAAGAAGCATTCCCAATAAACCAACCCTAGAGGACAACTTGAATTCTTTTATTCAAGTTTGTAGGGATAATCAATCTAAAACCAATCAACGGTTGGACTCTGTGGAAGCTTCTATCAAAAAGATGGAAGTTCAAGTTGAACAGTTAGTTGAACATTTGCAAAAAGGAAAAGACTAATTTGAAACTTAAATGAATTCAATGAAGAGGAGACATTGAGTTTTTCATTCTGCAATCTCCAAGCAACGTCTTACTAGAAGACGATAAATTTTAGTCCTACATGGGAGGTCACCCATTATTGTATTTTCCTTTGTTTTAGTTTGCGTGTAAAAAAAAATTCAAATGAAATAAATTCGTTTGTTTCAAAAAAATTGTGTCCCTTCGTTTAAATTAAAATTAAAATAAAACAAAAATAAATAAATAAATAAATAAATTAGGTTCCTTGCACCTTTTTAGAGATATCTACTATTGTTTTTAAGAGCAAAATGTTGATTCATAATAGGAGGAGGATCATTTTCAACTACAAACAACCATGGGAGATGCTGAAGATAGGCGGAAAAAGATGAAAGACTATACAATGCCAATCATTGGCAATGTAACTTCCGGCATCCAATTATAAGAGGCTGCAAGGAATTATGAATTTAAAAAGATTCATTATTCTTTGTTGCCTTCCTTTTACGGTATCCCTAATGAAGACCCTTTGCATTTCATTCGAGAATTCTATGCTATTGTCCAAACCTTTCCACTACATGCAATTAATGAAGATCAACTTAGGATGAGGTGTTTTCCTTACACTCTCAAAGATAAAGCTTGGTCATGGTTCATTACTCTACAGTCAGGTTCTCTTAAAACTTGGGAGGCAGTCTATGAAATTTTTATGGGTAGGTTCTATTCCCATCAAAAGACTATTGATCTAAGAACAAAGATAGCAACATTTTCTCAAATGAATGAAGAGCCCTTTCATGAAGCTTGGGAACGATTCAAACTCCTTTTCATTCAATGTCAAAATCATAGCTTTCCATTACAGCTACAAAACCAATTCTTTTACGATGGATTGACACTACAGAGTCAATACATGGTTGATAATCTTCTTGGAGGTCTTTGTAGGAGAAAAGACATGAGAGGAAACCTATAATCTCTATGAGTTATTGGGTTCTAATTCCCAACAAAGAGGTGGTAGAAGGAAAGCAAAGGTCAATGAAGTCGGCTTTGATAATGAGATAACCTTGCAACTTGTCAATTGACTAAACAAGTGAAATTCCTCACGTCTCACCAAATTTCAAATCAAGAGGTATGTGAAGTGTGTTGTTCAATTGGGCATGGTACTCATAATTGTTCAAATACTTGTGATTCTAGTGTCGATGCCATAGAGGAAGTCCAATCTTTTCAAAAGTATCATCCAAACACCTATAATCACCCAACCTACACCCAATATCCAACACTAAGGTCGGATAACAACCACCCTTACCCACCAAGCCAATCTTTTAAACCAACCTTAGAAGATATCTTGAATGCTTTTATTCAAGTTAGTCGTGACAACCAATTGATGACTAATCAAAGGTTGAACACCATGGAGGCTTCGGTTAAAAGAATTGAATCTAAAGTTGGGCAACTGGCTGAACAAATGCAAAAAAAAAAGAACCAGGAAAGTTGCCCAGTCAACCAGAACAAGCAAAAGATGTTAGAACCCTTAGAAGTGGTAAGGTAGTCAATACCAGTTTACCTGAAATCTCTAACAATCTACCTTGTAGTTCATGTAACAAAGAAGGCGATATTCTAATCTCGTAAAAAGGAGAAACAAGTGTTAAACTTAACAAGCCTTCTGAAAAACTCATTGGGGGGTCATCTGACACTCCCAAAATTCAAAAGACAACAGAACCACACCAGATGCAAGTACCTTTTCCCCATCGGTTGAAAAAATCCAAACAAGATAAGCAACTCAATGATCTTTTTAATATGCTCTCTAAAGTAAATATCAATTTACCATTATTAGAAGTGATCATGAATGTGCCCTCATATGCCAAGTTTTTCAAAGAGTTGAACACTAAGAAAAGGAGGTATGAACTGAATGAACGAGTAGTAGTATCAGAAATTTCTAGCGCTGTACTTCAGCACAAACTACCCCTAAGTTGAAAGACCCTAGAAGTTTTATTATAAACATAACTATGGGGGATAGGAAGGTTGCTAAAGCAATGCTTGATTTAGGTGCTAGTATAAATTTGATGCCCTACTCTATATTCTTACAGCTCAATCTAGGATATTTAAAACCCACAAGCCTATGTCCCCCGCAACTTGCAGATAGATCTCTTAAATATCCAGAGGGAATAGTTGAGGATGTTTTGGTATAGGTAGACAAACTGATAATACCTGTTGACTTTGTGGTTCTGGATATGCAAGAAAATCCGGCATTGGATAGAGAGCATACAATATTGCTTGGTAGACCATTTATGGCAACTACTAAAACTATTATTGATGTCCAAGATGGAAATTTGACAATGACAAAGTCTTAGGAGAGACTGATTTCATTTCAAAGTTTTTGATTCTTCACCTTTCCCTTCTATTTCTGCCATCGATGAAATATTCGAAGTTGATCCTTTGGATAATCTTGTCCAAAACACCTTTTTCCAAACCAGAATAGAAGACAAGCTTGAAACCGTTCTTACACTTGAAAAGGTTGAAGAAGATTTAGATGAAGAAATTAAGGGGTACCTTGAACAACTAGACAATAATGAAGTGATGACAAAATCTAGTACACTTTTAAATCTACCCGCTTCTTCATCATTAAAGAGGCCAATCCACACGAACTTGAACTCAAAGACTTACCTGAGCACTTAAAATATGTGTTTTTGGGAGAAGGAGAAACATATCCAGTGATAATTTCTTCAACCTTGACCAAACCACAAGAAAAAGAACTCATCAAAGAGCTTAAACAGTTTAAGAAATCTATAGGTTGGAGTATAGGGGATATAAGAGGCATTAGTCCAACAATGTGTATGCACAAGATCAACTTGGAGGATGGTGCTAAACACATGCGAGAGGCCCAAAGAAGACTAAACCCAAACATGCAAGAGGTAGTTAAAAAGGAAATCCTTAAATTATTAGAAGAAGGAATTATCTATCCTATTGCGGATAGTAAGTGGGTTAGTCCAGTGCATGTGGTACCAAAGAAATCTGGGATAACAGTTGTTAAAAATGACAAAAGTGAATTAGTGCCCACTAGAATAATCACTGGATGGAGAATGTCTATAGATTTTAAGAAACTAAATTTATATACGAAAAAGGATCACTTTCCTCTTCCATTCATTGATCAAATGTTGGAAAGATTAGACGCAATTTAATTGTTTTTGGATGGATTGTCTGGATATTATCAAGTACCCATGCACCGGAAGATCAGGAAAAGACCACATTTACATGTCCTTTTGGGACATTTGCTTTTCGCAGAATGCCATTTGGGTTATGCAATGCCCGCCACTTTCCGGAGATGCATGATATCTATTTTTCTCGGACATGGTGGAGAAATTCATTGAGATTTTCATGGACGATTTCTCTGTCTTTGGGAACTCATTTGATGATTGCTTACATAAATTGACTTTGGTTTTAGAAAGATGCATTGAATGCAATCTAACCCTTAGTTGGGAGAAAAGTCATTTTATGGTTCAACAAGGGATAGTTTTAGGACATATAATTTCAAACAAGGGTATTGAAGTTGATAAGGCAAAAGTTGAATTGATATCCAAACTACCTCCCCCTACATCTGTGAAGGGGATAAGAAGCTTCTTGGGACATGCAGGATTTTACAGACGATTTATTAAAGATTTCTCTAAAATAAGTTGTCCCTTATGTAACTTGCTATCCAAAGATGCTGATTTTGACTTCAACAATGACTGCCTTATTTCCTTTAATACCTTGAAAGATAAACTAACATCTACCCCTGTTATAATGGCACCAAACTGGTCTTTACCTTTTGAAATAATGTGTGACGCTTCTGATTATGCAATAGGAGCAGTCCTGGGACAAAGAGTGGATAAGCGTTTACATGTCATCTACTATGCTAGCAAAACACTCAATGATGCCCAAATGAATTACACCACCACTGAAAAGGAATTCTTGGCTATAGTATTCTCTTTAGACAAATTTCGGTCTTATTTAGTAGGATCTAAAGTGATTGTGCATTCTGATCATGCTGCTTTAAGATACCTATTAAGTAAACCAAATGCCAAGCCAAGATTAATCAGGTGGGTCTTACTCTTACAAGAATTTGACCTAGAAATCAAGGATAAGAAAGGCAGTGAAAACTTAGTAGCTGACCATTTGTCTAGGTTGATTTCTGACTTCAATTCTCTTAAAGATGAGAGTAATGACGATATAGTTGAAACCTTTCTTGATGAACAGTTATTTTTCATAGGTCCGAACCCATGGTATCTTTGATATTGTAAACTATCTTGCCACTTTGGTGTTTTGCGACCTAACACTTCATATCGGGACAAGAAAAGGTTTTTAAAACTATTAAGGACTATTTCTGGGATGACCCTTATTTATACAAGATTGGTCAAGATCAAGTCATCAGGAGATGTGTACGAGAAGAAGAACATAAGAGCATTCGACTTTTTGTCATGAACTTCATTGTGGGGTCATTTTGGAGGTGAAAAGACGGCCGTAAGATATTACGATCTGGCTTCTTTTAGCCCACTCTTTTTCAAGATGCTCATATGTTTTGTGCACAATGTGATAGATATCAAAGACCAGGAAACATAAGCAAAAGAGATGAAATGCCTTTGACATCTAATTTAGTTGTTGAACTCTTTGATGTATGGGATTGACTTCACGGGTCCTTTTCCCCCATCTAATGGTTTTCAATACATTTTGGTTCTTGTGGATTATGTGTCCAAGTGGGTAGAAGCTATCCCCACGAAAACCAATGATGCTAATGTTGTTGTGAAATTCTTGAAAGATTTCATATTCAAGAGGTTCGAACGCCTAGAGCTATAATAAGTGATGGAGGTAGCCATTTTTGTAACAAACTCTTTGATGGAGTACTAAACAAGTACAACATCACACATAAAGTAGCTACTCCATATCATCCTCAAACTTCCGGTTTAGTGGAAGTAAGTAATAGGCAAATTAAAGGAATCTTTGGAACGCCTTGGCGTCCTTCAAGGAAGGATTGGGCATTTAAGCTAACTGATGCCTTATGGGCATACCGCACCGCTTACAAAACACCTATTGGGATGAGCCCTTACCGGTTAATCTTTGGGAAAGCGTGCCACCTTCCAGTTGAACTTGAACACAAGGCTTATTGGGCAATTAAAGAGTTAAACATGGATTTAGATAAAGCAGGTGAAAAACGATTACTCCAGCCTTCACGTGAGTTGGAAGAAATTAGGAATGAAGCCTATGAGAATGCCAAATTATACAAGGAAGCGTACTAAGCGCTATCATGACAAGAGGCTAGTTCCTAAGACTCTTCACCCTGGAATGAAAGTTCTTTTATTTAACTCTCGTTTGAGATTGTTTCCGTGAAAGTCGAGATCGAGATGGGATGGACCATTCAAAATAGTTCAAGTATTTGAACATGGAGTAGTGGAACTATTGGACTCCAAGACACAAAAAACGTTCAAAGTCAATGGCCATCGTGTCAAGCCTTATTTAGAAGAACCAAACAACATTGCGGAAATGGATTGCATTTGGCTGAGTAACCCTTAGCACCAAAAAGATACGTCTTGCTAAGACGTTAAACTAAGCGCTGGATGGGAGGCAACCCATCATTTTAGGTAAAAAATATTTTTTTTTTGTTATTTGTTTTATTTACTTAATTTTATTTTTTATTTCATTTTAATTACATGTGAATAATTTTTAAATTGTTAAAACTAAAAATATTTGTTGAGATGTTAGAAGTTCACAGCGATCTATCTGTATACACTTTAATGATGAATATGATGGATGCACCTGCATTTTCCATTACTACTTGCACATTCTCAGGAAATAGGTAATCTTTCTTCTCTTCTCTCTTTATCTTTAATTTACAGTTGTTACATTGAGGACAATGTAAGTTCTAGGTTGGGGGTGGTGAAAAGTTACCATACTTAATTAAAAAAAAAAACTTTTCTCACAAAAATTTATCATTTTTTTAAATCAAATTTAAGTAAATAGTTAAGTTATTTGTACTGTTAGATTAATTTTTGAAAACATATCATGAAATATTTTGTAATTATTTTTTGATAATTAGTTAGTTTTTGTCATAACTAGTATTTCTTGATAAGATGTAGAAATTATATTAAACCCAAAATCGGTGTTTATGAATTTTTTTAGTGGAGACTATCTTTGTGAGATATAATTTGAGCCTAATTTCCTTTATTCAGAGTGAAATATATATTTTTTCTACTCCAAACACATTTCTTATTTCTTCAAATTTTTAGATGATCTCTATAGGTATTAGCATTGAATGTATGAATTTTTTCTCATCTTAATAGAGTATCATATATTTTTTTTTATTATTTTTGCTTAGATTAAATGATTTGAGTAGAAATTGATAGTATATGCTTATATCTCGTTCATGCATGACTGCTACACAAAAAAAGACATATATGGGGTTACCTAAACCAAGATCAAACAGAAAAGCCACAAAATTAACCACTCACCAAAATCCAAAAAAAAAAGTACAATCTGTAAATGGGTTGACTCTCTAAAATACATATATTGAGAAATATCTTCAGAAAAAAAATAGAGAGATAAAGAATATATAGTATAATCTACATACTATAACCCACATTGCCTACAAAGTTGTGAGTAAAGCCTAATTACAAAAGAAGGGTATAGGAAATAATTCCCTAAAAGTCATTGCACTTTCTTAATGAGTTTGATTTATGCACGAAAATAATTTTTATATATGATATCTTTATAATTTATACATTTGATTCCTTTCATGAGATCAATGTTAAAATAACACTTTGAGCCTTTATTCTTTATACATATGCGAACATATTAGTTCATTTCTATACATCAACTCTTTCGCATATAAATTAGTATGAGTGTTTGAACCCATAGGATTCAGTGTTTTGAGAGTATTGACTTGTGAGGAATAGAGTCGAAGCGAATTCTGATTCATGACACTGAAATTGGGTGAAATTAAATTGATACATTTTTGACATGAAATATGAAAATGATTTTCGACTAATTATTATAATAAATCATTATTCTTTAAAGAGATTAAAATAACTTATGCTTGAGATTTTAATTATGATCTTAAAGGAGATTAAATAGTATGAGACATTTTTGTGAGATGTTGTTAATTTGTGATTTTGTTGTAAATTTAATTTTTAAGTTGTTTGTTTTTATTGTTTCTTTTGTTTTTACATTTAGTTCAATGTTTGTGGGTATCATTATTGAAAACCCTCACGAGACTCAAACTCGTCCACTAGGGCAACCTACGGGTTTAAAGGCTTGTTGCATAGGCTAAATGCAACCGTGTCAATCCACGGAAGTGATTTAGGATAGTTTAATTTTTAGTTTTTATCGCTTCTCTTGCTAAGGGACTAGCAAGAAGCTGGTTGGGGGTTGTGATGAGTGCTCAAAAAGCACTAAAATAACCATGATTTTATGCACATTAATTGAATAAATATATATATATATTTATATGTTTTATCATATATTTATATAAATTTGTCTTTTTCGGAATCACGGGTATTTTTATTGTTTTTCAGGTATTTTGGCTTAAAAACGCAATTTAAAGACTCAAAGAGGAATACTTGAAGCAATACATCACAAATATATTAATAAATAAGTGGGAAAAGGTCAACAAACATGGAAAAATTGGACAAAATGGGTCGAAAAGGTCAAAAATGTCAAAGAGATGGAAATCGCGCGCGCGGCTTGTGATCAGCGCGCGCCCGTGCCGTCTGCGCGACCACATCCTCAGCAGCGCCTTGGCGCCAGCCGGCCAGCCCTCGCGCCCAACGCGTTTTCACCCCATTTTTCACGTGCAGACCACAGCGTCATCTTGGCGTCATTGATGACCTCAGCATTTCCATTACACGTTTTTTAATTTTTTAATATTTTTTTTAACATTTTTTTACTCATTTTTTCTCTCCATCCTCACCTATAAATACCCCCTTCCCTTCATTTCAAATGACACCTTCAAAACTCACTTCTCTCTTCTTTCTTTCTCTCATTTCTTAGTTTTTGAGTTTTCTTAGTTTCTTTCTTAGTTTCTAAGCTTTTCTTAGTTTTTCTCTTAGTTTTTAGTTCAATTCTCTTAGGTTTAGAGTTCTTCTCTTTTTGAGAGGAACTTGTAATGTTTTTGTAATAATTTAGATTTTTGATTCAATAAATGGAAGTGCAAATTCCGCTTGGAGGTTTTGTAGCAACGGGAATAGCGTCGAAGTTCTGTAAGGATTTTATTTTCTTTACAGTTATTTTTATGCTTTATTCTTACATGTTATATTTAATTTGTCTGTGATTAAATTTAACTGTGCTAGTTGTTTATAATCATGATATAATAATAACGTTGTTATGCTTGCGAAATATTAAATAGGTGAAAATTTCTAAAATGAATTGATTTTATTTTTATTCAAGATTTTATATTAAGGATGTTAGATAAAAATATATTATTTTTCATTACAAACTTAAATCTGAAAATTAGATTTTACGGTTTAGTTATCCGGTCTAATTTAGAGTAGTGCTCTTTTATTTGTTGGTACAATCGCCCGGTAGTTAGAGTGAAACTCTATTTCAAAAGTTTTTATAAGAATTATTATGTGAAAATGTATTGACAACATGTTTTCAATAGTGGTTTTAAAACTTGAAAGTTAGTACTCAGATAACTAAATTCTTAGGTTTAATTTGGACACCTTGATTAAAGTTTAAACTGTCTAACCCCACCAAAGGTGTCATTTAAATGGTTCATTTTCAATCTCTTAGAAAAAGGAATTAATTTAATTAACCAAATTAGTTATCAACCCCACCCATAGGTGTTAATTGATGTGTTTAGTTAACAAAGAATATCTAACCCCACCAAAGGTGGTATTCATACAAAAAAGAGAGAATCAATAAAATATCAATTTATATCTTTAATAACCTAGATAATACGAGCAAGCATAATTAACTTAGTTATTATATCCATAAATACTCCACTAATATAAATGATAAAATTTGCATGAATATTTATTGAATCTGTATTTATATTTATTTTTAGATGAATATTTATTGAATCTGTATTTATATTTATTTTTAGATAAATATTTATTGAATTTGTATCTATGTTTATTTTTATGTTTTTAGATTATATTTAATTAATCTGTATATATGTTTATTTTATGTTATTAGATTAGGAACACAAAAACCAAACTATCGTGACAGGATGTTTAGGATTTAATTTCGTTTTTAAAAGTTTGAATAATAAATTAAAAACCACATACATTCCTTCCTTAGATCGACCTTGGGAGTATACTTATCATTTTCTACGAAAAGATTCGTGCACTTGCGAGAGTTTTACAAATATTAAAACCAAAGTATTTGCGAGAATCGGCGATGCCGGTTTTCGCTCATCAGACTTGAACCTTTGTCTTTGATGAGAGTATTATTTAACAATCTAACCACTAGACTATAAGAGATTTTATGTTATCTTATGTATCTGATTGAAATTTTTTTACATTCAGAGTTTGATTTTTAAACAAAACTTAGAATCAAATCCGGATTCCATGGGTGGAAATATGTTCTGTCCACTAGACTAGAACACGTTTTAAGTTATATTATGTTTGTGGCATATTATATGCATTTAAAATTTAATTTTTATTAAAAAAATGAATACAATTTTGATGCAATTAATTATTTAACTTAGGTCTGTCGTATGTAGAATATTTATTATATATGTGATATTTATTTAAATAATTTTTGGATACATTAAATTTTATTTAAATACATTATGCTTAAATTATTTGTTTTGGTATTTGTATGTGTACATTTTGTAATTTATTATACATATGAAAATTTGGTTAAATAATTTATGCATAATGGAATTAATTTTTTATGGCTCTTTATGAATTTAATTAGTGTTTATATTATTTATTTAATTTTGTATAATTTATTGTCATATATGCAATCTTAAGATAGATAATATTTGCACATTTGAAATTAAATTAATATTGCTTATGGTTTTATGTAATAATTGAGCCTAAGGATTTAGCTAATATTTAAGTGATTAATATAGTTTAATTAATTAGGAAGTAGCCACAACATCTTTAATTAATTAAAACTATAATAAGGTTTATTTAAGATCACATTTATAAAATAAATATTAATTGTAATTAATCATATGTGATATAATAAATCTTATCCCACATGAATTTTTATTATATTTTTGTGTGACTAATTAGGATATAATATCAAATTATATTTTCTAATTTACCCACAGGGATTAGGAAAAGGAACATAATTTGATAGTTTTATCGTAAAGTTAGAATAAATCTAATTGAATTAAAACTTTAGCCCACAGACAAGTTTTATGTCACTAGATTCATATTTTTCATGATTTATATTAGTAAAGAATGACTATAATTTAGGTCTCAAATTTTAATAAGCATATAATTTTAATTGTAGCTTCTCAACCTGTAAATTTCTCTAATATCTGTTGTCACATTCCCGATCTAAAAGGGGATAATTATAAAATATGGAAGGAAAGAATTCTCCTTCAACTAGAGTGGGTGGATATTAATTATGCTATTAGGAAAAAAGAACCACCTAAAATTACTCAAACCATCACTCTAGAGAATATCATGCTTTATGAACAATGGGAGCGATCTAATCGCTTTAGCATGATGTTCATTAAGACTAAAATCTCTGTTGGTATTCATGGTTCTGTTTATTAGCATAACAATGTTTAAGACTTGCTAAAGGCCATTGATGATCAATTCGTCACTTCAGATAAGGCTTTAGTAAGTACCCTTATTATGAAGTTCTCTTCTTTAAGACTCACTAGTGTGAAAGGTGTGCGTGAGAACATTATGCAAATGAGGGACATTGTAGCTCAACTTAAGCATCTCGAGGTTGAGATGTCAGAATCCTTCCTGGTGCACTATATCCTTAACACTCTCTCACATCAGTACGATCTATTCAAAATCTCGTACAATACACATAAGGATAAATGGTCAATTAATGAACTAATGGCCATGTGTGATCAAGAGGAAGGGAGGCTTGTTATGGAATTTGGTGAAAGTGTAATTTTGGCTACAACGTATGGGAAACAAAAATCTCAATACAAGCATAAAGGAAAAGGGATAATTCCACCTCAAGTTGATATTAAGAAAGAATCCAAGTGTTTCTTCTAAAAAAAAGAAAGGACACATGAAGAAGGATTGTATCAGAATCCAAAAATGGCTTGAGAATAAAGGTAATCCAACCTCATTTGTTTGTTATGAATCTAATATGATTAATGTTAATATTAATACTTGGTGGATTGATTCTGGATCTACAATCCATGTTGCAAACTCTTTATAGGGTATACGAAATCTAAGGAAGCCCGTGGGAAGTGAACAATACATCTTATCCGGTAACAAGATGGGCTCACATGTGGAGGATGTAGGGACATGTAGTTTAATTTTAAGTAGTGGTTTTATTTTAGAATTAGAAAAGACCTTTTATGTTCCAAGTTTATCTAGAAACTTGATTTCAATTTCAAGACTTATACCTTTTGGTTATTCCTTTCACTTTTCAAAGACATCTTTCAGTTTATTTAATAAATCTGATTGTGTCGGGAATGGTATTTTGTTTGATGATCTTTACTACATGAATTTACGAAATAATGCCACTTATAACGCTATGAATGTTCAAGTTGGCACTAAAAGGTGTATTATTGACGAAGACTCTTCTACGTTATGTCATAGGATATTAGGACATATTTCCATAGAAAGAATTTAAAGATTAGTGAAAGATGGGGTGCTTAGTGCTCTAGATTTTACTGATTTTGAGACATGTGTGGATTGCATTAAGGGAAAGCAGACTAACAGGTCAATGAAAGGTTCCAATAGGAGTTCAAACATATTAGAAATCATACATACGAATAAACGTTGTCTAGACATGGACATTTAAGGTTAGAAATATTTTATCACATTTATTGATAATTTTTCTCGATATATGTTTCTTTACATGCTCCATAATAAGAGTGAAGCATTAGATGCCTTCAAGAGCTTTAAGGTTGAAGTAGAGAAGCAATGTGGAAAGAAAATAAAAGTTGTGAGATCAGATAGAGGTGGTGAATATTATAGTAGATACACTGAGAATGGACAAGAGCCTGGTCTGTTTGCTAAGTTTCTTCAAGAACATGAGATAGTTGCCTAATACACTATGCATGGTTCACCAGACTAGAATGGTGTCACAAAAAGAAGAAACCAAACACTATTGGACATGGTGCGGAGTATGCTTAGCAACTCCAATCTTCCTAAATCCTTGTGGATTGAAGCTTTAAAAATGACTGTGTATTTATTAAACCGAGTTCCAACAAAGGCTATCTCACAGACACCATTTGAATTATGGAAAGGTTGGAAACCAAGTTTGCGACATATGCACATTTGGGGTTGTCTGTTTGAAGTAAGAGTCTATAATCCATAAGAAAAGAAGTTGGACCCAAGGACCATAAATGGGTATTTCGTTGGATATGCCGAAAGGTCTAAGGGATATAGGTTTTATTTTCCATCTCATAGCACTAGGTTTGTGGAATCAAGAAATGAAAAATTTCTTGAGAATTACTTGATTAGTGGGAGCGATCGATCCCAAGACATTGGTCTTGAGAAAGATCATTCAGATGCTCAATGTGCCACTTCAAGTAATGGACTGATCGTTATTGTTAACAACACGCCTCGAGTACAAACGCGTGTTGAAGAACTAGTCCTGGAAGTACCACAAGCTATTGATCCTGATCCAGTAGATGTTGAAGTTCAACAGATGCCTGTAACTGTTGAACAACCAGCTGAACAATATGATCCTGCTCCTCACGATAATGTTGATACAGTATTAAGAAGATCTACTAGAGTAAGGAAATCAATGATTCCTAGTGATTATGTTGTGTATCTATAAGAATGTGACTATAATGTTAGAGTTAAAAATGATCTTGAGACGTTTTCATAGGCCATGAGTTCTGAGGTTTCGAACTTATGGTACAATTCTATGAAAGAAGAGATGGATTCTATGGCGTCTAACCAAGTTTGGGATCTCGTCAAGTTGCCTGATGGTGTGAAAGCCATTGAATGTAAATAGGTCTTCAAAACAAAGAAAGACTCACAAGGAAACATTGAGAGACATAAGACAAGACTCGTTACCAAAGGATTCACTCAAAGGGAGGGAATAAACTACACAAAGACATTCTCTCATGTATCTAAGAAAGATTCACTTCGTGTGATCATGACATTGCTTGCCTATTTTGATTTGGATTTACATCAAATGGATGTGAAAACAGCTATCCTTAATGGTAACCTAGAGGAACAGGTTTATATGAAACAACCTGAAGGATTCTTCTCTAGTGATGGTGCACATTTGGTTTGTAAGCTTAATAAATCCATATATGGATTAAAATAAGCTTCCCTTCAATGGTATTTGAAATTCCATAACGTCATCACATCATTTGGTTTTGAAGAGAATGTCATGGATCAATGTATATACCAGAAGGTTAGTGGGAGTAAGATTTGTTTTTTGGTGCTATATATGGATGATATTTTGCTTGCAGCCAATGATAAGGGTTTGCTACACGAGATAAAACAATTCCTCTCTAAAAATTTTGATATAAAGGATATGGGTGAGACATCTTATGTCATTGGAATTAAGATCCATAGAGATAGATTTCGAGGTGCCTTGGGTTTATCTCAGGAAATCTATATCAATAAATTTTTAGAGAGATTTCGGATGAAAGATTGTTCACCAAGTGTTGCTCCCATTGTGAAGGGTGATATGTTCATTTTGGACCAATGCCCAAAGAATGATTTTGAAAGAGAACAGATGAAAACCATTCCATATGCTTGGTAGTTGGAAGCCTAATGTATGCTGCCAGTGCGTACTGCACTGACATTGCCTTTGTTGTTGGGATGTTAGAGAGATATCAGAGTAACCCATGTGTTGACCATTGGAAAGCTGTGAGTTATTTTTATCAATTTTAGTAATGATAATTGCTATGTTCTTTTAATATTTAGTTAATTTTTGTTAAATAAATTAATATTTTTCTTTTATGCATTAAAAATACATTTTTAATAAAATTAAATAATTTGTATCGAAAATGTACTTAATTTCATATTTTTTGTCCACAAATATAATTTCAAATAATATAGTTCTTAATTACAATTTATAAAAATCGAAAATATAATTTAAATTAAATTTGGGCATAATTATAATAATTTAAAGTTTAAAAATTTAATTTAAAATTAGCAAAGGGCTTAACTGTAATTTAAGAAAGTTTAAAATGTAATTTGAAATATATTTGTGGGTGAAAATATAATTAATAAAAGTTTAATTTTCGCGAGGTGAGAAGAATCTACGCGCCAATCTACACACGTGAATCGTGGGCCCGTCAGATCGGATAAGACACGGTGAGATTCGCGCGTCCTTATCACACCCAGGCCAAAGAGAGTGGGTGCGAGGTCTCGATTTTTCACGCGGCTCGGTACGCCGAGTGGGGCCCACCTGCCGCGCAAGCCGGCGTACGGCGTGGGACCCGCATGTACGATGCATCCGGCGGGTTGTCCCCCGCGTACGCTGCAGATCCAGTGCGTTGATCTCTTCGTAGTAGTTTAGCGAATCGAGGAAGATGCCACGTGTTCACGAATCCATTCTTTGAAATCGAGAGGGGTGGCACGTGTCCCTCTCTATTTTTCGACAATAATTTGATGACACGTGGCATGTTATCATGAGCGTGAAAGCGAGGATCAAGCCGTGTGTAGCCGTTCTCAGTGCTACGATGTTTCCTACGCACGTTCCCGAGGCCAATTAGAAGGCGCACGTGTCGCGTTAATTCCTTTCAGCGAATCAGACGCTGACACGTGGCATGCATAAAGAATTTAAAAAATACAGAATCGGCGCCCCTGTCTCACGCGTGAATTAATTAACATTTTCGATACGAAAATCGATACGCGTGATTTTTGTTTTTCGATACAAATTATTACGCGTTTTTTTTAAAAAATAAAATAAAAAATGTAATATTTTAGATGTATTTTTTTAGCTATAAATAGGTGATATTATGATAGAGTTTAGAAGTTTTTTTTTTGTTTAGAATTTTTGTGGTATTAGGGGTTGGGTACCATCTGAAGCCTTTTTTGGGTTTTGTTGTGTTACTGCGTGTGCCAAATATTTATTACATGATGTTTTAATTTCCTTTCTTCTTCTTTTAATTTTTTTAATGTGTTGTAATTTTTATTTTAATTTAATGAAGTAATTTAATTTTCTAGGGTTGCATTTGATCTAAATTTATGAAGCTTTGATTTTAACAATTTTTGAAAGATTTATAAGGCGTTCGATTTGTTCATTCTATTTTGTGCTTAATGCTTTTTTGATTATTTCACAATTTTATCAAAACGATTTGTGGCATAAAAATAAACTTGAGAAAGGCATTTTTGTATATATTGCTCGTAAATAGAATGACATGTATGATGAAGGATAAGAATATACCCTAATTGTATGTGTGGCCATTTGAGAACTTAGAACTTAATAAATCTTGGTGAATTTAATTCTCATAGAGATATAGTGAATTAATTTAACGAGGTGTGTCTATACGGAGCTCGGAAGAGATGTATGGATAAAAATAGAAGTTTTCGGTTGACAAATTAAATGTACTAAAAAATATAAATCCAAAGAAAATAATATGATTGGAGTGGAATAATTTGGTGAAAAACTGTAATCCTAGAGTTCTCTTATTTTCTTTTTACCTTTTTCTCAATCAACGATTGTTTTGGATAAAATCAGAAAGATACAATTTTAGTAATCAATAAACTATAGCAACAAATCCTCGTTGGAACGATACTTTACTTACAAATCTTATTACTTGTGACCGTGTATACTTGCACGATTTTTGTGTGTTGCAAAACACACAACAAGCTGCAAAGAGAGTGATGAGGTACCTGCAAAGAACCAAGGATTATATGCTCATGTATAGATGAACTGATGAACTGGAAGTAATTGGCTACTCCGATGCGGACTTCGCTGGCTGTGTTGATTTACGAAAAGAAACATCTAGTTACATTTTCATGCTTGCTGGTGGAGCTGTGTCTTGGAGGAGTGTGAAACAGTCCTTGACTGCTACTTCCACTATGGAGGCCAAGTTCGTGTCATGTTTTGAGGCTACATCGCATTGTGTATGGGTGAAAAGTTTCATTTTCGGGCTTAGAGTAGTTGACTCTATTTCTAGGCCATTAAGATTGTATTGTGATAACTCAGCTGCTGTGTTTATGGCTAAGAACAACAAAAATGGTAGTCTTGGTAAGTACATCGACATTAAATACTTGGCCATAAGAGAACGTATTAAGGAAAATAAAGTGGTCATTGAACACGTAAGCATTGAGTTGATGATTGATGATCCTTTGACTAAAGGAATGCCACCAATGAAATTCAAGGATCATGTAGAGAAAATGGGAATTGGTTCCACTTTGTAAATGTATATATACAATTTATTAATGAAACTCTTATATATTGTGATATTTTCTCATATATGTGCACCTTAATTTATTTGAGAAAATATATATTTTATTGGACAATAATAAATATAGGATTTATACATTAAGTTTCGTTACCACATAAAGTATAATACTTGAGAAATTAAATACATTGTAATACATGAAAAATAATACTCGCTTTTAGAGAGCTTATTGCTATGGTTCATGTATTTTCTTACTTAAGAGAATTTCGTTTAACGTTTGTACCAAGTGGGAGAATGTAACATCAAAGTGGCGCAACGCAATGGTGAATGGTGATGACGGTTTGGTTTCGTCGGAACTGTACGTCGGTTACGAAACCGAACGATGTTCTTGATGGGAGAACCTTTATAAAGCATCGGGTTCTCTCACTATTCACTGATTCATTAAGATACATCATCAAAACGCAAAGAATAAGTGTGAAAAACCAGTAAGAGCATCAAATCGAAAATCCATTAGAATTTTCGTATAAGTGCTAAAATTTGATCAATGGTAGAAGGTATATTTTCAATCCATTTTGTTTCCGCTGTATTTAAATTTTACGTTCATATAGTTTCCTGAACGTTTCTGAATTAAATTATGAACTTTCAAAAATACAAATCTTGCTTGGTAAATCTAGAGACAAGCTATTGTCGAATAATTAGAACATCATACTATACCTCGACGAATAAGTAATGAACTATGAACACTACTCCCATTAGACATTAGTACTTTTGTAGTATCGTAGTTTTGTGATGAATTTTCTGTTGTTTTAACATCAATATCCATTTTCATGAGGAAAGAGTTTAGAGTAGTAGGACACTAAATATTTTCAAAGAAAGAGAAAAAATTTAGGAGAATTTTTTTATAATTTACATCACTTCATAAAACATGTAATTATAATAATATCTTTCATTCTTATTGATGTATTTATAAATATCAATTGACTGGAAAAAAGAAATTATTCCAATACGATGGATATGAGCCTATGCACTCGTTGGTGGGTTTCTTAATTAAGATTGTGTGACGCAACCAAAAATAAAAAGTACGATGAAGGAGAGAGGGGGGGGGGGGGGGTCGAATGGAAAGAATAGAAGGAACATGGGTGGGTAAGGTCCTTAGTAGCTGCTTAGCTGGTGACAGGTAAATAGAAAGGAAGGGTCAAACCCACATGGAAACAGAGAGATTGTGTTGAGTACATGAATGCATGTGTACAATTCACATCACATGCAAATTGCCCACCCACGTGCCTGAAGTATACCCTTTTGTCTCCACGTTGATGTTAAAAGGGTATACTATAGATCCCACTTGTCCCCTTTTCTTTTTTACTTTAATAAAATAATAATTGATGTGATTTAAACTTATAAATTATAACAAAAGAGATATAAATAAAAGGCTAAAATTACTAAGTTAATTATGTTTTTTTCTTTTTGTCAAATGCTACATTTTTTTTAATATATAAAACCAAAACCAATTGATATACATATATAATATTAGGAGTGTACACGATATAATCCAATAAAATTTTATAAAATTTAAATAAATTGACCTAAATTGTTCATATTTATTAAATTTGATCGGATCGGATAATTATAATTATAATTCGTCTGGTTTGATTTGGTTTAGTTAGAACCATTTAGAATATAAATACTAAAATTTATATAAAATATTTTTATATTATTATTATTTGGGTATGACCCACATATTTAAGGATATCCGCATGGGCCTTCTTATTGCTTATGGGTCCTTTGATGCCTGACTAATGATGACGCTTTTCTTTCGCTCTCCCCAACTTTGAAACCCGATCCTAGTCTTTTAAGACCTTTAAGGTATCCATATTCCTTTCGCCTTTCCCACCTAATCTCAGGGTATGAGTTGGTAATATCTGAACTAGTAGTCCAAATGGTACCAACTCGCTTCCTAATAAGGTCTTAAAGAACTAAAACTAGGTTCGAGAGTTAGGGAGAACGAAAGACACACGTTATCCTTAGTCAAGTATCCAATGACCAATAAGCGATAGAAAGACCCATGTAGATATTCTTAAATGTGCAAACCAAGTTCAAACAATTATGAATTTAACTTGTTGATTTTTTTTTACATATTATTATCATCTTTTACTTTAGATCAAAATACGATCACCCCAACAATATTAATTTTTTTATTTATTTATCTATATCTTTGTTAAAATAATTAATTTTTTTTTCTACTCTTAGGGAGATCAAATTGAATAGTAATGGATAACCACTTAGTTAAATGTACTCTTAAGCTAAATGTAAACTATAAATATAATAATAGAAAGATCTAATTTGAATAACTTAAAATTTATAAATTGAATTCGACTAAATTAAATAACAAATTAAATTAAATCATTTGAAATAATCTAATTTTTTACTCCAATCTAATTTACCAATTTTTATGTCTAACCCGTTAAATATTGTTACATATTTATTGTTACCTTGTAAATTTTCAAAATAAAATTTATCTTAGCAATAGAATCTATTATTAGAGAAATTAAGTACAGTAAAAGGTATTGGTTTCAAACAATTAAAGTTAGCTATTGCATTCTTAATAAATCATGCAAAGTTAATGGTGTAAAATTACATGTAAGCAACTAATTTATTATAAAGTTTGATTTATAATATTATTTGTGATTATTATATTGATAATAATTAGGTTGATTATATACTCTATATTATATTTGTATATGTATAGCAATATAGCATGTTAACGGTGTAATATTAATGTTGCATGTCAATGCTGTAGATCTAATTTTTTATTATAAAAGTTTTGTTTCTCGTTGTAGTTGTCAGTGTAAATTACACATGTATTTACTAATTTAACAGACACTACCCATTATGTTATATGGATGAAAATTAACAAGCCAGTTACATTATGTTAACTGAAATCATAGTATAGTTTAACCAATTAATTACCAAGCATAATGGTAGGTTCAAATTGAGCTTGAAGTAGGATCAAGCCACGTGGATCCACCAATCATCTTTATGGATTCACTAACTTTAAAATGCATGTAACTTTCGTATATATCATTATTGTTTAGACACATAGTTCAACCCTAATCCCGATTCAACTAACAATTCGAGTAGTCAGAAAGGACTTGCCTGTGCCTATGCCTAGGTCTATGCCTATGCCCATAATTACACTTGTAGGAGTGATGAGCAAAACCGACATCGTCGATCTTGTCAATACTTTGGTTTTATATTTATAAAACTCTCGCAAGTGCACGAATCATTTCGTAGAAAATGATAAGTATACTCCCAAGGTTGATCTAAGGAAGAAATAGATGTGGTTTTTAATTTATTATTCAAACTTTTAAAAACGAAATTAAATCCTAAACATCCTGTCATGATAGTTTGGTTTTTGTGTTTCTAATCTAATAACATAAAAATAAACATAGATACAGATTCAATAAATATTTATGCAAATTTTATCATTTATAATAGTGGAGTATTTATAGATATAATAACTAAGTAATTATGCTTGCTCATATTATCTAGGTTATTAAAGATATAAATTGATATTTATTGATTCTCTCTTTTTTGTATGAATACCACATTTGGTGGGGTTAGATATTCTTTGTTAACTAAAGAAATCAATTAACAACTATGGGTAGGGTTGATAACTAATTTGATTAATTAAATTAATTCCTTTTTCTAAGAGATTGAAAATGAACCATTTAAATACCACCTTTTGTGGGGTTAGACAGTTTAAACTTTATTCAAGGTATCCAAATTAAACCTAAGAATTTAATTATTCGAGTACTAACTTTCAGGTTTTAAACCACTATTGAAAACATGTTGTCAATACATTTTCAGATAATAATTCTTATAAAAACTTTTGAAATAAAGCTTCACTCTAACTACCGAGCGATTGTACCAACAAATAAAAGAGCACTACTCTAAATCAGACCGGATAACTAAACCTTAAAATCTAATTTTCAGATTTAAGTTTGTAATGAAAAATAATATATTTCTCTCTAACATTCTTAATATAAAATCTTGAATAAAAATAAAATCAATTCATTTTAGAGATTTTTACCTATTTAATATTTCGCAAGCATAACAATGTTATTATTATATCATGTTTACAAACAGCCAGCAAAGTTAAATTTAATCACAGACAAATTAAATATAACATGTAAGAATAAAGCATAAAAAATAACTGCAAAGAAAATAAAATCCTTACAGTACTTCGATGCTATTCCCATTGCTGAAAAACCTCCAAACGGAATTTGCACTCCCATTTATTGAATTGAAAAGAAAATAAATTACAAAAACATAACTAGTTCTTTTCAAAAAGAGAAGAACTCTAAAACTAAGAGAAACTAACTAAGAAAAGCTAAAAACTAAGAAATGAGATAAAGAAAGAGAAGAGGAGATGTGTTTTGAGGTGTGTTTAGTTGTGAAGAGCATGGAGGTATTTATAGGTGAGGATGGGAAGAAAAAGTGGGTGAAAAATGATAAAAAATGGTGGAAACGCGGAGTAGTGAATGATGACGTCATTTGATGACGTCATGCTGACGTCATTTGATGACGTCATGCTGACGTCATTTGATGACGTCATGCTGACGTGGGGGGTTGCTACGTGCACAGATGAGGCGTAAATGGGCAGCGGCGCGCGCGGAAAGTAGTAGGGGCGCTCGCACGAAGCAATAGAGGTGCGTGTGGTGCGCACGGACAGGAAATGCAGCACGCGCGGGATAGGAGCAAGGCGCAGGCGGTGGCTTCTCAGCGTGGTTGGGCAGTTGTGTGCGCGATTTTCTCATTTTTGACATTTTTGACCCATTTTGTCCAATTTTTCCATATTTATTGACCTTTCCTCATTTATTTATTAATATATTTGTGATGTATTGCCTCTAGTATTCCTCTTTGAGTCTTTAAGTTACATTTTTAAGCAAAAATACCTGAAAAACAATAAAAATACCCGTGATTCCGAAAAAGACAAATTTATATAAATATATGATAAAATCATATAAATAGATATATTTTTAATCAATTAATGTGCATAAAATCATGGTAATTTTAGTGCTTTTTGAGCACTCATCAATAACAGAAAAGAAGCTTGGAGTAGACAAAATCACCTTGCATAGTGACTCACGATTGATGGTCAACCAGTACTTAGGGACGTTCGAGGCTATGGATAGCAAGATGAGGAAATATCTGGAAAGGTTAAGAACCAAGTTCTTACAAATTTCTAAATTTAAAATCATGCAAATAGCTACGAATGAGAATGGTAACGCTGACACTTTAGCTACACTAGTCTCTATGCTAGAAGTTAACTACATTCAGGTGGTGTCAATAATGATCCTGGTAGAAGCAAGTTTGGAGGTGGCCAAAAAAATAGTCAAGAGTGTGGATGCTCCTACCAACCCATGGTTCACCCTGATCTTTAACATCTTGAAAAGGGGAGACCTATCCTAAGATCATAAACTTGCAATGGAAACCAAGGCCAAGGTAGGACGATACCTAATTAAAGGTAAACAATTATATAGAAGGATCACACTTAGGGCCAGGCTCTTATGTATAGCCAAGGAAGGATCTAACAGATTAATTTTTGAAGACCATGAAGGAGAGTATGGTACTCATTCTGGTGGAAGGAGGCGATCCCAACAAATTATAAGGCATGGGTACTATTGGCCTACTATACTAGCAGATTATACAAGGTACACCCAAGAGTGTGATAAGTGTCAAAGGTTTGCCCCATTGTCACACACACCTACAACCACCATGACAGGGGTAGTTAGCCCTTGGCCCTTCTATAAGTGGGGACTCGATATAGTAGGACCTCTACCCCAAGCTAGGGGCCAAAAAAAGTTTTTATTAGTGTCCATCGATTATTTTTCCAAATTTATTGAGGTGGAACTTCAGGGAAGAATACGAGAGGAGGAAGTGATTTTTTTTTTTGGAAATCTATAATTTTTTGCTTCAGCTTGCCAAAGGAACTAGTTATCGATAACGAAAGATAGTTTACTAGTCATAGCATCAATGAGCTCACCATCAAATAAAAAGTTATTCAATGCCATATTATACCTAAGGAAATGATCAGCTAGAGTTTTCTAATAAATATTAAAGAAAAGGTTGGAGGGTGTAAAATGAAATTGGGTTGAGGATTTTCTTGGGGCATTGTGGGCTGTTAGGACTATTCCTCAAGGAAGCACTAACGTGACACCTTTCTCACTAGTATATGGGACTAAGGTTATGCTACCAAGTAAGATTACAATGCACACTATAAGATCAACCCTAATAGTGGAGTAGAATGTTGCAAGTAGAGAAATTGAACTAACCCTAGTAGAGGAAAAAAAGGATGAGGCCTTGAGGATAATAGTTGAGCAAAAAAGGAAAGTATCAGATTCTTACAATAAAGCCTTGCATTTCAAAGCTTTCACCATGGGAGATTGGGTTCTCAGAAGGGTTTTCCCTAAATAGTTGAGATGATGCTAAGGGGGCCTACTTATTAAGAAGAATTGAAGGAGCTACAGATGGCATAAGTTGGAATGTTTGACACTTAAAAAAAATACCACTTCTGATGTACCATTTATTGTTTTCATGTGCCATCTTTGTATATATGAATAAATATCTTTTAAGAAATGGCTTTTTCCTCAAATATACATGTCACAAGTTGATCACCTTAGTCAGAAACTAGGTAGAATGCTTTGACACTAAAGTGAAAGCTGATCACCTTATCATAGACTAGGTAGAACGCTTTCCCCTAAAATTGTATGTCATGAGTTAATCATCTCAGTCAAGAACCAAGTAGAATGCTCTGACACCAATGTGAGAATTGATCACCTCAGTCATAGACCAGGAAGAATGCTCTCTCCTAAAATTGCATATTCCTAGTTGATTACCTTGATCAGGAACCAGGTAACGCTCTAACACTAAAGTGAGAGTGGATCACCTCGGTCATAATCCAAGTAGAATGTCCTTCTTCAAAATTTCATGTCATGAATTGGTCACCTCAATTAGGAACCAGGTAGAATGCTATGACACCAAAGTGGGAGTTGATCACCTCGGTCAGGAACTAGGTGGAATGCTCTAAAAACGTAGTTAAAATTGATCACTTCTTCATAGGCCAAGTAGAACGTTCTCGCCTAAAACTACGTATCACAAGTTGATCACCTCTATTAGGAACCAAGTAGAATGCTCTAACACCAAAGTAAGAGTTGATTACCTTGGTTATAGAATAGGTAGAATGCTCTCCCCCAACCTATATGTGATAAGTTGATCACCTCAGTCAGGAACTAAGTGGAATGCTCTAATACCAAAGTGAGAGTTGATCACCTCGGTCATAGACTAGGTAGAACACTATCCCCTAAAACTTTATGTCACAAGTTGATCACCTTGGTCAGGAACTAGGTAGAATTCTTAGACATCAAAATGAGAGTTGATCACCTCATTCATAGACCATGTAGAATGCTTTCTCCTAAAACTACATGTCATAAGTTGGTCACCTCGGTCAGGAACTAGGTAGAAAGCTTTGACACCAAAGTGAGAGTTGATCACCTTGGTCATAGACCAAGTAGAATGCCCTCCCCTAAAACTGCATGTCATAAGTTGATCACATCGGTTAGGAACTAGGTAGTACACTCTAACATAGAAGTGAAAGTTGATCACTTTGGTCACAGACCAAGTAGAGCGCTCTCCCTCAATCTTTCATGTCATGAGTTGATCACCTCGGTTAAGAACTAGGTAAAATGCTCTGACATCGAAGTGAGAGTTGATCACCTTAGTTATAAAAAAAGTAGAATGCTCTCCCCCAAAATTGCACGTGACGAGTTGATAACTGATGAGACAAGACAAGCATCGGGTTAGCAATACCGATCTTACAGATGCTTTGGTTTTATATTTGTAAAACTCTCGCAAGTGTACCAATCATTTTATAGAAAATGTCAAGTATACTCCCAAGGTTGATCTAAGGAGGGAATATACGTGGTTTTTAATTTATTATTCAAACTTTTAAAAACCAAATTAAATCCTAAACATCTTGTCATGATATTTTGATTTGGTTTCCTAATCTAAGGACAAACATAGATATGGATTCAATAAACAATAATGCAAATTTTTATCATTCATAACAGTAGAGTATTTATGGATATAATAATTAAGTTAATTATGTTTGCTCATATTATTTAGGTTATTAAAGATATAAATTAATATTTGTCGATTTTCTTTTTTTTTTGTATGAAAATGTTCTTAGGTGGGCCAAATTCTTTTTGTTTAATATTAATTAACTAATATCCTTATGTAGGGCCTATTAATTATTTAAGTATTAAATTTCATCTTTATTTCTAAGAAAATAGCAAACCATTTAATCACAGTTTTAGGTAGAGTTAGTTAATTAAACTTTATTCAAGTTGTTCAAGTTAAACCTAATAATTTAATTATTTGAGTACTAACTTTCAAGTTTTAAAACCATTACTGAAAATATGTTGTCAATACATTTTCGAATAATAGTTTTTATGAATTTGTTTTGAAATAGAGCTTCACTCTAACTATTGGACGATTGTACTAAAAAAATAAAAGAACACTACTCTAAATCAGACCAGATAATTAATTTTCAGATTTAAGTTTCTAATGAAAAATAATATATTTTTCTCTAAAATCCTTAATATAAAATCTTGAATAAAAAAAAATTAATTTATTTTATAAAAATGTTTTACCTATTTACTATTTTTCAAGCATAACAATGTTATTATTATATCATATTTATAAACATTTAGTCATATTAAATTTAATCACAGACAAATTAAACATAACATATAAGAGTAAAATATAAAAAATAACTGTAAAGAATTCATTTTAAAATTATACCTCAAAAGAATCCTTATGGAACTTTAATACATTCTTTTTCTAGAAAACCTCCAAATAGATTTGTATTTTCATTTATTGAATCAAAAACTAAAAATCTATAAAAACATAACTAGTTCTTCTCCAAAAGAGAAGAACTTTAAAACTAAAAAAAGAAGAAAGCTTTCTAGAGAGAGAAAGAGAGAAAAGTTTATGATTTTTGGGATTTGAGGAATGGTTTTTACAGTGGTGGAGAATTTCCTTTTATAGGTGAGGCAAAAGCTAAAAAAGTAGAAAATATCTTAAAAAGTGATTTCTGATGCGTTTTAGACAAGCTGGCATACGTGTGGTAAGAGGTGGGCGTGGCTGGGCACTGGTGCTAGCAGATAGACTCATATAGAGGTGTGGATCTTGGCATAGCATGCATGGGATAGGCTGGGCATGGATCTTAGTGTGACATGCACTGGTGCACACCGGAGAGTGCGGGATTCTACGAATGCGCATTAGGCTCCACATGGCATTTTTGTGACTAGGTAGTTTTGTTTTTTATTTCCATTTTTTTTTACTTTTTCTCATTTTTTCTCACTTATTTGTATAATAAATGAATAATACACTTTGAATATTGTAATGTATTACTTCCAGTATTTTTTTCTTTGAATCTTTAAATTATTTTTGGAGCGAAAATATCTAAAAAACAATAAAAATAAATATCCGTGAATCCGAAAATACAAATTTATATAAAATATGATAAATTTATACAAATATAAATCTATTTAATCAATTAAACTACATTAAATCATGGTAATTTTAGTGCATTTTAAGTACTTATCAATAGCCTCTTTTAGGAACTAGGTACAAATTTTAAGTACAAATTTTAGTGCTCCAACACCAAAGTGAGAGTTGATCACTTCGGTTATAGACCAGAAAGAATGCTCTCCCCTTATCATGCATGTCACAAATTGATCACCTCGTGAGGAACTAGGTAGAATGCTTTGACCCTAAAGTGATAATTGATCTAACCATGATTCTTTCATAGACCAGATTGAATGCTCTGCCCCAAAATTACATGTCACAAGTTGGTCACCTCTATTAGGAACCAGGTAGAATACTTTGACATCAAAGTGATAGTTGATCACCTCAATTATAGATTAATTAGAATGCTCTCCCTAAAAAATGCATGTCACGAGTTTATCATCTCGGTTAGGAACCAAGTTGAATGCTCTAATACCAAAGCGAGAGTTGATCACCTCAATCATAAACTAGGTAGAACACTCTCCTCCAAACCTGTATTTCATGAGTTACTCACCTTAGAGTGGAACTAGGTAGAGCACTCTAACTCTGAAGTAAGATTTGATCACCTTGATCATAGACTAGATAGAATGCTTTCCCTTAAAACTATATGTCACGAGTTGATCACCTAAGTCAGGACCCAAGTAAACCACTTTGACATTGAAGTTAAAGTTGATCACCTCTGTCCTAAACTAGGTAGAGTGCTCTAACACTAGAGGGATAGTCAATTAGAGCCAATGGTTTATTGCATCAACCAAGCCTTATAAGTTCATCATTTCAAAGAAAATGCATTTGAAAAAATAAGTGCATTCTATTAAAAATATTCTTATCAATAAAGCTTACAATGTTTTTAAAGTTTAATTAATACATAGCCCATCCTACCAAAGAGTTGAGTGTTACTCAAATGCTTAGACACACAACCAATGTTTGGTTCATCTGTTTCCTCTATTAAGGGAAACATCTTGAGTTGAATCTTGATAATTTTCTTGTGAACACTGGACATTGTTTCAAAGGGGGTCAAACTTGACGTGAGCATGGAATGTTCTAGTTTCTCAACAAAACCTATCACCTTAAGAAAGACCTCTTCATATCGCTTCATGTAGTTGTCCAATGGGACTCCTTATCCACAAGGGCATCCATCTTAGTCATGGCTCTTCTCACTCGAGCACCATTTTGGGATAGTTGCTCCTTGTAAGAAGCAAGATCACACTTGGTCTCTTTATAAAGGGGAAGCTTATCCACAAGCCTACACAACACGATTTTTAATTTCCCTACCTCTGCCTTATGCCTATCATTCTTCAATTTCAAAGCTCAAATTGAATGTATGTTTTGTCGGCCATAATCTATAACGTTCGAGTAAGAAAGATGTAGAAAGAGTTGGTAACTATTTCAAACAAAAGAGGATGTTTGAATTTTACAAGTGTCCCTAAACCTCTTTTATAGACGGGGATATTAAATGAAGTTTTTTGACACATGTCTCAATAGCAAGGAGGAAATGATGAAAACGGTGAGACCCCAGCTCCTCCTTATATAGAGGTGTATATTTTCTCTCTCCAATAAGTTTACAATAATTTATTATGGTAAGTAAAATGTTCCAAATTAACTACCCAATTACTACTCTTCCACCCTTATTGAAGAATCGAGCTGAAAAAGTAGGGGAACTAGATGTTTCGACACATAGCTCAACCCTAAGCCCGATCCAACTAACAACCTGATCCATTAAAAAGGACTTGTATGTACTTGTTCCTGTTCTCATAATCACATTCTTAGAAGGGACTTACCTATTCATGCGAGCTTTGGTATTGTAAGTTCAATCTAAAGCCCGAGTTATGGGGTGGACAAACTGGAGTTGTAATTTTATTTTCGTTTACTTGTATATGATGAGTGCTCAAAAAGCACTAAAATAACCATGATTTTATGCACATTAATTGATTAAAAATATATATATTTATATGTTTTATCATATATTTATATAAATTTGTCTTTTTCGGAATCACGGGTATTTTTATTGTTTTTCAGGTATTTTGGCTTAAAAACGCAATTTAAAGACTCAAAGAAGAATACTTGAAGCAATACATCACAAATATATTAATAAATAAGTGGGAAAAGGTCAACAAACATGGAAAAATTGGACAAAATGGGTCGAAAAGGTCAAAAATGTCAAAAATACGGAATCGCGTATAGCCGTATGTAAAACACAAGAAGACCTTGACCACAATAACGTGTTTTCACCCCATTTTTCACGTGCAGGCATGACGTCATCATGGACGTCATTGATGACCTCAAAGATGTCCATTACACGTTTTTTTAATTTTTTAATATTTTTTTTAACATTTTTTTACTCATTTTTCTCTCCATCCTCACCTATAAATACCCCCCTTCCATTCACTTCAAAACACACCTCAAAACCACACTTCTCTCTTCTTTCTTTCTCTCATTTCTTAGTTTTTGAGTTTTTCTTAGTTTCTTTCTTAGTTTCTAAGCTTTTCTTAGTTTTTCTCTTAGTTTTTAGTTCAATTCTCTTAGGTTTAGAGTTCTTCTCTTTTTGAGAGGAACTTGTAATGTTTTTGTAATAATTTAGATTTTTGATTCAATAAATGGAAGTGCAAATTCCGCTTGGAGGTTTTCTAGCAACGGGAATAGCGTCGAAGTTCTGTAAGGATTTTATTTTCTTTACGCTATTTTTATGCTTTATTCTTACATGTTATATTTAATTTGTCCGTGATTAAATTTAAGCTGCTAGTCATTTATAATCATGATATAATAATAACGTTGTTATGCTTGAAATATTAAATAGGTGAAAATTTCTAAAATGAATTGATTTTATTTTTATTCAAGATTTTATATTAAGGATGTTAGAGAGAAATATATTATTTTTCATTACAAACTTAAATCTGAAAATTAGATTTTAAGGTTTAGTTATCCGGTCTAATTTAGAGTAGTGCTCTTTTATTTGTTGGTACAATCGCCCGGTAGTTAGAGTGAAGCTCTATTTCAAAAGTTTTTATAAGAATTATTATTTGAAAATGTATTGACAACATGTTTTCAATAGTGGTTTTAAAACTTGAAAGTTAGTACTCGGATAACTAAATTCTTAAGTTTAATTTGGACACCTTGAATAAAGTTTAAACTGTCTAACCCCACCAAAGGTGGCATTTAAATGGTTCATTTTCAATCTCTTAGAAAAAGGAATTAATTTAATTAACCAAATTAGTTATCAACCCCACCCATAGGTGTTAATTGTTTTGTTTAGTTAACAAAGAATATCTAACCCCACCAAAGGTGGTATTCATACAAAAAAGAGAGATTCAATAAAATATCAATTTATATCTTTAATAACCTAGATAATATGAGCAAGCATAATTAATTTAGTTATTATATCCATAAATACTCCACTAATATAAATGATAAAATTTGCATGAATATTTATTGAATCGGTATTTATATTTATTTTAAGATAAATATTTATTGAATTTGTATCTATGTTTATTTTTACGTTTTTAGATTATATTTAATTAATCTGTATATATGTTTATTTTATGTTATTAGATTAGGAACACAAAAACCAAACTATCGTGACAGGATGTTTAGGATTTAATTTCGTTTTTAAAAGTTTGAATAATAAATTAAGAACCACATACATTCCTTCCTTAGATCGACCTTGGGAGTATACTTATCATTTTCTACGAAATGATTCGTGCACTTGCGAGAGTTTTACAAATATTAAAACCAAAGTATTTGCGAGAATCGGCGATGCCGATTTTCGTTCATCAATATACCCCTCTGACTTGTTGTGATATGTATATCCTATGTAATCGATATATGTACATGTAATATTATATATATATATATAGGCTTTTTAAGAAAGCCACACATGATCAAATAATTTTCTGACTTCTTTCTATGTAAATCAAATCAATCCCAACAATTATCACTTCAAAGGAATTAAAATCTATGCTATGTGAATTTGAAATGTAATATTTTATACCTAAAAATTACATGTTCTGAGGTTCTAACAATGGTGTAATTAATTTGAAAACAATTGAATCAAAGATCAATGTTGCGTCATTTCAAAAATTCAAATATTACGCAAGTCATTTCAATGAAATTTTGAAATGCTTGTCGAATTTGTTAAATCTACTATTGAATAAATACTTGTACTTACGGAGTCAAGATTTATTTTCTAGGTGCAAAGTTAAAAGTAAAATTTTAAAACAAATAAAACAAACTTTTAGTTGTTTTGAATTTACTATTTGTGAATACTTAAGTGGTGTGAATTCGATCCTGTTAATGAGAAGTATAAGTATGTGAAGTAACATGTGAGTAGGTTAGCATTTATTACAAAAATTAAAAAAAATGTAAATTTTAAATTAGAGAAAATAGTTTTCCTAATTATCAATTAGTGGTTCAAGGTAACACAAAATAAACCCATAATTATAATAATAATTTTGATCGGACATGAATTGTGTTCAATGAATACACAAATATGTATATCGCAATAAGTAATATAATGATAAAAAAAAGATCTTTTACACGGAGATTATGTTATTAGAAACAAATTTCTAAAACAAAAAAATAAAAAATCAATTCTTTTTGTGTTTTCAGATTTTAAGGAAGCGAAATTAAAAGAACTAAAAATAAATACCAATAATTAATTACCTCAGATTTGAAAACTAAGAAGATATATGAGAAAATATGTAGAAATATTTAATCTCTCAATTTTCTAAATATGTGATTCACTGAAATTCCCCAATATAATTATTAATCAATTACATGATCAAGAGTATAACCTAATATGCATTCCTTTCACAAGTATCACTACTAAAATAATGATATTTGATTTCAAAAATTTAGCCACGCTTTTAGGCCATAGGATTTTGGTCCTGGTCTAATAAAAACCGAGGCTATAGTTTATACATGTAGCCTCGGTTTTACCAGTAACTGTGATCATAAGTTAAACTATAAAAATTATTTAACTATAAAAAAACTTATATAATCACAATTATTAAATAACCATGATCTAATTAAAATAATAGAGTTCTTAGTACTTTTAAAACCGAAATCAAATAATATATTGTGTACATGTGTTATTCATTTAAAAAAATATAAAATTACTTTACAATTTTTTCACTTCTCCATTAATTTAATTTCATATATTTTCTCTCTCTTACAGCACATACCAAATTTCTATATCAATTTTGTTTTCTTTTCCTCTCTTTTTTTTCTTTTTTCGTCTCTCTTTTCCCCCATTTTTCCCAATTGCTTGTGCACCACCCCTCTCTTTTTCCTTTTCCCCTTTATTCTTCATTTTCCTTTATTGTGTACCTCCCCTCGCGAGTCATTTCTTTTCATTGTCACTTGCGACCCATCTCCTACCATGCCCAACTTTGGCCATACCCACCTAAACCAAATAGTACATCTCATTCGTAAGGTATTTTCTAACTCTGATTCCATTGACTTGAGACTCAAATCGCTCATAATTGTTGTAATGTTTCTCCCACTCACCGAGTCTGAGTGAGAGTTTGTAGCTTTAGATTTGAACCCTGTGGTTTTCTTATCGCATTTGCTTCAATATTCTTCAATTGATGTTAACATTAATTGTGATGCCTTGATAAAATCCATGATTTTCAGTACTAAATTGATAGAGTTACAAGCTCAGGTCACTAGTGTGGATGAAATATTCCTAGGAGTGATGGAGATTTTTAGGAAGCAAACAACTTTTGCTTATCCACGAGCTTTAAAGGTTGGTATCATTGCACCCTAAACCTAAACAAAGTGACCATGTGATTCTTTAAGGACATGGTTGTGCCTATAATAGATGACTTGGGTGAATCATTCATTTGTTGCATCCTGAAGAGTGCACCAAGGTATTATAATCTTCTGTATTTAGTCAGCTACACCGAGGTTATTCATGCATATTAACTCTACATTGCTTTTAAAAATTTCAAATCCAAATATAGAAGATGATTATTGATGTAGGTTTCTTTATTTCATCCCAATTGTTGTATCCATTGGACTTCTGTTGCACATTTATCATTTCTTGAAGATGAAATGCGTAGGGTAGAGAGAGTAAATGTAAGGAGTACAATTTAATTGCATTTATTTGTGCATGAAAAAATTATTCAACTAATTTCTATTAGAGTATAAACATAAGCATTACTATCATTAAGGGTTAACCTTTTAGGATCTTGTCTCATGTTACTTATAAACTAAACAAGATTTATAATATCTTCATGCCTTTCATTATCTTAATGATGGTAACTGATGTATATTAATTTTCTCCAAGTTTATCTTCAACCAATGGTCTTTAAGTTATTTGAAAGGATTTCTATGATTAATATTGATCCCATATATTTTTAGTCTAGTTAAACTTTCTTGTGAGTTTTTGCTACTACCAGTTTCTGTCTCACCTCTGTTGTATTCAGAGGGATAAAGTACAAATTTCATCTAGAGATATGTTTGTAATAAGTTTATTAATTTTTCATTGATTAAAATAAATGCTGACAATTGTATAAATTAGTTTTTCTAATCTGTTATCCATGCTATGACAGGATACTGTTGATTGTCCTGAATGGATTATTCCCTTTCACGTGTTTAAGTTGTTGGCAAAATAGGTACATCACCATCAAAAAATTTCTCTTTTTCAAAATGGCTTCAACATGAATGATACCTGTTTTTGTGTTTCACATGCCTTTGAGTCTTTAACATGTTCTTTTTTCTTAAATACTAATATCAGTGAAGATTACCCTTTTTTATTTACCATGATATAATACCACGCAAGTTGTCTCCCTTATTTTTGCAGTATGATTTGAGTTGATTTTTGTGAAGAACTCACATGAGTTTGTGTAGGAGTATATGAAAAGACCATAGTATGTTGAACTCATGAGGCGGCTAGATGCCTTGGGTGATGACAACTAAGATCAGAGTAAGATAGCTTTATTTTAGATCCTGTTTCAAATTGGCAGCTATCTTATTTGTATTTGTCATTTGTCATCAGAAAGGTTAGCTTCTAATGTAATACTAAGTAAAATTGATACAAGTGTGCCTAAATATGTTATAGGAAGTGAAAATATAATAAAGAATGATTTTGATGGAAATGTGTGTTATTTTCAGCAAGGTCAAGCAATACACTAAAGAATGATGCTCTCTGTCACCATTGCACTATTTGTTATTAGAAAAGGGTACTTATTGGTGCATGTAGTAGCACTTGCAAGCACTTAATGATGCCATTATAAAGCTTGCTTATGCATCAAATGGCAATAATGACAAGTATTTAGCAGCATAACCTAATAATGTTATGTGTTATGTGAGTTAGTATTTAGTTATGATCTAAAAGAAGATATATGTGATTTTTTGTGGCGAGCATCTGATCAACCAACTATGATTGATCAATTTCAGATTGTGTAAAGTTGGTTTTGATTTCATTCTTAATAAATTAAAGAGAAAATAGTCAAGACTTAACTTGCTGGTTACCCTGACTTGTTAATACCTTAGATGGCGTTTGGTTCCTGGAATGGAATCGGAATCGGAATGGAATGGAATGGAAAGGAAACAATTTTGTTTGGTTTGACCACTGGAATCAAGCTCAGAATCAGGATTATAGTGTTTGGTTTGCCACTGGAATGGAATGAAAAAAGCTGTAAATGACCTTAATACCCCTACATGCTGTAAAGTTCAAATAATGTCATTTAATTACTATTTTTTCGTCAGACAAAATACATTATTGAAATAATTATTTTTTTAAATAAGTATTACTTAATTAAAAAGAAATATATTATTAAAATTATTATTTTTCTAAATAGGGTTTAGGGTTTTGAGGTTTGGGATGTGTGATTTAGGGTTTAGGAATTTAGGATTTGGGGTTATATTTGTAGGTTAAGGTTTAGGGTTAAAATTATTATTTTTCTAAAAAAAGTTTGGGGTTTTGAATTTTTGGATTTTGGGTTTGGGTTTTAGGGTTTTAGGGTTTTAAGATTTAAGGTTTAGGGTTTATGGTTTTAGGATTTGGAATTTGGGGTTTAGGGTTTTGGGATTTATGTTTTAGGGTTTTGGTTTTGGGGATTTATGTGTTAAGGTTTAGGGTTTAGGGTTTAGAGATTTGGAGATTTGGGGTTTAGGGTTTGAGTTTTGGGATTTTTGTTTTAGGGTTTTGGGTTTGGGATTTATGCTTTAAGGTTTAGGGTTTAGGGATTTGGGATTTGGGGTTTATGGTTTAAGGATTTAGGGTTTAGGGATTTGGGGATTTAGGGTTTAGGATTTGGAATTTGGGATTTAGGGTTTAGGGTTTAGGGATTTGAGATTTATATTTTAGGGTTTTGGGATTTATGTTTTAAGGTTTAGGGTTTTAGGGTTTAGGGTTTAGGGATTTAAGGTTTAAGGTTTAAGGTTTTAGGATTTTAGGATTTGGATTTAGGGTTTTGAAATTTTGGGTTTGAGAATTTGGGATTTGAATTTATAGTTATATTTTAGGTGAGGGTAAAATTGAAAAAAAAATTAGATGGGAATGGAATAATGATTACCAAAGGTGGGAGAAGGAATTTTGATTCCTTCTCTTTTAGTAATCAGATTCCATTTCGCCCTCCATTCCGTCCAACCAAACACACAAAATGGAAGGAATCAATTCTGATTCCATTCCATTCCCTCCAACCAAACGTGGGGTTAGTTCCTTTCTTTTAGTTATTATAAATATTTTATCAAGTCATGTTTCGTTTTTGCATTAGTATTTTTTCAAGGGGTGGGAGTGATGCTATTCAATGATGTCTCTGAATTAATTTTGAAAATAAGTTTTAAAATAGTGAATATCTATCAATATTATGAGATTTTGTTCTATCATTGTGTATACCGGTTGTTTGTTTCTTCTTTAACAAACTTATTATTTCATGAAAGTTTCCAATTTACTCGACAAGGTGCCTTTGTGAATTTTTATCATATGCCATACAAATTGTATGATTCTAATTTTTTTGCAATCATTTTTAATAGACGAGAAAGGGAAATTCAATGAAGTGGTTGAGGACAAGGGTGGGAAGAAATTAATTGATCCAAAGGCTCTCATACATGGGCATCAATTTAATCGGTATCAAGCTTCCACGCTGAACTCATCACAGCCTATTTATGATCTTATATCCAATCCCACCATTTCGGTATCTCACTAAAAGCACAAAACATCCTAGTTGGTACCTTCTTTTGCATTTCCTCTATGACAAACTTCAATTTCTCTATTAGTGGTTCCCTTTCAATAGCTATCATTTTCAACTTGTAATAATAAGACTATTTTTCATTTTATTATAAATATTAGAATTATCTAGTAAGTTTTATTATGTTTAGTATATAAACTCTCAAATATAATTACACTCTTAATTTTAATATAATATGACTTTTAATATTATAATTAATAAATTTATTGTAATTTATATTGATTTTTAATATTGTAATTAATAATTGTACTTTTATTTAAATTTATGGTCATAGACATATCTTATGGTCTCGATCTTATAAAAACCAAGGCCATAAACATACTCTATGACCTTGGTTTTATAAAAACTGAGGCCATAAACATACCCTATGGATTCAGTTTTATAAAAAACCAAGGCCATAGACATATCTTATGGCCTTCGTCTTTAAAAAGCTAAGGCCATAGGGTATATTCATCGTCTCTCTCACTTAGGCCTCGGTTTTTATAACCATGACCATTGACCTACGATAATGGTAAAAATCGAGGCCATTTATCAAGATAATAGTAGTGAGTAAACTACACACCATATAGTAATTAACATAATCACATTCTCATGTCAATTAAATGGCACAGTACACATTAAGTTCATTAATCATGGATCACATACCTAAGAATCATACATCTCTACCTAGAAACTATGCATGTTATTTAATCAAGAAAAACAATTAAATAATTCTCTCAAATCTATTTAATTGCCTCTATAGATTTTGCTAAATAATTAATAGCATAAAAATCAAATTAAATAATACAATTAAATTATAATCATAGTTGGAATAAAATATTAGATTATCACATGATGAAAATTAGGTTCATAACACCCATAGATTAATAAATTAATTAGATATAATTTTGTTCATAAAGCTCATATTTTTCATAAAGGAAGACAAAAAAATTGATAAAGAAAAGAAAAAATAAATAAATACAATCAATCTTTTGAATTGTAGTACCAATCTCCTCTTGAATCTCCATAAAAATAATATCTTCTTTTGAATTTTTCTATGTTTTTCTCTTTTCTTGGCTCTAAAAATTGATAAAAATTATGTTGATTTCAGCTCCTTAGGGTTTATGGGTCAATTAGGAGGTTAAATATAGCTCAGGTAGAATCTAGACCGTTAGATCAGCTACAAATCAAGGGCTTAAATGAAAAAGAGGAAAATTAATAGTATTCACTAGGTGAATTAGCGCATGACGCGTGGCAAGAGAGACTAGTCTGGATCAAAAAAAGTTGAGTCATCACCATGTGGTGATTTGTGATTCGTGGTTACGGCTTACATGGCATAAGGGAAAGAACAGACGAGTAGTATGATAACATATGGAGATACATTGATTTTGTGATGAACTCGAAAGGAGAGAAGTGCTAACACGTGTGAAAAGTGTTATGTCACTCTATACATGTGGCTTTGCATGATTTAGCTTCCCTGATTGTATGATGTCCACTTGGTTTGCTCCATCAAATTTACTGCTTGCATGACATTCATGTGGCAACTTCTGATTGGTCCTGCATTAAAGATTAATAAATAATCCATAAAAATTTCAAAAAATTCTAAATATTATATTTTTATCCATTTTCACTAGAAAATTTATATTTTAATATTTTAACCCCAAGAATACATCTTATTGAATAAAACGAGAAAATGTTAAGTAGAAAAGTGCATTGATGACTCTACTTTTATAGAATCATCAAGTTTGAATTTTTTTTGTGTTATAAACTATTTATTGATAAATAAATTTATAGTTTACAAATGAGATATATGGATTTAATTGTATATTCATTGTTTATATTTATATGGTAGAGAAATGTAAGATGCTTTCAAAAATGTAAAAAATTATATGATTTGTTTAACTTTTATTTACTTATATATAATAGTATCAATTTTATTGTAGCATGAGGTGCCAAATATCTTATTTTGTTTCAAAATTAAAATGCCAAAAAATTGTATAATAGTAAAAAAAAATTCAAAGTAATGGCTAAACCAATTACCTTTAGTACCCCCTCCCTTCGCCTCACACTAACCTCTCTTTTTTCCCTTAATATGAAAGAAAAATTCATTAGGCGATAACAAGAGATCCAAATACAAGTACATACATTGAAACAATACAACCAGATATATAAAATCTTGAATAATTTTTTAAAAAATAGATGAAAGGCATGTATAGATCCAATCTAACATTAGCGATCTAATCTTTGAGTTGGAACAACTCATTGTACCTCTTCATTGGTACCACGTCAATGCCATTGTACATTCTGATATAATCCATGGACCTATTCTTAAGTTAAGTGATAAGATAAGATAACTTCGTTAAAACAAATGCTCTTAATTTCCTTTAGCATCGATGCTAATTGGAACTTGTACTTCTAAGTGTCACCAATACGATGACAATAAATGTAGATCGATCACGAAAGCAAAGAAACACTACAAGAATTAAAGTGTTTTATGATAAAATAATTCATCGTTAATTACATGAATTTCATAACAAATGTGCTATTTGTGATAAAAATACTTGTCATAAACTGGTCACTTTATGCATGTTGGGAATGACTTATTAGCGATAAAATTTTAATTTGACATTGATATTTAATATTTACGATAAAATATTTGTCGCAAGGGAGGTCCATATGTTAGTTTTTAATTAGAGATTCATAATATTTAGATATAAAATCTTTCATCGATAATAATATGTATTGTTATAGTTATAAATTTTGTTGCCAATAATATTTCATTCATGATGAACACATCATAATAAATGTTTCATTTGTGATAAACACCTTCATAATACGTGTTTCATTCATAATGAATACTTTCGTAATAGATACTTTATTTACGACAATTAATTTCATATTACATATTTCATGAATACTTTCATAGTAAATATTTTATTTGTGACCAAACCTTTATAATAAATTTTTCATTTTTGATCGACATTTTGTGGCAAAAATGGTATTAACATTACCAAATTTATTTATTCATGAAAACCTTTTGTTACCAATGATAACTCTTATCATGAAATGTATTAATTTTGTTTGTAACTTATATATACATAAACACATATTCATATGTATGTATATATGGTTAGTACATATAAATATATATGGTTAATTATAACAAATTATAACATGTGATTCCAAAATATCAAAAACTTTAACCACATTAATTAAGTGATCAAAATGAAAGATCATAATTGTAATTGATCTTTTCAACTTAATAGTATGTTATCGAAATAGTAAAACCAACTCAAAGTAATGAATACGAAAATGATACATATGCATCAAATGAGCTTTTAAATATTTTGCTAAAGTAGTGTGTAGTCTAATGAGGTAATAGAAATCCATGAACTTAATCATGGTTCAGAAAACCTGGTTGAAAGTTTTGATGCGGCATAGAGATTCATCTATGATAGTACCTCAAAAAGAGCTAAACTTTTTTTGTTCATGAATATGATGCTATTATCCAACTTAGCTAGTAATGCATAAGTAGTGCCATAACTACTACAAAATTGATATATGGTCTCGGTTTTTAACTATGACCATATATATATAACCACAGTCATAAAAAACGAGGCTTAAGTGGGAGAGACTATAGACTCTTACATATGATATTTGTTTTTAACCGAGATCATAGACATATCATTTGGTCTCGTTCTTTCATAAGACCATGACTATAGACCTACCACTTAGTCATGGTCTTATAAAAGAATGAGACCATAGACATGCCATTTTTCACGATATTTAAAAGACCGAGGCCATAGATATATCATTTGGTCATGGTTTTATAAAAACCGAGGCCATGGATATACCATTTGGTAAAATCCTTTAAAAGACTGAGGCTATAGACATATCATTGGTCTCAATCTTTAATAAGATTGAAACCAAATGATATGTCTATGGCCTCGGTCTTTTATAAGACCGTGACCAAAGGGTATGTCTATTGTCTCGGTTACACTTAAACTGTGACCATATACATTTCAATTAACCCCATTTTTTAATATAAATTACAATAAATTTATCGATTATAATATTAAGAATCATTATATTAAAATTAAGAGTGTAATTACATTTGAGAGTTTATATATATACACTAAAACATAATATAGTGATATTTTATCTCAAAAATTTAGCCACAGTCTTTTAAAAAAATGAGGCGTTAGGATTTTGGTCACGGTTTAATAAAATTAGTGACAATAGTGTATGCATATATAGCCTCAGTTTTTATCAATAATCGTGACCATAGGTTAAGTTATAAAAATTACTTAAATATTTATAAATAAACTTATATAGTCACTATTATTAAATGACCCTTATCTAGTTAAAATAATAGAGTTCTAGTAATTTCTCTCTCAATTAATTTCATTATTTTCTCTCTTTCTCATCACACCAAATTTCCTTCACAATGTTTTTTTTATTTTTTTCCTTCTTTCCCTTCTCTCTCACCCAATTCTTTTTTTTTTCCTTTCATTCTCTCTAACATTTTCCTATCGCGACTAGTGCAGCTCCACCCCACATCCACCCAAACCCAACTTCACCGTACCCAATTCTATCATATCCATCTTGGTTTCTTCTCGATCAGCTCCACCCCTCTCTGTTTATTCATTTTTTAGGGAGAAAAACTCTCAAACTTTGAGCTAACCTCCAGCTATGAAAATGACCTTTATGGCTATGTTTGTCTCAGTGACAAAGCTCGCTGGAAAATTGCTAATTGTCACAATCACTTCTCGTGCCTTCCTCTTTCTCACGGTATCAAAAGAAGAATCTACAAGTTTAGGGTTTGTGAAATTCTTTCATATTTGAATGAAATAACTGTTAGTCAATGTTATTGAACCCCTAGGTGAGACTATCTTCATTTAGGATATTTTTGTTTTTCCTGTATCAATATTTTTGATTTATTCCTATAGTTGTGCCAATATGATTGCAGTTGTTGTCCTTACTCGATGTCAATATACTTGTAAAGTGGGTATGTGATATAAAAACTTGTAAATTACCTAACATCTCTTGCTACATAAGTCTATGTATGTCTGATGGCCTTTTTCCCCTGAACTTTCAGATATGTAGGCTATGAGAGCTATCATGGCTGAATTGCTTACTTTTCTACCTTTATTTCCTAATGTTATATATATGTATCCATCAAACTTATAATATATAATATATACTGATAACAACCTGTTCCACCATAGGAACTATTATGCATGAGAAATTTGTGAAATTTTAAACATTTAATTGAGAGTCACACATGCTAAACATATTTTGTGAGATTGTTTATTTAGTAGTTTTTTCATTAGAGAGACCTTTTCATTTAAATTTTTGACTGAACATATACACTGTTTCTATAGTATATTGCTCAATGATTTTTCTTTTTTATGGTTTCACATATAATTTAGGAAACACTGTGTATAGCAAACACATGACAAAGAGTATAGCATACAACAGATGTGGTGTCTCTTTTATTTGAAATAAGAATTGGCACGATAGAAAATAAGTGCTTGTTGAAGCAAATTTATAAAAACAGTGTAGGAACAATATTACCGCTAACTTCAAAGTAACTGCTTGGGTTGAGTCGCGGACTAGGTCGCTATCTTTAAGACGTTTCGCGGCTCTGCCCAATTTTGTGCAAGCAAACACAAATTGCCGTCTCCCAGGATAAACAAATTTAATCATAATCTCTGCCTCGTATCTCACTGCACCGATGAAGACCGGAATGCTACACCGTAAAATTTGTTGCTGCTTCTAAAACTAAAAGAATACTTAAAATTGTAGAAATTGTAGAGAGAATTGTTTTCGTAGGAGATGAGATTGTTGATTGATATGTTAAAATGAGAAGCCTTCTTTTATAGGCTTTAGAAAACGTAGCAATTATGAATAAAACCAGAATGTTCTAGGAATTAAGAATGTAACGGCCATTCTGAGTTATGAAAAGTAACGGCCATTTTCAAATTAAAGACGAGTAACGGCTCTTTATTTTTCTGAATTAAGAAGACAACGGCCATATTCTTAATAAAGGAACATAACGGTTATTTTTTTTTCTGAAAAATATATATATATATAACAACCATTTTTTTAAGTGGAAAAAATTTCCTTAAAAAGAATATTTTACCAAAAAATAAAATACCACTTCACCTCACACACGCACACGCACTCGGACTCGACGGCCGGCTCTACTCAAGACGGGCCTCGGCCGGTCGTCGACTGACGGCGGCTGCCAGCCGTCGCGTGCGCGTGTGTGGTATCACATTTGCCAGTCCTCTCCCCTTCCACAAAAGCTCGGTGCCTCTGGGGCCCAATCCCAATAACAAACTCTTCACTATTTATACCTCTTTAAAATATTATAAAGAGCAACGGGACAAGGCACAATTCCCAACATCTATTTTTTAATAAATTTCATTTTTTTCAACAATCCCCCACTTGAATTTTATATAAAAAATAATTTTCATCGAGCAACCGATCAATTAAAAATTATAAGATCAGCAAGTATAAGCAAAAAAAAAAAAAAAAAAAAAGGTGTCTATCGACTAACTCCTCTCAAGCATAGTGTTGATGCTTTAGAATATACTAGAGTAACTCATAGTTTTGAACTCTATCTCTAACAATCATCACACACACAACCTTTCCAAGGTGTAGTTCGAAAGCCCGTGCTTTACTACCATACACGTGTATCCCTGATAGATAAACGCCTAGTAAATTTTTGCCCAAAAATTTGCATGAAGCTGCCACACTTCCACATTCACATGAAGCGAGTCTATCAAGAGTACTCCCGTAGCTATGTACTCCACTCCACATAGAGTATAGAACCACAAGAGTTTAACAAATAACTCATCCTTTTCTATCGCTTCAGACTTCATGCTTATAACAATATAGAATGAGATTTGATTAATAGCACGATACATCTCATATCACTTCACGACTTGTTATTACCCTTTGAACTTATTTCTTGGGATCTCCGCCTATAAGTCAGTTACCATCATAAGTGACTCTTCATTCTAAGTGGCATTAATCCCATTCCTTTCGAGGTTTTGAAAACCTTATCTCTTGGTAATCCTTTCACAAAGGATCTCACAAATTTTCATCGAACGTACACGATCCACTCTTACCGCTCCCGCTGAGAGAAATTCTCTAACAAGATTTCATGCTTACGACGTACTGTCAGTCTCTGCCGTTGTAGTAATCTGCTTCAATCTTTGCACATAGTCAAGGGTACTATCGTCATTGGATCAAGACACTGGTATCGGTCTTTCCCATAAAGCGGATCTCACTAACAAACTTCTTAGCTGCCCGCTTCTTCACTAGCAGCTGCTAGTGTTATCATTTCGTACTCCATTGTGATTGAGCCAATATTGTTTGTTTCTTAGATTTCCAGAAACAACACCAGCCTATGTTAAAAATATAGCCACTAGTCGCTTTGGAGTCTTCTCGCGATAAAAGTATTCCAATCGCATCGCCGTATCCTTCTAAAAACAAATGAAACTTATTATAATGTAATCCAAGGTTCATAGCTTCTCTTAAGGTATCTCATAACCCTTTCAATAGCATTCCAATGCTCTACACTAAAGCCCATCAAACCTACATAAGAGTCCCACAACATAAGCTATGTCTCGTCTAGTGCAATCAAGAGCGTAACGTAAGCTACCAATGATGCTCGCATACTCGCTTGTCTAACACCGTCTCCTGTTCTCAACAACTTTACACTAGGATCATACAGGCACGCAGTTTACAGCTAAAGTAATTATATTTTTTAAGATCTTCTCAATGTAGTGAGATTGATCTAGAGAAATTCCTTTCAGACCTAGTTATTTTTATACCAAGGATTACACTCGCTTCTCCAAGATCTTTCATATCAAAATTAGCTCTTAACAACATTTTGACATTATTCACAACATAAATATTTGATCCAAAAATAAGCATGTCATCCACATATAAACATATAATAGTGCAAATATTATCTTCTAATTTATAATAAATGCATTTGTCACTTTCATTTATTTTGAATCCATGTGAGATAACTAGATTATCAAATTTTTCATGCCATTGCTTAGGTGCTTGTTTTAGACCATAAAGAGATTTATCTAATTTACAAACTTTATTTTTCTTGCCCTGGGATAACAAAACCTTCAAAGTTGATCCATATAAATTTCTTCTTCTAAATCACCATTTAAGAAAGCAGCTTTAACATCCATTTGATGTACTACTAAATCATAGATAGCAAATGTAGAGAGAAAAGTACACGTATGTGGTTATTCGTGTAATCAGAAAAGGTATCAAAGAAATCTACATTTTCCCTTTGCCTATATCCTTTAACTACAAGACGAGCTTTATATTTTTCAATAGTACCATCGTGTTTCAATTTCTTTTTTAGTATCCATTTACATCCAATGGTTTTGCAACCGTGAGGTAAGTCAACTAAATGCCAAGTCTTATTATACTCAAGTGAGTCCATTTCATCATTTATGGCTTCTTCCCATAAGTTGGCATCTAAAGAAGATAATGCTTCTTAATAGTTCGGGGATCTTCCTCTAAGGTATAAGCATAAAAATCGACCCAAAATCCCAAGTGGTTCGAGCTCGTTTACTTCTTCTAATTTCTGTTTAATTCTTCTTTGATCACTAGTTCTAGTTATAGGTAAACTACTAGAAGACGAGCCCCCACTATTCTTAATTTTAAAGGGAAACCTATGCTCATAAAAGTCAAGATCATTTGATTCTATAACTACTTGATTTTTTAAGTCATAGAATTTATAAGCTTTACTATTCAAAGCGTATCCTATGAATACACATTCATACGCTTCTACTTGCAAGTTTATTTCTTTAGGATCGTGGATCCTAACATAGGCTAAACAACCCCAAGTTTTAAAATAAGTTAAATTAGGTTTCTTATTTTTCAAAATTTCATATGGTGAAATTTTATTTGTAGATTTAGGCACTCTATTTAGCACATAGCAAACAGCTAATAAAATTTCTCCCCACCAATTGGGAGAAAGACCGTGAGTTTAATAAAATTGCAACAACCGATTCAAGAAAAGTTCTATTTTTTTCTTTCAAATTTTGCCATTCATTTTCAGAGAATAAGGTGCGCTTTTTTCATGAATGATTCCATTAGGTTTTATAAAAATCATTAAAGATATTGGAATCATATTCAAGGCTCTATCACTTCAACCTCTTTATTTTTCTATTAAGTTGATTTTCAATCTCACCATAAATATTTTAAACATGTCAAACGCTTCACTTTTATTTTTCATTAGATATACATAAGTGTAATCATTACTATCTATAAAAGTTATAAAATAACGTTTTCCATTTCTTGTTAAATTTCCATCAAGTTCACATATATCGAATGAATTAATTCTAAAGGTTCGAGATTCTCTAACTAATCCATTTATGTGAAGTTTTGGTTATTTTAGCTTGACTACAAAAATCACATTTTTCAAATCATTTAAAGATAGTTTAGGAATTAGTTCTAAACTACTCATATTCTTGATTATGCTTATTAACATGACATAGTCTAGCATGCCAAATATTAAAAAGAACTCAACATACGTATGTAAGAAGAAGTTTTATTGATTTCAACATTTAATTTAAACATGCCATCAAGGCACTTTCCCAACAAATATATTATTTTTAGTTATAGTATATAAATCACCCCTACGGTTCGAAAGTAAATCCACTTTGTTAAGAAGATAGCCCGAAACTAAGTTCTTCTCATCTCCTCGAGTATGCAGACATCCTTCAAGATGACAGTTTTCCAGAGGTAAACTTCAAAACCACCTCACCAGCCTAGAATTTTAGGAGCCGAGTCACCCAAATAAAGACTTTCTTATCCTCGTAATCGAATAGATTTGAACATGTCTCGATCATAGCAAACATGGCGAGAAGCACTGTCTACCCACCACTGATCCACCAACAAAATTGACTTCAGATATCATAGCAATAAGTTGATCTTCTAGGTTCGTCACGCATGGGCAGACGATTCCTGCTCGGCATAGCCTTGCCTGCCAGTGTCTATTACAACTATAACACATGAATGTGTTATTCCCATGGGGCCGAGGTCCATTCCTGGGAGGATAGCTTCTATTTCTATTTTGGTGGTGGCGTTTTGATTATTACTACGACATGAAGCTATATTTCTACCTTTAGGTTTCGTAATCAGTATAAGGTTTCTTATTGGTACTATTATTTCGAGACTACAAGTACTTCATCTCTTTGGTCTTGCTTTTCTAGCTTCTTCTTCTATTCTTAAACGTGTTATAAGACTTTCTAAAGAAAATTCCTTAGTTTTATGCTCTAAGTGTATTCTTAAAATCTTTCCAAAGCAAGTGGGTAATTTATCTATTATAACAAATTTTACTTGAAATTGTTCATCTAAAAGTCATACCTTCAAGTTATTTCGCGTGCTATCTTCTGGGAGCTCACGTGATCGAAGCTTCCACTCCATTTTCCATCAATCATCTCGAAACTTCATGTATCTACCGACAAAGATACTTTTAGTTCCACTTTTCCTCGTTGTCGTATTTCTTTCGTTGCTTCCCAAATTTCCTTAGCAGACTTATCACAAGCTTATAATAATCATACAAGTCATCCGCTAAACCATTAAGAATATAGTTTTTGCATAGAAAATCATTTTCAATCCAGCGCCTAAATCTTTAGTTTCACTTCTAGCGAGGATTGATTGTATTGGTTTTTCAAATAGAAGTAGAGCGTTAAAACCACTTTTTTCACGGTTAAGAAAAACAACATTTTTTGTCTCCATCTTTTAAAGTGTAATCCCTCAAAACGGAATGGTTTGTTTAGATCAGCCAGCTAGCATTTCAAGAGACACGGGCAGATTGAATACGCCTTAAAATTGTTGAAGCAAATTTATAAAAACAACAGTAGAACAATATTACCGCTAACTTCAAAGTAATCAGTTCGAAGTCGCGATCAGGTCGCTATCTTTAAGACGTTTCGCGTCACCAATTTTGTGCAAGCAAACACAATTGCCGTCTTGGTAGATAAAACAAATTTTAATCGTAATCTCCGGCTCGTAACTTCATCAAGATCACGAAGACCTGGAATGCTACACCGTGAAATTTTGTTTCTGAAAACTAAAAGAATACTTAAAATTGTAGAAATTGTAGAGAGAATTGTTTTCGTAGGAGATGAGATTGTTGATTGATATGTTAAAATGAGAGTCAAGCCTTCTTTTTATAGGCTTTAGAAAACGTGGTAGCAATTATGAATAAAACGGTAATGTCTAGAATTAAGAATGTAACTACTATCTCGAGTTATGAAAAGTAACGCCCATTTTCAAATTAAAGACGAGTAGCGGATAATTTTGTAAATAAATACGAGCAACGGCTCTTTCTTTGTCTAAATTAAGAAGACAACGGCCATATTCTTAATAAAGGAACATAACGGTTATTTTTTTTCTGAAAAATATATATATATATAACAACCATTTTTTTAAGTGGAAAAAATTTCCTTAAAAAGAATATTTTACCAAAAAATAAAATACCACCTCACACACGGACTCGGACTCGGACTCTGGCCTCGGCTCTGACCGGACGGCTGGCGGCTACAGCGTGTGTAGATCACATTTGCCTGTGCCTCTCCCCCTTCCATTAAAGCTGGTGCTCTCGTGCCCAATCCCAATAACAAACTCTTCACTATTTATACCTCTTTAAAATATTATAAAAGAGCAATGTGGGATAAGGCACAATTCCCAACATCTATTTTTTAATAAATTTCATTTTTTTTCAACGGTGCTGAACAGGTGTATAAATGGCTAACATCTCTGCAGTCATGGCAGCTGCAACGACAGCTTCTGGGGCTAACTTAAAGTTGACAGAAGCCTACAATTTAGAGGTGCTTAGTACGGGTATAGTTAGCGCAAAAGTTAAGTGCAACCAGGCTAGGGAGATTTCTGGTATGAGAAGATTGTATAATAGCATTGGTGGATTTAATGCGAAACCACGGCAAGTAGTTTTGGGCTTAGTGCTGGCCTTCAGAGGTTGATTTCTAGAGCCTTCTCTCAATAGAAACAGGCTATAGATTATTCATTTAATGGTTTGTTACTAACCATGTTTGTATGTTCACTTAACAATTTGTTAATATTGTCGAGAAAGGTGGAGAAGTAGACAAGACAGTATTCCATGACACTTGTTCACAGGCAACTGCATTGCTTCTGTCAAATATGGTAAGAATTCCATTTTTGTGTACATGTATTTCTAGTTTCTAAACTCTATTTCTTGGTATTAGGCCATCTATCAATTTGTAGTAAGGCCTCAACACCTTAAATTTATCATTTGTCTCTATCATAAGGTTGACTTGCTCTTAAATTTATCTTCTCTAAATCTCTCATTTTGGATTTATTTTAGAAATTGATTATACATTTAGCCTTGTTTGGATAAGAATTCTGTTTTTGGATTGTCTTGTTATAACTGTGTAGTTTTTGTAATGGTTAGAATTAATAGAATCCTAATCCAAATATAGGATTTGGTATTGGATTATATTATATCAACTGCATTGTGGAAATCATTTTATAGTCAATTGAAGTTTATTTTATCCATGATGAACTAGTGTCATAGTTCTTATATGCACTATGATTCAATGGATTATTGTACTCAATTACTTTTTTTCTATTGGCTATGATGTTTTAGAATTACTCTACACTTACAATGCTATTTTCTTATCATTAGGACCTATTCATATTAACCACATTACCCTGGTTTTGAATTTTCATAATTAATAATGATTTTGTCTTCATGTATAATGCAAGTGATAATGAACAAACAGGGCCATCAGTACTCCCATGGAGAATGTTGATTTGTCTAATGGGAATCTTTCCTATGCACATTATTATTTTTAATTATGTTTGTATTTAGTTTTTAGTTAAGAATGTCTTTTCATTTGCCAATGATATATTCCAATTCAAGTATTGATAAGTTTGTTGTAATTTATATTAAAAATGAGGTTAATTGAGATTTCTTTGGTCACAGTTTAAGTATAACCGAGATCATAGATATATCATTTGGTAATGGTCTTATAAAAGATCGAGACTAAATGGTATGTATATGATCTCTGTCTTTTATAAGACTGTAACAAAATGATATATCTATGCTCATAGTCTTATATAAGATTGAGGTCAAATGATATATTTATAGCCTTGGTCTTTTATAAGACTGTGACCAAATAATATGTCTATGGCCTCAGTCTTTAATAAGATCGTGACTAAATGGTATATCTATAGTTACTATTTTTAAAAGATTGAGACCAAATGGTATGTGTATGGCCTCGATCTTATAAAAACTCTGACTAAATGGTATATCTATGATCTCTATTAAAAACATATATCATATGTAAGAGTTTATAGTCTCTCTCACTTATGCCTCGGTTTTTATAACTGTGGTTATAGATCTACAATCATAGTTAAAAATCAAGGTTACATATCAATTTTTTAGCAGTGAATGCTTCATTTGTGATGAACACATTCGTAGTACGTGTTTCACTCACTATTAATACTTTATTTGTGAAAATTAATTTCATATTACATATTTCAATCGCGATGAATACTTTTATAGTAAATATTTTATTTACAACACATAACTCCATAATAAATTTTTCATTTTCAACTAGCATTTTGTGGAAAAAAAATGGTATTAACATTACCACATTTATTTATTCTTGAAAAGCGTTTGTACCAATGATAACTCTTATCATGAAATGCACTAATTTTGTTTATAACTTATATATACATAAACACATATACGTACGCAACTATACATGGTTAGTACACACACACACACACACACATATATATATATATATATAGTTAATTATAACAAAAACATAACATGTGATTCCAAAATATAAAATATTATAACCATGTAAATCAAGTGTTCAAAACAAAGATCATAAATTTAATTGCTCTTTTAAACTTATAGTATGTTATCAAAATAGTAAAAATGACTCAAACATTCAATATAGAGTAATTAATACCAAAATGATATATATATGTATCAAATAAGTTTTTAATTATTTGCTAAAGTAGTGTGCAGTCTAATGAGGTAATAGAAATCTATGAACTTAATCATGGTTCAAAAAACCTGTCTAAAAGTTTTGATGCAGCATCGAATTTCATCGATATGAGTACCTTAAAAAGAGCTAAATTTTTTTGTTCATGAACATGCATGCTCTTATTCAACTCAGCTCGTAATGCACAAGTAGTGCCATCAGATTATATTTGTATTGCATCCATTCATTGGCACCACTCTTCATTCTCTTTATAAACAATTTCTACTCTAGTAACATGTTTGGTAGCCACCAACAAAAATACTAGACTTTATCTGTAGATTCTATCTACAAATTTATACACCAGATAGTTGCATTGATTGGTTGTTCTCATCAAGTAGAGGACTCTCTCTATCTTGAATCATTTCATCCTAGAAATACAAAAACACACCAAATAAATTAGTTTCACTAACTAATTCAAAACCAAAAATAGATAGTAATTCTCTCTATATACTATTATAAAAAGTACATATGACCTCATTTTTTAACCATGATTGTTACCTATGGCTTCAGTTTTTTTACTGAGGCCATAGACATACCCTATGGCCTTGGTTATTGAAAGACCAAGGCCATAGCACGTGTATATGGCCTCAGTATTTTTAAAAAATTGAGGCCATAAACATGTCCTATGGCCTCGGTTTTTCAATATTGATGTCATAGAGTATGCATAAATTAAAAAAATTAAAATTATTAATTACAATATTAAAAATCCTATTATATTAAAATTAAAAGTATAATTACATTTGAGAGTTTATTATACACTAAAACATAATAAAACCTTCCTATTACAAACTGAATTTCTACTATTAATTACAAGCATTTATAAGTATACTTCAAGTCAACATAAACAAGTCCACAACAACTTCAACAGAAGTGTAAATAAAAGGCAAATACTATAGACGCTAGTGCACAAGTACGCCTAGTGTATTGGTGCACCTAGTGTGCTGGTGCGCATGGTGCGTGCCTACCATGAAAAAGAAAACAATAAAAAAACTAGAATATCATGTGTGCATAGATAGCAATCAACCTTAACATGTTCCTAGCCAAACACAGTAATGATCAAATTGAAGCACACATTTATGACAATCATGGTAATGCTTTGCTCGTGGAGGCTGAAAACATATAAAACATATCAAATCTGCATCAAAAGAAAACAATATAAAACTTATCAAATTTTTCATCAAAAGAAAACAATAAATGGGCATAGTAGCAGTTGGTATAGAAGTAAATTCACTTCGCTACATCAATATCACTCTTAGTTGTCATAGCTAGCAAGTACACCAGTAATAAAATCCCAAATTATAGATCCAGACCAATATAGAACTTTAATCGAATACCACTCTCAAGAATTTTGATAATAAAGAAAAATAAAATCCTTAAAACTTTAGCAAATATTGTCAATGAATATGAAGCACACAGGTAACTTGCAACATGACAACTATATCTGATGGTAGTTAATATATGAGAAATTTTCCTAAGGGCTACCATCTTAGTCCATCCATATTAGGCTACTAGCTACATATTCCCATCATCTACCAATAATAATAACAGGAAAACTTATAACATATATATTTTCATATACTTCAATTTTATCTAATAGGGCTAGAAGTTTCATTATGCAAAAAAATTCAAGTTCCAACTGACCAATCTTATACATAATATGAATTGAGGGAAAAAACAATGAAACTAAAAATACCTTGGAAACCAACTTTAGTCAGTAGAGTTACTTCATGGTGGCCAATGACAATAAACAATGAAATGGATATAGATGATATGGAAGAAGATGAACTTTATAAGAGTGAGCATACAAGCTGGGCCTGGCCCATTACCAGGACCAGCATTAGCACCAGCCACCAGTACAAGCACAACACCAGCACCAGCCCTAGGCACCAGGCACCAGGCACCAGGCACCAGCACCAACACACTACTGAAAAACAATAATCCTAACTCCATTAATTCCAATTTAAGTATTTTAAGCACCAGACACCAGGCATCATAAAACAAGGAGAAACATAATGTAATGCAATGTAATGAGATTGGGATTGGGGAAGTAAAGTACGATTACAAACAACATGGAAAGGTTGTTTTATGATGGATACTAAAAAGTAAATCAATTTGAGCTAAGCTACTAAATTTCAAATTCTCATAAAGAGAAATATGTAGGATACTCTTTGATCCCAAGGATGCTATTATGATTCTCCATTGTATACATAAAATAGCTCTGGTGGATCTATAGAAAGGCCTCTTCTACCAACTTTAGAGCTATTGTTGCCCCAGAATTGAATATGCATCTGTTATCTCTTAGGGATGCATTGCAATAGGCGAGGACCTATATGCATGATGCGTTATTTCGCAAGTGTATGAATCGTTCAAGTAATAAAGTGTACAAAAGTATGGATATCGAACCCACAAGGAATGGCATTACTAAGTACCGAAATTGACTAACCCAAATTTTATTTGAAAACCGAATTGTTGAAATTGTTTTAAAAGAAAATTAACATAAAACTAAAGCAAATAACAAAATTTAATGTTGTTCACAAATGATTAAAAACGCTAAGGCATTTGATTTGGCTAAATCAATTCAATCCGATTTCAAGTTATGTTATATGAAAATCAAAGTTAGAAGTGATGGTTGAAAACCCAAACTTATCTAATACTCTTTCTCAAGTTATATTAGAATTACTTATCTATGAAAACCGACTATATTTCTATGAAGATTTAATCACAAATAAGCACATTACGATTTATGGAATTTTTGGAATAACCACATACATCATGCATTAGGTGTCAAACTCGCATTCAACATATGATATTTATCACAAGAAGCATTCATTACACATCTCCTCTCGGCCTCAATATAATGCAACAAATCATCTAAATCTTGATCAGAAATTTAAAAGCATTAAGCATGGAAATAAATACTCGACTTGAAAACAATGAATTCATATAACCATAACAAAAGAAATTAGATTTTCATGATTCAACTACATCATAGCCTTAGCAAAAATGAATTAGTTCATAACGAAAATAAGAACAAACATTATTTCAATTGAATCCATGAATAACAAATATCAATAAACTGTAGAATATAAAAACTAAGGAGAAGAGATGAAAAACTCTAGAAGATGAAGGCTTGGTAGCAACAATGGTGAAGATCCTTCAAGTTTCTCCAAAATTTCCTTCTCTTCTCCAAAAATGCCTTTGAACTACTCGCTTCGGGCCGTCCCTCCATCACAATGTATATATAGATCTAGGGTTTTAGAGTGGCAATTTTGGAACAAAACAGCATAAAAAATGTTTTCGAACGAAACTTCATGCGGCGAAGTTATTCTCTCCACTCGCGAGGTTTCTGGAAAACTTACGATTTCGGTTCAGCCTAAACTGCCCGTGGCGGATTATCATGGCTCGTGGCGAGATGCGCCGAAGCGCGCGAGATGTATTTGGTCGGGCAATGAGATGTACTCGTGGCCATGGTGAGATTGCTTTGCCAAAATCTACGCTCCTGCGTGATTTTCAACATTTTCTCAGAAGATTTTCGCCGCTAAATTCCAAATGTTGAACTTTTGTTCTCTTTTATTTTCATTCAATCCCTATTATTGTACTTTGTCCCTAACTTCTCCAAAATCATGATTTTACCTGAAATTGCACTTTAAACACGAAATACCCGTGAAATGACATTTGTGGATTAAATAATAAAATAAAACACAATTTTCACACAAATATCAACCTTTAAATCATAACAAAAATGCAATAATTTGACTCCTATCAATAACCCAACGCTTAACTGCTTGCTAGTCTCAAGCAAGAAAAGCGATCTATGAATAATTTCAAAGGAGACATTAAAAGAAAAATTCAAAGGAAATTTATTCTATTTACAACATTACATTAAGCGTATGCAATAAGCCTTTAAACCCCTAAATAGGCGGCCCTAAGAGACGAGTTGTAGTCTCGTGAGGGCTTCCAGTGATGACACCCACAAACATCTTACCTATAACTATCCTAATTTAAAACAATAACATAACATAAAAAATAATTTGCACAAATGTCTCAAAAATTGTAAATAACACCCAACATATAGAATAATTAAATGTCACCTAAGTTTTAAGAAATCTCAAATGCAAATTTCATTTTTGTTATTGACTCTTAAACATCCATCAAACCACAAACCAATTGCCATAATGCCCAGATAATATTATGCATAACATCCACAAACAAAAAGGTGAAATCTCAAACTCCATAGGCTCACTCTTCAAAACTCTCTCCACTAGTGAAGAAAAATACACCACTTCGGATCAATAGGACTTTATTAGGCTTGTAATGTTAGGCTTAGGTATTTGGTTAAGAAAGAACGGGAAGTGTCAAAATACAAATAATAGCACTTATTAGATTAAACACAACCAATTAAGTAAAAGCGTAACACCATTTAACCCAAATTGTTTCTTCCGATCATAACCCATTTTTCCAAAGATAAACAATAATTCTTCCTTAATCTTTCACCTTAGTACATCCATTACTAACACTCTTTTATTTACTAGAGTGTGAAGGCCTTTTTTTCTCTTTTTTTTCTTTTCTTTTCTTTTCTTTTTCTTTTCTTCTCTTTTTTTTAAACATAACCCCCAACCAATTTCTTCCAATATATGTGGAAGATGTCTTATTTTTTTTTATTCCATCCTTACTCCAATTGCTCTTGAAAAGTTTGTGTTTAAAATTAAGTTCTCTTAAAAAATAAGGTAGGAATTATATATATATATATATATATATATATATATATATATATATATATATATATATATTTGGCTCAGTAAAAGGTAGGTTATAGAAGGTAAAAAGAAAGAAAAATAAGGCTAACAATATATTTAAATAGGCTCAAAGAGGTAACTAGTGATATAAGGATAACAAGGTAGGCTTAAAATGGCACAATCGATCCAAAAATGGCCTACATCATCTACTAAACAGTGCAATCCCAAATTATTTCGCCTCAAGAGGTTTTCAAATGAGTTCTAGACTTTGTTGAGATCACAAAAATGTCCATGAAAAATTCGCACATAAGACTTCTCTAAGCATTTAAACTAATCAACCAAATCATACCACATACCAAAAGAGTCGCCAACTAGGTAAAATCAACTTTTGAAATTATCTTTAAACCGAAGCAAAATTTAATGTCTTCTAAAAGCTACTTGTTATCACAATCACATTATTATCATCAATGTGCAAATTAAAATAAGTAAAATGCAAATAAAATAAAAAATAAAAATAAGACAATAAACAAATAAAAGAAATTAAATCAAAATGTAGAAAAATAAATGGAAAATCAAAATTAAACACAAATAAACACACAAACAAAACTAATAAAAATGAAGGGAAGAAAAGATTTACCATTTACCGCACTTTTGACCAAAACCTTACATTGTCCTCAATGTAGAAGGAACAACTACAAATGGGTTTTTTTTACCTCAGCAAGACAAATAAAATAAGGAAATTTAATTAAAAATAAAATTATCATAAAATGAAGTGCGTAATTTAAAATTTCTAAAAATAAAATGAGATAAAAGATGAGAAAAAAAATCATGGGTCAGCCTCCCATTAAGCGCTTTTAAGTTATAGTCATTAGCTAGACTTTTGTCATTCTTTACTCATGGTTGTTGTAACTCTAGAGAATCTTTCGCTTGTTGAATTCTCCGTCAAAATATGGCTTCAACTCTGTCCATTCACCTTGAAAGTTCCCTTTGTTTCATGAATGATCTCAACTGCCTCCATAAGGAAACACCTTGGTTACTAGAAAAGGTCCTAACCAACGAGATTTAAGCTTTCCTAAAAGTCCGAGACGGGGAATTATAAAGCAAAACTTTCTCGTCCCACTTCAAAGTTTCGCCTCAAAATGTGCTTATCACGCCAAACCTTCGTCTTGTCTTTGTATATTCTGGGCATTCTCATAAGCATCATTCCTCATTTCATAAATCTCATTCAATTGCGCAACACCCTTTTTCACCTGCTGCCTTAAGATCAAAATTCAGAATTTTAATTGCCCAATACGCCCGATGTTCCAATTCAACTGAAGGTGACAAGCTTTCCATACACCAATTCGGTATGGAGACGCCGATAAAAGGCCTTGAAAGTCTGTCCCATAGCCCAAAGTGCATCATCTGGTTTCCTTGACCAATCCGTGCGTGAGTTATTTACGGCTCTTTTCAAGGATCCTCTTCAACTCTCGGTTTGACACTTCAACTTGTCCACTTGTTTGAGGATGGTAAGGTGTTTCTATCCAAGTGTGTTACTCCATATTTGCAACAAAGCCTCAAAATTGGTTATTGCAAAAATGCTTACCTCCATCACTTATAATTGCTCTGTGCCAAATCTAGAAAATATGTTCTCTCTTGAGAAAATTGATCACAACCCTAGCATCATTGGTAGGAAAGGCAACTCGCTTACACCCATTTAGAGACATAATCTACACCAACAAGAATGTATTTATTGTAGAGTGAGATTTGAAGGAAAAGGCCCCATAAAATCAATACCCCAAACATCAAATAAATCAATTATTAAAATATTATTTAAGTGGCATTTCATGTCTCCATGAAATATTTCCGCTCCTTTGGAAATCATCACACATTGAAACAAAATTGAAAGCATCTTTAAAAATGAAGGCCAATAAAATCCGTATTGCAAAATTTTCTTTGTCGCGCTTTTTGTTCTACCAAAATGTCCCCAACTTCCTTCGAATGGCAATGACGAAGAATGCTTTCCATTTCTTCCTCCTCACACATCTTCTAATAATTTGATCTGCACAATGTTTATACAAGTAAGGTTCATCCCAAAAATAATGTTTTAGATCGAAAAGAATTTCTTTTTTGTTGATAAGACATGTGAGGTAAAACTTTCACCAAATAATTTGCATAATCGCAAGAAACTACGATAGTTTCGGATAGCAAGCAATTGCTTCATCCCGAAATGTTTCATTAATTTGGTCTTCTACCTCAATGTAATCTTCTTCCAACCTGGACAAATGGTCAAGAACCAAATTTTCTGGCCTCTTTTTGTCCGTATTTCTAAGTTAAATTCTTGCAAGAGAAGAATCCATCTTAAGTAATCGTGGTTTGGCATCTTTCTTGGCTAGCAAAATACTTAAGAGTAGAATGATTAGTATAAACAATGATTTTAGACCCAATTAAATAAGATCTAAACTTATCAAATGCAAACACCATCGCCAAAAGCTCTTTCTCAAATTGTTGCATAATTAAGTCAGTGCATCTCACAACGCCCTCGTATAATAAATCACATGGATCAACTTATTCTTCCTTTGGCCCGGTAACAAAGACCTATAGCATAGTCACTAGCATCACACATTACCTCAAATGGAAGACTCAACTGCACAAATTATAAGTGGGGTAGCTTTTCCTTCAAAAGGTTAAAAGCTTGCAAACAATCAGAGAAAAATCAAATTGTGCATTTTTAACTAACAAACTGCAAAGAGGTTTTTTATTTTTGAAAAATCTTTAATAAATCTTCTATAAACCCAAGATGTCCTACGAATCTTCTAACACCCTTTACATTGTTTGGAAGTGGGTAATTTTTCGATCACTTCCACCTTTGCACGGCCCACTTCTATTCCCTTTGTTGAAATCGATGGCCAAGAACAATTCCTTCAACCTACGGTTGGCATTTCTCCCAATTTAGCACTAAATTTGTGTCTTTACAACGCCGCAAGACTAACGAGAGATTATGCAAGCAATTATCAAAAGAATGGCCAAAAAACAGAAAAATCATCCATAAAAACCTCAATAAACTTTTCGACCATATCGTAGAAAATTGCTATCATGATCTTTGGAAAGTCATATGCGGCATTACATAAATCGAATGGCATCCTTCAGTATGCAAAAGTACCATAAGGGCATGTAAATGTTGTCTTCTCGATCCTCCGGTGCAATTGCAATTTGGTTTTACCTCAATATCCATCAAGAAAACAATAATAAGTAGCTATGCCCAAACAATCTTTCCAATATCGATCAATAAATGGTAAAGGAAAATGATCTTTTCGGTAGCTGCTCAACTTTCGATAATCAATACACACTCTCCACCCAACATCGTTCTTGGAATAAGCTCATTGTTTGCATTTTCTAAAACTATGATTCCTCCTTTGTTTGGTACACAATGAATCGACTTACCCAAGCACTGCCCGAAATCTGATAAATTATCCTGCGCATCCAAAAGCTTCCGATCACCTCACTTGACCACTTCTTGCATTGTCGTGGGTTTAAGCGCGCTTTGTGGCTAAATCGGGCTTGTAATCCTCATTCATCAAGATTTTATGCGTACGCACACACGTAGATTGCTAATCCTTTTTACGTCCGCCATCATGTCCATCCAATTCTTTGTTTTTGAGTCCGAAGAACTCCTAATATCTTGTTTTCCTCTTCATCATTCAAGGAATTGTTAATAATAACAGAAAACGATTCAGAGTATTCAAGATAGGCATACCTAGATGGGATGGCAATGGCTTTAGCTCAATCTTTATTGTGTTTCCTTCTTACCACCGAGGTTGGAGTTTCATTTGTTCCCAACTCCTTGAATGCTCCATCACCGGAAAATATTCAATGCTGCTTCCAATAATTGAACATTGTCTCACTCTCTCATCCTCCTCGGTGTTGCAAATTTCATAAGGCAAGCTTCTAGTGGTAGAATGGAGTTCTCTCCTCAAAAAGTTTACTAGATTAACCTATCAAGAGTGTTAATTTGAAAACACGAATGTACTTCACTTGGAAATTTCATTGGCTTCAAAACATCAAAGGTCACTTGTTCATCTTGCAGTAGAATGAGCTTTCCTTGCCGAACATCGATCAATGTTCTTCCGGCCGCAAGGAATGGTCTCCCCAATATCAATCGGTACTTCTCTATCTTCCTCCATGTCAAGCACCACGAAATCTACAGGAAAATAAATTTTTCAACTTTAATTCAAAAATCCTCAATTACCCTCGAGGATATTTCACCGATTGATCCGGCTAATTGTAGAGAGATCAGAAGTGGGCTTTTACTTCTCCCAGTGCCTAGTTTCTTGAAACAGAAAGTGGCATCAAATTAATGCTTGCTCCTAAATCACATAGGACTTTATCAAAATTGCAACTTCCTACAAGGTAAACGTATAGTAAAACTCCCTAGGTCTTTCAATTTTTGTGGCAATTTTCTTTGAAGAATCGCACCGCACTCCTCATTTAGCATTTACGCTTCATAATCTCCCAACCTCCTCTTCTTTGATAGAATTTCCTTCATGAATTTTGCATATTTGGGCATTTGTTCCAACATCTCTACAAAAGGAATGTTAATATGCAATTTCTTAAAAATATCCAAAAATTTATCAAATTGATTATCAAGCTTTTTCTTATTCAATCATTGAGGATATGGGATAGGAGGCTCATATTTCGCATTTGGGGTAGCTTGAACATCTTGGGATGTTGATGGATTTTCTTTAGATTCTTCCATCTTTTTCTCCAATTTCTTATTATTCTCAAGTTCTCTACCGCTTCTTAATGTGATAGCCTTTGCATGTTCTTTGGGATTTATTGTGTCACTAGGGCAACGATCATCGGTGAGACCTTCTCGCAATCTTCTTTGAAAGTTGCCCCGGTTGGTTTTGGATATCCTTGTTAATTGCCTCTTGATTTCTGAAATGTGTTCTAGACTCCTCAATGAACTTTCCTAAAATTTCTTCCAAATTTGTTTGTTTTTTTCTCTTGGGGTTGGTAGGAAGATGATGACGGTTTGAATCCCCCTTGGTTATTTCCCCATGACAAATTTGGATGATTTCTCCAACCTGGATTGTAGGTGTTCGAGTATGGGTTATGTTGAGGTTTTTGGAAATTTGAAACATAATTTGCTTGCTCAACATTTGGTGAAGCAAATGGATTTCCAACTTGGCACTCAATGCTAGCATGATTTCTACCACATAAATCACAATGTGTAGTTGGTTTGGATTCAAATTTGGAGGACAAAGAATCCATCTTTCTTGAAAAAGAATGAAGAAATTGAGCGGCAGACAAAGCATTCATCGACTCAATTTCATGCACTACCGCTGGTCTTTTTTGCAATTACCCGCTTCGAATGCCACTGATTGTTGTTTTCTCGCCATAACCTCTAACAACTCATGAGCATCCTCCAAGAGCTTTTTCCCATTAAAGATCCTCCACGGCAAAGATCAATCATTGCACGATAGTTTCGAAAACCAACCCATTATAAAATGTAGAGACTTGTAGCCAAATTGGTATACCATGATGTGGGCACTTCCTCAACATTTCTTTGAATCTTTCCCAAGATTCATACAATGATTCTTGGTCATACCGTGTAAAAGATGTGATTTCATTCCTCAATTTTGCCGTCTTAGCAGGAGGAAAGTTAACTTGGACAAGAATTTCTCAACCAATTCATTCCACGTTGTAATTGATCCCTGGTAATGAGTTTAGCCACTCCCTTGGCTTTATCCCAAAGTGAAAAGGAAAACCCTCAATCTTACGGCATCTTCTAAACACCATTTATCTTGTAAAGATCACACACCTCCGGAAAGTAAGCAATATGTGCATTTGGATCATCCTTTGACATTCCCCCAAACTGATTTGATTGAACCATTTGGATAAATGATGGTTTTATCTCAAAGTTATTGGCTTGAATAGCTGGCCTCCTTATACCCGAAATAGTTCCATCAACATTAGGCGTAGCATAATCCCTCAAAGCTCTACGATTTCCACCTCCCTCAACAAATGGTGGATCCATGGCTAATTGTCTATTAGGAGCTGAAGTTGAATGTCTTCTCTCTCGGTTTAGACGCCTATATGTTCTATCAATCTCCGGATCAAATGGAAGAAGGTTAAGGCTTCTTGTACGTCTCATACAAAAATCCTACAACCAGAAAATCAACTAACACACAAACAACACAAGCTTACTCTTTTTTTTATGAAAAATAAAATAAAACAACAAAATTAAAAAAAAATGAAAGAAAGATAAAGCAAATTAACTTCAAATTAAAACTAAGATTAGGTAGTATCGATATTAATAAAATCGAACCATTCCGCACTGAACGGGTAGAAAAACTTGATGCGATATTTCTAAGTGTACCTAATCGTTCAAGTAATAAAGCTGTACAAAAAAGTACGGATATCGAACCCACAAGGAATGACGTTACTAAGTACCGAAATTGACTAACCCTAATTTTATTTGAAAACTGAATTGTTGAAATTGTTTTAAAAGCAAATTAACATAAAACTAAAGCAAATAACAAAATTTAATGTTGTTCACAAATGATTAAAAACGCTAAGGCATTTGATTTCGCTAAATCAATTCAATCCGATTTCAAGTTATGTTATATGAAAATCAAAGTTAGAAATGATGGTTGAAAAACCCAAACTTATCTAATACTCTTTCTCAAGTTATATTAGAATTAATTATCTATGAAAACCGACTATATTTCTATGAAGATTTAATCACAAATAAGCACATTACGATTTATGTAATTTTTGGAATAACCACATACATCATGCATTAGGTGTCAAACTCGTATCCAACATACGGTATTTATCACAAGAAGCATTCATTACACATCTCCTATCGGCCTCAATATAATGCAACAAATCATCTAAATCTTGATCAAAAATTTAAAAGCATTAAGCATGGAAATAAATACTCGACTTGAAAACAATGAATTCATATAACCATAACAAAAGAAATCAGATTTTCATGATTCAACTACATCATAGCCTTAGAAAAAATGAATTAGTTCATAATGAAAATAAGAACAAACATTATTTCAATTGAATCCATGAATAACAAATATCAATAAACTGCAGAATATAAAAACTAAGGAGAAGAGATGAAAAACTCTAGAAGATGAAGGCTTGGTAGCAAATAATGGGTGAAGATCCTTCAAGTTTCTCCAAAATTTCCTTCTCTTCTCCAAAAATGCCTTTGAACTCGTTTTACGCCATCCTCCTTCTCCATCATAATGTATATATAGATCTAGGGTTTTGGAGGGCAATTTTGGGAACAAAATGAAGATAAAAAATGTTTTCGAATCTTAAACTCGCCACGGCGAAAGTTATTTCGCCGCGCGGCGAGATTTCCGGAAAAACTTACGATTTTGGTTCCGCTAAATCTCGCCGGCGGCGGGATTATTGGGGCCGGCCAAGAGATGCACTTGGCCGGCGGCGAGATGTATTTGGCCGGCGGCGAGATGTACTTGGTCGGCGGCGAGATGTACTTGGCCGGTGGTGAGATTGCTTTGCCAAAATCTGTGCTCCTTGCGTGATTTTCAACATTTTCTCGGTAAGATTTTCGCCGGCGGCGAGAATATTCTCGCCGACGGCGAAATTCCAAATGTTGAACTTTTGTTTTCTTTTTATTTGCACTCAATCCCGGTCATTGAAATTTGTCCCAAACTTCTCCATAATTATGATTTTAGCTGAAATTGCACTTTAAACACGAAATACCCGTGAAATAACATTTGTGGATTAAATAATAAAATAAAACGCAATTTTCACACAAATATCAACCTTTAAATCATAACAAATATGCAATAATTTGACTCCTATCAATGCATGCGTGGTAAAAAGTTGAAAAAAATTACACAAAGTATATAAAACAAAGAGTAATGCTATAATACCCCAAAATTTGGGACGTTCCCTACCGTTTAAGTGACAAATGATCATTGGTCTCTTTCCTATCACAAGAAAACATAATAGTCATAAATCATAGTTACAACAACAATAGTGACATCGAAGAACACAAAGATGACAAGGGCAACAAATCATGCATAAGAATCATTTATGAACTTAAATAGTTGGCATGAAGAGCTATTGAAAGTTAAAGAAAAAAATTTCACCTGTTGGCGGGATTCCATTACAAGATCACAAGTAGCAGAACTAGTGTCGCTTTGGCTGTCTAAATTCAAAATAAGGAAGTCTCATTTGGTCAAAAATTAAGGAAGTGGATAACATTATCAACACTGACAACCAAAAGAAATAATTCCTACCAATTCACAGAAGACAAAGTCAAAAAAAAGGCAGATTCGTGTTCTTAATGGAAGGTCATATTTGACAAGTTAAGCATTTAAAAAAAGTAGCAAATCATCATCATCACGGTCCATAAACATACTCATTTAATGATAAATCAATAAATTACATTACAAATTCACAAACGAAAACCCAGCAAAAGTTAAAAAAATTAAAGGATACGAGGGTTTTCGTAAACATTCAAAGTGAGATCCTTAAAGATTGCTTCCATCTGTAACTCTGAGTACAAAGTTGATTCAGCATGATCCAAGTATACACCAAGGCATAACTCAAGAAGAAAGCTTGAGACCAGAGATGGCATACCTCATAGGGTTTTATGAGTGTCCAAAATTAGGGTTTTATTGGAGGATAAAATAACCCTCTGTTCTGGTACAACTTGTAACCTCCTTCATTTATTCCCATCCTTGTGACTTCTTTGGCAGTAGAGGGTGAACATATTTGAAAGATAGAAAGAGCTTCTTTAGGGTTAGTAGGTCGAGAATCTTCACTGCGTTTTGTGATTTCTCAACTACTTAGAGAAGCGAAAGGTCGAGGCCGTTGTCGTTAAAGGCGAAACACGTAGAGCGACAAAGACGGAGCTGGGTCGTGAGGAGTATGGGCTGGAGAAAAGAGAAAAGAGAAAAGAAAAGGAGATTGGGAAAGCATTGGGAAAAGAGAGGAAAAGAAAAAAGAGAAAAAAAGAGGGAAAAAGAAAAGGAGAGAAAAATAAAGTGGGAAAAAGAAAAAAGAGAGTAAACAAGAGGGAAAATAAAAAATTAGGAAAGAAAAATAAAAAAAATTGATAAAGAAATTTAGTACATGGAGTAAAAAATTAATAGGGTATGTCTATAGCCTCGGTTTTTAAATAACCAAGGTCATAGGGTATGTCTAGGGGTGTCCAAAAACCATATTGGACCGGACCAAACCGTAAAACCGGACCGGACCAATCCGAACGGTTTTACTAATCAAACGGTCCAGTCCGGTTTGTATTAATTTTAAACCGTTCAAACCGGACCGGACCGGTTTAATAATATATTAAAAATTTCATATTATTCTTCATTAAATTATAAAAAAAATCGAACCAAACCGGGAACTAAACCGGACCGAACGGTTTTATAAGTCAAACGGTCCAGTCCAGTTTTTATTTTTTAAAATCGTTTCAAACGGTCCGGTCCGATCCGGTTTTAGTAATATGAATGGTTCGATCCGGTTAGATTTTTTTTAGGAAAAATCGGACCGAACCGGACCATGGACACCCCTAGGTATGTCTATGGCCTTGGTTTTTAGATAACCAAGACCAAAATTCTATGGCCTCAATTTTTTTAAAAGCCGAGACTAAATGTCCGAGACTATATGTATGTATTGTAGTAATGATACTTATTTATTCCATCTTAGAAATGAGAAAAACATACTTCATACTTAGATGTTAAATTAGGAAGCATCAATAATCAACTTGAGTGACTTTGTGTAATTTGAGTATTGGGACAACATGTGTTTTTGAAACCCAGTCTTGTAACTCCTTCAGCTATATAATTGGAGAACATTTTTTGGCTAATTTATAATTTAATATTATTATAAAATATTTAATAATTTTTAAATTTTTTGTCAGTATTATTTAACAATATTTTAAAAAATTAATGCATTAGTTTCTTTATTAAATTATTTATAATAAATAACAATATAAAAAATCATAAAGACAAGCTCTAGTAATAATATTATTATTATTGAATATCACTAAGCTAAAAATCAATAGTAAGATAATAGTTTTTAATTGTTACAAATTTTTTAAAATTTGGCATTAAAACAATAGGAAAGAGATATAGAGTAGAATAGAATTAGTTGTGATGATTTAATCGTTGTAAATAAATTATTTACGGTGACCCATTTATTACACCTCGTTAATATTATTTATTGGTGGGATAATTTAGTTTTCCCATTTTCTATTTAAATTATTTATGATAAATAAATTATAACAAAAACATAAGAAGGTATATACGTTTACATCTTTATTGTAATTTGAGATTATCATTGGCAACAATGAATTCATCAAAATAATAGGCATGACAAACTCTATGGCAATAACATTTTGCAGGACAATTCAATTTTTCTGCTTTTTTTGAAAATTATTTACGATGAATAAGTTATTGTGAATATATGAGAAGATATCTGTGATGACATTTTTATTGCAATTTGTTATTATCTTTGGCGACAATAAATTCATTGAAATAATAAGTATGAAGAAACTCTGTCGCAATAGTATTTGGCGGGACAAATTATAATTTTCCCGCTCCTTATAAAATTATTTGCTATAAAAGACATTTGAAACATAATTTTTATCGCAATTAATTGTTTTCATTGGCGATGAAGACCTTATTGCAATAATAAACATAACGAAATTATGTTGCAATTAAATTGGCAGGACGAAATAAGTTTATTTATTGGATAATGATAATAAGTTAAAAATAATTATTAAATATTAAATGTGTGTATAATAAATAATGATGAGTAATTATGAGTAGTTAATAATATTAAATAAAAACATACAAAATTTTAATACTTATTAATAAATATCACAAAATCGGCTTTTCTAATGAGATGATGCTGGATAGTATAGTGAGTATAATTTAGGTGTGATAGAGTTCAAGACTCCGTAAACAATAAGAATAAGGAAATATAAATTCCTTAAGACTTGCTCCTAAACTTGCCGGCAGCCTAACTAATAAGTAGAGACAAAAACAATCATACAATTAAATAATGTAGCACACAACAAACAAAATTAATTTATAACGATCAGTTTAACCTTCTTTGATAGGAAGCATGAAATAGCAAAAAGACATACAATATCCTTCTTTGATCAACAATATTTTGATCAAACCCAGATTGTATTAACACTATATACAAGCCTATAAACACAACGATATATTACAATATACACATTTAGTTTCGGACATTTAACCTCGGTTTTTATAAAAATTGAAGCTATATGGTTTTGACCTCAGTTATTTTAAAACCGAGGCTATAGACATACCCTATGGTCTCGGTTATTTAAAAACCGAGGCTATAGATATATCCTATAACCTCAATTATTTAAAAACCGAGACCATAAATATATCTTATTAATTTTCTATCTTTTATACATAACATTAATTTTTTCTATTAATTTTTCCTTTTTCTCTTTTTTTTTTACTTTTTCCCTCTCTCTTTTCATTTAATTCCCTCTATCTCTCTTTTTTCTTTCTCTTTCCTTCTCTCCTTTCATTTAACCATCTATCTCTCTTTTTTTCCTTTTTTATTTTTCCCAGTTGATCCAGAAAGAAAGCTCTAGAAACATTTCTTTATTGTCGTCGCTGGTTATGGCATCGTTGGTTATGGGGTCATTGGTTGTGGCATCGATGTTAATGGTTCAGCTCCTATGGGATGACAAGCTTTGCGTACGTTGATGGAGTTAGTGGTTCACTTCGCCTTTTGGCCATCGTCGTCTCGCCTTCTGGCCGTCTCATCTCGCGATGGAGGCGAAGTTAATTGTGTGCAATGGGACTGAATCATTGGATGGTGATGTGGGATTTTTCCAAAAATGGTCAAGTAAAGGTAAAATCCCATTGATCTATAGCTTGAAGGATGGGAACCACAGTTCCTCTATTTTACCAAAGCCATTGTCCTTCCCACCTGATGCTCTGAAGGGTTTGTCATTCTTCTCAATTTTCAATTTAGGGTTTGTTACTTTTACCCTCTCTTTCTTCTAAATACTCGTTGAAATTGCATGTCGATATTTGAAAATGACTTGATTGAGGATATTGTTGTTGAATATTGCATCTCTTATGAATAATCAAGCTGGGATTTTTTAGGAGGAACATGAGAAGAAGAAGAGAGGCATGTTCAAGAGGAAACCAATACAGTCTCGTAGAATGGTTATGTTTTAAGATTATTTTTTATTCATTTATGTTAATTTTTGCTCGACGTCTCTTGTTAGATTATTTCAATAGTTACACTGTAGATTGTTGTTGCTATATTTGTTTGTTCTTTTCATCTAATTTGTAAATCATAGATTGCTATGTTTTGAGTCTCAAAATAGATAAAAATAAATACTATGCTCAAGTTATTTCTATTGTACACTGTGTTTATGGTTCATTTGTCCTCCTTAGATATGTTTCATAGGAATTACATGTGCATGGTTTGTTGTTATCAGATTTGGAATTGTTAATTATCTCTTTTAAAGAAACCAATCTCAAGTTATTCTTTGGCTTTGTGTCTGAACTATGTCTCTTGACTACTTCATTACCATTTCTTGTATGATGTTTGATCCAGGTGATATATATTAATCCAACAATGGGCACACTTTGCTATGATGTGAAGGTAGGATTTGATGTTTTCAAATCTAAAAGTGAAGCTTTAGAAATAATTTCTTTGGGGGAAAAGGTAGCTGCAATATTTGAAAATTGTTTATCTTAAAATTTTGATTTAAACTTCTTTTTTTCTTTAAAAAAAATGTAACCAATCATGTTTGTAGTAGTTGATCTTATTCTAACTGTTCTTATGGCAGTACTCCTTTGGCCCTTTTTTATCCTGTGAGGAAGCTTTCAAGTTGATTAATGATGGATGGTTGCAACATAATAATGGTGGTAAATCACCTACTGAACAAGAGGTGTTTTTATCATTTATTAGCGGTGGTTAATGCAATAAATTTAACTATGAGAAAAATTTACTTTTGACCTCTCTGTATCACTTTATCACTGTATACATGTATACATTGCACTTTGTATGAAGTTTTGTTTCTTATTGTGAATTGTGATATACTGCTACTGCTATTTGGAATAGTAGACTCAAATGAAAAACAAGCACCAAATCAGCCATTCAGCTTCATGCTATAATGTTTCTCATATCTTCCTCCTTTTTCTAGTTAGCTATTTAGTACCAGGACTTTATATCTGTGACCAGCAGTCAAGATAATACAGCAGGCACAACAGGGTAGCAGGCGCACCAGTGCACCAACACACTGTGTTTTGAGTCTCAAAATAGATAAAAATAAATACTATGCTCAAGTTATTTCTATTGTGCATTGTGTTTATTAATTTTTAGTGTATAATAAACTCTTGAATGTAATTATACTTTTAATTTTAATATAATATGCTTTTTAATATTGTTTTTAATAAATTTATTATAATTTATATTGATTTTTAATATTGTAATTAATAATTGTATTTTTTTAATTTATGTATACCCTATGGCCTCAGTTTTTTAATAACTGAGCCCATAGGTATACCCTGTGGCCACGATTAAAAAATCGAGGCCATAGGTCATTACCTATGGTCTCTCTCACTTAGGCCTCGGTTCTTATAACCGTGGACATAGACCTACGGTTACGGTTAAAAACCAAGATCATATTTACTTTTTGTAGTAGAGATAAACCCAAGAAATCCTATATATGTGATAATATTATAATGCTACTTATAAAAACTACTTGGCATCAAATATTTCATTAAAGAAAATAAACAATATATAACTCAATAAAAGTATAATTGTAAATATATATATAAGTTGTAACACATACCCTAAATGTCTTAACCTACGCTCATTTGCTGTCAACACAACAACTGCATATCCTCAACAAATCTAGCTCTCCTCTAAAGCTCTACCACCACGTGATGTGATAAGTTATCAACGATCAATATAGTGAAAACCTAAGGTATAAAAAATCCATACACATAAATCTAAGCATGCAATATAAGTCTTGGTTGTTAATTCGATTTTGAATTAACCTAACCCAAAACATTTTTAACAAACACCCATGAATCATTAATACCAAAAATCCCTAAAATATTAATGATACGAAATTAAGAAAACAATTTTGAAAGTAAAAATTCAAGTTTGAAAACTGACTGCAATTTCCCATGTTTTATAGAAAATACTTTATCGTTGGATACATCGCCAACCACCTCAACAACCGTATTGGCAAGGTAATAGCCCTTACACTACTCATCAACCAAGTTGGCAAACAGGCTAGCAAGCACCAAAAAAGTTATTTTTATTTCAAAAACATTTCAAGTAATTTTTAAAAATACCAAATAAAACAACACATTACCGAAACAAAACAATACAAATATAACCTAATATGCATACTATATGAACCAACTCCACATGGTATGTGTAATTATGCGAACATACAAAGAGTTTTAACTAAGTGGGTGTGCGAAGTACTGAACCCTCAATAATTGACCTTACATAGAGGAATGCACAATATTAAGTAAAACAACCAGATTCTATATTTTGTACATGAGAATGTCAACTAACATACAAAAGACTTATATGACTTGTAAAGTATTTAAAAAAATTGTAAGAAAAGTTTTGGGTAGTAAACCACTTAATTGTCTTGTCGATTTTTACTCTAAATCTATCAACACAATAAGACCCTTCACAGTCCTCCAACTTCGTTAAGGCAACCATTACCATATATAATTCTCAAAATGAAAGGAATTTTTAGGTTGGTATCTCTGAAAATGATTTAAATCACTTGCAATAAAACAAAAGAAAATTAGGAACTTCATTGAAAATTAATTAAAAATAATAATGATAAAAATGGAACATATTCATTGATGCAGCGAAGAAAATTTAAAAATTGAAACAAAGGAGGAGAGAACAAAAATTTAGAAGGAAAAAGAGAGAAATTGAAAAATGAGTTTGGGAGAAGAGGCTTGTTTGTAGACTTGGCAACTGTAACATTATAACGTTACAATATTTATGGTGCAACATTAAGCACCAATGTGGTAACGGTTTGGTTTTGTAACCGTACGTTGGTCATGAAACCATATAATGTTCTTGATGGGAGAACCTTTATAAAGACATCGGGTCCTCTCACTACTCTCTGATTATGATTTATATACACCATCAAACATAGAAAGTATGTGTGAGAAACCAGTGAGAACATCAAACCAAAAACCCACTCGAATTCTCGTATAAGTGGTGAAATTTGATCAATGGAAGGAGGTATGTTTTCAATCAATTTTTTTTCAATGTGTTTAAATTTATGTTAATATGGTTTACTGAACGTTTTTGGATCGAATTATGATCCAACATTTGGTATCAAAACAATTTTGAAAATACCCCTATTTTGCTCTATTTCACAAGGAACTAAAAATTTGGGTTTTTTATTTGGCTTGTTTTTGATGCATATGAAAATTATAAATGATATCATAATTGATTTTTCAATGATTATGAGACTTGAAACATGAAAAACCATGAAGAAAATCATTCCAATTTAGCATTCGCATTCATTGGAATGTATTAATTAAACTTTTATTTAAAATGACGTTTTTTATTCAAAATGAGACCATGAATCACTTGGAAATTCAATTATGATAATTTTGATAAAAATAATGTTGATTTTCATCGTCAGAATCTCGAGATACGGCCGAGTATCCATTAAGGTCAAACCAGGTCGGGTTGACTCGGTTGGAGGTTGAAGATGACTTAAAAAAATCTATTTTTTCTAGGAATCGAACCCAGATTTCATGGTTAAGAACGAAATATGTTGTCCACTAGACAAGAACACACTTTGTGTTATATCATGTACCAGACTTACTTTTATATACATTAGGAATTTTGTTTTTCAAATGTTGAAGCCGAGAATCGACTGGGCATAAAAGGTTATATCCACCGAAACAAGACACTCCATTCATTTTGCTATGTACCAGACTTATTTTTATATACATTTAGAATTTAATTTTTATTAAAAAATTATTCCGAATTTAACTTTTAATGTGATTAATTATTTAACTTAAGTTTGTCACGTGTAGAATATGTATTATACATGTGACATTTATTTAAATAATTTTTGGGTACATTAAAATTTATTTAAATGCATTATGCTTAAATTATTTATTTTGGTGTTTGTATGTATATTTTTTTAATTAATTGTATATATGAAATTTGGTTAAATAATTTATGTATAATGAAATTAATTGTTAATGGCTCTTTATGGATTTAATTAGTGCTTATATTGTTTATTTTTGCTTGTATAATTCATTGTCATACATGCAATCTTAAGATAGATAATATTTGCACATTTGGAATTAAATTAATATTTCTTATGGTTTTATGCAATAATTGAATCTAAGGATTTAGCTAATGTTTAAGTGATTTATATAGTTTAATTAATTAGGGAGTAACCATAGTATCTTTAATTAATTAAAACTATAATAAGGTTTATTTAAGATCACATTTAGAAAATAAACATTAATTGTGATTACTTATAAGTGATATAATAAATCTTATCCCATATAAATTTTTATTATATTTTTGTGTTATTAATTATGATAGAATATCAAATTATATTTTCTAATTTACCCACATGGATTAGAAAAATGAACATAATTTGATAGTTTTATAGTAGGGTTAGGATGATTCTAATTGAATTATAACTTTAGGCCACACACAAGTTTTAGGTCACTAGATTCAAATTTTTTCATGATTTACATTGACAAATCACGACTTTTAGAAAATAAACATTAATTGTGATTAATTATATGTGATATAATAAATCTTATCTCACATAAATTTTTATTATATTTTTGAATGATTAATTTGGATAGAATATCAAATTATATTTTTTAATTTACCCACGGGGATTAGGAAAAGGAACATAATTTGATCGTAAAGTTTAAATTAATCTAATTGAATTAAAATTTTAGACCACAGGAAAGTTTTATGTCACTAGATTTATATTTTTCCATCATTTAACATTGGTGGGACATGTCTTATTTTAGCTTCAAATTTAGTAACATAAGCATGTATATTTTATTTATTGCAGCAATTCAACCCGTTAATTACTCTGATATGAAATGTGATGTTCCCGAGTTCCAAGAGGATAATTATAAAGTATGGAAGGAAATAAGTCTCCTTCATCTAGGGTGGATGGATATTGACTATGCTATTAGGAAAAATGAACCATCTAAAATCATTAAAACCAGCACTCTAGCTAATATTACGCTTTATGACCAATGAAAGCGATCTAATCGCCTTAGTATGATGTTCATTAAAGACTAAGATTTTTGCTAGTATTCGTGGTTTTGTTGATCAACATAACAATGTTCATAACCTACTAAAGGCCATTGATGATTAGTTCGTCACTTTAGATAAGGCTTTGGAAAACACCCTTATTATGAAATTCTCTTCCTTAGGACTCACTAGTGGGAAAGGAAAATCTCAAAACAAACTGAAAATGCCAATAGAAGTTCAAACATTTGTAGTCCAAACATGGATGTATACTGCGATTAGTACTTCATCCCTTTCACAGATGATTACTCACGATACATGTATCTCTACTTACTTAACAGTAAGAATGAAGCACTAGATGATTTTAAGGTGTTTAAAGCTAAAGTAGAGAAACAATGCGACAAGCAAATTAAGATCGTGAGATCGGATAAAGGTGGAGAGTACTATAGTAGATACACTAAGAGTGGACAAGCAAGTGGTCCATTTGCAAGGTTTCTTCAAAAGAATGGGATTGATACCTAATATAGTTTTCCAGGATCTTTAGACTAGAATGGAGTAGCTGAAAGGAGAATCCGAACATTATTGGACATGGTGCAAAGCATGCTTGCTAGCACCAAACTTCCTAAGTCCTTGTGGACTGAAGCTCTTAAGATGGCTGCGTACATATTGAACCGAGTTCCAACCAAGGTTGTCCCAAAGACACCTTTTGAGTTATTCAAGGGTTGGAAACCAAGTTTGCAACATGTACGTGTATGGGGTTTTCCTTATGAAGTAAGAGTCTATAATCCACAGGAAAAGAAGTTGGACCCAAGGACCATAAGTGGGTATCTCATTGGATATGACGAATGGTCTAAAGTACATAGGTTTTATTGTCCATCTCATAGCACTAGGTTTATGGAATCAAGAAATGCAAAAATTCTTAAAAATTACTTGATTAGTGGAAGTGATCGATCCTAGTGCATTATTCTTAAGACTGATCATTCAGATGCTCAATGTGACACTTCAAGTAATGGACTGATCTTTGTTGTTAACAGTACATAGTACAAATGCGTATTGAAGAACCAATCTGGGCAGTACCACAAGCTGTTGATCCTGATCTAGTAGATGTTGAAGTTCAACAGATACTTAAAGTTATTGAACAACCAATTGAACAACATGATCCTGCTCCTCAGGAGAATGTTGATGCAGCATTAAGAAGATCTACTAGAGTAAGGAAATTGGCAATTTCTAGTAACTATGTTGTGTGTCTACAAGAGTGTGACTACATATTGGAGCCAAAAATGATCCTGAGATGTTTTCACATGCCATGAGTTTTGAGGTATCAAACTTATGGTACAATGCCATGAAAGAAGATATGGATTCTGTGGTGTCTAACTGAGTCTAGGATCTTGTCAAGTTTCCTAATGGTGCAAAAGCCATAAGATATAAATAGGTCTTTAAGACAAAGAAATACTTACAAGGCATCATTAAGAGATATAAGATAAGACTCATTTCCAAATGATTCACTCAAAGGGAGGCAATCAACTACATAGAGACATTCTCTTTTGTATCTAAGAAAGATTCACTTCGTGTGATCATGGCATTGGTTACCCATTTTGAATTTGATTTGCATCAAATGGATGTGAAAAATGCTTTCCTTAATGGTAACCTAGAGGAAGAGGTTTACATGAAACAACCTGAAGGATTCTCCTCTAGTAATGGTGAGCACTTAGTTTGTAAGCTTAATAAATTCGTATATGGATTAAAACAAGCTTCCCGTTAATGGTGTTTGAATTTCCACAATGTGATCACTTCCTTTGGTTTTGAAGATAATATCATGTATCAATGTATATACCAGAAGGTCAATGAGAGTAAGATTTGTTATTTGGTGCTATATGTGGATGATATTTTGATTGCAAGTAATGATAAGGGTTTGCAATATAAGGTGAAACAATCATTCTCGAAGAACTTTGATATAAAGGATATGTATATCATTGGCATTAAGATTCATATGGAAAGATCTCAAGGCATTTTGGGTTTGTCTCAATAGACCTATATCAATAAAGTTTTAGAGAGATTTCGCATGAAGGATTGTTCACTGAGTGTAACGCCCATTATGAAGGGTGATAAATTTAGCCTAAACCAATGCCCTAAAAATGAGCTCGAGTAGGAATAGATGCAAATCGTTCCATATGCTTTAGTTGTTAGAAGCCTAATGTATGCTCAGGTCTATATTAGATCTCACATTGCATTTTTTATTGGGATGCTAGGGAGATATCAGATTAACCCAGGAGTTGACCATTGGAAAGCTCCAAAGAAAGTCATGAGGTGCCTTTAAGGTACAAAGGATTACATGCTCATATATAGACAAATCGACGATCTGGAAGTGATTGGCTACTCCGATGCGAAATTCACTGGCTGTGTTGATTCATGAAAATCAACATCTTGTTATATTTTCATGTTTACCAGTGGAGCTATGTCTTGGAGGAGTACAAAGCAGATCTTGACTACTACTTCCACTATGAAGGCTGAGTTTGTGTCATCTTTTGAAGCTACATCATATGGTGTATGGTTGAAGAGTTTCATTTCTAAGATTAGAGTAGTTGACTCTATTTCTAGGCCATTAAGATTGTACTATGACAACTTAGCTGTTGTGTTTATGGCCAAGAACAAAAAAAGTGGTAGTCATAGTAAGCACATCGACATCAAATACTTGGCCATAAGAGAACGTGTTAAGGAAAAGAAAGTGGTCATGAAGCAAATTAGCACTGACTTGATGCTTGTTGATCCTTTGACTAAAGGAATGCCACTAAAGAACTTCAAGGATCATGTAGTAAGCATGAGACTTGATTCCATAAAGTAAATATTCATTATACGTATATTTGTTAATATTAATGAAACTCTTATTCAGTTAATGTTTTCTCATTAATTTTATGCTTATATTTTGTTTATTCATATATTTTCAAAAAACATACTTAAGTTAAGGACCAAAAATAAATATAGGGTTTATTTATTAAATTTCGTTACCACATAAAGTATAATACTTGAGAAACTAAATACATTGTAATACATAGAAGATAATACTCGCTCTTAGAGGACCTATGACCATGATTCATGTATTTTGTTACTCAAAATAATTTAGCTTAACGTTTGTACCGAGTGGGAGAATGTAACATCGTAACGTTACAATATTGATGGTGCAACATTAAGCACTAATGTGATACCTGTTCAGTTTCGTAACCATACGTCGGTTACGAAACCATAGGGGGTTCTTGATGGGAGAACCTTTATAAAGACATCGGGTCCTCTCACAACTCTCTGATTATGATTTATATACACCATAAAACACAGAAAATAAGTGTGAGAAACTAGTGAGAGCATCAAACCAAAAACCCACTGAAATTTTGATATAAGTGGTGAAATTTGATCAATGATAGGAGGTATGTTTTCGATCAATTTTTTTCTTCTAATGTGTTTAAATTTACGTTCATATGGTTTACTAAACGCTTTTGGATCGAATTATGATCCAACAACAACATGTTGAATTATTTAACCGTTGAGTAACATAGAAAGAAAAAAATAAAGAAAAAAATCTAACTTTAAAAGAACCTTTCCGAATTAAGAAAAAATCATAAAATCATGGAGAAATAAAACTACATCCGAAAATAGAATATAGACTGAAAATAATAGAAAGTACTCAAATGTGACACGTTAAATTGTTTAATTTTTGATGATGAACACAGAATATAAGACTATGTGAAAATAAATAAAATAAACGACACAGATAAAATTCCATAATCATCAAAGACTAACAACTGACGAACATTGTATGAAACCATATCAAGATGCCTTAATTAGATCGGTGTAAAAAGAAGAAAAATATCAAGAAATCATAATGCATAAACAAAAAACTAAATTCCAAAGGAAAAGGATTGAGGGAATAGGTTAAAGAAAATAAATAGACAATAGATTGGTTAAGAGATAAGATTGGAGGAGAAGCGAATAACAAAGACAACATTTTTTATTTTGGGTGAAGAAGATGATGAGCGTATTTCCTAGCTGTAGCCAACTAGAATGATGTGATTTTCAACGGTACGATGAATCTTATAAGAATATAAACACTTTGAATTTGTTGTTCTATGCTATATTATATTAATTGTTTATATGTTTTTTTGAAGCCTCACACTAACCTTTTCAATAAATAAAAAAAGGGTGAAATAACACACTATTCTTTTTACTATTTAGTCCCATAATTTTGATAAGTTGATATTTAGTTTTTTTACTTATAAAAATAGTGTTAAAAATAAATATTTGATAATTTTAAATTTATTTTTAAAAAAAATATTATTAAGGGTATTCCAATTATGTATAAGGATAAAAGATGAGAATAAATGACGAAAATACTCTCATTGATATTTGTTTAAATTTTTTTTATCAATAAAAATCTTTTTGTGGCTCTTTTTTATAAGTAAAATAACTAATGAATATTTTTTTATAAGTAAAAAGACTAATTAGTACCTTTTTATAAATAAAAGGAATAATGAACACTTTTTTAAAGTTAGATAACTAAACAATAATTTTACTCAAATAAAAGTTACCTTCTAAATGTGTAGTTGAAAAAATTAGATGCTATGCATATTGGAGTGATGCCTATACATTGTTCTAGGAGGGTAAAAATGGTATTGGATCTCTAACTAGTCCGGGGTGGATCTAGAAACGTTTTTCAGGGCTCGATGGTATATACTGTATTTTTTTATGTTAGAGAACTTCAGCTTATACCGATCAATAATTATGGTTCATAAGAGTACTTTTTTTGAAAGCTAATAAAGTTACTATGGAGGTGTTGTTTTCTCTTATGTTTAGCATGTGTTGGGTGTAAATTAACCCATGCTACATGGTATAATATGATAGGTCTCAATTAGTAGATGACTAACAAGCCAACCCAATAAACATTGAGTTAGCATATAAGCATCATTACCAGATAAATATTTAACAAGATAAATGATCAACAAATAACATTCTAATTGTCCAACAAAGAGATAATTATGAAAAAATAACTCTGATATTAAGATAAGTTTATTACGACAGATAAAGGTCATCAATAGGTAATATCTTCTCCTATATATATTCACCCTATACACCTTCCACAACATCTTATCTCAAATCTCATAACATAACTTGATAAGAGACAAACACTACAATACACCCTTCTTTCCTAAATCTATTTTCATCTCTCTAGATCATAAGGAGAGATACTAGTTTCCACATAATATTAATTGTTTTTAACTCATAGGACCTAAGTTTGTTGGAATGCTGGTCAAAGCAGAACCTGGGTGGGTAATTAGGGGCATTACCTGGGTGGGTAGTTTGAGTCATATCCTTGTAACTGAATACTTATTTTCATAGTGTATAGTTGGGTGGTCTAATGAATTGATGGTTTTTCTCTTAGGTCATTGGTGCGCCCTAGGTTGTTTCCACATAAAAATCTCATATGTTGATCTTTTTGTTTCTGCATTACTTTACATACACTTGATTGGTTGTTTGGCCGCTTATGAATTTTTACTGTATCATACTTCTGCTAACTAGATATTTAAATCCATAACAAAATGAACTTCCAAAAAGCTATGAGGAATGATGAGTGCTCAAAAAGCACTAAAATAACCATGATTTTATGTACATTAATTGATTAAAAATATATATATTTATATGTTTTATCATATATTTATATAAATTTGTCTTTTTCGGAATCACGGGTATTTTTATTGTTTTTCAGGTATTTTGGCTTAAAAACGCAATTTAAAGACTCAAAGAGGAATACTTGAAACAATACATCACAAATATATTAATAAATAAGTGGGAAAAGGTCAACAAATATGGAAAAATTGGACAAAATGGGTCGAAAAGGTCAAAAATGTCAAAAAGTAGAAAATCGCGCACGGAGCAACCCATCCCGCCTTATCGCTCATCCGCGCACAACACAAGGCGCGCTGGTATCTTGTTCATCCGCGCTGGCGCCCCAAAGAGTCTTCCGCGCGCCCACCGCGTTTTTGCCCCATTTTCCACGTGCAGCCGCCCCCATGACGTCATGCTGACGTCATTGATGACCTCAGCATTTCCATTACACGTTTTTTTCATTTTTTAACATTTTTTTTTAGCATTTTTTTACTCATTTTTTCTCTCCATCCTCACCTATAAATACCCCCCTTCCCTTCACTTCAAAACACACCTCAAAACACACTTCTCTCTTCTTTCTTTCTCTCCATTTCTTAGTTTTTAGGTTTTTTTAGTTTTTCTTATGTTTTAGCTAGTTTTTCTTATGGTTTAGCTAGTTTCTCTTAGTTTTAGAGTTCTTCCCTTTTTGGGAAGAACTAGTTATGTTTTTGTAATTTATTAGCTTTTTGATTCAATAAATGGGAGTGCAAATTCTGTTTGGAGGTTTTCTAGCAACGGGAATGGCATCGAAGTACTGTAAGGATTTTATTTTCTTTGCAGTTATTTTTTATGCTTTATTCTTACATGTTATATTTAATTTGTCTGTGATTAAATTTAATTGTGCTAGCTGTTTGTAAACATGATATAATAATAACGTTCTTATGCTTGCGAAATATTAAATAGGTAAAAAATCTCTAAAATGAATTAATTTTATTTTTATTCAAGATTTTATATTAAGAATGTTAGAGAGAAATATATTATTTTTCATTACAAACTTAAATCTGAAAATTAGATTTTAAGGTTTAGTTATCCGGTCTGATTTAGAGTAGTGCTCTTTTATTTGTTGGTACAATCGCCCGGTAGTTAGAGTGAAGCTCTATTTCAAAAGTTTTTATATGAATTATTATCTGAAAATGTATTGACAACATGTTTTGAGTAGTGGTTTTAAAACTTGAAATTTAGTACTCGGATAACTAAATTCTTAGGTTTAATTTGGACACCTTGAATAAAGTTTAAACTGTCTAACCCCACCAAAGGTGGCATTTAAATGGTTCATTTTCAATCTCTTAGAAAAAAGAATTAATTTAATTAACCAAATTAGTTATCAACCCCACCCATAGGTGTTAATTGATTTGTTTAGTTAACAAAGAATATCTAACCCCACCAAAGGTGGTATTCAAACAAAAAAGGGAGAATCAATAAATATCAATTCATATCTTTAATAACCTAAATAATACGAGCAAGCATAATTAACTTAGTTATTATATCCATAAATACTCCACTATTTATAAAAGATAAAATTTGCATTAATGTTTATTGAATCTATGTTTAATTTTCTGTAAGTAGATTAAAAACACAAAACCCAAAATATCGTGACAGGATGTTTAGGATTTAATTTCGTTTTTAAAAGTTTGAATAATAAATTAAAAACCACATACATTCCTTCCTTAGATCGACCTTGGGAGTATACTTATCATTTTCTACGAAATGATTCGTGCACTTGCGAGAGTTTTACAAATATTAAAACCAAAGTATTGGCAGAATCGGCGATGCCGGTTTTCGTTCATCAAGTTTTTGGCGCCGTTGCCGGGGATGACTCCGTTGCGGGGATAGATTCAAAGTATTTGGCGATCACGATTCTGCTCATCAAGGAAAGCGAGAGAGCTAGAAATTCAAGGTATTGTCTCAAGCTGTGGAAATGATTCTAATCAATTCTGTTCTTCAAAATGTTCATATATACTCCATAAGAACTCTAAAATTAGTACTAGTAGGCATTTGTCACACTACTAAATCTTTGATTAGAAGATTTTGGTGGACCAGTAGCTCTAGTTCTTAACATAATCTATGAGAAAAACCACCGGCCTACCAGACTACCTAACTATCCATTATGAAAATAATGTTCAATTATAAGGCCAACACTTAAACTACACTCCAAGATAGAGCCCCTAAGTAATCTATTTACAAGAATTCACTTCTTTCATAGTCTCCAAAAACAAGGTGTACATATTCAAACCAATGTTATAATAAACTTGAGTTACACAAGTTATCAAGCCTATTCTGCTAGCACCAAAAAGTTAGCACAATAACACAAGTGCAAGGCATGTCCTAGAGAAAATTCAATAATGAAAAAACCTAGCTAGATGATTTAATTAAATAAAAGATAAAACAAAATCAACTAGCAAACTCTAGAATATAAGGTGAAGCATATGATCATAAAATAAATTGGCTTATTAATCAATGAAACATAACCACAAAATATTTGATAAATTAATTAAATAAAGAAACCAAACAAAATATGATTTTGATTTTGCAAAATAGATTGAGAGAGAGAGAGAGAGAGAGAGAGCTTATGATCAAAAGATTAAAGCAATTGTGATTAAGAGAATAGGAGGAATTATACTTGTCTAAATAGAAAATATTGAAGCCTATTACTAGGTTAAAAGCCAATTATCAATCTGTCCAAAAAATAATTCTTAGAGTAGTAAATAATGGAGACAATATAGTAATAGAAAAGTTTGACTCGAGTAAACAATCAGGTTAAAGTTGAATCCCTTGTTGCTCGATTGATCTAAATTGAGCTTGATTGATCAAACTAATAAGGTCAACCGATCAAAACCCTTTTTGATCGATCTAAGCAATGATTAATAAAAACTCGAGACTAGATAGATTGAATACAATCAATTCTCGATCAATCTAGTCCCTTTGATCAATCGAACCCAACTTTGATCAATTTGTGCCAATTTTAAAATCAACTCAAGAGGACTTAGATTGTACACGACCCACTTGATCGATCCAAGCACTACTCGATTAACTGAGTAACTTATATACTAAACGTTTTTTCTATATCTAATATGAAATATAATGCGTTTAAAAATAGAAGTATATATGAAATATGTTTACTTAAAGTTCAAAAATTTCTTCAACTTGAATAGTGATCTTGAAAACGTGCCTAGAAACTGAATTAAATTGAAACATTTTATTCATGAATATCGCCAACATTCATAAACCTTACAATCTCCCTATTTGGCATATTTGTGACAAAACCTCTCTATCACTACATCATGCTCATAGGTAAAAGAAATTTACATGGTGGAACTATCCTATGATCTAGTAAAACCACCTTGCTTGAATCTTGATAGCTCATATATACACGAAATAATAAAAAAACACAAATAGGCACATAACTTGTCTCTAAAGATTCATTATATATTAGTTTAATGTCTATAACAACAACAAAAAAACAAAGAAATTGACATAAGTAGTGAGTAATAAAAAATAGAATATTTAAGTATTACTCCCTCTATATGACACATTGAATGGAATAGAACACTAAATGTGTTCTCCCTTATGTGTAATTTCTCCTATTTAAATGTTTCTTCCATTAACTCTCCCGAGGGTAGTAGACTTATCTAATCATGACTACAATAAAAAACACAAATGGTGAAATTAATTTTATTCAAAGTATGACTATCCATTAATAACATAAATATATGTAAACAAGACACACAAACATACTAACATATGCAATGTCATATCAATAATCACTAAAAGTAAAATACATTTTGAACTACTATCAATTTATTCATTTATAATTAGTCATGAAAGATTTAAAGAAAAAGTATCACTTATCATAGAAAAGTTTAGATGAATTTTTACTTGCATAGAATAAAAGTTTATTACCAAAAGAGATCTTAATTTTCTTTTGTATTTCCCTTTTATTATTTATTGGTTATTTTCTTTTTGTATAATAATAAGTGCTCAAAAACATTTAATATTTTATACATATTAAGTGATTACATAGATTTATATTTGTTTTTTACTATCATTTTATATAAATCTATCTTTTTAAAATCACAAGTATATTTTTATTTTTTTTAGTTATTTTTTTGTATTTAGAAGGATTCAACATGAAGAATTATACTTGAAGCACTAATTACAAATTAAAAGATTAAGAAGAAAACATTTGTATAGTATTACCTATATTTTAAAACTGGAAAAAAAATGCAAGAAATATTTGGGTTTCAAGTGATGCATATTAAAATGTGCCACGACATGAATTTATAGTGAGCCATGGCACAAGGCAAAAGGGAAAATCAAATGTGTCCCAAAAATGGCGGGGCCATGATGAACAAAAACCGGCATCGCCAATTCTCGAAAATACTTTGGTTTTAATATTTGTAAAACTCTCACAAGTGCACGAATCATTTCGTAGAAAATGATAAGTATACTCCCAAGGTCGATCTAAGGAAAGAATGTATGTGGTTTTTAATTTATTATTCAAACTTTTAAAAACGAAATTAAATCCTAAACATCCTGTCACGATAGTTTGGTTTTTGTGTTCCTAATCTATTAACATAAAATAAACATATATACAGATTAATTAAATATAATCTAAAAACGTAAAAATAAACATAGATACAAATTCAATAAATATTTATCTACAAATAAATATAATTACAGATTCAATAAATATTCATGCAAATTTTATCATTTATATTAGTGGAGTATTTATGGATATAATAACTAAATTAATTATGCTTGCTCATATTATCTAGGTTATTAATGATATAAATTGATATTTTATTGATTCTCTCTTTTTTGTATGAATACCACCTTTGGTGGGGTTAGATATTCTTTGTTAACTAAACAAATCAATTAACACCTATGGGTGGGGTTGATAACTAATTTGGTTAATTAAATTAATTCCTTTTTTTCTAAGAGATTGAAAATGAACCATTTAAATGCCACCTTTGGTGGGGTTAGACAGTTTAAACTTTATTCAAGGTGTCCAAATTAAACTTAAGAATTTAGTTATCCGAGTACTAACTTTCAAGTTTTAAAACCACTATTGAAAACATGTTGTCAATACATTTTCACATAATAATTCTTATAAAAACTTTTGAAATAGAGCTTCACTCTAACTACCGGGCGATTGTACCAACAAATAAAAGAGCACTACTCTAAATTAGATTGGATAACTAAACCTTAAAGTCTAATCTTCAGATTTAAGTTTGTAATGAAAAATAATATATTTCTCTCTAACATCCTTAATATAAAATCTCGAATAAACATAAAATCAATTCATTTTAGAAATTTTCACCTATTTAATATTTCGCAAGCATAACAACGTTATTATTATATCATGATTATAAACAGCTAGCACAGTTAAATTTAATCACAGACAAATTAAATATAACATGTAAGAATAAAGCATAAAAATAATCAGAAGAAAATAAAATCCTTACAGAACTTCGACGCTATTCCCGTTGCTAGAAAACCTCCAAGCGTAATTTGCACTTCCATTTATTGAATCAAAAATCTAAATTATTACAAAAACATTACAAGTTCCTCTCAAAAAGAGAAGAACTCTAAACCTAAGAGAATTGAACTAAAAACTAAGAGAAAAACTAAGAAAAGCTTAGAAACTAAGAAAGAAACTAAGAAAAACTCAAAAACTAAGAAATGAGAGAAAGAAAGAAGAGAGAAGTGTGGTTTTGATGTGTGTTTTGAAGTGAATGGAAGGGGGGTATTTATAGGTGAGGATGGAGAGAAAAATGAGTAAAAAAATGTTAAAAAAATATTAAAAAATTAAAAACGTGTAATGGACCTGTTTGAGGTCATCAATGACGTCGGATGACGTCGTAAGGCCGCACGTGGAAAATGGGGCAAAAACGCGTTTGGCGCGCGCTGGTTATCGGGCACTTGTAGCCTTGTGGGGGCGGCCGCTGGCGGAAGGATGGCCTTGTACGCTGGTCTTGTGTACAGCGCTGTGGCGCGCGATTTTCCGTCTTTTGACATTTTTGACCTTTTCGACCCATTTTGTCCAATTTTTCCATGTTTGTTGACCTTTTCCCACTTATTTATTAATTTATTTGTGATGTATTGCTTCAAGTATTCTTCTTTTAGTCTTTACATTGCGTTTTTAGGCCAAAATTCCTGAAAAACAATAAAAATACCCGTGATTCCGAAAAAGACAAATTTATATAAATATATGATAAAACATATAAATATATATATTTTTAATCAATTAATGTGCATAAAATCATGGTTATTTTAGTGCTTTTTGAGCACTCATCAGGCCACAATGTGGAAATACTATATGTCATAGAGTGAGTTTAATGGATCGTACCCAAAATCGAGTACATAGTGTGTGTGTGTGACCTGGTGTGAAAAAATTGTATGCTGATGAGTGCTAAAAAAGCAATAAAATAACCATGATTTTATGCACATTAATTGATTAAAAATATATATATTTATATGTTTTATCATATATTTATATAAATTTGTATTTTTCGGAATCACGGGTATTTTTATTGTTTTTCATGTATTTTGGCTTAAAAACGCAATTTAAAGACTCAAAGAGGAATACTTGAAGCAATACATCACAAATATATTAATAAATAAGTTGGAAAAGGTCAACAAACATGGAAAAATTGGACAAAATGGGTCGAAAAGGTCAAAAATGTCAAAAAGATGGAAACCGCGCCGCCAACCGCTGGCATCGTTCACGCGGCCGATTGCGCGCCGCTTCAGCCGCCTCTCCGCGCCCAACGTGTTTTCATCCCATTTTTCACGTCATACAGCCTCGTGACGTCATGCCGACGTCATTGATGACCTCAAAGATTTCCATTACACACTTTTTTAATTTTTTAATATTTTTTAACATTTTTTTACTCATTTTTTCTCCCCATCCTCACCTATAAATACCCACCTTCAAAACACCTTCAAAACCTCCAAATACATTCTTTTCTCTCTTTCTTTCTCTCTTTTCTTAGATTTTTAGTTTTTCTTATGTTTTCTTAGTTTTTAGTTTTTCTTAGTTAATTTCTCTTAGTTTTAGAGTTCTTCCCTTTTTAGGGAAGAACTAGTTATGTTTTTGTAATATTTTTGCTTTTTGATTCAATAAATGGGAGTGCAAATTCCGCTTGGAGTTTTTCCAGCAACGGGAATAGCGTCGAAGTTCTGTAAGGATTTTATTTTCTTTACAGTTATTTTTTTTGCTTTATTCTTACATGTTATATTTAATTTGTCTGTGGTTAAATTTAACTGTGCTGGCTGTTTAGTAAACATGATGTAATAATGACGTTGTTATGCTTGCGAAATATTAAATAGGTAAAAATCTCTAAAATGAATTGATTTTATTTTTATTCATGATTTTATATTAAGAATGTTAGAGAGAAATATATTATTTTTCATTACAAACTTAAACCTGAAAATTAGATTTTAAGGTTTAGTTATCCGGTCTAATTTAGAGTAGTGCTCTTTTATTTGATGGTACAATCGCCCGGTAGTTAGAGTGAAGCTCTATTTCAAAAGTTTTTATAAGAATTATTATCTGAAAATGTATTGACGACATGTTTTCGGTAGTGATTTTAAAACTTGAAAGTTAGTACTCGGATAACTAAATTCTTAGGTTTAATTTGGACACCTTGAATAAAGTTTAAACTGTTTAACCCCACCAAAGGTGGCATTTAAATGGTTCATTTTCAATCTCTTAGAAAAAGGAATTAATTTAATTAACCAAATTAGTTATTAACCCCACCCATAGGTGTTAATTGATTTGTTTAGTTAACAAAGAATATCTAACCCCACCAAAGGTGGTATTTATACAAAAAAGAGAGAATCAATAAATATCAATTCATATATTTAATAACCTAAATAATACGAGCAAGCATAATTAACTTAGTTATTATATCCATAAATACTCCACTATTTATAAAAGATAAAATTTTCATGAATGTTTATTGAATCTATGTTTATTTTTATGTAATTAGATTAAAAACACAAAACCCCAAAATATCGTGACAGGATGTTTAGGATTTAATTTCGTTTTTAAAAGTTTGAATAATAAATTAAAAACCACATACATTCCTTCTTTAGATCGACCTTGTGAGTATACTTATCATTTTCTACAAAATGATTCGTGCACTTGCGAGAGTTTTATAAATATAAAACCAAAGTATTGGTAGGATCGGCGATGCCGGTTTATGTTCATCAAGTTTTTGGCGCCGTTGCAGGGGATGACTCCGTTACGGGGATGGCATCAAAGTATTTGGCGATCACGATTCTGCTCATCAAGTTTTTGGCGCGTTGCCGGGGAAGGAATAGCGTTTTTAAATTATTTATCAAAATTTTAAAAACATGTTTGGTGCCGTAAATAATTGTGATTTTTCTTTGTTTTAATCAAATTTCAAATTTCATAAAAAATAATAAAAAATTAAAAAAATAAATAAATAAATAAATAATTTTTTTTTTGTTTTTGTAAAATAATTTAGAAATTTGAAATTTGAAGTAAAAATTTTTACCGTTCATAAATAGTAAAAAACAAATTAAGATAAAAAATAAATAGTATAGTGTAAATAGTCAAATAAAATTACCGTTCATGAATAGTAAAAAAAATAAATAAAAAAATAAAAAAATAAAAAATAAAAAATAAAAAAATAAAATAAAATAAAAAAACATTTTTAAGTTTAATTTTTTTAATTTTTTTTATCATAATTTTAATTTTTCTTTTGTTTTTAAAAAAAATTATTTTATTTTATTTTTATTTTAGTTTATTTTATTATTTTATTTTATTTTATATTTTTCTATTTTTACCTTTCTTTTTTTATTTAACTTAATTAACTTAGTTTTTTTTTTACTTAACTTAATTAACCTAGATTTTTACTTTAATTAACTTAGATTTTCATTAACTTAATTAACTTAGATTTTTTTTACTTCACTTAACTTAATTAATTTTTTTACCAACTTAATTAACTTAGATTTTTTTAACTTAACTTAATTAACTTAGATTTTTTTAATTCACTTAACTTAATTAAACTTTTCTTTAAACTTAATTAACTTAGATTTTCATTAACTTAAATTTTTATTTAATTTAACTTAATAACATGAAAAGTAAAGATCTAAGGGAGTTCTGTCTAGGAGACTAGTTCTTGGAAGCCTTTGTGCCACTAGTCTTTCCTGGGAACGTTGTTCTGTCTAGGAGGATGGTTTTTAAGGAGCATTTGCACCACCATTCTTTTATGGGAGCACTCTTGGTTAATACTGATTATGTTATTTTTTTTCTTAAAAACAAAAAAAAAACATAAATTCTGAAACTACCTCCAAAATTTTAAAGTTTTAATTATAATCTAAGGAGTTAGTTTCTTTGTTTAATCTAGGTACAATTGTGTTTTTATGCCTTAATTATTTGATTTGTACCTAGTTGTGGGTTATCTAAAACTCAAAGTATGCCTCTAGTTTTAAGTACAAAAAGAAATTTGAAAATCAATAGGGCATGACTGAAAAAGTATAGGTAGACAACCTTGTCTTACCTGAAGGTTTGATTGACTCAATGATGAGGGGACATTGAGTTTACTTAAAATGCAATCCCCAAGTTACGTCTTGCTAAGACATTAAACTAAGCGCTGGATGGGAGGCAACCCATCATTTTAGGTAATTTTCTTTTATTTCTTTTATTTACTTAATTATTTCATTTTAATTACATGTGAATAATTTTTAAATTGTTAAAACTAAAAATATTTGTTGAGATGTTAGAAGTTCACACCGTTCTGTCTGTCTACACTTTAATGATGAATATGATGGATGCACCTGCATTTTCCATTACTACTTGCACATTCTCAGGAAATAGGTAATCTTTCTTCTCTTTTCTCTTTATCTTTAATTTACAGTTGTTACATTGAGGACAATGTAAGTTCTAGGTTGGGGGTGGTGAAAAGTTACCATGCTTAATTAAAAAAAAAGTTTTAACAATTTAAAAATTAAAAAAAAAATAAAAAAATTTTTAAAAATAAAAAATATACTTTTTCATTTTTTTTTGTGTTTGGTTTTATTTCTATTTTGTGTGATTTAGTAATTTTTGGAATTAAAAAAAATCACAAAAATTTATCTTTTCTTTAAATCAAATTTAAGTAAATAGTTAAGTCTTTTTGTACTGTTAGATTAATTTTTGAAAACATATCATGAAATATTTTGTAATTATTTTTGATAATTAGTTAGTTTTTGTCATAACTAGTATTTCTTGATAAGATGTGGAAATTATATTAAACCCAAAATCGGTGTTTATGAATTTTTTTAGTGGAGACTACCTTTGTGAGATATAATTTGAGCCTAATTTCTTTTATTCAGAGTGAAATATATATTTTTTCTACTCCAAACACATTTCTTATTTATTCAAATTTTTAGATGATCTCTATAGGTATTAGCATTGAATGTATGAATTTTTTTTTCTCATCTTAATAGAGTATCATATATTTTTGATTATTATTTTTGCTTAGATTAAATTATTTGAGTAAAAATTGATAGTATATGCTTATATCTCATTTATGCATGACTACTACAAAAACAAAAAGACATATCTGGGGTTACCTAAACCAAGATCAAACAGAAAAGCCACAAAATTAACCACTCACCAAAATCCAAAAAAATGTACAATCTGTACATGGGTTGACTCTCTAAAAAATACACATATTGAAAAATATCTACAGAAAAAAAAAATAGAGAGATAAAAAATAGTATCATCTATTTACTATGACCCACGTTGCCTACAAAGTTGTGAGTACAGGCTATTTACAAAAGAAAGATATAGGAAGTAATTCCCTAAAAAGTCATTGCAATTTCTTCATTTGTAAAAAGCATATATCTTGAAATTCTTTCTTAATGAGTTTGATTTATGCATGAAAATAATTTTTATATATGATATCTTTATAATTTATACATTTGATTCCTTTCATGAGATCAATGTTAAAATAACACTTTGAGCCTTTATTCTTTATACATATGCAAACATATTAGTTCATTTCTATACATCAACTCTTTCGCATATAAAATAGTATGAGTGTTTGAACCCATATGATTCAGTGTTTCGAGAGTATTGACTTGTGAGGAATAGAGTCGAAGCGAATTCTGATTCATGACATTGAAATTGGGTGAAATTAAATTGATACATTTTTGACATGAAATATGAAAATGATTTTCGACTAATTATTATAATAAATCATGATTGTTTAAAGAGATTAAAATAACTTATGCTTGAGATTTTAATTATGATCTTAAAGGAGATTAAAAATATGAGACATTTTTGTGAGATGTTGTTAATTTGTGATTTTGTTGTAAATTTAATTTTTAAGTTGTTTGTTTTTATTGTTTCTTTTGATTTTTACATTTAGTTCAATGTTTGTGGGTATCATTACTGAAAACCCTCACGAGACTCAAACTCGTCCACTAGGGCAACCTAGGGGTTTAAAGGGCTTGTTGCATAGGCTAAATGTAACCGTGTCAATCCACGGAAGAGATTTAGGATAGTTTAAATTTTTAGTTTTTATCGCTTCTCTTGCCAAGGGACTAGCAAGAAGCTGGTTGGGGGTTGTGATGAGTGCTCAAAAAGCACTAAAATAACCATAATTTTATGCACATTAATTGATTAAAAATATATATATTTATATGTTTTATCATATATTTATATAAATTTATCTTTTTCGGAATCACGGGTATTTTTATTGTTTTTCAGGTATTTTGGCTTAAAAACGCAATTTAAAGACTCAAAGAGGAATACTTGAAGCAATACATCACAAATATATTAATAAATAAGTGGGAAAAGGTCAACAAACATGGAAAAATTGGACAAAATGGGTCGAAAAGGTCAAAAATGTCAAAAAGACGGAAATCGCGCGCAGCCGCCATGCACGTGGCCATACGCGCGTTGACATGCCCATTCGCGCGCGCCCATTTCGCGGCATCGTTTCACGCGGTCGAGGCCGCGCGGCAACAATGACGCACGCATAGCCGCCCGGCCAGCCCGCCCTCCGCGCCAACGCGTTTTCATCCCATTTTTCACGTGCGTGACCACTGTGACGTCATGCTGACGTCCTTGATGACCTCAGCATTTCCATTACACGTTTTTAATTTTTTAATATTTTTTTAACATTTTTTTACTCATTTTTTCTCTCCATCCTCACCTATAAATACCCCCTTCCCTACACCTAAAAACACCTTCAAAACCTCCAAATACATTCTTTCTCTCTTTTCTTAGATTTTTAGTTTTTCTTATGTTTTCTTAGTTTTTAGCTTTTCTTAGTTAATTTCTCTTAGTTTTAGAGTTCTTCCCTTTTTTGTGAAGGACTAGTTATGTTTTTGTAATATTTTTGCTTTTTGTTTTAATAAATGCGAGTGCAAATTCCGCTTGGAGTTTTTCCAAAGAACGGAATAGCGTCGAAGTTACGTAAGGATTTTATTTTCTTTACGATTATTTTTTTGCTTTATTCTTACATGTTATATTTAATTTGTCTGTGGTTAAATTTAAGCGTGTCTTTGGTTTAGTAAACATGATGTAATAATGACGTTGTTATGCTTGCGAAATATTAAATAGGTAAAAATCTCTAAAATGAATTGATTTTATTTTTATTCATGATTTTATATTAAGAATGTTAGAGAGAAATATATTATTTTTCATTACAAACTTAAACCTGAAAATTAGATTTTAAGGTTTAGTTATCCTATTCGATTTAGAGTAGTGCTCTTTTATTTGATGGTACAATCGCCCGGTAGTTAGAGTGAAGCTCTATTTCAAAAGTTTTTATAAGAATTATTATCTGAAAATGTATTGACGACATGTTATTATATCCATAAATACTCCACTATTTATAAAAGATAAAATTTGCATGAATGTTTATTGAATCTATGTTTATTTTTATGTAATTAGATTAAAAACACAAAACCCCAAAATATCGTGACAGGATGTTTAGGATTTAATTTCGTTTTTAAAAGTTTGAATAATAAATTAAAAACCACATACATTCCTTCCTTAGATCGACCTTGGGAGTATACTTATCATTTTCTACAAAATGATTCGTGCACTTGCGAGAGTTTTATAAATATAAAACCAAAGTATTGGCAGGATCGGCGATGCCGGTTTATGTTCATCAAGTTTTTGGCGCCGTTGCAGGGGATGACTCCGTTACGGGGATGGCATCAAAGTATTTGGCGATCACGATTCTGCTCATCATATGCCACGGCACCAAGTTAAATTTTCACATTTATTTCCTTTCTTACCTATATAAATAGGACCCTATTTTTATTGTAAAAATCATTCCAATACAAATAAGTTATTTAGCAGTTGATTTTTTGGGTTTTTTAATCTTTCTTTTCTCATTTGAGAGTTGAACAAAATTTAGTTTATATAATAATTTTAGCTTCAATTCAATAAACAATGCAGTAATTATAATTAGAGTTTTGCATAACAGAAACAATTATAAAAGAATTCTATTGAGGTATATTTAAATGTATCCTTTTCAAATTATCTCCAAGTGTTGTTTTACATGCTATATGTTTAATTTATTGATCATTTATTAAATTATGTATGTCTAATTATAAATAATATGATATATTAGTAATGTTATTACACTTGTGAAATATTAAAATGGATTAAACATTTTTATAAAATGAATTAAGTTTTATTTTATCATTAAGATTAAAACCAAAATTTGTTGAAGAAAAGCATATTGATTTGGTATTTTTTTATAATAAACAAGAGAGTTAGATTTAAGATTTAAATTATTTGAATCTGATTTAAAGTAGTACTCATAGATATTAGTTAAATGCAGTCTAAATCTATTTTGAGACATGCTCTATTTCAAAGATTTTTATAAGAATTATTAATGAAGATATATTTATGATATATCCTTCATAATAGCTTTAAAATCTTAAAGTTAGTTTTTGATACTTAAAGCACAAATCTAACTTAGACACCTTGATGAAAGTTTAAATTATCGGCCTAACCAAAGGTGAAAAATTAAATAATTTAATAATTTCTTAGAAAGGGAGCATAATTTAATTAAAGTTTAAATTGTCGTCCTGATCAAATGTGGTAAGTTAAAGTTTAATTAAAAAAGAAAATGATCTATACCTTAGGATATTTTCATACCCCTAAGAAATAATTGATAATTTTAATTTATATCTTTAATAACCTACTTAACATTGAACAAGTATAATTAACTAACTAATATATCCCATGAATTCTCCATTGCATGATAAATGCTTAATTTCTTAAATGTTTATTGAATCTATCTTTATTTTTATATCAATAGTTTAGATACTTAAAAACAATCGTGGTAGAACGTTTCAGTTTTTAATTTCATTTTTAAAAATTTGTTGAATAATTTAAAAATCACATGATTTCTCTTAAACCAATCTTGGAAATATACTTATTATATTCTATAAGTGATTCGTGCACTTGCGAGCTATTTTATAAATCATACAAAATTTGTATTCAAAACTTTTTGTGCTTTATATAACCATTTGTAGATCTTTATTTTTGTGCATGCAAAAGTTTTTGCATTTTATTTTTCCTTTAATATTATTTTTGAAGGAAATATGCACCAGCCAAAAACCTAGTATGATAATTTTCACACTAGTTGTGAGGTAGCCCTCTCCACTCACTATGGTAAATTCACATATCAGAGTAAGTACTCCTTTCAAAACTATGTGTCTCTCTATAGTAGCATTTTAGAAAGTAAAAGATATAGCTCAAATACTATTTTGCAGTCAAGGTTAGGTTATGCCTTAGAATCTCACAAAATCAATCATAAACTTCAACCATGACATACATATGTGTTTAGTGAGTGTATGAGTAGGTTCTTGTCAACATCTATCACTAGATATAAAAATATATGTAAATTCACAAGTCAAAATATCCATTTGTATAATGTAAAGTCAATCAAGAGAATTAAAATTATATGAGAGTAGCATGTAAAGTTAATGTCAATGTTAAAATGAGTCTACTGTCCCATTTTTTTGTTAAGATTAAAGAAACATCAGTAAAAAATAAAAGATACAACAATAACAAACAAATCTAAATAAGATGCTCATCTAGGGTTAATTAAGCACTCAAATAAAGGTACCTAGGAGAACATTAATGGACGGTCAGGTGATTAAAAAGAGACAATCTTTTCTAACCAAATTTTTTTCTATATTTCTTTGGGTTGAAACTCAACTACCTTAGTCTTCATAGGCATGTTCTTGGACTTACCTTAAGATTTAACATTCATCCTAAATAAAGATACATCATGCATGGTAGGATGATAATTAGTCTTAAAATTAAATGCGTTGAATTTCAGTTGTCTCTTTGAACCAACAACTTCATGCTTTCTAGTATAATTATTGGACATAATATTCATAGATGGATGGTAATTATAAGTTATATAACTAGAAGTATGAAAAGAATTAACAACATAGGTAGCAACCAACATAAATCCACACCTAATATGACATTTTCTACGACAATAAAGATAGAGAGGCACAAACTTAATAATTTTATTAATTATTGGTGCAATTGTTCTTTGTGCATAAGTTATAATATGAGTAGAATCGGAAGATCTCACAAATACAATCCTCGATGCTGAAGGGGTATGTGTAGCATTTGAAGAAGACAGGTTAGAAAGTTTTACAAACTAAGTTATATTTGAAGATGATGGCATATAGTACTCATCTACATATCATAATCCTTTCTTATCTTCAAAAGGTTTTCCATAGTCTAGAACTTTGTTTAGCTTCTCAACTCCAATTGTTAGACTCTTTATGGTTTCCTTTTATTATTCAAGTTTCTACACAAGATTTTTGTTTCATGTTTAACATTTGTAAGATTTGAATTCAATAAATCAATATGTTCAAAAAATTCATTTTTTTTCTTTTTCTATAATTAATGAGTTTATTTCAAAGGATTTAAGTTTACAATTTAGTTTAGTTACCTCTACAACTAACATATCCTTTTATCTTTTACTTCTTACTAAATCTATAAATAATTCATCAAGATTATTTGTATTAAATTTATTTAGTAAGAATTCAGAGTCACTTTTCTCATCATCTGAACGAATGTCAGATCTGTTTGAGTGTTTACTAATGTTTATAGTAAATGCCAAATAATTTATGCCACCATCTTATGATTCATTGGGTTATCATTATCACTTTCTAAGTGACTAAATGTGGCATTGAATCCAAGAGAACTCATAATAATATGATTAATCCAAGAAAAAACCTAAAATAATATGATTTTGATTTTTACAAAATAGATTCAAAGAGAACTTATGTTCAAATGATTAAAGAAATTGTGGTAAAGAGAATATGAGGAATTAGACTTCTTTAAATAGAAAATATTGAAGCCCGATTCTTTAATTTTTTTTATTTTTTTCTTACAATTTAGTTCTTTTATTTTTTTAATGATATTTCTATCTTCTTAATTTTTTTATACTTAATTTCAAGTTAATATTAAGTTTTAGATTAAATATGTAAGAATAAAAAAATAAAAATAATAAGAATAGAAAATAGAATGTGAAAATTTTAAAAAATATTATATATATATATTTTACTTCAAAATCAACTTTCGTATTTAATAAAACTTGATTTCACATCCTTGTACCATCCGAGTTTAAAACAATGGTATATTTATATAGTTCAACCTAAAATCTATTTATTTTTCGTTTTAATTTTTGAAAATGGGCAAGTATAAGGTTCGAACGTAAATTAAAGTTACAACTTTCCTTCAAATTTGATGCGGTCGTTACTTTTCGAGTCTTCTTCTAGTTAAATCTCTGTTAGCCAAGTCCTAAACCCATATTTGGAAAGGGGAAAAAGAAGGTGCTACGCCCTTTAGAAATTAGAAATCAGAGAGGGAGAGAGAGTGAAGTGAGTTAGAGAGACGAATATGGCTAGCGAAGAAGAAAGCGCAGTGAAAGAGCCTTTGGATCTGATAAGGCTTAGCCTCGATGAGCGCATCTACGTCAAACTCCGTTCCGACCGTGAGCTTCGTGGCAAGCTCCATGTAATACTTTCCCCTGCTCTTTTCTTCTGATTCTCCATTTCTTTGTCTTCTTAATCATTTTTCAAACATAAATTTTGGAACTTTATGCTCTTCTTTACTTCCTTTCTTGGTTTTCCAATTAGGGTTTATCAATCTCGATTAGTCGACATTAGGGTTTTTCTGAAGATTGGAAAATAGTGAAAAATTAGGTTCTTCGACTCAACCCATTTGTTCTACCTGCTTTCTTCATTTAGTTTAATTTCTTATTGTTCGTTATTTTCATAATTATTGAACTCTTTGTGGTTATCATCTGCACTTGAAGTTCAATGATAAAAGGGATAAGATTCACACTGCATAGGTGTGAACAGTGAGATTATTTGAACCTCGTATGTTGTAGTTGTTTATGAGACATGTTTAAGAAGATTTTATACATGTGAGGCCTTTAAGAAAGTTTTCTGCAACAAATTTGGTCAGTGTATGTTAAGCGCTATCTGTGGTTTTTGATATGTCAATGCCAAACAATTCCCATGATAGACATTATAATCGAAATGCATATTTGTTTCTTTTCCTTAAATCTAGGCATGATATGAAGTTATAAGCATAATATAGCTTAACATTGGATTTTCGTTTTCATTGCGATCATTCTTCCTAGATTTTTTTAGCCACATCAGTCAGTCGTAGAAGGGCATGATATAAATTAATTTGTGGAAAACGTTTGAGAAGTTAGTCCCTTATATGGTAATACCCCATTTGTCCCTCATTTCTTTGAAAGGTACACATAAGTTCAATTTTATTTAACAGAAAAATAAGAAATGCATCTGCAGTAAACTAAGAGGGATAAAATAGTCATTTTTCTTATGAAAAAATCCCTACTTTTTTAACAAATTTGCACCCACTATTGTACATACATCACTTATATAGTTCCACGTGGTAGAATTATTTACAAAAATGAATCACTTAGCATCTAAAAACAAAATGACTAAAATGTACCTTTTCTATGAAGAAAATGACCTAGGCATCACATACCACATATAAATTTAGAGTAGCATGATACTTTATTCATTTTACTTTCACAAATTGGGCATATGAGTTACTCTTCTTAAAATCAGTGTACTTTTAGTAACCTTACTGTCTTATTTTTGGATGCTTTAGTCATTTCTTGCTAATTTTTGTTTTTTGGGATTTTTTTGTTGGAAAAATTTAAATTTGATTGAATTCAACCGTATTAATAGGGTGTTGACAGATATTTGAAGAGAAAAATGTCTCAAAAACTTGAAAAAAATTGAAAAATAAAGTGATTAAAATAATTAAAATTAGCCTAAAATCACTAAACATGAAAGGAAGGTGATTAAAGTGCATCAGTTTAAAGCAGGATAATCAATATATCCAATTTGTGAAAATAGAGTGCACTTTTTTCATAAATTTCTGTAATCTACTCTTGAAGCTGAAATACAGTTTATATATGTTCTTTAAAACGCTTTAGGAGGGTATATATTTATTACTTTTCTTGCTTTCAAAAGAAAAGAAAACTATTTTTTTTAAAGATGTATGACATTCTCTAGAAATTGCGTACCTATTCTTGTTTGATGATCTCTTGTTTCATTATATATATTATACTTGGTAAAAGTTCTTTTTCTCGACCCTTTACAGGCATATGATCAGCATTTAAATATGATTCTTGGTGATGTCGAAGAAATAGTTACTACGGTAGAAATAGACGATGAAACATATGAAGAGATTGTCCGGGTGAGTTATTTTGCATGCTTTCTGCCTATTTTATTAGTTTTAACTTATAAAAAATTGTTTGCATTGGGAACAAAAATGTGGCACCTAAAAGTGTTTTTGGTAATTATTAATGGGTTTTTGGTTGATTTAGTTACTTAGCTTTACACAATTGATATTTTAGTCCTGTAGCTATTAAGGTTTTTCTATTTAGTTCAGTAATTTTAAGTTTGGGTGATTAAAGGACAATTTTTAAAAAAACTTAAGATTTTTTAATTAATGTAGATGTGCATATTCTAATAGTTACATAATTAAAGTGTCAATTGGAAAAGTTTATAGGACTAAATTGACCCAAAACCCATTATTAATTACTTGGTAGAATTAATAGGTATGATCCGTGATTTCTTGGTTGCCCATTTAAACACTCAGATTTCCATTGACACTCATTGTTGCTCATGGATATAGCTCTTATTGGCTTTTTAACAATAAATGAACGCATACTGAGATCATTGAGCAAGACACCAAACCACTGAAATACATGAACATAACAACAGGTCTTACTGGGTAAAACCAGCGAAAATAAAAGTTATAAGAAATGATATAGAATACTTGGTTTTCTATGATTATTTATGCAGATCCACACTGAGGCTGAAAATTCAGAAAAGTACTGTGTATAGTTTCCGTATTATTCCGTGGAGTCCTAATCTTATGTGTAATTTTACGGATGGTCCATTCTCTTATCATTGCAGACTACAAAGCGTATGGTTCCTTTTCTTTTCGTGAGAGGAGACGGTGTAATTCTAGTTTCACCTCCATTGAGAACAGCTTGATTGTGATACTCTTACAAAGAAAATCATAATTGTTAGTCCAGCTAAACTGTCATTCTGGTATTTACTTGTCTTTTCTTTTTGTGGTTATTATTGAACTTGTCTTATGGAATGAATAGATATTTGGATATTCTGATATTTAGGACAAGTAGCTTATAAGTACTTTGAAATGGCTAAAGCATTGAAATATTTCGAAGTTGACAATGCTAGCTTCTTTAGTTGCATGTTATGTGCATTCTGTTACTCTGTAAAGTCTACAAACGTTGGAGAACACTTATTTGTTAAAATGTGCTTTCTCAATATTGTGTTTGTATAATGTCCAGAACCATGGCTTTATATTTTCGTAAGGGAGAAGATGATTTGGATGTTAGAAATAAGTGTATTTGAATAAATTCTTTTCATTCTTACTCATTTTGGGAATTGGATAGAAAGTGGGAACTAGAACTAAAGAATAATTTTCTGCATAAGAAACTTGTTGGATGCAACATTTATAAGTGATTGCAGACGTCAAAAATGCTTTTTTATGTGGCATAGAAAATAAAAACAATTTCCAGTGCTTTGGGCACAATCCTAAGCACTTTTAGTTTTTTATTGAGAAGTTCTAACTCAAAAAAGCACCTTTCTAAGAATTATTAAGATCCACATAGGGGCCTGCATATATGTAATTCTTTTAAAAGTGTTTTAAGAAAAGTAGTATAGAATGAAATGGTGTGGCAGAAAGTGATCTAAAGAGATTCGTTATTGTGTTTGACATGAAATTGATAGAAGTCTTATAAAAATATATGTATATATATTGATAGAAGTGGTTTAAAAATGGCATTTTAATAATTATTTAAGAGAGCATCTGCATTCTAAATTATTCTCAATTAATGATTACTTTTCTCAAAAATGTAAATAATGTTTCTCAAAATGTTGAAACTAATTCTCATCGAGATTGTCAATAAGTTTTGAAAGTTCTTTAAGTAGTTTGAAATTACTATAACAAAAAAGAAAAGAAAAAGCGGTTCCAAATTGAACCTTTGTTTACATTTATGATAATCCTGATATTTTAACAAGCCCATAATGTTTGGTTTTTAGTCGGGTAGACGGGTGTATGTTTCTTGTTTGCAGTGATCTTGATCAAACCATGATAACAATGGCGATCATGTCATTGAAATCAAAATGCCTGTTATAGTGCACATTGTTGTTATTCAGATTCCTGTAAGCATTAGCAACCTCCTTAGCTTAATCTGGTGATACCGCCTCTTACTTTGAAACGAGCACGATATACATTATTACTTCTAAAGATGTAACGAAAATCTCTTGTTTATTAAACCCATTAAAAAAAACTCTCATTTTTTGAACCCACATCCTCTCATTGCCAACAATTGTACCATTGTATTATAAAGCAATTGATAAAAACATGTTAGTTCAAAGTTTTAAAGTGACTTCTCTTTTTCTCTTGGATGTGGTTCTAGTCCTTCCTGTGGTTGGTGCTCAATAATTCCTTCTTTTCCAAGTAAGATGATTTTGGGTAAATAGGAAACTACCTTTCTTTTGAGGTCAATGAATATTCAAGGGTAATGTATTTGATCATATGATATTATTCATTATCCTTTATGTATTTGACTTGTAACTTTTTATTATATTACTTTCTTATTTAATCAAAGTACCATATTAAACAATGTCATTGTAGTGCATCTTTCATTTCATTAATCTGAAATACTGTATTGTTATTTACTTAATAAATTTTTATTTTATCACTTAAAGTAGTAAGAAGCATGCATTGCATCTTAGCCATCCATAGTATGGAAAATTAAACCTTGTTTAAGGATCAATTACAGAAACAAAAGGATGACTAAAAATGGAGTCTCTCCGCCAAACAACTATCTAAACTGAAGTAATTGGTGCAGGTGAACAAGAATCACAAGCTTTATTTTCAGCAGTATAGTGTTTTAGTTTAGTTCGATTTGGACCCTAATATAACATATTTATATTATAATAATTGGAAAATACATGTGTTATTCCATAAATTAAAGTATCCCCAAATTATTCAGTCCAGACACCAATTTATCCCAAATAAATGAAAGTCAACACGTGGCTAATTTTCCTATTTCATTTTTAATATCTCCCTATTATCAATATATATATGATAAATATATTAGCAAAAATAATTAAAAATATGGATTCTTATTAAAAAAAATGTAATTTTTGTAAACCAGAGAGAGAGAGGCCATGGTTGCACTTAACATAGTCAGCTTCCCTTTAAGGCTTTTTTTGTCGGCAGTTAAAAAAATCAGTAATTCTAGCCAAGACGATTGTACCAACAAATAAAAGAGCATTACTCTAAATCAGACCGGATAACTAAACCTTAAAATCTAATTTTTAGATTTAAGTTTGTAATGAAAAATAATATATTTCTCTCTAACATTCTTAATATAAAATCTTGAATAAAAATAAAATCAATTCATTTTAGAGATTTTTACCTATTTAATATTTCGCAAGCATAACAACGTTATTATTATATTATTTTTACAACAGTAGCAAAGATTAAATTTAATCACGCACAAATTAAATATAACATGTAAGAAATAAGCATAAAAAATAAGCTGAAAGAAAAAATTCTTACAAGATTGATGCTATTCTCGTAGTTAGAAAACCTCCAAACGAAATTTGCACTCCCATTTATTGAATCAAAAAGCTAATAAATTACAAAAAACATAACTAGTTCTTCCCAAAGAGGGAAGAACTCTAAAACTAAGAGAAACTAGCTAAAACATAAGAAAAACTAAAAAAAACTAAAAACTAAGAAATTGAGAAAAAGAAAGAAGAGAGAAGTGTGTTTTGAGGTGTGTTTTGAAGTGAAGAGAAGGGGGGTATTTATAGGTGAGGATGGAGAGAAAAAAGTGGGTGAAAAAATGTTAAAAAATGGTGAAAACGCGTAGTGCAATTATGGAGGTCATTGATGACGTCAACATGACGTCATTTATCGACCCATTTTGTCCAATTTTTCCATATTTGTTGACCTTTCCCCATTTATTTATTGATATATTTGTGATGTATTGCTTCCAGTATTCTTCTTTGAGTCTTCAAGTTACGTTTTTAAGCGAAAATACCTGAAAAACAATAAAAATACCCGTGATTCCGAAAAAGATAAATATATGATAAAACATATAAATATATATATTTTTTAGTCAATTAATGTACATAAAATCATGGTAATTTTAGTGCTTTTTGAGCACTCATCACCTACTCTATACTAGTACATCCTCATATCCTCGTACATTGACTCAAGATCCCACAATCTCACTAATGAAAGAGACCACTGTTAGGTCCAAAAATAAAACTACAAGTAAAGAAGCTCATATATATATATAGACAAGAAGGCTCTGGTTGCTTGTTGTTAATCTAGACAGTAGAAAGACTTAAGGTACATAAAGTGCCTGGTTTAATAAGAGTCGAGGTAGTGTATTTGGGGAGTGGTGACCTCATTCCAAACTGTTACTCAACAGCTATACTATACTTGACATTAGCTCTAAACTGTGGAAGGTTTATTGGGGAAGGAAAAGCAGGAGAATCATGACTCTACTTTGCTCCTTAACAACCATATGTGTGTGTGTGTCCTGAAGAAAGTAAAGTTTGCATAAAATTGCACCCCCACTAACAAATTGGATTGTGACCCACCAGAATGTGTCCGACCATAACATATCATCTAAAGTTGCACACCTTCCAAGGAAATATTTTTAAAAGAGGTATATGAGAGTACCCCCAAAAGCGTACTCCATAAATATGCCCAAGTCCCATATAAGTGCACTTAGGCAAGATATATCAAGTCTATAGCATATCCTAATTCCTTTTGGGCTATTAAGATCCACCAATGCCCAAAAGTCTAGAACGTGTTCCCACTCCTCCTAGGATATAAAGATTCACACAATGCCCAAAAGGAATACACCTAAGAGTTTAACATGGGCTAGGAAGCCCTTATAATAGGAGTTTAGAAAGATAATTTATGTACACGATCATAGTCATCCCCCTTATATATCATCTTTTCATAAGGCTCCAAATATAATGGTAATCCGTGAAGGATAGAAAGTAGCATACGATACTACGTATGAAGAATCTACATGGGATAGAAATAATGTCTTACTATGACAAAAGAACATATAATGATTTACCAACACTTATATTCTAATAAAAATTGTGTTTGTAAGTACTTAGGCCATGTTAGACCACAAGTCAAAGATTTGACATGACATAATGTTCAATAGTAATTCAACAAGCGAGTCTGAGTCACCCTAAATTTAGCAAGCTTAAGGCCTTTAAAATGACAGCGCTAAGGATTGAGCATAATAAAATCCTCAATGCCTCGCCAGGATATGCACCCTTACTAAAGTAGTGAATAAGAAGCACGATAGGTGATCTTTGTGCCTCAAGACCTAGAAAACCAAACAATCCACATAAATTAGGGCACATTAAGTTATAGAGAAGATGCAAAGTAATCATAAGCTTTACGCTCTAGGCTACAACTAACACGAAAAGCATCTTAAATGGATCTATTGCCCATTAATATGCCATAAATCTTCATAGGGGACCATGACTTGAGAGCCACACTGCCCTAGTACTAAGTACAATAAAATTCTCAATGCCTCGCTAAGGCATCCATCCTTACTAAACTAGTGAATAAGAAGCATCCTGATAGTTAAGATTTACGCCTCAAGGCCGTATTCATCAAAAAATCCACAAATGTTGAGGCATATTAAGTTACAAAGAGGACTCACCCTAATCATATGATATATACTCTATATTACAACTAATATGGAGAACAACCTCATTGGATCTATGGTCTTTTAATTGGCCATAGATCTGCAAAGGGGGCCATGGCTTGAGAGTCATGCTGCCTTGGGATTGAGTGCAATAAAATCCTTCGTACCACACTAGGGAATGTACCCCTACTAAAGAAGTGAATAAGAAGCTTTCTAATAGGCGAGCTTTTTACTTTTAGGCAGGGTCACTAAATAGTCCATAGAAGTTAGGCTTGTTAAGTTACAAATCAAACATAACCTAACCATAGGTTTTGCAATCCATACTACAACTAACATGGAGAATAGCTTAGTAGGGTTTCTATCACCCCTTAATTTTCCCTAGACCTTAAAAGATAGTTATGGCTCAAAATCCATGTTGACCTAGATCCATGAATTATTTCGAGTTCTTATACCACATAAAAAATGCAGGCTTAGGTTTGCATAATTTTGACAAGCATGCACTTTTACCAAGGTAGTGAATAAGAAGCATCCTGAAAAGTAAGCATAATGATTTAGGGTTCATACCTCGAAACCAACTATAGAGCCCTATCCACTACCTTTCCAAGTCATGCCATAATATGTGTCCTCCTATAAAATGGATACCTATTGGAATACATCTTGACACATCCTTATTCATCAAGTGCCTTTCTAAAAGTTCAACAACATGTCAACATTATGGAAAAATCCCATACACAGTCAAGCATATAATTTATTAAGTATACCAAGATACTGATCCTACCAAAACTTGGTAGTCAAAATATGATTCCTTACTTCCTAAACTTTTCAAAAGTGCACAACCTTCTATACATCCACGTCACTTTATTCCAATGAGAAATTGGAATATATGAATTAGAAAAGGGTTAGAAAGAAAATCCAAGTGTTATAGAATAGAGATACCTATAAGAATAATATCAAGGCTCCTTACACTTATACAAATTCTTTTTGGAAAGAAGGAAGTCAGTTGCACAAATTTTACTTGCTCCAAAGTGAATGAATCAATAGCAAACTAATGTTAAGTTTATTCTGAGGTCAGTCTCTAAAGGAATTGGCAAGTTGTTCTAAACAATTAACTTATTTGCTAAATTGGTTAAGAAAAATAATCCTAAACTTTTTATCAAGTATCGGTTGAGAGAAAAGGCTATAAATTCTAGATTAACTAACTAAAATATCATAAATAAATTGAATTATAACTTAAATAAAATGATGAACAAATATGAAAAATTACTTCACTAACCTTTTATAGAAAGAAAGAATTAAATGATTAAATTAAAAGTATGATTTACTAATTTTTTTTCTTTTTTAAATAAGTGAACCTGTAATGATTATGATAAGCCTTCCATAATTCTCAATTAATTAATAACTTTTTGGATCAAGATTGAAATTGATTAATTGAAAAACCTTAGTAAAATATATAAACAATTATTTTTAATTGAAAAACCTAAGGTAAATATGTTCTTAAACTATAAATCAAGATTTGATTTATCATTAATTTATAATTAAAGATAATTTAAACTATATAATTGTTCTTCAATAATTGGAACTAATACTAAAATCTCATATACAAAAATTAACCAATCATAATTAATTTAACTACAAAAGACATTCATGTTACAGAGAGAAAAAGAAGTTATAATAATAAAAATATCCCTCTTGATCTATGATTCCAAATTTCTGAATTAGTTGTTTGGCTTATTCAAATCCTTGGAACTATTTCATAATTATGAGGTTATCTCTTTATTCTTTGCATATTATGGACGATGAGAAATACAACTATGGTAGCTTGATATGGCTTATAAAGGGTTAAGGTGTATTTACAAGTTTAATTTAGGATCAAAGATGTTTAAAAAACATATTAGGGTTTATAGCTGATTTTCACACTCAAGATATATCATGCTTTATTATGTGTCATGGAACACATTGAATTTGAATGATCAATTGCAACCTAAGAGCCTGTGCCATGGCATGGTATTTGTTGGGCCACAACACTCATTGATTTAAAAAAAACACACAAATGTATCTGAGAGCATTATGCTACAGATTGAACATTGTTGAGCAACAATACACAGAAATCCCAGAATCACCAGTTGGAACCTGATAGCACCTTGCCACGGTCTGAAATATGTATGGTCTGTGGCGTGCATAGAATTTCTAGTTTTTGAGATTCTAGTACATTCTAACTTGTATTAGTTGCTATTAGTTTATCCATTTTTGACTCTTTTTGTTGTTGTTTGTCTAAGATTCTTCTAGAAACACATTAACTTGTAAAATACAAAAATTTCATCCAAAATAAGATAATAGTAAAATAAAACTTAAAATTAATCCAAAATAAGATAATAGTAAAATAAAACTTAAAATTAACACTTAAAAATAGAGTAAATTATAGGTTAAAATAATGTTCATCAAATAACTCCAAACCTACAATTTTTCTAATGCCCAAGCAATAAAAAAACTAACTAAAAGACAAATAACAAAACTATAAATTTAAATCAATTAAATTTCTTATATTTTAGTTTCTTTTCAATTAATAACATCTCAAAACATCAAGGTTTATCGTGTAAATCAGTTATACATAATAAATTTATGCCATATAACTAGAAACATATAAACATTAATTCCCCCAAACCTAGTGTTAAGAATTTGAATTTGATTCGACTCTATTCCTCATAATATACACTCTTCATATGACACTGATACTATGAGTTTAAATACTCAACAAAGTATATATGAACAAAATTTATGTAAAAAAGAAAACAAATAGGTTCACATATATTTATTAACAAAAAAGGCTCAAATGTGCATAACATAAATTTCATGAAAAGAATCAAATACTAGAACTAAAAAGATATCATATTACTTTCATTAAGCAAGAAATATCAAATATATGCCTATAAATGAATGAAAATGCATTTGAGTTCAAAAAGGTTATTTTCTATTATTTGACAATATATCACTAATTTCAAGAATTTAAGGTTAAAGTATTTAGTTATACTATTTTCTTTTTTCTTTCTTTCTTTTTGTTTTTTTAGAGAACAGATACACGTGCGCGCACACATACACAGACATACATACATACATATATATATATATATATATATAAATATATATGAGTAGCTATCATAGCTATTTTTTAAAGAAATCCCATATGTATCAATTTTTTACTAGAAGTTAAGCATAAAATAAAAAAAACACACACTTTTAATTTATACTTAAATCATTTAAACAAAGTAATAAAAATAAGTAAATGATAATTCATTTGATTGTTTAAAATCCTAACATTCAATGTAAAACCTATAGAGATTATCTAAAAATTTAGAATCTTAGGGAAACTATTTAAAAGAGTAGAAGAAATATTATCTCTCATAATAAAATGCTATTGGTCCAATAATTTCATAAGATAGTCTCAACTATTTAATTCCTACTTACCAAATTTGGGTTCATCTCAAATTTAATATTCCAAACATGAAACATAAACTATGAATAGAACTAACTTTTCCTACAAATCTTGAACATGTTTAAGAAATCAAACAAAAAAATGCATAAAGACTTAATTACTCACCTTAAGTTAACCAAAAACATGATAATTTTGTATCAAAAAGTTTTTTATTGGACCTATTTGTAACTTCTCAAACCTAAACTAAACATTGTCTTTAATGTTTTCAACTACTTATATCTTCAAAAAAGCATTCAAAAGGGCTACCTAGAAAATGAACTAATAATAAATAAATTAAAATAACTAAATTAAAACAAAAGGAAAAAATACTACTGGGAATGTGTGTTGCCTCCTACCAAGCACGTCGTTTAACGTCTTAACTAGATGCTATTATAGGCTACGATTTGTAGACTTTGATTCACTTAGTGTCCCACTTTTCATTGAGTATTTATCTTAATATGTTTTAAAATATACAATCTCTTCTAAGGCTATCATTGTTAAAATCTTATTCTGAACATCAACAATTGTCTTGTTTAAGGCCAAGAATGGCCTACGAAGAAATATATTGTGCTATTTTGTCCATTTTTGGTGTCTTCTGTAGATCTAAAATAAAAATCTTCGAGTATGATTAACTTATCTACCTGTTCCAATAAGTCATGTACCATACCCTTTGGATATATGATATAATTATTACCTAATTGAAGGGATGTGGTCGTGGGTTTCAACTGGTGCAATAATAATTGCAAATATAATAAATAATACATTAAATTGGTACTTGCGCTGATATCTAACCTAGATTTTACCTTCTTCTTATCATTAATGGTGATGTTGACATTAAAGCTTCTAGGATCCTTGAAGGCTACTTGAATTGCACCTGTGTTTCCTACATCGTTAGGTAAATCATCAAAAAATTTAGAAAACTCAATATTTAGAAACTTATCATTATGATGGGCTATAATAACCTTCACTTTTCCATGTTGACTAGTAAACTTTTCTCTTACTTTCTTTTGCACATGCTCAACTAGTTATCCCACTTGCACTTCCACTCTCTTCATTGATGCCTCCAAAGAATCCAACATTTGATTAGTTTTCACTTGGTTGTCTTGCCTCACTTGAATGAAAGCATTCAAGTTCTCCTCTAAGGTTGATATATATTTTAGGTTATATGGTATGCTTTTGGTAAGTTGATGGCCTTGCATGTGGTTTTGGTTCTAAGCATAGGTATGGTTGTTTGCCCTTTAAGAGAAATTGGGATGATTTATCCACCCTATATTGTACGTGTTTACATATAGGTCATTCCTAGGTTTAGGTTGATAACCCTGTATTGCATTCACTTGTTCATGACTTGGACCTATAAATAGTTCATTTTGAAAAGAGCAAGTATTATCATCATGATCATAATTACAATAGACTCCACATATCTCTCTATTTGGAGTGTCCTTAATGGTGAGAAGTGTGACATGCTTGGTCGATTCTACAAGTTACATGGGCATTTCATTACGGGACCTTATCTTATTGACTCCAACTCTTCTCACTCTAGTGCTCTTTTGTTGGAAATTAGCACCGAACATCTTATAAAGTTCATATGTTTCATGAGTTGTTTTCCCTTCTATAGCTCCACCTAAAACATTGTCAACTATCAATTGTCACTATTATGTCAACTCATCATAGAAATTGGTTTTGCAGTTACAATGGGAAGTGGTGGTGTAGGGACTGAGTAAGAAATAGTTTGAACTTATCCTAAGCTTCATGGAATGACTCTCATCCCATTTGAGAAAATCTGATAATTTTGATCCTTAAATCAAAATTCTTTTGATAGGAATATAATTTTTCCATAAACTTGTTATAAACTCTTTCCCAAGTTATTAGGGAATCTGGTGGAAGAGTCATAAACCATGCCTTTTTCCTATCTTTGAACGTGTATGAGAAACACCTAATCTTGAGTTTGTCTTCAATAAGCCCTTACAAAGGAAACATTTGTATAATTGAATAGAAATCCCTAATGAAAGTCTAAAGATTATCATTAGGAATTCCATAAAAGTAGGGAAACATGGAATAATTAATATTTTTAATATCATAATTCTTAGCTACTTTCCTCAACTATGGGGAGGAAATAATAATGTCAATTATTATCCTTGTATACTTCTTCATTACCATCTCCCATAGTAAATCATCTCTCATGTTATTAGCTCTGGTTGTAGCTCTTGTGGTGGCTTTTATATTTGAGTATCCAACCTACTTGAGTTCTCTTTTGATATGTTAATATTATCTATAAAAGGTACGAGTTTGTTTCTAAGATATCTACTACCTTGCATATGCTAACAAAAATAACAAAGAAATCAAAGCACAAGAAAGTATACCATAAACAAAACAAATACATAACAAAAAAATTAAAAATAAAATAAACAACTAAGAGTAAATAAATCAAAGGAAAGAAATATAAATAGACTAGAAATAAAAATAACTAAACAAAACATAAATATTAACAAAATCGTAGAACAAAAATAAAAAATTATGAAAAAAATTTAAAAGAAAACAACAAATAATTTAAAATGACAACTCTGTGATAATGACACCAAAAATATAATACACCAATTTTGATTGATCACAGGTACATAAATTACTAACAGACTAATAATAAGTTTCCGAAGAGATTGGTCTCTAAAAGAATTGGTAGGTTATTTTAAGAAATTAAATTATCTTCTAAATTAGTTCAGAAAAATAATTCCAAATATTATAGTGTTGATTGAGAAAAAAATATTGTAAATTCTAAATTAATTAACTAACTAAAATATTGTAAGTAAATTGATTTATAACATAAATAATATGATGAACAAATATGAAAAAGTAGTTTGCTAACCCTTTATGGAAAGAATGAATTAAATGATTTAATTAAAAAGTTAGATTTACTAATTTTTTTCCTTTTTAAATAAGCAAACCCCTCAATAATCATAATGAGCCCATAGAATTCTCAATAAATTAATAACTTTTGAGATTTGAATTGAAACTGATTAATTGATAAACCTAAGATAAATATGTTCTTTAATTATAAATCAAGATTTTACCCATCATTAATTTATAGCTAAAGATAATTTAAATCATCTAATTGTTTATACAATTATGGGAAGCATTATATTTCATATACAAAAATTAAGGTTATCATAATTAAACTAAAAAAAATTAATTTAACTATGAATGATATTTATATTACAGAGAGGAGAAGAAGATATAACAATAAAAATATCATATCTTGATCTATAATTTCAAATCTTTGAATTGATTGTATGTTTTCAATCCTTGAAACTACTTCATAATTGAGAGGTTTTTTCTATTCTCTGTATATTATGGATGGTGGGAAATACAAATATAGTAACTAGTGGCTAGATATGGCTTATAATAGGTTTAATTTAAGGTCAAATACATTTAGAATTCGTATTAAGATTTCTGACTAATTTTTACACTTGGGCCTCGATATGCTTTATTCTATGCTGCGTTGCGCATTGAGTTTTGAATGATCAATTGCAACCTGGGAGCCTTGTGCCATGGCTTTTGTTGGGCCATAGCACACATTGATTTCCATTAAACACAGAATTGGATCCGACAACATTGTGCCACAACATGAACATTATTGAGCCATGCCATGCATAGAAATCGCACAATCACTAGTTGGAACAGGACATCACCTCATCGCGGCATGTAATATTTCTAGGCTATGTTGTGTATAGAATTTCTAGTTTCTGACATTTTGGTTTGTTCTGACTTGTGTGAGTTGTCATTAATTGTCCCATTTTCACTCTTTTTGCTCGTGTTTGTCCAAGATTCTTCTAGAAGCACATTAACATATAAAACACAAAATATCCTCCAAAACAAGATAATAATAAAATAAAACTTAAAACTAATGCTTAAAAACATAATAAATTATAGATCAAAATAATATTCATCAAAGGCACATCATTAACTTATCGTGTTAGGATCTTGGAACTATCATCACATACATAATTAGAAGGATCCCATCAATTGGAGGGATTATACCCATCAATCAATCTGGACTTCGCAAACTGAAACTACATGTACTAGAGAATTAGCAACCAAAACCAAGAATGGACCAAAGAAGATGTTGCCAAAAAGGACATTACAGGCTAGGACTTCGCCACCTATTATCTTGTTGACCAAAACTTTATTGTCTAGGACTTTGCTTGCCACGACTTCATTAGCCAAGACTTTGTCGAAGTAAAAAACATATGAAAGTGGACCTAATGTTGTTAGTGTAAATGAAAAGGGTCATGAACTCATATATTGATAAAAGTTACAATAAGACCTTCAAGCCAAAGTGCCAAAAAGTTTGGGGTTAACGTTATATGTAATTTAATGTATCCCTTATGGCAAGTAAAGACTGATCCCAGTTAGGAAAAAAACCTTTGGATCATTAGATGAGCATAATAGCAACATAATCTAAATAAAGAGAATAATTATCCCTTAATTATCTTAAATAGATAATTACGGATAGATGTCTACGATTATACAATAAGTCAATTATATTTCGATAATGAATAACTATCAAATTAAATATCTCCTCTATATATACTCACATATGTATACATTCACAAAGCACTTAATTTGAATATGATATCTCACGCATAACAGGAAACTAGCCAAAACACTCTTTTCCTGCATAACCATAAATAATATGATATCTCACACATTATAGGAAACCAACGAAAACACTCTTTTTTTCGCATAATCATAGAGTGAGATAATAGGTATTTTCTGAACTTCATCACCTTATTATTGACTTAAGTATTGGAAGACCAAAGATCACCTTTATGGTAGTTCGAGATCCTAACGGTTTGTTTCATCTTGCATATCTATGGAAGACAATCATACTTAATGTTGACAAAAATTGGCATCAACACATTCCATTTCATACATTCTTGCTCATCTTTGTTAATTAGAGCTTTGGAAAATGAAAAAATAGCATCTATAAAACTTATAACAATAAAATATAATATCAAAATAATATTAAATTGGGTTTAATTGGACAATATAATATTCAATATTAAACGAGTCTTGATTTGAAATAAAATTATGTATAGATGTTTTTAATAATAAAAATGTATAAGTTAATATAAATAGTACTATTTTTATGATTATATACGTACATAATATATATATGGGTGTTCACGATCCGATCCGATTTTGGGTAAAAAACAATTAACAAACTGGATTGAATTGTTTAATTATTAAAAATATTAAACTGAACGTTTTGGTTAACAATTTTTAATAATTTTGTTCGGTTAATAATATATAAATATGATACACCTAATAATATAATTTTAATTAAAATATAAAAAATTTAATCATTATGAAAAATTTAATATATTATTAAATTATTTTGATTAATTGATAGAATCCTTTGATTTATAGAAACATTTGATATTTTCTGTTTTAATTCGGTTCGGTGCTGCTTTTGTACAGCCCTATCTTTGGAAGTTTTTTCTTGTCCAAAATGTCGGGCGTTCAGGCAAACTGGAATTTTCTCTTTCCTTTACCATTTTTAAAAAATTCGTCTCCGATCGTCTTCTCGAACCAAATAATTTGTGGCTGTTCATGCTATTTCGTTTTGAATTTCTTCATTTGATTTCAATTTGTGAGATATTTAAGCGTTTCCGATCCTCTGGGAAACTGACTTTTTAGCCCTAGTCTTTAGGCTCCGGATCTATTTCCTACATGGCGGAACAGGAGGATGATGACCTTCGAATAGCTTTGGGAATGAGCATGCAAAACTCTCCAAATTCGCCGCCGGAGCCCAAAAGAAGTAAGCCCAGAGATATTCCTATCGGAACGCTGGAGGAAGAGTCTCCGGATATCAAAAGCCGGCGACTACAGCGTGAGCTCTTGGCCGCTGCTGCTGAGAAGCGAATGTTGGCTTCTAAGAAGGACTCGCCTTTGCCCGGGTCGACTGTAAGTCCTTCAGGTACGGGTTTGAATTCTGGTTCGACCCCGGAGGCTGTGAAGAAGGTTTTGAGCTTTGAGGAAGTGAATTTGGGAACAGAGTTAACAGAAGCGGAAGCGATGCAGTTGTTTACTATGGTTTTCGGGAATGAAGTCTCCAAAGGCATCCTAGCACGATGGAGCAATCAGGGTATAAGGTGTGTATCAATTTGTACTTTGCGATTTTGAATGATAGAACTTTTGAGAGAGTAATGTCATCCTACTTTTCTGCTACAAGTGACGTTAGTTACACTGCACACTTAAGATCACCATAGTGACATCAGTAACATACTTCAGATTATCACGGTGAAATTTTGAGGGTGTTCGGGTTAGCTCAGTTGGAATGCTGAATTCTTGTTTAATGTTTTGCTAGCGTGCAATGAAAAGTTCGTTCATGTTTCACGTTTGAGTGAGTTCACTACATTATTTTTACGCATTCTGTATTTTAAATGTTGCTTAAAAATTAGGGTAGAATTTGAGTAAGAAATTAAATTTTTTGAAGGACTAGACTCTTAATGGTTTCTAGACTATTTTTCTTGGCTTTTGTTTGAGTACATTAATATTCCCTTATGCTTATGTCAAACACATTTGCTTCTATTCTATGTTTGGCAGTTATTGACTAATATATGAACTTGGTAATCACAATACTTTGTTTTGCGTTCTTATTTTGCTTTGATGATGTCTTGTGGTTGGGCTTAGAAGTGAGTAAATAATCCGATCAATTCACCTAAATTGAGAAATCTAATTCGATTTGATTCATCGGATTCGGGGATTGGATTGATAAATTCTATAGTCGGATCGGATTCGGATTGAAAATTATACAATTCGTTCGGATTCATTGATAGATTTTATAATCCGTTGTATTCGATCTGGACCGAATTATTATTAAATTATAAATAAATACATATTTTACTTTATAATATGTTATATTTAAATATTATGCATATCATAATTATATTAAATTATTATTTTAGCTTAAAAATAAATATAAATGTTTATAATAATTTAATAATTGTATAGACATATTTCTTATTCTTTTGATTTTTTTTAATTATGGTTATAAATAACAATATTTGTTAGAAAAATATCAATTTAAAGTTTAAATTTGTATAGGTTATGTTTTATATATGACAATAATTCTAAAATAAATTTTAATATTAATCTGATTTTATCCGATCGAAAAAAATCTGATATGTTTGGATTCGGATTGATTATATCATCGGATTAGCTTTGGATTGAAAATCTTCAAATCCGTTTAGATCTGGTTGAATCGGATTGGCCAAAAACAGGTAGTTTTGATCCACTACTCACCCGTAGTTGGGCAATTATATTTGTCATGCAATGACTGTATGAAAGCATAAAATGCATTTCAAAGAGCCAAGGAAGGATTTATTAATGATATGATCATTCTCTATACCCTTCCTTGTTGGCTAATATTATGAAAAATCTTTGGTATAGGTTTAGCTCTGATCCTGAAACATCCATGGGCCTAGTGCAGCATGAAGGTGGGCCATGTGGCGTCTTAGCAGCCATTCAAGTAATTTTCTAATTTCTTAACATATTGATATCATAAAGTGTGTACGTGTAACCTGCAGTAGTGAATAGTTTTTAGCTGTGGATTGTTTCATGCTCTTGATGGATTCTGTTGTGCAACATATTGCAAATGCACTGAAGTCAAGTAACTTTCTTTGGTCATAGCCAGCAAAATGCACATTTATATTTAGACAAAGTGGTTTAAATCTTTAACTGTTGTAATTCGTAAATGTGATCAATGTTGAGTTCATCACAAAATTAAAGAAATTTACAAAACGTGTTGGAATCTCTAGCAAATATTAGTTCTCTCTAATTGTGCATAAGCTTCTGTTCAATTTTAACTTGGATGAAGATTCAATGTCCTTCAGCAGGAAGCTGAACATTTATTTCTGCAGTGCCTTTTAAATTGAGTCTAATCTCATTAAAGACATATTTCGTTGAGAAGCATTTTTTTTTCCAATTTAAAGGAACAGACTGTACTTCACTCTCAGGATATCATAAACAAATACAAATGTTAATTTTCTTAGTGATCATTAATAGTTGGTGCCAGATGGCTCTCACTAGATCGCTATTCACAACCTGCAGAAAGGGGGAAAAACAAAAGGTTGTGTTAAGAACTTGACTGTTATCTAAATTAAAGCCTCTTACTGCAGTTGTATATGCTTTTTTATAGTGGTGAATGTATTATACGCAGTTATAAATAGTTTGCATGAAAGTTTTTGTGGAAACATAATACTTTTTTTTCATTTTGTTTCCTTCAAAGGCACATGTCATAACTCTTAATTGAGATGTCAGCTATTTTTTTGGAGATTCTCCATTTGTGAGCATAACTTGTAATTTATGGTGAGCATTTCCCATTTTTGAGCAGGCATTTGTTCTCAAGTACCTCCTATTCTTCCCAGAAGAAATAGGTAGAACGACACCAAATTTGGGAAGGATCTTACCAAAACATCAATATGTTGCATCAGATAATTTTACTTCTCTTACTGAGAACACAAAGGCAAGGTGATTATTCAATGGCACGTTAAATTTTACTAGTGCTTGAATTTGTTTGCAACAAATTTGTTAGTTGATATTGTTTTTCTTGCCCTTGTGGTGGTCTGGTGTCCGATAATAAATTTTTGGTTAAACTTTTCCTAAGGTCCCCAAACTTATAACTTCGTTCATTTATGTCCTAAACTTACATAAGTTATGGTTTCATCCCAAACTTTTTAAAAGGGAAAATATCACTAACACCCTTGAGGTTTATTAATATATCAGACTATCATTGATATCCCAGATTTCAAAATAATATCTTCAAATTCCATTCTGTTATTGGTTAGCTTTCAAAGTTAATTTAATAAGGATATTTTTTTGTAACTTCACGTGCTTTCCATATTCAAAAAAATATCAAAAATTAAACAAATAAAAGAAAAGGGTTAAATTTTTTAAAAGAAAACTACGCCAAAAAACCCACTTTCCCAAGACCTTCTCGATCTGTGAATGAAAATAATGCTCATCTTCTCTCCTTCATCTTGATCTCTCAAGTTTCTCTCTATCCCTCTCAGTTTGTAACTCTCTTCCTAATCTCTCTTCCTCTATAACCTTCCAAATACTTCCTTGTTGTCCTCCTCCCTATCTATCTCCTCCCACTTTTGCTTGCTACCCCAATCAATGTTGTTGTTTCTTGTGATATTTTTGTCATGAAAGGTGGTCTTCTACCAATTCACAATCGGTAAGCTCTCTTACAAGTTCTTGAAACTCAAATTGAATAGGTTACCTCCAGTGGTGTTGTTTTATTTTGGGAGCTTCCGTTTGGGTTGAATTAGCAATCAAATTGGAGCTTTTGCTGCTATTTATTTAAGTATTTGGATTAATTAAATTTACCCATTTAAGCTTCTTTGTATTGGGGGTTTGAAAAACCAAATTCACAGTGTTATTTTCTCATTCTTTAGATAATATTAAAGGGACATTATTCATTCAAAGTTATTTTATTATTATTTATCTGCCCTTCCACTCCTATCAACTATCTGCTAGGCTGCTATTGTGTGATGGCTAGAAAAGAAGTAAAGAGATATGGAAGTAAGGGGTTTCTGATCTTGAAAACCTTTGTTGTTTTAGCTCGTATATGAGTTTTGTTGATTATAAAAAGTTATTAACTAGACTGTTATTTTGACCTTGCATTGAAATATTTCTTCTTAGATTGCATCAAAGTTACTCAAAAGAGAAAGGAGAAAAACAAAGAGGAAGAAGACGTCATCACTTCTCCACATTGTCAATTTTTTAGGGGATAAATTGTGCTTTATTTTCATTTAAATTATGTTTAGCTTCTTCTTTTTCTCTCTTTTTTTTTTCTTTTCTTTTTTCTTTTTTTAATATAACTTATCATATTCATTTTCTTTATTTTATTATTCTCCTTTAGAGTTAGGATTTCATTGTAATTAAACTATACCTTAGGGTATGTGTTTGATAGAAAGTATAAACTGTGGGAGTTCAATGGTATTATGACAAACCTCAGAGATGTATGTGATATTTTCCCCAAGAACAAAACTTTAAATCTTAGAAATGTCCATAGTTTGTCTAATTATAAAGCTAATAGTTGGTTTAGAAGATCCTCCCTTTCCCAGCAATTTGTATCTTGCTGAAATTATGTGACATTCAGCTGAAACTTAATTTTGTACTTTCTACAATGCTGTAATATTTCTCCAAGGAAAGTGATGACTAAGTCCTATGCTTGTGAAATTGTTGTCCAGATCTCTGATAAAAAGTATGGGTGAGATATTGTTTGTATGTGGAAGTAATAGAAGAGCTGTTATTGCAACTTTAAGCATTTTTGGACTGGACATTGAGGGATCTAGAGGCAGCCTGAAGGATGAGGTAGGCTGATTTATTGGATGATATTTACTGCAGTTCTCCTCCATATGGATGGAAATTATTTATTTTATTGATTTTGCTACATTATAACTGCATTTTTATTATGCTGAGATTCTTGGAGTTTCTATGTTTGTGACCATTGTAAAATTTGTACAGGTTATATCAAGATCACTTGAAGGTCTTTCAATAGAATCAGCTTCGGACATGCAGAAGGTGTTGAGAATTAACACTTACACAACCCAAGCAAGTGCATTTCAGAGGCTTGAAGCAATGGTTCCTGTTTTCCAAAGTCGTATTGGGGCATTGTTGTTTCTTCTTTCTGCTTTACTTTCTAGAGGGCTGGTACGCATGCTCCCTTGCATTTAGCAGTATTCTTTCAGGAGTAACAATAGTTCTCTTTTGAATTTTAGCCACGTATTTTTGTTTGTTAATTTTTGTAATGGTTGTAGATCTACTGGATAATGAGTAGATGAATCATTAGCTCACAATAATGAGGCAGGTGGAGCATTCTTTTTTTCTTTTTTGAGGTTTGAACATGAGCCTTAAAGATGAGGCATTTTAAACGCATAAGCTCAGTTGATTGGAAATTCAGAAAGTGACCACATAATTTAGTCAAGTTCCAAACTAATTTCTACTGCAATGTAGTGCATCAAACCTCTACTGCGTAGATAAGGACTGTTTGAAGATCACACTATGGAGAAATTAAACCCTGTGTTCCTTTCAGTTTCTCTAATGGTGCTTTCCTCTGGCTTTTGGGTACAGACCCAAAAATCTAAGAGTAGGCTGCAGTAGCTCTGATAACTTTTACTACGGTGCTCTATTTGGATCCTTGAGGCTTTTAAAATTTTAGGATACTTATACATTCCAAGAAGTACATTAGACTATGACATCTTTCTTTCTCTATCTTTTTTTTTAATCATTTGGTAAATACTTTCTTTGGTTAAGCTTTAAAGCAAGACACGAAATCCATTTCTTAGATGGGAAATGCAAGAGAATTCTCAAGATGAGAAACTTATTATGTATTTATCTATTTTTTAAACCTATAAACCATTAAATGGCTGTAGAAGATCAAATCTTTTGTTGGAAATCTTGATAAGCTCTTCTTTTGGTGCTTGGTGCTTTTTTAAATTTGTTTGCATGATGCATGCTCATTGCTGATGGTTCTTTTTGACTGATTGATTCATAACATATATCCAAAGTTCCACACAATGATAGCAATAGTACATGGAGAGTCAATTGCCAAGAAATGACTAGTCTAGGGGGGTTGAAGTATATTGGAATATCTTTTGTTGACAGTAGCTTGGCATGTTGTTGGAGAATTTTCAGAAGATTCATGTATTTATTTTCTTGGATTTCATGATATTGTGGGGGTAAATTGGCTCATTTTTCTATTATCAAGTAGCAGCTTTGGATATCTGTGTTGCCTCGATTGCTATTAATTGGAAAAGTTTGTCTATCTCAAATGATGTGGCAGTGTTATTAGTGAAAACAATGAGGTTCATAGTTTTGATTGTGATAATTGTGATGTATAACAGTGCTCTTATTAATTAGATAAAGCTTTGCATTTCCTAGGACTCTGTTCAAGCAGATAGGGATGATCCCAGCATGCCTCTTGTCACTGCACCATTTGGGCATGCCTCACAGGTATGTTGGAAGATACAAATAAATAAAACATCTGGTTATCTTCTTGTTTACGTAATGGTTGGTTTGATGTTATTCCCTGCGGTTGTCAGCATTTTTAATTTTGAGTTTGTTCTTGTTTTCTGTGACAGGAAATTGTCAATTTATTGCTCTGTGGGGAGGCCGTCCCAAATGTATTTGATGGAAGGATGGATTTAGGTGGAGGCATGTCTTTAAAGGGCGTTTCCAGAACTGTGGAAGTTGGATTCCTCACTTTGCTTGAATCCTTGAATTTCTGTAAAGTTGGTCAATATCTCAAACGACCAAAATGGCCAATATGGGTTGTTGGGAGTGAGTCCCATTATACAGTCTTATTTTCTCTTGATACCTCTGTTCAAGATGAGAATGAACTGGAAGAAAGAGAATCACAGATTCGGAAAGCTTTTGATGCACATGATCAGAGTGGAGGCGGTGGTTTCATCAGTGTTGAAGGGTTTCATCAAGTCCTCAAGGAAACAAATATAAGACTTCCACCCGAGAAGGTTGACCACCTGTGCAGCACTGGTTTTATTGTATGGAGTGAGTTTTGGCAGGTCATCTTAGATTTGGATAAGAGTCTAGGAGGTCTGAAGGATTCAACTGGTTTGATGGGTAAGAAAGTATTTGATCTTTACCATTTTAATGGCATTGCAAAATCAGATCTCAATGGAAGTCAAGTAACATCTGGAGGTGAAACTCCAGTTCAAAGACCCAGACTCACTAAATTGAGTGTCTCAGTCCCGCCAAGGTGGACTCCCGAGGAGTATATGACAGATGTGGCATTGTCTTCTAGTAGTGGCGTAACCGAATCCAGAGGGAAAGATACTGAAGTTACCAAACCTGAGCCCATGCAGCATGCACCGTTAGTTGACTGCATAAGAACACGTTGGCCTCGTGCTGTTTGCAATTGGGTTGGCGATCTTCCTAGCATTGTCTGAAATATGGGTTGCTCGGTATTTACTTGAGTTCATTGTGGGAAGTAAGTAGGGGATTGAAGAAATGTAAGGTTTGAGGCAAACCAAATGGAGCACCAAAAATGGAATTGGCTGATTAGAAACAAAGCAAGATAAAGATGTAACAGCTTCATTAGTCTCAAACACCATATAGCGTCGGAACCTTTTGCTTATGATGTATTGTAGCTTTAAATTCAATGCTCATTTCAAGATTCAATGTTTGAAGTCGAAGATCATGTTATATTTTTAGTTGTGAAACTAAAGTGTAAAAGTAATTCACATATGTTGGACAGCTGTTGACTAGGGAATTTTTTTAGATGCTGGTGACTAATAAAACACCGAGTGTGCTTATCCATTGGAATTATTGTAATGGTAAAATTTTCAGCTATTGTGTAATGTGGCCCTAACTCTTTACTATATAAACCTTTGTGTTCTATTGACGTGGGGACTTCTCATTGTTTGCCTTACCTTCATCCGGTCATTACCTTAGTTAGGCATTAAATCTCATAATTATATTTCTCTCTCCAACCGTGGGCTCTTTTATCTCTTTAGTTCTCTCTTTGTTTGTCACTGTCTAATGTGGCCCTAACTCTTTGTTCCATCTCTAGTCTTCTCTCTCTCTCTCTCTCCCCCTTGGCTATTGAAGAAATCAAAAAATACAGATGCATTTGCATATTCTTCATCATATTTGCTCATTGTGGTGATCTTCATGATGTTCTAGCTTTGTTTGATTATGCATTTGCATATTCTTTATCATGTTCTCTTCTCAAGTATTAAAAGAAATTAAAGGAAAAACACTTTATAAATGAATATAGGGAATTTCTTTTTTCACTTTCCAGTGATTTGGCAAATTATTTATGTTATTTTTTCATCCATAAGTATAGGGACAGTGATAACCAAGAGAAGGGGTGTGGATCTTAAGTTTTTCAAATTTTCTATTAAATTTTACTCAACTTTTAATTTCAATCATTAAAAATTAATCTAATGGCTTTTGAAATGTTTGTATTATGAAGTAAATATTTTTAAAAAGTTGACATAGATCAGTACACTTTTGTGCTTAGCAGAGCATCCAACCCCAATAAAGCAGACGAAAAGCAGATCGTTTGAAATAAAAATGTAAATATAAAATTATCTTTGATAAAATAAATTAATGACGTGGAGTCTTTATATTCATTAGATCTTAGTTGAAATAGAATATACGGCTCCTATTAAAAGTTATGCAAAGTACATCGGAGAATTAGGCACTCAGGGGATCCGAGTCCAAATAAGTTAACCTAACTACGATTAAAACACAATGCATATTAAACACATTCTTTAAAAAAATATATCATATATTTATTCCTAATATTCTAAAAAAAGATAAAGAGATTCTGAATGATTGTGTTCTTTAAAAAGTAACGACAAATATAAAAATTCATTTAGAATAAAAATTGATTTAAATTATTATTAATGTTTATATTCATTCGGTAATTATCTAAAAAAGATTGAAATAAGATAAACTAAACTAGGAACAATAATATAGTGTTCTAAAAATATAAGTACTTATTTTTATCATTTAAAAATATTAATACTAATTACTAAACATCGGTACAGTTGGGTTTAACCGAAACAAAAACAAACTAAATGATATTAATTGAAAATTTTAAGGTAAAAAAAATAAAAAAATAAAAAATAAGAGTTTTTTTTATCAAAGAAAGAGTAAAAACTCTCTATCCCATATATAGTCATTTTTATTTAATAAACATAGATTATATTTAAATTTTAATCTATCTTCGTTTTTATTACGTATAAATTAACATTTAAGAACGATTTTAGATATATCTTGTTATATTTGATTTGTATTGTTAATAGATTTATATCTAAATTTTACAATTTAAAACATAAATATATGAAAGGTATGAATGATAAAATTGGATTAAATATATCATATTATAAAGAATCGTATATATTAGAACTCAAAAAACCAAAAAATAAATTTTGAATCATATTACGCTGATTTTTATTGAATTTTATTATAATTTAATATATTTTTATTTTATTAATTTAATTATTTTTGTCCTTTTTATTTGAATAAATACATTAAAATTTTGTTTAAAATTTTTCGATTTTTTAATTATCAAAATGATCCAAACCAAATAACATTGAAAACTGTAATTTCAGTTTAATTTCATTTGATTTATCAATTATTTTTTTATTTATTAATATTTTATTTTTAAAAATTATATGGAACAAAAATTTGACTTAAATAAATCAAATTATAGTATATCAATCAATAATGTATGAAAAATACTTCCTATCGATCTTTTATGTTTATTTTACATTATTCTAAAAGTGAACACAAGCTAGATATCAATCATACCTAGGTATATGTATAGCTTAAATTCTATGCTTTGATTTTTAAGCTACTAATAATAATATGATCAATTACAAAGACCTCTTTTTAAGTTTACAAAAATAAAAAAAAAGATCATTCAAATTTAGAAAAGAAACACAATTACATCACTTACGAGGATGTGTTTGAAAACAAAATAATAAAATCAAAATATATAAAGAACGATAATGTTGGAAAAGATAACAAATTTAATAATAATAATAGCCAAATAAAAAATTATAATGTTCATTATATTTAACTTTCTCCACTCTTATGTAATTAAAACGAGCTAACAAAATATATAATATCTTATACTATATATTGAATAATAAATGAAAATACGAAACAATCTTTCAAAAATGTAACTTATATTCTCTTAAATTTTTATCTCAAGAAAATATATATCTCATATATAATGAGGATTTTTTTCGATCTCTCAAGAACTTAAGCTTGGTTTCTCTCATTCCATATATATATATATATAGGAATGATTATAAAATTTCTTAAGAACCCTTTTTATAAATTTAATTTTTATTAATATTATAAATACTTACCATCAATTGAGAAGAAAAAACATCTCCTTGTTTTTTCTCTTGCTTTCTCCTCACATAAGTTATTTTATTTTTCTTTCATTTCCTCTTATCACTTCCACAAAAGGAGGGATGATCTTTTTCAATCTCCCTCTCACGACTTATGTAAAGGACTCCATCATGCTTGTTATTTTCCAACATAGTTTAAACTTGTCCTTAACTAAGAACTTGGTCACCATATCTAAGCTATTATCTTCAATATGGTTCTTCTCAAGTTGTAGCAATTTAGATTCCAACATATCATGTGTTTAGTGATATTTAACATTAATATGTTTCAACCTCGAGGGGTAACTCGAATTCTTGCTTAAGTAGATAGTAATTTGACTATCACAATTCAAAACATATTTTTGTTATTGCTATCCAAATTCTTGTAAGGATCTTTTCATCAAGAGAATTTCTTTACATGCTTTAATAGTTACAATAAACTCTATTTTTATAGTTGACAAAGTGATACACTTATGTAGCTTTGATTTCCATGAGAAAACTCCTTATGAAAAAGTAATTAGTTATCCAAAAGTAAACTTTCTAAAATCAATATCTTTAGTCATATATGCATTTGTGTATTCAATCAATTCATGGTTTACCACTTCCAAAACATAAACTCATTTTAGAAGTACCCCTAAGATATCTTAGAATCCATTTCACTACATCTTATTATTCCTTGCTTAAATTGGAAAAGTATCTTCTAACAACAAAAACTACATGCATTATGTCTGATTTTTTACACACCATAACATACATTAGGCTACCAATGGTTGAGGAATATGGCACCACAATCATTTCTTCTTCTTTCCTTCTCACTTGTAGGGCTTTACTTTGAGCTCAATATGAAGCGACTAGCAAGTGGAGTAGAAATTGGCCTTGCTTTGTCTATGTTAAACACACCAATACCTTATTGATATACTTTTCTTATGATGGCCATAACTTCTATTTCTATCAATAATTGTTTACAAATTCCAATTATTTCATGGAAAAAGACTTACTAAATTCTTTCTTTAGCTTACTAATCTTGTTACTTAAGCTAATCTTGTCACTATTTGGCATTACAATCAAAATATCACCAACATAAAGAATAAGAGTGATAAATTCACCACCACTAGATCTTTTTACAAATACACAATGGTCAGACATTGTTTTTCGATATCTATGCTCAATCATGAAGGATTCAAACTTCTTTTGTCATTTTTATGGTGCTTGTCTTAGTCTATATAGACTCTTCATCAGTCGACATATCAAATGTTCTTTGCCTTTGACCCCCTTCTGATTGCTCCATGTAGATCTCTTCTTATAGATTACCACGAAGAAAAATAGTCTTTACATCTAGTTGTTCAACTTCTAGATTCAAACTTGTAGCCAAACCAAGTACTATATTGAAGGTGACATCTTCACCATAAGTGAGAAAATTTTGTCAAAGTTAATTCATTTTTTACAACTGAATCCTTTAATGACTAACCTTGCCTTGTATCTAGGTCATGAGCCATTTTATTCAGTTTTCAATCTATACACCCATTTTATTCTTAGTTCCTTTCTACCTTTTGTTTGTGCCACCAAATCGTACGTGTAGTTCCCATGCAAGGATTTCATTTATCTTGCATGGCTTTCAATTACTTCCTATTGTACTCATTTGTCAAAGCTTCTTCATAGCATTCTAGTTCTCCTTCGTTAGTGAGCAACATAAACTCAATTGGATAGTATATCATATGAAGTTTGGGTATCCTGGTTGATCTTCTTAGATTAGATCCAACAAAGGGTTCCTAAAGAGTTGGTGTTTCTTGATCGTTATCATCATCTTAGTCATCAATAGTACTATTACGTTTAAAATCTTCAACTACATCCTCAATCAGGTCATCACCAATTGAATGATCATTTACTGAATCTCCAACATCTTCTATTCAATCTCTCTCATTATCTTACTTTATGAGAGGAAGCACTGGATCCAAGTTGACTGTATCATCTTTTGGGCAATCAAGTTTTTCACCACTTTAAATATCTTCAATAGTTTAATCTTAAAAGAATACAATATCTCTACTTTTGATAATATTTCTTTTGATAGGATCCCATAGCTTATACCTAAAGCATATCCCAAGAAGATGCATTCCTTCAACTTGAAGTTAAGCTTTGATATCTCATCTTTTAGAATATGAAAAACACTCTACAATGAACACCTTTAGATGGTTGTAGGATACATTTTTGCCTTTTCAAAACTTGTTTGGAACATCACCATTCAATGGATCTAATGGAGAGAGATTTATCAAATCAACTGCATTTAAGAGAGCTTCTCCCTAAAAGATCTTGGGTAACTTAGCATGAGATAAAATTGGTCTCACTCTTTTAATAGTTCTATTCATTCTCTCAGCTTTGCCATTATACTGAGGAGCTTTTAGAATTGTTCTTTTTTGCTTGATTTCATTTCTTATGCTTTAATGCTTGAAAGATCCCATGTATTCTTCCCCATTATCTATGAGGATACACTTCAAAGGTATGCCAGTCTCTCATTCAACACTAGCATGAAGCTACTTGAATACATTAAACACTTGATCTTTAGTCTTAAGTGCATAGGCCCAAATCTTCTTAGAATGATCATCAATAAAGGTAACCAAATATATTGGTGTAATCATCATCATTGAGTAGTCCATGAATATCAAATTCAGATGCTTGTCTAGAACATATCTTACATCCTTAAGAATCATGCGACAAATTGTGTTGGTTTCAAGGGAAATACCTCTTTCTCCTATGATCTTGGACATTTTATCATTTCTCATCCTAGCATTACTATAGTCTCCATTGGTATAGGATGCAAAGAAGTCCTTGCAAAGAAGTCTCTTTGTAAGGTTACATGATATGATGCACTGGAATCAATAATCAAACATGTATATTGGGACACTAAATTAACAACGTTATCATTGCAAATAAAAATCACCTCATGCTTCACCACTTCCTTGCTCTATTTTGAGTTGTTTATATTCTCTTTTCATATGGCCCTTTTTGCCACAATGATAAAATTTTATGTCACTCCTCATTCTATCTTACCTCTGAACCTATCTCTTGACTTGTCCCTATTGTGGAATTTTTTATTACTACTTCTCCCATGTCACTTTGCAACAAGTGCCTCAGGCTCCATTGATATTCCTTGATCCTTCTTCCTTTATTTTTCATTGAACATGCTATCTTTTGCTATATCTAATTAAGAACACTTTGAGGAGTTAAATTACTTAATGATACCACCAATGTATTTCAGCTATCTAGTAAAGAGCTAAGTAACAATAATACCTGTAATTCATCATCAAGTACTATTTTCATAATTGTCAATTGGTTCATCAATTCTTGGTAGTTATTTGAATTTATAGGAACACTTTGATTATCTTTGTACTTTAAGTTAACTAGTCATTGGATAAGAGAAGCTTTATTCCGAGTAATCTTTCTCTCGTATATAGACTCCAACTTTGTCTATAATGAGTAGGAAATAATTTCTTGTACTACATGATGAAATATGATTTGATCAATCTATTGTCAAATTTGTCTAACAGTCTTTTTATTCATTAAGATACAAGCATCACTTGATTTTCCTTCTAGCTTTACTCCTTCATTTAGAAGCGGTTCATACAAATTTTTGTAATAAAGAATATCCTCATTCTTTGACTTCCAAATAGAATAATTTAATATCTTTAATTTAATCATTGTTACAGACGAAGTTGATGCTGTCTCTTCCATTTTGAAAAATACATAAGATTGTAATATTAATAATTAGTCAATGTGACTCTAAAACCACTCGTCATGGAGGCTATTGATGAAGCAGAACCGGTATCGCCGATCCTACCAATACTTTGGTTTTCTATTTATAAAATTCTCGCAAGTGCACAAATCATTTCGTAAAAAATGATAAGTATACTTCCAAGGTCGATCTAAGGAAGGAATATATGTGGTTTTTAATTTATTATTCAAACTTTTAATAACAAAATTAAATCATAAACATCCTGTCACGATATTTGGGTTTTTGTGTTTTTTAATCTAAGAACATAAAAATTAGCATAGATACATATTCAATAAACATTGATGCAAATTTTATTATTTATAATAATGGAATATTTATGGATATAATAACTAAGTAATTATACTTGCTCATATTATTTAGGTTATTAAAGATATGAATTGATATTTAATGATTTTCCCTTTTCTGTATGAATACCGCCTTTGGTGCGGTTAAATATTCTTTGTTAACTAAACAAATCAATTAACACCTATGAGTGGGGTTGATAACTAATTTGGTTAATTAAATTAATTTCTATTTCTAAGAGATTGAAAATGAACCATTTAAATGCCACCTTTGGTGGGGTTAGACAATTTAAACTTTATTCAAGGTGTCCAAATTAAACATAAGAATTTAGTTATCTGAGTACTAACTTTCAAGTTTTAAAACCACTACTCAAAACATGTTGTCAATACATTTTCAGATAATAATTCTTATAAAAACTTTTGAAATAGAGCTTCATTCTAACTACCGGGCGATTGTACCAACAAATAAAAGAGCACTACTCTAAATCAGACCGGATAACTAAACCTTAAAATCTAATTTTTAGATTTAAGTTTGTAATGAAAAATAATATATTTCTCTCTAACATTTTTAATATAAAATCTTGAATAAAAATAAAATCAATTCATTTTAGAGATTTTTACCTATTTAATATTTCGCAAGCATAACAACGTTATTATTATATCATGTTTACAAACAGCCATCAAAGTTAAATTTAATCACAGACAAATTAAATATAACATGTAAGAATAAAGCATAAAAAAATAAATGCAAAGAAAATAAATTCCTTACAGTACTTTGATGCTATTCCTATTGTTGGAAAACCTCCAAACGGAATTTTCACTCTCATTTATTAAATCAAAAAACAAATAAATTACAAAAATATAATTATTTTTTCTCAAAAAGAGAAGAACTCTAAAACTAAGAAAAACTAAAAAAACTAAAAAAGCTAAGAAATGAGAGAAAGAAAGAGAAGATGTGTTTTTATGTGTGGTATGAAGTGAAGAGAATGAGGGTATTTATAGGTAAGGATGAGAAGAAAAAGTCGGTGAAAAAATGATAAAAAATGGTGGAAATGCGGAGTAGTGAATGATGATGTCATTTGATGACGTCAGTATGACGTAGAAGCGGCAGCGGATTAGAACCTGAGATGGGCAGCGGCGCTGTGACGAAACAAGAACGCATAGGCACCTTGTAGCGCTGGAGACGATTACGTCTTGATTTCCTCCTTTTTGACATTTTTGACATTTTTGTCTAATTTTTTCATATTTGTTCACGTTTTTTCATTTATTTATTAATATATTTGTGATGTATTGCCTCCAGTATTCCTCTTTGAGTCTTTAAGTTACGTTTTTAAGCGAAAATACCTGAAAAATAATAAAAATACCTGTAATTTCGAAAAAGATAAATTTATATAAATATATGATAAAATCATATAAATATATATATTTTTAATCTATTAATATACATAAAATCATGATAATTTTAGTATTTTTTAATCACTCATCATTTATCGATTACAGAGTTATTATGTCCATTACTTATCATAGAAAGGTGTACAGAGTGCCTAAATCAATGAAAGAATACGGCTCCTATCAAAGAAGCCTAAAATGAGAATGAAAAGGGAAGAAAATGTGGAATAATAAAAGCATATATAAAAAATGGAGATAGAGAGAGTGGTAGAAAGAAGAGAATAAAATGATTCTATGAATCAGCATGTGATATTGAGATTACGGTTGGATGGAGAGTGTTTATGTTGGACCAATGCAGATTCTTGGTGACTCAAAACCCAAAAAGACAGGAAGCAAATGGGTTCCTTATTTGGGACATAATTAGATGTTTTCTTATATTGTAAATTAAAAAAAAGTAAAATATGCGATTTCGTCAGAATTACACATTCACAGTTTCGTTACAATGCATGCAAACCACATCATATCCTTTAAACCGTAAAACTGCACCACATCTTATGGTGTGGCGCGGATTGTCAATAGTTGTAATAATGGGTTTGAGGTTGTACATGAAATGTAACTACAACGATGATACAAATTGGTACTATAAATAAATAGTTCTAATTAAAAAATAGGTGAAGGAAGGATAATTTTGCAAAAAAGAATTATGATATAATTTTATGTAATTTTTTGAAGAATTCAGTAACACATTCAAATAAATAAAATGATAACATATATAAACACATATGTGTCGGGGCTTTAATTATATCATAATTAACCACTATATAAAATACATATATTCACATTAATAATCCTTGATTTGGGTCACTATATTTCTAATTATTATGTGCCGTACTATTGATATAAATAAAAAAAACTAATTAACTTTAATTAATGGCCATATATGATTATTTAATTTAAACTCAAACATTTTGTACATTGATATTCATAATTTTTAAAAATAATTATCTATAATCATATAATAAACTATACACGCATCATTATAGCGTATTTATTGCTTAAAATATAACATGGTATACCATAAACACTGACATACTAAAAAACAAAGCATCTTTGCCCAGAGTCAACTCATGGCTACAGCTGCCATAGACTCAAATGCCAAATTAATTAAGAGAAAGGGAACACCAAAAATGTTAAAAAATAGGGTTGAATAAATAATGCCAATGCCATAAGCAATTTATATCAGGTTTATTGTTGGTAGTATTTTTGGGCTTTTGCTGCCCAATAAGGTGTGCATTTAAAAGCATAAATCTTAATTTGATAATTAATTTCTCCTTTTTGTTTTGGCACATCACCTAATTAATATCCAAATATCCATCTGAATTATTAAAATAAAAGATAAATTTCATTAAAATATATCGAAGAATATATCAAGTTCATCAAATTTAAAAGCATAAAGATACTGTAAATTAGAGAGCCATTATAAACTTTCTTCAGCTCTAAGACTTTTCAAGGGTTCTTCATCGGTTCTTTCACATCTTATTTAAAGTATTAGATTGGTAAAATAATTAATATTCTATAATTGTTGGTCTTTGACGATACCTTGAGATCTTCAATATATAAACGATTAAATATCACACCCAAAATACACATATTATACATAGATAGATTTGAAGAACAAAGATGCCAAATTACAAGAAAATATGTTAAATAACGTACCAAAATTTACAAAAAGTAATTAAGCTTGTATCTAGATGACAAACATATTTATTGTGATTATTAAGGATATGTTTAGTGCATCTTGGATTAAATATAATTATATTATATTAAATTATATTGTATTTTAAACTAATTGCAAAATCTACTTAAATAAGAACCATGAATCATCACTTTATTTAATGAATAAATATAATGATTAAAATTTAAAAAAAATTCTTTTGATCAAATTAAGCATAAATGGGATTTGATGAAAACTTATAAAATTAATAATAATTATTTTAATAAAATAATATATATTTAAATTAGTATTTAATTGTTTTATAAAACTTGTTTAAATCAATATTTAATTTATTTATTTTTATATATTTTTACATTTTAAAAATAAAAAATTATTTTTAATTTGATATGAAACAACGAGTATAAATTTTTAAAATTAAAAATTCAGATATGTTAAATAAAATATATAATACAGTTGAAAATTACTGATTCCTTTACAGTGTGATGATATATTCTTTGAGCATAAAGTACGTTCGGTTGCCCAGCTTCATATATTGCTAGAGTTTTAACTGTTATCTATATCACAGTCTCTATGTTGGTGTCTCTATGAACAAGTTAAAGCTTGGCTGTATTTAACAGGTTTACATCCTAGTTTCTATTGTATTTACGATTTTAATTCATCTCACACGTTGATGTGTATCATCAATGTAATCAACACTTACTCATATAAATATCCTATATATATATATATATGATAATAGTCTTGAACCATACACAGGTTATAACATTTATTTCATCTCATTTTTTTCTCCCTGTAAAATTGGAATTACCTATTGTAAGGCTCCAAATTAAAGGCTAGTACCATTAAATTTTGACACCTTTCATTAAAAGAATTTATCAAGTGTTTAGAGAGAAATTTAAGTGAGTTAAGAATGGATACAAATAACAATAATGCTTGGGTAGAGCTCGAGGTCAAATCTAATGTCATATAATAACTACTCGAGGTAATGAGATACTTGGAGGAAATGAGAAGGAAGAATGGAGAATTGCAAATGCAAGGGAACACACATAACAATAACTATAAACTTTTAAGAAATGTGGAGGTATCAAGAGAGGTAAAATATAAGCTGATCATCTTGGTCACGTACCAGAGAGAGTATTCGCACTAAAACATAAGTTGATCACTTTGGTCAGGAACCAGATAAAGCGCTCACGATAAAGTAAGAGTTGATCACCTTGATCATGTACCAAGTAGATCACTCGTGCTAAAACAAAAAATTGATCATCTAGTTAGGAAATAAATAGAGAACTTTAGCTAAAACATGATATGATTACCTCAGTTAGGAACTATGTAGAGTGCTCGCACTAAAACATGAGCTAGCCACCTTGTTAAGGAATGAGGTAGAGCACTCATAATAGAGTAAGAGCTAATAACCTCGATCACATACCAGGTAGAATGCTTGTGCTAAAACACGAGCTAATCACTTACGTTAAGAACCAGGTAGAGTGTTTATGATAAAGTATTTGCTAATCATCTTGGTCAATATCGGGTAGAGTGTTTGCACTAAAACATGAGTCGATCACCTTGGTAAGGAACCAGATAGAGTGTTTATGCTAAATTATGAGCTGATCACCTTGGTCAGGAATTAGGTAGACCCCTGGCAATAAAGTATAAGTTAATCACACTGATAATGTTCCAGGTAGAGCAATCATGCTAAAACATAAAATGATCACCTTGGTCACATACTAGGTAGAGTGCTCAAGTAAAATATGAGTTGATCACCTTGATCACATACCAGTTAGAGCGTTCAAGTTAAAGTATGATTTGATCACTTTGGTCACATGCCAAGTAGAGTACGCACACTAAAAATTGAGTTGTTCCCATCGATAAGAAACTAGATAGAATACTCATGCTAAAGTATAAGAGGATCACCTCGATCACATACCAAGTAGAATGCTCATCCTAAAACACGTGTTACTTACCTTGGTACGGAACTAAGTAGAGTGCTCGAGCTAAAGTATGATATTATCACTTCGGTCACATGCCAGGTAGAGCACTCATGCTAACATACTAGAACTAAATGTTGTATGATTTCTAGTGCAACCCTCTATATGTGATTTAAAAATAAAAATTTGAATGGTTATAGAATAATTAATGAGAAATTTAAAAATAATACTAATATTTATTACAAGTAATAATTACTCTTTCACCCTAGTCTTTTCCCCAGCTAAAAGAATAGGGATACTTGATGATGTTTGAACATTAGATATAACCTAACATTAGGTATGAATTGACATCATGTATGATCTAGAGTAAGAATTGACCAACTAAATTGGCTTTTACGTGAAAGTGCACGCTAAGAGCTTTACAACTTACTATTGGCCTAAAATGGTATTCTCGAAAGATGTAAAACATGAGTTGATCGTCTTGGTTAAGAACCAGACAAAATGATTGGACTTCACCTTTTGCCTTGAAAAGATGGTATGTCCACCTCTATACTAAAAGGGTAATCTCAAAAGAAGTAAACCTTAAGTTGATCACATCAATGGTTTAAAAAATCTTAAATACACATGATCTATTTGAGTATGTGTAAACTTTGAATGTAATGATATCATACTAATCAAAAAGGTTTTGTACACAAATTATGAATTACAAAATTTTATTACCTTTTCCTTGGGAAGATGATACAAATAGTTATAAAATACTAGCAGTAGAGCAATAAAACAACCAATATGCGTAAAATAAAACCAAATTAAACCCCTAAGTTATGTTTTCTCTACAAAATGAAATAATTTTCATTCAAGATGAGGTCTTAATGAGCAAAACAATAGCTCAACAATTAGTTATTCTCATCTATGCATGTCAGATGAGCAGCTTGACTTGAGAAAAATTTTAATGGGCAAAGCATCAGCTCAATAATTGGCAATGCATGTGTTTCTCTCTTGCAGGTCTTGCTCACACATTAAGACCATACTACTCAGATGAATGTTTATTACATCTCCCATAACCTTCACAATTTGTGGTATCTCGTCACCTTGAGTCATACAATAACTACGTTGGTCAACCATTATAAAGTCAAGCCATTATTATCCGACATGGGGTCATAATACATCTTTAACTTAAAAGATTGAAGAAAAATGACAAATAATGAGTAAAGTTTAGAGAATATTTTTCCTAAACAATGGATGAGCATCTAAAAACTCAGTCACTTATTATATGGAATCACAATCCCTTTCCTCCAAGTAAGTGACAAATGTGGTCATCATTGAGAGTATTTTTGAAATTTTGAAATAAAAGCGGGAACAATTACAAGAGGAAGGTGATTCATTGACCGTTCACTTGTTAAACATTTTTTACTCTTTTACCTGATCTTAGAATCTGAGTTAAAAGAGTAAAATAATTTGATATTCGAACATAAAGTATGACTTATTGTCTGATGTCATATATTTCCTATTAACCGTTTTCTATATCACAATCTGCACGCCATGTCTCTATGCACGTGCTAAAGGTCAAATCTAATTAGTAGGCTTGTGTTTTATTGTTGTTAATAATTAGCACTTGCGGAAGCGAATATCAGGTCCAATTTTGGTTTGCACAAATTAATAATAATGGGTAACGGCAAAAGTAATACGCAATAAGAAATAAGAAATTAAATGACACACAATGATTTAAGTGGTTCAACTTTTCAATGTGAAAAGTCTACTCCACTGACGACGGCACACCGAGGAAAATCCACTAATAATCAAAATGGAGATACAAACACCAATTCCAGATAGCTTCACAAATTATACTAAAATCCAAAAAAAAATCAACCCACAAAATATCCCCTCTAAATTTACTGGTAATATATATATAGCAAGATAAATTAACAAACTTGCTATTAAATTAAATATTACCATACAAATGGGAGAAAATCCACCAATGGAAACAATAATGGACAGCTTGTCTTTTAGGGATTGAAGGAAATGATATGGCCGATCAAGAAATCAAGAAGAAAAAAAAACTGAAGAAGCAAATATATTTCCTCTACTCTGCTCACTGCTTTCTCACCTTTCTCTATTTCTTTCTACGGATGCTTTTTTATTCACCCAGCAAGAGAAAATATATATATCACAAGAGTAAGGGTTTTAATATGGGCTTTGGGCTCAATTTTATTGGTTATTTGTTTTGGGCCAAATTATTTAACAAATCTCCACCTTGGCTCAAAACAGAAAACAAGTTCTTTAAATGAAATTCCTCGGATTATCAAATAACCGTCGTCCAAAATCCCGAAGGGTGATTATCTTCTACAAATACCAATCAAGTCCAAACAATGCTTGAACTTGTTAAATGGAACTGGTTTGGTTAACATATCAGCTGGATTCTCTGTAGTGGCTATCTTATTAACAACAATAGCACCCTGGGAGACAATGTCACGAACGAAGTGATATCTGACATCAATGTGTTTGGTTCTTTCATGATACATAGTATTCTTAGTCAAGTGTATCGCACTCTGACTATCACAAAATACAACAGAAGTATCCTGTTGTAAACCCAAATCACAAACCAAACCTCTAAGCCAAATGGCTTCTTTCACTGCCTTCTCTTTGCCATATATTGCCTCGGTCGTGAACAAAACAAGCGATCAGTAAAGTAGCCTTCCGACTAATGGCCTGATGAGAAAGAGTGAAAAGCATAACCTGTCGAGATCTTCTTCTATCCGGATCACCAAGATAATCGAATCCGCATAACCAATAACACTATGACCGGTATTAGAACTTCCATCATATACCAAACCAAAATTAGATGTACCTCTCAAATACCGAAGTATCCATTTCATTTGCTTACAATGACCACCCAGGATTACCCATATATCTCTTGACAACACTAATGTGTGAAATGTGCGGACGAGTACAAACACATAGCGTACATCGAACTCCCAACGGAATTAGCATATAGAACCACGAGACATGTACCGCTCCCTCTTCTTATTTGTGGTGACAAATCCAAAGAAAGCGAAATGCGACTAAATACTTCATGAGTTTAGAATCTTTCATGCCAAAACGTTCAAGAACTTTTCAATATAACTTTTCTCGATCAAATAAAGCTTGCCCGTCATACATCACTGTAAATTTCCATGCCCAAAATTTTCTTATTTGCACCAAAATCTTTCATTTCAAACTACCATTAATTTGAGACTTTAATTTCGAATCTCGGACTTATTCTTAAGCAACAAGCTCATCAACATAAAGCGACAAATAAGCCCGATGAACCATCATGGAATCTTTTATGATAAACACAACTATCATAATCACTCCAGAGTAACCATGATCAACCATAAAAGAATCAAACCGCTATACCACTGCCTTGGAGATTACTTCAGCCCATATAAAGACTTTTTCAATAAACAAACATGATCTTCCTTACCGGAACAACAAACCCCTGCGGTTGATGCATATATATTTGTTCCTCGACTCGCTGTAGTAAGAAGGTTGTCTTGACATCAAGTCGTTCTAATTCCATGTCAAATAATGCAACCATAGCAAGCAACACACGAATAGAGCTATGTTTCACAACGGGGAGAAAATACTTCATTGAAGTCAATACCTTTCTTCGACAATACTTTCTGTGACAACACGTGCCTTGAACCTAGCCGCTTGACCTAAAGTATACCTTCCTTTTTCTTGAAGACCATTTGTTTCCAACAATCTTCCTGCCCTTAGGCGGTTTCACCAATTCCCATGTATGATTCTTATGAAGTGATTCAATCTCTTCATTCATGTAACTTGAACCACAGGACTCATCACAAGTGACAACTTCATGATAACTAGAAGGTTCACCTTGAATACTGCACGCCCTGAGACAATGCAAAAGAAACTAAGTCTGCGTCCGCGTACCTCCTGAGGGCGTCTAATCTCTCTTATTCCTTTACCCCCTTAGCGATCTTGTATGGTTGCTCGGTTGCTCTTCTACATCACGAGTAGAATCGTCTATCTCGTCCACTGAAATGGTTGATCTGAAGTGCCTGTTGTACTTGACTAGGAGCTCCAGCTCTCAAGCTCCACCGCCTGCAAGTGGTCTTTATCTACAACAATAGACTCTTTTTTCTTTTGCAACATAGAAAACTCATCAAACTTAACATCTACTCTAATCAAAAATTTAGGTGACTTAGGTTCGGCACTTGCCATAATGCATGTAACCTTTCACCCCACGAAGGATACCCAGAAATATGCATTTCAATGCCACTAGGCTCAAGTTTACCATCATTAACATGAGCATAGCGGGATAACCAAAAACTTTCAAATCGAATAATTAGCGGAGTATCGAAAGAATACCTCAAGCAATGAGTCTTCAACTCGATTGCGAGTTGATGGAGACCGATTTACCAAATAGCGGGCATGGTTACTGAGCTTCAACCAAAAATATTTATCCAAATCACTTGAAAGAGCATACAACGAGCTCTTTCTAAGGAGAGTCATATTCATACGTTCTGCTACTCCATTTCTTTGTGGTGTATGACGCGTAGTGCGATGTCTCATTATGCCATTCCTTTCCGAGAACTTCATTAAGTGAAAACTATCACAAAATTCCAAACCATTATCAGTTCTCAAATGCTTGATTTTCTTGCTTGTTTGATTTTCTATACAAGCCTTGAATTTCACAAATTTTGAGAATGCGTCATTCTTGTTCTTTAGAAAATACACCCAAACATGACGAGAGAAGTCATCAGTAAAAGTCAACAATATATACAGGCGCGCCTAGACACAACACGAGAAGGACCCCAAAGATTTGAATGAATATAATCAACAATACCTTCGCTTTATGGATGGTCAGATCTTGAACTTGACCTGCGATGCTTTCCGTAGACACAAATGCTACGTAAATCAAGTTTCCAGGTTCGACCCATAAAGCAAATCTCGTTTGATCAAAATAGACATCCTGCCTCACCTACGTATACCCAAGTCGCGTATGCCATAATCGAGTAGTGTCTCGAATCTTGATCGGCGAGGATGAAAGCGATACATTGCCAATAAGTGATTGCTACCGAAGCATATAGAGACCATCGACAATTGCCGCTTTAATAACAATGAGAGCACCGCTTACTAACTTTTAAAACTCCACGCCCATTTCATACTTATAGCGCTTGTGAATCAAGAGTACCCAAAGATATCAAATTCTTTTTCAAATCTGGAACATGGCGAACATCTTTCAAAGTCCTAACAATACCATCATTACATCTTAATTCGGACGGTACCAATACTGATAACCTTGCGGGCATATTGTTTCCCAGTGAATGACAACACCCCCATCAATAGATGATAAGAAGCAAACCAATCTCTGTGAGCACGTATGGTAAGTGCAACCCTAATCAAGAATCCAACATCTCCAGGAGAACCAATAGATCTTGATAGAACATTTTACCATCGGAACGAGAACTATCTCAAGTAACACCGGCATCGTTAGTACCAGGAAAGGCGTTGTACGGATTTTCCTTTACCTTTGAGTTTCGGACAATTTATTTTCCGAGTGCCCTTCCCGATGGCAATAATTGCATTTATCTTTTCTTTTCTAGATTTGGATCTAGACTTGCCTCTATTCTGCTTGTGCCTTTTTCTTGATTTCTACCTCCGACAAATAAACCACTTTGCTATTTTCATTATTGCTTGTAGACACCTTTTTCTTCAACTGAATTCAAAGGCTGCTTTGACATCTTCCAAAGAAATAGTGTCTCGCCCCGTATAGCATAGTATCAACAAAATGCTCAAATGAATGAGGTAAGAACATAATAGAACTAAGGCACGATCCTCGTCATCAATCTTAACACCACCATTTTTAGATCACGAATAATTTTAGTAAATTCATCAAGATGATCGTGCAGCGTGTACCTTCCGACATTGAATGTATACAAACGCCGGCTGAAATATAACCGACCGGTCAAAGACTTTGTCATATACAAATTCTCCAATTTAAGCCATAACAACGAGATTCCCATTATCACCAACCTCGCGTAATACCTCGTGGACAAGGATAAGCTGAATTGAACTCAAAGCATTTTCCATCAATGCATCTTTTTCTTCATCGCTCAATTTTTAAGCAATTTATCCTTGCCTTGAAGTGTCTTAACGAGCCCTTCTTTAACTAATACGGCTTTGCATCTTCATACGCCGTAAACCGAAATCATTTCTACCATTGAATTTCTCAATTTCATATTTTGCCGTGATGATGAAAACCCGATATTAAATAAGCAATGCAATAGAAAATATGAAACCAATTAGATAACCAGAAGCTCAAAATAAATCCAAAAGAGCAAACTTGATCAGTTTCAATAAATACCAGAATAACCCAATAGCTCTGATATCAATTTGTTAAGAATTAGCACTTGCAGAAGCGAATATCAGGTCCAATTTTGGTTTGCACAAATTAATAATAATGGGTAACGGTAAAAGTAATAAGCAATAAGAAATAAGAAATTAAATGGCACACAATAATTTAAGTGGTTCAACTTTTCAATGTGAAAAGTCTACTCCACTGACGACGTCACACCGAGGAAAATCCACTAATAATCAAAATGGAGATACAAACACCAATTCCAGATAGCTTCATAAATTATACTAAAATAAAAAAAAATCAACCCACAAAATATCCCCTCTAAATTTACTGGTAATATATATATAGCAAGATAAATTAACAAACTTGCTATTAAATTAAATATTACCATACAAATGAGAGAAACTCCACCAATGGAAACAATAATGGAAAGCTTGTCTTTTAGGGATTGAAGGAAATGATATGGCCGGTCAAGAAATCAAGAAGAAAAAAAAACTGAAGAAGCAAATATATTTCTCTACACTGCGACTCCTGCCTTTCTGCTCTCTATTTCTTTCTACGGCTGCTTTTTTATTCACCCAGCAAGAGAAAATATATATATCACAAGAGTAAGGGTTTTAATATGGGCTTTGGGCTCAATTTTATTGGTTATTTGTTTTGGGCCAAATTATTTAACAATTGTTTATTGTCTTTACTAATTTAGCCCCTTACACACACATATATATGATCTTGAACCATACACAGTGTATAATATTTATTAAATCTCACTTGTTTTCCCTCTAAAAAACAAAATCATTTGATTAATTTTTTTATTTTTATTTTTTGTGTTAGGTTGCTATCCATGGGAATCACACATTTTAATTAAACCATTTTCAAATAAAAATAAACCATCTAGGAAACAAAAATAAAAACTTGGATGCAATTGTTAATTCAAAATTTATATATAGAAATTATTAAGTTTACAGTATAGTTTAAGAATAATAATACAGTTGATTTTATATTAATTAGAATAATTAGCTACTCATAAGAATATATAAGCAGATTATAAGCAAATTATGAATTAAAATCATAATATATATGTAACTAATGTGATATTTTATGGATTTCACTTAATTTCAATGAATGTTTTAGTTTTAACCGATATATAAGCAGATTATAAGCAAATTATGAATTAATATCATAATATGTAACTAATGTGATATTTTAAGGATTTCACTTAATTTCAATGAATGTTTTAGTTTTAACCAATGTGAAGCTGTGTTAATATCCATATCCTTCACTAAGGATTGCCTCCTTCATTCATACTGTTCCAGTGATCATTCGGCTTTGTGGGTCTTTTGATGTTGAGTGGTGTCTATTGCTATTTGGTTAGGCTGTGGTTTTGGCTCAGCTCTTATTTTGACATATATGGATCTTTTTATGTGTTTTGTAATAAGATTATTGTATTTATTATGTATGTTTTCGTTTTTTTTATTTTTAGGATCGGTTTCAATAAAACTCAACCAAATCTATAAACTTATATTTTAGATCTATTGGGTTTCTTATTGTTTTATGTCCAAGGTTTGCAGAGTTTTTGTAATATCTTGTCTGTTGATTTGTTTTTAGTCTATCAGTATACGTATTTCATTTTCACATTTTTTATTGATTCATGTGGATCTTAGTCTGTGTTTTTGCTATTTGTTGGTTGAAGATTTGGATGACTAGACTCATATGACAAACATTAATGCAAAACGGACATCAATTTCATATGTTTCTTGAAAAAAATGTATTGTATCTGCTGCAACAATCAACATTCAAGCGGAAAGAACACAAGAGTAAAATAAAAAAACACTCAATATTCTTCTTTCCTTGTGTCCCTACTTTTTTACTAGTTTTAATTGTGTAAATTAGATATTGATGTTTGTTTTTAAAGTTATATTTTATAGGGAGTCTATGAATGGTTTTAATTACTTGAATGAAATCTTTATTTTCTATTTAAAAAAAAAACTGATATTTTAAGGTCAATAAAGCAACATTTATTTTGAATGCATGTAACCTATAATCGGATGATGAAAATGATGTTTTTTTTTATAAATAATTACAAGGATGGTGAGAAGCAAATTAAGCTTAATTCCTACTGAAATCATGATTAAGGGTGTGAAAGAACTTGGTTTGATTAATTTGAGTTGGTTTAAATTAAATAATTTAATTTTAATTGGTTAAATTTTATTATAGATTTTATTTAATTTTTATCACGAATTAACAACATTAACCCAAATTCAAATAATAAAAATTCCGACAAGTTTAAATTAACTTAAATTTTTATTTATACGTATAAATTGATCTTTTTTATTTAACTCGATGTTAATTTGAAATATTATAAATTTTATTATAATTTTTAATCTGAATAGAATAATACAAACTTTACGTTAAATTCAATGCATTCTAACGACATTAAATATACAAATAAAAATTTTGTTAGAAGTTTTTATAAAATTAAAAAGCATAAGCATATTACAAAATTATTTAAAATTAAAGTAAATGAATGTTTTAAACTTTAACTTTATGTAACTGTGATAAGTGATAGCATAATATGTTTGCACATATAACTAAGAATAATAAAATTATAATTCAATTTAACAGAACTACGACTAAATTAATAAATTTATTGGAAATATTTTATATAAAATAATGTATAAATTCTAAAGAAACTTTCACATATTTTATTTTTAAATGAAATTAAAAAATACTTATATAATTAATCACGTTTATTGTTAATAAAATGTTATATAATTTTTGTCAATAAGATAATAATTAATATATAAAAATAAAAAAATTACAATAAAAAAAGCAAGATAAATGCACCAAATATTTCACCTAATCAAATAGCTATCCTATTTTTGGTGTGTTAATTTGTGTGCCACCAATAATTATTACATACTTAGAAAAAAAGTTCACATTTTATGCTACAAGAGTATATTTCTAAACACTTTTGAAACAATACACTTAATATGACATAAAAAAAAATTAGGATTCTTTTTTCATGATATGAATTAAGACTCAACAAAAATAAAAAATTATAATAATAATATATAATAATAATAACAATTATTTTCTTATTATTAGATTATCCTTAGTCAAAAAAATTTCGTGTTATTTGGATTGGATTGTACAAATCAAATCCAATTTTAATTCATTCATTTTTTTCGATTCACATTGGGTTTAAACAATCGGACTGGACTACACAACAAATTGTCATACTAGCCAAGTGTTTTATCTGCTTTTTTATTTTTATTTTTTATCTGCTAAAAAGTTTCTTTATCTACTTGATTTTAAAAAAATATTGTTTCTTTATCTGCCTGTAAGGCAAAAAAAAAAAAAAAAAAGAAAGAAAGAAAGAAAGAAAGAAAGAAAAAGATTCTTATCCTGGCTATAAAATCCAAAGTCGTATAAAGTAAAAAGATGTGGATAATTGATACCGACCAGCAATAACCAATTAGCTAATAAAGAAATTTAATAAAAAAAAATAAACATACATGAGAATAATTTCACTACAAGAGTATACATGAAACAAAATCTATTGGTAACTTATTTGTGATTAATCTTAAATAATATAATACTATAATTGAAAAGATCGAGAAAAAAAATAAAATTTTACAAATAATTGAGTCATATATATTTAAATATTCATCTATATATTCAATCTCTTAATAAAAAATTGTCATCAAGAATTTAATTATCTAGCCTCACTTCTTTTAAAGAATTTTAAAGCTCATTTTTTTAAAGTTATTATGACTTCATGACATAAAGCTCATTTAAATTATAGAAATTTTTTCCAAACACTTCTTAAAAAGAAAATGTCATAACATAAATGCCCAAAATTTTGAAAATATTTTGACTTGTATGTTAAAAATAACATGTTTTTACCGAAAACTACACTTTTTCCATCAATGCTATGATTTTTCGAAAACATTTTTCAAATTTCAAAAAAATCCCAACAATTTCCACCAGATCTACTGTAATCCCTCTAGTAGGGAATTAACACAGGTCAGTTGTAACCTATACATATCAGTTGTAATCCCTTACAACAGATTATCCAGTATTCCAATTGATATAAATGTGTAGAATGCCACTGATGCATGTATGCACTAAACATAAGTAATAATTAATGAGAGTTTATACTAAAATTAACATCAACAATTATAATCTCATGCAAGATTACTCGAAATCATTAAAGTTAGTTTTATTCAATTTGGTTATTCAGTTTTAATCAATTTGTTTATTCTTTATTTATTTAGAAATATATGAGTCTATGAAAAATATATAGTATATGCTATAAGCAATTCTAAGTATATAAACACAGGCTAAGTGATTAAATAATGAAAGAATCCATTTAGTTAAAAATTGAAGTTGTTAACTAGTTTTATTGAATTTAATTTTTTTTACTGGATTAAGGCTCAAATATCAATGATTTTAATCATTAAATCTAACCAATTATACCTAAGTATTGAATTATTCAAATCTAATGGTAAATATTTAACCATGTGTTATTTAATTTTCTTTTAATTTTAAAAATTATTAATTAATTTTAAATTTTAAATTATAATGACATCTTCGTATTGTTGATCATTTAAATTATTTTATAACTAACATAATTAAAATCATTATTTTCCGTAATGTTTTCCTTATTTATTTGAACATACGAAAAGAATAAGCTAAAAAATATAAGACATTTGGTAGGAAAGATGTATGAAAATAGTACATAAGTGGAAAATGTGTGAATCCTATGAGATGTATACATAGTATAATATAAAAATAAAAATCGATACTTTTGTATTATTATTATTCTTGTTTTAGTATATTTAATTTGTATTTCAAAAAATACATGAAATATCTTTATTTAAATTATTGATATATTTTTTATTTAAATTTAACAATAATTTAAAAAAATTAAGATAATTCAAAAGTATCAATTATTATTAAAATTGATTAAATATATACTAATAATTTAAATAAGTATATTTGATGTGTTTTAGTATATAATAGGAATAAAACAATATATCAACGAAATAAATATATATAGGATATATGAAATCGAAAATAAGCTAAAAATGTATGAAAACATTTGGAGCATTTGTAGCAATTTGTTAAGAAAAATTACTATATATATTCTTATTATAAACCTTAAACAAAATTACTCGCAACTCTTGATCATCTTTAAATAACTTAATTAATTGATTACTTTCTTGAAGCCCCACTTTCTTCATTATTTCACTCACAATCTAAAATCTCTCCTTCATCTTTTCTTTCTAATATCATAGAACAATAAAAATTAAACTTTCTTTTACATTAGTTGATACTAAGAAATAAACCATCAAAGTTTCACTACTATTTATAAAAGAATCAAGAGACTGAAAGAAAGCTAATACAATTAAGAAACCATGTATCACTTTAGGTGTTCCACTGTATATATATATATATATATACCAAAAATCACATGACACCATGTCATGATTTTTATACAATATATTAAAGCCACTTACTTTTTACTACTTTGATAGAAGACTTTTCCTATTATCTCTCTCCTGAAATCTCTCCTGAAATAACTTATAAGCCACTACATGCATGATCAATAGTCCATAGGAATAGAAGCCCTTCACTTTGGAACGACGTACGGGATGAGGAGATGGTCTCCGAGGAGGAACCAATGAAAGGAGCATCATTAAATGACTCTACAATCTTAGTAAGTAGCATAAATTTAGGATTTACAAATAATTAATATTATTTTTAATTAAAAATAATATTATTTGTATCTCATTTTAGTTAAATAGGTTTAAGTTATTAAATTTTTATAAGATATTTAGTGTTATAAGTTTAAAATTTACTATATATATATATAATTTATTTATAATTTCATAAATATTATATTTAAAATTATATTTGTTGAAAGTTGATGTGAGGTATGTATCCCTCTTCAACTCAATGTAGATTCACTGGGACCTAACTACAAATTGAGTAAAAAAAATATAACTTTAAATTGTTCTACGGTATATAATAAAACTTGGTTGATCGATAAAGGAATAAAATGATATCAATGATGTGACATAATTGATGATGCAGGTTGATCATAATTGTTAAAATGGTATGAAATATTTTCGTATTGTAATAAACAAAAAACAAATAAGATAATACATAAAATAATAAATATTTTTATAAAGCCAAACTTACCTTTTCATAAATTAAGCTTTTTTTTTAAATAAAATTGGACTATTATTGTACCTTTTGTTTGATAAGGATATCACTAAAATATTAAACCCCTTTTCTGATGAACAAATAAAAGAACACGATGGATGAAAATCCCATTATATATATATATGATATTCATTATTTTTTTAATGTGTTACGCTTATGTTAAAAAAATTATATTATATTAAGTTTGATACCATTAATTGGAAGAAAATCTTATATACAATATGTTATATGTCGTCTATTAATATCAATAGTTGATCTCATCCCTACTTCTAACACCTTTTTCTTTTCTATAAAAATGAAGAATCAAGATGATTTTGTTGCACTAAATGTCCGTACCTTGTTGTATGTAAGATTTTCTCCTCAAGTAGAGGTAACCAAATAATCTAATCAATCAATGTAAAATAAAAGTCTAATTTGAATCGTCGGATTTGGATCAGATTTGATTGAATTTTTTTGATATTTTAATCGGATTTAGATTTTATAATCCACTGTACCCGATTCAGACCGACTTAACATTAAATTAAAAATAAATATATATTTTATTTTATAATATATTATATTTAAATACGTATATACCATAATTATATTATATTACTATTTCAACTTAAAGATAAATACAAATATTTATAATAATTTAATAATTGTACATATATACTTCATATTTTTTCTTAGTTGTGACTATAGATAATAAATTTTTTTACAAATAAATCAATTTAAAATTTAAGTGTTATGTATATCGTATTTTATATATAATAACAATTCATAAATAAATTTCAATATCAATCTAACATTATTAGATCCGAAAAAAATCTAATCTATTTGAATTCTTATTGGTTTGGATTAATTACATCATCGAATCAAGTTCATATTTGTTTTGATTGATTAATCATCGGATCAGATTCAGATTGATTACATTATCATATCGAACTTAGATTGAAAATCATTAATTTCGATTTAAAAAAATTAGATTCAGACTAGTCAAAAATAAACCATTTTAATCTACTCTCACCCTTATCCTCAACCTACCTCTCTTTTTCCTTGATTCCGTCAATGTACTTCCAAGGTTATCATCAAAACATAAAATGCACCCTCTAATTAATATTGCAACATGAATCATAACTCCTAATAATTGTCTGCTTTCAATAATGTGTGAAAATATTTACGAGCACATTTTTATCAAATGAGCTCATTCTCTAATTATATAAGACTTCTAATAAGAGAAAAACTCAGGTGTGCCTTGTTGGTGATAATAATGCTAACTATGAATCTGAAGCTAATCTAGTTCATGAAAAAAAAGTGTGTAGATAGTATAAAGATGTATGATAGTGATTCTATGATCATGTGTAGTTGATAATGTGATATGAGGCAGCTAGGAAATTGTCACAAGTTGTTAGATGAGCTGGCTATTTTGTTAGTAGTGATAATTGTATAAATATTGTGAGAGGACTAGTTGTTCCTGAACTTTCTATACATTGTTTTCATCAGTTTACGTGTGATTGAAATACACAAGCAGTTCATGAATGAGTTTTCTTCTCAATTTTGTCTTGTTCTTGATAAGTCTATGATAGTTTCTTCATACATTCTCATGGTATCAGAGCTTGAAGTTCATGTGAGCTTCAAAGGTTAAACAACATCAGCAATGGAAGTTCCTCGTGTATTTTCTGGTGATCAAAGTGATACTTCAGTTCCAGTAGTGACTGCCTCAACTCAAGTGGATCGAGAGGTGTTTTTATTTCATAATCTGATGGTGACAATCAAACTTGATCATTCTAATTTTATGATTTGGACGCACCAAGTGTTAAAAGATTTTAAGAAGCTTAGAGTTAGATAACTAGATATTGCAAGATTCACCAGGTAAATTTCTTTCGAATGGAGTTGTTGCACTTGAATATAAATTTTGGAAAAAAACAAGATGAAATATTGGGATGTTAGTTGATGTTATGTACATGAGATGAAGTGTTGAAACAAATTTCTAGGTTTCACACCTCAAGAAAGAAAGGCATGGATCAAACTTGAAAACACATTTTCTTCAAGATCTAGAGCAAAGATGATAGAATTGAAGGGTGAGTTGCATAGTCTCAAGCAAGGAAATCTTAGTGTCAATGAATCTTATTGTCAATTCTGTGGTAATTAGTTGGGACATTTGGTTTCCAGATGTTGGTATCGATTTGATGCTAACTATAGACCTTCAAATCTTAAATCTCAAACTCAAGACAATTTTATTACACCTAATCAAATCCCACCTATCTCAAAACAACTTCCATGTCCAAATGCATAAGCTATGCTTGTTGCAACCTCAATACCTCAACCCAATACTTATGTTGATAATCTCAATAAGGGTGTAAACAATGGTGTTTATTGGAATTGTTCCAATTTGCAGAGAGAGAAACTAGAGAGAAGTTAGAACAATTGATGAAATTTGTGGATCTCTTAAGACGTCCATGTATATGTAGAGTTTTATATGTATAGGTGTCGGTACATAAGGTGTACACATCATAGTATATTAGAGGGGTATAAGAGTAAAGCAAAATATATTTAAAGCTTGAGGTCAACCACCCTATGGCTCAGGCTGACGTCTCAAGGCTTGGGTTCACATCTTAAGGCTCTGGCTAACGTATCAAGGTTCGAGCTTTACAAAGGTTAGGCAGCAGGTCCTTCCTTATGCGCAAAAAACAGTCCACATACCCTTTTAACTCAGTTTTTCAACTGAGGTGGAAAAATAAAAGGATTAGTAGGCAAAATGACATATTGAATCTAAGAAAGGAACCTACTCACGATAAGAATAGGATTGACGTCCTTACACATTGATGATGAATCACAAGGCCAACATTACAAATACCGATCTTGCAAAATATCTTTTTTGGTTTTATAATTTGTAAAACTCTCGCAAGTGTATGAATAATTTTATAACAAATGATAAGTATACTCCAAAGGTCAATCTAAGGAAGGAATATATGTGATTTTTAATTTATTATTCAAAATTTTAAAAAACGAAATTAAATCCTAAACATCCTGTCACGATATTTTGACTTATTTGTTTCCTATTCTAATAACATAAAAATAAACATATATATGGATTCAATAAACAATAATGCATATATTTATCATTTATAACAGTGGAGTATTTAAGGAGATAATAATTAAGTTAATTATGTTTTCTCATATTATTTAGGTTATTGAAGATATAAATTGATATTTATTGATTCTCTCTTTTTTATATGAATACCATCTTTGGTGGGGATGGATATTCTTTGTTAATTAAAAAAATCAATTAACACTTATGGGTGTTGTTGATAACTAATTTGGTTCATTAAATTAATTCCTTTTTTTTCTAAGAGATTGAAAAAGAACCATTTAAATGTCACATTTGGTGGGGTTAGACATTTTAAACTTTATTCAATATGTCTAAATTAAACCTAAGAATTTAATTATTTGAGTACTAACTTTCAAGTTTTAAAAACATTACTGAAAATATGTTGTTAATACATTTTCAAATATTAATTTTTATAAAATTTTTTGAAATAGAGCTTCACTCTAACTACCAGATGATTGTACCAACAAGTAAAAGAGCACTACTCTAAATCAGACCGGATAATTAAACCTTATAATCTAATTTTCAAATTTAAGTTTGTAATGAAAAATAATATATTTCTCTCTAACATCCTTAATATAAAATCTTGAATAAAAATAAAATCAATTTATTTTATGGAGATGTTTTACCTATTTAATATTTCGCAAGCATAACAACTTTATTATTATATCATATTTACAAACAGCCAACGATGTTAAATTTAATCACAAAAAAATTAAATATAACATATAAGAATAAAACATAAAAAATAAATGTAAAGAATCCATTAAAATTATACCTTAATAGAATCCTTACAACAATTTGATGTTAATTTTGTTCTAGAGAGAGAAAGCGCTCAGAAAATTGTGTGTTTTGGAATGTGAGAAGATGATCCTTTTATAAGTGATGAAAAAGCCAAAAAAGGGGGAAAATATTTCAAAATTTAAATTTGGACGTGTTTGGACAGATTGGGGGGCGTAAGGGGCGTGAAAATCTCGACAGATTGGCGGCAGAAACACGCGGGACACATAGAGGAGTGTGCAGGCATGCACGGATGGTCGGCGTTGTGTGGCACACTACATGCATTTCTCAGCACGGTTGGGCAGCTCTGCGAGTGATTTTGGCCTTTTTGACATTTTTGACCCATTTTGTCCAATTTTTTCATCTTTTTGACTTTTCTCCATTTATTTTCTCAATATATTTGTGATGTATTGCTTCCAAGTTATTTTTGACCTAAAATACCTGAAAAACAATAAAAAATAACCGTGATTCTGAAAAGACAAATTTATATAAAATATTATAAAATTATACAAATATAAATCTATTTAATCAATCAAAGTACATTAAATCTTGGTAATTTTAGTATTTTTTAAGCACTAATCACATATGATGTCGAACTATTTCTCCACATGCATATATAGGTGGTGCTGGACACAATGGTCCACACTGTGTAGAGCCTTACCTTTTTTTAAGTTGGAGGTGATCAATTCTCTTTGAGGGAGACTGCTCTACCTGGTTTGAACTTAAGGTGATCAACTCTCTTTGAGGAAGAGTGCTATACCTTTTCTAAGCTTGAAGTGATAAACTTTCTGAGGGAGGGTGTTATATCCTTTCTAAGGATGAGGTGATCAACTTTCTTTAAAGAAGAGCACTCTACCTAGTCTGAGCTCGAGGTGATCAACTCTCTTTGAGGGAGAATGCTCTACCTTTTCTAAGCATGAGGTCATCAACTCTATGAGGGAGAGCGTTGTACCTTTTCTGAGGATGATGTGATCAACTCTTTTTGAGGAAGAGCATTCTACCTAGTCTAAGCTCGAGGTGATCAACTCTCTAAGGGAGACTACTCTACCCTTTTTGAGCTTGAGATGATTAACTCTCTGAGGGAAAGCATTCTACCTTTTTTAAGGATGAGGTGATCAACTCTCTTTGAGGGAAAGTTCTCTACTTGGTTTGAGGATGAAGTGATCAACTCTCTTTGAGTAAGAGTGCTCTACCTGGTCTGAGGACGAGGTGATCAACTCTATTTGAGGGAGAGCGCTCTACTTGGTCTGAGCTCGAGGTGATTAACTCTCTAAGGGAGAGTGCTCTACATTTTCTAAGCTTGAGGTGATCTATTCTATGAGGGAGATAGCTATATCTGGAAGAGCTCGAGATGATCAACCCTCTAAGGGAGATACCTTTACCTTTTCAGAGCTTAAGGTGATCAACTCTCTAAGGGTGAGTGTTCTACCTTTTCTGAGGACAAGCATGTAATATTGGGAGAAAGCAATTACTTGCAAGAAATCACCTTATATACATACATACATACATACATACATACATACATACATACATACATACATACATACATACATACATACATACATACATACATACATACACACACACACACACATACATACATACATACATACATATATATATATATATATATAGGGATGGTATATGAAGATGGAAAAAATAGGTACATCAAAAGTGTAAGGTCCTCCTTATCTCCAATTGGTAGATCCCCCCTCTGATTTGGATTGACAGACTATACTAGACATCTACCTCCGAGCCTTTTTTTGAAGAGGCTCATATTTTGGTTGCTACTTGCGAGTGGCCTTTTTTATAGTGGTGTTATAACAACTTCTTGCCTTTTCTTAGTCTCCCTTTATCTCCTTTATGGCCTCCTCAGTCGAGAATTTGATGACTTGGTGAAAGGTGGACATAACTACCTTCATCTTGTGTATCCATAGCCTATCTAGGATGGTGTTGTAGTGATTTAGGACATCAATTACCACAAAATTTGTCATCACTATAGATATCTTAGCCATGAGAGGGAGCACTAGGATTCCAATTGCATAGGTGGTGCTATTGTTGAATCCCACTAGGGGTAGCTCTCTTTCTGCAATATCACATTCTTTTATGCCTAGGGCCCTTGTTTTCGACAGAAAAAAGAAGGTCGACTAATCTCCTAATGTCAATCATAATCTAAAAACATTGTATGATCCTATTCTTAAAGTGATTACCAAGGGGTCCTCATGGGGAGACAAAACATCTTCCATTTCATTGAAGGTGATTTCAATAGAAGACCTCTCTTTTTCTAGACTGTATGGTATGGATATTCCTTATATTGAGCTCATTGTAAGGGTCTATCTCACTACCTAAAGGAGAAGGCAGCTTCGAGTTTCACATTAGGGCTATCGCCCTCCTACTTTGATGTTTCTTCCTATGAGGTCTTTTAAATATCCTATGGCCAACATATTCTCTATTTCTTTTTTTAGATGCCTACAATCTCTCATCTCATGACATACATCCTTATGAAAGGCATACCACTCAACACTTCCCAATCTAGACTTACTCTTAAGGGTGGACCCTTGAAAGAAGATAGTGACCTCTCACAAGGGCCCATCTTCCCAAACCATTGGCTACTCCCCATATGGTTTGGTGTGTAGCACTTATTTTTATTGATCTTACTACCTAGGTTTTCCTAGTCTGGGCTCATCCTTCTTTTCTCTTTTTCTAGCACAACCTTCATTGCTGCCTTACTGGTCTTAACCACACCTACCTCTCTTTCTAGTTTGAAAAATTTTCTCCCATCTCCATAAGCTTCCTCTAAAGTTTGTGGGATCATCATGGTTAGTTCTGGAAACAAATTAGAATCCCTTAGAAGACCTCACTTGAAGGCCTCTATCGCAATAGAGCTCAGGCAGCCTAATATCTCTACCATTTCTTCTTTGAACCTTATCATATATTCTTTAGTAGACTCACCACTTCCTTAGGTAATTGAGAAGATGTGTTGTGAATCCTTTCTCAATGGCTTGTTGTAGGAATAATTGGTGATAAACAACCTGAAAAAATGTGAGAAGGAAGTTATGGTAAGAAATGCCAGGTAATTGAACCACTTTTGTGCACCATCATATAGGTTGGTGGCAAACAAATTACACATCATGGCGTCTCTGTTGTCCTAAGTGAGGCTCACATGGGCCATAGCTGTCATAAAGTGTTGTACGTGAGTTATTGAATCTTTGGTCCCTTCATAGTCTCAACACTTGGGAGCAAGGAACTTGGGTGGTGGCTAGTCATGCTCTATTTCATCAAAAAAAGGGGAGACACGTAGTGGCTCAAAATCCCTATCCACATCATAAGGGGTTTGCCTTTTTCTTTGATCAGTTTCAAGGCCTAACTTACTCTTTTTAGCTTCTTCAAACACCTAAAATCGCACCTTCCATCTTTTTCTCTCCTATAACCACTACTCGTTGCTAGGTCTCTTCGAACAAAAAAAAAAGGATCCCCCTCAATTTCTTGTTCTCCTTGGTTAAGCTTGGGCATGATATGTGATGAGTGCTCAAAAAGCACTAAAATTACCATGATTTTATGCACATTAATTGATTAAAAATATATATATTTATATGTTTTATCATATATTTATATAAATTTGTCTTTTTCGAAATCACGGGTGTTGTGTGTTTTGCAACACACAGAAATCGTGCAAGTATAAACGGTCACAAGTAATAAAGATTTGTAAGTAGAGTATCGTTCCCACGAGGATTTGTTACTATAGTTTGTTGAGTACTAAAATTGTATCTCTCTGATTTTATCCAAAACAATCGTTCATTTAACAAAAAGGTAATAAAAGAAAATAAGAGAACTCTAGGATTGCAATTTTTCACCAAACTAATCCACTCAAATCATATTATTTTCTTTTAATTTATATTTTTTTAGTACATTTAATTTGTCAACCGAAAACTTCTTTTTTATTCATACATCTCTTCCGAGCTCCGTATAAACACACCTCGTTAAATTAATTCACTATATCTCTATGAGAATTAAATTTAATAAGATTCATTAAGTTCTAAGTTCTCAAATGGTCGCACATACAATTAGGGTATATTCCTATCCTTCATCATACATGTCATTCTATTTACGAGCAATATACACAAAAATGCCTTTCTCAAGTTTATTTTTATGCCACAAATCGTTTTGATAAAATTCGTAAATAATCAAAAAGCATTAAGCACAAAATAGAACGAACAAATCAAACGTCTTATAAATCTATCAAAAATAATTAAAATCAAAGCTTCATATATTTGAATCAAATGCAACCCTAGAAAAATTAAATTACTTCATAAATTTAAAATAAAAATTACAGCAAATGCAGAAAAATTAGAACAAGAAGGAAAATTAAAACATCATATAGAACAAATATTTGGCACACGTAGAACACAACAAAAGCCAAAAAATGGCTTCTGCGTGTTCTACAGTCCAAAACCGAACAACACAAAAATTCTAAACAAAAAAAAAACTCTTTAACTCTATCATAATATCACCTATTTATAGCTAAAAAATACATCAAAAATATTTAAAATTAATACACGTGGGAGACAATGAAGTATGGCGAAAATAATAAATTACACGCGTGGGGGACAAAAATTGTATCGAAAATGGAATCGAAAAAGTGAGTGGACTTGTTGTGCGTTTCTGTTTTTTTTCTTCCATGCTGCCATGTGTCGCGTTATGATTCGCAGAAACAATTAGTGGGACACGTGGCATCATATCATTCGTTGAAGGGAATGGGCGCACGCAGAACTTGTCGCATGGAAGCCAACGGCTGCATCGAGGGGTGAGATCCAGCGCGGTCGCGCTCATTGTAACATGCCACGATTCGGAATATTATTTGCTGAAATATTAAGTGGGACACGTGTTATATTCTGGTTCGTGGAATAACTAGGCTCACGTGAATCAACTGCACTGGAAAAGGAGCGCGCGATGGTGGGGGACAGCGGTTGCGACGCGTCAGACACGTAGGTCCCACACTGCACGCCGGCCTGCACGGCAGGTGGGCCCCACTCGAACGCCGAGCCGCGTGAAAAATTGAGACCTGGACCCACTCTCTTTGGTCGGGTGTGATAAGGATGCGCGAATCTCAGCCGTGTCTGTAGATTGGCGCGTAGATTGGCGCGTAGATTGGCGTGCCTTGCTCCAGATCCGCACGCACCCCAGCACTCTGTTACTATTCTCGCGCATGCTGCGCCTGCCTTCCGTGTTCGCCTGTGCGCGCCCCAGCTCCCCTCCGCGTGCGCCGCTGCTATTTCGCCACATTTTCGCGCGCAGCCGCCTCCATGACGTCATGGTAACGTCATCAATGACCTCAGCAATTGCACTCCGCATTTTCACAATTTTTTAACATATTTTCACTCACTTTTTCTCCCCATCCTCACCTATAAATACCCTCTTCACTTCATAACACACCTCAAAACACACTTCTCTCTTCTTTCTTTCTCTCCATTTCTTAGTTTTTAGTTTTTTAGTTTTTCTTAGATTTTAGCTAATTTCTCTTAGTTTTAGAGTTCTTATCTTTTTGAGAAGAACTAGTTATGTTTTTGTAATTTATTTGCTTTTTGATTCAATAAATGTGAGTCCAAATTCCGCTTGGAGGTTTTCCAGTTACGGGAATAGCATCGAAGTACTCTAAGGATTTTATTTTCTTTGCAGTTATTTTTTATGCTTTATTCTTACATGTTATATTTAATTTGTCTGTGATTAAATTTAACTGTGGTGGCTGTTTGTAAACATGATATAATAATAACGTTTTTATGCTTGTGAAATATTAAATAGGTAAAAATCTCTAAAATGAATTGATTTTATTTTTATTCAAGATTTTATATTAAGAATCTTAGAGAGAAATATATTATTTTTCATTACAAACTTAAATATGAAAATTAGATTTTAAGGTTTAGTTATCCGGTCTCATTTAGAGTTGTGCTCTTTTATTTGTTGGTACAATCGCCCGGTAGTTAGAGTGAAGCTCTATTTGAAATTTTTTTATAAGAATTATTATCTGAAAATGTATTGACAACATGTTTTGAGTAGTAGTTTTAAAACTTGAAAGTTAGTACTCGGATAATTAAATTCTTAGGTTTAATTTGGACACCTTGAATAAAGTTTAAACTGTCTAACCCCACCAAAGGTGACATTTAAATGGTTCATTTTCAATCTCTTAGAAAAAAGAATTAATTTAATTAACCAAATCAGTTATCAACCCTACCCATAGGTGTTAATTGATTTGTTTAGTTAACAAAGAATATCTAACCCCACCAAAGGTGGTATTCATACAAAAAACGGGAGAATCAATAAAATTAATTCATATCTTTAATAACCTAAATAATATGAGCAAGCATAATTAACTTAGTTATTATATTCATAAATACTCCACTATTATAAATGATAAAATTTGCATAAATTTTTATTGAATCCATGTTTATTTTTATGTTAGTAGATTAAAAACAAAAAACCCAAAATATCGTGACAGGATGTTTAGGATTTAATTTCGTTTTTAAAAGTTTGAATAATAAATTAAAAACCACATACATTCCTTCCTTAGATCGACCTTGGGAGTATACTTGTCATTTTCTACGAAATGATTTGTGCACTTGTGAGAGTTTTATAAATATAAAACCAAAGTATTGGCAAGAATTGGCGATGCCGGTTTTCACTCATCAAGTTTTTGGCGACGTTGCCAGAGATGGCATCAAGTTTTTGGCGTCGTTGTTGGGGATGGTATCAAGTTTTTTGCGCCGTTGCCGGGGAAGGAATAACATTTTTAAATTAATTATGGAAATTTTAAAAATATTTTTTGTGTTGTAAATAATTGTGATTTTTTGTTTCTGTAAAAAAATAAAAAAATAAAAAATTTAATCAAATTTCAAATTTCATAAGAAATAATAAAAATAATAAAAAAAATGTAGCGTGAATAATTAAATAATTTAGAAATTTGAAATTTGAATTAAAAAGTTTTACCGTTCAAAAAAATAAAAAAAATAAAAAAAAATAAATAAACGAATCATAAATCACTTCCGTGGATTGACACGGTTACATTTAGCCTATGCAACAAGCCTTTAAACCCCTAGGTTGCCTTAGTGGACGAGTTTGAGTCTTGTGAGGGTTTTCAGTAATGATACCCACAAAAATTGAACTAAATGTAAAAATCAAAAGAAACAATTAAAACAATCAACTCAAAAACTAAAATTACAACAAAATCAAAAATTAATTTTTAAGAATAAGAGAAAACAACATATCACAAAAATGTCTCATACTTTTTAATCTCCTTTAAGATCATAATTAAAATCTCAAGCATAAGTTATTTTAATCTCTTTAAACAATCATGATTTATTATAATAACTAGTCGAAAATCATTTTCATATTTCATGTCAAAAATGTATCAATTTAATTTCACCTAATTTCACTATCATGAACCAGAATTCGCTTCGACTCTATTCCTCACAAGTCAATACTCTCAAAACACTGAATCCTATGGGTTCAAACACTCATACTATTTTATATGCGAAAGAGTTGATGTATAGAAATAAACTAATATGTTTGCATATGTATAAAGAATAAAAGCTCAAAGTGTTATTTTGATGTTGATTTCATGAAAGGAATCGAATGTATAAATTATAAAGATATCATATATAAAAACTATTTTCATGCATAAATCAAACTCATTAAGAAAGAATTCAAGATATATGCCTTTTACAAATGAAGAAATTGCAATGACTTTTTAGGGAATTACTTCCTATATTTGCTTTTGTAATTAGCCTGTACTCACAACTTTGTAGGCAATGTGGGTCATAGAATGTAGATTATACTATATATTATTTATCTCTCTATTTTTTTTGAAGATATTTCTCAATATATATATTTTAGAGAGTCAACCCATGTACATATTGTATATTTTTTTGGATTTTGGTGAGTGGTTAATTTTGTGGCTTTTCTGTATGATCTTGGTTTAGGTAACCCCAAGATATGTCTTCTTCTTTTTTTTGTAGCAGTCATGCATGAATGAGATATAAGCATATACTATCAATTTCTACTCAAATCATTTAATCTAAGCAAAAATAATAATAAAAAATATACGACACTCTATAAGATGAGAAAAAAATTCATACATACAATGCTAATACCTATAGAGATCATCTAAAAATTTGAAGAAATAAGAAATGTGTTTGGAGTAGAAAAAAATATATATTTCACTCTCAATAAAAGAAATTAGGCTCAAATTATATCTCACAAAGGTAGTCTCCACTAAAAAAAATTCATAAACACTGATTTTGGGTTTAATATAATTTCTACATCTTATCAAGAAATACTAGTTATGATAAAAACTAACTAATTATCAAAAAATAATTACAAAATATTTCATGATATGTTTTCAAAAATTAATCTAACAGTACAAAAGACTTAACTATTTACTTAAATTTGATTTAAAGAAATGATAAATTTTTGTGAGAAATGTTTTTTTTTTAAATTCCAAGAATTACTAAATCACACAAAATAGAAATAAAACCAAACACACAAAAAAAATGAAAATGTGAACATAAAAATAAAATAAAAAATTATTATATATATTTTTTATAGGAGTACTTTGCAAGTGTACCACTGTACCAGAGGAAGGAAGATATGAGTTAGGGCGGGGCATGACATACCTTCACGTAAGAAGAAGGTGCGGATTGTTTTATTTTTAAATTGTCAAAACTTTTTTTTAATTAAGCATGGTAACTTTTCACAACCCCCAACCTAGAACTTACATTGTCCTCAATGTAACAACTGTAAATTAAAGATAAAGAGAAAAGAGAAGAAAGATTACCTATTTCCTGAGAATGTGCAAGTAGTAATGGAAAATGCAGGTGCATCCATCATATTCATCATTAAAGTGTATACAGACATATCACTGTGAACTTCTAACATCTCAACAAATATTTTTAGTTTTAACAATTCAAAAATTATTCACATGTAATTAAAATGAAATAAACAATAAAATTAAGTAAATAAAACAAATAAAAGAAAATTACCTAAAATGATGGGTTGCCTCCCATCCAGTGCTTAGTTTAACGTCTTAGCAAGACATAACTTGGGGATTGCATTTTAAGTAAACTCAATGTTCCCTCATCATTGAGTCAATCAAACCTACAGGTAAGACAAGGTTGTCTACCTATACCTTTTTAGTCATGCCTTATTGATTTTCAAATTTCTTTCTGTACTTAAAACTAGGGGCATATTTTGAGGGTTTTAGGTAACCCACATCTAGGTGAAAATCAAATAATTAAGGCATCAAAACACAATTGTACCTAGATCAAACAAAGCAACTAACTCCTTAGATTGTAATTAAAACTTTAAAATTTTGGAGATAGTTTCAGAATTTATGCTTTTTTTGTTTTTTGTTTTGTTTTTTTTGTTTTAAAGATAAAATAACATAATCAGTATTAACCAAGAGTGCTCTTAGGAAAGAATGGTGGTGCAAAGGCTCCTTAAAAACCATCCTTATAGACAGAACAACGTTCCTAGGAAAGACTAGTGGCACAAAGGCTTCCAAGAACTAGTCTCCTAGACAGAACTCCCTTAGATCTTTACTTTTCATGCTATTAAAATTAAGTTAATTAAGTTAAGTTAAGTAAAAAATTTAAGTTAATGAAAATCTAAGTTAATTAAGTTAAGTGAAGTAGAAATCTAAGTTAATTAAGTTAATGAAAATCTAAGTTAATTAAAAAGCTAACTTAATTAAGTTAATTTAAGTAAAAATCTAAGTTTATTAAGTTAATGAAAATCTAAGTTAACGAAAATCTAAGTTAATTAAGTTAAGTGAACTAAAAATCTAAGTTAATTAAGTTAATGAAAATCTAAGTTAATTAAAAAGTTAAGTTAATTAAGTTAATTTAAGTTAGTTAAAAATTTAAATTAATTAAAAAGTTAAGTTAATTAAGTTAATTTAAGTAAAAATCTAAGTTAATTAAGTTAGTAAAAAAAACTAAGTTAATTAAGTTAAATAAAAATAAAGAGGAAAAAAAATAGCTACAGAAAGAAAAATATAAAATAAAATAAAATAAAATTCAAAAAGGTAAAAGGTAAAAGAAAATAAAATAAAATTTAAAAAAAATAAAAAAAAGAAAGAAAAATTTAAAATAAAATAAAATTAAAAAAAATTTAAAATTAGGTTTTTTTTATTTTTTTATATATATTTTTTTATTTTCAGTTTTTTAATTTAATTTAATTTTTTTGTATTTATTATTATTATTATTTTGTTTTTGTTTTTTTTTTGAATTGTTTTTACTATTTTTGTTTTTTCATCGGTAAAACTTTTTAATTCAAATTTCAAATTTCTAAATTATTTTATTATTCACGCTACAAATGTTTTTATATTTTTTATATTTTTTATAATTTTTTTATTTTTTCTTATGAAATTTGAAATTTGATTAAATTTTTTATTTTTTTATTTTTTTACAGAAACAAAGAATCACAATTATTTATAGCACAAAAATATTTTTAAAATTTTGATAAATAATTTAAAAACACTATTATTTCCCCGGCAACGGCGCCAAAGTTACCATGCTTAATTAAAAAAATTTTTGACAATTTAAAAATAAAAAATAAAATAATAAAAAAATAAAAAATATATATATATAATAATTTTTTATTTTATTTTTATGTTCGCATTTTCATTTTTTTTTTGTGTTTGGTTTTATTTCTATTTTGTGTGATTTAGTAATTTTTGGTATTTAAAAAAAAACTTTTCTCACAAAAAATTATCATTTCTTTAAATCAAATTTAAGTAAATAGTTAAGTCTTTTGTACAGTTAGATTAATTTTTGAAAACATATCATGAAATATTTTGTAATTATTTTTTTGATAATTAGTTAGTTTTTGTCATAACTAATATTTCTTGATAAGATGTAGTAATTATATTAAACCCAAAATCAGTATTTATGAATTTGTTTTAGTGGAGACTACCTTTGTGAGATATTATTTGATCCTAATTTCCTTTATTCAGAGTGAAATATATATTTTTTCTACTCCAAACACATTTCTTATTTCTTCAAATTTTTAGATGATCTCTATAGGTATTAGCATTGAATGTATGAATTTTTTCTCATCTTAATAGAGTATCGTATATTCTTTATTATTATTTTTGCTTAGATTAAATGATTTGAGTAGAAATTAATAGTATATGCTTATATCTCATTCATGCATGACTGCTACAAAAAAAAGACATATCTGGGGTTACCTAAACCATGATCAAACAGAAAAGCCACAAAAATTAACCACTCACCAAAATCCAAAAAACAATGTACAATATGTACATGGGTTGACTCTCTAAAATATATATATTGAGAAATATCTTCACAAAAAATAGAGAGATAAAGAATATATAGTATAATCTATATACTATAACCCACGTTGCCTACAAAGATGTGAGTAAAGGATAATTACAAAAGAAGGATATAGGAAATAATTTCCTAAAAAGTCATTGCACTCTCTTCATTTGTAAAAGGCATATATCTTGAAATTCTTTCTTAATGGGTTTGATTTATGCTTGAAAATAATTTTTATATATGATATCTTTATAATTTATACATTTGATTCCTTTCATGAGATCAATGTTAAAATAACACTTTGAGCCTTTATTCTTTATACATATGCGAACATATTAGTTAATTTCTATACATCAACTCTTTCGCATATAAATTAGTATGAGTGTTTGAACCCATAGGATTCAGTGTTTTGAGAGTATTGACTTGTGAGGAATAGAGTCGAAGCGAATTCTGATTCATGACACTGAAATTGGGTGAAATTAAATTGATACATTTTTGACATGAAATATGAAAATGATTTTCGACTAATTATTATAATAAATCATGATTGTTTAAAGAGATTAAAATAACTTATGCTTGAGATTTTAATTATGATCTTAAAGGAGATTAAAAATTGTGAGACATTTTTGTGATAAGTTGTTTTATTTTATTCTTAAAAATTAATTTTTTATTTTGTTGTAATTTTAGTTTTTGAGTGGATTGATTTTATTATTTCTTTTATTTTTTACATTTAGTTCAATGTTTGTGGGTATCATTACTGAAAACCCTCACGAGACTCAAACTCATCCACTAGGGCAACCTTGGGGTTTAAAGGCTTGTTGCATAGGCTAAATGCAACCGTGTCAATCCACGGAAGTGATTTATGATAGTTTAATTTTTAGTTTTTATCGCTTCTCTTGGTAAGGGACTAGTAAGAAGCTGGTTGGGGATTGTGATGAGTGCTCAAAAAGCACTAAAATTACCTTGATTTTATGCACATTAATTGATTAAAAATATATATATTTATATGTTTTATCATATATTTAAATAAATTTGTCTTTTTCGGAATCACGGGTATTTTTATTGTTTTTTTCAGGTATTTTTGCTTAAAAACGTAACTTAAAGACTCAAAGAGGAATATTGGAAGCAATACATCACAAATATATTAATAAATAAATGGGGAAAGGTCAACAAATATGGAAAAATTGGACAAAATGGGTCAAAAATGTCAAAAAGGAGAAAATCGCGCCGCCAGCGCCCAGCCGCGCGCGCAGCACGCCCCACGTCCGCACGCGCAGCACGCCCCACGTCCGCGCGCGTAGCACGCCCCACATCCACGCACACCTTGCTCCAGATTCGTGCGCGCCCCAGCGCTGTGTTACTGTTCCCGCGCGCTCCCCAGCTGCCCCAGCGCGCCCCGCTGACATTTTGCCACATTTTCGCGTTCAGTTGCCCCCATGACGTCATACTGACATCATCAATGTCCTCAGCAATTGCATTCCACGTTTTCACAAATTTTTAACATTTTTTCACTCACTTTTTCTCCCCATCCTCACCTATAAATATCCCATTCTCTTCACTTCATAAGACACCTCAAAACACACTTCTCTCTTCTTTCTTTCTCTCCATTTCTTAGTTTTTAGTTTTTTTTAGTTTTTCTATGATTTTAGCTAATTTCTCTTAGTTTTAGAGTTCTTCTCTTTTTGAGAAGAACTAGTTATGTTTTTGTAATTAATTTGCTTTTCGATTCAATAAATGGGAGTGCAAATTCCGCTTGGAGGTTTTCCAGCTACGGGACTAGCATCGAAGTATTGTAAGGATTTTATTTTCTTTGTAGTTATTTTTTATGCTTTACTCTTACATGTTATATTTAATTTGTCTGTGATTAAATTTAACTGTGATGGATGTTTGTAAACATGATATAATAATAATGTTGTTATGCTTGCGAAATATTAAATAGGTAAAAATCTCTAAAATGAATTGATTTTATTTTTATTCAAGATTTTATATTAAGAATGTTAGAGAGAAATATATTATTTTTCATTACAAACTTAAATCTGAAAATTAGATTTTAAGGTTTAGTTAACCGGTCTGATTTAGAGTAGTGCTCTTTTATTTATTGGTACAATCGCCCGGTAGTTAGAGTGAAGCTCTATTTCAAAAGTTTTATAAGAATTATTATCTAAAAATGTATTGACAACATGTTTTGAGTTGTAGTTTTAAAACTTGAAAGTTAGTACTCAGATAATTAAATTCTTAGGTTTAATTTGGACACCTTGAATAAAGTTTAAACTGTCTAACTCCACCAAAGGTAGCATTTAAATGGTTCATTTTCAATCTCTTAGAAAAAAGAATTAATTCAATTAACCAAATGAGTTATCAACCTTACCCATAGGTGTTAATTGATTTTTTTAGTTAACAAAGAATATCTAACCCCACCAAAGGTGGTATTCATAAAAAAAAGGGAGAATCAATAAAATTAATTCATATATTTAATAACCTAAATAATATGAGCAAGCATAATTAACTTAGTTATTATATCCATAAATACTCCACTATTATAAATGATAAAATTTGTATAAATGTTTATTGAATCCATGTTTATTTTTATGTCAGTAGATTAAAAACACAAAACCCAAAATATAGTGACATGATGTTTAGGATTTAATTTCGTTTTTAAAAGTTTGAATAATAAATTAAAAACTACATACATTACTTCCTTAGATCGACCTTGGGAGTATACTTGTCATTTTCTAAGAAATGATTCATGCACTTGCGAGAGTTTTATAAATATAAAACCAAAGTATTGGCAAGAATTGGCGATGCCAGTTTTCGCTCATCAATATGCTATAGTCTATTTTTATTGATAGGGTTGGTAGCTTGATCATTGAAGGTTCCTTTACCTGATTGGGTGCGCAGTGACCTATTTTCCTACTTGGTCTCCTCAACTTCTCTTCTTAACTTAAGAAATGAATGAGCGAACTCTCGATGAAATTTTATCTCTATTTTGGCATTGATGAGCAGAATCGTGATCGCCAAATACTTTGATGAACAAAAACTTGATGAGCGAAAACCGGCATCGCCGATCCTGCCAATACTTTGGTTTTATATTTATAAAACTCTCGCAAGTGCACGAATCATTTCGTAGAAAATGATAAGTATACTCCCAAGGTCGATCTAAGGAAGGAATGTATGTGGTTTTTAATTTATTATTCAAACTTTTAAAAACGAAATTAAATCCTAAACATCCTGTCACGATATTTTGGGGTTTTGTGTTTTTAATCTAATTACAGAAAATTAAACATAGATTCAATAAACATTCATGCAAATTTTATCTTTTATAAACAGTGGAGTATTTATGGATATAATAACTAAGTTAATTATGCTTGCTCATATTATCTAGGTTATTAAAGATATGAATTGATATTTATTGATTCTCCCTTTTTTGTATGAATACCACCTTTGGTGGGGTTAGATATTCTTTGTTAACTAAACAAATCAATTAACACCTATGGGTGGGGTTGATAACTAATTTGGTTAATTAAATTAATTCCTTCTTCTAAAAGATTGAAAATGAACCATTTAAATGCCACCTTTGGTGGGGTTAGACAGTTTAAACTTTATTCAAGGTGTCCAAATTAAACCTAAGAATTTAGTTATCCGAGTACTAACTTTCAAGTTTTAAAACTACTACTGAAAACATGTTGTCAATACATTTTCAAATAATAATTCTTATAAAAACTTTTGAAATAGAGATTCACTCTTAACTACCGCGATTGTACCATCAAATAAAAGAGCACTACTCTAAATCGCATCGATAATTAAACCTTAAAATCTAATTTTCAGATTTAAGTATGTAATGAAAAATAATATATTTCTCTCTAACATTCTTAATATAAAATCTTGAATAAAAATAAAATCAATTCATTTTAGAGATTTTCACCTATTTAATATTTCGCAAGCATAACAACGTTATTATTATATCATGATTATAAACGACTAGCACGATTAAATTTAATCACGCATAAATTAAATATAACATGTAAGAATAAAGCATAAAAATAACTGTAAAGAAAATAAAATCCTTACGTAACTTCGACGCTATTCCCGTTGCTAGAAAACCTCCAAGCGGAATTTGCACTTCCATTTATTGAATCAAAAATCTAAAATATTACAAAAACATAACTACTTCTTCCCAAAAAGGGAAGAACTCTAAATCTAAGAGAAACTAGCTAAAACATAAGAAAAACTAGCTAAAACATAAGAAAAACTAGCTAAAACATAAGAAAAACTAAAAACTAAGAAATGAGAGAAAGAAAGAAGAGAGAAGTGTGGTTTTGAGGTGTGCTTTGAAGTGAATGGAAGGGGTATTTATAGGTGAGGATGGAGAGAAAGAATAAGTAAACAAATGTTAAAAAAATATTAAAAAATTAAAAAAGGTGTAATGGGACTGCTGAGGTCATCAATGACGTCGGCGTGACGTCGTCAGCGTGAAAAATGGGTCAAAAGCAGCGTTAGGCGCTGTATGTATGACTGGGCTGAAGCGCCTTGCGCGCGTGAACGTGCCGTGGCATGCGTACATTGTAGCTTTGAAATTTTGATGTGATTTTCCGTCTTTTGACATTTTTGACCTTTTCGACCCATTTTGTCCAATTTTTCCATGTTTGTTGACCTTTTTCCACTTATTTATTAATTTATTTGTGATGTATTGCTTCAAGTATTCTTCTTTGAGTCTTTACATTGCGTTTTTAGGCCAAAATTCCTGAAAAACAATAAAAATACCCGTGATTCCGAAAAAGACAAATTTATATAAATATATGATAAAACATATAAATATATATATTTTTTAATCAATTAATGTGCATAAAATCATGGTTATTTTAGTGCTTTTTGAGCACTCATCAGGCATCACCATGGGTTGGCGAGGTGTTATCCAATACTCCCTCTACTTCCTCATTTACTAGTCTTAGTCTACCTTCAACACGGGTCCCTACCATGGTGATAAAGAACAAGTGATTGTGATTCTAGGGGTAGCTAGTAAGTGGAATAGGTGTTTAGTGTCTTAAATCTCTCTCAAAATTCAAGGTGAATCCAAGAAAATATAAGTTTAGAAACTAAAGCTCGACCTCAGAATCAAAGCCCCATAGTGGGTGCAAAAATGTTAGGATTGATCTGATTTTCAAAGTAAGAAACTAAAGAAAAGTCAGAGCAATTGATAGATTGTGTGGATCTCTTAGGGAGTCCATGTATATATATATTTACATGTACATGTGTTGGTTACATAGGGCATACATGTTATAGCATGTTAGAGGGGTATAAGAGTAAAGTAAAATACATTTAAAACTTGAGGTCGACCACCTTATGGCTTGGGCTGATGTCTCAAGGCTCGGGTTGATGTATTATGGCTTGCGCTGACATATCAAGGTTCAGACTCTTCTAAGGTCAGGAAGCAAGTCCTTCCTTATTCCCAAATAGTGTAAATCATATGAGTCTTTCATAACCTTTTTCTCAAATACCTTGTCCTTTATCAACTTGTGATGGTCAAGTTTCCTAACAATCTTCTTCTCCTTCTGCTCTCATGGCCGTAACACTAGAAGAAATTCCTGGGATAGTTATAGGGTCTTATTGGTATATTGATTATGGAGCTACACATCATGTAACTTATGATCTTAGAAATTGATGATGAAGTCACAAGACCGGCATTACAAATACCGATGTTGCGAAATACTTTTTTTGGTTTTATAATTTGTAAAACTTTCGCAAGTGCACAAATCATTCTATAGGAAATAATAAGTATACTCCCAAGGTCAATTTAAAGAAGGAATATATGCGGTTTTTAATTTATTATTCAAAATCTTAAAAAACAAAATTAAATCATAAACATCTTGTTACGATATTTTGGTTTATTTTTTTTCTAATCTAATAACATAAAAATAAACATAAACATAGATATAGATATAGATTCAATAAACAATAATGCAAAATTTATCATTTATAACAGTAGAGTATTTAAGTATATAATAATTATGTTAATTATGCTTGGTCATATTATTTAGGTTATTAAATATATAAATTAATATTTTTTTATTTTTACTTTTTGGTATGAAAATGTCCTTAGGTACAACACTTAGCAAAAGAAGTGATAAGACCTAAAATAAAAGTTAAAAATTAAACTATCCTGAATCACTTACATGAATTGACATGGTTGTATTTAGCGTGTGTAACAAGCCTTTAAACTCCTAGCTTTCCCTAGTGGACGAGTTTAAGTCTTGTGAGGGTTTTCAGTAATGATACCTACAAACATTAACAAAAACTTAAAACAAAATAAAACAAATAAAATAAGAAGTTAACTAAAATTTAAAATAAAGTAAAAAGACTAACATAAAATAAAGAAGTGAAATACAAAATTATATCATGCTTATAATCTCTTTTAAACTTCATAATTAAAATCTTAAACATAGATTATTTCAACTTCCTAAACATTCATGATTTATTATATATAACTAGCTGAAAATCATTTTCATATTTCTTATCAAAAATATATCAATTTAACTCTACCCATTTTCAGTGTTAATCATCCCGTTTGATTTACTGTATTGCTCTTTTATTTGTTGGTATAATCCCCTAGTAGTTAGAATGAAACTCTATTTCATAACTTTTTATAAGAACTATTATTAAAAAAATGTATTGACAACATATTTTTAGTAATGGTTTTAAAACTTGAAAGTTAGTACTCAGATAATTAAATTCTTAGGTTTAATTGGACACTTTAAATAAAGTTTAAAATGTCTAACCCAACCAAAGATGACATTTAAATGGTTCATTTTCAATCTCCTAGAAAAAAAGAATTAATTTAATTAACCAAACTAATTATGAACCCCACCCATAGGTGTTAAGTTTTTTGTTTAATTAATAAATAATATCTAACCCTACCAAAGGTGAATTCATATAAAAAAAGAGAATCAATAAATATTAATTTATATTTTCAATAACTTAAATAATTTGATCAAGCATAATTAAATTAATTATTATATCCTTATATACTTCACTATTATAAATGATAAGAATTTGCATAATTGTTTATGGAATCATATTTATGTTTATTTTTTTGTTATTAGATTAAGAAACACAAAAATCAAAATATCATGACAAAATGTTTAGGATTTAATTTTGTTTTTAAAAATTCGAATAATAAATTAAAAACCACAAATAATAGAACACTACTCTAAATCAGACCAGATAATTAAGCCTTAAAATCTAATTTTTAGATTTAAGTTTGTAATGAAAAATAATGAATTTCTCTCTAACATTCTTAATATAAAATCTTAAATAAAAACAAAATCAATTTATTTTATGGAGATGTTTTACCTATTTAATATTTCACAAGCATAACAACGTTATAATTATATCATATTTACAAACAGTTAGGCTTGTTAAATTTAATCATAGAAAAATTAAATATAACATATAAGAATCAAGCATAAAAAGATAAATGTAAAGAATCCATTAAAATTATATATACCTTAATAGAATCCTTACAACTGTTTGATGTTAATTCTATTGCTGAAAAACCTGCAAACGGATTTACATATCTGTTTATTAAATCAAAAACTAAAAATTAAAAAAAAAACATAGCTAGTTCTTCCCAAAAAGAGAAGAACTTAAAAACTAAAAATTAAAAAAATGAAACCTTTGTAGAGAGAGAAATATAGAGAGAGAAAATGCTCAGAAAATTGTGTGTTTTGGAATGAGGAAGATAGTCCTTTTATAAATGAGGAAAAGGCCAAAAAAGGGGGAACAATATTTCAAAATTTGAATTTGGAGTCGTTTGGACAAGTTGGCACGCACATGGGGCGTAAAATATTGGCAGACGGGCGGTTGGTACGTGCAGGAGACGAGGATGAGTGTGTTGGGGGCACACACGACACGACACGAACATGATGCTACATGTGGGACTCGGTAGGAATGGGCAGCTACGCGTGGGCTTTCGGCCATTTTGATATTTTTAACCCATTTTGTCCAATATTTTTCATATTTTTTATTTTTTCTCATTTATTTTCTCAATATATTTGTGATGTATTATCTTAAGTATTTTTCTTTGTGTCTTTAAGTTATTTTTGAACGAAAATACCTAAAAAACAATAAAAATACGAGGTGATTCCGAAAAGACAAATTTATATAAAAATATGATAAAATCATAAAAATATAAATCTATTTAATCAATTAAAGTACATTAAATCATGTTAATTTTAAGACTTTTTAAGAATTTATCAGGGAGATACAGGATATCCTAAGAATTTTCCTACAACAACCCTATGGACACACTTCTTGAGGTTAAGTCTCATACCGTACTTTTAGATTACCAAAAATATGTCCTATAGGTCTTTGATGTAGTTCAAGGGTTATGCTTATTTTACTATTATGTCATCCATATATTCCTTCAGGTTTATCCTCATATGATTTACAAACATCTTGTTGAGAAGGTGTTTATATGTGGCACCTGTATTCTTTAATCCAAATGGAATTCTAGTATAGTAGAAGGTCCCTTCCTTGATGATGAAAGATGTTTTCTCCTCATTCTTAGGGTTCATTCTGATATGATGGTAACCAAAATATGCATCCAAGAAACTCATTAGTCCAAAACTAACGGCAATATCAATCAGCTGATCAATACTTGGAAAGGGAAAAAACATTTTGACATGCCTCATTTAAATCAGTAATGGCTACACACATTCAAGGTGATCCAAAAGCCTTTTTTTTACCAATACCACATTTGACAACCAAGTAGGATATTTGACCACCACTATAACTCATATTTCCCTAAGGATGATGACAAGATTTTTAGTTACCTCATTATTATCCCTCGTGAATTTTCTCTTTCTTTGTTGGATAGGTCTAGCCTCTGGATTGATATTTAATCTTTATTTTATGACCTCTCAATCAATCTGAAGCATGTATGTCGAGGTCCATGTGAAGATGTTAGAATTTGTTTTGAGAAAGTGCAATAGTTGCTCCTATATCTTTGTTGTCATGTCCACACTTAGCTTTAAAGGATGGTTTGAACCCTTATCTCCTATTGGCAAGTCTTATACCTTATTTAGATTGATAGACCTTTCAATACATTTACATCTCAACCTTCTTCAGGAGATACCCTACTGTGATGGCTACTTGGGTGTAACCTCTTTCATGGTGGCATTATAAAAGTTTTTGGATTTTCCCAGTCTTTCCTTATTTCCTTTGTGTCCTCTTCAATAGGGAATTTGATCACTTGGTGGGAGATGGATGGGATCACCTTCATCTTGTGTATCCATGGGCTACCCAAAATGGCATTGTAGTGAGCTAGGACATCAATGACACGAAATTAGTTATCACTATTGACCTTTTAGCTATGACAAGTAGCACCATGGTCCCGACTACATAAGTGGCACTAATTTGAATCCATTAGGGGTAATTCTTTCCTTAAAATGTCAATCTTGTTTAATCCTAGGGCTTTTGCGATAGACAAAAAATAAGATCCATTGAGCTTCTCATGTTGACCATGATCCGACAAACATCACAGGATCCAATTCTCAAAGTGATCACTAAGGGGTCTTCATGATGGGATGAGGTCTCATCTTTCTTAGTAAAAATGATCTTCGTAGAGGACCTTACCTTTCTCTAGTTAACCTCTTGTGTGAGTTGTTAAAGACCCTATTGATTCTAAGGCCTCCATGTGTGGTATTAACAGTTCTAATGTTGGGTTCATTGTGGGGGTCACTCCTACTATTCAAGATTGACGAATTTTCTCACCTCTTCATATGCTTCCTCCAATTTTGGAGGGACTATCTTGGTTAGCTCTACGAAGAATTTGTAGTTCTTTAGAAGATCCTACCTAAAGACTTATTTAGCAATAAAGCTAGGACATTCAAATATTTCTAACTATTCTTCCCTGAATTGTTTCATATATTCTTCGATAGACTTACCTCTCTCTTGAATGATTGAGAAAAAGTGGTGTGAATCCTTCTTTAGTGCCTTTTTATAGGCATATTTTGTGATGAAAAACCCGACATATTATGTGATGAAGGTTATGGTGTGGGATGCCAGGTTGTTAAACCACTTCTGAGGGCCATCACAATGGGAAGCAATGAACAATTTACACATGTTGTGTCTATTTTTCCCAATGTGAGGCTCATATGGGCCATGACCATCTTGAAGTGTTACGCGTGTATTATAGGGTCTTTTCTTCCTATATAGTCAGGGCACTTGGGAGCTTTGAACTTGGCCAGTGGTTTTTCATTCTTGATCTCATCAGAAAATGGGGAGACATATAATTCCTCACAGTCTCTATCCACATCGTAGGGGGCCTTTCCTTTTTCATGCCTTTCATTGGCCACTTTCAAGGCCTAGTTTTATTTTTTGTTAGCTTCTTCCAATGCATGAAATCGCACCTCCCAATTGTTTCTCTCCTGTAACCACTGCTTATTTCTAGGTCTCACCAAACTAAAAAAAGGTCCCTTTTAACTTCCTGTTTTCCCTTGTTAGGCTGCGTATGATGCACTCTCACATGTTTCTACCAATCAAGTTGGTGGCTTGATCATCAAAGGTTTCCCTACCTGATTGGGAATGCAACAACCTATTTTCGCACCTGATCTACTTAACTTCTCTTCTTAATTCAAGAAGTTGACAAGCCAGCTCTTTATGAGGGTTAATCTCCATCTCGGCCTCATTATGGATCAATGGGGTGTGGTCTAGTGTTGTCATTGCTTTCTAGTTTGGTAGTCTTAGTCGACCTTCAGCACAGGCCTCTACCATGGTGATAAGGAACAGGTTATCATGATCTAGTAAGTGGAACAAGTGTTTGGTCTCTTAAATCTCTCTCAGAATTCAAGGTGAATCCTAGAAAATATAGGGTCAGAAGCTAAAGCTCGACTTCAGAATATAAGCCCCACAGTGGGGGCTAAAATGTCAATATTGATCCGATTTACACAAAAATAAACTAGAGAGAAGTCAGAGTAATTGATGGAATCTATGGATCACTTAGGGATACCATGTATTTAAAGTTTGATTGGAAAAAGAAATAACTAAAGCTATTTTTCAACCAAATATTTGATATTAACATTGGGACTTGAAGAGGAGTAGTGACTGGATTGTGAAACAAAAATAGAGCTGGAAGCTTGAAAGGGTACAAGTTGTAGATCAAAGATCAAATGCATAAAGACCATTAATAAGATTTACTTTGAGCAAAGTCTCCCCTGCTTGCTGATCCTTAACATAACAACGTAAAGAGTGAAATTCAAAAAACACAGAATTATCATTAGAAACTTAGTACAATTAACAAATTTATTTCTATTTCAGAAACAAAAAGAATATTACTCAATAAGAAGGACCTATTAGAGAAAATTTTAAACAAAAAATGATTTGAACCTAGACAAGAAATGGGAAGATGCTTATCATTGCTAATCATTAATTGATCATTTAAGTTGTTACAAGATTTCTGATAAGGGCTTAAAAAGCACTAAAATTATCATAATTTAATTTACTTCAATTGATTAAATAGATTTATATTTGTATGATTTTATCATAATTATATATATATTTGTTTTTTCGAAATCACGATTATTTTTCAGGTATTTTGGTTTAAAAATAACTTAAAGACTCAAAGAAAAAAAATACATGAAGCAATACATCACAAATATATTGCGAAAATAAATGAAGAAAAGTCAAAATGATGGAAAAATTGGACAAAATGGATAAAAAGGTCAAAAATGTCAAAAAAGCCAAAATCGCACGCCCAACACGTCTAGTCATACCAAGAAACGCTTGCAGTGCCCACACAATGTCGATCATCCACTTGCGCATTTGTGCACATTGCCAGAATAAAGCTGAACCCGTGCACCCATCTGCGCCCACCCGCGCATGCCATCACAAGCCTATGCCGTGTCGTGCGCGCCCCTGCATACTCCTCGCCATGTCCCACATGCCAACCTGTAAAAACGAGTCCAAATTCAAATTTTGAAATATTTCCCCCTCCCATTTTCTATCATTTTCCTCATCTATAAAAGAACCTTCTTTCCCCATTCCAAAACACAAAAAAATTTCTAAGCACTTTCTCAATCTAGAAATTTTCATTTTTTTAATTTTTTAATTTTTTAATTTTTTAATTTTTTAATTTTTAATTTTTAAGTTCTTTTTTTAAGAAGAACTAGCTATGTTTTTATAAATTTTTATTTTTTGATTTAATAAACAGATATATAAATCCGTTTGTAGGTTTTTTAGCAATATAATTAACATCAAACAGTTGTAAGGATTCTATTAAGGTAAATATTATTTTAATGGATTCTTTACATTTATCTTTTTATGTTTGATTCTTATATGTTATATTTAATTTTTCTGTGATTAAATTTAACACGCCCTGTTGTTTGTAAATATGATATAATTATAAAGTTGTTATGCTTGCAAAATATTAAATAGGTAAAACATTTCCTTAAAATAAATTGATTTTATTTTTATTCGAGATTTTATATTAAGGATGTTAGAGAGAAATATATTATTTTTCATTACAAACTTAAATTTGAAAATTAGATTTTAAGGTTTAATTATCCGGTCTAATTTAGAGTAGTGTTTTTTTATAAGAACTATTATTCGAAAATATATTGACGATATATTTTCAATATTGGTTTTAAAACTTGAAAGTTAGTACTTGAAAAATTAAATTCTTAAGTTTAATTTGGATATCTTAAATAAAGTCTAATTATTTGACTCCGCCTAAAACTATGATTAGATAATTTGCTATTTTCTTAAAAATAAAACTAAAATTTAATATTTAATTAATTAATAAGCTCCCACTAAAAATATTAGTTAGTTAATATTAAACAAAAGAATTTGAGTCCCACTTAAGAAAATTTATTTTCTGTGCAAGAAAAATAGGCCACGTGCTCCATCACAATCGCGGATCACCAACCGTGCGATCAGGAACTGAACGACTGAGTTCAGGCGCGTGAGATCAGACACGAAAAAAGAGATTGGATGCGGGATTTCAAGTTCATGCGGCTCGGCACCAGTGGGGCCCACCTACCGCGCAGGTCGGCGTGCAGGATGGGACCCACGTGTCTGTTACGCGTATGCCAAAGGTTGTGATCTCGTGCGGTTGAACCACGTGCAATCGTTCCCTCCAGCCATTTAAAGTATGCCACGTGTCCCACTTTCCCCTTGACGAATCAAGAGCGGACGCGTGGTACATTTTGGTGAATGCAAAAGCGTAGAATCTCGCACACGTTCCAGCCGTTGTCCCCCACCTTCGCGCGCCTCTACACCTCTGCGTACAACCGATTCTTCCGCTAATGAAAGGATACCGCGTGTCTACAGTAATCCTTGTATCCAATCAGAAGCCGACACGTGGCAACGTGAATTAAAAAAAACAGTGACCCGCATGATCGTAGTTTGCGTTCTCGATATCAGTTTTTGCGTTTTGATACATTTTTTTCCCCACATGTAATATTTTATTATTGTTGCCATATCTCTCTGTTATGCGTGTATTATATTATAATATTTTAGATGTATTTTTGTAGCTATAAATAGGTAATATGATGATAGAGTTAAAAAGTTTTTTGGAGAGGAGAGTTTGTAATTTTGTGTTGTTCGGTTTTGGACTGCAGAACATGCAGAAGCCATTTTTTGGCTTTTGTTGTGTTCTGCGTGTGCCAAATATTTTCGTTTCTTGATGTTTTAATTTCATTTCTTCTTCTTCTAATTTTCTGTATTTGTTGTAAGTTTATTTTTAATTTATGAAGTAATTTAATTTTTCTAGGGTTGCATTTGATCTAAATTTATGAAGCTTTGATTTTAATTATTTTTGATAGATTTATAAGACGTTCGATTTGTTCACTCTATCTTGTGCTTAATGCTTTTTGATTATTTACGAATTTTATCAAAACGATCCGTGCCACATAAATAAACTTGGAAGAGGCATTTGTGTGTATATTGCTCGTAGATAGAATGACATGTATGATGAAGGATAGGAATATACCCTAATCGTATGTGTGGCCATTTGAAAACTTAGAACGTAATGAATCTTGGTGAATTTAATTCTCATAGAGATATAGTGAATTAATTTAAAGAGGTGTATCTATACGGAGCTCGGAAGAGATGTATGGATAAAAATAGAAGTTTTCGGTTGATAAATTAAATGTACTAAAAATATAAATCAAAAGAAAATAACAAGATTTGAGTGGATTAGTTTGGTGAAAAATTGCAACCCTAGATTTCTTGTATTTTGTTAACTCTTTTCTTATTTTTTTAAATCAACGATTGTTTTGGATAAAATCAGAGCGATACAATTTTAGTAATCAACAAATTATAGTAACAAATCTCCGGGGGAACGATACTCTACTTACAAATCTTTATTACTTGTGACCGTGTATACTTGCACGTTTTATGCTCTTCCAAAAGAGACAACAATGTTTATTTTTATGTTATTAGATTATGAAACAAATAAACCAAAATATCGTAACAAGATATTTAGGATTTAATTTAATTTTTTAAGATTTTGAATAATAAACTAAAAACCACATACATTCCTTCCTTAGATCTATTTTGATAGTATATTTATCATTTGTTATAAATGATTTGTACCCTTACGAGAGTTTTACAAATTATCAAGTTTTTGGAGCCGTTACCGGGGAAGGAATAACGCTTTTAAATTATTTATTAAAATTTTGAAAACTTTTCGTGTTTTAAATAATTGCATTTTTTATTTATTTTGAGATAAAAAAAATTAAAATTTAAAATTAAGATATAAAATTTAAAATTTAAAATTCAAATTTTTTTTAAATTAAACTGATCTTGAACGATAAATAAAAGAAATTTAACATTCAAGATATAAAATATAAAATTTAAATTTCAAAAATTAATTTAAACTGATCTTGAATGGTAAATAAAAACAATTTTTATTTAAAATTAAAATTAAAATTTAAGATATAAAATCCAAAATTAAAATTTAAAAACATTTATTTTCATGAACATTAAAATAATAAAAGAATTAAATTTAAATTTCAAAAGAAAAAAAAATGTTCACAAAAGAACAGTAAATTTTTTTTAACAAAATAAAATTTAATTTGAAATTTAAAATTCAAAATAAAATAATAATAATAAACAAAAAATTAAATTTTTTTAACAGTAAAACAAAAATTTGATTTAAAAACAAATTAAAATTTAAGATATAAAATTTAAAATAAAAAAAAATTAATTTTAATATTTAAAATTAAAAAAAATTAAAAGTTAAGATTTAAAATTTAAAATTTAAAATTTAAAAAAATTAACAAAAAAATTTGTTACTTATCTTTAATAGTAAACCAAAAAAATTTAAAATTTAAAAATAAAACAAATTCAAAATTTATATAAAAAAATAAAAAAATATATATAAATAATGAATTTTGAAAAAATATTAATTAAAAGAAAAACTAATTAATTTATATTTTAATATAATAAAAAATAATGATCTAGGAACGTTTCTTTACTAGAAACACTTTTGGTTAATACTGATTATGTTATTTAACTTAGAAGTTAACTTAATTTATTTGTTAATATTATTTTATTTCTTCTAATTTTTTTGTATAGTTATTTTATTTTTCTTATCCTTTGACATGTGTTTTGAATTTAGGCTTTCATTAGTCTATGCACGAAAGAAGATCCTTCAAAAACCCTTTTATACCCTAGATAGATAATATTCATAAACAATTTCCACAAGACTAGATTCTAACTATCAACCTATTTTTAAGCCAAACACAAAACCAAGCCTTAATCTTTTACCAAAACTAATAGAAATGGGAGGAAACCCACATGTTAGGGAAACCACCATGAAAGATTTGCACGACCAGTAATTGGCACGACAATTGCCTCTATCAAGCTGGGTGAGGCTGCTCAAAATTATGACTTGAAAAACATTCATTTTTCCATGCTTCCTTCATTCTTTGGGCTGCTTAATGAATATTCTCTTTCCTTCATTAGGGACTTCTATGCCACAGTCCAAACTTTCCCTTTCGGTATTCTAAATGAGGATCAGCTTAAAATGAGGTGTTTCCCGTATACTGATGAGTGCTCAAAAAGCACTAAAATTACCATGATTTTATGCACATTAATTGATTAAAAATATATATATATATTTATATGTTTTATCATATATTTATATAAATTTATCTATTTCGGAATCACGGGTATTTTTATTGTTTTTCAGGTATTTTCGCTTAAAAACGTCACTTAAAGACTCAAAAAGGAATACTGGAAGCAATACATCACAAATATATTAATAAATAAATGGGGAAAGGTCAACAAATATGGAAAAATTGGACAAAATGGGTCGAAAAGGTCAAAAATGTCAAAAAAGAGAAAATCGCGCCCGGAGCAGCCCACCCCGCGCGTGCCAACGCCGAGCCGTGCGTGTAGCATGGCCCACGTCCGCGCGCAGATGCACGCGCCTTCCTCCAGATCCGCGCGTGCCGCAATGCGCTATCACTGTTCACGCGCGCGCGCGCTGCTGCTGCCTTCTGCGCGCGCCTGTGCGCGCCCCAGCTGCCCTCCACGCGCGCCGACGCCATTTCGCCCCATTTTTCACGTGCAGCCGCCCCCATGACGTCATGCTGACGTCATCAATGAACTCACCATTTGCACTACGCGTTTTCACCATTTTTTAACATTTTTTCACCCACTTTTTCTCTCCATCCTCACCTATAAATACCCCCCTTCTCTTCACTTCATACCACACCTCAAAACACACTTCTCTCTTCTTTCTTTCTCTCCATTTCTTAGTTTTTAGGTTTTTTAGTTTTTCTTATGTTTTAGCTAGTTTCTCTTAATTTTAGAATTCTTCCCTTTTTGGGAAGAACTAGTTATGTTTTTGTAATTTATTAGCTTTTTGATTCAATAAATGGGAGTGCAAATTCCGTTTGGAGGTTTTCCAACTACGGGAATAGCTTATAAAAGATAAAATTTGCATGAATGTTTATTGAATCTATGTTTAATTTTATGTTATTAGATTAAAAACACAAAACCCCAAAATATCGTGACAGGATGTTTAGGATTTAATTTCGTTTTTAAAAGTTTGAATAATAAATTAAAAAACACATACATTCCTTCCTTAGATCGACCTTGGGAGTATACTTATCATTTTCTACGAAATGATTCGTGCACTTGCGAGAGTTTTATAAATATAAAACCAAAGTATTGGCAGGATTAGCTATGCTGGTTTTCGCTCATCAAAGTTTTTGGCAATCCCGATTCTGCTCATCATATACTTTGAAGGAAAAGGCCAAAGCTTGGTTGATATCGCTCTCTCCAGGTTCTTTGAGGACTTGGGAGAACCATTCCATGAAGCCTGAGATAGGTTTAAATTATTCCTCACTCAATGCACCCATTATAGCTTCCCCTTGCATTTGTAGAACCAATTCTTTTACAATGGACTTACATAACAATGCCAGTTCATTGTCAACCACGCAGTTGGAAGAGCTATGGGAGAGAAGACAGCCTTAAAGACATACAACCTCTCTCAGATGTTAGGTGCAAATTCCCAATAGAAAAGCTCATGAGTGAGAAAAGCTGGAGTTCATGAAATCGATTTCAGTAATGAAGTTCAACAATAACTTGTTCAATTGACTAAGTAAGTTGCCCTTCTCACTACACAAATCAATAATAATAATGAACATTGTGGTTTGTGTAGCAACATTGGACATGGTACTGAAGCCTGTCCATATCAAGAAGAAACACCAGCTGGACCTGAACAAGTTAATGTTTTGGGAGCATATCAACAGAGACCAAGATTCAACCCCAATTCAAGTACCCATAATCCTAGGTGGAGGAATCATCCCAACTTCTCCTAGAGGCAAAACAACCCTCCTTTCGCCCAAGTCTCAAATTAGCCAGGCCAACAATTCCACCAGCCCATTCCAAAAAGCCTTCCCAGTAAACCAACCTTGGAAGACAACCTGAACACTTTTATTCAAGTCTGTAGAGATAACCAATCTAAAAGTAATCAACAATTTGACTCTGTGGAAGCTTCTATCAAAAATGTGGAGGTCCAAGTGGAATAGTTAGCTGAGCATTTGCAAAAGCAAAGCAAAGACTAAATGAATGGTCAAAGTGGATCAAATAAGGAAGAAGAGACATTGAGTTTGTCATTCTGAAATCTCTAAGCAACATCTTACTAGAAGACGATAAATTTTGGTCCTGAATGGAAGGTCATCCATTATTGTATTTTATTTTAGTTTGTTTTGTTTTGTTTTTATTTTAAGAATGTGTGTAATAAAATTCAAATGAAATAATAAAGATTCATTTGTTTCAAATATTGTGTTCATTCTTTAAATTTTGCATTACAACAAAAAAACGTAATTCATTAACTTAATTAACTTAGATTTTCACTTAACTTAATTAACTTAGATTTTCACTTAACTTAATTAACTTAGATTTTCATTAAAAATAAAAATAAATAAATAAATAATAAAAAAAAATTGGTTTCCTGCGTCTTTCATCTTCTTTAAGCCTATACATTTTGTTTAAGTGAGAAATTTTTCTTAGAAAAGCCTACTATTTTTCAATTTAGGAGCTAGATACACAAGAGAAGGAGGACCGATTTCTACTATAAGTAGCCATGGGAGATGCGGGAAATAGGCAAAAAATGATGAAGGACTATGCAATGCCAATCATTGAAAATGCAACTTCCTGCATACAACTACAAGTGGTTGCAAGGAACTATGAGTTGAAAAAGATTCATTATTATTTTTTGCCTTCCTTTTACGGTATCCCTAATAAAGGCCCTTTGTTTTTCATTAGAGAATTATATGCTATTGTTCAAACCTTTTCCATTGTAGATAATTGATGAAGACCATCTTAGGATGAGGTGTTTTCCTTACACCCTCAAGGATAAAGCTTGGTCATGGATCATTACTCTACAACTGGGTTCTTTAACAACTTGGGAGGTAGTCTATGAAAATTTTATGGGTAGGTTCTATTCCAATCAAAAAACTATTGATCTAAGAATGAAGATATCAACATTTTCTCAAATGGACGAAGATCCCTTTCATGAATCTTGGGAAAGATTTAAACTCATTTTCATTCAATGTCCTCATCATAGCTTTCCATTATAGCTACAGAACCAATTCTTTTAGGATGGATTGACACTACAGAGTCAATATATGGTTGATAATGTTACTGGTGAAGTTGTGGGAGAAAAGACCACAGAGGAAACCTATAGTCTCTATAAGCTGTTGGGTTCTAATTCCTAACAAAGAAGCATTAGGATAAGAAGATTAGGAGTCAATGAAGTTGGCTCCACTAATGAAATGACCCTAAAACTTGCTGAAATGACTAAGCAAGTGCAACTTCTCACTACCCACCAAATTCCAAATGAATAGGTGTGTGAAGTGTGTTTTTCAATTGGGCATGATGCTTGTAATTGTTCATATACTTGTGATTCTAATGTGGATTTCATAGAGGGTATCAATTCCTTTTAAAGGTATCATCCAAACACTAATAATCACCATAGCCATCATTGGACAACAAAAAATTACATAACCTACACCCAATGTCAAGTAGTAGGTCCATATAAAAACCACCCTTACCCACCAAATCAATCTTTTAAGCCAACCTTAGAGGATAGCTTGAATGCTTTTATTCCAGTTAGTCATGACAACCAATTGATGAATAATGAAAGGTTGAGCAACATGGAGGATTCAATTAAAAGGATTGAAACTAAAGTTGGGCAACTAGCAGAACAAATGCAAAGGTAAGAACCAGGAAAGTTACCCAATTAACCCGAACAAGCGAAAGATGTAAGAACCCTTCAAAGTGGTAAGGTAGTTAATACTAGTTTGCTTGACATTTCTAAAGATCTATCTTGTAGTTCAGGTAACAAAGAAGGTGAAATTCTAGTCTCTCAAAAAGAAGAGACAAGTGCTAAACTTGACAAACCTTCAAAAAAACTCATTAGGGAGTCATCTGACATCCCCAAAATTCAAAAGACAACATAAACACACCAACTACAAGTACCTTTTCCAGACCGATTGAAAGAATCCAAACAAGATAAGCAATTCTATGATCATTTTAATATTCTTTCTAAAGTAAATATCAATTTACCATTATTAGAAGTGATTATGAATGTGCCCTCCTATGCTAAGTTTTTCAAAGAGTTGAACACTAAGAAAAGGAGATATGAACTTAATGAACTAGTAGTAGTATCAAAAATTTCTAGTGTTGTACTTCAGCACCAACTTCCCCTTAAATTGAAAGACCCTAGAAGTTTTATCATAAACATAACTATAGGGGATATGAAGGTTGCTAAAGTAAAGCTTGATTTAGGTGCTAGTATAAACTTGATTTCCTACTCTATATTCTTACATCTTGATTTAGGAGATTTAAAACCCATAACTATATCCCTTCAACTTGTAGATAGATCTCTTAAGTATCCAAAGGAAATAGTTGAGGATGTGGTGGTACAAGTAGACAAAGTGATAATACCTGTTGACTTTGTGGTTCTTGATATGTAAGAAAATCTAACCTTGGATAGAGATCACATAATACTGCTTGGTAGACTATTTATGACAACTATTAAGACTATTATTGATGTCTAATATGGAGATTTGACAATGATAGTCTTAGGAGAGATTGTTCATTTTAAATTTTTTGATTCTTCAGCTTTTCCTTCTATTTCTGCCATCAATGAAATATTTGATGTTGACCCTTTGGATAATCTTGTCCAAAGCACCTTTTCCCGAACCAAAATAGAAGATAAGCTTGAAACTATTCTTACACTTGAAGAGGTCGAAGAAGATTTAGATGAGGAAACTAAAGGGTACCTTGAAAAACTAGATAGTGATGAACTAATGACAAAATCTAGTACACTCTTAAATATACTCAGTTCACCATATAGTAAAGAGGTCAATCCACCTGAACTTGAACTTAAAGACTTACCTAATAACTTAAAATATGTGTTTTTGGGAGAAGGAGAAACTTATCCAGCAATAATTTCTTCAACATTGACCAAAACCCAAGAAAAGGAACTTATAAAAGTGCTTAAGAAGTTTAAGAAAGCCATAGGTTGGAGTATCGGGGATATAAGAGGCATTAGTCCTACTATGTGTATGCATAAGATTAACTTGGAGGGTGGTGCTAAACCCATACGAGAGGCCCAAAAAAGACTAAACCCAAACATGCAAGAGGTAGTTAAGAAAGAAATTCTTAAATTGTTAGAAGAAGGAATTATCTACCCTATTGTCGATAGTAAGTGGGTTAGTCTAGTGCATGTGGTACCTAAGAAATCTGGGATAACAGTTGTTAAAAATGACAAAAGTGAATTAGTGCCCACTAGAATAATCACTATATGAAGGATGTGTATAGATTTTAGGAAACTAAATTTATATACTAAAAAGGATCACTTTCCTTTTCCATTCATTGATCAAATGTTGGAAAGATTAATTGGGCATGAATTTTACTATTTTCTAGATGGATTGTCTGGATATTATCAAGTACCCATAGCACCAGAAGATCAAGAAAAGACCACATTTACATGTCCTTTTGGGACATTTTCTTTTCAAAGAATGCTATTTGGGCTATGCAATGCCTCTGCCACATTCCAAAGATGTATGATGTCTACCTTCTCGGACATGGTGGAAAAATTTATTGAGGTTTTCATGGATGATTTCTCTATCTTTGGAAACTTATTTGAGGATTGCTTACATAATTTGACTTTGGTTTTAGAAAGATGCATTGAATGCAATCTAACCCTTAGTTGGGAGAAAAGTCATTTTATGGTTCAACAAGGGATAGTGTTAGGAAATATCATTTCAAACAAAGGTATTGAAGTTGAAAAGGCAAAATTTGAACTGATTTCCAAATTACCTCCCCTACATCTATTAAAGGGATAAAAAGCTTCTTAGGACATGTAGGATTTTATTGACGATTTATTAAATATTTCTCTAAAATAAGTCGTCCCTTATGTAACCTGTTATAAAAAGATGTTTACTTTGATTTCAATGATGACTACCTTATTGCCTTTAATACCTTGAAAGAGAAACTAACACCTGCCCCTATAATTATGGCACCAAACTGGTCTTTACCCTTTGAAATAATGTGTGATGTGTCTGATTACGCTATCAAAACAGTTTTGGGATAGAGGGTGGATAAGTGTTTACATGTCATCTAGTATGCTAGCAAAATGCTCAATGATGCCTAGATGAATTATAGCACCACTGAAAAGGAATTCTTAGCTATAATGTTTTCTTTAGAAAAATTCAAGTATTATTTAGTAGGATCTAAAGTGATTTTGCATTCTGATCATGCTGATTTAAGATACCTATTAAGTAAACCTAATGGCAAGCCAAGATTAATCGGGTGGGTCTTACTTTTACAATAATTTGACCTAGAAATCAAGGATAAAAAATGCAGTAAAAACTTAGTAGCTGACCACTTGTCTAGGTTAATTTTTGACTTCAATTTTCTTAAGGGTGAGAGTAATGAAGATATAGTTGAAACCTTTCCTGATGAACATTTATTTTCAATAGGTCCAAACCCATGGTATGCTGATATTGTAAACTATCTTGCCACTGGTATTTTGAGACCTAATACTTCCTATCAAGACAAGAAATGGTTCTTTAAAACTATCCAGGATTATTTCTGGGATGACCCTTATTTATACAAGATTAGTCAAGATCAAGTCATCTGGAGATGTGTACCTAAAGAAGAACATAAGAGCATTCTGACTTTTTATCATGAACTTCATTGTGGAGGCCATTTTGGTGGCGAAAAGACAACCCGTAAGATATTACAGTCAAGATTCTTTTGGCCTACTCTTTTTAAAGATGCTCATATGTTTTGTGCACAATGTGATAGATGTCAAAGAACAAGAACCATAAGAAAAATAGATGAAATGCCTTTGACATCTAATTTAGTTTTTGAACTCTTTGATGTGCAGGGATTGAATTTATGGGTCCTTTTCCCCCAACTAATGGTTTTCAATATATTTTGGTTGCTGTGGATTATGTATGTAAATGGGTAGAAGCTATCCCCACTCAAACTAATGATGCTAATGTTGTTGTAAAATCATTAAAGGATTCAATATTTAGCAGGTTTGGAATACCTAGAGGTATAATAAGTGATGGAGGTAGTCATTTTTGTAACAAAATCTTTGATGCAGTACTAAAAAATTACAACATCACACATAGAGTAGTTACTCCATATCATCCCCAAACTTCCAGTTTAGTGGAAGATAGTAATAGGCAAATCAAGGGAATTTTGGAATGCACCGTGCGCCCTTCAAGAAAGGATTGGGCAATCAAGTTGAATGATGCCTTATGGGCATACCGCACAGCTTACAAAACACCCATTGGGATGAGCTCTTACCGGTTAATCTTTGGGAATGCATGCCACCTTCCCGTTGAACTTGAACACAAGGTTTATTGGGAAATTAAAGAGCTTAACATGGATTTAGATAAAGTAGGAGAAAAATGGTTGCTCAATCTTAATGATTTGGAAGAGATTAGGGATGAGGTCTATGAAAATGAAAAATTATACAAAAAGCGTACTAAACGCTATCATGACAAGAGGCTAGTTCCTAAGTCTTTTCTTCCTGGAATTAAAGTTCTTTTATTTAACTCTCGTTTGAGATTGTTTATTGTAAAATTGAGATCAAGATGGGATGGACCTTACACAATTGTCCAAGTTTTTTCATATGGATCGATAGAGTTATTCAATCCAAAGACACAAATGACTTTCAAAGTCAATGGGCACTCTGTAAAGCCTTATTTAGAAGGTGAAAACAACATAGCTGATATTAATTCCATAATGATAAATTGATCCTTCGCACCATGATGATGCGTCTTGCTAAGACGCTAAACTAAGAGTTGGATGAGAGGCAACCCATCATTCTATGTAATTTTCTTTTATTTCTTTTATTTATTTAATTTATTTTGTTTATTTTTGTTCAATTGAATGTGAATAATTTTAGAATTATTAAAATTAAAAATATTTTTTGAGATGTTAGAAGGTCATAGCGATATGTTTGTGTGAACATTAATGATAAACATGATGGATACACTTACATTTTCCATCACTACTTGTATATTCTTAGGAAATAGGTAACTTTTCTTCTCTTTTCTCTTAATCTTTAATTTATAATTATTACATTAAGGACAATGTAAGTTCTAGGTTGTGGGTGGTGAAAAGTGACCATGCTTAATTTCAATTTTTTTTAACAATTCTAGAATTTTTATGTTCACATTTTCATTTGTATTATGTTTGATTTTATTTTCTTTGTGTGGTTTAGTAAGTTTTATACTTTTAGGATTAGTTTAAAAAATTTACAAAAAATTATGATTTCTTTAAATCAAATTTAAGTAAATAGTTATGTCTTTTGTATTGTTAAATTAATTTTTGAAAACATATCATGAAGTATATGATAATTAGTTAGATTTTGTCATTACTAGTATTTCTTGATAAGGTGTGAAAATTATGTTAAACCCAAAATTAGTGTTTAGGAATCAAATAGTGGAGACTACCTTTGTGAGATATAATTTGACCTTAATTTTTTTTATTCTGAGTGAAATATATTTTTTTCTACTCCAAACATATTTCTTATTTCTTCAAATTATTATATGATCTCTATAGGACTTAGCATTGAATGTTTTGATTCTTACATCTTAATGAAGTCATATATTTATTTTTTATTTTCTTAGATTAAATGATTTAAGGAGAAATTAATAGTGTATGTCTTTCTTCATTCATGCATGACTTCTATTAAAAAAGAGATATATCTACGGTTACCTATACAAATACAAATAGAAAAGACAAATATTAACCACTTACCGTACCATATAAAAAATGTACAATCTGTACATGAGTCTACTCTAAAAAATGTATTATCTTATAAAAAAAGAAGAAAAATGTAAGAGAAAGAAAAAAATAATAGAAAGAAAAAGAGAAAAAAAATGAATAGTATAATCAATATACTATGACCCAAAAAAAAGCCTAAACAATTGTAAGAAATGGTTTAATACAAAATAAAATATAGGGAGTAATTTCCTAAGAAGTTATTACATATTCCTATAGTTTCTAAAATTCATATTACTTGATATTTGTATTTGATAAATTTGATTGATGTATGAGAGTAATATCTAATATTTTATAAATCCTTACATTTTATTGCTTTCATGAGATCAAAGTTAAAATAACACTTTGACACTTTCTTTTTTATACATATGCAAACATATTAGTTCGTTTCTATACATAAACTCTTTCGCATATAAACTAGTATGAGTGTTTAACCCATAGGATTAAGTGTTTTTGATAGTATTAAATTGTGAGGAATATAGGTCGAAGCAAATTCGAATTTCTAATTTTAAAGTTTAAGTTTGTAATGAAAAATAATATATTTCTCTCTAACAATTCTTAATATAAAATTTTGAATAAAAACAAAATCAATTTATTTTATAGATATGTTTTACCTATTTAATATTTCGTAAGCATAACACCATTATTATTATATCATATTTAAAAATAGTCATCCATGTTAAATTTAATCACATACAAATTAAACATGACATATAAAAATAAAACATAAAAAATAATTATAAAGAATTTCTTTTAAAATTTTACCTCAAAACAATCCTTATAGAACTTTGATGCTAATTCTATTGCTGAAAAATCTCCAAATGGATTTGTAATTTCGTTTATTGAATCAAAAACTAAAAATCTATAAAATCATAACTAATTCTTATCAAAAAGAGAACTTTAAAACTAAAAACTAAAAAAACTAAAAAACTTTCTAAAGAGAGAAAGAGTTGAGAAAATTATGTCTATTTTACAATGGGAGAGATGATTTTTTTATAGGTAATGAAAAGGCTAAAAAGGTGGGAAAATATTTCAAAAATTTATTTTAGACACATTTGGACAAGCTTCCAAAAAAAAAGGCAGGATAGGCATGAGTGTGCTGGCAACGTGCGCTGGCTGTGTGCAAGCATGTGCTGGGCATGTGCTTGCTACGTATGATAGGTGTATGCCCGTGCACGCACTTTGGTTCACACGGGACTCGACATGGGCATGTGCTAGCGCGCGTAGGATGTCAACATGAATGAGTTGCTACACACAAAATTTCAACGATTTTGACATTTTTAACTGTTTTGACCCATTTTGTCCAATTTTTTCATCTTTTTAACTTACCTTCGTTTTTTATCAACATATTTATGATGTATTGATTTCAATATTTTTCTTCAAGGTTTTTAAGTTTTTTTTTTTAACAAAAATACCTAAAAAATAATAAAAAATACCTATGATTCTGAATAGAAAAAATTATTTAAAAATATGATAAATGCATACAACTATAAATCTATTTAATAAATTAAATTACTTTAAATCATGGTAATTTTAGTTCTTTTTAAGCATTAATCACAACCCCTAACTAGCTTCTTGCTAGTCCTTAAGCAAGAGAGGCGACAAATACTAAAATGAAAACTAAAAATTAATTTATCCTAAATCACTTCCGTGGATTGATACTGTTGGATTTAGCATATGCAATAATATGTTAACCCTTAGGTTGCCCTAGTAGATGAGTTTAGGTCTCGTGAGGGTTTTCAGTAATGATACCCACAAACATTAGCAAAAAAATGAAAACAAAAAAAATAAGAAGTTAACTAAAACTAAAAATAAAGTAAAAAGACTAAAATGAAATAAATAAATGAAATACAAAAATATATCATGCTTATATTCTCTTTTAAATTTCATAATTAAAATCTTAAGCATAGATTAATTCAACTTCCTAAACATTCATGATTTATTTTTATAATTAGTTGAAAATTATTTTCATAATTGGTATAAAAAATGTATCAATTTAATTTCACCCAAACTTAGTGTGAGGAATTCGAATTCGTTTTGACTCTATTCCTCACAAGTCAATACTCTTATAAACACTGAACCCTAAGGGTTCAAAGACTCATACTAATTCATATGTGAAAGAGTTGATGTATAGAAAAGAGCTAATATGTTCGCATATGTATGAAGAAGAAAGGCTTAAAGTGTTATTTTAACGTTGATCTCATGAAAGGAATCAAATGTAAGGATTTATAAAATATTATATATTACTTTCATGTATCAATCAAATTCATAAAATAAAATATCAAGTAATATGTCTTTTAAAAAATGTAGGAAAATGCAATGACTTCTTAGGAAATTACTTCCTATGGTTTCTTTTGCATTAAAACATTTCTCACAACTATTTAGGCTTTCTGGGTTATCGTATATAAATTATACTATTCATTTTCCTCTCTTTCTTTCTTTCTTTATTCTTTCTCTTATATTCTTTTTTATAAGAAAATCAGTTTTTTTAGAGTAGACCTATGTACAAATTGTACATTTTTTATATAGTAAGATGAATGGTTAATATTTGGCTTCTCTGTTTGTAATTGTATAAGTAACCCTAGATATATTTTTTTTAATACAATTCATGCATGAATGAAGAAAGACATATACTATCAATTTTTACTTAAATAATTTAATCTAAGCAAATGAAAAATAAATATATAATACTTCATTAAGATTTAGAAATTTGGAAATTCAATTTAAGTCCTATGGGGATCATCTAATAATGCTGAAAATAAAAAAAAGTGTTTAGAGTAGAAAAAAAATATTTATTTCTCAAAATGAAGGATACTATATAGGCTCAAAATATTTCTCAAAAGGGTAGTCTCCACTATTTGATTCCTAAACACCGATTTTGGGTTTAATATAATTTTCACACATTATCAAGAAATACTAATCATGAAAAAACCAACTAATTACCATATACTCAATGATATGTTTTCAAAAATTAATCTAACAGTGCAAAACACTTAACTATTTACTTAAACTTGATTTGAAGAAATGATAAATCTTTGTGAGAAAATTTTTAAAACTAATCCTACAATGACTAAAAATTACTAAACCATATAAAGAAAATAAAATCAAACACAATACAAATGGAAATGTGAAAATACAATTTTTTAAAATTGTAAAATTTTTGGAAATTAAGCATGGTAAATTTTTAGCACCCTAACCTAGAACTTACATTATTCTCAATATAATAATTATAAATTAAGGATAAATTGAGAAGAAAAGAAAAGTTACCTATTTATTGAGAATATGCAAGTAGTAATGAATAAATGATGGTGTATCCATCATGTTCATCATTAAAATTCACATAGATAGATCTTTGTAAACTTCTAATATCTCAACAAATATTTTTAGGTTTAAAATTCTAAAACAAAATAAGTTAAATAAATAACTAAAAGAAAATTACCTAAAATGATGGATTGCCTCCCATATAGGGCTTAGTTTAACGTTTTAGCAAGACTTAACTTAAGAAATTTCATTTTAAGTAAACTCAATGTCCCAACATCATTGAGTCAACTTTTCCAAAGTAGAACAAGTTTTTCTACCTATACTTTTTAATTCGTGTCCTATGAATTTTCAAAATTTGATTTATTTAAAACTAGGGACATGATTGTGTGTTTTAGATAACCCACTTTTAGCTGCAAGTCAAATAACTAAGGCATTAAAACACATTTTTATGATATAACAAAACACCTACCTCCTTCTATCACATATTTTTATTAAAAACTTTAAAATTTTGGAAATATCTTCAGTAATATTTTTTATTATAATCTGTAAGTTAAATAATATAATTAGTATTAACCAATGGTTCTCTCAAGAAAGAATGCTAGGGAAAGACCTCCTTAAAAACCATCATCCTAGATAGAGTAACATCCGAGGAAAGACTAGTGGCATAAAGGTTTTTAAGAATGAGTCTCCCATATCGAACCTTTTTAGATCTTTACTTTTCATTCTATTAAAATCTAAGATAATTAAGTTAATAAATTAAGTTAAGTGAAAATTAAAGTTAATTAAGTTAATAAATTTGGTTAAATGAAAATCTAAGTTAATTAAGTTAATAAAGTAAATTTTTTTTACATTAAAATTAAAATTAAAAATGAAAGTTAAAAATTAATTAATTTTTTTTGTTTTCTAAATTTTTAAAATTTAAAAAAAATTTAAATTTTTTTAACACAATATAAATAAAAAAATAACAATTACTAACAACAAAATTGTTTTTCAAAATTTTGATAAATAATTTAAAAACACTATTTTTTCACGACAACAGTGCCAAAAACTTGATGAAACAAAATCGGCAATGTCGATTTTTCAAATACATTGATTTTATATTTGTAAACTTCTCTCAAGTGCACAAATCATTTTATAGAAAATGACAAGTATACTCACAAGGTTGATCTACGGAAGGAATATATGTGGTTTTTAATTTATTATTCAAACTTTTAAAAATGAAATTAATCTTGTCACGATATTTTGATTTTTGTGTTTCTTAATCTAATAAAAAAATAAAGATAGATATGATCTAATAAACAATTATGCAAGTTTGCATCATTCATAATAATGGAGTACTTATGGATATAATAATTAAGTTAATTATACTTGTTTATATTATTTATGTTATTAAATATATAAACTGATATTTATTGATTATCTCTTTTTTTATATGAATACCACCTTTGGTAGGGTTAGATATTCTTTGTTAATTAAAAAAATCAACTAACATATATGGGTGAGATCAATTATTAATTTGGTTAATTAAATTAATTTTTTTTAAGAGATTGAAAATGAATCATTTAAATGTCACATTTGGTAGGGTTAGAAATTTTAAACTTTATTCAAGGTATCCTAATTAAACCTAAAAATTTAATTATCCGAGTAATAACTTTCAAGTTTTAAAACCATTACTAAAAATATGTTATCAATACATTTTTGAATAATAGTTTTTATAAAAACTTATGAAATAGAGCTTTACTCTAACTACCGAGAGATTGTACCAACAAATAAAAGGGTACTAATCTAAATTAGACTGGATGATTAAATCTTAAAATTTAATTTTCAGATTTAAGTTTGTAATGAAAAATAATATATTTCACTCTAATATCATTAATATAAAATCTTGAATAAATATAAAATCAATTTATTTTATAGAAATGTTTTACATATTTAATATTTCACAATCATAACAACATTATTATTGTATCATATTTACAAACAGCCAGTCATATTAAATTGAATCACAGATAAATAAAAATAACATATAAGAATAAAACATAAAAAATAACTGTAAAGAATTAATTTAAAAATTATGCCTCAAAAGAATCCTAACAGAACTTTGATGATAATTTTGTTACTTGAAAACCTCCAAACAGATTTGTATTTCCATTTATTGAATCAAAAAATAAAAATCTATAAAAGCATAGCTAGTTCTTCTCAAAAAGAGAAGAACTTGATAACTAAAATCTACAAAATCTAAGAAACCCTTCTAGAGGGAAAGAGAGTTGAGAAAATTGTGTCTTTTTTATAATGGGGGATAGGGTCTTTTTATAGGTAAGGAAAAGGCTAAAAATGTGGAAATATATTTCAAAAATTGATTTGGACGTTTTTGTATAGGCTGGGACACATGTGGGGGGCTAGATTTGTGATAGATGGGTGATTGGCGTGCACAGGTGGGTGTGGGAAAGGGCTAGGCATGTGCTGGCACACGTAGGACACGACATGGTGTGTGTTGGGGATGTGCTTGCTATGCACGGGTGTGTGCTAGGTTTTGCATTGGGTGTGCACTGGCTATGTGCAGGCGTGCACTAGGTGTGTGCTGGATACATTCGAGGGTGTACTGTGTGTATGCTAGCTGTGTGCGAGCATGTGCCAAGCGTGTGTTAGTTGCGTATGTGCGAGCGTGTTATGGGCGTGTGCCAGTGTCTTGCAGGTGTGTCCTGAGTGGTTCTTGTTGCATGCACATGTGTATTGACTGCTTGTGTGCATGTTCTGGGCGTGTGCTTGCTACATGAGTGCGTCTTTTGGTGCACGCGGGTCTTTGGTTTGAATGGGCGGTTGCAAATAGAATTTCGACATTTTTGATATTTTTGACTATTTTGACACATTTTGTCCTATTGATCGCCACATACTAAGTATGTGTGCAATAAATATGCAAGTATACGTATCGTAACAAGTAATATAATGATAAGTAAAAATCGTTCCCACATCGATTATTTTTTTAGAAACTAATTTTGAAAACTAAAAATAATAAAAATCAATTTTTTTTAGAGTTTTTATATTTTAAGAAAGCAATATTAAAATAACTAAAAGTAAATAGCAATAATCAATTAAATCAGATTTTTTGAATAAAAAGATATATGAGAAAATATCTAGGAATACTTAATCTCCCAATTTTCTAAACATGAGAATCACTAAAATCCCCCAATATAATATCAATTAATTACATGATCAATTGAATCTAACATAACATGTATTCCTCTCTCAAGTAAACTACACATGATGAGCAGAATCGTGATCGCCAATTAACCACGGACAAATTAAATATAACATGTAAGAATAAAGCATAAAAATAACTGTAAAGAAAATAAAATCCTTACAGAACTTCGACGCTATTCTCGTTGCTGGAAAAACTCCAAGCGGAATTTGCACTCCCATTTATTGAATCAAAAAGCTAAAATATTACAAAAACATAACTAGTTCTTCCCTAAAAAGGGAAGAACTCTAAAACTAAGAGAAATTAACTAAGAAAAGCTAAAAACTAAGAAAACATAAGAAAAACTAAAAATCTAAGAAAAGAGAGAAAGAAAGAGAGAAAAGAATGTATTTGGAGGTTTTGAAGATGTGTTTTGAAGTAAAGGAAAGGAGGGTATTTATAGGTGAGGATGGAGAGAAAAAATGAGTAAAACAATGTTAAAAAAATGTAAAAACACGTAATGGAAATGGTGACGTCGATGATGACATCAAAGATGACATCGTAAGAGGCAACAGACGTAAAAACGAGTGTCGTACAAGGCGCGGATGAACGATGAACCCACGCGCAAAGCCGCGCATTAACAGTAACCTCACAAGGCAGTGTCGCGCATGAACAGAACCCGCGCGCAGTGTCAAGGCGCGTACGAACAGAATCCGCGCATTTGGGGCGGAGTCTTTGCGCGGGGCAACAAGGCCATGGGCGTTTTTCTCCTTTTTGACATTTTTGACCTTTTTGACCCATTTTGTCAAATTTTTCCATATTTTTTTACCTTTACGCATTTATTTATTAATATATTTGTGATGTATTGCTTCCAGTTTTCCTCTTTGAGTCTTTAAGTTGCATTTTTAAGCCAAAATACCTGAAAAACAATAAAAATACCCGTGATTCCGAAAAAGACAAATTTATATAAATATATGATAAAACATATAAATATATATATATATATTTTTAATCAATTAATTTGCATAAAATCATGGTTATTTTAGTGCTTTTTGAGCACTCATCACAACCCCCAACCAGCTTCTTGGTAGTCCCTTAGCAAGAGAAGCGATAAAAACTAAAAATTAAACTATCCTAAATCACTTTCGTGGATTGAAACGGTTGCATTTTAGCCTATGCAACAAGCCTTTAAACCCCTAGGTTGCCCTAGTGGACGAGTTTGAGTCTCGTGAGGGTTTTCAGTAATGATACCCACAAACATTGAACTAAATGTAAAAATAAAAAAAACAATAAAAACAATGAAATCAAAAACTAAAATTACAACAAAATCAAAAATTAATTTTTTTTGAATAAGAGAAAACAACATATCACAAAAATGTCTCATACTTTTTAATCTCCTTTAAGATAATAATTAGAATCTCAAGCATAAGTTATTTTAATCTCTTCAAACAATCATGATTTATTATAATAATTAGTCGAAAACCATTTTCATATTTCATGTCAAAAATGTATCAATTTAATTTCACCCAATTTCATTATTGAATCAAAATTCGCTTTCGACTCTATTCATCACAAGTCAATACTCTCAAACACCGAATCCCTGCTAGGTTCAAACACTCATACTATTTTATATGCGAAAGAGTTAATGTATAGAAATGAACTAATATGTTCGCATATGTATAAAGAATAAAGGCTCAAAGTGTTATTTTTAACATTGATCTCATGAAAGGAATCAAATGTATAAATTATAAAGATATCATATATAAAAATTATTTTCATGCATAAATCAAACTCATTAAGAAAGAATTTCAAGATATATGCTTTTTACAAATGAAGAAATTGCAATGACTTTTTAGGGAATTACTTCCTATATATTTCTTTGTAAATAGCACTGTACTCACAACTTTGTAGGCAACGCTGGGCCATAGTATATAGATGATACTATTTTTTATCTCTCTATTTTTTTTTGTAGATATTTTTCAATACGTGTGTATTTTTTAGAGAAGTCAACCCATGCATGCTGATTGTACATTTTTTGGATTTTGGTAGTGGTTAATTTTGTGGCTTTTCTGTTTGATCTTGGTTTAGGTAAACCCAGATATGTCTTTTTGTTTTTGTAGTAGTCATGAATAAATGAGATATAAGCATATACTATCAATTTCTACTCAAATCATTTAATCTAAGCAAAAATAATAATAAAAAATATATGATACTCTATTAAGATGAGAAAAAAAATTCATACATTCAATGCTAATACCTATAGAGATCATCTAAAAATTTGAATAAATAAGAAATGTGTTTGGAGTAGGAAAAATATATATTTCACTCTGAATAAAGGAAATTAGGCTCAAATTATATCTCACAAAGGTAGTCTCCACTAAAAAAAATTCATATACACCGATTTTGGGTTTAATATAATTTCTACATCTTATCAAGAAATACTAGTTATGACAAAAACTAACTAATTATCAAAAAATAATTACAAAATATTTCATGATATGTTTTCAAAAATTAATCTAACAGTACAAAAGACTTAACTATTTACTTAAATTTTATTTAAAGAAATGATAATTTTTGTGAGAATTTTTTTTCAAAAATTACTAAATCACACAAAATAGAAATAAAACCAAACACAAAAAAAATGAAAAGTATATTTTTTTATTTTTTTTATTTTTAAATTGTTAAAACTTTTTTTTAATTAAGCATGGTAACTTTTCACCACCCCCAACCTAGAACTTACATTGTACTCAATGTAACAACTGTAAATTAAAGATAAAGAGAAAAGAGAAGAAATATTACCTATTTCCTGTGAATGTGCAAGTAGTAATGGAAAATGCAGGTGAATCCATCATATTCATCATTAAAGCGTATACGTACAAATCGTTGTGAACTTCTAACATCTCAACAAATATTTTTAGTTTTAACAATTTAAAAATTATTCACATGTAATTAAAATGAAATAATTAAGTAAATAAAAGAAATAAAAGAAAATTACCTAAAATGATGGGTCGCTCTCCCATCCAGTAGCTTAGTTTAACGTCTTAGCAAGACGTAACTGTGGGATTGCATTTTAAGTAAACTAAATGTCCCCTCATCATCGAGTCAATCAAACCTTCGTGTAAGACAAGGTTGTCTACCTATACTTTTTTCAACATGCCCTATTGATTTTCAAATTTCTTTTTGTACTTAAAACTAGAGGCATACTTTGACTTTTAGATAACCCACATCTAGGTACAAATCAAATAATTAAGGCATAAAAACACAATTGTACCTAGATTAAACAAAGCAACTAACTCCTTAGATTATAATTAAAACTTTAAAATTTTGGAGGTAGTTTCTAATTTATGTTTTTTTTTTTTTGTTTTTAAGAAAAAAAAATAACATAATCGATATTAACCAAAAGTGCTCCCAGGAAAGAATGGTGCAAAGGCTCCTTAAAACCATCCTCCTGTATTGCACAACGCTCCCAGAAAGACTAGTGGCACAGCAAGGCTTTCAAGAACTAGTCTCCTGCAGAACTCCATTAGATCTTTACTTTTCATGTTATTAAGTTAAGTTAAATAAAAATTTAAGTTAATGAAAATCTAAGTTAATTAAGTTTAAAGAAAAGGTTAATTAAGTTATGAATTAAAAAAATCTAAGTTAATTAAGTTAAGTTAAAAAATCTAAGTTAATTAAGTTAGTAAAAAAAGTTAATTACGCTAAGTGAAGTAAAAAAATCTAAGTTAATTAAGTTAAGTGAAAAAAAAACAATTAAGTTAAGTGAAGTAAAAAAAATCTAAGTTAATTAAGTTAATGAAAATTTAAGTAAAAACCTAAGTTAATGTTAAAAAAATCTAAGTTAATTAAGTTACTAAAAAAACTAAGATAAGTAAGTCAAATAAAAATCCAGAAGAAAAAAAATAACTAAACAAAAAAAAACAATAAAATAATAAAATAAAATAAAATTGAAAAAGGTAAAAGAAAATAAAAAAAATAAAATAGAATGTATTTGGAGGTTTTGAAGGTGTGTTTTGAAGTAAAGGGAAGGAGGGTATTTATAGGTGAGGAAGGAGAGAGAAAATGAGTAAAAAAATGTTAAAAAAATGTAAAAACACGTAATGGAAATGCTCACGCTCATTGATGACGCTACGGGGTGGTCATGCGACGTGAAAAATGAGTGTCGTCGGCGGATGAACAGAACCCGCGGCAGAAGGTCGCTGCGCATGGTCAGTAACCTCAAGGCGCGTAGGTCTGCCCACGAATGAATGCGCAACTGCGTACATGAGTGAACGCAGCGATTGGGGCGGAAATTGCCGTCTTGGCGGCGCGTTTTTCTCCTTTTTGACCTTTTTGACCCATTTTGTCCAATTTTTCCATATTTGTCGACCTTTACGCATTTATTTATTAATATATTTGTGATGTATTGCTTCCAGTATTCCTCTTTGAGTCTTTAAGTTGCATTTTTAAGCCAAAATACCTGAAAAACAATAAAAATACCCGTGATTCCGAAAAGACAAATTTATATAAATATATGATAAAACATATAAATATATATATTTTTAATCAATTAATTTGCATAAAATCATGGTTATTTTAGTGCTTTTTGAGCACTCATCAACACACTATATAGAAATTAATTTAATCACACTCTAATGCCAATTAAATTGCAATATACTCATGAAGTTCATCAATTATGGATCACATGCATAAGAATCGTACATCTCTGCCTAGAAACTATGCATGTTATTTAATCAAGACAAACAATTAAATAATTATCTCAAATCTATTTAATTGTCTCTATAGATAAATTGTTGGCCAAACAATTAATAGTATAAAAATTAGATTAAATAATATAATTAAATTATTTATTATAATTGGGGTAAAATTTTAGATCATCACAAGGTGAAAAATTGGGTTCATAAGATCCCTAGATTAATAAATTAATTACACATAATTGTGTTCATAAAAATCATATTTTTCATAAAGAAAGACATAAAAATTGATAAAAAAAGAGTAGAAAAAGAAATACAATCAATATCTTGAATTGTAGAATTAAGTTTCTCTTGAATTTCCAAAAAATTGTGTCTTCTCTTAAATGTTTCTATATTTTTCTCTCTCTTTAGCTCTAAAAACTAACCAAAATTATCCTAATGGAGGCTAATTAGGGTTTATGCAGTAATTAGGGGCTTAAATAAAGCTCAGGTGCAATTTGGATTATCCAATCAATTTCAAATCAAGGGCTATGATCAAAACAAGCAAAACTGACAGTTTTTGCCAATCACTACGCGACACGTGGCATCAGAAATTCATTGGGCAAATCACGGAGCGACACATGGCAGGGGAGATTGGCCAGAGTCAATACTCATCGAGTCAAAAACACGTGGCATAACATGATTCAAGGGAACAGATGGTGTGGAGCACGGGTGGAACGCGTGGAGTAATGGCATGGTGAGACGTGGTATAAGTGTTGACCAATTTCCGAACTCGGATTGAACGTTATTCTGACACATGGCGCGTGTTTCGTCCTCATCACACGCAGTGCGACGTGATTTTCTCTCCGTGCATGCATGGCATCCACGTGGCTTTCCCATTTAGCCCATCTGCTTGCGTGGCATGCCACGTGGTAGCTTCTTATTGGTCATGCGTTAAAAATTCATAAAAATTCTAGAATAATCTCAAAAAATTCCAAAAATTATATTTTCACTGCTTTTCACTAAAAATTTTATATTTTAATTTTTTTAGCCATAAAAATACTATTTATTAAATAAAATAAGTAAATATTAAGTAAAAAAGTGCGCTAATGACTCTATTTTCATAGAGTCCACACCTATTGTTCGTTCATTTTTTGTTTTTCAGCATATTTGTGAATCAATAATATTGCTTCTAGGAATTGTCTTCGAATATTTAAGTTATTTTTAAACAAAAATACTTAAGAAAATAATAAAAATACAAGTGATTCCAGAAAGACAAATTTATACCAAAATATGATAAAATCATACAAATATAAATTTATTTAATCAATTAAATTATATTAACTCATGGTAATTTTAGTGTTTTTTAAGCACTCATCACTGGTTATAATTGATTGTGAAGAATGTTTTTTGAGTATGTTGTCAAACTTGATTTCTAGGTAATTAATAATGTCATAGAATATGAGGTGGCTATATTTAGGACCATGACATCTAAGAAACTTGGGGCGGATAAGATCGCCTTGCATAGTGAATCTCAACTGGTGGTCAGCCATTTCTTAGGGACATTTGAAGCTAGGGATGGAAAGATGAAAGGGTATCTAGAGACGCTAAAATGAGAGTGCTCAAACGAGAGACCTTAGCCCTTCTATAAGTAAGGGGCTGGACATAGTAGGATCTCTACCTCAAGAAAAGGGCAAAATAAGTTTTTACCGGTAGCCAATGATTACTTTTCCAAATGAATCGAAGCAAAGCCACTAGGAAGAATATAGGAGGAAAAGTTGATTTCATTTATCTAGAAATTTATAATTTGTGGGTTCATTGTACCAAAGGAGCTCGTTACTGATAACATGAGTAATTTACATGTCATAACATCTAGGAGTTATCCATCAAATACAACATCAAAATGTGTGAAGCCAATGGTTAGGCGGAATCTTCACACAAATTAATAATCAACCTACTAAAGAAAATGTTGGAGAGTGCAAAATAAAGATGGGTTGATAAGCTACCTAGGGCATTATGGGCCATTAGGACTAGTTCATGGGGAAGCACTAATGAGACACCATTTTTTCTAGTCTATGGGACTAAAGTAGTGATACCAACTAAATTTACTATATTCGCTGCAAGGTCTACCCTAATAGGAGAATAGAACAATGCAAGTAGAGCAATAGAACTAACCCTTACTGTAAAAAAAGGAAAAATACTTGAGGAGGATAATCGATTAGAAAATAAAGGTATCAGATTATTACAACAAGGTTATGCATTTCAAAATGTTTGACATAGGTGATGGGGTTCATATGAGGGTCTTCCCTAACAATAAGGAATTGATAGCTAGAAAAATGGGTGCAAATTGGGAAGGACCCTATCAAATAATTGAGACAACACTAGGAATGGCCTTCTTATTAGAATCATTGAAGGAGATAAAGATGGCATAAGCTGGAAGCCCCACACTTAAAAAAATACTACTTCTGATGTACCTTAATATACTAGTTTCATGTACTACCATTATATGTATATAAATGAAGTGAGTTCCTTTGAGAAATAATTCTCTCTTAGAAGTCTCCAACTATTATTAGTGACAAGTTGATCACCTCGGTATGGAACCAGGTTGGTACTCTGATAATAAAGGGAGAGTTGAGCACCTTGATTACGAAACATGTTGGCACTCTAATAATGAAGGGATATCTGTCTATCACCATCAAAAACAAGGTAGAGCTCCCTCTCTCACTATTATATGTCACAGGTTGATCATCTTGGTTAAGAACCAGGTAGATGACCCTCACATTGTGAAAGTCATGAGTTGATAAACTTGATTAGGAACCAGGTTGACACTTTAATAATTAAGGGAGAGCTTAGCACCTCGGTCAAGAACTAGGTAGAATTCCCTCTTCCACTATTGTATGTCATAGGCCGATCACCTCGGTTAAGAACCAAGTAGACAATCCCTAACACTTATGAAAGTCACAAGTTGATCACCTCGGTGAGGAACCAAGTTGGAGCCTCTAGTAATGAAAGAAGAGTTGAGTATCTCGGTAAGGAACTTGGTAGAGCTCCTTATCCCACTATTATATGTCAAGGGATGATCACCTTGGCTAAGAACCAGGTAGACAGTCCTGAAAATTTTTAAATTCACGAGTTTATCACCTTAGTTATGAACCAATTTGGCACTCTAACAATGAAGACAAAGCTGAACACCTCTATTAGAAATCATGTAGAGCTCCTTATCCCACTATGGTATGTCATAGGCCAATCACCTCGGTTAAGAACCAGGTAGACTACTCTGACACTTGTAGAGCTCGTTCCCTAATGGAGAAGGAAATACTAATGGCAAAATACAAAGGTTGAGTATCATAAATGCATTCTATTAAGAATATCTTTATTGTTCAAATTTACATTTATTTTGAAAATTTATTAATACATGGCTTGATCTCCCAAGAAGTTAAAAAATCTTCAAGCACTTAGACACCCAACCGATATTTGCATCATTAGTCTCCTACACCAAAAGTAATAGCTCAGCCTAAATCTTGATAATTTTCTTTTGTACAGTAGTCATTGTTTTAGAAGGGATTGAGTTCAACGTGAGTATAGAATGTTCCAATTCTTCAATGACTCCCATCATCTTGAGGAAGACCCCTTCCTATCCCTTAATATAGAAGTTCACCCAATGGGACTTCTTGACCACAAGGGAAGTCATTTTATAGGGATGGTGTTAAGAAAAGTTTAATTACACCTATGCTTAAAATAAAGAGGTAGGTCAAAATCATAAATGGAATTAGAGAATGATACAAATACACCATTAATAAATCAACACAATTAGTGTTTGAAATTAGATTGATTTTCATTAATGATTCAAAAGAAAATTACAAGGTGTAACCCGTGACCATACAAGCAGGAATGGCATCGAGCTCGAAGGAAATAAAAAATAGGAGGGCCTCGAATCTACTTTAATAGAAGCCTTGAGTCACTCCCACATCAATGGTCCCTGGTCTCACCTTCTGCATCGTCCTCCTCTGTCCCTTCGCTACACTCACTCCTTGGGAATGAGTAGGCATGAATTGAGGAGTGAGTCGAATATCTAAAATCTAGTAATAATACTCACCCAAGCCTCTCTTATTGGCACCCTTCTTTAAAATGTCCATAGCTAGTCCATAACCTATTTCTACACTCGAGGACAACTACTCGGCCAAATCATCAAGCTCACCCTTAGCCTTGTCTTCTGTTTTGGCTAGCATGCGATTACTTGCCTCAATATCGGCCTCATTCTTTCTCTGGTCCTTAATAACTGTGTATTATACAATTATTTGTCTATTTTATTAATTATAATTGCTATGTTCTTGTTATTTTTAGTTAATTTTAATTAATTAAATTAATATTTACTGTTTATTTTTTAAGGAATATATTTTTAAGAAAATTAAAGAATTTGAATCGAAAAAGGACTTAATTGTAGATAATAAATGTCTAAAAATATAATTTAAATTAAAAGAGTGCTTAATTGCAATTAACAAGAGTCTAAAATATAATTTGAATTAATATAGGGATTAATTGCAATTAACGAAAGATTAAAAGTTAATTTAAATTAGAAAAAGGCTTAATTACAATTAACAAAATTTTAAAAGTTAATTTAAATTAAATTGGAGGGCTAAAATGCAAGTAAAGAATATTTGTTTTTTCTGTGCAAGAAAAGGACCACGCGCGCCACACATAGTTAGATCATCCAATCAATGGGTCAAGATCAGGCCCATGGAATCTAGACGTAACAAAAGTGATTGGACATAGTTTTTTGGATTTCACGCTGCTCGGTGCACCATATGGGGACCACCTGGCCGTGCAGGCTGGCATGTAGGGTGTGACCCACGTGTCGCTGTGCGAATTGTGTCATGCAACGTGGTTCAGATAGACATCGTGTGCCCTGCCATTCTAAAGAATCATACCTTGCCACGTGTCTCGAATATTCTTTCAACAAATAAGGATTTAACACATGGCATGTGTTGGTTAAAATAAAAACAAAGAAATGGTGCACGTTTCTAGCTACTTCTGCGTCCCCATGTGTCTGGAAGGAACTTCTCCCTCTCTTCACAACGAATGGAAGGCTGCCACATATCTCGTTATTTCTTACAGACAATAAAATGCTGACACCTGGCATGTTGTTAAAAATAAAATAAAACACAGAACGACGCATTCTAGCTGATTATTTGTTGCCTCGACGCGTGTTTGATTTTTATTATTTTGGATGTATTTTTGTCCCTTACTACATGCATTTTTATAAAAATTACTTTTTTGGGGTGATATATTTGAGATGCGAGGAAAGATGTAGAGAGTTTTTTATTTTTTTTATTTTTCCAGTTCACTTTACTTTTTTAGCTTCTTCTCTGCGTGTTCTTTACAACACGCAGAAACTTTTCTTTAACTGTTTATGTTGTTATTTTGTTAGGAGATAGAGAGAAAGAAGACAACGAAGAAGAAGAAAAGGGAAGAAATTTATTTTTCATTGAGGAATTGTGAAATAGTTGCTCCTAATCTTTTTTTTTAATTTTATTTCTTTGAAATGTCTCATTATTGTTGTATTATAATTTTAATTTCTGCTATGAATTAATTTATTTGTTCTAGGGTTGCAGTGTAGCTTAAATTATGAAACTTGAATTAATTATTTTTGAATGATTTATGGAATGATTTTAAGTTGTTTATTTTATCTGTGCTTAATGCTTTTAATTATTGAAAGATTAATTAATTGATCTGTGACACTTCAATAAACTTGAAAAAGGTATTTTTGTGTGTTACTCATGATAAAATAACATATATATATATATAAGGGATATGAATATACCTTTATTGTACGTGTAACTATTTGAGAACTTAGAACTTAATAAATTAGGGTGAATTTAATTCTCATAGGAATATAGTGAATTATTTTAACTAGATATGTCTATATGGAGCTCGGAAGAGATATATGGATAAATTAGGAGTTCTTGGTAAACATCTTAAAATACGAGAACATAAATCGGGAGAAAATAATATGATTCAAGTGGATTAATTTGGTGAAACTGCAATCCTAGAATTTTCTTATAAAATGTTATAAAAATTAGTTAATCAAACTGCATCAAACTATCGACTGTTTGGATAGAATCAGGTTGAAATAATTTTAGTAATTAACGAACATTAGTAACAAATTTCTGTGGGAATGATACTTTACTTATCAAATTGTATTACTTGTGACCGTGTATACTTGCACGATTTTATGTTCTCCAAAAGAGGAAATAGCCCTCCTTACACTTTCCCAAATGCCTCACATTATCATATAGCTCTACACTGGCCTTGGATAGTTTCTCCTCTTTATCGATAGCCTCGCCCTTCTACTTGTTGGCCGTGGCATGTAGAAATGCGTACTTGGCCCAAGTTGAAGCATAATTCTCTTTTTTCTATGCATGTTCATCCTTCAAACTTTCCACATCTCAGACCCTATTCAACCCATAAAGTAGCTACAATTGGAAAAACCAGAGGTGCAAGGTTATACATAAGGAATATATATGGTAATAAATAAATATACATGTGAAAATGGAGGTTATATTGCCACACCTGGTACATCAGGTGACTAATCATGACCTATGACCTCTCATCCTCATATATCATATTAAGATGCCTCTCATGTGCCATAACAGGAAGGTGACCCACATAGTGGTCGAGTTGCTCTAGTCCAATACCTCGATATAATGCCACCCCATCCACATCAATAGTAAGATCATTGACAACACCCTTCCTTTTCTTGAATCCCGTATGGGTGGAACATATACTTAGGGTGCCAAGCAAGAAAGAGGTAAGGTGTGTTGGCCTGGGGAAGGTGGTTAAGGTTCAAAGAAATTTAGCAACACAAGCCTGAGCGTAGGCTCATTCATGGTAATTTCCTTTTTTTCTTTTTAGAGAATATAGAGAGGCCTTTATGTCTAGAACATTTACCTCTTTTATTCCCTTTAGAAAATTCATTCCTTTGTATGAGAGGTGTAGTTCTTTAAGAGCTTGGCCTCTGAGAAGGAACCCTAATCTTAAGCCATGCTAGGAGAGCATCAGTATTGAACTCCATAGTATCTGGAAAGACAAAGGGTGAGGAGGTGTTATTATTATTAGGTTAAGCCATTAAAAAAATAGGAAAATTTTTAAGTTTGAGAGCTAGTCCATAATCATTACGAACCACATTGAACCTACCCTCATAGTATATAGGAAGGGTACAGTGCTTAGGAAGAGCTTGAGGTTTATGAATAATCCTATGGGGGTTCTACTTAATCGTGCCTCATCAACCCAGATTTTACAAAGCATAGGGTATTTAACATGTGCCTCCATAGGGTTTCATCAGAAAATAGTTCTGGATATCATCCACATGTTGCTTTGAATCCAAACTCAAGGTTGCGATGAAAGATCTTATGTTCCTTATCGCGACCGTAGTGTCATTCCAGGTGCTCCTAATTAACCTTGTGTCATTGATAGGATATTTCTACTAGCTTGAGATATATAAGAAATATTCCTTCTAGTTATTTTCCTTCTCAAGGAGGGATACATTTATACCTTGGTCCTACTTCACAAACATGTATACATTCCTCGAGTCTGTTGGATTCTACTTCAGGACATAGGCTTCATTGAACTCGTGTATTTTCAAATCCATCCTAAGCTCTTGGACTATTATTGTAAGGTAGATTAGGTACCTACAAAAATTGAGCATCAACTGACCCAACATGACCTAAGTCCTAGCTCAAAATCTCCTTATAAAAGGGTACATGGGAAACTTGATGCCCAACCATAAAGCCTTCTCGTTGTCCACCCAATTGGAATTAGGTCACTATCATGAGTCCCTAATATTGGAATCATTATCTGGACCAAGGATAGGATGTCATATTTTTTCCTTATCCTATAGTGATAGATTATTGGTATTTACACTACTACAAAAAAGGGTATTTAAGTCACTGTATAAAGTCGGTTTTTGAAAAAACTCAACTTATAATGAATTTAAAGTCGGTTTGGTGGCGAACCGACGCTATCCATCTTGGACGTAGCATCGGTTGATGTGGCGAACTGACGCTATCCACGCGTGTAGCATTGGTTTGCCACGTCAACTGACGCTATACATATGGATAGCATCGGTTCACCACGTCAAACGACGCTACGTCATATTTTTTAAATTAAAAAATGCATGCAGTTTATAGTTGAAATTTTTTTAGATCATTAATTATTATTTTATTTGACTCTTTAAATAGTATAATTTTTTCTTTTTTTTAGACAATTAGATTTTAACATTATATAATTTTTTTATTTTTTTTATATTTAAATTTATATACGTACGTACAATATATCTTTATTTAAGTTTGTGTATTTGTTTTAAATATTATTGTAAAATTAATATTTTTTTCTTTTTCTATGGTACGTATGCATAGTTTAAATAAAATAATAATTGAATAAAAAATTTTAAATTGCGTGGATAACATCAGTTGATGGGGCAAACCGACGCTAGCCATGTAATATTACTGTTCGACTCATTTCTTCTCTGCAAAAACCCAAAAATCTTCATTTCTCTTCTCCATTTCTCCCAAAATCGAGCTAACACCCACCCTCTTTCTCAATTTCTGGCCACCTCCGACCACCATTCGCATCGCTGTTTTCTGGGTTATATTCCTCTTCTTATTATCTTTCAGATCTAGTCTTTTTTTGAGCGAAATATTCAAATTTTTTATACCCATTTTTCACTTATCCTCACTTACAAAACACCATTTTCTTCTTCATTTCCTTCATATAGTCACTTCATAACATTCTTGTAAGTATTTCTATTAATTTTGCAGCTTATTATGCAGTTTTCTTTTTTTGTATAAATTTTTTATTTATGTATGTTTTTTATTTTGCTTGTTATTAAATGTTTGGCTTATTTTCTGTGGAAATAATTAATATTTGAAATTTTGTGGGTTTGAGGGATTATATATATTTACCGTGCGTGGATAAATTTATTTATATATAAATAATTATATTTTATTAAGTAAAAGTAATACATTTGTAAAATGATTAAAATGATAAATGTTTTGTATTATGTATGTTTTGATATATATTCTAATAATTAGAAAATTTATATATAATAATACTTGAAATTTATTCATTGGATACATAATTAATTAATATGTTTAATTAATGCCATTAATAGAAAATGGACAAATCTTGGATGTCAAAGTGTAGAATTGAGCAAGACTATATTTCTAGAGTTGAAAGTTTCATGGAATTTGCTTGTAGAAATAGTAATACTGGAACTAGTATGATTCGATGCCCATGTGTTAAATGTAAAAATGAGTGATTTCATGAATTTGACGAGGTTAAGTATCACCTTATCCGTAATTGTATTCTTTTGAGCTATAAATGTTGGTATTATCATAGAGAAAATATTGATAATACTCAAGGGGAAAAGAAAAATAAGAATGTGAGTGGATTACATACATCTTATCATAATGTACAAACAGAAAATATGTTTCATGGTGTTGAAGATTAATTACACGAGGATGATCCCGAAACCTTTAAAAAACTTATAGAAGATGCCGAAAAACCGTTGTATCCAAAATGCAAAAAATACACTAAAATGTCGGGATTGGTTCATTTGTACAATGTGAAGGCAAAACATGGTTTTGTTTTGACAAGGGATTCATAGAATTACTAAATCTACTAGTCGATATGTTTCCTGAGGGTATTGAATTGCCATCTTCAATGTATGAAGTGAAGAAATCTCTTAGTCGATTTGGCATGGAATATTATAAGATTCATGCTTTTCCAAATGATTGCATTCTTTATAGAAAAGAATATGAGACAATAGATGATTGTCCGATGTGTAAAGAATCAAGATGGAAGCATGGTACAAATGAGACAACACAAAAGAAAGGCGTGCCTACAAAGGTTCTTTGGTACTTTCCTCCGATTCCTTGCATTCAAAGGTTGTTCAATAGTAAAGATACATCAATGATGTTAACTTGGCATTTAGATAATTGATCTGATGATGGGGTGCTACATCATCCTTCTGATTCTCCAAATTGGAAAGTAGTAGATATAGCTATTGGCCAATAATTATGGTAACATACAACCTTCCTCCCTGGTTGTGTATGAAAAGAAAATTCATGATGTTAACATTATTGATCTCCGGATCGAAACAACCCAGTGTTGATATTGATGTATATTTGCAGCCTCTGGTAGATGATTTAAAGATGTTGTGGAATGATGGTGTAAATATTTTACGATGCACATAAAGAATAACACTTTAACTTGAAGGGGGTTCTTTGATGGACAATTAATGATTTTCCTGCATATGGAAACTTATCAGGACATGGAACAAAAGGTTACAAGGGATGCCCTATATGTAGTGATGGAACTTCTGCAATTTATCTTGTTCACAGATGAAAGATGTCTTATAGAAGACATAGAAGATTTTTGCCATCTGGACACAAGTTTAGATACCAAAAGAAACCGTTCGATGGTGAAGAAGATCATGATCATGCAACTCGACCTTTGTGAGGTGTTAAGATATTAAGGCAATTAAATGGTATGACATTCAAATGATATGGAAAGATGAAAAAAAAAACTCACTAAGGAAGGGAAACTAAAGAGGTCAACTAATGAAATGGGTGAAAATGAAAAAGACTTTGAATCGACTTACCATGGTTGTTGGAAAAAAATCAATATTTTGGGAATTATCTTATTGGAAAGACCTACACATTCATCACATCTTAGATGTCATGCATATTGAGAAAAATTTATGTGAGAGCTTGATTGATACTTTACTTAATATACGTGGAAAAATAAAGGATGGAATTAAAGCAAGATTGGATTTAAAGAAACTAGGCATACGACCTGAATTGGAACCAAGGGTGGAAAATGATAAGAATCAAACATACTTACCACCATTATCATATACAATGTCAACAAAAGAGAAGGATGTGTTTTGTAAATGTTTGGAGGGTGTGAAAGTTCCTGATGGTTACTCATCCAACTTAATAAATTTTATGTCTATTACCGATAAGAAATTGTATGGATTGAAATCACATGACTGTCATATCTTAATGCAACAGTTATCACCAGTTGCTATTAGATCAATTCTTCCAAAACATGTTCGATTATCAATAATTCGGATTTGTTCATTCTTCAATACAATATGCAAGAAATCTATATCAATTGGCGAGTTAAATTCTTTACAGAAAGATGTTGTAGAGACTTTGTGTCTAATTGAAAAATATTTTCCTCCTTCTTTCTTCCATATAATGATTCACTTGTGTGTTCATTTAGTTTGAGAGGTTCAATTGTATGGTCCTACTTACTTAAGGTGGATGTATCCTTTTGAGAGATATATGCAAGTCCTTAAAGGATATGTAAATAATAGAAATCGACCTGAAGGATGCATGGTGGAACGCTACATTGCTGAAGAGGCCATTGAGTTTTGTTCTGAATACTTTAGTGGTTGCATTGAAATTGGGAATCCTACGCATAATTTGTTCTTAGAGCGTCACATGATCCAAGTAGATAACCCTATGCTTAGTGGAAGTAAGAAATTGTTTATTAATCGCACTCGATGGGAAAAAGCACACCGAATCATTTTGGTAAATAATAATGAGGCACAACCGTACATAGAGTAAGTAATGTTCATTGCTTCATGATTGCTAAAATCATTTTTTATTTAACTATTAATGATGATAAATAACTTCATACATATTTAATAACATTATAGGATGCATTTAAACTTATTGAAGATCAATCCTCGTTATAAAAAAAAGGAGGAGAAAAATTGTTGTATGATGAACATAAGCGAGAGATTATTAATTGGTTTCGCAACATGTAAGTGTCACAACCAAAAATTCATGCATGTATCTTCCTAGATCTATTCAATGTTTTAAAAATTTGCTCTAAACACATTTCATGTTTTTGTATACATAGATTCGAGATGAACTCAAGAAACCCAATCATAAAATATCAGAAAGTTTACAATGGCTTACACATGGGCCAAAATTCGATGTCAAATCATTTTATAGTTTCACAATAAATGGATCAAGGTTTACGACTCAAGCTAGGGACAAAGTCCGAGTAAATCAAAATAGTGGTGTGAAGATGGTTGCACAAACTATGCAATTTTTCAGTTCAAAAGATGCTAATCATGTACTTTATTATAGAACATATTAAGGTATAATATAAGAGATTTGGGAATTGGATTATAAGGTCTTCCATGAAACAGTTTTCTTGTGTGATTGGGTCAAAGATGTTATCAATATTCGATATAAAATAGATGATTTTGGATTTACCCTTGTAAAAATATCCAAGATAAGTCACACTGATGATCCTTTCACGTTAGCACTTCATACAAAACAAGTATTTTACGTGAGTGATCAAATTGATCCAAGATGGTCTGTTGTGTTAATGCCTCCACAAAAAGAGTTTTACCATTGTGATTCTGTAGAAGATGATGACTCTATGCTTGATAAATTAACCAATATTAGTAATTTCTCAAATAAATTTACTAATGTATCTGATGATCTAATTGATGATGATGATTCTTCATCATGGGCACGAAGTGATTATGAAGGAATATATGTATACGATCAACAACCTAATTAAAAATAAAGTATGTTCTATATTGTTGTAATAACTCTTATATATATATATATATATATATATGTTCCTAAAATTATCAATTAATTTATATTTCTTTATTGTTTGCAGATATTTCATACATCTTCGGATAACAGAGCTTGTAGATCCAAATGATCCATTGGGGTATTTGAAAAGAAGGGGTTGGGTTAATATACCCGATGCTCCATTTAACCCAAATGATATAATACATATTCTATTTAATGCTACTAGTAATCCAATAGGGGAAAATGGCCAACAATTGAAATCCTCTATTGGTCGACTTGCGAAGTCCTGTATACCAATCAATATAAATGATTGGTCTCAGGTTGAGGATGCAAAAACGTTCAAAATATGGATAACCATTTGTGTAAGTCTCTTATATTTTATAATCAATATATATATTATATCTTTTTTGTATTATATCTAATCTTGTGTAATGTGTTTTTAAAGAATCGTTACAAAGTCAATGACAGTTGGAAACTTAAGTGTTATAAGATTGCAAATAAGGCGTGGAAGGAATACAAGACTTCCAAATTGGCAAGAAATTATGTGTTTCCATATTTAGAACCACTTGATGAGGTAGAGCTCTACAAAATCCTTAAAGGACACCCTTGGATTACACCTCAAGTTTGGAAAGACTTTGTGGATTATAGACGTTCAGATGAATTTCAAATTATTAGGGAAGAACATCAGAATATACAAATGCATAACATTCTTCCTAACCGTACTAGGAGGTCTTCAAATCCTGAAGTTAGATATAGAATGGTATTATTAATTTATCTTAATTTATAAATATTTTATATTTATTTTCCTCAATTTAATTTCATGTCATTGTTAATAAATTTTTCATAATTTATGTAGGAAGCTGAATTGGGTAGACCTATTACCTGAACTGAATTGTACATAGAAACAAGACTCCTAAAATGAAGAATTCAAGATCGATGACTAAGCGAGGAGAACAACAACTAAAGAAGTTGGTTAGTAATTTCGGTTGATAAAAAGTCTTAATGAATTTTAATAATTGATGTAATAATGAATGATATGTTTGTGTGCTTTATTATTTATAGAGAGTTGTTCAAGAAAAAATATCTTGGGGTGAAATAATCGAAGAGCCTGGGAAAGATGCTTTATATCATGCATTCTGACTCGAGCATCCTGGTCATGTTAGAAGAGGTAGCCAATATGATGGTTATATGGAGTATTTTAACATTCCAAAAAAAAGCCTCAGACAGTAAGTAAGGAGAAGTACACTAAAATTGGTGAAGAACTCAACTCTTTTAAGGCCTCAGTGTTAAGTGAGATTGCCACTCTAAAAGAACATTAATCACAACACATGTCATCCATGGCATCATTCTACAACCAGGGCATGTCATATTGGCCAAGCATGCAACCATCCATGCCAGGCATGCCACCATCCATGCCAGGCATGCCGCTATCGATGTCAGGTATGCCACCCACGCAATCTCAATACGCTCAAACTACATCCAGTATGGGATATAGTCATCCTATTGGTCCTCACTATATGCCAAGAATGCATATGCAATCAAGTAGTGGTTCATTTTCTCCAATGCAATCTATGCATTCTTACCATCAATCAAACAACAATGAACGTTTTGGTGAGAATGTACATCCAATAGCTACCCCACATGGGAGTCCTTCTCTATTTGATGAATCATATGTGGTAAGATTTTAATTTCTGGTGTATATAATCTATTATTTTTAAATTCTTATTATATGTTTTATTTTTTATATATAAAACTTCAATTTTTTACAGAATATGAAATATTTATTGAAACATCCTTCGTCAATGGACTTTGTTGCTATTGGAACGGTACAACAATTGAGTGATGATCGGATGATTCATAATCAATATTTGCCTAATGATTGGAGAATAGTAATTGATCAATCATTATTTCATAATTGTCCACTACCTGTGCCTTCTGATACTACCACAGTCCAAGAGGCGGTTGGATAGTATGTGACTTGGCCGTTGATGAGTGCTCAAAAAGTACTAAAATTACCATGATTTTATGCACATTAATTGATTAAAAATATATATATTTATATGATTTTATCATATATTTATATAAATCTATCTTTTCGGAATTACAGGTATTTTTATTATTTTTCAAGTATTTTCGCTTAAAAACGTAACTTAAGGACGCAAAGAGGAATACTGGAGGCAATACATCACAAATATATTCATAAATAAATGAGGAAAAGTCAATAAATATGGAAAAATTGGACAAAATGGGTCAAAAATGTCAAAAAGGAGGAAATCGCACACGCAACCGCGCCGGCCAACGCACGCAGAGCGTCCAATCCGCGGGCGCAGCACACCCAATCTGTGTGCCCCTACTCTAGTCTACGCGCATCGCTACCCATCTGCGCCCAGTCCGCATACGCCACTGCGCCCATCTACCCCATCCGCGCGCGCCAACTCGCCCCACATCCCAATGACATCATCAATATGATGTCATCATTCACTACTCCGTGTTTCCACCATTTTTTATCATTTTTTCACCCACTTTTTCTTCTTCTCCTCACCTATAAATACCCTCATTCTCTTCATCACATACCACACCTCAAAACACATCTTCTTCTCTCTTTCTTTCTCTCATTTATTAGTTTGTTTTAGTTTTTCTTAGTTTTTAGCTTTTCTTAGTTAATTTTTCTTAGTTTTAGAGTTCTTCATTTTTTGAGAAGCACTAATTATGTTTTTGTAATTTATTTGTTTTTTATTCAATAAATGGGAGTGCAAATTCCGTTTGGAGGTTTTCTAACAACAGGAATAACATCAAAGTACTGTAAAGATTTTATTTTCTTTACAGTTATTTTTTATGCTTTATTCTTATATGTTATATATTTAATTTGTTTGTGATTAAATTTAACTTTGCTGGTTGTTTGTAAACATGATATAATAATAACGTTGTTATGCTTGCGAAATATTAAATAGGTAAAAATCTCTAAAATGAATTAATTTTATTTTTATTCAAGATTTTATATTAAGAATGTTAGAGAGAAATATATTATTTTTCATTACAAACTTAAATCTGAAAATTAGATTTTAAAGTTTATTTATCCGGTCTAATTTAGAGTAGTGTTCTTTTATTTATTGGTACAATCACCCGGTAGTTAGAGTGAAGCTCTATTTCAAAAGTTTTATAAGAATTATTATCTGAAAAATGTATTGACAATATGTTTTCAGTAGTAGTTTTAAAACTTGAAAGTTAGTACTCAGATAATTAAATTGTTAGCTTTAATTTGAACATCTTGAATAAAGTTTAAACTGTCTAACCCCACCAAATGTGGTATTTAAATGGTTCATTTTCAATCTCTTAGAAAAAGAAATTAATTATCGACCACACCCATAGGTGTTAATTGATTTGTTTAGTTAATAAAGAATATCTAACCCTACCAAAGTTGGTATTCATATAAAAAAGAGAGAATCAATAAATATCAATTTATATCTTTAATAACCTAAATAATATGAGCAAGCATAATTAACTTAGTTATTATATCCATAAATACTCCACTATTATAAATAATAAAATTTTCATAAATATTTATTGAATCCATATCTATGTTTATTTTTATGTTCTTAGATTAGAAACACAATAACCCAAATATCATGACACGATGCATAGGATTTAATTTCATTTTTAAAAGTTTAAATAATAAATTAAAAACCACATATATTCCTTCCTTAGATCGACCATGAGAGTATACTTATCATTTTCTATGAAATGATTCGTGCACTTGCGAGAGTTTTATAAATATAAAACCAAAGTATTGGCTGGATCGGCGATGTCAGTTTTGTTCATCAAGTTTTTGGCGCCGTTGCCGGGGAAGGAATAGCGTTTTTAAATTATTTATCAAAATTTTAAAAACTTTTTGTGATGTAAATAATTGTGATTTGTTTTTGTTAAAAAAAGCAAAAAAAAAACAAATTAAATTCCAAATTTAATAAGAAAAAAAATTAAAAAAATAATAAAAATAATAAATATAACGTGAATAGTAAAATAATTATGAAATTTGAAATTTGGAATTTGCAGTAAAAAAAACTTACGTTCATGAATAGTAAAAAAATTAATTGAAACAATTAAAAAAAAACTTATCGTTCATGAATTGTAAAAAAAATAATAAAAATAACAAAACAAAAAAACAAATTTACCATTGATGAATAGTAAAAAATAAAAAAAAATAAAAAAAATTAATAATAATAATAATAATAAACTTAACGTTCGTGAATAAAAAAAATTAATAAATTTTAAATAAAAATAAATTATAAAAAACATAAAAAAATTTAAAAACAAATAAATAAAAAACATTTTTATTTAAATAAATCGATAAATAAATTATAAAAAAAATAATTTTAATTTAATTTTAATTTTTTATTTATTTTTTTAAATCTTAATTTTAATTTTTTTAACTTAATTAACTTGGATTTTCATTAAGTTAATTTTAATAACATGAAAAGTAAAGATATAAGGGAGTTCTAACTAGGAGACTAGTTCTTGGAAGCCTTTGTGCAATTAGTCTTTCTTGGGAATGTTGTTCTCTCTAGGTGGATGGTTTTTAAGAAGCCTTTGCACCACATTTTTTCCTGGGAGCACTCTTGGTTAATACTAATTATGTTATTTTAGCTTAAAAAAACTAATTTATGAAACTATCTCCAAAATTTTCAAGTTTTAATTACAATCTAAGGAGTTAGTTGCTTTGTTTGATCTAGGTACAATTGTGTTTTGATACCTTAATTATTTGATTTGCACCTAGATGTGGGTTATCTAAAACCCTCAAGCATGCCCCTAGTTTTAAGTACAGAAAAATTTGAAAATAAATAGGGCATGACTGAAAAAGTATAGGTAGACAACCTTGTCTTACCTGCAAGTTTGATTGACTCAATGATGTGGGGACATTGAGTTTACTGAAAAAGAAATCCCCAAGTTACGTCTTGCTAAAACGTTAAACTAAGCGCTGGATGGGAGGCAACCCATCATTTTAGGTAATTTTATTTATTTAATTTTTATTGTTTATTTTAGTTTAATTACATGTGAATAATTTTTAAATTGTTAAAACTAAAAATATTTGTTGAGATGTTAGAAGTTCACAACGATCTGTTTGTATACACTTTAATGATGAATATGATTGATGCAACTGCATTTCTCCATTACTACTTACACATTCTTAGAAAATAGGTAATCTTTCTTCTCTTTTCTCTTTATCTTTAATTTACAGTTGTTACATTGAAAACAATATAAGTTCTAGGTTGGGGGTAGTGAAAAGTTACTATGCTTAATTAGAAAAAAGAGATTTAACAATTTAAAAATAAAAAAAATAATTTTTTCTTTTTTATGTTCACATTTTCATTTTTTGTGTTTAGTTTTATTTTTGTTTTGTGTAATTTAGTAATTTTTCTAATTTAAATAAAAAAAATTCTCACAAAAATTTATCATTAAAAATTTATCATTTCTTTAAATCAAATTTAAGTAAATAGTTAAGTTTTTTTGTACTGTTAGATTAATTTTTGAAAATATATCATTAAATATTTTGTAATTTTTTTTTGGTAATTAGTTAGTTTTGTCATAACTAGTATTTCTTGATAAGATGTAGAAATTATATTAAACCCAAAATCGGTGTTTATGAATTTTTTTTAGTGGAGACTACCTTTGTGAGATATAATTTAAGCCTAATTTCCCTAATTTAGAGTGAAATATATATTGTTTTTCTACTCCAAACACATTTCTTATTTCTTCAAATTTTTAGATGATCTCTATAGATATTAGCATTGAATGTATGAATTTTTTTTCCTCATCTTAATAGAGTGTCGTATATTTTTTATTATTATTTTTTCTTAGATTAAATTATTTAAGTAGAAATTGATAGTATATGCTTTTATCTCATTCGTGCATGACTATTACAAAAAAAACGACATATGGGGTAACCCAAACCAAAATCAAACAGAAAAGCCACAAAATTAACCACTCACAAAATTCCTAAAAAAATGTACAATCTGTATATGAGTTGACTCTCTAAAAAATATATATATTGAAAAAAAAAATCTTCAGAAAAAAATAGAGAGATAAAGAATATATAGTATAATCTACATACTATGACCCACATTGCCTACAAAGTTATGAGTACAGGCTAATTACAAAAAGAAAGATATAGGAAGTAATTCCCTAAAAAGTCATTGCATTCTCTTCATTTGTAAAAGGCATATATCTTGATATTTTTTCTTAATGAGATTGATTTATGCATGAAAATAATTTTTATATATGATATCTTCATAATTTATACATTTGATTCCTTTCATGAGATCAATGTTAAAATAACACTTTGAGTCTTTATTCTTTATACATATGCGAAAATATTAGTTCATTTCTATACATCAACTCTTTCGCATATAAATTAGTATGAGTGTTTGAACCCATAGGATTCAGTGTTTTGAGAGTATTGACTAGTAAGGAATAGAGTCGAAGTGAATTCGGAATCTAGACATTGAAATTGGGTGAAATTAAATTGATACATTTTTTATATGAAATATGAAAATGATTTTTAACTAATTATTATAATAAATCATGATTGTTTAAGAAGATTAAAATAACTTATGCTTGAGATTTTAATTATGATCTTAAAGGAGATTAAAAAGTATGAGACATTTTTGTGATATGTTGTTTTCTTTTATTCTTAAAAGTTAATATTTGATTTTGTTGTAATTTTAGTTTTTAAGTTGTTGTTTTTATTGTTTCTTTTAATTTTTACATTTAGTTCAATGTTTGTGGGTATCATTACTGAAAACCCTCACGAGACTCAAACTCGTCCACTAGGGAAACCTAGGGGTTTAAGGGCTTGTTGCATAGGCTAAATGCAACCGTGTCAATCCAAGGAAGTGATTTAGGATAGTTTAATTTTTAGTTTTTATCGCTTCTCTTGCTAAAGGACTAGCAAGAAGCTGGTTGGGGGTTGAGTCGATTCAAGTTATTCTAAATTTTGACGTGTTACTATTTTTTAACTTAAAAGATAACACTTGTTTACTACTATTATTTTATTATATCTTTTATTGTTACTAAAATACATATATAATACTTTTTTTAGTCTATTATACCAGAACTCTTAAATGCGGCACATTTAAGAGATACGAAGCAAGTATCTCATGCTAAATCTATGTCTAGTGGCCAATCATCGCGTACCAAGTCATTCAAGAAGAAGCCTTGGAAAAAGTATAGTTATGATTATGATTTAAACTTCAGCAGAAATCTTGGCACTTTGATGACTATTGTTGGGAGGGCATCTAGCATAAATGATGGATGGACTGTGCCACTTTCTATAGAAATTTTTGGTGTAGACCTCGGCCAAACTTATATATCGATCGAGTGCATATTGCAACTATTTGAATATCAAATGATAGATTTAAGTATAATTCAAGTGTGGACAAGGTGAGTCCTCAATCTATTTATTTTTCTTTCATTTATGTAGAACATATATAATTATATTTATATTATCTAATTAATTATATATATATATATATATATCTTTTATATAGAGCGTGCTCTTATCGACTTCAACATAATCACTCATCACATTTAGCAATGTTCTATGATTCTTCATATGTCAATCAATATCAAGAGAAGGATGTTAGCATCAGAACTAAACAATTATGTGATAGGACATTAACGCTTAACAAAAATCAAAAGTTGATAATCCCTTGGCCATAAAGGTTTGAACAAGGCCAAGATCATTAGATGTTGGTAATCATTGATCTGTTCAATAATCATGCTTGGTACTGTGACTCAGCTTCCATAGAACTGAGTAAAGATACAAAAGCAGTTGTTGAAATGTAAGAGTTATAGCTATATATTAGTTTCTTCTATTATTTTTTGTAATATTTAATAAAAACTAACCGTTTTAAACCTTGATAGGGCATGGAAGTTGTGGAACAAGTTTAGGGACATTGCCCTTAAAAAATCTCATAAGCTTATATGGACAAAAGTTATGGTATGTACAAGCAAATATTAATAATTTTATTAATTTTACAATTGAATAATAAAGATGTTCGAATATGAAAAATCATGTACACTTGTTTTTTGTAGGTTCCACAACAAAATAATGGAGTCATGTGTGGTTATTATATCACGAAGTTTATGAGCGAAATCATTATAAATATCAAAATTCGAATTGATGATGTGGTAATATCTTTTACCCATATATAGAAATGTTTTTAACATATTTGAGTTATTTTTTGTAAATAAATGAAATAATCACTTATTTTGATTTTAAATACATGTAGTTCTTTGGTTGGAACAAGACGGGCTACGACCAGCAAATTTTTGATGATTTACGAGAGGAATGGGCAAAACACATGGTTCAAATTATATCATCATAAGAAGAATCAGGAGAAGATTCTGATGCTCTTGAATAGTATATGACAACATAATGGTAATTTTTTTAATGATTTAATTTCTCTATTCATGTGTCTGAAGTCCCTTGTTTGATGGATGATTATATGCTCATGTATTTAGAGGAATGCATTATTTTATGGACCTATTTTTGGCCCAAACTACATCTCATCTCTCTTGCCTACTTTCCTTATGACAACATATTAGCACTTTATTAATCATTCGTCTATAAATATGAAGTTATCTGGAATCTCTGCTCATATTTTTAATGCTATAATGAGCTCTAAATATGAAATCAGGTGTAACTCCGATTTATTTCTTGGTTTGTATGAGTTTTGGTGCCCATGAACGTGTTCCATACGTTTAAGAGCACAAAAACTCACACAAGCCAAGTAATAAATCGGAGTTACACTTGATTTCATATTTAGAGCTCATTATAGCATTAAAAATACTAGCAAAGATTCCAAATAACTTCATATTTATAGACAAATGATTAATAAAGTGCTAATATGAGTTCGTCGAAGGGTTATATCACTCGGATGTTACTGTGGTAATCTTTTTTTATGTTAATATTTATAATGATTTAATTTCTCCATTCGTATGTCTCTGAAGTTTAGAATGCTTGTTTGATGGATGTTTACGTGCTCATGTATGTAGAGGAATGAATTGTTATATGGATCAGCTGTTTTTTGTCTAGTTTCCTTGTCATAATGCTGGTGATTCTAAGCCAACCAAGCTTGCTCGCACAATCCAATTACACTTTGACGACATTATTTTATTTGTAATTTAAATTAAATATATGTATTGTATATACATGATTTGTTTTTGTAATAAATTTAATTATCAAGTAATTAATTATATTTAAATTTTTAATTATTTGTATTATTATTTATATTTTAGTTTTTTTATGCTATATATATTGAATATTGAATACGAAAAATGAGAATAAAAATAAAAAAAATCATAAAATGTATGCGTAAAGTCGATTCACGCGATGAACCTACTTTACATTTTAAGTCACTCAATTTAAAGTCGGTTTTTAACCAACTTTAATGCCCATTTTTGTAGTAGTGTTACTTTGGCTGACTAGCCCTTGGTACAACATGTGTGTTTCCAAGCCCCTATGTTCCTTACTTTCTTTCTTCATGTCCTAGCCACTAAGATCCAAGTTTGGGGTACATTCAATCTAATAGTTGGAAAGACTTTAGGGTGAGAGGTAAAGATAGAAGGTTAAGAATGAAATTGACCTCTGAGTTTGAAAATTTTGTCTAAGTGGAAGGCCCTACATCATCACTTGTGTTGGAGTATTATGGACTTTCCCAGGAGCCCAAGCCCAAGGTATCTTCTCTATGCATAGTCTCTACAAAAATATCACAAAATATAAAAAAATGGTGGTAAGACACAAGAAAAAGAGATTAGCTAGGATCGAGTTTGAAAATAAGCTATGTGGCAAGATGATCTCTTACTACCATATTGAAAACCTTTTTATGGCTCAAGTTAAGGCGATAGAGTGAGAAAATAAGCTATGTGCCAAGATGATCTCTTATCACCATATTGAAAACCTTTTTATGGCTCAAGTTGAGGCGATAGAGTATTGTTTTCTCTTTACTTTAGTCTGATGTATAGGAAATGATGAAAAGGCTCAGGCCAGGCACCTCCTTATATAAAGGCCCATATTTCTCTTTCCAATCAACTGACACGTATTTATTAGGGAAGCTAAATGGTTCAAATCTGCTACTTGAGTATTACTCTTCCACCTCAATTCAAAGCTTGAGTAGAAAGATTAAGGGGACTGGATGTTTGGACATATGGATTGACCTAGAGGCCAACCCGTCTAATAGCTTGAGTCTAGAAGACAACTTGAGTCATAATATGAGTCATTCCAAAGGAATTGCATGTGCCTACACCCACAACACACTCATAGGAGAGACCCCTTCAAGGGACCTTTGGAATCTATAGGGCTGACCATATACTCGAGCTATGTGGTATCTATAGGGTCGAATACTAGCTTGAGCTATAGATGGTCAACCTTAGACCATGAATATTTTTACCTTTTACCTTTTATGCCCTTAAACACTCTTACATGTGTATGCTCTATGTAATCGACACACACACACACACACACATATATATAATATTATATATATAAAGGGACTCTCTAAGTGATCCATAAATTCCATCAATTACTTTGACTTTTCTCTAATTTCCCTTTCTACAAATCATATCAATCTCAACATACCCTTCTATGGAATTTCTAATAAAGATCCTTTGACTTTCATTAGAGAGTTCTACTAAACTATATAGACTAGTGATGGTAGTTTTATCCTATAGTTTGGGTAGCCACAAGTACATGAATTCTTTGGAGAATATCAGGTTCGGTTAGGTCAGATTTAAGATATATTCCAATACTCTACAACCATCTCTTAAAGTAGTCTCACAAAATACCATAAAATGTGGCATATGCAATATGTATACATTGGAGAAGCGAAAGACAATGCAACAATTGAAAATTAATGAAAGTAGATGACAATTACTACTGAAATATGGATCGCCTCAAATCAAATAAAAGGATACATGGTAATTACTTCTCATTACCCTTATCACTCTTAGGTTTTACAGAGTCAAATTTTGAGGTTTTCATATCTTCCATGTCCACATAACACAGAGATCGTTGCAAAGGTGTTGTTGGAACACTTTTTTGATTAGAACATTTGTGATAAGTTATCTATTATAACAGTAGATAACTATATAAAAATAACATGATTATTGATGTTTTAATGGAAAAATAGATAATTCTTCACTTATATTAGATGTGTCTATTTTGCACATAAGGTTTTGTGCTCATATTTTAAATTTGATTGTAAATGTTGGGTTGGAATCTCTTGGTTACTTGCTTCATAGGTGTTGAGAAAGTGTCGCTTATTGGTCACTTACCCCTAAAAGAATTGAGGAGTTTAAAGAAGGTATTGATAAGATAAGAGTTCAGTATACTAGGAAGTTGGCATCTGATTTAAAAACTAGGTGGAACTCTACATATGAAATGCTATAAACTACAATTACATACAATAAGGTATTTAATCACTTTAAGCAATATGAACCTCAATTCAAATGTGCCTCTCTAAATAATGATTGAACCTTGGTGCAACAAATTGTTAAAAAGTTGGAAATTTTTCATGGACTCGCATATAATTTTTTGGGAAGCAATATCCTACCACATATTTATTTTTCCTAGAGATTTTCCAAGTCAAAAAGGAATTATACGATTGTCTTACATCACTATAGGAGAAAATTATGACCATTACATCAAGTATGACATCAAAGTTTCAAAAAAATTGGGATGGCATACATGGAGTTATTGCTATGGAAACTTTATTGGACTTTAGTTACAAAATGAAACTAATTGAGGTCTGTTTTCCTCAAATCTATGTAATTGATATTTATAAAGATAATGTAGATAAAGTGCATAAGACTTGTGTTGATTAGGTTAATCAATATCAACAAAACAATTTGAGTCTTTTGGTTTATAATTTTCTATCTCTGAGTCCAATATAATGGGTTATATTGATCATTTATGGTAGTATGACTTGTTTGTGTCAAGTAGTAGGACTACTGATTTGGTGAAAATAGAACTTGATATCTACTTGGAGAAAGGGTTTTACCTAGAATGGAGAACTTTCGCATGCTTTCTTGGTGGAAGAAAAATGGCCTTAAGTATCCTGTACTACAAAGAATTGCTATAAACGTATTGGCTATTCATGTTTCCACTATTACATCTAACTCTGACTCTACCTTTAGTAGAAGTGGTAATGTTGTGACCAAGCACCATAGTAGATTGAAGTAATCCATAAGAGAAGCATTGATGCATGCCCAGGACTAGCTTTGGCCTCAATAGTATAGTTTTGTTCATATAATCATGACTCACTAATATCGAATGACACTTAAGGTAATAGTGATTCAAAAAGTAGAAATGAGATGTGAATTTGATAGAGATTCATTATTATTTTTCTAGATAAGAAACAAGAAGAAAGGTATTTATAGAACTTACCTAAGCGTAATGGCCAACCTCATTGAGGCCTCACCAAGGGTCCTCGGTGACCTCCATGTTGGGGGTCCAACGAAGAGTCTGGTGAGGCCCTTGTTGAAGACCTCGCTAAGGTGCCAAAATTTCTTTTGATTCAAAATTTATTGAGTAATTTTCATGAATACCCATACCCAAATTAAGCCAAAATCTACCACTCACAACCTAGCATGCATACTAAACAACCAACCTCGTGGTGTGTGTAAAGCATACTTTCAATCATAGTATACCTAACTATGTGTATGTGTGTATTACTGAGTAAGATAGAATATTGAGTAAAATAAACAGACTCTATGTTTTGCACACGGGAAACCAACATATAAACACAAAGCATAATAGGACTTACAATCTCCCCTTTTGGCTTTTTGTGTCAAAATACTTTATAACTAAGTACAAATGCATATCAAATATGAGATGATCATAAAATGACCAAAAACACATATTTTCCAAGTGCATCCATCTTGTGCACTCCATCCATCTTCTTTGATCAACTCATATACACTCTTCCAGGTTGATACACGAGGGTCTTAAGACAACTACACATAGCACACAATCTACACCAGTAATCTGCATACACGAAACTAATAATACCCAATGAATGTATCATGCAGAAACAACGTGTTAATAAGAAAACATAATGCACAAACAAATATAAGTTGTGCACACTTCTCCCCCTTTTTGATAAGAAATTCAAAGAAAGCACACACAGAATATGAAACATACCACATCTTTATATGAAGAAGATAAGTCAAATAGAAATGCATTAATCCTAACCCTTACACGGCACAATAGAGAAGATAAAAGCAAACACAATGAAAAGTAACACATGAATTTATACAAAATAGACAAAGAATAATATCGATGCAAATCAAGATAAAAGCATGAAACAATCAACACACTAAATGTACAGGCAAACTAAGAGAAGTGTAGAGAGAAAACATCTCCTTAATGTAATACATAGCACTAAGCCCTACATCTTTACATGCTTTGGAAAGGCATAAGGGGCTTCGTAATGGACATACAACACATTGATAGGATAGGTAGTCAAACACCAAAGCCATATAAATTTTAAGTTTTAAAAAAACAAAGATCAAAGAAGTTTTTTAAAATTTTGAATTTTCTAATGGAATACTCAACGAATCTAAAAGATGAAACTAACTTGGAGTTCAAATATCTTCCAAGTTGACACATTCTTAATGACTTAGCTATATTCCACCAACAACACTTGGGTGTATTCAATCCTGTAACCTTACCCCATACTATACATACACATACAAAAAGATACCCAAGTCTACCAAAGAAAACATGTCATACATTCTAACAACAAATTCCAAGCAAACAACTACATGCAAGAAATATGCAATAGAGCATATCAAAGTAAGAATGCAAGTAAACACAAAGGATGACATGTGAAATAAGAGAATGCAAATTATACTTGCAATATATCATACTAATAGTCTTATTTATGCATGGTTCATACAAAGTAATGATAAAAAGAAGGAAGCATCAGAAGAACACAACTACATAACAATAACTCACAAAAAGGATAAATACCATGGAAGCCAAACAAACACAGTGCTCCCCCTCACAACATGCAATTAACACACACATGCTCCCCTAAATATATGCAAGTCAAACAGTAAAAATGTTTATGCATCCTACACTCTCAAAAATCCTTCAAAACAAAAGTAACTAAACACAATAGAAAATAAGCAATACAAAAGCAAGGAAGCATAATAAGCATGTTAAGAAAAACTCAAAGAAGAGAAACATGTTAGCTGATGGAAAAGCTACCAATCTTATGAAACACATCAATAAACAAACAAGTGAGATGACAAGAATGGCATCAAACCGTACAATATTTCCTTCAAAGAGAATAATAGTAACAAAATGCACAATGTTGGCTCAAAAAAGGTCATTGGAAACACTCACATCGTCATTAGTTAAGAGAAGGAAAGAAATTGACTATGTAGTGAGTAATACAAGAAACACTCCAAGAAAGAGAAGGAACAAGGGATGCCACTAAAACATCTAAGCATGTGAAAAAAGGCTTAGGTTCCAACACAAAAACAAGAGAATGCTACAATGGTCTAGTCCCAGTAATGCATATAAGTCATGATTCCTAAAGATATAAAATAATCTATATGATAAATAGATACATAAGCAAGCTCTAGTGAGCAGAGTGCAAAGAAAAGGGAAGACAAAAGATGATCTTTAAACAAAAGAAGACAAACAAAGAACCAATACTCAAAATACTAGATAGAAGAAAGAACAACCTAATAAAACATAAGAGATGTAGTGTAGTCTATATGACATGGAATATAAATGCCAAGGCTACAAGAAGAAAAATCTCAATAATTTGACACTACGTGCTGAGAACATGTGATGTGATGCTCATGTAAAAAGCCACAAAAGAAGAAGGAAGTAGAAAGTAAGGAAAACACACATAAAATGTATGTTAAAGAAACTAGTAATAAAGAACACTAGTAAAGGATCAACTAGTCAAACATAGCAATAAGTAAGACAATCAATGTACTATGCATAATAAACAAACAGTGAGAAAGAGAAATGCATGAACAAGAAAATAGGAAACATGCAAACAACACAGGTTCATAGAGATAAACAACCTCGTAAAATAATAACAGTCATACTATTGGTGACAAAGGGTACAAACATACAAGGTGTATGTAGGTGTAGATAGAGGGCTAAGATCGAGGACCCAAGCAGTTAAGCCTAAATAGCGGTGACCTATTTTGATACCAACAAAGAATTATATATGTAGGAGCAATTACACAAAGGTGAATTATTCTTTTGACTCAAATAGGAAACCAAAACCTAAATGAGAGGAAAAAATGCCAACCCATGGAATCTTTTAACAAGCCCTATTTCTACTTGGCCAAACAGACCTCATAAATCTGAGTTAAGCAAATAACACATCAAAAGTACAAAATAACATGCCCAATTCAACATACAATAAAAAAATAGTAAGAAATACCAAATTCTAGTAAACACACTAGTAATGGTGTACCTTAGAGGATATTCTCCAAGCTAGTAGCATGCATAAATATAGAAATCATCACATAGCATGCAAATTAGTCATATATACTGAAAAGCTATAAAGGATTTTCAATCACTTCAAGACCTCATATGTGGGAACATATTCAATAAATGATGATTGTACTTTTAGAACATGTAATCATACATAACATAACAACTCATACTAAAAAGTCTAATACTAGGTACATTACAAGGGTAAAGAGATACTGATTTCTTAGAGACTCGTATCAAATTTGCATATAGATAAAATAAAAAATGCAATATAAATTAATCAGGAAGCAGAAAAATTAATTTAATAATGCAAAAGTAATAAATAGAAAGCTATAGGCATGCTATATAGAAAGGAAAAAAATCATGTGATAACATATAAAAAATAAGCTTTCTAATCAAAACCTATATCTATTATGTTGGTACATACATGATAGAAACTTAGATTATACTAACACACAATCTGATCATCCATAACAATATTGAAGGAGTCTGAGATCCGATACAAAATCAGGTTAAAGAGATACTGACTCCTTAAGGACTCATCCAAAACTTCCAAATAACAAAAAGATAAACACTTAATAGATAATCATAATAGTAGTAAAAATAATAACAGACAGGTAGTATAATAAAGTATATATAAAATTCAATAATTAGAAAGTAGACGATAAATATTAAAACCTTTCTAATATGAGTTTAAACCTTAGTGTATTAAAACATCCACAATTTAAACTCAAATTTACTAGCCAATCACTAAATCATGGACTACACCAAATATAATGAGGTAAACTCACATAGAACCCCTTGTCTATATGGTAACATCTTCAAGTGGCTTATTGCAACCACTTGGCAATAATGAAATCCACTAAATAATATAACAATTACAACCTTGATAGAAATAAAATCATTAATATCTTTATTATTCGGAACCTCTTTCCAAACTACCTATTGTTTCCCTTGCTTGTTGCCTACATAACAACCTGGTCTAACACATGAACCCAACTTTCCTCCCAATCCAACACCTATTAATGTTATGATCAATAACTATAGATCAATAAAGTGTAGTGAAGTGAACACTCAACCGTGAAGATTACCTTCAATCACAAACTACCAATAACCACTATGGAAACAACTTCAACCATAAACCACAAATAGTCTAAGTGGGAATATCTTTCAACCATGTACTATATATAGCCAACAACTTGAGTAAGCTGCATCCTAGAAACTACTAGTTGACACATGACTCACTACCAATCAAGCTTCTCACCCAAGAAATAGTTGCATCTTAGTAACTACTAGCCAACACATGGCTCACAACCAAACAAGCTCCTTACATAAAAATCAGTTGCAAACACCACCTCAAGTACTTACAACTCAAAGGTGTAGTTTTTCTCACACAATTATGAATCACTAATACTAATCAACACTCAATGTAATAGTGATCTAAAAAAAAAATGAGATGTCTATTTGATAGAGCTCTACTACAATTTTCTAGATAAGAAATAAGAAGAGATGGGGTATTTATAGAACTCATCCAAGTACAACATCTAACTTCATCATGGCTTCATCAAGGTTCCTCATTGACCTCCTCATTAGGGGCCCGTTGAGGAGTCCGATGAGGTCCTTGTCAAGGACCTTGTTAAGGTGTCAAAAAGTCCAATTTTTTATCCAAAAATTGTCAAGTAATTTCCATAAATCCCCACACCCAAACCAAGCCATAATTTTCCACTTATGAGCTAGCATGCATACTAAACAACCAACCCCATTGTATGTGTACCTAACTATGTGTATGTGTGTTTTATTGATCCGTAGTAACTAACCTTATACAAAAGAAGATAGAACATTGAGTAAAATAAACAAATTCCATATTTTGAACACAAAAAACCAACATAGAGACACAAAGTACTACTATTTCCATCAGAAGACTTCCAATTTGAGAACCAAATTATGATTTTCTCTCAAATGAAAGGTGAAGTGAATAAAATCCTTTATAGTTTTTTCATTATGTATGTCTATTTCACATGTTGTGTGATGCTTGACTTGTTTGTACATGTTACTAGTTTGGATAGGAGCATCTGAAGCACACTGTCGCTACTGTGTTCACCACAAATTATTGTTTCTCATCTACAAGTTGTTTTAATTTTGTTTTGAATTAAGTTTATTGTATTGCATTTCCATTATGCTACTGTTTATTTCATGTTGTGATGCCAGCGGTCGAGTTTGAATAAAGTTCATAAAAGATTTTATGAGTTGGTGTTTCCACCCCTCATCTAGATCATAGTTGCCTAGTTAGGTCTAATGGACAATTGTATTGCACAATTTTTCCTACATATGGAATTTTCAATAAATTTGCTCTTAAGTATTTAGGCTTATTTAGTTATTTTTTGGGGATTGAGGTACAATATTTGTCTAATGGTGATTTGTTACTAAGCCAAAGAAAATATGTTAGAGAACCCCTTGATAAGGCACAAATGGACTCTTCTAGACTTTTACTCACTCCTATGGAGTCTAATGTTGTGGTTTTCATTTATTGGTGATCCTTATGAAAATGCTTCCTTCTATCACTACATTGTGGGTTCCTTATAATATGCATCCAATACTAGGCCAAATATTACTTTTGTTGTTAACAAAGTTAATTAGTTTATGGAAAAACCTTTGACTACTCATTGGCATGGTGTGAAGAGAAGTTTACACTATTTACAAGGTTCTATATATCATGAGTTGGTCTTCAAGCTTGCATCTTAATTATTTCTTTAAGGATTCACTAATGCTGACTGGACTGTTGAGTAAAATTTAGAATACACAACTCTAAATTTACTAATATTATATCCAAACAAGTAAACAAACTATTTGTATTATACCTACTATAACACCTCTCAAAGGTAACTCACAAATTGAAGAGAAATACAAACACTCAAAGAGAAAACTCTCAACTCACACTCAAACTAGGAATACAAAGACTTATTTTGTTTTTAATGGAATGATTAAACCAAATGCAAGGTAGGCTATTTATAGTATTCACCATACAATCTACATCACACAAATATAAAACTAAGAAATAATTCTAGCCACACAAATATTATCTACACACTTCTCTTTTCTACAACCTTTAACCACCCTATTTATTCATCCTTCAACCACTCTATTTATCCATCATTCAACCACCTTATTTATTCATCCTTCAACCACTCCATTTATTTCTCTATATCCTTCAACCACTCCATTTATTTTCCTACCATTTTATTTATTATGTTGGTGTTGATTTTCAACACTCCCCCCTCAACACCAACTCTCACTATTTTTACTGTGTCAAGTTGACAACGAAACATTTTGAACTTACCAACGCTTAAGCTTTTTGTGAACAAGTTCGCAACTTGATCATCTATCTTGATTTTCCTCATCTCAATTTATTCTTGTAGAACCTTTTCTCTGATAAAGTGATAGTGCACTTCAACATGCTTAGTTCTTGCATGAAAGACCAAATTCTCTGCCAAACGAATTGTCGATTGATTGTCACAGTACAATGGTACTACATAATCTATTGGTTGATGTAGATTATTCATTAGCTGTATCAACCATGTACACTCTTGAGCTACCATTACCGTTGCTCGATACTCAACTTCAATGGTTGATAATGATACCGTTGGTTGTCTCTTGCTACACCAAGAAATTTTTCCGGAACCCAACTTAAACACATACCCAATTGTTGATCTCCTGTATAGTCTGCATCGCAGTAACCAACTAACTTGCAGTCTCCACCTTTCTTGTACAAAAGACCATAGTCAATTGTATTCTTCACATATCTTTGGAATGTTTTTGCTGACAAAGAAATATTCCTTCTTTTGTGCGATCAATCTCTAAACCAAGGAAGTGCTTGAGTTGGTCAAGTTCTTACATCTGGAAATGGACTAACAAATACTCCTTCATTTGAAGAATTTCTGCCATATCATCACCTGTTATGATTAAGTCATCCACATACACTAGCAGAATATCTAGCTTTCCTTCATTGGCTTTGACAAACAAGCTGGAATCTGTAGGTGTTATTGAATAACTACTTTGTGTTAGAAATTCAACAATCTTACCATACCACGTCCTGGGTGCTTGTTTCAATCCGTAGAGTGCTTTTTGCAGCTTATACACATATTTAGGATGATCTTGGCTCTGAAAACCCATTGGTTGGATCATGTAGATCTTCCGATACAGCTCTCCATGAAGAAAAGCATTCTTCATATCCATTTGCCACAATTTCCAATCTTTGTTGGCTATAAGTGCAAGTGAGACTCGAACAGTTGTAAGTTTCGCCATTGGACTAAACGTTTCATCATAGTCTAGTCCATACTGTTGAGAGAAACCAAGAGCTACCAATCGTGCCTTATATCTCTCGATTGACCCATCTGGATGGCGCTTTATCTTGTAAACCCACTTGCAGGATATGGGTTTCACATCTCTTGGCTTTCGCACCAGATCCCAAGTTTGATTTTGCTGAAATGCATTGATCTCTTCTTTCATAGATGTCATCCATTCAGATCTTTACGATGCTTCTTCAAACGTCTCAGGTTCTATTGCTTCTTCAATTATGGTTGCATTGGTATATTTGGGATTTGGCCTTCGTGTTCTTGTTGACCTATGGAGTTGAGATTGTGGAGTTGTTTCTTCCATTTGACTAGGCCCACCTTTTTCATTTAGTTATTGATATATGTCAGTTTTCTAAGGATTTTGAGTTACTCTTTGTTTGGCACAATCATCGTCTAGATCTCTAGATTCATCTAAACTTGGTTTGAATTGAATAGTATACTCCCCATCTTTATGTTAGTGTTGATTTTCAACATGGACAGCATGCCTTAATGAAAGGAGATCTACTTCTGGTTTGGTTTTGTTTTATGGTCCTATTCATATTTTCTGGTGTTTTAGAAAACAATCATCAGTCTCTAAATTAAGTACAGAAATGAATTATCATGCATTAATTAATGCATAGCCTTAAGTTAGTTAGGTAAGAGCTCTTCAGACTGAGAAACAACTTGCTCCTTCGTTACCTCCTACACTTTGATGTGATTAATCAGAGTTCTATTGCCTTCGCTAGCAATCTTGTTCTTTATGAAAGAACCAAGCATGTGGAATTAAACATGCATTTTGTGAGGAAAAGAGTACTTGCACTTAGTAGTGCATTATGTTCCATCTCTTGAGCAGATTGCTCATATTGTAACTAAACCTCTCTCATAGTCTCCAGTTTGTGGTTCTCAAGAGCAAACTCAATGTCATGATCATGTGTAGTTGATAATGTGATATGAGGCAGTTAGGAAATTGTAACAAGTTGATAGATGAGCCAGCTGTTTTGTTAGTAGTGATAATTTTATAAATACTATGAAAGGACTAGTTGTTCTTTAACTTTCTATTCATTGTTTCATCATAGTGTACATGTGAATGAAATACACAAGTAGTTCGCGAATGAGTTTTCTTCTTCTCTGTTTCGCCTTGTTCTTGATAAGTCTATTTCTTAATAAATTCTCACGTAATTGATAACGATTTTGATAATAATAAATTTTTTGTTTAATTTTTTAAGCTTTTTATATTCAAGTGTGTTCGCTAATGCATTTCAATTTTGATTTTAGCTCTCATAAGTAATCACTTACAAAAGGTGTGCTGTTTCATAAATATTTAAGAAAAAAAAGATATTTATTTTATTTTTACAAAATATTTTATCTATAGAATAAATCAAGTTTTATAAATTTTATAGGATAAATATTAGAAAAATGTGACTAAAAATATAAAATTTATGAATAATAATAAAAATTAATCAATTCTCTAATTGAAATAATTAGAAATTTAAAAATGATATCAAATAACTTAAGATGATTTTTAATTTTCTTTAACGAAAAAAGAAAAAGAATAAGTTGGTATCAAACATGCTTGTGATTATTTTTTATAAAACAATCAAAAATCACAAAATCATTTATTTATATGGTAAACATTATAATTTTTAATAAAAGATTTGACTTATATTTAAGTTATTACTTGTGTTTTTTTACCATCAATTTGATACTTTTTGTTGTCATTTTTATATCAATTAGATATTTTTAGTTAATATTGTCTTTAAATTTTTATAAAATAAGTCACTTTGAGCGATGAATTTGAAGGTTATTAATTTTTTTTTTAATTTGGCGAGGTGTTAGTCTCGTGTGATAATCTAATAACTTATTTGGTTTAAATTTAACATGAATATCAATTAAATATCAAATTGATATAAAATTAAATACATAAAGCAATAAATTAATAGGTAAAAACTTAAAGTAATATATTCAAAATAAATCAAAATTTTAAGTAAAAAATAAAACATTTATTCTTATTTAAATCACAATCTTTATTATCAAGACCTTAGGCACCCTGGTTACCATTTTAAATACCACCAAATACTACTCCCACGAATTGTTTTCTACCCGTTCTATGTTACATTGAACTTAATTTTAGAGTAAAAATTTTCTATAAAGAAATATTGGGAGATTAGTTATTGATTTTTGTCCATTTTTCTCGGAGTCAATTATATATCATTCAAAATGGGATTCTTGGAGGACCAAAAATGTGCAACAAATTCCTAAAACCATTGCAAAGCCCATTGAAATTGGATAATATTTGTGTCCACAGGACATACCGACACGTGATTAGAATTTCAAATTTTTGAGTCAAACATTCGAGAATTTTCACCTATCATGTACGTGCATGTAGATATAATCTTTTTACCACACTAGCTTACCATTCTTTAGAAATCAAATGCAATATAAAGCTTTTAATGTGTCTTTAGTTTTTTTTACGTGGGATAAACACAAAACAATTACATTTTTCTTTCATATTAAATAAATTTTAATACCTATGTTGTCATTAATTCCAATATCATTTTGAGCATAAAAATATATGATTTTGAAACTCTCTTAAAGAATAACTCAAATCAATCACAACCACGTATTTATATTAAGTGAACCTTACACAAAATAATACCTCAAATTATCATTTAATTATAGGTTAAAAACCCAATTTTTCAGCACAACATTATTAACCATGCAAGATATTTCTATAATTAAAAAAAACTAAACAACATAAAACAAAACAAAAAACATGCAAAAAGACGTTGGTTGAGGTTTCTTATATGTTTGAATAATTAGAAGTCTAATTTAGAAGACTTAGTATTCTTGATTATAGATGGTCAAAGTTGAGTCGCCTTTTTTTCGTACACCTAGTTAGTGTCATGAACTTTATGTCCCCATCACTAAAGTTTATGCTATATGACGTTTTCTTCACCAAATAATACATGCCAAAGTGGAAGGAAAAGGGAGGGCGAAAAAATAGAATGAATAATTTAAGATGTAAGACACGAAAGAGCTAGTTGCATTTTGAATACAAGCTTCACTATTGTTAATATTAAAGATTATTTAAAATACATAATATTGAAAACACATTACAATACTAAACTATGACCTCATTCTATATTTTAGAGATGAGAAAGCTAGTTTTAATTAATAGTAAATTATGGTGGTTTCAAAGGTCCCTCCTTCACTCTATTATTTATCTATTTATACTAAAGTAATGGTACATCTGGCGATGCCTTATTGGAGATTTATTAAAGTTAGGGGTGCATATGGAACCTTGATATGGACGGGTTATGGTAGATTGACAGACATATCAAGAAAATGATTTGTACAATGTCCTGTCCATGCAAGACCCTTGATGAGGTGTGGGCTGATTTGAGATTAAATTTAGGCTACGTGTCGTACGAGAGATGACCCATGAGCTGATCTCGGGCTAATGTGGGTTGTCTCATGACCTTATCTTGGGCTAATATGGGTTATGTCCTACGGACTTATCTCGAGTTGGTGTGGGTTATGTCTTTTGAGCTTTAGATTGAGCTCTTGTGGGCTCTGATCCACCAGTGAAGAACGGTAGTTGGCTCGTGGTTAGTGGACCCATTGGACTAGTATAAGTTCAACCTATAGTGATAGAGTACTCAATTCCTTTGTATCAAACACTCTGAATTACTCATGCTTTATTTCATCCCAAAGGAAATTAAACAAAAATACATTACAAAATTTGAAGGAATAATTATTTAAATTTATAAATATACAACCGAATTTAATTAAAATAAATATCATCAATAATGTTATTGCAATTTATTCTCTCTTTTTTTAGATAAATATTTTTTTTAGATCAAATTATACCATACGAATTGAGCAAGATTCAAATATAAAATCAAGAAACATTATATTCATTAAATAACAAGGTTAACTTTATAATATATTATTTTTTGTAATAATAATATTTTACTTCAAAATTAAAATAAAGTATTACAAGAGATGATTACGATGATGATATATAATAATAATAATAATAATAGATTAATTTTGTGGGAGAAATTGAAATTAAAGTCCACTAGCATCAATCAACTTAGTTAAACCAAAGGTTATAGCCATGGCTAACCAACCTCCAAACAAAACCCTAAGAGAAGACCTTAAAAGAGGTGCTTTACCTAAAACAGCTCCAAACAATCCAAAAAGAATCAAAGCTAAAGTCACTGACCCAATCAAAGCACCAAGTCTCACTTTATACTCCTTAATGAAAGAGGCTGCTAATAATGGCACTATTGCGCCAACTGAAAAGGCAAGTGCTGAAGCTGCAGCTGCTTGCAATGGATTTGGCAAACTTTCTTTTTTCTCTTCTTCATCTTTTACATCATTTTTACTAACAATCTCATCATCATCATTATTCATATTCATGATCCTATGTTTTTTATTATCTCTTTTGATTTGGGCAATTTCAATATCCAATTGTGAGTAAACAGATACAAACTCACCTATTGCCATACTACAAGCCCCAGCAACAAGTCCAGCAAACCCTGTTAGAATCATGACTTTAATGTCTTGTTTTACAGCTCCAATTCCCATCATTAATGACGCGGTCGAGACTAATCCATCGTTTGCTCCGAGAACAGCTGCTCGAAGCCATTGGGAACGTTTCGAGTAATCGAAACTATCTTCTTTTGTTTGGTGATCATGATCTAGGCTTGTTTGGTGTTCAAGGTCATTAGGGGGCATAAGGATTTTTGTTGGGCCTAAGGATGTTTGATTTGTTGAAGCCATGGGAATAAATAATAAAAGGCTATTTAATTAATTACGCTCAATGAAGACTGAAGAAGAAGATGATTATTATGATCAATATTGAAGATATAAGTTGTTGAACAAGTGTGGAAGACACACGCCTTGGTGAAGGGTATTTATGGAGGAAGAGCTTCATGTATTGGGGAGGCAAAGGTGGGGTATGCCCACTAATTAATTAATTACTAAGAATATATGAGACATCAAAGTTAAAGTAACTAGTGCAACTGTTTTTACGTTTAATTATTGTAATATTCAATTTCATGGAGATAAGGAAAACCTAAAGAAATTGTATGCTTTGATGGTTTATAATCCATCCTAATTTAATTATCGTTATTGTTCAACAATCTTGGAAAGGGTTATCGACTAGACTTGCAATACAAAATACAAAAAAAACCATTATTCATATAATTTTACTTTTTAATATGAACATAATATTTTACTGTATAAGAAAAAAAAATAGAATTAAAAAATAAAATGTATTTATAAATAAAATTATGTTATGTAATTAAACATTTAGATAATTGGAGTGATAAGTTCGATATAGATTTCATATATAATAAATGATGGTTAAACAGTTAATGCCCATCACCCTACTTACTAGCCTGATGGTAATTGTGGTGTAACAAATCCTCTTGGGTGCGGGTTTAAGTCTCCTTCCCTATAGTTTATAATCATTATGAAGTGGTTAATTAATACATACTTACTTGAAAGCAGTAATTTGATATAATTAAAATAAAAGAAGTGGATAGGCGATGATTTTCAAACTCACATGCATTCTCTCCATACTACTTAAAGCATATGGCAATGCACTAAAATTCATACTCACACCTTGTTGAAAAAATCAAGGTCTTGTTTTGCAAATTAAGAGGTAAAAATAAAATTATCGATCAAAGTAGTGATAATGATAATCTAATAATCTAGTACTCTTGTTTAAGTCGCATCGCAAGTTGCACAAAAACTTTCTTATAGAATAGGTAAACTTAAGGTTAAGAATATGATATGTGATTGTGAATTGTGTAAAGTTAATTTTAAAAAATTAATTTATACTCTTAATAGAGTATTATTGATTATCTTTTTTATAAATAGATTTTAACTAACGAATTTAATAATAACCTTTTGATAAAACAAGAGAAGGCCTAATGACCTTCACAAATTAAAAGGCAGGATATATAGTCGAAAAATAGAAGGGAAAAAAATGGAAAAAGGAAGAAGAGAAAAAAGAAGTGTGAACTAACTAAAAGTAGTTTTTTTTTCCTTTCACATGAGCTAGAGTAGTTATTGTATAATATACTAATGTTTCTTTTTTTTTTCTTCTCATACAAGAAAATGTGTGTGATTCTAATATACGCAACCAATATGTAAAAATGATTAGATTTTTAAATGAAATATTATAGTTGACAGGTCTCAATAGTTATATCGTAATATCTTTTTAATTAACACTCTTATCATCTAGTGATTATTTACAAATATTATTAAATAAATAAGAAAATTAATACAAAATAAGACTAAAAAAACTTATTATTAGTATTCGAATAAAATAAAACTTTATAAAGACACTTAGATTTAATTAAGTTAATCTTAATGATTACATTTTGTGAAAATTCAAAAAAAAAATCAAAAAATTATAATAATAAAAATTATAATAACAAAAATTGAATGATATTTATTTAGACGAAATTAAATATGAAATAATGTATTAGATTTTTTAATAGTTAAAATAATAAATTGAATTTTTTATTTTTGTTATTTATATTATAAATTTTTTTATTTAAATAACCTTCCAACCAATATGTGAGCGGTGATGGAATTTGTAAGTTATAGAATTTTCGAGTAAATACAAATAGATAAATAAGGAGATTAGTATTAACTTTTTCAGGAAATTTGTAGATGAGTACAATTTGTATGAGCATAGCGTAACCGTCAAATGCAAAAAGTTGGAAAAGAAACAAAAATGAGAAAGGAATAAATTCTACAAAATAATAAAGGAAAAAAGAGGGAGAAAGAAAACTTCTTTTGATATGCTTTCGGTTACATTTTTAATGTAGAGTTTTTGTTGGCTGAATTTTGAGAGAATTATATTGGATCTTTTTCTGTAAGTTTAAACTTATTTCAATTGTTTAATAGTAGGTTCTTACAGTTTTTTCTATTTTATTTATTTTTTTGATATTCTAATATCAAGTTATATTGCAATTTGGTTGGCTTGTTTAAATGTAAAACGCTCATAGTTAGAAGCAGTTTAAAACATTGCGTTTTTTTAAACATTTGATTTTATTTATCTATAAAGAAACGAGTATTTATTAGAATATCGAGAATCTTAAGCCTCGTAATTATATAATTTATATATTTTAATAGAATAAATTTTATTAATAATATAATTTTTTATTTCAAAAATTTTAAAAATTATGTTTTTTTTTAAATTAAAATAAAAATTATATATTTTATTAATAAAAAATTAGTTCATATCTTTAATTCTAATGATTCTCTTTCTCCCACTCACACTCTTTCTCTCTTTGATTACTTTTTTTCTTCTTCTAATTTTATTTTATTTTTTATTAATAAAATAATGAATCTCTCACTCATACTCACTATTTCTCTCCCTTAATTTTATTTTTTATTTTTTATTTTTATTAATAAAATAATGATAAGAAAATGGAGAAAGAGAGAAACAAGAGAGGGAGAGAGAAAGAAAGAGATGGAAAAAACTATTGATTTTTTTAAATTTTTTTATTAATAAAATATATAATTCTTATCTTATTCTTTAAAAAATTTTAATTTTTAAAAAATTTGATTTAATTAATCTTATTTTTAAATTATATAATTAATAAAATTAATCTAAAAAGTTAAAAAATAAATGTATAAATCACATATTAAAATGATCTCATACTCATGATTAGTGGGAATGATTTTTGGTAAAAGTGATATGATTATCTATTCTCATGTTATAGAATCAAGTTCTAGTGTTATTTTATAATTTTTTATTTATTTAATAAAAAATTTAAAATAAGTTTTTATTTTTGAGAACAAATATTTTTATATTTTAAACGTGGAAGATCGCATTTTATTAATTGTTAAATGCATAAAAAAATTTGTATTTATGAAATCGTTTTTAAAAGTGCATTCAAACGTGGACTAACTCATAATTTCAATTCCACAAAAGGTCTCGTTTAAAGATTTAACGTTTCAAGCTCTTTTATTGTTACAATGCCAAATTCGTGTGTCTCATTAATTCTATTTATATGCTACCAAATAAAAACGACATCGGTATTACTACAAAAAGTATATATGATTTCAATTTTTAATCGTGATCATAGATCTATGGTCACGGTTATAAGAATCGAGACCTAAGTAAAAGAGATCATAAGTAACGACCTATGGTCTCGATTTTCTAATAACCGAGGCTATAGGATATACATAAATTAAAAAAATTACGATTATTAATTACAATATTAAAAATTAAATCAATATAAATTACTATAAATTTATTAAAAATAATATTAAAAATCATATTATATTAAAATTAAAAGTATAATTACATTCAAGAGTTTATTATACACTAAAAATTAATAAGCACAGTGTACAATAGAAATAACTTGAATATAGTATTTATTTTTATCTATTTTGAGACTCAAAACACAGTGTGCCTGCTACTTGTTGCCTGGTGCCTGGTGCGTTGGTGCCTTGGTGCGCCGGTACGTGGTGCACTGGTGTCCTGATGCGTGGTGTATTGGAGCCTGCTGTGCTGGTGCACGTACTGCGCAGGTGCGCCTATTGCCCTGGATTAGAAATAAATCTAGTTGGACCTAGTACATCTCCCAGTACAAAATTGAGCCATGGCCTTGTAGCACTGTGAATGAACCTCTGAAGTGGTCAGTTGCACTAAGACTTCTACCAATCATTTTTAAAATCATTGTCAAGTGTACTCCAATTGGGGAAAACCTACCAACCAATCCCTTGAAGGTGTATGAAGAATACCTCTACAAGAATATCTATATCAATCAAAGCATTCATTTTGAATGTTAAACCATAAACGTGAAGCTATAATAGAACATCATCTGTTGATGGAACACTACAACTAATATCTTAATATGTATTTGGATTTTGGTGTACTCATTATCCTGTCAAACTTATACTCACAGTGATAACAATTGTAAAAGGAGACATGTATGTATATGCAAAATCAGCTTGGAAAGAGAATATAATTTGAAGGGCAATTGGATCACAACAATAAATAATCTCATTTGTACCCCCTGAAATACATATATACTTTTTGCATAAACCAAAAAAATATGAAATAAGATACTATACTTGAATAGGAACCAAATTCAAGAATAAGAGTTGAATACACAGAACTATAGCAACCAACTTGCAGGTCATACTAGGAATATTTCATTTTATTATAAAAACTTTTATTTCCATATTATATTCTATTATATTTATAAACTTTAACAAACTAAATTTTAACAGTGATCTTTAAACATCTTTCTAAAATTTCATCATGATTAAATAACAAGAGGCAATGAAAACCAAGAGGATTTTAGTAAACAATCATCAAAGGTGGCACATTAAAGGTGTAAATTTTAAAATTTCATCATGATTAAATAACAAGACAATGAAAACCATGAGGATTTAGTGAATAGTCATCAGAGGTGGCACACTAAAAGTGTAAATGTATGATGAAATTTGTGATCAAAAACAACCTTATCATAACGAGAAAGCTAAAGGGTATTTACCCTACTACTGAAACCAAAGAACATCATAAAAAACTTCCAGTCGTAACACACGTTTAACCAACACAACTGTACAAGAATTATGACATTTACATCTAAAGCGAATAAAAGAAAATTGAAGCATGAGCATTAACTTACCCCTACTAATATATGGCCAGAAATACATCAATTGTTGGCAAAATTCCACTACAATAGTATAAACAAAAAAAATATAATCAACAACAGAACTTTTACTTTTTTATCGTAACATAAGAATTTATATAAGAACTCAAATAGTAAAATGAATTTACTTCTCTCAGGTCTATTCTGGTTTATTTTTCAAACACTTGATATGCGTAAAAAGCATATCAAGAGTTTGTAAGTGATATTCATCAGGAAAGACTTGAATTATGCATTCCATCAAATAACATTCGGCCAGCTCATCTTTACAAGATGTCAAGGAAAATTGAAGTGTTGTTTAAACCAAAAGTATCAAATCCATCAATTAATTACTAATATTAGTTGATCTTCATCCAAAAATATGCAAGAACTGAACAACAAATAACAATCAAATTAATCCTTTTAGCATAAAAGGAAAATAAATATAATTAAAAATAAAACAATACTAATAAAAACAAAATAGTTAGGCTTCCCTTTTATTCCTATCTCAAGCGTTATAAATATGATGCGAGAGTGTTTTTGTCTCTTATATTTTCTCTACAACCAAAAAAAAAACCAATCAAAGATTTCACTAGAAAAATGAAAATCTTGTTAAAAAATTAATGAAAGCAAAATACATCAATAGTCACATATTTAATGGATATGGATGTTACCTTCACAACTTTGGCTCTACAATCTGTAGCAAGTATAGAAGCCCCTGTTGATATGTAAACTGTGTTTGCATCATCACCACTTGTTCCAACTATATCTATTGCATCATGCAAGCCTTCTAACTTCATGTCGTGATCGATCATTGCTCTTGCTAAAACAAAAATCTGCTCAGTTACAAAATTTCACAAATGATCTCTTTCACTAAGTCTAAACATTTCTCTACATAATACTAACCACAATACATATTAATCTCTGAATGGGGCTTACTTAATGTGAGGATACTAACAATAAATATAAATATAAATATATCATGAAAAATAGAAAAAATAACTTACTTCCTCATAAGTCTCTCCTTTGGCTCTCAACAACATAAGAAAATCATTGATTAATGTCTCATCAACATCATTCAGCAAGAAATTCATACGATTGACCAAAGAATCAATCAATTGCCAAAACCTACCATAGAAAAATAACAAATACATATTAAATTTCCCAGAAAACCAAATATTCAAAACGGATAAAGGATAAACTCAAACCTCATTGAAAGATGTCACAGGTGGGATTGATTTTTCACCAACATTAGGCAGAGCACTGACAAAAGAGATAGTCTTAAAAACAAACCAAAACTAAACCAAGGACTGAAGCTTTACTCAGATCTAACTTTTGGGTTTGTTCTTGAAGGATGATACAAAAAAAACAAGAGCTGAACCAAAGACTAAAGCTTTACTCAAATCTAACTTCTAGGTTTGCTCTTAAAGAATGATACAAAAATAAACTAGAACTGAACCAAAAACTGAAGCTTTACTTAGATCTAATTTCTGGGTTTGTTCTTAAAGGATGATACAACAAGAACAGAGCATAAAACATAGAAAGAATCTAACATGATAGTTTAGGATGGTGAGACGACGATGGCGAGATGAAGACGGTGAGACAAGAACAACGAGGTGAGACACAGAGCTGTAAAGAGGGTCGATTGCTCCCTTCTCTGAAAAGGATTTATATATATGCTAGCTATGTATACGTATGAAAACCCTAACATATCAGCGTCAGGAGGGTTGAGGAGAAAGGGAAAAAAAGGAAGTAAAAAAAGGGAAAAAATGGAGAGGAAAAAAAGAAAGGGAAAGAGGAAAAAATTGATAAAAGTTTTTATTTTAATTTGGTGTAAATGAGAGAAAATTAATAGGGTATGTATATGGCCTCATCTAATCTATTAAATGTAATGGAATAATACAAATATTATAAGTATGTTTATATTTTTTATGGATATATACTGATGAGCAGAATCGGGATTGTCAAAAACTTTGATGAGCGAAAACCGGCATCGCCGATCCTGCCAATACTTTGGTTTTATATTTATAAAACTCTCGCAAGTGCACGAATAATTTCGTAGAAAATGATAAGTATACTCCCAAGGTCGATCTAAGGAAGGAATGTATGTGGTTTTTAATTTATTATTCAAAATTTTAAAAACGAAATTAAATCCTAAACATCCTGTCACGATATTTTGGGTTTTGTGTTTTTAATCTAATAACATAAAAATAAACATAGATTCAATAAACATTCATGCGAATTTTATCTTTTATAATGGTGGAGTATTTATGGATATAATAACTAAGTTAATTATGCTTGCTCATATTATCTAGGTTATTAAAGATATGAATTGATATTTATTGATTCTCCCTTTTTTGTATGAATACCACCTTTGGTGGGGTTAGATATTCTTTGTTAACTAAACAAATCAATTAACACCTATGGGTGGGGTTGATAACTAATTTGGTTAATTAAAGTAATTCCTTTTTCTAAGAGATTGAAAATGAACCATTTAAATGCCACCTTTGGTGGGGTTAGACAGTTTAAACTTTATTCAAGGTGTCCAAATTAAACCTAAGAATTTAGTTACCCGATTACTAACTTTCAAGTTTTAAAACCACTACTGAAAACGTGTTGTCAATACATTTTCAGATAATAATTCTTATAAAAACTTTTGAAATAGAGCTTCACTCTAACTATCGGGCGATTGTACCAACAAATAAAAGAGCACTACTCTAAATCAGACCGGATAACTAAACCTTAAAATCTAATTTTCAGATTTAAGTTTGTAATGAAAAATAATATATTTCTCTCTAACATTCTTAATATAAAATCTTGAATAAAAATAAAATCAATTCATTTTAGAGATTTTTACCTATTTAATATTTCGCAAGCATAACAACATTATTATTATAGCATTTTTACAACAGCTATAGCATTAAATTTAATCACGACAAATTAAATATAACATGTAAGAATAAAGCATAAAAATAAGCGTAAATAAAATAAAATCCTTCCAGAACTTCGACGCTATTCCCGTTGCTAGAAAACCTCCAAGCGGAATTTGCACTTCCATTTATTGAATCAAAAACTAATAAATTACAAAAACATAACTAGTTCTTCCCAAAGAGGGAAGAACTCTAAAACTAAGAGAAACTAGCTAAAACATAAGAAAAACTAAAAAAAACCTAAAAACTAAGAGATGGACAGAAAGAAAGAAGAGAAGTGTGTTTTGAGGTGTTTTTGAAGTGAAGGAAGGAGTATTTATAGGTGAGGATGGAGAGAAAAATGAGTAAAAAAATGTTAAAAAAATGTTAAAAAATGTAAAAACACGTAATGGAAATCTTGAGGTCATTAATGACGTCAGCGACGTCATGGGGCGGCCGCACGTGAAAAATGGGGCGAAAAAGGCGTTGGGTGCGCGGAGGGGCTGGCACTTCTTGTATGGTCGGCTGCGTGCGGCCTTCAGTAGCGTGAAAGGCTGGTATTTGGGCTGTACAATTTAGCGATCGATTCCGTCTTTTGACATTTTTGACATTTTCGACCCATTTTGTCCAATTTTTCCATGTTTGTTGACCTTTTCCCACTTATTTATTAATATATTTGTGATGTATTGCTTCAAGTATTCCTCTTTGAGTCTTTAAATTGCGTTTTTAAGGTAAAATACCTGAAAAACAATAAAAATATCCGTGATTCCGAAAAAGACAAATTTATATAAATATATGATAAAACATATAAATATATATATTTTTAATCAATTAATGTACATAAAATCATGGTTATTTTAGTGCTTTTTGAGCACTCATCATATACATAAAAAAATATTTAATAAAAAAATTAATCAAATTTTTTAAGATATATTTTTCATAAGAAATTAATTTTTTTTCCATTATTTATGAAGATTTCTATATGTATAAACAATTATATGAAGACCAATTATTATTCTGACTCAAATAGATAATAGAGACTTAAATGAAGAGTGAAAACACCAACTTATGGAATCTTTTTGTGAGTTCTACATCAATTCGGCCAAGCAGGCCTCACAACGTGAATTGAGCAATTAACATAGTGGAAGAACAAAATAAGATTCTTAATTAAATGTTCAACAAAAAGAGACCTATAGAAAGAAAGAATAAACTATAGTAAACACACTAGTGACGGTGTGCCTCAAACTCCTATTCAGACTAGCAATATGCATAAACATAGCAAACATCACACAACATGCAACATAGTCATATATACTAAAAAGCTATAAGGGATTTTAAATCTCTACAATACCTCATATGTGAGAACATATTCGGTAAATAATGATTATACCTTCACAACATGCAATCATACATTACCTAACATACCATAATAAAAAAAGTCAACACTTAGTATATTACTAGGGTAAGGAGATACAAACTCCTTAGAGACTCACACCAAAAATGCATTATCAAAAAGCAAAAGTAATAATTAAAAAACAATAGGCATGCTACAAGGAAAGGAAAGAAAGTATGAAACTACGCAAAATAAATAAGCTTAATTTCTAATCAAAATCTAGGATGATGGAACATACGTGATAGAAAACTCATATTATACTAACACAAAATTAGATCACGTGTAACAATAGATATAACAAGAAAAACCCACAAAGAAACCCTATCTATGTGATAATATTATCAGGTTGCTTAAGGCAATCACTTAGTAGCAAATAATCCACTAATCAATAAAACAGGTATAACGCTGATAGAAAATAAAACCACAAATATCTCTATCAACTAGACCTATGTCCTAATTGCCTATTATTTATTTTTCTTGCTACTTTTGCAATGACCTAGTTCGACACATGAACCTTGCTCACCTCCAAAACCAACACTACCTAATGTGGTATGATCAGAAACCACGAATTAGTAATGAGTGACGTACACAATCAATTGAACCACCCTCGAACACGAACACCTAATAAGCAATAAAAGACACACAGTCCACCATAAAACCACCAAGGGACACACAATCCAAGATGTGAGAACTCAAATAATTTAAATCTACCCATTCTCATAAAGAGATGTCACATATAAAAGATGAACGAAGGAAACTATTGGCCGTCATATGGCTCATCTCACATAAACCACTTGCAAACACCTTCTTAAGTACTCATCACTCTCAAGTATGATTTAGGTCACACAATCACGAATCACTAATACCGAATAACACATAAGGTATTAGTGATCCGAAAACAGAAAGAACAAGATGTCAATATGATAGAGCATGCTACATTTTGCTAGATACCAAATAAGAAGAAATTGGGGGTTATTTATAGAACTTGGATTTACCACCTAGCCAACCACGTCTCCACCATTTATGGCAAGGTCCCTAGCAAGCTTGGTGATGAGGTGGTAAAATGTCAAATTTTTCATTCAAAAAATTACCAAGTACTTTTCATAAATCTTCGCACCAAAATGAATAAAAAATACAAGTGACAACGTCGGCTTATTTGTACACATGTACGCCAAAAATTAATACTCAACTTAGCATGCTCACTGCGAAAATCAATCTCGTGGTATGTGTCAATATGTTTACATATTAAGTGTTCCTAACTATGTGCATCTGTGTATTCGGATCACATGTGCTATTTTTTTATACTTAACAAAATATTGGATAAAATTTAACTTTATTTATATCTGATACATTTTTTACAATCAAAAGAACTTAAAAATACATTTTTCAAACAAATGGACTAAAAAATCCCTAAGGTCATTTTCTCTATTATAAATGTAAAGTTATAAATTCGACATAGTTAATCCAAGGGCCAAACGATGTCGGTTGCCACATTGGATCCTAGGCTAATGATTTTTCCATTCCAATGATTGTTTTTTTTGTTTTTTTTAATTTTAAAATATAAGAATATAAATAAAATTTATTTGTTCTTTTATTTCCTTTCTATTAAAGTGTATGGGTGACATTTATGATATGACACAAAAACAAAACAAACATGATTATTAGACTATCAAAACTCAATTGGATTATAACTTTTCACTAATTATTTTTTTAAATTTAAAGGTCCTATTTTTTATTACTACTATAAATAACTATTTGAAAAAATTGTCGAACTTTTTTATCGTATCACCCAACACGCAAACAAGAACATGTCAAAATGGAAAACTCGACATACAAACATGACATGACACAATTTTTAAGCCTAATTTATTCTAGTGGTAAATAAATAAAAAATTTTAAATAATATATATATATATATACACATACACACCACCTCATATGAAGTAAGACTTGATAAATAATTTGTTCAACTATTTTTTACCTAAATACACGACCATTTAGAGGTGATGCAATTTTTTTATCTTAATTAATTTTATACATTATATTAATTACACCACATTAGTTTTTTTCAATTAAATTTTTCATTTGTAAATATTTAATTAATTTTCAAACAATGATCTCAATAATAACTATTTATGTAAAATTTGTAAGTGTTGATAATATTTGTGAATAAAACATTTAAATATAATTTAGTTTCTAGGCTCGTCTTTCAAGATTACTATTTTAGTTGACAAAACTACTAAGTTACAAATAAATATATTTAAGGTATATTTATGTTCTTATGCATGTTAGATTTCATATTAGACACATAGAAACCTTTATTATATAAGTTAATTGATTGATTGAGGAGGTAGATCGATCGAGTATCAATCTACTACAATCAAAGCTCTCTCGAGTTGATCTTAAAATTAGGGTAGATCGGTCGAATTTTTGGGTTCGATCGATTAAGGAGTGGATCAATCAAGAATTGATTACATTTGATCAATTTGGTCTCAAATATTTGGTTTTTATAGCCTAGATCGATCGAGTAATGAGGGCTTCAATTTTAACCTAATTTTTTATTCGAGCCAAACCTTTCAATTATTATATTGTCCTCATTCCTTAAAGCTCTATGAAGTATTTTTTTGGACAATTTAGTAATTAGCCTTTAGACCTAGGGCTTCAAAAATTATATTTAAATAAACCTAATTCATCCTAATCTAGGAAGCATAATTTTAATCTTTTAATCATAAGCTCTCTCTAATCTATTTTGCAAAATCATATTTTGTTAGGTTTCTTTCTTTGATTAATCTATCAAATATTTTGTGCTTATGTTTGATTGATCAACAATCCTATTTTATTTATGATTATATGCTTATTCATCTATTCTAGGGTTTGCTTTAAGACTCACCTTGCACTTGTGTTATTATGCTAACTTTTTAGGTGCCAACTAAACGGGTTCCATAACCCGTGTGACTCAAATTTATTATAAGGTTAATCTAGATCCATACACTTTACTTCTAGAGACTGTAAAAGAAAGTAGAGGCTTATAAATAGTTTACTTAGAGGAATTATCTAGGATAGGTAGTTTAAGTCCTAGCTTTGTAATTTAACATATTTTCATAGTGGATAGTTAAGGGTCTGATGAATGGATGGTTTTCCTCTTTGGTTATTATTGTGACCTAGGTTTTTTTCACCTAAAATATTGTGTGTCAAGTTCTTATTTATTTTTGCATTATTTTATTTACTCATAATTGCATGATTAGTTGTTTGTAAATTTTTAATTTGGCATAAGTTCATTAATTACCTATTCACTTCTCTAGTTAATTAGATTTGTAACTTTAAAACTTTCAATTTGTATTAGAGTGATCCCTATATATACTTAATATGTACCTAGGAACTTGTTATGGATCATTTGAGAGAATATTTTCTATAATCTATGCTCCCTTCTTTGATGGGTCTAATTATCTATATTGGAAGGCTCGTATGAGAGCCTTTCTATGTTTGATAGATGAGAGTAGTCAATTTTATTATTTATGGTCTGAAACTCTATTATTTATGGTTGGGAATTACCTACGATTACCAAAGATAATGTAGTCACTTTTAAGCTTAGAAACGAATAGACCATTAAAGATAAAATCGGTAGTAACAGGAGCCAAAAAGGCACTAATGCTATCTTTAGTGTTGTGTCTACTGATGAGTTCCATCGTATCTCCAATATTAATACTATGAAAGATGCTTAGGATATTTTAGAAGTTACCTATAAGGGCACCATATAACTTAAATGAAATAAATTTCTCATGCTTGGTACTCAATTTGAAAATCTTAGGATGAAAGAAGATGAGACCTTTTCTGAAATCTATGTTAAATTATGTGATATTACTAACACCTCTACCAATCTTGGAGAGAAAATTGATGATTTCTGGATAATTTGAAAGATTCTTTACTCATTATTAGTTCGCTTCCATGCAAAGGTCACTGCTATTGATGAAAGTAAGGATGTAGATACCATCAAAATTGAGGAACTTGTTGGTTCACTTCCAAACTTTGATATGAGTTTTCGAACACCTCCAACAAACAAATGTATCACTTTCAAAATCACCATAACTAATGATGGTGATAATGAAAATTATGAGGATTATGAAGAATTGAAACTCTCAACCAAAAGAATCAAGAAAATTTTCAACTAGAAAAATTCATAAAGTAACTCGCAACCAAGACGTTCAAGGGATCAGAATTCAAGAGAATTCAAACCTATAAGTTCTAAAGGTAAGAAAAATAAACCCACTGGACCTAGATGTTTTAAATGTAATGGGATTGGTCATATTACAGTTTAGTGTACTAACAAAAAGAAAAGAATTGGAAGAACTTTCAATGCTACGCTTAGTGCCTCTAAATGTGACAATGACAATCCTAATGATTGAGAAAATTATGGCACCAACTACTTGACATTTGATGCAACTACTGGTGGACACTCTAGTAAGTCCAATATTGATTCAAACTATGATAAAAGTAATTATGAATTCATACTCAATAAATTTAATGAAAATAATCTTGATGAATTGTTTATAGACTTAATGGTTAGTAAGAGACAAAAGGATAAGTTACTTATAGAAGTAACTAAACTAAATGAAGTTATAAATTGTTAGAATATCTATCAACACATCATATAAAAATAAATACATAAAAATCTAAATAATTAATAAATTTATTATAACATCAACAATAATAATATTAACAATATATAATATTTAATAATTTATATACATATAGAAATACAAGTAATAATAATAAATATTTTATACATATATATATAATAATAAATATTAATAAACTTATTATACATTATATATATACACACACATATATATATATACAGACATATATATATAAATACATACATACATATATATATATATATATATATATATACATGTAAATAATTTTTAAGTTTAAAATAAATTAATATATATCAAAAACACAACATAAAATTATTAAAATGAATAAATAAAAAAATACATTCTTCTCTTCTAAGCTTCAATAAAAAATACACAACTTAAATAACACAAAAATATAAACAAATAATCAATACCACATAATATACATTAAAATAAAAAAATATGAATAATAAGTGTAAAAAAATTCATATTACAACAATAAATGAAGTGACAAGATAGAGAAAATGAAGAAAAAGAGTGTTTGGTAAGTGAGAAAGTGAAGAAAAATGAATATAAAAATTTGAGTATTATGCTCACAAAAATAGTGTTCAGAAGTGGCCAAAAAAGGAGAGAGAAAATAAAGATAACATGTAGTTTTTCTCTGTAAGGGAAGAGGGAAATACGAGCTAGCATTGTTGGTGGGAGAAAAGAAGATAAAGATACAAAATAAGGTAGCGTCAGTTGATATGTATAATCGACTTAAAATCCTACATTTAGCCTTAGTTTGATGTGTCAATCGACTTGAAAAATTGTAGAAAAATAAAATTGTAGCGTCAGTTGACACGTAGAACCGACGCTACATTTAGGATTTTAAGTCGGTTCTACATGTCAACTGATGTTACATGTGGCTTGCATCAGTTGACACGTAGAATCAACTTAAAATCCTACGTGTAGCATCAGTTGACATATAGGACCAACACTACTAATTACCCCATTGGTTGACACATAGAACCGATGCTATATGTAGGATTTTAAGTTAGTTCTATGTGTCAACCGATGCAAGCCACGTGTAGAATTGGTTTACACGTAGAGCCGACTTAAAATCCTATGTGTAACATCGATTTTACTTGTCAATCTATGCAAATATTTTATTTTTTTTACAATTTTTTAAGTCGGTTGACATGTATAACTGACTTAAAATTCGTTAGAAGAAGATTTTTAGCAAAAACCGACTTTAAATCCTGACTTAAATACCCTTTATTGTAGTAGTGAACATATAACAAATATGATTTCTAATCATAGTCTACATCTAGTACGTTAGTACATACATGTTAGAAATTCAAATTATAGTAACACACAATCTAATCATGCATAACTATGTTGAAGGAGTCTAAGATCCAATACATAATTAGGTTAAGGAGATACTGACTCCTTAAGGATTCGTCCCAAACACTCAAACAGTAGGAAGAAAACCCTCACTAAAGTAATGAATTCATTAATCACAAACAATTAGAAATAAGTAGCAGATAAATTATATGAAACTTAGAATGTAAGTAATAAATAATAAAAGCTTTATAATCAAAGTTTAAATTTCAATATGTAGCAGCATACACAATTTAAACTTTAATTATACTAGCCAAATATTGGAGCATGTATAACACCAAATATAACAAGGTAAAGCCATATAGAACCTTAGCCTATGTGGTAACATTAGAATGTTTTTTCCTACTCAAGATAAAAGTGGTTTGAAAATATGAAATGAGATGTCAATTTGACAGAGCTCTACTACATTTTTTGGATGATAAAACACAAAGAGATGGAAGTTTTATAAAACCCACCCAAGTACAATGGCCAACCTTATCGAGGGTCATCATTGACCACCTCTTCGGTGGTTCTTCTAGGGGTTTGATGAGGCCCTTGTCAAAGACCTCGTCGAGATGCCAAAAATCCCATTTTTTTGTTTTCAAAATCACCATTTAATTTTCCTAAATACTTGCACCTGAAACGAAAAAAAAACACAAGCAAAAACCAACCCCATGATGAATGTAAACATACTCGTATATATAATGTACCTAACAATAAACGTGTGTGCATTACTGATTGTTAGTAATCAACCTTATACCAAGAAAATTAGATATACTAAGTAAAATAAATAGACTATATGTTTTGCACATGAAAAACCAACACAGACACAAAGGTTGACAAAACTTACAATCTGCATATTTTTCTTAGTTTTCCAATTAATCAATTTCAAGCACGATTAAGGAAATTATTAATTAATTGAAAATTGTGGGAACTCACCATGATATAAGTAGTTCACTTATTTAGAAAGAAAAAATTAGTAAACCTAACTTGTTATTTAAATAATTTAATTTGTTATTTCCATGAAGGATATACAAACTAATTTTTCATTTTCATTCATCATCCTTATTTTTGGATATTGATCTTTTTAATTATTAAGTTAATTTAGAATTTACATTTCTTTTCTCTCAACCGACACCTAATAAAATGTTTAAGATTGTAATAGCTGGCTAATTTACGAAATGATTTGACTTTTTAAACCTACGAGTCAATTTACAAAATAATTTGACTTTTAAAATAACTTGCCAATTCATTTAGAGATTGACCTTGGAGTAACATATCATTAGTCTATTAGTGAAATGTGTACTTGCGAGAAATTAAAATTTGTGCATCAACACCTAGGTAGGATGCTCCTTAGATTCAAAACCAGTTGATTAAGTCATGTACCTAGTTTCTTGTAAGTCACTATTAAGAAAGACATTGTTCACATCTACTTGTCTCAACTCCTAACTCATAGATGATGACAAATTGAGGAATACATGAATGGTTTGTGGTTTCATAATAAATGAGAAAGTCTTAGTGTAGTATATACCTTCAATCTGAATATATCCTCTTGTCATAACTAGAGCTTTACATTTATCTATAACACCATCACATTTGAGTTTTGTTTTATACATCTATTTGTTGCCAATAGGGTTTGTATTCTCTAGATAGGGTACTAACACCCAATTGTGATTAGAAATAAGAGTAAATAACTATTTTCCATAGTTTCTTCTTGCTATGGAACTCCTTTGGCTTCCTTGTTGCAACTAGGCTCAACTAATATGATAGTGGTTGTTATAGTAAGAACTTTTTGGTATTAGAGAGCCAGTTTTTGACTTGGTAACCAAATGGTGACCTTTGACAGGTGAAGAGGTGGTAACTCAACTATTAGTTCCCTAGAGATAGGTTGAAAACTATCAAGTGCAATTAGAATTATTCAGGAATTAAGGAATAAGAAAGACTTGGATAATTAAGAGAAGAGACATCAATTGAATCAAATTGTGACATAATTGGGTTTGGAGTATATGTATGGGCAGTAAGTGCCTTTGTCTTAACTATACCATTCTTAGCTAGAGTGGGCATAGAGTGAGTGTTTAACAAAGTGATAAAGCATTAGAAGGAGGAACAGACTCAAAAGCAACTGGAATAGAAGATAGAGAATAATCACATATAGGTAGAAGAACATAGATGTACAAATCAATTTTAGGATATAGGGTACAACAATCTGACTCATATAAAGGCATAATAGATAGTTAATGACTAGGAACATAAGTGAGTACATCACGAAATGACTGAAAAGAAATAAGAGACTCACTAGACCTAGAATGAGATTCAGTTCACACACTAAGAGACTTATTAGGTAAAGTTGAACACTCATGTATTCCATACAGAGTACCTGAAATAGACTCAGAAGACATATAAGTATTATCAGGAACACCACCATGAGACATCTCAGAAGGTTGAGATAAGTGAATATGAGAAGGTACTATTCTAGTAGCCTTGTGAAAACATAGGTACCCTTTTTATTAGAATTATATTGAAGAAAACCACGTTCCAAAGCTCGAGGCTCTAAGTTATGCTTGTTGTATGCATCCATGCAGGGAAAACACTGACAACCAAAAGCTTTAAAATCATCATAGATAGGTGAATTACCAAATAAAAGTTCAAAAAGAGATAAACTAGAGATTATTTTTTATGGAAGATGATTAAGTAAGTATGTAGCAATCCTCATATCATATGACCAAAACACAAGAGGCATGTGAGCAACAGATAAAAGTACTAAGCCTATCTCTATAATTCCCCTATGATGACTCTCTACAATCCTATTCTACTTAGGGGTGTAGGGCCAGTCATCTTATGTTGAATACCTTCTTTAAGAAGAGAAGAGATTAAAGATTTAAATTATGTACATCTATCCATTTGTAATGCCTTAAAAGAAATATTAAATTGACATTCAATCATTGTTTTAAATTGAAGAAAAATATATGTGGTTTGGTCTTTGGAAGTCCACATAAAAATCCAAGTGAAGTGTGTAAAGTTATCCACTATTGAGAGAAAACACATTTCACTAATTCCTACATCAAGTGGTGCTACCCAAAGGTTTAAATACAATAAAGTAAAAACCTATTGAACCCTAACATATTAGACTATGAATGATAGTTTATATAACTTTGACAACTAATAGTTTTACAAAAAGTAGAGCTATTAGTATAAATAGAACTAGTTGGACTAAACATTGAAGCTATGATAAATAGTGGACAACCCATGCTTAAATAGAGCACTTTTAACCAAAGTATACTAGGGTGGCCTAACCTATGATACCAAGTCTTTAAAGAGACAGAGAGCCCTTTTGGTATGCGCTACTTGATCCTCACATATGGTGATTTCCAATCCGTTGTCCTTGCTTGAATGGAATCTGTGTGGCTTGTCCAGTCAACTCCTCTACTTGCGTGGTAGGCTACGTGACAGTTTCTGATTGGATATATATTAAAAATTCATAAAAAATCCAAAAAATTATATTTTCACCCTTTTCACTAAAAAAAATTATATTTTAAGATTTTTAGCTCCAAAATATACTATTTATTGAATAAAATAAGTAAATATTGTGGAAAAGAGTGGGCTAATGGCTCTACCTTCATAGAGTCATCACACCCCCAAACTTAACTCTTTTATTTTCCTCAAGTAAAGCAAAGTATAACTAAATAAAATAACATGGGTAGTATATTCATAAATATTCTTCTATTAGCATATGTATATTTCACGAAAATTATCCCTGTCAAAATCCGTACAATCATATGATAAGAAGATTCACATATTCATCAATAAACATTCCATTAAGACAAGGATATGCAAGGTTTTGAAAAAATTGATTCGTGTGTGTGCTGGACATGATATCATCCAATGCATTTATGAAATCAACCTATCTGAGCATGCTAATCAATTCAATCTTAGAAAAAATCTCATAATTCTATTTTTCACATCCCTCTCCACTAATATAAATGTGCACTTAACTAAAGATTAATAAGGACTTTATATGGTTGTAATGTAAGGCTTAGGTGGGGGGTCGATAAATGAAGACATTTAGACTCTTTCGACACCTTAGCTTTCTTTTTGTTAATTATACACTTTTTAACTACAATTGAGATTTAACTTTATATCTCAATGTACCCAATTTTATCATTCTTTTCATATTCTTCTATTCCACATTTTTTTTTGTAACTTAACAACACCCCAAACGTATTTTCAATTCTATTTTATTTTTCTTTAGAGGGATAATTGTGTTATGAATTTTGCTTCTTTTTTTTCTCTCTCTCTCTCTCTCTTTTCTTAGGGTGCTTTACATTTCACCTTACTCTATAGCATAACACATGATTGCATTTTTTTTTTCATTTCATACAAGCTAAAGGTGCAAGGATAAAGGCAATGCTTACTAGTTAGGCATTAAATATGGCTTAAAGATATGAAAGATTCTTTGTTAGGTTCAAATGGGTGACTATGGATATTAACAATGGTTAGCTTGAAAGGCTCAATCGATCCAAATAAAGCCTAAATCATTTCTTTTGCTAAATACTATTTAGGATTTTGTCTCAAGTGATTATCAAATAGATTCTAAAACTTGGTAGATCTCATCTACTCGCATAACTTACTACAAATTTTCTCTTAATAAGAATACCAAAATCAATCATAAACATGTGTATAAGAATTTGAATCAATCCAATCAAAACTAGCAAGCATATCACATGATTAATGTAAATACCTTAACAAATAGGTTATATTACTTATCTTAGTCATGACAACCAATTTTTCTCATTGAGTTCGTATTTCATATCAAGCATGCATCCATTTAGTTTCCATATATTTATCATACCCAACTCATGATTAAAAACATCCTAAGAATTAAAATAAATTTCCTAAAAAATTAAAATTCATAATAAATTCTAACGTAGAGAATGAAGTTCCCTCCCTCAAACTTATATTACACATTGTCCCCAATGTGCACATATAAATATGAAAAGATAAAAGAACAGAAAACTCCCTTAGTCTTGGTACACCATATATGTCGTTGAAACTGCTCAATCTTGTTGCGCCATTATTCTCCATATTTAATCACCTACAAAACAAAAAAACAATGAAAATATAAGTAACATAATGTTGGGTTTCCTTCCAACCAGCATCACTTTTAACCTCCTTGACTAGATGGTTATATCAAGTCCTAAGGCACATCTTTTTGTGTCCATTTACTTTTGTGTTTGCTTGGAAACAATTTGAGTCATGATTTGTTCAATAATACTTTATGTTATTATTAGTAAACACGATGCTCAATTCTCTTCTCATGCCATATTTTTGTTTTCTTTTTGAACGTTTTAGCATTCTTATAAGCACCCCACTTTAACTCATTCAATTTATGTATTTTCAACATCTTTTTCACCTCTCCATTGGACTCTTTCACTTTGATACTTGATTGGGGATGAAAGGGTAAAAGTGGTAGGTCTAAACTTGTTTACCCTTCAATTGATGGTTTGAGTTTATATCCTATCTTAAAATTTTCCATAATAGCCTTTGATATACATATGAGAGGCGCGTCCTCCAAAAAGTTCACATATTCCACAATATAAACCTTTGATTCCATACTTTTAAAGTTAAAACAGGTTGAGTTGTTTTTTGGTGAGTTTATATCCTTGTTTATAGCATCATATTGTAAAGTCTTAAGTGTGGGTGACTCAACAGATTCTTTTAAGTTGTCCCCACATTTAGTAACATTTATCCTTAAGCATTCATTAGCACTATCAATGTCAGGGGGTTCAAATTCTTTAAAAACTTTGAACATTACTTGTTCATCTTGCACTCTCATTGTAAGTTCACCTTTATGTATCAATGAGTGCTCTTTCGGTTGCTAAGAATGGATGACCAAATATAATAGGAATTTCCTGATCCTCTTCCATGTCTAGTACAATGAATTCTACAGAAAAGTTGAATTTGTCTACTTTTACCAACACATCTTCTACCATTCCATGGGGTCTTTTAATTGACCTATCTACCATTTGAAATGTTATTGAAGTGTGTTTAGCTTTACCAATCCCCAATCTCTGAAAGACTGATAATGGCATGAGGTTAATGCTAGAACCCAAATCACATAGTGCCTTGCCAAAATGGATGTTCCCAATAGTGAAAGGGATGTCAAAACTACCTAGATGTTTCAGCTTTTATGGTAGTTTTTTTATCAAGGATGGTGCTACAACCTTCATTTAAGGTTATTGTTTCATGATCTCTAAGACTCCATTTCTTTGATAGTATATCCTTCAAGAATTTGGCATGAGACGACATTTGTTCAAGTGTCTCTACATATGATATGTTTATGTGTAGCTTCTTGAAGACTTCCAGAAATTTTGAAAACTATATATCTGACTTTTGTTTATGTAGTCTTTGAAAGAAAGGAATAGTGAGTTCGTAAAGTTTGTTTTTCTTTGGCTGAATTATTTCCTTTTCAATGCTCTCTTTATCCACGAGTTCCTCATAATCCTTTTTAATTTCCTATTTCTCCTCATCATTTTTTGTCTTTTGTTCCTGTTCTAAAGTTTTACCACTCTTCAAGGCTATGGTATTGCACTGGTCCTTACCTTTTCTTCGTGTATTTACAATCGTGTCACTTGGAAGGTTACCTTAAGGCCTTTGGCTTATAGCCTAAGCAAGTTGCCTCATTTGGTTCTCCAAATTTGAATTGAAGCATCATAATGGAAAATTTTGTATTTACCGATTAGATGAAGTCTTTCATCATCCCCATTAAAGCCTTTGTATTTTCCCTAGTATGTGGATTCTTTTCTTGGGCTTGTGATTTCTATGGTTGTTGAAAACTAGGTGGTGGAAATGATTGATGGTTGAGTTGATTACTACCTTGATTTTTGTTATTACTCCAAGAGAAATTTGGATGTTGCATATCTCCATCTTGGCTTATATGTGTTCGAGTATGGATTATTGTTTCGATTCACATTACCCATATAACATACTAATTTAGGATTATTTGGACAATTATCAAACAAATGAGCTTCTCCATAAAACATACACAACACCCCTGAATTTTGGACCCAATTTATACTCGTTGTTGAGTTTTGAGCCATCAAAAGATTAACCAAAGATGAAACTTAAGAAATAAGTGTTATGATATCATTTATCTCATATATTCCAGCAACTCTTCTTGTGGTTGTCATTATGTCCATTGATCATTGATAATTATTTTTAGCCATTTTCTCAAGTAAATCATAAGCTTGGTTGTAAGATTTGGCTAGCAAAACTCTATTAGCAGATGCATCAATAATAGTTCTCCTTTAAGCATTGAGACAATTGTAAAAAGTCTCCATTTGATTCTAAGAAGGAATACCATGATGAATACACTTCCTTAGCAATTCCTTGAATCTTTCCCATGCTTCGTATTGTTAGTAGGAAGTAATGTCATTCCTAAGCTTGGCATTCTTTTTTGGTGGGAAGTATATCATCAAGAATTTCTCTACCAAACCATTCCAAGTTATAATGGAATAAAGTAGCAAAGAATTTAACGAAGCTCGAGTACAGCCTTGCAAAGAATGAGGGAACAATCTAAGCCTAAATGCCTCTATCACATCACTGAACTTAAATGAATCTACAACTATAATAAACAATCTGAGATGAAGATGATGATCCTCTGTTAGTAATCTATTGAATTGTCCAACTATTTGTAGCATTTGAAACATCACTGCTTTAACTCAAAATGATTAACTTGAATGTTTTTTCTTGTAATACTTGGATTCAACCCTTCCAACGTATGTATTCCATATCCATTCATAGCTCTATCCCTATCATCCATCAAAAATATATGATTATTCAAGTTTAGCTCATTATTATTTATGTCTAATGGATAGCCATTTTTTTCTCTTGGGTGACAACTTGTTGTTTCCTTATTGATCTCAAAGTACACTCAATTTCAACATCTAAAGGTAAGATTTCTCCCTTACAAACTATGCTCATGTAATACACTCAACTATATTTCTACAATACTAAAGGAGATGTGTAAATTAAAACTAAATAAAAATAAAAAAAATTAAATAAGTAAAGAAAATTAACTAAATAAATAAATAACTATATAACTAAAAAATTAAAATGAAAAATATAATTATGAAAAATAATAATTTCTAATATTTATAATCATCTACAACGGAGCCAAAAAACTTGATCCCACACACGAAGTGTGTGTAATGAATACACAAGTATACATATCGCAACAAGTAATATAATGTTATGATAAGATCGTTATCACAAAGATTATTTTGTTATAAACTAATTTTTAAAACTAAAAAAATAAAAAAAAACTTTTTTGTGTTTTTATATTTTGAAATAACTAAAAGTAAATAGCAATAATTAATTAAATCATATTTGATAAATAAGTCGATATATGAGAAAATATCTAGGAATATTTAATCACCCAATTTTCTAAACATATGAATCACCAAAATTTTCCCAATATAATTATCAATTAATTACATGATTAATTGAATCTAACTAGCATGTATTCCTCTCTCAAGTAAACTACACAACATATAGTAATTAATTTAATCACACTCTCGTACCAATATAATTGGGATTAAAGAGATAATCATTGACTTAGTTTTAAAATTTAAATTGTATTAATTTATAATAATTTATAATTAAATCTATAAATCATTAAAAATATTAATAGTCTATTTTATGAAAAAAATTACATTTTAAAATTTTAAGTTTTTTTAGAGAAATTACACTCATTTTATTGAACATTGTTCATACTCAATTAAACATTTTGGAATATATAATGTATTAATTCATAAATTATTACGATTCATTTCATATATTATTAGAAATTTATAAAAATCTAGTTTCTAAGAAATTTTATTTTTTGTGATTTTGAATTATCCATAAAAATTTGTTATCAAAAAAATTTTATTTATTGTTTTCAAAATTTTTAAAATTAAAAATGTAATTCTAAAGTTTAAGAAATAGAAAGTAAAAATTAAAATGATTATTTAAATTTTTAAATAATTTAAATGAGTTCAACTAAAAAAATTAAATAAATTATAAATGAGTTACATAAATTGAAATGAATTAAAAGTAAATTAAAATAATTTAATTTAAACAAATTTAAACAATCTTATTTATTTCACACCTCTGATTATAGATTCATCACAGGTCTATGCACCTTATATATACGAGAATATATCAGCCAATAATATTTTAAACAAGAATTTCATTATTTTAATATTTTATTTGTCGGGGATAGCGATCAAAAATAAAATAAAATAATAATGTTGTTAATTTAACGTGATTCACCTTTTAATTTAGAATACGTCTATGGGACAAATTTCAAAATATATTTCTTCTACTAATAAAATTAATGAGTATAAAGGAAGAAACAATACAACAAATTGAAATAAATCCAAAATAATGACACGTAAGTGTTTTCAAAACTTACTATTTTATCACTCTCCTTTTAGAAAAATATGCCAAATATTTTTCTAAAATATTCTCTCACACTCTCTCACACTCTCTCACACACATAACATTATTTTTCATCAAAGGAAATTGTTCCTTCGACTTTTCTTTACTTTTCTTATTTTTGGTGTGTTTCTCTAAGGCAAAAACATTGCCTACTTATTGGAAAGGTTCTTTGACATGTACACGTTTTCTAGAGTCTCTCCGTTTCTTTTGCGGTCCTGCAATTTTTTGATCGATTCAATATTTTGCAAGACATTGTCTGAGATATTTAGATGGATTGTACTTGTTGTAATCTTATCTATCTCTTCCCACCGTTCCTCGGTGACATTTGATGCATTATTTTCTTTTCCCAATAAAGTATTATGGAACTTCTATTGAATGGGAATATCCTTTATCCTCCTTTGTCATAAATAGAAATTATTATTTCCATTTAATTTCTCAATATCTACCTTTTGGTTTGATATTTTTTTCTTTGTAGTGTTTTATTTTTTTTGCAAATAAATACACCCGAGACCTAATAAAATATTTTTCTAATGTGACAGATCAACGTATACTGCAACCATAGAGCAAACTAAGAATTTTACTAGATCAGCCTTAATACCAGTTATTGGGGCCCAACGGGTAAAAATAAAATAAATTCAACAGAGTCAAACAATGATATCGACAATTCAATGTGGTTTATCCTTTAATTTGGGTTACGTCTAAGGGATAAACTCTAAAAAATATTTCTTCCATTAATAAAATTAATGAGTACAAAGTGAGAGGTACCCAGAATAGTAACACAAATATTTCCCAAACTCACTATTTTGTCACTCCCCTTTTAAAAAAATATCCCAAATATTTTTCTAAAATATTCTCTTCCAGTCTCTCACACACACAATTTGTGTAATTATTGTTTAAAATAATAAAATGATATTTTTTAACTATAATTAACTAAAATATCTATCGTAATAATAACACAATTTGTACTAATTGAACTTTTTAATTGAATTATTAGAAATCTAATTTATGCTCTCCCTGTTGTCCACTGACACTGAAATTTCTTCGTGAAGTATGGAAATCAAGAATAAAGATTTTTTTTTCCCAATATGTATAGGTGTCAATTTTTACAGGGTGTGGTAATTAGAACAGGCTCGAATTTGCGTAGGTTGGGATAATTGTAGCTGGCTCGAATTTGCGTAGCACAAATAAGGGTAAACTTAAGTCAAATCAAATTTATTTCTAACTAATAACTTATACAAATCAAATACAAATCAATTTGTTAAAATTAACTATAATTGACCTTTATTATTATAATTAATTGTATATTTTTTTAATTAATTATTTTTTAAAATAAACTAACAAATATACATCAAACTTATGATGTTTATATAAATCTAACATTCAATTTTAAGTTGTTACAAATCTATCACTAAATTCTTATTAATATTATAAATATGTTACTTTTGTGACAAATCTACCATCAAACTCCTTATTAGTGTTATAATTATTGTAACACTTATAAATAATTTGGTGATAAATTTAAAACACTTATAAAAGTTTGATGATAAATTTATTATAACATAAAATTAAGTTGTAATTTTATAAGAACTCCCTAAGTTTGATAATACATTCCTTATTTATTCTTTTTTAAGTATTAAAAAAATCTGTTTAATATCATTAAAATTCAATCATTAATTATAATAAATTATAAAAGACCCATAGTTATTTACATATAATGTATCTTTAGAAATACATGAATAATTATGGAACATAACATCAATCTTTTTAGCATATCCATGTTAAAAATTAAATCAATGAATATTTTAAAAACTTACAATAGAAATAAAAATAAATAAGGAATGTTATTTAATTGTAGTTCTTTTCTTTTAAGACTTTAGTTAGGTTGAGAAGCACACTAACTTGGTAGTGATTTATATAATATATATATATATATATATATATTAGTATATTTTTAATAATTAGATTTAATTAAAATAACTTCAATCATTTAAAATAATACATACAATAACAAATGTGTGAGGGTGAGTTTAAATCCTTTGAGAACTAACGAAAAAAGGTGAAAGGTAGAAAAATTATTTTAATTTAACATAGTTTTTTTTAACTTTTCAAATAGATATTATCTTATTTCATTTTGCAATAATTAGTTGGCATGACCCCAACTTGAACCAAGTCCAAATCTTTTTAGGTTATTTAAGTTGGATCGAAAATGATCCAAATTTAATGTAATTTATGTTCTTTAATTCATGTTTGATTCAGACAATCGAATTGAGACACAATTTGTCACCATTTGTGTGTGAATTGTGTAATATTATAAAAAAAATCCATGGTCACAAGTAATTCTATACATAGCAACTAGATATTAAAAATAATTTAGAGAAATTAAAGCAATTAGTGACGATACTTTAAATAAAAAAATCATACATACGATATATTATATGTTATTTATTAATATATATCGTTCTCATTTTTAAGATATTTTTACTTATTTATAAAAATAAAGAATTAAGATGAATTCATTCTTGGTTATAAGAAATATTCAAAAAGAATTCCTTTATTTTTTTTTACATTTTTAGTAAATAAAAATTAACCACCCCACTAACTTACTAATATATTAATATTTAGCTTTGATTAGTAGTACCTTTAACTATGGAATCATACCTAAAACCCTATTAAAAGAACAATCACCAATGGATTCTGAAGAGGAAAGCACTAATATAGTTAATGCTAGGAGAAGACCACATATGTGGGATACTTGACAATGTTAGAAAATGGAAAGAGTGTGCATTCCACACGAATGCCACCAACTGCCTTATCTTATTATGAGTTACCCTTCTATTCTACCAAACTAATACATCAATCCTGAAACTACTAATTAGGATTGGATAAATGGCTATAAGATATTATATAATTTTTTTCTTCAAAATTTTAACTTTAATTAGGATTTAAAAGAATTTCTCTCTTCACTACCTTATAGATCTCAACCGTTATAGATAATCAAAGGTAAAAATTTGTATAAAATGTTAAGTCATTCATCCTGAACAAAATAAATAATAATTTACATGACTTAAATACTAATTATTGATAAATTTGAAAATTCAAAATAATTAAATGCTCAAGGTATAATAATTCTCACTTATTAGATAATTATTTCATAATTATAGTTCTATATTATTGCATCTGGAGAGAAATTGAAATTGTGCACAACTTTTTCCAATCTATTTCCTTCCTTTCTTTACCTTTCATATTTTCTTGTGGAGTACAACTCTATCTTTAGTTTGAATAAAGATGAAGATAAATGAGTACAATAATGCTCTGATTATTTTAATTTTATAAAATGAATACATTAATTCTCTTATTTTAAATTTATTTTATTTTATTTTTAAATACTTTAATACTCTTTTTCTATTTAAGGATTTTTTTCCTTTTTTATTTCTAAGAATTTAAGTAGAATGGATAATAACGTTACTAGTAATGTTGATAAATATTTAATGAATAAAATGGAAGAATGTAAAAAAAAAATGGAAAATTAACTCATAGGTTGCTTATTTTCTTTATTTTACACACATTAATTACTTTATTTTAAATTATAATATATTTATCTCCCTGTTATTATACTATGAGAAAGTTTAACCAAATTTATCATATTTTAAATTAAAAGTGGATATTTTAATAAAAAAAATTTAATGCTATATAACTTTTAATAGAATTTAAAAATGTATTCTTGTTCATTTTAACTGACTCCCAAATCTTTCTTTGTCCTTGCTGAGTGTGAAAAATAACTAACAATATCTTTTTAAATGTTGGTAGCAGATAATTAACATTAAAAATTGAATAAATTAGACTAAATTATCACGTAATATAATTATATGGAGAAAAATACGTAACAATTTAAAATAAAGGGGAATAATTTATTTAAAATAATAAAAATAAGTGATCCAAATGTTAACAAAAAAAAATGATTAATGAAAATGACTAATAGTGTAATAATAAATTGAATAAATTACGTTAATTTATATAATGTAAAATAATTAATATATTCAATTTATAAAATAAGTTAAACTAAAATTAATCTTTTTTTAGAGAAATTATTGATTAATATTTAAATCAAGATAATGTAGTGGTTTATATGACTAAAAGCAATAGGGGATTGTAAGATGTGTAAACTGTTTTTTTATTATATAAAATAATATTTTTAAAATTTATAATAATAAAAGTAATACATAATAAAATTAATTAAAATTAAAATTTAATAAGTTAAAATTAAATTTATTTAATATCTAACTAGCAGAAGATTTTTTATTTTATTTTAAAAATGTATAAATATTATTTTTACTTTTTCTCACCTTTATACCTTCAATAAATGATTTGGACCACCGCACTAATTTAATCTACTACCAATCAATTAAAGTGCACATTATAGGTATGCGACTAGTCAACGTCGTAATCAGGAAAAAAAAAAAAAAACCAACCAGTAGGATCATAATCAAACTTTAATTATAATTTTTCATTTTTAACTCTGACCGAATGAGTGTAAAACATTTAATAAATTGATTATATCTAATGGGTTTTTAATTTCTGGATGAAAGATATGTGATTCGAGTTTTAGGATGCACAGTAATTCTTATTGTAAAGACTAAATAGCAAACCTTTATATATTTTTATATAAATTAAGGTATTGATAAAAAATTCGAGGTTTTGATAAAAAAATTGATGTTTTTGAACCAAAATTTGGATACAATATCCAATTTTTGTGCATAGTCAATACAATTATTTTGAAATTATATATGTTTTTTAACAATTATTTTATAATATAATGATATATGTTCTTTATAGATAATAAAAAAACATGAATTCAAGACATATTATTAAGTATGTGTAAGTGAGTCTTAATCTTTACTTATTATTTCAAGAAGTAAAAAGGAAAAATGCATGGATTTGTCTTGTACTTTTTTTTTCCAATGTAATATACTATAATATTTTTCTATTCATTTGGTCCCTAATTATATAAGATATTATCAAAGAAATTTATGATTCAATGGCATGTAACTCATTAGCAAAGTAAAAAGCATGGGATTCAATTCTCAATTATGATTTATGAGTAGTGTAAATATGTATATATTGGTAAATAGTACATTGTTTATCACTTTTTATTGTTTGTACATACTTCAACCGTTAGTAAACAGTACCTTGTCTGTTGCTTTTATTGTTGCTATTTTGTCTTTTCTGTCGACGACTAAAGTAGTATAACAAGATTATTTTTATTGTTACAGTATGTTGTATTTTTACATTGTGTATGGGCTTAAGGCCCTATAATGCAAATTTTACAACATATAGGCTAATGAGTCCTGTATAATAATGCATGGTGTTTTACATCTAGGTCATTTTACAAACATAATGATATTACTCAATGGGCTGTAACATATGGATTTTAAATTGGAGGGAAAATTCCTAGGCAATCATCTTCATTATCATTTCCCAAATTGATGAGATATTCTAACTTGTTTGATGTAGATCGGTTAAAAGATTGAATGAAAAATTCTATTTTATTTTTTAGGAGTTGGTACATGATTTCCATGTACTCTTCTTCGGTCTTGGTTGTGGCAAGTAATACGTTGGCATGGACTTTTGGGCTATAAACCTATTTTGTGTTGGTTGATCTATATATTTTACTATTCTATAGCCATTTATTAAGCCATTGTTGTACAACTAGTTTTAGATTATTTTTAGGGACGTTGAGAATGTCCATCATTTTATTTTATATCTTCTTTTTAGAACTACTATTCCTGAGTCATTTACAGGTTCGGGGAACCATTGACACACCCATGGAAGATAGAATTTTTTTGAGAAAATATAAAGAGATGAGAATCTTCTCTCAAGCTTTGTGGGTTTGAACTGAGATTTAAAAAGGTCATGACTTTCCTGAACCTATGGTATTAGGATTTTAGGTGATGATCCTAAGAGTTTCCACCAATGGAGAAACTAGGATGGTTATAATTTTGGTTTTGAGTAAAAAAAGGTGTTATACCAGGCTTGTTTATAGTCCTAGTTGTTATAGGTTTTGTTGTGATATTGGGTGGTTCTGAGGTTAACTGGGAAGGTTTTAAATTTGGATAAGTTTGGAGTCCATTCTTTTGGAGACAAGATTTTGAGAATTTTACAAGTAGAGTATGAGGGATCTATTTGGTTTTGGTAATGGAAGTGTTTGAATTCAGCATATTCTGTTAATTCCAAAATGCCCTCGTAGTATTCTGGTGTTTTGGTAAGGTTCCATGATTTATAGAATCATCTTTCACCGAACATGTTTTGAAGAGAATTATATGGATTCTGGTTATGAAATCCTGATTCCACTATTATAAATGTTTGAGATGCTTGTTTTAAAATATACTTACTCTTTTGAAAATAAGTTTTGAGAGGGAAACTCTCTTTTCTTTGTTTTAGAGATTATATTGGAGGAAGATGATCCCCATTTTTCAATAATAATTTTGGATGAAGTTTCTTCCTTTTTAACTTCAATTTTGGAGATTTTTTCTATAGAAGTTGGAGCCTTATTGTCTCTTTTGGAGAACATGAAATCATGCAAGTATACACGGTCACAAGTAATAATATGATAGGTAAAATATCGTTCTCACAGAGATTTGTTACTAGTATTCGTTAATTATTAAAATTATTTCAACCTAATTTTATCCAAACAGTCGATAATTTGATGCAGTTTGACTAACTAACTTTTATAACAGATTGCAAGAAAATTCTAAGATTGCAGTTTCACCAAATTAATCCACTTGAATCATTATATTTTATCTTGATTTATGTTATCGTATTTTAAGTTGTTAACCAAGAACTCCTAATTTATCCATATATCTCTTCCGAGCTCCATACAGACACATCTAGTTAAAATGATTCACTATATTCCTATGCGAATTAAATTCAACTAGATTTATTAAGTTCTGAGTTCTCAAACAGTTACACATACAATAAAAGTATATTTCTATCCCTTATGTATATACATTATTTCATCACGAGCAGCACACAAAAATGCCTTTTTCAAGTTTATTTAAGTGTCACATATCAGTTAATTAATCTTCCGATAATTAAAAGCATTAAACACAGATAAAATAAACAACTTAAAACAGTTCCATAAATCATTCAAAAATACTTAATTCAAGTTTCATAATTTACGCTACACTGCAATCCTAGAACAAATAAATTAGTTCATAGCAGAAATTAAAATTACAACACCATAAAAATAAAACATTGCAGAGAAACAAAAATTAAAAGAAAATAGATTAGGAGAAACTCTTTCACGATTCCTCGATGAAAAATAAATTCTTCCCTTTCTTTCTTCTTAGTTGTCTTCTTTCTCTGTAATTTCCCTAAGAAAATACAACACAAAATGTCAAATAAACGTTCTGCGTGTTTTGTGTAACACGCAGAGAGGAAAAAAATGAAAATGGTAAAAGAGAGAAACAATAACAAGAACCGAAAAAAAAGAAGGAAGACGAAAAGAATAATCCTCCCAAACCAAACCCCGCGTACAAAAATATATCCCCTTTTCAATTATTATTTTTTTATTTATTATTTTTTATTTGAAGTGGGGGACAAAATTGTACGGGGATTAAAAAAAACATCACGCGTGAAAACCATTCTGCGCGTTTCTGATTTTTTTTTCTTTCCACGCATGCCACGTGTCGCCATGTGATTGGCTGCGAGAAATAGGGAGACACGTGGCATCCTTTCATTAGGTGAGAGGATCAGACGCATAGAAAATATCTGGACCGCGTCGCACAAGATTTCTGCACTGGAAATGCGATAACGGTTGGAAGTGCGCGCCATTTCTGTGTTTTTATTTCACCAAATACATACCACGTGTCATCATTCTATTCGCTGTAATATTTATCAGACCCGTGGCTGCTTATTTTTTCGTTGAAACACGAGGGTTCACGCTTCTTGGATACACTGAGTCGCACAGGATTCGTAGACGAGCGGCTCGATGCGCGACAACTAGGTTCCACGCACTTTAATCTGGACCGTTCAACTCATCCAACGGCAATCAATAAGCCTCGGGGGAATGCTGCACAACCGACATGTGGGTCCCACCCTGCACGCCAGTCTGCGCAGCAGGTGGGCCCTACTGGCACCCACTCTCCTTGGTCGGGTATGAATCACACGTGTGCATCCTAACCGTTACTTCTTAGCTCGGACGGTCCACGTTGCGCGGTTGGACTAGGGCGCGTGGCTTCTTCTCACCTGCGCAGAAATTAACTTTTATTAATTATATTTTCACCCACAAATATATTTCAAATTACATTTTAACCTTTACTTAATTCCAATATAGCCATTTTTAAAATTTAAATTAAATTTTAAAATTTTAATAATTGAAATGAAGCCCGATTTTAATTTAAATTATATTTTCAACTTTTATTAATTGCAATTAAGAACTCTTTTTATCTGAAATTATATTTTTGGACAAAAATTTGCAATTAAGTACGTTTTAGATACAATTTAATTAATTTTCTTAAAATATATAAAAAACAGTAAATAATATTTTATTAAACTAAAATTAACTAAAAATAGAAAGAACATAGCAATTATAATTAATAAAATAGGTAAAAATAACTATATAAAATACAGTTATCAACACCCCCAAACTTAAGTTTTTGCTAGTACTCGAGCAAAAGGAAGGAAATAAAATAATGATAACTGCATTTAAAATAGTGATTTTCAAAATATTTCTTGTCTTTTGAAATTACATAACTCAAAGAAATAAAAGAATTTTATCTAAGCATCAAAATCAATTTAAAAGTATATAACCTTTTCACAATGAACTTTAAGTTTGTGTGAAAAGTCTTTTCAAATTTCATCACATATAATCCGGATGAGTTTATGCAAATATAAAATCAAACAAATTTTAATGAAATCACAAACCTTAAAAGTTTATTTTTCATTTCTCTCTCCACTAATGTAGACAAACACAAAACACCAAATCAATAGGACTTTATTAAGATTGCAATGTATAGGCTTAGGTAAAGGTAGGATAAAGGATAATATTTAGCTCAAAAACTTTTCCCAAGCATAACATTTTAGGATTGAAAAAGATAACTTCTATCATCACAATAATTACTTCCCAATTTGAGATTTCTCATCCCATACCATCCTCTCTTTTTTTTATTTCTGCTTTTTTTTCAGAATCTTTTTTTTTTGTTTCTTCTTTTCTGCTTTTTTTTCTTAGTAACCTCTTTTTTTTATATATCTTTAAATATTTACTAACAATTTTTACATGTTAGTGAGATAAGAAAAATAGATATATCTACACACACACACACACACACACACACACATATATATATATTGGTAGGCTTTTGAAATGAGAAATATATATATAAACTTTGAAGCTCAAAAGGGGTATACTATGGATAATGCATGTAAAGGTAGATAGAAAGGCTCAAACGATCCAAAGATGGCCTAAATAATTTTCTTAGTTAAATGTTATCTATAATTTCGCCTCGAGAGAAAATCAAACAAATTCTAAAAATTATGACACCACAAATATCAATCGAATTCCATACTCACATAAACATTCTCTAAATTAGCATAGCAATTCAAAAGTGAAGACTAGTGCTCATGAATATTTATTCTTGTAAAAAGAAACATACGTAAAAATTATTCATCACTTAGACAACATTTAAATTTTCAAAGAGCTATGCACCATTTAAACAGAAGAAATAAAAATAAATCACTATTCATAACAAAATATCTTCAATTAACCAAACAAAACAAAAAAAAAATTCACAAGCAAGAACATCCAGAAAATATTTCAATTAAGTTCAAAATATCTACCACCCCCAAACTTAATATGCACATTGTCCCTAATGTGTGAAAATTAAAGAAAAAAGGAGATGTGTTAAAAGAAACTTCCCTGAATGGTGAGTTGACTTGTGAGATTGAAATCCAAAAATCGTTTTACCTCCTCCGATTGCACCTATCAAAACAAAATAACAAAATGAAGAATTATGCAACTAATACATGTTCTAAAACAAAATGTATAAATAAATAAAAACTAAAACACATGGGTTGCCTCCCAAGAAGCGCTTGATTTAGAGTCATCAGCTTGACTTCCTTTTTCTTTGCTTCAGGTTGGGTCATATAACAAAATGGTTGGCTTTAGATGATCGACGTCACCTCTCCAACAAGGTTTCAGTTTTTGCTCATTCACTTGGAGATTCCTCTGTATTTTTTCATCTTTAATCTTAACAGTACCGTATGGATGCATTTTGGAAATAGTGAAAGGTCCTGACCACCTTGATTTAAGTTTCCCTAGGAATAATTTCAACCGAGACTTGAAGAGCAAAACTTTGTGTACTTGTTCATAATGTCGATGCAAGAGCTTATTGTCATGCCATCCCTTGTCTTTTTTATAGAGCTTAACATTTTTATATGTTTGTAGACGGAACTGGTCCATCACATTGATTGGAAAATAACGCTTTTCGCAACCGGTTCTTAAGTCATTCAGATTCACAGGATAAATTGTAGAAGAATCAGTAGTAGAGTTTTTTGTAGACCAACTATCAACTAACTCATTTACTCTATAACAAGCATCAGAATCACCTGGAAATTTCATCACTTTAAACACTTTGAAAGTTACCTCTTGGTCTTGAACTCTCATAGTGAGTTCCCCTTTTTGAACATCAATCAGAGTTCTACCAGTTGTTAAAAATGGTCTACCCAAAATAATAGGGATCTCTTTATCTTCCTCCATGTCAAGAATTATGAAATCTGCAGGAAAGATAAACTTGTCTACCTTGACAAGCACATCCTCTTTAATGCCTCTTGGGTGTTTCAAAGACCTATCTGCAAGTTGAAGTGTTACAGTGGTCGGTTGTACTTCTCCTAATCCAAGTCTCTGGTATATGGAAAATGGCATCAAATTAATGCTTACACCCAGATCGCACAGAGCTCTACCAAAGAATTTCTCACCAATAGTACAAGGAATGGTAAAACTTCCTGGATCTTTAAGCTTAGGTGGTAGCTTCTTCTGAAGGATGGCACTACACTCCTCTGTGAGAGCAACTGTCTCAAAATCACCTAACCTTCTATTTTTAGACAAGATGTCCTTCATAAATTTCACATAGCTAGGCATTTGCTCCAAGGCATCAGCAAAAGGAATGTTAATATGAAGCTTTTTAAAAACTTCAAGAAATTTAGAGAATTGCTTATCAAGCTTTTGCTTATGGAAGCGTTGAGGAAACGGAATTGGTGGAGTGTAAGGTTGAGACTTTCTAAAACTGGTTTCATCATGGGTTTCGTTGATTCTTCATTTTCTTCAACTCTTTCTTCTCCAAAATTTTGTTTTTCTGGGTCAAAAGCTTCAACATTAGGTGTTGGCAAAGAAATGGGCTTAGGTATTTCCTTTAACTCGTTTCCACTTCTGAGTGTAATTGCTTTACAATGCTCTTTTCCTCCCCTATTAGGATTAGTTTCACTATCACTCGGAAAAGTTCCCTGAGGACGATTGTTGACAGCAGTAGCAAGTTTCCCCAATCGAACTTCAAGATTTCTGATAGAAGCTGCTTGATTCTGAAGAATAGTCTCATTATTGGCCATGTATCGAGCAAACATATCTTCCAATGATGGCTTTTTTTCTTGTGGTGGAGCTTGGTTTTGAAAGGCACGAGGATATGTGGGTTTTATAGAAGATGATGGTCCCTCATTGTTACTCGAAGATAAATTAGGATGATTCTTCCACCCTGGATTGTAAGTGTTGGAATATGGATTGTTTTGATTGTTTTGGTTCCTATTATAATTGGAAACAAAATTAACAGATTCAAAGTTATGAGGACATCTCTCACTCGCATGATTTCCATTGCAAATTTCACATGCAACAAAAGGACTCTGAATAGAATGTACACCCATAGTATCCATCTTTTCACCAAAGCAGATACTTGTGCAGTTAAAGCAATCATAGAATCAATCTCATGAATTCCAGCTGCTTTCTTAGGCACCATCCTCTCTGATGGCCACTCATAACTATTTGAAGCCATTTCCTCTAATAAGTTTTATGCTTCATCAATTGATTTCCCCATTAGAGCACCACCTGCTGCAGCGTCAATCATATTTCTAGTTTGATCCATCAAACTATTATAAAATGTTTGAACTTGAAGACACTTCGATAATCCATGGTGAGGACATCTTCTAAGTAGCTCTTTGTACCTCTCCCATGCTTCATATAGTGACTCTGAGTCAAACTGCATGAAAGTGGTGATTTCATTCCTCATTTGTGCAGTCTTTGCCGGTGGAAAATATTTGGCCAAAATTTTTTGCGCCAAATCCTCCCAGGTAGTGATAGATCCGCATGGCAATGAATTCAACCAACTCGTTGCCTTATCCCTAAGCGAAAAAGGAAAAAGTCTCAACCGAATAGCATCATCAGTGACTCCATTATGCTTAAAGGTATCACAAATCTCTAGAAAATTTGATATATGGGAGTTTGGATCATCGTGGGGTAAACCACCAAATTGTACCGATGTTTGAATCATATGAATGATTGCAGGCTTAATTTCAAAATTATTGGCTTGAATTAATGGTCTTCTAATGCTTGAATGAATGCCACCAACCATAGGCACTACATAATCTCTTAAAGATCTTGGTTCCTCCACTTCAGGAATTTCCTCATCCATAATTAGATGTTTTGAAGTTTCTTGTTTATTATTTTTTTTAATTTTAAAATAGTTCTCTCAATTTCTAGATCTAACGGAACTATGTTAAGATTTCTTACATGTCGTATACAAAGTCCCACTCTATCCAAAAATCTGAAAAATAAATCTACCACAATAAAAATGAAAATAAAAAAAATAAAAACATAAATAAACACAAATCTAAGCAAATAACATAAAGCAATAAAAATAAATAAATTTTTTTTGTGTGTGTATTTGATTATTATTTTTTGTTATATTGTTATTTTATTTCTTTCTTTTTCGTAGGTGCAAATTGGAGGAAGTGAAGCTATTTTGGGATTAACCATTCAAACCAAAATAGGAAGTTTCTTTAAACCCAACTCATATGTTCAACTCTAACACATTGAGGACAATGTGTATATTAAGTTTGGGGGTGGTAGATATATTGAACTTAATATACACATTGCCCTCAATGTGTTAGAGTTGAACATATGAGTTGGGTTTAAAGAAACTTCCTGGTTTGGTTTGAATGGTTAATCCCAAAATATCTTCACTTCCTCCGATTTGCGCCTACAAAAAAGAAAGAAATAAAATAACGATATAACAAAAAAAAATCAAATACATGCGAAAATAAAAAAAATAAAACACATGGGTTGCCTCCCAAGAAGCGCTTGATTTATAGTCTTCAGCTTGACTTCTCAATTTGTTTTTCTTTTTATAAGTTAAGATTTGTGTGTCAAACAAAATCTCAACTTACGAGAAAATTAAAAAATAAATTAAGAAACAATAACCATAAATTTTTTTTTTCTTTTTTTTTCTTTTGTGAATTAAGATTTGTGTGTCAAACAAAATCTCAACCCACTAGAAAATTGCAAAATAAAATAAACAACAAACAATAAGCAAAACAAGATTTATTTTTCTTTTTGTGAGGTAAGATTTGTGTGTTAAACAAAATCTCAATTCACGAAAAAATTGAAAAATAAATTAAACACGTAACAATAAATATTTTTTTTAATTAAAATCAGATTGATTGGTATTAATATCAACAATGAAAATAGTAAAACAAATCCCCGGCAACGGCGCCAAAAACTTGTTGTCTGTTTTGCAGAACATAAAATCGTACAAGTATACACGGTCACAAGTAATAAGATTTGTAAGTAAAGATCGTTCCCACGGAGATTTGTTACTACAGTTTGTTAAGTACTAAAATTGTATCGCTCTAATTTTATCCAAAACATTCATTGATTTAAAAAAAAGTTAAAAGAAAAGAGTTAACAAAATAAAAGAAATCTAAGATTGCAATTTTTCACCAAATTATTCAACTCTAATCATATTATTTTCTTTTGATTTATATTTTTTTGTACATTTAATTTGTCAACCGAAAACTTCTATTTTTATTCATACATCTCTTCCGAGCTCCGTATAAACACACCTCGTTAAATTAATTCACTATATCTCTATGAGAATTAAATTTAATAAGATTCATTAAGTTCTAAGTTTTCAATAGGCCACACATACAATTAGGGTATATTCCTATCCTTCATCATACATGTCATTCTATTTACGAGCAATACACACACAAATGCCTCTCTCAAGTTTATTTATGTGCCACGGATCGTTTTGATAAGATTCGTAAATAATCAAAAAGCATTAAGCACAAAATAGAGTGAACAAATCGAACGTCTTATAAATCTATCAAAAATAATTAAAATCAAAGCTTCATAAATTTAGATCAAATGCAACCCTAGAAAAATTAAATTACTTCATTAATTTAAAATAAAAATTACAACAGATGCAGAAAAATTAGAAGAAGAAGAAAGAAAATTAAAAACTTTTGGATCGTAAATATTTGGCACATGTAGAACACAACAGAAGCCAAAAATGGCTTCTGTGTGTTCCACCGTCCAGCCCCAAACACTACAGAAAATCCAAAACTAAACTCTCCAAAAAAAACTCCTTCGCTCTATCATCTTAACTCCTATTTATAGCTAAAAAATACATCAAAATATTTATATTTAATAAACATGGGGGACAATGAAGTGTGGGGAAAATAATAAATTAAAAAGCGTGGTGGGACAAAATGTATCGAAAAAAATGTGAGTGGAGACGCTGCGCGTTTCTGTTTTCATTTTCCTTACACGCTGCCACGTGTCGCGATCTGATTCGCTGAAATAAATAGTGGACACGTGGCAGCATTTCATTCATTGAAGGGAATGGGCGCCCGTAGAACTTCTTGCACGGGATCCAACGGCTACAAAACGGGCGTCATCCAGCTCGGTCGCACGCATTGTAAAATGCCACGTTTCATAATATTATTGACTTACAAATAAAGTAGACACGTAGCTTCTTCTTATTCAGGAAACCTTGATGGTGCACACCGCTTGGATGAACCGTGTCACACACGATTTTTAGAAAAACGGTTCAGTGCGCGACAGCTTGGTTCCACGCACTTCAATCTGGATCGTTCATCTGATCCAACGGTCAGCGATGCGCCTCGGGGGATTTTCTGCGCAGCCGATATGTGGGTCCCACTCTGCACGCCGGCCTGCGCGGAAATTGGGCCCCATGGGCACGCTGAGCCGTGCGAGAAATATACCGTGCACGTGATTTTGTCTCGTCTGGAATGCACACGCCAAATCTGGACCGTTGATTTGATGATCGAACGGTGGGTGATGGGCGCGTTGTGTGATGCGAGTGATATTCTTCTCCTGCGCAGAAAATTCAATTTTTATTAATTTCATTTTCACCCACAAATATATTTCAAATTACATTTTCAACTTTGTTTAATTGCAATATAGCCCTTTGGTAATTTAAATTAAATTTTAAACTTTTAATAATTAAAATTAAGCCCGAATTTAATTTAATTTATATTTTCAACATTTATAAATTGCAATTAAGCATTCATTTTTTTTAAATTAGATTTTTGGACGAAAACTTGTAATTAAGTACGTTTTCGATACAAATTATTTACTTTTCATAAAAATATAAAAAACAGTAAATACAAATTTATTCATCGAAATTAACTAAAAACATTAAGAACATAGCAATTACAATTAATAAAATAGGTGAAAATAAGTATATAAAATACAGTTATCAAGCCTCTATCTGTTTCTTGTGTTCAATCTTCTAAAGGCTATTTTTGAGAATTTTAAGGAGTTTTTAGGGATTCTGTGAGAGACATAATCCACTCTTATATTTGTTAGGTTTTGAGTTTGGATTGGGTGTGGTACCAAAGTATTATAGTATATGTTTTGAAGGTTTGAACTAGGTATTTCTGAAGTGGAATGCCTAGGTTGGGTTTTGTATGGTGGATTTATTGTCGAGGAAAAGCTTGGGATTCTTCCTAATTCTAAGGTTTCCGAAGAACTAGCACTAGACTACCTAGAACTAGTAGATATGTTGAACTTAGTTTTACACTACCATTATCATACTAGGCTATATTCCTAAGTTGGGTATTTTGCTCATGTTTTATTCTCTCTAACTTAGGTTGGGTTTTTCCTTCTAAACGCCACTCATCTGGCAGGGTTATATGGTTTCATTAAATAGGTTTTGGAATGATTTTATTTGATTTTGATAGATCTATTTGAAGAAAAAGGGTTTCTCCCTTCTTATTATGAAATATGTGCATTGTGTTGAATGCAGATACCATAGTTTTATAATGAACTCTGGAAATCATAGTAACAAGGATAGATCCTTTAATCGTATCATAGTTGTGAGTTTTTATTTGTAAAATAAGAGATTTTAAAATGTTTTATCATTTAAGGAGACTATAAAGTTAGGGTAGAGGTCAAATGATATCGAACCTCTATAGAGGCTCGACTCAACTGTTTCTAATATTGAATCTCTAAACTTATTAAATCTAGCATCCCTAAGATTTGTTACGATTGATGTGTTTAGACCTTCTTTGGTCAAGGATTTTAAGCAAGGAGAGTGGGAAAGCTAACCCATTCGCTATATATTTATAACATTTGTTTTTATGGTTTTTCGCTATATATTTATAACATTTGTTTTTATGGTTTTATAATGATTGTAAAGAAAAATATTTATTATTCAAAATGTGAAGAGAGTTGAATATATCTTTCCTTAGTTTTAATAGAATAATCAATTTTAAAAATATTTAATTTTGAGGTTTTATAAATCTAGTTTTGTTGAACCTTGGGTATTTCCCAATTATCAATATTTTTTTAAAAATCTTCAATAGTGATTTCTTCACTATTGATTATATTTTTTATTTTTTGAGGTAGATAAAGAGGAAGAAGATGCAAAAATACTCATGTTTATAAATTATCAATTGTAATCATATTATCCATGAAATCTTGAATAATGTTTTATTCATTACTAACCATATTCTTGGTTTTATAAGATAGCAACTGAACTAAGAAGGCTCTACAAAAAATAGAACTCATATTTGTTATACTATTCAAATTTTCTATTTAAATTATGGTTTGTACCTATCGGTTATGACCAACTCTTCCTCGCTTTACTGCCTCTCTTTGGGATTTACTACCATTCCTCCAACCTCAATGAAGTTAGTACTTACCAAAGTTTAAATGAAATTTTAAATAGTTTCAAAAACAAGTTTATGATATGTAGTTTTGCTTAACTTTAACTACCCATTGCCTCTAATACCATTTATTAGGGGCACAATGCCCCAAGGATCTAATGAGATAGATGTAAAGGTGTTTTAATATAACCAGATGATGTATGTTTAGTCAGTTAGATAGGGGTATCGGGGCCACATCATTTTCCTCATTTCATACCCAACTTACACCCAGATCCTCATCAGTCAATACCACATAATAACCAGGTTTACATATCTATGTTTTTCACTGGCTTGATTACTTGCCCATGACGTAATCCCATGACACTTATCAGCTTAACACTAGCACGAGGCCACATAGGCCTCATAATGAGCTATCCAAATAAGTGGAGACCTTTCCTTACTACTTTACAGAGGGTAGAGTTCTTATCTTGTTTATACATGGCTCTAATACCATTTATTAGAGGCACAATACCCCAGGGGTATTACCGTAATACCATTTCTATTTGCTAACTTATTTGTTTTGGGTAGTTAAAAATATACCATTTTTAATGGAGTTTAACACTTAATAATATTATGGTATCATTTGTTATCTTTAACATTAGTATACCATTTGTTATCTTCATTATTACATTTAACTACATACCATAACAAAATTTACTTTTTGATTTACTTAGTACATTTCAAAAACTAATGTAGTATTAGTATAACTTTAACTTTAACTACTGCTTCCATCGAGACATGTCAAGGTAAGAGCTAATGCTTCATCACAGGATTACACTTTGAGAACCCCTGATCACATTTTCGACTATTTATAGCCTTTTTCTCTAACTGTCTCTGATATCATAATATGCACCTAAGATTTAGGTAGTATATGAACAAACCAAAAGAACAAGATAATACAAAAATTATGATTATAATTGAAGGAGGCGGCTTAGCCAGCCATGAGTTTTATATTAAACAAAAAAAAAATACAAAAGATAATAGAGTTTTACAATAAGTTACAAAATCTTGTAAGAAGATATAAAAGCTAGTTTTACAAAGATAGAGATGGGGATAATAGATCTTCAAAGAATATATATATATATATATATGAAAGAGCTTCCAAGAAAAGAACTCAATAAAAAGCTTGATTTTGAACGAAGACGAGCTTGGCTTTTAGAGCTAAAGTTTTACTGTGCAGAGATGCTGGTATTGTCAGTGAATAGTACATTGTGTGCCATTTTTTCACTATTTGCATATGTTTCTACTATTGTAAACAATACCTTGTCTACTGTTGTTTTGTCTTTTTTGCTGACACTTATAGTAGTATGCCGACATAATTTTTTCTATTACAGTATACTATATTTTTACATTGTATATGGGCTTCAGGCCATGTAGTACAAATTTTACAATATATAGGCTGTGGGCCCTGTATAATATTATAGGCTGTTTTACATATGAGCCATTTTACAAACATAATAGTATTGCCCAATGGTTTGTAATATAAGAGTTTTAAATTGGATGGAAATCCCTATATAACCATTTTCATTATTGTTTCTCAGATCGATAAGAGGTTTTGACTCATCTGATCTAGAGTGTTTGGAAGATTTTATTTTACTTTGTCAAGTTTGTTGTAAGATCTCATATGCGTATTTTCGCAAGTGTACGAATCGTTCAAGTGATAAAGTGTACAAAAATACGGATATCGAACCACAAGGAATGGTGTTACTAAGTATCGAAATTGACATCCTAATTTTATTTGAAAACCGAATTGTTGAAATTTGTTTAAGAAGAAAATTACCTTAAAACTAAATGCAAATAACACAATTGAATGTTGTTCACAAATGATTAAAAACGCTAAGGCATTTGATTTCGCTAAATCAATTCAATACGATTTCAAATCATGTTATATGAGAATCAAAGCAAAAAGTGATGGTTGAAAAATCCAAATTTATCTAATACTCTCTCTCGAGTTATATTAGAATTACTTATCTATGAAAACCAACTATATTTCTATAAAGATTTAATCACAAAAAAACACATTACGATTTATGAAACTTCTAGAATAACCACATACATCATGCATTAGGTCTCACACTCGCATTCAACATACGATATTTATCACAAGAAGCATTCATTACACATCTCCTCTCGGCTTCAATATAATGCAGCAAATCCTTTAAATCTTGGCCAGAAATTTAAAAGCATTAAGCATGGAAATAAATACTCAACTTGAAAACAATGAACTCATATAACAATAACAAAAGAAATCAGATTTTCTTGATTCAACTACATCATAGCCTTAGCAAAAATGAATTAGTTCATAATGAAAATAAGAACAAACATCATCTCAATTGAATCCATGAATAACAAATCAGAATATAATGCAGAAAATGAAAGCTAAGGAGAAGAGATGAAAAACTCTTGAAGATGAACACTTGGTAGCAACAATGGTGATAATCCTTCAAGCTTCTCCAAACTCAGACCTCCTCTTCTCTGTCGTCCCTTTCTTTCTCTATCTTATGGTTTATATAGATCTAGGGTTTTGGGGGCAATTTAAAAAAAAAACGACATAAAAAATGTGTTTTCAGATGAAACTCATTGGCGGCGACATTATTCTCGCCACGGCGAGATTTCTGGGAAAATTAAAATTTTGGTTCCTATAATTCGCGCCGGCGGCGATATTAATTTGGCCGTCAACTAAAGGTGTCTTGCCGACAGCGAAAGATTTATGGCCGGCGGCGAGTTTGCATCTACCAAAACCCATGCTTTCTGCAAGATTTTAGCCAGCGGTGATATAAATTCGGCTAGCGGCGAGATGAATTCGGCCGACGGTGAGATGAATTTGACCTAAACCCGTGCTCTCTGTAAGATTTTTGCAAGATGTTAGCCGGCGGCTAGAATATTCTCGCCAGCGGCGGGATTTCCAAATTTTGAAACTTTGTTTTTTTATTCTCACTCAATCCCGATCATTGAAATTTGTCCCAAACTTCTCCAAAATCATGATTTTACTTGAAATTGCACTTTAAACACAAAATACCCGTGAAATGACATTTGTGGATTAAATAATCAAATAAACATAATTTTCACTCAAATATCAACATTTAAATCATAACAAAAAATGCAATAATTTGACTCCTATCAATGTTGTCTGTTTTCAGAACATAAAATCGTGCAAGTATACACGGTCATAAGTAATAAAGATTTGTAAGTAAAGATTGTTCCCATGGAGATTTGTTACTATAGTTTGTTGATTACTAAATTTGTATCTCTCTGATTTTATCCAAAAACAATCGTTGATTAAGAAAAAGGTAACAAGAAAATAAGAGAACTCTAGGATTGCAATTTTTCACCAAACTAATCCACTCTAATCATATTATTTTCTCTTGATTTATATTTTTTAGTACATTTAATTTGTCAACCGAAAACTAATATTTTTATTCATACATCTCTTCTGAGCTCCGTACAAACACACCTCGTTAAATTAATTCACTATATCTCTATGAGAATTAAATTCACCAAGATTCATTACGTTCTAAGTTTTCAAATGGCCACACATATAATTAGGGTATATTCCTATCCTTCATCATACATGTCATTCTATTTACGAGCAATACACACACAAATTCCTCTTCCAAGTTTATTTATGTGCCACAGATCGTTTTGATAAGATTCATAAATAATCAAAAAGCATTAAGCACAAAATAGAATGAACAAATTGAACGTCTTATAAATCTATCAAAAATAATTAAAATCAAAGTTTCATAAATTTAGATCAAATGCAACCCTAGAAAAATTAAATTACTTCATTAATTTAAAATAAAAATTACAGTAGATGCAGAAAAATTAGAAAAGAAGAAAGAAAATTAAAACATTTCGGATCGTAAATATTTGGCACATGTAGAACACAACAGAAGCCAAAAATGGCTTCTGCGTGTTCCACCGTCCAGCCCCAAACACTATAGAAAATCCAAAACTAAACTCTCCAAAAAACTGCGGAACTCTATCATCTTATCTCCTATTTATAGCTAAAAAAATACATCAAAAATATTTAAATTTAATACACACGGGGGACAATGAAATGTGGGGAAAATAATAAATTAAAAAGCATGGGGGGACAAAATTGTATCGAAAATGGAATCGAAAACGCGGCTAATGTGAGTGGGTGCACCGTGCGTTTCTGTTTTTCTTTTCAATAAACTCTGCCATGTGTCACGATATGATTCCCTGAAACAAATAGTTGGACATGTGGCAGCACCTCATTTGTTGCACGGAATGGGCGCACGCAGAAACTGAATCACGAGATTGGGGCGCCGAGAAAGTACGGCAACAACTGGAACGGGGACTTGATCCTGTGCTTTCGCATTCATTGTAACTTGCCACGTGTTGGAATATGATTTTGCTTCAATATTAAGTGGGACATGTGGCAGATTATGGTTTGTGGAATAACCGGGCGCAGGTTGACCGACCGCACGGGAAAGGAGCGCGCAAAGGTGGGGATAAGTCTGCACGGTATCAGAAGGGTGGGTCCCACGCTGCACGCCGGCCTGCACGGCAGGTGGGCCCCACTCGGGCACTGTGCCACGCGATGGAGGAAATCCTTGCACACAGTCTCCTTGATCGGGTTTGAACAGCACACGCGCATCCCAACCGTTGATGCATTGATCTGACGGTCCAAGATGACGCGTGGATAACGCCACGTGGAATTTCTCTCCTATGAAGAAAAATAACTTTTATTAATTATATTTTCACCCACAAATATATTTCAAATTACATTTTAAACTTTGTTTAATTGCAATACAGCCCTTTTTGTAATTTAAATTAAATTTTAAACTTTTAATATTTGAAATTAAGCCCCGATTTTAATTTAAATTATAATTTCAACTTTTATAAATTGCAATTAATCACTCTTTTATTTGAAATTATATTTTTGGACACAAATTTTCCATTAAAAACGTTTTCGATAAAATTTATTTAATTTTCTTAAAATATATAAAAAACAGTAAATACTAATTTATTAAACTAAAATTAACTAAAAATAGAGAGAACATAGCAATTATAATTAATAAAATTGGTGAAAATAACTATATAAAATACATTTATCAATCAACAACCCCTAACCAGCTTTTTGCTAGTCTCTAGCAAGAAAAGCAATCTATGAATAAATTCAAAGAAGACATTAAAAGAAAAATTCAAAGAAAATTTATTCTATTTACAAAATTACATTAAGCATATGCAATAAGCCTTTAAACCACTAGGCGGCCCTAGTAGGATGAATTGTAGTCTCATGAGGGCTTCTAGTGATGATACCCACAAACATCTTACGTATAACTATCCTAACTCAAAACGATAAAATCACACAACAATTAATTTGCACAAATGTCTCAAAAATTGTAAATAACACATAACACATAGAATAATTAAATGTCACCTAAGCTTTAAGAAATCTCAAATGCCAATTTCACTTTTGTTATTGACTCTTAAACATCCATCAAACCACAAACCAATAGCCATAATGTCCAGATAATATTATGCACAACATCCATAAACAAAAGGGTGAAATCTCAAACTCCATAGGCTCACTTTTCAAACCTTTCTCCACTAATGAAGGAAAATACACCACTTCGGATCAATAGGACTTTATAAGGCTTGTAATGTTAGGCTTAGGTATTTGGTTAAGAAAGAATGGGAAGTGTCAAAATACAAATAAGAGAACTTATTAGATTAAACACAACCAATTAAGTAAAAGAGTAACACCATTAAACCCAAATTGTTTCTTCCGATCATATCCCATTTTTCCAAAGATAAACAAAATTCTTCCTCAATCTTTCACCTCAGTACATCCATCACTAACACTCTTTTATTTACTAGAATGTGAAGGCTCTTTTTTTTAAGACATAACCCCCAACCAATTTCTTCCAATATATGTGGAAGAAATTTTTTATTATTTTTATTTTTTTTATTCCATCCTTACTCCAATTGCTCTTGAAAAGTTTGTGTTCAAAATTAAGTGCTCTTAACAACTAAGGTAGAAATTATATATATATATATATATATATTGGCTAAATAAAAGGTAGGTTATAGAAAGCAAAAAAAAAAAGAAAAATAAGGCTAACAATATATTTAAATAGGCTCAAAGAGGTAACTAGTGATATAAGGATAACAAGGTCTGCTTATAATGGCACAATCGATCCAAAAATGGCCTACATCATATCCTAAACAGTGCAATTCCAAATTATTTCGCCTCAAGAGGTTTTCAAATGAGTTCTAGAGTTTGTTGAGATCACAAAAATATCCATAAAAAATTTGCACATAAGACTTCTCTAAGCATTTAGACTAATCAACCAAATCATATCACATACCAAAAGAGTCACCAACTAGGTAAAATTAACATTTGAAATTATCTTTAAACTGAAGTAAAATTTAATGTCTTCTAAAAGCTACTTGTTATCACAATCACGCTATTATCATCAACGTGCAAATTAAAACAAGTAAAATGCAAATGAGAAAAAAAAATAAAAAATAAAAAAAAGACAATAAAGAAATAAAAGAAATAAAATCAAAATGCAGAAAAATAAATGGAAAATCAAAATTAAACACAAATAAACACACAAACAAAACTACTAAAAATGAAGCGAAGAAAAGATTTACCATTTACCGCACCCCCAACCAAAACCTTATATTGTCCCCAATGTAAGAAACAGAAACTGCAAATGGCCATCGACATCACAAAGAGAAAAAGAGCTAGGTGCACCATCACAGTCACAGTAATTTGTTAAATCACGGGGTTAACAATAAAAGAAAATCAATCATAAAGAAATAAAACGAAAAAGGTGACACAAAAAAAATAAATAAATAAAAAACTCAACAAAAGTCCACAAGATGAATATCATAAACTAAACAGAAATTACGAAAATAAATAATAAGAAGTATTGAAAACAACTGAAAGCAAAATAAAACATCACTCCTCATCCTTATAATCATCATCATCATCTTCAATCCCAATGTAAACAGGTGCATCGGGTATAGGGGGAAAGTTGGCATCGCATGATAACCACTCATATCATGCCCAAACTATATAGAAATCCTTTGAAGGTAGTCATGAAGGAACTGTGTACTCTCAGTTTGGAAATTTCGCTGGTGTATGAATAACTGACTCTGATAGGCAAGATGCTCCCCTGGTAATCCAAAATACGCTTAATCATGCCCAAATAGTGATCAACAATCTCACCCCTAAACTGGGAGGAACTTGCACTGGCCCCAATAGTAGAATGAGGGCGTTTCTTGGGAAGCGATGCTATACACAAAAACTCGGCAAGCTTTGGCCCATCAATAGGCTTCATCAAACCACCAATTTCCTCATTTTTGTCCCAAGTCACTCCCTGGCTTGCACAGACAGCAGAAGTTAAAGATGGGAACCCAATGCCTCCAGATGTAGCCCTCGCATTCTGCATGATATAATCAAAGATAACCCTGCCAACATCAATAGAGGCCCCAGACACAATTGCATAAAGTAGGATGGCCGATCTCTAGTGACATCACTAAGGTGGGCAATAGGCAATAAATTAGCACAAATGAAAGCATACTAGGGCCATACTACATCCAATAAAGCACTTTGGGGGAAATTTTTATACACCCCCCGACATCTTCCATACTGTGCCTGGCTTGCAGACCAAAGCACTAATTGTCGCCATGTTAATATCTGAAAGTAATCGGAGAAAATCCTCATCATCCCCCATTGTTGGAAAACCGTAATAGCTGTTAATCACTTATTTGGTGAAAAGTACCCACTATCCACGCACAAAAACCTTATAATCCATCCGCTCTTGAGCATTAGTAAATAATTCCCTTACCAAAGAGAGGTAGCCCCCCTCAATAGGATGACAGAAAATCTCCCACTTCCTAGCCTGAAGATGTGGGACATAATTACCCCAACAAGGAGTCTGATCAATCAAAAATCACCTCTGAGGTATGATTGCTCTCTCAACAACCTTTTCCTCAAAACGCTTTGTAGCATCCTCAGATCTAAATAAACTCCTAGTAAATGAAGAAGCACGAGCCTTCTGGGCTTTGGTTTTCTTAGGAATTTTCACAATATACTTCAATCCAGACAATCCAGACAATTATCAATATCATAATGCCTCAATATATCTGAAATAAAAGCAAGAATTACAGCAATTTAAGCAAAATATCCTCAATTTCAAAAAGCCCCAAATTCAAATTCAAAACCCTAGCATGCAATTCCTCATCCACGATCCAATTTATCCTCCAACAATCTCTTACAATCTAAGAGAAATGAAAATAAACAAAACTTTGTACCAAAATTACTCACTTGTTAGAGGAAAAATCAAGCTCCAAAATGCCCAAAATTATGCTCCAAAATCATGCATAAAATTTATGAACTTGCAGCAAATCTAGATGGAAACAAGTGTAGGGTGATGGATTTGGTGTTTGATGATGAATGGTGATGAAGATTTGGAGTTGGGATGAGAGAAAATGGAGAAACTTGAGAGAAAAGTGAAAAATAATTGCGTGAAAACTAACTTGGCCACTCCTAAAATTCCATTTAAATCGATTCTAGCTTGCGGCGAAAATAATCTCGCCGGCGGCGAACGTAAGATTTATTTATTTTTTCTACAAGCCAAATAAAATAAGCAAATTTAATTAAAAATAAAATTATCATAAAATGAAGTGCAAAATTTAAAATCTAACTAATAATTCAACGAAACTAAAAATTTAAGCTAAAATTTAAAATTTAAAATTGCTAAAATAAAATGAGATAAAATATGAGAAAACAAATCGGATGGGTGTCCTCCCATTAAGCGCTTTAATTTATAGTCATTAGCTAGACTTTCTGTCATTCTTTACTACGGTTGTTGTAACTCTAGAGAATGTTTTTGCTTGCTGAATTCTCCGTCAAAATATGGCTTCAACTATTGTCCATTCACCTTGAAAGTTCCCTTTGTTTCATGAATGATCTCAACTGCTCCATATGGAAACACCTTGGTTACTAGAAAAGGTCCTAACCAACGAGATTTTATCTTTCTAGGAAAAAGTGTGAGATGGGAATTGTAAAGCAGCACTTTCTGTCCCACCTCGAAGATTCACCTCAAAATGTGCTTATCATGCCAAACCTTCATCTTGTCCTTGTATATTCAGGAATTCTCATAAGCATCATTCCTCATTTCATCCATCTCATTTAATTGCAACACCCTCTTTTCACCTGCTGAAGCATTCATTACACATCTCCTCTCGGTCTCAATATAATGCAGCAAATCCTTTAAATCTTGGCCAAAAATTTAAGAGCATTAAGCATGGAAATAAATACTCAACTTGAAAACAATGAACTCATATAACAATAACAAAATAAATCATATTTTCTTAATTCAACTACATCATAGCCTTATCAAAAATGAATTAGTTCATAATGGAAATAAGAACAAACATCATCTCAATTGAATCCATGAATAACATATTAGAATATAATCAAGAAAATGAAAGCTAAGGAGAAGAGATAAAAAAACTATTGAAGATGAACACTTGGTAGCAACAATGGTGATAATCCTTCAAGCTTCTCCAAACTTTCTTCTCCAAACTCAGACCTCTTCATCTCTATCATCCCTTTCTTTCTCTATCTTATGGTTTATATAGATCTAGGGTTTTGGGGGAAATTTTGGAAAAAAATGGCATAAAAAATGTGTTTTCGGATGAAACTCGCCGGCGGCAACATTATTCTCGCCGCAACGAGATTTATAGGAAAATTAAAATTTTGGTTCCTTTGATTCTCGCCAGCTGCGAGATTATTTTGGCCGGTGGCTAAAGGTGTGTTTTTGGTGGTGAAAGATTTATGGCCGGTGGAGAGTTTGCATCTGCCAAAACCCGTGCTTTCTGCAAGATTTTAGCCGTCGGCGATATGAATTCGGCTAGCGGCGAGATGAATTCGGCCGACGGCGAGATGAATTTGACCAAAATGCGTGCTCTCTGCAAGATTTTCGCAAGATGTTAGCCGGTGGCGAGAATCTTCTTGCCGGCGGTAGGATTTTCAAATTTTGAAACTTTGTTTTTTTTATTCTGGCTCAATGCCGATCATTGAAATTTGTCCCAAACTTATCCAAAATCATGATTTTACTTGAAATTGCACTTTAAACACGAAATACCCGTGAAATGACATTTGTGGATTAAATAATCAAATAAACACAATTTTCACACAAACATCAACATTTAAATCATAACAAAAAATCCAATAATTTGACTCTTATCAACCTCCAAGTACTCTTCTTTGCTCTTCGTTGCGGCAAGTCATGCATTGGCATGGGAGTTTTGGGGAATGGGCCTTTTGGGCCATTAAACTATTTAGTGGCGACTGATCTATAGATTTTACTATTCCATAGCCATTTTTATCGAGCCATTATTGTACGGTTGGTTTTAGAATATTTTTAGGGACATTGAAGAATGTCCACCATTTCATTTTATATCTTCTTTTTAAGACTACTATTCTTGAGTCATTTATTAGTTCAGGGAACCATTGACATACCTATGAAATTTAGAATTTTGTGAAGAAAATGCATAGAGCTGGGAATCTTCTCTTAAGCTTTGTAGGTTTGAACTGTATTTTAAAAATATCATGGCTTTCTTGAACCTCTGGTATTAGGATTTCAGGTAATGATCCAAAGAGTTTCCACCAATGGGCAAACCAAAATGGTATTTTTGATGGTTCAATGGTTTTGTTATTGAAATAGAACAACCATGAATGGGTGTAATTTTGGTTTCGAATACAAAAGGTGATATATTAGGACTTGTTAATAGTCCCAGTAGTTATAGGTTTTGTTATGATATCGAGCGATTTTGACGTTAACTAAGACAGTTTTAAATCTGGTTAAGTCTGGAGTCCATTCTTATGGAGACAAGATTTTGATAATTTTACAAGTAGAGTATAAGGGATCTGTCTGGTTTTGGTAATGAAAGTGTTTAATTTTGCAAGTCCTACTAGTTCCAAAATACCTTAGTAGTATTCTGCAGTTTTGGAAAGGTCCTATGATTTATAGAACCATCTTTTACCAAACATGTTTTGAAGAGAATTATAAGGATTTTGGTCATGGAATCATGGTTCAGCTTTTATAATTATCTAAGATGCTTTTATTAAATTATACTTAGACAGTTTTAAAAATAATTTTTGAGAGATCAACTCTTTTTTCTCTATTTTAGAGATTATATTAGAGGAAGATGATAATTCTATTTCAACAATAATTTTCTAATAAGTGTCTTTCTTTTTTTTACTTTAGTTTTAGAGATTTTACTTGTAGATGTTAGAGCCTCTATCTAATTTTTGTCTTCAATCTTCTAAAGGATATTTTTTAGGGTTTTAAGTAGTTTTGGGGATTCTATGAGAGACATAATCCTCTCCTATATTTGTTGGGTTTTGAGTTTGGATTGGGCTTCCTTCTGTTCAATAGCTTCTGTCGAGGTGATCATAGATTTTGAGGTGAAGAAGGGTTTTATTAGTGGGTTTTCTTCTTCTTTGCCTCATCTTCAAGGCATGGTTGTTTTTATCTATTTTGAAGAAATTCTCGAGTTAGAAAGTCTGGAAAATAATTTTTTTACCCATTGTATATTCTATTTCGAAATAAAAAAATATATAATATTGCTTGCCATATGGAAAAAATTTGTTTTGATGTGATATTTTGAACATCTTTTTGCAAAATTTCTTTAGCAGACTTACAATCAATTCTTAGTAAAAAAAATTTGATTTAGTAAATCTAAATGAAATTTAGTAATGCATAATAAAATTTATAATATTTATTTTTTAATTGTGGAATAATTTTTCTGACAATTATTCTAGTTACCATAAGTATATTGGACTAGTAACTCCTTTTCCCCTTGGACTTGTTTTAAGGTACCTCCATATCCTATTTCACTAGCATCGGTGTTAACTACTTTTGGTAGGTTAGGATCTTCTAAGTATAGGTAGGGAATATTTAATACTTGGGTTTTAATTTTTTGAATTATTTTAGTATGTTCATCTGTCCAAGGTTTAGGGTTTAACTTAAGCCTATAATGAAGGGGTTTTGCTAAGCAGTTTATGTTTGGACAGAAATCTATAACATAATTTAAGCTTCCTAAAAATCTTTGTATCTAGGTTTTATCGATGATCCTATCAGGGAATGTTTTGTGAATTTTAAGGATTATTTTATGGGAGTGATAGTTCCACAAGATAGATGGTCTCTTATGAATCTTACCCTTGTTTGGAATAGAGAGATCTTTTTAGCAGATAAAACAAGACCCTTCCTTTTAATTTTATAAAAGAAAGTTGTAAGATGTTTTGATTGTTGTTCAATTGAGTTTGAGAAGATGAGTACATCATCGATGTATACAATGCAGAATTCTAAGTATGGATTAAAATTTTCATTTATAATCCGTTGGAACTTAGAAGGTGCATTTTGAAGGCTAAAAGGTATAACTCTCCATTCATAATGTCCAAATAGAACAGTGAATGTGGTTTTGTAGCAGTGTTTTGGCTTAATCTGAATTTACCAAAACTTGATTTCATATAAAATTTTGAAAAGATGCAAGCAAAATGCAATCTTTGTAATAGATCTTTTTTGTTTGGAACCATTTTAGGGCTTTGTTAAGGGGTTTGTAGTTGATAACCAAGTAAGGTGTTCCTATGTCTATTTCTGAAGCTTTGTTCACATAGAAAGCTGTACAACTCCATAGATACCTGAATTTTGTTATCAATCCCTTAGATTCAAAATCTTAGATCTATTTTCTATAGAATTATTCGTATTCGACATTCATTTGAATTGGCCAAGATTTTGTTGGTATATCTTTCTCACGGAAGGTTGGTTCATAAGGAAGATCTACCATATGATTATTTTTATTCCAGAAAGCATTATGTAAGTCTAAAAAAACTTGTTTTTCGAAAAGATTAAAGTTTAGAAATTTGTTGTTTTATAGAATTGGTTTGTAATTTTTTTTAATCTTATGAAATTTCATTTTTTTAAATATAAAACATTAGTTTCTTTACCTTTTATCAGAGAATTTATCTCATTATTATAAATGGAGTTTTCTTTTATAATATTGAGATTTCGGGTTTTAGGTTTTTCTAAAAAATGAAATTCAAGATTTCCATTTTGAGTTTTAAAAGAGATTTTATCATATTTTATAGAGAATAGTGCTAGCTTTATAAATGGTGTTCCCAATATCACTGAGTGATGGATATTAGAAACAAGAACAAATGAAGTTTTAAAAGAAAGTTTTGATTTAAAATACTTGCTTTAGCTTTGCCTGCTATTTGCATTTTTGAATTATTAGTTGAAGTTATTTTTTCTTTGGATTTATCAAGGAATCATGTTGGAATAAAACCTATTTTGATACAATTTAGGTTAGTGCCTGCATCAAAGAGTGTTACTGTATCTATTTTGAAATCACTAGAATATACAAGTGTTTTTTATGATGTATTTTTGAGTGGTGATTTCTTTTAATACGAAGAGAAAGTCTTTTGAGACTCTTTCTACATTTTTGAGGTTTTGAAGATCAAGGTTTTCCTCTTCATCTGTAATACTCACGCTCTTTTTAGCATTTTGGGAAGAGAGTAAGAACCGAATAACCTTGGAATCTTCTTTTTATTTTTGTTTAAGTTGTATTTTCAGCTTAATGATTTTAATTTTACTCTGCAATTCTTGGATAGGCCCTTGAGGTTTTTTTTTGTTTTTTTTCCTATCAATAATGGTAGTAAGGTCGTTACGACCATTGCTTATGGAAGGAATTTTTAAATATTTTTATTTTTCTTCATCGTCTAAGGATTTGGTTAGATGATCCAAGTAATAGGTTTTAAGATCAAGGTTTTCAATATGCTAAAAAAATATAGTTGTAAATGTTTTTCTTTTGTAAGCACATTGATATCTTTTGATTTATCAAACATAGTGTCAGTTGTGACTAACTCATTCATCTGAGGGTTTCCATCATCTAGAGAGTCTTTAGACCAAGCTTCAGACTCTGAGGAGAGTAGAGTTCTTTTGCAAGGCCTCTTCCCTAAGTTCTAATTCATGTAATATTTTAGAAATTTTACAATAGTTTGATATGTGACCTTTTTTGTCACATTTATAACAAGTAACATCTTTTAAGTTTTATTTAAAAGAGGTTTCAAGTTTTTTAAAAGGATGTTTATTGGGTTTTTTATAAGATGGTGTCTTAGATGTTTTTTTTGTAGTAGTAAGGTTTTAGGAAAAGGAGTTTTATACCTTTTGTGATAGTATGTCGAAGAAGATTTATAGTATGGTTTAGAAGATGGTTTTCTATTGTAGTCTCTTTTGCAATATTTAGGTTTTCAAAGGTAATTGTCAAACTATTGACAGAAAGAAACTAATTCTTTTATGGTAGTTTTAAGTTCCCATTTGAGATGTTTGTAGTTTTAGGTCTTGGTAGATTTGAAGACCTTGTTTTGTGTATAATTGATCAGTTTATCGTAAGGTAGCCGATCATAAGGAATAGTATGGTTTCCAAAGGTTTCCCTAATTTTGTCTCTAACTTTTGCTAAGTTTTTTACATCTAACGTTTGGCAAAAATTCTATATTTTTATCCCTTAGATGCAAGGAGTCATCCATAAAATGTAGTGATATTGTAAATAACAAAGTTGATACTACATCTAGGATATGTGATCCATGATTATCAAGAATAGGTTCTCCATCCTCTCAAGTTTGAATAGCACTCAAGATATCCAACTATTGTTATTTTGTAAGGTGGAAATCCCACTATTCTTTTAGTTGGCCTGAAAAGCCAGCTATAAGTAGTTTGGCAACTGCTTTATCTGATGTACTAGACTGTGTTTTGTAAGCATTTGATACCATCAGCATATGCTATAATAGGTTTAATATCTGGTATTCGGTCATGCCATCAAAGTTATATTCGTAAACATATGTGGCATTGTATTTTGGCTGTATAATTTGGTTTGGTTGGGTTCCTATTTCTAGATCTAAGGCCTTAGCAGGTAATATGTTTTGAGGTGTTGGGTTTTTCCAATGAAGTTTTTCCACTTCAAAAGATAGTTCCTTGAATGCTTCTTTGTTAGAAGTGTTGATTTGATAAGTGTTAGCATCCTGGTGTAAGACCCTATTATTCTAAGAGTTTTAAGGTGTTTATGGAGTTTCTGGGATTATATGACCAATGTTAGAGCCAGAGCCAGTAAGCTCTAGCTTGTATGTTAGGTCTTTAATGGCTTTTAGAAACTCAATTTTATTGGACTTTATCTCATTTTGAGTGGTTTTTGATACTTGATATGGTTTAAAAATTGAATTTTTGGAGCTAGATGGAACATCAGATTGTTGGTTCTGGTGTTCCATTCTAGTAAGTTGTTTACCTAAGGTACTTAGGTTAATATTTGTAAAAAAAAATTTGAAGACCAATATTTTTTAGATTGGTTGTAGTGTCTTATTGTGTGTTTTTAAGAAGATAAGCTTCGACCTTTTTGTTACTATAGGGAATGGTTATTAGTCTAAGCGAAAGGTGTTTAGCCTTCACATGACCATCTCATGTTTCCCAAATAGGAGCTTTATTTTTTATATTTATTGGTTTTATGGATTTGAAAAGATAATTTATGTTCTTTTCATAAGCATGGATTTCTAAACAAATTTATGTTTGTAAACAAATTTATAAAATTCTTCCTGAATCTCTTTACGAGTCTTCATGAAGTTTTGTACAAACCAATATCATTTTTGTTTGTTATATTCTACAACGAAGTCATCATGCAAATACTTTTTATTGGCTTCAAAATCATCTTTCTCTAAGATGTTTAATTCATGGGCTTTATTTTGTGTTATAGCCGATGCTATTGGAGATTGGGGAGTTGATTCATTTTGGTCAAGGTTTTGGGTTTCATTGTAGATTAGATGTAGTATCGAAGTACTATAGTCTACATTTTGAAGGTTTTAATTAGGTATATATGAAGTTGAATACCTAGGTTGGGTTTTGTATGGTAGGTTTATTGTTGAGGAAAAGCTCGGGACTCTTTCTAGATTTAAGGCTTCTGAAGAACTAGCGCTAGGGTACTTAGAACTAGTAAATTTGTTGAAAGATAGTTTTACACTACCATTATTATATTGGGTTATATTCCTAAGTTAGGTATTTTTCTAAGGTTTTATTCTTCTAGACTTAGGTTGGGTTTCTCCTTCTAGGAGCCACTCATATGACAAGGTTATCTACTTCCATTTTATAGGTTTTGGAATGATTTTATTTTATTTTAGAGATGTGTTTGAAGGAGGAGTGTTTCTTCCTTTTTACTATGATATTTATATGTAGTGTTAAACGTAGATACCATAGCTTTATAATACACTCTAAAAATCATTACAACCAGGATAAATTCTTCTATCATATCATAGTTGTAAGTTTTGATTTGTAAAATAAAAGATTTTAAAATGTTTTTATAATTTAAGAGACTATAAAGTTAGGGTAATAGTCAAATGATATCGGACCTCTACATAGGCTCAACACAACTGTTCCTTATAATGAATCTCTATAGTTATTAATTCTAGCATATCTAAGAGGTGCTAAGATTGTTGTGTTTAGACCTTCTTTGGTCAAGGGTTTTAATCCTACTTGGACTAAACCAATATGGACATATTTATAACCTTTGTTTTTATGGTTTTGTAAAGATTGTGAAGAAAATAAATTTATACATTCAGAAGGTGAAGAGAGTTAGATATCTCTTTCCTCAGTTTTAATAAAACAATCGGTTATAAAAATATTTAATTTTGACGTTTTATAAATTTGGTTTTGTTAAAACCTTATTTCCCAATTATCAATATTTTTTGAAAAAACTTCAATAGTGATTTCTTCACTATTGATTATGTTTTTTACTTTTAGAAGTAGATGAAGAGGAAGAGGAAGAAGAAGTAAAAATACTTATATTTATAAATTATCAGTTATAATCATATTTTCTATGAAATCTTGATTAATGTTTTATTTATTACTAACCATATTCTTGATTTTATAAGATGACGACTGAACTAATAATAATAATAAGCTCTATATAAAATAGAATTCATCTTTGTTATACTATGTAAATATTCTATTTAAATTATGGTTTGTACCTATTGGTTATGACTAGCTCTTCCTAGTTTTACTTCCTCTCCTTGGGACTTACTATCATTCCCCTGGCCTTAGTGAAGTCAATACTTACGAGAGTTTAAATGAAATTTAAAGTAGTTTCCAAAACAAGTTTTATGATATGTATTTTAGCTTAACTTTACCTACCCATTGAATTATGATACCATAACAAGTCACTAAGGATCCCACAGTGATTACAAGTAAATATAGTTATGATTTAACTATCCCTTGAGTTAGAAACTAATAAGGTTATTATTTCATTAAAAATATACTAACACTAAAGATAACAAATGCTATACTACGTATACTGTCAATATTTTTAACTATATACCATAACCAAATATTTAGTATACCATTAGTTTTGGTTTACTGTCAATATTTTTAACTAGCCTTTGGTTCGACTATTATAGTTTTCTGAGATGCCTATTCTGAGGTGCCTATTTTGAAATATACTAAGATTGTTTTGAAAATAATTTTTGAGAGGGAAACTCTCTTTTCTTTATTTTAGAGAATATATTGGAGGAAGAGGATCATCCTTTTTCAAGCATAATTTTGGAAGAAGTTTCTTCCTTGTTTACTTTAATTTTAGAAATTTTACCTATAGAGGTTGGGGCCTCTGACTATTGTTTGTCTTCAATCTTCTGAAGGTTGTGTTTTGAGAGTTGTTAAGAGTTCTAGGGATTCTATGAGAGACATAATCCTATTCCTATTTGATGGCTTCTGTGCACGTTAAAACATATTTTGAGGTGGAAATGGGTGTTATTGGTGGTTTTCTTCTTCTTTCCGTCGTCCTTGAGACACGGTTTTTTTTTATTTCAATGTCAAAAATAGATAATATAGCTTGCCATTTGAAAAAACAATTGTAGTATTTTGAACATCTTTTTGTAAATTTTCTTTAATAGACTTACAATTAATTCTTAGTATAAATTTTTGGTTTATTAAATTTGATTGAAATTTTGTGATGCATAAAACAATTGATAAAATTTCTTTTTTAATGGTGGAATAAGTTTTTTGACAATCATTCTAATGACCAGAAGTGTATGGAACTATTAACTCTTTCCCTACTCCCGAGTTTGTTTTAAGATACCATCATAACCAATGTTGCTAGCATGCGTTTCTACTATCTTAGGTAGGTTTGGGTCTGCTAAGAATAGGTAAGGAACATCTAATACTTGAATTTTAATTTGTTCAACTATTTTAGTATGTTTATCGGTCCAAGGCTCAGGGTTATTCCTAAGTCTATTATTGAAAGTTTATAAGATATGGACCTAATCTAGAGGGGGTGAATATGTTATTTTTAATTTTTATCAATTTAAAACTTAATAACCTAAACAAAGTGGTTAGGCATGCAATCACGTGTAAGAATAAAGTGTGGAAATAAAATAATAACACTCAATATTTTTAGATGGAAACATCCTAGGCCACAACTATGACCTAAGAGTAAAACCACGGGTCCACTGAAACACCTAGCTTCCTACTATGAAAATCAAATATTCAAGTACAAACTGGATCTTATGTTACCCTCCCTAGGATATTGCTCCAATGTACCTTACTTACGAGCCCCTATTCTATTTTCACAGTTTCTAATAATAGTGTGAATGGTTTCTAGACCAACGTTCCAATAAGCTTCTCACCAATCAGATACGTTCCCAAATTAACTGCAAAATGGTTAGCATAAAAACACAAGTTCCAGTGTGTGTTCTAGAACAGATTTAATAATGAATAATCCTAACTAGATGATTCAAAACATCATAATTATTTGATCTAAAAATTTAAGAACAAAAATAAAGAAGAATCTATAATAACATATGATCAAAATATCATAAAATAATTAGGCTTATTAATCAATCAAATATAACCACCAATATTTGATAGATTAACTAAATAAAGAAGCCTAAAGAATTATGATCTTATATTTGCAAAACCGGAGAGAGAAATTAAGAAGAATAAAATAATACTTTTGTGTGGTTGATTGAAATAATGAGCAATGAATTTTATTTATAGAAAAATTAAAACCCTTAATCCTATATATTGATAAATATCTTTTCTATTACAAATAGGATTAGTAATACTCATTAATTAAGAAGACTTATATAGGATTGATAAATATCTTTTCTATTACAATTAGGATTAGTAATACTCACTTATTAAGAATTCTTCTATTTAAAGAAGAGTTCTTTTAAAATAGAATCATTAATCATGAAGATTCCTATTTTAAAAAGAGCTCTTTTAAAGTATATTTTATGTTATCTTTTAGGCTAAAGATTTAAGCTATAATTTAGAGTATATCTTATCTAGTATTTTAGCATATATCTTATTCTCTATTTTATCTAAATATTTTAGCAACAAAAATAATTCTAGATTTATAAATATGTGCTATATATTAAATGCGTGAGTACAATCCTATATGTTATAGTTATAACAGATATACCTGAAATACGACTATCTAAAATTCTGACGTTTCTTCAACTTTGTTTGATAGAGTTGATAGCAAGCTTAAAAATAAGTTTATAGGTAAATATTTTTTTCACGTAAATAGCCAACACTTATAATCCTTACAAACTCCTCCTTTGGCATTTTTGTGTGGCAAAACCTCTCTCTCACTACATGACACTTATAAGAATAAGATAAAAATATAACGATATCCTAGACTCCATAGTGGAACTATCCTATGGTTAGGCAAATGCATCTTCGCTGCAACTTGAAAAGCTTGTAAGTAACTGAAATGTCATAGACAACTTGAAAGCCTCATTGTACATTAGTTCAGTTTACATAAAAATAAGCGAAATGTAAAGAATAATCATGTAGTATGCATTCATACCAATCAAGCTTAATTAAATATGTTATCCCCTATATGAATAACAAAATAAAAACATGGAAGTAAAATACATTATTCTCTTCCCCTTTTTGACATTCGAGAAGGACAAAGCATTAGACAAAGCAACAAAGCTAAACTCCTCCTAAAGATATAGCAATGTAAAAAAAGAGTAATGCATAAGTGCAATGTGCTTTAAACTCCCCCTAAGTTCTATGACTCTCTAACTTAAAAACCAATTAAAATGATATTAAATGAAAAGAAGATATCAATGAAAAATATATGATTTTTTTTAATTTTCATAAATAGTCACATAAGGTATATATTAAACTCATTTAATCATAAACGAGCACATAATCAATTGAGAACTTAACAGTTTTTAACTCAAGTCTTGATTATTTATTATATAAATAAGCAAATAGAGTAGAAGAGACACAAAAGCACACAAGCACATATAATGACATGTTGGCATTTATTTAAAAGCAATATAAATGTTTAAACTCCACAAATATTCCAATCAAGTCACTTATGATCAATCAAAAAAGGCTCAAAAGAAAAATATATCACCTATCATGTAAAATTATAATTGAGTCTCCAATCTCACAAAATAAAAAATATATATACTAAAAGAGGACTAATTTTTTTATTATTTTATATATGAGGTAAATGATATTTTTTTAACCTCTATTGGCTCTTTCTGTTTGTGCATTCAATGTATAAGATTTATAAGGAGTCACTTTTTGCATAATATTTCCTTCTTCTTCTTCTTTGCACGAGCCATACACATAGCATAATGAATTTCACAATAGTTGTGGGGTATCCCTCTCCATTCACTATCGTAGCTTCACACATCACAATAGGTAACTCTCTCAATACTAGGTGCCTCCATACAGTAAAATTTTAAAAAAGCAAGAATTAAAACTCAACACAATTTTACAATCAAGATTAGTTGAAGTCCTAAAGTCTTTTAAGAAAATTCATAAACTTCAAGCACAACATATATGTGTATTCGTGAGTTTGTGAATAAGTTCATATCAACATCGATCATCACATGTACAAGAAAATGTGTGGGTGCATAAGCCAAAATTGTAGAATAATTTATACAATAAATATCAAAATTAGTTAAGTCATTAAAAATAAGATTATATGTCTGTAAGTGTTGAATAAGTCCAATACCATGTTCGCCAGATTAGGATTCTATTACTTCTTTTTCAAGTTTAAATAATAAATAAAATAAAGATAGCTCACCTAGGGTCATTTAAGTACTCTAAAAAAAATAGCTAGATGTAGGAATAAAAGATGGTCAAGTGACCAAGAAAAAACAACATTTACTAACCCACATTTTCTTGCATTTTGGTTTCTCTATATCATTGGGTTGGGACTCAATAAAGTTAGGTTTCGTAGGCGTGCTCTTGGACTTAGTTGTACTTTTCTCATTCATCCCAAATGAAGATGCAATATGCATAGTAGGATGATGATAATGAGTCATAGCATTAAAAGTACTAAATTTTACTTGCCTGTTTAAACATAAGACTTTATGCTTCCTAGTAGAATTTTTGAACATATTATTATAATTTCCATTCATCCTTGAATATAATGTAGCATGCATAGATGGATGATGTTTAGGGGTGCTATTATGTGAAACATGAAAAAAATGATTAAGTTCAAGATCATTCCTCAAAAATCTAAATTTTGGTCTTATATGACCTTTCCTACCACAATGATGATAGACAAGCACAAACTTAACAACTTTTTCTACCATAGGTGCAATAGTTCTTTGTGCATAAGTAGTAATAGTAGGAGTAGAGTTTAAGGGCCTTACAAATGTGGTATTTGATGTTGAAGGTGTGGAACTCTCATTCTTATAACCAAAGTCATGTGTATCACCATGTGACTTACCAATGCTCAATATTGTATCTAAGTGTTGAACTCCACTGGTAAGTCTCTCCACTACTTCACATGATTCTTTGAGCTCTTGCACTAGTTTTTTATTATCTTCAACAAGCTTATTATTTTCTTCTTTCAAACCTACAAGACTCAAATTTAAAACATTATTTTGTTCTTGCAAAATACTATTCGCTTATTTTAATTTCAGGTCTTTAATGGCTTCTAGAAACTCAATTTTATTAGTTTTATCTCATTTTGAGTAGATTTTGACACTTGATATGGTTTGAAAATTGGAATTTTAATTTTTTTTATTTTTAGTTTTACTATAACTTACAAAATATTGTATGAAGATATGAAAACGGGTTTTAGAAAGATAGAAATGGGGATGATAGATCTTCAAAGAGGAGAGAGAGATATATATGAACAAGGTTTCAAGAAAAGAACTTGGTTTTGAATGAAGAGGAAATTAGCTGTTATAGCCAAAGTTTTACTGTGTAGAGATGTTGGTACTATTGGTGAATAGTACCTTATATGTCGCTTTTTACTGTTTGTAGATGCTTCTTCTATTTGTAAACAATATCTTGTCAACTGCTTTTACTATTGTTGTTTTGTCTTTTTCTACTAACGCTTACAATAGTATGTCGACATTATTTTTATAGTTATAATATACTATATTTTTACATTTATAAATGAGCTTACGACCCTGTAATATAAGTTTTACAATATATGAGTTGTGAGCCCTGTAATAATACAAGCCGTTTTTCATCTGGGTCATTTTACAAATATAATAATATTACCCAATGTGCTATTACATATGGGTTTTAAATTGGAGAGAAAATCCCCAAACAACCATCTTCATTATCAGTTCCCAAATCGACGATAGGTTTTGACTCATCTAATGTAGAGTGGTTAGAAGATTGAATGGAAGATTCCATTTTACTTTGTTAGAGTTGTTGCATGGTTTCCAAGTAGTCTTCTTCGATCTTGGCTGCGGCAAGTAATGCATTGGCATGAGCCTTTGTTGGTATATCCTTTTATCTAAAGTCTAGTTTATATGTAAAATCTATTGTATGTTTCTTTCTGTTCTAGAAAGTACTTGGTATGTCTAAACAAATTTTGTTTTCAAAAAAATTAAGTTTAGAAATTTGTTGTTTTATAAAATCAGTTTGTAATTCTTTTTCAATTTTATGAAATTGAATTTCTTGTTTTAAATACAAAATATCAATTTCTTTACTTTTATCAAATATGAAATATCAATATTATGAATATAGTATATTCATATGAAAAATTGGTCTCAAATCTTCAAATTCACACAATTTAATTCCTAATATTTCTAAATTTAATAAATTTTAAAATTTGAATTTATGTCAAATTGATTTAAGAAGTTATAGCTAATAATCATATAGGTATGAAACCAATTTATATTTTTTAAAATAAAATAATGGATAAATGAATTTAAAATTCAAGTTTCATCATGGTTAAATATAACAAAACTTGAAATTTTATACTAAATATTTCAAATTTAGAAATGTCATGGATTATATTATATGAATTAGATATTATGGACTATATTATATGATATTAAATAGGTTAACCATAAGGTAGATATATAAGCCTATAATGTAATATAATATATAAGAATGTTTTATAGGGTCCTCTAAATTATATTATTTGTATAATTTGGTTTTTTAGATTAAAATAGTATTATTTAGTTCTTTAGTTTAAAAAATAGATTAATTAAGGATAAAGTATGTTATTTTAAATTTTTATATTAAATATAACTTTTTTTCGTAAGTGATTAAAAAGTTATTAAAACAAAATTTTTAAACATCGATAACATGACAATTAATATAATAAAATTCACATAATACTTGTTTTAATATTGTATAATTTTTACTATTTTATTCTAATTTATTATTATTATTTATTATAAAAAAACTAGAATATATTATTGTTGATTTTTTTTCTTGAATATTTTTATAATAAATTTAACATTTACCTCGTTAAAGATTCATGTTTTAATTACGTTTTAATCACTTACCAAAAAAATAATATTTTAAAAAAACTTCATTAAAATAATATATGTTATCCTTAATTAAGCTATTTTTTTAAAATAATATAATTTATAACTTAAGAAATCAAACTTAATGAAAAAAATGAATTTTTCATTCATTTATTCCAAATCACATTTTGGTTACTTTTTTTTTCTTTTTTCTATAAATGGTTTTGCACCCAATTAAATTTAATGACATAGCAACCAAGATGTAATAATAAAAATAATATTATATTTTCAAATTTAACATAAAAGTGGAATTAATAATAAAATCAATGAATTAGACTAATTTATAAAAATATAAAATTGAGACTAAATTTTAAGAAATTAATATTTATGGATTATTGACTTGGATTAAATTATTATTGTCTCGTTTTTTAATAAATCATCTTATCATTATATACAAATATTCTATTTCTTGAATAAAGTAAGTAATTTTTTAATTATGTTAAGTATACTAAAAATTATTATTTTTTATTTTTTTTGTAAGAAATTGCAAAAATATTTTAATTTTTACATGAATTTAACAAATTAGTTAATTAAGTTTTTAATCAATAAGTATTAGGAGAAAATTTTATAAAATGTAGAATAATAGAATATTTTAAAAATAAATTAACTGTGAGAGATATGAGTGATGAAAGAATTTAATAAATTTAGAGTAATTTTTAAGAAAATTATTTAATTTAAATTTACATAATTTTTTTATATTTTTACGTATTTCTTGATATAATATATTATTTTTTAATCATAATAAACATGGTAAATAAGTAAATATTTTTTTATTTTATTATTATTTTTAAAAGATATTTCATAATTTGACAACGTAAAAAAAGTACTGTAATAGATAATGAATTGAAAAGTTAAGAATATTATTGAATAGAACTATTTGTAAAAACATATTTAACATAATGTTATTAAAAATAATTTTTCATAAAGAAAAGACATACCTCCGGGCAGGAGAGATTTTTTTTTTTTCAATCCTAAAGTACCACTTCCTCTTTTTCCCTATGTAATTGAGATGCAACAATCAAAAACATTTGATGATACAATCATATAAGGGACCAGTACTACATAAAAAGATTAAATTTCTCCGCGTTATCTATTTCTCCTCCCAGAATTCGTTTAGGAACAAAAATTGGTTCCTTACTGATGAGTGCTCAAAAAGCACTAAAATAACCATGATTTTATACACATTAATTGATTAAAAATATATATATTTATATGTTTTATCATATATTTATATAAATTAGTCTTTTTCGGAATCACGGGTATTTTTATTGCTTTTCGCGATTTTTCGCTAAAAACGCAATGTAAAGACTCAGAAGAATACTTGAAGAATACATCACAAATATATTAATAAATAAGTGAAAAGGTCAACAAACATGGAAAAATTGGACAAAATGGGTCGAAAAGGTCAAAAATGTCAAAAGATTTGAAATCACTACACAGAAATTTTGCTACTGCGCCTGGGCGCAATACTACTGCAAGATAAGCTGCCGACACCTCCTTCATACACATGGCACTGCTTCACACGCGCTAAGACCGGCACAGAAGCCGCCCAGCCGCGCGCCCAACGTTGCCACCCCATTTTTCACGGCTTGTCACAGTGACGCCACGCTGACGTCATTGATGACCTCAGCATGTCCATTACACGTTTTTTAATTTTTTAATATTTTTTTTAACATTATTTTACTCATTTTTTCTCTCCATCCTCACCTATAAATACCTCCTTCCATTCACTTCAAAGCACACCTCAAAACCACCCTTCTCTTTCTTTCTTTCTTTCTCTCATTTCTTATTTTTTGTGTTTTTCTTAGTTTCTTTCTTAGTTTCTAAGCTTTTCTTAGTTTTTCTCTTAGTTTTTAGTTCAATTCTCTTAGGTTTAGAGTTCTTCCCTTTTTAGGGAAGAACTAGTTATGTTTTTGTAATATTTTAGCTTTTTGATTCAATAAATGGGAGTGCAAATTTCGCTTGGAGTTTTTCTAGCAAAGGAATGGCGTCAAGTACCAGAAGGATTTTATTTTCTTTGCGCTATTTTTTTATGCTTTATTCTTACATGTTATATTTAATTTGTCCGTAATTAAATTTAACCGTGCTAGCTATTTGTAAACATGATATAATAATAACGTTGTTATGCTTTTGCGAATATTAAATAGGTAAAAATCTCTAAAATGAATTGATTTTATTTTTATTCAAGATTTTATATTAAGGATGTTGTAGAGAAATATATTATTTTTCATTACAAACTTAAACCCGAAAATTAGATTTTAAGGTTTACTTATCCTGCCTAATTCTAGAGTAGTGCTTTTTATTTGTTTGGTACAATCGCCTTAGTTAGAGTGAAGCTCTATTTCAAAAGTTTTTATAAGAATTATTATGTGAAAATGTATTGACAACATGTTTTCAATAGTGGTTTTAAAACTTGAAAGTTAGTACTTGATAACTAAATTCTTAAGTTTAATTTGGACACCTTGAATAAAGTTTAAATCGTCTAACCTCACCAAAGGTGTCATTTAAATGGTTCATTTTCAATCTCTTAGAAAAAGGAATTAATTTAATTAACCAAATTGGGCTTATCAACCCCACCCATAAAGTGTTAATTGATTTGTTTAGTTAACAAAGAATATCTAACCCCACCAAAGGTGGTATTCATACAAAAAAAGAGAATCAATAAAATATCAATTTATATCTTTAATAACCTAGATAATATGAAAGCAAGCATAATTAATTTAGTTATTATATCCATAAATACTCCACTAATATAAATGATAAAATTTGCATGAATATTTATTGAATCTGTATTTATATTTATTTTTAGATAAATATTTATTGAATTTGTATCTATGTTTATTTTTAGATTATATTTAATTAATCTGTATATATGTTTATTTTAGGATATTAGATTAGGATCACAAAAACCAAACTATCGTGACAGGATGTTTAGGATTTAATTTCGTTTTTAAAAGTTTGAATAATAAATTAAAAACCACATACATTCCTTCCTTAGATCGACCTTGGGAGTATACTTATCATTTTCTACGAAATGATTCGTGCACTTGCGAGAGTTTTACAAATATTAAAACCAAAGTATTTGCGAGAATCGACGATGTCGGTTTTCGCTCATCACTTACATAAAGAGCAATAACACTGCTACAAAATCGGGCATTAAAATCAGTTTAACGCGTGAACCAATTTTAAATATAAAGTTGGTTTAACCCATGAAACGACTTTAAATATATATTTTTTTACATATTTGACTCATTTTTTATTCTATTAATAACCTATATTCGATCACATATAATAGGAAAAAACCAAAATATGTTTAACAAAGTTTAAATAATAATACAAATAATTGAAAAATTAAATATAATTAATTACTTGATAATTAAATTCATTACAAAAAAATAATTTATATACAATATATATATTTAACTTAAATTACAAATAAAATGATGTCGTCAAAGTATCATGGATTTTGTGATATTCTCACTTTATTTTAAGGAGAGCAAGCGTGGTTGGCTTAAAATCACAAGCATAGTGACAAGAAAATTGGGCAAAAAATAGTTGGTCCATATAACAATTCATTCCCCTAAATGCATAAGCACGTAAACATCCATAAAACAAGCAGTCTAAACTTCAGACATAGGAATGGAGAAATTAAAGCATTATAAATATTACCATGGTGTTGTCCTATGTTATTTAAGATCATCATATTCTTCTCCAAATGCTATAATTTGAACAAAGTGTTCTGGCCATTCTTCTTGTAAATCATCAAAAATATGCATATTATAGCCCCACTTGTTCCAACAAAATAAATATATTTAATTAAATTCAAAATAAGAATGTAATATCATGAATTCAGAAAAAATAACTTATATATGTTAAAAGATTAGTAAAAGAGATTATCACATCGATACCTAAGTGATATAATAATAACTTTATCCTTTCAAAATCATATTAGCACTATATTAATCTTTTGTCTATAAATATGAAGCTATCTGGAATCAAGCTGGTATTTTTAATGATATAATGAGCTCTAAATATGAAGTCAAGTATAACTTTATTTGTTACTTTGGTTAGTTGGGCAAAAAAAAGTTGTTCCATAAGTTTATGGGCACCAAAACTTAGCCAACCTAAGTAACAAATCAGAGTTACACTTGACTTCATATTTAGAGCTCATTATAGCATTAAAAATACCAGCTTGATTCCAAATAGCTTCATATTTATAGACAAAAGATTAATATAGTGCTAATATGATTTTGAAGGGATAAAGTTATTATTATATCACTTGGGTGTCGATGTAGTAATCTCTTCTACTAATCTTTTAACATATATAAGTTATTTTTTGTGAATTCATGATATTACACTAGAATGATGATTCTTGGTGGTTTTCGTGTACTTGGCTAGCCAGTGACTACTATGATGTTGTCATAAGGGAACTAGGTAAGAGAGATGATGTGAAGTTTAGGCAAAAAAATAGGCCCATAAAACAATTCATTCTCCTAAATATACGAGCACATAAACATTCATCAAACAAGGGACTTCAGACACAAGAATAGAGAAATTAAAGCATTATAAAAATTACCATTATGTTGTCATATTCTATTCAAGATCATCAAAATCTTCTCCTGATTCTTCTCGTGATGATATAATTTGAATCATGTGTTCTGCCCATTCCTCTCGTAAATCATCAAAAATTTGTGGATCATAGCCTGTCTTTTTCCAAGAAAAGAACTACATGTATTTAAATTCAAAATAAGAATGTAATTTCATGAATTCATAAAAAATAACTCATATATGTTAAAATGTATATTGGTAAAAGAGATTACCACATATTCAATTGGAATTTTGATATTTGTGATGATTTCGCTCATAAACTTCATGACATAGTAACCACACATGACTCCATCATTTTGTTGTGGAACCTATAAAAAACAAGTGTACAAGATTTTTCATATTCGAACATGTATCTTTATTATTCAATAGTAAAATTAATAAAATTATTAACATTCGCTTGTACATACCATAACTTTGTGCCATATAAGCTTATGAGATTTTTTAAGGGCAACGCCCCTAAAATTGTTCCACAGCTTCTATGCCCTATCAAAGTTTAAAACGGTTAGTTTTTTATTAAATATTACAAAGAACAATAGAAGAAAAATAGCTAGTTGTAACTCTTATATTTCAACAACTAATTTTGTATCTTTGCTCAGTTCTATGGAAGTTAAGTCACAGTACCAAACATGATTGCCATACAGATCAAGGATTACCAACATCTAATGATCTTGGCCTTGTTCAAACCTTAGTGGCCAAGGGATTATCAACTTTTGATTTCTGTTAAGCATTAATACTCTATCACATAATTGTTTAGCTCTGATGCTAACATCATTCTCTTGATATTGATTGACAAATGAAGAATCATAGAACATTGCTAAATGTGACGAATGATTATGTTGAAGTTGATAATAACATGTCCTATATAAAAGAAATATATATATAAATAATTAGATAATATAAAATTTAATTATATATATTCTACATAAATGAAAGTTATTTACTGATTGAGGACTCACCTTGTCCACACTTGAATTATACTTAAATCGACAATTTGATATTCAAATAGCTACAATATGCACTCAATCGATATATATGCTTGGCCAATGTCTACAACAGAAATTTGTAAAGGAAGTGGCAAAATCCATCCATCATTTATGCTAGATGCCCTCGCAACAATAGTCATCAAAGCGCCAAGATTTTTGCTGAAGTTGAAAGCATAATCATAATTATACTTTTTCCAAGGCTTCCTCTCGAATGACTTAGTGCACGATGATTGGCCACTAGATATAGATTTACCATGAGATACTTTCTTCGTATCTCTTAAATGTGCCGCATTTACTAGTTCTGATATAATAGACTAAAGAAGAAGTATTATGTATGTTAGTAACAACAAAAGAATAATAAAATAATAGTAGTAAAAAAATGTTATCTTTTAAGTAAAAAAATAGTACCACGTCAAAATTTATCATAACTTGAATCGATGACCAAGCCACATATTGTCCAACCGCCTCTTGGATTGTGGTAGCATCAGAAGGCACAGGTAGTGGACAATCATGGACCAATGATTGATCAATTACTATTCTCCAATGATTTGGCAAATATTGATTATGAATCATCCGATCATCACTCAATTGTTGTACCATTCTAATAGCAACAAAGTTCGTTGATGAACGATGTTTCAACAAACATTTCATATTCTATAAAATATTTAAGCGTTATATATAATAAAAAATAAAAATAATAGATTATCTACATAAACTTAAAATCTTACCACAAATGATTCATCAAATAGAGGAGGACTCCCATGTGAGGTAGCTATTGGAAGTATATTCTCATCAAAACGTTCATAATGTTGTGATTGATGGTAACAATGCACAGATTGCATTGGAGAAAATGAACCACTACCTGATTGCATCTGCATTCCTGGTATAAAGGGATGACCAATAGGATGACTATATTCCTTATAGGATATAGGTTAGGCGACATGAGATTGCATGGGTGGCATAACTGGTATGGATGGTGGCATGCTTGACATAGATGGTTGCATGCCTGGCCAATATGGCATGCCCTAATTGTAGTATGATGTCATGCCTAACATGTGTTGTGATTGATATTCTTTTAAAGTGGCAATCTCACTTAACATTGAGGCCTTAAAAGAGTTGAGTTCTTCTTCAATTTTATTGTACTTCTCCTTACTGACCATCTGAGGCTTTTGTTTTGGAATGTTAAAATACTCCATATAACCATCATATTTTCTTCCTCCCCTAACATGAACAAGATTCTCACGTCTGAATGCATAATATATAGTATCTCTCCCTAGCTGTTCGATTATTTCACCCCTGGATATTTGTTCTTGAATAGTTCTCTACAAATAATAAAGCAAACAAACATATCATACATTATTACATCAATTAACAAAAATCATAAGGAATTTTGATCAAGTTAAATTACTAACCAATTTATTTAGTTGTTCTTCTCCTCGCTTAGTCATTGGTCTTGACTTCTTCATTTTGGGAGTCTTTGTTTTTATGTACAATTCAGATCGGGTAATCGGTCTACCCAATTCAGCTTCCTACATAAATTAAATAAATTTATTAACTATGACATCATATTATTATTATTTATTTGTTTGTTTGTATCTATATATTGTATTTTTATTATCTAGACCGTTTAGTTGAACAAGTATAAATGAGGAACAATAACATACCTAGGGAAATCAATATGAAGGAGTATGTAAGGCCAATCATCAACACGAAACTCTGAATTGAAAAATATTCACTGTTCCATACCACCCTTGTTCTATAGGTTGCCTAATGAAGACTCTTTGTCTTTCATTAGAGACTTTTACTCAATACTCCAAACTTTTCCTCTCAATGTACTTAATGAGGATCAGCTTAGAATAAGGTGTTTTCCCTACACTTTAAAAGATAGGGCCAAGGATTGGCTAATGTCTCTCTCTCTCTAGGTTCATTGATGACTTGAGAGGAAGTTGATGCACAAATTTTTTATTTTATAAATAATTTGCAGGTGCACAATAACTTTGTAAAAATCAATAAGTATACTTCCCAAGTTGATCTAAAGAAGAACTACGTGGTTTTTAAATAATTCAACAAAATTCTTAAAAAATAATATAAACTTAAACATCCTATAACAATTGTTTGAGTTTTAAAAATTCTATTCTAATGATAAAAATAATAAAAGATAAATGATAGGATTGGTTTATAGAAATTACAGGCAAACATGCATTTAATTAATCAATGGGATTTTAGCTAGTTGATTGTGTTTAGTAGAATTGATTAGGTTAATGGAATATAAACCAAGATTATTAATTCCTTCTTATGTGTATAAATAATACTTTTGATCGGGTTATTATTATTTATTAATTAAATCACTTAATAACTTCAGTCAGGTCGTCATTTAATTTGATTAAATTATACTTATTTTCTAAGAAATTAACAAATTATTTAACTTGACTTCTTTGGTCAGGTCAATAATTTAAACTCCTTTTTAAGCTTATTTAAATTAGATTTTAGACTTGTGTATCTTAAAACTAACTTTTAAATTTTAAATCTGTTACGAAAAATGCATTCTCAAGATATTTTTCAATAATAAATCTACTAAAAATTATTGAAATAAAATATAATTCTAAATTATATCTAGATTCATTTATCTAAAATCTTATTTTAGTATTTTAAATTTATTATGAAAAATATATCATCAATATATTTTTCAATAATAAACTTTGGAAAAAACCTTGAATAGAAAATAATCTATTTTTAAGAATTATTAAAAATATTCACACAAATAATTTACACGAGCATATCAACATAATTAAAATCTCATTATCACAATCAGTCAGACATGTTAAAAATAATAAATGATCAATAAATTATTTATAATATATTTAAGAAATAAAAAATTGTTTAATGAAAAGAAATAAGAATAGAGATTAGAGATTAGATTTATACTTAAAAGATAGATGGACAGATGTGCCCTGCTCTACAAAATAGGTATTTACCTTCACAATACCCCCTAGATTTCAGTAATGATTTCATATTGCCTGATCTAGAATAACTCCCTTTATTACCTTTTATTTTTGATAACCTAATCTAAATTATTTAAAAACTAAATATAAAATATAAAACTTGTTTAGCTCTTAAAATTGAGAGAAGAACTAAAGTAAAAACTAAACACAAGCTAAGAGAAAACTAAGAAATGCTCATCAATTGTGGGGTGATTTGAAAATAGGGCAAAGCCACCTATTTATACATGAAGGAGTTGAAATAAAATGGAGGAAAAAGTGGATCATGAGTGAGATTTCAACAAGCGCCATGGCACACCTTTATCACCGTTGTGGCATACAATGATTCTATACATGTTCAATTATGATTCGATAAGGCCATACTGCAGCACAGATTTTACACCGAAATGGCCTATGTGAAATTGCATTTCTCTAACTTATTTTTGTTTCACCCCTTACAAGCTTGGTTAGAACATATGTAAGGCTTACATACGTTATTCATTTATTCTTCTTGGCTAGAGTTGAGTGCTTTCAGGTACAATTCTTAAGTGTTTATCAATTAAATCATTTTGAGGCCAAAAATATTTGAAAACAACAAAATATACTCGTAATTCTGAAAACATAAATTACTAAAATAATGATAAAATTATGCAAATACAAATCTATTTTTGACATTAAAGTGCACCTCAAACAAGTTTCACGAAATCCTCACAACAAACCAACCCTAGAGAATAACTTAAATGCTTTAATTCAAGTAAGTAAGGACAACCAATCCAAAAATAATCAAAGGTTGGATTCTTTGAAAACATCGGTGAAAAGGGTAGAGATACAAATTGAGCAACTATTTGAACATTTATAGAAGTAAGGAAAAGAGCATTTGCCTTGTCAAAATAAAAAAGTGTACTCAATGACATGAGGACATTGAGTTTGTTAAAAATGGAAGCCCCCCAAGAAACCTTTTACTAAAATGATAAAATAAATCCTGGATGAGAGGTAACTCATTAATCTTTTTGTTTTGTTTTTATTTATTTATTATTTTTATTTAATAGTTATAATTATTTTTATTATTTTTATTTTATTATAATTATTTAGCACTTAGATTTTATTTATTACTTAGTATTATATTAGTTATAACATTAATTTATTAAAAAACGTACTGAGTTGTAACATGGCCTTTTTCTAACCGCAACATGAGGTATATGGGATGAAACTAAGGAGTAAAGAAGAAACTTTACATCGTGGCATGAACTTTTGTGCACTGCCACCCCATGGTGTGTGAACATTTTCCTTGGATGAATTCAAGTTCGTGTCGTGGCATGAATAAACCCACATCGCCTACCGTGATCCAAATTTTCACTAAAACCACCAATCTTACTCATTTCACACCATTTTCTCTCACATTTTCTTTTCTTCTTCAATACAACCCTAACTTTATCACCCCTTAAACAATCAAATCCACTAAAAATCAAACTTTTTCCTAAAATCCTTCCTATATATTCAAAAACATTTCCATCCTAATTGTTTTCTATCCATTCCTTGAGAGAGTTTTTCAAATCTCTATCTAAGTTCTTCAAGGGTTCATCTTCTGAATAGGGTATTCTTCAATTTTCATTTTCTTCATAGTAGCATAAGTATCTGACCAAAAATATTTTAAAATAATTCTTAGATTTTTTTTATTTTTGTAAATATCTAAAAAAATTGGATTAAAGAGTAGCAAACCCTAAATTGGTCAAAGAGAGGATGAAGGGAAATTTTTGCAATAGTTTATAGAATTGTGTTTTTTAAATTTCAAGAATTTCTATAAGAACCTTAATTTTTAGGAACTTGATTCAATGGCTCCTAAAAGAAACATAAGTTATATAGGAAAGAAAAAGGAGGTCCCCATAGAATATATTAGAGGAAAATTTGATAGTTTTGCGACTAAACTTAGATTTGATAAGGTTGCTAAAATTAATAAAAAATTTACTATAGAAAGGGGAATGAAATTTCAAATTAGATAGGATAGTCATTTTGAGAGGATTATGGACATAATAGAAGTACTTGGATGGATAAGGTACATTATGAACCCAAAAGCCAATGTTGAGTCCATTGTTCGGGATATCTATGCTAATGTTCCGAATGGTATTGATAATATGGTAATCGTTCGAGGTGTAAGAGTACTATTTGTCCCATTAGATATAAATTATTATTATGGTTAAATGGATGTAGGCAAAGGCAAGTATGAAAATTATTTGAACAATGTGGACTATTTAGAGATAATAGAAACCGTAGTTGTATAAGGGGCTCACTAGGAATATCCTAGTAGGAAACACAAGGGTTTTGAAGCCAAATATTTAACTAAGGTTTACCACATTTGGAAATATGTTTTCTATCCTTGACTCATGCCCATCACACATTATAGTGTTGTGGACAATGGGTATATTACTCTTTACAATAACATCCACATTTAACATGGATATTAGAGCAATAATTATCCAATAGATAAGATTATTTGCAAAAAATCACCATTTGAGTTATTTTTTCCCCAAATTATTACCACTTTGTGTCCAAAAAGTAGGGGTGAACTATCCCAAGGGTTAGGTTTATTACAACGAGGTGAATTATTGACTCCAACATACATGTGTGAGCTCACCTTACGTACTAAAGGCATCCAAAGGAACAAAAGGTTAGCTTTTTCTTCAAAAAATGTCTATGAAAATGAAATTCATCATTTAATAGAAGAGGTTACTTATATAAAAAATTACGTCCAAGAATACACTACCCAACATGTTGAGTATACAAGCGTGCAACATTGCATTCAAGGTGAATGTGTACATAATACCCTAAGATGCAACGATTGACTCTCTCTTGTCTCATAGGTGATTCTAGGCATTTAAGATAACCCAAGAATCTTGGTTATGAATTCGTTTTTAGACCACCCGAGCACCTATATGATTGTGACCAAAAACTGGATAATAGGGAAAATTGAGCTCCAATTTTGCTTCGGATTATTTTTATTTATTTTTATATGTTTTGAATATTTATTTTTATATGTTTTGAACTTTTAGTTTAGTTATTTTATTTCTGATTTTTATTTGTTTTATGTTATTTTATATTTAATGAAAATTTTAATTTTATTTTATTTCATAGAAAAAGTATTTACATGTAAATTTGTTTTTAGGTCTGCTATCAAGTCTATCAAGAAAAGCCCAACAAATACTCGAGTTTCAAATAATCGTATTTCAGGTATATCTTTTATAACTGCGACACATAAGATTCCCTTTATACATTTAATAATACATGTTCATAAATCTAAAATTATTTTTTGTGCTTAAATATTTTTATATATTTTAATATTTTTAAGATGTGATTTAAAAGTATTTTTTTAATTAAATTTTTAAATAGACCTTGAATAATGAATCCCAAATATTTTAACCCTAATAGCATTAGGTTATCATTATCTATATATATATATATACATAGGGTTAGGGTTAATTGGTGTGCAAAAAACAATTCTGGTGATCGAAAGAAAAACTGCGGAATGGAGTTAATATATACATATATGAATTTCGGTCAACTTTTCTAAGGTGAATTGATGCATCATAGCCCCAACAAAATATTCATAGAAAAGGAAGGTTAATTAGTATATATATATAAGAATGGGTGGTGCTAGAAGTTGCAAAAAAAAAAGCTGAAAATTATTCTCTATGCAATTGACATTTGACAAGTAAAAGGTAAGGTAATATTTCTATAGGCAATGTTTATATTCATGCAGAGGAAATAATTCTTAAAAAAAATTGATTAATATATTATAATAAAGTTTATTACTTACTTATTTTAGTTTTATATTTATTTATTCGAGTAGTTTTTTTTATTAAGATCTTATATATTTAAATCTAATAATTATATAAATGATCATGATTATTTAGATTTAATTATTAAATTTTAAAAGAGTTATTTTTATTGAATTTGGGCTTAATCTTTTTTATTTAGAATTTCCTAGTTGATTAAATTTAAGTGACATATATTTTGAATAATTTAATTAGGATTATTCATTGTTAAATCCATTCTATAACACATACGGGCACTTGTGTTTATTTTTGTGCTAACCTTTTTGCAGTTCATTTGTGAACGATCTGATTTATGGAGAGCTTATTGGAACGTTGGTCTGAAAACCGCTCACGCTAACATTGAAAACTGTGAAAACAGAGCAAGGGCTCGTAAGTAAAGTACATTGGGGCAGTATCCTAGGGAGGGTAATATAAGACCGAGTTTGTACTTGAACATTTGATTTTCATAGTGGAAAGTTAGGTGGTCCAGTGGACCGGTGGTTTTCCTCTTAGATCATGGTTGTGACCAAGGTTGTTTCCACCTAAAAATATTGTGTTATTAATTTATTTCCGCATTTTATTCATACATGCGATTGCATGTCTAACCGCTTTGTTTAGGTTATTAAGTTATAAATTGATAAAAATTAAAAATAACCTATTCACCCCCCTCTAGGTTAATCAGGTCCATATTTTATAAACTTTCAATTGGTATCAGAGCCGACAATAGACACACTTAGTGATATTGATCCTTAGGGACACACACTTACTTATGGACCAAATGAAAAAAGGTGGATCATCTATCAGACCCCACTCTTTTATGGGTTTAATTACCTTTACTGGAAGGCTTGCATGCAAGCCTTTCTCAGACAAGATGAAAAAGTCTAGGATGCTATTCTTGATGGTTGGGAACCATTTTTGGTAACGAAAGATGGTGTAACAATCATAAAGTCAAGAAGAGACTGGACCACTAAAGAATGCACCTTTAGTGGGGCAAACCAAAAAGGTCTAAGCTCAATATTTGCTACAGTGTCAATGGATGAGTTCTGTCACATCTCCGACTATGAGACTGCTAAAGATGCATGGAATGCACTTCCTCTTGCTCATGAGGTAACCTCCCAAATGAAACAAACAAAATTGAGATTACTAACATCTCAGTTTGATTCCATTAAAATGAGCAACATGGAAACTTTTGGTCAGTTCTATGCTCGCTTCTGTGATATCACTAATACTTGTTCTAACCTTGGTGAGAAAATTCCACAACCTATACAAGTATGTAAACTCCTAAGCTCTTTAACAGCAAACTACAAGATGAAAGTTACAGTGATAGAGGAAAGCAAGAATGTAGACATACTAAAAATTGATAAACTTGTCAAGTCAATCCAAACTTATGAGCTTTCTCTTGATCCATCCAAGAAAAATAAGGATGTGGCATTCAAAATCTTCAAAAAGGACATCTTTGATAGTGATGATGATATGAATGATGAGTCACTAATCTTGTTAGCACAAAAATTTAAGAAGTTCATGAAGAAGAAGGGTCAACAGAATAATCATTCCAAGAAGGGAAAATCCAATCGTTCGAATGACTGAAAGTTAAGGAAAATCAAGCCTCCTAGCCTTGATGGTATGAAAAGTAAGCCCACTAGTCCTCAATGCTTTACTTGTGGGGGATTTGGTCATATTTTTGCAGATTGTGATAACAATAAAAAGAAATTTGGAAAAGCCTTTAATACTACACTCAGTGACATAGAAAGTGAGTAGGACAATGCTAGTAACTTAGAGGATGATGACACTAATTATTGTGCCTTCATCACAATTTCCAAAGCACACTACAATGACTCTGACCTTAGCTTGGATGAAGAAAATGAGGAAGTAAAATCTTCTCTCTTACAGTCTAAGTTTAATGTATCGAATTATGAGGAACTATTCATGGATTATCTAGGTTCTAGGAAAGAGAGAGATAAATTGCTTGTGGAAGTAACTAAACTTAATGATATCATCAATGTTCACAAAACAAATTCCTCTAGCCTAAATAAAGATAAAAAGGAATTGTCTGATCATATTAATGCCTTGAATATGAGACTTGTAGAAACCACTGGGGAAAACAAAAATCTTAGGCAAGAACTTAGTATTGCTAAAGAAAAGATGAGGAATTTGACCATTGGTGCTAAAAAATTAACCAAAGTCCTAGACTATGGAAAGCCACATGCAGATAAGAGAGGAAAGGTCTTGGATACATAGATGAATAGTCAACACCTTCATCATCCAAAACTCAATTTGTAAAACCCACTATTGCTTAGGCAGGGAAGGTAGTTTCTACACCTTATCATTCTAGGAAAATTCAGTTTGTTCCCATCTATCATCATTGTGGTAGGAAAGGACATATTAGACCTAAGTGTAGATTTCTTTATACTTATGATTCTATCATGAGTAAAAATGTTTCTAAGACACATCAAAAAATTTCAAAACATAAAGTTTTTACTACAAGAACTACACAAAAAGAGGAACATAAGAAACCAGTAACTCAAATTTCCAAAATTAAAAGAGGATGGGTTAAGAAATCTGAGTTGCACTACTTTGTGGCCCATATAGCGTTTAAAGCTAAATCAAATATTGCTTGGTATTTTGATAGTGGATGCTCGAGACACATGACGGGGAATCGTTCTTTGTTTAAAACCTTTAAGGAATACAATGAAGGGACAATTACCTTTGGTGATTGTCAAATATCTAAAATTATTGGAAAATGCACTGTTCAAATAGAGGGTATCCCCAAACTTGATGAAGTTTTATATGTGGAAGGACTTAAGGAAAACTTGATTAGCATAACTCAAATATGTGACAGTGATTTTAATGTGCAATTTACAAACAATCACTGTATTGTAACAGATTAAAAGGGTGAATGTATGATTAAAGGAATTAGATAATATAACAATTGTTATTGTATTGATACATCACCCACAGTCACATGTAACCTAGCTAGCAATGACTCAACTACCTTATGGCATGAAAAGCTAGGTCATATGAATTTTAAAGATCTGGTTAGATTAAGTAAAACTGAGATTGTGCGTGGTTTACCTATTCTCTCAAAAATTGAAACACCTATATGTGGACCATGTCAATTGGGTAAACAAACTAGGATTTCTCATAAGAAGATCAAGAGTATAAATAGAAATAGAGTATTGGAATTAATATATATTAACCTTATGGGTCCTATGAGAAGAGAAAGTATTGGAGGTAAGAAATATATCATAGTTGTAGTAGATGACTTTTCTTGCTACATGTGGGTAGACTTTCTTAGAGACAAGTCAAATTCTTTTGAGTTCTTCATCTCATATTGTACAAGAATACAGGTTGAAGCATGTGACAAAATAGTAAACATTAAGAGACGGAGAACAGATCATGGAAAAGAGTTTGAAAATACCAAGTATGATGACTTCTGCAAAGAACATGGTATCTTTCAAGAATTCTCTGCTCCTATCACACCTTAACAAAATAAAGCAGGTGACAAAATAGTTAACATTAAGAGACTGAGAACTGATAAGTGCTCAGAAATCACTAAAATAACCATGATTTTATGTACATTAATTGATTAAAAATATATATATTTAGTAACCATATATATCTATTTTGTGTGATTTAGTAATTTTTGGAATTAAAAAAAAACCTTTTTCACAAAAATTTATCATTTCTTTAAATCAAATTTAAGTAAATAGTTAAGTCTTTTGTACTGTTAGATTAATTTTTGAAAACATATCATGCAATATTTTGTAATTATTTTTGATAATTAGTTAGTTTTTGTCATAACTAGTATTTCTTGATAAGATGTAGAAATTATATTAAACCCAAAATCGGTGTTTATGAATTTTTTTAGTGGAGACTACCTTTGTGAGATATAATTTGAGCCTAATTTCCTTTATTCAGAGTAAAATATATATTTTTTCTACTCCAAACACATTTCTTATTTCTTCAAATTTTTAGATGATCTCTATAGGTATTAGCATTGAATGTTTGAATTTTTTCTATCTTAATAGAGTACCCTATATTTTTTTTTATTATTTTTGCTTAGATTAAATAATTTGAGTAGAAATTGATAGTATATGCTTATATCTCGTTCATGCATGACTGCTACAAAAAAAAGACATATCTGGGGTTACCTAAACCAAGATCAAACAGAAAAGCCACAAAATTAGCCACTCCCCAAAATCCAAAAAAAAATGTACAATCTGTACATGGGTTGACTCTCTAAAATACATATATTGAGAAATATCTTCAGAAAAAAAAATAGAGAGATAAAGAATATATAGTATAATATACATACTATAACACACATTGCCTACAAAGTTGTGAGTAAAGGTTAATTACAAAAGAAAGATATAAGAAATAATTCCCTAAAAAGTCATTGCACTCTCTTCATTTGTAAAAGGCATATATCTTGAAATTCTTTCTTAATGAGTTTGATTTATGCATGAAAATAATTTTTATATATGATATCTTTATAATTTATACATTTGATTCCTTTTATGAAGATCAATGTTAAAATAACACTTTGAGCCTTTATTCTTTATACATATGCGAACATATTAGTTCATTTCTATACATCAACTCTTTCGCATATAAAATAGTATGAGTGTTTGAACCCATAGGATTCAGTGTTTTGAGAGTATTGACTTGTGAGGAATAGAGTCGAAGCGAATTCTGATTCATGACATTGAAATTGGGTGAAATTAAATTGATACATTTTTGACATGAAATATGAAAATGATTTTCGAGTAATTATTATAATAAATCATGATTGTTTAAAGAGATTAAAATAACTTATGCTTGAGATTTTAATTATGATCTTAAAGGAGATTAAAAAGTATGAGACATTTTTGTGATATGTTGTTAATTTGTGATTTTGTTGTAAATTTAATTTTTAATTTGTTTGTTTTTATTGTTTCTTTTGATTTTTACATTTAGTTCAATGTTTGTGGGAATCATTACTGAAAACCCTCACGAGACTCAAACTCGTCCACTAGGGTAACCTAGGGGTTTAAAGGCTTGTTGCATAGGCAAAATGCAACCGTGTCAATCCACGGAAGTGATTTAGGATAGTTTAATTTTTATTTTTTATCGCTTCTCTTCCTAAGGGACTAGCAAGAAGCTAGTTGGGGGTTGTGATGAGTGCTCAAAAAGCACTAAAATTACCATGATTTTATGCTCATTAATTGATTAAAAATATATATATATTTATATGTTTTATCATATATTTATATAAATTTGTCTTTTTTCGGAATCACGGGTATTTTTATTGTTTTTCAGGTATTTTGGCTTAAAAACGCAATTTAAAGACTCAAAGAGTAATACTTGAAGCAATACATCACAAATATATCAATAAATAAATGGGGAAAGGACAACAAATATGGAAAAATTGGACAAAATGGGTCGAAAAGGTCAAAAAGGAGAAAATCGCTACCGGAAGATCCCGTGCGCTACAATGGGCCACCACGCTACAAGAAGACGGCCACGTCCGTACGCATCCGCGCGCTTCTTCCTCCGCTCAGACACGCGATCATCGTTCACACGCGCGTTGCTACTGCCTTCCGCGCACGCCCCAGCTGCCCTCCGCGCGCACCGACACCATTTCGCCCCATTTTTCATGTGCAGCTGCCCCCATGACGTCATGCTGACGTCATTAATGACCTCAACATTTCCATTACGCGTTTTTACATTTTTTAACATTTTTTTACTCATTTTTTCTCTCCACCCTCACCTATAAATACTCCCTTCCCTTCACTTCAAAAACGCACCTCAAAATGCACTTCTCTCTTCTTTCTTTCTCTCCATTTCTTAGTTTTTAGTTTTTTTTTTAGTTTTTCTTATGTTTTAGTTAGTTTTTCTTTGTTTTAGAGTTCTTCCCTCTTTGGGAAGAACTAGTTATGTTTTTGTAATTTATTAGCTTTTTGATTCAATAAACGGGAGTGCAAATTCCGTTTGGAGGTTTTCTAGCAACTGAAATGCATTGAAGTATCGTAAGGATTTTATTTTCTTTAGTAATTTTTTATGCTTTATTCTTACATGTTATATTTAATTTGTCCGTGATTAAATTTAACTGTGATAGTCTTGTAAAAATGATATAATAATAACGTTGTTATGCTTGCGAAATATTAAATAGGTAAAAATCTCTAAAATGAATTGATTTTATTTTTATTCAAGATTTTATATTAAGAATGTTAGAGAGAATTATATTATTTTTCATTACAAACTTAAATCTGAAAATTAGATTTTAAGGTTTAGTTATCTGGTCTGATTTAGAGTAGTGCTCTTTTATTTGTTGGTACAATCGCCCGGTAGTTAGAGTGAAGCTCTATTTCAAAAGTTTTTATAAGAATTATTATCTGAAAATGTATTGACAACATGTTTTCAGTAGTGGTTTTAAAACTTGAAAGTTAGTATTCGGATAACTAAATTCTTAGGTTTAATTTGGACACCTTGAATAAAGTTTAAACTGTCTAACCCCAGCAAAAGTGGCATTTAAATGGTTCATTTTCAATCTCTTAGAAAAAGGAATTAATTTAATTAACCAAATTAGGTATCAACCCCACTCATAGGTGTTAATTGATTTGTTTAGTTAACAAAGAATATCTATCCCCACCAAAGGTGGTATTCATACAAAAAAGGGAGAATCAATAAATATCAAAACCGTCAAAGTAGTTAGTTGCTTTGTTTGATCTAGGTACAATTGTGTTTTAATGACTTAATTATTTGATTTGCACCTAGATGTGGGCTATCTAAAATCGCCAAAGTATGCCTCTAGTTTTAAGTACAAAAAGAAATTTGAAAATCAATAGGGCATGACTGAAAAAGTATAGGTAGATAACCTTGTCTTACCTGAAGGTTTGATTGACTCAATGATGAGGAGACATTGAGTTTACTTAAAATGCAATCCCCAAGTTACGTCTTGCTAAGACGTTAAACTAAGCGCTGGATGGGAGGCAACCCATCATTTTAGGTAATTTTCTTTTATTTCTTTTATTTACTTAATTATTTCATTTTAATTACATGTGAATAATTTTTAAATTGTTAAAACTAAAAATATTTGTTGAGATGTTAGAAGTTCACAGCGATCTGTCTGTATACACTTTAATGATGAATATGATGGATGCACCTGCATTTTCCATTACTACTTGCACATTCTTAGAAAATAGGTAATCTTTCTTCTCTTTTCTCTTTATCTTTAATTTACAGTTGTTACATTGAGGACAATGTAAGTCCTAGGTTAGGGGTGGTGAAAAGTTACCATGCTTAATTAAAAAAAAAGTTTTAACAATTTAAAAATAAAAAATAAAAAATATACTTTTTCATTTTTTGTGTGTTTGGTTTTATTTCTATTTTGTGTGATTTAGTAATTTTTGAAGAAAAAAAAATTTTCTCACAAAAATTATCATTTCTTTAAATCAAATTTAAGTAAATAGTTAAGTCTTTTGTACTGTTAGATTAATTTTTGAAAACATATCATGAAATATTTTGTAATTATTTTTGATAATTAGTTAGTTTTTGTCATAACTAGTATTTCTTGATAAGATGTAGAAATTATATTAAACCTAAAATCGGTGTTTATGAATTTTTTTAGTGGAGACTACCTTTGTGAGATATAATTTGAGCCTAATTTCCTTTATTCAGAGTGAAATATATATTTTTTCTACTCCAAACACATTTCTTATTTCTTCAAATTTTTAGATGATCTCTATAGGTATTTGCATTGAATGTATGAATTTTTTCTATCTTAATAGAGTATCGTATATTTTTTATTATTATTTTTGCTTAGATTAAATAATTTGAGTAGAAATTGATAGTATATGCTTATATCTCGTTCATGCATGACTACTACAAAAAACAAAAAAAGACATATCTGGGGTTACCTAAACCAAGATCAAAAAGAAAACCACAAAATTAGCCACTCACCAAAATCCAAAAAAAAAATGTACAATCTGTACATGGGTTTACACTCTAAAATACATATATTGAGAAATATCTTCAAAAAAAATAGAGAGATAAAGAATATATAGTATAATCTACATACTATAACCCACATTGCCTACAAAGTTGTGAGTAAACGTTAATTACAAAAGAAAGATATAGGAAATAATTCCCTAAAAAGTCATTGCTCTTCATTTGTAAAAGGCATATATCTTGAAATTCTTTCTTAATGAGTTTGATTTATGCATGAAAATAATTTTTATATATGATATCTTTATAATTTATACATTTGATTCCTTTTATGAGATCAATGTTAAAATAACACTTTGAGCCTTTATTCTTTATACATATGCGAACATATTAGTACATTTCTATACATCAACTCTTTCGCATATAAAATAGTATGAGTGTTTGAACCCATAGGATTCAGTGTTTTGAGAGTATTGACTTGTGAAATATTAAATAGGTAAAAATCTCTAAAATGAATTGATTTTATTTTTATTCAAGATTTTATATTAAGAATGTTAGAGAGAAATATATTATTTTTCATTACAAACTTAAATCTGAAAATTAGATTTTAAGGTTTAGTTATCCGGTCTGATTTAGAGTAGTGCTCTTTTATTTGTTGGTACAATCGCCCGGTAGTTAGAGTGAAGCTCTATTTCAAAAATTTTTATAAGAATTATTATCTGAAAATATATTGACAACATGTTTTCAGTAGTAGTTTTAAAACTTGAAAGTTAGTACTCGGATAATTAAATTCTTAGGTTTAATTTAGACACCTTGAATAAAGTTTAAACTGTCTAACCCCACCAAAGGTGGCATTTGAATGGTTCATTTTGAATCTCTTAGAAAAAGGAATTAATTTAATTAACCAAATTATTTATCAACCCCGCCCATAGTTGTTAATTGATTTGTTTAGTTAACAAAGAATATCTAACCCCACCAAAGGTGGTATTCATACAAAAAAGGGAGAATCAATAAATATCAATTCATATATTTAATAACCTAGATAATACGAGCAAGCATAATTAACTTAGTTATTATATCCATAAATACTCCACTATTTATAAAAGATAAAATTACATGAATGTTTATTGAATCTATGTTTATTTTTATGTAAGTAGATTAAAACACAAAAAACCCAAAATATCGTGACAGGATGTTTAGGATTTAATTTCGTTTTTAAAAGTTTGAATAATAAATTAAAAACCACATACATTCCTTCCTTAGATCGACCTTGGGAGTATACTTATCATTTTCTATGAAATGATTCGTGCACTTGCGAGAGTTTTATAAATATAAAACCAAAGTATTGGCAAGAATCGGCGATGCCGGTTTTCGTTCATCAAGAACAGATCATGGAAAAGAGTTTGAAAATACCAAGTATGATGACTTCTGCAAAGAACGTGGTATCTTTCATGAATTCTCTGCTCCTATCACACCTTAACATAATGGATTAGTTGAAAGGAAAAATAGGATACTTCAAGAGATGGCAAGAGTAATGTTGCATGCCAAGGGAGCCTCCAAAAGGTTTTGGGCTGAAGCTATAAACACTGCATGTCACATTATAAATCGTGTATATCTTCGCCCAGGTACAAACACACTCCCTATAAGATATGGAGAGGTAAAAAACCCAATCTGAAATTTTTGCATGTTTTTGGAAGTAAATGCTACATACTTAGAGATCGAGAACAATTGGGTAAGTTTGATTCAAGAAGTGATGAAGGTATATTTGTTAGTTATTCCCTAAATAGTAGAGCTTATAGAGTCTTCAACTATAGAACTAATGTAGTTATAGAATCCATAAATATCGTTATAGATGATGGAGGTGAGAAGATTACAAGTAAAGAAGTTGGAAATGAAAAAAAATTCACAACACCTCAATTAATAATGACCAATGACACAATTGGAATAAAAGAAGAAGAGTTAGAGGAAAGATAAGAAAAGAAGAAAGAAGCATCAACCTCATCAATGATAAATCCAACTCAAACTTCAAAAAATCATCCTATTAAGAATATAATTGGAAATCCTAATGCAAGCATGGTACAAGAAGAAGACAACTAAGTGAGGTAACCTATTTATGCTATATTTCTCAATTTGAACCAAAAAATGTGAATGAAGCCCTTAGGGATGAATTTTGGATAAATGCCATGCAGGATGAATTAACTCAATTTGAAAGAAATCATGTATGGGTATTAGTACCTAAGCCTGAAAACAAAAATGTTATTAGAACAAAATAGGTGTTCAAAAATAAATCTAATGAGCATGACATTGTTGTTAGAAATAAGGCTAGGTTGGTAGCTCAAGGCTACACACAAGTAGAAGGAGTTAACTTTGATGAAACATTTGCACCTGTAGCTAGACTAGAATCAATTAGGATTTTACTTGCCATTTCCTATCACATGAAGTTCGAATTATATCAAATGGATGTTAAGTCTTCCTTTTTGAATGGATTTCTGAATGATGAGGTATACGTGGAACAACCAAAAGGATTTGTTGATCCACAATTTCCAAATTATGTTTACAAACTCAAAAAGGCTCTTTATGGTTTGAAACAAGCTCCACGAGCATGGTATGAGAGACTTACCAACTATCTTTTGAACAAAGAATTTATTCGAGGAGGAGTTGATAAGACTCTATTCATTAAAAGTAGTAGTGACGAGATCTTTATTGCCAAATTTATATGGATGACATAGTTTTTGAATCCACATCTAGTACACTAGTGAATGATTTTGTGCATGTTATGACAAATGAATTTGAAATGTCCATGGTAGGTGAAATGACTTTCTTCCTTGGTTTGAAAATCAAACAATCTCGTGATAATATATTTATTTCTCAAACCAAGTACGCATGTAACTTTGTTAAAAGGTTTGGTCTTGAAACTAGCAAGCCATTAAGGACTCTTTTAGGTACCAACACAAAAATTACAAAGGACACTCAAGGTAAAAGTGTTGATCAAACCCTTTATAGGAGTATGATAGTTAGTTTACTTTACCTCACTACAAGTAGGCCTGACATATGTTTTAGTGTTGGTGTGTGTGCTCGTTATCAAGCTGACCCTAAGGAATCACACTTAGAGAATGTAAAGATAATCATCAGGTATATCTCAGGAACAAGTAATTATGATTTATATTTTACTACTGACACTACTTGTGAAGTAAATGGTTTTACAAATACCAATTGGGTAGGCAACCATGATGATAGGAAAAGCACTTCCAGTGGTTTTTTCTATGTTGGAAACAACTTAGTATCATGGCATAGTAAAAGGTAGAACTTTATCTCACTCTCTACAATTGAAGCGGAATACATTAATGTAGGAAGCTCTTGCACACAAATGCTTTGGATGAAAAACATGCTCAAGGACTATGGTCAACCACAAGGTATGATGCCTTTATATTGTGATAACTCTAGTGCTATATGTATTTCTAAGAACCCAGTTCGACATTCTAGAACTAAGCACATTGACATTAGGTATCACTTTATTCGAGAATTAGTTGAAGAGAAAATAGTGACACTTGAGTTTGTACCTACTGAGAGAAAACTAGCTGATATATTCATTAAAGCCATAGACACTCAAAGATTTGAGTATCTCAGAAGTGCCTTGGGAATTTCTCTCTCAAATTGAATTTCAAATTTTATTACCAAAAAAAAAGTAGCATCCTTGTCTTGCCAACACGGTATTCGACTTATTTAATACTTACATACATTGAATCTCATTTTTAGTAACTCAACTCATTTTGTTATTTATTGTATAAATTATTATACAATTTTTACTTATGCACACACATATTCTTATACGTGTGATGATTTTGGCTCCTTTTATGTTCACTTAGGGAACCCTATATATCTTTGATGTCAATCATGAATAAAATAGGCATATACTTTAAATTTCTACTTAAATCATTCAATCTAAGCAATGAAAATAAGTGCATGATTCTTCATTAGTTTTCAAAAAATCCTAACACTCAATGCAAAACCGATAAAGATCATCTAACAATTTGAAATAATAAGAAAAATGTTTAAAGAAATAGAAAAAATATTATCACTAAAAATAAAACGATATAGGCTCAAAATATTTTTACAAGGTAGTCTCCACTATTTGATTACTAAACACCAATTTTGAGTTTATCTCAATCTCAACATTCAAGTACGAAACACAAACTATGAATAAAAAACTAGTTTTCACAATATTCCAGGAACTTGTTTAAGACGACAATCAAACAGTGCAAATACTCAATCATTCACTTTAAATTAACTAAAAGCGTTATAATTTTGCAAAATTATATGGACCTAAACCCCTAAACGGCTAAATAAACTAAATAGATGAAAACACAAGTAAACACATGTTTAATAAAAAATATTTAAAATGCCTATATTTAGGTGTAACTTTTCTTCCATCCCTAACCTATAATCTATATTGTCTTCAATGTATCAAATTTAAATTAAAGATAAAGACGGAAAAAAGAAAAGTTACCCATTTTTCTTAGCTCAATGTGATTAAGTAGTGATGTGGTAAGTCATAGTGTACCCATCATCTTAAACAGTTTTATCACACAAATAGAATGTTGTGTACTTCTTATAAATCAAATCTTTAACAAATAGTTATAAATTTAACACTTCTAAATAAAATAAACCTAGGCTTACATTAATAGGAAATTGAAAGTTTATAAAATATGGACCTGATTAACCTAGAGGGGGTGAATAGTTTATTTTTAATTTTTATCAATTTTTAACTTAATAACTTAAGCAAAGCGGCTAGACATGCAATCGTGTGTAAGAATAAAATGCAGAAATAAAATAATAACACACAATATTTTTAGATGGAAATAACCTAGGTCACAACCATGACCTAAGAGGAAAACCACCGGTCCACCGGACCACCTAACTTTCCACTATGAAAATAAAATGTTCAAGTACAAACTCTGTCTTATGCTACCTTCCCTAAGATACTACCGTAATGTACTTTACTTACGAGCCCTGCTCTGTTTTCACAGTTTTCAATGTTAGCGTGAGAAGTTTCCAGACTAACGTCCCAATGAACTCCCCGCCAATCAGATCATTCACAAATGAACTGCAAAAAGATTAGTACAAAAAGAAACACAAGTGCCTGTGTGTGTTCTAGAACAGATTTAACAATGAATAATCCTAACTAGTTGATTCAAAATATATGTCACTTAAATTCAATCAACTAGCAAATTCTAGATAAAAAAAGATTAATCCCATATCTAATAAAAATAACTCTTTTGAAATTTAATAATTAAATCTAAATAATGATGATCATTTATATAATTATTAGATTTAAATATATAAGATATTAATAAGAAGAAACTACTCGAATAAATAAATATAAAACTAAAATAAGTAAATAATAAAACTTTATTATAATATATTAATCGATTTGTTTTTAGGAATTATTTCCTCTCATCAATATAAACATCGCCAATAGAAACATTACCTTACCTTTTACTTGTCAAATGTCAATTGCGTAGAGAATGATTTTCAGCTTTTTGTTCTGCAACTTCTAGCACCACCCATTCTTATATATATACTAATTAACCTTCCTTTGCTATGAATATTTTGTTGGGCTATGATGCATCAATTCATTCACCTTAGCAAAGGTTGACCAAAATTCATATATGATATTAACTCTATTCGGCAGTTTTTCTTTCGATCAACAGAATTGTTTTTTGCACACCAATTAACCCTAACCTTATGTTTATATATTTATAGATAATGATATCCTACTACTATTAGGGTTAAAATATTTGGGCTTCATTATTCAAGACCCATTTAAAGATTTCATTAAAAAATATTTTTAAATCACATCTTAAAAATATTAAGACACATAAAAAAATATTTAAGCACCAAAAATAATTTTAGATTTATGAACATATACTATTAAATATATAAATGTAATCCTATATGTCGCAGTTATAAAATATATACCTGAAATACGATTCTCAGAAACTCAAGTATTTGTTGGGCTTTTCTTGATAGACTTGATAGTAAGCCTAAAAACAAATTTACAGTTAAATATTTTTTCCACAAAAATAACTAACACTCATAGTCCTTACAAACTCCCACTTTGGTATTTTCGTGTGGCAAAACCTCTCTCTCACTACATGACACTTATTGGAATAAGATAAAAATACAATGATGTCCAAGACTCCATAGTGGAACTATCCTATGGTCTGGTAGATCCATCTTCGCTGCAACTTGACAAGCTTGTAAGTAAATGAAATGACATTGACAAAGTATAGGACAACTTGGCATGAAAATCTCATTGTATATTAGTTCAGTTTACATAGAAATAAGCAAAGTGTAAAGAATATTCATGTAGTATGCATTCATATCAATCAAGCTTAATTAAAAATGTTCTCCTCCTATATTCATAACAAAATAAAAACATGGAAGTAAAGCACATTATTCTCTCCTTTTTTGACATACGAGAAGGACAAAGAATTAGACTAAGTAATGAAGCTAAACTTCTCCTAAAGATATAGCAATGTAAAAGTATAATAATGCAGAAGTGCAATATGTTTTAAACTCCCCCTAAGTTCTATGACTCTCTAACTTAGAAAAAAATTAAAAAGGTAATATATGAAAAGAATATGGAAATGAAAAAATCTAATAATTGTTTTTTTATAAATAGCCATATAAAGTATCAAACTCATTTAATCACAAATGAGCACACAACCAATTGAGGACTCATCATTTTTGAACTCCAATTTTGATTATTTATCATATAAATAAATAAGTAGAGTATAAGAGTCACATAAGCACATATAATGACATATTGACATTTATTTAAAATAGTATATATGTTTAAACTCCACAAATATGTCAATTAATTCATTTATGACCTATCAAGAAAGACTCAAAAGAAAAAAATATCACCTATCATGTAAAACTATAATCAAATCTTAAATCTCACAAAAATAAAATATATCTACGAAAAGAGGACTTAATTTATTTATTTATTTTTTAATTATATATATATATATATATATGAGGTAAATGATATTTTTTTATAACCTCTATTGGCTCTTTCTTTTTGTGCATTCAGTGGACAAGATTTATAAGTAGTCATTTTTTGCAAAATATATATTTTTTTGCACAAGCCATAAACCTAGCATGATGACTTTCACACTAGTTGTGAGGTAGCCCTCTCTGCTCACTACGGTAGCTTCACACATCACAGTAGGTAGCCTCTCAATATTAGGTGCCTCCATACGGTAAACTTTTACTAAGCAAAAGTAGAGCTCAACACAATTTTACAATCAAGATTAGTTAAAGTCCTAGAGTCTTTCAAGAAAATTCATAAACTTCACCAAATACACATTTATACATGGACCCATTCTAAAAAAAATGATAGGGAAATATTGAAGAAAGGAATATTAAAAAAGAGATAAAATAAGCAGTATAATTAAATACTATAATTGTAACATTCTTCAAGTGGTAGATTGGTTATTACAAAAGATTAATAGGAAATAAACCCTCTTGAAGTTAATGCATTTTCATTCATCTTAAGGAACATACTTGAAATATTTGCTTGATGATTTTAATTGATACATAAGAATAGTAATGTGATTTTTTCATAAATTCAATTATTTGATTTCTTTCATGAGATCAATATTATGCATTTTTTGATCATGAACTGAAGAGAAACTAAAGGAGGAGAAATTTTGTTATTTTTTTACTTAGAGTTTTAGTTTTTATTTTGTTGATTTTAAAACTTTTATTCAAGGTGTAAAAATTAGATCTAGATAGTGTTTTTTGAAAACTAATTCTCATATTTTAAATCTATTATGAAAAATATATTGTTAATATATTAATCAATAATAAATTTTATAACAAATCTTGAATAAAGAAATAACCTTAATTTATTTTATAGAAATGTTCACCTAAATTAATCTTCACAAACATAGCAACAAAGCTAAATTCCTATAGTTAAATCATCCATACATGATCAGATTAAATACCATGATTAGTGGATTAAAAAATAGCATTCATAAAATACAAAAATATTAATATGTATATAAAATTAATAAATACAAATAAAATCTATAATACTAAGTCAAGATTGATGGTGTGTCCCATTCTATAATTTCAATCTTAATCCTCAATATATTCTTGAATAGAAAACTATCTTCTGTATTTTTCTTGATCTGAAAAACGACTAAAAGATTTGCCTCTTTATTGTTATGAATCTAACCTATTTTGTAAAAGCTATAAAATTAAGAACTGAGAAAAAGAAATTATGATGGCGATGTTCTATGTACAAATTCTATATTTCTAACCTAAAAACAAAATATTTACTTATAGGTAGAGGTTGACACAGAGGGCTTCGTGCTAAATAAATACAAGTGCACCATGGCACATATTACATTCAACTTCGCTAATTACAAACAGAATGGGTCATACTACGACACCATTTATTCCACACTGTAGCACAAAATATTTAACGTGCCAAGTATCTCCCTGAGAGGGGTGTGTCACGACACACTAAATCTTTACCAAGGCATAAAATGTTCAACTTGAATTTTTGCCTTTCATCCCTTACACACTAATGGGTTCTTAATGTAATACTTACATGCTTTATTCTTTTAAGCTCTTAGGTTACAAATTGAAGCAAAGCTCTTAGGTTGCAAATTAAGTTCTTCAAATGTTGTGCTTTACATGTTGATAAATTTATACATTTGAATCTAAAAATACCTAAATACAACAAAAAATATCAGTGATTTTGAACATATATTTGCATAAATAATTATATAAACATGTATAATCAAATCTATTTATTCACATTTAAGTGCAATAAAATCATAAAATACTAGTCATTTTTAAGCACTTATTATACCCCCTTCAATTATGCAATCCTTATGGAAAAAAGGAGCTATGTCATCAATATATCTCGCAAGAATCCAAGAACAACTAATGAGAGGATGTTGCTATGCATGTTTTGAATGTCCGGGTCAGGCAAGAAATCCTTTGTATGGGCAGGTCATAATCACACAAATGTGGGCTTGACATTGCTTGTGTGGTTCAGAAGGTCATGAACCCAAATGGTGAAATAATGACAAAATAGACCTCTTAGTCCATATATCCAAGCTTAGAAGGTTTAGAAGCCGATGTTAGGTGTAAATTAACTCACATCATATGGCATGATATGAGAGGTCTCAATAAATAGATAACTCAAAGGCCAACCAATAAGCACTAAGCAAGAAAATGAGCATCAATATCAGATGAATATTCAATAGAATAAACAACTAGCATATAATCTCTCAATTATCCGATGAGAAGATAACTATACAAAGATAAATTTGACATTAAGATAAGTATATTGTTGTGAGTAAGGATCCATAACAAGTAATATCTTCTCCTATATATATATTCATCCAATATATAACTTGAGAAGAGACAAACACTACAATATATAATCTCTTCATAAATCTCTCTTCACCTCTCAATATCACAAAGAGAGACACTAGTTTCCTCCTTCTTTGCCAACTAACTAGACTTATTAAGCATCAAAAGGTGAAAATCTGTAACATCCTGTGGTGGTCCAATATCCTAATAGTGTGTTCTTTATTCTTAAGCCCATATGAAGAAGAGGTACAATCAATCATCGATGTTGACAAAAATTGGCATCCATTTTCTAAAGCCTCTCCACAAGAAGACCATTATTAATCTCTCACAAAACTTTGAATACGAAAGTTATTCCCATAATTTTTTTATTTTATGTCTCTCTTTCCTTCAACAATACTTTCCTATGAAATTTTTACGGAAAAGTTGTTTTAAGAACTACCTTACCATAACCATGAATCCCTGTTTGACTAACTACGAGGATTGAGCAACTTGATTTAATTTGATGATGTGTTACCGATGAGTGCTTCAAAAGTACTAAATATTATGTGATTTATATGCACTTTTGTGTCAAAATAGATTTGTATTTTTATAATTTTATTATTATATAGCAAATCTATTTTTTAAAATCATAGGTATGTTTTGTTATTTTCAACCATTTCTAGCTTCAAAATGATTCAACTGATAAACACTTGAGGAATTCTATATGAAAGCACTCAATTGCAACTAAGAAAAATAAAAGAAGAAGAATATGTAAGCCTTACATATGTATCAACCAAGTCTAGAAAAAGATGAAACAAAAATAAGTTGGAGACACCTAGAACAACCTATTCAATAGTGGTGCTTAATGTGTGCCATAACGTAGGACTTTTGGATTGTGAATAAAATGCATACTAGATTGACACAGGTCACGGTGGTGAAAAAAATGTGTCACAATACTAAATAATTTATCACTTATGATCCATTTTCTCTTCCTCTTCTCACCGTGTCTCTCCATCTATAAATTAAGCCTCAGCCCTTCATTCTAAATCATCCCTCTCAACTAATTCTTCAGCTAGAATTTCTTATTTTTCTTAATTGTTTTATAGTTATTCTTTACATTTTTCTCTCAATTTTGAGAGTTGAATAAGTTTTAGTTTATGTTTAGTTTATAAATAATTTAAAATAGGTTATCACAAATATGTGACAATTATAGAGCTTTTCCAAATAGCATATTACTACAGAAGTTATTTGTACATATAGTTGAGGTAAAAATTTTAATTATATTTTATTTATAGATTTAATTTTATGTATTGATATGAATGTTATATTTAATATATTGGTCATTTAATATAGTTGATTATGATAATAGGATTTTAGTTACGTTGATATGCTTGTATAAATTATTTAGATGAATATTTCTAACAATTATTAGACATAGATTGTTTTTTATTCAAGAATTTTACAAAATTTATTATCCAAAAAATATATTGATGACATATTTTTTGTAATAAATTTAAAATATGAAAACTAAATTTTAGAAACATGAATCTAGATCTAATTTAAAACTATATTCTATTGCAAAGTTTTTATAGGATTTTTATTAAAAAATATCTTGAAAACATATTTTTTTGAAATAAATTTAAAACACAAAAGGTAGGTTTGGATACATTAATTTTAAAACTAATTTAGATAGCTTAAATATAAGTTTAAATTCACGGTCTAGCTGAAGATGACAAGTTAAATAGTTAGTTGATTTCTTAAAAAATAAACATAATTTAATTAAAATTAAATTATCAACCCAACTAAAGGTGGAAAGTTAAATATAATAAATAAATATTAACGGTCCGACTGAAAGTATTATTTTTACATATAAGAAAAAAATAATAAACTGAGGTTTGTATTTTATCAACTTAATTAATTCTACAAAACATAATCAACTAGCTAAATGTCTTATTAATTCTTCATTGATTTATTAAATGCATAAATGTTTGTTATTTGTTTGAACTAATCTTTCGTTTATCTTTTATTATTTTATGATATTAGTTTAAACCTTTTTCAAAACCAAACTTTATAATAAATGTTTATGCATATTTTTCGCTTTCAAGAATTTTGTTAAATTATTTAAAAATCATATAGTTTTTTTTAAATGATCTTGAAAATATACTTATCATTTCTTACAAAGAGATTCATGCACTTGCGAACTATTTACCAAATATAAAATTTATGCATCAATTGGACTCCATTGCAAGGGAGGAATAGCATTTTAAAATTTTTATTATAAAAAATTTAGGTTATTAATTGAGTTTAGATATTTTAATTTTATTTTTTAATATATATATATATATATTATATAAAAAATCTTTAGAAATCTAAAAACATATTTTAAAATTAAAACAATTGTTAAAAATATAAAAATATATTTTTTTTAAATTAAATTACTTTATGTATTTAATTATTAACTTAATTTAATTATTTTCTTTTTAGTGTTTCTAATTTTAAATTTTAATTTTATTTTAATTCAATTAGTTTTCTTTTCTTTATTTACTGTCATTACTAATTCTTTTATTTTATTTTCCTTTTATTTTTATTTATTTTAAATATTTTGTGTTTAGTATTTCTATGTAATAACTTATATTTTTGGTATAATTTATTTTCTTTTGCTAACCTACGTGTATTATTTATTTTTCTTTTTTATACTTGTAATAGTACTTATTTTTTATTTTAATGTTAAAGTTCTATGATATCTTCATTTTTATTTATAATATTGATGTACAAAATGTAAGAGATATTTGATAAAAACAACTCATACATTTTATTAATAGCTATAGGTTCATAACAATTTTCAAGAAAAATAGACATTTATTAGGGGGAAGAACAATCCTAAGTGCAAGTAGATAGGGATGATGCTGGAAATGAGTAGAAAATGACGAAGAATATTCATTGTCAATCATTGAAAATACTACTTCTTGCATAAATCTAGGAGAGGTTACAAGGAATTATCAATTGAAAAATATTTATTATTTTTTGTTACCTTCATTTCATAGTATCCCTAATGAAGATCCCTCAAATTGTTTTCGAGAATTTTATGCCACTGTGAAAACAATTCCATTGTAGTGACTTGACGAAGACCAGCTTTTGATATGGTGTTTTCCTTATACACTCAAGGATAAAACTAAGTCTTGGTTTATGATTCTACAACCGAATTCATTAACTACTTGGGAGGCAATCTACAACAAATTTATGGGTACATTTTATTCCTATAAAAAAAGTACCGATTTAAGGGAAAATATAGCAACATTCTTCCAAATGGATGGAAATCCCTTTCATGAAGCTTTGGATAGATTCAAACTCCTCTTAATTCAATGCCCACACCACAAATATACATTGCAATTATAGAACCAATTCTTTTATAATGGATTGACACAATAGTGTTAGTACACTATTGATGATGCTGCAAAATGAACTATGGGAGAAAAGACAACAGAGCAAATATATGAGTTATATAATATGTTTGGTATTAATTCCAAACAAAAAAGTGCTAGATTTAGGAGAGCATGATTCAATGAAGTTGGTTCAGGGAATGAAACAACCTTGTAACTTGTAAAATTAACCAAGAAAATGCAACTCCTCATTACCCACTAAATGTCAAATCAAGAAGTGTGTGGAGTTTGTGGTACAATTGGGCATAGTGATAATGATTGTTAAATTGTATGGGATTTTACTATGGTTACCTTGGAAGAAACCATATTTATGCAAAGGTATCATTCCAACACTTACAATCACCCTAACCTTACATAGGAACCAAACAATTACCTAGCATATGCCCAAAATCAAACACAAAGGTCATTTATAAACCAACTTTACCCACCCGATCAACCCTATAAGCCAATCTTAGAAGATAACTTGAATGCCTTCATGTAAATTAGTAGAGACAAATAAATGATGAATAATCTAAGATTGAATTCCATAGAAGCTTCAATAAAAAGGCTTATAGTTAGAATTGGGCAGCTAGTAAAATGCATACAAAAGTAAGAAAAAGGAAAGCTTCCCACTCAAGCATAAAAGGGAAGGGATGTCACAATATTGTGAAGTGGTAAAAGTAATTAATAAAATTTTACATTATTTTTGTGATGATTTACCATCTAATATAGGTAATAAAGAAGGAAAAATTATAGTTTTCCAAAGTGAAAAGGTAAGTGCCAATAATGATAAACCTTATGAGAAAAGAATTGGGAGTCAACTTCCATTTTAAAAATACAAAAGACATCAGAACCACACCAACACCATTTTCACATCAGTTGAAAGAATCCAAGTATTATAAGTAATTCTCTAATCTTTTTAATATGCTTTTTAAAGTTAATATAAATTTACCTTTATTATAAGTGATCATGAATATGCCATCATGTGCTAAGTTTTTCAAAAATTGAATACAAAAAAAGAGGAGGTATGAGCTTAATAAGAGAGTTATGGTATTAGAGGTTTCTAGTGTAGTGTTTCAGCATCAACTAGTCATGAATATGCCTTTCTATGTTAAGTTTTCCAAAAAGTTGAATACTAAAAGAGGAGGTATAAACTTAGTGAAAGAGTTATGGTATTAGAAGTTTCTAGTGTTGCATTTCAGCATCAACTATCCCTAAAGTTGAAAGGTCTATGAAGTTTGATAATTAACATTACTATGAGGATAGAAAAGTAGCTAAAACAATGTTTGATTTAGGAGCTAGTATAAATTTAATATCATAATCTATTTTCTTACAGCTAGGTTTTGGAGATTTAAAACCTACAGCCATATCCCTTCAACTTGTGGATAGATCTATTAAATATCCTAAAGGAATAATTGAGGATGTGTTTACATGTAGAAAAATTAATAATACATGTTGATTTTATGGTTTTGGATATGCAAAAAAATCGAGCTTTGGACAAAGAACATACAATATTTCTTGGCAGACCATATATGGCAACTACCAAGACTACTATTGACATCGAAAATGAAAATTTGACGATGACAGTTTTGAAAAGGACTAAGTTTTTAATTCTTCGCATTTCCTTCTATTTCTTGCATTGATGAATGTTTTAATTTTGATTCTATGGATAGACTTGCTCATAACATTTTTCTACAAGATAGAATGGAGGAAAAATTAGAAGTTGGTCTTATAGTTGAAAAGGTGAAAAAGGACTTAGATGAGGAGACTGAAGGTTACCATGATCTATTAGATAGTGTTCAACCAATAAAAGAATATATTATACACTTAGATCCACCTAAAACCCCACATGGAGAAGAGTCCATTCCACCTAACCTAGAACTTAAACATCATACAATTGAATACATATTAAAACAACCATTAATAGAAGTTTCAATGTGTTTTTTTTTGTTACCAACTGTTTACTTTGTAGTTTAATATCATATACTCCAAGTGTATATTAAAAATGCATCCTAATGCTCCTCTAATATAAAATGTGTATTCGGGATAATTGTTTTTTACATATATCCTTTTTTTTTTAAATAACATTTATACACTCACACAATCACATATGTATAGAACAATAGGATTGGAACTCATACACTCCCACAATGAATGTAATATTATTTGAGGCAATTAATATTTTTAATTTATTGAAACTAGGGTTGATCATTCGAATTTTCCTTATATAAGGGGTCAATGAATCATAGTGAATGAAGAAAAAAGTGACTGAATGGTATTAAGCAATTTTTGTGTCAGTTGAAGACCAAACCACGACCAATAAATGGATTTCGTGCTGAAGTTGTCCAAATTTTCAGAGATATTATGGGGTGGGCTAATATTGCTTTACGCAAGGATGATAAAGTAAGGGATGGAATTAATCCATTATTTTAAAAATGAGATGTTTAATTATGTTATGTTTACGTTGAATTTAATTTTTCCTAAACATTTTAACAAAGTGTTAAATAAATTAAAATGTGAATTTTTGTTTAAATAAAACAAAAATATATATATGACAAACTTACTATCTTCCTTGTGAGTATTAAATATATTTTAACTATTTTGGTACAAAATAAAAATATAATATTTTAAAATTTCGTTATTTTTAAATCAAATTGTTTTCTTGCATAGTGAGAATGTTTTGTTACATATTTATCTTTATTTTTAATTTTTTTTATATATTATATTTTAAAATTATTAAGTTAACCTTAGTTAATTAGACATGTGTTTAATAAAAATATTTTTTATTACATATAATACCAAATCTCGTAATTTTAATTAGATGAATTTAATTATTTTTATTAAATTATGGATGGTAACCAAATCTAATAATTATACAAATATCAATTTGCATTGATTATGAGACAAGGATAACACTGCAAGCTGCAGACTGTAATTTTCTCTTTTAAATATATATTAGTATAGATTGAGTAAGCTTAAATATATGCAAGCCATTACTGCTTTCTATCACGACAGGTAGTTGGTTGGGTTTTAACTTAATTAGAGTGGATTACTCTCGAAGGGACATATTGGGCCTCAAGTTCCAAGTGTCTTGTTTTCTTTTTCTTTTTCTTTCCTTTCCTTTCTTTTTCTTTCTTCCTTTTTCTTTTTTTAAAAAAATCAAGTTCCAAGTTTCTTAAAAACAATAAAATTCTGCAAAATTGTTATGTAGTTCCTTTTTTTATTTTTTACATTTTATCTTTTTTTTCTAATAAAAAGAGACACAAATGCTACCTTATTGGATTTAAAAAGTGGCTTTTAAGGGCAAACAAAAAATTTTCCATCAAATTGACCATGAAATTTCAATTGGATGATACCCGGTCCGAAGATTTTTTCTTTTTTTTAAGCCCTTAAAAAACACTTTTCAAATCCAATAAGTCCAATCTTTGGCTATCCGATCCGATGGCAAGAAAGATAACTCAACTTTACCATCAAATTCATGAGTATGAAAAGCCCAATTAACAAACCTATGGGCTAAGTAATTACAATCTTTAAGTATCCATCTTATTGAAATCATAGAAAATTTATCTAAATTGTTCTTTACAGCAAGTAAAAGATACTTAGACTTTGGGTTTTGATTTTGAGAATATGTTCCCATCATGAATGCCTCAATCAAGCCTTTTGCATCACCTTCTAAATAAATAGGGTTTTTCTTCCATTTCAGTGCTTCATGGAAATCATAATAAAATACATATGCATATTTTATCTGTAATGAATCCAAACTCAAACATTTAACCAACCATATATAGAAAAACACGACTCATTGCCATATATGATTTTCATAAAAAAATAGCTCATAAACACTACCTTGAGTACTCACCACTCAAAATCATAATTTTACTCACCTATTTATGAATCATTAATATTGAATAACACTTAAGGTAATAGTGATCCTGAAATAGAAAAAATAAGATGTTAATTTTACAAAGCTTCGCTACAATTTTTATAGATAGGAAACAAAAAGAGAGAGAGTATTTATAGAATTCACCCAAGCTCACAACCAACCTCATCGAAGCTTTGTTGAAGGTCCTTGTCGACCACCTCTCAGGTTGTTCGTCGAAGGGTTTGACAAGGCCCTTGTTGAGGAACCAAGACATGGACACAAAGTAAAACAGTACTTAAAGTTTTATTATTTTATGGATTTATTTACTTTTAAGTGGTTTCCATAAACAACCCAAGGATGCTACTAAATAGATGGGGATTATATGTGGGTTTATGTTATTATATCTGGTATCGTACATATGCTAATATTTTCTAGTACAATCAGAGTTTAAGTTGTGTTTGTTTCTAACTATTGAAGTTTTAACTCTAATTAGAAAGCTTTTATTTTTTATTGCTTGCTTTTTTGAATACTGAATAATATATCTACTACTTATTTCTAGTTGTTTGTTATTAACGTTTACTAATTCATTGCCTTTTGTTAACTGTTTTACTTACTGTTGTTGTGTGCTTTGGATGAGTCTTAAGGAGTCAATATTTCCTTAATCTAATTATGGATCAAGTCTTGAACTCCTTCAATATTGTTATGTATAATCAAATTGTGTGTTTGGATAATCTGAGTTTATGTCATGTATGTACTAACATACTAGATGTAGACACTATTTAGAAAGCTTATTTATTATATGTTTATGCATGTTTTCTTTCCTTTTTGTGTAGTATGTCCACAACTTTCTATTTATTACCTTTGATATATTAAATTAATCTGACTACTTCTTAATTATTTTATATTTCTTTTACATTACATTTGCATGTGAGTTTTGTATGATCCTGTAAGACGTTAGTATCTCTTTACCCTAGTAATGTACCATGTGTTAGAATATTTATTATGGTTTGGTACATTATGTATGATTGCATGCTGTGAAAGTAATTTCATTATTTATCGAATTGTTTTCACATATGAGATATTTGAAGTGATTGAAAATCCTTTATAGCTTTTCAGTTTGTACGACTTTTTCACATGTTGTGTAATGTTTGCTATGTTTATGCATGTTGCTAGCCTGGATAGGAGTCTGTGAGGCACACCGTCACTAGTGTGTTTACCGTAGTTTCTTCTTTCATTTTTACTATTGTCATTCACACAATGCCAAAATCGTCAATTTTCATTATTAAATTACATAAAAATATTTTCTTTGGAAGGAACAAAATGAAATCATGTCAATAACTGAGTTGTATAAAATTAGAGTGTTTAAAAAATCAATTAAGTTTAAAATTATCAACAATTAATTTGGTGATAGGGAGACATATGAGTTTCTTAGGAGAAAAATAAAAAAATAAAATTTTCCATTTAAAAAAATTAATTTTGTAAAAAATTTAGCAAAACCTTATCTTAAGGTTTGATTGTAATGTTGTCGTGGGACGAAGATCGGTGAGGGTAGCGATGATATTGACATGAAAAAATCCCTTGATGAGAGGAGTCCAATTATGTGGCTTTATCATGAACTTGTAACCAAAGAATCGCAAATGCAATGGAAAGTGAGGATAATATCACGGCAGTGCGTGGATGATTCTAGTGATGTATTATTGGGAGTCATTTGGTTTATCACTTCATCATTGATGTATAATGTGCCGACAATGATGACAAATGACGAAGAAATAGTGATGGCATAAGGAAGGGCATAGGAATCCAAATTGTATTCGTAAGCATATGGAAGCAATGGTAATGTATTTAGACCGACGATATTTATCTGATTCTAATAACATGGTTGATTACAATGAAGGATAATGATAGATGCAATACTGATAGGCGCGCCTAGCCGTGAATAGACGGGCGCACGTGGGCATAGAGGTAATTTTTTGACACGAGGCTATCATTACAAGAGCTGAGATGATGCACGGTGGAGGAGGGGAACACCAGACCGTTAGTGAGAACCATCAATCCATTAGGAAAATATGCTCACTCACCTCCCTCTGACACGCATTCACCTTTCACGTATTTCTTCTATTATTTTTTTGCATTACTTCTATTAATTTTCTTTAATCAATTGTAAAGCTATATATAGCCAAGGAACTTTGGAAATGATATGCGGAATTATACAATCTACCTTTCATCCTATTGTTCATCTTCTTCCTTTAGTCCTCTTTCAAATCACTCGTATCAGAGGTATCAAAGCCATGGATACCCACAGAAAATCCAATGTCAAGTTTCGCAATAAAGTGATGGAAACCCTTGCGCAACATGAATCAGGCTTTGATCAGGTGGGTGCTACATTACAAGCATTACTCATTGAACTGTAGGCGCTGCGTGTCTCTCGAACTTCCCCTGAGGTTAATCCCTTTGCGAGTAGAGAAAACTCACACCTACACCTACATACATCTTAAACCAATATAGAGCCCCCAGGCTCTTACCTGAAACTATCATTTCCAGTGTTTGCTAGTGAGGATCCAACCAGCTAGATATATAAGCCATCGATGCCATTGCCTTACAATGGCATCGATGGCTTACCAAGTTCCATGGACCACTTATTTAGGAAGAATTCACCAAATCGGTCCAATTAAAATTTGGTCCAACTAATTATGAGGATCCTTCACAGGCCCTGACTCATCTCAAACACACCTAAAGTATAGCTACCTACCAGGAAGCACTTGAGAAGCTCTTCCATAGGGTTGATGGTTTACCAGATGAATTTTTGATTGGTTGTTTTATTGTTGGACTCTAAGATGAAATGAGAATTGATGTCAAAATCAAATAACCTCGGACATTGGCTGATGCTATAGGGGTGGCAACGTTGATCAAAGAGAAGAATTTACTATAGAGGAAAATAACTCAATATCTTTCTACCAATCAACAGCAATAACACCAAGAACCTCACCTAACCCCACAGCTAGTGTGTTAGGTCCACCACCCCAACAACATCTAAATCTAGCTCCAACAACTCAACCAACAACCTTTCAAAGGATTACTAACCAGGAAGCACATGAACATCGAGACAAAGGTTTATGCTACTACTATGATGAAAAATTTATGGCTAGACACCACTATGCACGACCATAGCTATTCATGATGCAAGATTCAACCCAAGGTTCCACAATTAACCTTGAAGAAACCCTTCTGGAACCAGAACCTCTGATACCTAAGATCTCATTCCATGCAATAGTAGGAGTTGAGCATCCACAATCCATGTGCATCATGGGACAATTAAAAAATAAGAGGGTATTAGTACTGATAGATGGGGGAAGTGCTCACAATTTCATTGATCAAACCCTAACTACTCAGTTTGGAATCACCATAACCAAGGTTAAGAAACTAGAGGTAATGGTGGCTAACCATGAAAGATTGAATGTGCTAGGAAATGTTGTAACCTCACCCTTATCATCTAAGGGTACCAGATCACTGTAGATTTTTATGTCCTTCCAGTTGCAGCATGCCAATTGGTCTTAGGTGTCCAATGGCTAGAGACCCTAAGGCCCATAGAGATGGATTATAAACAACTTACCATCAGTTTCAAGGTAGAAGGAATCTCTCATAAATTCCAAGGGGACGAGAAAACATAGCAACTACAAGCTATAGGGATGTTCCTCCAAATAATTCCTCAAAGCAGCCTCACTAATTAATCCAAAACTCACTCTCCTCAGATAGAAAAAATACTGGTTGAGTTCCCTTAGGTATTTGAACCTCCATCTAGCCTATCTCCGAGACTATTACAGGATCATCGCATTCCTCTACAACCAGAAGACTAACATAGAAGCCATGGTGTAGAAATTCTTACAATCTAGCTTGATAAGACCAAGTAACAGCCCTTTTTCATCAACAGTTTGTTGGTTGAAAATAGAGATGGAGTCGGGAGATTCTGTATGGACTATAGGGCTCTTAATGCAATCATTGTCAAAGATAAGTACATTATACCTGTCATAGATGAACTATTGGATGAATTACATAGAGCCATGGTCTACTCCAAACTGGATTTATGTTTAGGGTATCATCAAATAAGGGTTTATGAGGATGACACTGCTAAGACTGCCTTTAGGACACATGAAGGTCACTATGAGTTCCTCATAATTCCATTTGGTCTTATCAAAGCCCTAGCCACCTTTCAAAGCTCATGAATGATCTCTTCCAGCCCTACCTAGGGAGATTTATCTTGGTTTTCATTGATGACATTATATTATACTCCAGATCATGGGAAGATCATAACCTGCACCTACAAACTATTTTACAGATACTCGCAGCTAACAGTTTGTTTGCTAAACCATCTATGTGTCATTTTGGTGTATTGTAGGTAGAATATTTGGGTCACTTTATCTCAAAACAAGGAGTTTTAGTTGATTGATGAGTGCTCAAAACGCACTAAAATTACAATGATTTTATGCACATTAATTGACTAAATATATATATATATATATATATATATATATATATATATATATATATATATATGTTTTATCATATATTTATATAAATTTATCTTTTTCGGAATTACGGGTATATTTATTGTTTTTCAAGTATTTTCGCTTAAAAACGTAACTTGAAGACTCAAAGAAGAATACTGGAAGCAATACATCACAAATATATCAATAAATAAATGGGGAAAGGTCAACAAATATGGAAAAATTGGACAAAATGGGTCGAAAAGGTCAAAAATGTCAAAAAGGAGAAAATCGCGCCGGAAAGAAATTTATCCCCGTCTTGCGCGGCGCAGCAAGAAGCGCTAACGTCCGCGCCTTCCTTCCAGGTTCCACGCGCCACGGCGCCACATCGTTCACGCTAGCGGCCGACGCCATTTCGCCCCATTTTTCACGTGCAGCCGCCCCCATGACGTCATGCTGACGTCATCAATGACCTCACTATTTGCACTATGCATTTTCACCATTTTTTAACATTTTTTCACCCACTTTTTCTCTCCATTCTCACCTATAAATACCCCCCTTCTCTTCACTTCATACCACACCTCAAAACACACTTCTCTCTTCTTTCTTTCTCTCCATTTCTTAGTTTTTAGTTTTTTTTAGTTTTTCTTATGTTTTAGCTAGTTTCTCTTAGTTTTAGAGTTCTTCCCTCTTTGGGAAGAACTAGTTATGTTTTTGTAATTTATTAGCTTTTTGATTCAATAAATGGGAGTGCAAATTCCGTTTGGAGGTTTTCTAGCAACGGGAATGGCATCGAAGTACTGTAAGGATTTTATTTTCTTTGCAGTTATTTTTTATGCTTTATTCTTACATGTTATATTTAATTTGTCTGTGATTAAATTTAACTGTGCTAGCTGTTTGTAAAAAATGATATAATAATAACGTTGTTATGCTTGCGAAATATTAAATAGGTAAAAATCTCTAAAATGAATTGATTTTATTTTTATTCAAGATTTTATATTAAGAATGTTAGAGAGAAATATATTATTTTTCATTACAAACTTAAATCTGAAAATTAGATTTTAAGGTTTAGTTATCCGGTTTGATTTAGAGTAGTGCTCTTTTATTTGTTGGTACAATCGCCCGGTAGTTAGAGTGAAGCTCTATTTCAAAAGTTTTTATAAGAATTATTATCTGAAAATGTATTGACAACATGTTTTGAGTAGTGGTTTTAAAACTTGAAAGTTAGTACTCGGATAACTAAATTCTTAGGTTTAATTTGGACACCTTGAATAAAGTTTAAACTGTCTAACCCCACCAAAGGTGGCATTTAAATGGTTCATTTTCAATCTCTTAGAAAAAAGAATTAATTTAATTAACCAAATTAGTTATCAACCCCACCCATAGGTGTTAATTGATTTGTTTAGTTAGAATATCTAACCCCACCAAAGGTGGTATTCATACAAAAAAGGGAGAATCAATAAATATCAATTCATATCTTTAATAACCTAAATAATACGAGCAAGCATAATTAACTTAGTTATTATATCCATAAATACTCCACTATTTATAAAAGATAAAATTTGCATGAATGTTTATTGAATCTATGTTTATTTTTCTGTAATTAGATTAAAAACACAAAAACCCCAAAATATCGTGACAGGATGTTTAGGATTTAATTTCGTTTTTAAAATTTTGAATAATAAATTAAAAACCACATACATTCCTTCCTTAGATCGACCTTGGGAGTATACTTATCATTTTCTACGAAATGATTCGTGAACTTGCGAGAGTTTTATAAATATTAAAACCAAAGTATTGGCAGGATCGGCGATGCCAGTTTTCGCTTATCAAAGTTTTTGACAATCCCGATTCTGCTCATCAAGGTTTATTGAAGAGTACATGAGAAGGTTTAGTTAAGAAAATCTAGAGATAGCATATTACCCAACTCTATTACAATAGAGGACTTCAGGCAAGATTTGCTGAAAAATTCTAATTTGTTTGCAGAGTTTACTAACGCGGTCCTAAAGACTTTGGAGGGAGCTTATGTAGAGGTGAAAACATTCGTCAATTTAGAAAGGGAACTAAGGATGGATAAGAACAGCAAGGCAATTATGGAAGCTCTGCTAAAGAAAGAGAAAAAAAGAATAAGCCTAGACATAAGAGTTAACAAATACAAGCCCTTCATACCTAATCACAGGGTAAGCGGCCAATGGATTAAGAATAAGGACCTTAGGGGATGTCACTGTCCCATTTAGGGGTCCCCTCTTGAGGGTATGCCTGGTCTAAGTGGTATCGAGAATGGAGGAAGGGTAGAATGTCAGATGGCCTCTTAAAATGAGAGCTTTCCCTATGGACACATCTAAATGGTATGCTTTCTACAAGGATATAGGCCACAAAATGAGAGGTTGTAGGAATTTGAAAAAGGAAATAGAGGATTTCCTGGTAAGAGGGTACTTAAAATACCTCATAGTGGTTAACAGTAGAGGGATAGGATGTTAGCCCTAGCATGAAACATTGAGGCTGTCAGTTCCCTAGGTAGCGAAATGGGCCCTCATAATATATCCAATGTAAATACTATTCAAACCATACATGGAAGCCCTAGTTTTAGCGAAACCTCCAATAACTCGCGTAAGAGGTATGCTAAAGACTTGTGTGGCTCTCCATATTTCTACAATATGAAAAGGGTCATGTATTTAGCTAACATCGCCTTTATTGGGAAAAACAAGACCATATCTCCCTACGGGGACCCTCTGGTAATTACCTTAGGGATAGGATCCTAGGATTTAATAGTAGCAACACCTACATAATTAAAACTATGATTTTGCTAGTCATGGCCCAAAGATCTATAATAATGACCAAGATTGTGGCAATTGATGTCCCAACACACTATAAATCCATCCTAGGTAGACCATGGATACACAAGATGAAAGCAGTTCCATCCACCTTCTAGGACATTATCAAATACCCAACTAAGAATGACATAATGGAAATAAGGGGGACTAGGAAAAGGCCAGAATTTATTATAATGCGATTATGAAAGGGACCATTCCTAAGTAGCAACATGGGACTTTTCGTAAAAGGCTAAGAATTGCATGTCTAGTAGAGTCATTCAACACAAAAAAGTATGAGATCTACTAATGGGGAACCAGGAGGAAGACCACTCTCTAAAGCTGAGCACAGACTTGGCAATAGAGGTGAATGAGTAGCTATCTCATTGCATAAAAGAGAATGTCAATGTCTTTATTTAGAGGCCTATAGATATGCCTGGGATCGATTTTGAGATCATAACTTTCAAATTGAATGTTCATTCAAAAGCTAGACCTATCAAGTAAAGGAAGAGAAAGTTCCCTAGAGAAAAGATGAGGTGATTAAAGGTCAAGTCACTATCTTCAAAGAGACAGTGATTATTATAGAGCTAAACTACCCCTCTTGGTTGTCAAATATGGTACTAGTAAAGAAGGCTTGTGGTTCAACATATATATGTATGGCCTTCACAGACTTAAATGATGTGTGTCCAAAGGATTGTTTCTCCCTCCAAAGCATTAATTAACTGGTTGATGCCACCTTCAATTTTGGCTAGATGAGTTTCTTGGATGCATATTCTAGCTATCATCAGATTAGAATTCACCTAGAAGATGAGGAGAAAACATCTTTCATCATTGAGAAAGGGACCTTATGCTACACCAAAATGCCTTTGGACTTAAGAATATAGGGGCCACTTATCAATGTCTCGTCATTAAGATGTTTGCAAACTAGCTGGGGAAAATATTGAGGCATATGTCTATGACATTATGGTAACGTCACTATAACACATAGACCATTTCAAGGACTTGGAGGCGCGCCCAACTACACGCGTTGGTACTGTTGATCTGCCTCAGCTGCGCGCGCTGGTACTGTTCATACGCGCACTCCCAGCTGCCTCCGCGCGCGTCTAGGCCCGTTTCGCCCCATTTTTCACTTGTAGCCGCCCCCCGTCATGCTCACATCAACAATCACTAATCCGCGTTTTAACATTTTTTTAACATTTGTTTCTCTACTTTTTCTCTCCATCCTCACCTATAAATACCCCCCTTCTCTTCACTTCTTAACACACCTTAAAACACACTTCTCTCTTCTTTCTTTCTCTCCATTTCTTAGTTTTTAGTTTTTTTTTAGTTTTTTCTTAGTTTTTACTTAATTTCTCTTAGTTTTAGAGTTCTTCACTTCTTGGGAAGAACTAGTTATGTTTTTGCAATTTATTAGCTTTTGATTCAATAAATGGGAGTGCAAATTCCGCTTCGAGATTTTTTAGCTACGAGAATAGCATCGAAGTACTGTAAGGATTTTATTTTCTTTGCAGTTATTTTTTATGCTTTATTCTTACATGTTATATTTAATTTGTCTGTGATTAAATTTAACTGTACTGGTTGTTTGTAAACATGATATAATAATAACGTTGTTATGCTTGCGAAATAATAAATAGGTGAAAATCTCTAAAATGAATTGATTTTATTTTTTTTCAAGATTTTATATTAAGAATATTAGAGAGAAATATATTATTTTTCATTACAAACTTAAATCTGAAAATTAGATTTTAAGGTTTAGTTATCCGGTCTAATTTAGAGTAGTGCTCTTTTATTTGTTGGTACAATCGCCCGGTAGTTAGAGTGAAGCTCTATTTCAAAAGTTTTTATAAGAATTTTTATCTGAAAATGTATTGACAACATGTTTTCAGTAGTGGTTTTAAAACTTGAAAGTTAGTACTAGGATAATTAAATTCTTAGGTTTAATTTGGACACATTGAATAAATTTTAAACTGTCTAACCCCACCAAAGGTGGCATTTAAATGGTTCATTTTCAATCTCTTAGAAAAAGGAATTAATTTAATTAACCAAATTAGTTATCAACCCCACCAATAGGTGTTAATTGATTTGTTTAGTTAACAAAGAATATCTAACCCCACCAAAGATGGTATTCATACAAAAAAGGGAGAATCAATAAATATCAATTCATATCTTTAATAACCTAAATAATATGAGAAAGCATAATTAACTTAGTTATTATATCCATAAATACTCCACTATTATAAATGATAAAATTTGCATAAATATTTATTGAATCTACGTTTATTTTTATGTTAGTAGATTAAAAACACAAAACCCAAAATATAGTGACAGGATGTTTAGGATTTAATTTCGTTTTTAAAAGTTTGAATAATAAATTAAAAACCACATGCATTGCTTCCTTAGATCGACCTTGGGAGTATACTTATCATTTTCTACGAAATGATTCGTGCACTTGCGAGAGTTTTATAAATATAAAACCAAAGTATTGCCAGGATCGGCGATCTGGTTTTTATTTCATGAAGTTTTAAGTAGCGCGTTCTTGCAAGGAATAGCGTTTTTAATTTATTTATCAAAATTTTAAAAATATTTTTGTGTTGTAAATAATTGTGATTTTTTTGTTTTTGTAAAAAAATTAAAAAATTAAAAAAAAAATAAACAAAATTTCAAATTTCATAAGAAATAATAAAAAATAATAATAAAATAAAAAATAATAAAAATAATAAAAATAATAAAAAAATAATAAAAAAATTAATAAAAAAATAATAAAAAAATTAATAAAAATTAAAAAAAAAAAAAAAATAAAATAATTTAAAAAAAAAAAAAATAAAAAAAATATGTAGAATGAATAATCAAATTTCAAATTTCATAAGAAATAAAAAAAAATTTAAAAAAAAATTGTAGCGTGAATAGTACAATAATTTAGAAATTTGAAATTTGAAGTAAAAAGTTTTTACCGTTCATGAATTGTAAAAAATATTAAAAATTAAAAATAAAAAAAATAAAAAATTTTAAGATAAAAAATAAATAAATAATATAGAGTGAATAGTAAAATAAAATTACCTTTCATGAATAGTAAAAAGAAATTTAAAAATTTTATTACGTAAATAGTAAAATATTAGTTTTGTGAATTTGAAAATTTGAAGTAAATAAAAACTTACAGTTCATAAATAGTAAAAAAAAATTAATTAATTTAGATTTTGATTAACTTATATAAACATACATTTTATTAACTTAAATTTATACTTAACTTAACTTAATTAACTTAATAGCATGAAAAGTAAAAATCTATGGTAGTTATGTCTAGGAGACTAGTTCTCGAATGCCTTTGTGCCACTAGTCTTTCCTGGGAACGTTGTTCTGTCTAGGAGAATGGTTTTTAAGGAGCCTTTGCACCACCATTCTTTCCTGGGAGCACTCTTGGTTAATTGTTGTGTGTTTTGGAACACACATAAAATCGTGCAAGCATACACGGTCACAAGTAATAAAGATTTGTAAGTAGAGTATCGTTCCCACAAGGATTTGTTATTATAGTTTGTTGAGTACTAAAATTGTATCTCTCTGATTTTATCCAAAACAATCGTTGATTTAACAAAAAGGTAATAAAAGAAAATAAAAGAAATCTAGGATTGCAATTTTTCACTAAACTAATCCACTCAAATCATGTTATTTTCTTTTGATTTATATTTTTTAGTAAATTTAATTTGTAAACCGAAAACTTCTTTTTTATTCATACATCTCTTCCGAGCTCCGTATAAACACACCTCGTTAAATTAATTCATCGAAAAAGTGAGTGGAGATGCTGCGCGTTTCTGTTTTTTTTTCTTCCACGCTGCCACGTGTCGCGTTATGATTCGTGAAAAGAATTAGTGGGACACATGGCAGCATCTCATTCATTAAAGAAAACGGGCGCACAATTTCTTGTCGCACGGGAGCCAACGACTGCATTGAGGGGTGAGATCCAGCGTGGTCGTGCTCATTGTAACATGCCACGAGTCGGAATATTATTTGTTGAAATATTAAGTGGGACATGTGGCATATTCTGGTTCGTGGAATAACCGGGCGCACGTGAATCAACCGCACTGGAAAATGAGCGCGCGATGGTGGGGGACAGCGGCTGCAACGCGTCAGACATGTGGGTCCCACTTGCACGCCGGCCTGCGCGGCATGTGGGCCCCACTCGGACGCCGAGCTGCATGAAAGCGCAGAGCCTGCACACAGTCGCTTTTGTCGGGTTTCATGAACACGCGCATATCTGAGCCGTTGCGTCTTTGATCGGACGGTCCATGTTGGGTGAGTGTGATCTTGCGCGTGGACTTCATCTCTCCTGCGCGAAAATTAAACTTCCATTAATTGTATTTTGACCCACAAATTTAATCCAAATTACATTTTAAACTTTCTTAAATTACAGTTAAGCCCTTTGCTAATTTTAAATTAAATTTTTAAACTTTAAATAATTATAATTAAGCCCAAATTTAATTTAAATTATATTTTCGATTTTTTATAAATTGTAATTAAGAACTATATTATTTGAAATTATATTTGTGGACAAAAAAATATGAAATTAAGTACATTTTCGATACAAATTATTTAATTTTATTAAAAATGTATTTTTAATGCATAAAAGGAAAATATTAATTTATTTAACATAAATTAACTAAATATTAAAAGAAAATAGCAATTATCATTACTAAAATTGATGAAAATAACTATATAAAATACAGTTATCATTAATACTGATTATGTTATTTTATCTTACAAAAACAACAATAAAAAAAACAAAAAAAAATTTGACCTAGGGTTTAACTAGTTTTGTTTAGTGTTTTGTATTAAATATCATGTAAATTTTCTAAATTTTTATATGGTTATTATTTTGTTGACAGGAGTTTTAAATTTATGTTTTCAATAGTCTATGCGTGGTAGTAGATCCTTAGGAAACCCCCGTACACCATATGTAAATAATATTCATAAATTTAAACAAGTGTTAACAAAACTGGATTCCACCCATCAACTTGTTTTTGAGCCAAACATAGAACCAAGTCGTAATCCTTTACTAGAACCAAAAGAAATGGAAGAAAACCAATATGTTAGGGAAACCACTATGAAGGAGTTTGCAAGACCGGTGATTGGCACTCAATCGCCACTATCCGGTTGGGTGAAATTTGCTCGGAATTATGACCTAAAAAATATTCATTTTTCTATGCTTCCTTCCTTTTATGGGCTGCCTAATGAAGATTCTCTTTCCTTCATGAGAGATTTCTATGCTACGGTGCAAACATTCTCCCTCGGTATTCTAAACGAGGATCAGGCTAAAGCATGGTTAATGTCACTTCCCCCAGGTTCTCTGATGACATGGGAGAACATTTACAATAAATTCATGGGAAAATTCTATTCCCACCAAAAAACATCTGAGTTGAGAGGAAAGATTGCTACTTTCTCTCAGATGGAAGGAGAACCATTCCATGAAGCTTGGGATAGGTTCAAAATGTTTCTCACTCAATGTCCCCATCACAGCTTTCCCTTGCAGTTGCAGAACCAATTCTTTTACGATGGACTTACACAACAATGTCAGTTCATTGTAGACAACGCTGCAGGAGGAGTAATGGGAGAAAAAACTGCCTCAGAGACGTACAACGCTTTGAGATGTTGGGTGCTAATTCCCAACACAAAAGCTCACGAGTGAGAAAAGATGGAGTTCATGAAATCGATTCCAGCAATGAAGTTCAACAACAACTTGTTCAAATGACCAAGCAAGTTGCCCTTCTCACTACATAGATGATAAGTGCTCAAAAAGCAATAAAATAACCATGATTTTATGTCAATTAATTGATTAAAAAAATATATATTTATATGTTTTATCATATATTTATATAAATTTGTCTTTTTTGGAATCACGGGTATTTTTATTATTTTTCAAGTATTTTGGCTTAAAAACGCAATTTAAAGACTCAAATAGGAATACTTGAAGCAATACATCACAAATATATTAATAAATAAGTGGGAAAAGGTCAAAAAACATGGAAAAATTGGACAAAATGGGTCAAAAAGGTCAAAAATGTCAAAAAGACTGAAATCGTGCCCATTGCCACCGTCTTGTAGCCATACCAGCACTTTGCATTCACGCACGCGCCAAGACGCCTAACCCTCCGCGCGCCCAATGCCTTTTCGCCCCATTTTTCACGTGCAGCCGCGCCCCATGACGTCATTAATGAACTCAGCATTTCCATTACGCGTTTTTACTTTTTTTAACATTTTTTTACTCATTTTTTCTCTTCATCCTCACCTATAAATACCCCCCTTCCCTTCACTTCAAAACACACCTCAAAACACACTTATCTCTTCTTTCTTTCTCTCCATTTCTTAGTTTTTAGTTTTTTTTAGTTTTTCTTATGTTTTAGCTAGTTTCTCTTAGTTTTAGAGTTCTTCCCTTTTTGGGAAGAACTAGTTATGTTTTTGTAATTTATTAGCTTTTTGATTCAATAAATAGGAGTGCAAATTCCGTTTGGAGGTTTTCTAGCAACGGGAATGGCATCGAAGTACTGTAAGGATTTTATTTTCTTTGCAGTTATTTTTTATGCTTTATTCTTACATGTTATATTTAATTTGTCTGTGATTAAATTTAACTATGCTAGCTGTTTGTAAAAAATGATATAATAATAACGTTGTTATGCTTGCGAAATATTAAATAGGTAAAAATCTCTAAAATGAATTTATTTTATTTTTATTCAAGATTTTATATTAAGAATGTTTGAGACAAATATATTATTTTTCATTACAAACTTAAATCTGAAAATTAGATTTTAAGGTTTAGTTATCCGGTCTAATTTAGAGTAGTGCTCTTTTATTTGTTGGTACAATTGCCCGGTAGTTAGAGTGAAGCTCTATTTCAAAAGTTTTTATAAGAATTTTTATCTGAAAATGTATTGACAACATGTTTTTAGTAGTAGTTTTAAAACTTGAAAGTTAGTACTCGGATAATTAAATTCTTAGGTTTAATTTGAACACCTTGAATAAAGTTTAAACTGTCTAACCCCACCAAAGATGGCATTTAAATGGTTCATTTTCAATCTCTTAGAAAAAAGAATTAATTTAATTAACCAAATTAATTATCAACCCCACCCATAGGTGTTAATTGATTTGTTTAGTTAACAAAGAATATCTAACCCCACCAAAGATGGTATTCATACAAAAAAGGGAGAATCAATAAATATCAATTCATATCTTTAATAACCTAAATAATATGAGCAAGCATAATTAACTTAGTTATTATATCCATAAATACTCCACTATTTATAAAAGATAAAATTTGCATAAATTTTTATTGAATCTATGTTTATTTTTATGTGAGTAGATTAAAAACACAAAACCCAAAATATTGTGACAGGATGTTTAGGATTTAATTTCGTTTTTAAAAGTTTGAATAATAAATTAAAAACCACATACATTCCTTCCTTAGATCGACCTTGGGAGTATACTTATCATTTTCTACGAAATGATTCGTGCACTTGCGAGAGTTTTATAAATATAAAACCATAGTATTGGCAGGATCGGTGGTGCTGGTTTTCGCTCATCAAAGTTTTTGACAATCCCGATTCTGCTCATCAATAGACCAACACCAATAATGAACAGTATGGTTTGAATAGCAACATGGGACATGGTACGGAAGCCTTTTCATATCAAGGAGACACAATAGCTGGACCTGAACAGGTTAATGTATTGGGAACATATCAACATAGACCAAGGTTCGACCCCAATTCAAATACCTATAATCATAGGTGGAGAAATCATCCAAATTTCTCTTGGAGGCAAAATAATCCTGCTTTCGCTCAAATCTCAAATTAGACAGGCCATCAATTCCACCCGCCTATTCCAAGAAGCATTCCCAATAAACCAACCCTGGAGGATAACTTGAATTCTTTTATTCAAGTTTGTAGAGATAACCAATCTAAAACCAATCAACGGTTGGACTCTGTGGAAGCTTCTATCAAAAAGGTGGAAGTTCAAGTAGAACAGTTAGTCGAACATTTGCAAAAACAAAGCAAAGACTAATTTGATGGTCAAATGGGTTAAATAAATTCAATGAAGAGGAGACATTGAGTTTGTCATTCTGCAATCTCCAAGCAACGTCTTACTAGAAGACGATAAATTTTAGTCCTACATGGGAGGTCACCCATTATTGTATTTTCCTTTGTTTTATTTTTATTTTATGTGTAATAAAATTCAAATGAAATAAATTCGTTTGTTTCAAAAATTGTGTCTATTCTTTAAATTTAAAAAATAATAATAATAAATAAATAAATAAAAATAATTTTCCTTGTACCTTTTTACTTTAAGCCTATACATTTTATCAAGTTAGAAATCTTTCTTAGAGGTATCTACTATTTTTTTAAGAGCTATATGTTGATACACAATAGGAGGAGGATCAATTTCAGCTACAAATAACCATGGGAGATGCTGAAGATAGGCGGAAAATGATGAAAGACTATACAATGCCAATCATTGGCAATGTAACTTCCGGCATACAATTATAGGAGGCTGCAAGAAATTATGAATTGAAAAAGATTCATTATTCTTTGTTGCCTTCCTTTTATAGTATCCCTAATGAAGACCCTTTGCATTACATTCGAGAATTCTATGCTATTGTCCAAACCTTTCCACTACATGCAATTAATGAAGAACAACTTAGGATGAGGTATTTTCCTTACACCCTCAAGGATAAAGCTTGGTCATGGTTCATTACTCTACAGTCAGGTTCTCTAAAAACTTGGGAGGCAATATATGAAATTTTTATGGGTAGGTTCTATTCCCATCAAAAGACTGTTGATCTAAGGACGAAGATTGCAACATTTTCTCAAATGTATGAAGAGCCCTTTCATGAAGCTTGGGAACGATTCAAACTCTTTTTCATTCAATGTTATAATCATAGCTTTCCCTTGCAGTTACAGAACCAATTCTTTTATGATGGATTGACACTACAGAGTCAATACATGGTTAATAATGCTGCTGGAGGTGCTGTAGGAGAAAAAACTGCAGAGGAAACCTATAATCTTTATGAGTTATTGGGTTCTAATTCCCAACAAAGAGGTGGTAGAAGGAGAGCAAGAGTCAATGAAATTGGCTCTGATAATGAGATAACCTTGCAACTTGCTGAATTGACTAAACAAGTGCAATTTCTCACTACCCACCAAATTTCAAAACAAAAGGTGTGTGAAGTGTGTTGTTCAATTGGGCATGGTACTCATGATTGTTCAAATACTTGTGATTCTAGTGTCGATGCCATAGAGGAAGTCAAATCCTTTCAAAGGTATCATCCAAACACCTATAATCACCCAACCTACACCCAATGTCCAACACTAAGGTCGGTTAACAACCACCCTTACCCACCAAGCCAATCTTTTAAGCCAACCTTGGAGGATAGCTTGAATGCTTTTATTCAAGTTAGTCATGAAAATCAATTGATGACTAATCAAAGGTTGAACACCATGGAGGCTTCGGTTAAAAGGATTGAATCTAAAGTTGGGAAACTGGCTGAACAAATGCAAAAGAAAGAACCAGGAAAGTTGCCCAGTCAACCAGAACAAGCAAAGGATGTAAGAACCCTTCGAAGTGGTAAAGTAGTCAATACCAGTTTACCTGAAATCTCTAACAAACTACCTTGTAGTTTAGGTAGCAAAGAATGTGATATTTTAGTCTCACAAAAAGGAGAAACAAGTGTTAAACTTAACAAGCATTCTGAAAAAATCATTGGGGGGTCATCTGACATCCCCAAAATTCAAAAGACAATAGAACCACACCAACCGCAAGTACCTTTTCCACACCGGTTAAAAGAATCCAAACAAGATAAGCAATTCTATGATCTTTTTAATATGCTCTCTAAAGTAAATATCAATTCACCATTATTAGAAGTGATCATGAATGTGCCCTCATATGCTAAGTTTTTCAAAGAGTTGAACACTAAGAAAAGGAGGTATGAACTGAATGAACGAGTAGTAGTGTCAGAAATTTCTAGTGTTGTACTTCAGCACAAACTACCCCCTAAGTTGAAAGACCCTGGAAGTTTTATTATAAACATAACTATAGGGGATAGAAAGGTTGCTAAAGCAATGCTTGATTTAGGTGCTAGTATAAATTTGATGCCCTACTCTATATTCTTACAGCTCAATCTAGGAGATTTAAAACCCACAACTATGTCCCTTCAACTTGCAGATAGATATCTGAAGTATCCAAAGGGAATAGTTGAGGATGTGTTGGTACAAGAAGACAAATTGATAATACCTGTTGACTTTGTGGTTTTGGATATGCAAGAAAATCCAGCATTGGACAGAGAGCACACAATATTGCTTGGTGATGAGTGCTCAAAAAGCACTAAAATTACCATGATTTAATACTCATTAATTGATTAAAAATATATATATTTATATGTTTTATCATATATTTATATAAATTTGTCTTTTTCGGAATCACGGGTATTTTTATTGTTTTTCAAGTATTTTGGCTAAAAAACGCAATTTAAAGACTCAAAGAGGAATACTTGAAGCAATACATCACAAATATATCAATAAATAAATGGGGAAAGGTCAACAAACATGGAAAAATTGGACAAAATGGGTTGAAAATGTCAAAAAGGAGAAAATCGCGCCCGGAACAAGCCACCCCGCGCGCGTATGGCGCCAGACTGGCCGCGAAGACGGCGGTGCCGTGCGTGCTAGATGCACGCACCTTCCTCCAGTTCCGAGCGCACCGCAGCGCGTTGTCACTGTTCACGCGCGCGCGCGCGCACTGCTGGTACCTTCCGCGCGCGCCTGTGCGCGCCCCAGCTACCCTTCGCGCGCGCCGAAGCCATTTCGCCCCATTTTTCAAGTGCAGCCGCCCCCATGACATCATGGTGACGTCATTAATGACCTCAGCATTACCATTACGCGTTTTTACATTTTTTAACATTTTTTTACTCATTTTTTCTCTCCATCCTCACCTATAAATACCCCCATTCCCTTCACTTTAAAAACACACCTCAAAACACACTTCTCTCTTCTTTCTTTCTCTCCATTTCTTAGTTTTTAGTTTTTTTTTAGTTTTTCTTATGTTTTAGCTAGTTCTTCCCTCTTTGGGAAGAACTAGTTACGTTTTTGTAATTTATTAGCTTTTTGATTCAATAAATGAGAGTGCAAATTCCGTTTGGAGGTTTTCTAGCAACGGGAATGGCATCAATCTTGTAAGTATTTTATTTTCTTTGCAGTTATTTTTTATGCTTTATTCTTACATGTTATATTTAATTTGTCTATGATTAAATTTAACTGTGCTAGCTATTTGTAAACATGATATAATAATAACGTTGTTATGCTTGCGAAATATTAAATAGGTAAAAATCTCTAAAATGAATTGATTTTATTTTTATTCAAGATTTTATATTAAGAATGTTAGAGAGAAATATATTATTTTTCATTACAAACTTAAATCTAAAAATTTGATTTTAAGGTTTAGTTATCCGGTCTGATTTAGAGTAGTGCTCTTTTATTTGTTGGTACAATCGCCCTGTAGTTAGAATGAAGCTCTATTTCAAAAGTTTTTATAAGAATTATTATCTGAAAATGTATTGACAACATGTTTTTAGTAGTAGTTTTAAAACTTGAAAGTTAGTACTCGGATAACTAAATTCTTAGGTTTAATTTGGACACCTTGAATAAAGTTTAAACTGTCTAACCCCACCAAAGGTGGCATTTAAATGGTTCATTTTCAATCTCTTAGAAAAAAGAATTAATTTAATTAACCAAATTAGTTATCAACCCCACCCATAGGTGTTAATTGATTTGTTTAGTTAACAAAGAATATCTAACCCCACCAAAGATGGTATTCATACAAAAAAGGGAGAATCAATAAATATCAATTCATATCTTTAATAACCTAAATAATATGAGAAAGCATAATTAACTTAGTTATTATATCCATAAATACTCCACTATTATAAATGATAAAATTTGCATAAATATTTATTGAATCTATGTTTATTTTTATGTTAGTAGATTAAAAACACAAAACCCAAAATATCATGATAGGATGTTTAGGATTTAATTTCGTTTTTAAAAGTTTGAATAATAAATTAAAAACCACATACATTCCTTCCTTAGATCGACCTTGGGAGTATACTTATCATTTTCTACGAAATGATTCGTGCACTTGCGAGAGTTTTATAAATATAAAACCAAAGTATTGGCAGAATCGGCGATGCCGGTTTTCATTCATCAAGTTTTTAGCGCCATTGCCGGGGATGTCATCAAAGTTTTTGGCAATCCCGATTCTTCTCATGAAGATTTATTATAATAATTAGTCGAAAATTATTTTCATATTTCATGTCAAAAATGTATCAATTTAATTTCACCCAATTTCAGTGTCATGAAATTGGGTGAGTGGTTAATTTTGGTGAGTGGTTAATTTTGTGGCTTTTCTGTTTGATCTTGGTTTAGATAACCACAGATATGTCTCTTTTTTTTGTATCAGTCATGCATGAACGAGATATAAGCATATACTATCAATTTCTACTCAAATCATTTAATCTAAGCTAAAATAATAAAAAAAAAATATACGATACTCTATTAAGATGAGAAAAAATTCATACATTCAATGCTAAATACCTATAGAGATCATCTAAAAATTTGAAGAAATAAGAAATGTGTTTTGAGTAGAAAAAATATATATTTCACTCTGAATAAAGGAAATTAGGCTCAAATTATATCTCACAAAGGTAGTCTCCACTAAAAAAATTCATAAACACCGATTTTTGGTTTAATATAATTTCTATATCTTATCAAGAAATACTAGTTATGACAAAAACTAACTAATTATCAAAAATAATTACAAAATATTTCATGATATGTTTTCAAAAATTAATCTAATAGTACAAAAGACTTAACTATTTACTAAAATTTGATTTAAAGAAATGATAATTTTTGTGAAAAAGTTTTTTTTAATTCAAAAATTACTAAATCACACAAAATAGAAATAAAACCAAACACACAAAAAATGAAAAAGTATATATTTTTTTTTTTATTTTTAAATTGTTAAAACTTTTTTTTAATTAAGCGTGGTAACTTTTCACCACCCCCAACCTAGAACTTACATTGTCCTCAATATAACAACTGTAAATTAAAGATAAAGAGAAAAGAGAAGAAAGATTACCTATTTCCTGAGAATGTGCAAGTAGTAATGGAAAATGCAGGTGCATCCATCATATTCATCATTAAAGTGTATACAGACAAATCGCTGTGAACTTCTAACATCTCAACAAATATTTTTAGTTTTAACAATTTACAAATTATTCACATGTAATTAAAATGAAATAATTAAGTAAATAAAAGAAATAAAAGAAAATTACCTAAAATGATGGGTTGCCTCCCATCCAGTGCTTAGTTTAACGTCTTAGCAAGACGTAACTTGGGGATTGCATTTTAAGTAAACTCAATGTCCCCTCATCATTGAGTCAATCAAACCTTCAGGTAAGACAAGGTTGTCTACTTATACTTTTTCAGTCATGCCCTATTGATTTTCAGATTTCTTTCTGTACTTAAAACTAGAGGCATACTTTGAGTTTTAGATAACCCACATCTAGGTACAAATCAAATAATTAAGGAATAAAAACACAATTGTACCTAGATTAAACAAAGAAACTAACTCCTTAGATTATAATTAAAACTTTAAAATTTTGGAGGTAGTTTCAGAATTTATGTTTTTTTTTTGTTTTTAAGAAAAAAAAATAACATAATCAGTATTAACCAAGAGTGCTCCCAAGAAAGAATGGTGGTGCAAAGGCTCCTTAAAAACCATCCTCCTAGACAGAACAACGTTCCTAGGAAAGACTAGTGGCACAAAGGCTTCCAAGAACTAGTCTCCTGTATTTAACTCCCTTAGATCTTTACTTTTCATGCTATTAAGTTAATTAAATTAAGTTAAGTAAAAATCTAAGTTAATGAAAATCTAAGTTTAAAAAAAAAGTTAATTAAGTTAAGTGAAGTAAAACAAATCTAAGTTAATTAAGTTAAGTTAAAAAAAATATAAGTTAATTAAGTTAAGTTAAAAAAAATCTAAGTTAATTAAGTTAATGAAAATCTAAGTTAATTAAGTTAAATTAAATAAAATTCTAAGTTAATTAAATTAAAAATCTAGCTTAATTAAGTTAAGTAAAAAAAACTTTTATTTTTTTTATTTTATTTTTTTTCTTCGAAATTTCAAATTCCAAAATTATTTTACTATTAACACTATATTTATTAAATAATTTAAAATTAGAATTTTTTTATTTTTAAAACGTTTTTTTAACTATTTATGAATGGTAACTTTATTTTACTATTTACAATATAATTTTTTTTGAATTTGTTATTTTTTTAACTTAAAATTTTTGATTTTTTTTTACTATTCATGAACGGTAAATTTTTTTTTTAATTCAAATTTTAAATTTCTAAATTATTTTATTATTCACGGTACAATTTTTATTTAAAAATGTTCTTTTTTTGTTAATTTTTTTTACTATTCATGAACGGTAAAAACTTTTTACTTCAAATTTCAAATTTCTAAATTATTTTACTATTTATGCTATAATTAATTTTTTTTATTTTTTTTATTATTTCTTATGAAATTTGAAATTTGATTAAATTTATTTATTTTTTTATTTTTTTACAAAAAAAAAATCACAATTATTTACAACACAAAAATATTTTTAAAATTTTGATAAATAAATTAAAAATGATATTCCTTCCCCGGCAACAGTGGCGAAAACTTGATAAGCAGAATCGGGATTGCCAAAAACTGTGATGCCATCCCCGACAACGGCGCCAAAAACTTGATGAACGAAAACCGGCATCGCCGATTCTACCAATACTTTGGTTTTATATTTATAAAACTCTCGCAAGTGCACGAATCATTTCGTAGAAAATGATAAGTATACTCCCAAGGTCGATCTAAGGAAGGAATGTATGTGGTTTTTAATTTATTATTCAAACTTTTAAAAACGAAATTAAATCATAAACATTATGTCACGATATTTTGGGTTTTGTGTTTTTAATCTACTAACATAAAAATAAACAAAGATTCAATAAATATTTATGCAATTTTTATCATTTATAATAGTGGAGTATTTATGGATATAATAACTAAGTTTATTATGCTTGCTCATATCATTTAGGTTATTAAATATATAAATTGATATTTATTGATTCTCTCTTTTTTTATATGTATACCACCTTTGGTGGGGTTAGATATTGTTTGTTAATTAAACAAATCAATTAACACCTATGGGTAGGGTCGATAACTAATTTTGTTAATTAAATTAATTCATTTTTTTCAAGAGATTGAAAATGAACCATTTAAATGCCACCTTTGGTATGGTTAGATAATTTAAAATTTATTCAAGGTTTCCAAATTAAACCTAAGAATCTAATTATCCGAGTACTAACTTTTAAGTATTAAAACAATTACTGAAAATATGTTGTCAATAAATTTTCGAATTATAGTTCTTATAAAAACTTTTCAAATAGAGCTTCACTCTAACTATCGGGCGATTGTACTAACAAAATAAAAGATGATTACTCTAAATTAGACTGGATAATTAAACCTTAAAATCTAATTTTCAAATTTAAGTTTGTAATGAAAAATAATATATTTCTCTATAATATCCTTAATATAAAATCTTGAATAAAAACAAAATCAATTCATTTTATAGAAATTTTTACCTATTTAATATTTCGCAAGCATAACAATATTATTATTATATCATGTTTACAAATATCCAGCCATATTAAATTTAATCACACACAAATTAAATATAATATATAAGAATAAAACATAAAAATAACTGTAAAGAATGAGAATCCTTATAGAACCTTGATGCTAATTCTGTTTCTGAAAACCTCCAAATGGATTTGTATTTCCATTTATTGAATCAAAAAGCTAGAAAATTACAAAAACATAACCAATTATAATAAAATAACTTTAAAGCTAAAAACTAAGAAATAGAGAGAAAGAAAGAAATAAGAAGATGTTTTTGAGGTATGATTTGTGTAATGGGGGAGGGGGTACTTATAGGTGAGAAAAAGGGTTAAAAGTTGGAAAAAATGATAAAAAATGGGTAAAAACACGTAATAGATGGACGTTGATGTAAGAGCTGAAGCAAAATGCACAGGCATTGACGTTAATGCTAATGTAAGTAGTGGCGCACGTGAATTCAGCATGTTGGGGCACTACTGGGCGTAGATGCACGCGTGGGTTCGACAGTGTGGGCCCCCTTGGGCATAGATGAAAGCGCAAGTTCAACATTGTGCAGGAGGATGTGTGTATACATCGGAATTATACAGCATGACTAGGCACTTTGCTTGGCGCGGATGGGCGGTTGCGTATGGGATTTCGGCCTTTTTGACATTTTTGAACCATTTTGTCCAATTTTTTCATCTTTTTGAGAATTCCTCATTTATTTTCTTAATATATTTTTGATGTATCACCTCCATTATTTTTCTTCGAGTCTTTAAGTTATCTTTTTGAAGTAAAAATACCATAAAAACAATAAAAATACCAGTGATTCCGAAAATACAAATTTATATAAAAATATGATAAAATCATATAAATATAAATCTTTTTAATAAATTAAAGTATATTAAATTATGCTAATTTTAGTGTTTTTTGAGCACTCATCTTGCACATGTGATTTTTTTCCCAAAATCAACTATTTCTCATAAATAAGAATAGGTTACAAGTGCGAGCTCGTAACCAAACAATTAATAGTGGTATTGAGCTTAACAAAAAGATACATATATATGGTCCCCAATATATTGAAGAGACCAAGAAGATGGGTCTGGAATATAGGGAAGCTCAATCCAATGCCAATATTAGAGTTCCACAATGCCACCCTTTCCATCCCCCACCCTAGGTCCATCATCACCCACACTAGAGCCCGAGGCTTATTCATCACCCTTGTCTTGGGTTTGGATAGGTGAGTAATACGAGGTGATCAGGATATTTAGGATCTGGTAGTAGTATTCTCTCATGCCCTTTTTATTGGCTTTATCCCTAAAGGAGTCCATGGCCAAGTTATACCCTATCTCAATGCTCGAGGAGAGCTATTCTTTCATTGCCTCAAACTCGTGCTTCCTCTAACTCTTCTCGAATCTATAGGCTTCCAACTCAACATGATCCTTTCTCTATGCCTCCCTTAGCTCCTCCAAGCACCTTAAGATATCATTTAGCTCATCTTGGACCTTGGACACTTCTCTTTCTTATCAATAGCCTTACCCTTCCACTTCTTGGATTTGGCCAATAACATGACGTATTTGGTCCAAGTTGAAGCATGCCTCTCCTTTTCCATTGTGAGCTTATGCTTCAAACTCACCATGCCCCAAGTCCTAACTATGATATGAAGAAGTTACATCTGAAAACAAGACAAAGAACACAAGGGGGCTCAATCAGAAACAAGATCAGACTAACACTTACCTAGTACATAAGATGGTTGAGAATGATTTCGACATCCATACCTTTACACATGGTATTGAGTTGTCTCTCATGATCCATGTAAGATAGATACTTCATATGGTGGTCCAACATTTCTAGTCACAAACCCTTGTATAGGGCCACTCCCTCAATGTCGATGGTGAGGTCCTCGATGACACCCTTCCCTTTCCTTGAATCCCTTATAGTAGGAGTAGGTGCTTGCTAACCCGAGTTGACAAGTGAGGATGAGTGTGAACTCGAGGACACTAGAGAGAGCTAGACGACATTTTAAGGCATAGGATCATCGATGGTAACCATTTTCTTCCTTTTTGGAAAGATTGGGGTACCCTCTTGAACAAAGTACTTGTTCCACTTCTTCCCTATAGTGCTCATCCTTTCTTGCATAGCGTGCTCACTCTAGGAATGCACCAATAAATTAGAGGCATTGAACTCCATGATATCTATGAAGATAGAGCAAGGGAGTTAGTGTTACAAGCATGGTCTAAGTGAAAGTGGCTAAATAAAAAGAAATTTATAGGCTCAATGCCAGTTCACCATCGTCTAATACCACCTCAAATCTCCCCTCATAGTCTATGGGAGGGGTCTTGCCCTTTGAAGGTGCCTGAGACTTACATATAATCCTATAGGGGGCTTCACCAAGCCCCACCCCATCAATCCACATTCAAAAAAGCACGAGGTATTTAGTGGATGCCTCTAGGGTATTTTCTCAAGTAGATAGTTCCGGATATCAACCAATTTTTTCTTTGCCTGTTCATTCATGCCGTGATGAAGGAGCCCGTATTCCTTATCATGACCTTGGTATCAACCCAGATTCTCCTTATTAGCCTTGCGTCACTATCTGGAGTTTCCCACCAACTTGAGACGTACAAGAAATATTCCTTTCAATTCTTCTTATTCTTGAGGAGGGCCATATTTAAGCCTCAGTCATACTTTACTAACATATAGACCCTTTTTGAGTCTGTAGGGTTCTCTTTCAACATATAAGCTTCATTTAGCTTGGGCATCTCAACCTCCACCCCAAGTTCATTACATATCAATGCGAGGTAGAGTAGAAACCTTCATCTATTCAACATCAACTAACCTGGTGCAAGCTAAGTACTAGCCAAAAATTTCCTTATAAAGGTTTATAGAGGAAATCTAACCTTCAACCATAAAGCCTTCTCGTTGAAGATTTTCCACCTAGTTGGAAGTGGGTTGCTATCATGAGCCCTTGATATAAAAATTATTATTTAAACTATGGAAGGAAGTCATATTTTCTCCTTATCCTTTCCTCATCCTGAGGTGAAAACCCACTGATCTTGACGTTGGCCGCCCAACCTTTAGTATGACCTATGGGTTTCCTAGTCTCTTTGTTCCTTATTTTCTTCCTCCATGACCTTGGGACTGATATCTGAGTCTAAGGAAAGCTCAACCTAATTATAGGTATGACCTGTGGACGAGAGGTTAAGGTAGAGGGTTAGTATGATGATAACTACTTTTTTCTCGAAGTGCTTGTCTCGTTGGTAGACTATGACGTCACTTTCTAGCTGACCCAAAAAAGGTAGGATATTGTGAGCTCTCCCAAGATAAGCTTGAAGTCTCTTTTCTGTGCATGGCCTCTACAAAATATCACGAAACATGAACAAGTTAAAGCACAAGAAATAGGATTACCTACTGTCAAGTTCGAAATAAAAGGGAAGAATGATGCTTTAAATCGGCCTAAAAAGAAAGTAGAAAATTGTTAGACTAAAGGAATGAAAACCCAAGAAAGTAAACTATGTGCTGAACTTATTTTCTTACCACTGAACAAAGAATTTATGTGGCTTGAGCTGAGACGATTGAGCATTTTTGCTTAATTTTTGTCTAATGTGTCGGAGATTATGAAGTGAGGAAAGGCCCAGGCTTCCTCATATAGAGGTCCACATTTCTCTCTCCAATCACCTCATAGACATTTATTAGGGGAACTGAATGGTTTAGATTCCTACTTGAGCAATACTCTTCCACCCCTATTCCGAGCTGGAGTTGAAAGAGTAGGGGGACTAGATATTTGGACATACAGATCGACTCGAGCCCTATCCATGTAATAGTTTAACCCAATTATTAGCTTGATTCATCAGGCAAGATCATCTCAGGAGTAGCCACGTGTGCCCGTGCCACAATAACATCGGTAGTATGAACCTACCTACGTATGAGAGCCTTGGTATTGGAAGACTAAACTCCACATCGAGCTATAGTGTGGTCGACCTCAAGATTTATATGTAATTTTCTTTACTCTTATACCCCTCTAACACGTTGTGAAATATACGTCCTATGTAATCAACATATATACATGTAATGTTCTATATATACATGGACTCCTTAAAGGATCTACACATTCCACAAAAATCTCCAACTTCTCTCTAATTTCTCTCTCTATAAATCGAACCATCTCCAACAACAGTAATCAATGAAATAGATTCTGAACTAGAAAATTCTAAAATTACTACAAAAAGAAACATAGTAATGCCCTTATAATTAAGAAAAAAACTTATGATTCTCACAAAAATGAAAGGAATAAACAAACACCGAATGAATCGAATCCTCCAGATAAGAGAAGCAAAAACCAAAAATAGAAGAATGATTATATTAGGGTCTTAGAGGATCTATACCATCAGAATTCAAACTTCACAAAAATAATAATAAAACTAAACATCTAAACCTAGATTGTATTATAGATAGAAAAAAGACATAAGGTGAATGTACAAGTTCAAACATCTAAAAATACTAGTACAAACACATCAATCTGTAGAGTATTATTAAACCATAAAATGACTAAAAAAATTAAAATATGGTTTAGTAATCTTCTCACTAAGAAGATGGTATAAAGTAGTAAATGAAATACATAAAGAATTTATAGGATAAGATAAAAGAATCCATATTACTTAAATAAGTGAAGTAGAAATAAATGAGGCTAAATATTATTTAGCAAATATGAAAAATATGTGATATATGTTACATAGACTCTTTTATATGTAAATATAAAATGTATTATAGCAAGATACCTAAAATACAATAATAACAATGAATAAAATGTTTTATCAAAAGTTATCAATAACTCTATATAAAACTCTTGAAAAAAATTGGAGAAATAAAAATACTATAGCAGTACCAAATACTTTATGAGAAAGAATAAAAGAACTAAAACGTTGGATGATTCTACAATTTCAAAAAGAAGTGAATATAATTATGTTAAAGAAAATTCTAAAATATGTTGTGATAGTAAGAATATTTAGATGCCAGGAAAGTATGGATGTAGTATAAAGCCTTACAAACAAAAATATAAACAATATAAAAAGTTCAAAATATAAATTTAGAAAACAATACTTTTCTAAATATAAGAGAATATATAACTAGAAATCTTATAAGAAAAGTTTAGAAGAAGAAAATTTTATAGAAAATAAAATTATTGTTCATCAAGCAAGAAAACTTGCAAGTGTTGGATATACAATGAAGAAGGTCATTATGTTAATGAATGTCCTAATAGGCTAACTCATAAAAAGGAATATAAGAAAACTTCAAAGATACAAGAATAAGCCTATAAAATGAAATTAAAACCCATAAAAGAGTTAGACATTGATGAAACAAAATTAATATACTTAATGAGTGAAACTAAAGAATAAGAAGAAATAGATTTAAAGGAAACATCTAAGGATGAATGACCTATATAGAATAACTAATCTTAATAATACTCACATAAAAATAGAATGCAAATTCAAAGGATATAATATTTCATTTACATGCTTATATAGATACTTGAGTAAGTATATACGTAGTAAGCAAATATGTATTTTCATAAGAACTTTGGACTGTAACCCCAAAAGACTTGATAGAAAGAATAGAAAATAATACAATAATTAATCTTAACAGGGCTATAAAATATATTGATATTATAGTAGGAAGAGAAAGTTTCATATTCCTATTATATATCAACAGGAAATGAGAGTTGATTTCTTGATACAAAATAGCGCCTTAAACTTATATCAACCATTTACATAATATATAGATAAGAAAAGTCTAACAACATTAGAAGGAGAAATAATATATATTTCAAATGTTAGAAATACCAAGAATGTATCATCATAAAACTTTATTGAAAAATGTAAAAAAACAAAAACTTAGTAAAATGTACCAAAAACGGAAACTACATTTAGAAAATATAACAAAAAAAGAAAATTACTATATGAAGATCTAGAATTTATTAATTAGGAAAATTCCTTCCTAAAAGAAAAAAGAAATACAAGAAGATAAGAGATTAATGAAAATAAGAAAATTACTTAAGACAATAAGCTTAGAAAATCCTTTAATCTAAATATTAATAAGCTTGAATACATAGCAAGTATAAAACTAAAAGACCTTAATAAGGTTATAAGAGTAAAACCTATAGTTTACACTCCAGAAGTTTGAGAAGAATTAAATAAATAAATTCAAGAACTTTTGAAACTAAAAGTAATTGAACCAAGCATGAGTCTACACTTAAGCCCAACATTTTTAGTAGAAAAAAGTTGAGCAAAGATGAGGAAAAAAAAGAATGGTAATGAATTTTAATCATTAAATAAACAATTGATGATATATATTTTATCTTTAAAAAGGAAGAGTTATTGGCCTTTTCTAGTTTTAATTATAAGAGTTGATTCTGGTAAATCAAAATAGATAAAGAATCTCAACTTTAGTTGTCCACAAGAAAATTCCAATAGATTATTATACCATTTAATTAAAATAGGCACAATGAATTTTTCAACTATATATGGACTACATTTTTAAACAACATCACCCATTTTTTGTATCTATATTGATAATATATTAGTCTTTAATGATAATATCAATCATTATTATCTTCATATATTAAAAATCCTACCAAAATGTAAGAAAAAAGGAATAATATTATCTAAGAGAAAGGTAAAGGCAGTATTAACCCAACAAAAGATCAAGTATTTAGGACTTGAAATAGAAAATGGGAAATATCATCTTCAATCTTATATGCTAAATAATATACAAGGATTTTTCAATATCATCATTGACAAAACCAATTACAAAGGTTTTTTTAGGATATTTGATATAGGTAAAATCATATATTAAGAAATTAATAGAAATAAGAAAACATTTACAAGCAAAAATTGAGAAAGATATATCTAAAAATGGATTGATCAAAATACTTAATACATGAAAAAAATAAAAATACAAGTAAAACATTTACCAACACTTTACTATCTAGAACTAGGTAACAAAATAATAATATAAATAAATGTTTCACATGAATATTGGGAAGCCATATCAAAAGTAAAAAAAAAATGATAAAGATGAATATTTGTATAGGTTTATTTTAGGAGCTTTTCAAGGAGCCGTACTAAAATACCATAGTAATGAATAAGAATATTTAACTAAAAAACAATAAAAAGTTTGTTATATATATAATATCCTCAACATTTATTGTTAGAATAGACAATAAATTTTTTGGATATTTTATGAGAACTAATATTGTAGAAGATTATAAACAAAGAAGATTAATCAAATGAAAGAAATGGTTTAACCATTTTGATGTTAAACATATATCATAAAAAAAGAATTGTTTAACTGATGCTTCAACTAGAGAACTAGCCCCACTAATAATTTTTACAATTGCATGAAAGATAGACAATCTTAACAAAGAAATCAATATCCATGAAAAAGAAATAAAAGTTCTAGAAGATCAACTAGAGATTTATATCTTAAAAAGCTACTCATATATGAAAAACAATAAGTCTAGTTCTCCAACAAAAAAGATATTAAAATCTCACAGAAAGATGATAAACCTCAAAATTAACCAAAAAAGAAAAGGGTAACTTATCAAAAGTTTTATAGTCTAAAATCATAAATGAAGAAGAACTCAAAGAAAATAACTAAGAAGAAAAAAAGTATTATGTTGTATGCAATGGACCAACTCCATAAATATGTAAAACATAGTCAGAAGCAAGTAGATCAATAATTGGATTCTCCAATGTAACACACAAAATATTCACTAATAGAATTGAAGCAAAATGATTTTTTGTCAATTTCAAAACCCCTAAACTTCTCACACCCAGTGATATAGTAGCTAACTTAGAATGCAACTATGCACAAGCACTCAAAAGTCAAATAGCTACAAAAGAAAAATAGATGATATGTTTTTTATCCTCGAGGAAGAAAATGAAAGACAAAGAAATATAAACCCAGACCAATGGTAAACCTTTATAATTTAGCCAAAAAATCAAGAAAAGAATAACATATATAAAATCATGAAATTTTTCACAATAGGAAAGTCCATACATCATGAAAAAAACCAATTACATGCAACAAATTCAATATTACTAAATGAGTAGATCAAAAATGTGTTTACCAATTATTTTATTATAGGTTGATTGAAAATATTTAGCCAAGCAACAACTTAATGGAATTAAATTATTTTTTGAAAATTTTAAAAAAGCCATTAAAAAAGTTTAGGAAAAGAGTAAAAATAAATGATCGTCTAGTATTTTTAAGATTTTTAAATTCTATAATGGATTGACATAAAGAAAAACCTATTAGTCCTTATTATTTTATTAAAATAAGAATGACATCTTCAGCAAGAACAATAGACTAACCCAGAGTTCTCTCATAAGAAGAGTTTGATGAAGAAGCTTTTAACAAAAAAATAGCAATAATATTGAGTCAAATATACCATAAAATAAAATAAAAATATAAACATCCTCTAAAATAAGAGTAAATTACTCCATAAGTAAGATAGTTATTTCACACAGTAACATGAATATAATTCAAGAAGATATTAAGAAAATTATCAACTATGAAGCACCATTCAACTACAATGAGTTGGACATAACTAAAAAAACCAAACAATAATTTTGTCAACAAGTAAAAAAGCATACTAATGACCACAAGTTTCTTTATTTAATAAAGGATAGAGATGGATCCTTAACTCTAGTATCAAGAGAAAGTATGTAAGGAAGTAATTTTAATAAATAAGTGTCGGTAGAAGTTTTTAAAAGGAAGGGAGAGATAAGATAAAATGTAATATTTATCCTTTCATGTATCTTTTATTTTAGAAAAAGAAGGAAAAAATAAAGATAAAAATATATATTGTTAAAAAATAAAAGACTAATAAAAACATTTTTTTGTTTCTGCTTATTGTATCTGTTTTCATGAACCGATAAAATGAGTCAGCTTTTATAGTAGTGATAAAAATGAATGAAAAATTATTGAAAAATATTAAAAAATTCTAAATAAAATAAAAAATATTTAAATAAAATGTAAAATAATATAATATTAGAAAAATAAAAATTTAGTATTAAACAAAATATGAGAAACTTTAAAGATATTAATGCAAAAACTTAAAAGCTTTACTTCTAAGTTTATTATTATGATTTTTTTTTTAATTTTTAATTTTATAATGTTTGATACTGATATTTTATTATCATAAAATAAAGTTAAATATATGAAATATTTTTATATTAAACTATATTGATTTAGGAAATATTTTTATATAACATATACTATTATAATTCTATGTGTGCAACTAATTAATATTTATCAAATGTGTGATAAAAATACATATGTTCAATCGTTTTACTTACAATTCATTTATATTTGTTTTTCACATATCTGCTAAATATTATTGATACATACAATGATTATAAAATATGCACACAAAAAATTAAACACAATATATTATTACAAATAAAATATTTATTTAATAGTAAAATATACATATAATTAATTTTTATAAAAATTTTGACCGAAGCTATTCTTCTACCTATCCCCCGTGAAGCTCCGCCATACATGTATTAATGTGACGATTCTAGTTAATCTCCATAAAAGGATAATTAGAGTGGTAGTTTCGTAACACTTAGACTAAGTTCGATAATATTTCTGCCATGATTAAAAGATAAATGGTACATTCGTATAATTAATAGTGCATTTGTTTTAAAAAATGACATTATAAGGACAAAGTAGTGAACTTAGGTCATTTTGGGTGTTTTTTTCATTTTTAAATTCTTACAATATTCTTGTAAAACTTCTCATATATAACCTATATGACATACTTTGAACAAAATAAAGAAAATGTTGTTTAAAATGGAAACAAGGGATATTAATAATTGAATATGGCTATTAAAATAAAACCTTTTGATTATATGATAAATAAAGGGTATCAATGCATTAACATGAGTACAATGATGAATTTATAATTGGTAGGTGAGGCACCATATATATAATAAAATAATATTAAGTATTTCTCGGTTTACTAATTATTTTTAATTATAAAAAACATTATATGTATATCATTTTAGGAAAAATATGTGAAAATTATTAAATTTGTAGTGAATTATTGAGTATTAAAAATCTAAAATTTTAAATCCATATGGGACAATTATATTTTTTGTATATAATTTATTTACAATTTCATTAATCATTTAAAACTTTATTCGTTGAGAGTTAAGTTGGGCTACATGACCCTACTCACTTATATATAGATATGACCAATCCCTTCCGAATATACTTTTTATCATTGTGATTCTATTAGATGTAACTACAAATAATAAATTTTAATAAAAATGTATCAATTTAAAATTAAAATATTATATTTTATATTTTATATATAACAATAATTTTTAAATAAATTTTAACCTTAATTCAACTTTATTCTATATAAAAAAAACAATCTCCTTAAATTTAGATAACAAGAACTAATTATTATATTAAATCAATTTAAAATTTAAAATCATCAAATTCATATTAAATTTGAGTTAATGAAAATAATAATTGGAAAGTATTTTTTTACTTTATTAAGGTCCACTCAAATAAAGTATTATTTATTATTTTTAGAGTTTTTTTTATTTACTAATAACATTGATTTCTCTTCATAAACTACTAAGTACTCTTTTTTTCCAAAATAAAAACAACATTAATTTTAGAGAAGTTATTAAGTGTTTTTTTAAAGAAAAATTAAACTAAGTTTAGAGAAATTATTCATTAGTCTTGAACCAACGCTGATGTGGTGGTTTAGGCTAATTAATAAATTTTTTTCCAGATTTCTATAACCCGAAGAGCCTTTCCCATCTCTCATCTTCTATATACATATGATATAGTCATGTTTTTCAGAGCAACTATCTTAGAATCACATGTCATAAAAGATTCTAAACCAATACTACAATTGGTCTAGACAGTGTATAAATCTACATAAGTTAGTAATTTTTTTCTCCAAAAATATCTCTCAAAATTGCCAAGATCTTGTAAATACTAACTTTTAAATCAACTGCTCCACAAATGGAATCAAATACCTAGGAAATTTTATACCCATTGGTAGGAAGAAAAAGATAGAATTGAATCCCCTCTTTCAAAAAATCAAAGTCAGGTTAGACAGCTAGAAATCCAAATTACTTTTCACGTGTAAGCAAACACACATTGATCGATTCTGATATACAAACAATGCCAATTTATTCTGAATACCTTTAAGCTTCCTTTAAGCTTCCAACAAGTTTATGTGAAAAGGTATATTTTTTTTATGAGAAAGTTCTTTTGGAAAGGTAATACACGATCCCAAAACTCTCAACATTTCTTTACTTCTATGAATCGGGATGCCATTAGTATACCCAAACTAAAAAGGGGATTAGGCTTTCATTAAATAGAAGATTTTAACGAAGCAATGTTATCCAAAGCATATTAAGAACTAATTATCCAATCAAACAAACTTTTAGTCCAAGTTTTAATCAAAAATACCATAAAAACAATTTTTCATTAATACTGTTAAAAAATCAAATGATTCGAGTATTTGAAAACACTTTGGATTTAAGAACTACTTCAACAAGGAAGATATTGGAAGGTTGGAAAAGGAGACATCAACTTTTACCTTAATCCTTAGATACTTGTCTCTCTCTACAAAAGTTACCTCAATCATTGTTTATTAAAAGAACCTATAATCAACATCTACAATTTGGAACAATCATTGTTATTGAGATATTTTTAAAATAAAGAGACATTTTAGAGAAGATATTACATCCTACATCATTAAGCTAAAACCTCATAATCCTTCTAATGATGACCAAATTCACTATTATGGCCAAGGTAAAGAAAAATTTACACTTTAAGGGGCTTATGAAGTTCTTATAAAGGATAAAACTCAAATGACTCATTCTAGCTTATGGAAGATATTACATCTTATACATGTTTTGAAAAATTGTCAATAACTGCTTATGTACTAAAAAGAAGGTAAGTGTTTGCATGACATTTGAAAATCCCAATTGTCCGCTTTATGGGAAAGAAATTTAATATGTGGAGTACTTAATCATAAAATGTGAAATTCTTAAATCTTGGTGGTTCATATGCAAAAGAAATATTCTTTGGAAGTTCATTGAAAACTTAGATATTAAATCCTACATCTCTTTTATTCTAAGCCTTCCAAACAACTAGTTAACTTTGGGAATAAATAAAAAATCATTCACTCTTAGTGCACTTATTATGATAGAGTAGATTTGGTGGTTATGAAATGATATAATTCACAACAACAAGGTAATAGACCATCAATTTCAAGTTAATAGAGTTCTTACAAGAGTGAAGAAGTTTTCTCTATTACTACACAATAGAAGCTAGTAAAAAGATATCCCTCCTACTGATGATTACCATCTTATTCCAACACATTGGAGACCACCCTACAAAATGCCATTAATATTAATTTTGATGTTATATGGTTACAAAGCAAAGCAAGTCTGGCTTTGAGTAAAGGATCATTTTAGAAGAATACTACACTATTGGATTGATAACTTTACAACACTATCTAGTGAAGAGGCAGAAACTCCTACCCTCCAAAATGCAATTCAACGTGCTCTATTATGCAAAACAACTACAATATATATATATATATATTGAGAAGGATGCCAAAAAAATTATTGATGCTTTTAATTTTCAATACTGAAATATTACCCCAAAACCTCAACATGCAAGTTCACAATCTCATGCTTGGGCGAGAAGTACACTAGTGGCAGGCAATATCTTGTTATCTCTTTGCTAGCTACCATATATGAGCTCCACGTAGAGCATATAACTAGAATATAGTTGTTTATTCTTTCTTGTATAAAAAAAAGTGAGGGTCAATTTTATTTTTGTTTATTCTCTCTTATTTATATCATGTCATGTTATCTGTTGTTAGAATCATTGATTTTAGACGAATATATAATTCCTGTTAATTTTAAATTTCATTGGCTGAAAATACTATATTATCACATGTTATAGTAAAATAATTTCATTACTCAAATTAGGAGAAATTATTTGTTGTTACGAAGTATGTGATAACGTGATAATTTAGGTTAATAAAATTTAAAATTAGTGTAATTTTATTCTTGAAAAAATAAATGCATAATACTTGATAGATAGAAAATAATGTATTTGATGAGAATTAGAGATGTAAAATGAGTTATCTCATCAATTTGATGAGAATTAGAGATATTAAGTGAACTATTTTATCTCATGTCATATATTATTTTTGTGTCTTTAATGAATCCATAATATAATATTGTCTCATTTTATTATTTTATCTTATTTCATTTCATCTCATTTAGATATAGTTTTAGTAAGTTTAATTTTAAACATATATTGTGTCATTTTTTATTAAACTTATATTATGAATTATTATTCATCATATTTTTTATTATTTTTATATTCTTACATATTTTATTAGATTCATTAAAAATAAATGAGATATCTTAATTAATATTATTTTATTATTATTTTATCTTATTAAAAATGAAATGAGATAAAATAAAATAAATTTTAAAAATTAAGAAATTATGTTATAAATTTGATTAAAATCTTATTTTAATTTATATATGTAATTAAAAATATATTTTAATAATATTAAATAATACATCTTCAAATTAGTCGGTAACTTAATCCACCGCAAGTCAAAAATTATCAAACACTTCGAACTTTTTCCCTCTTGTCTCATTCTCAACCACCTTTGACCTAACCCAATTACTTATTCTCTCTCCTTAAACTAATACCCCCTTCTCTCCTCCACCACCACCACCACCACCATTTCTACTTCAATCACCGTTAGCACATCAACTAACTTCAGTATGGCGGCAAGGCCACCGCCGTCACCGCCATTGGTAACGACGGACATGGTGATCGACCAGATGCCGGAGACCCCGCAGCGTGGGTCTCACCACCGTCGGGCCCACTCCGACACCTCTTTTCGCTTCCTAAACCTCGACGACTTCCTCCTCTTTGATACCTCCGACCTCGACCTTTCAGGTTTGGCCTCCCCTTCTCCATCTCCTTCTCTAACTCCTTCCCCTACTCCCCTGACACGTGGCGGTCCATCCTTCACCTCCTCCGATGAATCCTTATCTGCCCCACCAAATTCCAGGCCCAGGCCTAATCCCACCACCTCCTCTTCCTCTGGAGTTGGAGGCTCTATTTCTCACTTTCGTAGTCTTTCTGCGGACTCTGATTTCTTTGATGGACTTGGGTTTGGTGGAGAAACTGTGAAAGAGATGGTCGGAGAAAAGAGACCTGGTCATCGTGCTCATAGTAATTCGATGGATGGGTTTTCTGATGTCGACTCTAGTTTGCTGACGGTTGATGGTGTTAAGAAGGCTATGACTCCTGATAAAATTGCTGAACTTTCTCTTATTGATCCTAAGAGAGCCAAAAGGTTCGAATTTTGAAACTCTTTCTCAACTGGGTTTGTGCTGTTTCTTCTTCTTTTTCACTGATTTTCTCTGGTTCTCTCTGAACTCTAGTATTTAGTTGCAAGGTTTTGTATTTTTTTTTAAAGTTTGTTTTTCATCGACTTGGGAAGTTGAAGGGTATAACTGTTTATCAAGTTTTGGGTTACTTGGAAACTGTTGGTATGCATGTTTAGTTGATTGTTTTTGTTTGTATTTGTATCGTATTTATGAATTTGGTGATTGGAAATGAAGTTATTGGAAGTTTTAGTCAAATTTTGAGCTTTGATGCATTAGTCTCATGGCTTGATTATCTTCCATTGCAGGGTTCTTGCTAATAGACAATCTGCTGCACGGTCTAAGGAGAGAAAGACTCATTACACAAACGAGCTGGAAAGGAAAGTTCAGACTCTTCAGGCAGAGGCAACCAACCTCTCTGCACAAGTCACTAGGTTACAGGTATATGTATGAGTCACTACGTTACTCGAAGTTATCTCATGAACTTGGAGTAGTTATTTATCCATGGAAGTTGTAGCTACTGATGGAATGCATCAACCATGTTTGTATACTTGATGATTTGCTACTGTTGTAAACCAAAGCTTGTTTTATTGCATATAGTGCAGGTTTTTGACTATTGTTTTCATACGCATTTCGCACCATATTTCATCTGGAACAAAAATCTTAAGAGGATCTTTTTGATGAGAAGTTATATTGGTGGTAGTCTATTTTGTCGTAGGGACCATTTTACTAGAAGTATCTAGGCGCTTATAAAAGGAAAAAAGAAACAAAATGAGTGAAAAGCAGAAACTTTATGGCTATTTTATGTTAATCCTGAAATGGGCCTAATAGTATCTTTATACGCCATGGATGTTTTACTTGCAAGTTCTCTCTTCAATAGCTCTAGGGAGGTCTTAGAGATTTCTAATAATATTAGAAGAACATTAGGCAATGTTTTAAAAGAGTATTTTAAGTATTGAGGCATTTTCTTAAGGTGGGGTGAGGCGTGAGCCTCAAGACAATCCGAGCATAAGCTTTAAACTCTACCTTTAAATACTTAAAAAAATGAATAAAAATAACTATTAATCCAATAAATAAATAAGCATGCAAATAATAATAATAATAATAATAATAATAATAGAAAACAAAAAGGTAATTATGAGATTGTAGCTCTATTGCTCAAATGTCAAAAAAGTAATCAAAGGCATAGCACAAAACTGGAAAACAAAAATGTTTGAGAATGTGTAAAGAAGGTGGAGGTGGTATGACTTCCGAATCCTACCATTATGGATCCAAGTTTGAATCTTACTCTATAATATTTTTATTTAATTAAAAAAGAGGATTTTAGTACCTCTTTCTTTTTTAAAAAAAGTTGGAGTTATAGGCTCAAAAGAAAAGGAAGAAGCCAAAATTTGATGGTCTTGGAGAAAGTGGAAAGGAAGGGTTAGAGGTGGAAGAAGACTAGAGAATGTAAACGAAGTAATCCAAATCATGTTTGTTTGTTAGATTTTAATATTTCTCCTTTTGTTTTTATTATTTAAGACCTTTTACTTTGTCTAATTTTAAAGAAATTGAACTAAGATTTTATAGACTACTCATGAAACAAATCTTTATAGGCTATAGCTTCAATTTCCTTCAGGCATAAAAGCTTTAAGGTGTCCACCCCAGACCAAAAAAGCGCAAGCTATTTATCACATGATTTTTTTTAAGCTTCATCTCGAGATGAGTCTCAAGACGAGCTTCAAAATAACATTTTACAAAAATTGCATGGTATTTAGGAAAACTGGTGGAACAATTAACTTGTTAAATTGATTAATAACATCAAGGGAGTAGTGTAATGGAAAAAAGTACTCCTGTGATCTCTAAATTTATGTCTATAGTTCCTAAATTTTCAATTGGTATACTTAGTTTTATATATTTTAAAAGTTTAGGATGTTAATGTATCGAAAAATAGACACTTTATTTCCTAAACTTTACTAAAATCTTAAAGGTTAGAGAGTAAAGTGTACTTTGGTTTTTAAAAGTAGGGACTTAAGGTGGCGTTTGGTTCACGGAATAGAATTGGAATGGAATGGAATGGATAAGAAACAATGTTTTTGGTTTAAGCACGGGAATCAAAGAAAAAATCAGTATTACAGTGTTTGGTTTACTATTAGAATGAAATGGAAAACACTGTAAATTACCTTAATACTCCTATATTTAGTAAAGTTTAAATAATGTCATTTAATTATTATTTTTTCGTCAGATAAATTAAATAAAAAATTTTATTTTTAATTTTTTAAGTAAAAAATATATATTTACTTTTTTATTTCATAAAAAAGTAAATATGAGTCTTTTTTTGAGATTTAAAAAGAGAAACGAAAAGTTCTCCAACATGTTAGAGGCCAAATCTAATATAAAGCAAGTAGGATATACATTAGAAACGAAAAATGAAATGGAAAACACTTTAAATTACCTTAGTACTCTATATTCAGTAAAGTTTAAATAATGTCATTTAATTATTATTTTTTCGTCAGATAAATTAAATAACAATTTTTACTTTTTTAGATACCAAATCTAATATAAGTTCTGCAACATGTTAGAAACTAAAAGTTCATATATGTTAGAGACCAAATCTAATATATATGAAAAGGTAGCATTTGTGTCCAATTCCCGAAAATTAAATATCTCTTGTGGAGATAATATAAAGCAAGCAACAATGAGAATTTTTTTTCCATCAAAGTTATCTTGTTTCTATCATTATATCATAAATATGACTTATTACAGTCAATACATGTACTGGAACTAGAAGTATAAACTATAGTGTTAATGCATGTACTGGAATCATCAGCACCAATGGATTGTTTATGCCAAAATTAGAATATCTTCTACAATAAAATTGTCAAAATTAACCTTAAAAGCACCAATTGATAGTTTATGCCAAGAAGTCAAAAAAATCTAGCAAAGAACAAATAATTTTATTGTTCGGAACAATATCAAAATTGTGTTCATGAGACGTAGAAGGAATGTTCATATTAAATGCTATGTTTGGGTTCATGAGACCAACGAATCGATTCAAAGCAAAGAACAAAGAATATCAGATACCAGAATATTAGAACAGAGAGATAAATATAGGAATCAATTCAAAATATAAATAAATATTATAGAACAGAGAACAATCTCAGACGAACAAAGAACAAAAATAGGAATCAATTCAAAATATAAATAAATATTACAGAACGAGAATAATCTCAGAGGAAAACGGCACAATATCAGGCAACAAATAATATATTCAGAAGCGAGAAGCGAAAAACAGAAAAGAAAACACCTCGCAAAGAAATTAGGGTTGCGAGACAAAGGAGAGAGAAGACACGGGATGAGGACGAGAACTCACCTCAAAGATTAGAGAAACCACCAGCTGTGGAGGACCAGGTGATGGTTGAGAGTTGGAGGAGAAATCACATTGCGTAGGGTTCAGTTCGTGGGTGACAAAAATGGGAGACAAACGATTGCTTCTGCATGTTAGTTTATATTATCAAGGGCAAAATTGGAAAAATAATGCTATATGAGGGGCAAAATTGGAACAATAAAATTTATCAAGAATGAAATTATGATTTCGTAAGGGGGAGAAAGAATTCTGATTTCTTAAGGGGGAGAAGGAATTCTGATTCCAAATTCTATCTTTTTTAGGAATAGATTTCATTCCTGACCCATTTTTCAGTCCAACCAAACACACAAACACACAAATGGAAAGAATCAATTCTAATTCCTTCTCATTCTTGACCCATTTTTCAATCCAACCAAACATACAAATGGAAGAAATCAATTCTGATTCATTTCCATTCCATCCAACTAAACACGGCATAAGTATATTAATTGAAAATTTAAGGACTAAAGTGTCTAAAGATATAAGTTTAGTTACTCAATATACCAAGACCCAGAGTTAATTGTATCACGTCAAAAAACTTTTTGATTTCAGATTTACTTTGTAAAGACGCATGTCTATTCCATTCTTAGAAGTTAGGAGAGGTGTCAACCACTAATATTTCTATTTTTGGATTGACTTCATACAGATGTAGGAATGGTTGATACTCCTTTTAAAGCTAGGTAGAAATGAGAATACTTTACAAGGTAAAGTAATGTTTGACTATTTGTTGTAGAGTACGAAATAATGCATTTCCTATCTGGATAGTGGATACTAGATAGAGAAATGTGTTGTCTTAGCTACAATGGTAAAAATCTGAATGGTAACTTTGAACCCAGGTTCTATCCAGTAGAACCTTAGAAGCAGTTACGTTCTAAATAAATGCTTTCACCTTAAACGTGGTCTGTTCTATGCTATTGTCATGATTCTTCTTTGCATCAAGCAGTAGAGTAAGCTTGTGGATTATATCATTAGCTTTGAAACCTAATCATCCTACATTGTAAATCAGTTGTTGGAGTTTTGACAAATTAAAACCTTGTTGGGAAGCTCGTCCCTCTCTCCCTGGGCATCTCACATCATACTGATACCACCATGGCCATGATTCTTTATTTTTCTTTAAATCGTGTGAAATATTAGAGAGAAACCATGTAGAGAGGTTTGTCCATTTATGTCTGATGAAGTTCATTGCTAGTGATTTGGTTCTTGCATGTTGTAAGTTGCACTAAAAATTCAACTTGAGGTTCTATCTTGTAAATTCTTCTGTTTCAGTGCTTTGCTTTGTCCAAATTGTTTTTATTATGCTGGAATTATATAAAATGAGATTATTACATTTTAATATTACTTCTCCGTCCTCTCATATACCGATAGTAAAAGGGGCATCCACGTGAAATTATATTTTGCTTGATGCAGAGAGACACATCTGGATTGACTACTGAGAATAAGGAGCTCAAACTTCGGTTACAATCAATGGAGCAACAGGCAAAACTTAGGGAGGGTATGTACATTTTCAAATCAATGGTGAAATTTGTAGCTAGGCCGTAAGTGGTCTTCATAGTCTTTTAACTTGGCGTATTTAGTAGTGAAAAACGATATTGTTAGTCCTATTATTTTTTAAAAAGTGTATTTACAGTACCATTGTTTTAGAAAAAAGTGTTTTATAATCCTTTTGTTTTTAATAAAAGGGGTTATTTAGTGAAAAACCCTTTTCTCAAAAACAAAAGGCTAAGTGACCCTTTTTTCCTAAAAATAAGACTATAAAACACTTTTTCGAAAACAAGAGCACTATAAAAACATTTTTTCAAAAACAAGAGGACTGGAAATCCCTTTTTTAAACAAAAATATTACTGCTATCTAAATAGGCTAAGCTAGAGGAAATAGTCTTAAGCTAAAGGGCTATGGCTCTTCACCGTTATAGAAATTGGTCAGATTCCTTTAAATAAAAAAATACAAAAAAATATTCTTTAATTTTACTGTTTATTTTTTATTTTCTTTACAGCTTTGAATGAGAAATTAAGGGAAGAAGCGCAGCGGATTAAGATAGTAGCAAGCCATGTTCCAAACATCAATGGCAATCCTTTCAGCAGAGGACTGTATTATCAATTTGCTTCGCACCAGCAAGTAAATAATTTTGGCAGTGCTCAAACCCAGCAGCAACAGCAGCAGGTTCCGGTGCCTCAGTTGTCAACCAACAGCCAAACGCTGAATGGGCAGAACCACCCAAGTTTCTTCAACCAAAGGATTTAGGCACTCATCAACAGGGATTTGATAATTGGGACTGGAAAGGATTAAATGAAAGGCAGTCTTTGTTTGTACATATTGAGATTGCAATTCTTAGTATTATAATTACTACGTGTAGGGCATTCCTGGTGAACCAATTACTGGTTAGATATTTTTATATATAAATCTATGTATGTTATGTTATTTTGTATATTGTCTTGTAGAGACTGAAATGCATAAACTAATAAGATAGCTGAGATACAGATGCTTTCTTTTTCTCCTTTGAATTGTTAAAAGCAGCAATGAACTACGTTTTGGTATATCATTTTGGATTGAAATTTTTATAAATTGTCTTCTTTTTATTTTTATTTTTTTAATACAATATATTGTGTATATATGGATATTATCAATATTTTTGACATTTTTGTCAGGCGAAATGGATATTACGTGTCGATGTAAAGGGATCCAAAATCTTGTGAAAATGTTGTCAATGTTCTCATGAGAAAAGGGTCAGATTAATCTTATAATTATGGTAAAATAGGTATTTTAGTTATGCGATTATTTGGTTGGAATAATTAGGTCTGGTAATTTAATACAAACAGTTAAATTAACTCAATAAATATAACTTTGCAAAATTACTTACTACAAAAATTATATTTGCTAATGTAATGTCTAATTAACTAAGGTTGAAAGCTATGAAGAAGATGAAAAAAGGAAGAGAGGAAGAGAATTAGGGAGAGCTGAAAAAGTACATTATTCTATGTTGCATTAGAGTTACATTGTCACATTGTATATATGTATTTATAGTAGTATTTCTAACAACTAGTAAATGGGTTGCATAACCAAATACAAGAGTTCTGAAAGAGTACATTCTACGTTACATTTGTTAACATCCTAAAAACCTCCCATGAGTTCAAAACTTCTGTAACACCGTAAGCTTAGTTCTAAATTCAGTGAACTTAAAAACTTGGAAGTGACTTCAATTTGCTCGTGTATGAGTATATTCAATCATCAACACACCATCTAATACTTTCTCACAAATGAAATGGAAGTCAATTTCAATATGTTTTATACTTGTTTCAATATGTTTTATACTTGTATGAAACACTAGATGTTTAACCAAGTAACCTGCACTAATGTTATCACAAGTTCTTCGTTCAATTTTACCTTCAATTCAACTAGCATCAAAATTTGAAACCCCATTCTACCAAACAGCACTCAACTTCAAACACTAAGTTGTAAGAGACTACTTGAGGCTATAAATGACCTCTTTTAGTTTACAAACATGGAGTGGGAAATTTGGATGCACACACCCATTTGATTAAGCCATATAAACTTCCTCCATTACATCTTCATTGAGAAAAGCTATTTCTTAATGTTCCAATTTCGAGATAGAGTAAGAATTAACATTATTCTGGTGGTGGTAGGTTTTACAATTGGACTAAAAATCTTAGTGTAATCGACTCTAGCTGTTTGTTGGAACCTCTTAGCCCCTACACGTGACTTGTACTTGTCAAGAAAGCTATTAGCTTCCAACTTTGTTCTAAACACCCACTTGTTGCCAATAATCTTGCTTCCTTTAGGTGGAGGTACTAGCTCTCATGTTTCATTTTTAATTAGGGAATCATACTCACTCTTCATTGCAGTTTTACATTTTGGAACTTACAAGTCTTCTAATGAGGCTCACGCTTGATCTTTTGAGTAAGAAACACCGTTGATTTGTAGATGCCGAATTTAGCTTAAGTGAGCATATTATTGATGGGAAAAATTAATGGTTGTAAAAAAACAAATTCTACAAACCCAAGATAATTTCCCAAACTAAAATAGAACAAAAATAACAAAAGAAGTTTTGCGTGGAAAACCTTCCAAAAATAAAAGTAACAATCACGGGACCCGTAGGTCACTTAAAACTTTCACTATAATAAAATAGGATTACAAACTTTACATTTAGGTGGATCTCTCACAAAAATACAATAATTATGTATTCAATTTATGTGTAAAACTTCAAAAATTGGTTCTCAATTTTTCCTCTCATAAAACTCTCTCTATTCTCTTCTCTTTGTATTTTTCTTTCTCTCAACTCGATAAGTATATTAAGATTAAGGCTAAGGCCTTTTATAGAGGCAAATAATGTCTTCCATCATTCAATCCAATTTTACACGGAGATAAACAACACAAAGGTTTTGACATTTTTTTCTTTCTTTCTTCTCACCGTAGGCGCCTTCATTGTTGAATACCTTTTTATTTTTCTTGTTGTTGGCCCACATGAGATGGACCAACAAATCTCCCCCTCCACCTTATGTGGGACAGGGTTCCTCCACACCTGCAATCTTTCTATAGATAACAAGCTTTTCTCTAGTCAGGGTCTTTGTCATCATATTTGCCCTGTTATCATTGGTATGGATCTTCTCAACTTGCAATAGTTTATGTTCCAAAACATCACGAATCCAATGATACCTTTCGTCGATGTGTTTGGACCTTGAGTGGAAGGTTGGGTTCTTGCTAAGGTGAATTGCACTTTGAATGTCACAACAAAGAACAATTTTTTTGGTTCTGATGCAATTCTTGTAGGAACGTTTTCATCCACAAGATCTCTTTACAACCTTTAGTGATTGCAATATACTCTACTTCTATGGTACTTAAGGCAATACACGTGGCCGGCCATATCTAAATTTGTATATCCTTCTAATATAGGTTTATTACTACCAAAGCATAAACAATGACTGGAAGTTACTCTGAGATACCTGAGTATCCATTTGACAACTGCCCAATGTTCCTTTCCAGGATTTGATAGGAATCGGCTCACAATACCAACAACTTGTGCAATGTATGGTCTGGTGTATACTATAGCGTACATTAGACTACCAACCACAGATGCATAAGGCACCTTGCTCATCTCTGATTTCTCCTCCTCAATTAAGGGATATTGACTCACATTAAGCTTGAAATGGCTTGCAGGTGGACAACTAACATGTTTAGCTTTGCTCAAGTTGAATCTTTCATGAACTTTTTCAACATACCGATTTTGGGAAAGCCAGATCCTTTGCTTTTACCTGTTATGGATAATTGTCATGTCGAGAATCTGCTTGGCAGGTGCTAAGTCTTTCATTGCAAAGGACTTGCTCAACTTCTTGTTCAACTTGTTAATCTTGTCAATATTTTGACCTACAATTAATATGTCATCAACATAAAGCAAAAGAATAATAAAATCACCATCAAATAATTTCTTGATAAAGATGCAGTGATTAGCCATTATTCTGTTGTATTCATTTTTCTCCATGAATGAGTCAAAAAATTTGTACCACTACCTTGGTGCTTGCTTCAAACCGTACAAGCTCTTATTTAGTCTACATACAAACTTCTCTTTGCTTTTGACTTGGAAACCTTCGGGCTGCTCCATATAGATTTCCCCATCAAGATCACCATGTAAGAATGCATTCTTTACATCAATTTTTTCAACTTCTAAATTAAGGCTAGCTATCAAACCAAAAACCACTCAGATTGAAGACATTTTAACTACTGGTGAGAATATTTCTTCGAAGTCAATGCCCTTCTTCTGCTCGAATCCTTTCACAACCAATCTTGCTTTGTAACGTGGTTACGAGCTAGCTTCTTCGCTTTTGATTCTGTACACCCACTTGTTCTTGAGAGCTTTCTTTCCCTGTGGTAGTTTCATCAGGTCAAATGTGTGGTTCTCGTGCAGAGATTTCATTTCTTCCTGTATGGCTTTTAAACACTCAGTCTTATGCTGATCAGTGATAGCTTCGCCATAACTCTCCAGTTCTCCCCCTTCAATAAGCATCACATACTCATTAGGAGAATATCTACAACTTGGTTTTCGTACTCGGGTGGATCTCCTTATTTGTACTTCTGGTTGGACTTGTTCAAAAACTTGTTTTTATTCTGAATTGCCAACTGGTGGATTAACATCATTAGTATCTCATGTAACTCCCCCATCATCAGGATTTGTTGGTAGAGGAACTGGTTCTAGATTAACTGGAATTTCATCTAACCATGGTTTCTCAGATTTCCCAAAATCCTCGATTGTTTGATCTTCAAGAAACACGTCTTTCCTTCTAACAATCCTTTTGCTAACAGAATCCCAAAATGTGTAGCTGAATTCTTCATGGGCATATCCATAAATATACACTGCTTCGTTTTTCCATCCAACTTGGACCGCTCATCTTTTGGGATGTGAAAAATGCTCTACAGCCAAATACTTTCAAGTGTTTGTAAAAAACATCTTTCCCCATCCAAACTCCTTTCGATACATCATCGTAGTTCAGTGGAACTGATAGAGAAAGGTTGATTAAGTTGACTGCTGTCCTCATTGCCTCCCCCCAATAGGAATTTGGTAGTTTTTCATTTAAGAGCATACATCTTACTATTTCATAGATGGTTTTGTTCATCCTCTCTGTCACACCTTTGTGTTGAGGTGTCTTTAGTACTGATTTTTCCAGTCTGATGCCAAAACTTCTATAGTACTCCTCGAATGGTCCACGATACTCACCATCATTGTCTACACATACACACTTCATATGTATGCCAGTTTCTCTCTCTATTTTTAAATGAAACTACTTGAAAACTTCATGCACTTGATCTTTAGTTTTCAAAGCAAAAGTCTACACTTTTCTAGAATGATCATCAATAAAAGTCACAAAATAATTAGCACCTCCTAGTGACTTACAACTCATTGTACAGAAATCTGTGTGTATTAAATCTAGAATATTTTCCTTCCTATGTGGTACGAGACTACGAAATACAACTCTATGTTGTTTTCCCATAATACAGTCAACACAAGTTCGCAAGGGTGTACCTTTCATTCCTGGAAAGAGATCCTTCTTGAAAAGAATTCTGAGACCTTTTTCACTCATGTGGCCGAGTCGCTTATGCCATAGCTCGGTGGGAAATTCTTTCCTAGTGGTGTTTACTTCTCCTCTAAACAATCTAGCTTCTATGAGGTAAAACGATTTATCTTTCTTCCCTTTCACTACTACCAAATTGCCTTTGGTGAGCTTCCACTTTTCTTCACTAAAATAATTATTATAACCATCATCATCAAGCATACCGGTAGAGATCAAATTGAGGTGGATATTAGGAACATGCCTCACATCTTTTAGAAGTAATCTGCATCCAAGATTAGTCTATAGATAAATGTTACCAATGTCGACAATTTTTGATGCATCATCATTTCCCATTCTTACACGTCCAAAATCACCTTGAGTGTAGGCTGAGAAGAATTCCTGTCGTGAGGTGACATGATAGGAGGCACCTGAGTCAACTACCCAAGTAGTGTCTTGACATGCAAGATTGACATAATCAGCATCTTGAATAATGACAACTTCTTCAGTGACAGTCGTGGTGTCATTTGTTCGAGTTTCTACTTCCTGATTTCTAAATCGTTCTGTCTTTAACTTTCAACATTCTCGAATGAAGTGTATGGGCTTGCCATAGTGATGACACTTCTTGTCATGCCTTGATCTAGACTTTGACCGTCCTCTTTTCTGACTTTGGTTACGTGGATTTCTACTTTTACTTCTTCCATGCCATTCTTGCTTGCCTTGTTTCTCCATGACAAGTGCTTCAGTGCCAGGAGTATATCCTTCATTTTTTCATTGAGACTCTTCGTTTAGCATTCTGTCTTTTACCATATCCATAGTAAGATTGCCGTCAAGATTTGAGTTGCTAATTGACACAATTAGAATATCCCAACTTTTTGGTAGAGAACTCAGCATCAACATTGCTTGTAGCTCATCATCTACGATTATCTTCGTAGAGTTGAGTTAATCTACAATGCCTTGGAACTCACTCATATGTTCTGATACGTTACTTCTGTCTTTATACTTCAAATTGACTAATTGTCACATCACATCAGATTAGCCTTGCGTCGGTTTTCTCATCCGTCGAAGTTGTAGACACTTCTTTCTCTTTCGGCATTATAATTGGCTTCCACAAATCTTTAATGTATAAAAGATCCTCCATATTCGGCTTCTAAATTGCATAATTGAATGCGGTCAATTTTATCATATTATTTGTGCTCTCCTCCATTTGAATCATTAGTCAACATGTTTCAGCAAACTTGGTACTTTTTCGACGATGAATAGTACTATGTGAATAGTACCTTATGAACAGTACGTATATGTGAATAGTACCTACCGACAAAATAGTACCGTATATGTGAATAGTACCTTTTGACAGAAAAATATCGTATATATGAATAGTCATTTGTTGAAAAACACAATGCTTTGATACCACTTTGTTGGGAAAAATTGATGGTTGTAAAGAAACAAATTCCACGAACCTAGGATAAATTTCTAAACTAAAATAGAACAAAAATAATACCAAAATTTTTTAGTGTGAAAAACCTTCCAAAAATGAAAGTAACAACCACGGGACTCGTAGGGCACTTAGAAATTCCACTATAATAAAATGAGATTACAAACTTTATCTTTAAGTAGATATCTCACAAAAATACAATAAATATATATCTTTAATTTATGGGTAAAACTTCAAAAATTAGCTCTCAATTTTTCCTCTTAGAAAACTCTCTATGTTCTATGCTCTTTGTATTTTTCTTTCTCTCAACTTGATGTGTATATTAAGATTGAGGCTAAAGCATTTTATAGAGGAAAATAATGCCTTATACCATTCAAGCCAATTGTACGCGGAGACAAATAGCACAAATGTTTTGACTTTTTTTTCTTTCTTCTCACCGCAAGTGCCTTCATTTTTGAATGCCTTTTTATTTTTCTTGTTGCTGGCCCACATGAGATGGACCAAAAATTATGAGTGTTACTAGAAAGGGATGGACAATTGATAGTTAAGGGATTTGAAGGAACTTGTATATCAACATAAAGTTAAATGCCAAATGGGTTGAAAATTTGAACAGGTGGAACTGGTGAAGATGAAGTGTTAGAAGAAGATGATACATTAGAGGAATGATGAGATGATATAGGAGAAATAATGGATGTGGTAAATTGAAAATTAGAATGCTTGGGGTTATTAGAAGACTGAACAAAGCTGACATTATTACTATAATCAAAACTAGATACTATATGAATAAAAGAAGATAAATTGGGAATAACTTAAGGAACATCTAATATCCTAACATTTGAGGACACATGAGAAGGACTAGAGGGCAAAGAGAAAGACCCAAAGTTGAAACCATATTATCCAACAGGTAAATCAATAGAAACAGAAGCTATAACAGGTGAAGTAAAATGCACACCAAATGCATGTACATGCATACTAGGTTTCAAATAGAAAATTTTTGACTCACTGAATTTGGCATGGGTAGAAATGTATATATGTTTGATACTTGGCTCAAGACACAAAAAGCCCTTATATTGAGTGGCATAGCCAAGAAAGACACATGGAAGGGACCTAGGTTCTAGGTTGTCATGGTTGTAGGGTCTAAATAAGGATAACACATATAATCAAAAATCCCAAAATGTGTATAAGCTAGTGGTTTTTTGTATAGAAGCTTATATGGGCTAGAAAAATGTAAAATTTTTAGAGGTAGTTGATTGATTACATAGACAAAAACTTTAAAGCTATATTCCCAATAACATATGGGCACTCCTAATCTCATTAACAAGGAAAGGCCAGTCTAATAACATGCTTGCTTTTTCTTTCAACAACCTCATTCTATGATGGGGTATATGGGCATGAAATCCTCATGAGATAACTACCTTGAAAGAGATGGGATTCAAGAGACTTAAGCTCAATCCCCTAGCCACTGTGCAATGCTTAATTTGAGCCCCAAACTATCTAGATACCACATCTTCAAAATGCAAGAATAATTGGGCAACCTGACTTTTTATACTCAACACATAAATCCATTGGTAGTGTGAATGATCATCAACAAAAAATAGAAAATATTTCGTACTATGAGCAGATTCAATAGGAATAGGACCCTATAAATCAACATGAATTGTATCAAATGGTTTAGAGAATCTTGTATGAACATGAGATAGAAATCATTTGTGAAATTTTCATAATTGGCATGCATGACCAAATCTAAACCAACAAAAGGCTTTACTACTTTATTTATACTACGAGCGGTATAATGACCAAGAAAAATGCATATGACCAATGTGATCATGCCACAAATTACCACTAATTTATACTTGATGACACTGCACATTATTGGAACTAGAGGCACTAGTAGACATAGAGCTCTTGGAAAGTGGCACTGGCTATTGATGAAGGTCATCCTTAGTTGCCCTTCTCAAAATTGTAGTCCTGGTAGCAAGATATTTAACACAAAAAGTGTTAGGATAAAACTCATCAATAACACCATTATCTTCACACAATTGCTTCACAGAAATTAATTTATTCTCCAATTGGGGAACACAAAGCAAATCATACAGTTTCAAAGCTTTTGTGTTGCAAGATAAGAAAACATGACTAGAATGTGTAATAGGAATGGTACAACCATTACCTAGCATTACTAATGAATCTCCAATGTAAGGTCTGGCTTGATGAAGCATGCCAACATTTGATGTTAAGTGATGCATGGCCCTAGTCTCAAGTGATAGGGTTAAAATGAATAGTCAATTTAAACTTTAATTGTTTAAGAAGTCATAAATTAATACATATCAAGTAAGAGCCTTTCCCACGAAATATTTTTAAAATTAGCTCTTATTTATTGAAATGGGGTTTGGGTTTGGTTTTGTAAACAAAATATTAAATCTATCAACTAAAAATTAATAAAAATAAAAATAAAATATAAAAATTACGTTAAAGATTCAAATAAAAACTATTGCATGATCATTCTTCACCAGTAACATGTATTGCAAATAAAAAAAGATATCATATTCTTCTATTATTTTATTATACCAACTTAGAGAAATCCACAAATGCAAACATCTCCGACTCTTTTTATAGATTCGTTCAATTAAATAAGCTCTTAATCTAAACTCTTTTTAATAGATAACTTAGAATAAGCTCTGTAAATTTAATTTATCAAAAGTATTAATTTTTAAAGAAGAAAATTAGATCAAAGTTAAACACACAAGCTTGGTTTAGTTATATTGAGTATTAATTCTCATTGCAAGTAATTTATTACTAATTATTTAAATGATCATGTCATTACGTACCCAATCAACTAAATTGATTAACGATGAATTAATTTGATTATTTAATTGTACACTTAAATAATCAAATAAATTCATACAACAATTAAAATTGAGAATTAATACATATAAAAAAATAGTTGTATAGAATATTACAAATATTATTAAATATCACAATCTATATCTAGGGATTTGAAATTACCCATAATTAATTATAAAATTAGCTATTCTTAGCAAACAATAAATTCATAAAATTATTCATGAAAATAATAAAAAAAAGAGGAAAAATGTTAGGATTTTTGTCTTTAATTTCGCTCTTTAATTCCTTTAATTACTTCTTGAATCTTCTTCTTCTTGATTGTTGCCTTCAACTTATATTTATAATTTTGTATTTTTTCTCTTAATTTTCTAGCAATTCTCGTATTGTTTGTATTTTATGAGGTATTATTTTGTATTTATGTTGAGAAAATTAATTTGTTTTTGAGTTGTATTAGGAACGGTGGTATACAAAATACTTGTGAAAAGGGAACACTTCATGTGAAAACTGCGCTGCTCTCTCACACACACGCATACACACACATATATAGTGATATATGTTGCACATTGGAATTAAGAGTGAAGTTACACGCGTGAAGGTTAGGATGAACGTGTGGGAGGTTTTGTTTTTTCTAAGTGCATCCACGAGTATGCTAATTACATCCAATTCTGCTAAGTACATCCATGGATATTTCTAAATATATCTACCTATCAAATAAAAATCATAAAAAATCTAAAAACAAATTAATATTTTTTAGTAAATACAAAATAAATAATTTTAACTCGTTATAATAATAAAACATATATAAATGTAAAGTAATTAACATATAAAAATATGTATAAAATATCATTTATCAAACTCCCCTACTTCTACTCTTTACTAGTCTTTGAGCAAAGTCAACTCCCACAATTAAGCGAATAAGTTTTCTAATATTTTATCTTAGGGACTGAACAATATTATGGCTTCAAATTCTAATCAATGTTAGATATTATCTTTAGTCATCTCTTTGTTACAACTACTATACAATAATCATGCTCAAAGTGTGTATATGTGTGATGTAACATCTAACATAAAAAAGTTGAAATATTATTCCTACCTATAAAATATCACAATTCTTTTTAGTGTTGAATTGGATACCATAATGTTTTTCTTAAAAAATTATTTCCACTTATCAAAAACATTTCTTAAAATTAGGTCTTTCATTTGGTTATAATATATGGCTATCTTTGTGGGTTCAATCAAATGAAAGAAAGAAAAGAAGAAACAAAATTTCATGAGTACATGGAGTACAAGAAAGAGACCTATAAATAATACTATCATAAAAACAATTATGTCAATAAAATATGGTCAAATTTTATTATTGTGGACCTAAACATCATTATTGACTTCTTTTATTTTATTTTTGTTACTTTGTTTTAATAATATATAGCTATTTTTATAATTTTTTCAACTTTTCCTCTTATGATTATATATATATTGGAACATATTGCAGCAAGGCATGTTTCTATATATTGGTATTTAATCAAATATAGCACAATCGATACTTTTAAATCTTATTCTAGTATTTTCATAGAATCTATTCTTTTTTTTTTGTGCAACTCCATTTTCCTTGAAGTATAGGGTATGACCAATGTGTTTGGTTCAAATGGTATGGAGTGGGTACAAATAATTGACTCATGTAAGCTTAAAATTGGTTCTCTAAAAGAGTTGTTCTTGAAAGAAAAACAACATTAAGGGTAGGAAAATTTAGCCAAAGAAGTTAATCCTATTACCTTAATCATTTTTCAAGAAATACATTTATCATTTTCCTTGATGAACTTAAAGAAAAGTTCTAGTAACTTATTCTTAATCATTAAAAGTATAGAAAATTTCTAAGGAATTCACAATATTTTTCACGAGTTCATGCATATAAATGACTCTATCACCAATTTAGTTATTGTGTATATAAGTTTTCAGCAAAATTATCGTTAAGTTACCTTTACTTAAGAATTAGGTCAAGAATCTATCAATATTTATTATCCTTTTTTAACCTAACATTGTTTAGCTGATTTCATCATTGATACCAAAAACAATTAGAGAATATGTGATTGATTCTAATCCCATCTATTAATCCTAACTATACTAAGGAATTCAATAAATTAAATACTAAAAAAAAATTATGCTATCTAGAGCATACTAATCCTGAAATATGTATACTAAAAGCATGCTAGATGATGAGTCATAAGATTGGCATTACAAATACCGATCTTGCAAAATCTTTTGGTTTAATTATTTGTAAAAATCTCGCAAGTGCATGAATCATTTTATAGAAAATGATATGTATACTCCCAAGGTCGATCTAAGGAAGGAATATATGTGATTTTTAATTTACTATTCAAACGAAATTAAATCCTAAAAATCTTGTCACGATATTTGGGTTTGTTTGTTTCCTAATCTAATAACATAAAAATAAACATAGATATAGATTCAATAAAAAATAATACAAATTTTTATCATTCATAATAGTTGAGTATTTAAGGATATAATAATTAAGTTAATTATGATTGCTCATATTATATATGTTATTAAAGATATAAATTAATATTTGTTGATTTTCTCTTTTTAATATGAAAGTATCCTTAGGTGGAGCCCAGATTCTTTTGTTTAATATTAATTAACTAATATTCTTAGGTAGAGCTTATTAATTAATTAAGTATTAAATTTCAACTTTATTTCTAAGAAAATAACAAACCATCTAATCACAGCTTTAGGCGAAGTCAGTTAATTAGACTTTATTCAAGGTGTCTAAATTAAACCTAAGCATTTAATTATTGAAGTACTAACTTTCAAGTTTTAAAATCATTATTAAAAATATGTTGTCAATACATTTTCAAATAATAATTCTTATAAAAAATTTTGAAATATAGTTTTACTCTAACTATCGGGCAATTGTACCAACAAATAAAAAAACACTACTCTAAATCAGAAAAAATAATTAAACCTTAAAGTAGATTTAAGTTTGTAATGAAAAATAATATATTTCTCTCTAACATCCTTAATATAAAATCTTGAATAAAAATAAAATCAATTTATTTTATAAAAATATTTTACTTATTTAATATTTTGTAAGCATAGCAACGTTATAATTATATCATATTTACAAACAGTCAATCATGTCAAATTTAATCACAAAAATATTAAATAAAACATAAAAAGATAACTGTAAAGAATCCATTAAAATGATACCTTAAAAGAATCCTTATAGCAATTTTGACGCAAATTCTGTTGCTGGAAAACCCCCATACAGATTTGCATTTCCGCTTATTAAATCAAAAACTAAAAATCTATAAAAATATAGCTAGTTCTTCTCAAAAAGAGAAGAACTTCAAAACTATAAAAAATGAAAACTTTTTAGAGAAATAAAAAACTCAGAAAATTGTGTGTTTTACAATGGAGGGAAGATGGTTCTTTTTTATAGGTGAGAAAAAGGACAAAAAAGAGGGAAAAATATTTCAAAATTTGAATTCTGACGCATTTGGATAGGTTGGTAGACGAGTTGTTGACGCGCGAGTGCGCGCGCAGGACACGACAAGAAGTATGCTGGCTTGCATGTGACACCGTGCGTACATGTATTGGGGCATGCGAAAGTCAGCGCGACATGTTCTGGGAATGTGCATTGGCTGGGTGTGTGCCAGCTACATGAAGGCATGTGCTGGGCATCTGTTAGGTGTGCTCGCGCTGGTGTAGGTGGGACTCGGCACTTATGGGCTACTGTATGCGATATTTATCACGGATGGGTGGCTATGAGTGGGACTCGACATGAATGCATGGATGTGCATATTGGTGCGCAAGGGACTCGGCACAAATGGGTGGCTACTCATTCTGGTGCACGCAGGACTTGGCATGGATGGGTTGCTACGCGCAGATTTAAGCTTTTTTTTTGACATTTTTAACCCATTTTTTTCATCGTTTTTACTTTTCCTCATTTCTTTTCTCAACATATTTGTGATGTATTACCTCAAGAATTTTTCTTCATCTCTTTAAGTTTTTGAACAAAAATATCTAAAAAATAATAAAAATACTCATGATTTCAAAAAGATAAATTTATATAAAAAATATGATAAAATGATAGAAGTATAAATATATTTCATCAATTAAAGTATACTAAATCATGGTAATTTTAGTGCTTTTTAAGCACTTATCACAACCCCAACCAGCTTCTTGCTAGTCCCTTACCAAGAGAAGCGATAAAAACTAAAATAAAACATAAAAATTAAACTATCCTAAATAACTTCCGTGGATTGACACAGTTACATTTAGCGTGTGCAACAAGCCTTTAAACCCCTAGGTTTCCCTAGTGAGCAAGTTTAAGTCTCATGAGGGTTTTTAGTAATGATACCCACAATAAGAAGTTAACTAAAATTTAAAATAAAGTAAAAAGACTAAAATAAAATAAAGAAATGAAATATAAAAATATATCATGCTTATAATCTCTTTTAAATTTCATAATTAAAATCCTAAACATAAATTATTTCAACTTCCTAAATCATGATTTATTATAATAATTAGTTGAAAATCATTTTCATATTTCATATAAAAAATGTATCAATTTAATTTCACTTAAATTTAGTGTCAAGAATCCGAATTCACTTTAACTCTATTCCTCACAAGTCAATACTTTCAAAAAAATTGAATCCTATGGGTTCAAACACTCATACTAATTTATATGCGAAAGAATTGATGTATAAAAATGAACTAATATGTTCGCATATGTATTAAGAAGAAAGGCTCAAAGTGTTATTTTAACGTTAAACTTATGAAAGGAATCAAATGTAAGGATTTATAAAATATTATACATTACTTTCTTGCATCAATCAAATTCATCAAATAAAAATATCAAGTAATATGCCTTTTAGAAAATGTAGAAAAATGCAATAACTTCTTCGGGAATTACTTCATATACTATTCATTTTCCTCTCCTTCTTTTTATATTGTTTTTTCTCTTACATTCATTTTTTATAAGAAAATTCATTTTTTTTAAAACGGACCCATTTTTATATGGTAGGGTGAGTGGTTAATATTTTACTTTTTCTATTTGTATTTGTATAGGTAACTCTAGATATATCTTTTTTTTAATAGAAGTCATGTATGAATGAAGAAAGACATATACTATCAATTTCTACTAGTCTCCTAGACAGAACTCCCTTGGATCTTTACTTTGCATGCAATTAAAATCTAAGTTAATTAAGTTAATAAATAAAGTTAAGTTAAAATGTAAATTAATTAAGTTAATAAATTAAGTTAAGTTATAATCTAAGTTAATAAATAAAATTAGTCAAAATCTAAGTTAATTAAGTTAATAAATAAAATTAGTCAAAATCTAAGTTAATAAAATAAATTAAGTTAAAAATTTAAGTTAAATTTTTTTTAGAGATCATTATTTAAATAATTTTTTTTATTTTTGTTATTTTTTATTTTTTTTATTTTACTGTTTAAGAACAGTAACAATTCATCTTTTTCTTTTTCTTTTTTTGAATTTTAAATTTTAAGTCTTAAATTTTAATTATGAAATTTAAAAGAGATTATAAGCATGATATATTTTTGTATTATATTTATTTTAGTCTTTTTACTTTATTATAAATTTTAGTTAACTTTTTATTTTATTTGTTTTTATTTTTTATTAATTTTTGTGGGTATTATTACTAAAAATCCTCGCAAGACTTAAACTCGTCCTCTGAGGCAACCTAAGGGTTTAAAGACTTGTTGCATACCCGAAATGCAAACGTGTCAATCCACGGAAGTGATTTAGAATAGTTTAATTTTTAGTTTTTATCGCTTCTCTTGCTAAGGGATTAACAAGAAGTTGGTTGGGGGTGGTGATGAGTGTTTAAAAACACTAAAATTAGAGTTCCAAAGAGTATCTAACTTATGCTCTCATTGAGAAAGAAATTGAAGTGAAACATATGAATGAGAGAATGGGGATTCTCAACAATTCAACAAGTTACTTGGAATTTTTCCTTAATGAAAAGGAAGAGTTGATTATAAACTTTAAAAACAAACTCTGTGTGAGCGAAAAAGAATTGGCTCAGTCTTACTCTATTATCAATAAAATGATTCCTAGTTCCCAGAAATTAAGTGAAATTATCAATAACACAAAGTTATTTGGTGATAAACACGGTACTAGGTATAATGAAGGGGTTTATACTTCTACTTCTACTACTGCTAAGTTTACCAAGTCTATTGATCAAGATTATTAGTTGAAGTTAGTTGTTGTCACCCTTAAAGGAAAGTTAGCCGTGGCTTGGTTCATCTAGAAAAGTGAACAGTTCACCAAAGGCTAGCAATTCCCATTACTTTGGTTTCTACCTACTACTATCCCTACTTGTCACCACTGTGGTGAACTAGGGCATGTAAGACCTCGTTGTAGGAAATGAACTTCTCATCCTCATATGAAATTTAATATAGGCACCTTTTATTTCTCTCATGTGTGCAACTCCTTGAAGGTAGAGACCCAAATTCTTTAACTATATTGATCATGCATGTTATCTTTGTGGCACTACTAGCTACCTTGCTAGGTAGTGTTCTAGATATATGAGGAGTTTATATCAGAGTACTTCACCTCATCCACCTATACCTTCTTTGTTTGGATATAGTTATTGTGGCTCATCTGAGCATGTTTAAGTAGGTTGTATTATGCACATGAGGCACAATACAGAAAGAAATAAATCTGCTTCAAAAAGTGTACCTCATCTTGCTTATATGGATGATGCGTCAAAATTTTCTAAAAACTAGACACAAAATAGATCACGAGTTCCATATACACCTTATGCTCACATGAGTCAGAGACTATCTCTTAGTTCTGTTGCCCCTCACAAATTCTTTAAACAAAGCGATGCAATCCGATCAATATTTTTAGGTGATCTATTGATGTTAAATTGCTTACTTTCTTTTCTCACTTTGTTTGTAGTTTTTATGTATGTGAATTTATGTTTGTTTACTATTTTCATGTGTCAAGTTTTCCATTTCATACATACCTCTACCATTAATTTATAATGTTTAGAATCATTGACAATGGTGCCAAAACCTTTATCGACACAAATTGTGTGCAATGAATAAGCAAATATACATATCGCAGCAAGTAACATAATGATAAGAAAATAACTAAAAATAAATAGTAGTAATTAATTAACAGCTAAGAAGATATATGAAAAAATATCCACGAATACTTAATCCCCTAATTTTCTAAACATGTGAATCACTAAAATTCTCCCAATATAATTGCCACTCAATTACATGATCAATTGAATCTAACCTAGTATGTATTCCTCTTTTAAGTAAAAAAAACACCATATAATAATTAACCTAATCACACTCTCATGTCAATTGAATTGCATGTGACTTATTAATTTCATCAATTATGGATCACATACATAAGAATCATACATCTCTGCATAAAAACTATGAATGTTATTTACTCAAGATAAACAATTGAATAATTCCCTCAAATCTATTTAATTGCCTCTATAGATCAATTGTTGGCCAAACAATTAATAGCATAAAATTTAGATTAAATAATATAATTAAATTGAAATCATAATAGGTAAAAATATTATATCATCACATGTAAAAAATTGGATTCATAAGACTCCTAGATTAAGAAATTAGCTAGAAATGATTTTGTTCATAAAGCTCCAATTTTTCAAAGATAAAGACATCAAAATTAATAAATAAAAGAGAAAAAGAATAAATACAATCAATCTATTGAATTGTAGCATCAATCTTCTCTTGAATCTCCAACAAAATTGTCTCTTTGAACTTTTTTAGATTTTTTTGTCTCCTTGGTTCCAAAAATTGTTAAAAATTGATAATTTTGGGTATTAGGGTTTTAGGGAAATTAGGGAGGCTCAGATGAAATCTGGACTATCAGATCAGTTTTAGATCAAGGGTTGAGATGAAAAAAGAAAATTAACAACATTCACCAATGGGATCATGACACGTGGTAAGGGAGAAATATTTGATGAATCAGTATGCTTTGCATGGCAGGTAGATTGGTTGTGGTCAATGTGTGTTGAGTCAGTGCCACATGGTACGTTGTGATTCACGGATATGAATTGTATGGTACCCTAGTAGAAAGAAAGGATGAATCATGTGACGATATATGGCACCCTTGTTGATCGTATGGAAAAACTTAAAATAAATACCGTATCAAAAAGTGGCAAGACCTGCATCACTTGGTATACATGACACGCTCCGATTGGCCCTCTTTGCTTGTGTGGCATCCATGTGGCCACTTCTAATTAATCCTGCACTTAAAAAAAATCCATAAAATTTTCAAAAAATTCACAAAAAATTCACAAAATATATATTTTCACTCCTTTTCATTAGAAAGTTCATATTTTAATATTTTTAACCCAAAAAGTACTACTTATTAAATAAAATGAACAAATATTAAGCATAAAAGTGCACTAATTACTTTACTTTCATAGAGTCATCACAATTTGAGTCCATATTTTGATTTTCATGGTTCACATAATTATATCATGATGGAATATAGAGTAAACAAAGTTTTCTTTTCACACATGATGAATGATGTCAAAAATTTAGTCATACCCTTGCAAGAATGTATCATGGATTGATAGACATGTGGATATTTGTGTTGAATGTGTTGTTTATCCTCTGCGGACCCTCTAATTCATTGAATATTCTTTATTTTCTTTCTTCACTTTGTATTTATTATTGTCTACTATGTGTAAATGCTTCCATGTTGGGAGTGTTTGTGAATAGAATGCATATCTTATTTATTATTTCACATGTATACTTTTAGGGGTAGTGGTGTATATCTTATGTATATGGTCAATGAAAGTATGTGTTTGTTTTACTTTCTATTGTATGTCTTATTTATGAGTTTTTGCTTTGCTATCTTGTTCATGTGATGTTTTCTTCTCTTTTTCATAACTTTATATGACCTATGCATAAATAGAAATTTTAGCATGACATGTTGCATCCATTGTATGCAATCTCTGGTTTCACATATCCATCTATATGTTTCCTTTCCTGTGGCTTTGTGCTTCTCTTTGTCTTTTTCTCGTGAAGCATATGATACTTCTTAAGTTGTTTTCTTTAATCTTACATGTTGCATTGCATTATTGTTAAGATTATGGCATATTTGTATGTCTTTTCTCCCTCATATAGGGGTGTTACTTCAAATTTCAGTGTCAAAAGGGGGAGAAGTTTATGTGCACAATTATGTTTGTTGTCATGCTATGTGCTATATAGGCTTTAAGTATATGATTACACTACATATTGTTGTCTGACTTGCATGCATTCATGGGGAGTGTTGCATGGAGTTAGAGGCAGTTATGCATAGTTACTTATGTTTGTGCCTATCGGTGTGTACTTGTGTAGGGGTAACACGATGGTATGTGGTTTGACTACACATTTCTACATGATACGTTCATGAGGTATGAGTTTGTTTCATATGTGTAGGTTACATATGTAAAGTGACATCTTCAAACTTCAGATGTTTTGTGTGCAGTGGTACTAAAACGTTCATTTTTAGAGCATCAAAATCCATGAGTTGATTCATGAAATTGGATGGAGCACTTAAATTGGATGCACTTGGTATATATGTGTCATTTAGGTTTTGGTGTGTATCGTTGTGCTATTTATGGGAACAAAGAACTTTAGGAAATCTTTATGATCTTTTCATACTTGATATGTTTATATATCTAGTTGTGTAGTGTTTTGACAAGGAAAGCCAAAGTGGGAGAATGTAAGTCCCATTGTACACGTGTTTGTGTGTTGGCTTCCTGTGTATAAAACAAAATATCTATTATTTTACTCAGTGTTTTCATCTTCCTTTGTGTAAGGTTGGTAATTATAGATCAGTAATTCCTACATATATAAACTTAGGTACACTTTATATATGAGCATGCTTACACACACCATGTAGTTAGTTTTTGTAGTATGCATGCTAGATTGAGAGCTCACTCACCAACGTTGTCACTTGTGCTTGGTTCATTTTAAGTGTAGGTATTTATGGAGCCTATTCGGTAATTTTTGAAAACAAAAAAATGTGACTTTTTAGCACATTACCAACTAGCTCGCTACCATACTTACCACCACCCATAAGGAGGTGGTTAGGGAGGTGGCCGACGAGGTGCCAAAATCAAGCTCTATAATACCCTACTCATTTCTCCTCTCTTCACCCCTCATTTGAGAATGGAAATTCTTTAAAATTTACTCTAATATTTATATCTATAGTAAAAATTATTTTGGAGATACTATATTTGAGTGTAAGCTATTTATTGAGTTTAGTAATCAAATTGTAGGTTGTGTGCATACGTGGTTTGACTATGTGTCTCTCATACACAATTTGATTGTAATGGTGGATTATGTGTCCCTTGAGAGTGTGAGTAGATACACTTCTAATTATTGATCATTGGTTACTAATCACACCACATTAGGTAGTGTTGGCTACAAAGGATAGCTGGGTTCGAGTGTTGAACCAAATAGTTGCAAAACCAGCAAGTGAAAAGCAGTAGTAGGTAGTTAGGACAGATGTCCAGTTGAAAGAGATAATAGTGGTTTTATTGTCTATCAGAGTTGTAACTGTTTTATTATTCAGTGAATTATTTACTACTGAGTGGTTGCCTTAAGTAACTCGATGATGTTACCACATAGATATGGTCTCTATGTGGGTTTACCTTGTTATATCATTGTTATCTATGATTTTCTATTGTGTTATTACAATCTGAGTTTAACTTATGTACATCATAAGCTCTGATTAGAAAGCTTTTATATTCTTGTCTATTTTATGTTGAATTTATATAATATCTATTATTCAAAGTTATCTACTTATCTGATATTATATTATTTGTGCTTCTGCTGTGTATACTGCGTAGTGTTTGATTTCTTGGTTGTGTGAGCTAGAAATGAGTCCTTAAAGAGTCTGTATGTCCTTACCCTAGTTGCATACTAATGAGTTCTTAAAACGTACTAAAATTGCCATAATTTTACGTACTTTAATTGATTAAAAAAATTATATTTATACAATTTTATCATATTTTTATATAAATTTGCCTTTCCGGAATCACAGGTATTTTTGCTTCCAAAAATAACTTAAAGACTCAATGAAAAATACTGGAGGTAATACATTACAAATATATTGAGAAATTAAATGAGGAAAATTCAAAAAAATGGAAAAATTGGACAAAATGGGTCAAAAAGTTCAAAAATGTCAACTCGCGTAGCACGCCACACCAAGTCATGCATCCGCTTGCACATCAGTGCTCATCTGCGTGCACTACCCGAACCCGCACATGAAATTGTGCCCATCTACGTGCACTACCCGAACCCGCACATGACATTGTGCCCATCTGTGTGCACTACCCAAACCCGTACACGACATTGTGCCCATCTGCGCCCTAACATGTCGAATTCGCGCACACCACTATGTGCATCAGTGTCCGCCTATTACGCGTTACCCCCATCTCCTCCATTACACTACATACCAAAAACACCTCAATAAATAAGTTTCTTAGCTCTTTCTCTCTATCTAACCCCACCAAAGGTGACATTTAAATGGTTCATTTTCAATCTCTTGAAAAAAAGAATTGATTTAATAAACCAAATTGAGTATCAATCCCACCCATAGGTGTTAATTGATTTGTTTAATTAACAAAGAACATCTAACCCTACCAAAGATTCTATTCATATAAAAAAGAAAGAATCAATAAATACCAATTTATATATTTAATAACCTAAATAATATGAGTAAGCATAATTAAGTTAGTTATTATATCCATAAATACTGCATAATTAACTTAGTTATTATATCCATAAATACTCCACTATTATAAATGATAAATTTGCATAAATGTTTATTGAATACATATATATGTTTATTTTTATGCTATTAGATTAGTAAAAACACAAAACCCAAAATATTGTGACAAGATGTTTAAATTTAATTTCGTTTTTAAAAACTTGAATAATAAATTAAAAACTACATATATTTCTTCCTTAGATTGACATTGGAAGTATACTTATCATTTTCTATGAAATGATTTGTGCACTTGCAAGAGTTTTATAAATATAAAATCAAAGTATTTGCAAGACCGGCATTGCCAGTTTTACCCATCATATACCAGGTCATGGACTTTTTCAATTGGATTGTTTCGAACAATCTACTTTAGTTTGCTACCTAATTTGGTCCAGTTTGATTTGTAAAAAAAAATAAATTTTTCAAGCCATACTGGATTGTTTACACTGTTATATTTATAATTTATGTTTCACAAATGTAATAGTATATGTAGATCATTGGCTAAATCCATTACTATTCAACTTGGTATTCCCACAATGCATTTCTTTGAAAAAAAACCTATTTCATCAAGTTCGATTATAGAATATGGTCTAGTCCTTACTTAATTCAAGCAGGCTCTTGAGAAAGGTAAGAAGATGAAAACAAAAGAGTAGATCTATTATTGTAGGTAGGCATTTCTTTGCTTCTATCCTTTTGAGAGTCTATCTCATTTCGATTAGAAAAATGGATTCATTTCAGGCTAGTGTGCTGGAAAAGCATAGGCTCAATGCAAGTCATAGTTTGTTATATCATCATGGAAGTTGTGCCTGCAACCTTTTAGGAATAGAAATTTTTTAATTATTTTAACTTAGGAATAAAAAAAGTGTTATTGTTTAGGCAGCTTTGGTGCCAAGTTCACTTAGTGTAACAATAGAGCTAAAACTGACATAATTTATCAAAGATTAACAAGAGCCATTACATCTCCAAATTGAGTTTCTTCTTTCCCGACCAAAGTTCACTTTTGATCATAATTCCATTATATTAATCTTTAATGGATTTCTAGTTCCTTACAAGCAGAGACCTTTTAGATTTATACATATGTAGTTTAGGGATAATTCATGTTTAAAACTCATCCAAGAACAATGGAAGATGGAACAAAATTCTCAAGGACTTGATCTCTCACATAATTTTGAACATCTTTCCAAGAAACTCACTTTGGTGAATAAAGATCAGTTTGGATGTATTCATGAAAAATTAAAGAATTTAGAGTCATAATCAAAGTTTATTCAATCTTGCAGCCAAAATAATGAACTAATATAGATAGAGAAACTTTTGTAGGAACAAATCAATGAATAAGTTGAACAATAAGAGGTAATGCGGAAACAAAATTATAGAGAATTATGGCTTCATAAGGGTGGAGGAATAAAAAAAATTCACACTTCAAGAGTTATAAGAAGAAGAAAAACATTTAATTCCTATGTTAAAGATTGACGATGGTTTGACTATTTGGGATAGAGAGAGTATTAGGAAAACATTCTTGGACTTCTATACGAAACTCTTCTCTTCTCTTCTCAAGTTCCTATCTTTTAGGAGTTATTTCCTTTAATAATCTATGAATAAGATAATACTTTGATTGTTAACATCACATCCCTTAATGAAATTAAAGAAGCTGAATGGGATATGCACCTTTTAAAATCTCCTAGGCCAGATGTGTTTTCTATAATTTTCTACAAAACAAAAAACTATCATATAATAGGGGATAGGCTATCTCAGAGGTTCAAAGTTTCTTCATTAAAAAAAAGTTACAACCTAGTTGGAGCCATATCTTTATCACTTTGATCTCTAAAATTAATGTCCCTCAAAGTTTTTGTGATTACAAACCAATTAGCTTGTGTAATATCATTTACAAGACTAGCTAAAATTTTAGTCAAAATATTAAGAAACTATCTTAAATATTATGTCTCTCCTTATTAAATTTTTTTTATCCATGCTAGATGGATTGTAGAGAATACTTTAATTGCTTAAGAAATTGATTTGACTATATCCAAGAAAATGAGAGGCAAATGTGGATCAAATTGGATATGAGGAAAGCTTAGGATATGATTGAATATAATTTCTTAATGAAGATCTTAACTTGTACGAGCTTTTAAAAAAAAGGTATACACTCTCATCTACCAATGCATTTCTATTGTATCTTTTTCATTCTTGCTTAATGTATCTTCTTTTGGAAATTTTTTCCAACAAAGGGATTTAAGTTAAGGTGATAATCTGTCTCCATATTTTTTTATAGTCTCAGAATGTCTTTCAAGGATTATTTCCAAAGAAGAAAACTTAAATCAAGTGAATGGAATCAACTACTATCAAAGGTATTTTGGATAGGTATTACTCTTAGTCTGGTCAGAGTATAAATTTACAACTTTCTTTTCCAAAAATACCCCTTTAAACTATCAAGGTCAATTCTCCACTAACATTCAAATAAATAGGTCAAAAGTTGCTATCAAATATCTGGGTCATTCCTTACCCATGGTAGAAGTAAACAAGTGGATTTTAATCATCTTCTTAAAAAACTCAAAGCCAGATTGGATAGTTAAAAATCCAAATTGTTATCGCAAGTTGGAAGAAGAACAATGATGAATTTTGTATTACAAACCATGCCCATTTATTCCATGAGAACTTTTAAGTTACCAGCTACTTTTTGTGAAGTTATAGATTCTCTGATAAGAAAATTATAGTGGAAAGGTAATACAAACTCTCAACACTTTTTTACTCCTTTTATAAATTTGGATTCTATTTGAAGGCTAAAGATGAAGGGGATTTGGGTTTTTGTAAAATTGAAGATTTTAACAAAGCCATGTTAACCAAAGCAACCTGAGAGTTGTCAATTCGATATGATATACTCTGGGTTAAATTCTTCATCCAAAAGTTTCTAAAGCATCACTCTTTCCTTGATGTCATCCAAAAATCAAATGATTCAAGCATTTGGAAATGTTTACTCTAGAAACAAGATCTGATTTATAAAGGTAGCTTTTAAAAGGTAGGTATATGAAACATTAATATCTTGCATGATCCTTTGGTACCTAATCTCTCAAAACAAAAACTTCCACAAAGTTTAATTAATAGAAGAACTTCGGATATTTATTTACAATAGGTAAGTTTTGCCTTTGATCTTTACTTTTGGAATAATCACTGACTTTGGGACTATCAAAAACTAGTTTCACTTTTTGGGGAAGGCATCACGTCCTTAACCCCTATGTCAACTTAACCCTTTTGGTCAAAGATACTTATAAAGATTTTATTCAACATAGAGTTCAAAATCCACGTATCAGTCTTTGGAGGAAGTTTGGAAGGCTTCAATTCATGAAAAATATAAAATGTTACTTTGAAAAATAGCTAATAAATATTTAAGCACAAAACATCTAATGTTTTCATGACTATTGAAGATTTAAACTGTCCTTTATGCAAAAAGGAAATAAAAGATTCTGAATATCTTTTCATAAGATATGAACTCGTCACATCTTGGTAGTCTAGCTACAAATGAAATATTATATGGAATTTCACTTAAAAATTGGAAACCAAATCCTACTCATCTTTCATTTTAAATCCCCCGACAAAATGGTTAACTAAGAAGATAAGTAAAGAAACTTTTACTCTCACTACAGTCATCATGCTTGGACATATTTGGTGGTTACATAATGAGGTAGTGCACAAAAATAAGAATATTGATCACCAATTTAAAGTCAACAAATTTTTTTAGAGAATTGATGAATTTTTTATGCTTATTTATGGAAAAAATAGAAAAGAAGGAGATTATTTTAACTGAAGACTCCTTTGTTATCCTCAATTCCTGAAAGCCTCCACCCTAAAATGCCATTAAAATAAAATTTTATGCTGTATGGAAACAAGAAAAAGAAGGTTTGAATTTTGTAGTCATAGATCATTATGGAAGAATACCATTACTTTGTTCGGTGAGGAAGTAAAAGCTACCACTTTCTTCAGAGCACTCCAGCATGTGCTAACTTATATAACCATAGTAATTTATATTGTGGGAGATGTAAGAACAGTCATGGATGCTTTCAATAATAAAAATTGGTCTTTCATTGATTTAAACTTTCAATATATCTTCAAAGATTGAATTAAGCTTCTTATTGAATTTCTCATGCTATCTGTTAGATGAAACCCTCAAGAATTCAACATGCATGCAAACAATTAGATTTCTTAGGCTAGAGATTGGAAACATTCCTATTCATTCCTTATCAACCTTCATATTTGAGTTCCATATCAGAGGAAGAAACTAGAATAAATTTCTCTATTCTTCTAAAAACCAACAAACTATTACTTGATTTGTGATAATATAAAATAGTTCTACTATAAAACAATAAAATTATCAGAATTTTTATGCTTTGTCAAAACTTACAACTTAGTTTTTGAACTTGATAAATATATAAAGTTTTACAAAAATATCATTCCGTCATTTAAGAAATGGAAGTTTTAAAGTTTTTGTTATTGAAAATAGTGTGAATTTCAATAAAAAAATGATAAGAAAAAGTGCATAATTTTACTCTCTCAAAAGGTTTGTCCCACATTGATTTTCTACATCTCTTTAGAGTTGTTTATATAGAAAAGGATATACAATTAGGATTGGGTCCTAAGGGACACCCACTTTTGTGCAAGGTGAGAGGACCTAGGCAATAATGGGTCCACACACGCGCGTACACTGTCACAACCATCCGACCGAACGGCCTTGCCATGCCGAAACCGAGCGTGAGTACGTGTGAATATGGTGTGAGGTGGAAATTTATTTTTTGAAAAAAATTTTATTATAAGAATTATTTTTTCCAACACTCAGAAATTCCATTTTTATCCAAACTGAGTCACTCGTATTCTAACTGTTATTGTTTTTACCATTCTATTCCATTTCCATCAACCTGGAGAGTCTTATAGAATGCTATTATTGTGTGAAATTTTTCTTTGTTAATGTTGCACATATGTTCATCTTTTTTTGAAATATAAAAAGGGGCATAATCCTTAATTTATGGGTACTTAGAAATTGTTCTTTGTATCAAACCCAGAAAAAATATATAAAATTATTTTTTTAGTTTTTTGAGCAACATAAATAATTTAGAGGTGTAGCATTTCGAACTCCATGAGTGCAATAAAGCTCCGAGATAGATAAAAAATTCTAGGTTGTTTTATCCTAGGGACGATGAGGTTGTATTTTCTTATACAACTTTTGGCAAAGCCACAAAATATTTTAAAAAGAGTGACTTAGTCCGCGACTCAACCCAAATAGTATGTTTCAATATATTGATAATAATTTTCATATCTACTTTTTACATACCTATCTCAACAATTTTTAAGATGTATTTTTTTATCTACCATGTCTACTGAAATGTTAATTACTAATCTCAACAAATTGTTTCGTTTTGAGGGACTACACTTTGAAAGATTGAGACAATAGATGTTATTTTTCTTAACCATGAAAAAGGTCACTTCTATTCTTACTGCTGAAAAAACTAACACTGCCTAATCCTTCTACTGAAGTGACAACTAAGGACTTAGACACCTGGATGGAAAATGATTATCTCTGAAAACAAATTGTTCTTAATGGTTTAGCTGATGATTTGTATGACTATTATAATTCTAATAAGTTAGTTAAGGAAATTTGGGATGTACTTCAAAAGAAGTATGACACTAAGGAAGGTAGAACAAAAAAGTATGTTGTTAGTAGATACTTGAAGTACCAAATAACTGATCACAAATTTGTGAAAGTTCAATCATATGAACCATGGAAGATAGCACATGAAATAACTTCTGAAGGTAGGGCTTTAGATGAACAATTTCAAGTTGATGAACCATGTACTTAGACATAATAACCAAAAAGAAGAAACATGAAAAAATCAACTTGAAATCCTCCTCTATAATTCTGAAACCAAAAAGAAGAAACATGAAAAATCAAAATCATAATAATAACCAGAACCGTAATAACCAAAATAGAAACAGAAATCCTCCATGGAATGGACTTCAACCCCCTCAAGAAATAAAAGAGTCATGTGTTATAGTTATAACATGCTTGACCACTTGGCTAGGAACTTCCAGAACAGGAATCATCCTGCCTTATAGGTGAACCATACTGAAGAAAAGCTTATTAATATGATATTTGAAATCAACTTTGTTGGTGGATCTGAGGGGCGGTGGGTGGACACCAGTGCTTCTCTCCATGTTTGCTATGATGGTAACATGTTCAAATCCTATTTTATGTCTAAGGATAAGAAAGTGTTGCTAGGTGATGAGTGCTCAACAAGCACTAAAATAACCATGATTTTATGCAAATTAATTGATTAAAAATATATATATTTATACGTTTTATCATATATTTATATAAATTTGTCTTTTTCGGAATCACGGGTATTTTTATTGTTTTTTAGGTATTTTGGCTTAAAAATGAAACTTAAAGACTCAAATAGGAATACTGGAAGCAATACATCACAAATATATTAATAAATAAATGCGTAAAGGTCGAAAAATATGGAAAAATTGGACAAAATGGGTCAAAAAGGTCAAAAATGTCAAAAAGGAGAAAAATGTGCGCCGCCTTACTGACTCAGCCCCTAAACGGCGGGGTTACTTTTCATGCGCGCTAAGCGCGCACGAGGTTCGTTCATGCGCACAGATCGCCGCACGAGGTTACTGTTCATGCATGCAGCACTGCGCGCGCCGACACTCATTTTTCACGTGCAGTCGCCCCATGACGTCATGCTAACGTCATCAATGACGTCAGCATTTCCATTATGCGTTTTTACATTTTAATATTTTTTTACTCATTTTTTCTCTCCATCCTCACCTATAAATACCCCCCTTCCCTTCACTTCAAAACACACCTAAAAACACCTCCAAATACATTCTTTTCTCTCTTTTCTTAGATTTTTAGGATTCTTTAGTTTTTCTTAGTTTTTCTTATGTTTTCTTAGTTTTTAGTTTTTCTTAGTTAATTTCTCTTAGTTTTAGAGTTCTTCCCTTTTTAGGGAAGAACTAGTTATGTTTTTGTAATATTTTAGCTTTTTGATTCAATAAATGGGAGTGCAAATTCCGCTTGGAGTTTTTCCAGCAACGGGAATAGCGTCGAAGTTCTGTAAGGATTTTATTTTCTTTCTGATTATTTTTATGCTTTATTCTTACATGTTATATTTAATTTGTCTCGTGGTTAAATTTAAGCTTGTCTGTTTAGTAAACATGATGTAATAATGACGTTGTTATGCTTGCGAAATATTAAATAGGTAAAAATCTCTAAAATGAATTGATTTTATTTTTATTCATGATTTTATATTAAGAATGTTAGAGAGAAATATATTATTTTTCATTACAAACTTAAACATGAAAATTAGATTTTAAGGTTTAGTTATCCGGTCTGATTTAGAGTAGTGCTCTTTTATTTGATGGTACAATCGCCCGGTAGTTAGAGTGAAACTCTATTTCAAAAGTTTTTATAAGAATTATTATCTGAAAATGTATTGACAACATGTTTTCAGTAGTAGTTTTAAAACTTGAAAGTTAGTACTCGGATAACTAAATTCTTAGGTTTAATTTGGACACCTTGAATAAAGTTTAAACTGTCTAACCCCACCAAAGGTGGCATTTAAATGGTTCATTTTCAATCTCTTAGAAAAAGGAATTAATTTAATTAACCAAATTAGTTATCAACCCCACCCATAGGTGTTAATTGATTTGTTTATTTAACAAGGAATATCTAACCCCACCAAAGGTGGTATTCATAAAAAAGGGAGAATCAATAAATATCAATTCATATCTTTAATAACCTAGATAATATGAGCAAGCATAATTAACTTAGTTATTATATCCATAAATACTCCACTATTTATAAAAGATAAAATTTGCATGAATGTTTATTGAATCTATGTTTAATTTTCTGTAATTAGATTAAAAACACAAAAACCCCAAAATATCGTGACAGGATGTTTAGGATTTAATTTCGTTTTTAAAAGTTTGAATAATAAATTAAAAACCACATACATTCCTTCCTTAGATCGACCTTGGGAGTATACTTATCATTTTCTACGAAATGATTCGTGAACTTGCGAGAGTTTTATAAATATAAAATCAAAGTATTTGCGAGAATCGGCGATGCCGGTTTTCGTTCATCACTAGGCAACTCTCACTCCACTAAAGTTGCTAGTACTAGTGAGGTAGAATTAAAGTTTACCTTTGGAAATAATTTCATCTTAAAGGATATCCCACATACTCCAGAGATGAAAAAGAACTTAGTTTTGGGCTATCTTATCAACAAAGTTGGTTTTACTCAAACTATAGGGGTTGATTTGTATACAATAACTAAAAATAATGTTTTTTGTTGGGAAAGGGTATGCCATAAAAGGCATGTTTAAATTGAATGTTGAAATTAATAAAGCTTCTTCTTCTGCTTATATGTTGTGTTCTTTTAATATTTGGCATGCTAGAATTTTTCATGTTAATAAACACATAATCAAGAACATGAGTACCTTAGAACTAATTCATAAATTATCTTTGAATGATTTCGAAAAATGTGACTTTTACAGTCAAGCTAAAATAACCAAAACTTCATATAAATTAGTAGTTAGAAAATGTGAACCTTTAGACTTAATACACTCTTACATATATGAACTTAATGGTATTTTAACAAGAAATGGAAATGCTATTTTATAACTTTTATTGATGACTGTTTAGACTATACTTATGTATATCTAATGAAAAATAAAAGTGAAGCATTTGACATGTTTAAAATATTTATGAATAAAATTAAAAATCAACTTCATAGATAAATAAAAAGATTTCGAAGTGATTGAGGCGCTGAATATAATTCCAATGTTTTTAATGTTTTTTATAAAACTCATGGAATCATTCATAAAAAAACTGCACCTTATTCTCCTAAAATGAATGGCAAAGCTGAAAGAAAAAAATAGAACTTTTACTAAATCAGTTGTTGCAATTTTATTAAACTCTGGTAGGGAGAAATTTTATTAACTATTTTCCATGTGCTAAATAGTATGCCTAAATATACTAGTAATATTTCATCATATGAAATTTAAAAAATAAGAAACCTAACTTAACTTATTTTAAAAATTGAGGTTGTTTAGCCTATGTTAGGATCAGAAAAAGAAATAAACTTTCTAGTAGAGCATATGAATGTGTGTTCATAGGATATAATGTGAATAGTAAAGCTTATAAATTCTATGACTTAAATGATCATGTAGTTATAGATTAAAATGATCTTGACTTTTATGAACATAGGTTTTTTCTTTAAATTGAAGAATAGTGGGGGCTCTTCTTCTAGTAGTTTACCAATAACTAGAACTAGTGAACAAAATGAGAAATTGCACACTGAAATTAGGAAAAGTAAACGAGCTTGAACCTCTAAGGATTTTAGGTCTGATTTTTATGCTTATACCTTAGAGGAAGATCCCTAAACTCTTCAAGAAGCCTTATCTTCTTTAGATGCTAACTTATGAAAATAAGCCATAAATGATTAAATGAACTCTCTTGAGTATAATAGAACTTGGTATTTAGTTGACTTGCCTCCTTGTTGCAAAACCATAGGTTGTAAATGGATACTAAAAAAGAAATTAAAACCCGATTGTACTATTGAAAAGTACAAAGCTCGTCTTATAGCTAAAGGGTATAGACAAAGAGGAAATGTAGATTTCTTTGATACCTTTTCCCTAGTCACACGAATAAGTTCCATACGTGTGCTTTTCTATCTTGCTACTTGATGAGCCAATACTTTGGTTTTATATTTATAAAATTCTCACAAGTGCACGAATCATTTCATAGAAAATGATAAGTATACTCCCAAGGTCCATCTAAGGAAGAAATATATGTAATTTTAATTTATTATTCAAACTTTTAAAAACGAAATTAAATCTTAAACATCTTGTCACGATAGTTTGGGTTTTGTGTTTTCCTAATCTAATAACATAAAAATAAACATAGATATAGATTCAATAAATATTTATGCAAATTTTATCATTTATAATAGTAGAGTATTTATAGATATAATAACTAAGTTAATTATGCTTACTCATATTATTTAGTTTATTAAAGATATAAATTGATATTTATTGATTCTATCTTTTTTATATGAATACCACATTTGGTATGGTTAGATATTCTTTGTTAATTACAAAAATCAATTAACACCTATGGGTGATGTCGATAACTAATTCGATTCATTAAATTAATTCCTTTTTTCTAAGAGATTTAAATACCACATTTGGTGGGGTTAGACAGTTTAAACTTTATTCAAGGTGTCCAAATTAAACCTAAGAATTTAATTATCCAAGTATTAACTTTCATGTTTTAAAACCACTACTGAAAACATGTTGGCAATAAATTTTCAGGTAATAATTCTTATAAAACTTTTGAAATAGAGCTTCACTCTAACTACTAGACGATTGTACCAACAAATAAAAGAGCACTACTCTAAATCAGACTGGATAACTAAACTTTAAAATCTAATTATCAGATTGTAATGAAAAATAATATATTTCTCTCTAATTCATTTTAGAGATTTTTACCTATGTAATATTTCATAAGTATAACAACGTTATTATTATCTTATGTTTACAAATAGCCAGCAATGTTAAATTTAATCATAGGCAAATTGAATATAACATATAAGAATAAAACATAAAACATAAAAAATAACTGTAAATAAAATAAAATCCTTACAATATTTTGATGCTAATTCTTTTCCTGAAAAACCTCCAAATCGATTTACATTTTCATTTATTGAATCAAAAAGCTAATAAATTAAAAAAACATAATTAGTTCTTCTGAAAAAGAGAATAACTCTAAAACTAATAGAAACTAAAAAAAACTAAGAAATGGAGAGAAAGAAAGAGATAAGAAGATATGTTTGGTGTTTTTGAGGTATGGAGGGAATATGAGTATTTATGGGTGAGGAGAGGATGAAAAAGTAGGTAAAAATGGGGAAAATGAGTATTTGGTGGATGATGACATCATTTTTGATCTAAGTGTTGACATAGGTAGTGGGGCGCGGTGGTACATATGGATGGGGTAGATGGGCGTAGCAAATAAGACGCAGATGGTATGATGCGCCAGTAGGTTTCGGGCGATGCTTGGCATGTTATGCACGCTACTCAGAGTGGCTAGGCATTTTTGTGCACATTTCTCTATGCAGTTGGGTGCGCTACCCGCGTTGCTTAGCACAGCTGGGGAGTTGCGCACACGATTTTGTCCTTTTTGACCCATTTTGTTCAATTTTTTCATATTTTGAACTTTTCCTCATTTATTTTCCCAATATATTTGTGATGTATTACCTCCAGTATTTTTGTTTATGTCTTTAAGTTATTTTTTAAGCAAAAATACCCGTAATTTTGAAAAAAAAAATTATATAAAAATATGATAAAAATATATAAATATAAATATTTTTAATCAATTAAAGCATATAAAATTATGGTAATTTTAATATTTTTTAAGTACTCATCACTATTATCCATGATTTAGTAGTGGACCAAATGGATGTTAAAACTATCTTCTTAAATGATGACTTAGAAGAAGAGATTTATATGGATCAACCTAAGGGCTTTGTTGTCTCAGGTCAAGAAAATAAAGTTTGTACCCTAGATAATTCTCTTTATAGTCTAAAACAAGCACCTAAGCAATGGCATAAAAATAAATGATAATCTAATTATCTCACATGGATTCAAAATGAATGAAAGTGACAAATGCATTTATTATAAATCATAAAATAACATTTGCACTATTATATGTTTATATGTGGATGACATGCTTATTTTTGGATCAAATATTCATGTTGAATAATGTAAAAATTTTGTTATGTGCTAATTTTGATATGAAAGACTTTGGAGAAGCGAGTGTAATCTTTGGTATAAAGATTACTAGGTTTGAAAAGGAACTTTCTGTAGATCAATCTCATTGCATTGAGAAGATCTTTAGGAATATAATTACTTTAATGCAAACCTACATGCACTCCTTATAATCCTAGTGTAAAGTTGTTCAAGCACACTGGAGACGATGTTAGACAAACTGAGTATGCGAGCATCATTGGTAGCTTACGTTATGCTACTGACTGCATTGAGCCAAACATAGATTATGTTGTGGGACTATTATGTAGGTTTACCAATAAAACTAGTATAGTGCATTGGAATGCAATTGAAAGGGTTATGAGTTAGAATTATCTTTGAGTCAGAGAAGGTCATGTTGACAAAAAAGGTATATTTATGGGCAAGAGGTATGTGTGTAATGGGCTAATTTTAAGCTAAATATTTAACTGCAATGCCTAAGAAAATTAATAAAATTAATTCTTCTACTTACTTACTCGATTCTTCCAATTTATGGCATAGTAGACTGGGCCATGTTAATTATGATACATTGCTTGAATTAATTAACTTTGATCATATACCCCTTTTTCAAATTGATTCCAAACACAAGTATAAGACATGTGTTGAGGCAAAAATAACCAAGTCATTGTTCCATTTGATGGAAAGGAACTTTGAACCCCTGGACGCAATCCATAATGATATATGTGATTTGAAATTTCTTCAAATTTGGGATGGCAATAAGTATTTTAATACTTTTGTCGATGATAGTACGAAATATTACTATATGTATTTGCTTAAAAACAAAAATGAAGCTATAGATAAATTTATTCTTTATAAAATAGAAGTTGAGAATCAACTCTATAGAAAAATCAAGGTATTATGCAATGATCGTGGTAGTGCTTATGAAGCACTGTTTAGTGAATTAGGTGCATAACATGAAATTATATATGAAACCATAGTGTCTTACTCATCTCAATAAAATGGAATTGCTGAGCGCAAGAATCGTATTTGAAAGTAAAAATTTTTAGTTGCATATCTAATTAACTAGATGGGTGAATAGGTAATTTTTTGAATTATTACTAATTCAAAAATCGCAAACGTCCAGACATGCAGTGGTGTGTAAATAATATAAAGCGGAAATAAATAAGAAATTAACACATGATATTTTAGGTGTAAATAACCTAGGTCACTACAATGACCTAAGAAGAAAATCATTGATCTATCAAACTACATAACTATCCACTATGAAAATCAATGTTCAATTATAAGGCCAAGACTTAAACTACCCTTTAAGATAATGCCTCAAAAGTAATCTACTTACAATCCGTTACTTCTTTCATAGTCTCCATAAGATAGGTGTTCGGATCTGGACCAACGTTTCAATAAACTCAAGTCACAGAGCAATCAAATTTGTTCAACCACCACTTGAAAAGTAAGCACAATAACACAAGTGCAAAGCGTTTCCTAGAAACAATTCTATAATAAAAATCCTAGTAATAAGAGTCAAGAATAAATAAATTTATGTAAATTGTCTAGCAACCCTAGAATAAAAGTTTAAGCATAAGTTCAATAAAGATAGCTTATTTAAAGTTAAATAATCAAATTAAATAGTTATGATTACACACACAAATATTTAGCTTCTTTAAAGTTAAATAATCAAATTAAATAATTATGATTACACACACAAATATTTGATCCAAGCATTCAAGACCCTAATAAAAAACAAACTATATGAACATATAGTCACAAGATCATAACCACACAATATTTGATAGATTAATTAAAGAAAAAGGCCTAAATAAAATATGATTCAATATTTGCAAAATAATTTAAGAGAAAGGGAGCACAAGATAAAAAGAATATGTGTGGTGATTTGAAACAATGAGAAATAAGTTTTATTTATATGAAACATTAAAACTCTAATCCTATGTAATTGATAAATATGTTTTGTATTACAAATAGGATTAGTAATACTCATTAATCAAGAAAACTTCTATTTAAATAAGAATTCTTTTTTTAGGTAGTTTCATTTAGATTTTAGGTTATCTCTTAAGCTATAATTTAGGTTATATCTTAGCCCATATTTTAGGACATATTTTAATAAGTGTTAAAACACATTAAAGAAAATACTAAATGGTAATTTCATAAATTTATTTGAGTTTAAATAAATATTTTAAGTTAAAAACTTACGTACTTGATCTATCTAAAATAGGCTTGATCGATCGAACTAATAGGACGATCAATCAAAACCCTTTTCGATCGATCCAGTAATAATTAATAAAAAAATTGAGAGCATGTAAATCAAACACGATCGATCATCAATCGATCAAACTAAGACTCGATCGATCTACCAACATATATACCATATTTTTTCTATGTGTGTAAAATCAAATCTAATGTTTTTAAGAAATAGTATATACCTAAAACACATCATCCTGAAGCTCAAATGTATCTTCGACTTGAATAGTAGTTATGAAAATAGACCTAGAAACTCGTTTATACTTAAATATTTTGTTCATGAATATTTCCAACACTCATGAACTTACAGAAAGAAGATAAATACAATTCTATTAAGTTCTGGTTTACTACAGAACTCATAAGTGGAAGCTATTTTGTCAGCTAACTATCTTTTAAATAAGGTACCCGAAAAAAAGGCACATAAGACACCGTATGAATTATTTAAAGGAAGGGTACCTTCCCATAAATATTTATGAATGTGAGGTGTCTTGCTAAAATAGCTATACCTATACCTAAGAAGGTGAAGAGAGGTCCAAAAATGATAAACCACATCTTTATTGGATATGCACATAATAATAGTGCTTATCATTTTTTTGTACGTGAGTCAAAAATTCCATACATACACACGAACACGATAATAATATCAAGGAATGCATCGTTCTTTGAATATGCATTTCTAGGTAAATCTCAAATGGAATCAAGTTTGTTTAAACTAATAGTTAACACTAAGAACTTGAAAAAGAGATTGAGGATGAGGTTAGGGTTGAACCCAGATGTAGCAAGAGGGTCCAGAAATATCCTTCGGTCTTGATTTTCTGACCTATTAAGTAGAAAATGAACCTCAAACCTATGAAGTGGTTGTGAACTTTTCTAAAGATCCCCAATAAAAATAGGCCATTAATAGTGAAATTGAGTCTATGCTACAAAATCACACTTGAAAATTAGTTGATTTACCTCCAAGTAGTAAAACACTAGGATTTAAGTGGATTTTCATGAGAAAACGTAAATCAAATGGATCAACTGAAAACTATAAGGCTAGTCTATCAATTAAGGGATACAAATAATAATAAGTCCTTGCTTACTTTGATACTTATTCTCATATGATGATAATAACATCTATAACGATGATGATTGCTATCGCGGCTTTGCAAAATCTTAAGATACATCAAATGAATGTAAAGACAGTCTTTCTAAATAGAGAGTTAAATGAAGAGATCTATATGGAATAACACAAGGGTTTTTTCGACCTAGGACAAGAAATAAAGACTTGTAAATTGGTGAAGTCGTTATATGGCTTAAAGAAAGCACCGAGATAGTAGCATGAAAAGTTTGATAATGTCATAAGCAAAAATAGCTTTAAAATCAATGAATGTGACAAATATGTATATGTCAAAGACACTGAAGATGGCTATGTCGTCTTGTATCTTTATGTTGATGACATGCTAACTGTGGATAGTAATGATCAAATGAAAAAATTCACTAAGAATATATTGAATTGAAGGTTTGACATGAAAGATATGGGACCTACTGATGTAATTTAGGGAATTAAGATATCGATGGTATCTAGTGATCTCATTCTAAGTTAATATTATTATGTTGATAAGATACTTAAGAAATTCAACAATGGTGATTCAAAAACTGTTAGAACATCAGTAGATGTAAATCTACTCCTATATATGAATAGAGGTGAGAATGTGTCTCAACTAGAATATTTTATAATGATAAGAAGTCTTGTGTACTTGATCAGTTGTACAAGATTGGACATAGCTTACACTGTAAGTAAACTAAGTAAATATACCAACAATCAAGGATCTGATCACTATAAAGATACACTTAGATACTTAAGATACACACATAGTAATGGACTACAATACATGAGATAACCAATTGTATTAAAAGGATATAGTGATGCAAACTAGATATCTGACATGAAAGACTCAAAATCTACTAGTGGATATGTGTTCATACTGAGTGGTGCAATTATTTCATGGAAGTCCTTTAAACTTATATGTATTGCTAGATCCACGATTGAATATGAGTTCATTTCTTTGGATAAATATGGCGAAGAAGCCGACTAGATACGTAATTTATTAGAGTATATTCCTAAATGGGTAAGGCCTATACTTGCAATATACATCCGTTATGATAGTCAATCGATTATTGGCAAGGCTTATAGCAATATGTATAATGGTAAGTCTTTACATAAACGTCATAAGCATAATACTATTTGACAACTACTTTCAATTAGGAATATCTTTATTGAATATGTGAAGTGAAAGGATATCATAGCAGATCCATTAACCAAAAGGTTAAAACAAGAATTAGTTGATAAGTCATCAAGGAGAATGGTATTGAAGCCCATAAATGAATAAGGATTTACAAAAGAAACCTAACCTAGTTGACTGGAGATCCCAAGATCTAGGTTTAAAAGGACAATCTAGTTATAAAGACTTAGTGAGACTACTGTGGGGGTTTACGCTCAAGTCCATTCCTATGATGAAAATAGCGATACCCTTATATACAAAGCAAGCTAATGTTTTTAATGATTTTTATGAAGAGGATATCAAGCGGAGTATGCAAGTTACCCTTTTCAAATTACTCTTATAGATAAATTACTCTTATAAATAAGAAATCATCTATGTGTGAGAGAAGTGGGGCCACTTCGAAAGGAAATTGTATGTGGTCAATTCTTTAGAAACTCTCACATAATCAAGCTTATATTCATTATTAAAACGAACATAATTGTGAGAATTGAATTGTGTTAAGAAAGACTCATTTGTGAAGTATGTCATCGCTTACATAAATAACAGAACAGTTCAATGACATCACGTCTATTGATCAACCATAAATATACTTTCACAAGGGAAGGTTCAAAAAGTAACACTAACCTAGGTTTCGAATCATTGAACTCTATGTTAATTTTCAATCACGTAGCAAATTGTTGAAAATTTTTATGAATTAAATTTGAAACGTCTCTTGCTTTAAAAATTGAATCATCTCTTGCTTTTATTTTTTAGACTGTTATTTTGCTTTCATTTTTTTGTACCCTTTTGGGTTTTTATTTTCCTTTTTCCGTTTAAGCCATTTATTTTGGCTTTTACTATCTTTGGTTAGTTTGCTTTGCTGTGGAGATGCTGTGGAGACGTTAATTTTCAGTTGTTTTCTTATTTTTTTTCACATTTTCATAGACCATAAGGTTAGGAGTGGAGCCACAAAAATATTTTGGGGACCGAAGGGTAAAGTTTTTTTACACAAAATAAAGAATTATATTTAAATATTTATGATTAAAAAAAATATCATGATATGGATATCTATTAAGAGATTAAGAGTTATAGTAAATTATTCTTAATTAAAGATAAAACTTTCATGTTATATTATAATTAAAGATAAAACTTTCATGTTATATTATAAAAGATACATAGAATTAATATACTATAACTTATAACAAAAATTATCTAACATATATAAAAATATAAAACAATAATAATTTAATAATTATTAATATCATACATATTAAAAACTAAAACTAAAAAAATATATTAAAATATAAAGAATAATATTTCATTTAGGGTTTTAATTTTGGGAATATCTTTGAAAATGTATATTGTTAAAAAATAAAAGACTAACAAATACAAATATTTATTTGTCTGTACTTGTTACATCTGTTCTCTTGAACAAGTGAAATAAGCCAACTTTGTAGTAGTGATAAAAATGAACGAAAAAATATTAAAATTAAAAAATTAAAAAATTTCAAATAAAATAAAAATTATTAAAATAAAATATGAAATAATATAATATTAGAGAACATAGAAATTTTAAGTTAAATAAAATATGAGAAATTTTGAAGATATGAATAAAAAAATCTTAAAAATTTTAGTTTTATGTTTATTATCTCTTTATTTTAATTTTTATAATGTTTAATAATGATATTTTATTATTATGAAATAAAGCTAAATATATAAAATATTTGTAGATTAGACTGAAAAAAATTATATAACGTATACTATTATAATTATATATATGCAATTAATTAATTTTTTCAAATGCGTGAATAAAAATATCTATATTTAATTATTTTACTTATAATTTATTTATATATATTTTTTCACATATCAACTTAATACTATTTATACATACAAGGATATATATCAAAAATATGCACACAAAAAATTAAACATAATATATTATTACAAATAAAAATTTATTTAATATTAAAAATATGCATGTAATTAATTTTTTTATTTTTTTATAAAAATTTGACTAGAGTTACAGTCCTATCTAGCCCCTTATTTTGCTCAACCCATGCATAAAGTTAATTGAGTGGATTTAAAAGATTGAATTCATGATAGCTAAGTGCGCGCATATATATATATATATATATACACTGTAGAGAACAATAATTCTTGAATTTTATATTAGAGTTTGGTAGAAATTTTTACACTCAATTAAGAGCCAAATACTAACGAGATTTGTGAGATAAATTTTTGCGTAGGTTTTGTGTTGTGGAATTGCAAGTGGTGTAGTTCAACAGTTAGGAAAATATTGAAATTTTCATTGGTAAATTTGATTTACAAGAATGCCCATACATTTCGTCGTGATCTGTTGGGAGAAGTTCTTAAAATATCGTGGTTTCGATTCCTCTCTCATTTAAGGTATAAAATTAATTATTTATTTGTAATTAAATTATTAATCCATAAATATTCAATACTTAGAATTTTTGTAATCTACCTGTACCAATTTATTCTACTGCTACAATAAAAATAAAAATTCTATTATGAAAAACGTTTTAGAATTTTAAAAAACGTTTTCAAAACCAACGATTGCCATTAATACTTATAAAATTAATAGCTTATTAAATCTCTATGTATGTAGCTGTATGTTCAAGGGTATGCACAAATTACATATGATGTAATTTAATTACATGGTTATATTTAAATTTTTTAAATTTAATTATTTGTAGTTATTAATTATATAATTCCTTATTAATTATAGACTAGAAAATTTTTTACACCCGATTTTTTCAAAAATTAATTTTGTAAGTTTTTGGATTTTTTTTTGTTTAAAATCTATATAGCAAGATGTAACTAAGGCGATCAGATCATATGAAAAGGAAACAACACTAAGCCAAGAAACATCCCAATGCCTAAGGGTCATCCTAACGACATGAGCACCCTTCCTAGCCAACACCAAAGTGCCTATGCGAGTCGACTGCGCCCAATGTCTCCCAACCACCCAATTTGTTACCACTTGATGCCACAATCGTCCCTAGTTTCATTGTCTGATGCTCTGTTCAGCAATTGTTGCATTAGATACACTATCTGATCGAAATATGATTTTGTTAATTTTATAATTTTGGAAGCGAAAAAATTATGGTAAATATCTCATTTCTATTTGATTTTATAAGGTTTTATATTAAAAATTGAAACTGACCAGTTCTTATGAGTTTTAGAAATGATGACCTGGGCTATACCTTGTGTACTTACAAAAATCGAAATATAAGGTTCGATTTAGGTTTGGACCAATTTTTCAATTGATTCACAAGTTTTAAATCCCATCCTTAGAAACCATGACTTTCTAGGAAATAAGAAACCATTGTAGAAGTTCAGGATTGAATTTTGAGAGAGTTCATAATTTGACCTACCATCAAGGTAAGAAGATACATACTATTAAAAGACTCAAAATTAACTCACAAGAAACAAAAGAGTAGGACACTTAAATAATTCACACACATAAACATAAAAAATATAATATCAAAAGCAAAAAGTAAGTAAATAATTAATTCTTTTTAATCAAAGTTTAAGCTTATAGTATGTTGAAACATACATACCTTAAATTTAGATTGTACTAATACAATATCAGATCATGCATAATAATTAATAAAATAAGATAAAACCATTTAGAGATTGTATCTATATGGCAACATCCTCAGGTTGCTTAAGGCAAACATCCAGTAGTAAATAATTCACTAAACAATAAACAAGTTACAACACTACTGGACAGCAAAACCGTTATTATCTCTATTAGTCAAAACCTTCGTCCAAGTTGTCTATTATAGCTCTTCACTTGTAGCTTCTGCATTTGTTTTGTTCAACGCTCGAACTTGACTATCCTTCACAACCAATACCACTCAATGCAGTATGATTGGTAACCAATAATTAGTAACTAGAAGTGTATCAACTTACAACCTCACGAGACACACAGTCCACTACAAACATCAAATCGCGTACGGGAGGCACATAATCAAATCACATATTCATATAAATAATGATTTGATAACTAACCCCAAAATGACCTACTCTTAAACGTAAACTCTCCAAAATAATTTTGAAAATAGATATAAATCTCAAAGTGAATTTTGATAGAGTGTCGGCTCTCAGATGATGGGTAAAGAGAAGAGAAATAAGTGGGTTATTTATAGGCCTCGAAATGCACACCTTGCCAACCACCTTGCCAAGGGTGTTGGTGAGTGACAAGCTCATTGGCGAGGTGCTAAAAAGATGTAATTTTCCATTTCCAAAAATATCAAGTACTTGCTATAAATACCCACATCTAAACTAGCATATACACTATGAAAACCAACCTCATGGTATGTGTAAACATGCTTGCATAAAAAGTGTTTCTAACTAAGTACATGTGTGAATTATTGATCCACAGTAACCAACCTTACATAGAGAAAGACAGAAAACTAAGTAAAAAAATAGACACTATGTTTTGTACACGTGAAGCCAACACACAAGCATGAGTGCAAGGGACTTATATTCTCCCCCTTTGGCTTTTTGTGTCAAAAAACTACATAACTAAATACATATACTTATCAAACATGAGATGATCATGAATATATCCTAAAGTTATTTGTTCCTATGAAAAACACAACGACACACGCTAAAACCCAAAAGACACATTTTCTAAGTGCATCCATCATAAGTGCTTCATCCAAATTCATGAATCAACTCATCCAATCATCTGTTACAAGGAACTCAACACCACTATATACAACATAATTTAGCATGAAGACTTCACTTTAAACCTATAACCTGCACACATATCCCATGAACATATCATATATAAATAGCGTGTAGTTAAACACATCCTATCATGTTGCACTTACAAAACTACACAACAATGGGCACAAACACAAGTAAACATGCATAACTCCCCCAAACTTCATGAAACACTCTGCTTGAATGCATGTAAGTCAGATAATAATATGTAGTGCAATCCTACACTCACAGCTCATGCAACACAGAGCATGGTAACAAACATATAGTTGTGCACATAAACTTCTCCCCTTTTTTGACACATAAAGTCAAAGGTACACCCCTATATAAGGGAGGAAAGACATAAAAATATGTCATAATCCTAACACTAATGTAACATTGTAGGTAAGATTAAAGCAAACACTATAAGAAGTACCATATGCTTCTAAAGAAAAAGATACAAAGAAGCACCAAGACATTTAGCAGGGTAGAAGCATGCAACATACAACAAACTAAATACACGAGAAATTAAAAATAAGTGTAGATAAAAAAGCATCTCAATATACTCAAGAAAACATATGTCATGTATTGAAACAATAGTTACTAGGCAATGAAGAACAAGCAAGAAGCATGCAAGAAGGAAGCAAAAGTAGGGAAACATATAGGTAGACATGTAAAACCAGAGATTGCATTTAATCCATGCAACATATCATAATAACAGTTCTATTTAATCATGGTTCATACAATGCGATATAATAAAGAAGGAAATGCCATATAAACAAGCAAAAATTCAAAAATAAGACAAATATGAAGAAGTAAAACAAACACATCACTTCCCTAGACAGCATACACAAAGCATACACCTCTCTCCCTAAAAGTATGCATGAGATATAATAAACAAATTATTCACTTTACTTGCAAACCCCCTCAACACAATGGAATCTACATATAGTAGACAACATAAATATAGAACGAGGGAAGCAAACAAGACATGTTCAAGGAATTAGAGGGTTTGTAAAGGAAAAGAATACATTCAACACAAAAAATCCATGTATCAGTCAATCTATGATGTATTCATGTAAGGGAACGACAAAATTTTTATTATATGTAGTGTGTGTGATATTCAAAATTCACTTACTCTATATGTCATCATGATATGCTTATATGAGCCATGCAAATCAAAATATAGACTCAAGTTGAACCAAGCTTCATATATCCACAATTAGTCTCCCTTTCCACTAATGTAAGTGCTAACTAAGAAGATATCAAAAGGTCTTTCAAATATTAAAATAAAAAGCTTGGGTAAGGGTAAGAGAGAGAAGACATTTAAGCTTGAACACACCTTTGTTGATCCAATCAAAAAGATAAGTCCAAATCCATGATACTTATAACCTAAAACATAGGGTTTTTCTTTTTACTTCTTAAACTTTAGCTAATGAAATTGAAAAAATAGTAAACCAAATTTAGATGTTCATGCAAGACTCGCTCAACATACTCACCATTTCACTTTTCTATTATTTTCTTTCCTCCTTCCTATGTTTTTAGACAAAAAAATATCTATACTTCTTTTCTTTTTCTTTTTCTCTATTTTTTCCATTTTTTTATATATTCAAAATTTCTTTATCACCCTTTTTTCCCATTTTTTTGAATGAAATTGATGAGTGCTCAAAAAGCACTACAATTACCAAGATTTTATGCACATTAATTGATTAAAAATATATATATTTATATGATTTTATCATATATTTGTATAAATTTGTCTTTTTCGGAATCACGAGTATTTCTATTATTTTTCATGTATTTTCGCTTAAAAATATAACATAAAGACTCAAAAAGAAATACTGGAGGCAATACATCACAAATATATTAATAAATAAAAGAGGAAAGGTCAAAAATATGGAAAAATTTGACAAAATTGGTCAAAAATGTCAAAAAGGAGAAAATCGTGTCCGGAGCTGCCCAACCCGCACTCGCTAGCGCGCAGCACGCCCAGACCGCGCGCGCCTTGCTCCAATTCCATGCACGCCCCAATTGTCCTCCTCGCGCGCCACTGCCATGTCGCTCTATTTTCGCGCGCAGCTGCCCCCATGACGTCAGCAATCACCACTCCGCGTTTTCACCATTTGTTCACCCACTTTTTCTCTCCATCCTCACCTATAAATACCCCCCTTCTCTTCACTTCATACCACACCTCAAAACACATTCTCTTCTCTCTTTCTTTCTCTCTTTTCTTAGTTTTTCTTATTTTTTAGCTAGTTTCTCTTAGTTTTAGAGTTCTTCTCTTTTTGAGAAGAACTAGTTATGTTTTTGTAATTTATTTTCTTTTGATTCAATAAATAGGAGTGCAAATTTCGTTTGGAGGTTTTCCAGCAACGGGAATAGCATCGAAGTACTGTAAGGATTTTATTTTCTTTACAGTTATTTTTTATGCTTTATTCTTACATGTTATATTTAATTTCTCTGTGATTAAATTTAACTCTACTGTCTGTTTGTACACATGATATAATAATAACATTGTTATGCTTACGAAATATTAAATAGGTGAAAATCTCTAAAATGAATTGATTTTATTTTTATTCAAAATTTTATATTAAGAATGTTAGAGAGAAATATATTATTTTTCATTACAAACTTAAATATGAAAATTAGATTTTAAGGTTTAATTATCCGGTCTGATTTAGAGTAATGCTCTTTTATTTGTTGGTACAATCGCCCGGTAGTTAGAGTAAAGCTCTATTTCAAAAGTTTTTATAAGAATTATTATCTGAAAATGTATTTACAACATGTTTTTAGTAGTGTTTTAAAACTTGAAAGTTAGTACTCGGATAATTAAATTCTTAGGTGTAATTTGGACACCTTGAATAAAGTTTAAACTGTCTAACCCCACCAAAGGTGGCATTTAAATGGTTCATTTTCAATCTCTTAGAAAAATGAATTAATTTAATTAACCAAATTAGTTATCAACCCCACCCATAGGTGTTAATTGATTTGTTTAGTTAACAAAGAATATCTAACCCCACCAAAGATGGTATTCATATAAAAAATAGAGAATCAATAAAATATCAATTTATATCTTTAATAACCTAGATAATATGAACAAGCATAATTAACTTAGTTATTATATCCATAAATACTCAACTATTATAAATGATAAAATTTGCATAAATATTTATTGAATCTGTATCTATGTTTATTTTTATGTTATTAGATTAGAAACACAAAAACCAAACTATCGTGACATGATGTTTAGGATTTAATTTCGTTTTTAAAAGTTTGAATAATAAATTAAAAACCACATACATTGCTTCCTTAGATCGACCTTGGGAGTATACTTATCATTTTCTATGAAATTATTCGTGCACTTGTGAGAGTTTTATAAATATAAAACCAAAGTATTGGCAAGAATCGGCGATGCCGGTTTTCGCTCATCAGAAACCAAGTGGGAAAAATGGGCAAATCCAAACTAGACAAGCTCAATAAAAGGTGTAAAAGGTAAGTAGGAATAAATATTTTGGCTAAGATAGTATTTAAGAGTAAGAAATGATGGCATAACATAATGGCACACAGAAGTGAGACTAAGGATATGAGAACCTTAGTGGCAAGAAAAGATCAAATGATTCAAGGATGACCTAAATCCTCTTTCTATCCAAGCATCACTTATATTTTTACCTTGACAAATTCTAAAGGTAAATTCTATATCTTATTAGAGAAATAAAAATCATCAAAGCAAGAGATCATACAAAATTCTCAACAATAACCATACAAGTTCAAAAAGATATAGCAAGTATAAAGAAGAGGCATAATTTTGAGAAATGAACAAGAAAAATTTAGGCATGCATGCTCTCAAAGAGTACACATATCAAAACATTCATATTTCAATACAGGTCAAGTGCATGCCAAACAAATATCAACATGATCCCTTTATAATTCATTTTACATACAAGCAAGTGAGATGATAAGAAAGGACTTAGAACATAATAAAGCCTAAAAAGAAGGGAAAAATGCCTTAATAGAGATGGATAGCAACACTCACCTCATCGCTATTCAGGAGAGAGAAAGAAACTAACTAATTAGTGAGCAACACAAGCAACATTCCTAAGAGAAAGGAGAAACAAGGGATGCTATTAAGCCATACAACATGTGAAACATGTAAGGGTTCCAACACATAAACACAAGACATGCTTAGATAGGAACAACAACTCAAAACAATTAGAGTGCCAACAAAACACATAAGTTTAGATAAACAATGCAAGTATTTCAAAAGTCCTAAAGACATGTAACCAATTTATATGACATACAATTCCACAAGGTAAGCTAGAATAAGCACAAAAAGGAGTTACACACAAAAGTACAACCAAGATGCAATACTTCTAAAATCTCCAAAGAAACACATAAAGCATAAAAGAAGGAAGAGTAGGAAAAATAACAAGACACCAACAAAAGACAAGAAGATGACCAACATACAATATACTAGGTATAGGAGAGTATAACCTAGTAATATAGGTAAGATGCAATCTATATGATATGAATATGGAAAACAAGAATGCATAAGGTAAAATCCTAACACTTTGACTCTATATGATAAGTATGTGATGTGATGCGCATACAAAAGGCCATAAAGGAAGAAACAGATGGTATCAAAGACAAACACACATAAGGAATATGTCAAAGAAACTAGCATGTAAGAAAACTAGTAAATGATCATCAAGAAAGGTAAAGCAATAAATATGATAATTAACATACAATGCACGGTAAGGAAAAAGTAAGTGATAGATGAGAAGAAGTGTCAAATAGATGAACACAAATAAAAAGACATATTCATATACTGAAAGATGGAAAACATAGAGAGAAAGGAAAGTAAGCAACTCAAACCCAACAGATCACCCAACAAAACTCGAATATAATCTCTAATTCATATGAGCATAAGGTGTATATGGGACTCATGATCTATTTTGTTTATAGTTTTTAGAAAATTCATTCAAGTCATCAATATAAGTCAGGCGAGGCAGACTTATTAAGGTATATTTATTTATTTTTTCTTTATACCTTAGGTGCATAATGAAACATGCATGTACATGCGTAGATGAGCCACAATAACTACATCTAGATAAATGAGATGGGGAAGAGCAAGGAGGAGGACTCTAAGATGTACTCTTTATAAATCTAGGACAATATGTACAATGTGGCCAATAGTGCCACAACAATAACAAGTACGAACAGTGGAGGTGGGTAAATGTGGTCTTTGACTCTGAGGAGTAGTACGCGGAGGAGAAGAAGAAGAAGCGCTTACAATGACATTCACACCAAGATGAGAGCTCAATTTCTTACAGTGTGGTCTCAAGTACCCAAGCTCACCACAATGGTGACAAGTGGGAATGATAGCAAGTAAAGGTAGTACACCACTACTGGAAGTGTTAACCTTAGGTGAAGGGTTGACCTTGCTAGATAAAATAGGCTAAAATGAAACACTTGACTTACTTTTTGGGTCTACAACACTAGACTTAAACTTTTGCTCTTGATTAGTAGAATTAACAAACTTAGAAGCAGTAGAAGTAGAAGTATAAACCCCTTCATTATAACTAATACCACATTTATTGCCAAAATGCTTTGTGGTATTAATAATTTCACTTAATTTTTGGGAATTAGAGATTATTTTATTGATAATAAAGGAAAATTGAGCCAATTCTTTTATACTCACGCAGAGTTTATTTATAAAGTTATAATCAAATCTTCTTTTTCCTAAAGAAAGATTCCAAGTAAGCCATTGAATTGATGAGAATCCCAACTATCTCATTCATATATTCCACTTTAACTCATTTCTCAATGAGAACATAAGTCAAATACTCCTTACCACTTTTAAGGAAAATTATCTACTTCTTCAATTATTCAATTCCATCCTTCTAATCATTTGAAGGATCATGATTGACATACAAAAAAGTAGCTTTATCAAGGGTGGAACACTTCAATTATTCCTCAAGTATCTTCATCCTCTCAAGATTTGAATCAAAATTTTCTTGCAAATCTAAATGTCTCTTTTAAATGATCTCACACCTGTTGGTGAGATCATGTTATTGATCATTAGTTGAGGACTTCCTTTCCTCAGGAGTTTTATTCATAGCACTTATCTCGTGCTCCTTTTCATCCAAGCTCTCCAAGACTTTGTATTAGCTTTTTTTTATTTGATGTGCTCCAACATTAGTGCATTGTATGAATCAAGGAATTCATCGTGCATACCTTAATTATCACTAATTTCAACTATTTCCCTTTGAACTTTTGAGGTGATAGTCAGAGGATCAATGACATTGCTTGAAGTAGAGAAAACAAGAAAGTTAATGTTATCCTTATCTTCACTGCTAGTACTGTTCGAAACATTAATCTTAGCTTTCATAACATATTTGTTTGAGCGATTTTATGTCTGAAAATACCCTGTATCAATGTGACCCAACTTTCCACATTTGAAGCATCTAATTTTATTCAAGTGTCCTTTTCTCAACTTCTTAGATTCATTTCTTGAGTCTTCATAAGCTTTAGTAGGATTTAGGGCTTTGAAACTCGAAGTGCCTCTTCTAGTAGACCTAAATGCTAGTTTCTTATTTCTAAAGAATTTGATAAATCTCTAAGCAAGGAAAGCTATTTCCTCCTCATCGAGATCAAAATCATAATTACCACAAACCATTTTCTTTTATCTCTTCCTTTGGTTGTTTTGAGAGCCAAGATCTTACCTTTCTCAAAGGCAACTTTTTCTTGTCTTGGTAACAAGTGATGCAGTTTGAATACTTATAAGTCACCAATTAGCTCATTCATGGAGAGCTCACCAAGTTTGTTTATTGACTCAAGTATAGTAACTTTAGCATGAAACCTATAAGCTAGACTGGCGATGATTTATCAAATATCTAATCTTCTTGCATATGTACAATTCAAAGTCTCTATTCAACTTAAGCATTATGGACCTCTTAACAACATAAATCCCTTCATGAGTTGTCTCAAGGATATCCCAAGTTGTTTTGACATTGTACAACTCTAAATTCTTCTATATTCATCAGGTGACATAACCTTGATGATAGCATATAAACCCTTACTGTTCTATTTGGACTCTTTAGATTCTTCTTTAGTCCATTCAATCATTAGTTTTGGAATACAGTATTATCGAGTAGAGTTTTAATGGGGTAGGTCCAGCCATTCTCAACAAGTAACCAGACATGATCTCCTTGAGACTAGAAGAAGGCCCATATTTGGGATTTCCAATAGGCATAGTTCATCCCATTGAAAAGTTGAGGTCTACCTACATTTCCTCCTTATCCTGACTCCATTAAAGAGAAAGTGTGTGTGCAAACAAGCAAGTTAACAAAATCAACACCTGAATGGTTAAGCCAAAAAAGGCACACCTATTTTGAAAAAAATTGAAAGATTCCAAAACCCAGTCAACCACCAGGGTAAAGAGATACAAAATCCTAAAACACTTAAACTTAACTCACAAGAAACAAAGCAATATAAAACTTAAATATTTCACACAGTAGAAACATAAAAAATATAATATCAAAAGCAGATGACTTTAATAATAGATATTATACATCAAATAGAAAGTAAATAAATTTTAAATGTTTTCTAATCAAAGTTTAAACTTATAATATATTGAAACATACACACCTTAAACTTGGATTATACTAACACATTATCAAATCATGCATAATAATCGATATAACGAGGTAAACCCATATAGAGACAATATCTATATGGTAATATTCTTAGATATCTTAAGGCAACCATTCAGTAGCAAATAATTCATTAAATAATAAATAAGTTATAACACTAATAGATAATAAAACCATTATTACCTCTATCAGTTAAGACCTCCATCCAAGTTGCCTATTGCTACTTCTGTAACTGTTTAGTTAACACTTGAACTTGGTTGTCCTCTACAACCAACACCACTTAATGCAGTGTGATTGGTAATTAATAATCAGTAACTAGAAGTGTATCAACTCATAACCTCACCAGACACACAACACACTACAAATATCAAATTACATACGGGAGACACACAGTCAAACCATGTACTCACATAGATAACGATTTGATAACTAACCACAAAATGACCCATTCTTAAATGTAAGCTATCTAAAATAATTTTGAAAATAGATATAAATCTCAAAGTGAATTTGGTATAGTTTTGGCTCTTAAACAATGGATAAAGAGAAAATAAATAAGTGGGGTATTTAAAGGGCTTGGAATTCACACCTCGCCAGGGGGTACTGGTGAGGGTGTTGGTGAGGGTATTGGTGAAGTCTTTGGTGAGGTGCTAAAAATTTGCATTTTTCGCTTCCAAAAATGTTAAGTACTATCCATAAATACCCGCACCTAAAATATGCCAAAAACCACAATAAATAATGCCAACAAACGAGCTTACATACAAAGTGTAAGTACACTACGAAAATTAACCTCGTGGTATGTGTAAACATGCTTACATACAAAGAATCTCTAACTGAATGCGTGTGTGAATTATTGATATGCAATAAATAACCTTACACAGAAGAAGACATAACATTGATAAAATAAAATATAAACTATGTTTTACACATGAAAAGTCAACACATAAACATGAGTATAATGTGACTTACAACTTCCCTGAGAAAGCATTCTTGGAATAAAGTTTAGAACCCAAAATGGTGGGTTAAACTAAGTAAGTACAATCAAGGAGTTAATTATACTTAGGCTGAAACATAGAGGTTATACATGATTATCAATACGGAGATATTAGTAGTTTCATTAATTGAGATAGTGTTGTCCAAAAAAGAATGTTTGATGATCAACCCTAAGGCACCATGTATTATGATAATTAGTTAGTTTTCATACATGCATCATATTACTATACCATAAATAAATAACATGTTGACCATGTGTTAGAATATTGTATTTTTTTAGTATTAAGAAAAATATACAGATTGTTATTTTTTCTTTTCATTTTTTTTCCTTTTCTTTTTCTCTCCTTCGTAATATGGTATCAGAGCAAAATTTTTTTTCTCTCTCGCTGATCTTTCTTTCTTCTTGATTCTTGATTCTTGATTGTTCTTCAATGGCTCGTGGAGGAGGAGCTCGTGGAGGTAATAGTGGAGGCAATCGGAGCAATGAAAATTATTTCTCGGTTTTGGATAATACTGATCGTATTCACGAAGATTCCAACGCTTCTTTCTATCTCGAAATGGAGATCATCCAGGGCTTGGCTTGGTTTTCAATCCTCTAACAGGTAGTAATTACAACTCTTGGCATAGATCTATGATTATAGCTCTTGTGCTAAAAACAAGTTTGGATTTGTTGATGGATCTATTGTTAAACCGTAAATTGGGGATAATTTGTATCATTTTTGGTCTCGTTGTAACAACATGGTTACGTGGTGGATTTTGAATGCCGCTTTGCAAAGACATAGCGAGATAGTATTATGTATATTCATGATGCTCGAAGTATATGGATTGATCTTCATGATCGGTTCAATCGTGAGCAACGGTCCTAGAATTTTTCAACTAAAGCGACAAATTCACGCACTCACATGGTTCCAATGATGTTAGTGCTTATTTTACCAAACTAAATATTTTTTGGGATGAATTACGTGATTTTAGACCCCACCAAGATGTAATTGTGGAGGAATGAAAAGTTTGATAGATTATCAACACGAAGACTATGTTTTACAATTTCTCAGCGGGTTTGAAATGAGTCTTTCACGATCCGGCTCAAATTTCGATGAGTGATTCATTGCCTTCGATTAACAAAAGTTTTTTTCTCGGTCATACAAGAAGAAAGACAACGATCTATGCATTTTTCTAGTTCATCTCTGCCTCCTATTTCAAAGATCTTGTACGGAGTGGCTAGTAACAATTATAGTTTATAAGGGAAAGAAGGACAAACCGGTCATACACACCGTGGTTTATCCGGTCACACAAAGGATAAATGTTACAAAATTCATGGATATCCTCCTGGTTTTAAACCAAAAGGTCGATTCCTGGAGATTTTTCTAAGGGCCAAACAAGTAGTCATCTAGGTGTATTCCAATCGACAAGTTCTTCAAAGTTCCCGCAGCTAATCGTACTTCTTTGTTGCTGAAACTCAAGTTAATCCAGAGAATCACCAGAATTTCAATAACAATACTTCTCCTTTGCATGCTTTGACTACTAATGATTGTCAACATTTGATATCTCTATTAAGTACTAAGATGTAGGGGATCTCTCAAGATACTAAAGAACAGCAGCCTGTAGTGTCAAACTTCACTGGTATTTCTTCTCTTATATCAGCTAATGTTTGGATTATTGACTCAGGTGCTACTCATCATGTATGTTATGATTTGAGTTTGTTTGATTTCTTTTGATAACAACTATACTTCTACATTTGTGCTCTCGCCATCGGACATTCTCGCCCATTTTCTAAGATAGGCCTGTCGATTATCGCCTTCCTTAGTTTTATCTAAAGTGCTCTATCTTCCTTCTTTCGATACAACTTATTATCTCAGTTCACTCATAAAGAGCTCTCATGTTCATTAATTTTTCATGATGATGGTTGTGTGATTCAGGATACTCAGCGTATGAAGATTGGGACGAGTAAAAGAGTCATCTCTACCATCTTAGTGTTTCAGATTTGTATCAACCTAGCCCTAACTCTCTGCTATCGGGTTGTAATGCTTCCTCTGTTTGTCCACCGAGATGTTATGGCATTATCGTCTAGGACATCCTTCTTGTTTGGTTTCTCAAAGATAAGGATAAGATTCCTTCTTTCAATTTTAGAGCTAAAAAAGGCCTCTTTTCAGGCTTGTCCTCTTGCAAAGCAAAGACGTTTGTCGTTTACTTCTAATAATAAACTTTCGGCTTTACCTTTTGATCTCATTCATGTTGATGTATGGGGTCCATTTTGTGTAATATCTAATGAAGGTTTTCGATATTTTTTAACCATTGTTGATGATGCTTCAAGATATACTGTTTTCCTTTTACATACTAAAGTCGAGGCTCGAGAAGATTATTCCAAATTTTTTTATGCCGATTGCACTATATGGGGAAGCATATCAAAGGAGTTCGTTCAGACAATGCTAAGGAATTGGATTTGACTCATTTCTACAACTCTAAAGGGGTTGTTCATTATCGATCTTGTGTTGAAAGGCCGCAACAAAACTCAGTTGTTGAGCATAAACATCGGCATCTACTTAATATTGCTTGTGCTCTTCTGTTTCAGTCAGGTATTCCTCTCTCTTATTGGTGTGATACTGTTTGATCACGTTTCACCTTATGAATAGGCTGCCATCTCCCGTTTCTAAGCTCTAAAACTCCATTTGAAGTGTCTTTGAATAATAAGTTTCCTTCTTGATCACTTGCGCTCTTTTTGGTTGTCTATGTTATGCTTCCACTTTGTCAGTAAACGCGTGACAAGTTTTCTCCTAGATCTAGAGCTTGTATTCTTATTGGTTATCCTTTTTGGATGAAAGCCTATAAGCTGCTGGATTTAGAGAGTAATAAGACCTTTGCTTCTCGTGATGTTGTGTTTCATGAGACCATTTTTCCTCTAGTTTTCAATAGTTCCTCTGCTGATATTGGTGCCTTATTCTCCAACAATGTTCTTCCTTTGTTTGTTCTTGACAATATTTCTCCTTGTTCTGAGCCGATTGATGTTTCTGATATTGTGCATCCTGTTGTTCCTGCTGCTTCTTCTGATTTAGTCTCTCCTACGGCCGTTTCGTTCCACTTTCTACTGTAGACCACAACGTTGTGTTAAAAAAGCCAAGCTATTTGCCAGTGCTTATCATTATGGTTACGTTCTTCATGATTCTCTTGTCAATTATCATTCTACTCGGCATCCTATTTCTAATTTTCTCCGTTATGACAAGATCAAAGGATTTTAAAGTGGCAATGCATGGCCCATCTCTAACACACCTGAGCCTTAATTTTTCTCTCAAGCTTCTGGTATTCCTGAATGGGATAAAGCTATGGAAGATGAGTTACATGCCTTAGCACTCAATAATACATGGTCTATTGTCTCTTTACCTACTGGACATCACGCCATTGGTTGTAAATGGTTGTATAAAGTCAAGTTTCAGGCTAATGGGACTATTGAAAGATACAAAGCGCGACTTGTTGCAAAGGGGTATAATCAGCAAGAGGGAGTTGACTATTTTGATACCTTTGCTCCTGTAGCAAAGCTTGTTACTGTCAAGCTTTTACTTGCTTTAGCTTCAATCCATGGTTTGGTCTTTACATCAATGGATGTTAATAATGCTTTTTGCATGGTGACCTTCTCGAAGAAGTATATATGACTATTCCTCAAGGTTATAGTCATAAGGAGAAAGAGTTACCTCCTAATGTCACTTTTGCAAACTCAACAAGTCCTCAGTATGGTTTAAAACAAGCATCAAGGCAATGGTATGCAAAATTTTCTAGTGCCTTGATTGAAGAAAGCTTTCGTTAGTCGAAGAATCGATCATTCTTTGTTTATCGAATGCGGATCAATTTTCATGGTTATTCTTCTACATGTTGATGACATTATTATAGCTGCCAGTTGATGATGTATTGCTAACAAGAAGAGTAAGATTAATGCTAGATTCAAGTTGAAAGATCTTGGAACTTTGCGTTACTTTCTGTGGTTTAAGTGGTAGGAAACAGAGGGCATATTGGTTTCACAAAGGTCTTATGCATTGCAACTTTTGGTGCCGACACAGGATACCTGGGTTGTAAACCGGCGGTTACACCTATGGAACCAAATCAAATTAAGTCAAGATGAAGCGGGATTTATTGCCGACGTCTTCTTTATAGAGGTTAATCGGGAAGTTATTATACCTCACCATCATTAGGCCTGATCTATCATATGTTGTTAATAGACTTAGCCAATTCTTGTCTCAACCAAGACTTCCTCACTTCAAAGCTGTACAAAGAGTTTTGCAATATGTGAAAAGGACTCCTGGACATGGTTTTTTTCTTCCTTCTAAGTCTGAAGTGGAACTTAGAGCTTATGCTGAAAGTGATCTATCTACAACAACTGAAGTTCAATTCAAAGTTTTCTCTGATGCCGATTACAATTTGGGTCTTGAGGCCGACAAGACGTTCCATATCGTGTTATTGTGTATTTTTGTGAGACTCGCTGATCTCCTGGAAGTCTAAGAAACAAACTACGCTTCGGTGCCTTCGCAGAGGCCGAGTACATGTCCACGGCTAATGCCACCGCGAGTCGACTTGGTTGTTGTCATTGTTGAAAGAGTTTCGGGGTAAGTCATTCTAGACTGCCTTATTTATATTGTGGTAATCAAGCCGCTTTACACATTGCGGCGAATCCTCGCTTTTCCATGAGCGAACAAAACACATAGAAATAGATTGTCATTTGGTTCGTGATAAAATTCGGGCAGATTTTTAAAGACATTACATGTTTCTACTCGAATCAATTATGAGCATATATTCACTAAGGCTCTTCATCCTTCCATTTTCAAAGGTTTGTTGGACAAGATGGGACTGATTAACATCTATTCTCCATCTTGAGAGGGAGTGTTAGAATATTGTTTTTTTATATGCCATGTGGTTTCTTTTCATTTGTTTACAATTGTATATAAATAAGAGTATTTTTATATTTTTTTAGTATTAAGAAAAATATACAGATTGTTATTTTTTCTTTTCATTTTTTTTTCTCTCCTTCGTAAGAGCATGTGAATCATTAAATCATTTATTTATTGTTTCAATATTCATCACAAACCCCATTTTAACCCTACTCGATAACGAGAAAATGACTAGCAAAAACTTTAAAGAAACGAAAAGCAATAGAAATATTGTATAGCTGACTAAAATCGTATACTTTGTTCTTACAGTAGAATGTTCTTTTGCCCCACCCATCAATGCAGCATGAAATGCTAGTGATGAATATGATAAATAGATTGAATCTAATAACAAGCACGATGCTACCTTCTAGTTGTGATAGAGGATGTGATCCAACCCCGATATGAAAAGATAGGGATTAATGCTTACGAGAGAATGGAGTCTCTTTAACAAATGTTTGGGCGTCCATCTAAACAGGCTAGGCTAGAGATTATGAAGGCAATAATGAATGCCAATATAAAGGAAGGCACTCGTGTGTGTCAATATGTGCTCAAGATTATCGTGCATATTAATGATGATGAAATAAATGGCACAGTAACAGATCATGCTACAAAGGTTAGGGTGATCTTAGAAATCTTATCTCATAACTTTCTGTAGTTCGTTCAAAAGTAATTACTCCATGAATACACTGACCTAGAACCTGGTTCAAATGTTGAAAGAGCTTATCACTTTTGAATACGTTATATAGCATAAGAAAGCAGAGGAAAATGTTTCCAAATTTCAACCTTCCATAAGTAGAAAAAGGAATGCACTAGATAGAGGAAATCGTAAGCTAAAACACTGGAGAGCGAATAAATCTAAGAGCGCATGCAAAAGCAAGAAGAAGTTTCTAATGAGAATTGCTTCCACTATGACCAACCAAGTCATTGGAAGATAAATTTCCTTCGCTATCTACCGGAGAGCATGAAGGAAAAGGTTTAATTTTATTTACTTGTTATTGAAGCTTGTTTAATTAATTGAATTTGGTTCATCATCATCTAAAATAGTTGATTCAGGAGCCACTACGAATGTTTGCTCTTCTTTTAGTTAATCAATAAACTAGGGAACCAATACTTCACCGTGAGAGTGAGCAGCAGAGATAATGTTTTAGACAAAGTAGTGAGAGAATTAGTTAGACTTTAGTTTAGGAATAAGAAATACTTAGTTTTATATCATGTTTATTTTATTCATGAGTTTACTATAAATTTGATTTATATTCCATAGATTGTATGAACAGTTTTACAAAGTTTCTTTTAATAAATATTGTTTCTATTTTAAAAAAATGATTGGAATATTTGTACTATATCTTTAGAAACCTACAACCAAACATACTGGTTAATATTGGATTATTTAAGGTTGAACAACCTAAACTTAAAAGCAAAAGATTTATCCTAATGACGAATTCTATATGTGACACTTCAGGTTAGGTTTAGTTTCTTTCATTTAGTTTCCCACATATTACACAAGGGTTTTTTTTTCTTCTAGTTATCACTTTTGTGAAAATTTTCAAATTAAGATAAATTTATATTATTTTAATAATTTTTATTAAATATTATTTTTTTTTGTCAATTGATAAACAATAAAAATAAATGAATATTAAAATAAAAATTACTACTATCACCAAATATTAAAACAAATATTTTATGAATTTTTTAATATTAATTGTTATTTTATCGTTACTAAATGATCAAGTTTTAATTTTCTTTTAATCTCTTGATAAGAAAAAAATTATTATTTTAATAGAAAATATTTAAATATTATTGTATGTTCTTAATTGGATATTTTAATCAAAGCTAAAAAACTAAAAATATATTTTATAATCTAGTAGAATAATGTATAATAAAATTTAATCTAATTTCTCTGTAATTTAAATTATGCCTACTTTTAAGATAAAATATAAATATAAATTATCAAGGTTGATTTGTTAAGTCGTACTAGGAAAAAAAAACATTTATGGTATTCAAGTTACCACAATCTTAGGATAAAAAGTAAATGTGAAGGATAAAATTTAAAGTTTTTTTTTATTATTAAAAGACGTGGAGGTGTAAAATGAACTACAATTTTAGTCAATATTTAATATTATTGGATTCGTTTAAATTATAAATTTTATAATATGCAAATCAATCTTATATTATAATCATTCAAATTAATCTGATATATTATATATAAGAATTAGTATAACACAATTCAATAATGATAATTTTTTGGTGACATAAACATTTTTAATAAAAAAAAATATGCAAATTACAAATATACAAAACTCAAAATTTAAAACTGTGATAAGTTACATTTGTCAAATTGAAGTATCAATTAATTTAAGAAAAAAACAAATAACTTTACTATGAACAATAGAAATAAAAAAATGATTCATTCAATAATTTCATTCTAGAATTTTTTTTCAATTAATACAATATATTTTAAAATACGTACTCATTAACTAACTACTCTAAATTACGAGGAGGGGTAGCCATTCAAGAGGTTGAAAAAATTAAAAGTAATAGACTCATTTAATTATTGTGTATTAAAATGTAAATTTTGGATAATAAAATTATTTTAAAATTATTAGAAACTCATAGAATTTATATATAAATATAAGAATATTATATTTTAATTAAAAAATATTAATTTATTATTTAATTCATATTTGATAAATTTTAAATTTTTTTTATCCAGTTTAATTTAATATTCGGATAGAAAGTATCCAAAGAATTTTTGGAATTGATTGGATGAGTACACTGTACACCCGGATTTTAGAAAGTAGGTAACTCGCTGGAATTTCATTGTACATGGCCGACCCAAGCATCCAAAACTCCGTGTTCAAATGGGGCTAGAGTGTAATAAACTTTTAAGAAATAATAAAAATAATATTGTTAAAAATTTTATTTATAAAAATAAAAAATTTATATTCAATTTAAACATTTTTACTATTAAAATTTTTTGATATATTATTTTACATTAAATAATATTTAATTAAACTTCGTTTAAATTAAATTATTATCATTTATATCAATTCATTATTAAACATGATTTAATTAAATAACTTTAAATATTATCGATAATGATATTTTTATTGTTATAAATTTTATGATGTTATTTTTATAACTTTTTTTAAAATATCAGTAATAAAAATTATAAAAATAATACTAATAATATTTATATAGATAAAAATAATACCTTAGTAACATTGTATAGAATTTAAATTAATAATATTTAATTTTAAATAAATAAAAATAATCGTAATTTAATTTAAATAATATTTAATATAAAATAATATATCATATTTTTTTAATAAAAAAAACTTATAAAACCAACGAAACCAGCTTGACCTACAAAACCAGATTCGAAACCAGCTGTTGTGATCTTAAATATTTTCGTTGACCGATATGAAGTAGACAACTCTAAACAAACCAATGCTAATTTTGGTCATTTTTTTATTGTGTATATTCCATTTATATGCCATGCGTCCTATTTTTTTTTCAACAACTATTATTTAACATATCATTTGACAAATTTTTTTTTCAATTTTTTCAAAAACCCATTTTCAAAAGAAAAATTCTAAAACTATTGTCCTAAGATTTTTTTTAATCAATTTTATTAAATTAATAAAACATTATCCAACTTTATATCCAATCACATCAAAAACATTTTTTTATATAACTTAAATAAATAAATAGATTTAACAAGATTTTCTATATTTATCATTGACAAAATTTCATCTATTATTATTAGTAACAGTGTCAAAGTTTTAGAAACTTGCCTAAGATATAAATCATTATATATTTATAAGAAGCATACTTAATATATTCATATATTTTGAATATAAAACCTTTTATGTTTTTTAAATAGAGATAAGGCCTCACATTCAATAACTCTAGCGAGATTATCGATTATAGTTGTAAAAACTCTGAAAAACCTTCTCATGCTAAATACAGTTGTCAAATCTTTAACAATGGTTAAATTTAATCTTATTTTCAATTTATTGAAGTTATATGGTAAAAATGTTTAATCTTTATATTGTATCATTAGATAGTAATGTGTAAATTACATATCAATCAATACAATCTAAACATATTTAAACCAAATAAATTTAATATTTTTGAATTTAGAATTTTTTTGAATTTTATTAACGTGTATGTTGGTTTTTTTTTATATAACCGATTAATATTATATTACTTTGATTCTTATTTTTTTTAATTCGATTAAAAATCAAATCAATTTAATTTATTTATTTTATTATTAATTTATTTATTTTTATAGTTTTATTTATGATTTATAAACTTCTTATAATTAATTTTTTTTTTAATATTTATCTTCTTAAGTTTTAGTTTACTTTTTTACCTCTCTCTGCCTCTTTTCTCCGTCATTTTCTTCCTTAAGTTTTCAGTTTTCTCACCTATGAACTATTTCATTCCTATAGAGTTGTTAGGAGAATCACAATTTCAATTCGAACTTAACCAAGCTCTAAACAGCGGAATTAAACCTATTCTCCTTCTTTGTGTGAATCTTTTAGGAAACAAATAAATAGAGCTTAAAATGAAACATGCACAAAATCAACACAAGCAATTTACGTTGAAAAAACCTTCCCAAAGTGTAGGAAGAAACAACCACAAAGACTCTCTCCAAAACTTCCACTATTAAGAAAACAATTGTACAACAGTTCTCTAGGTAAAACTAGAGGCAAACAATCAACAACATCATCAAGAATACACTTCTTGGAAACTAACAATTATTTCAAGAAGAATGGAGAAATCTAACCCAATTCGTAGTCCTTTGTTCACTGCTCCAGAATTTCTCAAACCGGTGAGCCAAATCCAAATCCCACCACACAGATTAAAGAGTCTTGAGTCGTGAACCTGCCTGCAAAATTTCAGCTTAATCGGACCACAAACGGCCTTCGATCGCCTTGATGAAGACTTAGGCGGGCGGAGAGAAAAGCGAAAACTCGAGAGCTTTTTACTCTGATACCGCCTTTTCTCGCACACTTTTTTTTTCTCTGCAGAATTCTACACAACAAACCCTAAATGGGTTTATTAATTAAAGAAATGAAATGACACAATTGCCCTTCTTACTCCACGGGCTTTTAAGCCACATGGGCTTCACTGGGCCTCCAATAAGAGGAAAACCCAACAAATCTCCCCTTTTCCGATTAGATGGAGGGATCCGCCATCCCGGCAATTGAACAACAAACTTCAAGTTTTTCTCTTGACACCGCTTTTGTCGGCATGTCGATCCATTCTCATCGGTATGTATTTTCTCAAGTTCAAGCAACTTATTGTTAAGAGTATCTCTTATCCAATGATACCTCACGTCAATACGCGGATCTTGAGTGAAATGCCGAGTTTTTCGCTAGGTGAATAGAACTCGATTATCGCGCAGAATAACACATATTTCTCGTGCTTGAAACCAAGTTCCCTCAAGAACTGTTTCATCCACAACAACTCACAAACGATTCTTTTCACAAACTCCGCCTCTGCTGTAGAAAGTGCAACACACTTTTGCAATCTTAAGAACCGCTCCACGGAGAAAGTAATTAGATAACCCAAGTAGACTTACGAGAATCTTCATCTCTTGCCAAATGCGAATCGGTGTATCCAACTAACATCGGTTTTCCACTTCCAAAGCTAAGTGTTAACTTGGAAGTACCTCGAAGATATCTCATAATCCACTTTATCGCATCCCAATGCTCTCTTCCCTGGATTCGAAAGAAAACGACTAACAACTCCAATTGCACGAGCTATGTCCGTCACCGTACACACCATTGCATACCTTAAGCTTCCTCTATTGAGGCATATGGAAACTTTTCCATATCTTCCTTCTCTTTATCCGTTGAAGGGCCTTGACTCGATCTCAACTTAAAAGTGATTAGATAAAGGAGAAGAAACCACTTTAGCTTTATCCATATGAAACCTTTCAAGTACTTTTGTTGATGTATCGTTCTCGTGACATGTATAACTTCTTTCTTTTCTTGTCTCGACAAATTCGAATACCAAGAATTTGTTTTGTCTTGACCCCAAGTCCTTCATGGCAAAGGACTTACTCAATGCTTCTTCAAATTATCAATTCTTGAAGAATTTCGCCAACAATCAACATGTCATCAACATAGAGCAATAAAATGATAAAGTCATCGTCGAGAGAATTTTTGCACAAAAACACAATGATCAAGTAGTCTTCTTGTAACCATACTCCCCATAACCGACTCAAACTTCTTATACCATTGTCTAGGTGCCAACCCGTAGAGGCTTTTCTTTAACCGGCATACATAATCCTCTTTTCCTTTAACCTCAAACCCTCGCTCCATATAAATCTCTTCCTCCAACTCACCATGAAGAAAGGAAGTTTTCACATCCATTTGCTCAATTTCTAAATCCAAGCTAGTCACAGACCTAGAAACAACACGTATGGAAGACATCTTCACAAATGACGAGAGAAAAATATCATCAAAATCAATACCTTTTCTCGACCGAATCCTTGACTCACTCCGCCCAGCTTTGTATCGTGGTTGTGGTGTGTTCTTCTTGCTTCACCACAGACCCACTTGTTCTTCAAAGCTCTCTTACCCTTAGGCAACTTTACCCTCCAAACGTGTGATTGTACGTAAAGGATCGCATCTCATCTTCCATAGCACCAACCCAATGTGTTTGTTTCCATCTTCCATTGCTTCTGCATAACATTGAGGTTCTCCCTCATCTGTCAATAACACATCCTCATCTGTATCATACCGTGTGGAAGGACGTCGATCTCTGGTAGACCTCCTGGGTTGTAATTTCTAATTCGGCACCGATCGCAGTCCGGTGATCTGTTTCGGCTTGCATATCTACGTCATCTAAACCACGTTGGTCATCTTGAACATTTTGTTCCATCTATCACCGGTAAAGGAACCCTGATCTAGGTCAATCAAATCATCGCTATACTTGATGGACTCCTTTTCTATCTTCTCAACATCTTGTATAGTTTGATCTTACTATAAACACAACATCACGACTTCACCGCTTTCTTCTCAATGGATCATAAAATCAGAGCCAAATTCATCCGCACCATAACCAACAAAGATACATTGTCGTGTCTTCACATCGAGCTTAGATCTCATCTTTTGGTATATGCACCAAATGCCTTGCAACCAAAAACGAAGATGATCATAAGAAACATCTTTGCCGGTCAAACTCTGTTTGGTACATCAAATTGAAGAGGAACACATGGTGTGAGATTAAGAACATGTCTATTAACCGTATTCAAAGCCTCACCCCAAAGATCTTGGCAACCGAGCTGCGAAAGAAGACATCTTACTCTTTCAACCAATGTCCCGTTCATTCTCTCGCCCAACCCATTTAATTGAGAGTTCCACTATCAATAACCCAACCCGACCTCGTGACATGCAACATTGACAACATCTTCGTTATACAACAAGAAAGTCTTACGAACTAGCGGTGGCAACTCGATCATTTTCTTTACTAACATCACCCTCTTGTTCTTTTGTCTTTATTCTTGTTATCCCGCTTCAACTGCAATATTTCTTGATGTGCCCTTTCGTACCCGCAGTGATGACACTCAGTATTAGAAAACCTAGACTTGCTTCTTCCTTTTTCTTTGTTGTTGAAACCTCGCTTTTACTCCTCCTCTTCTTTCTCGTAACCAAAATCTCATTCTTGAGAAGACCCAGTGTGACTTTCTTCTCATTTCTTCATTCAAAACACTTTCTTGGCAGGATCCGTGTTGATTACACCATTTGGAGGTGAGTTACTTAATGACATTCTAAATGTTTCCCAAGAGTCACCGGCAACGTACCCAATAAACACAACCCTTGAATCTCATCATCAAACTTGATACCCATTCCGGTAACCGATTGATTATTCCTTGGAACGTATTCAAGTGATCCATCAACGGAGTTCCATCTTGGTACCTTAAAGCCGTCAATTTCTTTATAAGAAACATTTTATTATTTCCTGTTTTCCGAGCATACAACTCTTCAAGTTTATTCCATAGTGACCGTGCATGTATTTCTCCACTAATATGATTCAAAACATTATCATTTACCCCGCCTTATATACCCACTTGCCGATGTAACAAAGTCCATTCTTCTTCGTATAACTTTTAAACTACCGAGAGGCAAACACCCTTAGGTAAATGAAACTGCTGTTTGACATAAAGGAGATCTTCCATTTTTCCTTTCCAAGTGTGATAATTAGAACCATTCAAAGTAATCATTCTACTCAAATTTGCTTCCATTATTCAACACAAGAAATTCCTGATAATAACCACACTACGATACCAACTTTGTTGGAGAATCACAATTTCAATTCGAACTTAACCAATCCAAGCTCTAAACAGCGGAATTAAACCTATTCTCCTTCTTTGTGTGAATCTTTTAGGAAACAAATAAATAGAGCTTAAAATGAAACATGCACTGAAAATCAACACAAGCAATTTACGTGGAAAAACCTTCCTGAGGTAGTGAAGGGAAACAACCACTGCGGCACTCCTCTCCAAAACTTCCACTATCAAGAAAACAATTGTACAACAGTTCTCTCTAGGTAAAACTAGAGGCAAACAATCAACAACATCATCAAGAATACACTTCTTGGAAACTAACAATTATTTCAAGAAGAATGGAGAAATCTAACCCAATCGTAGTCACTTTCGTTCACGCTCAGAATTTCTCAAACCGGTGAGCCAAATCCAAATCCCACCGCACAGATTAAAGAGTCTTGAGTCGTGAAACTGCCTGCAAAATTTCAAGCTTAATCGGACCACAAACGGCCTTCGATCGGAAACGATGAAGACCGGCTGAGAGGGAAAACCAAAAAATTGAGAGCGATTTTTTCAACTGTATTTCGCCTTTTCTCGTACACTTTTTCTCTGCAAAATTCTACACACAACAAACCCTAAATGGGTTTATTAATTAAAGAAATGAAATGACACAATTGCTTCTTCTAGCTTTTGCGCTTACACAACCCCACTCGCCCTCCAAATAAGAGGAAAACCCAACAAGAGTAGCCTCCTTAATTCTCGCCTAGTGTCATAAGACACAATGATAGCCTCCTTAGTTTTCTTCAATTTGCAGAAGGAGTTCTTGTTAGTAAGATGTTGCGACCTAAAGTTTATAGAATAATTATATATTATTATCTTTTTCATACTAAAAATATATATTTAGAATGCATGATTGAATCGTTTATTTAAAGGTATAAATCTCAATAATCTAAATCTTTAAATTTAAAGATTATAATAAAATTAATAATAAAAATATTAAAAATATATTAATTGATTTTTTTAAATTTATTAGTTTGAATTAATTATCAATTTTTAAAAATAAAACATGTTGAATTTGCTTTGATTTTATTCTAAACTTAAACTAATTCATGTATAGCTTATAAAGTTTTGAGTTTTAAATAAATTTTTCTAATTTTAAAAAGTAAATATGTGGTTATTTAAGACAAATACCTTCCACTTTTGAATTTTCATATAATGTTATTTTGAGAGATAAAAGAGAAGCATAATAATTCGATGAATATAAGATTTTATATGTTATAATATAATTTACCATGTAATTGTTTTTATAATTATGAATCCAAGATTTAAATAATATATATATTATTTATGTACGGAACTATTTTATGATAAATATTTTTGACTTAATTACCTACTATTACTCCAATTTTTATTTTCAATTTAAAAAATAATTATAATCAATTGTTATATTATGTTCTAAATTAATTATACAAATAAATAATTATGATAATAAAAATTTAATAATTAGTAAAAAAATAACATATAAAAATTTAAACGATTTAATTTTTAATATAAAAAATATAATTTACAACAAAAAACAAATTCACTATTAAAACCTAAACCACTTAAAAACACAAAAAACCCAAATAAATGCATATACAAAGTATCTCTAACTCAAATAGTAAAATCAAAAATCAAGAATAAATAAGAAAAAAATATCATTAAATATAATTTAGAATTAATTATATTTTACGGCATAATGTACTAATAACTATAAAAATAAAAAATAAAAAATCATTTGTTATTTCATATTATGAAATATCAATCTACTATTTGTTATGGATTTTGGTTTTTTCTTTTTTCTTTATCTTTTGTCTTGCTTGTAGTTCTTTTTAAATATCTTTTAATAATATTAAAATAACTTGATCAGTTATGTTAATGTGCAACCCGTTTCAACTAAATCTAAAATCCAATACAACTTAACCTTCAGTCTAACGCTAGCATTATGTGATATACAAATTAATATATATACAATAATTTAATACATATACCTATCAAATAAATCTAACTTAAAAGATTATATAAAATAATATTTTAAAAATTTTTAAAAATAAAAATAATATTTTAATAATATTGAATCAGTTTAATTAAATAAAATTTAATATTTAATGATATATTTTATTGTAATTTAATTTAAATAATACTTAATAAAAATAATTTATTGAAATTTTTAATAATGAAATATATAAATTAAATATAATGTATATTATTTTTATTATCAATTAGTTCTATTTTTCGGTCATTTTAAGTTATAAGATTTGTTTACGAAAATATTAAGAAAAAAATATTCTTATAATTTATAATAAAAAAATAAAATGTAATTAATATTAAATAAAAATTAATTAAATAATATTTAAAATTAAATTAAATAAATATAATTTAATTTAAGCGATAAATAATTAAATTATATTTAAAATAAAATAATATATTATATTTAATCAAGCATAAATATAACGAACATAATTTACGTGGCTATAAATTTTAAAATATTTATAAAAAAAAAAAAACTTCAAGATCATCCATTTGTCGAATATGACATGTACAAAGAAAAGGATAAAAGGCTCAAGTGTAGGTGTCTTGACTCTTGACCTTCAGGCTAAAGATACGAAGGCGCCGCTGGAAGAGGCCAATAGTAAACCCAAAAAACCCAAGTCACAGTTTCAATAAGCGGTATTGGTTTTCTTCTCATGGAAAAAAATTATTTGCTGCAATTTAATTTTTGAATTTGTTATTACCATTTGGAGGTCTACCTTCCAATACCCTTGTACCAAAATACTTTTGGCTAATTGTCTTGCAATCCAAGTATTGAATGGTAAAATACTGTGAACCCAGCTGGTATTCTTGTACATTCGAATCCTCAAAAGCGGTATTAGGTGTTATTTGTTTCCTTGCTTTTCCTTATTTGTCTCCCATTATATATACACTAGTGCTGTAGCCTTGGTTTGTCACCGAATCATCAAAACTTTGATCAATTTACATTTTCAGTATCTATCAATCTCTCTTTTGTTATTCTGTTTTCTGTGGAAGTAATAGTGAGACCATGGGTTCTACTACTGGTCAGGTCATTAAGTGCAAAGGTAAGCTTTGAGACACCTATATGCTCTGTTTTGGCTACCATTTGTGTTTTATCACTCTTTTATTGTACTTGTGTCGACATTTACATGATGTGGGTGTTTGAGACTTTAAATTAGTGGAAATTTAAAGAAAATTGAAAAAAAATTAGGTGTTTTCGAAACGTGGATACATATCTAAAAATATTTAGGATAGTCGGTGTACTAAAAGACTCCACGTAACAAAGTTGATGATGACTCTCGTTTAGGTCTAATAAGCTCTTAATTACTTGTTAATTAAAATCTGCATTTTGTTCGCAAATAATTTCCTCTTCTAGGAATTGTTATTTCGGATTTTGAGTTTCTGGGTTTTTTTTTTCTCACGTTCCCAGGCATATTGAATAGCTACATTGGATTTTTCATCTGTCTCTAGTATTTTGCAAATGAGAAATTTGGTAATATTCTTGTAAAAGTTTACTGTGTTTTTGTTTTTTTAGGTTTTTCAGAAATTTATTTGCTTATGAAAGAGAATCTCAGATCATTCCATCCATATTTCTGATTATTCATATAAAAGAATGAACTTGAATCATTTCAATAAATCTTATGCATTTGTTTGAAATGATTAATACTATCTCCAGATTTTTTTTTACTCCTCCAAACATGACATTTTTGGATAAATATTAGGTTTTAGACAACGCTTGTTTTTCTCGACTTTCTATAAATTTACACCAAATTGAGTCCATTATACAGACCATATTTGACGCTGCTATTTCACGAAAATATAATAAGATTATATTGACCTTTTTTATGGACTTTTTTTCCGACTTTTGTTCCATTGTTGGTCCTATTATATCAGGTTGTTTTGTGAGTCCTCTTCTAAGAAACACACTCATGGGCCTCAAGTGATCTTTTCACCCCAAATAGCCCCCTTTTATACAAGTTTCCCATACTTTGAACATTGTTTGATTTTCCCCGACATTTGTTACTAATTGGCTTGCATGTTTTGCATTGTAGCTGCTGTGGCGTGGGAGGCTAACAAGCCACTAGTCATTGAGGAAGTCGAGGTTGCACCACCACAGGCTAATGAAGTCCGCTTGAAAATCCTCTTCACTGCTCTATGCCACACTGATGTTTACTTCTGGGAAGCCAAGGTAATTATTTTTATGTTTTACATATTTGTTCAAGTTTATATTTGTCTAATTAATGGGGATGGTTACGTACATTATTCAAATTAGTATTGTTGGTTTGGTTCCATTTACTTGTATTGTATTCATCTTTGAGTTTCCTTCTTGGCTCTCAAATCCAAGTTAGGATCTCTACATGCATATACCAACAAGATAGTTTCTGTAATGTTGCTTTCCCAGTTTGACTTTTTGCTCCATCTATCTATTTTAGGCTTTTTGCTAGAAAATGTGATAGGAAAATATGTATACATTGTAGTGATGTGTTATGGATATGTGCTATGTTTTGTAGAGTCATAAATACCGCCCTAAAACGCAATGAATGGTCTAAATTCTATTTACATCTGTGTTCCTTGGACTCTTTTAGGACATAGAGAAACTTAAATTTTTTGATATATATTTGGGTGTCGGAATTGCCAATTTTTTATTTTCTTATAAATTTACACCAAATTGTATCAGTGGACTTATTTCTGACACCCATGTTCATATCATGTTATTTGGACACAGATACTTTATGAAATATGAAGAGTTCAAGTATCATAGCTTTACAATAAGTCATCCACATTGAGACCGAGTCTTACAAAATCAATGTGAAACTCTCATTATATATTTTTCAACAATCTGATCATCAGAGTTGTGTTATTGCAGGGACAAACACCCCTTTTTCCCCGCATATTTGGCCACGAAGCTGGAGGGTAAGTTTCTTACATAGTATATTAGTACAATATGCTTTGTCTATAAATAGAAATCCTAATCTGATCAATGTGATTGTACTAAGAGCTACAACTTACTGTTCTTTTCTTTCACATAGAATTGTGGAGAGCGTCGGCGAGGGCGTGACCAATCTCAAGCCAGGAGACCATGTCCTCCCTGTGTTCACAGGGGAATGTGGGGACTGTAGCCACTGTAAGTCAGAGGAGAGCAACATGTGTGATCTCCTAAGAATCAACACTGACAGAGTTGTTATGCTCAATGATGGCAAGTCAAGGTTCTCTATTAAGGGCCAGCCAATACACCATTTTGTTGGAACTTCTACCTTCAGTGAATACACTGTTGTTCATGTTGGATGTGTTGCCAAGATCAACCCAGACGCCCCTCTTGATAAAGTTTGCATTCTTAGCTGCGGAATATGCACAGGTTTGTGTATAACAAGTATCTTGAATTCGTGATTGCATTTTCAGTATATTAATGTTAAAAGTGTATTGTTTTTCTATGTTTTGTCCTAATAAGTTTCCTTTCTGATTTGAAGGTCTTGGAGCTACTATTAATGTTGCAAAGCCTAAAAAGGGACAATCTGTTGCTGTTTTCGGACTGGGAGCTGTTGGCCTTGCTGTATGTTATTCTTAATCCAGTTAGAGCTATTAGCAATATCTTGTTTCATGTTTTGTTTTTCTTATTATTTTTAATTTTCAGGCTTGTGAAGGGGCAAGGATGTCGGGGGCTTCGAGGATCATCGGTGTTGATTTGAACCCAAGTCGATTTGAAGAAGGTAGAGCCGAATTAAACTACCATCTGCACCTTAAAAAACAAGTTTATTCCACATTTATTTCAGTTTACATTTATTGATTGATAATGGTATTTTCCCTTTTCGACAGCTAAGAAGTTTGGAGTGACTGATTTCGTGAATCCTAAAGACCATGACAAGTCCGTTCAAGAGGTTGGTTCAAATTTAAAATGTGAATTTTTCTTTTTCTTTATATTTTTTTCTCATCATTTTGGCTGTTCTAATATTCAAGAAAATTAGTACAAGTTGCTAACGAGCTGTAATTACGCCTTATGAAGCCTACTTGGATATGTTGAAAGTTTGGGATTCGAGTCCCAATTATGGATTATGGTTGTGAGTGTGTTGTATCAAAAATAAAAAAAGAATAAGAAAAGAAAACTATAACAATTAGTACAAGGCCTAGCTATCAACCCCTTTGATGCTTTAGAACCTTTCTGGCTATATTTCCCAACAAAATACATTTAAGGCTCAATTTACCTTTCTCTTTTTACTTACTCTTCTGATGGAATGTTGACTTTATGAGGAGTGTTAGACCCTATATTTACTGCATCAAAATGTTTTTAATCAACCTTCTTTACACAAATTGATGAATTTTCTTATGCATTTCTTGGTTCGTTTTTATTTCATTATTGATATCTGACGAACAAGAGTCTAAAATAAAATTGTAATCAATAATCAGGTTATTGCTGAGATGACTAATGGAGGAGTGGACCGGAGTGTTGAATGCACCGGAAGCGTCCAGGCCATGATATCTGCATTTGAAAGTGTTCATGATGTAATTACTCTCTCACCTTGATGCTTTGTAATATTATCAAATATGGTCACCAATTTTCTTTCAAATATTGAAAATTCCTTTTGTTTTTGCAGGGTTGGGGTGTTGCAGTATTAGTTGGTGTGCCAAACAAAGATGATGCCTTCAAAAGCCACCCAATGAATTTCTTAAATGAAAGAACTCTCAAGGGTACCTTCTATGGTAACTATAAGCCCCGGACCGACCTTCCAAATGTTGTTGAAATGTACATGAAAAAGGTAGGTTTGCTTTCAACTCGTTTCAAATGTTCAAAATAGTTGCATTTGAAACCAAAATCTTTCAGAACAAACAAAAGATTTTTTGCTGATGCAAAAGTTGTGTATAGAAATTCATTTGTGTATAGAAATTCATTTAGGTGCATCTTCTTTTAAAACTCCAAAAGGCACTTCTGGCATTAAAAAATATTAAAAACTCATTTTGTGTTTCCTGGTTGTGATTATTCTTTAGAGCACTTTATCTCGGCTGAAACTTCACTTAGCAAATAGACCCTTGCTTAAATAAAATGATCATGGATATCTTGAGCTGAATGAATGACAGACTCTCTATCCTCATCTTCTAGATTTCTTTTTCCCTTACGGTTCATGCTTGGCTTAGTTTTTTAAATATGTTGTGGTGTGGGAATTCAAATCAGAAAACTTCATGAAATAAATATCGAGCCTTTACTAACTGTACTAGAAGGCTGCTATCAAAACGAAATTACTGAGAAAAAAGAATAAAATAAAAATGTTTCATGCTTTGTTTAATTAATGCTGTTGGAATATGCAGGAACTGGAATTGGAGAAGTTCATCACACACTCAGTCCCATTTTCAGAGATCAACAAAGCATTTGAATTGATGCTTCAAGGCAAATCCATCCGCTGCATCATTCGCATGGAAGGTTAAACTTCAAGAAGTGTCTTTATATATTTAGTGTGTGAAATATTGAATAATAAATATTTAGTTTATATATGAACAGTTAATTTTCTTGTTGTTTGTACAATACTATCTTACAGTTTTCAAAAAAAAAAAAAGAAAGTGCTTACAGTTTTATAATAAAAATATTAGTCTCATTGTTCCCTTTATTTTTGTTAGCGTGGGTGATTTCATTTTATGCAAATTCATAGTATAGTGGATTACTGTAGTTTCACGATTTAGGCTTAAGTCTGCTACTATGCATAGGTAAGACTTTGAAATTATTGTAATTTTAAGTCATGTTATTGGATATTTGAAAAAAATAAAAAATAAAAAAAATTATGCTACTTTGCTTCATGGGTAAAGTGCTGTAATGCCTTGGTGTCACACGGTCTAAGCTTGACCTTACCTCAAACATCATGTAGACCGATGCTAAGTATTGTACTTGACCGGCCTTCCCTTTAGAGGTTTTCCCAAGCATTGGGTTTCTTAAAAAGAAACAACACAATTTGGGGAGGCTAAAGCCTAAGTTTTTTATATTACTAAACAAGGTTATTGGATGAGATGAGGACACATCATCTTCTGGAGGGTCGTTCATCTATGCTACTACATCTTATTTATACTATTAATTATAGTTATGAAAGGTTACATCAAGTAACCATCATGTTGTGTTGGACATACCCAACATTTGACATCTAGCCCATGTACCTTCATTCATTTATACCACTAATGCATTAGCTGGCACTTGGTAATTACTTGCACAACCATGCCTTGGTCGATAGTTAAAAATACATAATGCTTAGTCGGTAGCTACATGCATGCTAAAATTAAGGAAGGGCCTTTTTAAAAATAAGAAAATGCTCCTTAAAGCCGAGGAAGTGCTTCCTAGAAACAAAAAAGTCTTCTTAAAAACAAGAAAATGCTGCCATATGTCATTTTTTAGTTACCAATGTTTATCCAAACATCATATGCATTATATAATCACAAGTAACCACCTCCCACTTTCATAACGACCAATAATCACTTTGTCATATGCCAAGTTTGCAGTTTGGTCCATCTTGACACATGCCATGTGTGCCCGTTGTGCTAGTGTGTATGCCATGTGCACATGTTGCAAATATTTGTGCATGCCAAGCTCCGGGCCTTGCGCTCACACTAGTTGTATGCATTGCACCCTATGTCAAGCCAACAACTAAGTTTCGTCATGTTGTGCACCTTGTGCCCTATGTCTCCGCCTTACACTCACATGTTTTTTATTTTACTTTTATTTTGGGTTTACACTCTTTTTATCATTTATTTGTGCCAAACTTTTTCTCCCAATATCATATTACATAGATACAAAAAAATTCTAGTGTTAAGAATGTGAGAGTAAAGTGAAACAATATTTTAAGTTACATAATAGATGGGTGCCAAAGAAAATGCCATTATTAGGCTCAAAATGGGTGACTAAGGATGCTATGTACAAGGTAGGCAAGAAAGAATCAATCGGTACCAAAATGACACAAACCATCTTCTAACAATATGTCAACTAGGACTTTGCCTCTAGAGACTATCAAATTAATTTTAAGTCTTGTGAGCCTATGAAAAAATCAATACTTGAAGAAACAATCAAAAGAAGAAATAAACGTTTTCTTCAATATATTTTTTTCTTAATTTGTATTGGGTATGTACATTGTTTATATAGACAAATATTAATTACTATTTCAACAACCACCATGATTGAATTACATGGTTTACAGTTGCTTGGTAGGCGCCGTGTATATTGGTAGGCGTTTGGCATCGGTGCAGTATTTGTTGAATGAGTTGCAGTATTTGTTGAATGAGTTGTAGTATTTGTTGAATTCAACACTCCCCCACAAGTTGGTGCATAGATGTCTTTCATGCCCAACTTGAATGAAACTTCTATGAATACTCGATATGAGACTGCTTTAGTGAGGATGTCAGCCAATTGATCTTCTCACTTAATTTTTGGTAATTCCAATGAATTTTCTTCTAACTTTTCCTTAATAAAGAATCTGTCAACTTCAACATGTTTTGTACGATCGTGTTGAATTGGATTATGAGCAATATCACATGCTGCTTTATTGTCACAAAATAACTTAATTGATTCTTTAGCAGGATATCCCAAATCTTTTAAGAGAGATTGTAACCACAAGGCCTCACAAAGCCCAAGTGTCATGCCTCTGTATTCAGCCTCTGCGCTTGAACGGGAAACAACATGTTGTTTCTTACTTCTCCATGTTACAAGGTTTCCCCATACAAAAGTGAAGTAGCTTGATGTAGATCGTCTATCATTTATTGATCCAGCCCAATCAACATCAGTATATACTTCAATTCTAGAAAACTCTAAGTTTTTAGTGAACAATACTCCTTTTCCAGGAGCAGACTTTAAATACCTCAAAATACGAATAACTACATTCATATGTTGTCCTCCAGGATTATGCATAAATTGGCTGACAATACTTAAAGCATAGGTAAGATCTGGTCTTATGTGTGCCAAATATATCAACCTTTCAACAAGCCTTTGGTATCTTTCTTTATTTGTTGGAACTTGATCAACCTTGATACATAACTTTAATCCTTCTTCTATTGATGTATTAGTTGGTTGACATGCTGACATACTAGTTTCTTTTAATAAATCTAAGGCATACTTTCTTTGAGATAAGAAGATTTATTCTGTTGATCGAGAAACCTCAATCCTAAGAAAATATTTTAAGGAACCAAGGTCTTTCATTTCAAATTCTTTGGACAAATAAGTTTGTAGCACTTTCCTTTCTTCAAGATCATTTCTTGTTACTATCATATCATCAACATATACAATAAGTGCAGTGATCTTACCATACCCTTTTTTAGAAATAAAGTATGGTCTGAATTGCTTTGCTTGTAGCCAAATGCCTTCATTGACTTTGTGAACCTACCAAACCATGCTCTTGGGGATTGTTTCAATCCATACAGTGATTTTTTTAATTTGCACACCTTTTCATCATGGATTTTGGATTTCTTGATTCCTGGTGGTAAATCCATGTAGACTTCTTCAATTAAATCTCCATGTAGAAAGGCATTTTTTACATCAAACTGATATAATGGCCAATCTAAATTTGTAGCTAGAGATACCAAGACCCAAACAGTGTTAATTTTGGCTATAGGTACAAATGTTTCTGTATAGTCGATCCCATATGTTTGAGTGTATCCTTTTGCCACCAATCTTGCTTTATAGCGTTCAATCATACCATCTGCTTGATACTTTACTGAAAAAATCCATCGACATCCAACAATTTTCTTTGTTGGTGGACGATCGACAAGTTCCCAAGTTCTATTTATTTCTAAGGATCTTAGTTCTTCATTCATAGCATCTTTCCATTTTGGGTAAGCTAAAGCTTCCTGCACACTGTTAGGAATAGATACAGCAGATAATTGATTCACAAATGATACGTTTGATTTTGACAAACAATGTTTAGACATATAGTTACTCATGTGATATTTGACTTTACTAGAAATCTCAGGTTCATACATGGCTTTAGGAATACCTCTGTTAGGACGTGATGGAAGTATTTTTCTAGCTAGTTCAATAGTTAGAACATCCTCTGCAAACGATTGGTTAGGTATATGAGCAGCTTGTGGAGAAGGAAACTCGTACTCACTTAGTAGTAGTAAGGAACTTGCTTGATGATCTTGAAGTTGATGAGGACTTGATTCCATTTCCCTTGAGTCTTTTCTATATTGAGAGTTATTACCATCTGAATTCAAGTTATTTGTATTTTCCTCACATATAATTTTTCTTTCTTCATAAGGCAACAATTTATAAGTAAGGATCTAAATTTCAGCATGGTTGTACTCCCCCTAAAATTCAGGTGTAGAAGAGAAATACATTGTATCTTCATGAAAAATAACATCCATGGTGATAATCATTTGTTTTGTAGGGGGATGATAACAACAATACCCTTTTTTTAGCATGGCATATCCTATAAAAACATAACGTATTGCTCGTGGATCCAACTTGCTACGTTGTTGTTTATATAGGTGTACAAATGTCACACAACCAAAGACATGAGGAGGTAAATTGGGAACACTTGGTGCAACAATTGCTTCAGTGATGGCTTGTAGTGGTGTTTGGAAGTTAATAGGACTGAAAGGTACCCGATTGATCAAATATGCAGCAGAAATAATTGCTTCTCCCCAATAAGATAATGACATATTAGCTTCGATCAATGAGGCATGGACAACTTCCAACAAGTGTCGATTTTTTCTTTCTGCAACTCCATTTTGTTGAGGTGTATCAACATAAGTAGTTTGATGAATAATCCCTTCTGATTTAAGATATTATTGAAGCTCAGAACTTTTATATTCTCATCTATTATCACTTCTTAGAACTTGAATCTGTGTTTTATATTGAGTACGAACCATTTTATGAAATTTTCTAGATAATACGTTTACCTCACTTGTAGATTTCATTAAACAGACCAAGTTATTCTACTAAAATCATCAATAAATGTAACAAAGCAACGTGATCCTCCCAAAGTAGAGACTTTGGAAGGACCCATACATCATAATGTATAACCATAAACGGAAATGGACTTTTATTTAAGCTTACAGAAAATGAGGAACGATGACTCTTTGCTAGTTCACAGACATCACACTTTAAAGTAGAAAAATCTAAGCTCAAAAATAAACTTGGAAATAATTTCTTTAAATATCCAAAAGAAGCATGACCCAAGCTCCTATGCCATAGCCATATATTTGATTCATCATTTTTAGATCCAGTTGCTACCAATGCATGATTTATTGAATCCAAGTCCAAATAATAAAGGTTTCCTTGCCTAACACCACGACCAATCGTTTGTTTTGTTTGAATTCCTTGAACACACAAAAGTCAGGCCAAAAAATAAAAAAACAAGATAAAATAGTGGTTATTTGAGAAATAGATATAAGGTTATACTCTAAAGAGGGAACAACTAGTACTAAGTCTAAATTCAAAGTACTAGTGATAGACAAAGATCTTTCCCCAATGACTAAGGTTGTGTTACCATTGGCAGTGCAAACAGTTTTATGTGAGGATGGTGTTGAGATTTGTCTAGAATCGAATGTCATATGATTAGTTACACCTGAATCAATTATCCATGTATTATTAAAAACAGGAGAAAAAACTGTAAGCATCTTACCAACATTTGCTGAGGAGTTTGCAACATGATCCTTTGTTGTTTCAACAATGGTGGTAGTAGGCATCTGTCATGGATTTTTCTTCCGAGAGTCACGGTTGTGATCCTACCAGTCAGGATATCCCACAAGTTCAAAACATCATTCTTTAGTATGACCTTTTTATGACAATGGGTACATTTAAATGATGATTTATCAATCACCCTTCATTCTTGCTTATTGGAAAAAGAACGATTTTTAGATATCATAGCGGAAGCGTCAACGTCTCTAGATTTTTCCTTCAATGAGATTCGACGTACTACCTCCCATTGAATCAAGGAATAACAACTTTCTAAATCTAGGATAGTTTCTTTTCACAAAATTTCTCCACGAACTTGCTCAAATTCACCATCTAATCCAACAAGAAAAATATGTATCCTTAGTCTTTCAACAGACTCTTGATATGATATTAGATCATGATGGTCTTTCATGACCACCTTATCACGATGGTCTAGCTCTTGGAAAATTTCAGTCAACTCTCTATAATACTCTGAAAGTGATTTTCCATTTTGTTTGAAAGTAAAGGCTTTTGGTTTAAGAAAAATACCTGTAATTTGTCACTTCCATCATAGAATGCTTTTGCAAAAGCACACCAAATTTCAAGAGCAGTAGGTATGCGTAAATATCGTTTCATGATTTCTGGACTCATTGACATAAGTATCAATCTCTTCACTTTTTGATTTTCTACATACCACTTGTTATAGTTGTTTGATGTTTTTTTTGTTGCAATTTTTTGTCATGAATATAAGAGAGTTTTTCTCTCTTTGCAATATGTATTTCTATTATTTGAGACCAAACATCATAATTAGTCTCAGTAAGAACAATTCCAGCATTAAAAACACCTTCACAATGAACAGATTGTACAATAACCGGAGTTGATTTCTCCATAGGTAATGAAATTGTAACCTCTGTCATGATATTATGATAAACAAACTAGAAAATGGTGTAATAATTTCAGAACTGAAAATTTTAAAAAAAATATTCAAGAACTAAACTGTTTTTTTTTTAAGAAATGGACTAAACCAGATAAAAAACCACAAAATTGGGTAAAAAATTGGTTTAAAAACTTGAAAACTGGACCAAACCGGTTTTAAAAATCCAAAACTGGGAAAAAAACTAGGTTCAGACCTTTAAAATGGACCGAACCGGCCAAAAATGAAAAAACTATGAAAAATCGAGAAAACCGGGTTCAAACCGAACCGCTGGTTGAACCAAACCAACCTAAGCCGAACTGAGATACAGGCCGACTACGTCCATGAGCCAAACCGAGATTTGGACCGGCTACGTCCGCGAGCCGAACCGAGGTGCGGGCCGGCTACGCCCTCGAGCCGAGCCGAGTCGAATGACACGTCATCGTCTTCAACCTCCAGATGGCGCGTGAAAATGTTTTCTTTCCTTCAGGTGGTGTATGGGGGCACATGTTGCACTTTTCTTCTACCCTATTTTTATCAAAATATTCAAAATTGTGTTTAGAGTAATCTGGTAAAATTAGGTGGGATAAATACCACTTCAAAAATGATGTTTATAATTAATATTTGTACGGGTGTTTGAATAAATTTTTTTTCAAGAGAACAAATATTTTCAGAGAAATAAATTTCTGTTTTAGAAAACAAGGGTTTCAAATTTGTATAAAGCAACAACTTGGCTCTAATACCATGAAGAAATCAACATTTGAAGAAACAACCAGAAGAAGAAATAAACATTTTCTTCAATATATTTTTTTAATTTGTATCAAGTATGTACATTGTTTATATAGACAAATATTAATTACTATTTCAACAACCATCATGATTGAATTACATGCTTTACAGCTGCTTGATAGGCGCCGTGTATATTGGTAGGCGTTTGGTGTCAGTACAGTATTTGTTGAATGAGTTGAAATATTTGTTGAATTCAACAACCTAAAGCATGCATTTTTCATACAAATATCTCTAAACATGCGCAATACTCATCAATTAAGGAATTATGCTCAAGCATGGAATATCTCATTCAAAAATAGAGCCTACAAAAAGAACAAAAAGTTAACATATATGCTTTTTCAAATAATTATGCTCAAAACAATGAAAATTACTATCATTGGAACCAAAAATCAATCAACAAAACAAGCATATAAAACCATATATTTTATCATTTCGAGACATGACTTCGCAATAACATACTAAACTTACCTAAATTATCAAAGAAATAAAGACATTATTCCCAAACTTAACATACACGTTGTCCCTAATGTGAAAAATATTAAAAATAATAGCAAATAAATGATGAGAAAACTCTCCTAATTGATGTTTGAGTCCTTGATGACTTGATAAGATTTATGTAATACAAACATCCTTCTTTATTAGTGCTTACAAATCTAGAAATACATTGATTAGTAAATAAAAAATAAAACAAAAGAAAAATATTTACAAAAGCAACTAAAAGTTAAATTGTATGAGCTGCCTCTCAAAGAACGTCAAATTTATAATCCTTGACTAAACTTTTGAATACTTTTCAAGGTAGATAATACGTAAAATATTCATGAATTCTTTACAATTTTCATAAAGTTAGAATCATGGTCTTAAAATTTATCCAAAGGGTCTCAAACATGTATCCTCATGATTAAGGCTTTATGAACCTTGTTGAGAAATTGAAACCTCAAATTCGACCACATAGCCTAATGGCTTCCTTAAAATGATCGGTTGGTGTCTTATTTAAGAACTTACACTCTCCAAGTTCTTGTACAATCTTCAACTTATAGCATTTATTGGCATAGTGGGGGGAGATCCGTGTCTTTAAAGACCTTGTAGGTCACCAATCCACCCAAACTTCTCATTGTGAGCTCCCCATTTTATCCATTAAATCTAAATCTATTGGTCAACACGATCTCTCCAAAACAATAGGAACTACTCTCATCTTGTTTTAAATTACTGCATGCTCATCATTTATGTCCTTGGGTTCATTCTCTATCACATGTCCGTAATCTCCATTTAGTTCTATACTCTCACACATTTCCTCATCTTTACCCCCAAGTTTTATATCATCATTATAAAATTCCTTGCCTTTTATATTTGTGTTGGCTTCGTTGTCACTAAGCAAGAATTCTTAGAGTTGGGTGAGGGTGCAAGATAGAATCATTAATCGTTTTCTATTTTCATGCTCAATCCTATCCACTCATTGTTTTACGCATTGAAATGTGTCTCCTTATCAAAAGGTCCCTCCGTTTGTTGATGTGATTGTTAATAATAGTAGTACTTTGGTGCATAAAATGACCATATAAATTATATAGCCTCTTGTTTATGAGCCCAAGAGTTTTTCAATTGATTCCCCAATCTAGATATTGGTAATATGAGTGTGGATATTTTGGATTGTATATCCTTCGTAAGTGTGTCCACCTCCACACCATTCATAAGCTTCTAATGGACTTTGCTTAGATTGGGTATCTATAGAGGATTCCTACATAGATATACAACTTCCTTGTCATGTATTATATTTCAATGACATGTCCAATCCCAAAGACCATTGAAAATTATTGAAGGTCCAAAAACTTGATACGTTTGGAAATACACAAGTATATGTGATCAAATTATACAAGTGATAAATAAATTAAGAATAAAGGTTATCGAACTCACAAAGATTATGATAATGACTAACATTGTTTATTAACTTGTAAGTAAATTAGCAAAGGTAGTTTTGAATTTTTTTAAATAAAAATAAAACATAAAATAATAAATAAAATAATGAGCATGTAAGGACTATCATCACTAATAGTCTATAGTGTAACTAATTATGTCATGAATCAATACTTATAACCATCCTTAAATTTTTAAATTTAGCTTTGGAAATCTATGTACGCTTAAGACCGTACATTTTCTTACTATTTAATGATTAATGATACAACCTATTAAACAATCTAAATCCTAAAATTAAGTTTCAAAAAGGAGATGACTAAATTACACAAGATTAAACTTCTAACAAAGGTTTTGAATCATACTTATCACGCACAGCAAAAAGATACCACTTTGAAGAAGAATATCAACGATTACATACTAACATTTTAAACTAGATATAAACATATTCATGTAATTGGTTAATTGATCTTTCTAATTAATACATGCATAGTTATGGCCTTTAAACATAGAGTCAAAAACATCAAAAATTAAGAATTGAATCTAAAAATTCATCATAACATTATAATAATTAAAATCATAGTCTAGGACTTAAATATTACCCATAATCATATAAATAAATTAGCTAGGCATAGATTCTAAAAGAATCATAACTAAAATCATACAAAACTAAAAAAAAGAAGAAGCAACAGCTAATGACTAATGTCAATGGCTAATCTCCAACTTTTTAATTGCCTTTTTTATTCTTATTTTGCCTCTAGCCTTCAAATTCTCTGTAAACCTGTATATTGTTTTTGCAAAATTTTGTGTCTACAATCTGTGCCTATTTTCTAGTTAACCCTAGTTATGTATTTATAGTATGAGAGTTACAATGTAATTAAGATTAAGGTTGTAGAGTTATAAAATAATTGAAATTCTAATCTAGCAAATCTTGAACAACTAGGATAAGGATGTGTTGAAAATTTAGTGTTTGAGTGAAAATCCAAGATAGTGGACCTTGGCGTGCTTAAACTCATATTGTAGTGCGACCTTGTTTCTAATTCTGTGAAATTCCATTTAAGAGTGTTGTTCCATAGTGCACATAAACTCATGTCATGGCATCCTTAATTTTTTAAATTTCATGTTTTGATCCCTCCTTAATGTATCTTGTATGAAGGTTTGTATTTAGGTCCTTCATTGTAGGATACTTGCGCCTGTAATTGTGAGAATTTGTTTAACCCTTTGTCATTTGCATCTTTTAACATCCTAAAAGTACCTGAAATACATCAAAATATACCCCGTGATTCCAAAAATATAATTTATAAAATACTTAGTTAAAAATGAAATATTAAAACCTAATTCATTCTTTTAGCCTCGATAAATCAAAAGATATGCGTTTACTTATGGCTAGTCCCTAGCAAGATAAAGTATCAAATTTACCTTCAAAAGAAGAGTAAATCAATCTATCCTAACCTAACCTAAATCATTTTCATAGATTGAAATGATTGCATTTAGCATATGTAACAAGTCTTTAAACCCCTAAGATGTCTTAGTGATTTGCAACACAATGTGATTCCCGAGTTAACATATACTAAGTCAGTGCCATATGACATAATATGATTCTCCAATGTAGATGGTGTGGCGTGCTGGTGGATCCTAGGGAGCAATCATGTGACAACACGTGGCAGTGTTGTTTGATCGCACTCAAGAATTGGATTAAACATCGTGTCAACATGTGCCACGTGCTTCTTCACTCCTTACACACAACAATCTATGATTCATTTTCCCTACTTGCATGGATTCCATGTGGCTTGCCCAATAAAATCCTCTTCTTGCATGGTAGGCCACGTGGAAACTTCTAATTGGTTTTGCGTAAAAAATTCAAAAATTATATTTTCACCTCATTTCACAAAAACATTTATATTTTAATATTTTTAGCCCCAAAAATACTATTTATTAAATAAAAATGTGCACTAATAACTCTACTTTCGTAGAGTCATCACCTGCATACCGGATAATCTTATACATGACATTCATAGAATAAAATCCTTGATCTCTAGATTATACAAATATGATATATGTGTATGGTATTCAAAAAATCCATAGGTTTAGTTCTTAAATCAATTTCCACTAATGTAAAATATACACACTACTTTGGATCAATAGGTCTTTATGAAGGTTGTAACATTAGGCTAAGATGTGGGGTTATGAAATAATGGAAAGGTGAATAAAAAAATAAGAGAATTTAATTAAATTCAATCACCACTATTTTAAATTAAAAAATAGTTCCATATGTTACCTAATTCATTTAGTCAGTATTTATCTTTGTATCTATATTTAAGTACTTTATGGGTACACTTTCACATTGTATCAAATATCACTAAACTTCTCTTCTTTCTTCTTTCTTTTTCACTTTATTTTCTCTTCTCAATTTTTCTTCTCTTTATAACTAAAGAGATACAAAATTGAATTATTAAAATTTCATCCTTTTTTACATTTAAAATTAATTTTCTACAATTCTAACCAATTATTTTCAATATTTTTCAAATTCTAGTTAATTTTTACTGAAATTTTTACCTTTTTTTTTCATGGAGAGTCCCTACCAAACATGTGTTTATGTTAAGTCCTCTTAGAGAGTACAAGGGTAGGATAATATGTTTCTTTGGCTCATAAAAGAGTAGGCTATAACATGTTAAAGAAAAACGTTTTATAATTCATATAAGGTCAAGGGGATACTAGTGACAAAAAGACAAGTGATAGACTTGAAAAGGTTCAAATAGTCAAAAAATGACCTAAATCATTTCTTAAGCATTATGTATTATATGATTACACCTTGAGTATTTTTTAAAGCAAGTTCTTGAGTTTGTTGATACCTCAAATATCTCTATAAAATATTCACACACAAAATAACTCTAAGTACTTACATTTCTCAATCAATTTTACTGCTAACCATAAGAGTTTTACACTAAGTTTAATTTATATTCAAATAACTACTTAATTGAAGAAAAACTTAGAGTTTTCTAGATATTAAAATTATCACAATCATATTCCTATCATTGATGTATAAAATAACTTAAAGCACACAAACAAACAAGTAAAAACTGACTCAAATAAAATAAAAATAAAAATTTTGAAACTTTTTGTTCAAAGTTTTGTTTGAACTCTCAACAAAAACACAAAAGATAATTTCCTCACATGTCAGCTAATTGTATAATAACATGAGTGTCCTTGATAGGACCAATATCAAGTAAAGTATATATGTAATAATGCATAATATTAATAGATGCTCTTAGATCTAACATGACTTTTTGAAATCTAATGATTTCTATAGTGCATGGAATAGTAAAACTATCAAGATCCTTGCATTTAGGAGGTAATTTTCTCTATAATACATTTGAGATATTTTTCTAAATTAACTACCTCATTACCTTTCGACTTGCATTTAGTTGTGCAAAGCTCCTTGAGGAACTCAGTATACCTTATCACATGTTTGATAACATCCAACAAAGAAATGTTGACTTGCACTTTCCAAAAAGCTTCAAAAACCTCTTGTTCATATACTTCTTTCTTTGATTTACCAAAACAACATGGAAGGGCAACATGGAAGTATCAATGTAAACATATGGTTTGGAGTTTACCTGAGGAGTTGTACTTTTCTCTTGTGGGGTAGGATTTCTATCTTTTTTTGGTTCCTCATGCCTAGGCTTCTCTTTGAAATTGGTCTTAGTTGGGTTTCTAAGAAGCTTTTCAAGTTGGTTTCAAACTTTTAAGGTGATTGCATGGGCATTTTCTCTTGAATCTACCTCAGTTTGGTGTGGTACTGTACCATTTTTTGAGCTTCTAATTTTTTAAGAGTTGTGGCTATTTAGTCCATTCAATTTTTCATGCTCTCTATTGAAGACTCAGTCTTAATGATTCTATCTTGGTCCTTCAGCTAAAATTTATTAGTATTAGTTACCATAACATTGATCTAGTCTTCTAGAGACTTACCTTAGGATCGAGGTTGATATTAATGTGATTTGGGATTAGGGAATCGAGGTAGATTATAGGGAGTACATGTTTAATTGTTATTTGCATGCATAAACTTAGGGTGATGTCTCCATCCATGATTATATGTATTATTGTAAAAATCATACTTTAGTCTTTATCTAGAAAAACTACCAACAACATTGGCATATTCCTTTCTGAGTGCGTGACACATATTAATCATAAAACTTGATGCATAATTTCGCAAGTGTACGAATTGTTGAAGTAATAAAGTATACAAAAGTACGGATATCAAACCCACAAGGAATGGCGTTACTAAGTATCGAAATTGACTAATCCTAATTTTATTTGAAAACCAAATTTTTGAATTTGTTTAAGAAGTAAATTAACTTAAAACTAACGCAAATAACAAAATTTAATGTTGTTCACAAATGATTAAAAACGCTAAGGCATTTGATTTCGCTAAATCAATTCAATCCGATTTCAAGTCATGTTATATGAGAATCAAAGTTAAAAGTGATGGTTGAAAAACCCAAATTTACCTAATACTCTCTCTCGAGTTATATTAGAATTACTTATCTATGAAAACCGACTATATTACTATGAAGATTTAATCACAAATAAGCACATTACGATTTATGGAATTTCTAGAATAACCACATACATCGTGCATTAGTTCTCACACTCGCATTCAACATACGGTATTTATCACAAGAAGCGTTCATTACACATCTCCTCTCGGTCTCAATATAATGCAACAAATCATTTAAATCTTGATCAGAAATTTAAAAGCATTAAGCATGGAAATAAATACTCAACTTGAAAATAATGAATTCATATAACGATAACACAAGAAATCAGAATTTTTGATTCAACTACATCATAGCCTTAGCAAAAACGAATTAGTTCATAACGAAAATAAGAATAAACATATTCTCAATTGAATCCATGAACAAACAATCTGAATAAAATGCAGAAAATAAAAGCTAAGGGGAAGAGATGAAAAACTCTTGAAGATGAAGACTTGGTAGCAACAATGGTTATGATCATTTAAGCTTCTCCAACCTTTCTCTCCAAAATTTCCTTTGCTCCTCCAAAAATAACTCAATTCTGCTCTCTCTTCCGTCCCCTTCTTTTTCCATCATAATGTATATATAGATCTAGGGTTTGGGGGACAATTTTGGAACAAAACAACATAAAAAATGTGTTTTCGGATGAAACTCGCTGGCGGCGACATTATTCTCGCCGCGGCAAGATTTCTGGAAACTTAAATTTTGGTGTTTCCGATTTTGGCCGGCGGCGAGATACTTTGGCCGGCGGCGAGATGCTTTGGCCGGCGGTGAGAATTATTTGGCCGGCGGTGAGATGAGTCTACCAAAATTTGTGCTCTCGGGAAGATTTTTGCTAGGATTTTCGCCGGAGGCGAGATGAATATGGCTGGCGGTGAGAATACTTTGGCCGGCAGCGAGATTCACTTGGCCAAAAAACATGCATCATTTTCAACATTTTCTCTGTAAGGTTTTCGCCGGCGGCGAAATTTCAAATTTTGAAATTTTGTTCTCTTTTTATTTTCATTCAATCTCGATCATTGTACTTTGTCCCTAACTTCTCCAAAATCATGATTTTACCTGAAATTGCACTTTAAACACGAAATACCCGTGAAATGACATTTGTGGATTAAATAATCAAATAAACACAATTTTCACACAAATATCAACATTTAAATTATAACAAAAATGCAATAATTTAGCTCTTATCAACAACCCCCAACCAGCTTCTTGCTAGTCTCTAGCAAGAAAAGCGATCTATTTAATAAATTCAAAAGAGACATTAAGAGAAACTTCAAAGAAAATTTTATTCTATTTACAAAATTACATTAAGCGTATGCAATAAGCCTTTAAACCCCTAGGCGGCCCTAGTAGGACGAGTTGTAGTCTCGTGAGGGCTTCCAGTGATGATACCCACAAACATCTTACCTATAACTATCCTAACTTAAAACAATAAAATCACACAAAAATTAATTTGCACAAATGTCTCAAAAATTGTAAATAACACACAACACATAGAATAATTAAATGTCACCTAAGCTTTAAGAAATCTCAAATGCAAATTTCACTTTTGTTATTGACTCTTAAACATCCATCAAACCACAAACCAATTGCCATAATGCTCGGATAATATTATGCATAACATCCGCAAACAAAAAGGTGAAATCTCAAACTCCATAGGCTCACTTTTCAAAACTCTCTCCACTAATGAAGGAAAATACACCACTTCGGATCAATAGGACTTTATGAGGCTTGTAATGTTAGGCTTAGGTATTTGGTTAAGAAAGAACGGGAAGTGTCAAAATACAAATAATAACACTTATTAGATTAAATACAACCTATTAAGTAAAAGAGTAACACCATTTAACCCAAATTGTTTCTTCCGATCATAACCCATTTTTCCAAAGATAAACAAAATTCTTCCTCAATCTTTCACTTTAGTACATCCATCACTAACACTCTTTTATTTACTAGAGTGTGAAGGCCCTTTTTTCTCCTATTTTTTCTTTTTTTTTCTTTTTTTTCTTTTTTTTCTTTTTTCTCTTTTTTTTTTCTTTTTTTTAAACACAACCCCCAACCAATTTCTTCCAATATATGTGGAAGATGTCTTATTTTTATTTTTATTTTATTTTTTTTATTCCATCCTTACTCCAATTGCTCTTGAAAAGTTTGTGTTCAAAATTAAGTGCTCTTAACAAATAAGGTAGGAATTATATATATATATTTTTGGCTCAATAAAAGGTAGGTTATAGAAGGCAAAAAGAAAGAAAAGTAAGGCTAACAATATATTTAAATAGGCTCAAAGAGGTAACTAGTGATATAAGGATAACAAGGTAGGCTTAAAATGGCACAATCGATCCAAAAATGGCCTACATCATCTCCTAAATAGTGCAATCCCAAATTATTTCGCCTCAAGAGGTTTTCAAATGAGTTCTAGAGTTTGTTAAGATCACAAAAATGTCCATGAAAAATTCGCACATAAGACTTCTCTAAGCATTTAGACTAATCAACCAAATCATACCACATACCAAAAGAGTCGCCAACTAGGTAAAATCAACATTTGAAATTATCTTTAAACCGAAGAAAAATTTAATGTCTTCTAAAAGCTACTTGTTATCACAATCACATTATTATCATCAACGTGCAAATTAAAATAAGACAATAAACAAATAAAAGAAATTAAATCAAAATGCAGAAAAATAAATGGAAAATCAAAATTAAACACAAATAAACACACAAACAAAACTAATAAAAATGAAGGGAAGAAAAGATTTACCGTTTACCGCACCCCCAACCAAAACCTTACATTGTCCTCAATGTAAGAAAGAAAAACTGCAAATGGGTTTTTTTTACCTACAAGACAAATAAAATAAGCAAATTTAATTAAAAATAAAATTATCATAAAATGAAGTGCAGAATTTAAAATTTCTAAAGTAAAATGAGATAAAAGATGAGAAAACAAATCTGATGGGTTACCTCCTATTAAGCGCTTTAAGTTATAGTCATTAGCTAGAATTTTTGTCATTATTTACTGCGGTTGTTGTAACTCTAGAGAATCTTTCTGCTTGTTGAATTCTCCGTCAAAATATGGCTTCAACCGTTGTCCATTCACCTTGAAAGTTCCCTTTGTTTCATGATTGATCTCAATTTCTTCATAAGGAAACACGTTACTTACTAGAAAAGGTCCTGACCAACGAGATTTAAGCTTTCCTGGAAAAAGTCTGAGATGGGAATTATAAAGCAGCACTTTCTGTCCCACTTCAAAGTTTTGCCTCAAAATGTGCTTATCATGCCAAACCTTCGTCTTGTCTTTGTATATTCGGGCATTCTCATAAGCATCATTCCTCATTTCATCCATCTCATTCAATTGCAACACCCTCTTTTCACCTGTTTCCTTAAGATCAAAATTCAGAATTTTAATTGCCCAATATGCTCGATGTTCCAATTCAACTGGAAGGTGACAAGCTTTTCCATACACCAATCGGTATGGAGACATGCCGATAGGTGTCTTGAAAGCTGTCCTATAGGCCCAAAGTGCATCATCTAGTTTCCTTGACCAATCCTTGCGTGAGTTATTTACGGTCTTTTCAAGGATCCTCTTCAACTCTCGGTTTGACACTTCAACTTGTCCACTTGTTTGAGGATGGTAAGGTGTTGCTATCCGGTGTGTTACTCCATATTTCTACAACAAAGCCTCAAATTGGTTATTGCAAAAATGCTTACCTCCATCACTTATAATTGCTCTAGGTGTGCCAAATCTAGAAAATATGTTCTTCTTGAGAAAATTTATCACAACCCTAGCATCATTGGTAGGCAAGGCAACTGCTTCCACCCATTTAGAGACATAATCTACACCAACAAGAATGTATTTATTAGAATGAGATAAAGGAAAAGGCCCCATAAAATCAATACCCCAAACATCAAATAAATCAATTATCAAAATATTATTTAAGGGCATTTCATGTCTCCGTGAAATATTTCCGCTCCTTTGGCAATCATCACACATTGAAACAAACTAGAAAGCATCTTTAAACAATGAAGGCCAATAGAATCCGGATTGCAAAATTTTTGCTGCAGTTTTTGTTCCACCAAAATGTCCCCCAACTTCCTTCGAATGGCAATGATGAAGAATGCTTTCCATTTCTTCCTCCTGCACACATCTTCTAATAATTTGATCTGCACAATATTTATACAAGTAAGGTTCATCCCAAAAATAATGTTTCAGATCATAAAAGAATTTATTTTTTTGTTGATAAGACATGTCTGGAGGTAAAATTTTCTTGACCAAATAATTTGCATAATCAGTAAACCATGGAGCCGTTCGGATAGCAAGCAAGTGCTCATCAGGAAATTTTTCATTAATTTGGTCTTCAACCTCAAGGTAATCTTCTTCCAACCTGGACAAATGGTCAGCAACCAAATTTTCGGTCCCCTTTTTGTCTCGGATTTCTAAGTCAAATTCTTGCAAGAGAAGAATCCATCTTAGTAATCGTGGTTTGGCATCTTTCTTGGCTAGCAAATACTTAAGAGTAGAATGATTAGTATAAACAATGATTTTAGACCCAATTAAATAAGATCTAAACTTATCAAATGCAAACACTACTGCCAAAAGCTCTTTCTCAGTTGTTGCATAATTAAGTTGTGCATCTGTCAATGTCCTGCTTGCATAATAAATCACATGTAGCAACTTATTCTTCCTTTGGCCCAAAATAGCACCTATAGCATAGTCACTAGCATCACACATTACCTCAAATGGAAGACTCCAATCAAGTGCACAAATTATAGTGGCCGAAGTGAGATTTTCCTTCAAAAGGTTAAAAGCCTTCAAACAGTCAGGAGAAAAATCAAACTGTGTATTTTTAACTAATAAAATAAAAGAGGTTTTGTTATTTTTGAAAAATCCTTAATAAATCTTGTATAAAACCCAGCATGTCCCAAGAAACTTCTAATTCCCTTTACAGTTGTTGGAGGTGGTAATTTTGCGATCACCTCCACCTTTGCACGGTCCACTTCCATCCCCTTTGATGAAATCCAATGGCCAAGAACAATTCCTTCTTGAACCATGAAGTGACATTTCTCCCAATTTAGCACTAAATTTGTGTCTTTACAACGCTGCAAGACTAAAGAGAGATTATGCAAGCAATTATCAAAATAATGGCCAAAAACATAAAAATCATCCATAAAAACCTCAATAAACTTTTTGACCATATCAGAGAAAATTGCTATCATGCATCTTTGGAAAGTTGCAGGTGCATTACATAAACCGAAAGGCATTCTTCTGTATGAAAAAGTACCGTAAGGGCATGTAAATGTTGTCTTATTTTGATCCTCTGGTGCAATTGCAATTTGGTTGTACCCCGAATATCCATCAAGGAAACAATAATAAGCATGTCCAGCCAATCTTTCCAACATCTGATCAATAAATGGAAAAGGAAAATGATCTTTTCGGGTGGCATCGTTCAACTTTCGATAATCAATACATACTCTCCACCCAGTCACTGTCCTTGTTGGAATAAGCTCATTGTTTTCATTTTCTACAACTGTGATTCCTCCTTTCTTTGGTACACAATGAATTGGGCTTACCCAAGCACTATCTGAAATCGGATAAATTACCCCGGCATCCAAAAGCTTAATCACCTCATCCTTGACCACTTTTTGCATTGTTGGGTTTAAGCGCCTTTGTGGCTGAATTGTGGGCTTGTAATCCTCATTCATCAAGATCTTATGCATGCAAACTGAGTTGCTAATCCTTTTGATGTCTACCATTGTCCATCCAATTTCCATTTTGTGAGTCCGTAGAACTCCTAATAGTTTGTTTTCCTCTTCACCATTCAAAGAATTGTTAATAATAACAGGAAAGGATTCTGAGTCTCCAAGATAGGCATACCTTAGATGGGACGGCAGTGGCTTTAGCTCAATCTTATTGGCTTCCTTCTTTACCATTGAGGTTGGAGTTTCATTTGTTCCCAACTCCTTGAATGTTTCATCACTAAACAAATATTCATCAAGTGCTGCCAGTAATTCGGAACATTGTCTCACTCCCTCATCTTCCTCCTCAATTGTTGCAAATTTTACAAGGCAAGCTTCTAGTGGTAGCAATGGAGTTCTCTCTTCAAACGTTTCCGAGATTATCCTATCAAGAGTGTTAATTTGAAAACAAGAATGTACCTGATGAGTGCTCAAAAAGCACTAAAATAACCATGATTTTATGCACATTAATTGATTAAAAATATATATATTTATATGTTTTATCATATATTTATATAAATTTGTCTTTTTCGGAATCACGGGTATTTTTATTGTTTTTCAGGTATTTTGGCTTAAAAACGCAATTTAAAGACTCAAAGAGGAATACTTGAAGCAATACATCACAAAAATATCAATAAATAAATGGGGAAAGGTCAACAAATATGGAAAAACTGGACAAAATAGGTCGAAACGGGTCAAAAAATGTCAAAGGAGAAAAAGCGGCCATACAAGGCCAGCCGCGCGCGGCACCACTCCGCCCAAACTGCTAGTAGCGTTTTCTATGCTGCTAAAGATCTGCACGCTGGGTACTGTTCATGCGATCGCTAGCGCGGGTTACTGTTCACGCTAGCCATGACATATCGCTGCAAGCGGCACGCCAAATATTGTCCCTCCGCGCGCTGCGTTTTCACCCCATTTTTCACGTGCGGCTTAGCCCTCGTGACGTCATCTTGTCGTCATTGATGACCTCAGCATGTCCATTACACGTTTTTTAATTTTTTAATATTTTTTTTAACATTTTTTTTACTCATTTTTTCTCTCCATCCTCACCTATAAATACCCCCCTTCCATTCACTTCAAAGCACACCTCAAAACCACACTTCTCTCTTCTTTCTTTCTCTCATTTCTTAGTTTTTGAGTTTTTCTTAGTTTCTTTCTTAGTTTCTAAGCTTTTCTTAGTTTTTCTCTTAGTTTTTAGTTCAATTCTCTCTTAGGTTTTAGAGTTCTTCTCTTTTTGAGAGGAACTTGTAATGTTTTTGTAATAATTTAGATTTTTGATTCAATAAATGGAAGTGCAAATTCCGCTTGGAGGTTTTCTAGCAACGGGAATAGCGTCGAAGTTCTCTGTAAGGATTTTATTTTCTTCTGATTATTTTTATGCTTTATTCTTACATGTTATATTTAATTTGTCTGTGATTAAATTTAACTCGTACTAGGTTGTTTATAATCATGATATAATAATAACGTTGTTATGCTTACGAAATATTAAATAGGTGAAAATTTCTAAAATGGATTGATTTTATTTTTATTCAAGATTTTATATTAAGGATGTTAGAGAGAAATATATTATTTTTCATTACAAACTTAAATCTGAAGATTAGACTTTAAGGTTTAGTTATCCGGTCTGATTTAGAGTAGTGGTTTCTTTTATTTGTTGGTACAATCGCCTAGGTAGTTAGAGTGAAGCTCTATTTCAAAAGTTTTTATAAGAATTATTATGTGAAAATGTATTGACAACATGTTTTCGATAGTGGTTTTAAAACTTGAAAGTTAGTACTGGATAACTAAATTCTTGGGTTTAATTTTGGACACCTTGAATAAAGTTTAAATCGGCCTAACCCACGCCCAAAGGTGGCATTTAAATGGTTCATTTTCAATCTCTTAGAAAAAGGAATTAATTTAATTAACCAAATTAGTTATCAACCCCACCCATAGGTGTTAATTGATTTGTTTAGTTAACAAAGAATATCTAACCCACCAAAGGTGGTATTCAAATACAAAAAAGAGAATCAATAAAATATCAATTTATATCTTTAATAACCTAGATAATATGAGCAAGCATAATTAATTTAGTTATTATATCCATAAATACTCCACTAATATAAATGATAAAATTTGCATGAATATTTATTGAATCTGTATTTATATTTATTTATTGAATTTGTATCTATGTTTATTTTTTATTATATTTAATTAATCTGCATATATGTTTATTTTATGTTATTAGATTAGGAACACAAAAACCAAACTATCGTGACAGGATGTTTAGGATTTAATTTCGTTTTTAAAAGTTTGAATAATAAATTAAGAACCACATACATTCCTTCCTTAGATCGACCTTGGGAGTATACTTATCATTTTCTACGAAATGATTCGTGCACTTGCGAGAGTTTTACAAATATTAAAACCAAAGTATTTGCGAGAATTGGCGATGCCGGTTTTCGCAATCAGTACCTCACTTGGAAATTTCATTGCTTCAAAAACATCAAAAGTCACTTGTTCATCTTGCACCCGTAGAATGAGCTTTCCTTACTGAACATCAATCAATGTTCTTCCAGTTGCAAGGAACGGTCTCCCCAATATCAAGGGTACCTCTCTATCTTCCTCCATGTCAAGCACCATGAAATCTACAGGGAAAATAAATTTGTCAACTTTAATTAAAACATCCTCAATTACCCCTCGAGGATATTTCACCGATCGATCCGCTAATTGTAGAGAGATTGAAGTGGGCTTCACTTCTCCCAGGCCTAGTTTCTTGAAAATAGAAAGTGGCATCAAATTAATGCTTGCTCCTAAATCACATAGGACTTTATCAAAATTGCAACTTCCTATAGTACAAGGTATAGTAAAACTCCCTGGGTCTTTCAGTTTCTGTGGCAGTTTTCTTTGAAGAACTGCATTGTATTCCTCATTTAGCATGACAGTTTCATAATCTCCTAGCCTCCTCTTCTTTGATAGAATTTCTTTCATGAATTTTGCATACTTTGGCATTTGTTCCAACATCTCTACAAAAGGAATGTTAATATGCAATTTCTTAAAAATATCCAAAAATTTATCAAATTGATTATCAAGTTTTTTTTATTCAATCTTTGAGGATATGGGATAGGAGGCTCATATTTCGCATTTAGGGAAGGTTGAACATCTTGGGATGTTGATGGCTTATCTTTAGATTCTTCCATCTTTTTCTCCGATTTCCCTTGGATTTCAAGTTCTTTACCGCTTCTCAATGTGATAGCCTTTACATGCTCTTTGGGATTAATTGTGTCACTGGGCAACGATCCTTTAGACCTTTCTGCAATCTGCTTTGAAAGCTACCCCAGTTGGTTTTGGATGTCCCTGTTGATTGCCTCTTGATTTCTGAAATTTGTTCTTGATTCCTCAATGAACTTTCCCAAAATTCCTTCCAAATCTATTTGTTTCTTCTCTTGGGGTTGGTAGGAAGATGATGACGGTTTGAATCCTCCTTGGTTATTTCCCCATGACAAATTTGGATGATTCCTCCAACCTGGATTGTAGGTGTTCGAATATGGGTTATGTTGAGGTTTTTGGAAATTTGAAACATAATTTGCTTGCTCAGCATTTGGTGAAGCAAATGGATTTCCAGCTTGGCACTCGATACTAGCATGATTTCCACCACATAAATCACATTGTGTATTTGGTTTGGATTCGAATTTGGATGACAAAGAATCCATCTTTCTTGAAAGAACAGCAACTTGAGCCGACAAAGCATTCACTGAATCAATTTCATGCACTACTGCCGATCTTTTTGCAATTACCCGCTCTGAATGCCACTGATTGTTGTTTTCTGCCATAATCTCTAACAACTCATGAGCATCCTCTGGCTTTTTTTCCATTAAAGACCCTCCAGCTGCAGCATCAATCATTGCATGATAGTTTGAAACCAACCCATTATAAAATGTAGAGACTTGCAGCCAAATTAGTATACCATGATGTGGGCACTTCCTCATCATTTCTTTGAATCTTTCCCAAGCTTCATACAATGATTCTTGGTCATATTGTGTAAAAGATGTGATTTCATTCCTCAATTTTGCTGTCTTAGCAGGAGGAAAGAACTTGGACAAGAATTTCTGAAACAATTCATTCCATGTTGTAATTGATCCCGGTGATAATGAGTTTAGCCTCTCCTTGGCTTTATCTCGAAGTGGAAAAGGAAAAACCCTCAATCTTATAGCATCTTCAGACACACCATTTATTTTGTAAAGATCACTCACCTCCAGAAAGTAAGAAATATGTGCATTTGGATCATCCTTTCACATTCCCCCAAACTGATTTGATTGAACCATTTGGATAAAGGATGGTTTTATCTCAAAGTTATTTGCTTGAACAGTTAACCTCCTTATACCCAAAGTAGTTGCAGCAACATTAGGCACAGTATAATCCCTCAAAGCTCTATGATTTCCACCTCCCTCAACAAATGGTGGATCCATAGTTGATTGTCTATTAGAAGGTGAGGTTGAACGCCTTCTTTCTCGGTTTAGATGCCTAAATGTTCTATCAATCTCTGGATCAAATGGAAATTGGTTAAGGCTTCTTGTACGTCTCATACAACAATCCTACAACCGAAATTAACTAGCACAAAAACAACACAAAGTTACCTTTTTTTTTTGATAAATGAAATAAAAGAGCAAAATAAACAAAATTAAAAATGAAACAATGATAAAGCAAATTAACTTCAAATTAAAACTAAGATTAGGTAGTATCGATATTAATAAAATCAAACCATTCCCCGGCAACGGCGCCAAAAACTTGATGCGTAATTTCGCAAGTGTACGAATCGTTCAAGTAATAAAGTATACAAAAGTACAGATATCAAACCCACAAGGAATGGCGTTACTAAGTACCGAAATTGACTAATCCTAATTTTATTTGAAAACCGAATTTTTGAATTTGTTTAAGAAGTAAATTAACTTAAAACTAACACAAATAACAAAATTTAATGTTGTTCACAAATGATTAAAAATGCTAAGGCATTTGATTTCGCTAAATCAATTCAATCCGATTTCAAGTCATGTTATATGAGAATCAAAGTTAAAAGTGATGGTTGAAAAACCCAAATTTACCTAATACTCTCTCTCGAGTTATATTAGAATTACTTATCTATGAAAACGAACTATATTTCTATGAAGATTTAATCACAAACAAGCACCTTACGATTTATGGAATTTCTAGAATAACCACATACATCATGCATTAGTTCTCACACTCGCATTCAACATACGGTATTTATCACAAGAAGCGTTCATTACACATCTCCTCTCGGTCCCAATATAATGCAACAAATCATTTAAATCTTGATCAGAAATTTAAAAGCATTAAGCATAGAAATAAATACTCAACTTGAAAACAATGAATTCATATAACGATAACACAAGAAATCAGATTTTTTGATTCAACTACATCATAGCCTTAGCAAAAATGAATTAGTTCATAACGTAAATAAGAACAAACATATTCTCAATTGAATCCATGAACAAACAATCTGAATAAAATGCAGAAAATAAAAGCTAAGGAGAAGAGATGAAAAACTCTTGAAGATGAAGACTTGGTAGCAACAATGGTGATGATCCTTCAAGCTTCTCCAACCTTTCTCTCCAAAATTGCCTTTTCTCCTCCAAAAATAACTCAATTCTACTCTCTCTGCCGTCCCCCTCTTTTTCCATCATAATGTATATATAGATCTAGGGTTTGGGGGGAAATTTTGGAACAAAACAACATAAAAAATGTGTTTTCGGATGAAACTCGCCGGCGACGACATTATTCTCGCCGCGGCGAGATTTCTGGAAACTTAAATTTTGGTGTTTCTGATTTTGGCCGGCGGCAAGATACTTTGGCCGGCGGCTAACTTAATGTGGCCGGCGGCGAGATGCTTTGGCCGGCGGTGAGAATTATTTGGCCGGCGGCGAGATGAGTCTACCAAAATTTGTGCTCTAGGGAAGATTTTTGCCAGGATTTTCGCCGGCGGTGAGATGAATATGGCCGGCGGTGAGAATACTTTGGCCGGCGGTGAGATTCACTTGGCCAAAATCCTTGCATGATTTTCAACATTTTCTCCGTAAGGTTTTCGCCGGCGGCGAGAATACTCTAAAAAGGGAACAAAATTTCAAATTTTGAAATTTTGTTCTCTTTTTATTTTCATTCAATCCCGATCATTGTACCTTTGTCCCTAACTTCTCCAAAATAATGATTTTACCTGAAATTTCACTTTAAACACGAAATACCCGTGAAATGACATTTGTGGATTAAATAATCAAATAAACACAATTTTCACACAAATATCAACATTTAAATCATAACAAAAATGCAATAATATAGCTCTTATCAAAACTCAAAAACAAAACTAAATAACAAAAATAAAGAAAATCTAATAAAAAGAAAATAAAATAAAAATTTAAAACAATTACTCAAAGCGTAGCAAATAAAAACAAAATAATAAAATTTAGGTCAAATTAAAAATAAATTAATTGCTTGATTTAGAATTAAATATGATTAACTACTCTTAAGTACATGGATAGTGTAAAAGTGATTAATATATGTAAATTTTTATCAATAATATTCATAAGGTTTTTTCAAAAATATATTAATCTAAAGTTTGAAAATAATAATAATAAAATCTATTTTAATAATAAATGTTTAAAAATAATAATAAGCATAGTGTTAAATTGTGAATTTATGATAATATTTACTCTTTAGATAAACAATAATAAAAACTAATCACTAAAAGAAAATAATAAAAAAAATTATAAATACACATAAAAGATTAATTAAATACATAAAATAAATGAAGTTAGTAATTTCAAAATGGAACTAAAAAGTTAAAAAAACATTTTTCCCGGAGAGAAATAAAATATTTTATTCTATATATATATTTTTCTTTATATTACTATATATTTCTTTCAAATATTTTTTAATTTATGGTTATGTTTTATATATATTTATTTTTAAAATTCTCATATATTTGCATCGCTTTATTATTATATTGTAGCATTTGGTCGAAAGTATAACTTTTTTGATATTAAATCATAGTCCAAGGTATATACATGATATAAAGTAAAACTATTGGCATCTCCTTAATATTTGGGTAAGCCTAGGACATATTAATGATAATTATCTTAGTAAGTATTTAAAAACGGGATATTGCACCTATGGAGACTTGTTAGTTATATCAAGATCGAATCAATCAAATCCTATCCAAAGTAAGAAAAGATTGTTTCAAATATTATTAAAATAAATTTAAATTATTTAATTAATTTTTTAATTAAAATGATATGAAAGATAAGATAATAAATTTTTAATTATTTCATGTAATTTCGTTTTCAACTTATATTTAATTAATTGAATTATATTATTAGTTAAATTATATCTCAATTAATAACCATATAATCATAGATCATTAAACATCAATAATTCATTATCATTAATGATTACACATACATAAATGAATATTTCTAACCTTATAATACATATATTAATTTATCCATGGTTAACATATATCATTCTTTTAAATACACACATGCCACCAAATCAACTTAATTAATGTTCAAGTAATTAGAAGTATCAAGAGTAGAATAAATTGACCAATAACAATTAAATAAATTATATATATAATTAAACTAATAATTTAAATTACATGATTGGATTCCATTTGAATCTTAAAGATAGAAACTACTCCATAACCATTTAATTGAAAAATCTAGAGAAATACATAAATAAAATTCAAAAGAACAACAAAAAAAGAAAAAAAACAATTAGAATTATCAAGCTTCCATGCCCATAGGTGGCTTCTTTGCCCGAAGATGAATCATTTATGCTCTTTCTCTATCTACAATCTCCATTAATTGTATAAAAAGTCTCTCTGTAACTGGCCTTCAATACATTAAAAAATAAAGACTGTAAATGATAAAAAAAACCTAGGAGAATTTAAGGACAAATCTAGACCATTGGATCAAAAGTTGGGATGAAAAGGAGAAGGATTAAGCACAAAAATGATGTTGGACAAGTGAAAATGAGATATGTGGAATGTAAAAGAGGTAGAGACAATGTGAATGAGATGTTGCATGCAAAATAGGTGGAGTCAAAGCATTGCTAACACATGGCATATGCTGCAACCATGTGTCACGAGCGACATAGCATGAAGAAATACGCGTTCCATATGGCACATGTTTATTAATTAGCAATCAATAATTTGTGTGGTATATGCTAGTAACAATGGATTAAGGGCACAACACGTGTTGCACATTGATTGAGAGCTGAGGTGTTTACTAAGCACATCTACCAATGTTTCTATAAAATTTATATTTATAATTTTTAACATAAAATACCTTATTTATTAAATAAAAATAAATAAATATCAATTTATAAGAACATTGACAACTCTATATTCATAGAGTTAGGAGTAGCTACTCTAACCATTTTTATCGTCATCGTTTTTCCTAATTATCAGTATTCAGCTCTACGTTAAACGTCGGTCCCATCAATACCCTTTACTAGCTTGCATCACAAGTCATATTTAATTCGGTTAGTTTCTATAAGACCCAAATACCTAAGTTTCCATAAAATTATTTTTACAAGTAGAGTTAACGTGTTACTAACACATGGCACTTGTTGCAGAAAAAAGTCACGAATGACATAACATGAAGAAATATGCTTTCCATATGGCACATTTTGATTGGCTGTCAATGATTTGTGAGGTGTATGCTGGCATCGATTGATGGAGGGTACGGCATTTGTTGAATGTTGATTGAGTGTTGAGGTGTTTATTAAGTACATTCACTAGTGTTTCTATAAAATTTATATTTATAATTTTTAACATTAAATACCCCGTTTATTATGTAAAAATAAGTAAACATCAATTTATATGGACATTGATAACTCTATATTCATAGAGTTGGAGTAACTACTCTAACCATTTTTATCGTCGTCATTTTACCTAATTATCAGTATTCAGCTCTACGTTCAATGTCGATCCTATCAATTCTCTTTCCTATATTGCATCATGAGTCATCCTTAATTTGATTAGTTTCTATAAGATCCCGAATACCTAAGTTTCCATAAAATAATTTTTAAAATTCATTGAGAAATTGATTAGGAATTGATTATTTGGAAATATGGATTGACAGGGAAGAAGAAGCATTGGATTTGTTGTATCGAATATCACAATTATGTTCAGCCAACCTAGCCAAACATCACAAATATGTTTAGTCAATGTAGTTGAACATTTTGTAATTGTCCAAACTTGGTTTGTTTAACATAAATCAATTAATGAAAAAAAGTATTAAGAACAATTCAAATGAAGGTGAATATCTCTCTTGATTTTTATTCTTGCTTCAACATTTAAGTGACTAAGTTTTACATTTTTAAGTAGGAGGTATAATAGTTAAATGATTAGATGATTTGGGATAATGTTGGAGGCTAAAGTGGTGGTGGTTGCAACCATATATAATATTATTAGATTTTAGACTTAAGTCCAAACGGATTGCTTGAATTCTCTCTTAAAGAGGCCTTCTTCACCTTGAGGAAAGTGGTGTATACCTAAGGTGCATGCGCAAGAAAAACCCTAAACCAACCCCAAGAAACAGTAGAGCATATTATCCAAAACTTTTTTATTTGAAAAGAAAATAAAACAAACTATGGATGATAAAGTAGTTCATGTTTTTGTCTTTAAATAAAATGTTCTGGACAGAATACAAGACATAGGAAAAACACAAAAAACAAAGAAAAAGTACTAATACTCCTCAGTATTAGAATATTTTCTTTTGATTTTATTGGAATTTTATATACATAAAATATGTAAACTATCTTACTCTTTTATTCTACGGAAATACTATCTTAAATGCTCCTAAGATTTGACATATTTTTAATTATGTCCCTAAGATTTATAAAATATCAAAATTTTTTATGTTTTAATGGTGTTAATTTTTCATCTATTTATTGAAAGTAATAATTTATCTAAAAAGCTTATTATTTTTCTGTATAAGTTTAATTTTCTTCTATATTCATTACAATTGCATAATATATTATGTTCTTCATTGTGTTGGTTGCTTAATTCTAAACCTGAATTTATTAATTTTTTTTAAATTAAAAATTACTCTTCCATTTCTTAAATCTAATAGTTCTAATTTATATACTAATGATTCGATGTTCATAGAGTATTATCTTGATAAATAATATGCGTTTAATGTATATCATTTTGTCATATTCGTAATATACAAGTAGGTTTTTCTTATGTACATACAGTGTATTTATAATCTTCAAAGAAGTAATATCCACACATTAAGTTGTTGAATTTTTCTTCCTCTATTCTCACATATTTTTGACTAAAATAGTATTTTAATATCCTTGAAAACAAGGTAATTTATGATGCTTGTAATAGCTTTAATATAATATGTATAGATATCTAATAAGGTGTTAAATCTTTTAAAATTTTCAAGACAAGTTTTATAATCTTCATTTCTAAAATATTCATTTAAATGATAGAGACAACCTTTATCAAATGTTTCTAATAGAATTAGATTTTTATCTTTTATTTCCATTGGAATTATTAGTTGTTTATTTCTAAAAAAATTTCCATTTTCCTATTTTAGCAATATTATGTCTTATTGTAAGAAAATATTTAAACATTAAAGATTCTTAACTAGCTTAAATTTATATTATTATACTTGAATTTGCTGGGTCCACCACGGTCTTCCCTTCATTTTCTTTTATTACACATATTATGCCTCAACTTTGCTCAAACCTCAACACCCTCCTAGCAATGGGGAGCTTTTTACATCAGTACATAAAAGGGGTTCAATAGTTGACTTACTATAGAAGAGTAACTAAATTCCATTTTATTCATAGAATAATAATTATTACACCTTAAGGCCAAGTAAGAACCTTGAAAGGGGTGCTTAGCCGCTCATAATTATTGGGTATAACATTATTGGTTTTTAGATTTCTAGATAGAAAGGTTTTCTATGCTAGAGTGTTTTAGAGTAGAGAGCTCTGGATTTATGTGTATTCGTGTGTGTTTTGAAATGATAATAAGGGTTCCTTTTATAGAATAATGAATCCCTATTTACAAGACTAAAATTATTATTTTACCCTTGCTTTTAATAATTCATCTGTTTTTCTACTTTAAAGGATAGTCATTACTTTTTTCCTTGGCACATGCTGCCAACTAAGATGTAGGGTCTATATCTTTATTTCTTTTGTATTCTTCTACTGACAGTTTCTTTTCTTATTTTTCTTTGTCATTTTCTGCCGACGGTTCCTTTGATGACTGATGAGTGCTCAAAAAGCACTAAAATTACCATGATTTTATGCACATTAATTGATTAAAAATATATATATTTATATGTTTTATCATATATTTATATAAATTTGTCTTTTTCGGAATCACGGGTATTTTTATTGTTTTTCAAGTATTTTCGCTTAAAAACGTCACTTAAAGACTCAAAAAGGAATACTGGAAGCAATACATCACAAATATATTAATAAATAAATGGGGAAAGGTCAACAAATATGGAAAAATTGGACAAAATGGGTCAAAAGGTCAAAAATGTCAAAAAGGAGAAAATCGCGCCCGGAGCAACCCACCTCGCGCGCGCCAGCGCCGAGCCGCGCGGGCAGCACTGCTGGTGCCTTCCTCCAGATCCGCACGCCCCGCAGTGCGTTGTCACTGTTCACGCGCGTGCGCACGCACTGCTGGTGCCTTCTGCGCGCGCATGTACGCGCCCCAGTTGCCCTCTGCGCGCGCCGACGCCATTTCGTCCCATTTTTCACGTGCAGCTGCCCCCATGACGTCATGCTGACGTCATCAATGACCTCACTATTTGCACTACGCGTTTTCACCATTTTTTATCATTTTTTCACCCACTTTTCTCTCCATCCTCACCTATAAATACCCCCTCCTCTTCACTTCATACCACACCTAAAAACACAAACCTCTCTTCTCTCTTTCTCTCCATTTCTTAGTTTTTAGTTTTTTTTAGTTTTTCTTATGTTTTAGCTAGTTTTTCTTAGTTTTAGAGTTCTTCCCTCTTTGGGAAGAACTAGTTATGTTTTTGTAATTTATTAGCTTTTTGATTCAATAAATGGAAGTGCATCGAAGTACTGTAAGGATTTTATTTTCTTTGCAGTTATTTTTTATGCTTATTTCTTACATGTTATATTTAATTTGTCTGTGATTAAATTTAACTGTGCTGGCTGTTTGTAAACATGCTATAATAATAACGTTGTTATGCTTGCGAAATATTAAATAGGTAAAAATCTCTAAAATGAAATGATTTTATTTTTATTCAAGATTTTATATTAAGAATGTTAGAGAGAAATATATTATTTTTCATTACAAACTTAAATCTAAAAATTAGATTTTAAGTTTTAGTTATCCGGTCTGATTTAGAGTAGTTCTCTTTTATTTGTTGGTACAATCGCCCGGTAGTTAGAGTGAAGCTCTATTTCAAAAGTTTTTATAAGAATTATTATCTGAAAATGTATTGACAACACGTTTTCAATAGTGGTTTTAAAACTTGAAAGTTAGTACTCGGATAACTAAATTCTTAGGTTTAATTTGGACACCTTGAATAAAGTTTAAACTGTCTAACCCCACCAAAGGTGGCATTTAAATGGTTCATTTTCAATCTCTTAGAAAAAGGAATTAATTTAATTAACCAAATTAGTTATCAACCCCACCCATAGGTGTTAATTGATTTGTTTAGTTAACAAAGAATATCTAACCCCACCAAAGGTGGTATTCATACAAAAAAGGAAGAATCAATAAATATCAATTCATATCTTTAATAACCTAAATAATATGAGCAAGCATAATTAACTTAGTTATTATATCCATAAATACTCCACTATTATAAATGATAAAATTTGCATAAATACTTATTGAATCTATGTTTATTTTTATGTTAGTAGATTAAAAACACAAAACCCCAAAATATCGTGACCGGATGTTTAGGATTTAATTTCATTTTTAAAAGTTTGAATAATAAATTAAAAACCACATACATTCCTTCCTTAGATCGACCTTGGGAGTATACTTATCATTTTCTACGAAATGATTCGTGCACTTGCGAAGTTTTATAAATATAAAAGCAAAGTATTGGCAGGATCGGCGATGCCAGTTTTCGCTCATCAAGTTTTTGGCGCCGTTGCCGGGGATGACTCCGTTGCGGGGATGGCATCAAAGTTTTTGGCGATCCCGATTCTGCTCATCAATGACGTTGATGATGATGCATCTTCATCTTCTCGGTCTTTGATGTCCTCGGTCTTTGATGTAGAGAATGCATTTGTGGTCTTTGGTGGATTTTCTGGCATAGAAGCATAATACCTTCCTTGTTTCTTGAACAATTTCTAGGTTGTTGCAATTAAAATTGGTTTCATATTTGGTGATTTTTCACCATCTTCTTCTGACAGAGCCATGCTACTATAGGAAATAATGATGACTTACTAGTTGAATAATTTACTTTAATCTCAATAGTATTGTCAATCTTCCTGAGTTTATAGTAATTTTGGCTTAGCATTTGACCTTTTAATACACAGAGTTCTTCTGTGTTGAATTCCTTTTCTGGAAGTGCCCTTGGTTTTGGAACTTCTCTGTATGTGTTGGAAATCCTTATCTTGATGAAGTGGTATGGAATAATACTTTTTTCCTCATTCTAGTCCATTAATGAACTAAAAATCTAAGATAAACATGTCTACTTTAATTTTTCTTTTGAAATTCTTGATTGCTCTTTTAAAATTTTCTGGGAAATAATTTAACTCACCTAAATTAATTCCTAGATATATATTTTCTATTAGTCCTGAGTGAAATGCTTTATACATAAATATTGGATCAGTTCCTTCCAATATATTGAAGTTACTTCCTATAGGAAATTCCTTGTCTATAATATAGAATTTCATATTTTCAATATGTTCTTGGGTAGATTTTATGGTCAAATTATAGAGACTTAATCATTGTGGTTTGTTGAGGTTTCTAAATTGGTCCTTTTCATCTTCAATGATTGGAGTAGTTCTAGGAGATGTCTCCCTGAATAGTACTAAATGCTTTACTATTTTTGATGTCTCTAGAGGAGATGTTTCTCTAAATAGCACTGGAAACTTTGCTATCTTTCCAAGATTTGTCAATTTTCTTGGAGCTATTGGTTGTTGTTGTAGTGCTACAGAATAATTTCTTACTATCTTCTCTGGAGTTATTAGTTTTGCTGTTTTGTAGTTGGTATAACTACCTTCAACTTTTATTCTATTGATGAAGGCTCTATGAGTTACTCCATTAATTCCTAGAATAGATTTGTTAGCTTCTGCCCAGTTGTTATAAATTCCTAGTCTTGGGCCATTATAGACCACATAAACTTTTTCCCGTTCTTCTTTTTCTGTCTCATCTGCCCAATTGAGCTTTGTGGTTTCAAAAGTTTTTTGTGAATCGTCTCCATAAGAGATTTCTCGAGATGTATTAGCTCAAGTTGTTCCTATAGGATTTTTATCTGCTTTTCCTTTATCTTGATTTTGATATCAAGATGTTCCATTCCTAAAAGCATAAAAATAGTTAGAGGTGCTAATTCTTTGGTAAGAGCATCAACTAAGCTATTTTTATGTCTTGGAAGATGTTCAACATCAAAATTGTAATGGTTGAACCATTGTTGCCATCTAACTAGTCTTCCTTGTTTGTAATCACCTGCAATATTAGTTCTTAAGAAATAACAAAAATTCTTGTTATCTATTCTAACAATGAATCTGGAGCTTATAACATATATTGTAAATTTTTTAATAGCTAAATATTCTTTTTCATTACTATGATAATTTAATTCTAAACCTTGGAAAGATCCTAATGTATATCTACAAAGATATTCATCTTTTTCATCTACTCTTGCTTTAAGAACTTATTCCCAATATTCTTGTGAAGCATCTATTTCAATTATCATTTTATCATCTGGTCTTGGATGGTATAAAGTTGGTAAATTTTTTACCTTTGCTTTTACTCTATCCATATATAGAGTATCTTCTTCTGTCCATTTCCATATATGATCTTTTTTTCAATTTTGCTTGTAATGGTTTTCTCATTTCTACAAGTTTTTTTATGTATGCTTCTACATATGTTAAACATCCTAAAAATCTCTGTAATTTTTTTTATCTTTTAATTCACTAGGAAAACCTTGAATATTATTTAGTATATGGGGTTGTAGATTATGTTTTCCATCTTCAATTTCCAACACTAAGTATTTTATTTTTTATTGAGCAAGTGCTGCTTTCTTTTCAAAGAGTACAATGCCCTTTTTTCTACATTCTTGTAGAATATTGATAATATCCAAATAATATTTATTTAATTCATTACTGAAAACCAAAATATCATCTATGTAAATACAACAAATATGTTGTAATTTCTTAAGAATGTTATCCATATATCTTTGAAAAATACCTGGAGCTTGTTTTAATCAAAATAGTATAATTGTCCATTGGAATTGACCTTGGGGGTAACTAAATGCTGTTAATTTTTGGGATTCTTCATCCAATTTTATTTGCCAAAATCCACTTTTGTAATCAAAACTCAAGAAATATTTCTTTCCTTTTATTAATGATAGTAGTTCTTCCTTTTTGGAATGAAGTATCCATCGTCAATGGTTTCTTTATTTAGTGCTTTAAAGTTTATTATCATTCTCTTTTTTTCTCTTTTTTCCTTAGCTTCTTTTTCAACTAAGAATGTTGGACTAAAGTGAGGTGAATTACTTGGTATTATGACTTTTAATTTCGAAAATTCTTCAATTTGTTTTCCAAATTCAATCCTATCTTCTGCAGTATAAATTATTGGTTTTACTCTTATGATCTTGTTAAGATCTCTTAATTTTATGTTAACTATTATTTTAGATTTATTTATTTTTGGATCCAAAGGATTTTCTGAACTGACTATTTTTAATAGTTTTCGAATGTCTATTAGAGCTTTGTCTTCTTGTCTTTCATTAAGAAAAGAATTTTGTTTTTCTTTTATATCTAATGAAATATTTTCTAAATAAGGTTTCTGTTGGTCTTCTATCTCACAACGTTTTCGCTTTTTATGTTGTTGCATAAAAGTTGGGTTTGAGACAGTTAAAGCTTTTCTCACTTTAGAAATATAGATGATATATCCTTATAAGGTTGTGAGACTTCTTTTTTCATAATGTTGTGTGAAACGTTAATATAAGTGTAGGAAATTATTTCCTATTAACAAATCTCACTACTACAAAACATATATATGGTCTCGGACATTTAGCCTCAGTTTATATAAAAATCGAGGCTATAGGGTTTTGGCCTCAGTTATTTAAAAACTAAAGCCATAGACAACATCAAATTTTTCTATTAGTTTTTTCCTTTTTCTTTTTTCTTTTTATTTTTTCCTTCTCTTTTTTTTCCATTTTCCCTCTCCCTTATTTTTCATTTTCCCTCTCTCTCTCTCTTTTCTTTTTTATTTTTCCCAACTCTTATTCTGGCCAACTAGTGCTTTAGTTTCTTTTTTACTCTAGAAGCTAGGAAAGCTCTAGAAACATTTCTTCATTTGTGGCGTCGTTGGTTATGGCATCGAAGTTAATGGTTCGGCTCGGATGGGATGACAAACTTTGCACACATTGGTGGACTTTGTTAATGTTGGTTACACGCTGGTGGACTTGGACGTCTGATGTTCACGGTGGCTAGCATCACTGGTATATCTTATGGTTATATATAGGTTTAAAACTATTTAAAATTTAAAATTGTTGTGGAAAATTATTGAAGTAATACTAGTTTTGAGATATTCTTTGCTAATATTCTAATATGAACTTTTATTTAATCCGTAGGTGTTGTCTATGTTCATGGTGGGTTTGATCTAAAGTTGAGGTAAGGATGAATCTAGATTTGGTTTAGCTTCTCTTTCAATCAAATTGCCTCCATGAGTTTTGTTGTTGATAAATAACTATAAAATGGAAAAAAAAATCCTATAAGATTTAAAAAAATTGGATTTTTCCTCACGACAAGTATTTCGGAATCAAGAGAATAAAATGATTTTTTTTTGTTTCTCTTCATTTCTTTTATACTAAGCAAACAAAGTCTTATTGTTATACATCTGTAATTAGATTGGGTGTTTAGATTGTGGGTAGTTAATGATTGATTTTTTTGGTTTTCTCGCTTAACATCTTATCTTGTTTTTATTTGATTAGTATTGTCCTTCAAGTGCGTATAATTCCCCCTTCTTTACTACCAATTATTGTGCTTTTGTTTGGAACAAAAACTCCTCATTGATAGTTGGATCTAGAGGTACTTACTAGAATTTCATTGGATTTTGTTTTTGTTACGAGTGATTTTTTCCCCAGTGACATATTTATAAGCTTCTGAATTCTGAATTTGATTTTATGTTGCACAAATCGGGTTATAATCTAGCTATAGTGATTTTTTGAAGAAAATTATTTAAATATTTTGGAAATTTCAAAACTTTCTAACATTGTCGTTAAATATTTTGATTTGTATATATAACCAAGCATATTGTAAACATTATACTTTTAGTAGTTTCAAGGACTTCTCCAACTTGTAGCTTTCTTTTTTCAGGTTGTTTCTATCATGTCTATGTGGTGTAGTAACTATGGTAGTGTAGTAACGTGGGCAGGTAAAATTTTTGAGTATGGCTTGTTTAATGGAAACGCATATTGTAAAGATAATTATGAATTATAAAAATTTGGTCTTTTAGTGTGCTTTTCATCTGTGCGAGCACCATTGTTCACCTATATTTTGTTACAAATATTTATTGGGGATCTTATAATTGGATAATATCATTCGGAAAACTGAAATTAATTGCATTGTCAATGGCATGGATGTTCAAGAGTAGAACCCATTAACTGACAAATATATTGATGTCAAATATGATGCTTCATCGGTACGACTCTTTCTTTACTTAAAAAAGCTTTCATAAACATATAGATTGTTGTATATGGTAAAAATGGGGGGAAAATTCAATTTTCATATTGTTTGATCAAGTAATGGAAGCAAAACCTCTTTTGAAAGAAGCCCTGCAAGTAGAAGTGGGATTTCCAGTGGACAAAGACATCCCTATCATTGGATTCATTGGTAGGCTTGAAGAGCAAAAAGGTTCAGATATTCTTATAGAAGCCATTCCCCAATCTATCAAGGAAAATGTTCATATAATAGTCCTGGTAAAGACACAATTTTGAGCAAGCACTATCTATCAAGGAAAATGTTGAGATAATAGTCCTGGTAAAGACACAATTTTGAGCAAGCACTAACGTCTCTTACTACAAGTTGATCTGAAACATATCCACATGCTTCCTTATTATGCTAAAATCTGATTTTTCTACTCGAGACAGTTAAAAAGCCAATAGAGAAGCAGCTTGAATGGTTGGGGATATTATACCTTGACAAGGCAAGAGGAGTAGCAAAATTCAATGTTCCTTTGTCTCATATGATTACAGCTGGTGCTGATTTCATATTAGTTCCTAGTTGATTTGAACCTTGTGGTCTCATTCAATTGCTTGTAATTAATAGTAAAAAATAAGTTTGTAATAGTAAGTTTTTATCATGTTTTAGTGTATAATAAACTCTCAAATGTAATTGTATTTTCAATTTTAATATTATATGATTTTTAATATTGTAATTAATAATTATATTTTTGGCCATGGTTAATGAAAAAAAGAGGCTATAGACATATCATATGGCCTCAGTTATTGAAAAATCGAAGCCATAAACATACTTTATGGCCTCAATTAAGGAAAAATTAAGGCCATAGACATACCCTTTGGTCTCGATTATTGAAAAATTGAGGCCATAGACATATCATATGGCCTCAGTTAGTGAAAAATCGAGGCCATAGGTAACAATCTATGGTCTCTTACACTTAAGCCTCTGTTCTTATAACTGTGGCCATAGGCCTACGATCATTGTTAAAAATCGAGGCCATATGTGCTTTTTGTAGTAGTGTCTACTCCTATTTCTTGTTGATATATGGTAGGAATGTGAAAGTTTTCTCCTCCTATCATTATATCAGTATCTTTTAATACCTGATTGAGTTTTATTGTACTATTATTAGCAATTCTTACAATTAAATATTTTCGTGCTTGTTTCCAGTTGTCTTTTGGAAATATATATCTAGTGGCTACACACATATTAGCTCATGTATCTATATATGCATGTAAATGATAAGTGTTATAGCTTTTAAATTTTAGTCCTACGTTGTGGTGTTTTGCAACACACAGAAAATCGTGCAAGTATACACGGTCACAAGTAATAATATGATAAGTAAAATATCGTTCCCACAGAGATTTGTTACTAGTATTCGTTAATTATTAAAATTATTTCAACCTAATTTTATCCAAACATTCGATAATTTGATGCAGTTTGATTAACTAACTTTTATAACAGATTGCAAGAAAATTCTAGGATTGCAGTTTCACCAAATTAATCCACTTGAATCATTATATTTTATCTTGATTTATGTTATCGTATTTTAAGTTGTTAACCAAGAACTCCTAATTTATCCATATATCTCTTCCGAGCTCCGTACTGGAACCACGTCTAGTTAAAATGATTCACTATATTCCTATGCTAATTAAATTGACAACGGTTATTAAGTTACGAGTTCTCAGCAGTTACACATACAATAAAAGTATATTTCTATCTCTTATGTATATACGTTATTTTATCACGAGCAGTGTTGTGTGTTTTTCAACACACGAACTCGTGCAAGTATACACAGTCGCAAGTAATAACATTTATAAGTAGAGTATCGATCCCACGGAGATTTGTTACTATAGTTTGTTGAGTACTAAAATTGTATCTCTCTGATTTTATCCAAAACAATCGTTGATATGGAAAAAGGTAAAAAGAAAATAAGAGAACTCTAGGATTGCAATTTTTCACCAAATTATTCCACTCCCATCATATTATTTTCTCTTGATTTATATTTTTTTGGTACATTTAATTTGTCAACCGAAAACTTCTTTTTTATTCATAAATCTCTTCCGAGCTCGTACAAACACACTCGTTAAATTAATTCACTATATCTCTATGAGAATTAAATTTAATAAGATTCATTAAGTTCTAAGTTCTCACGGCACAATACAATTAGGGTATATTCCTATCCTTCATACATGTCATTCTATTTACGAGCTATATATACAAAAATGCCTTTCTCAAGCTTATTTTTATGCCACAAATAGTTTTGATAAAATTCGTAAATAATCAAAAAGCATTAAGCACAAAATAGAACGAACAAATCGAACGTCTTATAAATCTTTCAAAAATAGTTAAAATCTAAGTTTCATAAATTTAGATCAAATGCAACCCTAGAAAAATTAAATTACTTCATTAATGAAAAATTAAAATTACAACTTGATTGAGAAAAATTAGAAGAACAAGAAGGAAAATTAAAACATCACGAAACGAAATATTTGGCACACGCAGAACACAACAAAAGCCAAAAAATGGCTTTTGCGTGTTCTGTAGTCCAAAACCGAACACAACAAAAACTAAACTAAAAAAAACTTTTCTCCAACCAAACTAAACTCTTCTACAACTAAAAACTATCTCCTATTTATAGCTAAAAAAAATACATCTAAAATATTACATTTTTATTTTATTTTTTTATAGAAAACGCGTAATAATTTTTATCGAAAAATAAAAATCACGCGTATCGATTTTTTATCGAAAAATATAAATTAAAATCACCGTAGAACAGCGCCGTTTACCTTTTTTTATTTTCTCCATGCGCACGTGTCGCTTTCGATTAGGCGAAAGATTCCACAAGGCCACGTGGCAGCAAATCATTGGTGCACTGAAGCCGGTTGCAGTAGGAACGGCGCACGGGATTGGGGGCGGCAGAAAAAAGTGAAACCTTGGTGAAACGCGGCGTGATCAAGCGCGATCGCGCGCATTGTAAATAGCCACGTGTCGGACTTTGATTAGGTTCAATATTCGTGGGACACGTGGCAGATTCTTATTATGTAAATACTGAGGATGCACTGCTTCTTCCGTAACGCGTCGCACACGGGGATTTTTACGAGAGGCTCGGTGCAGCGACGCCGATGGACGCGCTGTCAACTGGACCGTCGTCGATCCAACGATCGGCGGTGCCTCGGGGAATGCGCACAGCGACGACATGTGGGTCCCATTTCACGACGCTCGGCCTGCGCGACACGTGGGACCAGTACAGCCTGCTGCGCCAAAACGAATATCTCGTCCCCGATCTCCTTGGTGGGCTTGATGGACACGCGCGAATCTGGTAGTTCATCCGTTGATCGACGGTCCACGTTTGGCGAGTGTGATCTTTGCGCGTAAGGACTTACGTCTCCCTGCGAAATTAAACTTTTATTAATTATATTTTCACCCACAAATATATTTCAAATTACATTTTAAACTTTCTTAAATTATAGTTTAGACCTTTACTAATTTTAAATTAAATTTTTAAACTTTTAATAATTATAATTAAGCCCAAATTTAATTTAAATTATATTTTCGATTTTTATAAATTATAATTAAGAAACTATATTATCATAAATTATATTTGTGGATAGAAATATGAAATTAAGTACATTTTCGATACAAATTATTTAATTTTATTAAAAATGTATTTTTAGCAAATAAAAGGAAAATATTAATTTATTTAACAAAAATTAATAAATATTAAACGAACATAGCATTTATCATTACTAATTTTGATGAAAATAACTATATAAAATACAGTTATCAAGCAACACACAAAAATGCCTTTTTCAAGTTTATTTAAGTGTCACATATCAGTTAATTAATCTTCCGATAATTAAAAGCATTAAACACAGATAAAATAAACAACTTATAATAGTTCCATAAATCATTCAAAAATACTTAATTCAAATTTCATAATTTACGTTACCATGATCCATCTAGAACAAATGTATTAGTTCATAGCGAAATTTAAAATTACAACACAACAAAAATAAAACATTGCGAGAGAAACAAAAATTAAAAGAAAATAGATAAGAAAAAAAACTCTTTCCACGATTCCTCAATGAAAAATAAATTTCTTCCACTTTTTCTTCTTCTTTGTTGTCTTCTTTCTCGTAATTTCCCTAAGAAAATACAACATAAAATGTTAAATAAACGTCTCTGCGTATTTTGTGTAACACGCAGAGAGGAAAATTAATGAAAATGATACAAAGAAACATTAACTTGCAAGAACTGTGAGGGAAAACAAAGAAAGAAACAAGAAACTCGCAAGAACTGCGAGAGAAAACAAAAAGGAAACAAAAATTCCAAAACTGAAAAACTTTTGCGTCCCCAAAAACGCGTACAAATATATATCCCCCTTTTTAATTTTTTTTTTTGTTTTTATTTTTTTATATTTTTTTATAGTGAGTGGGGAACAAAAACAATACATGGGGAGTAGCATGCGTGAACAATCTGTGCATTTTTTGATTTTTTTCTTTTTCCCGCGCACGTGTCACCGTGTGATTCGGCGAGAGAAATACGGTGACACGTGGCCACTTTTCGATAGAGGTAAAGCGGTTGCATGAAGAACGTGTCGCGGGATTTACGTCGCGTTGGAAGTGGTTAAACGGTGGAAGTGGGCGCGGTTTACTGCGTTTTTATTTCACGAATACATGCCACGTGTCATCATCTTATTCAGCCCTTTGGAATATTTATGAGACATGTGGTGCTCATTTTCCGTTGAAACACGGTGCACGCGGCTTGGATGTCCCGCGTCCGCACCTGGTTGTAGCAATGACGGCTCGGTGCGCGGACGGCTTGGTTCAACGTCTTCAATACGGACCGTTCATCTCGTCAGCCCGGCGATCGATGCGCCTCGAGGGGAATCTCTTGCGGCCACGTATGGGTCCCACTTCTGCACGCCGACTGCGGTAGGTGGGCCCCAGCACGCCGCCCTACGCGGTGAAGAACTCCGTACCCAGCTCTCGCAGGTGGGTTTTTGATCTACTGCGAATCTTAGCCGTGTCTTATCGCGATCGAACGGTCCCGTTGCCGCGTTTGGAATAGGGCAGTTAACTCATCTCACTGTGCGAAGAAAATTAAACTTTTATTAATTATATTTTCACCCATGAAATTTAATTCAAATTAAATTTTAAACTTTCTTAAATTACGATTAAATAGCCACTGTGCTAATTTTAAATTAAATTTTTAAACTTTTAATAATTATACTTAAGCCCAAATTTAATTTAAATTATATTTTCGATTTTTATAAATTGTAATTAAGAAACCATATTATCTAAAATTATATTTGTGGACAGAAATATGAAATTAAGTACATTTTCGATACAAATTATTTAATTTTATTAAAAATGTATTTTTAGCATATAAAAAGAAAATATTAATTTATTTAACAAAAATACACTAAATATTTAAAGAACATAGCAATTATCATTACTAAAATTGATGAAAATAACTATATAAAATACAGTTATCATCCTACTTTAATGTAAGTACTATTTGAATTTGGAATACTATACAAATCATTCATCTTTTGATGAAGAATATTCATAATTTGAGTGTTCATATTTTGAGTCAGTTATTTATTCATCAGTTTCTTCCAATAGATAGATACTATAAGTATCATCTATATCAGATTCCTCGATTGGTTCTAATTCTATTTTGAAAGCTTCTTCTAAGATTTTTGCTTTTTGTGAAAATTCCTTTTTAAATTATTTTTTATGTTGAAGTTTGATTGGACATTTGTTAGCATAATGTTCTTCTTCATTACAAAAATAACACCTGCATTTTTTTCTTTCTTGAAGGGAAATAATTTATTTTTCAAAAGGTTTATAATTCTTTCTTCTAAAATATCTAGTATAGTTTCCCTATTCCTTTGTTCCCAATTTTCTGTTAAGGTTTTATATAGTGTTCCTGGTAATTTTTGAAAAAAAAATTCTTTATAAGTTGTTTGCATAGAAGGTGGTAATTTATGGTAATACATTTTATATTCACAAATAAAAGAATCTATGTAACACATGTTACAAATTTTCATATTTGTTAGATGTCATTTAGCTTCATTGATTTCATTTTCACTAGATTCAATGATACTTCTTACTTTATCTTTTCCAATAAGTTATTTGTATATTTCATTTATTATTGTATCCAAGTATTCTCTTCTTGTGAAAGCATTTCCTTGCATTAACAAATGTTTTTGATATGTTAAGTTTGAAAACTAAACTTTTACATTTCCTATCATTTTATATGTTATAAGCACTCTACAGGTTGAAGGATTTGTTTAGGTAGTTTGAGAAGTTTGTATGAGCACACTTATTCCACTAGCCCATTCATCTAAGGATTTTTTCCTATCTCTTATACAATCTAAATATAGAAGTTCAAATTTATAATTATCACGGACTTTGAACTCTGGTGGAATACTACCTTTAGTTCCCCAATACAACTCTTCCTCCATTTTAGGTGGTTGTCTTCTTCTATCTGTAGTATCAGGTTGTTTTGATCTTTACCTATTTCTTTCTCCCTTATGTAGATCAAATGTTCCTTCTTGGTAAGGGATTGGTAATGAAATTGGTTTCATATGACCTTTTGAGGTCATGTTTTCTGGTTCAAAATCAGTTTCACTGATTATTGTCATATCATCCTCTTCTTTGTTAGTACAAAGTTTTTCATTATAATGTTCTTCTATTTCTTCATTGGTTAATGTCAATAAACTAACCAATGTTTCTATATCTCTATTTTTAAGGTCCATGAATTTCTATCTAATTTTGTTCTATATTCCATTAAATTGGAATTATCTCTTTATTCTTAGATTATTCCTCATTTTTAGGAATCAAAGAATCTGATCTCCTTAGTGGTCCTTCTTTTGATCCTTCTAAGGTATCATATTTATAACCTATTATTTCATTATTCCTATGTATGTTATATACATCTTTTCTTGGTTCTGAAAATTGCTTGTGCATATCTTATTATAATTTATTATAATCACATTCATTTATTTCCTTTAGTAATTCTTTTTGTATATCTATTATTTCCTGTAAATATTTTGTGTTTGATTCTTGGACTAAATCCATTTCCTTTGTTAATAATTGTATAGTTTCAAATAATGTTTCTTGATTTTTTGCTACACCTACTAGGCTTCCATTTACTTCTAAATACATATTTTTTATTTTATCTCTAAACATTATTTTTCCCTAATATACAATCATGAACTAATGCCTTCATTATTTTAACTTCATTTTCTAGTTTTTTAACTTCTTCTTGGTTAGAAGTTTCTCCTTCATGGTCTATAAAAGTAAATCTTGGTATGCTATTAGTTTTAACAACATTACTATTTCTTCCTATAATTAAGAGTTTTTCTTTAATATATAATTTTCATTCTTCTGGTATTTCAAAGTCTGTTAGTATTTATGGTTTTATTATTTTTCCAAGTTCCTTAAAAGTTTTGTTTATTTCTATAAATTTATTTTGTTCATATATTGAACTATTATGACTATTTATTAAAGAATATGCTACTAGATAATATATTAAAAATAGATGACTTTCTTCTTTCATTAAATCTCCTCTTTCGAATTCATAAGCTAAACTTAATACTTGATTTAGATTTTTATCATGTATATTTATAGCAAATCTAGGATATGCTGTAAATTTTAATTTTTGGTATCCTAAATTACCATGGATCATTCTTAATAAGGCATCTTGCCTATTTATTATTCTATTATCTAATTCCTCCCATTTTAACTATTTATTATTTTGTTATCTAATTCCTCCTAAATGAATGTATTTAATTTTTTTCTTTATCTTTATGAGAAATTTTTGATAGCTTGTTTAATATAGTTTCTTTATCAATTAATAGTATATTATATCTTCCTTTTTACATATGTAATCTTAATATTCATTTCTTTATTACTTATGCCATAATAGATTATATTTTTTTTGAGAATAATTTTCTTAATAAGAAGTATGAGTCTTTAAATTCATCTCCTTCTTTAAGATTTAATATTGTTTTTTGAATCTTCAAATATTTTTATGTATTTCAATTTCTTGTAAAAAACATCATAAGATGTCTTTTGTTTCTACGTCTATTATTTCTTGATTTATTTTTTCTTCTTCCATTTTGAGAATGTTTTCTTTTTCTGAAATCTTAGGATATTTTTTATATTAAATATTACTATTAGATTTAACGCTAGTTACGTTTTTAGGAACATTTTTGAATTTTTTAAAACTTTAAGAAATATTTTTAAAGATTTCTAGAACTTGGGGCATTTTTTTTTTTTATCTTTTTCCAAGACGACGAGAACAAAGGTATAATTGTTGTTATGTTATTTATTATATATTATTTGACATTGGTATTGGAGCACATGTTTTGTGTTTATCAAATATTGGAATATTTGTTACATTGAGGAAAGTTTTTTTATATAAAAAGACCAAAAATTTTAATTAACCGGGTTGTCTGATTTTCTAAAAGCCAATTTTTTTATTAATTTGGTTGTCTGAATCTTTATTTTATAAGCTTTTTAACAATACATTATTTGTTAAATATCGTTTTGAAATAAAAAAATATAAATTTTTGAAGTGTTGGTAATAATAAAAGAAGACGATGAATAATTCTCTTATATACTGGAACGATGACTTAAAGAACAAAATTTGACTAGTCAGCGTCTCATCATTTTTAACCCTAAAAAGAATTGTTAATAAAAATAAATTAATAATAATAATGAAGGTTTTTAAATCATTAAAATCAAGAATTTCAATATATATGTACCAAAAGAAAACAAAAATGCATGCAATCGGATTTAAAATACAATTATTTGTTAATGGTGTCTTTTGCTTGCCATTATGCTAAATTGATATGTGATATCATAAATTTAAATTTTAATATATAAATAATTTTATATTTTAGATTAATTGTATTTTCTAGTTAGATATATATGTTTGATGATTATGATTAATTTCATATTAAAGTTTTATTGTAAAATATTTATAAAGCATGTTTATTTATGTAATTGTTTGTTAACATATATAATACATGTCTAAAAATATTGTGTTAAGTAAGTTATTCTTTTAGTCAAAAATTTATTGTTTACTTGTAATAAAAGTTTTGAGTATAAATTAAATAATTAATAAAAAATAATCATTTAAACGTGAGAAATAATTAAGAACATAGTAAATTTTTGATCTCGTGACGTTATTTATTTATAATAATTATTTAGATTTATATTGTAAAATTATATATGTGCGATGGTAATAGAAATATTTCATGTGTGTTATTACATAGATGACTTCGAAATACATTGTGGTAGATGTTGTTAAGGGTTACAAATTAGATGACAACAATTATAATATTTGGTGTCGTAAGATCCAATATCTCTTTATTGAATATAATGTTTTGAAAACACTTGAATACATCATAATGTGGCTTGAGGAAGATAACATTGCTCAACATCGATGATATGTTGATACTTATAAGGTAAGGATTCATAAAGATCATAGTACATGCTATATTATACTATAGAGCATGTGAAATGATCTTATCGGAGAATTTAAACATTTAAAAACTTCTCATGAGATATAATACGCCATTAAAAAAACGTTTGGTGTCACATCATTGGCTCGATTATGGGACTTGATAATGAAATTTGATTCTTAAAAGAAGAAATATAACCATACAATTAGGCAACACTTAAGAATCATGTTAGGCATGATATGTGATCTTGTTGCCGTTAGCCATCACCTTACAGGTGAACAACAACTTCAAGATGTAATTCACTCTCTTACACACACTTGGGAACGAATGAAACAAAACATGACGTACCATTAAAGTGTAAAAAATTTCAATGAAATATCACGCCACTTAGAACTTGATGAAGACCACTTAGAGGTTGGTTATATTGATAGCTTTATTTTGGTTGCTAATTCTAGCTCACGTTGGACAATTGAGTCCAAATGCAAGATGGCTAGAGGTTCATCATAAAAAAGAGTAAGAGGTGATGGTTAATATGCTCCAAGGGGAGATAAGATCAAACACAAGAGAGGCAAGGGAAGTGGCTAGAAGAAAGACATAACAAAATTGATATGTTATAATTGGGGCAAGTTGGGACACTTTACTCATGAGTACACTAAGTCAAATTAGATATATCCTAACTTACTTTATCACTTTGAATGCTTTGTATCTAGTCAAGAATCAGTTTCTCATTCTCCTCATTTTTGGATTGTAGACTAAAGAGCAACCGAACATATAGCAAAGACTAGAAATGGATATATAGAGTATCATCGAGTTCCTAGTGGTAGTAGAAGAATTTACATAGGAAATGAATCCAGTATAGAGGAGTTTGGCATTGGCATTTATAAATGGACATGAGTTGTGGACCTACTCTACATTTCCATGATGTCTTATACTCCTAAACTTTACTAAGACCTATTATCAATTACTAGTATGTTAAATTTGGAATTTGTTTTTAAGTTTGATGAATATAATTTTAATATTTATCTTAAAAACATTTATTATTGTTGTGGTTATATTTATGATTTTTTTAAATCATATAAATTTATTAAATATAATTTTCTTCTACATATATAAAGTCTATAATCTCATACGGTACATTAGATTCTAAAAACTACCTTCCTTTTAATTATGAATTGACCATTTATGCTATATTATTAGTTATATTATTACTATTCCTTTAAGATGGTTTGATTGTATTTAATATTAACTATTCTAACTATATTAATGTTAATGATTCTATTTGTTTTAATTCATATTGTGATGTTAAATCTATGGTTTGGCATGCAAGATTAGGTCATATTGGATAAAAGAGGATGACTAGATTAGCTAAGGAATGCATGTTAGGCCCACTTGGTAAGGTCATATTTTCTACATGTGAACCTTTCCTTATGGGAAAGGCAAAAAGAAAACTATTTGAGAATGCAATTTTAATGACATGATATTGAGCCATGGGTTTTACTATGGATTTTGAAAAATAAATTCATGGTGAGGCATTGAGCCTATAGTAAACCTATGGCTATAATGATGTGGCATCAAATGAATAATGCCTCGATATGAACTTGTTTTCCAAAATCCATAGTGAAACCCATGGACTTAATGTCTTGGCATTAAAATTGTGATGCCTCACCTCGTGGTTGTTTTCTTCAACCATGCCTTTTGATAAAAATATGATATAATTTGTGTACAAAAATGACACATAGGCCTTCCAATGTTTGATATTTAGCATCCCAGGTGTTGAGTTTTCAACTCTTGTCACTTTGGACCCTTGCGTTCAACATTAATTCTTTCATTTATATCTTTTAACGACTAAAATACTTGAAGTACATCAAAACATATATTGTGATTTTGAAAATATATTTTGTAAAATAATTAAGTAAAAATACAATATTAAAACCTAATTCTCGTAGTTAATTCCAATAAATCATAAGATAAGCATGTTTTTCAAGCCCTTATCAAGGAATCACACAATAATGGATATGGTTAGGTTGTTGATGACTCAAACTAATCTTCCAGTCTCATATTGGGGAGATGCTTTACTAACAACAACCTAAATCCTTAATCGAGTGCCTTCAAAATCCATTCCTTCTACCCCATATGAATTATGGACCATTAGAAAACCCAATCTAATTGTTTTACGTCCATGGGATTCAATAGCTTACATACAAAATATTTATTTTAAGTATGAAAAATTGGGCCCTAGAGAATAAAAGAGTAAATTCATTTAGTACTATGAACATTCAAAGAGCTATGTATTTATTAGTGATCATGTAGATGGAAGTGTAAGTAAAACTGAATCACATGATGTAGTCTCTTTAGAAGAAGATTTACCTACTTGGGGTGAAGTGAACAATGGCTCAAAGATATCTGTACTTGAGATCCAAAAAATGTTGCTCTCAATACTTCAAATAGTGGTGAAAAAGAAATTCTTCATGCTCTTGGAAGTAATGGGAGTGATATGCCTAATGATGGATAACTTGATTTGGATTCCTATGAACTTGTGTTATGTAGAAGAAATAAGAAAGCATTCTCTATCGTGGCTTTGAGAGTAAAGGGAAAGCTTTCATGGTATCTTTGTATAATGAAGTTGAGCCTAAGACATTACATAAAGCATTTTCTTTCCCTCACAGTGAAAATTAGATTGGTGCAATGAATAATGAGATAGAGACCATAAGAAAAAACCATATATAGGATTTGGTTGACCTTCTACTAGGGTATGGCACTATTGAAAATAAATGGATATTAATAACTAAATGCAAGGAAGATCATTTCATTGATAGGCATAAAGCTCGATTGGAGGCAAAAAGCTACACTCAAGAGAAATATTTCATTGATAGGCATAAAGCTCGATTGGAGGCAATTAACACCTATGGGTGGGGTTGATAACTAATTTGGTTAATTAAATTAATTCCTTTTTCTAAGAGATTGAAAATGAACCATTTAAATGCCACCTTTGGTGGGGTTAGACAGTTTAAACTTTATTCAAGGTGTCCAAATTAAACCTAAAAATTTAGTTATCCGAGTACTAACTTTCAAGTTTTAAAACTACTGCTGAAAATATGTTGTCAATACATTTTCACATAATAATTCTTATAAAAACTTTTGAAATAGAGCTTCACTCTAACTACCGGGCGATTGTACCAACAAATAAAAGAGCACTACTCTAAATCAGCCGGATAACTAAACCTTAAAATCTAATTTTCAGATTTAAGTTTGTAATGAAAAATAATATATTTCTCTCTAACATTCTTAATATAAAATCTTGAATAAAAATAAAATCAATTCATTTTAGAGATTTTTACCTATTTAATATTTCATAAGCATAACAACGTTATTATTATATCATGTTTACAAATAGCTAATACAGTTAAATTTAATCACAGACAAATTAAATATAACATGTAAGAATAAAGCATAAAAAATAACTGCAAAGAAAATAAAATCCTTACAGAACTTCGACGCTATTCCCGTTGCTAGTAAACCTCCAAGCGGAATTTGCACTCCCATTTATTGAATCAAAAAGCTAATAAATTACAAAAACATAACTAGTTCTTCCCAAAAAGGGAAGAACTCTAAAACTAAGAGAAACTAGCTAAAACATAAGAAAAACTAGCTAAAACATAAGAAAAACTAAAAAAAACTAAAAACTAAGAAATGGAGAGAAAGAAAGAAGAGAGAAGTGTGTTTTGAGGTATGTTTTTGAAGTGAAGGGAAGTGGGGTATTTATAGGTGAGGATGGAGAGAAAAAATGAGTAAAAAAATGTTAAAAAAAATGTTAAAAAATGAAAAACGTGTAATGGAAATCTTGAGGTCATCAATGACGCCGCGTAGACGTCAGGGCGGCCGCACGTGGAAAATGGGGCAAAACGCGTTAGGCGCGCGGAGGGGTCTTTGGCGGCTGCGCGCTTCGGCAGCGTGAACGGCAGCGTGGTAGAGCGTCTTGTAGCGGGGCAATGGGCACGATTTCCGTCTTTTTGACATTTTTGACCTTTTCGACCCATTTTGTCCAATTTTTCCATGTTTGTTGACCTTTTCCCACTTATTTATTAATATATTTGTGATGTATTGCTTCAAGTATTCCTCTTTGAGTCTTTAAATTGCGTTTTTAAGCCAAAATACCTGAAAAACAATAAAAATACCCGTGATTTCGAAAAAGACAAATTTATATAAATATATGATCAAACATATAAATATATATATTTTTAATCAATTAATGTGCATAAAATCATGGTAATTTTAGTGCTTTTTGAGCACTCATCAAGAGTAGACTAAGAGGAAACCTTATCACTAATGGTTAAATTTACCTCCATTTTGCCTTATGTTGGTTATTTTTTCCTACCTTGATTTGGAAATGCATCATATGGATGTTAAAACTGCATTTTTCAATGAAGATATATATGGATCAACCTGTGAGCTCTGTGGTGAAAGGACAAGAGCATAACGTTTGTAGACTCTATCAATCTATATATAGCCTAAAACAAATATCTAGGTAATTGTATTTGAGATTTCATCTTGATATTATTTCTTTTGAGTATACGATGATTGATGAAGATTATTGTGTGTGTGTTAAACATTCTAAGGGTAGTTTCACCATTTTTTGTTATACATAGACAATATACTACTAGCTAGATATAAGAAAATGATTATCACCACTAAACATTGGTTATCTTTAACTTTTGATATGAGACCTAATACTTTTAAAGAAAGAGATTGGATGGCCCATGTACCATATTCTACTATAGTTGGGAGTCTAATGTATGCAATGATGTGTACTCAACTTGACATACATTGCGTTGTTAGACTCGTTAGTAGATGTTAGTCTAACCCTGGGCCTGTTCATTGAAAGCAATCAAGATAATATTAAGATATCTCAAGGGAATTACTAATTACATGCTTTGTTACCAAGGCTCAATTTTTATAGGATTGGCTATATTGATGCTGATTAGAGTGGTAATATAGATGAGAGAAAATCTACGTCTGGATATGCTTTCCTCCTCAATGGAGTAGCTATTGATGAGTGCTCAAAAAGTACTAAAATTACCATGATTTTATGCATGTTAATTGATTAAAAATATATATATTTATATGATTTTATCATATATTTATATAAATATGTCTTTTCAGAATCACGGGTATTTTTATTATTTTTCAGGTATTTTCGCTTAAAAAGTAACTTAAAGACTCAATGAAAATACCAGAGGCATTACATCGCAAATATATTCATAAATTAAATGAGGAAAGGTCAACAAATATGGAAAAATTGGACAAAATGGGTCCAAAAGGTCAAAAATGAGGAAATCGCGCATGCAGCCGCCCAGTCACGTCGCCTAACGTGCACAGCGCGCCCATCCGCGCCCAGTCCACGCACGCCAACTCTCCATTGCTCGCGTGCCCCTGCCCCATTCCGTGCGCGCCTCTGCTCCATTTCACGTGTGCTATCGCGCCCCACCTACCCGCTCACGTCAACTGACGTCATCATCACCTACTACGCGTTTCCTCCATTTTTAATCATTTTTTCACCCACTTTTTATTCCTTTCCTCACCTATAAATACCCTCATTCTCTTCATAACAAAACACATCTTCTTTCTCTCCATTTCTTAGTTTTTTTAGTTTTTAGCTTTTAGTTTTTCCTTAATTAGTTTTTCTTAGTTTTAGAGTTCTTCTCTTTTTGAGAAGAACTAATTATGTTTTTGTAATTTATTTGCTTTTTGATTAAATAAATGGAAGTGCAAATTTCGTTTGAAGGTTTTCCAGCAACATGAATAACATCAAAGTACGATAAAGATTTTATTTTCTTTGCAGTTATTTTTTATGCTTTATTCTTATATGTTATATTTAATTTGTTTGTGATTAAATTTAACTTTGCTGGCTGTTTGTAAACATGATATAATAATAACGTTGTTATGCTTGCGAAATATTATTTAGGTAAAAATCTCTAAAATGAATTGATTTTATTTTTATTCAAGATTTTATATTAAGAATGTTAGAGAGAAATATATTATTTTTCATTACAAACTTAAATTTGAAAATTAGATTTTAAGGTTTAGTTATCCGATCTGATTTAGAGTAGTGCTCTTTTATTTGTTGGTACAATCGCCCGATAGTTAGAGTGAAGCTCTATTTTAAAAGTTCTTATAAAAATTATTATATGAAAATGTATTGACAACATATTTTTAGTAGTAGTTTTAAAACTTGAAAATTAGTACTCGGATAATTAAATTCTTAGGTTTAATTTGGACACCTTGAATAAAGTTTAAACTGTCTAACCCCACCAAAGGTGGCATTTAAATGGTTCATTTTCAATCTCTTAGAAAAAATAATTAATTTAATTAACCAAATTAGTTATCAACCCTACCCATAGGTGTTAATTGATTTGTTTAATTAACAAAGAATATCTAACCCCACCAAAGGTGGTATTCATACAAAAAAGGGAGAATCAATAAATATCAATGTATATCTTTAATAACCTAAATAATATGAGTAAGCATAATTAACTTAGTTATTATATCCATAAATACTCCACTATTATAAATGATAAAATTTGCATAAATGTTTATTGGATCTGTATCTATGTTTATTTTTATGTTATTAGATTAGAAACACAAAAACCAAAATATCGTGACAGGATGTTTAGGATTTAATTTCGTTTTTAAAAGTTTGAATAATAAATTAAAAACCACATATAACCAAAGTATTGGTAGGATCGGCGTTGCCGATTCTACCTATCAGCTATCTCTAGGAATAGTAAAAACAATCATGTGTTGACTTATCTACTATGGAGATAGAGTTTATGGCTTGTACTGCTATAATGTAAGAAGCAGTTTGGTTAAAGAGGTTTTTTTCAACATATTGGAGTTGCTAATAATGCCTTGGATCATGTGATGATTCGTTGTGTAAGTGTGCCTGCACTAGCATCTATTAAGGATTATAAATATCATAGCAAAACTAAACACATTGATATAAAATATCACTTTATAAGAGACATTGTTTGTTAGTAGAGGAGTAACTTTGTAATACATAGTCAATAGTAGCATGCTAGTAAATCCAATTATTAAACATATAGCTAGATATCCTTTTGTGGCTCATGCTAGAACACTTTGACTATATTGATTGTTATTTATGTGATCTATATTTATCTTATTTGCATGGAATTGTATACATTTCATATATAATATTTTATGCATTTCCATATGTCTTTTCCTTGCATTTTAGAAATATCGGTATAGCTTGTACACATATATATACTAGAAAAACATGTCAGCATGTTACGTTGGCTCTCTCACATGAAAAATCACATTATGGTGCTTCAATAGGAGTGAGTAAAGATGATATACATTAGCCTATATTGAAATAATAGCTAACTGAGGAAATATTCAAATGTCACCTTGCTCTTCTCATTGAGATAAAGATGAGATCTATTTAGAAATAATTAATGATGAGTATACTCACAACCCATTAAACATGTATCTATTGCCGAATGTAAGTGTCATAAGAATTTGTTACCATGATGGAATATTTGGGAACTCAGATTACGCACTATGAAAGCATAGAAGTTAAGATTCGTACAATGTTATTTTTGAGTATTAACATGGTCTTATATTAGTAGGATAACTCCTTTGTAGCATATATATTTCATACTATATGTGCTAGTGACCATATATAGAGGTGAACAAATGAATCCCTCATCACCATGTAAGTCCTATAGATCTAGATAAATGTTCATTATGCCCTTTGTTACCTTTGACTATGTAATAGAGTAAGAAATTGGTGTTAAGCTACTTTAGCATGTTACATATAGTCATGCTTGATTTGACTTTATGAAACTTTATTGGAAAAGTTTCTAATTCTAAACAAAGTTAAATAAGGGCAATGGAAAATTATTTGGGATCATATGCACATTTGATATTCATTATCAACAACTTATATCGTATAAACTAATATGCATTATATTTGGATGGACACCACTTGAGCCAACAGACCAATCCAAGGTTCAAACTAGTGAGCCTGCTAGCCAGGTCAGAGATAAGACCAATGAGCCCATGATCCAGCCAAGATACCAATTTGAAGCATGAAAGAGAATGACTAGGTAAGGTGGCACCTCGGATGAGGACTTAAAATAGAGACCATACAAGATATTGCTCATTTCAAGAGACATAGGATACTAGACGAGTGATTTTATGCACCTCAAATATGAAATAGAATTACTACTATCTAGAGGCTACTTGAGAGAACTTGTTAGTAAAGATCCCATTAAAGAAAAAAAAGATAGCTTGTTGCTAGATAGATGTAATCAACCCAAAATTCCCGTGCTTGGGGAGGAACAACATGGAGATGTTGACAGAAATGTGAGAATTTTCCACACCATTCATGGAGGATCGAATATGTTTGGCCTATCAAAAAATTGGTGAAAGCAATATGCCAGATAAGGACAGAATATTCAAAACCATGTATACAATTTTGAGCAAGGACCTAACCATCACATTATCTTTGATAAAGGTGAGATAGTCCCTATGCATGACGACCCTTTGGTTTATGATAGTCTAAGTAGCCAGATACAAAATAAGGAGAGTGTTAGTTGAATGATAGCTCCTTAGACTTGATGTATCTTACTATGTTATGAGAAATAGGAGTTCAACAAGCAAAAATCACTAGAAAAGAGATACATTTAGAGGGTTTCAATGGAAGTATGAAAATGTCGATAGGTACTATAAGGATCCCAGCATCATTACCAGTGACGATTGTGCTAAAAATATTTGTTGTATTAGATATTGCATCTCCTTACAATGTTAGCTTAGGAAGACCGTGGTTTCACAGACAACAAGTCGTACCTTCTACCCTATACTAAGTGATTGAATATTCCACACCATCGAGGATAGAAATTATAAGGGGCAACTAGGAAAGGGTTCAAAGTTGTTATGTCTCGGCTTTTAAAGGATATATGTCAAATAACAATCAAAGATTAGGCAACATTTAACGTTACATAAATTGGACTTGATTAATACTAAATACTTAGAGATCAAGTTAGTGTAGATAAGAGAGGAAGAAGGACAACTGGTTAAGATAAGTTCCAAACTAGAAGGGGATTTAAAGACAAGTTTGAGTGACTATTTGAAAAGAAGTAAAGACATTTTTCCTAGGGTCTCGTAGAAATGATGGGAGTTGGCCTTGAGGTTATAATAAAGTTGAGACATTCCTTTGGAGGACATTCTATCATTGTTCTTATGTCTCACACACTTAAAAGTGTGTTACAAAAGCTATATATTTCAAGAAGATTAGCTCATATCGCTATTAAACTTAACAAGTTTGACATACATTTTAAACCACACTTGGTCATCAAGGGACAAGTTGTAGCCGATTTCATAGCAGATTGGATGGAAGAAGGAATAATACAAATAGTAGAAGCCCATGAAGCACTAGTGGAGAAAAATTGTTAGGATGTTTATGTGGAAGTGACTAGTAATGCCAAAGTCACAGACATGGAAATTGTTATTTTTAACACTGAAAGGAGCATGACATAACAAAGTGTGAGAATAAATTTCCCAATGACCAATAATATGGTTGAGTGCGAGGTAGTCTTATCGCCTTTAAAATAATTGAAGGAGTTGGGAGTGGAACACATAAGTATGCATAGTGACTCAAGATTAGTTGTTAATCAAATTATGAGAACATTTAAAGCTAATGTGGAAAAGGTGAAGAAATAACACAAATACCATACACTAATAATGCTCGCACTGATGCCTTGGCCACTTTATAATGCATCATCCCTGAACACATGAAAATGGTCATTCTCGTGTCAACTATCATTGAATCTAGCATTGGTAAAAATGAGCCAAAAAATTCGACCGACATTGCCCAAGTAAGGAAAAAATCATAGGTACACCCCTATCTGCACTTCCTAAAACATTGGATGTTAACAACTAATAAAAAAGATGCATACATGCTTGAAATTAATTCATGAAATTACACCATCTTGCAAGATCAATTGTACAAAAAAAATGCAAATGGCTCAAGGTTAAAATGCTTGATTGAAGAAGAAACTTAGGTTATAATCAACGAGATCCACATAGGAGAATGTGGAGCCCATTCTAGAGGAAGAAGTTTATGCTAGAAGATAATTAGATAGGGTTATTATTGGTTAACATTATTAAATAATTGTACCATACATGCCAAAAAGTGTGATAAATGTCAATTAAATATGGTGGTTGCTCATTTATTGGCCACAAAAATGAAGGGAGTTATGGCCACTTAACAATTTGTTAAATGAGGGATAGATATCATGGGGCCGTCCTTCTGGAAATAGCCCAAAGGAATTTTTTGATATTCGCAACAGATTACTTTTCCAAATAGATAGAATCGGAGCCATTGGCAAGAAGAAGGTGTAAATAAATTTGTATGGAGAAACGTTGTTTGTTGATTTGGACTCCACAAAGAACTGATGACTAATAATGGTAGACATTTATGGGAAAATTATTTGTAACATTTTATAAGGAGTTAAAAATTAATTTGTGTCGCTCTACCCCATATTGACCTTAGGCAAATGGTCAGGCCAAATCATCAAATAAAATCCTGATAAGCATATTAAAGAAGCACTTAAAAGAACTTTCAAGAGTATTATGCGCAATGCGAACCACACCTAAGTCCATCATTGGTGAAACGCCCTTATCATTTGTGTATGGATCCAAAGCAATTATACCTACTAAGGTCTTATTACCAACCCTTAAAATTTGAGTTAATAATGAGGATAATGAAGAAAATTGTTCTATAGATCTAATATTATTGGAAGAAAAAAGAGAAAAAAGCAATGATAAAAATGGAAGCTCAAAAAAGGACCATTTAGAACACATTCAACAAAGGTGTAAAACAAAGAAACTTCAACGTGGGAGACCTTATACTAAGAAAGGCCCTAGGCAATAAGGTAGATTATAGAGCATGAAAGTTGTCATCAACATGGGTAAGACTATATAGAATACCGAGTTTAACTCTAAGAGAAGCATATAAGTTGGAGGAGTTGGAAGGAAAGAAAGAAGACCTAAGCTAGAATGTAGACCATCTCATAAAGTATTATATATGACAAACTTACTTGATATAATCTTGATTATCTCATAATGTACTTAAATACTTGAAAGAGAGAACTAGCTAATACTTTTAGATTAAATTATGATACCTTTTATTTCATATACGAAATGTAATACCCTCACTTAGGAGTAAGGTGATCTAATACCAACCCACTTGTGATGTAGATATAAAAGCCTCAGCTTAAGAAAGGAGTTAAAGACCCCAATTTAAGGAACCTCTTATTTGAAAAAATTGTCCTCACGATTGGTTTAAACCTACTTTGGTACAATCCCACTCATGTATAAACCAACACAACTCCATTATTTAGGAGTAAGGTAGTCTAACATCTACCCACTTGAGATGCAACATAAGAGGCATAAAAGAATACCTAGCATAAGAAAGGAGTTAGAAACCCCAATTCTGGGAATCTCTTTTGAAACAAATGTCTTGGTGATAAGTTTAAACCAACCTTAGTACAATCCCACTCGTGAATAAATTACAATAACACTCTTACTTAGAATTAAGGTGGTCTAACACCAACCCACTCGATATGCAGGTAGAAAAGACATAAAGGAATGCTTAGGCCAAAAAGTTCAAAGTGCTAACAAAGTGCAGCATGTATGTACCCCAGGTATAAGAAGCCCATAAATCGGGATGCATGGACTAGTTTAGCAAACATTCATTGCACTTTTGTCAAATTACAACCCATGAGTACCTACCTGTTCACGGTTAGATTACATCCACTTATATACAAGGCTAGAAAAATTCAAAACGCTACCAATGTACATCCCGTATATACCCCGGATATATGAGGCCCATAAATCGAGTTGCATAGGGCCTGTTTGTTAAACATTTGTTGACTAGTGTCAAAGTGTAGACCATGGGTACTCTGCTTATGGCTATACCACATTCTAGATTACCCGTGGCCATAAAAGGTGCTAAAAAGTGTAGTCCATATGTACCTCAGATATAGAAAGCCCATAAATTAGGGTGTGTGGGGCTAATTGAGCAAACATTTGTTGACAAGTATAGTTTATATATACTCTAAATATAGAAAGCCCGTAATTCAGGGTGCATAGGGCTAAGATACTAAGCATTTGTTGCACAAGTGTCCAAGTGAATCCCATCCGTACACCTCGGGTACGCATGACTAGAAAAGTTGAAAGCACTAAGAAATTGCAGTCTGCTTGTACCCAAATATGGGGAAGCTCATGAATAGAGGTGAATTGGGCCAGGATATAAAATATAACCATTTCCAAAACCAACCTGTATATATGTTAATAACAGTTAGTCTGTTTTCTAAAACATATGGCTTGATTCAAGCAAAAGTCACGACTAAATTAATTATCTCATTAATGTCATACACACGGTCTGATTAAGACCAAAAATATTTTAAATAAGACAAAATTTAACTAAATAAGACAAGTAAATATTTCAAATAGTCTTAAATAAAATATTTAGAACAGGTTAAACCTCAAGCATATTGTTCTTAAATTACATAACAAAAAGAGGAAGCATACCTCCTACATAAAAGAAACTCCACAAAAAATATCAGACGTTCTTGTTGGCTGCATCTGTATCGATAGAGCCTATAGATTCTTTAACTATTATTGGCAAAAATGGAAGGATTTTTAAAGAAATAAATTTCACACACCCATGATAATTTCCCAAATCAAAATAGAATAAAAATGACACCAAGATTTTAGCGTGGAAAAACCTTTCAAAATGAAAGTAACAACCACGGGACCCGTAGATCACTTAAACTTCCACTATAATAAGATGGGATTACACACTTCACCTTCACGTGGATCTCTCACAAAAATACAATAAATATGTATCTTCACTTTGTGGATAAAACTTCACAAATTGGCTCTCTTAATTTCTCTCTCTCAAAAATCTTTCAGAAACTCTCTCTCTCTCTTTGTTGATTTCTGCGCTTCTGATGTTATTTGAGATTGAAGCTAAGGCTTTATAAAGCCAAAAACTTCATCCTTCTCTCCGGATTATACGGAGAGATTTTTGACTTTTTTTTCTTTTCTTCTTTTCTTCTTTTCTTCTTTTCTTATTTTCTTATTTTCTTCTTTTCTTTCGGCGCCAGAGACTTTCCTTTCTTCTTCCCTTTTTTTTCTTTGTGGATGGCCCACATTAGTTGGACCAACAATTAGGATGGACTCTTCACTAATTTTTCCCTTAAAGAGGAATCTCTAGTTCGAGCTCCAATGTTCATGATCTTAAAGGTTGACTAAGTTGGATTGCTAGTCCCTCTGACCTTATAAGTTCAGTATGAAGTAAGCTTATTGAGGATAGCCTCTCGATCAAGTGCCCTAGCAGCCTCCCTAAGGTTGTTTATTACTAGATTAGCTCCTTCAAAAAAAGCCCGGATACCACCTCCAATGAGTTGTTGGTTAGTGATGAGCAAAACCGGCATTGTCGATCCTACCAATACTTTGTTTTTATATTTATAAAACTCTCGTAAGTGTACGATCATTTCGTAGAAAATAATAAGTATACTCCTAATGTCGATCTAAGGAAGGAATATATGTGGTTTTTAATTTATTACTCAAACTTAAAAAAAATGAAATTAAATCCTAAACATCTTGTCACGATATTTGGGTTTTTGTGTTTCTAATCAAAGAACATAAAAATAAACATAGATATAAATGAAATAAACATTTATGCAAATTTTATCATTTACAATAGTGGAATATTTATGGATATAATAACTAAGTTAATCATGTTTGCTCATATTATTTAGGTTATTAAAGATATAAATTGATATTTATTGATTCTCTTTTTTTTTGTATGAACACCACCTTTGGTGGGGTTAGATATTCTTTGTTAACTAAACAAATCAATTAACACCTATGAGTGGGGTTGATAACTAAATTGGATAATTAAATTAATTCTTTTTTCTAAGAGATTGAAAATGAACCATTTAAATGCCACCTTTAGTGGGGTTAGACAGTTTAAACTTTATTCAAGGTGTCCAAATTAAACCTAAGAATTTAATTATCCGAGTACTAACTTTCAAGTTTTAAAACTACTACTGAAAACATGTTGTCAATACATTTTCATATAATAATTCTTATAAAAACTTTTGAAATAGAGTTTCACTCTAACTACCGAGCGATTGTACCAACAAATAAAAGAACACTACTCTAAATCAAAGATTTACCAACAAAATCAATTCATTTTAGAGATTTTTACCTAAATAATATTTCGCAAGCATAACAATGTTGTTATTATATCATGTTTACAAATAGCCATCAAAGTTAAATTTAATTACAAACAAATTAAATATAACATATAAGAATAAAGCATAAAAAATAAAAAATAACTATAAAGAAAATAAAATCCTTACCGTACTTTGATGTTATTCATGTTGCTGGAAAACCTCCAAAAGGAATTTGCACTTTCATTTATTGAATCAAAAAGCAAATAAATTACAAAAACATAATTAGTTCTTCTCAAAAAGAGAAGAACTCTAAAACTAAGAAAAACTAACTAAGGAAAAACTAAAAACTAAAAACAACTAAAAAAACTAAGAAATGGAAAGAAAGAAAGAGAAAGAAGATGTGTTTTGAGGTGTGATTTGAAGTGAAGAGAATGGGGGTATTTATCGGTGAGGAGAGGAAGGAAAAGTCGGTGAAAAAATGATTAAAAATGGAGAAAACGTGGAGTAGTGAATGATGACGTCATACTACTGACGTCATGGTGATGTAGGGCTAGTTGGCGCACGCAGAAGGGAGAGCAGGTGCACGCAGATAGGGAAATGCAGCACGCGCGATCTGGCGTTGATGGGAGCGGGCACGCGCGGAATGGGCAATGCGTGCGGCTACTCGGTGCGGCTGCATGTGCGATTTCCTCCTTTTTGACCCATTTTGTCCAATTTTTTCATATTTGTTGACTTTTCCTCATTTATTTTATGAATATATTTGTAATGTATTGCCTCCAGTATTCCTCTTTGAGTCTTTAAGTTACATTTTTAAGCAAAAATACTTGAAAAATAATAAAAATATATGTGATTCCGAAAAGACAAATTTATATAAATATATGATAAAATCATACAAATATATATATTTTTAATCAATTAACGTACATAAAATCATGGTAATTTTAGTACTTTTTGAGCACTCATCAGTTAGCCTTTTATTAATTCATCGGCTTACTTTTTATTTGCATGGAATCCATTTTGATGGTTGTTATTCTTATGACGAACATCATTAAGCTTGACGAACTAAGACTAGACTTTTCCTGTGAGACCATCTAACCTTTCTCGCATCTTTTCATTTTTGACTTTAAGTTAGGAGTTCTCCTAATTGAGTTATTAAGCCAGTTCTTTTCGAGATTGACTAATAAGATCCCTTGTCTAGAGAAGTGACAACTACTACACAATAAAAGCCCGTTAACATCAAAAGTGAAAACAAAGCAAAGGCAAGAGAAAATTTTAGCTTACATCCATAACCTGCTTGAAGGCCATCAAAGAAACAAAACCAAGCTTCTCAGACCAAGCCTTATTGATTTCAGCCCCATCGTCAAAACTTGCAAAAGAGTGGTACAACTAATCCAATTTGTCTTTTTTACCAAAGACACCGCCTTCAAAAGGGTTCACTTGTGGCTCAAAAAAAGTAACCCTAATCTTTTGGGCAGTCCCTTCATTGTCATCCACCATTTTAACAATCTCAGAGGGTGCAGCTTAGATGTTGGAAGCTATGGAATTCCTTTTCTTGCTTGGATGGGCCATCTTAGTGGGGTATTACTTCATTTTTGTACTTTATCGGTAGAGATGATCTTTAGTGCAACGATCTTTCCTTTCCTAGAGGGATCAACCACCAAACAACTGCACGAGGCAAGCTTGGAGGGAGGAGTGTAGCCAGGCTATGGTACGTTAGGCCAATGGCCTTGTTCTATAGATCTTTGATGTTGAATGAAGAGAAATCCATGCCCAAAACAAAAATCTAGAGTTAGTGAAAAGAAAATGAAATTAAAATAGAAAACAATATGAGTAAGAATAGGTTCATAACCTATTTGGGAAGGCATTGCCTACACCTCAAAATCTTGTAAACAATTGATGAGCGAAAACCGGCATCGCCGATTCTTGCCAATACTTTGGTTTTATATTTATAAAACTCTCGCAAGTGCACGAATCATTTCATAGAAAATGATAAGTATACTCCCAAGGTCGATCTAAGGAAGGAATGTATGTGGTTTTTAATTTATTATTCAAACTTTTAAAAACGAAATTAAATCCTAAACATCCTGTCACGATATTTTGGGTTTTGTGTTTTTAATCTACTTACATAAAAATAAACATAGATTCAATAAACATTTATGCAAATTTTATCTTTTATAATAGTGGAGTATTTATGGATATAATAACTAAGTTAATTATGCTTGCTCATATTATTTAGGTTATTAAAGATATGAATTGATATTTATTGATTCTTCATTTTTTGTATGAATACTACCTTTGGTGGGGTTAGATACTCTTTGTTAACTAAACAAATCAATTAACACCTATGGGTGGGGTTGATAACTAATTTGGTTAATTAAATTAATTCCTTTTTCTAAGAGATTGAAAATGAACCATTTAAATGCCACCTTTGGTGGGGTTAGACAGTTTAAACTTTATTCAAGGTGTCCAAATTAATCCTAAGAATTTAATTATCCGAGTACTAACTTTCAAGTTTTAAAACTACTACTGAAAACATGTTGTCAATACATTTTCAGATAATAATTCTTATAAAAACTTTTGAAATAGAGCTTCACTCTAACTACCGGGCGATTGTACCAACAAATAAAAGAAGACTACTCTAAATCGATCGATAACTAAAACTTAAAATCTAATTTTCAGATTTAAGTTTGTAATGAAAAATAATATATTTCTCTCTAACATCCTTAATATAAAATCTTGAATAAAAATAAAATCAATTCATTTTTGAGATTTTTACCTATTTAATATTTCGCAAGAATAACAACGTTATTATTATATCATTTTTACAAACAGCAATACGCTTAAATTTAATCACAGACAAATTAAATATAACATTTAAGAATAAAGCATAAAAAATAACTGCAAAGAAAATAAAATCCTTACAGTACTTCGATGCCATTCCCGTTGCTAGAAAACCTCCAAGCGGAATTTGTACTCCCATTTATTGAATCGAAAAGCAAATAAATTACAAAATCATAACTACTTCTTCCCAAAAAAGGAAGAACTCTAAAACTAAGCAAAACTAACTAAGAAAAGCTAAAAACTAAGAAAACTAAGAAAAAAACTAAAAAAGCTAAGAAATGAGAGAAAGAAATGAGAGAAAGAAAGAGAGAAGAGAAAAAGTTTTGAGGTGTTGTATGAAGTGAAGAGAAGGGGGGTATTTATAGGTGAGGATGGAGAGAAAAAGTGGGTGAAAAAATGTTAAAAAAATGGTGAAAATGTGTAGTGCAAATGGTGAGTTCATTGATGACGTCAGCATGATGTCATGGGGGCGGTTGCACGTGAAAAATGGGGCGAAATGGTGTCGGCGCGCGAGGGCACTGGGCACGCACGTGGCAGCGGCTGCGCGCGCATGATGTGATACAGCCACGGCGCGCGCGGATCTGGAGGAAGGCGCGCGCATCTGCGCGCGGACGTGGGCCATGCTGTGCGCGCGGCTCGGCGCTGGCGCGTGCGTGGTGGGTTGCTCCGGGCGCAATTTTCTCCTTTTTGACATTTTTGACCTTTTCGACCCATTTTGTCCAATTTTTCCATATTTGTTGACCTTTCCCCATTTATTTATTAATATATTTGTGATGTATTGCTTCCAGTATTCCTTTTTGAGTCTTTAAGTGACGTTTTTAAGCGAAAGTACCTGAAAAATAATAAAAATATCCGTGATTCCGAAAAAGACAAATTTATATAAATATACGATAGAACATATAAATATATATATTTTTAATCAATTAATGTGCATAAAATCATGGTAATTTTAGTGCTTTTTGAGCACTCATCAACAATCTTGTTTCAAACTAAGGTCATAATACTAATTATTGGCATTATACTCGTTAATAAGGTTGATTGTTTTTTTGGAAGTTGTTAAGACATTGGCACTGAAACTTGTCTACAAGTTAGTAGTGTCTAATTTCTGATGAACAAGTAAGATGCCTAAACCTTCCCCGTAGCCTAAGTATTCTAAAACATAGAAAAAAATTATTCTAAAACATAGAAAAAGTATTCTAAAACATAGAAAAAAGTATTCTAAAACATAGAAAAAACTATCTTTTCAACCCGAAATGGACTTCAAAAGTTTAAGTACAAGGTCACGGCCTGAACTTGCCAACACATACACCATACCCTCGTCCACTCCTTTTTTCTTTATATTATACATGTTCTTTAGTTTAGGAATTCCAAATTCAATGCCTAACTCAACACTTACCAAAGACAAACATAACCAAATCCTCTATGTGTTGGGTTTTAGTTGATTGCGAGCTAAGCCCATAGAGTCAAGAAACATTCAAATTGGATGAGGTAATGGGAACCTCATTTAGATTTCGAATACTTCCTCATGAAAAGTAACATAACCTTTAGGAGCATCATAATGATCAAGTTTTGTTGGGGGAGCTGGGATGATGGCAAAATTGCAAAGAAAGGAATATTTAGCCTGAATTCTTTCTATATCCTCAAATATCAGAAGAGTTGGAGTGTGTGCACATTGAAAATTGGGATCTTTTGTGCAGTCAGTAAGAGGTGATGGATTTTTTGGAGTCTTTAACCTTATTTTTCATTGGTAGGAAATTTAGGCAGTTTAATAATGTTTTGATGAGAAGTGACTAGAAGAGCCAAAGTAGCCTCACAAACACTAGCTAAGGAAAGAGTCTGTGAAATAACTTGTTCCTCTACATAGTCACTTACTTTCCCTACGGTCTATACTACCCATAATGGGGCTACAATAACCTTCTACTAAAGTAGACATGTCACTTGAAAATGTAGGTCATAGGTCATAAGCGTCAACCATGAGAACATACCTATAAACTGAATAACGACCTATACAAAAATGAAAGACCAACTAAATGAGGGAACATGCTCACCGTTAAAAAAGGTTTTTGGGCTGAAATTTTGGATTAAAAACTTGATTTTGATATATAATTTACCCAACTTGCCTATAAAATGCGAGCTAAAAAAGTTTGTTATAGAATCCAAGGCTAAAAAAAGACTATCCAATCTGGATAAATGAGGAAAAGTTAATTACATTATATGGAAATGGTTTGAGATTCCCTGTATGGTTCCTAGAAGATAGTATAAATGATCTTCTTGTGTGGGTTGGAATCCTTGGAAATAGAGTGAAATACTTTATCAATGTGCTAACTTCTCCAAGAAAAAAGGCCTGATTTTATATATGTCAAGCTAGTTTTCTTTGAAGGGATGAGCTATTTATTATTTGAATATATATATATATATATATATTGATGGGACATAATGGAAATTGAAAAGACCAATAGTCATAAGAAATTAAAATTGTAAATAGCAAGTACTACAAAAACAGTACATGGGGAAACCTAATCTATCATTAAAGAGAATACTGGCAATTATAATTACTCTTCCAATTTGAAACAAACTAGATGAGTGTGGGATATGATGTTTGGATGTATACCACTTGAGCCCACAAACCAATCCAATGTCTGAATTAATGAGCCTAATAGTTGATTCAAAGCTCAAACTGGTGAGCCTGTGATTCGACCTAGATACTAGACATATGAACCCATGAATATAGCCCAAAAATCAATTGATTGATAAGTTTGCAACCTACCTTGGATACTAAACCACTAAGCCTATGAAGATAGGTTAAAGATTAATCGATCGATGTGTCTATGACCCACCTCAGATACCAGACTGATGAGCTCATGAAGATAGCCTGAAGACTAGACATTATTCTACTATTTTCTCATCCTTAGCCCATCTGATCAAATCTACTCGAGTATACCTAGCCCTATGAGGCTAAACCAACCTACTAACCATACCTATGGCTTAATACCACTACTACAAAATGTGGCATTTAAAGTCAATTTTTGGAGAAAATTGACTTATAATGAATTTAAAGTGAGTTCGTTAAAAAACTGACGCTATCCACATAGTTTTTATCGTCGGTTGACGTGTTGAACCGATGCTACATGTAGGATGTAGCGTCAGTTCTACGTGTAAACCGATGCTACACACGTGGATAACATCAGTTAACACGTAGAATCGACGCTACGTCCTACGTGTAGCGTCGATTCAACACGTCAACCAATGCTACACACAAGGATATTTTCCTTTTCTCCTCTTTCTTTCCCATCAGACACAACATTTTTTATTTATAGTGTTGTAAACAACACCCAAAACTGACACTCCTCTTCCACTCTTTCTCATTTTCTGGTCACCTACGAGCACCAATTTCAGCGTCGTTTAGTGGGTTTTCTTTCTCTCCAAATTATCTTTCAGATCTCCTATTTTTTTTTAACAAAATACTCAAATTTTTATACCCATTTTATCACTTTATTTACTCTTGTAAGTATTTCTTTTAATCCTACGCACTTTTTATTCACTTTGAGTTATTTTTTGTATATTATGTGTATAATTTTTGTATTATGTATGTTATTATTTTTATTATGTAAGTTTTGTATAAGTATTTCATAATTATATTTATGTGTATATATTTGTTATGTTTTATTTTTATGCAATTACAATCAATTATTTGTATTATTTAAACTTTGTTAAAAAGATTTTTGTTTTTTCTGTTATATGTGATCGAATACACGTGAATCGACTTTATGTTTAAAGTCGATTCAACGCGTGAATCGACTTTAAATTTTAAGTCTTGTCATTTAAAGTCGATTAAAAACCAACTTTAAAGCCTGATTTTCTAGTAGTGTACGCACACTAGATCCTGTACCTAGGGTAATCAGACTTGGTCACATGGACTCAATTTGTTGCATAAATACACAAAAGTTCAAGCCATTGGGGGACTCTTGGACCTTCATAAGTTATAACTCCCTTGTAGGAATATCTAAAACACATTATATATATGAATATGAAATTAAACTATGAAGAGGTTAAGTATGAATCTTTATTACGAGGGATTAGAGTTACTAAAACCTAATATGATTGAATAAATCTAAAGCATTTAAAGACACCATATATATATATATATATACTAACATTCTTGTTTGCATTGATAAGTGTTGATATATCTATGTTAACTTGGAAGTCATAATAAGGTTGTTAGTATAGAGCTTCCATACGTAGATGTTCAATGAATAGTTTTGTGAATGTCGTAGATATAAAAAGAAATGACATAATATCATGTAATTCATGAACGAGTAAGAGATGTTAGATTTTAGATTTAGGTTTAAATAAATGATAGGTGGATATACCTAATCCAGGTATTTTGATTTTGTCCAATGATTTTTTTATTTAAAAAGAAAAATAAAAAATTATGAATAATGATTGAAAATTGCCAAAATATTTTGTCTTTAAATAAAATGCTCTGGATATAAGACGGAACGGAGGGAAAAGACAAGAAAAAAAGTTGACATAATTTTTTTCTCTTAACAAATCAATAGAAGCTTTTAGATTGTGAATTTACATGTATTAATTCTTTTTCGATATTAGAATTTTTTTCTATCAATTTTATTAGAACTTTAAGCACGTGAAACAGTTTGTAAATGAAATATTTTTGTTAATAAAAGATATTCTACTAATACTAATATATAATTATTATTATTTTATTATATATTATTCTACTATAATTTCTATCAATTTTATTAGAACTTTAAGCACGTGAAACAGTTTGTAAATGAAATATTTTTGTTAATAAAAGATATTCTACTAATACTAATATATAATTATTATTATTTTATTATATATTATTCTACTATAACATACCGGATAAATGGATTTCTTACCATCAAATTTTAAGAGTTATTACAAAAAATATTATCGAATTTTAATTTATTATTTTATATTATTAAATTTTACAAATATTACAAAAATGTCGAATATTTTTTGTTACTTTTATATTAATAAATTTTATAAATATAACAAAAATATCATCGTCGGATGGATAAATTGACCTTAACTTCCGTTAATTGATTGACGTAGATGATATTTTTATAATATTTTGTAAAGTTTAATTTTATGTAAGAACGAAAAAATATAATGATATTTTTATAATAATTATAAAATTAAATGGTACGAAAATAAAAAATAAAATGAGAGGATATTTATTTTTACAGCAATATTTAAAATTTAATAGTAAAAAAATTTATTTACTGTTATGATCGGTGCCTGATAGCTATGTTTTTTCATGTTAAAAGGAAAGGTGATTGATGTATTTGGTTGTTGGTGGTTTGCATTTAACTTTTGTTATTTTTATTATATTTTTATTTCTTTTCATGATTCAAATTCTTGGGTGTTATGTGCCATGTATGTAAAATTGGAGAATGAAGAACGTATTAATTTAGGAAGTGGTATTAACTTTTAATTTTTAATAAAATGTAAATATCATAGTATTATTTAATTTAAAAGTAATAAAAGTTTAAAAAATTACATTTAATAATATTATTAAAATTTATAATAATAAAAATAATATTACTAATTTTGAATTGAAAGATACTTAAATAAAAGTATTATTTTTATTTTTATGGATTTTGAGATATTAAATTTGTTATTTTTCAAACGCAACTTAGAGAGAGAGAGAGAGAGAGAGAGAGAGAGAGAGAGAGAGAGAGAGAGAGAGAGAGAGAGAGAGAGAGAGAGAGAGAGAGAGAGAGAGAGAGAGAGAGAGAGAGAGAGAGAGAGAGAGAGAGAGAGAGAGAGAGAGAGAGAGAGAGAGAGAGAGAGATGTCACGATCTTAATCTTTCAAGATCGATCGTGCGGACTTAACTGGTTCGTTCAGACTGCTTTGAATCGAAATGTAACTAAAGAGAATGGAAAGATTTTTCGAAAATCAGACTTCTGTATTATTACAGAGAGAGTTTAATTCTGATCTTGGATTTAACGATGAATGAAAATGAAACGGCCTATTTATAGTGTGGTTCTAAGCTTAAAAATGTCTTACCACTTTCAGATAATTCTGCCTAAAATATACAAGAGTGTTCTAGATTTATGTGATATCATGCCACAAAGCCTTTGTGACCTTCTAGCCAACTCTAGTCTTCTGGTTTGTCATCCTTCACGCACGTTCGGGATGTTCTTGCTTCTACATCCTTCCCGAACCATCCCAGATGTTTCTAAAACATTCCAAATTTCATTCTAAAGACTCCCAACAGACTTAATATTCTGTTATATTCAAGCTGAGAAATTGCATAACTCTAACTATTTCTAGACTTTTCTAAACAATTTTAGAACTTTCTATGTATCTTAAATCCTTTAGGCAACCTACATTTAGATTTTTAGAGACATTTCGATTTTTAGGGACGTGATAGAAGTCATACATCTTTTGTCAAGTAAGCCCACATTTTATCTGTTTAGATACGTGCATGTGCGTTTATTAGAGTAAATGTTAATGTCAATTTTAAGTAATCTCCCCTCGATTCCAGGCCAGTACTTAGAATTGAAGTTAGGGTCAAAATAGTAATTTGGAGAAATCACTTTATGAGGTCAGGACAGAACTCAGAGTCGTCAGGACTCAGAACTCAAAGACAACAACGGAACACCAAACTCAGTCACAAGTAATACTGATTAAACAATATTTTGTATCCCAACACAATAAATCTTTCTCTTCTCTATATCTCCGATATAAGCCAACACAGATCCTCTGCTTCGCCATCACACCGGAATTAATGGATGCACCTCCGATCTACAAGCTTCCGCAAGACACGTTGCATCAGATCTTCTCAACCCTCCCTCTCCGTCAGGTCATTATCTCTCGTTCCGTCTGTAAACTCTTCAACCAACTATTGACCTCACCTTGCTTCATTGACCTCATTTCCACCCGATCCCCACTTCATCTCCTCGCTCTTCGTCCTCCTCACCACCATCACCACCGCCACGTGTCTTCTAGTTCTAATATCCACGTGTTTGATCCAGACCAGAACAGATGGTTCAGATTCAACCTTGATTTCCTCCCATTTCGTTCTCCTCAACCCGTCGCTTCCTCGTTAGGACTCGTTTATCTCTGGGGTGATCCGCCTAATTCGTCGGATTCGTCAGAGACGAACAAGGCGCTTGTGGTCTGTAACCCTTTGACTCGGCAATTTCGCGTTTTGCCGCAACTGGGATCAGCTTGGTCGCGTCATGGGTCTGTTTTGGTCGATTCGGCGAGTCGGGTTATGGTGTTGACTGAAATCGCCGCGCTTTATTTCTCAGGTTCGAACCAATGGCTCAAGTTCTCTTCGAATCTGACTTCAAAACCCAGAAGCCCAATTTTGGTGTCTGAATCGGTTTATGCTCTTTGTGATGTGGGTTCGCCTTGGAGAAGCCAATGGAAGCTGTTTACCTGTACAATTTCGAAGCTTAGGACATCCCAGAACTGGACTCGGCTCGAAAAGCATGAATGGGGAGACGTGTTTGACATTTTGAAACGACCCCGTTTGGTTCGGGGAACGGGGAATCGCATCTTGATGGTTGGTGGGTTGAAGTCTTCGTTTTCATTGAACGCAACTTGTTTGACGATTATGATATTGAGGTTGGATTTGGATAGTTTGGAGTGGGACGAGGCGGGTCGGATGCCCATTGAAATGTTTAAGTGCTTTCAAGAATCGAGCAAGTTCAAAGTTTTTGGTGGTGGTGATAGGGTTTGCTTCTCTGCCAAGAGGGTTGGGGGATTAGTGATGTGGAATCATTGCTCTGGCAAAGGGGAATGGCTGTGGATTGATGGTGTGCCAGGGAGTGGCGACGGCCTTGCAAGGGGATTCATTTTCGAGGCCAGGCTTACCTCTTGCCTTGATGAGGGCAATGTGCTGAGCTGTTGATGCCATTTTGAGGTTGGTATCCTCGAGAAGCCTATTGCTGTTGTATTTTTAATATTGAAGTTTGAAACTTGTTTATCTTGTTTATTCTATGTCTATGATATGATAATCAATAGAATTTCATATCTAAGATTCAGCGAATGTTTGGGAGTAACACATTATGATTCATTTACTTTCAAAAGACATTGCTCTTTTAAAAAATTGTTCTTTGTTTCATGTTCATGCTAGAGTATGTCAGAAGAAAAGAGAGCATGGGTGTCAGAAGAATTTCAATTTAGTTATTTGTGTTGCATTCTTACTTTGATGTCCATATATGGAAATGGAAGCTTTATGAGCTTATTTTCTTGCTTTGCTTCATCTGTACATAGTGTGAAAACGGTAAATGTGCTTTTCTTGAACATTTTCTGATGCAATGAGAAGCACACTGACAATCACATGAAAATTTGGCATGGCACCCTTTTAAGTTTTTGTCATCATTTCGAAGATTTTGTCTTTGTCATTCCCCATCAGCATAATTAAACAATTTTGGCTTCTACTGGTTGATATTCCGTTCACTTATAAACAGTCATGTTTCATGATGGGATGGGAATGAGAACGGGAATGAGATGATAATATTTCAATAGTAATGTAAGTCAATATTTCAGCTCAATGGAAATAATAATTTAAGTTGTGGCATTAAATTAAGGGTAACTTTTTAAAAAAAAACGTATGCTCAAAATAAGCAAAATTTGAAAATAAATCTGTGTATTATATACAAGGAAAAATGAAAAAATAATAATGAATAATACAAATAATTGAAGAAAATGTTTCATTTTAATGTATTATTGTAGGGTGTGAGTGGAATGAGTTTTAATGCTAACGGTGGAATAGTTTACATTTCATTAACAGTCAATCTAAACACGAGAATAACATAATTATTTTCCTTTTTAATTACTATTTCTATATTGTCAACTACACGAGGCAAACATAAAGTTACAGTTTAACAACATTGAGAAGCCTTGATATGATATTAGGTTTTTAATCCTTGAATATGTGTTCAAATGAGTTTCATTTTTAAATGTATGTTTAGTTTTGAATGCAAATTAACTAGGGGTTTAAAAATGAAAATTGCTCTTTATTTATTTATAATGAAAAGGAAATCCAATATCTTTACAAGGGCGTAAAAAAAATTAATTATTATTAAAAAATAATTTGTGTTGGGTCGGGTCGGGTTAGTTCATGTTCTTATTCTTGATTGTAGTTCGAATTGCCACCCATATGCTTCATGTTGGCAATTATTTCAACTAACTCACTTGCTATTGTTCTACACTAGTTTCATTCAGTCGTAATGATTTCTAATAATGGCCTTATCACTAGTCTCTCCTTTAGAATTGAGGTGCTTGCTTGCTTACTTGTACGGTTACTAAATAGATCCTTTAAGTTTTATTGTGAATCCATGACTTTGTTAGTTAAGAGTGAAGTTCAAGAAGTCATTAATGCTATATTTGGTTGGATAGAATAGAATAAAATCAGAATTGATTCTTTTTCATTTTTGTGCAATTATTTCAACTAACTCACTTGCTATCGTTCTACACTAGTTTCATTCGGTCGTAATGATTTCTAATAATGGCCTTATCACTAGTCTCTCCTTTAGAATTGAGGTGCTTGCTTGCTTACTTGTACGTTTACTAAATAGATCCTTCAAGTTTTATTGTGAATCCATGACTTTGTTAGTTAAGAGTGAAGTTCAAGAAGTCATTAATGCTATATTTGGTTGGATAGAATAGAATAAATTCAGAATTGATTCTTTTTCATTTTTGTGCAATTATTTCAACTAACTCACTTGCTATCGTTCTACACTAGTTTCATTCAGTCGTAATGATTTCTAATAATAGCCTTATCACTAGTCTCTCCTTTAGAATTGAGGTGCTTGCTTGCTTACTTGTACGGTTACTAAATAGATCCTTCAAGTTTTATTGTGAATCCATGACTTTGTTATTTAAGAGTGAAGTTCAAGAAGTCATTAATGCTATATTTGGTTGGATAGAATAGAATGAAATTAGAATTGATTCTTTCCATTTTTGTGTTTGGTTGGGCTGAAAAATAGGAATAAAATGGAATCGATTCTTAAAGGAGAGGGAATTAGAATCCTTTCTCCCCTTTAAGGAATCATGATTTCATTCTCATATCAATTTTTTTATTTTCAATTTTATCTTAACTCCAAATATAACCTTAAACCCAAATCCCTAAATCTTAAATCTTAAATCCCTAAATCCTAAATCCCAAATCCCAAACTCAAAACCCTAAATCTCAAAATCCTAAATCCTAAATCCTATTTAGAAAAATAATAATTTTAACCTCAAACCTTAATCCACAAATATAACCCTAAATCCTAAAACCCTAAACCATATTTACAAAAATAATAATTTTAATCATAAATCTTAACCTACAAATATAACCCTAAACTATAAACTCTAAACTCTAAACTCTAAATCCAAAATCATAAACCCTAAACCCCAAATCTCAAATCCTAAAACCATAAACCATAAACCCCAAATCCTAAATCTTAAAACCTTAAACCTTATTTAGAAAAATAATAATTTTAACCCTAAACCTTAACCCACAAATATAACCCTAAACCTTAAATACCAAATCCTAAAATCCTAAACCCTATTTTAAAAAATAATAATTTTAACCCTAAATCTTAACCCACAAATATAATCCCAAATCCTAAAATCCTAAATCCTATTGAGAAAAATAATAATTTTAACTTTAAACCTTAATCCACAAATATAACCCTAAACCCCAAATACCTAAACCCTAAATCCTTGAATCCTAAATCCCAAACCTCAAAACCCTAAAACTTATTTTTAAAAAAATAATTTTAATAATATATTTTATTTTTAAGTCATAATTATTTAGAAAAATAATAATTTCAATAATATATTTTGTCTAACAAAAAAATAGTAATTAAATGATATTATTTAAACTTTACTGAATATAGGGGTATTAAAGTAATATATAATATTTTTCATTCCATTCCAATTGTAAACCAAATATTATAATATTGAATTTTTCTTTGATTTTAGTGGTCAAACCAAACAAAACTGTTTCCTTTTCCATTCTCATTCTCCTTCTCATACTCGTTCTTATTCCATTCTGTGAACCAAACGCTACCTAAGTTCATATTTGGTTGATGATAATATGAATGATTTAGGATATTTATGTGGTTTGACTATTAATTTAAAATGAATTGTAAAGCATTTCAACTCTTATACCCCCAAAATACTTGGAATGTTTTATTTTTTTCGCACATTTATATAATTATTTATTTATTTTTTATCATTTTATCTCATTTAAAAATAAAAAAAGTCCATTTTTAATTTTGCTTAATTTATAATTTTATAAATTCAACTTTAATATTTAGTATTATTTTGATTACATTTTTCAAACAACACATAGTAATAATAATATTATTGCCATTGAATTCAATTCTTATTACTATTTTTATTTCAATTACGTTTTCATTTTACGAACCAAACACAATGTAAGTATTAGTTGCTTGATAATTTTTTGGCTATGTAATAACATCTTTTATGTAATCATATGGCTATTGATGAACAATTATTTGATATTTCAAATTGTGTGACTCATGATACTTATCTTGCTTACTTTTACAATTTCATCAAAGGAAGGATATGTTTATGGGTGGCTTTTTTGTGATTTAGTTCTATTATTTTACTCAATTAATACTTTAGTCTATAACTATTAGTGTAGTTGCATTTAGTCTAATATTTTTAAGTTTGGGGTATTGAAACGTCATATTTGTTTTTTTAAAATGAATATGTGCATGTCACGTGTTATTTTTTAAGGGTATTTTTTGGATTATTATTTTATCAGTGCAAGTGCATGTGATATATACATGTTCATTTAATGAAAAAATATGATATTTTTTAGAAAATTATTCTTCAATTAACCAAACATAAAATTATTGATTTAAATGGACATATCATAATAGGTATAGGACTAAAATGTCCAATTGATAAAATCAGAGGACTAAATCAACCCATAATCTTTTGTGGGAAGTGCTTTTTGTTGCTACTTTAGACATAACAGTAACTGAAGGCTGAAAATGTAGCAAATGAAACACTAAACAAATTATTTGTTGTAAAAGAAAAATTGTTGTTGCTGGTCACAAATTAAGAAGCCATACATTTTCCTTTTTTTTTTGGCTTCATCCACTTTATGCCAATTTTTCTTATTAAGTTGTTTGTATCATTGTATGTAATGTTTAGTTATCTTTACTTTTGTTAAAAAAAATGATTTTTTAGCAACTTGTTCTCACTTGATGCTAAACCATGACTACCCCTAACTTTTGCTTGAACTTTAGTTGCATCAATAGAGTGATATTTTCTTATTGCTTTTTGGTGATATGTCATGATTTGTTGAAAAACATAAGAATGATAGCTCGATCCAAAAACGATTATTTGTGTAGCAATAAAGATTCATATTTCATTAAAAAAAGTGTCAATTTTGATAGAAACACTATTATATATTACAAATTGTAATGTAGTACTTTTGAAGAATTTGAACAAAGGAACATTCCTACTTGAAGGAGGAGTGGCTAATAGTCTATCAATTGCCTAACTCGTTTGGTGCAACTCTTGCACATTGAAGAAATTTTGCTTAGGCATTTAGGAGCTCTAAATTACTTGGCATGTAGTTTATACAATTGTAATACTATTACTATTGATGGCACTTTGTGACATTATAGGTTAGGAAATCCACATTTAGCAATAATACAAAAGGTGTCGCCTGATAATCAAATGCATGTAAAACATAAATATATTCTTGAAGTTAATGGCTCATGGAAAGTCTAGACTTCCTTTTAATCGTGTACATGAGAGGTCTAAATGTACATTTGGCATTATTCATGTTGACACTTGGGGTTTATCCCTGTAAATGATGATAATGGAATTCATTATTTTGTACTCTATGTGGATGATTATATTCATTATCAGTGAATTTATTTTATGCATAATAAAGGTCAAGTTGTTAGTATATTCAGGCATTTTGAGGCTTACATAGAAAAGTAGTTTGATACTAAAATTAAACATCTTTAAAGTGATGATGGCTTAGAGTTTAAAACTCTTGAAACTCATCCTTTTCAAAGAGGATATCAGAGAAGAATAACATGTCATTATAATCTATCATAGAATGGAGTTGTTGAAAGGAAATATAGGTATGTAGCGGAGACATGCCTCTCATTAATGGTGAGAACGGGCTTGCCACTCATGTTTTGGTATTATGGGTTTCAGATTGCTTGTTACTTAATAAATAGTTTACCCTCTTATGTACGAAACAACTCTACCCTTTATGAGCTTTTATTCAAGTCAAAAACTAACTACGAGCATTTTAGAGTATTTGGGTGTTTATGTTACCTATATACAAGACCATATTCCTCTTTTATGTTAGACCTGAGATCAATTCTATGCATTTTCTTAGGCTACCCTTCTCATCAAAAATGATACTTGTGTATTGATCTAACAACTAAGAAACTTTATATTTTTTCCCATGTTATCTTGCATAAAGATCATTTTCCTTTTTTGAATATGGCACAATCTTTAACTGTGTCCACTGTTCAAAATCCTAAACAAACACCTCCTTAGCCTACACACTTTGAAAACCTTCCTCAATCATATGGCCAGTATAAAACAATTTTTAATATCCTTAAACTCTATGTGACTATACTAGTACCTTTTGCATTTATGTCTCCTTGTTTTATACATGTGAGTCCTTTTATAGTTCTTGTTTACTCTACTATGTGTATAGACTCTCTAAAAAGTATTTCTCATAATGAAAAGTTTTCATCAATGTCAACATTGTCATACTTCTCCCAATGTAGGCCCTTATAGGTTTACTCGTACTATTATTTATCAAGAAATACAAAAAATGTTGTTACTTTCATTTTTAACCCTGATGTCATCAACCTATCTATACCTTTGTCTATTCCAAGCTTGATACAAAATCTTATCTTACCAAACATTGACCTTAAAATCCTCTCATTAATAAACAATGTTGATAACCAACATTCAGTGCTTATTACCAATTCTCGTAATATGTAAACGAGGGAAAAATCTAGAATTTATAAACCAAAAGCACTACAAATAACCTTTTTTCTTCCTACATCTGATATTGTAATGGAAGTCTTTAAATATCCAGAATGGATTGAAGCAATGAAGAAAGAATTCTAAACTTTACTTAAGAATTCCATTTAGGAATTAGTACCAACTCCTTCTCATGTGAAGGTTATAGATAACAAGTGAATGTTTACTGTTAAACTAAAACCATATCAATCTATTGAACGCTACAAAAGCAGACTTGTTACTAAAGGGTACCATCAAACTGTTGGGATTGACCACAATGAGACCTTTAGTCTTGTGGTTAAACATACTACCATCAAAATTGTTTTCTCACTAGCTTTGTCTAGGAGTTAGAAAGTACGATAATTAGATGTAGATAATGTTTTTCTAAATTGAGAGTTAGGATAAGAGGTATATATGAGCCAACCCACAGGTTTTATGGACAACATATATCCTCATTATGTATGCAAACTCAAAAAGGCATTGGATGGGTTAAAACAAACACCTAGAGCTTGATACACAAAGCTTAGCACATGTCTTACTTCCTTTGGCTTCAAGAGTTCTTAAACTAATACATCTATGATGTTATATAATGATGGATAGTTTCAAGTTATAATGTTGATTACTGTTGATGATTTTCTATTAAGAGGAAATGATTCTAGTCTTATTCAATAACTTATCATGAAACTGCCCGATGTGTTCTCTTTGAAAGACTTGGGGGAATTCATTATTTCCTTGGGATAAAAGTCTCCAAAATTGACAATGGTTTTCACTTTAATCAACACAAATATATCACCCAACTTCTCAAAAGAACTTAGCTTTTAGACTTAAAGGCTATGTCAAAACCTATGGCTTCTGGTACAACTCCATCTAAAATTGATGGTCATCCTTTGGAAGATTCGACCTAGCATAGATCAATAGTATGAGCTTAACAATATTTAACTCTTACAAGGCCTGGAATTGCATACATTGTAAACAAGCTATGTTAATTCCTATATTGTCTCACTGATACACACTAGCAAACAGAGAAGTGATTACTCAAATATCTCAAGGGAACTCTCACTCGTGGAATTCAGTTGCTCAAGATAGATCATTTGCAAATTTTAGCCTATACACATGCTAATTAGGCTGGTTGCCTAGATGATAGAAGAAGCATAAAAGGTTGGTGGATTTTCCTTGGCTGTTCACTTGTACCTTAGAGCTTAGGAAAACATAAAGTTATGTGGAGATCCTCTACTGAATTAGAAGTGAAGTCTCTAGCTTTGGTTATTTTTGAGGTGTTATAGATTCAAAAGGTCTTACAAGAGTTACAAGTCACCTGGTTTAATTCCTATTATTGACTGTGACAATATAGGGGCTAGTTGTTTGGCAAAACATCCAATTATGCATTCTCATATGAAGCATATAGAAGTGAATTTTCACTTCTTAAAAGAGAAGCTTCTTAAAGGTGAAATCATAATTGATTATGCTACTTCACAAGAATAGTTTGTAAATGATATGATAAAGTCTATGAGTATAGTTCTATTTGAAGAAACTAGAATCAAGCTCATAGTCCTTCCTAAGGACTATGAGCTTGAGGGAAAATGTAATGTGGTAATTTTGATAGAAAAACTTTAAGGCTTGTAAGTCATAATATGTGACTAGAGTGTACCATAGTGATAATTACTTAAAAAGTATTAAATATATCATGTTTTAAAGTCATTTAATTAATAAAATGGATTTTTATTTACTTTATTTTATTATATTTTAGACAAATCTATTTGTTCAAATTAATGAGTATATTGTAGTATTTTATATGTATTTTACATGTATTTTAATATATAAATATTAAAATAAAGAAAAATACTTGAAGCAACATATCACATTTTTTGGAGCTTAAATGAATATTATTCATTTGATATTATTTAAAGTGAAGAAAAGAGATAATGAAAAATAAAGAGGTTTGAACTGATCAAAAATCTGGTTGCAATTCGATTATGTCACGACGAACACAAGTTTTTCTCACGTTCGTTCCTATAAATAAAAGCTTCCAAGTTGCGTTTTCAGCAACTCTCTCCCCCTTTTTTGTATATTTTTGTATTTTTAGCTTTTATAATTTATTTAGTTCTTTCCTCAATTTTGAGGAAGAACATGTTTATGTTTTAATAGTTTCTAATTTTCGATTCAACAAATTTTGGAGTATAATTACTATCGGAGTTTTTCCAATCTAATCAACTCTTTAAAGTTATGTGAGGATATTGTTAAGGTATTAATTATATTCCTTTTGTAATTTATATATCTATGTTCCTTCTTATCTGTCATTCTTGATTCGTTGTGATCAATTATTATATGTTTGGTTAATAATGAATATGATGCAATAATAATCTTGTTATGTTTGTAAAATATTAAATATGTAAAATATTTTCTTAAAATAAATTATTTTTATTTATATTTAAAATTTTTATAAAAAATATTATTTGAAAGAGTACATTAAGCTTAATAACAAACTTTACATGATAGTTGAAATTAAGATTTAATTTAGAGTTATTTTATTTTATTTTAGATTTAATTATTTGAATATTTAGAACGAAACTTTATTTCAAAGGTTTTTTTAGAAAAAAATATTATTTGAAAATGTATTGACAACATAGTTTATTAAATTCCTAAAAATGATTTTTTAGATAGTTAAATTCGTAAGTTTAATTTGACGACTTTGAATAAAATCTAATTAACTAACTTCGCCTAAATCTGTGATTAGCTGGTTTGTTATTTTCTTAGAATTAAAGCTGAAATTTAATACTTAATTAATTCGCCTAAGGATATTAGTTAATTTATATTAAACAAAAGAATTTTTGCCTTACCTAAGGACACTTTCATACCAAAAATAAAAAATCAATAAATATCAATTTTTATCTTTAATAATCTAAATAATATGAGAAATCATAATTACTGAATTATTATATCTATTATTCTTCACTGTTTATTAATGTATTAAATTACATGAGCATTTGTCGAAGTCATGTCTATCTTAGTCTTTATGCAACAAATTAGTTTTAAAAACTAAATCATTGTAACAAAATGTTTAGGTTTAATTTTGTTTTTAAAATTTAAATAATATTTAAAAGTCACGTAATATTACTTCCTTGAATTGATCTTGGGAGTATATTTATCATTTCTATAAATAATTCGTACACTTATAAGAATTAATAAAATTTAAAATAGATAACTATTTACGAAATCAATATTATTCTTGATTTTGTTCATCACATTATCCATTCATACTCATGTCCAATTAGTTGAGTTGTGTGTGTATATGCATTTCACTATCCATGTGTTGTTAGATTGGCATATGAGACATGTGAGCTATACACCTTTAGAGTGTATAAATATCATCATTATATGTAGCATGATGACTATCAAGGATTGGCATTATTAAGCAAAGTCATCTCTCTTTTGTTTCATTCTTCTAGCACATTTTTCAAGCTTACATAGAGTTTTTCCCAAATATATTACAACGATGTGATAGTTTTCATTAAATATAATTATGTAGATTTAACTATACTTATCAATAATATTGTACTATATTATTCTGATTTATATTAAATTTGATATATATAGATTTTTACTTTTGATATAAATCTTTGAACAACTTAAGACGGGGTTATAGGTTGACTTAATGGGACTCGAGAGAATGGTGATATAAACCTGTGAATTGTCAAAAGGTTATGTCACTTCTCAAGATGATGTATCAATTTGGATAGTATGATGTGATAAGATGAAAGTATCAATTTTTTATCATTTGGTAATTTTTTGTTACGTGATATAATGATTCATAAATGAGATGAATAAAAGCCTTCTAGTTAAAAGAGTTTGAAAAAATAGGTCACCATTTTGAAAAGTATACCGACTGCTATATGTGGATTGTATGTTGATAATCAACTATGATGAGTTACAAATTAACAACTTGAAGATTCAACATAGCTTGGTGTTTGAAACGAAAGACCTTATGGTAGCTATACTTATGGTGAAATTGTAATTGTGCAGTTGAACATGATTTGGAACCAAGTTGGTTAGTTCTCCCACTGCTTAACATTTTAATGACATGCTTATTAAACTATTAAGTACCATAACTCTATAATTTTTATATAGTTTTACATTTGATTATGAAGTCAGACCATATTATATAGAATATAAATAATATAACTATGTAGAAATTGTTCTACTAGGGGTGCGTTTAAATCGTATTGGATACTTAACCTAACATGTCTAAAATTTTAATTTTAAAATTTTTGTGCTTTATTTTTTCTTTCATCTCAAATTAAAAATAATATTTTTATTTTAAAAATGTAATAAAAATATAAAAATAAATAAATAAAATTTTAATTTAAATAAAATTTTATAAGAAAATTATTTTAATGTGTAAGAAAAGTACATAAAATAAATTACATATTATTTTAAATATAAATTATTTTATTAAAATATTTATCATCAATTTTATTCAATAAATAATCATCATCAAACACTACTTATTATAATATAATTTAATACAATTCAAATCAATATGATAATACATAATGTATTCGATACGACGTAACAAACATGATATTACTAGTATGTTGAAAACTCTTCTACAAGATCAATTCATGGCATTTGGAACTTGGTGATATAAGTTTAAATATGCATCCCTAATTAGATACATGTTTAGCTTTGATAGTAGATTTTGCTATAAATTTTGGAACTTGTCTCAAAATTGGTAGTTAGACTTAGATTGATTTGAGTAAGAGTAAGCACATAAATGTATTTTCACTAGTGATTATTTTTCTTAATCCAGAATCTTATTTTACTTAAGCAGAAGACATCCTTGTTTAAGCAAAGTGCTTCCATAGCTTGAGTGAGAATGAATTACACAAGCGGAGGGCGGAGGCATAGCGCTTACATGAATTTTTACAACGTAATTTGAGTAGCATATTCCAAATGTTAACAAGGCATAATTTTGCATCCACGTCACTTATATCGTAATACATGATAAAATTATTTTGAAAAATATAAGAATAATTCATTTTTCTAAAATCTAAATAATTTTGTCACGTGAATAACATAATTATTAAGGATGCAAAAGTGAGTACAAATTTATGTTTTATAACTTTTCTCTCGCGTTAATAGTATCATTGTTAGGCAAGGAAAAAGTTAGGAATTTTTTGTGGGAGATTGAAGTCTAAGTTTTTTATAACACACATGAATAAAAATTAAGTACAATTATAAAAAACTTCATAAACATCATAATTTATTAATAGTAATAATAACAATAGCATAAATTAAACTAACTAAAAAGTTTTTAAATTTTACCTGAAAATGATGTAACATTTGTGAGTATATTGACATTTGATAGTAAAAAAACACTATCTATGTGAAGTTTTACAATGCCCTCAAATCTTAGAATTTATCTATAACCCAAATTTGAATCAATATTTTTAACAAAGTCGCTTTCAATATAAATAATCATACAAATTGTTAAAAATTCTCCTTCTATTTTGTTTCATATAGATGTTTATATAAGTTTAATAGTTAAAAATACATGTTCTATAGTTGTAATAAATACAAGAAGAGTCAATAATAAACATATTAATCTATCAATTATGAAATATATTTTTGACCTTTCATCTTTAACTAATTCCTACAACAACATTGAAAAAGATAAAATTTCTTGAAATTTTGAATCTTTGACTTCATTAATCTCATAATACATTATTTTCCTTCTCAAGTCTTCAAGTTCTTTATAAGTGAAGTCTTCAAAATAAAATTTCTTAATAAGATTACAAAAGAGCTAATGGTGAGAAGCTCCATTGAATTATTTGAAAACCTATCACTTATCTCCATTAATTGAAAATCAATTATAACCTTAAATATGTCAACTCGATAATGATGTTTCACTACGAGATGATATTTTTCAAGAATGAACGATGTGTTTCATCGTTGGTCTCTTAAGAGAACATGAACGTGCAAGTATACACGGTCACAAGTAATAAGTGATAAGTGATAAGTAAAATATCGTTCCCACGAAGATTTATTTCTAATATTTGTTAAGTACTAAAATTGTTTCAACCTAATTTTATCCAAACGATCGATCGTTGGATAGAGTTTAACTAAACTAATTTTAAATAACAATATATGAAATTAACACTTGAAGAAAACTTTAGGATTGCAATTTCACCAAATTAATCCACTTGAATCATATTATTTTCTCTTGGTTTATATTTTCACATTTAATTTGTCAACCAAGAACTATTAATTTATCCATATGTCTCTTCCGATAACTAATAGACACATCTTGCTAAAATAATTCACTATAATCCTATGAGAATTAAATTTACCAAAGATTTATTAAGCTCAAAGTTCTTAATAGCTACACATACAATAAAGGTATATTCCTATCCCATATAAATATATGTTATTCTATCCACGAGCAAAACATGAAAATTCCTTTTCCAAGTTCATTAGGGTTCATAGATCAATTGATTAATCTTCCAATAATCAAAAACATTAAGTATAAATAAAATAAACAAATTAAAAACATCTCACAAACCATTCAAAAATAATTAATTCAAGTTTTATACTTTAAGCTACATTGCAACCCTAAAACAAATAATTTAGTTCATAGCAAAAATTGATATTACAATACGAAAATGTTTAGACATTTCAGAGAAATAAAATCAAGAAAAAAAAAGATTAGAAGAAACTCTTTCACGATTACTTGATGAAAAAATAATATTCCTTCCTTTTTCTTCTTCTTTATTGTCTTCTTTCTCTATATTTTACCTAACAAAACAACAACACAAGTTAAAAAATTACTTATGCGTGTTCTAATGCAAAGAAAAAACCAAAACACTTCTTTTTTCTTCTCCAAGTTCTCCAAAATATACATCACAAAATATTCCAAACACACGTGCAAAAAGTGGGATCCAAAGTGGTTTGTATTGCCAATAAAGGTTTGTTCATATCAAATTATGATAATTCGTCTTTTGAGAAAAATGATAATGTTCACTTGACAAGAGGGAATGGTAAGGTCAGGTCTACAAACGGCTACAAGAGAAAAAGAATACAAAAAGAAGACTAGAAATCGCCAAAGAAAGAGTGAGATAGAAATAAAATCAGTTTGGCTCAAGCTAGGGTTGTATACACAAGGAAATACATGTTTCATTTTTTTAGAAAATATATTAACTAATATACTACTTGATAAGTGGAGAAAACTGAGCAGGGCAAGCAACAGTGGTAGAGGTAGGTGGTAATGGCAACAACAGCTTGGCATGGTGAGAGAAATAGGAAAAATTGAGAGACAAATAGAAAAGGAGAAGAGGGATTGGGATTGGGATTGGGATTGGGCCAAATGGGTTTGGGTTAGGGCTTTAAATTGAATAAGGGTAAAATTGTAATTATTTATTTATTTATTTTAAAAATGAAAAATCTAGTTAAATAAATCAATAGGAGGAAAAAAAGAAAAGAAAAGGAAATAACACCCGATCATAAAAACAACAACCTCTTATAACTATATCATACATTTCACAATTAAAAAAAGTTCAACACATTATTTCATATTGAATTACGTTCAAATTAAACTATGAGTATTTAGACTCATTCAATATTGAATGTCGTCTAATTGAATCCTTTTAATATTATTAAGATACTATTTTTATTGTTATGAATTTTAATAATATTTCTTTTGTAATTTCTAGTATTTATGTAGTAATCATGCTATTACCAATTTTATATCGACATATCTTTAAATTTTATTTAAACTATTGATTAAAATACGTTAGATACTTATTTCTCATTCAATATTATTAGAATATTATTTTTATTATTATAAATTTTATAAATATTAATTTTTTTAAATAATTTCTGGTTTTTATGTAGTAGTTATGCTTTACCAATTTTATACTGATATATCTTTAAATTTTATTTAAACCATTAATTAAAATACCTTAGACACTTATTTATTAGGTAAAATGAAACTTGTTGTGTTTGGTTTTACTTTACTATCCAAGCATAAACCCGATTCATTATCTCCATTCAAGTTATGAATTGCATCATTAATTAATGCTTTTGTCATGTGCTAAAAATAATTTTCATAATTCTTTGAGTAATATAGAGATGTAAAAATTGATGTTTTTATTACTATTTAAATTATTGTTTTTATAATTTTTTTAGTCATATAAATTTGAAAAATTCTTATATAATTTTAATAATATAAAGATAATTTTGAAACTGTTTAGAGAGAATTCAAGTATTCAAGATTCTAGTGATTTGTAGTGAGAAGTAGAAATTTATATAATTAAATGAGATCCTGTATTCTCCTCATTTAAGAGATATATATAAGTATGACATCTCACGTACGTGCAGGCTACATATAAGCTACTTAGATATAAGATTATATGTGAGCTAAATAGAAAGCAGATCTCTATAAACGTTACATCGTTAGGTCATTACACACATATAATCGTAGGTTGTTATATTTAGGCCACTTTCTAGATTCCTAAGCAAATTTACCAAGTCGCTCACAAGGAAAGAGAACTATGGTCACATCAGGATCTCACGACTTCAATAGATTTTGACATCTAAGACTTTGTGACTGGATAATGAAGCCCTTGGGTCAACCGGACTGTAAGCTTTACGAACCTCATCGGGCCCAGGCAATCTCGAAGCCATCATCATAACTTCGCTATCCCCTAGTGAGGTACCTACATTCATTAGGTTGCATACCTATTACATATTTAATACCAAACATTAACTTCCATATTCTCTTGATTTTGTGAAATCAAGGGAATAACATCTGGTCGTCTATTTTATATTAGATAACTCACATCAACTGATCCAACGTACACAAATATAGAATGGCCACTCAGATGGTACATCTTCTAGGGGCGAGGTTGTTTAATTACAAATTACTTTTAATTAATTTTATTCTGGTTGAGACCTTTCAACTTCTTGCTCTCTCTTTATAAATAGTGGAGAAATTTACTTTTTACACCATCTGTTTTAACTTAATAAATTTACCTTCAAAGAATTTCAGCTCGTTAGTTACTCAGACGTTGTTTCTTCTCCAATCAGATCATTTTAAAAATTACTTAGTAGGTATTTTAGCTTGTTCACATAATGATGTTTATTGGGAATCAGGTTGTTGTTATTTCGGTACTTCTCGATTCGCATAATCTTCTCATTGTTTAGGTAATTCCTTTTATCTTTTATCTCATTTTTTGTCTTATAAGGGAAAAGAAGTGAATAGGTCTTCGAAAGGCGACCCATCCAAAAATGTATCTCTTAGGTCAGGTCGTGTGCCATCTGGGTCGTTACAAACCAAATGACTTGAGATGATAAGGAGTAGTGACAACAAGCTTATCTCGAGAACCATTAAGGAAGGCATTCTCACTCTTCCTACCTCCTCGAGAACTAAGGTGATGTCTGTCTCATCTTCACAGGGTCCATTTATCAGGATTCTCATGTCGGCATCTACAAAAATATCTCGTTCTAAAAGGAAAAGGGAAAATAAGGGTGAGCCAACCCATAGGACAAAAGACAAACATCAAATAGAAAAGATGTCCATCGTCCTAACGATAAAGGATTTGGAGGAGATAAGGCAAACATATGATCTCCCCGATCGCATTTGTATAATACTAGTACCTCCCCACTTATGTGATGCTAATGATCCTCCACCGTGGTGGTGGGTAATTCATCTAGCGCCCTTTAAGATAGGTCTTTGTTGTCCCTTTCCTAAGTTAGTAGCTCTTTCTTTGAGTACCTTTGACATAAGTTTTGCATAAATAAACCCAAACGAATGGAAAACCCTTTTAACTCTTTCAGTAGTCGTTGGGGAACATGGAATAGACCTCTCTAGTAATGAGTTAAGGTGTTTATATTGTTTAAAGAAGAATGGCTTAGGCAAAGGGAGGGCGTATATATCTTGTGTCATTGGCCACAGGTTGCATCTCAAACTTCCTGATAGCAGCTTTGGTTGGAAAGCCAAGTATTTTTACATCACCGGGGACATTTGGGGTGATGAAGTGGATTTTCCTATTCGATATACTTGGAACCATCACTTTAACACTTCGTAACCTCGGGCCAGGGAGCTCATGAGTAAATTGGATATTGGTGGTAAAGAACAAATAAGACGAATTGAATTACAGCACATTTTGTGTGAAAATTATCACGACATCCTAATAGTGGCTCGTTTGAAGAAGTTCGGGGTATGAAGAGATTATTCAAATGAATACCAAGGTCATTCTCTGTTTATGAGGTAAATTTTCAGCTCACACATGATAAAGTTACTAATTTTATTTCTTTTGCAGGTATGGATTACTCGCATATTGACCTAGAAGACCTGATTGACACTACAAGCGTTCAGGATCTGGCTCCCTTATACCCTCACTTAGAAACTATGTCCCATTTGCCAACTCGGTACGAAGATCTCTTCATAGGCATGAGGCTTTTGATGAGCAGAATCGGGATTGTGAAAAACTTTGATGAGCGAAAACTGGCATCGCCGATCCTGCCAATACTTTGGTTTTATATTTATAAAACTCTCGCAAGTGCACGAATCATTTCGTAGAAAATGATAAGTATACTCCCAAGGTCGATCTAATGAAGGAATGTATGTGGTTTTTAATTTATTATTCAAACTTTTAAAAACGAAATTAAATCCTAAACATCCTTTCACGATAATTTGGGGTTTTTGTGTTTTTAATCTAATTATAGAAAATTAAACATAGATTCAATAAACATTCATGCAAATTTTATCTTTTATAAATAGTGGAGTATTTGTGGATATAATAACTAAGTTAATTACGTCTGCGTATTATTTAGGTTATTAAAGATATGAATCGATATTTATTGATTCTCCCTTTTTTGTATGAATACCACCTTTGGTGGGTTAGATATTCTTTTGTTAACTAAACAAATCAATTAACACCTACAAGCGGGTTGATAACTAATTTGGTTAATTAAATTAATTCCTTTTTCTAAGAGATTGAAAATGAACCATTTAAATGCCACCTTTTGGTGGGGTTGCAGCTTTAAACTTTATTCCAAGGTGTCCAAACTAAACCTAAGAATTTAGTTATCCGAGTACTAACTTTCAAGTTTTAAAACTAATACCGAAAACATGTTGTCAATACATTTTCGTATAATAATTCTTATAAAACTTTTGAAATAGAGCATTTCACTCTAACTACCTATGCGATTGTACCAACAAATAAAAGAAAGCACTACTCTAAATCGACCGATAACTAAACCTTAAAATCTAATTTTCAGATTTAAGTTTGTAATGAAAAATAATATATTTCTCTCTAACATCCTTAATATAAAATCTTGAATAAAAATAAAATCAATTCATTTTAGAAATTTTCACCTATTTAATATTTTGCAAGCATAACGACGTTATTATTACATCATGTTTACAAATAGCTAGCACAGTTAAATTTAATCATAGACAAATTAAATATAACATGTAAGAATAAAGCATAAAAAATAACTACAAAGAAAATAAAATCCTTACAAGATTGATGCCATTCCCTCTGCTACAAAACTTCCAAACGGAATTTGCACTCCCATTTATTGAATCAAAAAGCTAATGAATTACAAAAACATAACTAGTTCTTCCCAAAGAGGGAAGAACTCTAAAACTAAGAGAAACTAGCTAAAACATAAGAAAAACTTGCTAAAACATAAGAAAAACTAAAAACTAAGAAATGGAGAGAAAGAAAGAATAGAGAAGTGTGTTTTTAGGTGTGTTTTGAAGTGAAGGGAAGGGGGGTATTATAGGTGAGGATGGAGAGAAAAAATGAGTAAAAAAATATTAAAAAAAATGTTAAAAAAATGCAAAAATGCGTAATGGATGTGGTGAGGTCATTGATGACGTGAGCATGACGTCATGGGGTGGCTGCACGTGAAAAACGAATAGGCCGTCACAAGACGCGGTGGTACAGCTGCGCATTGCGGCGCGATGAACGATAGCTCGCGTGCGCAGGCGCGATGAACAAGATGGCCTGCCGCAGCCTTTGCGCGGATGAACAAGCCGTCACAAGGCAGCCTGCGCACGGATGAACAGACCACGCGCGCGACTCGGCGTGAGCTGACTGGACGTGACGGGTCAAGCCCGGGCGCGATTTTCTCCTTTTTGACATTTTTGACCTTTTCGACCCATTTTGTCCAATTTTTCCATATTTGTTGACCTTTTCCCACTTATTTATTAATATATTTGTGATGTATTGCTTCAAGTATTTCTATTTGTGTCTTTAAATTGTGTTTTTAAGCCAAAATACCTGAAAAACAATAAAAATACATGTGATTCCGAAAAAGACAAATTTATATAAATATATGATAAAACATATAAATATATATATTTTTAATCAATTAATGTACATAAAATCATAGTTATTTTAGTGCTTTTTGAGCACTCATCAGCTTTTAAGAAAAGGAAGGTCAGGGAAGAGTATACCCTTGGGATGGAGGCCATGAAAATGGATGACTTCGAATTTGAAGAGGTCGTCCTGAAAGATGCAGTGATCTTCGATACCTCAGTCACTTATTTCAGCGAGGGGATTTTCGGGTGAACATACCTTAAAAGATATATGTTTTAGCATTTTGGTGCAGATGTTGAGAAGTCGTGAGTTAGGGCAGTGCGAATAAGCGAAGGAGGAATTAATAGGGAGCTAATAGCATATCGCCTGTTTGAGGTAAATGGTTTGCTATTATTGCCCAGTAAATTATATTATTATTATTATTATTATTATTATTATTATTATTATTATTATTATTTTAAACCATCTTATGTGTAGGTGGTGTGCCTGGCGAGGAAGGGCGAGTTATTCATTAGGGGCTATAAGCGCGAGGTTCAGGCCAACTGCTTACAAATTGCCAAGTATGAGAAGACGACGAAAGACAATGATATCTTGATGCCCAAGAAAGACGCAAAGATTTTGAACCTTGAAAACGAGCTTATTGACATGGTGGAGAAGTTACAGAAAGTTGATACCTATAGTTTGAGATGGGGGAAATGGCCAAGCATTTTGAGTAGATCATTAAAGAGGCTGAGGAGAAGAAATGCAATATTCAAGACCAGTTGAGGGACATGTCGAGTCAGGTGAGCTCGTTATCTATGATGGTATACTTTGAAGGTGGAGTGCACCAAAGCTTATCGTAATGGTGTTAGCTTCATGGTGGGCAATCTAAGGACGTAAGCAGAAAAGTTATATTTGATAGTGCCTTACCTGGCTTTGATGCAAGCTTTTCAAAGTAGTAGATCCAAGGCTCCAGGGACCGCTACCCCCAAACTTCACCTTGTAATACAGAGGTCGCTCCCAACTATCCATTTGAGGGTGTGGTAGAAGAAGCCACCCCCTAAGGGATTTTAGTATTTTGTAAAGACAAGTGTAACAAATATTTTGGGAATATTAAATTAACTTCATTAAATATGGTTGTTTACTTCTATATATATTCTATATGATTGTACTTGTTTTCATTTATCATTCATATAATACGCACAACTTTGAGCATTTGAGGTCGCACTTATATAGTTTAATAATAACACTGAGCGACCTAATAGAATTCGTTATCTCATTGTATGCCATTTTGACATATACTGATGGATTATAGAAAGGTAAACTTGGATGACCTGTTTGAAGTGGGGTCACCGTTATCCATTAAAGCATTCCTCATTATAGGGGAGTGATCTATTGCTTGTTGTAGCAAGAAGATTAATCCTTACTCACTACACAAGTTGTGACTGACACGAGGAAACAAGCTCTCTCTCTCCCACCCATAGCGAGGAGGTTAACTAGGCCTCCACCAAAGTCATAAGGGGAGAAAAAGATGAGAAACGCTTAACACTCTCCAAGTTAGCTCTAGATGATATGCCTACTTTCCTACCAATGAGCAAATTATGCATTGGTAAATTACCTCAGCATGACGGGTTGTCCTCGTTAGGGGGAGGTATTAACCCTTTATAGAGTATATATCCTTTGAAAAAAGAGAAGGGTGGGCCTAATGGTATTAAAGGTCTTTTCAAAGATGGAATGTTTAATGCTTCTCGTGCGTAGGAGGCATTATATCACCATTTTGGAGTTCCCAAAGATCGTCTATCAATCTATTTAGCCCACAAAAGAGAAGGAACGATCTAGTGTATGATAGCAAGGTGTATGCTCGATGTAAATATCTTATTGATGTAAAAGTTATGATGATATCAATTTTATTTTTAATATGTGCGACATATCTTTAATTTTAGGCCATAGCTCTAGCGAGAGATTTAGAAAAAGAGGCTGAGATGTGTCGGGAAGCAGCCGAATTCATGGATCAAGAATTATGCGTGTTGAAGTCTCATTGTAAAGTCCTGAAACAAGAATTAGCGAATTTGCATGAATATTTGAAATTGTCACGTCTCGAACATGGGAGATATAAGGATGAGAGAGATGGATTACGCAAACTAGTTGAATATTGGAAACATAGAGCGCTAAAGAAAAAATAGTCATAAAGTTCCTACCATAAATGAATGTAATATTCATGTGTAATAATATTTGCAATAATTTGTAATACCATATCATATGATTGGTCTGGTGATCATTGGAACTCCTATTATTTTTTCTTTATCTTACATAATTTAAAGTGATTTTGAAAATGCTTATACTTATCCAGCAGTACAGTAAAAATTGTAGTCGGCGTCTCAAGTAGGGGGTCAAGGGACTCTACTTCCAAACTTGAGGCATAAGATGTATCCCGCATTTCAAGTTGAGGGGTCAAGGGACTCTACCTATAATCATGAGACTTAGGACGTGTCCTGCATCCCAAGGGAGAAGGTCGAATGATGCTTTCCAACTTGGGGGTATAAAATAAGGTTCTCGAGGCATGTGATGTGTAAAAGTGAATGCCTGCTCCATACATGTAGTTCTTCAGGTATATTTTGCATCTCAAGTGGGGGGGTCAGGGGACTCTACCTCTAATCATGAGGCATGGGATGAATCTCACATACCAAGCGAGAAGGTCATTCGACTATTTTTAACTTGGGGATTCATTAAATAAGTTATAGGAGATGTACGCTATACAAGGGTGAGCATCCTTCCTCTTGCATGTGCTCCTTTGAACGTAGTTCACATCTCAAGTGAGGGGGTCTGGAAACTCCACTTCCAATCATAAGGCATGAGATGAATCACACATCCCAAGTGAGAAGGTCGTTCGACTACTTTTAACTTGAGGGTTCATTAAATAAATTCAATAATTGATCAAAAGATATTGTACTTTTCATATATATAGGACATCAACTTTACACGTAGTAGTTTTTTAAGAGTTCTCCATTCCAACTGATGGCCTCTTTTATACCATCACATTCTATCAAATAAGAGCTCGAAGGGGTGATGTCGTATATTTGATATGGACCTTTCCACATTGAGGCAAACTTTCTTGCACTAGTTTTGAATTTGTTACCCAACGCTCTTCGCAAAATCCACTCCCTAATACCGAAACTCTTATGCTTAACAAATTTGTTAAATGTCTTTTAGAGCATTCTTTTTTGTGACTTGAGTCTTATCAAGGCTTTTTCTCATTTTTCATCAATTAATAGAAGGTCCCCCCGTCTTAAATGATCATTATCATCTGGCATGATACTAGATAAGAGGGTAGGCTCTTGTATCTCGAGTGGTATGACCACCTCAGTGCCGTAAACGATGGAGAATTGGGTTTCTCCCGTTGACATTCTAGGAGTAGTTCATGTGGCTCAAATAATTTTGGGTAGTTCATCGACCCATTTTCCTTTGGCTCCTTCCAAACATTTTTGTAGTATATTGATGAGTGTCTTGTTATATGACTTGGCTTGACCATTCACTTGTGGTTGATAAGGGGTGGAATGAGATAACTTGATACCTTTCTCATCGTAAAAAGATATTAGTTTGTGTCTAGTGAACTGTCTACCGTTATCAGCGACTAGTTCATGAGGTAATTTGTATTTGCATATGATGTTGCACCATATGAATCTTTCCACATTTGTTTCTTGGATTCAAGCTAAAGGTTCCACCTCTATCCATTTAGTGAAATAATCAGTTGCCACGATGAGGAACTTTCTTTGGCCTGGGGTGATAGGCAATGGTCCCACGATATCCAAACCCCATTTCTGAAATGGCCATGGACTAATAATAGATTTTAGGTAAACACCTGGTCGGTGTGGCACATTGGCATGCCTTTGACACCTATCACACCTTTTGACGTAAGATATTCAATCTTTAAGAATCGTAAACCAATAGTAACCTTGTCTAATAATTCTTTGTGAAATATTTCTTCCTCCAGAATGAGCTCCACATTGACCGTTATGTAAGTCGCTCAGGACCGTTTGAGCTTCGGTCGTGGGTAGGCATTTTAACTATGGGCCACCATAATTCTTTCTATATAAGACTCCATGTATGACAACTTAGTTTTTTTCTTTCGTTGTGAGTTTGCGAGCTAAGTGTTTGTCCTATGGGAGAATACGCCAAAAACTTTGATGCCATCCCCGCAACGGAGTCATCCCCGGCAACGGCGCCAAAAACTTGATGAGCGAAAACTGGCATCGCCGATCCTGCCAATACTTTGGTTTTAATATTTGTAAAACTCTCGCAAGTGCACGAATCATTTCGTAGAAAATGATAAGTATACTCCCAAGGTCGATCTAAGGAAGGAATGTATGTGGTTTTTAATTTATTATTCAAACTTTTAAAAACGAAATTAAATCCTAAACATCCTGTCACGATAGTTTGGTTTTTTTTTGTGTTCCTAATCTAATAACATAAAATAAACATATATACAGATTAATTAAATATAATCTAAAAAAATAACAATAAACATAGATACAAATTCAATAAATATTTATCTAAAAATAAATATAAATACAGATTCAATAAATATTCATGCAAATTTTATCATTTATATTAGTGGAGTATTTATGGATATAATAACTAAATTAATTATGCTTGCTCATATTATCTAGGTTATTAAAAATATAAATTGATATTTTATTGATTCTCTCTTTTTTGTATGAATACCACCTTTGGTGGGGTTAGATATTCTTTGTCAACTAAACAAATCAATTAACACCTATGGGTGGGGTTGATAACTAATTTGGTTAATTAAATTAATTCCTTTTTCTAAGAGATTGAAAATGAACCGTTTAAATGCCACCTTTGGTGGGGTTAGACAGTTTAAACTTTATTCAAGGTGTCCAAATTAAACCTAAGAATTTAGTTATCCGAGTACTAACTTTCAAGTTTTAAAACCACTATTGAAAACATGTTGTCAATACATTTTCACATAATAATTCTTATAAAAACTTTTGAAATAGAGTTTCACTCTAACTACCTAAGCGATTGTACCAACAAATAAAAGAGCACTACTCTAAATTAGACCGATAACTAAACCTTAAAATCTAATTTTCGATTTAAGTTTGTAATGAAAAATAATATATTTCTCTCTAACATCCTTAATATAAAATCTTGAATAAAAATAAAATCAATTCATTTTAGAAATTTTCACCTATTTAATATTTCGCAAGCATAACAACGTTATTATTATATCATGATTATAAATTACTAACACAGTTAAATTTAATCACAGACAAATTAAATATAACATGTAAGAATAAAGCATAAAAATAAGCAGAAGAAAATAAAATCCTTACAGAACTTCGACGCTATTCCCGTTGCTAGAAAACCTCCAAGCGGAATTTGCACTTCCATTTATTGAATCAAAAATCTAAATTATTAAAAAATATTACAAGTTCCTCTCAAAAAGAGAAGAACTCTAAACCTAAGAGAATTGAACTAAAAACTAAGAGCAAAACTAAGAAAAGCTTAGAAACTAAGAAAGAAACTAAGAAAAACTCAAAAACTAAGAAATGAGAGAAAGAAAGAAGAGAGAAGTGTGGTTTTGAGTTGTGATTTGAAGTGAATGGAAGTGGGGTATTTAGAGGTGAGGATGGAGAGAAAAACTGAGTAAAAAATGTTAAAAAAATATTAAAAAATTAAAAACGTGTAATGGACATCTTTGAGGTCATCAATGACGTCGCATGACGTCAGGCTGATGCACGTGAAAAATGGGGTGAAAACGCATTGGCGAAGCGGTCAAGGCGGTACGGAGCGGGCTGGGCTTGGCCGGGAAGGCGCGCTTGGCGGGTCAAGGTTGGCGGGCGCGCTGCGCGGCTGTCAAGGCCGGCTGGCGGCCGGGCGCCGGCGTCAATGCGGCGCGCGATTTCCGTCTTTTTGACATTTTTGACATTTTCGACCCATTTTGTCCAATTTTTCCATGTTTGTTGACCTTTTCCCACTTATCTATTAATATATTTGTGATGTATTGCTTCAAGTATTCTTCTTTGAGTCTTTACATTGCGTTTTTAAGCCAAAATACCTGAACTACAATAATAATACCCGTGATTCCGAAAAAGACAAATTTATATAAATATATGATCAAACATATAAATATATATATTTTTAATCAATTAATGTGCATAAAATCATGGTTATTTTAGTGCTTTTTGAGCACTCATCAATAGGCAATGGTCCCACGATATCCAAACCCCATTTCTGAAATGGCCATGGACTAATAATAGATTTTAGGTAAACACCTGGTCGGTGTGGCACATTGGCATGCCTTTGACACCTATCACACCTTTTGATGTAAGAGATTCAATCTTTAAGAATGGTAAACCAATAGTAACCTTGCCTGCTAATTCTTTATGAAAGATTTCTTCCTCGAGAATGAGCTCTACATTGACCGTCATGTAAGTCGCTCAGGACCGTTTGAGCTTCGGTCGTGGGTAGGCATTTTAACTATGGGCCACCATAATTCTTTCTATATAAGACTCCATTTATGACAACTTAGTTTTTTTTCTTTCGTTGTGAGTTTGCGAGCTAAGTGTTTGTCCTATGGGAGAATACCTTTGATAAGGTATTCTGTATATGGTTTTAACCAGGAAATATGAATCGTAGACATGATGTCCGATTGATTTTGATCTTTTACTTCACTTGTGCTAATACTAGGTTTTGACAAAAAAGATACCAGGATGACTCTTTTCGAATCTAAATTCACCGTAGATGCCAATGTAGCCAAGGAATCAGCATGGACACTTTCTCCTCAAGGAATTTTCTTGATCTCAAAAGTTTTGAATGCTGCTTTTATTTTCTTCACCTCTAGTACATAAATTTTCATTATTTCTTCCTTAGCTTCAAAATCATCGTTGACCTGGTTTACCACTAAGCGCGAATCACTATGGATTAATACCTTCTTAGCTCCAAGGGCTATTAATTGTTGTAATGCCAAGAGTAGGGCCTCATACTTAGTAACATTGTTAGTTGCTTGGAAAGTGATCCAAAGGAATTGTTCTATTAGACCTCCCATTGGGGTGAATATTTTGATTCCAACTCCTGTTTATCGTGAATTGCTTGCTCCATCTACATACACCTTCTATAACTCTATTTCAGGGGGAGGTATTTCCCCTACTAAGGTTGATTTCATTGCATGTACCCCGAGTACATTCCTGATTGTTCTCTTGTGTCCATTCCTTGACAAAATATGCGATGGCTTGTCCCTTGATAGTGGCCAGAGGCTTACTCAAATTAGCTCAACTCATTGGCTATTTGAGAAAGACATCTAGAAAGGTCCAGTTTACCCAAAATGTTTTTCAAAGGGTATGGGGTGAGGACCACTACCCTGTGTGTACCAAAGTAATGCCTAAGTTTACATGCCTTCATTCTTATTGTGAAGGTTGCTTTGTCTAGAGGAGGATACCATTGTTATGCCCCTATCAACGAATGACTCATGTAGTACATTGGGTGTTGGGCTCCCTCTTTATCAACCATCAATACGACACTAATAACTTTGTCCGTGAAGGACATATACATATACAAATCTTTTCATCCATAGGATTAGCCAAAAGGGCTGCTTTTCCCAAGTAATATTTAATGGACTGAAAGGCTCGTTCGCATTCACTATTCCAAATGTATTACGTGTTCTTTTTCAACAATCAAAAAAATGGTAGACATTTTTCTGTGCACTTAGAAATGAAGCAACTTAAAGCTAAGATACATTTGTTCATCTATTGGACTTCCTTAAGGTAGCAAGGGGACTTCAGGTTGATCAGGACCGAGGTTTTATTTGCATTTCCTTCTATGCCTCTGGATGTCACTAAGTAACCCAAGAATTTCCCGAGGCTACCTTAAATATACACTTTTTTGGGATGAGACGCATTCTATAATTTTGAATTTTGGCAAACACCTCTTCAAGGTCACAGATATGATCTTTAATACATTTGGTTTTAAACATTGATGAGTGCCCAAAAAGCACTAAAATTACCATGATTTTATGCACATTAATTGATTAAAAATATATATATTTATATAAATTTTTCTTTTTTGGAATCACGGGTATTTTTATTATTTTTCAGGTATTTTCGCTTAAAAACGTAACTTAAAGACTCAAAAAGGAATACTGGAAGCAATACATCACAAATATATTAATAAATAAATGAGGAAAGGTCAACAAATATGGAAAAATTGGACAAAAAGGTCAAAAAGGAGGAAAATATTCACGCCAGCCGCCCAGCCTGCGCGCGCGCCCACGCCCGTGCGTGCCCCTACGTGCAGCTGCTCCCTTCCGCGCGCGCCTGTGCACCCCACTGGTGCCTTCCGCACATGCCGTTGCCATTTCGCCCCATTTTCGCGTGTAGCCGCCCCCCATGTCATGCTGACGTCATCAATTGCACTACTTCGCGTTTCCACCATTTTTCACCCACTTTTTCTCCCCATTCTCACCTATAAATACCCCCCTTCTCTTCACTTCATACCACACCTCAAAAAAACATTCTCTTCTCTCTTTTCTTAGTTTTCTTATTTTTTCTTATTTTTTAGCTAGTTTCTCTTAGTTTTAGAGTTCTTCTCTTTTTGAGAAGAACTAGTTATGTTTTTGCAATTTATTTGCTTTTGATTCAATAAATGGGAGTGCAAATTCCGTTTGAAGGTTTTCCAGCAACGGGAATAGCATCGAAGTACTGTAAGGATTTTATTTTCTTTACAGTTATTTTTTATGCTTTATTCTTACATGTTATATTTAATTTATCTGTGATTAAATTTAACTTTGCTGGCTATTTGTAAACATTATATAATAATAACATTGTTATTCTTGCGAAATATTAAATAGGTAAAAATCTCAAAAATGAATTGATTTTATTTTTATTCAAGATTTTATATTAAGGATGTTAGAGAGAAATATATTATTTTTCATTACAAACTTAAATCTGAAAATTAGATTTTAAGTTTTAGTTATCCGGTCTGATTTAGAGTAGTGCTCTTTTATTTGTTGGTACAATCGCCCGGTAGTTAGAGTGAAGCTCTATTTCAAAAGTTTTTATAAGAATTATTATCTAAAAATGTATTGACAATATGTTTTTATAAGCTCGATTTTCTCCTTTTTGACATTTTTGACCTTTTCGACCCATTTTGTCCAATTTTTCCATATTTGTTGACCTTTCCCCATTTATTTATTAATATATTTGTGATGTATTGCTTCCAGTATTCCTTTTTGAGTCTTTAAGTGACGTTTTTAAGCGAAACTACCTGAAAAATAATAAAAATACCCGTGATTCCGAAAAGACAAATTTATATAAATATATGATAAAACATATAAATATATATATATATATTAAATCAATTAATGTGCATAAAATCATGGTAATTTTAGTGCTTTTTGAGCACTCATCACAACCCTCAACCAGCTTCTTGCTAGTCCCTTAGCAAAAGAAGCGATAAAAACTAAAAATTAAACTACCCTAAATCACTTTAGTGGATTGACACGGTTGCATTTAGCATATGCAACAAGCCTTTAAACCCCTAGGTTGCCCTAGTGGACGAGTTTGAGTCTCGTGAGGGTTTTCAGTAATGATACCCACAAACATTGAATTAAATGTAAAAATCAAAAGAAACAATAAAAACAATCAACTCAAAAACTAAAATTACAATAAAATCAAAATTTAATTTTTAAGAATAAGAGTAAACAACATATCACAAAAATGTGTCATACTTTTTAATCTCCTTTAAGAACATAATTAAAATCTCAAGCATAAGTTATTTTAATCTCTTTAAACAATCATGATTTATTATAATAATTAGTCGAAAATCATTTTCATATTTCATGTCAAAAATGTATCAATTTAATTTCACCCAATTTCAGTGTCATGAATCAGAATTCGCTTCGACTCTATTCCTCACAAGTCAATACTCTCGAAACACTGAATCCTATGGGTTCAAACACTCATACTATTTTATATGCGAAAGAGTTGATGTATAGAAATGAACTAATATATTCGCATATGTATAAAGAATAAAGGCTTAAAGTGTTATTTTAACATTGATCTCATGAAAGGAATCAAATGTATAAATTATAAAGATATCATATATAAAAATTATTTTCAAGCATAAATCAAACTTATTAAGAAAGAATTTCAAGATATATGCCTTTTACAAATGAAGAGAGTGCAATGACTTTTTAGGGAATTATTTCCTATATCTTTCTTTTGTAATTAACTTTTACTCACAACTTTATAGGCAATGTGGGTTATAGTATGTAGATTATACTATATATTATTTATCTCTATATTTTTTTCTGAAGATATTTCTCAATATATGTATTTTAGAGAGTCAACCCATGTACAGATTGTACATTTTTTTTGGATTTTGGTGAGTGGATAATTTTGTGGCTTTTTTGTTTGATCTTGGTTTAGGTTACCCCATATATTTCTTTTTTTTTTGTAGTAGTCATGCATGAACGAAATATAAGCATATACTATCAATTTCTACTCAAATCATTTAATCTAAGCAAAAATAATAATAAAAAATATATACGATACTCTATTAAGATGAGAAAAAATTCATACATTCAATGCTAATACCTATAGAGATCATCTAAAAATTTGAAGAAATAAGAAATGTGTTTGGAGTAGAAAAAATATATATTTCACTCTGAATAAAGGAAATTAGGCTCAAATTATATCTCACAAAGGTAGTCTCCACTAAAAAAAATTCATAAACACCGATTTTGGGTTTAATATAATTTCTACATCTTATCAAGAAATACTAGTTATGACAAAAATTAACTAATTATCAAAAAATAATTACAAAATATTTCATGATATGTTTTCAAAAATTAATCTAACAGTACAAAAGACTTAACTATTTACTTAAATTTGATTTAAAGAAATGATAAATTTTTGTGAAAAAGTTTTTTTTTTAATTCCAAAAATTACTAAATCACACAAAATAGAAATAAAACCAAACACACAAAAAATGAAAAAGTATATTTTTTTTATTTTTAAATTTTTTTTTTTATTTTTAAATTGTTAAAACTTTTTTTTTAATTAAGCATGGTAACTTTTCACCACCCCCAACCTAGAACTTACATTGTCCTCAATGTAACAATTGTAAATTAAAGATAAAGAGAAAAGAGAAGAAAGATTACCTATTTCTTGAGAAAGTGCAAGTAGTAATGGAAAATGCAAGTGCATCCATCATATTCATCATTAAAGTGTATACAGACAGATCGTTGTGAACTTCTAACATCTCAACAAATATTTTTAGTTTTAACAATTTAAAAATTATTCACATGTAATTAAAATGAAATAAAAAATAAAATTAAGTAAATAAAACAAATAAAAGAAAATTACCTAAAATGATGGGTTGCCTCCCATCCAGTAACTTAGTTTAACGTCTTAGCAAGACGTAACTTGGGGATTGCATTTTAAGTAAACTCAATGTCCCCTCATCATTGAGTCAATCAAACCTTCAGGTAAGACAAGGTTGTCTACCTATACTTTTTCAGTCATGCCCTATTGATTTTCAAATTTATTTTTGTACTTAAAACTAGAGGCATACTTTGAGTTTTAGATAACCCACATATAGGTACAAATCAAATAATTAAGGCATAAAAACACAATTGTACCTAGATTAAACAAAGCAACTAACTCCTTAGATTGTAATTAAAACTTTAAAATTTTGGAGATAGTTTAGAAATTTTTGTTTTTTTTTAAAGAAAAAAAAATAACATAATCAGTATTAACCAAGAGTACTCCCAGGAAAGAATGGTGGTGCAAAGGCTCCTTAAAAACCATCCTCCTAGACAGAACAACGTTCCCAGGAAAGACTAGTGGCACAAAGGCTTCCAAGAACTAGTCTCCTAGACAGAACTCCCTTAGATTTTTACTTTTCATGCTATTAAGTTAATTAAATTAAGTTAAGTAAAAATCTAAGTTAATGAAAATCTAAGTTTAAAAAAAAGGTTAATTAAGTTAAGTGAAGTAAAACAAATCTAAGTTAATTAAGTTAAGTTAAATAAAATCTAAGTTAATTAAGTTAAGTTAAAAAATAATCTAAGTTAATTCAGTTAAGTTAAAAAAAATCTAAGTTAATTAAGTTAGTGAAAAAAAACTAAGTTATTTAAGTTAAATAAAAATCAAGAAGAAAATAAAATATAAAATAAAATAAAATTGAAAAAGGTAAAAGAAAATAAAATAATTAAAAAAAAGAAAAATTAAAATTATGATTTAAAATAAATAAATAAAAAATTAAACTTAAAAAATTAAAAATTAGGTTTTTTTATTTTTTTTATTTATGATTTTTTTTATTTATGATTTTTTTTTATGATTTTTTTTATTTATTTATGATTTTTTTATGATTTTTTTTATTTTTTTATTATATTTATTATATTTTTTATTTTTTATTTTTATTTTTTATTTTTATTATTTTTATTTTTTTTTTCGAAATTTCAACGTTATTATTATATCATGTTTACAAACAGCTAGCACAATTAAATTTAATCACATACAAATTAAATATAACATGTAAGAATAAAGCATAAAAAATAACTGCAAAGAAAATAAAATCGTTACAGTACTTCGATGACATTCCCTTTGCTAGAAAACCTCCAAACGGAATTTGCACTCCCATTTATTGAATCAAAAAGCTAATAAATTACAAAAACATAACTAGTTCTTTCCAAAGAGGGAAGAACTCTAAAACTAAGAGAAACTAGCTAAAACATAAGAAAAACTAAAAAAAACTAAAAAATAAGAAATGGAGAGAAAGAAAGAAGAGAGAAGTGTGTTTTTTAGGTGTGTTTTTGAAGTGAAGGGAAGTGGGTATTTATAGATGAGGATGGAGAGAAAAAATGAGTAAAAAAATGTTAAAAAATGTAAAAACGCGTAATGGACATGGTGAGGTCATTGATGACGTCAGCATGACGTCATGGGGGTGGCTGCACGTGAAAAATGGGGCGAAAACGCGTTGGGCACGCGCAGAGGCAGCTGTGCGCGGATGAACAGTACCCGCGCGTGCATCTGTGCGCGGATGAACAGTACCCCGCGCAGCTCGGCGCGGATGAACAGCAACAAGACGCAATGGCGGCCATTGGAGGCCGCTACGGATGGGCTGATTCGGGCGCGATTTTCTCCTTTTTGATATTTTTGACATTTTTCGACCCATTTTGTCCAATTTTTCCATATTTGTTGACCTTTCCCCATTTATTTATTAATATATTTGTGATGTATTGCTTCCAGTATTCCTTTTTGAGTCTTTAAGTGACGTTCTTAAGCGAAAATACCTGAAAAACAATAAAAATACCCGTGATTCCGAAAAAGACAAATTTATATAAATATATGATAAAACATATAAATATATATATTTTTAATCAATTAATGTGCATAAAATCATGGTAATTTTAGTGCTTTTTGAGCACTCATCAGTAATGCATTCTTTATAGTGGCATTATAACAATTCTGTGCCCAATCTTGTTCCCCCTTAACCTCTCTTACCACGTCAATAGTAGGGTACTTAATCAGTTGATGCTATGTCGAAGGTATCACTTTCATTTTGTGTATCCATGGGCGGCCCAAAATTGCAATATAAGATGCGTGGGTGTTCAAAACGACAAAGCTTGTTAATATTATGATGCCTTCTACCAACATTGGTAGGCATATGGTACCTACCGACATCGTTACACTTCCATTTAAACCAACCAGTGGCATTTTACCTACCGACATCGTTACGCTTCCATTTAAACCAACCAGTGGCATTTGCTATTGAGTGATCTCTTTAGGATCTATACCCATGTCAAGCAGAGCATATAGGTATAAGAGGTTAGATGAGCTACCATTGTCGACTAATATTCGACATACCTAGTAATGAGCTATTTTCACAATTATCACTAAAGAGTCGTCCTGAGAGGGCAAGCACTCTCGGCCTTCAAAAGTGATTGGGAAAATGGGTCCCTCAATTCTTAGACTATAGACCAAATGTCCCATATCTTTATCTTCTTATGCGTACCTTTTTCCTGGAATTGCTAGTATGGTCGGCCATGGTAGGTTTGCCATGAATGGTGTGTATTATTCGCACATCCCTTGGGGGGCGAGGTGTGCTCTAACGGGTTCCCTATGGATTGGGTTAGTTGGCACTCTGATCCTATGATTAGGATTTTCTCTTTGCACCTCTTCTTGAGGACTTCTGGTTTTGTTGATAGTGTCCCTTAGGTACCCTTCTGACATGAGGTGTTTAATCTCTCATTTCAGATGGCGGCAATCTTAGGTCTAGTGCATTGTGTCTCTATGGAATGTGTAATACTTATTGGGGTTTCTAAGCGGAGCTTTCATGGCGGGTGGCCAATTAACATTGTTGAGGCATTCCATTCGATGCACTGCTTCTGCCAATGTGACACGTAGGGGTGGTCCTCGAAAGGGAGATAAGGCACAACCCCAAGTCTCCGAGTTGCCTCTCGGTCTTTGGGTAGGTTTGAAGCGGGGAAAATTGATACGTTTATCCCCGACATGCCTTTTATTCTCTTCTCTCTTAATGGGGGTGTGCCTATTTTGGTTTCTATTGACCAACCCCTTGCTCGATTTCACTTCTCTTTCCACATTGACAAATTTTTGAGTTTCTTCATAAACTGCCTCGGGGGAGCGTAGTGTAGTTTTTGTCAATTCAATAAAGAGGCCATTATCATGCTTGATCACCTTTCGAAAGGCTTTGATAGTTATGGAATCAAGGCATTGGTTAATATCCATCTTCTTCATCTTGAACCTCCGCATGTACTCTTCGATTGTCTCATCCTCCTCATAGACTATTAAGAATAAGTGGTGTGACTTTTTCTTGATTGGTTTATTGCAAGGATAATTAGTGATGAATATTTTAACTAGAACGTCAAAGCTAGCAATACTCTTAGGGGGCAACTCCATAAACCACTAGTGGGTCGAGTCTTGGAAGGTGGCTACAAATAGTTTGCATTACATTGATTCCCGCTTGTCGTCGGATAGGCTCATTGCTGCCATGGCCATCTTGAATTGAAGAACGTGTGCCACTGAATCTTTGGTTCCTTTATATGTAGGACATTTGGGAGCATTAAACTTTAGGGGAGGCAACATTAACTCGATAACATCTGAGAAAGGTGATGTAGATAACTGATTGCAAACATTTTCAATGTCACCCTATGGCTTTGAATTTTGTTGCCCTTTAAGTCTATCGTTAACTCTCATCCATATTTTATCTTCCATCTCCTTTAATTTTTTTCCAATTCATCATTCAAGTTATAAGGAAAAATTGGTTGAATAGCATATTCATAAGTGGGAGGATTCACTTGGGAGGTCCCTACAATGAAATGAGGATCTGAAACTATTTGGGGATTTTGGTCAACATCTATGTGTTGATAAGGGTCATGGACACGAGTTATACATTCCCTTCTAGAGGGTTGATGTACTATCTGGGGGCTACTAGGTATGTAGAATGAACTCCTTATGTTTGAACACACGTTTTGTTCTAATCGGGATCTTAGCTTATTATTCTTCCTTTGGAATTCTATAAAAGCTTGTTATAGTTCGATTATTTGTTTCTGAAGCCCTTTTATCATCACATCTATTTCAAATAGAGCATTGTCTGAACTGCAATATGAGGAGGTACCTAAAGGTTGTATGGCTCTTGTGGATGGGCCCACATTGTGAAGGGTCGAATCCCAGTTTTTGCTAGCTACAACAACTATTAAATCATGATCTGCAATGACCTGAAGGGCGAGGAAGGAGGCGCCCTATTATTAAGGTCAAATTCTTGAGCCAATAGGATGGGGTTTTTTTTACCCGTTCATTAATTAGGGGTGGACAACCCATTTGACGGCGTGCAAACCGAGAACACAAGTTAATTCTCTTAGTATATGATCGGGTCTCAAATGCCAACTATGGACTAGAAATATTTGAGTTCCTATAGACGGAGTCAATTGTTTGGAGAGAATTCAAAGGTTCAAGATTCTAATGATTTGTAGTGAGAAGTAGAAATTTAAATAACTGAATGAGATCTTGTATTATCTTCATTTAAGGGGTATATATAAGTATGACATCTTATGTACGTATGGGCTACATATAAGCAACTTAGATATAAGATTATATACGAGCTAAATAGAAAATAAACCGCTATAAATGTTATATCATTAGGTCATTACACATATATAATCATAAGTCGTTATATTTAGGCCGCTTTCTAGATTCTTAAGCAAATTTCTCGGATCGCTCACAAGGAAAGAGAACCATAGTCACGTTAAGATCTTGCGACTTCGCGACTGGATATCAAGGTCATCGGGTCAACCATACTATAAGCTTTATGAACCTCGTCAAACCCAGGCCATCTCGAAGCCATCATCATAACTTCGTTATCCCTTAACATGGTAACTACATTCATTAAGTCGCATGTCTATTACATATCCCACGAGGATTTGTTACTATAGTTTGTTGAGTACTAAAATTGTATCTCTCTGATTTTATCCAAAACAATCGTTAATTAAGAAGAGGTTTAAAAATAAAATAAGAGAACTCTAGGATTGCAGTTTTTCACCAAATTATTCCACTCAAATCATGTTATTTTCTTTAGATTTATATTTTTTAATACATTTAATTTGTCAACTGAAAAACTTCTATTTTTATCCATACATCTCTTCCGAGCTCCGTATAAACACACCTCGTTAAATTAATTCACTATATCTCTATGAGAATTAAATTTAATAAGATTCATTAAGTTCTACGTTCTCAAATGGTCACACATACAATTAGGGTATATTCCTATCCTTCATCATACATGTCATTCTATTTACGAGCAATACACACACAAATGCCTCTTCCAAGTTTATTCATGTGCCACGGATCGTTTTGATAAGATTCGTAAATAATCAAAAAGCATTAAGCACAAAATAGAATGAACAAATCTAATATCTTATAAATCTATCAAAAATAATTAAAATCAAAGTTTCATAAATTTAGATCAAATGCAACCCTAGAAAAATTAAATTACTTCATAAAATTAAAATAAAAATTACAACAAGAAAATTAAGATGAAGAACACAGAAAATTAAAACATCACGAAACGAAATATTTGGCACACGCAGAACACAACAAAAGCCAAAAAATGGCTTCTGCGTGTTCTGCAGTCCAACCCCTAATACCACAAAAATTCTAAACCAAAAAAAATTTCTAAAATCTATCATAATATCACCTATTTATAGCTAAAAAAAATACATAAAAAATATTTAAAATTAATACACGTGGGGGACAATGAATTATGGCGAAAATAATAAATTACACGTGTGGGGGACAAAAATTGTATCGAAAAAGTGAGTGGAGATGCTGTACGTTTCTTTTTTTTTCGCTGCCACGTGTCGCGTTATGATTGGCTGCTGGTATTAGTGCGGACACGTGGCGTCTCTTCATTGGTTGTGGGAAAACGAGCGCATGATTACTTGTCGCACGGGAGCCAACGGCTGGAACAAGGACTTGATCCTGTGCTTTCGCATTCATTGTAAATAGCCACGTGTCGGAACATGATTTGCTTTAATATAAAAGTGTGACACGTGCCATATTATGGTTCGTGGAATAACCGAGCGCACGTGGATCGACCACACGGGAAAAGGAGCGCGCGATGGTGGGGGACAACGGCTACAACACGTTAGAACGTGGGTCCCACTCTGCACGCCGGCCTGCGCAGCAGGTGGGCCCCACATGGACGCCGAGCCGCGTGAAAACGCAGAGTTCTGACCCAGTTGCTTTGGTCGGGTTTGATGAACACGCACGAATCTGAGCTGTTGCGTCTTTGATCGGACGGTCCATGTTGGGCGAGTGTGATCTTGTGCGTGGACTTCATCTCTCCTGCGCGAAAATTAAACTTCCATTAATTGTATTTTGACCCACAAATTTAATCCAAATTACATTTTGAACTTTCTTAAATTATACTTAAGCCCTTTGCTAATTTTAAATTAAATTTTTAACTTTAAATTATTATAATTAAGCCCAAATTTAATTTAAATTATATTTTTGATTTTTATAAATTGTAATTAAGAACTATATTATTTGAAATTATATTTGTGGACAAAAAAATATGAAATTAAGTACATATTCGATACAAATTATTTAATTTTATTACAAATGTATTTTTAATGCATAAAAGGAAAATATTAATTTATTTAACAAAAATTAACTAAATATTAAAAGAACATAGCAATTATCATTACTAAAATTGATGAAAATAACTATATAAAATACAGTTATCAATGTACTATCTGGGGGCTACTAGGTATGTAGAATGAACTCCTTGTGTTTGAACACACGTTTTGTTCTAATCGGGATCTTAGCTTATTGTTCTTCCTTTGGAATTCTATAAAAGCTTGTTATAGTTTGATTATTTGTTTCTGAAGCCCTTTTATCATCACATCTATTTCAAATAGAGCATTGTCTGAACTGCAATCTAGGGAGGTACCTAAAGGTCGTATGGCTCTTGTGGATGGGCCCACATTGTGAAGGGTCGAATCCCAGTTTTTGCTAGCTACAACAGCTATTAAATCATGATCTGCAATGACCTGAAGGGCGAGGAAGGAGGCGCCCTATTATTAAGGTCAAATTCTTGAGCCAATAGGATGGGGTTTTTTTTTACCCGTTCATTAATTAAGGGTGGACAACCCATTTGACGGCGTGCAAACCGAGAACACAAGTTAATTCTCTTAGTATATGATCGGGTCTCAAATGCCAACTATGGACTAGAAATATTTGAGTTCCTATAGACAGAGCCAATTTTTTGGAAAGAATTCAAAGGTTCAAGATTCTAATGATTTGTAGTGAGAAGTAGAAATTTAAATAACTGAATGAGATCTTGTATTATCTTCATTTAAGGGGTATATATAAGTATGACATCTTATGTACGTATGGGCTACATATAAGCAACTTAGATATAAGATTATATACGAGCTAAATAGAAAATAGACCGCTATAAATGTTACATCATTAGGTCATTACACATATATAATCATAAGTCATTATATTTAGGCCGCTTTCTAGATTCTTAAGCAAATTTCTCGAATCGCTCACAAGGAAAGAGAACCATAGTCACGTCAAGATCTTGTGACTTCGCGACTGGATATCGAGGTCATTGGGTCAACCAGACTATAAGCTTTATGAACCTCGTCAAACCCAGGCCATCTCGAAGCCATCATCATAACTTCGTTATCCCCTAACATGGTAACTACATTCATTAAGTCGCATGTCTATTACATATTTAATACTAAACAGAAATTAAGTAATTTTTTTATGTTAACAAACTTATGAAATATTATGTATTCTTATAAATTTTTTATTAATTAAAATAATTTAAATTTGAAAAAGAAAAAATATATCAATAATTTATGTAAACTTTTTGTCATACTTATTTATTATGGTAAATAAAGTGATATATCAAAAATAAAATATGTGAATTATTTTTCTTAAAAGTCTAATTCTTATGTAAATTGTTTTATTCACATATTTATTAATTATTAATGATATATAAAATAATATATCAAAAATAGATAAATTATTTGCTTACTTTAATTAATAGATAATTTTGACATTAGTTGGCCGTTAATTGTTCTCAAAGAATAAGTGGTTAGAAATAGAAATGCTTTGTAAAAAGGTTCTGACGACCCATATGTGCTTGGCCCGGCCTGTTCTAGGCTCATCGAATTTGATCTAGTTGATTTTCTCGTAAACCTCTCGCGTCTTCATCTTTTTGTTGTAAGCTTTCTCTGAGATCACTTTACTCGATTTTTTGCTTGTTCCATCTCCTTGATTTCTCAACTAGTAGGCACTGGCGCTTAGTTTGCAATCTTGATTTCTTCGTTATTTATGCAATTCAGTTCAAATTTCAATTTCTGCTAGTCCGTTCATCTGGGGTTGATAATGGAACTGATAGAAGATGTACTGAATCAGATGGAAAACTTTGATCTTGCTCTTAATATCGAAGGATTTATCTTATCTCTGTAAAAATGACCTCGTCTGAAAACCTTCTTTGAGGTTTTGGACAATGAATGGTGGGCTAGATGTTCGAGCTCTACATCGAGGCACCTCTGTGTTTGCTTTTGAAGAACCGGATGAGCTTGAGTTTGTTTCCTAAAGGCTCCACTGGAATTTCAACAACAACCTTCTCGTAGTGAAGAAGGTGGAACCGGACGCTCCTCCTTTAGGTATGAGTTTTGACTTTCTTCTTTTTGGATTCAGTTACAAAACATGCAATCTGATTTGTGGAAATACTCCATTGCTTTAAATGTGTCAAGAACCTTGGCTGTGTTACTTAAGTTGATCAACTTTTTGTTGAGTAGCTATTCTAGGAGTGTTAGAGTTCGGAGAGTTCACTCCAAAATAGCAGTTGTACATAATATGTAATGTTCATTCATTTATGTATAAATATGTATAAAATAGATATATATACAATTATTTTGAAGCCAATTCGATTATTTATAATATATACATGCTATTTTGATTCAAATCAGTAAGATCACACTGGGATCAAATTATGTGAGACAATTAAGGGTATGAGCTTTGACTTTGGAGGAAAATATGCATGGTTTGGTGACTGACATAGAGCTGAGATTCAGCTCAGTACTCCAATGCATGTTAAAGAAGCTAGTAGAGAGGCATGGCAAGAGGTAGTGGGGAAAACTCAAGTTCAGCTGGGAAGGTCGTGCATTGAAAAAGGGTCAAAAAAGGACATTTAGGAAATGCTCAGTTTCAACAAAGTTCAGGTTCTACTTTTTCCTCCCTTAAGTGGTACAATGGGTGAGGATTGAGGAAGATACAACATCGGAAGTCCCCTGCCTTTGGTAGATCATTGGTTCCCTTAGTTTTTTTATGGTTTTGGTGTTTTTTGTTTTTTGTTTTAGGTATCTCATATGTCCTTTGTCTTTGTGAAATGGTTGTAATTTGTTGATTTTGTTTAGGGGACTGGTTCTCTAACCTTTTTGTGAAGGTTATGTTGCTCGAGGACTAGTGCTTTATTTTCTCTTATGGGCATAACTTGTTATGCTTAGGGTAATAGGAGAGGTCAGATCTCTTAGGGTTGTTGTTTTTGTACTAAAACATTCTAAAACGAAACGAAATATGAATCTATGTTAAAAAAAGGCATGAATAACCTCCAATGAAAGAAACTTACATTAATGCCCCTATAGGCAAGATAAATATCATTTCACCTTAATGAACACATTAAGACTCATCACAGAACAAAGGTAAAAATGACAACACTAACATAATACAATCTGACTTTAACAATACATTTTCATATTCTTGTGATTGCATATTTTACAAAACAGTTCCCTTTTAACTTGTTCATTTTACTCTCTTTAAGGTGGCGTTTGGTTTATAGAATGAAATGAGAATGGAACAAGAATAGAAGGAAACAATTTTGTTTTGTTTGACCATTGAAATCAAAGAAGAAATCAGTATTACAGTGTTTGGTTTACAACTAAAATGAAATGGAAAACACTGTATATTATCTTAATACCCCTATATTCATTAAAGTTTAAATAATATCATTTAATTATTATTTTTTTGTCAGACAAAATACATTATTAAAATAATTATTTTTCTAAATAATTATTACTTAAAAATAAAATATATTATTAAAATAATTATTTTTCTAAATAGGGTTTAAGGTTTGAGGATTGAGATTTGGGATTTAGGGTTTTGGGAATTTGGGTTATATTTGTGGGTTAAGGTTTAGGGTTAAAATTATTATTATTCTAAATTGGGTTTAGGGTTTTGTGATTTGAGTTTTAGAATTTAGGGTTTTGGGTTATATTTATGGGTTAAGGTTTAGAGTTAAAATTATTATTTTTTTAAATAGAGTTTTAGAATTTGAGATTTGGGGTTTATGGTATAGGGTTATATTTGTGGGTTAAGATTTAGGATTAAAATTATTGTTTTTCTAAATAGGGTTTAGGGTTTTAGATATAGGGTTAATTTTTTTAAATAGAGTTTAGGGTTTAGGATTTTAAGATTTAGGATTTAGGGTTTATAGTTATATTTCTGGGTTAAGGTTTATAGTTAAAAATATTATTTTTCTAAATACGATTTATGGTTTTGGGATTTAGGATTGGGGTTTAGGGTTTTGTGTTTAGGGTTATATTTTTGGGTTAAATTTTAGGATTAAAATTATTATTTTTCTAAATAGGGTTTAGAGATTTAGGATTTGGGTTTAGGGTTTAGAGTTAAAATTATTATTTTTCCAAATAGGATTTAGGGTTTAAGGTTTATGGTTCATAAGTTAGGGTTATATTTGGGATTGGGGTAAAATTGGAAAAAAAATCGAGATGGGAATGGAATCATGATTCCTTAAAAGGGAGAAGGAATTATGATTCCTTTTCTTTTAGGAATCGATTTTATTTCATTCTCACTTTTCAACCCAATCAAACATACAATTGGAAGGAATCAATTCTGATACATTTTCATTCCAATCAATCAAACATACACTAATTCTTAAAGTTGCATCCACCAATATTATACCATACAAAATACTAGCTCATTGCGTTCTCCATATTCGCTAATAAATAATGGCCCAAAACCTTAGATCCATCTCACCATCAAACTTCTTATTGAAATAAATGTACAAGACTAGTGAAGTTATCAAGAAACCTTAAAATTTAGTACTTATAATTGAAGTTCTAACTTCATGAACACATCAACAACCATTTGGCATTCAAAGAAAAGATGACTAAAACCAGAATAACAGTGAGCTGGAACATTCATTCCTTTATGTTGAATATTATCTCTTATAGGAAGATAATTATGAAGGCAAGACTAAAAAGCATAGCGATTTGCTTGTTACTTGGATATGCCAAACTTGTTCATCAGGAGGATTTGAAGGAGGATACCTTAATTAAGAGTCGACAACAATATTGAAAACTAAGCTTGACTTCCTTGCCATCTCCAATGCAACCTTATAAGCAGACTTCATTGAAAACTGGCCATACTTCCTGTTTGGTATTATACATGTAACAGACATGTGACTTAGCAAACTATGGGACCTTGTTACTATATAGCAAGGTGATGAAGATCATGACCTGATGAGTATAGAGTTCTGTATCATATAGCAACTTGGGTGTTCAATTCAAAAACCTCAAATAATCTGTATATAGCGACCTAATTAGTAAAAATTATATTATATGTATTTTAATAGGTATTTTAGTTGCTTGTATGATAGATTCTACCCATGTAATCCATGCACCTATCTAGGTACTATATATACCCCTTCTATGGGGAGAATATAGGATCTATTTATTTTATTAATATTTTTTACTCACTAAAAATTACTAGAATCCCTAACACATCAAATTTTCTCCAAACAATTGGCACAGTTTGTGGGAACTTAAATATTTCTAGTCCATAGTTAGCATTTGAGACCCGATATCTTATCCTCAGGAGAATTAATTTATGTTTTAGGGACCTCCACACCACGTAACATGAACAACCCGCTATCACATACCGAACAGGTTGATCGTGTTGTTCGTCCAGCTCAAGAATTTGATCTCAACGACCAGACATATGTCTCTTCTCCCGTTAGGCCGTTACCAGATTGCAAACCATGTAGTGCTCATCCCTTAATCAACGAATGTCACCAAATCTCACCTCATAACAATGTGACCCGACCCATTAGAACAAATCCCATTCAACACCCCAATAGTTCGTTGAATTATAGTTCTAAAAGTACTTCCCTTGAAAAGAATGCAATGATGAAGAGTCTTCAAAGAAAAATAAACAAGTTGCAGCAAGCTTTCATCGAATCTCAAAAAGAGAATAATAAGTTAAGGTCCCAATTGGAACGGTAAGAATATTTGGGGGCAGAGTGTTCATTTCATACGCCTAGCCTACCGATATTGGATAATAGCCCACCTAGAAGGGACGCGTATCATGCACTCCCTACCCACAACAACATGCAGGTGTTGTAGAACAATATCCCCGTGTAACTCCAAACCCCTATTTTACTCCAGGGTCTTCCCAGATGAATCCATCAGTTAACAAGCACACAAGGCAACATGCATCCCTTCTGAATCCCCTGTTTGACTCTTAATGATGTGCTGGACAAAAAATTAAAAGATATGGAGGAGAAGATGTGGGCTAAAATGAATAATAGACTTAAAAGACAAAAGAAGCTTAGGCCTTGGGGCGATATCGAAACTATTTGTAATTAGTTTTCAACATTGCCTTTTTCAAATGCCTTAGAATTAACCTCCCCCCTCCCCCCAAATTTAATGCTCTTAAATGCCTTGCTTATAAGGGGACAAAAGACCTAGTGACTCATGTTCTCCAGTTTAAGATGGCCATGGCTGTCGTAAGTCTTCTAGAGAACAGAAGAGAAGTGATGTATTGCAAGTTATTTGCTACTATTCTCCAAGAAATTGCACAACAATGGTTTGTGGAATTTCCTCCTAAAAGCATAAATAGCTTCGATGCTCTTGTCAAGATGTTTATTACCAATTATGCATGCAACAGACTCATAAGAAAGGAGTCTCATCACTTATTGTCGATAATCTAGGAGGAGGAGACAATTGAGGCTTATATGAGGAGGTTTAAGACAGAAAAGATGGAAATTTCTCATTGTCCTGACTCTAGCAATCGAGGCTTTTCGTAAAGGAATCAAGTGCGATACTGGCCTTTTCATTGAGTTAACAATTACCACACCTCGATCTTTGGACGTGGTCGATGAAGAAACCCAAAAATTCGTAAACGTGGAAAGGGAAATGAAATTCACTAAAGGAGTGACTAATAGAAGAGTGAATAAACCTACCTTGAGTAAAAGGGAAGAGAATAGAAGGTTTGTCAGGGAGAGGCATCCAAACCCTCGTTTTAAACATATGTCACACCGAGGTAGGCTCAAGGACTTGGGATCAAGCATTATCCCCTTTCAGGGGTCCACCTTTATGGGTCTCGTTGACAATGGTACTGCAACGAATGGAGCGTCTTAATAATGTTAATTGGCGACCACCCATGAAGGCTCCACTCATAAACCCCAACAAATATTGCGTGTTCTACAAAGACACCGGACATTGGACCAGAGATTATCAACACCATAAATGGGAGATTGAACATTTGCTTTCTGAAGGATATCTACAGGACATTGTTGATATAGCAGGGGACCCACGAGAAGGAAACCTAGGAGGTAACAACTCCATTCAAAGAAGCAGAACACCCCAAATCCAGCTCCTAGGGACGCAAACATAACTAATCATGCTCCACCAGAGGATGTGCAAATAGTTCATACCATACACGGTAGACGTACCGGTCATTCCAATAATTCCAGGAAAAGATATGCACGGGAAGCCAAAGACACGAAGTGATTGGTCTATAGTTTGAGACTGGAGGGACCTATTTACCTTATCACTTTTGATGGACGATAAGTTCTCCTGTCTCATGATGACCCTCTGGTCATCACAGTTAAGATTGCACATTGTGAAGTGCGTAAGGTTTTAGTGGACAATGGTTATTCTTCAGATTTATTGTACTTATTTGCCTTATTGGATATGGGGATCGACCCTAAAGAGATTACGCAACAATAAATTCCGTTAGTGGGTTTCAATGGCAGCATAACCATGTTAGTATGGACTATAAGCTTATCAGTCTAAATAGAAGGAGACATAATTCTTAAGAATTTTGTGGTTTTAAACACTCCCACATCTTATAATATAATTTTGGGTCAACCATGGATTCATAAAATGAAAATAGTACCTTCCACGTACCATCAACTTATTAAATATCCCATTGTTGAAGGGATTAAAGAAATCAAGGTAGAACAAGATAGGGCGAGGATTGCTATAATGTTGCCATGAAAAACGCATTACCACCATATCGAAGTAGCAATTAAAGAACAAAAACCATTCGGGTGAGAGGAGAACACCACGAATGGGGGGAACATACTATGACAATAAACCCCATTGATTATGAAGCAGTTCACATAGGAGATTTGGGGGATGACAAATCTGTGAAGATCAATTCTAAACTGTCCCATTTGTGGAAAACTACGTTTAGTGGTTTTTTGCGGGATAATGTTGACCTTTTTGCATGGAAGCCTGAAGACATCCTAGCATTGATCGTGACATCATATCCCATGAACTATGTGTCAACCACACTAAAAAATCGATTCAACAAAGAAAAAGTAAGTTCGCCTGACATAAGAGCAATGTCATAAAAAAGAAAGTTAATTCTTTAAAAAATGCGGATTGGGTTCATGAGGTCACATACCCAACTTGGTTATCGAATGTGGTGTTAGTGAATAAATTAGAGGGAGAACATCGAATGTGTGTTGATTTCACAGGCTTGAATAAGACGACACCAAATGATTGTTTCCCATTGCCTAATATTGATCAATTAGTCGATGCCACAGTTGGTTTTGAATCGATGAGTTTTATGGACTCTTATTCGAGTTACTATCAAATCCGAATGCACCTAAAGACGAAGAAAAAATAGAATTCATCACGGAAGAAGGTACCTACTGTTATATAAGGATGCCCTTCGGCTTGAAAAACGCAGGGACTACTTACCAAAGGATGGTCAACAAAGTGTTCGAAGACCAAATTGGCCTCAACATAGAGGTCTATGTTGACAACATGATGGTAAAAATCAAGTGTACCAAGGACCACATTTTTATTTCAAGGAAGTCTTTGCTGTAATCAGGAGTTATAAGATGCGACTAAATCCAAAAAGGTGCGTTTTTGGGGTGACCTTAGGAAAATTCCTAGGGTATTTGGTATCGTCTAGAGGTATAGAGGCCAATCCCAACAAAATTTTGGCCTTGGTAAATATGAGGTCCCCATGTTGCCTTAAGGAAGTTTAACAATTGAACGGTCGTATAGCTGTACTTAGTCGCTTTATCTCTAAATGTATCGAAAAGTGTTTGCCGCTTTTTCAATTATTGAAGAAAAACAAGAAGTATGTTTGGGATAACGATTGCGAACAAGTTTTTCAATCCATTAAAAACTATTTGGAGAGAGCACCTCTTTTGACCAATCCTATTATGGGAGAGGTCTTATATATATACATGTCTTTCACGGATAAAGCCGTCAGTGTTGTTTTGATAGTTGACAGAGATGGGAAACAACACTCTGTGTATTATGTAAGTCACTCGTTGATGGGAGTGCAATAGCTATATCCCCCATTGGATAAGGCAACATTTACAGTAAGAATGACGACACGCAAACTAAGGCACTACTTTGGTTCCCACAAAATAGTGGTCCTTACTTCATATCCCTTAAAAAAAACATTTTGGGTAAGTCGATCATTCCAGTCATCTCTCTCAAATAGCCATTGAATTAAGTGAGTTCGAGATACATTATAAGCTGTTTTCGACAATTAAGGGACAAGTCTTTGCAGATTTTGTCGCTGAATGGACTCAAGAGTGTACTCCAATATCAAAGACCTTAGAACCAGCATCTATGGTAGTAACATCTGCCCCCACATCTAATGTATGGAAGGTATATGTTGATGGGTGAGCAACTTGAGAGGAGCAGGGATTGTAATTGTAATATTTACTCCAATAGGGGGCTTGATAGAACAATGTTTTCGTATCACTTTCCGAGTAACCAATAATGTGGCTGAATATGAGGTGTTACTCTCGACCTTACACTAATTGATAACCTTGGGAGCTAAAAGAGCGTTGATCCATAGTGACTCACGACTGGTAGTAAACTAAGTAAATGAAGAATTTGAGGCTAAGGAAGAAAAGATGAAACTTTATATGCAAGAGGTAAAAAAAATGAGGGAAGCCTTTGAAGTATTTGAGATTAAACAAATTCCTCGAGGGAAAATGCACATGCCAACTCCTTAGCCATATCGGCATCAGCAGTGAACTCAGACTTAAAGTGAGTGATCCCGGGATCATGTTTATTGAGTCCTAGTGTCGGAGAAGGTAGAGTGAAGGATCAAACTCAACCGGACATCAATTCCACAACTCATACTTCTTGGTTAACTGCGTGCTTAGAATACCTCATCAATGATACCCTACCAAAGGACAAGGACTTAGCTCGCAAAATTATGACGAATGCAAAAAACTATACCACTATCCAGGGGTATTGTATCGAAAAAATTATGGTGGATCGTGGCCGAAATGCTTACCCCCCTTGGAAGCTCAGGTTATATTGAGCAAATTACATAAGGGACAATACGACGCCCACTCTGGAGGAAGAACCCTTTCTCAGAGGATCATCCGACAGGGTTATTATTGGCCTACCCTTCTCAAAGATTTCATCGCTCATGTCAAAAGATGTGATAGATTCCAAAGGCAGGCCAATGTACCACATCAACCAGCTAATTCACATGCCAACAGTTAGTATCTTTCTGCAATAAAATGGGTGTCAAACTGTCCCGTTCCACCCCTTATAGACCACAAGCAAATGGTCAAGCTGAGTTGTCCAACAAAACACTTGTCAATATATTGTGGAAACGTTTGGAAGGGGTGAAAGGTAAATGGGTAGATGAATTGCCTGGTATTCTTTGGGCCACAAGAACCACCCCTAGGTATCAACCGGGGGAAAGTCCTTTTTCTCTTGTCTATGGTACTGAAGTAGTTATACCCTCAGAGATACACAAACCTACTCTCAGGTCAAGGATCATGTAACAAGATAATGACTACCTCAGAAGTGAGGACCTCTTATTGGTTAAAGAGAGAAGGGAAGAAGCTTTGATATGCATTGAATCACAAAAGAGAGCGGTTCAAAAGACGTACAATAGATTCGTTAAGCACAAAAGCTTCAGTATAGAGGAATGGGTCTTGTGGAAATCATTGGGAAACAAAATTGAAATTACTTATGGAAAATTTGTCGTAATATAGGAGACATGTATTGAATATATGATATTACTCCAGGAGGGTCTTATTTGATTGAACGTGACGGCGTAAAGGAAGAGTTGAGTTGGAATAGGGAGTATCTCAAGAAATACTTTGTATGAAATCTCATGATTAATATATGGAAAAATTATGATGTATTTTGAGTTCATCCATGTGTTATATTATAACGTGAAGCAATCATTTAATGGCCCCCCAAGTTGGCAGAAGGAGTCAACTGCCCCTCCTCCCCACACTTGGGATGCGGGATACGTCACATGCCTCATGATTGGAGGAAGGAATCCACTGGCCCCTTCACTTGAGATGTGGGATACGTTCTACGAAAGAGCTTTGAGTTCCACGGTGAACCTCCTCTTTAGGACCACATTTATGGGTTGAATTTAATTTTGCCCTTGTCTCCTGTCTCGTGAATAGTAAACGCGATGACCCCCCATGATTGGAGGAAATAGTCAATTGATCCTCCCACTTAGGATGCGAGATATGTCCCATGTCTCATGATTAGAGGAAGGAGTTCTTTGACTCCCCTCCCCCCACTTGAGATGCGGGATTCATCCCACGAAAAAGCTTTGAGTTCCACTGTAAACCTCCTCTTTAGGACCACATTTAGGAGTTGAATTCAATTTCGCCCTTGTCTCCTGTCTTGTGAAAAGTAAACGCGGCAACTCGTTATGATTAGAAGAAGGAATCAACTAGCCCCCCTACTTGGGATGCGGGATATGTCCCATTCCTCATGATTTGAGGAAGGAGTCCACTGACCTCCCACTTGAGATGCGAAATATGTCCTAAGCACATCACAAAGACATCGACAACACATTCATTCCAACAATATAAAATTAATATAGTAAATAAAATATCTAAATGTTATTACATTATTTCGCGAAACAAATTACAATCCTTACTGCCAACAAATACAGTTATTAGAAACAAGAACTTTGAGCTACATTATGCGGTTCGTCACTTGTGTGAGGGATGTGCTTTGCGGTTCTCTGATACAAGAGCCTTCCGAGTATTGTTATCGAGTGCCCTATGTTTCCAATACTCTACCAATTTGTGCAAATCATCCTGTTCCTTGTATATATCTTGTTTATGAATGACAGCCTTCAATTCATTATGCGTATATATCAGTTCCTTCTCTATGACTCCACAGCGAGTCTTCAAGATACACAACTCCTGATCCACAAATTTGGTCACTTTACGACAAGTTTTAGCCTTCTCTTTTGAATCTTTTGCATGAGCTATGGCCTTTATTAAAATGATACGAAAAGCAATCCAGGTGGATTAATAATTATATCTTCTTAAAAAAACACAACTCATAAGGTCGCTTACATTAAACACACGCCTAGCCATCATATGTGTTCCCTTTTCTTGTTTACGAGTTGCATAAATAAGAGTTTGGTCTTCAGGCACCCCGAAATGGTGATACAATTCATCTTGTGCATCAGGATTATTAAACATCCCACCTTTAAACAGGTCAGTTATACCACTCTTTTCTCCCCATTCTTTTTTTAGGGGGTATAAGCTTTGCAACGAACTCATAGAATCCCTTAACAGAGACAAGCCTTTACCAAGTCGTACACTATTAGATTGTTGTTCAGTTAGAGGAGGGGGTGTACTTACCTTACCATCCTTTTTGGCAAGAATGTCGACTTGATCTAGCTTTGCTAATGGTCCCTTATCCAAGGAGCAAGGAGCAAGGTGAGACAGGGATCACCTTTTTCTTTTCATTGGCCTACCCACTAGGATATCAAGAAGGATCTGATTTACCTCTTCGCTAAGGGTGGGAGAGGTGGCTCATTTTCTCATAATAGGAAGAACTTTATTGGCTCGTAAGGTTGTTTGATTCACCTCTGCACTAAGGGCGGGTGAAGGAGGTCGTCCCTTGTTAACAGGGAGTTCTCTAGTGATTGGCGACGATACTTCTGGGGTACAAGAAAAACATGAACCCGTTTCAATTAGGTCATCTAAATTCACTTGGTTATAATCTATTATTTTAAACACACCTTGAAATAATATTTTGATTTTTCTCGAGTCGTTTGTAACTTTATAATTAATCTTAATTCTAAGACACGGCCTCAAACACTCGGGAAAAACCAATTTTGTGATTATAGATAAATCACACAAATGATAGAAAATACATTAAATAGAAATAAAACCATGCATTTAATGGCCATAAAAAATCAAATTTCCAAATATTCCTTACAACATACATCCAAAATTACATCTCAAACAAATAAATACAAGGCATTTTCTACAGAGTGGCCTCTTTAATCATCCCTTTAGGTCAGTTGGTAGGTGCGACCTCATCACCATGAGGTGAAGGTTACGGAGTATCAGTTGGGGGCGTCTTAGACTTGCTACTTTGAAAAGCACGCATCAAGGTAAAGTAAGGCATTATTAGCTCCAACTTCTTTGCTGGAGTCCTCAGGCTACTAACTATGAAACTCGCATTGTTTCTATAGGCTTTAGTGCACTCTGCTTTCAAAGTATCTATCAGGGTTGAAAGCGAGCTCACTTGATTTGACAACATTCACACCTGACTTTGCATTGTGTAAGCATTTTGTTCAGCCTCTTTGGTGACCTATTCGGCCTCCTTAGCCATCTATTCAAAGTAATTAGCTTGCTATCCTTGTTCAAAATAGTAGCTATCCGCTTTTTTCAAATTTTCAGTTTTATCTAATGACAGGTTGCCCTCTAGCTTTAAAAGTTTGGCCTCGTACTCAGCCATAAGAACGTCCTTCTCCTTCACAACCTTGTCATATTTTGCAATCTGTAGGCGACTGGCCTGTACTTCGTACTTATAACCTCTAAGGGATTGCCTGCCCTCTCTTGCTAAACATATGACCTACATACATTAACAAATGGGTGAGTCATAATAAAAATGATAGGTACAACAATGAGAAAATGATGTAAAACTCACTTCAATCATGCAATCTGTCATCAGTTCGACATTTGTCCGCCTTTCGTTCTACGAGTAGCCCTGACTCGGGATCTCTCAACATCAGTGCCAAAATGGTGAAACGGGTCCCTTTTTAGGACAATTTGGCCAAATATTACTTCAACGAAGGAATATTTGTAATCTGTAGGCGACTGGCCTGTACTTCGTACTTATAACCTCTAAGGGATAGCTTGCCCTCTCTTGCTAAACATATGACCTACATACATTAACAAATGGGTGAGTCATAATAAAGATGATAGGTACAATAATGAGAAAATGATGTAAAACTCACTTCAATCATGCAATCTGTCATCAGTTCGACATTTGTACCGCCTTTCGTTCTACGAGTAGCCCTGACTCGGGATCTCTCAACATCAGTGCCAAAATGGTGAAACGGGTCCCTTTTTAGGACAATTTGGCCAAATATTTCTTTGTTGAAGTAGGTTACTGAGGTGTCCAACACAATGGCATCCTTCAAGATGACTTCGTCAAACTCGAAGTCATCCATATCCATGGCCTCCATGCCTGGGCTGTACTTTTCCCCAACCTTTCTCTTTTTTATGGCCTCATGACTAAGAGGTGAGAGAGAGCTTGGTTGACCAGACACTACAGGAGGTGGTACGACCTCTGTTGTGGGTACGGCCTTCATGGATTCCATAAAGGGAACCTCGTCCCTAGTGGGGGAAGGCGACATGGGTTCTAGATGTGGCAACGATGATTCCAAGCGTGGATAAGTGGGAACCAAGTCTTGGACACCATAAGTGTCTATTAAATCTTCCAGATTGATATGCGAGTAATCCATACCTGTACAAGGAAAGTAAAAAATCAATAAAATGTTACGAACTACGAATTAAAGTAATTACCTCGTAAAAAAGGACAACCTGAATACTCGTCTGTGTATTCCCTCCATATCTCGGACTTCTTCAAGCGAGCTACAGTTAGAATTTTTCGATAGCCTTTATGCGAGGTATTATGTAGCTCAATCCTCTTAATCTTTTCCTTGCCATTAGGATCTAATTTGTTCATCAGTTCCCTTGCATGGGGTTAGGTGATACTAAAATAATGATTCCAAGTGTAATAGACAAGAAGGTCTGCTCCACTACCTCAAATATCCCCAATAATGATGAAGCTCGTGCTCAATAACACATGATATATATGCTCTTCCTTTATTTAGGTCGTTCTTCTTCAAACAATACAAGCTCCAAAGCTCGTCGCTTGTAAGGTCTATCCCATGTTCACTAACCATCATGGAAAGACACATAAGAGTTTGCCACCCGTTAGGATTTACTTGGGCGAAATTGATATCGAAAGTATTAAGAGTACGAGTTACCAATCTAGGGAAGGGACGTCGAAGTCCAATTTTAAAAGCCTCTAAATGTATTACCCACCATCCTGTAGGGGATCATTAGCATCATATAGATGAGGAGATATTAGCATTAAACCTACGTGGGGAAGAATGTCGTATTTTTGCCTAATCTCAATCAGATGGTTCGCTATTAGAACGCTAGGAATTTTTTCAATTTGATGTTTGTCTTTAGTCCTATGAGTGGATTCATCCTAATTTTCACGCTTTTTTTTAGGATGAGGAACTTCGGTGGTCGTTGATACAGGGATCCTAACAACGGATACATAACCCTTAATGCTTTGATTTCCTTCTACGAGGTTATAAATCATCAACCTTATGATCAGAATGCAGATGTGTTCAGTTTTGCTATTGTACTCTGGGAGCTACTGACAGGGGTGTGGCCTATATTTTCCAGATGTCTTAATTGCTTTGGGTGGGTGTGTTGGTGCTGCAAGGGTGTCTCTATGTGTATGCGTGTTTGGCTGTGGTAGTTGGTGTCTCTGTGAATATGCATCACTTATTAAGATAAATAGTTACGTGAATTTCATATCCATACTTTTGGCATTGCCGGTTCCATATGATTCCATGACTCCACTGCAAGCTGCACTGGGTGCGAGACAGGTTTATAGCTTCAAAATAATTTTGGTGGTTGTTTCTCTGAATGTTGACATCTTACATCAAGATTCAAGTCAACTTAGATTCTCTTACAACAGATGATGTTGCAGCGAGTGCTTGTGGTTGTGGATTTGGATTACAGATGCTTTAGCCTGCTTAGCATCTTGAAAAATTCCTGAGCTGTTTTTCCGGGGATTGCGGCTGGATTTACCCAAGAATGCACACCCCAAAATTGTTAGAATTAATGCCAGATATGTTGGGATGCAGTTCGTTTGTAACGCAACCCGCTTTTTTCTGACACATCAGGTGAGCTCAAAAATCTCCTTTATCAAGTTCAGGTAGGCTTGATTTCTCCCTCATTAACATGAATAAAAAAGAAATAGAAGTACAGAAGATTAATGTTCTTCTGTTGTGACTATTTTCAGGCCACGGCTCAATTCTATGCATTTTGATGAGGTTTTTACCCGTTTATTGTTGGGAAAACTACATTTATAACACTCCTTGACCAGCTCATATTTTTACAAAAAAAAACTTAGTCCAAAAATTTCACATTAGACGTTGTTCAGTTGGATGCTGTTCAGTCAATTACACCTTTTTAAATTTTGATTTTTGATCAATTAGATTAAGTTTAATGTAATTAGGTGTTAATTTATTAAATTTTTAGAATTTCCCTTTTTTTGTTTGCTTTGCTTTCACAGTTGTAAAGAAAATGAGTGAAACTAGGCAGAATGTATGTGCTAGTGTATTCACGGCACTTGATTCGACCCAAAGCCATTATCATAAATTTATTGTATATGCTTTGAGGAATGAGATAGTATGCATGGTAGAAAATTTGGAAGCTGGCGTTTGGGTTTTTTTTTTTTCTTTTCCGGTTGGCTTCTTACACAGTTATAGAGAAAATGAGGAAAAACTATGCAGAATGTATGTGCCAGTTTCTTCACGGCCCTTGATTCGACCGACAGCCATTATCCGAAATTTATTGTATACGCTTTGAGGAATGAGATGGTATGCATGGTTGAAAATGGGAGTGGGGTACCAAGTGCTACCTTTCATTTAGAAAATACATAAAAGTATTATATTTTTTAAAGGGTATATCAGAATATATTTTTTGAAAAATGGTACAATTTAGTCCAAAATGATCATAAAATAATGAGTTTGAATAAATTCAATTAAGTTTTATCAATGTAAAATAGTATAAAGTAAAAAATTAAAAAGAAAAAATGGTAAAATTATTAGCTTGTCATTGTTAATTTTTATGTATATTTTATTTCACATTTTTTAAAAATATTTTTTTAAAAAGATCATTAATATACTAGTCGTTAAAATATAAGGTATTAATAGTGTATTATCATTATATATATATATATATATATATTATTTTTTATTTATTTTTAAATGTGAATGATTCAAATTGTGACTTGAGCTATTTAGCTCAATTCATTAAAAGATCAAGGGATCTCAATTTATATAAATTCGCTAGCTCAAATCTTTTTATTACTTACAAATTGATTCAAACCTCAAATCCTCTAATTGTACTTACCAATTGATTCAAAGAGTAATTGCAAAGTGAATGTATTTTCTGTGTTTGCAAAGTATACAAGCATAAAATCAAGGTTTTTTTAAACAATAAAATTGTATTTATTTTTGGGGAAATTCTTTAATCTATGATTTATCCAAGTGTCAAGTTTTATTGAAAATTTACATAAAATAATATTGGTAAAACTTAAAACAAAAATAACAACTTAACAAAATTGAATGAAATTTAACTTCAACATGAACAAGTCTAAATAGTTATAATTAAGTTGAATTTTTTCTTTAATAGTAAAAAAAATATGATTTGGTCATAAGTTTTATTATTATAAGTTTTGATATATTTTTTTTCAATTTTATTAACCAACTGGTCAAAATTTAAACTATTTAACTTAATTTTGGTTTTTTATAATCCAAATTTAAAATTTACTTCTTTATCGTACTGAAACACCCCTCCTCTTACTCCTCCTCCTCCTCTCTCCTGGCTGATGTGAGGTAGAAACAATAATGCAAGCTTCTTAGTCCATGCCACAAGGCCACTAGCCATTCAACTACTGAGAATATTAAACAAAAATACAGGATATACAGGCCATGTTTTATAATAATTTCCAAGTTCCAATTAAATAATTTATGATTATTCTTAAAAATAATTATGTATTTGATAACAAATTCTATTTATTAATTTTTTTTTGGAGCAGAATTAAAAATCACGTAAGTTGCTTGGAAATGTTTTCTTATTTTTAATCTTTTTTCTTAAAAAATTCTGAGAAACAATTTTTTTATTTACATATTTTATTCCTTCGCATATTTTTAATATTTATTCATATAAAATTCATAAAATTTGACTTATTCTCTCAAAAATTATTTATTAAAAATATTGAAAATAAAAAAGTAAAATATTTATGAATTATTTCTTATTTTGGAAGTATTTTTTAAAAAGTAAAATTAAAATTCTTATTTAATATACTCGATTAAAAATTACTTTTGAAAAAATTAGGAAAAAAAAATCTTTGTCATAAACTCCTTGGACTTGAGCATTTTATAATGGAAAAAAGAAAGAGATTTTTCCTTCTTTTTTTATTATTTTTACCATAAGTTAGTGTTAGAAAATATTAATATTAATATTATAATAAAGGTTAATAACACCTAAATGTATATAGATTATTTAAATGGTATTAGGTTAAGTAATTATTTTAAATAAAAATTTACATATTAATTTTAGCATATTTCATAATGAATTATTAGCTAAACGAATTTTTTTTTTAGTGTAAAGTTTGGGTGTGTGCAATTTTTGTATAAAAGTGAAAATTATATAAGTGTGTAAACTTGTAATACCTTATAAATGTGTATGAAATTTTTTACATATACTTGTATAAGCTGTGTGTAAGTAAAATATTGAAAGAATGAACGGTAGTGAATAGTATTAGAATATATTATAAAATAAAATTAATTTAAAATAAATTGTGAATATTAACATAAATACATACTATTTTGAGAGTTTTCCTATTTTAAATATAAAGAACGATTCTTTTATCAGATAATATATACAGTATTACAACATTAGTATTGCGTGTAAATTTGCATACCTTTAACATTAATATGATATTATATAGAAATTTTTTTTTTTTACCTTGTATATTATTATTATTATTATTATTATTATTATTATTATTATTATTATTATTATTTATTTTATAATTCAAATTAAATACGTATTTAAAAATAAAGTTAATTTATTTCTTTGTCTCTCTAAAGTACATTTATGCTTTTAAAGGTATGCAAAAATAAGAAAATATTATTATATATTTAATGGGTTATGATCTGTCCCTTGTTGTATAGGGCAATGCTATGGATCTATGACCTTTTTAAGGGAAGAAAAAAAAAAGGGGGGAGGGGGAGGGGGGAGAGCATTAGTGTCGGCTTAAAGATGAAACGCAAACTAAGGAACATGGCTGATGTGAAAGCCTTGAATGATTTACTCGTTGCAAATTTTCCAAGGAATAATATAGTATAAAGCATTTTCCATAGTCTCCAAGTTGGGAAAATCATACACTAAAATTGTCGTCTTCTTTTTCTTTTCTTCTTCTTCTTTGTATATGCTGCTTATAGAAGTGATTTTGGTATGTGTAGTTTTAGTTAAAAAGGTGAAGTAATTTGTATATGAAAACAAAAACAAAAAAACAAAAAAACAAAAAAATTTGCTAATTGATACCCATTTTACAACAAAAATATTAAAATTAGGTTACTGAGTTCTTTGTTAAACAATATATATATATAATTCATTTAAATATTTGTGTTTTGAATTTTAGTTAAAATATTTGAGTAATTTAAATATATAAATATATATATATATTTATTCTTATAATTAAAAGAAAACGAAAAAGAAAAATATTGAAATTTTGAAAATATTGAAGAAATGAGCTTTGAGAAGTGTGGCTTCTTAAAAAAAAAAAAGCACTGAAAGTGCTTAAATAATAGATCCCATAATAATTAGAATCGCGATTGAATTCTTTCATACGCATAAAAAAATGTTTTTTTTTCTTCATAAAAATGCTTTAGTTTATAGGCAAGGCTTTATTGATGTTATCTTAAAAATTATAATTTATTATTTTTAATATTTTTTTCTTATTTTATTATTAAAATATATTTCAATAAACTCTTTTAATTAAAAATGAACGGACTCTTTTCCTTGGTTCTATAACTTTAATCAAAATACGTAAGGTACGTTACAAGTGACATATGCGGCGGAGTTTTAATAATATTTTATGTTTAATTTTTTATATGCATGAGTAAATTAATTAATTAATTATAAATTATAATATTATATATTATATAAAAATATTTTTTTTAAATTCATATAATATAATAAAAAAAATATTTCATAAAATTACGATAAAATATGAATTAAAAATCAATTATTATTTAACAAACATGTAAACGCAGCCTTAATAAGACTATGATGATATTTGATCATTGTTTTGAGAAACAACAAGACTAGATAAGATCAAAAGACATGCTGCAACATGCAATAAAGTTTTAAGGGAGGGAGGGAGGGTAATTCATTTTTACTTGCAGGGGAAAAAAATATCAATAGAATTTGCATCATTATCTTTAGATACTTTTTTTTTAAAAAAAAAAATTATTTTTATTTTAAAAGGGAAAAAGACTAAAAGTCAAAATAATATAAAAATTATGTTAAATATTTAATGATTAAGTATTTTTATAGTTAAAAAATTTATTCTTATTATATCAAAAATAGCTGGTTACCATTTTTTTTTAAAGAAATAAATAATATGTTTTATATTTGAATATATGATTTGAATTTTTTTTGTTTTTTTAAAAAAAAAAGGTAAATCTTAGCAATGAACATGTTCTCTTTCAACAATTGTTTGTCCTAAGTTCAGTTCAATAATTCAATAATATTTTATCTCAAGAAAATCATTTGAAATGAGAAGCACAATCCAGATACACATGCATATTTTTAATCTTACAGAGGGACACGTGAGATCACGTGCATGAAGTAATCTTATAGCAGTCAACATTGACATTGATTTGGAAGGTCGTATCCAAGCTACCTAATCTGCCTAATCTACCTTTAAGATAATAGTATATTCAAACAATTAAAATTTAATTATATTAATTACTAATAGTTTAAATTAAAAATAAATTATGATTCATCTAATAATTTAGTGATAAAATTGATACCTTTTTATTTCAAATTAAATATTTGATTAAATAACTAGTTAACAAAATCTCTAACTTGTTTTTTATTCTGTGTACTCGTTTTAATGAATCTTAAATAACTTATACAATTTTATTAATAAATATCATCAAATTTATAATTATATTTAATAAAAAATATCGTATTATTAAGATTATAATATATAATACAAAATAATCTACTTGAACATTTCTTATAATTCTATTAATTCCTTATTATCAAAAATAAGTATTTTTTTTATAACCTAAAAATAAATAATTTAGTTATGTTATTATTAAATTAGATATTTTAATTTTAAAAATTAAAATTTTATTCATATAATTATAAAATATTAATGATATTAGACTAATGAAATTAAATCTTATAATTATTTAATTTAAATATTTTATTCATATAATCACGTGATTGTTGAAAAAAAAAGGTCACCATAGTTTTTATATTGTTTGACATATATATATATATATATAATATCTTTATTATTTAACAGAGTAATTATTTTAATAAATTATTATATTAAAAATACTATTTTTTTAATAATAACACGATTATTAATCCATAATTCATAAATTATGAGAATAAAATTTTCATTTTAAAAAATTACAAATCTTTTGATAATTAATGTAATAATTATAAGAATAAAATTTTCATTTAACAAAAATTATGTGATATAATAACTTTTTTTAAAAAAAAAATAATCATTAGATTAGAAATACGATAACTAGAAAATTAAAATGCTTATTTTTATTATTAGAAAGTTTTTTTATTTATTTATTTTCCGTGAACATCCTCAATCAAAATACATGAATCATACATATGGCTGGTTTGTTTTTGTTTTGTTTCATTATTTCCTTGATTGACGTTATACGAGAGCAATGGGTCCAAAGTAGGGGTGTCCAAAAACCGGATTGGATCGGACCAAACCGTAAAACCGGACCGGATCGGACCAAACCGAACGGTTTTACTAGTCAAACGGTCCGGTCCGGTTTGTATTAATTTTAAACCGTTCAAACCGGACCGGACCGGTTTAATAATATATTAAAAATTTTACATTTTGCTTCAAATTATAAAAGATGTAAAAGTTCAAGACCCATTGTTATAGGTATGAACAATGGTGGACATATAGGGGTTATATTTTCGTATAAATTTAATTAATATTAATATTAATTTAAATATTTATCAATTAAATTGATTGGTTAATTTCGTGTACTAATTTAATGAATTTTGAACTAAAACTTTCAAATTTAACATGTAAAATTAATATATATATATATATATAAATATATGACCCAATTTGATTTCCTATTCTCATAAGATATTAATTATTGTGGTAAAATAAATTACTTATACTTACAAATCTTAGGGTAAAATTGTTAATTACAATAAAAGTAATTAAAATACCCATAAAATCATGAATATATCAAGCAATTTTACATTAAGTTATGTAAATGATTTTTGGTTATTTGCACTAAATTTATCAATTATTTTATTTTTTTTTTATCAAATTGAGGTAATGAAATATAATGAATATTAGTGCTAAATTTATTATTTAGTTTAAATAGAATATAATAGCTATAATGTAGTTTAGTACCTTTGGAAAGGAAAAAAAATCAATTGGACTATTGGTCCACCCATGCGACATGAAAAAAAAAATTATTCCCAATTTAGTCCCAATAATTTATCTTGTATTACACTACTGAAAAATAATGCCATATTTTGTAAGATAAAATAAAATAAAAATTTAAATATATAATTTAAAACTAAAATCATGAAACAATATTAACAAATGCATGCCAAAACATAAAATTAAGAAAACTTATCGTTAAGAACAAAAAGTTTTATTTATGTCTCTATTAAAATCTCTAATTATTAAAATTTCTCTCCTATATTTAAATATATAAATATCTGAATTCGATTCCTAATGTATGCTCTCTTAAAACCTTTATGAATTGTAATATTAACGCTATGATATATATTTTTTTTTTATTTCTCACATCTTGTTTGTAGTAAACCGACACCAAATGCAGATAGTGATATTTTTTAAAACAATTTCGACTTCTTTGCTATTTGTGAAATTTCAGGGAGGTTAGTGATATTTATTAATAATAATATGTGGGGTTAGACTTTAGAGGGTTAGTGGCTCAAAAACGGCAGTGGATTATTTGAAAGGAATTGACAACAAAAATATGAATATGTAGTGGAACTACACATAAATATTCAGATTTTGCAACAACAAAAATAAAATTGTGAAGGGACTAGTGAGATATTATGACTATTTTGCTAGCTGTCTATAACTTTTTTTATTGATTTAATTGACAGAATAGCTTTATTGAGAAATGAAGTTTCATTTTAATCTTACTTTATACTATATATATATATATATATATATATATATATATATTATAATATAAAAATTATATGTTTAAAAATATAATATTTATATATATAAGTTTTTTAATAATATAAAAAATGTTTTTTTTTAATGTTTAAAAATAAAACTATAAATAATATAAAACTAAAGGGTTTTTTTTATTTTTATACCCACAAATTTACACATTTAGATATTCAAACTTATAAGAGTATCAAACTTATACTCTTAATGATCATTTGAAACATATACCTTTACATATAAGGTAATTGATTTGATTATTTAGACTCTCGATTCACATTTAATTTAAATTTTAATAATTTTATTTATGTTATAAATTTAATATAATATATAATTATTAAATAAAAAAATAAGATTTATTTTTTAAATTTATAATTAATTATTATGGTAATAGTATAATTTTTTTTTTCCTTAAATTTTAAGCACCAACCCACCAAAATCATAACACATGTCCTCGTAAAGTCATTAACGTTTCCCCCACATTCCCGACCCCATTTGCCTCTACTACCCACGACCTTCTTTGAAAAATATATCCTCATAATATCAAAATGTGAAAGTTGTGTTTTCCTATTTTCAGTCGAGTGTTCTTTTTTTTTTTAATGTCAAATTACAATTCTTACTGGTGGAAGAGAAATAATAAATCCTCATATACATACATATTTATAGACCTAGTTATAATAATAATTATGTTGTAGCAATTTGTAAAATTATTTAAAAAATTAATAATTTCTTTATTTTTGGAAGAAAAAAAATTTAACAAGTGATAAATCATAATTTATATAAATATAAATATATATACAAATTCAAAAAAAATATATATTTATTTTAATGTATTAATCATGTCTTATATCATATCAATAAAATTTTTAGTGGAAGGTAAGTATACATGTAAACAATTAAATATAAGAAAATTAAATAAGTAAAGAATTTTGATTGCTTGTAATTATACACGTAATATATATACTCATAGATCAATCAATAACATCTTGCATAGAAAGAGTGATAGTTTAATTGATTGAAATATATAATAATGTATATTGATATTTTTTTGGATAATAGATCAAGGGTTTGAATTTTGATGTTATATGAAATTAAGTTGCAATTATATTATTATCATTTAATTAATAACTTCATAATTATTAATAATTTATAAAAATATGGTGTTATTCTAAATACTACTGCTGTTTTCTTTTGAAAAATAAAAAAAAAATCAGTAATATCTTGTGCAAATTTATCTACATTTAGGCTCTTTAATTGAAGGAAAAAAAACACAGTTTTTAACCACCTATCCACGTCTACCGTATAAAACTAGTGTCTTCCTGTATGTTTTATGTTCGGAAACATGAAAATCTTCTTAATAAATCATTATTAAAAATATATTAGTTGTAATTAACTAACATACAATTAATATATTTTATCAGTTGTATATTAGTTGTATACAATATTTTTTTTAAAACAATTTTTCCTAAAAAATAAATTCTTATTTTTTGTATTTATATTTGTATTATCATTCATTGTAATTGTATTGTAAATATATTTTCAGTATATTCAATTTGGTATCAAAACAGGAAAGAAAAGAAGAAGAAAAATTCTTTTTACCAGTTCCTCAACACCAACGCCGCCTATATAGTAGCGCCACCGTCAGTGTTTTTTATGCAATGCCATTAATCTTCTTGCCTTTGTCCGATTCGTGCCAGTTGTAGATCTGTCTGGCCTACGCCGTCATCGCGACATCCGGCCACAGTCAACTCGCGCACCACTCCATCCTCAGGTTGCCGTACCGGCTCGCGCGACTTCAACCTCCCTCGGCTCGCGCACCAACTTCAACCCTACGCCGTCCAGCTCGCCCACAAGCTTCAACCCTGCGTCGTCCAGCTCGCGCACTAGCTCCTACCCTATGTCGTCCAGCTCCTGCACTACTCTGTGTTCTTTTGTGAGTCCGTAGTGCCCTTTTTTCAATTTGATTTTTTAGCTTTCAATTTTTTAACTCATCTGCCCTAGTCCAAGCCCATTAGCCCATCAGTCCATACTCATCAGCCCAATTACTCATCAACCCAACCCATCAGCTCACTCAATAATTAGACAGCCTACTTACCAGCCCAATCCACAGTCCAACCCAGCCCAAAAAAAATCCAAAATCTTTATTCCGCTGTACAATATATATTTTTTATTATTTCAATGGAAGATTCAAGACAACATCAAGTTTCCAGAATTAATGAAGTTCCAAAATTTGAAGTTTCTATTAAGAGTTTGGAAATGGGTTCTTTTGGGGGTACTAAACTTAATGGTACAAATTTTTTAACATGGAAAAAAGTTATGTATGTTTATCTTGGGGGGATGCATAAGATGGGACATGTATCTGGATCAATCAGGGATCCTAGTCAAGATGATGTAGAAGCCTATACTAGGTGGGAAGATGATGATGGCTTTGTAATGTCAATTCTATTTAGAGCTATCACTGATGATATATTACAAATGGTGAAGGAATGTGAAAATGCTGAGGCCATATGGAATACCTTAAGCGATCTTTATACAAATGAGTCTGACTTTATTCAAGTTCATGAACTCATGTGCAAAGCTGATGGCATGCAGCAAAATGGGCAACCAGTATCTCTGGTTTTTACCAAGCTGAAAAATGTATGGGCTAAAATTGACCAGAAATGCCCGTGCAAAATTAAAAATCAAGAAGACCTTCTGTGGTACCAGAAGGAGAAGGAGCTTGAACGAGTACATGCCTTTTTAAAAGGCCTTGATACAAAACATAATAGTGCTAAAGGCGAATTGCTTCGAATGTCAGACCCTCCGAGCTTGACTATCGCCTTTACATACATCCATAAAGACAAATCTCAGCAGGAAATTCTTCATCAGGCACAAGTTGAGGTATCAAGCCTAGCCATTCAAGCCAAATCAAATGCACCTTTCCTCCAGCAGCAAAATTCAATTCCACTTCATCAACAGGGACCTCCACTAGGCTTTACCAATCGCCCTCGTTCTCACTGCTCTTATTGCAATGAACAGGGGCATCTTCGTGAGACTTGTTAGAAATTGTATCCACACTTGAAATCAAAAGTAGACTACTATGGAGCAAAACGACAACATCATCGTTCTAAAGCAAAAACAACTGCATTGCAAATTGTCCAAGAACCAGACTACTATGGACAAGATCATCCTATAGAATATGGAGGTATCCTTACAGCTTCAATAGCTGGTCGTGGTAAGATTGGTATGACCTTAAATGTTTCTTACTATGTTGGGTCTAATACTTGGATTATTGATTCTGGTGCATCTGATCATATGACTTATGATAAATCTTATTTTAATGAGTTATCTTCCCCACCAGTGTCTTATGTTACGAATGCTAATGGTGAGGCCTTTCCTGTCTTAGGAAAGGGGTCAGTTCATATCACTCCATCTTTACAGCTCCATAATGTTTTATATGTACTGGAATTATCTCATCACTTAATATATGTCCCACAGTTAAATATTGAGTCTAAATGTTCTGTAACCTTTTATCCTATGTATGTGATTTTTCAGGATCTTCTTAACATGGAAATAATTGGTCGAGGGTATCTGAGGGGCAGATTGTTCCGTTTGGATCATAACTATGCAGGGGAGAAACCAGGAGCACGGGCACGCATTGCATTGACTTCTAGTTCCGATAAGCTAAGTGAAATTTGGTTGTGGCATCGCCGCTTATGACATCCATCTTTTAGTCTTATGAAAAAATTCATGCCTACTTTATTTATTGGAGTTAATGAGACTGTTTTACATTGTGAGACTTGTGTTTTGGCCAAGAGCTATCGTATTACTTATTCTCCTAGTATTTCTAATAAAAGTACTATTCCTTTTGAATTAATTCATTTTGATGTTTGGAGACCATCTAAAGAGCCCATTATATTGGGTATGAGATATTTTGTTTCGTTTATCGATGACTGTACAAGGTTGTTGTGGATTGCTCTCCTTAGAACAAAAGATGAAGTTTTTTCATTTTTTCAAACTTTTCATACCCTCGTTCAAACAAAACACAATGGCATCATTCGAATCCTCCGTTCTGACAATGGGGGAGAATATGTTAATCATGTTTTTCAAGATTTTTTCAAAACACATGGGATTATTCACCAAACTACTTGCCCATAAACACCAGAACAAAATGGAGTGTCTGAAAGAAAAAATCGTCATTTACTTGATATGGCTCGTGCACTCCTATTTAGTGCTCATATGCCAAAATATCTTTGGGGTGATGTTGTACAAGTTTTCACCCATCTCATCAATCGTCTCCCGTCTAGTGTCCTTAACGGAAAAATCCCATTCCAAATTCTCGCATCTTACGTCTCCTTATCATCCTTCCATAATCTTCCTACCTGTGTATTTGGTTGTGTTGCTTTTGTGCATGTTCCTAAAAATCAACGGTCTAAATTAGATGCCCGGGCAATTAAATGTGTGTTTGTTGGTTATGGAAGTTATCAGAAAGGGTACAAGTGCTTCCATCCACCGACCAGAAAGTATTATGTCACTATGGATGTTACCTTCTTTGAGGACATGAGTTATTTTTCCTCACCTGATATTGCTCCTCAGGGGGAGAATACATATTTCGAAGAACTGTATCATGGTGAGGGGGAGGCATTAGAAGAATCACCAACTGATGTTTTAATGAGACCAGATGAGATTCCTAATCCATTAAATCCAGTCATTGCAGAAACAGATGCTCCAAGTATTCAAGCACCAAAATCGCTTATATTAAATGAAGTTGAAGACATAATTGTTCCCTCAAGCATTACTCCTACCCCTGATCAACAACTCCCTGATACTGAAGGTTACTCATATGAGGTATGTACACCCACTAATACTAATAGCATTGAGTCTAATGTTGGATAGTATGTGTTACTAAATAGGTCTACTCGAGGTCAACCAGCCAAAGGTATGAACCAAATATTCATGCAAAATCAAAATACCCAGTAGCCAATTACATGTCCACTAAAAGATGATCTAAGTCATATAAATCATTTATGAATCAAATATCTGGTGTATCAGTACCTAAAAAAGTGCAGGATGCCTTGGGAGATCCAATATGGAGAAGGCAATGGCTGAAGAGATGGAGGCATTAAAGAAGAACGATACTTGGCAACTTGTGCCACCACCACAAGGAAAAAAGGCAGTTGGTTGTCGATGGGTGTTTACTATAAAACATAATGGTGACGGATCTGTAAATCGGTATAAAGCTCGTCTTGTAGCAAAAGGATTTACTCAAACGTATGGTGTAGACTACAATGAGACTTTTGCTCCTGTTGCCAAAATGAACACTATTCGGGTTTTTCTCTCACTTGCCGCTAACCTAAACTGGCCACTTCGACAGTTTGATGTCAAGAATGGGTTTCTTCATGGAGAATTAGCCGAGGTGGTGTACATGAGTCTTTCACCTGGGTATGTGGTTGATTCTCCTGGTAATTTTGTATGCAAATTAAGGAAGTCTTTGTATGGTCTCAAGCAATCCCCTTGAGCCTGGTTTGGAAGGTTTTCACAGTTCATGCAAAAGGTTAGTTACAGACAGAGTAATTCATACCACACTCTATTTCTCAATCATTAATGAGGGAAGTAACAACCCTAATCATTTATGTTGATGATATGGTAATCACTGGTGATGATACTATTGAGATGGATAAATTACAAAGACAGCTAGCCTCTGAATTCGAGATGAAAGACTTAGGTGAACTAAAATACTTCTTAGGAATTGAGGTAGCCAGGGGAAGAGAAGGAATATTTATATGTCAGAGGAAGTACATTATTGCTCTGCTAACAGAGACAGGTATGTTGGATTGCAAACCTATTGACACTCCTATTGAGCAAAACCATTGTTTAGTAGAGTATTCAGATCAGATACCAACTAATCGAGCTTGCTATCAGAGATTGGTTGGCGTTTGATTTACTTGGCTCATACTAGACCAGATGTTGCATATGCAGTAAGTGTGGTGAGTCATTTCATGCATAATCCAAGTGAGAACTACATGAATATTGTTTTGAGAATTTTAAGGTATTTGAAATAGGCTCAAGGAAGGGGAGTAATGTTCTCTAAACATAACAATCATCTTGAAGTCTATGGCTTCACAGATGTAGATTGGGCAGGAAGTATTACAGATAGAAAGTCAACATCGGGTTATTTCACCTTTGTGGGAGGAAATTTGGTTACATGGAAAAGTAAGAAGCAGAAAGTGGTGGTGCGATCTAGTGCTAAGGCTGAGTATAGAGGTATGACTCATGGGGTTTGTGAATTACTATGGATAAGAACTTTGTTATTGGATTTGGGTTTCGAACTCAAAAATACTATGCAAATGTATTGCGATGATAGGGCAGCCATTAATATATCATAAAATCCAATACAATATGATCGCACTAAGCATGTAGAGGTTGATCGTCACTTTATAAAAAAGAAGCTAGATACCAAACTTATTAGTTTTCCTTTTGTTCACATTGAAGAGTAACTTGCATTATACGGTTCACTAAACAAGTTGGGCATGATCGATATATATACGCCAACTTGAGGGAGAGTGTTAATAAATCATTATTAATGGTATATTAGTTATATACAACTAATATACTTTATTAACTATATATTAGTTGTATACAATTAATATACTTTTCTTAAAAACAATTTTCTAAAAAGTATATTCTTATTTTTTGTATTTATATTTGTATTATCATTCGTTATAATTGTAATATATATATATTTTCAATATATTCAATTAATCTCCGATTTAATAATATATATATATATATATATATTATTCAACACGTCAAAATCATGATTAGCTGGACAAATATGATAAGAATCCAACGCTGAAAGTGAAATTTTATAAATTATAAGCTCATAGTTATGGTTTTACTTCTACGAACATTACAAATATTCTTAAATTTCGAGTCATCTTTTAAAATATCTTTAATATTTTAAAAAATTTTAAAATACTTCTTAGAAATAAAAGAATTTAAATATAATAAAAATAAATAGTAATATTTTTAAAATGGAAGAAAAATAATAAACAATCAAAAAAGATAAACCAAAGAATATTAGAATTAGAAATAGAAATAAAAGACATTTTCGAATGCTTCACAATAAATGATAATAAGTAAAAAACAAATTTTAAAAATTAAATTAAGTCTTAAATAAAAAGATGGATTTAAATATTCATCATTTTCATCTTCAAAAAAATTATTCATAAGAAAATATATAATTTATTATGTAATAAGTCATAAATAAATGGACATTAATATCACAGATACAAAATGAATTTATAATATATCATTAATTAACAAGAAAACTATATTTAATAAGTCATCCAAGATTTCCCAAAAAGACAAAAAAAAATTGGATACATTCATTAGAAAGAACTCAAATATTAATATAGATTCATTTCAGAGAAGAAATAAATACACCAATAAAAATAACATTACTAGATAACCGATTAATAAGTAGAAAATATGTTTTATTAAGAATGATCCATGTTAACTTAAGATAGAAAAAACTAAAATTGACAACATATCCTAGGTTTGCTATTAATATTTATGATAAAACTTAACCATGTATTAAGTATAGTTTATGAATTTGAAATAGGAGATTTAATGAAAGAAGAAAATAATCTTTTTTTAATACTCTACTTAATTAGTAAGATATTCTTTAGCAAACAAACATAATAGTTTAATATATGGATAAAATGAATTTATAGAAATAAACAAAACCTCTCAAGAACTTAGGCAAATAATAAAACTAGAAATACTATCAGATTTTAAAATATGAGAGGAATGACAATTAGATATCAAGAAAAAACCTCTCATAATAGAAAAAAAGTAATGTTGTTAAAAACATTAATATACTAAGATTTATTTTTATAGACTATGAAGAAGAAACTTCTAATTAAGAAGACGTTAAAAAACTAAAGAATGAAGTCCAAGTAATGAATGCACTAATTCATGATGTCATATTAGGAAAATAATTATGTTTTATGATAAAATAAAAAATATACAGTTAGAAGTAAATAGAAGCTTAGTAGGTGTAGCAAAAAATCAAGTAACATTATTTGAAACCTTTAAACTTTTAATAGAGGAAATAGATTTAATCCATGAAGTAAACACAAAAAGAATTATTAAAGGAAATAAATGAATGTAGTTATAATAAACTTCAACAACATATACATATAAAATTTACATAACTAAGAAAATATATATATAATATACATAGAAACAATAATATCGTAAGTCATAAATATGATCCCCTAGAAAGAATAAAACTACAACCACCCAAGAGATCAGATGCCATGGCTCCTAAAAATGATAGAAGAAAAATTTAATGAAAAAGATATAATTTCAATTTAATGAAATATGGGAAAAAATAGAAAAACAATTCATGAACCTTGAAAATAAGGATATATAAAAATTAGTTAGTTTATTAAAACTAACTAATGAAGAATTAGAAAAACATTAAGATGAAAAACTTTGTACAAATAAAGAAGAAGATGATATGATAATAATCAATGAGACTAATTCTGAACGAGAAATCATGACCCAAAAAGGTCATATGAAACCAATTTCATTACCAGTTATTTAACAAGAAGGAACATCTGATCCACATAGTGAGGAAATAAATAGGCAAAGTTCAAAAGAACCTGACACCACATATATAAGAAGACAACCACCCAAAATGAAAGAAGTGCTACATTAGGGAACTAGAGGTAGTATCCTACTAGAATTCAAACTCCATTATAATTAAAAATCTGATCTATTAGATCTAGATTGTATAAGAGATAGGAAAAAGCCTTAGATAAATGAGCTAGTGGTATGAGTGTGCTCATCAAACCTCTCAAACTACACAAATAAACATTTCAATTTGTAGGGTATTAGTAGCTCATAAAATGACAATAAATGTTAAAGTTTGGTTTTCAAATTCAACAAACAAACAAAATTTATTAATGCAAGATAATGTTTCCACATGAAGAGAATACTTAGATATAATAATAAAGGAAATATACAAGGGATTTATTAAAAAAGATAAATGAAGAACTATCACTGAATCTAATGAAAATGAAATAAATGAAGCCAGATGGAATATAAAAAATATGAAAATTTATAACATATGTTAAATAAATTCTTTTATTCGTGAATATTAAACGTATTATTATAAATTAACATTATTTATGCAAACAACTTGTAAGGAAATATTTTTCGTAAATTAGAAAGTTGGAATCAAAGACATAGAGAAACTATACCAGACATCCCAGGAGAAAGAATAAGAAGTCTTAAAAGTTGGATAATTATTAAATGTCAAGAAAGAAAAGAATATAAATAAATAACAAGAAATGATAAAATCTTTTGTGATACAAAGGATTTTAGAATACCAGAAAAATATGAATGTAACATAAAACCATGGAAACAAAATTACAAAAAATATAAACAATACAAGAGAATTAAAAAATATAAATTCAGAAAATAAGATTTTCAAAAATATAAAAGAAGATCCAGTAAGGAAACCTATAGGAAGAGATATTTTAATAGAAAGAAATATAAACATTCTGAAAACAAAAATTATTGTACTTTAAGAAAAAAAAGATGTAAATGTTGGATATGTAATGAAGAAAGACATTATGCCAACGAATATCAAACTAGGCTCCAACATAGGAAATAGTTTAAAAAAGAATTTTCACGTGTAACTCCATGATAAATGATTTGTGTATGTAAGCCCTATATATAACCAATGAAATGCCTTAAACCATCATCTTTTATTGCTCATTTATTGCATCTTTTTTACTTTCTCTCTCTAAAATTGAATTGTCCTCCAACATTTTGATACCCATTGTGGGGCTTAAATTTTAAGTCACGTTTAGTTGAAGCTTTGACGCCTCTCACTTCCCAAGGCTTAATTTGAGTTTAGATTGTGTCCATAGGTAAAGAGAGACACCTTACAAGATAATAACACCTCAAATTTTTTCTTAGCCAATATGGTTGAAGCCCGAGCACTAAAAAGAATCTGACTTGCTGAAGCTTAAGTCAAGGACATGGTTGAGAAAAAGCTCGTTCTCGAGGAGGGAGTTGAAGAAAATGTAGAAAATAGAGCCCAAGAAGTGGTAAACTCAAACCAAGAGAGGCTATGACAACACATAGATATGAAAAGACTAATGAAGGAAATGAAAAAGCAAGATAAGGAGGAAAAATTAGGAACTTCATAGACAGGTAGAAATATTGAGCCTTGAATACACTCCCGTCCTTGAAATTCAAGTAGTACACAATGTGGCACTGAAGTCTTTTTTCTTTTTCTTTTTCGTTTAATAGATCAAATAATTTACACAATTCAAACATATGACTTGAAATGTGTGAGGGGTGAATCTTATCGACCGACCACTGAATAAATCACATACTAACTTAAGTCAAATAGAATAAGTTTGATATAAAATATTTTCCTCGCAAAATAATCGACAAAAAAAAATATTTAAGTCAAGATCCCAAATGGATAGCCAAAAATATACTTGCTCAATCAAAAAATATTTTCATTTTTATTTTTATCCTTCGGTTTTATTAACTAAATAATGGCTTTAAAGAAGAATTTCTTAAAAAAAGTATTCAATGAACTACATAGTAGTTATTCGTGGGATTTGTTTAATGTTTAAACATATATTATTTATTTATTGAATAACCTTTGCACAATGAGACGTCATTAACAAGGCAAATGATAATTTCCCTAATACAATTGAAAAATATTAATTGAAATATTAGTAGGATGGAATATGGGGTAGAAGACTAGAGGATCAGGAAGATGGAGGAGGTTGCAAGTTTTGAAAAGGATCCTTCTTTTTATTTTTCTTGCTATCTCTTATTATGTTTAAGGTAGAATTGCACATGGTAAAGACAATTATTCCTTTCATTTTTCAAGTTTCAATAAGAGCTTTTAACTACCTAAAAACCCAACTAATATGTATATTTATGAAAAAGTGCATGTTATCCCCACCTTGGAATATATTCTAACTTAAAAAGTGTAATACTAATCATGTATTGAATGCTGGGCATGTTTATAATACATATAGATGTGATTATCAATTTTCATCTGAGTTTAGTTTGAAAGAATTGATTTATTGTGTTGTTTGGTAATTTAAATAGTATCACTTCATATACCTATAACACTGTATATCTAAATTCGAATCTAACATATATAATATTTTATTTATTTAATAAAAGAGTGATTTCACACTTTTATAAAAAAGAATGTTAAAAGAATTGACTTTGTTTTTTTTTTTAAGAACTAATTCCTAAACATGGCAAAATAACCTTAAGAAAAATCAAGGAAGTTTGTATTCCATGAATAGTCATTCTTAAAATTAACATAATTTTCTTTAGAGATCGATCTCTAAATAAAAATCTTTATATTATTTAGAAATTAAACTTATGGAATTTTTCAATGGTTATAAGATGATTCCTGAATTCACATAGATTAGTATAATTTAGAGCAAAATAACCTTAAGGTTCTTTGCTTATTAAAAAATAACACTTAGATTTTTTATTTATTTTTTGTAATAGTTTAATCATATTATTATAAAAACGTGATAGTATAAAAACAAAGTTAAATTTTTTAATTATATTAAATAGAGATTTTTATAACTTAAAGAATTACAAAAAATAGAAAAAAAAACTAAAACATAAAAAAATAATTATTTGTCTTTATTTAGATATATTTTTCATAACAATAAGACTAAACTGTTAAAAAGAATAATAAATATAAATTTTATCATTAATTTTTAAATAAATATATGAAATTTACTATCAACTTCCATATAATTTAATATTCAAAGTTGAGTTAAAATTATGATTACTGTTGTACAAGAGGGCAGAAATTATCATAAATTGGCAAAAACTTTCGGAAAATGTCTGATATTAAAAATGTTCATTTTTAATTAAAAAAAATAGGAATTTAAGTATATAACCTTAAAAATATATCCAATTAGTTTGAAGAATTTTCACAGACAAATTTTTTTTAAAATTTCTAATTTAAAATATATATATATATTAGTACGTGTTGTTGTAATGTTTGTATTTTTTAATTTATATAATTATTTTTATTGAAAATTTGTTAGTACGTAATAAGTTTATCGTCTATAATAGAATAATAGTGTTTCCAATTTAAATGTAAATGTGTTGAATACGAGTTACCTATATTTTTTTCTCTTAATAAGAATTATTGTTCATGTTAACACTTATTACATCTTTTTATTTTATATATAAAAATAAAGAATTAATATTAACGTCCCGTTATATAAAGAGAGAGAGAGAGTAAGTGCAGCTGTCAAAAAGTATAATCATTAGACATGATAATAATGATAATATAAATATTAACAAATTAAAATTCTAAATAAAAGTAGCATCCTTATTTTTGTTGATAGGAATTTTAGGTTATAAATTTTATTATTTTTTTCCAACTATTTTTAAACAAACTTGGGAAAAACAAAAACTGTTGAACTAGCTAAAAAATTTCCAAACTTTGTTATTTGGATATCAGTTGTTTTTTTTTTCCTTGAAATTTTATTTCATAGTTTTTTTTTATTTTTTATTTTTGGATAGGTAATAATTTTATATCATAGTTGTTCCAGCTAAATTCTTTCAAAAGTATGATTTGATATTATAATTCATAATTGTCATTATCATTTTCAACATACACGGATCACTTTTGATAATTAAGAAACACTAATTATAAAACTTATTTTTCTTTTTTTCTTTTTTCTTTTCATTAAAGCATATATATATAACAAGACTAAAGAATTTACGTGAATTAAATAGATGTAGATTAATGAATATCATTCAAATTATTTTTAAAAAAAATCTTTATTTTTTTTATAAACTTTATTACTTATCTATAATAAATATACTTTAATTTTTTTGTTAATTTTATATTTATAATGTAATCATAAATCATATTTAAGTTAAATTTAAATCTATACGAAATGAAAAAAAAATAATATTGTAATATGTATTTAAAATAAAAAATAAATGATGATTAATAACTGCTAGTACAAAATAATTCATAAATTGTCTCCTTCCCTTATCTCTTAAAACTTGAACCACTTTTTTGATAGGTTTTACTTGTTACTGGAGAGAGTCTGTTATTATATATATGAGCTCCTTTTACAGTAGATTTTTTTTAGTTTAATTTAATAAACACATTACACTTCGATTTTGATTTAGTGCGGGTTTTTTCACCTAAATTTACACCTAAGGATATTTTTACAATATATTTTTTTTTTCTAAGTGTAGATATAGATTTGACGTTTTTGGTTTAAAAAAATCTATTTAAAATATTATCAACAGTTAATTATATGTTTAAAAATAATTAATTATACTATTTTAATCAATAAATATTTGTTGTATTAAATATAATTGTACTAAAACTTACTTAGTTTATAAATATTCCACATATTAGTTATAGTTTTATTGATATAAATAAATATTCTTTTAGTTTAAGTATTGTTGAAATTCAAATATTCAAATTTTTAAGCGATAAAAGATTAAGTTATGATAAAAATTTAATAGAAAAATCATATATGAATATTGAAAAACTAGAGACATTTAAGAAGAATGCCCAAAAAAAAATTTATTCATGTGATAAATATGGTTTATATTTTAATTTGTTAATTTAATTTATATTTGAATTAATATAAAACAATAAGGAGATGAAATTATATGTGCATACAATATAAGTGATATGTAAAGATTTCTCAATTAGTTACGAAGTATGATCCAATATTAACTAATTTTGCACTAATTATTGGATGAAAAATCTCATTAATAAAGATTTTTTTAAATTAAAAAATATTTTATGTGATTTAAACATAATATTTAAAATAAATCTTATATTCATAACGCTAAATGAATCAACTCGTTAATAAAGATAAGTAAAACATATGAATAATATAATACTTAAAATAATCACTTGAATCCACGTGTGGTGGTACAACATTATGATCTAAATTGGAACTATTCATCATGTTAAAAGAGTAATAAATTTAAAAAAAATCAAAACTACAATAATTTTATTGTTTTAGAATATATATAAATTAAGGTTTGAAAAAAGTGATATTATTTTCTAAAACGTTAAAAATTAATATATACTTATATAAATATTTTAGAATATAAAATATTTATTTTATAACATAGGGAAATTATAAAAATAATTAAATATATTTTATGTTCATAGATAATTAAAATAATATTGATTGTTTTTGTTAACATAATCAGTTAATTTTTTAATATCAAGTTAAATCATTAATTGTTTTATTGTTATTATTATTATTTAAAACACCAAATACAACTGCCGATATACCTACGACTCTCTCCGGACATTGTAAAGGATTTCTCCAAAAAACCAAAAAAAAAAAAGAAAATTGTTTGTTCAAAGAAAATATTACTATTTGTCTTTAGTTTCTTTAAAAAAAAAAAGGTGATATATATGAGTAATAAGTTAAACATTTTTCTTCTCCAACTTTTAATATAGTATATAATATGCCTGACGTAAAAAAGTTATTGTACACACCACTTGCATGAAATGAGTAATAAAGTTGCGTGTTAATCTAGCAATGTGATGTTATTGATTACTTTTTAATAATATACATTATTATTTTTATTTTTTATTAAATATTTATTTTAAAAAAAATTATATTAATTTTAAATTTTATTAAATTAAAATAACATTTAATCACGTATTTTAAAAATAATAAATTAATTCTTTTTCTGTATTTTACCAACTAGAATCTTGAAGTTTTAATCATGCAAATCTTCTCATGTCATTATAAATTCACTCTTGTTTTATATTTAAAAAAAAACATAATAATAATAAGTTTAAGATAAAATATTAGTTAATTTAGAAAAATATATATAGCACCCTCCCCACTTGGGGGGCATCATACATATATATTATATGTAGTATTATCAAATTAGGGACCATGCCGACATTATCCTGTCTTCTTCTTTTTTCCCAAGGAGACATAAAGATGTTTTTATTCATTATTTTATAAAAAAAAAATTTGGATAATATATTGCATGAATACATGCAGACAGAGACATATATAGCATACAAAATTAATTATGATATTACTGTGTGAAAAAAGGCAGTCAATTATTGACTTGTTATGTCAATGGCAGAAACCAAGAACCAAAAAGACAAATATCTTAAAATAATAATATACGCAACGTAGAGAACGAACTTTCATTTATACAAAAGCGATATTTTTATATAATCATATGATTTAATTTTTTAAAATAATTATAATATTATTAATATTTATATCTTTTCGATGACCAGTTGTCTAAATATGATTTAACTAATTGTCATTGATGTCTGTTCTGTTTTTTTCTTTTTCTTTCCCCAAACTGATAAAAAAAAAATTTTTTGGGCCATAAGTGTGAAATATAAATTTGCACCGTTTTAATTATATCTATCTAATATAATTTATGAATTTGACCCTTGTTATCTAATTAAATTTATGAATTGGTTTTACTACTTGCCCCATCCCTCTTTTGGTCACACTGCATATTAAGTATATTTATAAATGGTAATTCGTTGTTTTTTAATATATAGCTAATAAATACTTAATATTTCGGCATTTATTAATATATATATATATATATATATTAAATTATTTTCTAAAAAGCACCATGATATTTAGGCTCTTATTAAATAAACAAATAAATAAAGAACTTGAGCTGAGATTTGCCCAAAAAATATGTAAATAAAGCAGCCAAAAATTAAAAAAATATATATAAAGTTCTTGATTATAATTTATTTATATAAATAAGATGGTACACCTCAAGCATTGGCTAAAAGGGTTGAGAGACTACAACATAACATACTACATAATTATGTTTTAATTTAAACAAACTCAAATACACAAAAGGAAGTGCATTACAACTGTCAAATACATGGAAAAAGATAAAACAGGGAAAGCTCTATCTGTGCTTTTTTTTGGGTCTTGTTTGTTTTTTTTTTTCAGAAAAAGCATTTAACACACTTTTATTGTCAAACGCGGCAATTCGCTTTCCCTTTGTGTATGCTAGCCTTCAATACTAAACTTCCAACAAAACCCTTTTTCCTTATTCAGATTTGATATTTGATCTTCTTCCTGAAAACAAAATGAGTTTAATGTCAATATTATTAAAGCGTAATAATTTTGGTATCAAGAGTATTCTACTTAATTAACACGTAATAAAAAAAATGAAGATAATTTTTTAAACTTGTCAAAAATTAAGGTCTTAATTGTCCATCACTAGCTTACCAAGAATGAAAAGGGTTTGAGGCTACGCCATTGAAGCCTAGTAGTGGTGAGGAGGAGGGGGTGAAGCATATATGTAAGAGTGCTTAGGAGGAGGTGGTGAGATAACTGGAACATGTGGTGGGTAGTGTGGTGGATGAACTGGAACATGTGGTGGGTAGTGTGGTGGATGAACTGGAACATGTGGTGGGTAGTGTGGTGGATGAACTGGAACATGTGGTGGATGAACTGGAACATGTGGTGGGTAGTGTGGCTTCTTCTTTGGTGGTGGATGAACGGGAAAATGTGGTGGGTAGTGTGGCTTCTTCTTTGGTGGTGGATGAACGGGAACATGTGGTGGGTAGTGTGGCTTCTTTGGTGGTGGATGTACTGGAACATATGGTGGATGTACTGGGACTGGAGGTGGTGGAGAGTGAACAACTGGTGGATAGTAAGGCTTCTTCTTAGGTGGTGGTGGTTGAACTGGGACTACTGGAGGGTAGTAAGGCTTCTTTGGTGGTGGTTGAACTGGGACATGTGGAGGGTAGTCTGGCTTCTTTGGTGGTGGTTGAACTGGGACATGTGGTGGGTAGTCTGGCTTCTTTGGTGGTGGTTGAACTGGGACATGTGGTGGGTAGTCTGGCTTCTTTGGTGGTGGTTGAACTGGGACATGTGGAGGGTAGTCTGGCTTCTTTGGTGGTGGTTGAACTGGGACATGTGGTGGGTAGTCTGGCTTCTTTGGTGGTGGTTGAACTGGGACATGTGGTGGGTAGTCTGGCTTCTTCGGTGGTGGTTGAACTGGGACATGGGGTGGGTAGTCTGGCTTCTTCGGTGGTGGTTGAACTGGGACATGGGGTGGGTAGTCTGGCTTCTTCGGTGGTGGTTGAACTGGGACATGGGGTGGGTAGTCTGGCTTCTTTGGTGGTGGTTGAACTGGGACATGGGGTGGGTAGTCTGGCTTCTTTGGTGGTGGTTGAACTGGGACATGGGGTGGGTAGTCTGGCTTCTTCTTGGGAGGAGTTGGAGATGGAGTTGGATAGGTAGGCGTCTTGGGAGGATAGGTAGGGGTCTTGGGAGGATAGGTAGGGGTCTTGGGAGGATAGGTAGGGGTCTTGGGAGGATAGGTAGGGGTCTTGGGAGGAGTTGGATAGGTAGGGGTCTTGGGAGGAGTTGGAGATGGAGTTGGATAGGTAGGGGTCTTGGGAGGAGTTGGAGATGGAGTTGGATAGGTAGGGGTCTTGGGGGATAGGTAGGGGTCTTGGGGGGATAGGTAGGGGTTTTGGGGGAGTTGGAGATGGAGTTGGATAGGTAGGGGTCTTGGGGGATAGGTAGGGGTCTTGGGGGGATAGTGGGGAGCTTTAGGGGGTGTTGGAGATGGATAGTGGGGAGTCTTAGGGGGATAGTGGGGAGCTTTAGGAGGAGTTGGAGATGGATAGTGATGAGGAGGAGGATAAATCGGTGGGTAATACTTAGGAGGAGGAGGAGAGGAGTAGATGTAATTGTCTGCTGTGGTTTGAGATGGAAGTGTGAGAGAGATTAAGCCAACAAGTGTAGTGAGTATGAGAGAGGTCAGTGACCCCATTATCCTCCCCATATTGTATAAGAGACTGAGAGTCTTGGTTGTGCCATAATGTTGAAGCCTTCCTCTCTTTATATAGCTTCTTGGCTTTACCTCATAAATCTTACCCAAATGGTAAAACAACTTTAAAATAATAACCCATGCATCTATCTTGGTAAAATATTAATGTCATGTAAATTACTAATCATTAATTTATTTTTGGACCTATATAGACAGCTATTAGGCTCTACCCAAATGTTGGCTTATAGGTAGTTTCTTAGATTCGGCTTGGTGTAGACTTGTAAGGCCCAAGGAAATACCAAAATCAATAATTTAATACAATTGGGTTAGTGTACTTCTTTTTAAAAAGAAAAAAAAAATTGATGACTAGTACTTTTACCAATAGAGTATGCACAAAAAAAAAAATCAAACAGAGTTTTTACTTGTTTATATGTTATCTATAGAGAGCTTTGAAAATGAGCCTTGTTTTTGTCTGACTTTCCGGTTTCCACCATGTTTTCATTGGTTTAGGGGTATAAGGACAAGTCGGCTAATCCAATCGGAGCTTTACTTACACACTCTATCTAGATCTCTCTAGCTATCACCTCTTGTAATTGTTAATGAAGTCTTTGTTTTAATTGAGTTAAATTATATTTTACATCCGTTATTTTTTTAATAAATTAATATAAATTCGTTATTTTTTATAAATTTTTCACTAGAATCCGTTAATTTTAAGCTAAATTTTCAAAAAAATAAAATTAGTATTTTTAAATTCTTTACTAAAAATTATAACAAAAAATATTTATATGATTATTGTTTGTTCTAATTACACCAAAGTTCATTCATTTCCCTACAATTAATAATAATATTAATTTTTAATTTTTAATATTTTATTTTTTATTTATTAGTTATGTTAAATCATAAATTATTCATTTAAAAAAACAATAAATAATTTATAAACTTATGATTATTATTTTATTTCTACTCATATGAAATATATTAAATCATAAATCATTTATTTAAAAAACAATCAATAATTTATATACTTATAATTATTATTTTATTCCTATTCATATGAATGCTTTCTTTATCAATAATGAAGATGGTTTTCAATGCTTAGTTTGATGAATAATTTTAGTTTCTTCATTATTTACTCTCTTTTTATTTTATTTTTTACCTTTTGTTCATTCAATGGCATTTTATAATGAATTTTCCTTCATTTATAATCTAATATAGATTTTTATATTTCACAATGAATATTGAAAATAATTAAACTCGTTTTTCAATTAGAAAATAGATAGTAAAAAATGTTATACCATTTACTAATATTGTGAATACTCTATTAAGAAAAATAATGTTATTGACAATTATTTGTTATATGTTTCAATAATGTTTCTAATTGATATTTTTTAATTTTATTTTATTTTCTCTTAAAATTTCAACAATAATATGAAGACAATTCAATTGAAAAAATGAGTAATGAGTAATGACTATAATTATTTTGTATGCTATGTAAATAAAATATAATAATTTATAATTACATTATTTTATGTAAAATTTTATCAATAGTATAATGAATTATTAAGATATGTTTTTACTAAAAACAAATAATTTGTGATTTTAAATAAAAAAATTATATTAGAACTTTTACTAAGATATCTTGTTGTAAGAAGATGAACTGTAGTTGTGAATAAAAAAAATATTTAATATTTACTCAATGAATAAAAATAAATATTTTAGAAAAATACTAATTTTTACCCCTTGAAAATTTAGCATAAAATTAAAAACGAACTTTATTCTACTTTTATTGTGTGTTTCTTATTTTTGCATGGCTTTGATTTATTTTCTTAGTTTTGTAATAAAAAATATATAATTTGTTTTTGAAAATTTGATGGAAACCAATAAATTAAGAATTTGCTTGATAACAAGTTTGGTATCTAATTTTTATTTATTTATAATTATTATTTTAATTATATTTGTTTGGTATTATTTTTCTCTCTCTTTTTATGCACTTATTATCAAAATATGAGGTGATTTAAAAATCTTTAAAAAAAATTATAATATCAATTTTTTTTATCATTTTCTTGGAATATATCCTAGAGTAAATCAAGAAGGATAAATATTGGAACGGAATTATTAGTAATATCAAACTTATTGATTTTATTTTTTATATAAATATATCAAACTTATTGATATAATAACCAAAAAGTATTTCTTAATTTTTTAGGTAATGAATAAATAATCACAAATAAGAAGCATACTAAATAACTTTTAAATGATTTTTAATCTTTTTGTTTGAACATAGAAGAGTATAAATTATTTTCAAACACATTTTGATTATTTTTATTAAAAAAATAAAAATGAAAAATATCAATGATTACAAACATCATGGATTTTTGAAGAATATTTATCAATTTTATGAAAATTATTGTTAAACTTTGAAAATATTTTATAAAATTTTGATAAATACAAAAAAATCAATAATTAAATAATTAAATCAATTATATAATTTATAATTTATAATTTATATTTCACATTTAATGAAAGAAGAAAAACTAGTGGTAATAATTGATTTTCAAATCAAGAAATTGAGGAGAAGAACAATACCGCTAGTGAAAGTTCAGTGGAGACATTATGATGTTAAAGATGCAACATGGGAGTTACAATCGAAAACTTATTCAAAATATCCATACTTGTTTAAGTAATTTTAAATTTCTAAGATGAAACTTTTTTAAGGGTGTTAGAATGTAAAACCTCATACAATCTAATATAAATAATTAAAGTATTAAAAAAGAAATTCTAAACAATGGTTTACGATATATGGATGTGTCAAGGAAATTTCATGTAAAAAATTAAATCGAAGGAGAAAAATTAGGAAATCTCTACCACCTCAACACCACTACCTCGCCACCACTTCGCCTCCACCAATGGCAAGTTTGATTCCAAACTCCATGAAATGCTTATAAAAAAAGGGGTAAACACTACCCATTTTTACACACTCATTTTTACCTCTTTTCTCCCTCTTTTAAAAAACTTTCTCTCCCTAAAGTGTTTAGGTTTTCAATACATTTTGCGGCACAAAATCCAAGTGTTTAGGTCAATAATTCGAGGTAAGAGTTCTTACTCTGACATTTTAAATTCATGCAATGTTTTTATAAATGGAATGTCATGCATTCATAAGTGTAAAACTAGATGTCATGATTTTATTAAAAATGTCATAATATTGTAAATATTGTTTAAAAATGAGAAACTTGTTATGAATATTTTATTATGCATAGGTTGAAAATTTTTTATATATAAAATGAGTATCAAAAGTTGATATGAAATAAGCATTCAAAATGTGATATGATATTCGGGAATTTTATACATGCATCATGAGAATGGTTTTATACACAGATAGTACACATATATGTTATCTTACAAAGTAAGGTACCCTTGAACTACTAATTGAAGCATATTGTTTTCGACATACTACAAGTACCCCTTGCATGCATATGTATTCTCAAAGTTTGGATCCAAAGAATTTTCTAAATTGATTATTTTTAATAGTTTTTTAATGCCTGTTAGGACTTTGTCTTCCTGTATTTCATTGAGAAAAGAGTTTTGTTTATCTTCTATATCTAATGAAATATTTTTTAAATAAGGTTTTCGCTGGTCTTCAATCTAATCACGTTTTCGCTTTTTATATTGTTGCATAAAAGTTAGGTTTGAGACAATTAAAGCTTTTCTTATTTTGGAGACATAGATGGTATCCCCTTCTAAGGTTGTGAGACTTATTTTGTCGAAATGTTGTATGAAAGGTCGATATAAGTTTAGGAAATTATTTTTTATTAACAAATTTGTTCTTGTTTCCTATTGATATATTGTAGGAATGTGAAAGTTTTCTCATCCTATCATTATATCTGTATCTTTTAATATCTTATTAAGTTTTATTGTAATATTATTAACAATTTTTACAATTAAATCTTATGGCGTTTGTTTTCAGTTATCTTCTAGAAATATATATCTACTGGTTACACACATACTAACTCATGTATCTATATATGCATGTAAATGATAAATGTTATAACCTTTAAATTTTAGTCCTACTTTAATGTAAGTATTATTTAGATTTGTAATACTATACAAATTATTCATATTTTGATTAAAAATACCAATAATTTGAGTATTCATATTCTAAGTCAGTTATTTCTTTCTCAGTTTCTTTCAATAGATAGTTACTATAAGTATAATCTATATCAGATTCATTTATTAGTTCTAATTCCATCTTGAAAGCTTCTTCTAAGATTTTTGCTTTTTGTGGAAATTCCTTTTTTATGTTGAAGTCTATTTGGGCATTCGTTAGCATAATATCCTTCTTCATTACAAATCCAACATCTGCATTTTTTCTTTCCTAAAAGGAAATAATTCCCTTTTTCAGAAGGTTTATACTTCTTTCTTCTAAAATATCTTTTCTTGTGGGTTTCTTTATTAAATCTCTTTTTGTAATTTGAAAATTTTGTTTTCTGAATTTATATTTTTTAAATATTTTATGTTTTTTATATTTATATTTTTGTTTATAAGATTTTATATTACATTCATATTTTACTGGTATTCTAAAATCTCTTATATCGTAACAGATTTTATCATTTCCTCTTATCTGTTTATATTCTTTTATTTCTTGGCATTGAATAATGATATAATTTTTAAGGCTTCTTATGCTTACTCCTTGAATATCTGGTATAGTTTCTCTATTCCTTTGTTCCCAAATTTCTATTAAGGTTTTATGTAGTGTTCCAGGTAATTTTTTAAAAAATATTTCTTTATAAGTTATTTGCATAAAGGATGGTAATTTATGGTAATACATTTCATATTCACAAATAAAAGAATCTATGTAACACATGTAACAAATTTTCATATTTGTTAGATGCCATTTAGCTTTATTGATTTTATTTTCACTGGATTCAGTAATAGTCCTTCATTTATCTTCTCCAATAAATTCTTTGTATATTTCATTTATTATTGTATCCAAGTATTCCCTTCCTATTGAAGCATTTCCTTGCATTAACAAATGTTGTTGATCTGTTAAGTTTGAAAACCAAACTTTAACATTTCCTATCATTTTATGTGCTATAAGTACCCTACAGATTGATGGGTTTGTTTGGGTAGTTTGAGAGGTTTGTATGAGCACACTCATACCACTAGCCCATTCATCTAAAGTTTTCTTCCTATCTCTTATACAATCTAAATCTAGAAGTTTAGACTTATAATTATCATGGATTTTAACTATGGTGGAATACTACTTCTAGTTCCCTAATACAACCATTTCCTCCATTTTAGGTGGTTGTCTTCTTCTATCCATGGTATCAAGTTGTTCTATTCTTTGCCTATTTATTTTTCCCTTATATGGGTTAGATGTTCTTTATTGGTAAGAGACTAATAATGAAATTGGTTTCATATGACTTCTTAGGGTCATGTTTTCTAGATCAAAATCAATTCCACTGATTATTGTCATATCATCATCTTCTTTGTTAGTACAAAGTTTTTCATTATATGTTCTTCTATTTTTTTATTGGTTAATGTCAATAAACTAACTAATATTTCTATATCCCTATTTTCAGGGTCCATGAATTTTCTTTCTAATTTTTTTTTCTATATTCCATTAAATTGAAATTATTTTTTTATTCTTAGATTGTTCTTCATTTTTTTTTCTCATTTTTAGGAATCAAGGAATCTGTTCTCCTAGGTGGTTCTTCTTTTAGTCCTTCTAAGGGATCATATTTATAACCTATTATTTCATTATTCATATGTATGTTGTATACATCTTTTCTTAATTCTAAAAATTCTTTGTGTATAACTTATTGTAGTTTATTATAACCACATTCATTTATTTCCTTTAGTAATTCTTTTTGTATATCTATTATTTCCTGTAAATATTTTGTGTTTGATTCTTGGACTAAATTCATTACCTCTGTTAATAATTGTACAATTTCAAATAATATTGCATAATTTTTTGCTACGTCTACTAGGTTCCATTTACTTCTAGATGCATATTTTTTTATTTTATCTTTAAACGTTATTTTTCCATAATATAAATGATACTAATGTTTTCATTATTTTGACTTCATTTTCTAGTTTTTAACTTCTTCTTGGTTAGAAGTTTCTCTTTTATGGTCTATAAAAGTAAACCTTAATATGTTATTATTTTTAACAACATTACTTTTTCTTCATGTTATTAAGAGTTTTTCTTTTATATCTAATTTCCATTCTTCTAGTATTTCAAAGTATTTCAAAGTCTGTTAGTATTTTTGGTTTTATTATTTGTCCAAGTTCCTTAAAAGTTTTGTGTATTTCTATAAATTTATTTTGTCCATATATTGAACTATTATGACTATTTATTAAAGAATATGTTACTAGATAATGTATTAAAAATTGATGATCTCCTTCTTTCATTAATTTTCGTATCTCAAATTTCTAAGCTAGACGGAATAATTGATTTAGATTTTTATCATGTATATTAATAGTAAATCTAGGATATGCTATAAATTTTAGCTTTTGGTATCCTAAATTACCATGGATCATTTCTAATAATACATTTTGCCTATTTATTATTCTGTTATCTAATAATGTTATTTTTATTAGTGTATCTATTCATTCTCTAAAATGAGTTTTTATTAATATTTGAATTCATCTTAAATGAATGTATCTAATTTTTTCTTTGTCTTTATAAGAAATTTTTGATAGCTTATTTAATATAGTTTTTTTATCAATTAATGGTATATTATACCTTTCTTTTATATTTGTAATCTTAATACTCATTTTTTTATTACTTATGTTATAGTAAATTATGTTTTTCTTAAAAAATAATTTTCTTATTAAAAATGATGGGTCTTTAAATCTATATTCTTTAAGATTTAATTTTGTTTTTTGAACATTTTCAAATTTCTTTTATTTATTATCATTTCTTATGAAAAAAATCATGAGACATCATGTGTTTCTATATCTATTATTTTTTAGTTATTTTTTTTCTTTCTAATAAAAATAAACCACATGTTAATGTAAGAGTTCATTGTAGCAACCAAATTCACAAAGAAACGCATCTAATGCACATTCACGTCAACATACATACAATGATAGAAATTTTAAAACACTAGAGGATTGAGGTAATCAATAATTTATGGGTGACCATAACAATTGGCTCCAATTAAAACTCACAATAGCACGTGTAGGGTCGTGCTAATTCTTAGTAACCCTCGTTAAAAGATTTGTTACTTTATTTTCGCCAATTCACCAAAAAAATTAATTTTGTTTTTAAATAAACCTTCTTACTTTTTTTTTCTTAAAAAAAAACAATTCCTTAAAAAAAAAAATAGGATCCAAATATATTATTAATTATTCTTTGAAATATTAGATAAGTTATCTATTTTTATTAATTTTACAATACTATTATTAATCATATTATTACTATTTTACTAATAGATAAATGATAGTAAAAGCCTGCTACATATGATTAAATTTTAGGTTAAATTTTTAAAGAGTAAAACTGATATTTTAAAAAATAGTATTAATAATTTTTTATATATATTTATTATATTAAATCATAAATTATTTATTTAAAATATTTATATATAATTTATGAATTTATTATTATTATTTTATTGGATAATTTATCTATCAATTTTTATTACTTAATCTAATAATTTCAATTTATCTATTATTTATTGTCTTTATTTTTGTGCTTTTAATAACAATTTATCATGAACTTTTACATGTTTACAATTTTATATATGATTTTATAAATATTATATTTAATAAAAATTAAAGGGAAACACTTACCCTACGCTGAGTATTTTTTTTCGTTAACAAAGTTACTTAATTTTTTCTTTTTTTCTTTAACATACTTTTCGCGTACACATTTTTAGTTTAAAATAAAATATAATAAAATTAAGTAAAAAATTAATATATATATATATATAAATCACCATCAAATTATTATTATTTTTTTCAAACCAATTAAATAATTTTATAAAAATTTAAATATTATCAATATGCAATACTTGCCTATTGAAATTTAATAATATTAATCATATTTTTATTCGAATTAAAGTTAGATCTGGATCCCAGCTTTCCACTTTCTTTTTCTTTATTTCTTGCACGTCATTTTCTATAAAGTAGAAAAAGTTTCTCTCTCTCTCTCTCTCTCTCTCTCTCTCTCCCCTTTTTGTTTTGTTTTTTTTAAAAAAAAAATTAAAACACGAGAAAGTACTAGAGATTAATTAAAGTAAACTATCACGTATAATAATTATTTTATTTTATAACTATTTTTTCATCAAAGTCGTTTGTAATTATAGTTGATGATGAGTATGGTCCTTTGGCACATGGGCTGTGAAAGACCATGGGATGAAAAACATGCTATCAGATCTATACATTACATTAGGTAGGAAAAAAGAAAAAATAATAATAATAATTAGAAAATTAACTTTTATTATAAATGCATCTGGCTTACATATTTATCTTATAAATAGAAAGTTTAAATCACATTTTCCTTATTTAAAATATTATTCAATTTAAATTCTAACAAATTAGATTCAGTTTTAATAAATTATTTTTATAATTATAAATTTTAATAATAATATTTGAGGTAATTTTAAAAACAATTATTTACGTAAACTAATATTTTTTTATAAATATAATAGATTTTTTTATTTTTTCTTAGAAAATATAATTAATTTCTTATTATTATTTCAATATCTTTTATCTTACAAATCTAATTTAACTGGATATTATTAAATGGGATAATATTTTACTTAATAAATATTAAATGATATAAATTATTATAATTTAATTTATACGATATTTAATTAAAAGTATTCAAAATAAATAATTTATCAATTTTTTTAATAATAAAAATACACGAGATAAAAATAAAATAATATTATTTTTTTTATCATAAATTTTAAGATTTTATTTTTATTTTTACAATCAATTATTCAATACCAACTTACTTTTACTAATTTAATATATAACATTATAATAGACAAATCATGCAAATATTTATATATTATAATTATATATAATTTAGTAATTTTTTGATAATTTTAATTATATTTATTAATAATAATAAAGTATATTATTTAAAATTTATCATAAATTAATATATATATATATATATACGTATATATAATTTTCCCAATAATAAACGTGAATAAAGAGATAAAAAAAATTAAAGGCAATTAGCACGCGATATTTGTGATTGCCTTTGATTCCTCAATTTAAGGTTTTGTTTTTTTATTTTTTATTTTTTAATAGTCTCCTCAATTTAAGGTTGGATTTTGTAAAAGATTTTTTCCCCATCTCTCTTATTCCTTTGAAAGAGAAAGCAATAAATGGCAAGAACTTCCAAAAATAAATAATTGTAAAATAAAAATTTATTCTTAAAGTTTACATATTTTCACAAATAACCTTAATCTTTTAAAAATATCAAAAAATAATTTTTAATTAAATTTAAAGATATCTTTAATTTTAAGTTAAAATCTTAATTTCTCTTATATTTTTATATGAATTAATTAATAAAAATAAAAACCTTATATTTTTATTTTATTCTACTAATATAAAGCATAAAAATTAAAAAAAATCCACATAAATTTTTAAAATATATACATACATTCTTATCAATTAAAAAAATGAAATTTAAATATATATTATGAATGATTTTTTTATTTAACTCAAATCACATAGTTACTTCTAATTTTTTAACTATCTATCCAACTTTCATTATATTTAGTGATATATTATCCAAGATATAATTATAAAAATAGCATGAGATTTTTAATTTAAACACTTATAATAAATTTAGTAAAAAAGTTAACAAATTGAACTAATAAACTAACTAATATTTAATTAACTCACCTAATCAATTAATAATATAAAAATAATAATTGATGATAAATTTTAGGATATTAATACTTATAAATAACTCATTTGGAATAAAATTTAATAAACTATCTAATTAATATAATCACATATTCTTGAATGTGTTAAGTAATTAAATAATTATGTTAATTGTATAATTAATTAAATTTTTAATTTTTATAAACATTCTCAAAAAAATTTAAAATATTCTTTATTAGTTTTATCTAATTACTTAATTAATTTAAAAAATATGATCAATATAAAAAAAATAGAAATATTTTCTACAAAAATGCGTAGCCATTAGAATTCTTCACCACATTTATCCAAAATGATGAACTCAGATTCCATCGTGGATCTAGTCTATTTAGAGGACTTTCATGAAATAACTGCACCATCCAGTATGAATACATATCCACTAGTACATTTTGAGTCTTTCATATCAAATATCCAATTGGCATCACTTTATCCTTCTAATACAACTGGATATCTTGTGTGCAGTCTATAACTACGTGTATATCTTAAGTATCTATGTAGTCTTGTAATACATTTCCAATGATCAGATCCTGGATTACTAGTATATCTACTTAGTTTGCTTACAACATAAGCTATGTCTGGTCTCGTACAACTCATTAAGTATATAAGACTATCACTCTAGAATATTCTAATTGAGATACACTCTCACTTTTATTCTTAGATAGGTGTAAATTTACATCTATTGGTGTTCTCACAATTCCACAATCACCCTTGTTGAATTTCTCAAGTATTTTGTCAACATAATGACATTGACTTAGAATGAGACCGCTTGATATCCTTGATATCTTAATTCTTAGAATTACATCAGCAGGTCTCATGTCTTTCATATCAAACCTTGAATTCAACATAGACTTAGTAGATTTAATTATTACTATCCATAATTAGCATGTCATCAACATAAAGACACAAGATAACATAACCATCTTCGTTGTTCTTGACATATACACATTTTTCAAATTCATTGATTTTAAATCCGTTTGCCCTCGTGACATTATCAAACTTTTCATGCCATTGTTTTGGTGCTTATTTCAAGCCATATAAAGACTTCACCAATTTACAAACCTTTCCTTCTTTCCCTAGGCATGAAAAACCATTGGGTTGGTCCATGTAGATTTCTTCATCTAACTCTTCATTTAGAAATGTTATTTATACATACATTTGATGTATTTCAAGATTTCGTAGAGCTGTTATAGCAATTATCATCCTTATAAATATTATTCTCGTCGTAGTGGAATAAGTATCAAAGTAATCAAGGTCATGTCGTTGTTTGTATCCCTTAATTACAAGCATGGCCTTATACTTATCAATTGATCCATCTGATTTACGTTTTCTTGTAAAAATCCACTCAGACCCTAGTGTTTTACTACTTGGAGGTAAATCAACTAGTTCCTAAGTGTGATTTTGCATAATGGACTCAATTTCACTATTAATGGCTTCTTGCCATTTAGGGCCTTCAAAAGAATTCATAGCCTCTTCATAGGTTTGAGGTTTGAGGTTTAGTTTCTAGAAAATAGGTCAAAAAATATGGACCATAGGACGTTTCTGCCCTAGCCTTCTTGCTATGTTTGAGTTCAACTTCAACCTCTTGTTCAGGTTTTTTGTTTTGACTATCTTCATTCATAGTCTCATAGGTTCATTTTCTCCTTGAGATTTACCTAGAAATAAATGTTCAAAGAAAGATGCATTCCTTGATTCCATTATTGTGTTTCTGTGTATATCTAGGACCTTTGACTCATACACAAGAAACCGATAAGCACTACTATTATATGCATATCCAATGAAGATGCAATCTATTATTTTTGGACCTATCTTTACCTTCTTAGGTATAGGTACAAAAACTTTTTCAAAACACCCCACACTCGTAAATATTTATAGAAAGGTACCCTTACTTTAAATAATTTATACGATATCTTATCTATATCAAAAATGGAAAAAAGCAGCACCATATCGCAGCAAACATTTTTCTAGGCCCCGATGCACTTTTTTGGCACTACAACGTGCAATCTATTGCTGGAAATTTGTTGGTGATTAGAAGAGACCATGTTGCAGTAGCAAAAAAATGGCAACGCAACACATGAAAAAATAGGAAAATATTTAACTGATAATCTTTATCTCTTGTCTTTAATCCTCAAACGTTGCATCATTTTAAGAGATAATCTAATGGTCAATATTTGGTTGTTTTTTCTATTAATTAATCCTAATAAGACACAAATTAAACACACAATTAAGAATAAAAAAACGTAACAACTATTAAGATGAGATAAAAAGAGAAAATGTTCAAGAGAATATTAAAGAAAACATAACTTTGTGAGCAATTTTAGAGAAGATTAGTGCTACAAATCAAGAGATTGAGTGTATCTCTTATTTTTCTCATTTCTTTATTAATTTATATATTTTTTATGAAAAATCTGAGCTTTATGAACTTAATTATATCTAACTAATTTATTAATTTATAGGTCTTATGAACCTAATTTTTTACATGTGTTGATATAACATTTTACCTCAATTTTGATTTTAATTCAATTATATTATTTAATCTGATTTTTATGATATTAATTATTTGACCAACAATTGATTTATAGAGATAATTAAATTAATTTGAGAGAATTATCTAGTTATTTGTTTTAATTAAATAATAACATGCATAGTTTTTAAGTAGATATTTATGATTCTTATTTGTGTGATCTATAATTGATGAACTTAATCAATAATAAAAAATTTAATTGACATGAGAGTGTGATTAAGTTTATTAATATATGGTGTATAGTTTACTTAATAAATGAATACATATTAGGTGAAATTCATAGAATTGATTAGTAATTATTTTGGAGGAAATTTTAGTGATACATATGATTAGAAAATTGAGTTTTGAGATTTAAAATTAATTGTTATTTATTATTTAATTTTTATAATTTGTTATTATTTAAATAGTATTCGTGATAATTTTATTATTTTAATCACACAATCCATATACTTGGCAGCGTGTCAAATTCTGCTCTATACTTTTTAAGGAATAGCCAAAAAAAAAAAAAAAAATAGATGCAATGTACAATGACAATCAAGTTTATATTTCCCAGCAATGGCAGCAACCTCCTAAGAATGCCATTAAATATACCTTCGAAGCAAGCTGGAAATAAGGCAAGGTAATATTTGGCTTTACTTTGTCAAACTATGAAGAACATGTCATTGACTGCTGGACAACAAGTTACAGTCATGTTGCTGAAGCAACGGCACTAAAAGCAGCTATGATGCATGCAGATCCCCAGAGAAAGAAAATGAAGGAGATGCTAAGTTCATTGTTCAAGCATTAATCGATCGAAGGTAAAATGAACGACGTATCAGAGAAGGCCAGTGGAAATCATTTTGAAGGCTCCACATTTTCTCTCACAATTTCATATCATATCCGTTCGGTGGATCCCACGAAATTTGAATCACATGGCTTATAACGTGGTGTCTAAGAGTTATATATATATATATATATATAATAAAAAATCATAGAAAAGGATGTGTAATATGTCTTAGACTTATTTTTCAAAGCTGACACTGACTATTCTGAACAAACCAGCTCAATTATTTTTCTACATTCTACTTGGTTTTTTTTTTTATTTATTTTTTTTATATCTGTAACTTAATTATTTTTTTATTTTTTGAGAAATCATTTCTTTAGTTTCTTAATTAAAAACAGGATATTATTTGGGATATTGTTAAAATTAGATTTAAAACAATATTTAAATAGCAATACCAGTCATACTCTCAAAATCTCCCAATCTCACTTTTATTTTCACACGATTCTTATGTGATATATGTAAGTTTATTTTTAATTATTATTATAAATGGTCAACTCAGAAAAGGATGTTTCTTGACATAAATTACAAGAATGCCACTCTAATTAGATCTTTCATGATGGATCCAAAGTTACTGCTGCATAATAAAATGGGAAAAAGAAATTTTAATTTAAAAATAGTACAAAAACGGAAAACCACCAACTATGTTATTTATATTGATTCAAAAGCCACATTTAAGTTTTATAGTGTTACTTTTAGTCCTAAAATTACATTTTTTTTAATTTTATTATTATATTACTGCATATAAAAATGTTTTAACTTTAATAAATAACAATTAAAAAATAAATAACAATTAAAATTAAATAAATATATGAAAATTAATCAAAATAATATATACATAGTCACTTTGAAGTTAATTATTATTATTTTTTATATTGAGAGATGTATGAATTAATATTAAGAATATAATATAATTGTTATAATTTTTAAGGTGTTAATTTTAACATTTTTTTTTAAATCATAATATAATGTTTGTAACATTTTTTTTTAAATCATACTTATTTCGGAAAAAAATGCTGCCGTGCATGCTTGAATTTCTCTTGAAAAAAGTTCTCGTTTACTTTTATAATCAAAGAAGTAGCGTTAGGAAAATAAATAATGAATATTGCAGATTAAAAATAAGAGAATATATTAATTAGCTTTTATTTATAGCATATAAAGAAGTAATTTATAAAAATATTAAAAATATTTATTTTTTTTATAATTATTTACATAAGGTATGTATATTGATAAAAATATTTCTATATAATTTTATCATTATTCATATATTATAATTTTAAAAATATATATTATTAATATATTTTTATTTTTATTCATATATTATAAATATAGTTATAATAAAATAAATATTTTTATATTTTTATAAGATAAAATATATAAATCGTTTTACTTTCTTCATTTCTAAAGATAATGGTATTTTTTAATAAAGAAAAAAAAATGGTAAAAAGAAGAAGAAGAAAAGAATAGTTAATGGTCGTAATATGTACAGAAAAAAGAAGCTTTTTGTCGGCATACTCTTCCTTTATTTTATTTTATTTTATTTTTTAAGAAAAAATAAATTACAAATGTCACGCAAAAATGTTGCAACTTTATTCATTTATATTTTTTAATTTTATAACTTTATAGATAAATTTTATTAATTTTTAATTTAAAAATATGATTAAATGAGTTAAAATATTTAAAAAATTAAAAAAAATCTCCCATCTTCCCCTTTTTCTTACTTTTTCATTAGCTATTTATTCTTTATTTTCTTTTTTTTTCTGTCTTCTCTTTTTTATCAATATTTTTAAAAATAAATAAATAAATAAAATTAAGACAAAAAAAGTAAAAAAAAAAGATAAGAATTTTTTCAAATTTAATTGCAAGACTCGAAAGATCCAATACCCAATACCGAAGTAAAATATTTTTTTATACTGTATTATAAAGAATTTAAATGTATAATTTTTGTAATATTATTTGTTTGAATATAAAATAAGTACAAAATAAAAATTACACAAATGTAGTACGAGTAGTTAATTTGAGTTGAAAATTTTACTTAATTAAATTTTAATTTTAAAATTGTGTCTTTATTTTTTCTCAAATTAAAAATAATTTTTATTTTATTTTAAAAATGTAAGAAAAATATAAAAATATAAATATTATTTTAGATAAATTTTTATAATAAAATTATTTTAATAATTAAAAAATTATATAAAATAAGTTAAATATTATTTAAAATATAAATTATTTTATTAAAATATTTATTATTAATTTTATTATTACATATCATAAACAATAATTATAATTTAATTATATTAAACTTATATAACACCCAATATTAAATATATGTTAAAAGTATTTATTGAAAATATACCCTAACAATTGTACCAGCACTAGTATAAAAAACTCTATTTATTATAAATTATGATATTATTATAATTAATACGATAATTAATTATATGTTAAAAAAAATTAAATATGTATAAAAAATTAACTTATACTTTTTTTAATAAATAATTATCAATAATATCAATGTAATATAACTTATAACATAAAATAGTGTTAAAGTTCTATTATGAATATGATTATACGTTGAAATGATATTTTATTGGTTTTTTATTATTATTTTGAAATAACATATCTGGAAATCACAATTATATCATATGGCATAGCTAGAAAAAATTTATACTATACTAAATCGTAGATATATTAATATATTAAATATTAAATATAAAATTTATAATTTAAATATAAATAATTGTAACTCAATAATATGAAATTCTTTTAAACATGTTAAAGTTCTACTATTCAAATCTTATTTAAGGTATAATAATATTTTGAAAAAATATTATATTTCATTTTTTCGAATAAAAAATACAAAAATAATTAAATCAATAAAATAAAAATATATCATATCATTCTATATTAAAATAATTAGTTTTATTGTGAAAATAAAGTAACTTTTCTTATCCTTAAACATTACAAAAAAAAAGTTACCTTAATTTCCTAACATAATTCATTGATAACATGATATTTTGGTGATTTATTTTTATAAATTTGATGCTTTAATTATATTTCTTAAAATTAGTACACTTTAATTATATTACTATTACATTTTAGATGTTTTAATAATTTATTATCAATTTTTTAATGATATTTTTTGTTTCTAAAATTTAAGTTAAATTAAAATAAATCTTATTAGTAATCTGCAAGTAGATGTTTGACTCAAAAAGTTAAAATAAATAAATTAAAATCATCAAGATTTATTTAAAATTATTAAATTATCTATAAATTTAAAAATAACGTGATTAAAGTGCATTAATTTAAAATAAAGTTACTAATATATTTAATTTATAAAACTAAAATTTGTATCTAGTGTAATTTTTTTAATGAATTATTTTTAAATTTTATTAAAAATAAAGAAAATAAGATAAGATATATCTTGAATAGAAATTAATAAATTTTGGATAAAATATAGTCTCACTTAACCTCTGAATGAACTCTGAGGTGGCTCATCACTAACTATATCACCATTATATTTAAAGTAATAAATTTTTATTAGATAAATTTATATAAAATTGAAAATAATTATTAATAATATTATGTAATATTAATTATAATTTTTTACAAACTTGATAAGTATTTCTACCTTGCCGCAATATATGTTAGTATAAAAATCCCACTTCACTACATAGTCAAACATTTTAAATAGCACAATTATTAAATTATTTATTTTATTTATATAATTAATTATGCTATATCATTTTTATAATTGAGCAAAAATTACTATGATGATAATAATTTAAATTATAACAGTATTGACAGTTTGACGCCCATTTTAAAATGTTGGAAAATAATAACTAGTAGCTATTTAATTAAGATAATAAAAACTTAAATAACTTAAAATTAATTTTATTTTTATTTTTTAAATAATTTACATGAATATTTTTATAAAGTAAATATATTAACTAATTTACTTTAATTTAGTGTAATTTGATTATTTTACTTTAATCTTTTTTTTTATGTTTTTGCCAATTTTTGCCGAACATTCATCAACCATTACTAATAATGTTCCAAATCAATTTTACACAATTTTTTTCCCAAACAAAACCCAAAATTAGCAAGGAAAAAAATTGTTTTAAAAATGCAATAGGAAGTTAATTAAAATGTATTAAATAAAAACAAAATGATTAATTTATTCAATTTATAAAATTTGATATAAATATAGTGCTACTTTTACATTCAAAATTTTAACGAGTTTAGCTTAATAGTACTATGTTTACTTTGAATACCTATAAATTCTTTGAGTTTAAATTTTTATAACAGATGTATAAATAATGTAATTATTTAAAAAAAAATTAATATAAACGATTAAAAATAATATTTAAATATCATCCAAATGTCACAAAAATTTATCTTTTAAAAATATATATATTTTTTAAAATGATACGAATAAATCCAATCTCCAAAATGTATTTTCCAACTTTGAATCTAGGAGCAACTATTCGGAATGAGATTCATCATTTTTTTTAATTAAAATAAGATACATTGTATTTTAATAGAAAATTAACTTATAATAATGATATTTATTATTACAAATAAATTATAGCTTAACTTTAATCATATAATATAGCGGTGTGATTGATTCTTCCATTATTGATTTTTTAAATTTATTTTAAATACTATTTATTTGATAATTTTATGATACGATTATATATATTTTAAAAACAAATAAATAATATTTAAATGATCAATGATCATTTAAATAAATAATAATATGTACATGGTATTAGATACATTCAACGAAAAATTGTTTTTAATTTTTTTCTAACATATAAATACATATTAATAAGTAACATCATATATAATAATGTATAAACAATTACGTAAACAAACTTCAATGGATTCGTGATTATGAATGTTGCATTTTTAAATATGTTTGACAAATGAATTCAAAAATTTAACGAGAATTATTTGTATATTTAGAAAGATGAGTAATTTAATTTGGATGCTATTTTCTTAAGTCAATGAAAAAAAGTGTACTTGGAGTGTAATATATTATATTTGAATTGACTAATAATTATTTAAAAAAAAACTTTTTTTATTATGTATTTATTATAAATAAAATATGAAATATTTTGATATATATAATTAAAATATTATTATTTAAAAGAAAAAAAATTAAAAAAATAAAAAAGACAAAAAATACTGAGCTTGTTGTTATATAAATAACATGATGTATATAAAATACTTAAGAGATTTAATTAAAAAAAACTCTAATAACTTGAAATTATCATTCATATTAAAATAACTTATTTTTATACACAAACTTGAGTTGTACAAAGCTGGCCAGAATGATATTATTGGATCGTTGAAAGTGAAAAATTAATTGGTGGTGGTGGTAGGTAAAATTTGATATGTTTTAGTCGTACGAGTACACGATCTAACTTATTGCCACGTAGATAAAACGTTTTGATTGGGCTGTCAATTCTGAATTTTGATTATTGGTTAATGCTAGGATAATTTAAATTTATAATTATTTTTTATATTCACATTATTTTAATATAAATTATTATTATTTTTTTAAATTTTTAAAATTATTATAATATATGATAAGGTTGTATAAAAATATGTATAAAATTATAAGTTGTTAATATTTCTAATCTGTTAAACTAATATATATGTCAAGTAAGTTACAGTAGATAGTTGAATGCTGGCATCTAAAGCCATGTGATGCTTTCGAAATTTTCCACCCACTTGACTTGAATAAGCTTCTGTTTTTAACTTCAACTAGCTATCCAAAAAAAAAAAAAAAAACTATAAATCATTGAACTTTATCGTTTCTATCATTTTGTTGTTTATGTAATTAAAATATAAACCTTAAGTAAAATTTAATATAAAATTATTTTAAAAATAAACAATAATAACATTCCAATTAAAAAAAATATTAATAATAATCTAATAAAAAATATTTAATTTATATATTTTAAATTATATAATAATTATTCTTTAAAATAACATTTACACAATCATAAAATGAGTGTATAATTTAATATCCATATAAATAACATATACCATTAGATATTTAATAAATTTTTAATAATTAAAAAGAAAATATCCATATAAAATAGATAATTGTATTTAAATTTTTAAAAATAAAAATATATCATGTTATAGATCTAATAAGATATTAAGAGCTATGATAGATTATAATTAAAGATAAACCTCTAATGTCATATTAGAAGGGAGATATAGAATTAACTTATTATAACTTAGAAAAAAATGCAAAATAAGTCTCTTAGATTAAGTCATTTCTGTTATTTTATCCATTAAATTATGATGGTATCATTTAGTCATTTAACTTAAAAAAAATAGATCAATTAAAAACAAATTATATTATTTTAATATTTTTAAATTATATTATTATTCTAAAAATAATATTTCAATTAAAAAGTTATTAAAATAATTTATTTTATCCTTAATTTATACATTTTTCTAAAATTAAAAGACTAAATGATAACAGTTATAATCTAGGTGAATAATGATACAAATTATATAATCTAATAGACATCTATCATCATATTGTCCTTAACTTATAAAAAAAATTATCTAATATAATAATTTAACAAGTATTAATATCATACATATATAAATATTAAAAAGTAAAACTAAAAGAAACATATTAACCTATAAAGAATAAAATATGACTGAAGATTTTAAATTTTAGATTATTTTTAAAATATATATTGTTAATAAATAAAAACTAGCAAATATGAATATTCTTTTGTGCTTATTGCATCCGCTTTATTCCACTGACGAAATGAGCCAATTTAGTAGTAGTGATAAAAATAAATGAATTTTTTTTATAATAAAATAAAAAATTATTAATGAATGAAAAACCTTAAAAACTTTAGTTTTAAATTTGACTTCATGTTTCTCCTTATTTTAATTTTAAATTTCTAAAAATGTTTTTTTAAAAATTTTAATTTTTATAATGTTTAATATTGACATTTTGTTATCATATATTAAATTTAAATATATGAAATATTTTTGAATTGCACTATATTTACTTAATAAATATTTTTATATAATATATATTAATATAATTCTATGTATACAACTAATTATTATTTGTCAAATATGTAAACAAAAATGTATCTATTTACCTATTTTGTTTACGATTTATTTATATATATTTTTTCTACATGTATCCTAAATTGATATATATATATATATATAATGATATATAAAAATATGCACAGAAAAATTAGACATAATATATTAATATAAATAAAATATTTATTTAATGCTAAAATATATATATCTAATTAAGTTTTTATAAAAAATTTGATCGAGACTATAGTCTCTTATAGCCTCAATGATGTTATGCTCCTGTTTGGTATTAATTGTAAATTTATCATTTATGAAACTTAAGTTTTGATTGTATTTTATTTATTTGATAAAAAAATGTATTAATTTAAAAATATTAAAATAATCTATATGTTCTACTCGCTTTAAAAAAATAAAAAATAATATAATTAAATAAAACCAATTTTAATCTATTTAATATCCATAGGAATGACTTAATATATTAACATTAGAATATATGTGACACTTGTTAGTAGGGATTAGCATAAGTACGGATAGGGACAATTTTTGATATAATTATTTTAAAATTGAATTATAAAATTTTTACCAAAAACCATTCAAAAATCATTACGTTTCGGGGATGGTTTTTTACTCATAGGTAATGGTAATAGACGGTTATTAAAAAAACAAAAAAAGAAGATATAATTTCATTTATTAAATATTTATAATTAATTTTTAGTTTATAATTTTATTTATTAAATATATAAATTAATTAAATAAATATAATTAATTTTGGGTACGAACATGTATGGTTTTCAGTATAACCGTAACCAAACTGTATTCGTTGCTTAATGTTTGGTTTATACTCGAAACCATACCAGTCCTCAAAATTTATCGAGTAAAAATCAAACCACCAATTCGGATAACCATGGATAACCAAACTCGTGGTTTTTTTTGCTCATTCCTCCTTGTTAGGAATAATAAACCTCAAGAGGTTGTTGATGGCACACAAGCTGATCAAATGGTGAATTGTGTGGCCATTGATCAGTCTCATCACAAGACTATGCAAGCTGATCAAGTGATACGTGCAACCACAAGAGCTGGGTGGTGTGCGGTATGGGGCATCCATGTTGTGCAAAAGTGGTTAAAGTAGTAAGAAAATGCACGCAGTGATGGGCAGAAGGTGGTTAGATTGGTTAGGCAAGTGCGCGTAGTGATGTGATGCGTAACTAAGTTGGATAACAACGCAAGTAGGGGGACTGCATAGGCCATTAGATGTGAGCGTACTAATTCGTTAGCATTCTATTAGCATGGCCACACAAGGTAGTTAGAATAATAATGTTTCCTTTTTTCATTTTCCGTGTAACTAGTTTTCCTTATACGCCTATATATAGCCATGTTTTCATGAATGAAAGCATGAATTTCCCACTCATTTCTTCCATTTCCTTGAGTTTCTTTTCCTATCTTCTTCCCAACTAAATTCATCGTATCAGTAGTATCAGAGCCATGGATACACAAAGCAAGTCCAACATTGAGTTTCATAATGATGACATGGAAAATCTCACACGATATGAGACTGGCTTCGATCAACTTGGTGCTGCCTTATAGGCTGTGCTTACCAAGCTATAAGCCCTACGCGCATCTTGTAGCACCCCTAAGATCAAACCCTTTGCAAGGGATGAACCCTCACATGATCAACCATACACTTTTCGATCCAATCAAGACCACTCTCACCCACACCTGAAGCTATCTTTCCCAAAATTTACTGGTGAGGATCCCATCGGGTAGATTTATAAGGCAAATAAATACTTTGAATTCACTAACATTACACCTGACCAACAAGTGCAGCTTGATTCCTTCTATCTGGAAGGTATTTCCTTGCAATGGCACCGGTGGCTTACCAAATTTTATGGGCAACTCACCTGGGATGAGTTCACCAAGGCTATGCAATTGAGATTTGGTCCAACGGACTACGTGGATCCTTCTAAGGCATTGACTCATCTTAAACACACCACGAACATCGAAACTATCAAGAAGCTTTCCTATAGAGTCGATGGCTTACCAGAAGAGTTTCTAATTGGTTGCTTCATTACTGGACTTAGAGATGAAGTTCACATTGATGTCAAAATCAAGCAACCTCTAACATTGGTTGATGCCATTGAAGTAGCCAGACCGATTGAAGAAAGAAATCAGCTACAAAAAAGTCCATTCATCCCCCTCGCTTCCAACCTTCATCAATGCCACCAAGGCATCCACCCAACTGCACAGCTGGTGTGTTGGGACCTCTCCCCAACCAATGTTTGAACTCAGGTTCAACGGCTCCACTCGTTCCCTTTCGACGAATTACCAACCCGAAAGCACGTGAACGGAGGGACAAAAGACTATGTTATTACTGTGATGAGAAGTTATGGCTGGCCACCACTATGCACTGTTGTGTGTTTTACAACACACAGAAAATCGTGCAAGTATATACGGTCACAAGTAATAATATGATAAGTAAAATATCGTTCCCACAGAGATTTGTTACTAGTATTCGTTAATTATTAAAATTATTTCAACCTAATTTTATCCAAAAGCGATTCATAATTTGATGCAGTTTGACTAACTTTATAAGCAGTTGCAAGAAAATTCTAGGATTGCATTTCACCAAATTAATCCACTTGAATCATTATATTTTATCTTGATTTATGTTTTCGTGTTTTAAGTTGTTAACGAGAACTCCTAATTTATCCATATATCTCTTCCAGCTCCATACGTGACACATCTAGTTAAAATGATTCACTATATTCCTATGCAATTACATTCAACCGCATTTATTAAGTTCGAGTACTCAAACAAGTTACACATACAATAAAAGTATATTTCTATCTCTTATGTATATACGTTATTTTATCACGAAAGCATCACACAAAAATGCCTTTTTCAAGTTTATTTAAGTGTCACATATCATTAATTAATCTTCCGATAATTAAAAGCATTAAAAGCGATGTATAAAATAAACAACTTAAAAGCAGTTCCATAAATCATTCAAAAATACTCAATTCAAATTTCATAATTTACGCTAAACTGATCCTAGAACAAATGTATTAGTTCATAAAGTATAATTTAAAATTACAACACAACAAAAAATAAAACATTGTAGAGAAGCAAAAATTAAAAGAAAATAGATAAGAAAAAAAAACTCTTTCCACGATTCCTCAATGAAAAATAAATTTCTTCCCTTTTCTTCTTCTTTGTCTTTTCTCCTCTCAGAATTTTGCTAAGAAAATACAACATAAAATGTTAAATAAACGTCTCTGCGTATTTTGTGTAACACGTAGAGAGGAAAATTAATGAAAATGATACAAAGAAACATTAACTCGCAAGAATTGCGAGAGAAATCAAAGAAAGAAAATAAGAAACTCGCAAGAACTGCGAGAGAAAATAAAAGGAAACAAAAAAATGCGAAACTGAAAAAACTGAAAAACTTCATCCCCCAAAAAACGCGTACAAATATATCTCCCCTTTTTAATTTTATTTTTTTTTTATTTTTTTAATATTTTTTATAGTGAGTGGGGAACAAAAATACATGGGGAGCAGCACGCGTGAACAATCTGCGCATTTTTTTTCTTTTTCTGCATGCCACGTGTCACCATGTGATTCGCTGAGAAAAATATAGTGACACATGGTAGCTTTTCATTGGGCGGTAAGCCAGGCGCATGAAGAACGCGTCGCACAGGATTTCTTCTGATTGGAAGTGGTTAACTACCGGAAGTGGGCGTTGTTTTCGCGTTTTTATTTCACCAAATACATGCCACGTGTCATCATTTTATTCGATGGAATATTTATGAGACACGTGGCGGTCATTTTCCGTTTGAAGAGTGAGGTGCACGCCGCTTGGATGGGCCAAGCGTCACACCGGGATTTTTACACGAATGGCCGGGCTCGGTGCGCGACGACTTGGATCAACGCGCTGTCAATCGGGACCAGTTCAAATCATCCTACGGCGATCGATGCGCCTCGTGTGAATCGCGCAGCGGCCGACATGTGGTCCCACCGCGCCGGTCGATCTACCAGCGGGTGGGTCCCACCGGCACGCCGAGCCGTGCGATAAATCCTGACGCGCTTCTACTTCCTCTTGAATGCACTTCTACACATGCCAGTCGATTTGATGATCGAACGGTGAGTGATGAAGCGTCTTGATCAAAGTGAGAGTGTCATTCATTTCCTGCGCAAAAAATTCAATTTTTTTTAATTCAATTTTGACCCACAAATATACTTCAAATTGCTTTTTCAACTTTATTTAATTGCAATATAGCCCTTTTAGTAATTTAAATTAAATTTTAAACTTTTAATAACTGAAATTAAGCCCGATTTTAATTTAAATTATATTTTCAACTTTTATAAATTGCAATTAATCCCTCTTTTATTTGAAATTATATTTTTTGGTATAAATTTGGAATTAAGTCCGTTTTCGACATAATTTACTAAATTTTATTAAAAACAATAAACACTAATTTATTAAACTAAAATTAACTAAAAATACAGAGAACATGACAATTATAATTAATAAAATAAGTATAAATAACTATATAAAATACAGTTATCATGCACGATCTCAGCTATTCATGATTAAGGATTCACCTCAGGATTCCCCATATGACATGGAATAAACCTTTCCTAAAAAAATCCTCAAACATTAGTACCAAAAATTTCCTTCCATGTCATAGCAGGCACTACACACCCACAAATCATCAGGGTAATGGGTAAATTGAAAATTAAAAAGGTGCTAGTGTTGATAAATGGAGGTAGTACCCATAACTTCATTGACCAAGAATCAATCTCTCAGTTTGGCATAACCATAGTAAAGAATAAGAGACTTGAAGTCATGGTGGCTAATCGTAAGAAGATAGAATATGTTGGACAATGCAACAACCTTACCTTCTCTATTCAAGGGTATCTTGTCACTGTAGATTACTGTGTGCTTCCTATTGTAGCATGCCAAGTGGTCTTAGGAGTTCAATGGTTTCAAACTCTTGGCCTTACTGAGATGGATTATAAGAAGCTCACTCTAAGCTTCTAGGTAGAAGGAACTTGCCATACGTTTCAAGGACTAGAACAAACCAATATTGTAGCTCTGACTAACAAGGAATGTAATAGGCTATAAAGCATCAGTCTATTTTTTTCAAATCACTCCTTCAGATAGCCATGGCAGACTTGAAACCAATTCAAACCCCAGAGATAAGGCATCTACTCACAGAATACTCACATATATTTGAACCTCCTACCACATTACCACCTAGGCGATTGCATGATCATCGCACCCCACTGCAACCTAATGTAGGGCCCATCAATGTAAGTCTTTATTGTTACCCATATTACCATAAAACAAAAATAGAAAAGTTAGTCAAGGAACTTTTGCAATTTGATTTGGTAAGGCCTAGTAACAACCTTTTTTCCTCACCAGTTCTGCTAGTCAAGAAAGCTAATAGAATCTGGAGGTTCTATGTTGACTATATGGCTCTGAATGATAGCATATTGAAAGATAAATATCACATCCCTATGATAGATTAACTATTAGATGAACTCCATAGAGCTAGAGTATTTTCCAAATTGGATTTACGTTCAAGGTATTATCAAATATGAGTCCATGAAGAGGACATTCCTAAGACAACCTTTCAAACACATGAGAGCCATTATGAATTCCTAGTGATGCCATTTGGTCTCAACAACACTCCATCAACTTTCCAAAGCCTCATAAATGACTTCTTTCGACCCTATCTTCAAATTTATTTTTCTTTGATGACATTCTAATATACTCACGGTCATGAGAAGACCACTTGGTGCATCTGCGAGCTGTTCTCCAAATCTTATCAACTAACAGCTTGTACACAAAGGATTCCAAATATAGGTTTGGAGCGCTATAGGTGGAGTACTTGGGATTTATTGTTTCATAGCAAAGGGTCTCAATTGATTATGCCAAAATACAAGATGTCATTGATTGGCCAAGCCCCACCACAACAAAATGAGTTTGAGGGTTCCTTGGGTTAGTTGGATATTACAGGAAATTCATATGTCAATTTAGAAATATTGTAGCCCCTCTAACCCACTTTTTGAGAGAGGAAGGATTCCAATGGAATGAGACGGTTGAGAAGGCCTTTAACAACTTAAAGAATCCTTGACATCCCCTCCAATCTTGCACCACCCAGATTGTACTCAACGGTTTGTGATTGAATGTGATGCTAGTAGAATTGGACTTGGGGCCATCCTTTTCTAAGAAAATAGACCAGTGGCATACTTTAGTGAAGTCCTGAAAGGATTAGCATTGGCCTTATCCACATACGAGAAGGATATGCTGGCCAAAACTCCTTGGTTATGATTATGAAATTGAATACAAACGTGGATAAGAAAACAAAGGTGCAGATTCCTTATCATCTGTAGTTGAATTTCAATTTTTATCCATTTCTCAACCGCGCGTAGATTGATGGCCTGTGCTTTAAACATAAGTGCAACAAGACCCATTCTTTGAGGAACTATTAGCCAAATCTTCAACTTCAACCGCCCGTAAATTGCTCCAATGAGATGGAGTGTGTTTCAAGGGTTACAAGGTATATTTGAATCCCAACTTATCATTGACCCTTGAGATAATGGCTGATTTCCATTCCACACCTATTGGGGGCACTTTGGGTTTTATAAAACACTTTTTTGGATCAAACAAAGTTTATGCTAGTCAAAATTGTGCCAAATTTTGAAATATTTCTTGCGGCAATGTGATACATGCCAACGATTTAAAACTGATAGTATGAAACCATCATATTTACTCCAACCAATTCCTATCACTACTAAAATATGGACTAATATCTCAATGGACTTCATTGAGAGGCTACCATCTTCCAATGGCTATATTGTAATCATGGTAATTGTGGATCGCCTAACAAAATATGCTCATTTTGTTCCCATGAAACACCCATTCACTACTATGACTATTTCTAATACCTTTGTGACCAATGTGGTACATCTACATGGCATACCAAATCAGATAGTACATCACTATCATCCTCCAACCTTTGTGACCAATCAGATAGTCAAACTAAGGTGGTAATTAGAAAAATACCATTTCTTTTTTTATCTTTCCGTGTAACTATTTTTCCTTATCTTCTCTTCCTCCCTGCCTAAATTCATCGTATCATCAAGCTTATCATGATGCGATGCAGGCTATCCAACAAAGATGATGCTATAAAGTTCTCTCAAGCTCACAAGAGTCACAATGCTTCAGTTTGTGGTTGAAAAATAATGATAATTTGTTAACAACTTAGTTACATATAAGTGTGTGTAAAAGAGTAATGTTGTAATCAAGTGTATCTCATCACATGTACACCATATTAGCTTGATTTGTATAAATAGTAGAGCTAAGAGATCAAAAATAAGTAATCATTTTACTCGATCAATGAAAAATTCTATTTCTTTCTTTCTATCCTCTTATATTTTCCTTGCATCCAAACACAATGTTTTTTCTTCATTTCAGTTGTCATTGTATCAAAGCTATGAAAAAGTGCTAACTTTAAATTAATTGTTGAGTGCAATAATTAAAACATTCGAGGTAGTACTAGATCATGCTCTTGATTCAACTATAATGGTCACAAAATAAACGATTCGTGAGATTTTTTCCTTTCACAATATCTTAGCTACAATTAAACTAGATAATATTAATTTCACTATATGAGACATCGGATTTTAAGAATTTTGAGAAACTTAGACTTAGAGAGTTTTATTATTGAAGCTACATAAGAAAAATTACTCAAAAATGGAACTATAAACTCTCAATTCAAGTATTAGAAAATAGTGAATGATATGCTAGGTTTCTGGTTAATGAATTGCATGATTAATAAGTTAATGAAGCAAATGGATAGATTTGATACTTCTCCATAGGCTTGGTGCATGTTACAGAAGAGTTTTTCATCTAAGTCTAGAGCTCGAATGATATAATTGAAGGAAAACTTACAAAATTTCAACAAGAAAGATCTAAAATTAAGTGATTATATACCGAAGATCACATTACTTTATGATGAACTTGAATCAATAGGTTGTATTGTGAGTAAAGAAGAAAATCCTATATGTGTACTAGGTGGATTGAATGAAACTTTTGATAGTGTTTTTTTTTTCTACATTAAAAAACAATGTTTTTTGAGAAAACAACTATAGATGATGCAAAGGCTTTGATGCTTATTCATAAGAGTAGGCTTTAACGAAGAATATCAATATTTATTTCACCTTTGCCTAGTACTAATGTAGCTTTGTAGAATAATTCTACTTCTAAAAGTGCTTTTGTAAACAATGATGTTTTGTCACTCTCACGCAGCAACAAAATGTTTCATATCCTAATCAACAAGGTGTTAGACCTTATGAGAAGGTGTTTTTCATCTTAGAATTATAACATGAACAATATCATGCAATCTGGGGGTAGAGGATGAGGTTATGATAGAAAAATATATGGAAATAGACCTCAATGTTAAGTGAGTGGCAAACTAGGTCATATGGCTTTCAACTACTAATATAGCTTTGATCAAGGGTTTCAACTTACTCAAAACAGTAACACTTCTAACTCTCAAGTGTATTCTAACATTCTAGGTCAAGTTTTCTCTTCTCAATAGTTTCATACTCAAAAGTATAATAACATGTGATGACAGTAAGAGATCATTACAAATTTTGAGTGGACATATCATAAGATCAAAGACAAAGAAAACCAAGGAAGCATTGAATGAAGTTATTCAAGAGTAAAATCATGATAAAAAAATCACCACAAATAGAGCATAAGGCATGGAGAGAACCAATCCATGAAACAAAAGAAATGTTGGATTTTGAAGTCGCATTGTAGCATGGTTCATTATGAGTCGCGACATGATACTCAATAGATCAAATGGAAATTCAAGTAGAAACATGTGCACCACGTCATGAGAGAAATGGAATTGTGACTAGATCCTTCCTAATGTTAATCAACTCACTAGCCTCCAGACTACTATGCAGTATGATTTTCTGGCCGTCATTGTTCGCATCATTGAAATTGAGTTTTTTCCTCACATTTATTGTTTCCATTTATTGTCTTTTTCTTCCTTTTAGGGTTTCATGTTGGCATTATATAAACATTTATAACCGCCAGCTACAAATATTACCTTATATTATACATTTTGAATTAATATCAAGTTGAAAGCTTTTAATGCTCTTTGTTCCTCTACAAATCAATTTATCAAGGAATCTGTAAACCTTTTAGCATCCTATCAATTTTCAATCTTCGGTGAGTAATATCTATTCAGTCAAGGTGAGTACTTTTAATTTGAATATTAATTTTTTGGCATCTATTTCAAATTCATTGTTGGGTCTTCAACCGTGTCTCTTATAGTTTTCAAAATCATATTGCATTTGTATGTTGCAAGGACCGTGTTTTTGGGTTTGCATCATTTAGTATTAGAGCTCTAAATTCTAATTTTTTTATTCCTATCCTTTTATTTTTGCTCTTTTATATTAGTGTTATTGAATTAACCTACTGAAAAAATAAAAAAATATCTCTCGGTTAGTTTCATTTTTTTTTGCAATATTTCCTATTCATTTTTCATATTTGCTTTTTAATTCTTGTTAATTTATGAAATTTTACGTGTTAGTTTCGTATCAAAAAATTTTTGCATTTTGTTTCCTTGTTCTTGTTAATTTTCTAAATTTTTTTATGTAATTTTTGTATCGTAATTTTTAGATTTGTTTTGTGTTTCCGTTAATTCTCAAGAAACTTTTCGTGTTCTTTTTGTAACGTGAATTTTAATACTTGTATCTTAATTTCTATGCTAGTTTTTGAAATTTCTATGTTATTTTCATATCTTAAATTTCCCAATTTGTTTGTCATTTTAGCAAAATTTTCTAGAAATATTTTGTGATGTTTTATATAATAATTTTTCATATTTGTATTGTAATTTTTGTGTTATTTTTCTTGATTTATGAGAAAATATATTTTAATTAAAAAGAAAAGAAAAGGCACAAAATAATAAAAAACAAATAAAGTTCTACTATAATAAAATATTTTCAAAAAATTTAATTACAAGAATTTTACTTTATTATTATTATTCATCATTCGTATTCTTAAATTTTTCTTGAGCAATTAATACACTTGTATTTTTGCTATCCTCTCTTATTCCAATTCATGTGTATTCTAGCTTTAAGAATTCTGAATACCTTGAGTTTGTTCTATTATGCTTTGATTTAATTGGATATTGCGAAATACCATTGGTGATAGTGAATTATACAGTTTTAAATACCAAAATAGTTTGGTTTTCTCAGAAACTAAGGATGTTTGAGCAATCAACCTAAGTGCTAGAGATGAGAGGTGGGTGAGAAAAATTAATTTTTATTATTAACATCTTATTGTGGTAGTTGTTTACAATGTCCAACAGTAAGAGATCGAACAGTCTAAAAGTAAGATAAGATACAACATTCATGATGAGGGCTTTGCAACAATCGATTGAAAGAATAAATGCAGTTATGGTAAACATGAATAACATGATAAAGAGGCAAGAAGCCATAATAGGTAATTTACAACAAGTTCCAAATACTAAGGGGCCAGATAGACAAGTTAGATAAAGGATACTTTGAGGAGGAAGAAAAAAGGGTACCTAGAAGGGGGATATATGAAAATAAGGAAGGTATAAAGAGATCACCACCTAGGCCACATATAGGGTTGATAAGAGCTTGGAAAGCATCAAGATGAAGATTTCAACTTTCCAAACAAAGAATTATCATAAATTATACTTGGAATGGGAGAAAAATGTAGAACACATCTTTGAAATTATTGATTATGCATTAAATCGGTGAGATCAATAGTGATTAATAGGAAAAGAACCCATGTAAAGCCAATTAATGATTGAGAAGATATGAAGGCTATTATGAGAAAAAAGTTCGTTCCTCACTCTTACTATAAGGAATTATACCAAAAATTGCAAAGGATTAATAAGGATTGAAGATAGTAGATGAATACTACAAGAAATGACGGTGATAATGATGAGATAATGTAGAGGAGGATGTGAAGGCTACAATATTCTCAACATTTTGAAACTTCGTTATTATGTAGAGTTGAAAGATGTGGTACACGTGGCAATTAAAGTAGAGACATAACTAAGAAAAGGAGTAACCGATCATTACCACCAAAGACAAGTTCTACAATGAAATTGAATCCTACTATACCATTAAAATCTAATTGGAAAAAAGATGAAGGGACTAGTTCTAAGCCAAGAATGGAACCATTCAAAGCCAAAGTGGTAGTGACATGTAAGGATAAAGGTAAAATAAAATGCCCAACTTGTAATTAAGATATTAAGTGTTTTCGTTGTCTTGCTAGAGGTAATATATAATGTCAATGTCCAAACAAGAGAATAATGATAATGCAAGCAAATAGGGAAGTGGAAAGTGATGATGAGAGTGAAGATGAAGAAATTCCCTCACAACAGGACGCTACTGACGAGGAAATAGATTATATGAATGGTGAATGACTTGTGATAAGGAGTGCCTTGAGTGCTCAAATCAAAGATTATGACATGGAACAATAAAGAGAAAACATCTTTCATACCAAGTGTTGTGTGTGTAATAAGATATTTAATATCATTATTAATGAGAGAAGTTGCATTAATATAGCTAGTACTACCCTAATTGATAAGTTAAGATTGAATATGATTAAGTAGTATGAACCTTAAAGTTACAATGGTTGAATGATATTGGAGAAGTAAGGGTAAATAGGCAAGTATTAGTATCCTTCTCTATTAGAAAGTACAAAGATGAAGTATTATGTGATGTGGTATCAATGCAAGCTAGGCATATCTTGTTAGGTAGGCCATGACAATATGAAAAAAAGGTTATACATGATAGGTACAGGAACAAGTACTCTTTTGTTAAAGATGATAGAAAGATTACACTTTTATCTCTTACTCCCTAATAAGTCTTTGAAGACCAACTGCAAATGACAAAAGAAATAAAAAAAGAAAAGAGTGGAAAAGAAAAAGAAAGAGAGAAGAGTGATAAAAAAAGAAAAGATTGGAAAAGAAAAGGAAAGAGAGAGAAGAGTGACAAAATATAAAATAGTGGGAAAGAAAGAGAGAAAAATGTGAGCTTTTATGCTAAGAAAAGTAAAGTCAAATAAGTTATTTATGCACATCGGCCCATACTTGTACTTTTGTTACAAGGAGGCTAATTTTTCTACTAACAATCTTAATTCTTCTTTACCTAATGCTACTATTTCTTTGTTGTAGGAATTTGAAGATGTGTTTCCTGAAGAGATTCTTGATGGTATGCCACCAATTAGAGGGATTGAGTATCAAATTGGCTACATATCATAAGCATCTCTTCCAAATTGACCAACCTATATAACTAATGCAAAAGACAACAAGGAGATTCAAAGGTAGGTTGAGGAGTATTTGACCAAAGGTCAATTAAGGGAAAGCATGAGCCCATGTGGAGTTGCAGTGCTACTTGTCCCTAAGAAGGATGGTTTAAGTTGAATGTGTGTTGATTGCTGAGCCATTAACAATATTATGATAAAATATAGACATCATATTCCTAGGTTAGATAACATGTTAGATGAATTGCTTAGTTCTTGCATTTTTACTAAAATTGATCTGAAAAGTGGATACTATCAAGTTAGAATGAAAGAGGATGATAAGTGAAAAACTCCATTTAAGACTAAACATAGTTTGTTTGAATGGTTTGTTATACCCTTTGGATTAACCAATTCACCCAATACTTTTATAAGACTTATAAATCATGTTTTACATGTATTTATTGAAAAAAATTGTGGTTGTTTACTTTGATGATATTTTCTTATATAATAAAAATTTAGAAAAACATATTTCATATTTGAGTATGTACTTGAGGTATTAAGAAAGGAAAAATTATATGCTAATATGAAAAATATTGTTTTTGCATGGAAAGATTAGTTTTTCTTTGATACGTTATTAGTTCTAAAGGTATATAGGTGGATGAAGAAAATGTGAAAACTATTAAGGAATAGTCCACACCTAAATCTATTAGTGAGGTAATGATTTTTCATGGTTTACCTAGTTTTTATCGTAGATTTGTTAAATATTTTATTCCTTCCAATTAACTCCATCAAGCCTATGTGAGTAGTGAAGAACTATAGAGAGTTATGGTTGGCTGTTGACCAAAGGAAAGCATACGACTTTATAAAAAAACAATCAAAGTGCTCATAAGTATAACAACGAGTTTCTAGTTAAGGCAAAATTGGATCAATCCAAACTCATCTCTACTCCAATGATTGCTAACTATACTTTATCAACAATTGAAGTTGAACTATTCCATAATCCAACTCTTTATAGACACAATGTAGGTGCTCTCTAATACATGATCGTTACAAGACATGATCTTTCTTTTGATGTATATAAAGCTTATCAATTTACGGAATCTTCATGTGAACCTCACTGGTTGATTGTTAAAAGAACTTTGATATATTTGCAAGTCACCTTGTGACATGGTTTATTGTTCAAGCCTTATTCTCAACTTCTGCATCAATGTTTTACTGATGCATGCAGATTGGGGTCTTGTCTTGATGATAGGAGGTCCACATCTGGTATGATGATATATATTGGTGCCAATCATATATACTTATCCTCAAAAGCTTAGTTTTCACTTTCGAAGTTGTCTAGATATAGGCTTTGCTCAATGAACTTCATATATATTATTCTCAAAGAACTGTCATTTGGTATGATAATTTAACTACAGTTCAACTGGTTACAGATTCTATTCTTCACTTTCAAATGAAGCATATGGAAATGGATCTTTACTTTGTTCGTGAAAAGGATCAAGCTACGCAACAAATTGTTTAGCACATCCTTTTTGTGGAACAACCTATTCATATGCTTACAAAGGCTCTTACAGTTGCTTCCTTTACTCCTTTGCACAACAAACTAAGTATCATTTAGTTTGAACGGGTGTTAGGAGTAATACAACTCTAGAGGTTGTTAATGGCACACAAGTTGATCAAGTGGTGAATTGTGTGGCCAATGATCAACCTTATCACAAGGATATTCAAGCTAAACAAGCTCATCAAGATGTTGTGCAAGCTATCTATCAAAGATCATATGCTGGTATTATAAAGTTCCTCAAGCAAACAAGAGCTACAGTGCATTAATTCGTAGAAGATAAATTATATAGTTTGTTGATAAATAAGCTACATAGAATAGAAGAGTAATATTGTAATAAAATATATATGGGCACATGTACACCTTATTAGCTTAATTTGTGCAAATAGTAGAGCTAAGATCAAAGATACAATGTATTCATTTTACGCGATCAATGAAATATTTGGTTATTTTCTTTCCTTCTTCGTAAATTATCCTTGCAGCATCCATGTTTTGTTCTTTATTTCATTCAAACACTTTTTTTAATAAATAGTCTTTATTTTGAGATATTTATAACACAATAAATATATCTAAAAGATCAATTATATTGATAATAGATAGCAATGATATTAAAAAAAAATAGAAAATGACATAAAAATCTTTTTTTTAAGTCAATATGATTTAGCGTAAACGCTTTCGAGTACTTTTTCCCTTTATGATAATACGCTTTTGAGTACTTGAAAAACCTTACTCATGATAATTTCATAATTTATTAGACAAATTTGGCACAGTACCCATTATAAATATTCCCTTGATTTCAAGCAAACTAATAGGTGGCATCCACAATATTTTGTCTTTGTACATTTTTAGATCAATTGGTGTATTATTGCATCAAAAATATTAAAGTTAAAGTTTTTTTTAATAAACAAATTAAAATTAAGTTAGTCACCTACTACTGCAATGATCGAGTAAAGTGACATATATATCTACACAAAATGTTTATTGGTAAAACTCCTAAAATATGAATGGATTATTAATATTCATAATTTAATATAATTTTATAATACATTTTAATTATTATTTATTTTATATTTAATTTATTAATTTTTACTCGCATATAACTAACAAATATTTGTGTAAAAATTATATATATTTGTACCATGTTAAGAGTGAAATTTTCAAACTATTACATGAAACTTATACACAGATTTAATTTTCGCTTTGAGTATTTCACATAAAATTTACATTAAAAATTCACATAAGTTATTATTCTTTGAGTAAATAGATCTTTATACTATCGAGTTTTAAGAATTGTTATAAATATACCACCGAATTTTCGTTTGTTACTTCTATACCATCGAGCTTTCAATTTATTATAAATATACCATCGACATTAATTGTTAACAAGGGTTAACGTTTTGATGTGTATAAATCCATAAATACCCCCCAAATCAGACCAAACCACATTACATCCACATGAATCAACTCCTACCATCCATTGAACTTGACCTAGGTAAACCAACCCCTAACCACCTATCGACCCACCTCTCTACATAGGGGTGGGTCGATGGGTGGAGTTGATTTGTATAGGGGTGGGTCGATGGGTGGTTGGGGGTTGGTTCACGAAGGTTAAGTTGGATGGATGACTTGGAATTGGTTTGTGTGGGTCTAGGAGTAGTGTGGTCTGATTTTGGGATATTTAGAGATTTTCATACATCAAAACGTTAACCCTCGTTAGTAATTAACATCGATGGTATATTTTTTACAAATTAAATATTTAATGGTATAAAAATAACAAATGAAAGTTTGATGGTATAAAAATCTACTTACTTTTACTCTTTTAAGGTTGCACTTAAGGTATTCCTTTTTTCTCTTGATTCTCTTCGTCTTTTTATTTATTTATTTTTTGTTTTAAGCAAAGGGGTGAATGAAAAAAACTATTTGTTCAAAACAAAAACAAAAAAAATTAGAAATTTTTTTTAATCCAAATTTTAGTTTTATTTTACTTTACATTACTATTCCAAAATTATAAATATATTTTATATTATCATTTTTAATGCTCTTATTAAAATAACTTTTTTGGATATATTTTTTTTTGCTATCCCACTCATTTCATAAAGTATTAAGACATACTTTTAACAACAACCACCTAATATCCAGGATATCCTTTTTTTCTCGAATCCATACGTGTTTATATAAGTCTTATTGCAATTGGTAAATTTGAAAATATATATACCCATATTTTTCACCGCAATACACATTTCATGTCATTGCTCGTTGACTTATTTCTATTTTTTTAGATATGATTCAAACATACTTAAGTGCTTGAAGAGCATATATATATATATATATGGAAGCAAATCCAATTAACTCAATGAAATATTTCTTTCATTCTTTTTCTACAATGTTTATATAACCCTGATCTTTTTTTGTTTAGTTTATGTTTTTTAGTGTTTCTTCTTGTACAACTCCTCGCTAATAAAATGACTAAAAATTAAAAAAATATATATATATCTATTTAATGAATAATATACTGAAACAATATATCTCATAAGGTGTTTTGAAATTTTTTGATATATTAGAAATTTGTATATGGTATATAACTAAATATGTATTCCTTTTATTGATTTATATAAAAAATTTATTTAAAAATAATGTTATAAAGTCATTTTCTTATAGGTTATAACAAATCTTTATTTTATTTTTCCTTTTTTTTTTTACTAAAATTTAGAAATTCTATCAAATAAAAATTTACTTGGATGAATGTTGACTCTTAAAATAAATGAATTTTTTTACTCTTAACAGTTTCATTTAGATATTTACCTAGAAGGGACTTCCTTTGAGAAAGCTATCTAGTGAGTATAATACAGTAATATTCTCATTTTTTTTTTCTACTATTTTCTTCATTTTTTTTCTGTTAGGCTAGTTTGAGGTAAGTTTTTAGATATGATACATTTTGATATTAATTGTTTGAATATGTTGTCGGACTTCTAATATGCAAGTACTTGTGTATTTTCATAGCATTTAGATCTACAAAGATTTAATAAGCTATAAATAATTTACTTAATTTGGAATTTTTTTTTATTCAAGTAATAATGATTGATGGTGAAAAATATAATGAAAAAAACTCATGATTTGATTATTCTTGTAACAGAATCATTATTTTCTATATGTATAATTTGTTTTTTAGTTTTTAAATATATGTTAATAAATTTAATTTTTTTTAATTAATTTTTAACATCTATATTAAAATTTGATACTTTTATATTATATTATGATAACATATATTATTTTTAGAAGTTAATTTTAATAAACAACTCTTTTTAAAAGGAAAAAAAGAAAAAAGTCATTATCAATCTTTAGGAAACATGAATATGAGATGTGTATGATTACATTAATATTTTTTGTGCATTGAATGTGAATATGGATGGTGACAAGTGACAATTAATAACAATGTCCTACATGAATATATATTCTAATAAATGTAAAGTAGTAGTAGTAGTCTTGTAGCTTCATATATCATATTAATTTAAATTTAAGATATTTAATTAACTATGACCAGAAAGTCAAATTATATAATGTCACTTAAGTCTTTATTATTTATTCGAATTTCTATTACTAAAAAAAGATTAAGTTAGTAGCCAACCAGCCAGCCACCGACATGAAAATGAAATTCTCATACCGACTCTTTGCTCAATCAAGTATAAATTAATTATTATTGATTTGGTATATGTCTATTTTTAAAACCATAACAGTCAAAGTGTCAAACCAAGTCACGTTTGTTTGTTACTTTTTTTTTTAATAAAAAGTTTATTTATTTTTTTTTAAATAATAAAAGGCTTGTATGATGAGTACACCATTAATAAAATTCCTTACATTTTTAAGTTCTATGAGCGTTTTCGTTGAGACATAACAAATTTGTGGCATCGCAGTGGACAAGATCTAAAGATTTTTTTTTTATTTAAAAAAAAAAAAGAGACACAAATTATTTTGAATATAATTGAGAAATGAATTATAATATTGGCTAAAATTATCTCACGTTTAAATAATATGATACATCTCATAAAAGGAACTTGAGTACCGACATTTATTGTAATAAATTTAAATAACATAATAAAATATTTCAAATTTAAAATTAGTATGCTAATCAAATTTAAAAAATTATTTATTTAAATAATGTTTGATAATAATTTTAGTTTATGATTTATGATTAATAATTAAAAAATTAATTTTATAATTTTTGATTTTTTTGTAAAAATAATCAAATAATAATTACACCGAATAAATTTTTGGAGAAGAAATCAAAATTATTAATTTAGTAATATTTTTTAATTTCTAATTTTCTAAAGAAAGAACTTTACAAATTTTGGGTTATAAATTTTTAATTTTTATTTATTTTCTTTTAATATTTATACATTTTTACTATCTAAAAAAAATTTAAATGAAAATAAAAAATATAGAAATTAGATTAACAAAATCATACTTTTAAATATTTATAAATCAATTTCTTTTAACGGTGATTATATATATGAAATTTAAAATCATAAATCATTATAAATATATTTGATTATAAAATGAATTTAAAATAATCAAATTAGGAATCAAAATCTCTATCTAATTGATTATAAAATCATTTAAAAAAAACAAAAACTAAGAATAAAAATCATTATTATAAGTAATCTTTGCTAAAAACAAATGGTTTAAAATATTATAATTCATATGATGGATGAAATTTCAAATTAACTTTTGTTTTTATATTAAAACAGAGGCAATAATTTGATATGATTGATATGGAAACCATAAAACTTCTCAACCTTTCTTTTTCATGGAAGATGGGTTGTAGGCCATTTGTTTGGTAAAGGGAATCTCTCTTTTTTCGCTATCTTGATTTCTTTTCTTCTCCTTCTTTTCTATCTTTTTTTTTTTTACGATGTTGTTACTTTAATAACTTTTAATAGAACATTTAATATTTAAAATGATTTTTTTTTTTTTTTGTAAAATGTTAGGCATATACCATGAAAGATGCTGCTCATTACACAAAATTAGAGAGATAAAAGCTCAAATGGGGACAAAGATAATTTGATGCAAAAAAAAAATTTAGAAAAAAATAAAAAAAACTTCTATTTAACAACCCCACAAAAATAAATTGACTTTATTTTTCTATTGGAAAAAAATGAGTAGGATAAATAAATGTAAAAGCAAAATATAGAAATGAAATATATCATGTTAGCAATATAAATGCATTTACCTATATATAAAAAAAAGCCATATCTATTTACCTTATAAATAATTGTGAAATTTTATAATACTTTTATAAAATGTAATATTAGTTAGTAAAAGGTGAACATAAATATAAAAAAAATAAGGTACCGTACAAAAAATAAATAATTAGGTACATTCTGAAATATGGATATATATGATTTTTTTTAAAATAAAAATAATACTAATAACTTAAAATGTAAATATTACGGTTACGATAAGTTATACACAATAATGTAAATATTTTGATAAATTTTAATAGGAATGATATATTCTAAGTATTTTAATTTATTGATATTATCATTAAATTTAATATCAATAATTTAAATAAGACTATCTTATGTATAACAATTTAAAATATAAGTTAAAAAAGTATCAAAATGTATAAGTTCATCTTTATCGGTTACAAATTTATAATTTTTTTTATATTTTCTAAACGTATTGGTGTATTCAAAACGAGAGACATTAAATCTTAATAACGAAATGACTTATAATACAATAATACATACGACTATAAATATTTTGCTGTAAGTTTTAATCATATAAAAGAGTGAATTGTAATTAAAAGTACTTTTTAATTATATCATGATTTGTGTTTTTAATATGATAGATAATTATTGAATAAAATGATATAATTTATTTTTTAAATATATTAATATATTAATTATGATAATATCATAATTTATTATAATATATATATATTTTTAATTAAATAAGTATTTATCTATACATTTAGTCTCTATAATAGTTTTGTCTTTAACCTTTTATTCACGCAATTTTCCAAATTTGAAAACTTCAATCTAAAACATCAATGGTGGTATCAATTAATCATCAAGTGATTAAAAAATTAATAATCAAATTTTTACATGGGTTAGTAATTAAATTATATATTGAGTTTCAAATGATTTAAATAAAAAAGTAAGTAACAATGAACGAATCAATTTAATCAAATTTAAATTATTAAGATTAAATTTATTAAATTAAAAAAATAAGAATTAAATTATTTGAATTATAAAATTAATAATTAAATTGTAATATTTTAAATAAAATGTATAAATTATGCCTTTACTGAATAAAAAATCATTGCATGTTAAAAGAACAACAATTTTTTTTTAATTTTATTTTTTTAATTTATTTTTCCAAACATTTTGAAAAACTTAGTTAAAATAAGGGATATACTATTACATAAGGGGGACCGCCATTTGAAACGAGTCTTCAATGCATTAATTGTAGGATGGGAAGAAATTAGCATAAAACAAATTAAAACTGTACAAAATTTAGTGGGGGAGAGGCTCTTCATAATTTTGGCTAAAATTGACTATTTTGTTGTCAATTAATTACCAAACTTCATAATTATATGGTTTATGTTAATTAAAATAGCAACCTACGTTTTTATTTGACTATTACTACTCAAATAATTTGGTTGGTAGTAAATATTTTTCAAAAAAATATTTGTAATTATGTATGTATTTTAAATAATGTTGTATTAATCGAAAAAAAAAAATAGTTATATTCTTTCCATTTGTAAATCTTTGTGAAAATATAGAATTCATTTTTTTTCTTCTTCTTATGTTTTTCTCAACTTCCAATATCATGAAAACTTAATGGCTTAGTAAATGGAGAAATTTTTAAATATGAATGATTTCACATTTTTATTAAATTATTAAAATTTTATTTTATTTTTTGAAAAAATACTCAAATTAATTATTGTAAAAAAATCAAAAATATATTGTAACTATTTTCACAATCTTACAAGGGGGAGAAAAAAAAGAAGCAAGCATTTACCCTCACAAGTCACAAGTCACAAGTCACAGCATGGGAAATTTATGTAGGGAAGGACTTGTATGGTTTACTATTCGTATAAAGCATTGAAAAAACAGCACTTTTATTATCTCTAGTTAAAATTAGTTAGTAGAATATAATTAAATGATTTTTGAAAAAAATTAAAGGATGAAAGTGGGCTCGTTATTTTTTTAATATCTATTATTTCTTATTTAAATTAATAAGTCATTACAATTTTGAAATTAAAGAAAAATGTTAAATAACCCGACTCTCCCTAATGTACGAACCAATGTACCGACAATTTCACAATATGTATTAATTGCTCTTAAAATGTAAAATATATATATATATATATATAAAAGAAATTCTCTTATAAGCTTAAAATTTTACTTGAGATAATTAACACAAAACATTTAAAACTTTATTTGAAAAAAAAACAATTATGCCTTTTATTTATGGTTTAAATACATCCTCTCCATTTATTTTTATTTTTTTTAAATAAGTATGAGTTTTATAATGAAAATATATTTTTAACCCTTATTTATTAAATAAGACAGTATAAATTTATTATCTTTAGAAAAATATATCAAAAATCAATTAATTCATTTTATAAATATAATTGAATTTGTGTTATCCTACTTTTTGTAAAAATAATATATTTTTACTTTATTTTTAGATTTGTGCTATCAAATTTATAAATACAAAATTATAATATATTTTTGTTAAAAATAATAGATACTATTTTTCTTTATAATATTCTCCAACAATGTTAAGAAATGACATGTTTGTTATTTAAACTTATTTGTGTGAAAATTATTCTACAAATATTGAACCGACAATTCTTATGTTGAATTTTAGTTTTAACTAGTGAGAGTATGTATCGCAATTATATTATAATGACAACTGATGTAAATATGATTGTATTTATCAATAATACTACATTATATAATTTGTGATAAATAGACTTTTTTGAGCAACAATCGGATGGCCTGAAACGGTAATCAAGTATCAGTATCCGTTGAATCAAGTATTGATCCTAAATTAAGTCAACGCCTCAGGTTTTGACACGATGAAGTAAGTTCCAAACATGGTGATTGTGCATTATCCCTTCCGATGCATAAATAACACAGTTATTAAATTAGTTATATTTTTAATCTCATATTAAAAAAAATACATATTTATTTTATTACAACTTTAAAAAATATAAATTTATATATGTTATAAGAAAAATAAACATGTGTTGTTTTTTTCCTTTATGAAGGCTAAAAATAAAATTTCATATATGAAAGAATTATTTCATACAATTAACCCTTGCCTATTTTCTCTAGAATTATCAATCTTTACTTACTTTACTACCTAATTCGATTCTAACACCAATTTTACAAAGGGATAGATTTTTCATATACAAACTCATTATTGGAAAGAGATTCCAAAAACAAATTTGTGAGAACAATAGATCAAAGGGGAGGGTGTTATATATATATATATAGCTTTGTTTTATACTTTTAATATATAGTTTTGTTTTATGTTTCTCTACACTACATTTTTATGATAAATGGACTTTTTTGAGCGATGATTATGCAACCTGAAATGGAAATCAAGTGTTAGTATTCTATGAATCAAGTATTCATCCTTAATTGAGCCATAGTCTTAGGTTTTGATATAATGAAATGACTTCTAAACATAGTGATTATGTGATGAGCGAAAACTGGCATCGCCGTTCCTACCAATACTTTGGTTTTATATTTATAAAAATCTCGCAAGTGCACGAATCATTTCGTAGAAAATGATAAGTATATTCCCAAGGTCGATCTAAGGAAGGAATATATGTGGTTTTTAATTTATTATTCAAACTTTTAAAAACGAAATTAAATCCTAAACATTCTCTCACAATAGTTTGGTTTCTGTGTTTTTAATCTACTTATATAAAAATAAACATAGATTCAATAAATATTTATGCAAATTTATCTTTTATAATAGTGGAGTATTTATGGATATAATAACTAAGTTAATTATGCTTGCTCATATTATTTAGGTCATTAAAGATATAAATTGATATTTATTGATTCTTCCTTTTTTTTATGAATACAATCTTTGGTGGGGTTAGATATTCTTTGTTAACTAAATAAATCAATTAACACCTATGGGTGGGGTTGATAACTATTTTAGTTAATTAAATTAATTCTTTTTTTTCTAAGAGATTGAAAATGAACCATTTAAATGCCACCTTTGGTGGGGTTAGACAGTTTAAACTTTATTCAATGTATCCAAATTAGACTTAAGAATTTAATTATCCGAGTACTAACTTTCAAGTTTTAAAACCACTATTGAAAACATGTTGTCAATACATTTTCAGATAATAATTATTATAAAAACTTTTGAAATAGAGCTTCACTCTAACTATCGGGCGATTGTACCAACAAATAAAAGAGTAGTACTCTAAATCAGGCCGGATAACTAAACCTTAAAATCTAATTTTTAGATTTAAGTTTGTAATGAAAAATAATATATTTCTCTCTAACATTCTTAATATAAAATCTTGAATAAAAATAAAATCAATTCATTTTAGAGATTTTCACCTATTTAATATTTCGCAAGCATAACAACGTTATTATTATATCATGTGTACAAACAACTAGCAGAGTTAAATTTAATCACAGAGAAATTAAATATAACATGTAAGAATAAAGCATAAAAAATAACTGTAAAGAAAATAAAATCCTTACAGAACTTCGATGTTATTCCCTTGTTGGAAAACCTCCAAACGGAATTTGCACTCCCATTTATTGAATCAAAAAGCAAATAAATTACAAAGACATAACTAGTTCTTCCCAAAAATGGAAGAACTCTAAAACTAAGCAAAACTAACTAAGAAAAGCTAAAAACTAAGAAAACTAAGAAAAAACTAAAAAAACTAAGAAATGGGAGAAAGAAAGAGAGAAGAGAATGTGTTTTGAGGTGTGTTTAGAAGTGAAGAGAAGGGGGGTATTTATAGGTGAGGATGGAGAGAAAAAGTGGGTGAAAAAATGATAAAAATGGTGAAAATGCGGAGTGGTAATTACTGACATCATTGATGAAATTAGCATGATGTCATTGGGGCGGCTGCGTGCGAAAATGGGGTGAAATAAGCACAAGGTCTGTGGCAAATTTCTAGCGCGATTTCCTCCTTTTTTGACATTTTTGACCCATTTTGTCCAATTTTTCCATATTTGTTGACCTTTCCTCATTTATTTATTAATATATTTGTGATGTATTGCCTCCAGTATTCCTCTTTGAGTCTTTAAGTTAGATTTTTAAGCGAAAATACCTGAAAAAACAATAGAAATATCCGTGATTCCGAAAAAGAAAAATTTATACAAATATATTATAAAATCATATAAATATATATATTTTTAATCAATTAATGTGTATAAAATTATGGTAATTTTAGTGCTTTTTGAGCACTTATCATAACCCCCAACCAGCTTCTTGCTAGTCCCTTAGCAAGAGAAGCGATAAAAACTAAAAATTAAACTATCCTAAATCACTTCCGTAGATTGACATGGTTGCATTTAGCCTATGCAACAACCCTTTAAACCTCTAGGTTTCCCTAGTGGATGAGTTTGAGTCTCGTGAGGGTTTTCAGTAATGATACCCACAAACATTGAACTAAATGTAAAAATTAAAAAAATAATAAAAACAGTCAACTTAAAAACTAAAATTACAACAAAATCAAAAATTAACTTTTAATAATAAAAGAAAACAACATATCACAAAAATGTCTTATACTTTTTAATCTCTTTTAAGATTATAATTAAAATATCAAGCATAAGTTATTTTAATCTCTTTAAACAATCATCATTTATTATAATAATTAGTTGAAAATAATTTTCATATTTCATATCAAAAATTTATCAATTTAATTTTTACCCAATTTTAGTGTCAAGAATCCTACTTCGCTTCGACTCTATTACTCACTTGTGAATACTCTCAAAACACTGAATCCTATGGATTCAAACATCATACTAATTTATATGCGAAAGAGTTGATGTATAGAAATGAACTAATATGTTCGCATATGTATAAAGAATAAAGGCTCAAAGTATTATTTTAACGTTGATCTCATGAAATGAATCAAATGTATAAATTATAAAGATATCGTATATAAAAACTATGTTCATGCATAAATCAAACTCATTAAGAAAGAATTTCAAGATATATGCCTTTTACAAATGAAGAAATTGCAATGACTTTTTAGGAAATTACTTCCTGTATCTTTCTTTTGTAATTAGCATGTACTCACAACTTTGTAGGCAATGTGAGTCATAGTATGTAGATTATACTATATATTCTTTATCTCTCTATTTTTTTTCTGAAGATATTATTTCTCAATATATATATTTTAGAGAGTCAACCCATGTACACATTGTACATTTTTTTGGATTTTGGTGAGTGGTTAATTTTGTGGCTTTTACCATAGATGATCTTGGTTTAGGTAACCCCAGATATGTCTTCTTCTTTTTGTAGCAGTCATGCATGAATGAGATATAAGCATATACTATCAATTTCTACTCAAATCATTTAATCTAAGCAAAAATAATAATAAAAAATATACGATACTCTATTTAAAATGAGAAAAAATTCATACATACAATGCTAATACCTATAGAGATCATCTAAAAATTTGAAGAAATAAGAAATGTGTTTGGAGTAAAAGAAATATATATTTCACTATGAATAAAGGAAATTAGGCTCAAATTATATCTCACAAAGGTAGTCTCCACTTAAAAAAATTCATAAACACCAATTTTGGGTTTAATATAATTTCTACATCAAGAAATAATAGTTATGACAAACACTAACTAATTACCAAAAATAATTACAAAATATTTCATGATATGTTCTCAAAAATTAATCTAACAGTACAAAAGACTTAACTATTTACTTAATTTTGATTTAAAGAAATGATAAATTTTTGTGAGAAATATTTTATTTTTTATTTTATTTTTTTAAATTCCAAAAATTACTAAATCATACAAAATAAAAATAAAATAAAATAAAACTAAACACAAAAAATGAAAATGTGAACATAAAAAAAATTATTATATAGTTTTTTATTTTTTTATTTTTAAATTGTTAAAACTTTTTTTTAATTAAGCATGGTAACTTTTCACCACCCACAACCTAGAACTTACATTATCCTCAATGTAACAACTGTAAATTAAAGATAAAGAGAAAAGAGAAGAAAGAAGAAAGATTACCTATTTCCTGAAAATGTGCAAGTAGTAATGGAAAATGCAGGTGCATCCATCATATTCATCATTAAAGTGTATACAGACAAATCGCTGTGAATTTCTAACATCTCAACAAATATTCTTAGTTTTAACAATTTAAAAATTATTCACATGTAATTAAAATAAAATAAAAAATTAAATTAAATAAATAAAACAAATAAAAGAAAATTACCTAAAATAATGGGTTGCCTCCCATCCAGCGCTTAGTTTAACATCTTAGTAAGACGTAACTTGGGGATTGTATTTTAAGTAAACTCGATGTCCCCTCATCATTGAGTCAATCAAACCTACAGATAAGACAAGGTTGTCTACCTATACTTTTTCAGTCATGCCCTATTGATTTTCAAATTTTTTCTGTACTTAAAACTAGGGGCATACTTTGAGGGTTTTAGATAACCCACATCTAGGTGCAAATCAAATAATTAAGGCATCAAAACACAATTGTACCTAGATCAAACAAATCAACTAACTCCTTAGATTGTAATTAAAACTTTAAAATTTTGGAGATAGTTTCATATTTTTTTTGTTTTTGTTTTTTTAAGATAAAATAACATAATCAGTATTAACCAAGAGTGCTCCCAGGAAAGAATGGTGGTGCAAAGGCTCCTTAAAAACCATCCTCCTAGACATAACAACATTTCGAGGAAAGACTAGTGGCACAAAGGCTTCCAAGAACTAGTCTCCTAGACATAACTCCCTTGGAGCAAGGCTCGCACGAGCTGGGCGGCTCTGGGCACGATTTACTCCTTTTTGACATTTTGGATCCATTTTGTCCAATTTTTCCATATTTGTTGACCTTTCCTTATTTATTTATTAATATATTTGTGATGTATTGCCTCTAGTATTCCTCTTTAAGTCTTTAAGTTACATTTTTATACGAAAATACCTAAAAAATAATAGAAATACCCGTGATTCCGAAAAAGACCAATTTATACAAATATATGATAAAATCATATAATTATATATATTTTTAATCAATTAATGTGCAAAAAATTATGATAATTTTAGTGCTTTTTGAGCACTCATCATTATACATCATTCCTTTAGATTTATAAATAATTTAGTTATTCATTTGGTTTTATTTTTAATCTCTTATTAAAAAAACATATATACATTTTCTTATAACGTTAAAAAAACTGTGTTAATTTATATTGTAATAAAAACGAACATATATATTTTTCCTTGTGAGGGTTAAAAGTAAAATTTTATATACCAAGAAGTTATTTTATATAATTAACCCTTGCTTATTTTTTAAGAATTATCAATCTTCACTAATTTTACTACCTAATTTAATTCTAACATCAGTTTTACATGGGGATAAATTTTTGATTTCCAAACTCATTATCGGTAAGAACTTCCAAAAACAAATTTATGAGAGCAATAGATCCAAGAAGGGAGTGTTATATATATATATATACTACAATTTTGTGGTAAATAGACTTTTCTGAGCGATGATTGGGCTACCTAAATTGGCAATCAAGTACTAGTATTTGATGAATTAAGAATTGATCCTAAATTAAGCGAGAGTCTTAGGTTTTGATACGATGAAATGAGTTCCAAACATAGTGATTATGTAATATCTTTTCTTGTTCATAAATAATTTAGTTATTCATATAATTTTTCTTCATTTAATCCCTTATTAAAAAAACATATTCATTTTCTTACATTGTTAAAAAATATTTATTTATTATGTTGTAATAAAAATGAACATATGTTGTTTTAATTATAAAGATTAAAAATGAAATTACATATATAAAAGAATTATTTCATAAAATTAAATCTCGTCTATTTTATCTAGAATTACCAATCTTCACTTATTTAACTACCTAATTTGCATGTTTCTAACACCATTTCCTTAAAGGTTAGATTTTTGGTAACAAACTCATTATTGATAATAACTTCCAAAAACAAATTTATGAGAATAATAGATCACAGAGTGAGTGTGTTTTACATATATAACTTTGTTTTATGCTTCTTTACACAACGTCTTCACCTCAACATTGATCTAGAGATGGATTTACATGAATACTTACTTAAATGTATATTCTACAAGGGATCAAATCACCACATTTAGTTTATAAACATAATGTATAATATAGTCTTTGTATGCTATGTTTTACTTACGAATGTGCATGTATATAAGTAATATTCTTTTGTTGTGACTTTTATTTTTTTTTTAATATTTTTTTATTACTATTTATTTCATTATTTATTGTTGAAATCTCTTTTGTTTTCTCAAACAATACACCATTTGGATCTTTTTGAGTAAGTAATAAGACTATAAAGAGAGTTTCTTATTTATTGTTATTTATACTTACATCTAAGAATATTAGTTATAAAAAAATTAAAAGGAAAATAATTTTGGTGCCATAATATTTTCCTAAGCGAGAAGAAATATTGATATAACAATAATAATATAAAAAATATATTCCATTTAGGTTGATAAATTAAACTAAAGGAAAGTTTATCGTAATAACATTATTTAAAATTTTAGGTGTATAAATTTAATATGTCAAATATTAAGGATATCATAATAATATTGCATCTAACATTATATATATAAATTTAAAAAACTAAAAGATTGTGGTATGAAAATAATATTACCTCTAATATTAAGCTTATAAATTTTACATGTTATAGATTAAGTGTATTATATGTACAATTAATAAAAATTAGGGGTATAATTTATAATTAACCATCTCTATTTTAATATACATTTTGTCTGAATTAAAAAGTTCTTTATAATAATTTCTAAGGATTTGAATTGAATCGGTTATAAAGCAACGGAAGATGTGTGAAACAGAATAAAATTTAACATAGGTCTTTGATATTTAGTTAAATTACAGGAGACAACGATAATAATTATATATTTTTTTAATACAAAAATATACATATTTTAAACTTTATAACAAATATCTTAGAGTTAAATTATTGATTTTTTAAACTATTTTACACTTGATAGACCCAGTTAGTTTTTACCTAATACGTGAAATATTATATTAAATTAGAATAAATTAATTAATTATTTGACATTTTAAATTTTTATGTAAAATTTATGTTCTATTTATAAAAATATTAAATAAAAATTATTTGCTTAATTAAGTATAAATGTGATAAAATTTGGTTACAGAATAAATATAATTTTTTTTTTATTCGAATAAAGACAGACTATAATTATTTTTGTCTTCTATCATTTTGTTTTATTAAGGACACTTCTGACAATTTCGTAAAAAGAGAAGCAAATAGTACGATTAGGACAAATTGTAATACGAAAGGAGGATAGGACCTAGAATCCTGCAAAATAGTCTGGCAAATTGTAGCATTATTTATATTTGGAATTGTAGTTAGAGAACGAGGATATGTACTTATGTTTGGACTTGCTTTTCAAACAGCTTCTTAATTGCCAAAAGTACTTTCTTTAATAACTTTTTAGAAAAACACTTTTAAAATTTTAAAAAACATTATGAATATTTATTTTTGAAAAAAATAATTTTAAATATATATTTTATTTTAAAAATAATTAATAAAATATTGTTTAAAATTATTTCTAACATCTTTATCCAAAATATTTGGTATATTATTTCAAAAAGGTTAAGTATATTTAGGTTGAATTATATTATAATTAATTTAAATTAATAATTTTTATAATATAATTAAATAAAATTAATGATAAATATTATGTAATTGGATTATAAATTTTTCTTATACAGTATAATAATTTATTTTAAATTATTTTTATAATTTAAATAAAAAATATATTATTTTTAATTAAAGATGAAATAAAAATTAAGATACATAATTTTATAATTAAAAATTTATTCAGATTAAGATTATGTTTGATAATAACTTTTATTTATAATTTATGATTATATATTTATATTGTATTTGATTCTTTTGTAAAAATAATCGTGTTTGATAAAAAGAATTTATCATAGTGATTTTTAAAAAGAGAAATTAAAAAACATATAAAGATTGTTTGATAATACTTTATATTTTTTGAAATAGTTTTTTACAAAACTTATAAAATTAAGATATTTTTGCTATTATTTATAAATTTTAAGCTTTTATTTATTTACTTTTTCAATATTTATATATATAAATTTTATAATGTTTGATTTATTTTTAAAAAAATATTGGTTGAAATAAAAAAAATCGTAAATCTAATTAAAAAAACTATTATTTTTAAATATTTATAAATCTTTCAACGCTTTAATAGTAATTCTTTAAAATATTAAAATTAAAATAATTTTTTTTTATCAAACATATATAATTAAAAAATCAATTGAAAAAAATCAAAATCATTACATTTCAAAATGTGTAGTATGGTTTAGACATATACTACTAGTAAGACAAAATTTATAGATAAATATAATATTTTTATTATATACAATATAATATAACGAAACTTTACAATTAAAATATAATTAAAAAAAATTATACAATTACGATTTATTATACTTTGAAATAAATATCGTAAATAATTATTTTAAACTAAATTTTAACCAAACGAATTTATTTGAAATTGTTTCTATTAAAATGAATTCTAAGATAAATGAATATCATTACAGTAATTTTATTATGTTATAAGTATTAAATTATATATATAAATATCTTGTTAATATTAATTTTTATGATAAATTGAGAAGGGGAGAGATTAATGTAATTATAATAGTCGTTATTAACAAAATATAAATTAATGACAACACGTTATTGATATATGCATTTGGCATAAATAAACTTTCTACTTTTAATTATTTAATTAGTTTTATTTTTAATTTTTAATAAAAAATATATTTATTTATATAATAAAAAATATATTTTTTAATTAAATACTAACCACTACTATCAAGAGAAACCATTTGCGTACCCATTTGACCATGGAATCAAAACCTCCCGTCTCTTTCATTATAAGCTGATTCAAGCCATCATATCCAACAATGACCGTACAAAATATTTCATATTTTAATTTAAAGATCTCGCTGTGGAAGATATATCACCAATACTGAGCAAAATATTTAAGAAAAATTAAGAAAAGCACTAAAACTATATTTAAATTTTATTAAAATATTAAAATAAATAATAATAAACTAATTAAATTCACCTTTTTTTTATTTAAGCATTCTTTTTTTATTTAAATAGAAGATCTGATATAGTTATATTATGAATGCATTAATATATTTTTTTAAATTTTATAATATTTAAATAAATTATATTTGAATTAATGAAAAACGTGAAACTTATAAAATAAGAATATATATATAATAAGTCAGTATATGTATGATAAAAATAAAATTTAAGAATTGATATATTGTGATATATTTATATTGAAAATTTTGATATTACCAAAGTTCGCATCAAACTTTTAGAAAATTGTAAAACAACTTAAGAAAATTTTGGAAAAATTTAACATTTTTTGATATTTCATTAGAATTATAGGATAATTTTTGAATATTGTGTAAGACATTTTGAAAACAACGCATACATATCATTATATCAGTACCTTCGCTTCACAATTTTTTTAATAAAAATGTTAAAAGAGAGAGAGTAACACCTCATAAATTTAAGAAATTATCCATTCTTATCAAAAATTAGAAAATAATATCAATAACGTACCCCAAAGTTTGATTAATTATCAAAGATATTTAAATTAATTAATGTAGTTGTAATGACTATAAGTATTGACTATTTTTATAAATAAAATATTTATCTATAAATTTATTTTTAGGCATTTTATTAAGTCAATTAAGAAAAACCAAACAAATGTTCAAATTTCAGATAATTGTACTTCAAGTATATCTTTGATAACTACGACACATATGATTAGATTTATGTATTTAATAACATATGCTTATAAATCTAAAATTATTTTTAGTGCTAAAATATAGAATAAGATATGCTAAAAAATATTAAATAAAATATACTCTAAAATAAGATATGCTAAAAGATATTAGATAAGATATACTTTAAATTATAGTTAAAATATTTAGCATAAAAGATAGCATAAAATCTATTTTAAAAGAACTATTCTTTAAATAAGAGTCTTCTTAATTAGTGAGTATTAGTAATCCTATTTGAAATAGAAAAGATATTTATCAATCATATATGAATTTTCTTAATTAATGAGTATTACTAATTCTATTTGTAATAGAAAAGATATTTATTAATTACATAGAGTTAAGTGTTTTAATTTTTCCTATAAATAAAACTTATTGCTCATTGTTTCAATTAACCACACAAGATCATTATTCTAATCTTCTTAATTTCTTTCTTTGGTTTTACAAATATAATATCATAATTCTCTAGGCTTCTTTATTTAGTTAATCTTGTTATTATTGATTAAAAATAATATTAGGTTTGTTAGTCAAAATAGGAGGTGCCTAATTTAGAAGAAAATTCATGGAAGGTGGCTTACCATATTGTCAAAGATGGAGGTGCCTAACCTTGTTTGAATAAAGAATAGGAAAATTAGGTAGCCTAATTTTGTTGAATGAAGAAATGTTTGGCATATGAAATGAGAACTTGAAGGCTATAAATATGGCTTCATTTCTTCATTGATAATCATCCCAAAAATAGAGAAAAGCTTGCATGAGAAATTCTTGAGTGAGAGAATTTTGTGGGAAAATTCTCTTGGGCTTGTAATTGCTCTTGTCTTTTGGGTGTGTGAGAAAATTACTGAGAGTGTGGTTGTAACAATTTTCTATATAATGAATTTTTCTCTGGTTGTCTTTTGACAACGAAAGTGGTTTTTCTCTAATTTAGAGTTTCCACTATAATTCTTGTGTTGTGTATTATTTATTTATCTGTTATTTGATATTCTTCAAAGGAAGATCTTGGGAGTGAGAATTTGTGATTATACCATTTTATCCAAATTTCCTAACAAATCTGTCAAATATTGATGGTTATATTTGATTGTTTAATAAGCCTAATTATTTTATGATATTTTGATAATATGTTCTAATGATTTCTTCTTTGTTTTTGTTCTTAAATTGTAAGATCAAATAATTGTTTTTATCATATCATAGTTATTTGATTTGATTATTAATCTTTAAATAAGCTATTTTTATTGAACTTGTGTTTGATCCTTTTGCTCTATGATTTACTAGTTGATTTTATTTAAGTGACATATGTTTTTAATCGTCTAGTTATGATTATTCATTATTAAATCCGTTCTAGAACATACATAGACACTTGTCTTTTTTGTGCTAACTATTTTGCAATTAATTTGGGAATGTATCTGATTGGTAGGAATCTTATTGAAACGTATCTGATTGGTAAGTAAAGTATATTGAGACAGTATCTTAGGGAGGATAGCATAAGATCGAGTTTGTACTTAAACATTTGATTTTCATAGTGGAAAGTTAGGTAATCTGGTGAATCGATGGTTTTCTTCTTAGGTCATGATTATGGCCTAAGTTGTTTATACTTAAAAATAACGTATGTTATTTTTTTATTTTCGTATTTTATTTTTACACATGATTGCATGCTTAATCGCTTTGTTTAGGTTATCAAGTTATAAATTGATAAAATTAAAAATAATTTATTCACCCCTCTAAGTTAATCAAATCTATAATTTATAAACTCTTAATATAAAAAAAAAAATATTTTTTGGAGAAGAGATCATAGAATAAAATAAGATACTAAATTTAATGTTATTAATAAATGAATAAAATAAATAAATTAACGATCAATTAATGTTGAGTAATCAAAAACTATTTATAGTTAGAAGAAAGTGCTTAGAGGGGGAGATTGGTAAATAAATTCAATAATTAGTGGAAGGGAAAATAAAACGATAGGTTTAGATATTATTTTATTTTTCCATTTGAGGATTATACATTTCGTTTGTTGTTTTTTTTCTTTCTTATTTCTATTAATTCTTTCGATAATTTTAAATTTTGTCTAAGAATTAAAGGAGAATAATCACCGAGACATATAAGTTATGTCTCCAATATTCATTAATATTATAGAATAAAAAATAATTATTTTTTGTCCTAGTGTTATTACAAAAAGGGTCCTATCATGAGAAAAAGTTAAATTTTAATAAAATATTATTATTTGATACATGTGATTAAAATATTATTATTTATGCAAGGTAAAAAGAATATTAAAATTAAAAAAATGAATAATATAGAAGAGAAAATTGTATTAAAGTGTTAATGTTATTGTTGAATAACAAAAATAATGACTAAATTGATAATTCTAACTCCATATTAATGTAATCATATGATAAGTTTAGTTAAAAAATAATCAAAAATTAATTTTGTTCTATCTGAACAATTTTCTTCAAAATAACAGGATAAAAATGTGTTATTTTAAACTGCAGAACTAAACGATACAAATGACATAATTTAATGGATTATGATGGTTCTTTGTAATTTATAAAAATTCCATTAAACACTTAATACTAACATTTTTTTTTCATTCTTTGATATTATTTTCCATTTTGAGTTCTATTCAAATAAGTTGTCTATTTAGGATTTTTTATACTATTTTTACATTGTTTAATTTATTTTTTTAAGAAATATAATATTTAAAACACCTTTTAAAATTTTGCAAGCCTACAAAAATAACATTATTTATATATAACTCATATATTTTTATTATAAATAAAAATCATAGTCCAAACATTTTACATTTACATAATATTGTTTAAGGTTAAAACTTTAGTTATTTAAATACTGTTCAATATATTAAGATGTTATTTTTGTTAAAAATTTTAGTGTGTCATGAATTATATATTACTTTGTAGAGATAAAATAATAGATATATGTTCCAAAAATTTAGAATAATACTTACTTGTACTAAAATTTAGGAAATCTTTGGGGGAAAAAGTTTAATTTTATTTTACATAAAATAGATTATAGATAAATAATTTTTGAGGAAAAAATTACAAGTTCACAACCATTAAGCCAATAGGTTAGCTAAAGTCTAAGAATAATAATAATAAAGAAAAGAACTCGTCGGCCCAATTCCTTGTAGTAGCTTAACAACTCAGAGAAATTATTAATTTACAAGAATAAAGCATAACCTAAATTGACAATCCAAGACAGTGGAGTTGGTTTTGTGTGAGATGTTGAACCCCAAATGATGTGTTTGGAGAACCGACACAAATACAGCAGGACAAATTAATGACAAGCAAAACAATCAAAAAGAAAGTAAACATTCAAACGACAATCGAAAGGCAAAAATCGACAATATATAGAACAAGTGAAGGAATTTAAGTGTTAATTGAGCCCTGCGTTAGAGAGTTCCCTTTTTCAAAAGAATTTGTCTCAAAATTCTCAATCAACATTGGGCTTCATCTGGTGGATTGTAAGAATGCAGATTAGGAATGTTGAATGTGGGTGATATCTTACACTGGGCATTCATTTTTTTTCAGTATAAGCAGCCTTGGTTTATTCATGGAACTTCTTATAATTTTTCGTCAAAGCACGTGCATTTTTACTCCTGGGTTCTAGCAATTTTAAGAGATCCACTATATAATTAGGTTCTAGACAATAGAAAATGTTGATTGCCTAGTTGTTCTATTGAAGACACTATTGAATACAAAATCAACTTGAGGAAGCATAGAATCCCACGTCTTCAATTTTTCACTAGCTAGACATGGTTATCGGGAAAAATTGATGATTCTAAATAGATAAATTTCACTGATATAATATAATTTTTCAAATTAAAATAAAATAAAAGATAATACCAAAGATTTTAGGATGAAAAATCTTCCAAAATGAAAATAATAACCATAAGAATCGTAGATCACTTAAAACTTTCACTATAATAAAATGAGATTACAAACTTCACCTTTAGGTGTATCTCTTACAAAAATATAATAATTATGTATCTTTAATTTGTGGATAAAATTTCACTTTTACCACGAATTGGTTCTCAATTTTTTCTTTAAGAAAAGTCTGTTGTTGAGTCGTCAGTAATTTCTTTCACCTTGTTGTATATATTAAGATTGAGGCAAATGTTTTATTTATAAAACCAAAGCATCCCTTTCACCATTTAAGCCAATTTTATGGAGACAAACAACCTAAATTTTTGACCTTTTTTTCTCATCGCAATCGCCTTCATTGTTGAATGCTTTTAATTTATTTGTTATTGGCCCACATGAGATGGACCAACAAATCTCTCCCTTCACCTCATGTGGAACATGACTCTTCCACACATGCAATCTTTTCTACAAATAACAAGCTTTTCTCTAGTCAGGGTTTTTGTTATCATATCTGTCCCGTTATCATTGGTGTGGATCTTTTCAACTTGTAGTAATACATCATGAATCCGATGATACCTTACGTCGATGTGTTTGGACCTTGAGTGGAAGATTGGGTTCTTGATAAGGTGAATTGCACTCTCACTGTCGTAATAAATAACATAATTTTCTTGGTTATGATGCAATTCTTGTAGGAACTTTTTCATCCATAGGATCTCCTTATAACCTTTGGTGATTGCAATGTACTCTGCTTTTGTGGTATTTAAGGCAATACACATTTGTAATCATGATTTCCATGAAACAACTCCTCCTTCAAATGTTATTAGGTATCTCGATATAGACTTTCTTGTATCCACGTCGCCACATCCTTCTCTTTTGCTTGTTGTGGGTAATCGTCATGCCAAGAATCTGCTTAATGGGTCCTATGTCCTTCATTGCAAAAGACTTTTTCTACTCCTTCTTCAACTTGTTAATCTTGATAATATTTTGACCTACAATTAGCATGTCATCAACATAAAAGAGAAGAATAATAAAATCACCATCAAAGAATTTCTTGATGAAAACGAAGTGATCAACCGTCATTCTATTGTATTCATTTTTCTCCATGAATGAGTCGAACTTTTTGTACCACTACCTTGGTGCTTGCTTCAGACCGTATAAGCTCTTCTTTAGTTTGCATACCAACTTTTCTTTGCTTTTGACTTGGAAACCTTCAAGCTACTCCATATAGATTTCCTTATCAAGATCACCATGAAAGAATGTGGTCTTTATGTCAAGTTGTTCAACTTCCAAACCAAGAACAACTTGGATTGAAGACATTTTAACTACTAGTGAGAATATTTCATCGAAGTTAATGCTCTTCTTCTGCTCGAATCCTTTCACAACCAATCTTGCTTTGTAACGTGGTTGCAAGCTGCCTTCTTTGCTTTTGATTCTGTACATCCACTTGTTCTTGAGAGCTTTCCTTCCCTTTGGTAGTTTCATCAAATGTGTGGTTCTCGTGCAGAGATTTCATTTCTTCCTGCGGCTTTTAACCACTCAGCCTTATGTTGATCAGTGATAGCTTCGCCATAACTCTTCGGTTCTCCCCCTTCAGTGAGCATCATATACTCGTTAGGAGAATATCTATGACTTGGTTGTCGTACTCGAGTGGATCTCCTTGTCTGTACTTCTGGTTGGACTTGTTCAGAAACTTGTTCTGGTTTTGAACTGCCAGTTGGTGGATTAACATCATCATTATCTGGTGTAACTCCCCCGTCATTAGGATTTGTTGGTGGAGGGACTGGTTCCAGATTAATTGAAATTTCATTTAACTATAGTTTCTCAGATTTCTCGAAATCCTTGATTGTTTGATCTTCAAGAAACACCACGTCTTTGCTTCTAACAATCCTTTTGCTAATAGGATCCCAAAATCTATAGCCGAATTCTTCATTGGCATATCCCATAAAGATACACTACTTTGCTTTTCTATCCAACTTGGATCGCTCATCCTTTGGGATGTGAAAAATGCTCTATAGTCGAATACTTTCAAGTATTTGTAAGAAACGTCTTCCCCCGTCCAAACTCATTTCGGTACGTCATAGTTCAGTTTAATTGTTGGAGAAAGGATGATTAAATTGACTACTATCCTCATTGCCTCCCCCCAATAAGAGTTTGGAAGTTTTGCATTTGAGAGCATACATTTGACTCTTTCACAAATGGTTATATTCATCATCTCTGCGACACAATTGTGTTGAGGTGTCTTTGGTACTAATATTTCCAACCTAATGCCAAAACTTCTACAATACTCCTCAAATGGTCCACGATATTCACCACCATTGTCTAAACATATACACTTCAAATGTCTGCCAGTTTCTCTCTCCATTTTTACATGAAATTGCTTGAAAACTTCATGCACTTGATATTTAGTTTTCAAAGCAAAAGTCCACACTTTCTAGAATGGTCATCAATAAAAGTCATAAAATAATGAGCACCTCTTAGTGACTTACAACTTATTGTACAGACATGTGTGTGTACTAAATCTAGAATATTTGCCTTCCTATATGATGCAAGACTACGAAATGCAACTCTATGTTGTTTTCCCATAATACAGTCAATACAAGTTCTCAAGGGTGTACCTTTCATTCCTGACAAGAGCTCCTTCTTGGAAAGAATTCTGAGACCTTTTTCACTCATGTGGCTGAGTCGCTTATGCCATAGCTTGGTAGGAATTTCTTTCCTAGTGGTATTTACTTCTCCTCTACATAGTCTGGCTTCAGTGAGGTAGAGTAATGTATCTTTCTTGCCTTTAGCTACTACTAAATTGCCTTTGGTAAGCTTCCAATTTCCTTCACCAAAATAATTATTGTATCCATCATCATCAAGCATACTGGTAGAGATCAAATTGAGGCAGATATTAGGAACATGCCTTACATCTTTCAGAAGTAATCTGCATCCAAGATTGGTCTCTAGATTAATGTTTCCAATGCTGACCATTTTCGATGCATCATCATTTCATATCCTCACAGTGTAGGCTGAGAAGAATTCCCATCGTGAGGTGACATGATAGGAGGCACCTAAGTCAACTACCCAAGTAGTGTCTTGACATGCAAGATTGACATAATCAACATCTTGAATAATGACAACTTCTTTAGTGATAGTTGTGGTGTCATTTGTCTTGATATTTGGCCTATTTCGCCTTTAAATTTTGACATTCTCGAATGAAGTGTCCATGCATGCCATAGTAATGACACTTCTTGTCATGCCTTGATCTAGACTTCGATCGTCCTCTTTGCTAACTATGGTTACATGGATTTCTACTTTTATTTCTTCTATGCCATTCTTGCTTGTCTTGTTTCTCCATGATAAGTGCTTCAGTGTCATGGGTATATCCTTCATCTTTTCATCGAGACTCTTCGTTTAACATTCTGTCTTTTATCATATCCATTGATAAGAGCTAAATTATTGCATTTTTGTTATGATTTAAATGTTGATATTTGTGTGAAAATTGTGTTTATTTGATTATTTAATCCACAAATGTCATTTCACGGGTATTTCGTGTTTAAAGTGCAATTTCAGGTAAAATCACGATTTTGAAGAAGTTAGGGACAAAGTACAATGATCGGGATTGAATGAAAATAAAAAGAGAACAAAATTTCAAAATTTGGAATTTCGCCGCCGGCGAAAACCTTACGGAGAAAATGTTGAAAATCATGCAGGAAGCACGGATTTTGGCCAATTGACCGTAGGTTAGTTGGTCATATGGGATGATGTGATTCCCATAAGTTTCGTAGATTTTGTTTATGGTTTTCTCACCTAATAGTGGAGGAAGTCCTGTTAAGAATTTCTCCTTCCAAAATGGTTGAATAGAGTCATCTCTTAACATAAATCTAGATAGAAATGTAGTTTTATAATTTTGAAAATCGCTCATCTTCCTACATTTTATGTTAGAAAGAAGATCCACATTTTTATCTTTTAAATGGGATGGATCTCCCATAAAATGGTGTGATATGGTGAAGAGTAATGTGGAGACTGAATCCTGTATAGGGGCTCCATGATGATCAAGTATAGGTATGCCACACTCATAAGTCAATATTGCATTGTAGATATCTAACTATTGTTATTTTGAAAGATGATGATCGCATGAATCCTTTTAGTTGGCCTGGGAAGCCAGCTATTAATAGTTCAACAACTGTTTTATCAGTTGTACCAATTTGGGTTTTATAAGCATTTGACGCCATGGTCATTTTCTATAAGATATGTAATATCTCGTGATCAGTCATTCCATTAATGTTCCAAACATAGATAGAAGACGCATTATACTTAGATTGGATAACCTGACTAGGCTGGGTACCTATGGTGTGTGGGTACCTAAATGTGCTAGGCTCTTGCCAAGCTAATTTTTGAATGTGAGAGGTTGGTTCATAAATGATTTCCTAATAAATATCCTCAAATGATATATCAGATCCTAGTTTACTAAGAGTACTAAGATCCTGTAATGGTTTATGAGTTTATTTCGAAGTCATTGGTGGCTCGGGAACAACTAATCCTATTTTGTTTGTAAACTGGTCTTCTAATTGGGACCTAAGGGTAATGTTCCAATTTTGAAGTTTTTCAAAATTTGATGTTATTTTTTCCTAGGCTGGTTTAAACACTTGGAAGGGTTTGAAGATAGGGTTCTTAACCTTGCTATCTATGGTTTGATAAGAGGTAAAGGGAATATCTATTCTTAGGTTTTTATCTATCCTTATGAGTTGTTTACCTAAAGTATTTAGGTTGATGTTTGTGAAATTATTTTGGGTAATAATAATGTTAAGGTTAGTTGCTTGATTCTCTTGAGGATTCTTAAGAGGGAAGGCTTCTACCTGACTATCCTGATAAGGGATGGTAATAGGTCTTAATACGGGATGTTCAACTTCAACTGAACCATCAGGAGTTTCCCATATGGGTAACTTCTTCTTAATATTAACCAGGTTAATTGTATTAACTGGTTCATCAGTTTCTTCCAATAGCCTATCGAAGTCAGCTTCAGTGACATCACTAGGACTAATGTTTGAAAAGATTTCAAGTTATGGAGTTATAGTTATTGGTTCTCTAGCTAAAGACTCTATAGGTTCATCCTCTAATAGCATATCGAAGTCAGCTTCCATGACATCTGAAACACTGATTGATGGGAAGATCTTGTAATGTGGAACTATAGCTATAGCTTCTATGGCTATGTGTTCTTCAGTAATGTTGACTGGTTTAGAGTCAATTTGAACTATAGGTGTTACTATAGGTTCTGGTTTTGGATCCTCTATGATAACTGGTAGGTTACTTATTGGGACCGATAATGGTTTGACTAAGTCATTAGTTTTGACTAAGCTAACCGGTTCAGGGTTAACTTCTTGTAATGTTTCGACTATGCTATCCTGGGTAAGGGTAACAATGTGATCTGGTAATGTTTCTATTGATATATGTATGGAAAGTCTAGGCCTTTTAGTTGCCCTATAGATCTCTAACCAATCCAAAAATGATGTTTTTTTTGTTATGTTCTTTAACGTAATGCTCATGTTTCCTAAAGCAGCTTGCCCTAGATTTTTCTAAGTGTTGTATAAAGAAGCATATTTTAATTATTTTGTTATGTGGATAGTCTAAATCTAGACATATGGATTCTATGTCTAATAATTCATCTTCCATTGTTAATATGTTTAACTCATTCATTCTAACTGGTTGGGTAGGTGCAGTTGATTGAGTTGGTGATGCTGGATAGATAGGTGATAACTGAGGTGAATCACCCATCTTAGAGTTGTCAATAGTGTAAACTGGTCTGGGTACTGGTGTACTACAGTCTACTCCTTTGAGTTTTGTTTTCTTAAGGATATCTGAGGTTGATAACCTAGGGTTTGTTTTGAGTGGTAAATCCACAGATGAAAATTTAGAGGCACTCGAAGAGCATCTCATTGATGAAGATCTATTGAATCCTATTTCAATATTTCCATTTTTATATCTTATTATTTTCTCAAGTTTTATATGTTGTATAGGTTCTTTCAATTGATGAGTTTTAGATGTTGGTTGGGAAATTTCTTTCAGAAGCCATCTATTTGGGAAAATAACATTATCCCAAATTATTGGCCCAAGGATAGTAATATTTGATCTAGATAGATCATTTTGTAATATTATGGTTTCTCCTTTTTCGGAGTTATGGATATTTCTAATGTCCAAAGTGGACGTCATAATTTTGTAATGAACTCTATAAAATAAAGCTACTGGAATTGTTCTTGGTAAGACTTTAGAATTATGAGTTTGGATTTGAGGTGTTAATGATTTTAATATATGGCAATCTTTTAAAGATACCATAAAGTTTGGGAAGCAATTAAAAGATACTGGTCCTAAGCCTAAGCCCATTTCTACCGTACCTAATAATGATTCCTTGAAATCTATTAATCTAGCTGATAAGAGCTAAATTATTACATTTTTGTTATGATTTAAATGTTGATATTTGTGTGAAAATTGTGTTTATTTGATTATTTAATCCACAAATGTCATTTCATGGGTATTTCGTGTTTAAAGTGCAATTTCAGGTAAAATCACAATTTTGGAGAAGTTAGGGACAAAGTATAATGATCGGGATTGAATGAAAATAAAAAGAGAACAAAATTTCAAAATTTAGAATTTCATTTACCTAAAACCTTACGGAGAAAATGTTGAAAATCATGCGGCGAAGCACGGATTTTGGCTGTGAATCTCGCCCGACAATTAAAGTGTCTCACCGCTGCCATATTCATCTCGCCGTTAAAATCTTCTCGAGAGCACAAATTTTGGTAAACTCATCTCAGCCTTGCACAATAATTACGGCGTAGGCAAAGAATCTCATCACGCCATTATTATTGCCGTAGGCCAAAATCAAAACAAAATTTAAATTGCCAGAAATCTCGCCTGGCGAAAATAATGTCACCGCCAATGAGTTTCGTCCGAAAACACATTTTTTTGTTGTTTTGTTCCAAAATTGCCCCCCAAACCCTAGATCTATATATACATTATGATGGAGAAAGAGGGGGATGGCAGAGAGAGCATAATTGAGTTATTTTTGGAGGAGAAAAGACAATTTTGGAGAGAAAGGTTGGATAAGCTTGAAGGATCATCACCATTGTTGCTACCAAGTCTTCCTCTTCAAGAGTTTTTCATCTCTTCTCCTTAGCTTTTATTTTCAGCATTTTATTCAGATTGTTTTTTCATGGATTCAATTGAGAATATGTTTGTTCTTATTTTCGTTATGAACTAATTCATTTTTGCTAAGGCTATGATGTAGTTGAATCAAAAAAATCTAATTTCTTGTGTTATCGTTATATGAATTCGTTGTTTTAAAGTTGAGTATTTATTTTCATTCTTAATGCTTTTAAATTTTTGATCAAGATTTAGATGATTTGTTGCATTATATTGAGACCGAGAGGAGATGTGTAATGAATGCTTCTTGTGATAAATACCTTATGTTGAATGCGAGTTTGACACCTAATGCATGATGTATGTGGTTATTCTAGAAATTCCATAAATCGTAATGTGCTTATTTGTGATTAAATCTTCATAGAAATATATATTGGTTTTCATAGATAAGTAATTTAATATAACTCGAGAGAGAATATTAGATAAGTTCGGGTTTTTCAACCATCACTTCTAACTTTGATTCTCATATAACATGACTTGAAATCGGATTCAATTGATTTAGCGAAATCAAATGCCTTAGCGTTTTTAATCATTTGTGAACAACATTAAATTTTGTTATTTGCGTTTAGTTTTATGTTAATTTACTTTTTAAACAAATTCAAAAATTCGGTTTTCAAATAAAATTAGGATTAGTCAATTTCGGTACTTAGTAACGCCATTCCTTGTGGGTTCGATATCCGTACTTTTGTACACTTTATTACTTGAACGATTCATACACTTGCGAAATTACGCATCATCCATGGTAAACTTGCCGTCAAGAGCTGATTTGCTAATTGACACAACTATAGTATCTCAACCTTTTGGTATAGAACTTAGCTTCAACAACTCTTGTAGCTCGTCATCTACGGTCATCTTCATAGAGTTGAGTTGATCTACAATGCCTTGGAACTCACTCATATGTTTTGATACTTCAAATTGACTAATCGTCACATCAAATTAGCTTTATTCTGTGCAGTTGTCCTTGCATACATTTTCTCTAACTTTTGCCAAAGAACGTAAACATCGTATTCATTAGCAAAATTTTGAAAAAATGCTCTTATCGATCAATTGTCTGATTGAGCAGTACACTTTCGGTTCAGTACGGCCCAGTTAAAGTTTGCGCTAGTTATTTTTGGTGTCTTGTCGTCGGTTTTCTCATTCGTCAAAGTTGTAGACATTGCTTTCTCATTTAGTATTATAATTGGCTTCCATAGATCTTTAATGTATAAAAGTTCTTCTATCTTTGGCTTCCAAATTGCATAATTAAATGCAGTCAACTTTATCATATTATCTATGCTCTCTTCTATTTAAATCGTTAGTCAACATGTTTCGTCTAATTTGGTACTTTTCAGACAATAAATAGTAATATATGAATAGTATTTGTTGACAATCTACAAAACAGTACTATATATGTGAATAGTACTTACCGACAAAATAATATTGTATATGTGAATAGTATTATATGTGTGAACAGTACTCTTGTTGAAAACAACTTGATTTTGATACCACTTTGTTGGAAAAAAATTGATGGTTGTAAAGAAATAAATTTCACAAACTCAAACTAATTTCTCGAACCAAAATAGAACAAAAAATAACACTAAAGATTTTTAGCATGGAAAAACTTCCAAAATAAAAGTAATAACCATGTGACCTATAGATCATTTAAAACTTCTACTATAATAAATAGGATTACAAACTTCACATTTAGGTAGATCTCTCACAAAAATACAATAACTATGTATCTTTAATTTGTAAATAAAGTTTTACAAATTGACTCTCAATTTTTTCTCACTAAAAACTCTCTTGTTTAGATCTCATTAATTTTTTTCACCTTGTTGTATGTATTAAGATTGAGGCAAAGATTTTATTTATAGAGGCAAAACATACCTTCTACCATTCAAGGCAATTTTACGGAAACAAACAACTTAATTTTTTTATTTTTTTTCTCAGGTAAGTGCATTTTTAATTTACTTGTTACTGGACTAGGTAAGATTTACAAACAATGGAAACATACTACACAAAGTCCTATTACTGTACTCTTTTTGGCTGTCTAATTGAGGATGTAATCGGAGGTATTTTTCGTTCATTTTGGATATGGTTATGAGGATCCAGTTTTCAATTTGTAGGATACCAATTCCACCTTCTTGATTGATATCATGGATGTTAGCATAATCGAAAAATTTCTCAATCGAGCTCAACCAATCCATAAATTCCTTAATATTGCATGCATGCTACCAGTGAAACAAGGGAGGTTATCATTCCATAACCCAATTAATTAGGTACAAAATATCGCTCATATTCATATTGTAGAGGCCAATTGGGTATTATTGCATCATCAAACCTTAATTTGTTCCAACTTGATGGATTCGTTGAGGAGTCACACTTCATCTTCTGAATCAATCTCGACAACCCGAGTTGGAGGTGCTGATTGAATTGATCATGCATGGATGATTACGATGAACTGGGGTGGGGTTAGAGTGACTTAATTCGCATGGTTCTACTATGTGATTCCGAAGAACCTCATGAACAAGTTGCTGTGTAATTTGAGATAGCTAGGGACTCATAAACGATGCAAGTGAAATCATCAAATTTCAACTCCATTCGTTGTTCCAAAATATCACATAACATACCAAATTAGTATCCTTCAAGTCATGTTCATCATCATCATCAACTCGTTGACTGCTATCACTATGATTGAAAATCGGAGCTCAAGAAAACTCTAATACCAATTTTAATTAATCAAAGAGAAAAAGAGACCATCGGTCCAATTCCTAGCTTGCATTATTAGCTTAACAACTCAGAGGATTGATTGAAACAACTGGATAAGCAAAACAATTAAAAAAAAAATCATACTATTAAATGAAAGGCAAAAAATGAAAGTAATTTAAGTTTTAATTGATGGTTTTGGTCAGATTTTGAGGTGTCATGATCTATTTAAGTTTAAATTTTTTCAAAACTAGAAAATAAGACCAACTTGTAAAATTAAACAGAAATTAATAAAACTGCCTGCACCTACACTTACGTGATGAAGTAGTATATTTATAAACTTATGAGAAATTATATGTTCTAATAAATGTACAAATAAATTTATTTAATAAAAACTCTACATATTTCAAGCAAAAATATATGTACCAATTAGAGGACAAACAAACCATTACGTGATTTGCAGCTAAAGGCGCTAATCCAGAACGCTTCTTCTTATATATGTTTTTTTATTTAAAATAGTTATAAAGACATTTGCATTGAACCTAAATTATTTTAATTTTTAATTTTTAAAATAATTTTTATGACATTTTAAACAAAAATATAAAATTAAATAATCTCTTAAAATATTTTTGTTCATTTTTTTTATTAAATGAAAAAATTAAAAAAAATAAGCCAATAATAATTATTTTATAATGGGAATGAAAAGAAAAAAAAAAAATTATTTTATACTAAACAATATTAATAAAATTTTGTTACAAACTAATAAGAATAAATTATAAATATATAATTAATTTCTAAATTTTTAGAATTAAAATAAATAATTAAAATAATTTTTATAAAAAAAAATAAAAAAAAATCAATGAAATAAAAAATTCATAATATATTACTTATAATTAATTTGAATTTAAATGTAACTAAATCTATAAAAAAAATATAAAAAATTTAATTATTTATAAAAATATAGTATATAATTTAAAAAAAAAACGAGACAAATAATAAAATATCTATTCTTGTTAAACTAAATATGAGTTTCTCATTTCTCGTATTGTTTTCCAACAATCATAGCAAACAATCAAATAATTCATACAAAAATTTACACCTTAAATTTTAAAACCCTTGATATAGATAATAAGCATAAGGAGAATTTTAGCATCCCATCTTTTTTCATTGAAATTTCAACTCTCAAACGCAAACCTAGATATGTTATTGTTGGACATGCTGCCTGTTTTTGGGTAACCTATCCAATGGTTGAAAAAGTCGATTTTGGGTCGAGTTGCTTGCAATAGACTGTTGAATCGAATCTTTTCTGAGGCAAGTCTGTGCTAGGATGGTTAGGGTGGTGGTCCCAATCTTTTTACTAATCCAGCCAAATTATACGAATTAGGTTGGGTTCATTTTTCAAATTATAACCCTACCATTCCAATATTCACGGTGGTAATCGGACCAGAATATTTCGTGAACACGCAAACCATATATATATATATATATATATATATATATATATATATATATATATATATATTATTTACACAAATTTTTTTTTTCATTAATAATAACATCGTGGTATAATTAATCTTATAAATATAATAACATTTCGTACATTTTATTGACACCATAACACTATTAATTATGACAATATTATAAATGCAATATAATAAGGATGTAACCAACCTTGTGTTGAGTCTGAACTTTTTCATGCATCATTTTAGGATAAAGACAACTGGAGTGATTTTAATAAACTATTTGTCGGCATGGCATATTAATATTAATATTATTATTAATATTATTATTATTATTATTATTATTATTATTATTATTATTATTATAACGATAAAGGATAATAAAATTCCACTACTTTAATCTTCTTCTCACAATTTTACAAAAAAATCATTATTGGGAAATTCTTAATGACTTAAATTAGATGGTAAAATATGTAATAAAACTTGAAGCCCATTTTAGGTGATAACATTAAAGCATAACCAATTAGCTCGCTTCCTTCATCTACTGAATACAGAATTTGATCAGAGTCATATATTGAAATAAGCTGTAACTAAAATGCTTGAACATTGAAACTCTTCCAGAGCGTACATTGACTTTTCAAATACAATAAATCAATAAGATAAGCAAACGCGTTTGGGTATTATGATACCTTATAATTCAAACGCAATAGAATTCACATGTGATGTTTAAAGATGATAATAAACCACAAAGAGAGAGAGATGACATTTGTAATGTTTAATAAATTCAAACATTCAAATACACTACCAACCCCAGACATCGGAGTTCTCAAATGGATGTTGATCTTGCAATAATAATAATAATAAAACTCATTAAATTGGTGTGAGCATGTATAATAAAGTCACTTACGAATTTGTTTCTTTTATATGAACCAAAAAAACAACTGAAAGTTTCTCTTCATTTCAAGGGCTAAACAACATACGGGTCAGTAAAACATTATTATTAGGTAAATATGGCTTGAACCACACAAATAGTCCCCCTACACTTTTCTATATTCTACAGTTAGATTCCTTATTTTTTTATTTTCACACTTTAGTCTCCTTTTTATTTTATATTTTGGTCCCTTTACTTTTTATTTTCACATATTTAATCTAAAATTTAAAATCAACTTGAAATTAAACATCAAACGTTTAAAAACAAGGTGACCAAAATGTAAAAATTAAAAAAAAATAAAGACTTAAAGAGAACAAAAGTGTAAAAATTAAAAAAATCAGCTAAATAATATGAAAAAAATAATGAGACTAAAAGTATAGAATATATAAAAATATAGAAACCAGTTTGCATGATTTAAGTACTTGTTATATAACAGCTTATAAGACTATATTAGAACTTGTTGTATCAGCAAAACTTATCAGCAATCAACCTAGAATTCTCTCTACCTAAAATCTGTTTTACCTCTTAGCACGGGATCCAGCACCGGATCTTGGACCTGGAAAACGAGAAAACTGGAGCCTCAAGTTACTAGAATCAGGATTTGTGTCATCAACTCTATAGCCTGCACGCCAAAATCATGAATTGAGATTTGAGCACCTCAAGCCACTAAGAGTAGCATGGAAAATTATAAAGCAATGGCCTCATAGTAAAACTTTATTTACCAAAACAAAAACAATACCTTACACTAAACAAAATGGTTCTAAAATTAGAAAAGTCAGTGAACACATTCTCAACCATATCTGTCATTTTGTTTGACATAATGGAACAATAATAGATAACATGACCTAACTTTTAGGCATGCATTTACAACGTGATTGAATAGAATAAGGCAGCATAGAATTAAGTACTTTTTACTTGTGCCAAAACCTAGAGTTTAGTACTTGAAAGAATGACATAACACATAACAATATACCTTTCATTACATTTTCAAGTCATTAATTGTATTATAATCCCTAATATAATAGGCTGAATTACACAAATAATCCCTAATTCTTTTCACATTCTACACTTTGGTTCCTTATTATTCATTCTTATGATTTAATCCCCTTACTTTTTAACTTTCATACTTTAGTCCCCTTATTTTTATTATAATGTGGTCTCTTTACTATTTAATCTTCACATTTGGTCCAAAATTTGAAATCGACACAAAATTGAACTAAAAAAGTATTAAAAATAAGAGGATCAAGGTGTAAAAATTAAAAAAATAAAGGGAATAAATTGTAAGGAAAAATAAGGGGACAAATGTGTGAAAATTAAAAAGTAAAGAATTAAATTATAAGGGGGAAAAAAAGAAGGGACCAAAGTGTAGAATGTAGATACATTTAGGGATCATTGGAGTGGTTTAACCAATATAATAATTAAAATTGAAGAATAAAAGTTATCACCTTGCAAGGCACTCAGAGCAGTAGCTGCACATGCTGGATTAGCAAAATCGACAAAACAAAGGATAAGAGGATCCCCGCCTCGCTGCACCATGTACCAAACAGAAATCAGCATTAAGCAAGACATTTTCAAACTAGGCAACTTCAACAAAGGAGTTAAAAAAGAAAAAAGAAAGCAAGACAACATGCTTCTGGTTATAATCCATCGAATCCATAATGGACTTACATGTTTGGACTCTTTGCTCACAAGTCTGACTTCTTTATACCCGACAAAAGGACGGAATATATCTTTCAATAGGTTAAGGATATTCTGAGGCAAATAAGGAATCACTAAAAGATTGCATGAAAAAACAGAAATAAGTACAAATCATTAGAAGCATAACAAACAGCATCAGAAAGGATACGAGCTACTTCTCTTCTCGAGCTGTCTGGAGGAAGTCCTTCAACATATAAAGTGCTGGAAGCATCTGCAGGTAAAGGGACTTTGCGTCCCGGCCTTGCTGGTGCATCCAATTGGAACTGATCTACAAAACTAACAGTCCGACCATTTCGTGCCAGATCAGAAATGAGTTCGCCAGGATGATTCATGAAAGCATTATCAGTGGTTGGAAGATTTAGGATACCATCAGGAAAACCCCGTCCCAGGCCAACCTCACCAAGTGTAACCACTTCTGCCGAAGTAGATGAAGGATTTTGCTTTCAAAGCAACAAACATTTGATCAGTAAGCTAAAAGGTATATGCATCACATAGAAAATAAAGCTTAAAGTATCAGATGATACCACACTTCGAAGATAGCGGTCATATGCTGATCCAATTGTTTGGGTGTCCTTTATAGGCCTAAGACCACTACTGTCATCATCTCGTGACAAATAACCATGCATCTCATGACCTGATGGCTGACCAGCAGGGGTAAGATCTGAAAAGATGAATTTAACCATCAAACTAGAAAGTTCAAAACCAATTAGGAAAAAAAGAAAGAAAGAAAGAAAAAAGAACTAGAGTTTTTATGCAAAATTAGAAAATGCGAGGTCATATCCTAATTGAGACACATTACAAATTCAGGAACGCAACAATCTACACACAAAGAAAACAGCTACTGCATGTATCATGCAAGGTAAGCAAGCCTGAATTTTTGCAAATTCAATACCAACATGGAGACAGGATGTCAGGACCTAATCTAGTAATGTGTTATGTATATTAGGGAAACAGAAAAAAAAGGAGCTAATGAGCAGCAAACTCTTGATATATAATACTGTAGACAAGAGACAACCCATGTAAGGTAATGCAGTTCAAATCAGAATTTAAGAGATGAAATTACGAATGTGACTGAAGCTCAAAGAGTGTATAATCTCCTCAAATTAACGAAATTTGATTTCAGACTTCAGAAAAAGGCACAATGTGGTCAAGAAAAATTTGTTTAATGAATCAGAGCAGATCTGAAAGACTAAAACTTTACCAAGTTTCGATAAAGTTTCCAAAAGTAATTAGTCAATAGTTTGCCATTTTATCCAGCATTTCTCTTAGTCAAAATACATCAATATTCCAAATCTCTAAACATAATATTATTTAGTTTTTTAATTGTTATAACTATCATAAGGTTAAGCATCTTAGAATATCCTTCGTTAAACAATTTAGTTTTTATGCTTTACAGGTTACATTTGGCATGGAGAAATCTACATTTTAGTATGTTTTGCCCAAACAAGCTCTCTTATAAACAGCACCTTCAATAGACAGAAATATTCAGAATAAAAAGTCCTAATTGAATCCACCCTTAAATATCATTGACTCAACTCTTTTGTGGTTATGACTGATATGGCAAAAATTCTAATACAAAAAGAGTTATCTTATCTGTAGTATGCATGCAAGATAAAAGTTGTAAATGAAAATCTAACCCTAATTTATGAAAATTGAACACTACACCCTAAAATTAAATCCTAAAATTGAACTAAATTGTCTTAAAATGTATAAGAGATTATTTTTCCACTTAGGGACTCTCCATAAGGTGTGCAATACATATATATAGATATATATATCCAACCCCACTTGACCCAACAAATGTACGTAGCTTTATGCCACATAAATATACTGTCCCCATGATGAGCAGAAGATACTAACCAATATATTAATATTTTATCAGATTCAGATAGAAATAAGAAGATAGCTGTTGTAGAAACATGACTCTCAGGTTTTGCCCGTTAATACTGAGGTACAAGGACCAACAAAATACAACACCGTCAAACTAATACTACAAATAAATAAGAATTCATACAAGAAAAATAAGCCTGTCCCATATTTTACAAGCAAAACAGAAGCTCAAGTATCTATAAATACTTTTAGGCTTAGAAAGAAAATAACCATGCACTAACCTAATCACTAAGCATTCTTTTGCTCTCAAGTCTCAAGAGTCAAGAAACAAATCAAACATACAAGCACAATAATTTACATATGTAAAGCAAAGTATTCATGAATTAATTAATGTTTGGTTCCGATATAAACATGCAAAAACTTAAGGAGTAAAAATCATAAACAACTTGATGACTAATCCACTAGCCACAAGGACAACACGAACCATTTTCATTCAAAAACATTGTGTAGTAACTAAGGCTAAGGGTACAAATTGAAGCAATTTTAAACTAATGGTAACAATATCAACATATTTCACATTTGATCCTACAATAATTAATATCGAAGTAGAAATTAAAAGGTTCGCTTATAACTTCAAAGAGCACTAGTAATTTCAATATCGAAGTAGAAAAGGCATACATGAGAAATAATAAACACGCATCTAAGTTAAAATTGATCGATCAACAAGCTTTTGAGTCATTGACCAAGAGACACAAAATATATTTGAAAGAAAGATTTAGAACGAGAGACATACCATAGTCGTTGCGGGGACGTTTAAGCATTCCCGCCGTGGGTAACATATTCTGCTGCTGAAGATTCCATAATCCGTCAGCCATGTTTTTTTCTACTGTGGAATTCGTGAAATAGTTCAATTTTAGACAGAGAATTGTAATGAGAGAGAACATAAGAATTGGGACGATGGGTGGCAGAATCTTACCTTTAATAAAAAAATATTTTAAATTCGTATTAATATAACATAAATCTATTATCTTTAAAAAAAAATTATAAAAATTTATTTTATAAAAATAATAAATTTATACTGCTAATTTTTATTTTTATTGAGAAAGTGAAACTGTATAAATCTATTACTCATATGACTTTAATTTATAAAAATAACGAAATTGATTAAAATATAATTTCGTTAAAATTACGTAATTTAACCTTTTTTTTTTCCTAAGAATTGAGTGAAATCGCAAAAATTAGAAATGAAAAATAAAATGAAACCCTAATTTGAAAATACCTGGCCGTGATGTTCAGGTATCGATACCAATACGAAAACCCCAAATTGTTGCTCCGATTTGATGTTTTCCGATTTTTGTTAAATTTCAAGGAGCATGGTGAAATTTCAATACAAAGAGCTTTTGTCGTTTTAAATGGAGTAGGTTCGCTTCTTTTATATTCCAGCTAATAAAGAGCAAGTGTTTTCACCACCGCTCCAACCTGAATGTTCAATCAAAGGATGATAAGCCGACATTTTCGAGATTTTTAAACATCAATAAGTAGTATTAGATAAGGATTAACTACAAAAATATCTTTAAATCAATTAAAGAAAAATCTTTCAAAAATATCTATCTAGGAAAAAAATTAATATATATATATATATATATATCTTTATTATTTTTTTTCTTATTATTTTATCCCTTTAATTTTTAATTTTCTTGCATTTGATTCTTTATATATTTTCTTACAATTTAATCTTTTATTTTCAAAAAATAATATTATCACAAAAAGATATCATTAATAAAAACTTTTTTCAATATTAATGATATAAAGTGTAATTAATATTCACAATAAAATAAATATTTCATGTATTTTATTGTGATAATATTATTACCTTTTTTAAAAAATATATAAACAATTGTTTTTTTCAAAATTCATTAATTAAGTCTAATTAGCTTAGAGAAGGTAAATGATGGCTGATTTGGGAAGCATCAATCCTTCAAGTGATATTAAATCATAATCATATGTTCAATAGATAGGTTAGGATCGTATTGACTAACAATACTCGAGGAAGGTTATGATAGTAGAGTCATATGTTATATTAGCATCCTAACAACCAATAGAGTTTGGCAAATGACAATGTAGGTTTGCATCGTGTCAACAAACAAGTAGATTTTGTATCAACTATCAGAAGGCCAAGATTGTTAGATAGTTAAAACATGGCCTCACGACAAGGTTCAAGTCCTTAGGTTGTTGTTGATGGGAGATTGTTGGATCTATTATACGGTAACGAGCACTTAGAAATTATGGAGTGATAAAGTTAAATGATTTAATATTTTTTTTTAATTATCAATTGATTTGTAAAAAGATATAGGCTATCATTTCTCTATAACTATGTAGCTAAGTGTACTTGGCTTGAATAAGTGATAACTCTATAAAAATAGTGTTATTTGGTTACTTTGAGCTAATTATGTATCTTGTTTTGAGATGAATACTATTTAAAAGACCCCTCTCATGTTAAGAATGGCAATGTACGTGAAAAGATTTTAAATGGAGCAAAACTAGAAAAGTTGTGATAATTCAAGATCAACAAGGTTGATAGATCGAGATACATCAGTTGCAAGCTAAAGCTTGTCAAAATTGTTATCATAAATATACACAGGGTGTGAGATAGCATACTTGATACAGTTGGCGAAGGGCGTCAAAGTCTACATCCTCATAGAGTGCATCGAGTTGCTTCTCAAGTGATTCAGTAGGAAGTTGGCTCAGATAACGATCGAGCTGCTACATTGGTCATGAGATCATTTATAACCGCTTTTTCCTTCCTTTCATCCCAATTCAAGTCTCCAAGCTCTTTATGTTAGATATTATTGTTATAAAGCTCCTTAATTTAAGGAGCAAATTAAGGAGCAAAACATGGAACAAAACAAGGAGTAAAACATGGAGCAAAACATGGAACAAAACAAGGAGTAAAACATGGAGCTTAATTCTAGGAGCAATTCAAGGAACCATTAATTTAAGGAGTAATTCAAGGAGTGAATTTTCCTATAAATAGATGTGTAATTGTAATGAATTAACCATCCAAAGTGTTCATTCCAATTGAGAGAAAAGCTTTTGTGAGAGAAAATTGAGAGTAATTTTCTTGGGTGTAATTGGGTTGTGAGTTGTGAGTGTTGTAAACACCTTGTGTAATTTCTCCCTTTCAGGAAAAAGATTTGCAGCAGTCCAGGAGACGTAAGCAAGATTGGCCGAACTCCGTTATCAAATTTTGTGTGTTATTTTTCTATTCTTGCTTTCTCATAAATCTGACTTATCGGGAATTTGCGTTATTTCCCAACAACCTGTATCGAGCTATTGGTAGTGATTTACGTCAATTTTACGCAAGAAATAGTCAGAAACGATCCGGAGGAAGTCAGATTTGAGTGGGAGCAATAGCCGCAGATGAAGGAAGGGTGAAACTCGAGAAATTTGATGGCAGAGATTTCGGGTTTTGGAAAATGTAAATAGAGGATTATCTGTATCAAAGAAATCTATATCAACCTCTCTCAAGGAAGAAGCCAGAGGCTATGAAGGAAGAAGATTGGAATCTTCTAGACAGATAAGCCCTTGGAATTATTCGATTGATGATATCCCATAATTTTGCTTTCAACATAGCAAAGGAAAAGACCACGGCAGGTCTTATGGTAACTCTCTCCAATATGTATGAGAAGCCATCACCTCAAACAAAGTGCACTTGATGAGGCGCTTGTTCAATTTGCGGATGACGGAAGGCGCATCGGTAGCTCAACATCTCAATGAACTCAACACAGTTACAACCCAGTTGAGTTCAGTGGAAATTGAATTCGATGAAGAAGTACGAGCATTGATACTTTTGTCTTCTACCGTAAAGGCTGGAATGCTACTGTCACGGCTGTGAGTAGCTCATCGGGAAGCAATAAGTTGAAATTTGACGATGTTCGTGATTTGGTTCTCAGTGAAGAGATCCGACGTAGAGAGACAGGTGAATCGTCAACCTCTTCAGTTTTGCATACAGAGTCAAGAGGAAGAAATTCAACCAAAGGAAATGGACGTGGTAGAACTGACTACCGAGGTAGATCAAAGGACAGGAGGTCCAAATCTAGGAATCCTAATAATTCCCATAGCTCGAAGACTATTGAGTGTTGGAATTGTGGAAGAACCGGGCACTACAAAAATCAGTGCAAGAATGCACCGAAGGACAAACAAGTGAAGGCAGAGGCAAATGTTACTTCCATCTCAGGAGGAGATGATGCATTGATATGCTCTTTGGAGAGCAAGGAAGAATCTTGGGTGCTAGATTCTGGAGCATCGTTCCATGCTACTTCACAGAAAGAATTCTTCGAGAAATATGTCCCCGGAAACCTTGGAAAGGTATATCTTGGTGATGATCAACCATGTGCTATTATTGGCAAAGGTGTAGTGAAGATTAAGTTAAACGGGTCTGTTTGGGAGTGAAGGATGTCGCATATTCCCGACCTCAAGGAACTTAATCTCAGTGGGGCGATTGGCTAGTGAAGGCTACACTACGATCTTCCATGGTGATGATTGGAAGATTTCAAAGGGTGCAATGACAGTTGCTCGAGGCAAAAAAAGTGGCACTCTTTACATGACAGCAGAAGCACGTTGTTCAATCACAATTGTAGCAGGCAATGAAACACCAAACCTGTGGCACCAGAGATTAGGCCATATGAGTGAGAAGGGGATGAAGATTATGCACTCAAAAGAAAAACTTCCAGGTCTACAATCTGTAGAGATGGACATGTGCGAAGATTGTATACTTGGAAAGCAAAAGAGAGTCAGCTTTCAGACAAGTGGTAGAACCCCAAAGAAGGAAAAGCTAGAGCTTATTCACTCAGATTTTTGGGGACCAACAACCGTCTCATCCATTGGTGGGAAACAATACTTCGTGACTTTCATCGATGATCATTCTCGGAAGGTATGGGTTTACTTTCTAAAGCATAAGTCTGAAGTATTTGAGGCTTTCAGAAGATGGAAAGCTATGGTGGAAAATGAGACGGGTTTGAAGATCAAAAAGCTCAGATCCGATAATGGTGGTGAATATGAAGACACCAGATTCAAAAAATTTTGCTATGAGCATGGGATCAGAATGGAAAGAACTGTGCCAGGCACGCCTCAACACAATGGTGTAGCTGAGCGTATGAACCGAACGTTGACAGAAAGAGCCAGAAGCATTCGTATACAGTCAGGTCTACAAAGCGGTTCGGGCGTGAAGCGATCAACACGGCAATTACTTGATCAATCGAGGCCCATCTGTTCCATTGGAGCATAGAATACCAGAGGAGGTATGGAGCGAAAAAGAGGTGAAACTATCACATCTAAAAGTTTTCGGCTGTGTAGCATTTGTGCATATCAGTGATCAAGGTAGGAATAAGCTTGATCCCAAATCCAAGAAATGCACATTCATTGGCTATGGTGAGGATGAGTTTGGCTACCGTATTTGGGATGACGAAAACAAGAAAGTTATCCGTAGCAGAGATGTGATTTTCAACGAAAGGGTGATGTATAAGGACATGCATAAAATAGACGCCAATGAATCAGAGCAGAATGAGTCAGTATTTGCAGATGCAGATGATGTCCCAGATAGTTTCGCAACAGAACCAATTGTAACAAGTCCTCAACCAGAGGAACTTGTTGGACAGAGTAGTACACAGCATTCCGACACATCACAACCTCTTACTCCAGCTCCTGTATTGAGAAGGTCTTCTCGACCTCATATGCCCAACAGGAGATACATGAACTATATGTTGCTAACTGATGGAGGGGAGCCTGAATGCTATGATGAAGCTTGTCAGACTCGAGATTCCAATAAGTGGGAGCTTGCTATGAAAGAAGAAATGAAATCTCTCATCTCCAACCAGACATGGGAACTAGCTGAGTTACCTATGGGAAAGAAGGCACTTCACAACAAATGGGTGTACCGGGTGAAAGAAGAGCATGATGGTTCCAAGAGATACAAAGCACGCCTAGTTGTTAAAGGGTTTCAACAGAAGGAAGGAGTTGACTACACTGACATTTTCGCTCCTGTTGTGAAGCTCAATACTATCAGATCAGTATTGAGTATTGTAGCCATTGAAGATCTTCATCTTGAACAGTTGGATGTGAAGACCGCATCCCTTCATGGAGATTTAGATGAAGAGATATACATGTACCACCAGAAGGTTTCTCGAGAAAGAGGGAAGAAGAGCATGGTGTGCAGACTTAAGAAGAGTTTGTATGGCCCGAAACAAGCCCCGAGACAATGGTACGAGAAAGTTTGATAGCTTCACGCACAAGGAAGGTTTCCAGTGCAATGTCGACCATTGTTGCTACTTCAAGAGATACAGGTCCAGTTAGATCATTTTACTACTTTATGTTGATGATATGTTAGGAGCAGGCTCAGATATGGATGATATCAGAAGATTGAAGCACCAATTGGCAAATGAGTTTGACATGAAAGACCTGGGTCCAAAGAAAAAGATTCTTGGAATGCAAATCACAAGAAATAAGAAGAAAGGATCCTTGCAGGTATCACAAGGAGAGTACATCAATCGTGTTTTGCGTAGATTCAACATGAGCGATGCCAAGCCAGTTAGCACACCCTTGGCTAGTCATTTTCGCCTATGCAAGGATCGGTCCCTCGTACGAGAGGAAGAGAGAGAATTCATGGCTAAGGTTCCTTATGCCTCGGCCATTGGAAGTTTGATGTACGCAATGGTTTGTACAAGACCGGACATTGGCCATGCGATGGGAGTTGTTAGCGGTTATGTCAAATCCAGGGAAAACTCATTGGGAAGCGATCAAGTGGATTTTGAGGTATCTGCGAGGCACCACGAGAAAAGTGTTTGTACTTTAGTAAAGGAGAGTTAAAAGTACAAGGATACGTAGATGCAGACTTTGGAGGTGAAGTTGATCACCGAAGAAGCACCACCTGGTTATATATTTACTTGTTGGAACTACAATTTGTTAGTTGGATGTCACAAATACGTAAAATTGTCACTCTATCCACTACAGAGGTGAGTATGTAGCAAGAATCGAAGCTAGTAAAGAGATGATATGGCTTCAAGGTTTGTTAACCGAGTTGGGATTCAAACAAGAGAAGAATGTTACTGCATAGTGATAGTCAAAGTGCAATACACTTGGCAAAGAATTCAGCATTTCATTCTAGAACCAAACATATTGGACTTCGTTATCACTTCATCAGATCTCTATTAGAAGATGATGTGTTAATACTGGAGAAGATTCAAGGGAGCAAAAATCCAGCAGATATGTTAACAAAGGTGGTGATTATTGACAAACTGAAGTTGTGCTCAACTTCAGTTGGTCTGCTAGAATAACAAAGACTAGAAAAACTGCTGCATTGATCGAGGTGTGAAGACAGATTGAAATCAGTCTTCAAGTGGGAGATTGTTAGATATTATTGTTATAAAGCTCCTTAATTTAAGGAGCAAATTAAGGAGCAAAACATGGAACAAAACAAGGAGTAAAACATGGAGCAAAACATGGAACAAAACAAGGAGTAAAACATGGAGCTTAATTCTAGGAGCAATTCAAGGAACCATTAATTTAAGGAGTAATTCAAGGAGTGAATTTTCCTATAAATAGATGTGTAATTGTAATGAATTAACCATCCAAAGTGTTCATTCCAATTGAGAGAAAAGCTTTTGTGAGAGAAAATTGAGAGTAATTTTCTTGGGTGTAATTGGGTTGTGAGTTGTGAGTATTGTAAACACCTTGTGTAATTTCTCCCCTTTCAGTAAAAAGATTTGCAGCAGGTCCGGAGACGTAAGCAAGATTGGCCGAACTCCGTTATCAAATTTTGTGTGTTATTTTTCTATTCTTGCTTTCTCATAAATCTGACTTATCGGGAATTTGCGTTATTTCCCAACAACTGGTATCAGAGCTATTGGTAGTGATTTCTGTCAATTTTCTGCAAGAAATAGTCAGAAACGATCCAGAGGAAGTCAGATTTTAGTGGGAGCAATGGCCGCAGATTTTAGTCAGATTTCTCATCATTTTCCTCCACTTCTAGGACACAAATATTTGAGTTTTGGGCATGCTTAACTTAATCATAGGAGTGACCTGAGAAAGAGTGGTTGAGGTAGAGGGTGGAAGTGTTGACTAACTTGTCTCATTGGAAGAGCTCGACCTAAAAGACCCTCAATTATCACTAGCATTGGAATATAGGACTTTCCTAGGAGCTTGAGATTGAGGTTTCTTTTCTAAGCATGATCTATAAAAACACCAAATATAAAAATAATGGGTAAGGAATAAGGAGGAGAAGTTACCTAGGATTGAGTTTGAAAATAAAAGGAAGTAATTCTTTAAAAACTGTCCTGAAAAGCAAGAATAAAGCATTAGACTCTTGAAATTTGCGCTCTAAAAATCGAACAAACAAAACTATGGTCTGAGCTGAATTCTTACCATCGAATTAAAAAACCTTTGATAACTTGAGCTAAAGTGACAGAGCAATTTTTCTTCACTATTTATTTGTTGTGCAGGAAATGATGATAAGTCTCGGCCGTATCACCTCTTTATATAGAGTCACCCATTTTCTCTCTTCAATCAACTGACGTGCATTTATTAGAGGAGATGAATAGTTCATATTTATTACTCGACAATTAATCTTCCACCTATACTCAAGAGATCGAGCTGAACGGTTCATATGCACTACCTGAGAATTACTCTTCCACTTCTGCTCAAGAGGTCGAAGTGAAAGAGTATGACGACTAGATGTTTGAACATATGGACCCACCTAGAGATCGAATCAAACCTACATGATCACACTGAACTTTATGTCAGATAAGGTCTACATGATCGTGCCAAGCTCGTTTAGCACACCATTAAGTATAATGTTGATCCTAGAAGCCCATATCCCATGTAAGGTTGACCACCAACTTGAGCCAGGGTCGACCTCAATTCATAAATGTTGTACTAATACTAATTGTATCTCTCACTAACACACACATATGTGTATACATTCTATAATCGACACTTATACATGTAATTTCCTATAAATAGATGGACCTTTTATGAAATTCATACATTCAGCCAATTATTTTGACTTCTCTCAAAATTCTCTCTAAGGTCAAGCTTAATTTTCTGACCCTATATTCTTTAAGATTGACTTTGAGCATTGATAAAAGCTTGAAAAATTTGACATTTTATGTTCAAGAACTACAACCCAAACTCTCAAACATCTATCACGTATAAAACATGGTAAGGACTCATGCTAGAAGGCATTCAAATTTGGCTAACAATGAAACCAGGGCAACTCAAAGAGATGCCTCACCAGCCCTTGAGAAGATGGCTCATAAACTTCTAGAGTTAAGAAAAGAGGTCGAGAAAGTTATAAGAGAGAATAGGACACTACGGTCTCAGTCAGAGGGAAAGACCATGGATGATCGAGCATCCGACCTAGCTAGCAGAAACATAGTAGGTCAAGCTCAGCTCGGTGATCATAACCCATAGATTACATGTCGATCCAAAGGTTAGACCTGTCCAACAATGAAAGAGAAAGTTCCTTAAGGAAAATAATAAGGTGATAAAAGTCAGGTCAATACTCCTTGGGAGATGGAGATTATAAGGAAGGTGAACTACCCTATTTGGTTGTCAAATGTGGTGTTGGTAAAAAAGGTGTGTGGGTCACCCCGTATTTATGTGGCCCTTACAAACTAAAACAAGGCATGCCGCAAAGATTATTTCCCCTTCTCAATATTGATCAACTGGTTGATACCACTATCGGTTTTGGATTAATGAGTTTCTTGGACGCATATTATGGTTATCATCATATCAAAATGCACTTGGACAATGAGGAGAAAACATCCTTTATCATCGAGGAAGGAACCTTCTTCTATACTAGAATTCCGTTTGGATTGAAGAATGTAGGGGCCATATATTAATGCCTATTCAACAAAATGTTTATGAATCAGTTGGGAAAAAACTTGAAGGAATACGTGGATGACATGGTAGTAAAGTTAGCATAGTCAATAAACCACGTCAAAGACTTGGAAGAGATATTTTCCATATGGCATGAGACTTAATCCTAAGAAATGTCTTTTTGGTGCTACTTCAGAAAAATTCTTAGGATACCTCATATCTGCCCGAGGGATTGAGGCCAACCTTGACAAGATACAAGCTCTGGTGATCATGGAACCTTCTACCAAGCTAAAAGGGATTCAACAATTGAACAGAAGAATAGTGGCACTGAACACATTCATCTTCAAATGCATATACAAGTGTCTACCCTTCTTCAAAATGGTGTGAAAAAACATACCATTTTTTTAGGGTGAGGTATATGACAAAGCCTTTAAAGAAATCAAACAATACTTAAGCAAGGCTCATATCATGGTAAGCCCTCTCCCAAGAGAAACACTTTACTTATATTTGGTCATGGCCCCTTAGACTTGTAGTGTCGTGCTCTTAATTGATAGAAACAAGGTCCAACGCCCTGTCTACTACACAAGCCAAATCCTAACATATGCCCAAAGTAGATACCTAATGATAGAAAAGTTGGCCCTTGCCTTGAAAATCAATGTGTGGAAGCTCTGACATTATTTTGTCTTACACACAATGATAGTACTCACTTTTCAACCACTTAAAAGCGTAATGATGAGGCCAGAAGTCACAAAAAGATTGGTATAAATTGCCATAGAGTTAAGGGAGTATGATATCAAGTATATGGCTAAAACCGTCATCAAGGGACAAGTAGTGGCCGAATTTGTGGCTGAGTTCAGTGGGACACTAGTGGTCACCGATGATAAGGCATAACAAGAGGTATGGTGAGAGCATCAAAAAGAAAAGCCAACCTGACAAGTATTCATTGACTATGTGCAAAACTTCAATGACATTGGGCTACGGGTGGTCATAATTGATAAAGACAAAAATTGTTTCGAGTATGCCGTTAAGTTGGATTTTCAGGCAACTAATAACGTTGTATATTATAAGGTGGCTATATTTAGGTCCATAATGGCAAGGAAGCTTGGAGTATTATAAACCACCTTGAACAACAACTCGCGACTAGTGGTCAACCAGTATTTGGGGACATTCGAGGCTAAGGATAGCAAGATGAAGAAATATATGGAGAGGTTAAGAAAAGAGTGGGAAAATTTTCTAACTTCCATATCAAGAAAATAGCTAAGAATGAGAATGGTCACGCTAACGCTTTTTCCATACTAGCCTCCGTGCAACAAGCCAACCATGCTCGAGTATTCTCATTAACTATCCTGGAAAAAGCAAGTTTAGAGGAGGCCAAAAAAGTAGTCCAGAGTGTGGATGCCTCTACCAATCCCTAGTTCACCCCAATTATTGACTTCCTAAAAATGGGAGACCTATCCCAGGATTGCAAACTCGTAGGACAATACCTGATTAAAAGCGAAAAATTATACAAAAGGAACACACTCGGACTCGGGCTCTTATGCATAGCAAGTGAAGGATTTGACAGAGTAATGTTTGAAGCTCATGAAGAAGAGTGCAGTACTCATTTAGGGGGAAGGAGACTATCCCAACGAATTATGAGACATGGGTATTATTGGTCCACTATGCTAGCAGATTGCATAAGGTATATCCAAGAGTGCGATAAGTGTCAAAGATTTTCCCCATTGTTACACACATCCCTAACCACCATGACGGAGGTAGTTATCCCTGTCCTTTTTATAAATGGGGACTCAATATAATAAGACATGTACCCCTAGCTAGGAGCTAAAAGAAGTTTTTATTAGTGGCTACCTATTATTTTTCTAAATGGATTGAGGTAGAACCTCTAGGAAGAATATGAGAGGAGGAAGTGATTCGATTTATTTGGAAATATATAATTTGTTGCTTCTGCCTACCCAATGAAGTCGTCACTAATAATGAAAGACAATTCACGGGTCATAACATTAAGGACTTCACTGCTAGGTACAACATCAAGATGTTCCACTCAATGCTATACTATCCCAAGCCAATGACCAGGTAGAGTCTTCTAATAAGTTAGTAATGAACCTACAAAAGAAAAGGTTGGAGGGTACAAAAGGAAGATAGTTAAGAAGCTGCCTAGGATATTATAGGCTGTTAGGACTAGTCCTTGAGGAAGTACTAACGAGACTTCTCACTAGTACAAGGGACCGAGGCTATGATGCCAAGTAAGATGACTATTCCCACCATGAGATCAACCTTAATAGAGGAGCAAAATGCAAAAAGTCGAACAATCGAACTGACCCTTGTAGAGGAAAAAGGATGAGGCCTTAAGAAGGATAATTGATCAATGCTTAAAAAATCACTAAAATTATCATGATTTGATGTACTTTAATTTATTAAACAAATTCATATTTGATCATATATTTATATAAATTTATGTTTTCAAAATCACAGGTATTTTAGTTCAAAAATAACTTGAAGACAAGAAGAAAAAAATACTAGAGACAATACATCACAAATATATTAAGAAAATAAATTATGGAAAGTCAAAAATATGAAAACATTGCACAAAATAGGTCAAAAACCCAAAATTGCGGGCGCGACCGCCCAGCTGCACCGAGAAATGCACCCAGTTGCACCGAGAAATGTGCATAGTGCACCTAGTCGTGCCAAGGAATGTGCGTAGCACTCCTAATCATGCTAAGAAACGCACGCAGTGTACCCAATCACGTTGAGAAACACGCGCAGAATTTCGTGCACGCACCAGTCCTTCCGGGCCGAGTCCCGCGCGCAACATCCAGCTCATGTCATGCCACATGTGCACTAGTACACTCCTCATGTAGTCCCGTATGCACTAGCCACCTATATGCTGCGCCAACCGCCCATCTACTGAGATGCTTGAACCCCATACTCGCGCCAACTTGTCGAAACGCGTCTAAATTCAAATTTTGAAATATTTTTCCCCATGTTTTGGCCTTTTTCTCATCTATAAAATGACCCTTTTCCCCATTCCAATACATACAAATTTTATAAGCTCTTTCTCTCTCTAGAAAGTTGTCTTTTTTATTTTTTTAGTTTTATTTTTAAAGTTTTTCTATTTTTGAAAGGAAATAATTATGTTTTTATAAATTTTTAGTTTTTGATTCATTAAGTAGATATATCAAATCCGTTCGAAGGTTTTCTAGTAATAGAATTAACATCAAACTGTTGTAAAAATTCTTTTAAGGTATTATTTTAATGGATTATTTACAGTTATCATTTTATGTTTTATTCTTATATGTTATATTTAATTTGTCTGTGATTAAATTTAACATGATTGCCTGTTTGTAAATATGATATAATTATAATGTTGTTATGATTGCGAAATATTAAATAGGTAAAGCATTTCCATAAAATAAATTGATTTTATTTTTATTCTAGAATTTATATTAAAGATGTTAGAGAGAAATACATGATTTTTCATTACAAACTTAAATCTAAAAATTAGATATTAAGGTTTAATTATACGGTCTAATTTAGAGTAGTACTCTTTTATTTGTTGGTACAATCGCCCAGTAATTAGAGTGAAACTCTATTTTAAAAGTTTTTTTATAAGAACTATTATTCGAAAATGTATTGACGACATATTTTCAATATATGTTTTAAAACTTGAAAGTTAGTACTTGGAAAATTAAATTCTTAGGTTTAATTTGGAGACCTTGAATAAAGCCTAATTATTTGACTCCACCTAAAGTTGTGATTAGATGGTTTGCTATTTTCTTAGAAATAAAGCTGAAGTTTAATTTTAATTAATTAATAGACTCTGCCTAAAGATATTAGTTAGTTAATTTAAATAAAAGAATTTGGCACCGCATAATGGCACTTTTATACCAAAAAGAGAAAATTAATAAATATTAATTTATATCTTTAATAACCTAAATAATATGAGCAAACATAATTAACTTAATTATTACATCCTTAAATACTCTACAGTTATAAAATGATAAATATTTACATTATTGTTTATTAAATCTATATCTATATCTATGTTTATGTTTATTTTTATGTTATTAGATTAGGAAACAAACAAACCAAAATATCGTGACAAGATGTTTAGGATTTAATTTAATTTTTAAAAGTTTGAATAATAAATTTAAAACAACATATATTCCTTCCTTAGATCCACCTTGGGAGTATACTTATCATTTTCTATAAAATGATTCGTACACTTGCGAGGGTTATTAAAAATAATAATACCACAAAGGGTATTTTCGTAAGATCGATATTTGCAATGCTGGCGATTCATCCATCAATAATCGAGCAAAAAAGGAAAGTATCGGATTATTACAACAAGGTGAGACGTTTCAAAGCTTTCACAATGGGCAATTGAGTTCTCAAAAGAGTTTTCCCTAACAAAAAGGAATGGATGGCTTGCAAGTTGAGAGAAAATTAGGAAGGCCTTTATCAAATAGTAACGCCAATGGGCCTTACTTATTAAGAAGCATGGAAGGAGTTATAGATGGCATAAGTTGGAATGCCCAATACTTAAAAAATATCACTTATGATGTAGCATTTACTATTTTCATGTACCGTCTTCATATATAGGAAGTAATTTCTTTTAAATGAATGGCTCTTTCCTCAAAAATTTCATGTCACAAGTTGATCACCTCGGTTAAGATCTAGGTAGAACACTCTGACACTAAAGTGAGAGTTGAATACCTCGGTTATAGACAAAGCAGAATGCTCTCCCCCTAAAAAGCATGTCACACGTTGATCATCTCAATTAAAAACCAAGTAGAATGCTCTGACACCAAAGTGAGTCGATCACCTTGATTAAGAACTAGGTAGAATGCGCTCCCCTAAAAAACATGTTGTGAGTTGATCACCTCGGTTAAAAACAAGGTAGAATGATCTAGCACCAAAGTAAGAGTTGATCACCTCGATTACGAACAAGGTAGAACGCTCTGACACTGTAGTGAGAGTTATTCACCTCGGTTGTAGACTAGGTAGAACACTCTCCCCTAAAAACGTATGTCACGAGTTAATCACCTCGGTTAAGAACCAAGTAGAATGCTCTGACACCGAAGTGAGAGTCGACCACCTCGATTAAGAACTAGGTAGAATGCTCTCCCCTAAAAAATATGTCTCGAGTTGATCACCTCGGTTAAAAACAAGGTAGAATGCTCTAACACTAAAGTAAGAGTTGATCACCTTGGTTAAGAACCGGGTAGAACACTTTGACACCGTAGTGAGAGTTATTCACCTTGGTTGTAGACTAAGTAGAACACTCTCCCTTAAAAAAGAATGTCACAAGTTGATCACCTTGGTTAAGAACTAAGTAGAACGCTTTGACACCAATGAGGGAGTTGATTACCTTGGTCATACATCTGGTAAAACACATTCCCCTAAAAATGTATGTCACGAGTTAATCATCTCAGTTAGGAACTAGGTAGAACACTCTAACATTGAATTGAGAGTCGAGTAAAACCATTGCTTATTTCATCAATACATTAAAAAAAATAAACAATAATACATTTTTATTAATCACTGGTTTCGTGCCACAACTGCATTTTATTGATTGAGCTTATAGCGCTTGTAAAATTTATTAACACATAACCTGGCCTCTAAAAGTCTTAAAAATTCCTAAAACTCTTAGACACACGATTGGTGTTTAGGTCATCTATTTCTTTTACTAAGAGAAATAGCTTGGCTTGAATCTTGATAACTTTCTTTTGAACATTAGTCATTGTTTCAAAGAGGGTCAAAGTCAACGAGAGTACGAAGTGTTCCAATTCCTCAACAACACCTATCACCTTAAGGAAGACCCTCTCAGACTGTTTCAGGTAGAAGTTTCATAATGGGACTCCTTATCCATAAGGGTGGCCATCTTAGTCACCGTCCTTCCCTTTTGAGCTTGAGTATGGGATAGTTACTCCTGGCGAGCTCACACTTGGTCTCTTCATAAAGAGAGAGCTTATCCTTAGGCTTAGAAAACTTGATTTTTAATCTCTTTACCGCAACCTTTAGCCTATAGTTCTCTAGTTTTAAGGCATGAGCTGAATGTCTGTTTGATCGGTTAGAATCCATAAGATCTGAGAAAAAAAGATATGAAAAGAATTGGAAACTATTTCAAACAAAATAGGATGTTTAAATTTTACAAAGTACACTGACCCCCTTTTATATGGGAGGATATTAAATAAAGTTTGTGACACATGTCTCAAAAACAAGGAAGTAGGTCAACATCATAAATAAATACTAAAAATGATAAAAATACATACTCATACACACAATATAGGTTATTTGCAAAACCAACTGATTATCATTTAGTAATGGAAAGTTACAAGGGTGAGCTCGTGACCACACAATTAGGAGTGGCATCAGGCTTCAAGAAGGTGGAAGGAATATATATATAGGCTTATGGTCTATATGAATAGGAGGCTTAGGCCAATATTGGTATTAAAGGTCCCCGATCCTATCCTCTTCGCATGCCACTTCAGGCCTGCCACTATTTCCACCAGAGTCCAAGCCCAAGCCCTTTTCCTTGCCCATATCTTGGGACTAAGTAGATAGATACTGAAAAGTGACAAGGATTTCCAAAATCCTATAGTAGTACTCCCTTAAGTCCCTTTTCTTGAATGAGTCCATGGCCAGCCCTTACTCCATCTCAATGCTCGAGGAGAGTTGTGCGGCCATCATATCAAGCTTGCTCTTTTTCCTTAGCCTTTGTTTCGACTAGCCTGAAATTATAGACTTCTACCTCAGCCTTGACCTTCCTTTGAACATCCCTGAACTTAGTCTCAGCCCTTCTTTGGGCCTTTTTTAGCTTCACGAAGCACTTTAAGTTCTCATTTAGCTCGACGATGGCTTTGATGAGCTTCTCCTCTTTATCAATGGCCTCTCCCTACCACTTGTTAGCCTTTGCCAATAGTACCACATTTTTTTCCTAAGTAGAAGCATGGATTCCTTTTTTAAGTATGAGCTCACGCTTTAAAATTTTTATGCCACGAGCTCTATTAAGCCCTTGAAAGAGCTACACCCGAAGACAAGTCAAACAAAGCGAGGTTAAAAAAATGGCTGACTAGTAAACTTGGTACAAAAGGCGACTGATTACAACCTTAGAGCACATATACTCATATATGGCATCGAGCTCCCTCTCGTGTGCCATGAAGGGAAGATGACACACATAATGGTCCAATTTCTCTAGTGCTAGGTCTCAGTATAGTGCCACCTATCAATGTTTATGGTGAGGTCTTCAATCATACCTTTTCCCTTATTTGAATCCCTAGTAGGTCGAGCTAGTGCTTGTGGACCCAAGCTAGATGATGGAGAGGTATGTCAATCTAGGGACTCTGATGGGGGCTCAAAGACATTCAAGGGTGTTGATTTGAGGAAGGGCTCGTCAATGGTTACCCTTATTCTCCTTTTAGATAAGGTGGCGAGGCCCTCTTGCCTAGAGGATTTACTCATTTTTCTACTCGTTGGAGGATCCTTCCCTTTGTGAGAGAGGTGTAGTTTTTTGGGAGCTCACCCCTTGAGAAGCGACTTTACTCTTAAATCGTGCCAATTGATCATCATGATTGAACTCCATGGTATCTACAAAGACAAGAACGAGGAGGTTTTAGTTTTAAGGAGTTGAGCAAATCATAAAAAAATGCCAAGTCTCAAGGCTGGTTTATCAGCATCGCAGACCATTTCAAACCTACCCTCATAGTCTATAGGAGGGGTCTAGCACTTAGAGGGTTTCTGAATTTTCTGAGTTATAGCCCCGCTTCATCAATACACACACAACAAAACATAAGGTGTTTAATGATTGCCTCTAGGGAGTTTTCGTGGGCAGATAGTTCTAGATATCAACTAATTGTTGCTTGGCCCTTTCACTTAAGGTCGAGCTGAAGGAGCCCATGTTTTTTTATCACGAGCTTGGTATCGGCCCAAGTACTCCTTATCAGCCTCTCATCAATATTGGGAGCTTCCCATCGACTTGAGATGTAGAAGAAGTATTCTTTCCAATTCTTCTCATTCTCGAGAAGAGCCATATTTATACTTCGGTCGTGCTTTACTGACATATAGACCCTCCGAGAATCTGTAAGGTTCTATGTTAGCACTTATGCCTCATTGAACTTGGGCATCTCAAGCTCTACCTCGAGCTCTTTGTATATCAGTGTTAAATAGAGCATGTAACTTTATCCATTAGGCATCAACTGACTCGACGCGAGTTGAGTCCTAGCTAAGAATTTCCTTATGAAGGGGAAATCTAACCCCCAATCATAAATCCTTCTCATGGAAGACTATCCACCTAGTAAATGTGGGTCACTATCACTTACATAGGAATCATTATTTGGATCGAGGGTGGAATGTTGTAGGTCTTTCTTTTCCTCTCCTCATCTTGAGGTGAAAATCCACTGGTCATGACCTTGGTTGACCAACGTTGGTACTGCCTATAGGCTCCATGGTCCCTTTGTTCCTTGCTTTCTTCCTTTAGGACCTCTGAACTGATATTTGAGTCTGAGGCACGTTCAACCTAATAGTAGGTACAAAATGTGAATAAGGAATAGATGTGGAGGGTTGAGGTTGGGATGGAACCCTCTCGCTTGAGGTGCTTGTTTCATTAGAGGATCTCATGTCATCACTTTCTAGCTAGCCTGAGTAGGTGGGATATTGTGAGCTCTCCCAAAAGGGCGAGCTTGAGGTACTTTCTTTGTGTATGTTCTCTATATACAAAATATCATGAAACACAAAAAAGGTAAGGCACAATACGTAGAAATTACCTAGGGTCGAGTTTGAAATAAGAGTGGTAATGATTCTTTAAACGAACTAATAATAAAGTATAAAACTGTTAAACTCAAGAAGCTTTTGCTAAAATTTGAGTAAGAAATCTAGATGCCGAGTTGATTCCTTACCGTTGGATTGAAAATTTATATAGCTCAAATTGAGATGATAGAGTTTTTTCTCTTATGAAATTTTTGTTTGCTATATAGAAAATGGTGAAAAGGAGAGGCCCTAGCTCCCCTTTATATAATGGTAGATATTTTCTCTCTCCAATTAGTCGATAGGCATTTATTAAAATGATTCAAACGTCCTAAATTCATTGCTAAGTCGTTACTCTTTCATTCATGTCGAAGAACCGAGTTGAAAGAGTAGAGAGACTAAATGTTTAGACACATAGCTCGACCCTAAACCCAATCCAACTTACATCCCGAGCCATTGCAAAAGATTGTCTATGCTCACGTCTATAACCACACTCCTGGGAAGGACCTACTTACGCTTGCAAGCTTTAGTATGATAAGGTCAATCTCAAGCCCGAGTTATAGGCAGTTGACCTTGATCTATAACACATTTTCTTTTACATTTGTACTCCTTTGATACATTATAATGTGTACGATTTGTGTAATCAACATATATACATCTAATACTTTATATATACATGAGACTCATGAGAGAATCACAAATTCTCACGCAATTTTCTAACTTTTTTCTAGTTTATATGTCTACAAATAAGATCAATCATAACAATAATAAAAATAACTTAAAAATTTATAATCAAAACCTTATTTTTTCTTTTATTTTAGTCAATAAAAAATTTAAAATAATACTCGATAATTAATAAAATTATATATTTATTAAATTTAAATTAAAAGACTAATAATAGTAAAAAACATAAATATAAAAGGTAAAAAAATAACCATACAAACAATGATATAATAATAACTACCTATTCTACTGCTGAGTTCGCACCAATAAGTTTTTTTCTTTTTTTCTTTCTATATTTCTTTTGACATGTATATTCCTTTAAACTCATATTAAAAAAAAAAAAATAAATAAATATTAAGGCAAGAAATGATTTGTCTGAAAATTTCCAAAGCCCAAACCCGAGCCCAAGCTTAAACCATCAGACTTGCTACTCACCACTTTCCTCAGGACTCTAACCAAATCTCCACACATCTTCCTCACAGGGTATCCCTCGCAGTAACCACTTTGCATTACCAACAATACTTTGCACAAACCATTGCTCTTTACAACCACCTCTTGAGATTTCTTCTCCCCCAAGAAACAACACAAACTCCACACCACTGCCACAGCGTCCTCGTTCGCCGATTTCGACACCTTCATTATCTTATCTGTCACTAACTTCATGCATTTCTCTTCTTCAATTATCGCCGACCGACCCTCTGCGCACGTTGAAATCATCGAGAGTAGCCTCAGACTCTTCTCTGTCACTGGAACGTTGACGTTTTCGTTTGAGAGAGTTTTTGATACAATTTGAACGACTCCGGAATGAGCGAGTTGAGCTTTGATCGAACGAGTTGTAGAAATGGCGATCAAGCATGATAAAATAGCGTCGTGAAGATTCTGATCGGTTTCGGAAGTCAGGAGGTTGATGAGTTGGTGAAATAGCTTCTGGTCTTCGGCGATGGCGCGTTTTGAATCTGTATCGATGGCCAGTGAATTCATAACCCTTGCCGATTCTGTCTTTGATCTTATATCTTCGTTTTGGAAGATTAAGTCAAAGGAAGACAAGCAGCTTCGGAAGCATTTCGCTAAAGGTAAGCGTTCTTGCTCTTTGATTTCATTTTTGATCAAAATTAAATCTAAGATTCTGATAACAAGCTTTAAAACTTCCATTTCCGTACCTTCTTTGCTTATAATTTTGACGATAGCCGAAAAGAAACCTTCGAAATTCGCCAAGGCTTTTTGATTTTCTACATGAACGCTCGCGAAATCGACGATCTTCAACAAGCAAGAGAGGAGATTTTCATTTTGGTTCTGGATTGTGTCGATGAGAGAGCGAATTTGGTGTTGAGAGGAGGCTGGAGAAGGAGGACCGTGGGATTGGACCCAGAGGTTAATCAGACGGTGTAGGGTGAGGTTGGGGACGAAGTCTTTGGAAGGAAGAGTTTGCATGGTGGCGGGACAGGTGTCGTGGCCTGAGTCGAGCCAGTGTTGGATGCTGGAGCGATCATATGTGATGCCGGTGCACAGACTTACAGGAGACCTCATCACATCCATTGATATTGGGCACCTAAACACGCTCGGTACTTTTATGCACAGTTCGTCCCTCATCATTTTCACTACAATTAAAAAAAGACAAGAAGAAGAAAGGAGATGGAGAGAGATATAGCTGAGAATTTCGATGGATGAGGACCTGATGTTGCTGGAATTTTGGAGAGGGTTTTTTGAAGGAAGAGGTAAATACAAAGAAGGCTGAGCTGTTTTGACTGGTGTTGTAAATGGTCTTGGGTCCATTACTTGACCCTTTGTTTTACTTGCAATAAAGTATAAACAGTATCATAATATAATAAAATCGTCCGAACCGTGTGGGCACCAGAGATTGAAAATTTGACTTTCAAACGTGAACAATGAGGTTAAATAGTCAAGGGGGGCCCTTTTGAAGTTACCGATGTGGGTGCCGTGCTAGACGAAGTCATGGAGTTCTTTCTGGTCATTTGGGTCTTCTGAGTTTGGTATGAGCTGTGACTGTGCATGATCTCTTGAGTCCATACATTACTGGGTAAGCTTTGAATTTTTTTAGTTTCAAAGTCCATTTGTTAGTTTTCTTCTTGCTTTGATTGATGACTAAGTCAATATAGTTGTTCATTATTAATACGTTTTGAAACCTAAATAATTAAATTAATTTTAAAACAACACGTAAATAATTAAACATAATATATAGATATACACATATTTCTAGTTTTTACATTAACGAGTAAATGTTATGTATAATTCCTACATAATAACATATATTTTATATTTATAGTATGTATAATTAGTATGCTAATTTTATATTAATTTAAATATGTTTAATATCTGTATATGGTATTTAATGCCTTGACTCAGTTGAGTATATTTCTTTTTATTTTATAACGCTGGATATAAGACGGTCACTGACCGTTTTATATAGCCTGTAACTATTTCATACGGCAATTTTTATTTTTTTTTGGAGTCTTACTATCTATTTTCATATAAAAAGCATAATCTTTTAGACATTTTAAATAATACTTTTTTAATTTATAACTTTGTTTTCATTTTTATATGCATCAAAATTTCGAGAGAGATATATCAAATAAGGTAATACATTATTATTAGAAATTACGAAGAATTCATAAAATTGTGTTCATTAAGATTATATTTGGATAATAATCTTAATTTAAATATATTTTTGAAATAAAATAAATAATACGTGATAATTAATTAAAATTTATAGAAATAATTAATTATGTTACTAGTATTACCCATATCTATTAGTAATAGTAATCATGATTCGAGATAAATGATGAAAAGAGATTTAGTTGGAGGTGCTTTGAATTATGATTTATTGTAAAAAAATATTAAAAACTTTATTAACATTTAGTCACAATTATTTACATACTTTATAAATTAAAATATAATATGATTAAATATGATTTCCTATCCACCTTTAAACCTATAAAATCGATATGAATGTAACCCATTATGTCTAGATGTCTATGTTTAGAGAACAAAATATATTTTCTCGTGGAAGACCTCAAATAAGCTAAAATATGATTTACTGCATCCATATGCTGATGATAAGGATTACTCATGAATTAGTTCATCACAATAATTGTATACGACAAATCAAGGCTAGTATAAGTCAAATAAATCAATTATCCTTTGACACCTCTTTTTATTTTGGGATTTAATCAAGATAAACAGTTAATCCATAATTCACCTCAATATGAGTCTCTACAAGAGTACAAGCAAAGTTATCAATTTAGCTAAGAAATCTAAGTTATACTTTTGTTAAGAAAGGAAGAGATCTTTCATAGATTGAGAAACTTAAATACCTAAAAATACTTCAAATTTTCCAAGTTTTTCATTTCAAACTTTTTATATAAGTAGCTCTGTGTTAGAAGTATTTAGAAACTAATTCTTCTAAAAGTTTAAGCTATTAAAAAGAAAGGCTAACAATACTTTTATACATTTTATCATTCTCCTACAAATATAGGCTATATGTACCATACAAGCCAAACACTTGAAATTCAACAATTAAAGTTTACTATGTTAAAGTTTGTTAGGAAACCAACTCTCCTAAGAACTCTCTAGGGAGAGTTAGTTGTTCTTAGGAGAGTTTGTTTCTAACAAACTTTAACACTCCATAACCTTTCTACCTCACTAAAGTCACTATCTATAACAATCATGTCATCGACATAAACAAGAAGTAACTATAAGGTCTGTAAGCATTGGAAATTCATATGGATAAACCTTTTCATTGTAATCAATTTTCAAGGCTCGTTATCAAGTCTTTCAAGCAAAGACAAAAAAAAACACGAGTTTCAAATAATCGCATTTCATGTAAAAACTTCTATAACTAACACACTTAATACCACACCTATACATTTACTAGCACATGTCATAACACAAGATTATTTGTGGTGCTAAAGTTTTTGTTGGCTGATCGATCGACTAAGTGTATGAACAATCAAGAGGTTAGATTGATCAAGTTTCGATCAACTTCTGTCTAGACTTCTAGAGTTGCATAGAATTAAGGACTCAATCAATTGAGTCATATATTGATCGATCGACCTATGGTAGATCGACCGATTTTGATTGAGTTTCCTCTAGGTATAATATTGTATCTGATTTATCGTTGCTAGATCGATTGAACTTCGATCGAGTTCCTTGGTTGTATTTGATTTATTGTTACTAGATCAATCAAGTTGAGACTCAATCAATCAAGCTAGGGTTTCTTAATTTGAAAATCTATATTTTAACTCGAGCTAACTAGTAAATTTACAACATACCACTTTCTTAAATGTGCATCTCAAACTCTTTCAAAGGTATGTGTGTCTTTTTATATTAATTTAGGTTTAAGAATAATTTTTTTTTCTATTTATACAAATCTATCACTCGTTGTTTTAGAACTCACACTGTATTAATTTTTGGAAAGCCATCATAATTTTCTCTATGTGCTTCACCATTCTGTCTCCACTCTTGTTGGTTTCTTATATAGGTAAACTCTATTGTCTTGTGGAATATCTGGTAATCTGTGAGTGTTGTTAGAATGATCATTACTTAGATATGATGTTTAGTTTTCGTTCTAGAAATCTTAGATCTATATTTGTTGGTATCTTTTTAAATTAGGATTATTATAATTTATTTCTTAGTCAAATGCATCTAGAACATTTACGAGCGCTTTGTTTTCATGTTAATTCTTTTTTTCGGTTGTTCTATGGACGTGTTTAATTGGTGGAGATTTAATTTGAACATTGTTTAGGATTTGTTCGCACCAACTTTGGAGACTGTAAAAATATAGTAGAGACTTGTAAGTAAGGTACATTGAGGTATTATTCATGTAAAGATAGTATAAGGTTAGATTTGTACTTGAATATTAAATTTTTATGGTAGATAGATTAAATGGTCCAATAGACTAGTGGTTTTCCTTTTTAGTTCATTGTGGTGGCTTAAGATGTTTCCACCAAAAAACTTCTTGTGTTAATTTTAAATTTTTTGCACTTATTGTTAATTTGTGATTGTATGTCTAGTCATTGTGTTTATGTTTCAAATTTAAAATTACTAATTTTTTAAAATAACATATACACCTCTCTATAGGATTATTTGGTTCATTTTAAAACTTTCAATTGATATTATAGCCTACACTAGACACACTTCATAATTTTGACTTGTAGAGACACACACGGACCAAATAAACAAAGATTGGTCATTTATTAGACCTTTGTTTTTGATAGGTATAACTACTCTTACTAGAAGGCTTATATGAAAATCTATCTTAAACAAGATGAAAAAGTATGGGATGTTATCTTTGATGATTGGGAACCATCTTGGGTAACAAAAGATGGTGTAACAACCATAAAGAAAAGAAAATAATGGATCTCAAAAGAAAGAACCCTTAATGGCCCAAATCAATAGGGTCTAAGCTCAATTTTTGCTACAATGTTGATGAATGAATTTCATTGAATTTCTTATGGTGAGACTGCTAAAAGTGCTTAGGATGCTCTTGCTCTTGCACATGAAGGACTTCTCAAGTGAAGGAAACAAAAATGAGACTTCTCACGACTTAGTTTGAACCCCTTAAAATGAGTGAAAATGAGACATTCAATGAATTTTATGCTAGATTTTGTTATATTGATAATGTTAATTTGTTTGAATCCCAAGGAGAAAATAGAAAAGTCCAAACTAGTTTAGAAACTACAACTCATTGATCGACCCTTTTAAGATTAAGATTAGCATTGTATAGGAGAACAAGAATGTTGATTCTTTAAAATCAATGAGTAGGTTGGATAAATACAAACTTATAAGTACACACTTGAGCCTTCAAAAGAGAGCAAGAATATAGCCTTCAAGAATACCAAAAGGGAGCTTTTTGATTGGGATGAAGATATGAATGATGAGTCTCTAGTTCAATTGTATGAAAATTTATGAAGTTTCAAAGGAAAAATAATAAATAGGATAACCAACATAGCAAGAATCAATCTAGTTGTGTCAAGGATCGAAAGTCATAGGAACTCAATCCCTCAAGTTTCAATGGTAAGAAATCTAAACTCACTAATCTTCAATGTTTTACTCATAGTGATTTTGGTCATAGTTCTATAGTGTGTAAAAACAAGAAGAAAGTTGGAAGAGTATTCAATGTTACACTCGGTGATATATATAGTGAGTAGGAAAATGCAGATGGCAAAACCAACAATCATGCCTTTACTACAACTACCAATGCACGCTTCAATGACTTTACTTCTAGTTCAGATGAAGAAAATGAGGGAGAGAACTCTTCAATGTTATTTTTATATTTAATGTATCAAACTTTAATGAACTATTCATGGATTGCCTAGGTGCTAAGAAAGAGAGAGAAATAAACTATTAATTAAAGTAACTAAACTGAATGACATCATTAATATTCAGACAAACTCCTTTAGCTTAAAGAAAGAAAAGAAAGAATTTTCTAATTATATTAATGCTTTGAATATAAGACTTGTAGGAACAGAATAAGAATAAAATAAACTAATGCAAGAACTTTATGCTATTAAAGAAACAGTTAGGAACTTGACCATAGGTGTTGAAAAATTAAAAAAAGTCCTAGACTATGGAAAGCCATATGGAGACAACATAGACTTTTGATGCATAGATGAACACTTAACACCATCGTCGTCCAAGACTAAATTTTTGAAACATGTTGTCCCTCCAATAAGAAAGGTAAAATATACATCTTATTCTTGTTAAAAGAATTTGTTTGTTCCTATATGTTACAATTGTGGTCAAAGAGGATATATTAGACCTAAGTGTAGATTACTCTATTGTTGGGAAAGTATCAATTTCAAAGTAATAACAGAAGCAAAAAATTAAATCTTTTTCACTTGTGTAATTAAAATGGCATAATTAACCAAATATAAGAAATAATAATAAAAGTGATAAAATAAGTGACAATAATTTTTATTATGGTTCATCAATGAGCCTAACCCATAAGACTTCCACTTTCAACTTTCACCATATCAAAAATCGGTACACCAAAATGTTTTTTAGAAAATCTAGAGGAGCACCACAGTATATCAATCTCAAGGAAATAAATTCTTGAAAATACAAATTATCTTCAACAAAAATGATGGAATACAAAGAGAGTTTTAAATCTCACCAAATATGACAAAAACCTTTGGTGGCACAACAAAATGATAGCCTTTTTGATATCTAAGCTAGTAGAAAACTAGAGCTTGAATAGATGAACAAGCCTCTAAAATATAAACTCAGTTAAAATGAAGTTATTGTCGACTATTACCGCTTTTGTACTTTTATTTTTCTCTCTGTTTGTAGCCTCTGCTTTCATGCCAATTTTCTCGACACAATATATATATATATATACATACATATATATTGTAAAAAGCCTTTTTGCTTCTTCCATCACTCAACCAAAAACAATTATATAGCCTAAGTATAGGTAGGCTTTAGCTCTTCTACTACCCAAACATTTGTGTTTCCTTTTTTTTAGCTTTTTTCTTTTCATATTTCTTTAAATATGAAGGATCGAATGAGGAGGATCCAATAAAATCTCCCCATCTGACTCATGTGGAAGGTTTTACTATCCCAGCCTTTCGCTTACATTTCTTAAGCTTCTCTTTTGGTAGTGGCTTTGTCATCATATCAAACCCATTCTCATAGGTGTGATTCTTTTCAACCAATAATTCTTTGGCTACAATCATATCACATACCTAATAGTATCACACATCAATATGCTTGAATCTCGAATGAAACATAAGATTTTTACTAAGATGAATAACACTATGGCTATCACATTAGATCACATACTTCTATTGTTTCGACTTTTACTCTTGTAGGAACTTCTTCATCCACTAGGCTTCTTTGCATCCTTCAGTTAACTCTACTTCTATATAAGAGAAAGCAATACATTTTTGTAATATTAACTACCATGAAATAGCTCCCCTTGCAAAAGTCATCATATAACCCAAAATAGATTTCCTTGAATCAACATCACATGTCATGTCTGAATCTATGGATCCATCCAACACAAGTTTATCATTACCAAAACATAGACATGTCTTAAAAGTACCTCTAAGATAACCGAGAATTCGCTTCATTGCTTCCCTGTGTTCTTTGCTAGGATTGGAGAGAAAACAACTGACCATGCCAACAACATGAGGGATATCTAGTCTTGTACATACCATAACATACATCAAACTACCTACTATTGATGCCTAAGGCACTCTTTCCATTTCAAATTCTTTTTCACACTTTTAGGACTTTACTTGGAACTCAGCTTGAAGTGTCTTGCAAGTGGAGAACAAACCATTTTTGCATTGTTCATGTTAAACCTATGAGGAACTTTCTCAATGTATGCTTCTTAAGATAGTCAAAGTTTTCTATTCTTCCTCTCACAAGTAATCTTCATGCTAAGAATTTGTTTTATTGGTCCAAAATCTTTCATGGTAAAAGAATTGCTAAGTTCTTTTAACTTCTCAATTTTACTTGTATCATAACAAACAATCAGTATGTCATCCACATATAATGACAATGATAAAATCATCATCATAAAATATTTTCACATACACATAATGATAAGATGTAGTTATGTTGTATTCATGACTCATCATGAAAGAGACAAATTTCTTGTATCATTTCCAAGGTACTTTCTTTAATCCATATAAGCTTTTCCTAATCATGTAGACATAACTTTCTTTACCTTTGACTTTGAACCCATTTGGTTGCTCTATGTATATTTTCTCTTCTAGATCACCATGAAGGAAAGCTATCTTTACACCAAGTTGCTCAATCTCTAAATTCAAATAAGCAGCCAAACTAAGAATGAATCTTATTGATGTAACTTCACAAATTGAGACAAAATTTATTCAAAGTTAATGTCTTTCTTTTGACTATACCCTTTCACAACTATTCTTGCCTTGTATCTTAGTTGTGAGTTATTTTCTATCTCCAGTTTGTAAATAAATTTGTTTCTTGAAGACCTCTTGCCTTTAAATAGCTTTACCAAGTCATAAGTGTGATTCTTATGCAATGAATTGATTTCTTCTTACATGGCCTTGTACTATTCTTTGTACTTCTTGTGACTCACAGTTTTTGGTAAGTCTCTGGTTCTCTCCTATCAATTAGTAACCTATATTTATGTGGAGGGTATCTTGTAAAAGGCTTTCTTTCCTTGGTTGACTTTATCAGTACATGCTTTGCTAGAGATGGAGTTTCTTCTTGAACCTATATAGTAGGTTACAAATCATCTATTATAGGGACTTTAGGATGAACAACATCATCATGATTTTCTTATCTAGCTCTCTCATGATCATTATGAGCTAGAGGTTTGGAACTTGACTTCAAACTAAAACAAACTTCAATAAAGGATTTAGGCTTATTAGCTTCATCAACACTTGCTATCTGATATTCAAGAAAGAACACATCGTTACTTTTAATCACTTTTCTGCATATTAGATCCTATAATCTATACCCAAACTCTTCATGTGACTATTCCAAGAAAATACACTCTTTAGCCTTCTCATCCAACTTGGACCTTTCATCTTTAGTAATATAAACGTAGGCTTTACATCCAAACACTCTCAAGTGCTTATAAGAAACATCTTTCCCTTTCCTAACTCTGTTAGGAACAATATCATCCAGAGGAGTTGAAGGAGAAAGGTTGATCAAATCAACTGTAGCCCTCATTGCTTCACCTCAGAATGACTTAGATATTTTGGCGACAGAGAGCATACGCCTGATTCTTTCTTCAATTATTTTGTTTATTCATTCTGCCACACCATTTTGATGGATTATTTGGCAGTCTTCTCAATTATGATACCATAACTTATGCAATAACTTGCAAATGGTTCTTTGTATTCACCACCATTATCTAATCTAATGCATTTTAACATCCTCCCGATTTCTCTTTCCACCATAGCATTAAAATCTTTAAAGACAATTAACACTTGGTCTTTTGTTTTTAACATATGAAAACACTTTTCTACGATGGTCATCAATAAAAGTGACAAAATACTATGCATCTTCAAGTGTTCTATCTTGCATACTACATACATCAATGTGAATCAAATCTAAAACATGTTTTCTTCTAAAAAGGAAATAACTATGAAAAGAAACTTTATGTTTTTTACCAGCTAAGCAATAGACACATGTTTTCAAATGTGTATTTTCAAGCCTAGTAAGTGTTTCTTTCTGGCAAGTGTATGCTGTATTTTTTCATTGATATACTTTAGCCTTTTGTGTTAGAGCTCTATTTCAAAGTCTTTTTCAAATACATTTACTTTTTCTTTACTCAACTTTTCCATGAAAGTAGTAAAGTGTATCTTTCTTCATTCTTCTAGAAATTACTAAGGAACTTTGGGTGAGCTTTTATTTACCTTTCAACAAACTAAATACCATAGTCATCATCATCTAGTCTTCCATTAGAAATCAAGTTGAGGCAGATATCTAGAAAATGTATGACATATTTGAATACTAATTTGTAGCATGTATTTGTCTATATGAAAATATCCTCTATGCTCACAATCTTGAAAAAACCTTAGTTTCCCATCCTAACAAAGTCAAACTTGTCGCTTTTGTAGGATGTAAAGAACTCACCATATGATGTAGCATGGTAAGATGCACCGGAGTCAAAAACCCATGTACTTGGATGACAAGCAGATTAATGGAACCATCATCATAGGCATAACCACATCATGACCTATAGCTGCTCTAGTAGTCTCATATTGTGATGTTTGATTATTACCTCTTTCTTTGGACTACTCACATTTCCAATAAGGGACAATTTTTCTTCATAATCCCTTACTTTTGACAATGATAACACATGATTGGGTTTCTGCATCTAGATCTGGATCTTACTTGCATATATGTAATGATCTCTACCTTGAGTGTGACCTCACTTCTTATTTTTCTCAGTTACAAGTGCTCCATGCTAGAGATTGCCCTGAATCTTTTCTTCTAGCTTCTTCATTAAGTAGTCTACCTTGAACTAGACCAATAATAAATATTTTGTTAGGTGTAGAGTTGCTAATTGACACCACCAATGTCTCTCAACTGTTTGGCATGAACTAAGCAACAACAATGCTTGTAACTCATCATCAAAGGTAATATCCATACACAATAGCTGGTTCACATAACCTTTAAAATCACAGATGTTCTCAATGATGCAATGGCCTTCCTTGTATTTCAAATTCATAAGCTTTTTAATTAATAGTGCTTTGTTTTGAGCACTTTGATTTTTGTATAAAGTCTCTGATTTCTTCCACATCATATCGACTTTGGTTTCTTTGGAAATAGTATAAAACATACTAAGATCAACACATCTTTTAATGCACGCGCACATTTTCTGTGCATTCTGTCTTAATCATAATCATTAGTATTATCACCTCGCTTTGCTTTATCACTTTTTATTGATTCATATAAATCTTTAGAGTATAACAAATCCTCCATCATAGGTTTCCAAATATAATAATTATCTTCTTTCAATTTCATCCGTGAATTATACTCACCCATCATCTTAAATGACAAACAAAATTTTATACAAACCAACCATGGCTTTGATGCCATTTTTGTTAAGAAAGTATCAATTTCAAAGTTACAATGGAAGCAAAAAATTAACTCTTTCTTACTTGTGTGATTAAAATGATACAATTGATCAAACATAGGAAATAATAATAAAAGTGAAAATAAGTGACACAATAATTTTAAATATGATTCATTAATGTGCTTAATCTATATGACCTCTACTTTCAACTTTCACTATATCAAAAAAGAGCATACCAAAATCTTTTCTAAAAAACTAAAAGAACACCACAGTACATCAATCTCAAGAAAATAAAATCTTGAAAATACAAATAATCTTTAACAAAAATGATAGAATATAAGGAGAGTTTTAGATCTCACCAAATATGATAGAACCTTTGGTGGTACAAAAAAATGAGATCCTTTTTTAAAATCTGAGCTAGTAGAAAAATAGAGCTTGAATAGATGAACATGCCTATAAAATCTAAACCCAATTAGATTGAAATTGTCTTCCTTTCTTACCATTCTCACACTTTTATTTTATGTCATTTTTTTCTTGTCTTCCATGTAAATTCTCTTGGCATAATATATATATATATTTTGGCTCCTTCCATCATCCACACAAAAAAAATTATATAACCTAATTAATAGGTAGGATTTGTCTCTTCCACCACCCTAAACATTTTACTTTCTTTTGTCTTTTCATATTTCTTTGAATATGAAGGATCACATCAGGAACATCCAACATTTATAGCTTTGATTTTACCATGTATGTAAATTTCTCTAAGAGATCTCAAAATTTATACAAACATAAATCTTTTACTATAAGAAACAAATCAAAAGAGGCTTCTAAAAAAACCTATAGCACCAACTTCTAAATCATCTCCACCTATGGTTTCTAAAATTAAAAGATGAGGTTTAAGAAGTCATAGTTACACTGTTCTTAAACCTATATAATTTTAAAAGAAAAACCAAATAAATCTTGGTATTTTGACAGTGGCTCTTCTAGATATATGATCAAAAAATGTTTTTTATATAGAACCTTCAAAGATAACAAATTAACATTTACTTTCAATGGTGATAAGAAATCTAGAATTGTTGGAAAATTATCCATCCAAGTAGATGGCATTCCTAAACTTAATGAAGTTTTGTATGTGGAAGGACTTAAAGCTAACTTGATTAGCATATGTCAAATTTGTGGCAGTAAGAATTTTCCAATAATCATTGCTTGATACCGATCAAAATGGAAAATGCATGCTTAAGATAACTGCTATTGCATTAACACATCACCCATCTTGATATGTAACTTAGCTAGTAATGATTCAATTACTCTATGGCATGAAAACTAATTCATATGAATTTTATGGACTTAGTCAAATTGAGTAAACATGAAGTTATTTGCGTCTACCCATTCTCTCCAAAAAGGATAAACCTATTTCTGAACAATATCAATTGGGTAAGCAAATTAACTCGGTCCTCTCATAATAAACTAAATGGTGTCAACACAAGACATGTGCTTGGATTAATACATATTGATCTCATAAGTCCAATGAGGATTTAAAGCATAAGAGGTAAGAAATAAATTGTAGTCTCACCATCTTCAATAATAGGTGACACTAGAGTGATAAACAATGATGAACTCAACGAAGGTGCAAAAAGGAATCAAGAAGCATCAACATTATCTGTGAAGAAACCAACCTATATAGCAAACAATCAACTTTTTGCAAACATTATTAGAGATCCATGTGAAAGCATGGTAACAAGAAGGTGCAAAATAAGTAAGGTAATACATATTTGTTATATTTCTTAATTTGAACCCAAGAATGTGAATGAGGCCTTGAAAGATGAACATTGGAAATGCCATGTAGGATAAGTTAACATAATTTGCTATGAACCATGCATAAGTTTTAGTTCATAAGCCTAAAAGCAAAATTTTTATAAGACTAAATGGATGCTCAAAAATAAATTTGATGAGCATGACATTGTTGTTAGGAATAAGACTAGGTTGCTAGCTCAAGTCTATATGTAGATAGAAGGAGTTGACTTTAATGAAACATTCACACATGTAGCTAGATTAGAGTCAATTACGATGTTACTTGTTCCATGAAATTCAAGCTATATCAAATGGAAGTTAAGTTTGCATTTTTAAATGGATTTCTAAATGAAGTATATGTAGAGAAACCAAATGCTTTGTTGATACCAAATTTTCAAATCATGTTTCTAAACTCAAAAAAGCTCTTCATGGTTTGAAATAAGCACTAAGAGTTTGGTATGATAGACTTACTATTTCTTGAACAAGGAATTTTTTAGAGAGAGAGTTGGTAAGACTATTTATAAAGAGAAGTGATGATGATATTTTTATTGCTCAAACATAAATGGATGATATTGTTTTGATCTATATCTAGTGCCCTAGTGGATGATTTTTTCATGCTATTTCTAATGAATTTAAAATATCCACGGTACGTGAATTAACTTTCTTTCTTGTTTTGCAACTTAAACAATTACATGTTGGTATATTTATTTTTCAAACCAAGATGCTTGCAATCTTGTTAAAAGGTTAATCCTTAAACCTAATAAGTCATTAAGGAGTCTTTTAAGTACCAACATCAAAATCATGAAGGAACTCAAGGTATGAGTGTTGATCAAACACTATATATGAGTATGATAGAAAGTTTGTTGTACCTCACTACAAATAAGCTTGATATATACTTTAGTATTGGTATCTATACACACTTCCAAGTTAACCCCAAGGAATCACATATTGAACATGTGAAAATAATCATTAGGTATATTTCAAGCATAAATAAATATGGTATAAGTTTTACTATTGACATTACTTGTGAGATTTGTGGTTATATAGATGCAAATTGGGCCAATAACCAAGATGATAGGAAAAGCATATTAAGTGGCTGCTTCTACATTGGAGGGTATGGCATGACAAAAAATAGAACTCCATTTCTCTCTACAGTCTACAACTAAAGCAAAATATATTATTGTAGAAAGCTTATGCATAAAAATCTTTTGGATGAAAAATATGCTCAAGGACTACGATCAACCACAATATACAATGTCTATATATTGTGACAACTCTAGTGCTATATATATATATATATTTAAGAATCCCGTTTAACATTTTAAAACAAAGCATGTAGACATTAGCATCACTTTATTATAAACTTAGTTGAAGAAAAGATAGTGACACTTGAGTTTGTATCTGTAGAGACACAATTGGTTGATTTGTTTATTAAGGCTATGAATACCTAAAGATTCAAATCACTTAGAAGTGCCTCATAAGTCTTTCCCATAGAGTGAATCGTTCTTCCTTTCACCTCCATTTTTTACTTTTACCTTTAGTAATTCTCTTAGTTTTTTTTTACATTTCACTTTTAAAAAAGGGAAAAATTAATAGGTTGTTACTTATTTTAGAACATATTATATTGTATTATGTTGACTTGATTTCGCATAATCAGTATATCTCATTCTTTGCGTAAACTTGTTTGATTGTTATTAAGATTACTTTTGCATATATTATTGTTATTAACTAATCATTAATATATTATCTTTAAATGTTAAACAATGATCTTAATATTTAAAATTAATGTCTACTATTAACTATCAAGATACATGTATTACAAACATGGGATTAAGTTATGGAAATATGCTAAGTTATCATACATGAAACATTTAACATGCATTTCTTGTTTTATCTTTTCATATAATATTTATGACTTTCTTCAGCTTATAATAAAATAGGTCGTTTACTAAACCACTGGCAGATACAAAGAATTATTGCATTTTAAATGCCAACACATGGCTAACAACGGGACTTACAACCCTTCGTCCGGATCGAATGCATAAATGTAGCAACCTTACTTATTATCATACAAGAAAATCACAAAGTCATATATATTACTATCCAAGTTTCAAACAATACTTAAGAATGTTAACTAAAACATGTATTAAAACAACTTAGAACACCCCATTGGCTCTGATACCATAAGTGCACGAAGGATTTGGGGAGTTAATAGAAAAGGTAATATTAAACAATAATATCACATATTTAACATAGAAACATATTATATCGATAGATTAGGCAGCTTAGTCGACCATATTAATTTACAAACAAAATATAAATGATTAAATTAAAACATAAAATAAACAAACTAAAAAAAACTTAAACTTAAACTTAATTATAAAACAAGGTTAAAAAGGTAAAAAAATTAAAACTATTATCAGAGAGGATGTAGGTATGAGAGAGTATAAGTGATTATGGGGTATGTAAGCGATCCTTCTTTTTGAAAATGAACTTCTCTTTTATAACCAAGTGATGTACTTTGTAGATGTTGTTACTATTCAATGAATAGTTCTTTCTTTGCCACTTGATACTATTGGGGAACAGTAGGCCCAAAATTTAAAGAAAATAGGCTCGTAGGCACATAATAATAATAAATGGACATGTAGGCCTAAAGAAAAAATTGACACATAGCCCAATAATAATATTGGACCAAAAGACCCAGTTTAAGGATGGGCTTTGCCAGCCTAAAATAGAATGTCTTCACTAGCTGTTTCTAAATTTATTAGATCAACTGATGAAGCTTTGGATGAAGGTGAGATTGTTTCATTAGCTGATTGAGTCTCATCTGAATCTTCTTCTTCTTTCTTAACTCCAGAAGTTTGGCTAAAAGATCCTTGTGATAATTTATAAATAATTTCCATAAGTTCCTCTTGGGTTTTTGCTTGAGATATTAAGGCATTTGTATATGCCTTTTATGCTAATAGAAGTGAAGATACTTATAGTTCCTTCACCTGGGGCTCTCAATGACCCTTTTGTAGAAGCCAAAGCCAGTTTTCAACAGCTGGTTGTAATAGAGTTTTGGGGATCGTAAATGAAGACCAATATTTAACATTAAATAGGCGGGTAATAGTGATTATATCATATGTAACAGGTTTTAAGACCCATTGACAGACCCAAAGAAGATATAATTTTGAATAAAAAATACACAAATGAGGGAATCTAGCTTCCTCTGATGTAGGTTTGTAATGTTTTTGAAAAGATTCATAACTTTCTTTCACAGGAGAAATGATAATAGAGGAAATGTTTCCAAATAATTTCCACCAATCATAAAACCAAGAAGGAAATCAAGATGGATTGATAGATTTGTTAACAAAGAAAAATAACCAAGAATGTTGGTTATCTTTGTTTTGGATAAGGAATGCATTGAACTATGCCTGGTAATAATCCCAGTAATTGTATGTTGTACAATGTGGGAGGGAAGATGTAAGACTAACTAGAAAAGACAGTGGTTTGGAAAGATCACTTACCCAGCCTGTTGAAGATATGATTTTATGAAGTTTAGTAGTTAAAAATTGCACATTTGATGATTTTGGATAAAGGAAGTGTTTAAATTCAACACTACTAGTAATTTCTAGAACGCTTTGATAGTATCGTGGAGTTTTTGAATTGGAAAAAGGCCGATAAAAGAAACCCTTTCCAAATAAATTTTGAGTTGCTAAATAAGGATTCTAATCATAAAATCCTTTTTCATCAATTGTAACTATTTGAGTTTATTGTTTTTGAAAATACTCAGAAGTTGGTTTTGAAATAGATTTGGGAATAACTTACCTTGTTCCCTTTTGGGGAAAGTAAGTAGAGGTTATTACCCTCCTTTATGGAATAGAAATTGTTCTAGTTAATTGTTTTGAAATTATTTTTAATTTGGAAGGCGTTGCTTCCTTTGATACCTTTTCTTTACCTTTGGAAGTTGGATCCTCTATTTCGGAAAGTAATAACGGTGCACCTAATCCTGAAATGCTGTCATAGGTTGCTTGTAATGTTTTTGAGTCATTGACATTTAGTATCCATTCTTGGACTCATTGATACAGAACTTCGTCTGTTGGGGATAATTTTGGTGACAATTATTCCAAGGATTACTAGGAGGATGGTTTTGCTTCTACAGCTTTGGTTTGGGCCACTTAGGACCAGGTGATAATTGGTTTTGCTGATGAGATGTTGGTAATAAAAGGGTTTGGAGGAGGTTCCTTTTTCTCCTTTTCTTTTTTCCTTTTACTCATCAGCAAGTCTGGTAATAAATTACTAGAAACTCTAGTAATAAATTGCTCTCCTATGATAAACTCAATATCAAAATCAAGAACACTTAATAATGCTTGCCATCTGGCAAAAAATTGTTTTGACGCAATATTTTTAACAACTTTTAATAATTTTTTTGTAGATTTACAATCAATTCTTAGTAAAAATCATTGATTTAATAAATCCGATTGAAATTTTGAAATATAAAGTACTATTGCTAGTACTTCTTTTTTGACAGTGGAATAATTCTTTTGACAGTCATTCCAATAGCCAGAGACAAATTGAACTATCAGTTCTTTATTATCTTAGACTTGTTTTAATATCCCACCATAGCTGAGTTCATTGACATTGGTTTCTACTATCTTACACAATGTTGGATCCACAAGATGTAAATAGGGAATGTTTTGAACTTGTGCTTTTTATTTTCTAAACAATTTTGGTATTTTATTTTGTCCACGACTCAAGAGTTTTCTTGAGCCTATTATGTAATGGCTTTACCAATCTATTGATATTGGGACAAAAACTTAGAACATAATTCAAGCTACCAAGAAATCTTTGTAGCTGAGTTCTATTGATGATCTTATCAGAAAACTTTGTAATAAATTGAAGAGATCTTTCGATTGGAATAATGGTTCCATTAGACACATTATGTCCAAGAAACCTGATATTAGTTTTGAAGAGAGTCATATTTTTGGCTAATAAGGATAGACCACCCTTTTTGATGATATGGAAGAAGGTTTTGAGATACCTGATATGTTTTCTGACATCTTTAGAAAATATAAGTACATCATTGATGTACACAACACATAATTCTGAATAAGGATTGAATATATCATTCATAATCCTTTGAAATTTAGAAGGCACATTTTTGAACCCAAATAGCATAACATTCAATTATACTATCTGAATAGAACATTAAATGCCATTTATATATGTGGTTTGGTTCAATTTGAATTTGCCAAAAACCTGACTTCATATCAAATTTTGAGAATATTGATGAAGAATAAAGTGTTTGAAGAATGTCCTTTTTATTAGGAATAGGGTACCTAATCCATTTTAAGGCCTTACTAAGAGGTTTGTAGTTGATGACTAATTGAGGTGTTCCTTGTTCAATCTCTGCTGATTTGTTGACATAGAAAGTCGTACAACTCCATGGTGATATGGATTTTGATATTAATTTTTTGGATAAGAGATCCTCAATCTCTTTTCTGTAGAATTGTTCAAGGTCAATATTCATTTGAATTGGCCTTGCTTTTCTTGGAATATATTTCTCATTGAAAGATGATTCATATGGTAAGTCTATCATATGTTCCTTTCTACTCCAGGTAGTTCTAAACAAACTTCTTTTTTAAAAGATTTTTGGAGTTTAGATATTTTTTCTTCAATCTTTGGAATTTGAAGTTCTTTCTCAACTATATAAGATTGAACTCTAGATTTGAGATAGAGAAGGTCCTTTTCTCTATGGTTAATAAGAAAAGAAATCTCATTTTGATGGATGGATTAGATTTAATAAGGTTGAGATTTTTGGTTTTTGGTTCTTCGATGAAGTGAAAACTAAAGGTCTTCTCTTCGATTTTGAAAGAAATCTTATCACTTTTGACAAGATATGGGGTAATAATATTCATGAACGGTGTTTCTAATAGGACTAGATAGCATATGTCAGATACGATCACAAATGGAGTTTTGATAAAAAATGATTCATTAAGGATTGCAACTTCCATTTTAACAATGATATTCATTTTTGATTTATTGGTTGAGGTAAGTTGTTCATCCGTTGGTTGATAAAATCGCCTGGGAATGATTGATGGTTTTATGCAATTAAGATTAACGCTTGTATCAAATAAGGCTATTGTCTCAAGTTTTGATTGGTTAGGGAATATTAGGGTAATGGATATTTTGTATTTCCTAGTGGTGATTTCCCTAAGAATTTGAAGAACATTTTCAGGAATTCTTTCAATGTTTTTAAGTTCTTGGGTATTTGGTTCAAGTTCATCGTTTGACTCACTCATAATATTTGGGGTTTTAACTCCATTTTTATCAAGTAATTTAAACTTAAGGTCATACTCTTTATGTTTTTCTTTAAGTTGGTGGAGTTCTAGCTTAATAGTTTTGATTTCAGTTTTTAAGTCTTGAATTGACTTTATGGTTTTAGTATCTTGTTCTTTCGTTCCAAAATAGTAGTGAGGTTGTAATAGCTTGTGATGGTAATTAGAAGTTCAAAGTGTTTTGGTAATGGTTGGGTTTTGGCCAAATTATGGGTGAAGTGGTCCATATATAACTTTGTAATACTAAGGTCCTTTAACTCAAGGATTTTTAATTGAAATTGTTTATCTTCTTCCTTAGTTAATACATTAATATTTTTATTGGAAGTTTCAGAGTCAATTGATACTAACTCGTCTTCTTGGGGATCTAATTCTTCTGAGTCATCTAACCAAGTTTTAGACCCAAATGATGATGATTCATATACCATTAAGGCATAGATTTTGTTTAAGGTGTCTTCATGAAGTTTTTTCGGCAACTTGCAATAATTACCAGCGTGGTCTTTTTTACCACATTTATAACATTTAAACTCTTTAAATTTTTAAAGAGTTTATTATGAGGTTTTGATTCCTTATTAAAATTTCTTTTATAAGTTTTTTTTATAAAAATTCATCCTTCTTTCAAAGAATGGTTTTTTAGATTTTGAAAATTCCTTATAAGTTTTATGAGATTTTTTACAAGGTTTGGTAATATTTTTACTGTAGTTTCCACCATAGGTTTGGTTAATAGAGAAGTTGCTATCAAACTATTTACAGAATGATCCAATTTCTCTTTTGGAGATTTTCAATTCCTATTTCATTTTTTTTGGATTTTCAAATCTTAACATATTTGAAGACCCTGGTTTTGAGCAAAGTTGATCAATTCACCATAGGTTAATTGATTATAAGGAATAATGTGATTCCCAAATACTTCATGAATTTTTTCTGGTTTTCTCACCTAAAAATGGAGGATGTCCTACCAAGAACTTCTCTTTCCAGAAAGGCCGTGTAGAATCATATCTTAACATAACTCTGCTATGAAATAAAGTTTTATAATTTTGAAAATCACCCATCTTCTTACATCTTATGTTTGAAAGAAGATCATCATTTTTATCTTTAAAATGGGATGAATCTCCCATAAAATGGTGTGATATAGTAAAGAGTAATGTAGGGACTGCATCCTGAATAGAAGCTCTATGTTGATCAAGTATAGGTTCACCACACTCTCCAGTCAATATCGCATTGAAGATATCTAACTACTGTTGTTTTGAAAGATGATGATCCCACCATTTTTTAGTTGGCCTGAGAAGCCATTTATTAATAATTCGACAACTGTTTTATTAGTTGTACCATTTTGGGTCTTATATGCATTTGATGCCATCATCATTTGTTGTAAGATGTTTAATATCTCTTATTTTTTCATTCCATCTATATTCCAAACATAGATAGAACACGCGTTATACTTAAGTTGGGTACCTATGGTGTGTAGGTACCTAACTGTACTAAGTGCTTGCCAAGCTAATTTTTGAATTTGAGGAGTTGGTTCATAAAGGGTACCTTGGGAACTATCCTCATCAAAAGTAATAGGTTCTAAGTTACTAAGAACATTAAGACTCTATGTTGAGTTGTGATGAGTGCTCAAAAAGCACTAAAATAACCATGATTTTATGCACATTAATTGATTAAAAATATATATATTTATATGTTTTATCATATATTTATATAAATTTGTCTTTTTCGGAATCACGGGTATTTTTATTATTTTTCAGGAATTTTGGCCTAAAAACGCAATGTAAAGACTCAAAGAAGAATACTTGAAGCAATACATCACAAATAAATTAATAAATAAGTGGAAAAAGGTCAACAAACATGGAAAAATTGGACAAAATGGGTCGAAAAGGTCAAAAATGTCAAAAAACGGAAAATCGCCACAATAATTGGCCCTTGACCAGGCTCAAGGCTTGTATCCACAGCGCGCGCCTTGGCCTTGACCACAGCGCCCTAACGTTTTTGACCCATTTTTCACGTGTAGCGCCATGGCGTCATGCGACGTCATTGATGACCTCAGCATGTCCACTACACGTTTTTATTTTTTATATTTTTTTAACATTTTTTTACTCATTTTTTCTCTCCATCCTCAACTAAAAATACCACTCTTCCATTCACTTCAAAACACACCTCAAAACCACACTTCTCTCTTCTTTCTTTCTCTCATTTCTTAGTTTTTGAGTTTTTCTTAGTTTCTTTCTTAGTTTCTAAGCTTTTCTTAGTTTTTTCTCTTAGTTTTTAGTTCAATTCTCTTAGGTTTAGAGTTCTTCTCTTTTTGAGAGGAACTTGTAATGTTTTGTAATAATTTAGATTTTTGATTCAATAAATGGAAGTGCAAATTCCGCTTGGAGGTTTTCTAAACGGGAATAGCGTCGAAGTTACGTAAGGATTTTATTTTCTTTACGCTTATTTTTATGCTTTATTCTTACATGTTATATTTAATTTGTCTGTGATTAAATTTAACTGTGCTAGCTGTTTATAATCATGATATAATAATAACGTTGTTATGCTTGCGAAATATTAAATAGGTGAAAATTTCTAAAATGAATTGATTTTATTTTTATTCAAGATTTTATATTAAGGATGTTACAGAGAAATATATTATTTTTCATTACAAACTTAAATCTGAAGATTAGACTTTAAGGTTTAGTTATCCGCTCTAATTTAGAGTAGTGCTCTTTTATTTGTTGGTACAATCGCCCGGTAGTTAGAGTGAAGCTCTATTTCAAAAGTTTTTATAAGAATTATTATGTGAAAATGTATTGACAACATGTTTTCAGTAGTGGTTTTAAAACTTGAAAGTTAGTACTCGGATAACTAAATTCTTGGGTTTAATTTGGACACCTTGAATAAAGTTTAAACTGTCTAACCCCACCAAAGGTGGCATTTAAATGGTTCATTTTCAATCTCTTAGAAAAAGAAATTAATTTAATTAACCAAATTAGTTATCAACCCCACCCATAGGTGTTAATTGATTTGTTTAGTTAACAAAGAATATCTAACCCCACCAAAGGTGGTATTCATACAAAAAAGAGAGAATCAATAAAATATCAATTTATTCCTTTAATAACCTAGATAATATGAGCAAGCATAATTAATTTAGTTATTATATCCATAAATACTCCACTAATATAAATGATAAAATTTGCATGAATATTTATTGAATCTGTATTTATATTTATTTATTGAATTTGTATCTATGTTTATTTTTTTTATTATATTTAATTAATCTGTATATATGTTTATTTTATGTTGTTAGATTAGGAACACAAAAACCAAACTATCGTGACAGGATGTTTAGGATTTAATTTCGTTTTTAAAAGTTTGAATAATAAATTAAGAACTACATACATTCCTTCCTTAGATCGACCTTGGGAGTATACTTATCATTTTCTACGAAATGATTCGTGCACTTGCGAGAGTTTTACAAATATTAAAACCAAAGTATTTGCGAGAATCAGCGATGCCGGTTTTCGCTCATCAAGTTGTTGGTTGGATTTGAGGTTTGTGGAGACTCATGTACAATTAAACCTGGTTTTGTGTTTGAAGCTTGGTCTTCTAATTGGAGTTTAAGGATATTGCTCTATTTTTTAACTTTCTCAAACTTAGATGATATTTTTTCTTGGGTTGGTTTGGAGACCTGGAAAGGTTTGAATATATGGTTTTGAACTTTACTATCTATGTCTTGGTAGGAAGTCGAGGAAAGATCGGTTCTTTTGATTCTTTTCTATCCTAGTGAGCTGTTTACTTAAAGTGTTTAGGCTGATATTAGTAAAGTTGTTTTGGATGACTATGTTTTTGAGGTTAGCTACCTTGTTCTCTTGAGGGTTCTTAAGAGGGTAGGCTTCTATCTTACTATCCGCATATGGAAAGGTAATAGGTATCAATGGAGGATGTTCAGCCTCTATTGATCCATATGGGGTTTCCCAAATGGGTTTTTTTCTTTTTAGTGGTTACCATGTTAATTGAATTGACTAGTTCAACTAGTTTTAAATTCCTATATTCATCATCTAATAACCTATCGATATCTTCTGTTGTGATTTTTGGGGTATTGATCTCTGAAAAAGGAGTGGTTTTGGTTTTTTGAACTATGGCTATAGTGATGAATGATTGTTCTACCAAGCTAATTGGTTAAAGGTTAACTATAGTATCTAATGATGTTTCTATGAGTATAGAAGTAATATCAGATATAATTTTGAATGGGAAAGTTTGTCCTTTGTTTTCCCAATAGATTTTTAACCATTCAAAAAATAATATGTTTTGTTGGTGTTCCTTAACATACCTAGCATGTTTTCTAAAGCTATTGGCTCTAGCACTCTTTGTGCATGTTTTGAGAAACCATTTTTTTTTATCTTTTTTTTACAGGGAGCATCTATATCTAGACATAGTGTTTCTATGTCTAAATTTTTTTGCTCTACTATTAATACATTTAATTCATTAGTCCTAGCCGGTATAGATGGAGCTTAGAACATAGTTGGTGATGAAGGAGAAGATAACTGAGGTGAATCACTCATATCAGAAGTTTTGTTAGCAGTGTAGACTTGTCTTGGTACTATTGTACTAAAGTCTATTTTCCCATATGTTTTCTTAGATTGTAATAAAGTGATAGGTTAGTAAAGCACTAATAATGAAATATGTGTCATGTATTATTGTTTGAAAAATGTAGTGACTTTTTATCTTTGTTGAATATGTGGCCATATAAACATATACATTATAAGTTTATTTGATCATAATTGAATTGTGCGAAAAGTATTGATGTAGATTACTGATTATGTGAAAATCTTTAAATCTAGTGGATTTTTTGCTAAAATAATTACATTCATAATTTTTTTGGGATTGATGTTAGGGTTTTATTTTTCAAAAAGTACAACAACGGTACCAAAATTACTATTTCAAAAAAAATTGGATCTTTGGATCAATCGACCAAGAAATCAAGCAATCAATATTTAAATGCATGCTACTCAAAGTCTCCCAGTTAGGGTGGGACAATACCTCAAGTAACCTTCCAAATTGATCAAAACCAAACCAATCGAGTTGTGTTGGATTGGGTTTTATTAGTTTACGGGTTAGTTTTGCCTAACCCGATAACTAAAAATCCATTTGGTCAAAGCTTCGTGTATGGAGTTGGAAACCTGATGAGCCCAACCAGATCATGTTTATTATGTAATTAAAAAATATATTTTTTATACCTAAAATGTTATTCTTATTAATAAATTTATTTGATATATTTTTAAATATTACTATCATTCTTATTGTTTATATCATAGTCTGTTCTTTAAATTAAAAAGGATTGTTTTAATAAATGATAAAACAATATTGAAAATATAAATTTACATTTTTATATGCATAATTGATATAAACAATTTTTTCAATACAAGTCGATAGAACCAACCCAACTTGGCCAATGTATAATAGGTTGTGATGGATTGGGTTAAAATAGGTAATCATCGATTTTGACATAAAACATTATCAACCTAATTATTACGGGCTAGGTTGGAATATATATGGAACCTAATGTCCACCCTTACCCCCTCAGGCCACATAAAAAATTGTTGCTTTAGGTTTCTTACCCTTTCTGTATGTTGATCGCCACACACGAAATGTGTGTAATGAATACGCAAGTATACTTATCGCAACAACTAATATAATGATCGTTTCCATGAAGATTGTTTATTAGAGACTAATTTTTAAAACTATAACAAAAAAAATCAATTTTTTTTATGTATTTTTATATTTTAAGCAAGAAAAATTAAAATAACTAAAAATAAATATAAACAATTAATTAAATCAAATTTGGTAAGTAAAAAGATATATGAGAAAATATCTAGGAATACTTAATACTCAAATTTTCTAAACATACGAATCGTTAAAATCACCTAATATAATTATCAATTAATTACATGATCAATTGAATCTAACCTAGTATGTATTCCTCTCTAAGTAAACTACACACCATATAGTAATTAATTTAATCAAACTCTCATGCCAATTAAATTGCATACTAATTTTTAAAAGTAAAAAAATAAAAATCAAATTTTTTATGTTTTTTTTATTTTGAGGAAGCAAAATTAAAATAACTAAAAGTAAATAGCAATAATTAATTAAATTAGATTTGTTAACTAAAAAGATATATGAGAAAATACCTAGGAATACTTAATCCTCTAATTTTCTAAACATACGAATCGCTAAAATTCCTACAATATAATTATCAATTAATTACATGATCAATATAATATAACCTAACATGTATTTCTCTCTCAAGTAAACTACACACCATGTAGTAATTAATTTAATCACACTCCTATGCCAATTAAATTGCATAATACTCATTAAGTTCATCAATTATGAATCACATACATAAGAATTGTACATCTCTGCCTAAAAACTATGCATGTTATTTAATCAAGACAAACAATTAAATAATTCTCTCAAATCTATTTAATTGTCTCTATAGATAAATTGTTGGCCAAACAATTAATAGCATAAAATCCAAATATAAATAATATAATTAAATTAAAATTATAAATGGGGAAAAATATTAGATCATCATATGGTAAAAATTGGGTTTATGAGATCCCTAGATTAATGAATTAACTACACATAATTGTATTCATGAAGCTCATATTTTTCATAAAGGAAGACCTAAAAATTAATAAAGAAAAGAGTACAAGAAGCAATACAATTAATCTCTTGAATTGTAATATTAATCTCCTATTGAATCTCCACCAAAATTGTGTCATCTCTTGATTTTTTTTACTTTTTCTCTCTTTTTAGCTCCAAAAATTGACCAAAATTATTTTAATGGAGGTTACTTAGAGTTTATTGAGTGATTAGCGGCTTAAATATTCCTAAGGTGTGATCTAGACCTTCATATCAACTTCAGATCAAAGGCTACGATCAAAACAAGCAAAACTGGTACCTTCAACCAATCATAGAGCGACACATGGCAAAGGAAATTCACTGGTCAAATCAGAGAGTGACACATGGAAGGGGGATCGGTCAGAGTCAACGCTTGCTAAGTCAGTGCCACGCGAAGTGATGTGATTCGTAGAAACGGATGGCGTGGCACACGGGTGAAAGTGACGAGCAATCGGGTGTGACACGTGGTAGAAAAGTTTGACCCACTCCAAACTCGGATTGAACACCGTGCTAACATGTGGAATGCATTTCGTCCTCCTCACAAGCGACGTTGCGTGATTCGTTCTCCATGCTTACGTGGTGTCCGCGTGGCTAGCCTAGTCAGCTCTCATGCTTGTGTGGCATGCCACATGATAGCTCCTAATTGGTTCTTGTTAAAAATCCATTGAAATTCCAAAAAAAATTTAAAAATTATATTTTTACCCCTTTTCACTAAAAATTATATATTTTAATATTTTTAGCCTCAAAAATAATATTTATTAAATAAAACAAGTAAATATTAAGTAAAAAAGTGCACTAATGACTATACTTTCATATAGTCATCACACCCTCAAACTTAACTTTTTGCTTGTCCTAAAGTAAAGCCAAGTATAACTAAATAAAATAACTTGGGTAGTATATTCATAAATATACTTCTTTTAGTACATGCATATTGTACGAAAATTATCCCTATCAAAAGTCATACAATCTTATGATAAAGAGGTTCACATATTCATCAATCAACGTTCCATCAATATAAGGATATGTAAGGTTTTTGAAAAATTGATTTGTGTGTGTATATTGTGCATGATATCATCCAATGCACTTATTAAATCAACCTATATGAGCATGCTAATCAATTCAATCTTAGAACAAGTCTCATAAGTCTATTTTTCACATCTTTTTCCACTAATATAAATATATACTTAGCTCAAGATCAATAAGAACTTTACATGATTATATTGTAAGGCTTAGGTGTGAGTCAATAAATGAAGACATTTTAGGCTCTTTCCACACCATAGCTTTTTTTTAATCATGTACTTTTTAACTTTACTTGATATTTCAGTGCACCCTCTTTTGACATTCTTTTTACATTTTTTCACATTTTTTTTGTAACTTCACAACACCCCCAAACTTATTTTCAATTCTATTTTCTTTTTCTTTAAAGGGATAATTGTGTTGTGAATTTTTCTTCTTCTTTAATAAGGTGTATTACATTTCACCTTACTTTAGAGCATAACACATGATTGCCTTTTTTTCTTTTCATACAAGCTAAAGGTGCAAGGATAAAGGTAATGCTTATTGGTTAGACATAAAATGTGGCTTATAGATATGAAAGGTTTTAGACTCAAATGGGTGACTAAAGATATTAACAATGGTTAGCTTGAAAGGCTCAATCGATCCAAATAAGGCCTAAATGATTTCTTTTGCTAAATACTATTTAGGATTTTGCCTCAAAGGATGATCAAATAAATTCTAAAACTTGGTAGATCTCATTGACTCGTATAACTCACTACAAATTTTCTCTTAATAAGCACACCAAAATCAATCATGAATATGTGCATAAGAATTTAAATCAATCCAATCGAAACTAGCAAGCATATCACATGATTAATGTAAATATCTTAACAAATATGTTACATTCCTTATCTTAGTCATGACAACCAATTTTTATCATTGAGTTCATATGTTTCATACCAAGCATGCATGTATTTAGTTTCCATATACTTATCAATTCCTACCCAAATCATGATTAAAAATATCCTAAAAATAAAAAAAAATTCCCTAAAAATTTAAAATGCATACTAAATACTAATGTAGAGACAGAAATTCCCTCCCCCAAACTTAAATTACACATTGTCCCTAATGTGTACAAATAAATATGAAAAGGTAAAAGAAAAGAAAACTCCCTTAATCATGGCACACCACATCTGTTAATGAAATGCTCATTCTTGTTGCGTCATTGCTCTCCACATTTATTCACCTACAAAACAAAAACAATGAAAATATAAGTAATATAACATTGGGTTGCCTCCCAACCAGTGTCACGTTTAATGTCTTTGACTAGATGGGCATATCAAGTCCTAAGGCACATCCTTTTGTATCCATTTACTTTTGAGTTTGCCTAGAAACAGTTTGAATCTTGATTTGTTCAATAATATCTTATGTTCTGGCTTGCAAACATATTGTTCCATTCTCTTCTGATGCCATATTTTTTTTTCTTTTTGACCTTTTTGGTATTCTTATAAATACTCCACTGTAACTCATCTAATTTATGTATTTCTAATAGCTTTTTCACCTCTCCATTGGACTCTTTCACTTTCATACTTGACTAGGGATGAAAGGGTAAAATTGTAGTGTCTAAACTTGGTGGCTATTTAATTGATGGTTTGATCTTAGATCCTATCTCAAATTTTTGAAAATCTCCTTTGATACACACATGAGAGGCATATCCTCCAAAAAGTTCACACTGTCCTCAATATCAACCTTCGATGCCATACTTTCAAAGTTAAAATAGGTTTAGTTGGTTTCTTGTGAGTTTATGTCATTGTTCGTAACATTATGTGTAATAGTCTTAAGTGTGGGTGACTCAACAAATTATTTTAAGCTATTCTCACAATCAGTAAAATTTATCCTTAAACATTCATTAGCATTATCCTTAAACATTCATTAGCATTCTCATTGTAAGTTCACATTTTTGTACATCAATGAGTGCTCTTCCAATTGCTAAGAATGGAATGACAAGTATGATAGGAATGTGACGATCCTCCTCCATGTCTAACACAATAAAGTTTGCCAAAAAGATGAATTTTTCTACTTTTACTAGCATATCTCTTACCACACCCCAAGGTCTTATAATTGATATATCTGCTATTTGTAATATTATTAAAGTGGGTTTGGTTTTATCAACCCCCAATTTCTTAAAGATTGATAATGACATAAGGTTAATGCTAGAACCCAAGTCACATAATGCTTTCTCAAAGTAGATGTTCCCAATTGTACAAGGAATGTCAAAACTATATGAATCTTTCAATTTTTGGGGTAGTTTTCTACCAAGGATGGCACTACAACCTTCAATTAAGGTTATTATTTCATTCTCTCCAAACCTCCTTTTCTTAGACAAGATGTCCTTCAAACATTTGGCATAAGAAGACATATGTTCAAGTGCATCTGCAAATGATTGGATGTTTATCTACTTTCAAAAATTTTGAAAATTGTGTATCTAACTTTTGCTTTTGTAGTCTTTGAGGGAAAGGAATAGTAGGTTTGTAGAGGTCACTCTTTTGTAGCTGAATTATTTCTTTTTTAGTGCTCTTTTTATCCATTAGTTCCTCTTCATCCTTGATAATTTCATGTTTCTCCTCATCCTTTTCTATCTTATGTTCCTGTTCTAAAGTTTTACCACTCCTCAAGGATATGGCATTGCACTAGTCCTTACCTTCTCTTCATGGGTTTACAATTGTGTTACTTGGAAGGTTACCTTGAGGTCTTTGACTTATAGCTTGAGCAAGTTTCCCCATTTGGTTCTCCAAATTTTGAATTGAAGCCTCTTAAGTTGACACTTTTGCATTAAATGATTGGATGAAGTATTTCATCATCCCCATTAAAGCATTTGTATTGTCCTCAGTAGGTGGATTCTTCTCTTGGGCTTGGGATTGCTGTGGTTGTTGAAAACTAGGTAGTGGAAATGATTGATGGTTGAATTGATTACCACATTGACTATTGTTATTACTCTAAGAGAAATTTGGTTATTGTCTCCATCCTAGGTTAAATGTGTTCGAGTATATATTATTGTTTCGGTTTACACTATTCACATAACATACGGATTTAGGATTATTTGGACAATTATCAAACAAATGAGATCCTCCACAAAACACACACGATACTCGCTGACGAGTTTTAAGCCTTCAAAAGATTAAAATAGAGATGAAACTTGAGCTATAAATGTTGTGATATCATTTACCTTATGCACTCCTGTTACTTTTCTTATGGCTATCATTCTGTCCATTGGCCATTGATAATTATTACTAGCTATTTTCTCAAGTAAATCATAAGCTTGATTGTAAGATTTGGCTAGCAAAGCTCCATTGGCAGATGCATCAACAATAGTTCTTGTTTGAGCATTGAGACCATTGTAAAAAGTCTCCATTTGAATCCAAGAAGGAATACCATGATGAGGACACTTCCTTAGTAATTCCTTGAATCTTTCCCATGCTTCATATAAAGATTCTCCTTCATATTGTTGGTAGGAAGTAATGTCATTCCTAAGCTTGACATTCTTTGTTGGTGGGAAGTATTTCATCAAGAATTTCTCTGCCAAACCATTCCAAGTTGTAATGGAATCAGGTTGTAAAGATTTTAGCCAAGCTCGAGCACAGTCTTGTAAAGAGTAAGGAAACAATCTAAGCCTAAATTCCTCCTCGGTCACACCATTGAACTTAATGAATCTACAACTTCAATAAACAATTTAAGATGAAGATGAGGATAATCTATTGGTAATCCACTGAATTGTCCAATTGTTTGTAACATTTGAAACATCACTGGCTTTAACTCAAACTGATTAGCTTGAATGTTTGGCCTTGTAATACTTGGGTTCATCCCTTCCAACGTAGGTATTGCATATTCATTCATAGCTCTATCTCTATCATCCATCAAAAGCATTTGATTGTTCAAGTTTAGCTCATTATTGTTTATGTTTAATGGATTAGCCATTTTTTTATCTTGGGTGACAACTTGTTTCGTAATTGATCTCAAAATACGCTCAATTTCAAGATCTAAAGGTAAGATTTCTCCCTCGCAAACTCTGCTTATGCAATAGACTCGACTAAGCTTCTACAATACTAAAGAAGATGTCTAAATAAAAATTAAATAAATAAATAAACAACTAAATAAATAAATTAAAGTAAAAAAATAAATAAATAAGTAAAGAAAATAAAAAAAAAATAAATCACTAAAAGAAAATAAGTAAATTAAAATAAAGAAAAATAATCAAGCATATACAAAAATATGGCATGAGAAGAGAATGGAGCATCGTGTTTGTAAGCCAGAACATAAGGTATTATTGAACAAATCAAGACTCAAATTGTTTCCAAGCAAACTCAAAAGTAAATGGATACAAAAGGATGTGCCTTAGGACTTGGTATGGCCGTTTAGTCAAGGACGTTAAACGTGATGCTGGTTGGGAGGCAACCCAATGTTATTTTACTTATATTTTCATTGTTTTTGTTTTGTAGGTGAATATATGTGGAGAGCAATGGTGCAAGAAGAATGAGAATTTCAGTGATAGATGTGGCGTGTCATGATTAAGGGAGCTTTCTTTTTCTTTTACCTTTTCATATTTATATGTGCACATTGGGGATAATGTGTAATTAAAGTTTAGGGGAGAGAACTTTATTCTCTACTTTAGTATTTAGTATGCATTTTAAATTTTTCGGGAATTTTTTTAAATTTTTAGGATGTTTTTAACCATGATTTGGGTAGAAATTGATAAATATATAGAAACTAAATACATGCATGCTTGATATGAAATATATGAACTCAATGATAAAATTTGGTTGTCATGACTAGGATAAGAAATGTAACATATTTTTTAAGATATTTACATTAATAATGTGATACGCTTGCTAGTTTCGATTGGATTGATTTGAATTCTTATGCATATATTCATGATTGATTTTGGTGTGCTTATTAAGAGAAAATTTGTAGTGAGTTTGATGAACGAAAACCGGCATCACCGATTCTCGCAAATACTTTGGTTTTAATATTTGTAAAACTCTCGCAAGTGCACGAATCATTTCGTAGAAAATGATAAGTATACTCCCAAGGTCGATCTAAGGAAGGAATATATGTGGTTTTTAATTTATTATTCAAACTTTTAAAAACAAAATTAAATCCTAAACATCCTGTCACGATAGTTTGGTTTTTGTGTTCCTAATCTAATAACATAAAATAAACATATATACATATTAATTAAATATAATCTAATAACATAAAAAATAAACATAGATACAAATTCAATAAATATTTATCTAAAAATAAATATAAATACAGATTCAATAAATATTCATGCAAATTTTATCATTTATATTAGTGGAGTATTTATGGATATAATAACTAAATTAATTATGCTTGCTCATATTATCTAGGTTATTAAAGATATAAATTGATATTTTATTGATTCTCTCTTTTTTATATAAATACCACCTTTGGTGGGGTTAGATATTCTTTGTTAACTAAACAAATCAATTAACACCTATGGGTGGGGTTGATAACTAATTTGGTTAATTAAATTAATTCCTTTTTCTAAGAGATTTAAAATGAACCATTTAAATGCCACCTTTGGTGGGGTTAGACAGTTTAAACTTTATTCAAGGTGTCCAAATTAAACATAATAATTTAATTATCCGAGTACTAACTTTCAAGTTTTAAAACCACTATTGAAAACATGTTGTCAATACATTTTCACATAATAATTCTTATAAAAACTTTTGAAATAGAGTTTCACTCTAACTACCGGGCGATTGTACCAACAAATAAAAGAGCACTACTCTAAATTAGACCGGATAACTAAACCGTAAAATCTAATTTTCATATTTAAGTTTGTAATGAAAAATAATATATTTCTCTCTAACATCCTTAATATAAAATCTTGAATAAAAATAAAATCAATTTATTTTAGAAAATTTCACCTATTTAATATTTCGCAAGCATAACAACGTTATTATTACATCATAATTATAAATAAATAGCACGCTTAAATTTAATCACAGACAAATTAAATATAACATGTAAGAATAAAGCATAAAAATAACTGTAAAGAAAATAAAATCCTTACAGAACTTCGACGCTATTCCCGTTGCTAGAAAACCTCCCAGCGGAATTTGCACTTCCATTTATTGAATCAAAAACTAAAATATTACAAAAAACATTACAAGTTCCTCTCAAAAAGAGAAGAACTCTAAAACTAAGAGAATTGAACTAAAAACTAAGAGAAAAACTAAGAAAAGCTTAGAAACTAAGAAAAACTCAAAAACTAAGAAATGAGAGAAAGAGAGAAGAGAGAAGTGTGGTTTTGAGGTGTGTTTTGAAGTGAAGGGAAGGGGGGTATTTATAGGTGAGGATGGAGAGAAAAAATGAGTAAAGAAATGTTAAAAAATGTTAAAAAATGTAAAAATGCGTAATGGACATGGTGAGGTCATTGATGACGTCATGGGGGCGGCTGCATATGAAAATGGGGTGAAATGGCGTCGGCGCGCGCGGAGGGCTGCTTCGGGCGCGATTTTCTCCTTTTTAACATTTTTGACCTTTTCGACCCATTTTGTCCAATTTTTCCATATTTGTTGACCTTGCCCCATTTATTTAGTAATATAATTGTGATGTATTGCTTCCAGTAATCCTCTTTGAGTCTTTAAGTTACGTTTTTAAGCGAAAATACCTGAAAAACAATAAAAATACCTGTGATTCTGAAAAAGACAAATTTATATAAATATATGATAAAACCTATAAATATATATATTTTTAATCAATTAATGTGCATAAAATCATGGTAATTTTAGTGCTTTTTGAGCACTCATCAGAGTTATACGAGTCGTTGAGATCTACCAAGATTTAGAATCTATTTTATCATCTCTTGAGGTGAAATCCTAAATAGTATTTAGCAAAAGAAATGATTTAATCCTTATTTAGATCGATTGAGCCTTTCAAGCTAACCATTATTAATATGTTTAGTCACTCATTTGAGCGTAATAAAGAACCTTTCATATCTTTAAATTACATTTAATGCCTAGCTAATAAGTATTACCTTTACCCTTGTACCTTTAGCTTATATGAAAAGAAAAAAAAATGCAATTATGTGTTGTGCTTTAGAGTAAGATGAAAGGTAATGCACCTTATAAAAAGAAAGAAAAAAAGAAGCAATCATGTGTTGTGCTTTATAGTAAGATGAAAGGTAATGCACCCTATAAAAAAAAGAAAAAAAGAAGCAAAAATCACAATACAATTATCCCTCTAAAGAAAAATAAAATAGAATTAAAAATAAGTTTTGGGGTGTGATCAAATTACAAAAAAAAAGATGTGAAAAAAAGAAGCAATCATGTGTTGTGCTTTATAGTAATATGAAAGGTAATGCACCCTATAAAAAAAAGAAAAAAAGAAGCAAAACTCACAATACAATTATCCCTCTAAAGAAAAATAAAATAGAATTAAAAATAAGTTTTGGGGTGTGATCAAATTACAAAAAAAAAAGATGTGAAAAAAAAGAATATAAAAAGAATTTCAAAAGAGGGTGCACTAAACTATCAAGTAAAATCTCAATTGGAGTTAAAAAGTGCATGATGAAAAAAAGCTAAGGTGTGAAAAGAGCCTAAAATGTCTTCATTTATCGACCCCTATCTAAGCTTTACAATACAACCATTATTGATCTTGAGCTAAGTGCATATTTATATTAGTAGAGAGGGATGTGAAAAATAGGCTTATGAGACTTGTTTTAAGATTGAATTGATTAGCATGCTCATATAGGTTGATTTCATAAGTGCATTGGATGATATCATGTGTAGCATACACACGAATCAATTTTTCAAAAATCTTGCATATCCTTGTATTGATGGAACATTGATTGATAAATATGTGAACATTTTTATCATAAGATTGTATAACTTTTGAGAGGGATAATTTTCGTGAAATATGCGTGTACTAATAGAAGTATATTTATGAATATACTACCAAAGTTATTTTATTTAGTTATATTTGGCTTTACTTGAGGACAAGCAAATAGTTAAGTTTGGAGGTGTGATAACTCTATGAAAGTAAAGTCATTAGTGCACTTTTTTACTTAATATTTACTTGTTTTATTTAATAAATAGTATTTTCGAGGCTAAAAATATTAAAATATAAAATTTTTAGTGAAAAGGGATAAAAATATAATTTTTGAAAATTTTAGGATTTTTCGAGAATTTTTAACCAAAACCAATCAGGAGCTACCGTGTGGCAAGCAACACAAGCATATGAACTAATTGGGCAAGCCATGTAAGCATGGAGAGCGAATCACGCTACGCTGAGTGTGATAAGGACGAAACATATGTCATGTGTCAACACGACGTTCAATCTAAGTTTTGGCTCGGTCAAACTGCATTGCCATGTGTCACTACACCATTGCTCTAACTGTCCAAATCGCCCTTGATAAATATTTAAGCCTCTAATCACTCCATAAACCCTAAGGGGCCGTCATTAGCATAATTTGGGTCAATTTTTGGAGCTAAGAAGAGAGAAAAATTCAAGAAGGGACACAATTTTGGTTGAGATTCAATAGGAGACTAATTCTACAATTCAAGATATTTATAGTATTTATTATTCTACTCTTTCTTTTATCAATTTTTATGTCTCTCTTTTTGAAAAAATATGAGTTTTATGAACACAATTATGTGTTGTTAATTTATTAACTTAGGGATCAACCCAATTTTCACCATGTGATGATTTAATATTTTAACCCAATTATAATTATAATTTAATTATATTATTTAATCTGATTTGTATGCTATTAATTGTTTAACCAATAATTTATATATAGAGGCAATTAAATAGATTTGAGAGAATTATTTAATTTTTTGTCTTGATTAAATAACAGGCTTACTTTCTAGGCAGAGATGTATAATTCTTATTTATGTGATCCATAATTGATGAACTTAATGAGTAGTATGTAATTTAATTGGCATGAGAGTTTGATTAAATTAATTATTATATGATGTGTAGTTTACTTGAGAGAGGAATACATGATAGGTTAGATTCAATTGATCATGTAATTAATTGATAATTATATTAGGTGATTTTAGCGATTCATATGTTTAGAAAATTGGAGGATTAAGTATTCTTAGATATTTTCTCATATATCTTTTTACTTACCAAATTTGATTTAATTAATTTTTTATATTTACTTCTAATTATTTTAATTTTGTCTCCTTAAAATATAAAAACACATAAAAAAATTAATTTTTTTTGTTTTAGTTTTAAAAATTAGTCTATAATAAAATAATATCTGTGGGAACGATCTTTTCTTATCAATTAATATAATGATGAGAAAAAATCGTTCACATGGAGATTATTTTATTAGAAACTAATTTTTAAAAGTAAAAAAATAAAAATCAAATTTTTTATGTTTTTTTATTTTGAGGAAGCAAAATTAAAATAACTAAAAGTAAATAGCAATAATTAATTAAATTAGATTTGGTAACTAATAAGATATATGAGAAAATACCTAGGAATACTTAATCCTCCAATTTTCTAAACATACGAATCGCTAAAATTCCTCCAATATAATTATCAATTAATTACATGATCAATATAATCTAACCTAACATGTATTTCTCTCTCAAGTAAACTACACACCATATAGTAATTAATTTAATCACACTCCCATGCCAATTAAATTGCATAATACTCATTAAGTTTATCAATTATGGATCACATACATAAGAATCATATATCTCTGCCTAGAAATTATGCATGTTATTTAATCAAGACAAACAATTAAATAATTCTCTCAAATCTATTTAATTCCTTCTATAGATAAATTATTGACCAAACAATTAATAACATAAAATTCAAATATAAATAATATAATTAATTTAAAATTATAAATAGGGAAAATATTAGATCTATCCCTAGATTAATAAATTAACTACACATAATTGTGTTCGTAAAGCTCATATTTTTCATAAAGGAAGACATAAAAATTGATAAAGAAAAGAGTAGAAGAAGAAATACAATCATTCTCTTGAATTGTAATATTAATCTGCTATTGAATCTCCACCAAAATTGTGTCATATCTTGAATTTTTATGTATTTTTAACTCTAAAAATTGACCAAAATTATGCTAATGAATGCCACTTAGAGTTTATGGAGTGATTAAGGGTTTAAATATTGCTCAGGTATGATCTTGACCATCAAATCAAGGGCTACAATCAAACAAGAAAAATTGACAGCGTTAGTCAATCACAGAGCCAAGTTTATGATATTTGCACTTCAAGTATAACTTCTATAGTTATCAAACATGGTATTACACCAATGCATTCACTAGCACATCTCACAACACTTTGAATTATTTATGGTTCTAAAGTTTGCATTGGTCATTCGATCAAGAAGTTAGCATTTGATATAGCATAGTAGTATCATCAAGAGAAGTATCAAAGTTAGGAGATAGAGGCATATGAATAGCATCATTATCCCTCCTACTTAATCGTCTTTTGAACATATGAGGTTATTTCAACAAGTCATATGATCTTTCTTTCTTAGGCTCAAGTTTTCACACATGAAAAGGCTCAAAAGAGTTGCCACTTTTTGTAGGAAAGTGATCGTCTCCCTTATCATAAATCCATAAATTGTTCTTCAAACCATAATTTCTCCTCTTCCTTACTACCAATATCCTGAAGAAAAGTGAGAGATGTTTCCAAAAAAATAAGATTCCATTTCAAGAAGCTAAACTTCCATAGATATATATTGTTTTTTTCGGTAGGTGAGTGAAAACATTTATTTATTTTCTATGTACTAGAGTAATCAAAGAAGACACACTTAAGCTCATGTGAATCAAATTTGTCCTTCTGAATTGCATAAACATAAACATAATATCTATAGTAGAAGACTTTATGACACAAACTAAATGTATAATATATAGAGCAAAAAAGAGATAAATTTCATCAATGATGTGTCATAGTCAAGAATATAGGCAAGCATTCAATTAATAAGAAACATAGCAGGTATAAGCACACTTCACTGGGTAATTTTTATGCTCCGTTATACTATTTTATTTGTGGCATATAAGCACGCTTAATCTAGTAAAGTATGCCATGAGCTTTAAAGAAATTAGTAAGAGATTAATTAGCAAATTTCTTTGTGAGAATGAAAGACCTAAAAAGAAGTATAAAATTGTGTAACAATCATAATATAAAATTGAAGAATGACCCTGTATAACATCACTCTTACATTTGTATGACAAGAAATAGTAAGAATAGAAAAAAAAAATCCCACGAATCAATATAAATACCATATAAACACAAATAAAATGAGTATAATTTTTATTTGAAGTAACTTTAAAAAGAAAAAAAAATGATTTTTAGTATAAATGCATTGTTCACACCTTAGACTAGAAGTAGGAACATTGTTACAATTTAAGTATAGAAAAGATGGATATCTTAAAAGATAATATTTTTTTTTACAATTTAGTCACCTGATCAATAACCCCTGAATTAATAAATCAAGTATTAAAAGTAGAATTAATCCCTAATTTTATTTTTATTTTTTTGTAAGCTTTGTTAACGGAATGAATAACATTAGATAGAAGTTATTAAATATAATAAAAACATTAGTTCGAGAACATAAAACATATTTTACCTATTCTGATCTTATTTTCTTTTATTCTCTGCGTAAATTATAGTTCTTTTTAACTGGCTAAGTATTGGTAGAATAAATACGTTCATCACCCTTTAGATACATGATTGATGATTGTATTTTATCTTTTTAACAAAATTGACCAATAAACACGAATCATCTAAAGAACTTAATAGTAATAGTATATGCTTATTGTGAGATTTGAAATTATATGGGTTCGAACTCATCTAAAATAAAATATGTGGGTGTGTTTGATTAACGAAATTTTTTAAAAAATAACTATCTTATGATTTGATTTGATTAACAATGGGTCAATTTTGTTTGTTTCAAACTCTATGAATATATATACATTCACACCTACTAACTAGTGTACGAAGGCATGACAAATAATCAAAGTATGAATAGTCATACTTCCCTTTTATTTAGTTAAGAATTCAGTATTAAGATGATGGATTAGTAAAATAATAATAATATAATATTAGCAACACTGGTAGTTTATTTCTGATTAATTCTTCGTTTGACAAGTATATTTCGGAAATCGTTGATAAGATTAGCATCCAAAATTATAAGATTAAGAAGAAGAAAAAAAGAAGACATGTCATGTATAGCTCAATAATATGTCTTTTAAATGAAGAATTATAATAATTGTGTTTTTTTTAAGAAACGTAGTTATTTTAAAACAAATAAATTGAAAAGATTATACTATTTTTCGAGATCATTCCAAAGTATGTCAAAAGCTATGACACGATATATTAAGAAAACTATCCTACCTAACCACTTTTCAGCAATTACTTTTTTGCCCACTCACATGCATAGTTGTACAATTTTTTTTTCCCAAGATCCATAGTTGTACAATTGACTAACTGTTCAGCAATTACTTTTTTGCCCACTCACATGCATAGTTGTACAAATTTTTTTTCCCAAGATCCATAGTTGTACAATTGACTAACTGTTGTATAATGTTTATTAAGGGGATTATACGTGAAAAATATCAATTTATTAAATTGTGAGTCATAGATACATTATATTTTGAGAAATGCTAAATTTAACTCATATATGTTTATATTTACTAGAAACGACATACTTACTTTGCATGTGTTAGCATATATGGAAGAATTTTTTTTTTTTAAATTTGCTATATCTTTTATTATTTTTCACAAATAGAATGGTAAATTTAATTAATTTCATTATATTTAAAGTTACTTGCAAACCATAAGTTAATATAGATTACTAAACAAGCAAACAACTTTATAAATTGTTAATTTTATTATTGATTTCCTTTAAAAATTTATAAAAATTGTAGTAGATCAATCAAAACTACATTATATGTGTTCCTAAAAAACTTTACACTCTATTATTTATATAAATTTTATATTAAATAGTGTTTTTTTTCCTAGCAAATTTAAGTTTAAAATTCTATAGAAGTGAACTATTCAATATTCAATTTTAAAAAAAATCAACAACCAAGTATTTAACGATGTGTAAGCAATTAAATTGATAACTTTATATAATATAAAAGTGTAGTTGAATTAGAAAATTCTTTTTAAATAAAAAATATTAATATTCCAATTTAATATTTAGTAATTATAAAATAATATTTTCCTTTTTAAAATTTCACTTTTATAGTAAAATTATATAATTATTGATTACTATTAAATATAATATTATACAAATAAATTATGAATTTTATCTATATTTTTTATAATGAAATTCAACACCTTAAACATAAAATTATGTGACTAACAATATTAATGATGGATCTATTTGAACTGGAATTCTCTGACCTCAGGATATCTACGTGGGGTCAAGTCTTGGCATTGAAGGTCTCGTCGATCTATGTTCACAGTGGGTCAGTCAAGTATGACGCATGTTTTTTTCACTTTCCTTAGGTTTCGAACTTAAGACCTAGTCTTTAAGTAAACCTTATAAAACAAGTTGGTACTATCGTACAGTCCAGATGGTACCAGGTTACTCCTTAATAAAGTCTTAAGGGTTAAGACTAGAGTTCGAAACCTGGAGAAAGTAAAAAAAACACGTGTCAGGATAACACCATTTCACATTTCTAAACATGTGTGAAACATCAACGTCGGAACCCTAGGTCCTACGTGGATATCCCAAAATATAAGAAACCATGTTAAAATAATATCAAAGAGAAAAGGTCTTTTTTTTCTATTGCATTATATATATATATATATATATATATATATATATATATATATATATATATATATATATATATAATAAAATCTTTGAAAAATAAAGGAGCAATAAATATTATAATAATTTTGTTTGAAAAAAATATTATGATTTTTAAAGCACAAAAATTGTAATTCATGAATAGAATAATATTTCAAAAAAGTTAAAACTCAATAGAAAATTCTAAATATACACAAGAAAAAACCAAATAAACTCTCCAAGTTATTTTATAATATAAAGCGTGTGGTGTAGCATTCTTATTATTGTAATATAGATTGTTTATTAGTTAAAATAATTTTTTATATTTTAGTTCTTATTTCTCATTATTTTTAAAATATCATGAATTTAAAAGAAATTTTGTAAAATATAAAACAATTGAGAAAATATATATAGCTAAGATTCAAATAAATATAATAAAAATGAAACGTAAAATTAAATATAATGTTAAATCATAAATACTTGTTAATAAGTCATCATTAGCTGTATATTAATTGTATGCAACTAATATACTTTTCTTAAACATTATTAGATGTATATTAGTTGTATGCAACCAGTATACTTTTCCTAAAAGTAGATTCTTATTTTCTGTATATATATTTCTATTATCATTCATTGTATCAGTAGTGTAAATAAATATATTTCATTATGTTCAATTATTTACGCAGTGTTGTTAATCTTCTCGTGCTGTCCAGTTTGCGTCGCCGCCTACGTCCATTGCAAATCTGTCCGTCCGTTGTAGATTCGCCCGTCAATCTTCTCACGTCGTCCAACCACGACGTTGCAGATCCGTTCGTCAATCTTCTTGTGCTGTCCAGCCATGCCATTGTAGATTTGTCTGTACCAGCTTTTCTTGTCCAGCCATCCGTACCATTTCTACTCGTCCAACCGTTCGTACCAGCTTCGTCTTTCAAGTCCGCGCCGTTTAGTCCGTGCCGTGAGCAGTCCAGTGTTTTCTTACACCTGATCCACTCCGTTATAGACCCATCTGCACCAACTCTGTGTCCGCACCAGCTCAGCCAGTCCAGCAATTCACACCAACCCTATCAGCTCCCACAATGCCCTATGTCTTTGTGAGTAATATTTACTCAGTTTTCACCGTAGTGTCTTTTTTTCAGTTTTCAGTAAGCCCATCAGCCCATTTACTCAACATCCCTAGCCCATCAACCCACTCACTAATCAGACAGCCCACTTACCAATTTCAGTCCAGTCTGGTCCAAAAAAAAACTTTTTACTCCGCTGCACAATATTATTTATTTCATTGGAAGATTCAAGAAACCATTAGGTTTCCAAAATTAATGAAGTTCCAAAATTTGAAGTCTCTGTTAAGAGTTCATAAATTGGTTCTTTCGGGGGTACTAAACTCAATGGTACCAATTTTAGAACATGGAAAAAAGTGATGTCTGTTTATCTTCGTGGGATGCACAAGATGGGACATGTAACTGGATCAATCAGGGCTCCTAGTCAAGATGATGTAGAAGCTTATACTAGGTGGGAAGATGATGATGGTTTTGTAATGTCAATTCTATTTAGAGCCATCACTGATGATATATTATAGATGGTGGAGGAATGTGAAATTGTTGAGGCCATATGGAATACCTTAAGTGCTCTTTATACAAATGAGTCTCACTTTATTCAAGTTCATGAACTCATGTGCAAAGCTGCTGGTATGCAGCAAAATGGGCAACCAGTATCTATGTTTTTCACCAAGTTGAAGAATGTATGGGCAGAAATTGATCAGAAACGTCCGTGCAAAATTAAAAATCAAGAAGACCTTCTATGGTACCAGAAAGAGAAGGAGCTTGAGCAAGTACATTCTTTTTTGAGAGGCCTTGATACAAAACATAATAGTGCTAAAGGTGAATTACTTCGAATGTTAGACCCTTCAAGCTTGACTATCGCCTTTACATACATCCGTAAAGACGAATCTCAACAGGAAAGTCTTCATCAAGCACAAGTTGAGGTATCAAGCCTAGCCATTCACGCCAAATCAAAGGTACCTTTCCTCCAATAACAAAATTCAATTCCACTTCATCAGCAATGACCTCCACCAGGCTTTTCCAATTACCCTCGTTCTCACTACTCTTATTGAAATGAACATGGGCATCTTCGTGAGACTTGTTGGAAACTGTACCCACACTTGCAATCAAAAGTAGACTACTCTGGAGCAAGACGACAACATTATCATCCTCGAGTAAAAGCGACTGCAGTGAAAATTGTTCAAGAACCAAACTACTATGGAGTAATTGGACAGGATCATCCTATGAAATGTAGAGGTATCCCTACAGCTTTAATAGCTGGTCATGGTAAGATTGGTATGACCTTAAACGTTTCTCACTTTGTTGGGTCTAATACTTGGATTATTGATTCTGGTGCATCTGATCGTATGACTTATGATAAATCTTATTTTAATGAGTTATCTTCCCCACCAGTGTCTTATGTTACGAATGCTAATGGAGAGGCCTTTCTTGTCTTATGAAATGGGTCAGTTCATATCACTCAAAATTTACAGCCCTATAGTGTTTTATATGTACCTGACTTATCTCATCACTTAATATATGTCCCACAGTTGAATATTGAGTCTAAATGTTATGTAACCTTGTATCCTATGTACGTGATTTTTCAGGATCTTCTTACCAAGGAAATAATTGGTCGAGGGTATCTAAGGGGTAGATTGTTCCGTTTGGATCAGAACTACACAGGGGAGAAACCAGGAGCATAGGCACATACTACATTGACTTCTAGTTCTGATAAGCTAAGTGAAATTTAGTTGTGGCATCACCGCTTAGGGAATCCGTCTTTTAGTCTTATGAAAAAAAATATGCCCACTTTATTTATTGGTGTTAGTGAGTTTGTTTTACATTGTGAGACTTGTGTTTTGGCCAATAGCCATCGTATTACTTATTCTCCTAGTATTTATAATAAAAGTACTATTCTTTTTGAATTAATTCATTCTAATGTTTGGGGACCATCTAAAGAGCCCATTATTTTGGGTATGAGATATTTTGTTTCGTTTATCGATGACTGTACAAGGTTGTTGTGGATTGCTCTCCTTAGAACAAAAGATGGAGTTTTTTCATTTTTTTAAACTTTTCATACCCTCGTTCAAACAAAACACAATGGCATCATTCGAATCCTCCGTTCTGACAATGGGGGAGAATATGTTAATCATGTTTTTCAAGATTTTTTCAAAACACATGGGATTATTCACCAAACTACTTACCCATAAACACAGGAACAAAATGGAGTGTCTGAAAGAAAAAAATCGTCATTTACTTGATATGGCTCGTGCACTCCTATTTAGTGCTCATATGCCAAAATATCTTTGGGGTGATATTGTACAAGCTTTCGCTCATCTCATCAATCGTCTCCCGTCTAGTGTCTTTAATGGACAAATCCCATTTCAGATTCTTGCATCTTACGTCTCCTTATCATCCTTCCATAATCTTCCTGCCCGTGTATTTGGTTGTGTTGCTTTTGTGCATGTTCCTAAAAATCAAAGGTTTAAATTAGATGCCTGGGCAATTAAATATGTGTTTGTTGGTTATAGAGGTTACCAGAAAGGGTACAAGTGCTTCCATCCACCGACCAGAAAATATTATGTCACAATGGATGTTACATTCTTTAAGGACATGAGTTATTTTTCCTCACCCGATACTACTCATCAGGGGGAGAATTCATATTTCGAAGAAATGTATTATGGTGAGGGGGAGGAATTAGAAGAATCACCAACTGATGTTTCGATGGGACCAGATGAGATTCTTAATCCAATGAATCCAGTCATCGAAGAAGCAGATGCTCCAAGTATCCAAGCACCAAATTCGCTTACAGCAAAGGAAATTGAAGACACAACTATTCCCTCAAGCATCACTCCTATCCCTGATTAACAACTCCCTAGTACTAAAGGTCGCTCATCTGAGGTATGTACACCCACTGATACTAATAGCATCGAGTCTAATATTGGACAATATGCGTTACCAAATAGGTCTACTCGAGATCAACTAGCCAAAAGGTATGAACCAAATATTCATGCAAAATCAAAATACCCAGTAGCCAACTACATATCCGTAAAAGATTATCTAAGTCAGATAAATCATTTGTGAATCAAATATCTGTTGTATCAGTACCTAACAAAGTGCAAGATACGTTGGGAGATCCAATATTGAGAAAGGCAATGGCAGAAGAGATGGAGGCGTTACACAAGAACAATACTTGGCAACTTGTGTCTCCACCACAAGGAAAAAATACAGTTGGTTTTCGATGGGTGTTTACTGTAAAACATAATAGTGATGGATCTGTAAATCAGTATATAGCCCGTCTTGTAACAAAAGGGTTCACTCAGACGTATGGTGTAGACTACGATGAAACTTTTGCTCCTGTTGCCAAAATGAATACTCTTTGAGTTCTGCTCTCACTTGCCGCTAACTTAAACTGGCCACTTTGGTAGTTTGATGTCAAGAATGTGTTTCTACATGGAGAATTAGCCGAGGAGGTGTACATGAGTCTTCCACCTAGGTATGTAGCTGATTCTCCTGGTAATTTTGTATGGAAATTGAGGAAGTCTTTGTATGATCTCAAGCAATCCCCTCAAGCATGGTTTGGAAGGTTTTCACAGTTCATGTAGAAGGTTGGTTACGAACATAGTAATTCAGACCACACTTTATTTCTCAAACATCAACAAGGAAAGGTAACAACCCTAATCATTTATGTTGATGATATGGTAATCACTAGTGATGATACTGTTGAGATGGATAAATTACAAAGACAACTAACTTCTGAATTTGAGATGAATGACTTAGGTGAACTATAGTACTTCTTAGGAATTAAGGTAGCCAAAGGGAGAGAAGGAATATATCTGTGTTAGAGGAAATACATTATTGATCACTAACAGAGACAGGTATGTTGGATTGCAAACCTATTGACACTCTTATTGAGCAAAACTATTGTTTAGCAGAGTATCTAGATCAGATACCAACTGATCGAGCTCGCTATCAGAGATTGGTTGGGCGTTTGATTTACTTGGCTCATACTAGACCAGATGTTGCATATGTAGTAAGTGTAGTGAGTCAATTCATGCATAATCCAAATGAGAACCACATAAATGTTGTTTTAAGAATTTTAAGGTATTTAAAATCGGCTCCAGGAAGAGGAGTAATGTTCTCTAAACACAACAATCCTCTTGAAGTCTATGGCTTCACAGATGCAGATTAGGTAGGAAGTATTACAGATAGAAAGTCAACATCGGGTTATTTCATATTTGTCACCTTTGTGGGAGGTAATTTGGTTACATAGAAAAGTAAGAAGCAGAAAGTGGTGGCGCGATCTAGTGTTGAGGCTGAGTATAAAGGTATGGCACATGGGGTTTGTGAATTACTATGGATAAGAACTTTGTTATTTGATTTGGGTTTCTAACTCAAAAATATTATACAGTTGTAATGCGACAATTGGACAGCCATTGATATATCACAAAATCCAATACAACATGATCGCACTAAGCATGTAGATGTTGATCGTCATTTTATAAAAGAGAAGCTAGATGCCAAACTTATTGGCTTTCCTTTTGTTCCCACTGAAGAGCAACTTACAGATATGTTTACCAAAAGAGTTTCCAAGAAGGCATTATACGACTCACTAAGCAAGTTGGGCATGATCGATATCTATGCTCCAACTTGAGAGGGAGTGTTAATAAGTCATCATTAGCTGTATATTAGTTGTATGCAACTAATATACTTTTACTAAACATTATCAGCTATATATTAGTTGTATGCAACTAATATACTTGTCCTAAAAATACTTTTCCTAAAAACAGATTCTTATTTTTTGTATATATATTTGTTTTATCATTCATTGTATTAGTAGTGTAAATAAATATATTTCATTATATTCAATTATACTAACATGAATTTAAATTTTTTTTATATAATATTGATCTTCACTTGATTAAGAAAACTTAGATCATTGGTGAACATATAAATGAAAAGAGAGAATTAGGAGAAAAAATATAGAGATGAAAAATTTACAATGAAAAAAAAAAACTAACAAGAAGTTATCAAGATGCAATAAACATCATATATATATATATATATATATATATATATATATATATATATATATATATATATATATATATATATATATATATATATATCCTTTCAATTGATGAATAGTGATAATGTATACATACTATTTTATTATGTTATTTTCAGCTTGAATGTTCAATTGACCGAAAAAGAAAGAAACAAGAGCTTTAAGTTTAAATAAAACAAATGTTACTTTGTTATTTTATTTCAGAAAAATAAATGCAAAATTAGGGATAAAATAACAATCATAGTTACATGAAAGAAAATATGAATGAATACTATTTACCTTCTAAAAAATATTGTATTTTATGTATTCTTATCATTACTCTTATATTTTATTTGTTGGATCCTCCTCATGTAATCCTTCGTATTCAAAGAAATATGAAAAGACAAAAAAAAAAACAAAAAAACAAAAACAAAAACACTTAAAACACGTTTGAGAAAATGGAAGAGATATGTATTTGATGTGTGTGCAGCAAAAGGTGACACAGTGACCAACGTAAAGAGAGTGCTGCAGAGTACAAGCCGAAAAAAGAAAAGAGAGAATAAAATAATGTGAGAGTATTAAGAGCCGAAAACAATTTCAATCCAATTGGGCTTATAAGTTTAGAGATTTGTTCACCTATTCAACTTCTATTTTTTTTTATAGGTTTAGAGTTTAAAAACTATCATTTTGTTGTGATATCAAAAGTTCTATCATATTTAATAAGATATAAAACTCTATTTGTATCTCCTCTTTTCTTATAACTACATTAATTATAAGAAAACGTAACACACTTTGAATCACCAACGGTTTGTTATTATTATTTTTTTATTTCAATTTTTTTTATACAAAGTATGAGTCTAATTCACTACTTGGCAAATTAAATTTATTAGGTTAGATATTTAAAACAATAATGTTGGAATTATAGTGGTTTAATTATTAAATGATGGCATGTTTGTAATATTTGTAAGGTAAGGATAATTTTGTATTTTCTTTTTGAAAGAGCAAACTTGCTCTTTTATAGTAGATCTAGGAGTATTATTTGTTGCTCTTGAATTATAATTTCAACAAATCAAATTGTTTTATCCATCTATTTTTTACTGGGTATTTGTTTTTTTAAAGAAAAAATTGTATTAATCTTGAATTTCATTAACTTAAAATATTACGTCATCACATACTACATATTCTAGAAATATTAAATAATTTCTCGTAAATATAGATATTAATTATGGTGTGACATGTGTTAAAATTTTCTTATTTTCTATTTATTAAGTTATTTTAGCATGTATTATATCATAATTAATATGATTTAATATTACTCTTATATTTTATTTATCCTCTTTATGTTTTTATCTAAATAGAATCTTTATATTTGAAATGGGAATTTTGCAACTTGAATGTATACTATTAATTAATATGATTACAAAATGTAATTAAATTTATGTATTTTACCATTACTCTTATATTTTATTTAGCCTCTTTATGTTTCTATCTAAATAGAATCTTTATATTTGAAATGGGATTTCTGCAACTTGAATGTATACTATTTTCTAGAGTTTTTGGCACCAAATTCCGAACAAATACACGTATATCTATATGTCAGCTATAGTGTGTAGAAAGCAATCACATTAATAAATATTTTATGCATATATTTATAATTGAATTAAAAAAAAAAGATTGATATCAATAACATGTATATGTATATATATAAGCATATGAACAATCACAAGTTTCTTAAAGGGTGCAATTTAATTTGGATAATTTCCAAATTAACAAATGGCTGCTGAAATTATAAAGTTTGAGACAATCCAAAGAGAAACCATTAAACCTTCAACTCCAACTCCTGATAATCTGAAAAGCTATAAGCTCTCTCTTCTTGATCAACTTGCTCCAGATATGTACGTCCCATTGGTTCTCTTCTATCCCATTTCTAGATCTAGTGGCCTCACTGACATTGACAATTTATTAGCTGAAAGATTCAAGTATTTGAAAATTACTTTATCACAAACTCTAACTCACTTCTACCCATTAGCTGGAAAACTAAAAAATAATTCTTGGGTTGATTGTAATTACAAATATGGTGCTCAGCTTATTCAAACAAAAGTGAAATATCCCATATCGAAAATACTTGAAAAGCCAAATACTGAAATTATAAAACAACTCCTTCCAGTTTCTATAGAAACCAAAGAAAAAGAAGCAGGTTCTTTGTTACTTGTCAAAGTTAACAATTTTGAATGTGGTGGAATTGCTATTGGGTTAAGCATTTCACACAAGGTAGTTGATGCATCCACATTATGTGCTTTTCTCAACCATTGGTCTATAAGTAGTAAATGTTCTTCTTCTGATCATCCTAAATTTAATATTGTTTCATCTCTTTTTCCACCACTTGATTTGTTCATCAGCTCTATGTTGGTGCCAGATGATATTGATCCTGTTGTAGAATTTGTCAAAGATAATAAATGTTCAACAAGAAGATTTGTGTTTGATGCTTCAAAGATTGTCAATCTTCAATCTAGAGTAGCAAGTAAAACCGTGCCTAACCCGACCCGTGTCGAAGCAGTTTCCTCACTTATTTGGAAATGTGCAATGGAGGCATCAAGGACTAATTCAAATTCATCAGGCTGTAGTATAAGGCCATCTGTTTTTTGCCAGACTGTTGATATGCGTAAAAGGGTAGTATTGCCTTGTTTGGCAGCTCAAAACATAGCTGGAAACTTTGTGAGTTTTTTTACAGCAAAGATAGATGAAATTCAGATTGATTTGCAAGAATTGGTAGTCAAGATGAGAAGAGGAATTGAAGAGGTTATTGAGAATTATAAAAAAGGGTATGATGGTGATGAGATACAAAAGGCACTTGTAGAGTTTGGTGATTACATTAAAAATGAGAATATAGATAACTACAATTGCACAAGTTGGTGTAGGTTTCCACTTTATAATAAGGCTAATTTTGGATGGGGAAAGCCATCATGGGTTAGTACAAGCGGTGTGACATTCAAGAATGTCATGCAATTGATTGATACCAAAGATGGGGATGGAATAGAAGCATGGCTTACTTTTAGAGATGAAGACATGTTCTTGTTTGAAATAAATGACGACCTGCGTGCTTTTGCTCTTTTAAATCCACCCATAATCTAACCTTCTTTCTACTTCCTTGCCTTAATCAATAAAATTTTCTCTAAAATTTATCTCTCATTCCTCTTCCAAATCTGTAATAGTCCATTTAATTTTGTTATGTAAGATATGTGTACATGAAGATTGCTTGTAAGCTGATAATTTGTTGAATGAAATCATTTTATGAGAAATATTAAATACACACAATTTTGTACTCAAATTTGCACTAAAACTTTTATAATACAATATTGATACATAGAAACTAAATATCACAGATGAATTTCAAATGATGTAATATAATATTATTAGTATTTATAGTTGAGTATATTGATAAATAAAAATTTTTTATGACAGTTATAATTGTGATATATCTGTGATGTATAGTAATATATGTATAATTATTAATTTGAGTCATTAAATTTTTTGTATATCATCATTTTTATTATTAAAAAATAACCGGTACTTAATTTGCATTTCACTTCAAATTTATTATTTTTTAATAAACAGTTTTGGTTCTACCAATACATACATTTTATATTGAATGGGGTTCAAACTCTATCTTTTTAGTGACTCATTAGAGTATATGATATTGAACTTTACAATGGCCGGCAACTTTGCAAGTTTTGTTTGCTCAAAGTTTGTATATATATCAATTGACACCTACTAGTCGACAAGGGTACGTATGACTCGTAACCAAGGTATGAACAGTCAACGGCTGACTTCTTATGTCTCATCGTCTTCTCCTACTTGGCATTTTCCACGGATTATTACTCATTCTACACATCGTCTTTGCAGGGCATTTCTACAAACATAAGGGATTAACATTTAATATTTTTATAATTAAAGCATTAAAGTAGCTACTGGGCAAAAGTAGTATCTTTTTTTTTATTACCGATCATCCTATGATAAATCTGTTATCCATCAGATAACTTTTGCATATATATATATATATCCTTTTTCTTTTTCTCTTTCTCTCTTTCTCTCTTTTTATGTTTACTTGTATTTATAAATAATTATATTATTTATTATCTTAAACTTTATTTAAGATTTGTAAGTGTTATTTGTTTGAGCATGGCAGGCACATCTCAGGTTATACACGTGAAATTTAACTATCAGTTTGTTTCCTAATAAGATACTTAAGAGCTAAGTATCAAGTTCGAGAACTATGGAACCATGTTCAAACATTAACGATATTTGTAAATAAAATATTTGTATGTAATATTAGTTTCTAAGTGTTTCTTTCAAGAATATTTTCAAGTCGAAGAAACTATCAAACCTTAAATAAGAACATTGTTCAAATAGTTTACTCGATCGATTGAGCTTAATTAAAACTAAATGGATTAATTTTTAATATGATTAGATCGATCAAAGCATTAACTTGATTGATCGAGATTAATAACTAGATCAATTCACTTATTTTTAAATTAATTAATTTTTTTACTAGATCGATCAAGATTTAACTAAATCAATTGAACTATTCATAATCTATCGATTGAGCTTGATTAGATTGATCGAGCAGTCAAGTTTTCAAATTTAATCTAATTTTTACTTGAATCAATTAGTATTTTTACTATGTTGTCCTTATATTTTTAAGCTCTTCTATATACTTTCAAGGACATATTTGTAATAGACTTTTGACCTAGGGTTTCTACTCATGTTGTTTAATCATATTATTGGCTCAAAATTTTGTTAACCACACAAGAGTATTATTGAGAATTATTATTTTCATCTTATTTTCTTTCTTGTTTTATTAAAACTATTCAAGTAGATTTTTTCATTGAGTTAATTTGTCAAACATTTGTGGTAGTGATTGATGAATTGACAAACGTACAATATTTGTGATATTCTTCTTTTAATTGATGTTCTAGTACTACTAGTTGATTTTGTTTTATCTATTTATTTGTTAAATCATCTAGTTATGATTATTCATTATTAAATATGATCTAGAATACATATTTGTACTTGTGATATTGTCCCAACTTTTCAAATTATAGCTATACGGGTTTAATTAACTAGTGTGACTCAAGTTCATTGGAACGTTGGTTCAATTTGAACACCTTTCTTGTAGATATTATGATGAAAATAACGATTTATAAGTAGATTACTTGAGAGAATTATCTTGGTGGGTAATTTGAGTAATAATCTTGTAATTGGACCTTATTTTTCATAGTGGATGGTTAGGTTGTCCAGTGAACCGATGGTTTTGTTCCTAGGTCATTGGTGTGGCTTAAATTATTTGCACCTAAAATTCTCTTTTGTCAATCTTTATATTTCTACATTACTTTATTTACATGTGATTGCATGTCAAGCAATTCTATAGTTTTTTAATTTCTTATACTTTCGTTGATAATCTTTTCTTAACTTTCTGTAGCTAACCCGATCCGTAACTAAATAAAACTTTTTCTCTCAATTGATATCAGAATAGGTCACTAGACACACTTAGTGTGCCAAAGACCTTGTAACAGATCATTTAAGATAATGATCGTCTACAACTCGTGTATCTTATTTTTATGGGTCTAATTACCTATATTCCAATGTTCTTATAAGATCTATTCTACGGTTTTTAGATGAAAGTGTATGAAACTATGTGCTTTATAGTTATCAACGATAATGTAGTCACTCCTAAGCCTAAGATCGAATGAACCAATCAAGATAAAAATGCTAGCAATTGAAATTAAAAAGGTATTAATGTTTTTTTAGTGTTGTGTCTATTGATGCATGCTTACATGAATAATCAATTTAAACCTTACTTTAAATTACTTAATATATTATTATTTAGTATATAACAAAAGTAAGAGCATTTCCCCGTAAGATTTTAGAAACTACCTCATATTTATTAAAATGGGGGTTTTATTTTGTCAATTAAAAATTAAATCTAACAACTAAATATTAATTAAAATAAAAAATTATAAAGATTATGATAAAGATTCAATAAAAAAATAATTATAGGATCATTCTCAATCACTAGCATATATTATAAATCAACAAAAACATGGTATATTCTTCTACTATTTGATTATACCAACTTAGAGAAATTTATAAAAGCAAAAATTTCCACCTCTTCTTAAAGATTCCTTAAATTAAACAAATTCTTAATCCAATTTTTTTAAATAGATTCTTTAAATTTAATCTATTAAAAGTATTATCTTAAGTATTAATTCTCATTGCAAGCAATATATCACTAATTAATTAAATTGATTAAACGATTATGTACCAATTAATTAAATTAATTAACAATGAATTAATTTGATTATTTAATTGTATATTTAAATAATAAAATAAAGTCATAAAATAATTAAACGAAGAGTTAATACATAATAAAAAAGAATAATTGAATTGAATATTTCATATCTTATTAAATATTACAATCTGTAATTAGGGCTTTGAAATCATCCACAATCAATTATAAAATTATCTATTCATGCCAAACAATAAATTTAGAAAATTATTCATGAAAATAATAAAAGAAAGGAGAAGTAATCTTAGGATTTTTATTTTTAAATCTAATCTTCAACTCTTTTAATTTATTTTTTAATTATCTTCTTCTTAATTATTGATTACATCTTAATTCTATAATTTTTATTTTCATTTTGATTTTTTCTCTTTATTTTTTGTATAATTTTGATATTGCCTTTATTTTATAGTGTTATTTTGTATTTATATCAAGAAAATTGTTATGTTTTTGAGTTATATTAAGGTTGATTGTATGCACTTACACTCAAAAAGGGATATGCATGGTGCACGAATTTATAAAGGGAGTGCCATGTGTCATAATGGGAGATTTAGAATAAGCATTTTTCTTCTAAGTACATTCATATATATTTTTAAGTATATCTATATGTTAAATAAAAATCATAAAAAAATTATAAAAATCTAGAAACTTAATATTTTCTTAATAAATACAAAAATAAATATTTTTAGTTCATTATAATAATTAAATATACATAATGTAAAGAAACCAATATATAAAAATGTGTATAAAATATCATTTATCAATCTCACTCACACGTACTATTTGTTTGTCTTCGAGCAAAGTCAATACACATAATAAAGAGAATAAGTCTTTTGATATTTTATTCAAGAACTTAACAATATTATAATTTTAAATTCTAATAAATGTTAGATATTATCTCTAATCATACATTTACTACAACGACTTACATTAATCATGCTCAAAATGCGTGTGTAATGTAGTATCAATTAACAATAGTCAAATCATCTAACACAAATAAATTCAAACATTGTTCCTCTCTATAAAATATTATTATTATTTTTAGAGTTGAATTAGATACCAAAGAATTTTCTTAAAATTATATATCTACTAACTAAAAATATTCCTTAAAATCAAAAGATCTTTCATTTGGTTATAATATGTGGGTATGTTTGTTGGTTCAATAAAATGAAAGGAATAAAAGAGAAGCAAAAGTTTATGAATACATAGAGTAAGATAAATAGACCTATAAATAACACTATTATAAGACCAATTATGCCAATAAAATAGAGTCAACTTTCATTATTTTGAACCAAACGTAATTATTGACTTCTTTTCTTTTATTTATGCCACTTTTTAAAATAACACACATCATTTTTTATAATTCTTTTCATATTTTCACCTTATATATATATTCATTTTTCTTCTTCTTTTTTTTTTGTTTTTTTCTTTATTTTTGGGGGAACATATTATAACATAGGTTGTTTTTGTATGTTAGATATTTAATTAATTATAGGATAATTAACACTCTTAAATCTTATTCTAGCATTTTATAAGACATATTCTCTTTTTGTATAACTCCACTTATTCTTAAACTATAAGGTATAGCCAATGTATTCAATTTAAAGGGTAAGGAATGGGTACAAATTATTGGCTCATGTAGGCTCAAATTGGTTCTCCAAAATAGTTGTTCTCGAAAGGATAAAAACATTAAGGGTAGAAAAATTTAGGCAAAGAAATTAGTCCTATTACCTTAATCATTTTTCAAGAAATACATATAGTATTTGCCTCAATAAATTTAAAGAAAAATTCTAGCAACCTATTCTTATTCATTAAAACTACAATAATGTTCCAAAGGATTCATAAATTGGTTACCTTTATTTAAGAGTAAGGTCAAGACTATCAATATTCATTATCTTTTTGACCTAACATTACTTAGCTAATTTCATCCTGGATGTTAGAAAATAAATAGATACTATGTGATTGATTCTAATCTCTTCTATTAATCTAAGGAATGCAATATATAAATACTAAACACAAAAAACAATTATGCTACCTAGAGCATATTAATCCTAAAACATGCTAAACTAATAAAGCATAAAAAAATAAAGATAGTGATGTATTAATACTCCCCCACACCTAATTCTTACATTTTCCTCGATATAAGCACATGCATATATATAATGTAAAATTAAGTAAAAAGGGAATAGAAAACAAATCTGGTGTGTTGCCTCCTACAAAGTTCTTGGTTTAACGTCCTTAGCCTGACGCTATCACTTTTATCATCCACCATCATCAAAGATCTTAAAGTGTGTGATGTCGAACTTCGGATTTAGCAATTCATTGTTTACATCTTTGCACCTTGATGATAGTCTTATTTGAAGAATACTAGACACATTATCCCCCAACCTATCATTTTGCTATTCTTACATTTATCCTTGATAAGAAAAATTCATTATGGTACTTTTCATACCAAGGTTCCTCCTTAATATCTTTCGTCAGAGATATGTGATAATGCACCTTGGGGAATGTCTCCAAATTTTCTTTTTCATGATTCTATTTCATTGAATTGTCAAACCTATTGAAGAAAGATAAAGCAGGATCATCAGTGAAAAAGAAAGGTTTGAATACTTCCTTTGGTATCACATTAGATTCTTTGAAAGTGATGGTCTTTTCCTTTTTACTAACATTTTCTTCGTATATATCATTCGTAGTGATTATTTGAAGCTCCTCTAATTGCTTACCACTCTCCATAATAATGATATTGATGGTTTCTCTAAGTTTAGCAACTATTTGGGCAAATTGAATCTCAAGGTTTTTTATACCAACATTTGTGTCATGCTAAAACCTCAGTGATTATTGTTGAACTTAATAGTATATTATTGGAATTGAGCAGTATTTGATACTATTGTATTTATCAAATTCTCTAAAGATTTATTGTGAGTGGTTATAGTTGGTTGTGGGAATGAAAAATTAGGTGTAATGTTGAAACTCTACCAAATTTTTATATGAATAACTTGGGTATTAATGATCTCATAATCATGTATTATACATGTTAAAATATTGATCATACCTAGGTCTTTGTCTTTCAAATTCACATGTAGTATTTGCGTAGTCTCAATTGTCTCATTGATGCTCAAACAATGGTACAAGAAATTCATTGTATGTAAGGTATAATGCATCCATATGTCATGTTCATTTAATATTCAACACTTCAAGAAAAAAGTTAGCAACTATAGATAAATGGATAAATAAAATAAAATAAAATAAAATAGATAAACTAAATTAAAAGTAAAAATAAATAAAACTAATAATAACAAATTTAAAAAATAAATAAATAATAACTAGCAATTCAATGTGATTCTAAAAAGCAAATAAAGATTATAAATAAATTAAGTAAATATAAAACAAAAATAAATCTAAATTTAAATAAAAATAAAGAAAATAGATTTTTTATTTTTAATGAATTTTTTTAATAAATATTTTTTTTCAATTTTCATAATTTTCATAATTTTTTATTTTTTTAATATTTTTTATTTTATATATATATATAAAATAAATAAAATTTAATAAGAGTTAATTTAATAAAAAATATTTGATAATAGGAAACTAAAAATTGATGTGTATTCAAATGAACAATTAATTTAAATCTTACTTTATATTGCTTAAGATGTCGTTATTTAGTATATAGTAAGAAAGTGTCTTTCATGCAGAAGATTTTAAAAACTAACTCTTATTTATTAAAAAAAGTTGTTTTGTTTTGTAAATTGAAAATTAAATCTAACAACTAAATATGAATTAAAATATAAAGATTCAATAAAATGATGATTACAAGATCATTCTCTACCACTAACATATATTATAAATCAACAAAACGGTATCATATTCTTCTATTGTTTGATCATACCAACTTAAAAAAATTTACAAAAGCAAAAATCTTCACCTCTTCTTACAGATTCGTTAAATTAAACAAGTTCTTAATCCAATTCTTTTTAATAGAAAACTTAAAATAAGCTCTCCAAATTTAATATATTAAAAGTATTAATTTTTAAATAAGCAAATTGGATTAAGATTAAACAGACAAACTCAGTTTAATTATCTTGAATATTAATTTTCATTATAAGTAATTTATTATTAATTATTTAAATTGATTAAGTCATTACGTACCAAATCAACTAAATTAATTAATGATAAATTAATTTCATTATTTAATTATACACTTAAATAATCAAATAAATCCACACAATAATTAAAATAGAAAATTAATAAATAATCAATTATAAAATTAACTATTCATGATAAATAATAAATTCATAAAATTATTCATGAAAATAATAAAAGAGAGGAAGAAATCTTAGGGTTTTATTTTTGAATATGATCTTCAACTCTCTTAATAGTTTCTTCAATCATCTTCTGACTCTATTTTATGTAGTGTTATTTTTATATTTATATTGAAAAATTGATATGTTTTTGAATTGTATTAGAATTGATTATATGAAACTTAACGTGCGAAAATGGGTATATATGCATGGCGTTGGAATCTCGTACTGTAATTTATAAAGGAGCGCCACATGTTATAATGGGAGATTTAGAGTGATTGTTCACGCTGGAATTTATAAGAAAGTGTCACGTGTCACGTGTCACAATGGGAGACTTAGAGTGATTGTTCACGTGAGGCGCTGGAATGATTTATATTTTTCTTCTAAGTGCATCAGTATATTTTTCTTCTAAGTGCATCAGTATATATTTCTAATTACATGTACTTGTCAAATAAAAATGATAAAAAATACATAAAAATCCTAGAAAAATCTTTAAAATCTAGAAATTTAATATATTTTCAATAAATACAAAAATAAATAATTTTAGTTTATTATAAGAATGAAATATATAAAAATGTATATAAAGTATCACTTATCACCTATTGATAAGATTCGTCGTATTTCTCATTACTAGATCGTTTTCATATAAAGGTTACTGTCATTGACAAAAGCAATGATGTAGGCACCATCAAAATAGAGGAACTCGTTAGCTCACTCCAAACTTTTGAGATGAGTTTTTGAAAACCTCCAAAAAACAAAGGTATTTCTTTCAAAACTACTATGATTGAAGATATAGACAATGATGATGAAGAACTAGTACTTTCAACCAGAAGATTGAAAAAATTCATTAACAAAAAGAATCATAAAAAACAAAGGACAATCAAGTTGTTAAAAGGGTCAAAATCTGAGATAACTTAAATCTGTGAGTTCTGATGGTAAAATCCCAAACCCGCTAGATTTCAATATTTTGGATGTATGGGTTTTGGTCACTTCGTGGTTGATTGTACAAATAAGAAGAACAAAAATGGAAGATCTTTCAACGCTACACTTACTAACTCTGAAAGTAATAATGATAATCTAATTAGACAACAACTATTTGGCATTTACTATGACTATAGGTAGAAAATTTAGTAAGTCTGACATTAATTCAAATGATGAGAAAAGTGATGCTACATTTCTACTCAACAAATTTAATATCACTAGTATTAATGAAATATTCATAAATTATGTAAGATTTAAAAGGAAAGTAGCTAAACTAAATGACAAACTTAAATTCTTTGAAATAAATTCCTCAATTATAGAAAAAAATTGAATTTCTTGAATGTGCTAATGTTTTGAATGCAAGTCTTGCATATGTTAAATAGAAAAAAAAATCTTATGCTTTAATAAATCAAAGGAGATTAACAATTAGAGTTGAAAGGTTGAACAAATTTTTGGATTATGGAAAGCTACCCAGAGATAAGAGAGGTCTAAGATGTGTAGACGAGTACACTATGCCATCTTTTTCAAAATCAACTGAATTTGTCAACCTTCAAACATGTTTTCCTCACATGATATACATGACGTTGGTTATAAGGATGAGAGATCTACTCCTTCAACATCAAAAACCACATATGTAAGGCCTTCTAATCATACTCTTTATGTTACCAATTATACACAAAGAAAAATTGCACTTGTGATTGAAAAATCTGTTAAGTTTGTACATGTATTTCATCATTGTGATAGGAAAGGTTATATCAGGCCTAAGTGTAAATTGTTTATAAATAATCCTAAATGTAATAATACTTTCCATGCTTCATATATTAAGACTCAAAACCATCATCCATCTATGCATGTTGCATCATATTCTAGGATGAATGAAAATTATGGTAACATGTCCAAAATTCTACTAGAAAGCACGAAGTTGTTAGCCCAAAGTGACAAGTAAAATTCACTGCATTTAATTCCATGACTAATTATCATTATCTTACCATGTATGTTGCATCTTCATTTAGGATGAATGAAAATCTAAAGGTAAGTCCAACAATATGTCAATGACAACTAAGGCAGTTGATTTTTAACCCAAAGATCCAAAGAAATTAAAATTCAAGAAAGCTTGGTTTAGGAAAGATTGTCTCTTTCTAGTCGTATGATCGTTGTTCTTTATTGTTTCACCTAGATACTTTTGTTTGAGTACTTAATTGATCCTAGGTGAACATCTTTAGTTTTTTTTATTGATGATTATTTAGTAAAAAAAAGATTAAAAAAGGAGGAAAGTAGACTACTTTAACACTGACATGAACATTACATAACGCCCTTATAATTTTGACTACACCTTTAACAACTAGATATTGTGAAATGTGCCCTTACATATCTTATGCATCTAGTGATCGATGTCAACATGATCCTATTCACACACTCACTAGACACATATGTATTTCATGCATGAAATTTATGATTGATTATGTGAGTATTTAGGGACTTAGATAACCGTGGTTGTTGGAATTATGTTTGAGGTCTATTTTTACTTTATAAAATACTACTATAGAAAAACACCTAATTTTGAGAGGGCTACCTACTATAATGTGTGAAGTTAGCGCAGTGAGCAGAGATAGCTACCTCACAACTAGTATAAAAGTCATCATATTAGGTTTTTAGCTCAGGCATATTTTCTTAAAAATATTATTATTAAAGGAAAGAGAAAAATAATACAAAAGAAATTACATGCACAAAAAGAAAGAGCCACAATTGGTTATGCAAAAAATAAATAATCTATTTCTCATACAATATATATATATAATAACAATAATAATAATGAGAAGGAATTCAAAAAAATATAAATAAATAATTATACTAAGCTCCCTTTTAGATAATAAAATTTTATTTTGTACGAGTTTGAATTAAAATGTAATTCTTTCAAGATTGATAATGATTTCTTCTTTAAATCCTTCGTAACTAGTTATAAATGTACTAATTAACATACTAGTGTTGTTCCAAAACTCAACCCACTTGTGATGACTATGGATATGTCACTATGTGTGTGTGTATTGCATACATATGTTTATGTTGTTAATGACTAGTCACACCTTAAACAAAAATTAATTTTCTTACATGTGTGTAATGTTGTACTCATGTTTGGATTAATCTAATACCTTATACTAAATAGATTTTATCTCCGGTTTATGTTTGTTTATTTGTATGACAAAAAGAGGAGAAAATTGGTATTAAAAATGGGGATAGTTAATTTATGAAGAGATTTTTTTAAAATTACTTTGAAGGAGGAGATTTTTATTTTTGAATTACTTAAAAAAATTGAGATATTTTACAAAGGAAGATTTTTTATAAATTCTATCATTTCCTTAATCCTCTTTTGAACATTATTCTCTTTTCTATTATTAGATACACTGAACTATTATGAATAATGAGTCCTTTGGGACAAGTTATTTGCTTGTTTGTGTTTTTATTTTTCAGTATAAATAAGAGCTGTCAAGATACAAGAAAAGATGATTTATCATATTATAGGATAGTTTCACTATGTAAATTTTTTTCTATGAAAATTATGTAGTTAAATAAAGGTTTTATCACACGAATATGCCAAAAGAGAGATTGTAAGATCTATGAATGTTGGTGATATTCGTGAACAACATATTTGTATGTAGTATTTGTTTCTAGGTATGTCTTTCAAGACTATTTTCAAGTCGAAGAAACTATCGAGCCTCAACGATCACATCTCAAATATATCTATGTTCCCATGTGAGTTAGATTTCATATTAGATACATAGGAACCTATTCAAACAGGCCACTTGATCGATCATGTGGTAACTAGATCGATTAAGATTAATTACAACATGCTAAATTAATTTTTAATATGACTAGATTGATCAAAGTATTAACTCAATCGATCGAGCATTAGATCGATCGAGATTAATGGCTAGATCGATCAACTTATTTTTAAATTAATTAATTTTTTAATTGGATTGATCAAATTATTCATAGTCGATCGATTGAGCTTGACGAGATCGATCGAGCAACCATAGAATCAATATAGTTATATTTAGATCAATCGAGCAGCTAGGTTTTCAAATTTAACATAATCTTTACTTAAATAATTAGTATTTTTACTATATTATCCTTATGTTTTTAAGCTCTTCTAAATACTTTCAGAGATAGATTTGTAATATACCTTTAACCTAGAGTTTCTACCCATTTTATTTAATCATACTACTGCCTAAAATTTTTTTAACCACACAAGAGCATTATTCTCTTTCTTATTTTTCTAAAACTATTCAAGTAGGATTTTTTATTGAGTTAATTTGTTAAACATTTTTGGTCGTGTTTGATGAATTGAAAAGCCTATAATATTTGTGATATTATGCCTTTAATTGATGGTCTAGTATTGCTAGTTGATTTTATTTTATCTACTAATCTATTAAATCATCTAGTTGGGGTTATTCATTATTGAATTTTCTCTAGAACACATATTTGTATTTGTGGTATTATGCTAACTTTTATATGCTAGCTATACAGGTTTGATTAACTGGTGTTACTTGAGTTCATTGAAACGTTTGTTCAGATTCAAACACCTTTTTTTGTAGAGATTGATAAGAGTAACAATTTATAAGTAGATTACTTGGGAGCATTATCTTGGTGGGCAATTTGAGTCCTAACCTTGTAATTGGATCCTATTTTTCATAGTGGATGATTAGTTGGTCCGGTAGAACGATGGTTTTCCTCCTAGGTCATTAGTATGGCTTAAATTATTTGCACCTAAAAATATCATTTGTTAATCTTTATATTTTTACATTACTTCATTTACATGCAATTGTATGTGTGGCCATCTTATGAGTTTTAAATTTGCTATAGTTCTATTGATTATCTTTGGACAACCTACTCTAGCTAACACGATCTGTAACTAAATCAAAAAATTTCTCTCATTTTATTTTGCTATATTTGACTATAAAAGTTAGATTAGATATAATAAACTAGTAAAAGAAGTTAAATATTTAATATCACATAATGTATTCTTCACCTTTGAAGAATTAAATGTATCGTTAACTTAATTGGTTGAATTGTGTTGTAGCATGAACATGTTAAAAAGGGGGTTTATGCTTGTTTATGGTTTTTTTTTCTTCCTTTCTTCCTCCTCCTCCTCCTCCTCCTTCTTCAAAATGAATTATCCTTCTTCTTCAAAATGAATTATGGAGCGTCATATCATATAATGGCATACCAATCAATATGAGTGATAAGTCTATTAAAACATATTTAGTACATCATATTTGATAGATTAAATATAATCATATTAAATTTAATAGTATTGAATTATATTATAATTATTATACAATGTTTAAAGATAACATATATAATATAATCATCAAATAAATTGATAATAAATATTTTAATAAAATAATTTATATTTATAACATTATATAGAACTATTTTACATTGTTTTCTTATACATCAATATAATTTATTTATAAAATATTATTTAAATTATACTTAATATTTTTTTTACATTTTAAAAATAAAAAATATTTTATTTTAAAATTGATGAAAGAAAAATTAGAAACATACATTTTTAGAAATAAAAATTTGACAAATTAAGTCAAGTATTTAGTACGATTTAAATCGACACTCCTTTATGGGTCAAAATTCAAACATAACCATACAATTTTTATTTTTTACTATAAGTTCATAGTTTACGACAAACACATATTGTACATAAATTATACTTTATTAGGCTATTTTATATTGTGTAATTGTTGGTTTTGAATTGTAAAATATATGAAAATATAGCTAATGAGTTTCAAAAATTTAAAACGTGTAGCGAAAAAGCAACAATTAAATACTTATGTTAATACAAATAGATCATACAAGGAAGAAGAAGAGACATTTTAGTATGTACAACACCTAATGAATTTCTTCAAGTTTTCTCCGATAGCCTTCAAAGGTATGTCAAAGTTCTAAGACCTTAAATTGCACCAAAAAGAACAATAACCAATCAACCTACGATCAAAATGTTAGATCAAATAGTCTATGTGGGAAAGTCAAACTCACAAGGATTTATATTCATACTCGATTTTCTCAACATGTGAGTTATACACAATCAAAAGGGAAAAGATGTGTTATAATAGCTGTTCCACAAGTATCACATGAAATAGGCTTGAATCTCAAATCAAGTGTCTACTTGTTGGCAAAATGGCCCAACTACTCTGGCGCCACAAAGGGTTTTCCGAGCGCCTACTATAGCCCAATCTACTATGGAAATTGGCAACCACTCGGGCCCTCCATGGACTACCCGAGCACCACCCTAATTTTCTCATTGATCATTTTACCCTTCTTCACATATCCCAAGCTCGAAGCCTAATACATTATTATTTGATCAAATGATCTCATTCATTATAATAAGTGCTCCAATAATCTCGACCACCTTGAGGACTAATGGGACTATATTACGACGCTCATAATATTTAATCCTTTAGAACTCCATTTCTTTAAATTCAAAGATTTGAATATTAATCTTGATACTATTTCAATAAAAGTCAAGATTGCAACTTATGGCATCATAATCATCTAATAGTAAATGATTTCTCATGTACACTAAGATAGAGTGTATTTAACTCGTCATGTACATACTCATTCATATGATACTCGAATACACTATCTATGACTATCAACCAAATTGTAAGATTCTTGTGCCTTGTAGCCTCCAACTCCTCTAATGATTACCTTCAGCATTTTCAATTTTCTATTAAACATCTTCAATATGATACAAACAATGTTGAATTAAGAAGGATTAGTATGGCCATAGGTTTAAGTGATCAAATACTATAACATCTCATAAGAAAGTATCTTGATTTTTATAGAAAGCCATGAATGTCATTTATTCCACCCTAGGTTCCACTTGTATTCAAAACCAATGCACCAAAATCATGGGCATATTGATCCTAAAAACTGCTAAGATTTCACTCATGGGAATATAATGAACACCGAATCCATTCAATAAAAATGTAATAAACCTAGATTTAAAAGTACTCATAACATAGTGCCTTAAAGTATTTAATCATAGATGGTTATTTAATATGATTGAATTCCAACAACTCATTTCTTTTCTTATGTTATCAATTTTGGCCAAAAGAAGACAATTACATCATAACATCTCGGTATAATAACCAAATAAATTATCCAAATTTATTTATCAATTGTAAACTAGTTTATCGAATATATGAGTATACAATGTCTTTATATTTTATGAGAGTCCCACTTACGAGCAACATACACCATAACAATCAATTGGAAAAAATATAATTAGAATCAAGAATGTATTTATAAAATAATATATTTTATTATTTAACTAATGTAGTATCATTACATTTATTAATTTTTAATTAACTACATAAAAATATGTCAATAGGTTACTCTGTACTCATTCTTCAAAAATGTCAAACCAGCTATTTTAGAATATATTTTTTAAAGAGGTTGCTTATATATAGAGGAAAAATCAAAACTTACATGTTCTGTTAGTTATATTCTCCCTTATCCAAGTATCACTGGTTAGTTATCAAAATAAAAATGTTCTTTTAATGGATGTGTAGAGTTCTTGTACTTTATATTGACACTATGAGAAAAACACAAAATTTGTATTTTATTTAGCATCTATGTCGATCCCTTGATAAGGTTAATTGCTATTGGTAATTTAGTATTACACACATGTAAAAATATGAATAGTATGTTTACAGGTTTTACATACTCACTTGTTGGAGTTTACAAATAATTTGTCTATTTAGGTATTGTGCCTGGATTAAATGTTTGGGGGAGCATTTTTTATTTTTTTTAAAAAAATTTAAACTGGATTTTTTTGCTAACCTTGTTAATGTGCATCACGTAGATTGTCAATTGTCTTCAACGAGACTAGCATGGGTTGGCCGAGGTTCATGGAACTCACCAAGTAGTCAACGAGATAGATTCCCAACTCTTTTTCTTTTAGATCATACAGTATCCGAGATAGAGTAGGACTTATCAAGAACGTAAATTTTCTTTATTGTTAATTTTCAATCATATAAAACCAACTAAATTCTAAATTTGTTACTTATTGTATTTGTATGTGAGAATATATTAAAGCCTCCAAGGCAAGGCAACAGATGATTCTAGTCATCTAATCACATTCAACTATAATTGAGGCGGACCAACCGATAAACTAATACACAAAGCTCCCAACCAAGTGGAGATTGATCTGCAGTTCAACAACTCACTCACTCTCTCTCTCTTTCTCTCTCTCTCTCTCTCTCTCTCTCTCTCTCTCTCTCTCTCTCTTCCTGTGAAGAGAGTATATTTGCTTTCTTTTGCATGAGGTGCTTTTTTTCTTTTTTTAGATTCTTAATATTTATATACTAATCAATCTACAATTTCATCATCTTTCACCTTCTAGTCTTTCTTTTTCAAATTACTCACTAATTCAAAAAGTTATTTTCTTAACATGAAGGTAGTTTTAGATAAAGAAGATGATGATTCTATTTTTTTCTCCTTTCATAAGATGGGATAAAACTAATACGTTAACAATTTATAGTTAGATTTATAGAAATAAAATGAATGTTAATTTTCATCTTCTTATAAACTTCAAAAAATTTCCCTTAATAAAGTTCAATACTTTTTTTTGTTCAAAGTGTTATATAATTTTAATATAATTTAATTAATCTATTACTTAAAATATAATTTTCAATATATTAAATTAACCTTATTTAGTCTCTATATGTGCTTGTGCTTTCTTTGTCTTTCTCTTTGAGTTACGAACAAAACTTGTGAAGATCTCTTGTAAATTTTTTATATTCGACACAGTTTCAATTCTAAAAGGTTTAAGCTGTTAAAACTTTGTTCTTTTAAATCTACATTTTTGAAAACTCCATCAAGTAGAGAAATGGATTATCAAAAATGAGACAATTATCAAACATATAATGAGACAATTATCAAACATATGATCAGACTATTAAGGCTTTCTTTCGCTAATTATCTAATCAAGTTTTGAGTTACAAATCCACCAAAACTTTGAAGCAAAATATTGAACTATTTATTCTAATAATAATAACTTTTCTTTATATATTTGTAAGTGTATCAATTTATCTTTTACTTAGATAGACATTATATAATCAAACTAAGAACTTTATTTTTTCTATTGTTTTATCTCTATAAGTGATTGTTAGTCTGTATAATGTACCTTTTAATTAATGAAAAGATTCAAAGAGCGAGGGGGAGAAAAAGAACACTACACTTGAGACAAAAACATAAATATCATTAAAAGTAGCATATTACCCACATTAGCAATGGAATCAAGAAAGTTTTCAATGAATTGTTCGGTGTTGAAGCCTCATAATAGCAACATGTATATTATATATAATTAGATATAACATATCAATTTTACATGAAGTAAATATGTATATACATAGATCAATATATTATTTACAACACATACATATATTTTATGTATAACAGATCTGCTATTTTAGGACTAATTGATTATGTATCCATTTTATGTAATTACTAAATTTTGAGTTAATATATCAAATATATGAAGATAAATAATAAAACCTTGAAAAAAAAAATGGAGTAAAAATCGAATAACAAAGTTATTGTTAAATTTTTGTCTTGCAAATCGTAATAGGTTCCATATGAGCAATAAACTAGTTCTTGTCGATTTTCTAATCCGTTTTACTCTAAATTTTCTTCTTCTTTCCTATATACGACATATATATCTTCCATTTTGAATATTACAAATTATTAAGAATCTTGAGATAAAAAAAAATGTTGCCATGAATTATCGATAAGTAGTGCAAGGGGTAAAAGAGTGATGTTTTAGGTTGAAAAGAAGAAGCAATAAAGGAATGTCTCGTGATTTCAAGAGATTTTTGTGAAAGAAATTTTATTTTTTAAATGGAATCTCTCATTTGAATTGAAATATTTAGGAGGCAATTAAGTTATTTTACTTGTAATTAATAAATTTTAAAATGTTTAATAATTAATGGGATGTACCTAATAAATAATGTAATTTCTCTTAAAATATATTAATTAAGGATAAATTATAATATTTTATATTGTTTAATGATTTTCATCAGTTATGTAGCAAAAATAAAAATAAAAGCATAACATATCCTTTATTTACTTTTCTGAGTATTAAAAATGACAAAGAAAATAGGTGAAAAGCTAAGTTGATTTTGTACGAAGGAAATTACATTAAATAATCAAACTGCTTTTTCTAATGAATCCCACCAACTGCTAAACCAACCGTTTAAAGGGTACAAAATAATAAGACCAAAATGACTAAAAAACAAGATCAATCTGACCCCAAACACATAAGCAACAGAATTAAAACCGCACTCCATCCTATTATATATATAGCACAATTGTGTCCTAAGATGAATAACTGTGGGATAGCCCGGTTCAAGTTTTTCATCCTAGTAGCTAGTAACATACAAATAAGTCATATTCCGATTACCACTACTCTATATCCATTCAAATTAAAAGCAAGTTAAATACATATGGAAATCAAATATCGTGATAAAGTTATAATACAAAACATAACTATAGAGGTATTCGCAAACATTTTTTTCTATTCCATACAATCAAAAAGGAAAACCAGAATAAGTGTATAATATGAATGCAAAAATCATTAATGGCCCAGACAAGATCCTAAAATCTCTCTAACAATATTTTGAGTCGGTGTATAGGTTAATTAACCCAAAATTGCATATTTATATATATACATATGTACAAACTAACATTACTTTGAAAACTATTTTGATTAGGTTATGTACTATATTGAAGCTTTAATACCAATCTAATATTTTTAACGTAAATTGAACTACACAAAGGTCCTACACTTTTTTCTTATTATATAATTTGGTCCCATTATTTTTTTTTGTGGGCAATGAATAGTTACATTTACTTTTTAATTTTAACATTTTAGTCCCATTATTTTCTTTTCTTATGATTTTTTTCCTTATGATTTAATCATTTTTTTAGTTTTCATATTTAGTCCAAAATTTAAAACCAACTTGAAATTGAACTTTAATAATGTAAAAAGTATGAGGACCAAAAGGTAAAAATGAAAAAATAAAGGGACCAAAAAAGCAAGGGGAGCAAAGTGTGAAAATTAAAAAGTAAATGCACCAAATTATTAAAAAAAAATAAAAATAATAAGTGGACCAAAGTGAGAATGAAAAAATTTAGAGAGCATATGTATAGTTAAGCCTTTAATGTTAAAAAGTTTCCAACAAGAAAATTATAAAGGTGTAAAATAATATGAATTATCAGACTAAAGGATGGGGAGAGGAAAGAAAGAAAAAATTTCTTTCACTGAGATTAAGATTGATGATTTTATATACACTACAATCAAATAGGTGTATAGAGGGTAGGGGACCTAGAAACTAATAGGAAGAGAATAACTATGAGGAAAAAAAGAACCATAAAATAAAAAACAGAAGCAAACTGTTGTTTACTTCAAAGCGAAAGGGGGGGCTACTTACTTTGTTCCAGTGGTTGCTTTGCCGCAGCAATCAGCACCCTCAAAATGACTAAAATCAAATGTGTTAGTAGAGGACTTCCTCTGCTGAATGAAGTTAGGTTTGTTGGGAAGAAGGCGAGGCTACTCCTTCAGACCTACGATTGGCTCGGCCAGAAACTGAAGACTTGTCTGAGCCATGCACATTATACCTTTCATAAACCTTCTTCCGGTTCTCTGACCACCAAGTCTCTGCTTGGTGCTCACCAAATCTTCTTCGACTGCAGATCAAAATCACTTTAAGAAAAATAACTTTTACAAAATAATTGTAAGAAAATGTAATATATCACAAAGGGGAGATATATCTCAAATAACGTGGCATGTTATTATTAGTATGTACAGTCAATCTTAAAGACTATATCCAATGAAAAACTGTCACATTAGTAGAGATTGTAATATATTTATGATACATAATAGTGTCATTTTTCTTATCAAAGTCAAGCCTAATCTAACCTATGTGGATTTGGAAAGGATATTTAAAAGTGTGCTCATATCAATTCATCGACGAAAGCTGGACAAATTTACCTCTACATAGACTCAAACCCCCAATCATTTGGATGTGGACATATGGTGGTGCCCTACTTGTACTACTAAGGACTAGGTTGATTTTTTTTTCACTGGCAGATAATTATTTAGCTCTCGATTTTCCAAAATGATTGACTATGAGACAGTAATAATAAATCTTAATGCAGAACATCATAAAGAGACATTTAATAAATAATCTGATTTTGTATTTCAAGCAATGGAATTTCTTTCTACTGACAACTCATAAAAGAACTTTTCCCGTCAAAATAATAATCATACCTGAAGCGCACTCGTTTGAGATCTCTAGTTCCATCTCGCAAAGACACAAGAGTAATGTAAACACCTGGCTCATATTGCTCAATCCATTCTGCCTCAACCTGGCTGCCATCAGTAATTAATGTCGAAGTCCTGGATCTCGTACCATTTCCCCCATCTGGAAATGGCCCAGAATCCTTGTGATCAAGAGTCTCTGCCACACTAATGTTGTCCACCTGCTGTCCACCAGTTGGCAATCCGATATCTGGATGGTCCAAGGTACCATTAGAGGCCAAATGCTCCAGGCTTTGTTGCAGGTTTATTTCGTTGGTTTCATGCGTATCTCTAGGAGAATAATTTAGGGCTTGAGTTCCATTAACTACCACAGAATTTCCAGTAGAGGAAGCTAGGTAATAGCTGCTGATAGAATCAAATCTTGAATGCCATTCCCCAACCCCGTCTGAATACTGATCTCCATTTAGGTCCAAACCATTTGGTAGGTATGCCAACTTAGTATTCTCCCTATCATAAACCCCGGGAGGCAGCCTTTCAGCCAAATCTTTGAGCTGTTACCATTGCAGCAGGTGATCAATAGACATTCAAAAATTTACCATGACAGTACAAATCAAGTAAAATAACATTTCTTCCATTAAAGAAATAAAATAAATAACATATCTGCTATTACTGGTGATGACTACATATATCTTCCAAAGACACATTTCACATGGAAGCAGTAATATCAGCTATGGACTATGGTGATTGGTCCATACCGATATATAATGGGGCAAATATACAAATCCCTCCAAAGCCAATAAATGGCTAATCTTTCACCTAATAGATGTAGAAGTGATATTGCAGTGGATGATGCTAGTGGTCAGTGATGGCAGCAATTGGCAGGTTGTTTGGTGGTGGTACTTGCAATTATCATTCTTTATACAAAAGAAAAGAAACGTCTCTTAATTTTCCATTGCCGTATTGACATTGTTGTTATATGGTACCAAAAATAGATGCTACACCTATTCACGTGGACCTAGGATTATATAGTTTGAGATTTTATACCTAGGATTATATAGTTTGAGATTGTAACTAACAACTGTATAAATAGTGCCTAGGGATCTCATTAGAGTCACTAATTCACTATAGATAGATCAACACTTAGAGAGCAAGAGAGGTGGAGATAGTCATCTTGTAGCTAGTGTAGAGTGGGAAAGTTGTGGTGTAGAAAGGCTCTAATATCTGGTGTGTCAACAGAGGTTATAGAGGAATTTTGTATCAATCTTAAGGTGTAATCTCGATGCATGAATGTACAAGTTTGTTTCTGCGGAAGGAGTGCATTGGTGTGTGATAATCATTGAACAATTTTGCTTGGAATCAAAGTGCTTTGTGTCAAGTTCGTTCTGAATTTAATCAGTTTCATAGCATAAGTGGTATAAGAGCTCGTTATCAAAGGGAGGTGAGACATTCTTAAGACAATTCTTGGGAGGTTTTTTACAAGAAGAAGAAAGATCAAGAATGGGGACATTGAAACTTAATATTGAAAGGTTTGACAGCACTGAAGACTTTGGCATTTGGAGGAAGAAAATGAAAGCAGTTCTTGTGCAGCAAAAGGTTTCAATTGCCCCCAATGAGACACCTGTGTTTGATGCTACAGTGACAGCCCAGAAGAAACAAGAGGTGTTGGACACAGCCTTTACCAGCATAGTCCTGAACTTGTCAGATGCTGTTTTAAGGCAAGTGAATGATGAAACAACTGCTCATGGCCTGTGAAGCAAGTTGGAGAGTCTTTATTTGAGAGACCCTAAAAAACAAGATTTACTTGAAAAAGAAACTATTTGGCTTCAAGATGGATCCAATAAGAACCCTCAACGCAAACCTATGTGACTTCAAAAAAGCCACCATTGAATTAACCAACATAGGGGAGGAGATAAGTGATGAAAACCAAGCAGTGATACTGCTTAATTCACTCCCTGAAGCTTTTGATGCAATTAGAGCAGCCATTGAATATGGCAGGGAGGATCTGACTCTGGGAGTTGTAGTGTCTGCTTTCAGGTCAAAGGAATTATTTATGAAATTCTCAAACAAGACTATGTTTGGGAATCAAAGTGGTGATGCACTATCAATAAGGAGAAGGGGCAAAAAGAGAGTTCAAAGACCAGAAATTTCAATCAAGATCTAAGTGAAGATCCAAGAAGCCACTTAGGTGCTTTATATGCCATAAAGGTCATTTTAACAGAGATTGCCTAGATAAAAGGAAGAGGTACAAGGAGAAAGAAAGGGACAATGGTTCTGCAGAAGCTTATGTTGCACATGAGGGGTATGATAGTGCAAGGGCACTCACTATGGTGGAGAATCACTGTCATAAAAATTGGATTCTTGACTCAGGCTGTTCATTCCACATGACCCCTGTAAAGACTGGTTTACATCTTATAGAACAGTGGAGAATGGGGTGATCTACATGGGAAATGATCAGATGTGCAAGGTGCTAGGAATGGGAGCCGTGATTCTAAGACTCAATGATGACACAGAAAGAACACTTGTAGAGGTTAGACATGTCCCTGTAAAGACTGGTTTACATCTTATAGAACAATGGAGAATGCGGTGATTTACATGGGAAATGATCAGATACGCAAGGTGCTAGGAATGGGAACTGTGATTCTAAGACTAAATGATGGAACAAAAAGAACAAGGTAGAGATTAGACATGTCCCTGCCCCTTAAAAAATCTTGATTTCTCTAGGGGAGCTAGTGAGAGAAGGCTATGCATTCAAAGGTCATGGCCCAAAATTAATAGATTCTAGGGGATCAATGGTATACTTCAGAGGTGAACCCAAGAATGGCATTTATCTATTAAAGGGAGAAGTAAATATGCCCACTGTTGTTGTGAGTGAGGCAGAAAGTGTAGACAAACTTCAATTATGGCATAGAAGGTTGGCACATATAAGTGAAAGAAGGTTACAGGAGTTACACAAACAAGGCTTGCTTGGGGATGTAAGGCTGGGCAGTCTATCGTTTTGTGAGCAATGTGAACTGGGCAAGGTTAAGAGGGTTAACTTTGCAAGGACAAAGAAGGAGACTAGTGACAAACTAGGCTATGTGCATTCAGACTTATAGGGTCCTACACAAAACGCATCTCTGACTGGATCCAGGTATTTCATTACCTTCATAGATAACTTCTCTAGAAAGACTTGGATTTATACCCTTAGAACTAAGGATGAAACACCTGAAAAGTTCAAGAACTGAAAGACAAATAAAGGTGTAGTCAAGAAAAAAGAAGTATCTTAGAATTGATAATGACCTTGAGCATTGCGATGAGAGTTTTAATTCATTCTGTAGAGACAGTGTTATAACAAGACACGGGACTGTAGCTTATACCCCTAAAGAGAATGGGGTGGCTGAGAGTATGAACATGACTTTGCTAAATAGGGTAAGGTGCTTGCTAATTAGTGCAGGGTTACCAAAGAAGTTATGGACAGAGGCATTGCACACTGCATGCTTTTGTATAAACAGAAGTCCCTCCACTGCATTGGAGTTCAAAACCCCTGAAGAAGCGAGGGCTGAAAAACCAGCATTTTTATGAAAAAGTTAGGGTGTTTGGGTGTGTAGGCTATGTGCACAAGAGAATGAATAAGGTGGAACCAAGGGCAGTGAAACGTTTTTTTTTCTTGGGGTACCCTGATGAAGTTAAGGGATTCAAATTGTGGGATCCAGAGCACTCTAAATGTATCATTAGTAGAGATGTGGTATCTAGGGTAGGTGAAATGTATCATCAGACACTTAATGCACAAAGAAATAAGGCCACTAGTATGTCTGGAACTCACCTTGGTTTTGAGGTGGAGGCAGTTGAAAGGCGACATATGAAAGACATGGAAGGAAGTGAACCCCATCAAACCCATGAGACATCTGAGCATGAAAACTTAAGAGACTATCAGCTAGATAGAGATAGGAAGAGAAGGAAGACCAGGAAGTCAGTAAGATATGAGGATCAAGTTGAAGAACCAGGTGTTAGTGAAATTAATCTCATAGTATTTGCTTTCACAATGGGCTACAAACTGGATGACTCAAAACCTAAAAGATGAGGCAATCAGGTGTGATGACTCGGTGAAATTGAGGGAGTCCATGGAGGATGGGATATGGTCATGAAAAATGAAGCATGGATTTCAGTTCCAAATCCTGAAGGTGCTAAGACACTTGCAAATTGTTGTATAAAAGAAAGGCAGGCATACCAAGGGTAGAGTTACCAAGGTTCAAGTCAAGGTTGGTGACTAAAGGGTTTACCGAGTAGATTTTAATGAAATCTTCTTTCATGTGGTTAAACATACCTCAATAAGGTTACTATTGGCCATGGTGGCTTATGATGACATGGAGCTAGAGCAACTTTATGTAAAAACAGCCTTCCTACATGGTAGGCTGGATGAGCAAATTTACATGGACCAACCCTTGGGTTTTATAGAACCAGGCAAGGGGTACATGGTGTGCTTACTCAAGAAATCCTTGCATGGACTGAAACAATCCCCAAGGTGCTGATATAGACGTTTTGATGAATATGTGACTAGTGTTGGCTTCATAAGAAGTGAATATGACCCATGTGTATACTAGAGGAATACTGGAAGTGTAAATGCAGTATACTTCTTATTCTATGTTGATGACATGTACTTGCTAGCAAGAACAAGGTGGAGGTGAGAAGAACCAAAACCTCAAATTTCTAATTTTAATTAACTCATTAAAGAACTAGTAATTAAGAATAGACATTATTACCAATTCTCATAGCAACGACAACCCTAGTTCTCAAATTACTTATCACTTGTACATGATTACGTATACTTGTGCGTTCTAAATTGTTACAGTGGTGTAGAAAGGCTCTAATCTCTGGTGTGTTAACAAAGAGTATAGAGGAATCTTGTATGAACATTAAAGTGTAATCTTGATGCATGCATCAACGTGCTTTGTGTCGAGTTCTTTCTAAATTTAATTAGTGCAGACATGAATAATTGTCCAAAATATAACATTCATGAGTTACAAATCTAAAAGAAAAATATTTCAAGTCATATGTTGCCATACTTTTAGAATTTATTAAAGAGTCCAATGGATTTTTTTTCCCTAACGTTTTACGTACAAAATAGTATCGTAATTGCATCGTATGTGAGCCATTCTCTAAGAAAGTAACTCAGTGTCACATGGTTCACCATTGCAAGAATAATATATCAGAAAATAACCTGAGCAGTTAGTGATTTTATAACTTCTTTAGCAGCTTTAGATTTAGCAGATTCTTCTGTCGCCAGTGCCATAGCTTCTTGTGCTTTCTTAATTGATTTTAGAAGCTCCATTTCTTGCAGCTCACACCTATGTCTTAGACTTTCAACCTGATCAGATTTTAGACGAATGCACTGAGTCATTAGCTTAAATATTACAACACTTGACTACTATAAGACATTTTCCTCTCCCAGATGTATTATTTAATAAAAAAAAACTACAACCCAATCTAAATCCCCAAGTCACAGATATACCTGAGACTGTAACTTAAACACTTCTTGATTCAAATGTTTATTTGTTTTCTTCAAACTATCCCCAATGGTTTTTGAGAAGGAAAGTCCTGATGTAGTTGGAACAGGGGTAGCAGAACGTGGGGTACTTGGTCTCCTAGAAAAAGGTGACACAGACCTGGAACTAACTCCAGATGGTGTAAGAACTGGTTTTGGCACAGTTCGTTGCAGATCAATAGCAGTTGACAGAATATCTTTCAGCTGCAATAAAGGAGTCTGTGAAGATCTAACTAAGGAAAATGTGTCGGCTTTCTTTCCTTGTTTAGCCGCTTTGCTGTCTAATAGCTTTATTAAATCCACATTAGATGGCACCGCTGATTTAGAAAGTCTTATCTCAGTCTTGTCCAATCTGTCCTTATTCTCCCCAGATAACCGAGGGACAGTACTCCTTCTGTTATTACCACCACTTTCTAAAACCTTGTTCAGTTTTACGTAGCAAGAGTCACAAACTCGATATGACTTTCCAGGATTAGGGGCCAGGGCTGCTCTCGATGCTTTCTTTGAACTGCATGAGTGGCAATGTACGAGTCCACAATTGTAGCAGTTGTGCCTTTTTCGCGTAAACCCAAAAGCTTGTCTACAAGCAGAGCACTGTGATTGCTCAGCTCCGGACACCCATTTATGAAGACAAATAGATGCAGTGTAGTTTGAACCGCATGCAATGTTCTTTACATGCCTATCCTTTAAAGCTTCAACCAAAGTCGGTGATTTCCGATCTTCAACATCTCCGTGGCCCAATCTACCATTAGCACCCTTTCCCCATGTATAAACTTCATTCCTTGATGTTAATACTGCTATGTGATAAGCACCACAAGCAATTTCTTCAGCACATTCCCCAGCAAGCTTGTCCTCAACCAAGCAAGGTAACTTTCCATCAGAACGGGGATTACCAAGTTGACCATAAACAGTACTTCCCATGGTAAATACTTGTCCTGATGTGGTCAAGCCAGCTGTTAAACTATGCCCACAAGCAATTTTTTGAAAATTGTGCTCAATAAGTGCTGGAACACATGTTGGTTTAAGCCGTGGTACCTTGTCACCATGTCCAAGACGACTTTTATCACCATCTCCCCAAGTGAACAACTTACCTGATGAAACGCTTGCACTAGATTGTGTTGCAATAACCTCCACCACAGCAGCAGTATGCCAAACCCCACATGCAACAGCAATACTCCTCAACCCTGATAAGGAATCCACTTCTCTTGGATATGCAACATTTTCCCTGTTTCCATGCCCCAAGACACCAAATGTACCGTCACCAAATGTGAATAGTTGCCCTGTTGATGTCACCAAGGCAGTATGCCATGGACCACAAGTTACTGAAGCAACCTGAAGACCTTCAAGAGAACCTGATATTCTTTTGGGGATCCAATGGCTGATGTCTGTGCCATGACCAAGAAGCCCAGCATTGTGTGTACCATCTCCCCACGTATATAATTCACCTGCCATTGTAACAGCACATGTATGAAACTCACCACATGCCACAAAATCAACACATGAAGATGCCAAAGATTCAACAAAACGAGGTTGAATAACATCCTTTCCAACACCGTGACCAAGTCTTCCTCCAGATTCTTCACCCCATGTAAAAACTTCACCTTGCCTTGTGACTAAGGCAGCATGCCTGACCCCACAGGCAATATGATGCACATCCAAAACTACATTTGATTCCAGTGGCTTAGGAAGAAGTACGTCTGTTCTTGAGATCACAAAAGCAGCACTTTTATCAGCTCCAACTTTGATTACATTATCACAAATAACTTCCCCCCAAATGTATACATCTCCTAGAGCATCACAGTCATCTGGTGCAGAACCATGACTGGAGGTGCTGGGAGCACTGGAAACACTCACTCGAAAAGCATCAGAACCAGATCCTTTTACTTGCATTTTTGTTTGATCCGATGCTACATGTGATCTAGAAGAATGTAGAGAATTTTCAGGGGCAGCAATTGTTGGAGAAGTATTTGGGTTAAAGCTGACAACCTCAAGAGAGCTCAAATCTCTAGTAACACTAGCTGAACTACTGCTTGGACTATTAGACGTCAGGTCTCTGTTATCCTGGAATCAATTCACAATAAGTTACACAACATAAAGGAAGCCATATGACAGAAGAAACATTAACATTTAACTACACCAAAGAGAAGTTAAATGGTGAACATTTGCAATTGGTCAATAGTCCCAACACACTAGAGGGAGTAGAATTGCATTAATTTGTCATCATATACTGTTGGAAATCCCACATCCCCCAGGTAAACCAGCAAAGTGCTGGTTATAAGTCTGCGACAGCCCCTTCCTGATAAGCGCGTTTTGAGGGAAAAATCATGGCTGCGTAGACTTCAATATATACAAATATTTGAGATGGATCTCAAACTCTAACAAGCATTACCCATACTAAAGCCACAATGCCCATAAATATCATGTCAGATAAAAGGTTGATTGGAATGACAAGCAAAACCCATTAAATAGAATAATATGGATGGTTAGTTAATGCTAATGAATGAATTTAAACACCCCCATGAATTTTAGTTATCTTATTGTAAGTTCTGAGCAAGTTTTTAAGCCTTGATTTTTTCAAGCATTTTGTGGTAACTACATCAGTTATCAGCTACTCAACATCCAGGCAATTGGTTTCTATAGTATCATGATGATTACATGTGTCTGTCTAAAAGAGATGGGGGGGGGGACAAAATTTAACAATAAAATAAGTTTTGGTTTTGGGCATAGTTACATCAAGGTAGAGGCCTTCGTCACTCCATCCATCAATTTTAGAACGCCCACCTCTACCAGAGAATATTAGTGCTTTGAGTCCCGCAATCCACACCTCTGCCTCAACTTTATCCTTGCAAATCTGAAAAGTTGTATGGTGCAAATAAGTTCAAAGCAAACAGCTAATGTAACATTGTAATTACAGAATGAGAAACATTGATCACTAACCAGATCAAGGGACCGTTTTCTGTTGTTGTATATAAGAGAAAACGACAAATAGTCCTTTCCAGGGTGCAAATACCGTTGGAAAACAGCCTGGTTATGAAATTAAAAAGAAAAAGGAAATAAGATTTAAATCCTTGCTATTAACATTGAGTTGTATGGATTGCAATAGTATCATGAAAATTGTGAAATAAAATATCAAATGGAGTACTAAAGAGCTCACAGTTCTTTGTCCGGGGATAATTCTTGACACAGAAGCTAACTTTAAACTTCTTTCACCATTGCTTGAGATCCAGATCAAAGAAGTTTCATCCTGTCATTTCCAGATGGAATAATGATAAGGAAGAAAATATTCAAATCCACGGATATTGAAGGGGAAAAAACCCAAGAAATATATCAACTAATAAAGGAACAAAACCCAGGAAAACCACCAAAAAAATAAACCTTCGTACATCATTTATTAATAAAGTAGCAAATGAAACCACATAGACACTTTTCAAGTTGAAGAGTTGATGTACTGGCAATATTGACCCTTGGAACAGCAGAACAGCATTCAAGATGCAGAGTTTTAGTCCATATAGCCTCTGACTATTTAACTATTATTTCTCCCTAGACTATGTACCATCATCATTGTATGCAAAATAGATCACGAGAATTCAACCTGCTTCAAAACCTATTTTCTACTTTATTCTTAAGGAATATTGCAACCAAGTGCATCAAAAATGTGCAAGAAGTTCTCTTCAGTGGAGACCGTGCCAATCTGTAGTAAGCTAATTCAAGTTTGTAAAAAGGTCAATACAGTTACAGAAACAGAATACGCTTTGAAATTGAAAGAAGCCTTATAATATAGAATCATAGATCCCATTTCTTCCTTTCTACTATAATATTCGTTTTGCACTTTTGCTCACCTGAAATTTGTGCATCTTTAGAAAGCAACAATCATGAATTATTATGAAATCTTCTTCATCTTCAATCCCAGTATTACCAAAAGACAGATGGATAGGCCAATCCAATATACTTATATTTTATATTTATAATTACAACAAAGCTTCAATTGAATATGAAAATCAAGCATAACAATATCAGATTTGATAAATTAAATATTATTTCTCCAAAACAGGAGGGCGCAAGAGAACAGTGTTAATTTATCATTTTATCAAGACATCAAATAAGTTGCACTACTTTTCAGCTAGTAATTCATTAAAGGCTTCACATATTCGGCTTTGAAACTTATCCAAGTAGCATATGAAACAACAATGGAAATTATCCCATTTAAGAAGATTGAGAAAGAAACTTACAGTAGAAAGTCTAAATGGGCAAAACTTGGGCTTCCCTTTACGACCATATTTAAGAAGCTGAGCACCCTTCTTCAGAGCATTTATTGCCTGCCCATAAAAAAAAAGGAAGATCAACAGAAGGATTGGCATGCTTTGAAAAGTTATGGTAGATCAAAAGGACCGACAGCATTCAAGGCAGTCTAACAAATGCAACAAAATTTTAGACGTCCAATAGAAAATACTTTATGAGTCAGTACTTAGTAATGACTAGTAACCCCAAACATCTAAAGGCAGCAACGAAAATGTGGTTGTGGGCAAAGCCATGAGATATCAATCACCAATGTCATGAGAAGAATATAGCTTAGTATGACAATGCCTTATACCCCCAATGGACCAAAATCAATGATAAATAGTAACTAATTCCCAAAAGATGTCTCTCCTGCTTTGAGACATAGATAATCTTCTTTCCTAATAAAAACCTAATACATTCACTTAAATAGACTTCATGGCTTCATTAGTGTACCGTAAATAAGAAAGTAGAATTTGAATCGCAGGGCCTAAACCTTTCCAGGTCCAACCAACCCATCTCCTAGTAAAACTAAAATGGTGCAACCACTATTATGTTCTTATTTTCTCAGAAATCTAGAAAAGCAATCCAATAGAAACTTTATTGATGAAGAGTTTTCAAAGTCGCTTTTCTTTGCAATCGGAGAACTTTGTCAATTTTCTTTTTAATGGCTCAGCCCAAGTCACTTACTTTTAAAAGGGAGCAAATTCACTTCAATTTATACTATTCACCTCAAATTATAGAAAAATCCCACATGATAAGGGTCATTAGCTAGAAATTAACTAACCCTTTGTTTTGCACCAATTCTTATTTTTTTTTAACACAACAATCTCATGTTCACAAATATTTCAGATTATATTGAAAAAAAAGGTAAAGTATATAAATGGTCCCACGTTTTCCACATTTTACAATCCCTTATTATTTTTCCTAATAATTTGGTACTTCAATTTTCAATTTTTACACTATCACCTTAGTTTTTCCCTTATAATTTAGGACCTTTATTTTTTAATTTTACACTTTGGTCCCTTCATTTTTTATATTTTTGAAGTTTAATTTCAAATTGACCTCAAATTTTAGACAAAATTTTTGAAATTAAAAGGTGAAGGTAAGAAATTATAAGAATTAAAAATAAGGGAACCAAAGTGTGAAAAATAAAATAATAGACCAAATAATAAGAAAAAATAATAACGGAACGAAATGTATAATGTCAAAAAATTTAGGAACCATTTGTGTACTTCACCCTTTATTAATAACAAAAACCAACTTTGTAAAGCTACATGGTCCAAATTTACTAATCAACCCTTTGCAAGTATGGCGTGTGATGTATCACGTGAGATTTTTTACAAATTTTTTTTTTAAGAAGTTAAGTGAATGATGGTGAGACACTAAAGAGAAAAATGAATAAAGTCATCCATTTGCAACGCAAAGTGAAGCTCTTCATCCAAATTTTCAATGGCTTTTCAAAATCCAAAATAACTTTTAAATTTCCATTTTTTGGCATTCCAATATAATATTAGATCTCTTCTCAAGTCTCAACTGTCCCGTTAACCATGTATCCCAAACCTCTCCAGCATCCATTTATTCAATGAACTTATCCAGGCAAATAAGCAGGCCCTAACAACAACAAAAAAATGAAAAGAAAAAAAAGCTCTTTATTTCCATGGAAGAAACTCGTGTGATGATCTCCTAAAAAAAATTATTAACTCTAACAACATTAAGAAGTTTGGCCATTTCCTAGAAAGTCGAACAGAAACAGTATCAGAAGACATTGCTTAAACAATAAATAAAACCAAAGCCATATAATCACAACTCCACTTTCAACCCAACAGAAGAAGAAAATTATTCTCATCTGGAAATAAATAATACGCATATATCTATATAGAAAGTTCACAATTCTCAGAAACAGAGAGAGCGCTACCTGCTCGATGTCACGATCGGCATTCCCATAGCTAACAAGATCTGCCATTCCATGTGAGAGAATTTACCAAAACTCCGCCACCCTCTCCGAAACCTCGGTGGAGCACCGGTCATCATCTACAGCCACCACAATCTCTTATGTAAACTACCATCAACAGTCATATCCAAACCTCCAACCCCTCTTTCGCTTGTTCTCTCCTTCACACACAAAAAAAAAGCCTAAGACCAGCTTATTCAGCTCCTATACCACATACGTTCTCACAGATCTGGCACTTCCCTCGTCAATAAAAACCTCAGACCTCCATTAAAGCTCTAACACCAAGCTAGTTTTGATCAAGACAGCGTAGACTTGAGAGAACGTGTTCTGAATCAGAGAGGAAACAGTTTTGCAGAGAGATATGTGATTCTTCGGAGAAAGAGACGCCAGAGTTGAATTCCGACGAAGTGAGAATCTCGGCGTCGGACTAAAGGAACGAGACACAGGAGACTGAAGAGAGAGAAAAATCTGCGAAAGATAAAGAATATAGGGAGTCGAGAGCGTCTGTAAAAGTATAATTAGTCAAACTGTTGAAAAATCAAAACTAAAATAAAATATATATATATATATTGCTGGAAAATGAAAATATTTATACCAATTGCTGGACTGGGACATCATATACGACGGTTGTGTGTCCTCGATTGTGCGGGGTGAGACCTGGAGGTTATGGCAACTATATACATGCCAAATATATATTATAAATATTTATATTAATTTTATATTCCATAAATATATCATAATTATAATTAATATAATTATTTTTTATTAAATATATTTATATAAATTTAATTATATCTATCCATAATATAATTCAATTTATAAATTTATTATAAATTTATAATAAAAAAAATTTCATATTCTTACTCCTTTTAAATATTGTGAGTGTTATGATAAATTTCTCCAACAAAATTCTGAGATTTTATAACTATGTAATTTTTTATTAATAAATTAAATATTTATAAAATTTTAAATATATTTATTTATTATATAATTAAATTTATTAAATTTAAATTTAAAATAAAAATAAATTATTTATATTAATAATTTATGTTTCATGAATTTTCATAATTAAAATATTTATTTATTAATAAAATTATTGTTTTCAATCAATATTTATTTTATTTAATTATAAAAATTTTAAAATATATGATATATTTTAAAAAAATTAAAAAATTAGGTTTAAAAGATAAATGAGATGGAAACATAATTTTAAACCGATATTTTCCTTCTAGTTGAATATCAAAAATTTAATTCTCCTAAAATAAATTACATCTTTTTTATTAATAACAAATGATTATATATATATTTTTTAGTTATTTAAATTAAAAATAAATCATATTAATTTAATAATTTTTATTTAAAACTTTATTATTTTATGTCAAGATTAAAATACTAATATTTAATAATTATAAAAATTAAAAATTTTGATTCTTATAAAATAAATTACATCTTTTTTTATTAAAAATAAATGATGATATATATATCATTTTTAGATTAAAAATAATATTATTTAATTATCTATTTTTATAAAAATAATTAACTAAGAATAAATTATATTAACTTAATAATTTATTCGTAAAATATTATTATTTTTTATAAATAATTAAAATATGAATATTTAATAATGATAAAAATAAAATTTTATATGAAATATTTTTAAAAAAATAAACAATAATAAAATTAAAAAAATATTTAAATATATATTTTAGTTAAAATAGTGGTAATTAAAAAATTGTAAAATTTTTTTATATTAATTATGATTTTATCAAATCAATTATTTATATTTTAATCATGGTTAATCAATTAAAAATAATAATATTATTTTAATAAAAATTATTAAAGTTGTATGATTTATATCACTTTCATAAAATTAAAATAACAAATGATATAAATAATATAGTTTAAAGATCTATAATGTACATATATAAAGTTGAAAATAATTAAAAGGAAAATAACGTACTCTCAGCCATCTTGCTGTTTAAGGAGTAACATAAGGAAAATCATGGTTTATTCCTATCGACACGAACTATGAGAAATATCATGGTTCCACGTAATGCATAACATATTTACCATAAACTATTCTTACACTTGTATTGTAACAACTACGGTCCTTAAAAATTAATCAATCTATTTCAATCTAAACAGCTCAATTTAAATTATATACTTTATTTTTATTATAATTAAATTAATTTAGATCTAAAAATTACATAATTGATTTATTTATCATTCTTGAAATTAAATTTTTCATAATAATTGATCGACCCATACTTATTTTATATTATATATTTTTTATTTTATTTTTAATATAATAATTTTAAAAAATAAAAAAATATAACAAATTAATAGCTTCTTTTTGAAACTTTCCAAATTCTAATCCATTATTCATTGTTTCCTTATCGTAACATAGGACCTATCTAATTTTTAAGCTCTAAATCCCAACAGAGAGGAGAGTAAGAGATACCAAAAATAGCCTCAAGCCACCTACGCTCCAATTTTAATATTTTTATTTTTTAAATTAAATGTTTGTTTATATATATAATCTATATGTAAATTGATACGAAATTAAATAATAAATACTTGTGTTAATTTTTGTGCTATTGATTTAAAATTTAGTACATGATTTTTGTTTATTTATTTTTTGGAAAAATCAAAATCCTTTTGATCCAAATTTTAATCAATTATTAAAGCATAAAATTTAATGTAATAGTTGTTTAGTTATTAAAAATTATGGATTGTATAATAAAATAAAATAAACTAAAAAATTCTGATCTACCCAATCTAATTTGACTTAATTCGAAGAATTCGATTTGGAATGGTTTTATAGATTTTATTAGATCAAATCGGTTCTTACTTTTTAAAAACCAACATTATTAGTTCTGTTTTAATTTTTGATCAAATCTGAATCAATCCATGGTATGCAATCCACTAGTCATAGTATACATTATTAGTGAGTGTTGGTCACAACGAAAACAAAAATAAATAAATCAAGCAAAAGCAACAGTGTAATTTGCTTACTAAGGCCTCTTATATTGTGCTAATGGTGTGAATTAATTTATACCCAACATCTGCCCCTAGACTTGTTAAGTCTGGATATATGGGCTATGAGGTCTATTTTTTCATTCTCTTATCACCCGGGTTCATGATTTTTCGAACCTCACTAGTGGTATCAAGTCAACATTTGCATGGTTATTACTTGCCGTATGAAAAACTTTTTATTTGTTTTAGGCACTCAAAACGTGTGTGGTGGTGTCTTGTTGTCAATTGTTTTTACGAATTCTCAACCAAACTCTTGATTAGAGAGTTATATAAATGTCAAAACCACCAGTCACTTTTCCATTTTTAGAGGCGAAGACATGAATTCAAATTTGTGGACTTTTGAGCCCACGAGCTACCCAAAAGCTTGATAAAGGATGGAATGACTATTGAATAGGATCAAACTCTACCATCACAGGATTTTGCATACAAAGACCAAAATGGGTTGGATAAAGTGGTCGCCGAGTGGAAGGCTAATGAAGTAATGCATGATTATGATCTGACCGACCATGGTCCATTCGGCCACCCATCGTGTGTCCAACTATGGTCCGGACACTTATGGATTGTTTGACCATAGTCTGGCCACTCATGGAGTGTCTAGCCATGGTATGGACAGATTGGTTGCATGCATTAGTGGCCAGGTGCACATCGAGTTAGGCAATGGTCTTAGACCATCCTAGCAACACAATCTATTCATGATGACGATTTTGAAATCCTTATAGAACCTATTGATGATATGACCACCCTTTTTTGGGAGGACTACATAAGTATGAGGGTTTTGATACTGCTCTTGTAGATTGATAAGACAAAATCGACATCTAGTGATACTGATTTTACAGATACTTTGGTTTTATATTTATAAAACTCTTGCAAGTGCACGAATCATTTTATAAATAATGACAAGTATACTTCCTAGGTCGATCTAAGAAAGAAATATATGTGGTTTTTAATTTATTATTCAAACTTTTAAAAATGAAATTAAATCATAAACATCTTGTCACGATATTTTAATTCTTTGTGTTTTCTAATCTAAGAACATAAAAAAATAAATAAGGGTCGAATATAGTAGGACCCTTACCCCTAGCGATGGGCTAAAAGAGGGTTTTATTAGTCAATATAGATTATTTTTCCAAATGGGTTGAGGCGGAGACTCTGGGAAGAATAAGGGAAAATAAGGTGATTCAATTTATTTGGAAGTCTAAAGTTCGTCACTTTAGCATGCCCAAAGAGCTTGTTACACTACTACAATACATACATATAGTCTCTGACATTTAGCCTCAGTTTTTTAAAAAACTGAGGCTATAGACATACCCTATAACCTCAGTTTTTATAAAACCGAGGTTATAGACATAGTCTATGACCTCGGTTATTTTAAAACCAAGGCCATAGTCATACCTTATCAATTTTCTATCTTTAATTTACACCAAACACTAAATTTTTTTACCAATTTTGTTGTCTTTTTTTTTCCTCTTTTTTTCTTTTTTCCTCTCAATTTTCTCTCTTTTACACCAAACACCAAATTTTTTATCAATTTTTTTCTTTTAATTTCTTCTTCTTCTTTTTTCCTTTTCCATATTTTTTTCCAAATATGTTTTTCTTTTTTTCCCATATATAAATATCTCATTTTTTCCTCTCCCTACTCTTGCGAAAACCTAGTACTGTGTATACTCTTCTCTACTCGAAACCCTCACGCTGCATTCCAGCCTCGCGCCATATTCCATTCTCATGCCGCCACAGTCCAGCCTATGTTCCACTCTCGCACCATGTTCGAGCATCTATTCTACTCTCGCACCGCGTTCCAGCCTTTGTTCCACTCTCGCTATAGTAGTTCCTTGGCCACTGCTTGAATCTTTTTGGTAACATCAACTCATCTTTTCTTTTATAAATGAATCTTGGTACCAAATCTCGATTGGTACGTAGATGTTTTTTATAGCTTCCTAAAGGCTTGCTTACGTTGAGAAATTTGGATGTTGGATATTTCTTAGATGGGTTATGAAAATTTGTTAGGAAAGTCACTTAGTATGGTTTGTGGAATGTGTGGTTGCCTGGTGCTTAGTATGGTGCTGGTGCTGATGTGTTAGGGTGTTGTGATGGTGCTGGTGTGTTAGGGTGCTTTGATGGTGTCTGGTGCTAGTTATATTTTGTGAATAGATAAGAGTTTTTCCTTTTTTAGTTAAGGTCTTTTGTGGTACTAAGACTATTTCTCCTCCATAAACTCTAAAAATATTGAAACATCAATATTCCCACTCCATTTCATTGTTATACTTCATCTTAGTCTTTATAGATGCTATGTTCTATTTTTTGAATCTTGTAACAAATGTTATGTTGGAACTATAAAGTCTATAATCAAATGAGGTTCTATATTAATCTTTTTACTGCTTTGAGATGGATATCATGGTTGGTTATATTTGGGTTTATCATACTTTGAAATATTTAAATGTGTCCTCATAAACTAAAGCTCTTGACCCGCTCCATCTTTCTTTGGAATGAAATTTTTTTGGATGTGCTTTCTGTTTTAATGCTTATGTTTAATTAAAACCTCTCATTTTGTTTCTTTTCATTAAACGCAGATGATCATTTTCTTTTCTTGTAAGTATCATCTAAAGTTGGTGCTGGTCAGATCAACAGAGGAAAAGTAACAGCAACGGTATGGTGAGTATGAACAGATTCTCATGTATAGCCCTGGCCAGGGTAGCACCACAGCTTTGTGATTCAATAGTAGGGTCTGATCTCATTTAACATAATCCTTACAAAGGTACACTCTTTGCCACTACTTTCCCTTTTATTTTTTGTTCACAATTAGTCTCCTTGATTTTTCTATAATTTTACTTTGATTAATTAACCATTCAAATAATGCTCTTAAATCATTTAAATGTTGCAGCATCATGTATATCTATACACCGATGCTTGTAATTAATACTAAAAAATTGTTGTGGACTTTATTATGTTGATTTGAAGTATACTTATAAATGCTTATAATTACTATTAAAAAGTCAGTTTATAATATTAAGGTTTTATTATGTTTTTGTGTATAATAAACTCTCAAATGTAATTATACTTTTTAATTTTATTATAATATGATTTTTAATATTGTAATTAATAAATTTATTGTAATTTATATTGATTTTTAATATTGTAATTAATAATTATATTTTTTTTAATTTATGCATACCCTATGGCCTAGGTTATTGAAAAATCGAGGTCACAGACATACCTTATGGCCTCGGTTATTGAAAAATCGAGGCCACAAACATACCTTATGGCCTCGGTTATCGAAAAATTGAGGCCACAGACATACATTATGGCCTCGGTTGTTGAAAAATCAAGGCCGTAGACATACCCTATTGCCTAGGTTTTTCAACAATCGAGGCCATAGGGTATATCTATGACCTCAGTTTTTCAATAACCGAGACCATAGACATATCTTATGGCCTCAGTTTTCAATAACCAAGGCCATAAGGTATGTTTGTGGCCTCGGTTAAAAAACCGAGGCCATAGGTAATAGTCTATGGTCTCTCTCACTTAGGTCTTGGTTCTTATAATCGTGGTCATATGCTTACGGTCATAGTTAAAAACTGAGGCCATATGTATGTTTTGTAATAGTGTTATAGATAATGAAAGGTAGTTTATGGGTCGTAACATCAAATAGTTTACCACGAAGTACAATATCAAGATGTGTCCTTCGACGCCATATTACCCACAAGCCAACGGTCAGGCAGAGTCTTCTAATAAATCGGTAATAAACCTATTAAAGAAAAAATTGGAGGGTGTTAAAGAAAGATGAGTTAAGGAGCTACCTAGAGCATTGTGGATTATCAAGACTAGTCCCAGAGGCAGTACTAATGAGACACCTTTCTCGCTAATATACGGTATTGAGGTTGTGATACCAACTAAGATCATAGTGCCCAATGTGAGATCAATACTAAGCAAAGATCAAAATATTACAAATAGAGCAATTGAACTGTACCTAGCAGAAAAAAAAGAGATGAAGCCTTGAGAGGAGGATGGTCGAACAAAAAAGGAGGGTAATAGATTATTATAACGAAGCCGTACATTTAAATCTTTCGCCATAGGTAATTGGGTTCTCATAAGGGTCTTCCCCAACAAAAAAAGAGTGAATTTAGAGACCGACCTAAAAAGAATTAGAAAACTATTAGACTCGATGAGGTATCCTTAAAAGCCCGAGCAATAGTAAGTTACATGCCGTACTATTTTTCTTACCACCGAGCAGAGAACTTATATGATGTGAGCTGAAATGACAGAGCATTTTTGTTCCAATTTTTGTTTGATATCCAAGAAATAATGAAATGAAAAGATGCCCTAGCTCCTCCTTATATAGAAGTGCATATCTTCTCTCTTCAATCAACTAACAAGTATTTATTAGGACGAGCCGAGCATTTCAAATTCGCTATCTGATTGCTACTCTTCCACCCCATTGAAGAACCAAATTGAAAGAGAAGGAAGACTTGATGTTTGAACATATGATACTCGTAGGATGAGCCTACCTATGTATAATAACTTTGGGTATTAGAAGGCCAACTACTAGCCTGAGCCATGTAATGGTCAACCTCAAGCTTAAAATATGTCTTTTACTATTATACCCCTCTGACACGATGTGCCATGTACCTCCTATGTAATTGACACGTGTACATATAATGCTCTCTCTATATATAGATCTCATAGGATATCCACACAATTCTATAAAAATTCTCTAACTTCTCTCTACAAATCGGACTATCCTAACATTATGCATTCTTATTTTACATGTTATTAATTGTTTTGTGCTAGTTTGGAGCATATGAGACACGCAATCACTAGTGTGTTTGCTATAGATTTTTATTTTCATATCTACAGAGTGTTTTAGTTATGTGTTGAATCAATCATATTGTTTTATACTTTCATTGTGTAAGTTTCTTAGTTCATGTTTGTGAGGCTAGCTTGCTGAATTGATATAGAGTTCACAAAAATATTCCAAAGGTGACGTCTTCACCTCTCATCAAGGTCCGAGTTACCTATTTGAATCAGAAAAACAATTGATCGTCGAGTAATTATTCATATGTATTGGATTCTTCAAGTTAAATTATTTTTTTGAGATTGACTTATATTGCAGGTGATATAACTCTTCATTTGCACCACCTTGGATCCAAGTTTAAATCTCACCTTATAACATGTCCTTTATTTAATAAAAAAAAGGACTTTAAGGGGACTTTAGTACCTCTTTATAAAAAAGAAAAAAATGTTAAGAGAAGTTAAAAATAATCTTATGAATTTGTATATAGTATATATATTAGATAACTTTCGAAGTATTCGTCAATTAGAAGTATACTTTGATTAAGGTAAAAGTGAAATAAAAAGAACTATTTAATATTAATGAAAAATTTGAAGATTAAAAGGTTGAATCTATGCTATGTTAAGGGTTTGAGATAGTAAGAACCTTCTAATTATATGTTTAATACATTTTGTTACTTACTTGATTGATTTGGATCAATTCTATTAGATTTTAAAGTTAAAAATGATAAATTACATTAAATTTTAAAAGTAGATTTTGGGGTAAAATTGAAAATTTATTTTTAATTAAAAAAATTGGAAAAATAAAAAACAAATTGAGTTTGCTTCCCCTCCTCTCTCTTTGTACTTTTATCTCCTTCATATTTCTCCTCTTCTCTCATTATTTCTCTCTATTTTCTCTCACTACTTGCTATCGTTGACAGACTTCTACTTACCTAGCTGGAACTCAAATTGCCTACATCGATAGTAGGAGCTGTGCACCAACTAGTAGTGGCCATTGCTGACTCTCTAATTTCAATTTTTTTCCTATTTTTACTATTTTTTAATGAAAAAGAATTTCAATGTTATCCCAAAAAAATATATAATTTGACAAATTAGATTTAATCCTAGATGATTAAAAAAGCTCACTTAAATTAATATAATACCAAAGTGTATTAAAGTTACATGGTTTCTATAACCCGAAATCCTGATGGTAAGAGTTAATAATCAATTCTTTTAAAGCCTATGTTATTAAAAGATTTGAATCTTAATAAGATAAAAAGAAATATGACCAAAAACAATTAATAATAACTTTTTTATTGTATTAATAAAAATACTAATTATTATGTTATTATGACTATTTAGAAAATAAATTATATCAATACCATGAAAGTTACTATTTGGTTTTGGAGACAATATTTTTGAAAAATATGTTATTTATTATTTTTAGAGTATATTTTTCAAAAATATGATTGTTTTATTTTTTTCACCTGTATTTGTCTCTTTAAAACAAGTTATAATAATTTAAATTTTATTGAGTAGAGTAGCACGTTATTTGGTTTTGGAGACAATTTCTCCCCATTATAAAAAAATAAATAGTTTCTCCTTTTGCCATCAAAAATTCAAAAAAAAAAAAAACGATGACAAGGAAATGAAAATAGGAGTAATAAAACATATACAAAGAAGTTCAAAACTAAAAGCCAAAATCTATTACTTATATACAAAAAAAGGCTTTTTTGCGTGCGGTAATATATACAAAAAAGGCTTTTTTTGTGTGCGGTAATATATACAAAAAAGGCTTGTTGCCTCTTACTTACAGCTTAACTATATTTATTTGGACTTTTATTTTCTTATTATCTTGATTTCAACCAATTTTTTTTTTCATTTATAACCCAATTGTATTTATTTTTGCATTTAATTTTTACCTTGTTTTCAATTAACTTCTTTTTTACTTTCTTTCTATAAGTTGCTTTCAACCGTGTGCATACCGTCGTACGGGTTAGAAAGAGTTCTAATTCTGATAAAAAAATATAAAAAAATTACTTAGTATCAATCTTGAATTAAATATTTAAGAAATAATATTTATTAATTATGCGAGTCATAAATCTAAAATCAATTTTATATTAAATTTTTGCACTTTAATATTTAAAAATATCTAAATTAATCATTATTTAGACATTCAGACAGACCCAAAGACCACACCTTGTAACCTACCCAAGCCAAGTTTAACCCAAGACAAAAAATAAAATACCCTAAACATCTCACCCATGGGACAGACCAAGCCCAATGTCAGCTCGAGCCTTAAATAGACCAAGCACAAGAACAGCACAAGCTCGAGTATAGACAGAGCTCGTCATCATGAATAATACTCAACCTGTATCTCTGATACATTATACATTAGGCTAATCATGTCCCTCTAACATGTAACTACATGTATATATTGTATAGTTGACACTTGTACCCATAAATATGCTATAAATAGATGGACCACTTATGAGGATCTACACATTGAGCTCTTTACGTGCATCTCTCTCTATAAGATATTGAGTCTCAACATTTTGGTGCCCACTGTGGGGCTCAGATTATGAGGTCAATCACAAGTTTCTAACCCCATATCCTGTAGGGACTCACCTCGATCTTAGAGAGAAGTTAGGAAAGTCCATCGCGCACTACTCGCAATTCAAAAATCATGGATATAACTTGGTCTAACAGACGGTTAATTCGACTGATCCCAAAATAGTGGCTACTCAATGAAATACGCCATCGGCAACCAATGGGCCCAGGGTAGAAGACAGCACCCTCTATAAAGAGTTATCTCGTCAGTTGCTCAAACTTAGGAAAGAGCTCGACAAAACCAAAAGAGAAAATAGAGCTCTACGATCTCAGGTAGAGGAAGAATCCCTGAAAATCCTACTGTTGAACCAGTTAATGGAGAGGTAACGAGACGCGGTCAGTCTGAGTTTTGATCTACCGAGCATGAAGTTGAGGGAAACCCCTTCTTTAGATTGACTCGTCCCGATGAGAAGCAATGGCTCCAAGAAAAAAGAAGCTGGGAAACACGGATTCAAGCCTTAGAGGAGATCAACAAGAGGCAGATGAGGCTTTGAAAGAAGCAAGTGAAAAGTAGGAAAAGGGAAAATCCCCCTACGAGGTGGACAGAGATTGCGAACAATTGTACATCTCTCCCTTCTCAGATGCAATTGAAAATGATGAACCTCTACCCAAGTTTAATTCTCCCAAATGCCTTGACTATTTTGGGACGAAGGATCCAGTGACGCTTGTCCAACATTTCAAAACTACCATGGCACCCATGAGCCTCACCCAAGCAAAGAGAGACACGATGATGTGCAAGCTGTTCATACCCACCCTCTACAACAGTGCACAGAAATGGTTCAACAATCTACCTCCCAGGTCCATAGCCTCTTTCCCGCAGTTCGCCAAATTATTTATCACCAACTACTCCTGTAACAAACCCTTGAGAAAAGAATCTCATCACCTTTTTTCAATAATACAAGGGAAAAAAGAGATCATCGAAGGATACATGAAATGATTTAGAGAAGAAAAATTGGAAATCATTGACTGTCCTAGTTCTATTGCTATAGAAGCCTTCAGGCGGGGCCAGCTAAAAAATTCTGACATGTTCATGGAATTGACTAAAACTGTACCGCATAGCTTAGAGGAAGTGTATGGGGAGGCCAGAAAGTTTATCAACTTAGAAAGAGAGCTTAGCCTAGCCAAAGATCGTTGAATGGGAGGAGAGTTGATCCCGGCCCCAAACATAGAGAAAAAGAGAACAAGCCCAAACCAAACATACCAAACTTACAAAAACAAACGATTTGTTGTAAGCAACAAGCAAGCAGGAAATTGGTCGGTAAATAGAAATTGGGCGGTAAACAAAAGCTACCTGGAAAATAGGGAAACATGGGGAGAGATGTGTTGAAATGGTACGCTTTTCACAAAGATATAGGCCATGAGACAAGAGATTGCAAAAACTTCAAAAGAGAATTAGAGGCATTGTTAGCTAGAGGATATTGCAAAGACCTCATCACAACGAATGAAGATAGAAGAGGAGGCTACCAAGGCAAACAAAAAATGTTTCGACTAACATACTTATCAAGTACTAGAAAAGAGCCTCGTGGGGGCCCAACATTAAAACCATCCACTCTATACATGGAGGGCCGAGAGTCAGCAGGGTCTCCAATAACACTGACAAAAAATTTGCAAGGGAGCTGCACAACGCACCCCATGTATACGCTTTGGATAAAGAAAGACCCCCTATGAGAATAACTTTCACGGAGAAGGATGAGATCACATCCCATCACGAGGACCCTTTGGTGATAACCCTAATGATTGACACTGGGAGTTTAGTAGACCTCTTATTCCTAACAACTACCCAGGCCCTCGGGCTAGGAGACACAGGCATCATCAAAATAGAGATGCCTCTTGTAGGATTCAATGATAGCACTACCTATGCAAAAGGAACGACGATCTTACCCGACATGGCAAAATGGGTGATAGTAATGACCAATTTTACCATCATCAACGCCTTAGCACATTACAATGCCATCCTCATAAGACCCTGGATATATAACATGAAAGCAGTCCCTTTCCACCTTCCACCAGTTAATCAAATTCCATACGGCTGAAGGCCTTAAAGAGTTGAAAGGAGATCAAGAGAATGTTAGGCGTTATTATAATGCCACAATGAAGGGAGCTACCCCCAAAAAGCAATCACCGAGAGGCCTCCCCCCAAAGAAAACAAGGAATAAAAGCATAACGAGGTTGGTCTTTTTGAATAAGGTAAAAAATTTCCTAACTGATTAGGAGGGAAAGGGTAACACGGTGAAAATCGATGACGAGTTAACAATAGAGCTCGAGGATAAGCTCTCGTCATTTCTAAAAGCCAATGTAGACATCTTTTCGTGGACCCCTACAGACATATTAGGAATTGATTCATGAGTCATAATGCACTTACTAAACATATACATAGAAGCCAGACCCATCCAACAACGGAAACAAAAGTTCCATAGAGAGAAAAATGAGGCAATCAAACAGCATGTAAGTGCCCTCAAAATGGCAGGGATCATTAGGGAAGTCAAATATCCCTCGTGGCTCTCAAATGTGGTACTAGTAAAAAATGCGTGCGATGCATTGATGAACGAAAACCGGCATCGCCAATTCTCGCAAATACTTTGGTTTTAATATTTGTAAAACTCTCGCAAGTGCACGAATCATTTCGTAGAAAAATGATAAGTATACTCCCAAGGTCGATCTAAGGAAGGAATGTATGTGGTTTTTAATTTATTATTCAAACTTTTAAAAACGAAATTAAATCCTAAACATCCTGTCACGATAGTTTGGTTTTTGTGTTCCTAATCTAATAACATAAAATAAACATATATACAGATTAATTAAATATAATAAAAGAATAAACATAGATACAAATTTAATAAATAAATATAAATACAGATTCAATAAATATTCATACAAATTTTATCATTTATATTAGTGGAGTATTTATGGATATAATAACTAAATTAATTATGCTTGCTCATATTATTTAGGCTATTAAAGATATAAATTGATATTTTATTGATTCTCTCTTTTTTGTATGAATACCACCTTTGGTGGGGGTTAGATATTCTTTGTTAACTAAACAAATCAATTAACACTTGTATGGGTGGGGTTGATAACTAATTTGGTTAATTAAATTAATTCCTTTTTCTAAGAGATTGAAAATGAGCCATTTAAATGCCACCTTTGGTGAGTTAGACGATTTAAACTTTATTCAAGGTGTCCAATTAAACCTAAGAATTTAGTTATCCAAGTACTAACTTTCAAGTTTTAAAACCATTATTGAAAACATGTTGTCGATACATTTTTCACATAATAATTCTTATAAAAACTTTTGAAATAGAGCTTATTTGACAACTATGAGGCGATGTAACCAGATAAAAAAGCACTACTCTAAATTAGGCCAGGATAACTAAACCTTAAAGTCTAATCTTGATTTAAGTTTGTAATGAAAAATAATATATTCTCTCTAACATCCTTAATATAAAATCTTGAATAAAAATAAAATCAATTCATTTTAGAAATTTTCACCTATTTAATATTTCGCGAAGCATAACAACGTTATTATTATATCATGATTATAAACGGCTAGCACGCAGTTAAATTTAATCGCAGACAAATTAAATATAACATGTAAGAATAAAAACATAAAAATAAGCGTAAAGAAAATAAAATCCTTACGAGCAAACTTCAGCTATTCTAGTTGCTAGAAAACCTTCAAGCGGAATTTGCACTTCCATTTATTGAATCAAAAATCTAAATTATTACAAAAACATTACAAGTTCCTCTCAAAAGAGAAGAACTCTAAACCTAAGAGAATTGAACTAAAAACTAAGAGAAAAAACTAAGAAAAGCTTAGAACTAAGAAAAGAAACTAAAGGAAAACTCAAAAACTAAGAAATGAGAGAAAGAAAGAAGAGAAGTGAGGTTTTGAGGTGTGCTTTGAAGTGTGAATGGAAGAGGGGTATTTATAGGTGAAGATGGAGAGAAAAAATGAGTAAAAAAAAATGTTAAAAAAAAATATAAAAAAAATAAAAACGTGTAGTGGACATCTTGAGGTCATCAATAGCGTCGGCGTAACGTCATAAAGACTCTTTGCACGTGAAAAATGGGTCCCAGCAGCGTTAGGGCGGCGAGCGGCTCTTGGCCAAGGCGCTAGCAACGTGAGCTTGATAACCAGCCTTGCCGATCTTGTAGCGCATGAACAATACCATGTGATTTAGTAATTTAGGAGGCTGATCAGTGAAGCGGCCGCAATGGCGTTCTACTTTGACATTTTGACCTTTTCGACCCATTTTGTCCAATTTTTCCATGTTTGTTGACCTTTTTCCACTTATTTATTAATTTATTTGTGATGTATTGCTTCAAGTATTCTTCTTTGAGTCTTTAAATTGCGTTTTTAAGCCAAAATATCGAAAAACAATAAAAATACCCATTGATTCGAAAAAGACAAATTTATATAAATATATGATAAAACATATAAATATATATATTTTTAATCAATTAATGTGCATAAAATCATGGTTATTTTAGTGCTTTTTGAAAGCACTAAATCATCATGACCGACAATTTCTTGCTAGTCCTTATGAGAGAAGCGATAAAAACTAAAAATTAAACTATCCTAAATCACTTAGTGGATTGACCACGGTTGCATTTAAGCCTATGCAACAAGCCTTTAAACCCCTTGGTTGCCCCTAGTGGGCGAGTTTGAGTCTCGTGAGGGTTTTCGTTAATGATACCACATGAAACATTGTACTAAATGTAAAAACAAAAGCAATAAAAACAACTTAAAAATTAAATTTACAACAAAATCACAAATTATCAACATCTCACAAAAATGTCTCATACTTTTTAATCTCCTTTAAGATCATAATTAAAATCTCGAGCATAAGTTATTTTAATCTCTTTAAACAATCATGATTTATTATAATAATTAGTCGAAAATCATTTTCATATTTCATATCAAAAATGTATCAATTTAATTTCACCAAATTTCGGTGTAATGAATCGAATCAATTCCGACTCTATTCCTCGCAAGTCAATACTCTTAAAACACTGAATCCTATGGGTTCAAACACTAAATACTAATTTATATGCGAAAGAGTTGATGTATAGAAATGAACTAATATGTTAGCGTATGTATAAAGAATAAAGGCTCAAAGTGTTATTTTAACATTGATCTCATGAAAGGAATCAAATGTATAAATTATAAAGATATCATATATAAAAATTATTTTCATGCATAAATCAAACTCATTAGAAAGAATTTCAAGATATATGCCTTTTACAAATGAAGAAATTGCAATGACTTTTTGGGGAATTACTTAACATATCTTTCTTTTGTAATTAGCCTTTACTCCATGACTTTGTGAAGGCAATACGGGTTATAGTATGTAGATGATACTATTTTTATCTCTCTCTTTTTTTACGTAGATATTTTTCAATATGTGTTTTTTTTAGAGAGTCAACCCAGTATGCAGTTGTACATTTTTTTGGATTGGTGAGTGGTTAATTTTGTGGCTACATTTTGATCTTGGTTTAGGTAACCCAGGATATGTCTTTTTTTTGTTTTGTAGTAGTCATGCATAAATGAGATATAAGCGTATCTTATCCAATTTCTACTCGAATCATTTAATCTAAGCAAAAATAATAATCAAAAATATATGATACTACATTAAGATGAAAAAAATTCATACATTCAATGCTAATACCTATAGAGATCATCTAAAAATTTGAAGAAATAAGAAATGTGTTTGGAGTAAAAAAAATATATATTTCACTCTGAATAAAAAATTAGGCTCAAATTATATCTCATGAGTGTCTCCTTAAAAAAACTCATAAACACCGATTTTGGGTTTAATATAATTTCTACATCTTATCAAGAAATACTAATTATGACAAAAACTAATTAATTATCAAAAATAATTACAAAATATTTCATGATATGTTTTCAAAAAATTAATCTAACAGTACAAAAGACTTAACTATTTACTTAAATTTGATTTAAAGAAAGATAAATTTTTGTGAAATTTTTTTTTATTCCAAAAATTACTAAATCACACAAAATAGAAATAAAACCAAACACATAAAAAATGAAAAAGTATATTTTTTTTTATTTTTTTTATTTTTTTTTATTTTTAAATTGTTAAAACTTTTATTTTTAATTAAGCATGGTAACTTTTCACCACCCCCAACCTAGAACTTACATTGTCGCCGATATAACAACGTAAATTAAAGATAAAGAGAAAAGAAAAGATTACCTATTTCTTGAGAAAGTTCAAGTAGTAATGGAAAATGCAGTGCATCCATCGTATTAAATCATTAAAGTGTATACAGACGGATATTTGTGAACTTAACATCTCAACAAATATTTTTAGTTTTAACAATTTAAAAATTATTCACGTATAAATAAAAAAGAAATAAAAGAAAATTACCTAAAATGATGGGTTGCCTCCCATCGGTAACTTAGTTTAACTTGTCTTATGAGCGTAACTTGGCAGGATTGCATTTTAAGTAAACTCAATGTCCCTCATCGTTGAGTCAATCAATGTACCAGGTAAGGCAAAGGTTGTCTACCTATACTTTTTGATCATGCCTTTTGATTTTGATTTCTTTTCGTACTTAAAACTAGAGGCATATTTTGAGTTTTAGATAACCACATCTAGTACAAATCAAATAATTAAGGCATAAAAACACAATTGTACCTAGATTAAACAAAGCGACTAGCTCGTAGATTGTAATTAAAACTTTAAAATTTTGGAGATAGTTCAAAAAATTTTGTTTTTTTTTTGTTTTTGTTTTTTAAATAACATGTCAGTATTAACCAAGAGTGCTCCAGGGAAAGAATGGTGGTGCAAAGGCTCGCCCTTAAAAACCATCCTCTGCAAACCAACGTTCCCAGGAAAGACTAATTAGCCTGAAAGGCTTCGAGAACTAGTCTCACAGATAGAAGCTCAGCCAGATCTTTACTTTTCATGTTATTAAGTTAAGTTAAATAAAACTTTAAGTTAATGAAAATCTAAGTTAATTAAGTTTAAAGAAAAGGTTAATTAAGTTAAGTGAATTAAAAAATCTAAGTTAATTAAGTTAAGTTAAAAAAAATCTAAGTTAATTAAGTTAGTAAAAAGTTAATTAAGCTAAGTGAAGTAAACAAATCTAAGTTAATTAAGTTAAGTGAAAAAAAAAGTTAATTAAGTTAAGAAAAAAAAAGTTAATTAAGTTAAGTGAAGTAAAAAAAAATCTAAGTTAATTAAGTTAATGAAAATTTAAGTAAAAACCTAAGTTAATGTTAAAACAAATCTAAGTTAATTAAGTTAGTAAAAAAAACTAAGTTAAGTAAGTTAAATAAAAATCAAGAAGAAAAAAAAATAGCTAAAGAAAGAAAAATAAAATAAAATAATAAAATAAAATAAAATTGAAAAAGGTGAAAGAAAAAAAAATAAAATTATGATTTAAAAAAAAAAATAAAAAAAATAGTAAAAATTAAACTAAAAAAAATTAAAATTTTGGTTTTTTTTTTATTTTTATTTTATTTTTATTTTATTTATTTTATTTATTTATTTATTTTATTTATTTATTTATTTTTTATTTTTTTCTTATTTATTTATGTTTATTTTTATTTTTATTTTATTTTTTATTTTTATTTTTTTTTTATTTAAAATTTATTAAAAAAAATTTTATTTTTTTATTTTTTATTATTTCTTATGAAATTTAAAATTTGAAATTTGATTAAACTTTTTATTTTTTTTTTTACAAAAAAAAATCACAATTATTCTGACCAAAATATTTTTAAAATTTTGATAAATAAATTAAAAAGCTATTCCTTCCTAACGGCCATGGCCAAAACTTGATGAGCAGCGGCGTGTAGGTTCTATAAATACTTTGGTTTTAATATTTGTAAAACTCTCCTTGAAGTGCTGCGAATCATTTCGTAGAAAAATGATAAGTATACTCGATTCGATCTAAGGAAGGAATGTATGTGGTTTTTAATTTATTATTCAAACTTTAAAAGCGAAATTAAATCTAAGCGTCACTGTCGCGATAGTTTGGTTTTGTGTTCCTAATCTAATAACGTAAAATAAACATATATACAGATTAATTAAATATAATAAAAGAATAAACGTAGATACAAATTTAATAAATAAATATAAATCTGATTCAATAAATATTCATACAAATTTTATCATTTATATTAGTGGAGTATTTATGGATATAATAACTAAATTAATTATGCTTGCTCGTATTATTTAGGTTTATTAAAGATATAAATTGATATTTTATTGATTCTCTCTTTTTGTATGAATCTGCGCTTTGGTGGAGTTAGATATTCTTTGTTAACTAAACAAATCAATTAACTTTTATGGGTGGGGTTGATAATTAATTTGGTTAATTAAATTAATTCCTTTTTCTAAGAGATTGAAAATGAGCAATTTAAATCTGCAGCTTTGGTGGGGATTAAACCGATTTAAACTTTATTGAGGTGTCGAAATTAAACCTAAAATTTAGTTATCAAGTACTAACTTTCAAGTTTTAAAACCCTTATTGAAAACATGTTGTCAATACATTTTCACATAATAATTCTTATAAAAACTTTTGAAATAGAGCTTATTTAGCTACAAGGCGATTGTACGACAAATAAAAGCGGCTACTCTACAGAATTAGAGGATAACTAAACCTTAAAGTCTAATCTTGATTTAAGTTTGTAATGAAAAATAATATATTTCTCTCTAACATCCTTAATATAAAATCTTGAATAAAAATAAAATCAATTCATTTTTGAAATTTTCACTATTTAATATTTTATGGCTTATATGACGTTATTATTATATCATGATTATAAGCGGACAACCTGAGTTAAATTTAATCGCGGACAAATTAAATATAACATGTAAGAATAAAGCATAAAAATAGCTGTAAAAGAAAATAAAATCATACGAACTTCGGCTATTCAGTTGCTAGAAAACCTTGACGGAATTTGCACTTTCCATTTATTGAATCAAAAATCTAAATTATTACAAAAAACATTACAAGTTCCTGCTCAAAAAAGAAGAACTCTAAACCTAAGAGAATTGAACTAAAAACTAAGAGAGAAAAAACTAAGAAAAGCTTAGAAACTAAGAAAGAAACTAAGGAAAACTCAAAAACTAAGAGAGAGAAAGAAAGAAGAGAAGTGAGGTTTTGAGGTGTGATTTGAAGTGAATGGAAGAGGGGTATTTATAGGTGAGGATGGAGAGAAAAATGAGTAAAAAATGTTAAAAAAAATATAAAAAAATAAAAAACGTGTAGTGGACATCTTTGAGGTCATCAATGACGTCGGCGTAGCGTCATAAAGTGCTTTGCACACGTGAAAAATGGGTCAAAACGCGTTAGGGCCCGCAGTGACTGGCATTGGGCGCGTTGCCGCGTGAACAATAACCAGCGCGCATCTTTCTTATGTATGAACAATACCATGTGATTTAGGCGGAGTAGATCTTGTGTAGCGGCCTTATGTGTTGCGTTACTACGCCTTTTGACATTTTTGACCTTTTCGACCCATTTTGTCCAGTTTTTCCATGTTTGTTGACCTTTTTCCACTTATTTATTAATTTATTTGTGATGTAGTGCTTCAAGGATTCTTCTTTGGGTCTTTAAATTGCGTATTCAAGCCAAAATACAAAAACAATAAAAATACCCATTGATTAGAAAAGACAAATTTATATAAATATATGATAAAACATATAAATATATATATTTTTAATCAATTAATGTGCATAAAATCATGGTTATTTTAGTGCTTTTTGAGCACTCATCATGCATCTCGGATGTGCGTAGCTTTCACTGATCTAAACAAGGCATGCCCCAAGGACTGCTTCCCCTTCCCAAGCATTGATCAGTTGGTAGATACCTCTTTTGGGTTTGGGTTGATGAGCTTCTTGGATGCATATTTTGGGTATCATCAAATCAAAATGCACCATAAGGATGAAGAAAAAACTTCTTTCATAACAGAAGAAAAAACTTTCTGCTACACAAGAATTCCATTCGGACTAAAAATACAAGTGCGACATATCAATGCCTCGTCAACAAAATGTTCGAAAGGTAGTTGGGCAAGAACCTGAAAGCGTACATTGACGATATGGTGATTAATTTAGCTCATCACATGAACCATATCAGAGACCTACATGAGATATTCAAAGTGATACGAAGGTATGACATTAAACTTAAACCTAAAACATGCATTTTTGGTGTGGCTATAAGAAAATTCCTAGGGTACCTCACATTAGCAAGCAGAATCGCCAATCTCGAAAGAATACAGGCACTAGTGAACATGAAACCACCTACTAATCTCAAGGGTATACAAAAACTGAATGGAAGGATAGAGGCGTTGAGTAGATTCATTCCTAAATGCATGGACAAGTGTATGCCCTTCTTCAAGATGCTCAGAAAGAGCACGACTGGCTTTTGGAATAGGGACTACAGCACGACTTTCGAAGAAATAAAAAAATACCTTAGTAATCCCCATGTCCTAGCTAGGTCACTACCATGGGAGATTCTTTATCTGTATTTGGCTATCACACACTAGATGTGTAGTGCCGTGCTAATAACAGAAAGGAACAAAATTCAATACCCCATCTACTATGTCACCCAAATTTTAACAGAGGCCCAAAGCAAATATCCCACCATAGACAAACTTGACTTCGCTCTCAAAATTACCGCACATAAGCTTAGAAATTATTTTGGCTCGCACACAATCATAGTACTCACCTCACACCCTCTCAAAAATGTACTGACAAAACCAAAGGTTGTAGGAAGACTGGCCTAGATAGCCATAGAGATGGGAGAGTATGACATTAGATACATGGTTAGAGCAGCCATCAAAGGACAGGTTGTGGCCAAATTTGTGGCTGAGTTCATTAATGGTCCCAAGGTTGTTAACATAATAAAGACCACGAAGGTATGCATAGTAGCCCAAACGAATGCACTAACCTAGCAGGTATTTATAGATGGAGCACACAACTTAAATGGTAGAGGACTAGGGGTGGTTATAATAGATAAGGATGAAAACTGCTTTGAGTATGTAGTCAGGCTTGATTTTCAGGCAACCAACAACATCACAGAGTACAAAACTATAATATTTGGAGTCATGACTGCAAAAAAGTTAGGGGTAGATAGAATTACCCTACGTAGTGACTCCAAGCTCGTGGTCAAACAGTTTCTTAGAACATTTGAAGCAAGGGATGGGAAAATGAAGAAATACTTGGAGAGATTAAAGTGAGAGTGCTCCAAATTCTCAAAGTTCAAGATCGAACAAATAGCTCGAAATGAGAACATTCATGTCGATGCCTTAGCAACCTTGGCATCAATAAGGGACACCAAACAATATAGGGTAGTATCAGTAAAAATGTTGGCAGAGGCATCTTTGGAAGAGGCCGAAAGAAGGATCAGATGCGTAGACACCCTTTACCACATGGTACACTCTGATCTATAATTTCTTGGATATAGGGGACCTACTCAAAGATTGCTCGACTGCGAAGCAAATTGAAGCTAAAGCAGGTAGGGTGCCCTAATAAAAGAGAATGGATGGTTGGTAAAATGAGTGCCAATTGGGAGGGACCTTATCAAATAATGGAGATAACACCATGATAGGCCTACTTATTGAAAAGCATCGAAGGCAAGGAAGAGGGCATAAGCTGGAATGCCATACACTTAAAAAGATACTATTTCTAAAAACACATGTATTAACCTACATATCTTTTTTGTAATAGCGAAGCACAACGTGTATCTATGAAATAATTTTTTTGCAGCAACTGATCATTTATACAAGATCTTCCCCTTACAATAGGCATCAGGGGCTGTGCACCTAGATAAATAAATCAGGTAGGTCCCCTTAACAAGTTGAAGAGGTCGAGAGACCCACCTTGGTCAGGAACCAGGTCGGGGCTCTACCAGTTCTAAATATATATATACACAAGAGCACCTCAGTCAAGAACCAGGTCAAGCCTCTTTCCATTATAATGGGCATTAGGGGCTACGTACCTAGATAAATAAATCAGGTAGGATGCCCTAACAATTTGAAGAGGTCGAGTGAACCACCCCGATTAGGAACTAAGTTGGTGTTCTACTAGTTAAAACAAAAAAAACAGAGCACCTCGGTCAAGAACCAAGTCAAGCTCTTTCCATTATAATGGGCATCAAAGGCTATGCACCTAGATAAATAAATCATGTAGGGCACCCTAACAAGTTGAAGAGTCGAGCGACCCACCCCAGTTAAGAACCAGTTCGGTGCTCTACCAGTTAAAACAAAAAAATAAAGTACCTCAGTTAGGAACCAGGTCATGAATCAATCAAGACCCAAGTTTAGTCACCTGGATCCTGCTAAATATCCTACAATGACATTATACATTAACATATGCAGCTCTGATTCTTGATTATTAAAAAAATTTATTATTACACACCGCTCATATTGGCCTTTATTTAAAAAAATCATAAACTATGCACACAATACTACAAACTCTTCAAGCGCTTGGACACATGGCCAGTATCTGGATCACCGTTTTCCTCAACTAAAGGTAATAGCTTGGCTTGAATCTCAAAAACCTTTTCACTAGCATATATCACGGGTTTAGGGTGCATTGTCATCATAGAAAGAAGCCCCCGCTCCAGATCCTCGATAACCTTAAGAAAAACACTTTTAGATCGCTTCATATAAAAACTTACCCAATGCGATTCTTTGTCAACAAGAGAGGCCATATTATCCAATGCCATTTTTTCTCGAGCTTGGGTTTGGATTAATTGCTCCTTACAAGCAGCAAGCTCATACAGTATCTCTTTAACATTACGCTCAAGTTTCACGACCTTGGCTTTAAGCAAACTAACTTTGTCGTTAAGCCTACCATTGGCGATACGAAAAGCCCAAGATAACCACCTATTTGTTCAATCCGAATCCATAATGTGCGAGCAAAAAAGTTATAGGTACCAGCTTATTTCCTAAGTTATACTTAAAAGGCATAGATTCCAAACACGAGAATCAAATTGTTGTTTTCCAACCCCTTTTTATAGGAAAGGAAAATTAAATAATTTTTTTTCTTTTCCTTCCATAAATGACAAAAGGTATGTCAACATCATAAATACACAATAAATAGCCAAATTAATTCATTTATTCAAAATCGTTCACAAGTACAAAGTAATATCTCGCGTCTATATAAGCCAAAAAGACATTGAGCTTTCAAAATAAAATATAAAAAAATAATAATAAAACAAATCGCTCAAGGATCAGCAGTCCATTCCCCAGGAACCTCAAGGCCATCCTTACCACCAGAGGAGCCCAATCCTTCCCCCTCTTCCTCAGCTGAGTAGGCTCGATTATAGGGCGGTGTAACGGGGATATCCAGAATGTGATAAGAGTATTCGCCCAAATATTTCTTTTTGGCCTCCGTCTTAAAGGTTTCCATCACCAACTCATATGCCCCGCTCAACACTAGACTTGAGCTTCTATGCCATAGCATCTACATCGACTTTTTCTTGACGTCGCACCTCCTCGATAGAGGCCTCAGCTTGTCTGTGCAACTCCCCAGCCCCTCCTCTAGCTTGATCACTTGCTGAACACAAGCATTAAGCTCGAATACAGCCTTCTTTAGCTTCTCCTCCTTATCAATTATCTCGCTCTCCCACTTTGCTACTATCGCAAGCATAGCGATGTATTTCGAGCGCAATGATACATAAGCTTGTTTCTCCTTTACCAGCTCGGACATTAAATAGCCCATATTGTGAACTCTATCAAAGTCATAAATCAGCATTAACTATACACAAAAAAGAGGTTAAGCAAACAAAAATTGAGCTCACACTTCAATGCATTGAATATTACAAATAAAAAATATAACACACCTGACACAGCTGACGGTGAATGACCTCACCAACATCATCCCCCTTGCAAATAGTAGTGAGCTGCTCCTTGCATCCATCCACTAAGATTTGGCTCGTACAACAATCAAGGTACTCGGGTGCCAAGCCCCAATTCAACATGACCCTGTCAGCATTGGAAGTAAGGTCATCAACAATAGCCTTCCCCTTCTTTAAATCCCTTAAAGGATTTCTAGATTCTTTGGAGCTAGTAAGGGTAGTTGAGGACCTGGGATGCTCTAGCAAAGGAGGAAACAAATTCACAAGTTTGGGGTCAAAAGCGGTTTCATCAGCACCAACCTTCTTCTTTTTCTTCTTTAGAGAAGAGGTGTGACTTTCATTAGAGGATTTACCCCTCTTTTTACCCACCGAAGATCCCTCCTAGGAACAAGATAGGCACTGGTCGGTGAACCGGTTCCTCCTTATGTCACCTTGCTCTTCATTCGAGCAAAATGTTGGTTAGCGAACAAATCCATGTGATCTACAAAATAGAAAAATAATACGGGTTGAGCACCTAAAAAAACAATTTAATTAAAAAAATAAAAAAAATCAAACATATATATATATATATAATAAAAATAGAGCACAAATAAGGTAACAAAAAAGAGAAACTAATGGTTACCATCTTCCGACACCATCTTGAATCGTCCCCCAAAATCTGTAGCAGGAGTTCTACGTTTAGTATAAGCCCGGGCACTAGAAGAAGCTTAGGGTTTACGATTCAATCTAAGAGGAGGCTCCATGACACCGTGCCTCATTAACCCACACCAAAAAAATGTAGAGTGTTCAAAAGAGTCCTCTAGTTCATTTGCTTAGGAAGATAGTTTTGGATATCAGCCAACCTCTACTTCACATCAAGACTTAAGGTCGTGATCAGAGAGGCCATATTCCTAATCAAGACCTTAGTATCATTCTAGACACATCTTACCAATCTAGTATCACTTGTGAGGGACTTCTACCGACCTAAAACATAGAAAAAATACTCTTTCCAATTTTTCTCATTTTCATGATGGAGCGACACGTTTACCCCACAATCCTGCTTCACCGACATATACACCATCCTTGGGTCTGTGGGGTTTTATTTTAAAACATACACCTCATTAAACTTGGCCATCTCCAAATTCACCCCGAGTTCTTGACATATAAGTGTTAGGCAGAGTAGATATCTCCACCCATTAGGCATCAATTGCCCCGGTGCAAGCTGCATCCTAACTAAAAATCTCCTAATGAAAGGATACAAAGGAAACCTTACCCCCAACCATAGAACTTTCTCATGGAAAACAGTCCACCCAACTAGATGTACATCACTATCGCGAGCGCCCTCAGAAGGAATCATTATCTGAACTATGAGAGGGATTTCATAGGTCTTTCTTATTCTCTCTTCATCTTAGGACAATAACCCACAAGTATTAGGAATGGCCACCCAGCCTCTAACGTGACCTGTCGGCTCTCCATATCCTATATTCTTGTTTTTTCTCCTCCATGTCCTAGACACTGAAATCTGGGTATGAGGCACGCTCAATTTCACAGTCGACATGGTCTGACGGTGGGGGAAGAGGTAGATGGTTGTGGTATAGACTGACATGTTTCATTAGAAGAACCCAAGCTAGAAGACCTCGAGCTCCCACTAGCATATTGGGGACTCTCCCACGAGCCCGAGCCAAAAGTAGATGTCTCTTCCCTTTGAATTTTGATAAAAGCTACAAAGAAAATAAATAAAGACAAAACAATAGTAGATGGTAAGGTACGAGAAAAATAGATTACCTAAAGACGACTTGAAAGTAAAATATATTGTTCCTCTTAAAAACTGACTTGAAAGTAAAAGAAATTATTCCTCTTAAAAACTGACTTGAAAAGCAAATAGAAAATCGATAGGTTCTCAATGCTTGGATGCTAAAAATCCGAACAGAGAATATTATAGTATGAGCTAACCACCGAACTAAAAATATCTCATCACTCGAAAATAAATGAAAGAGCATTTTCTCTCACTATTTCTCAATTTTGTAGGTAAGAAATAATAAATCCCAACCCAAGCACCCTTTTTATATAAGGGCATTGGATTTCTCTCTCCAATCAACTGACACGTATTTATGGTGGGAGTCGAACGGTTCATATCATGTGCCCGGTATTCACTCTTCCACCTTTGAGCAAAGCTCGGTGTTGAAAGAGTAGGGGGACTTGATGTTTGGACATTCAGACCGACCCAAAGATCGGACCTTGTAACCTACTTAAGCCAAGTCTAGCCCAATACGGAAGATGAAGTATCCTAGAAATCCCACTTATGGGATAGACTAAGCCCAATGTCAGCTCGAGCCTTATACAGACCAAGCTAATATCAGCTCGAGCCTTAGACAAACCAAGCCCAAGAATAGCACGAGCTCGAGTATAGACAGAACTTGTTGACATCATAAGTAATCCTCGACTTGGATCTTTGACACATTGTACTTTAGGTTAATCACGCCCCCTTGACATGTAGTTACATGTACACATTGTATATCTAACACTTGTACCCATAAATATGTTATAAATAGATTTACCACTAATGAGGATCCACACATTGAGTCCTTTACATGCATCTCTCTCTAATCTATCTCTATAAGATATTGAGTCTCAACAATCATATATATTGGAATTAAAGTATTCTTTAAATTAGTGAAAGAATAATAAAAAATTATATTCTTATATTTGAGGGATAATTATAATTGATCATATAACATGTAGATATAATAGTTACATAAAAATTAAATAGTATAATTATTATAGTATATGATCATTTTGATTTCTTATTATTTTTGCAATATATTAGTTATTTTAAAAATAATTAAATACAATGAAATTGATTTGATGCATATAAAATTATAAATATACAAGCCATTTTACATTAAATTATGTAAATATTATTATAAATTTGTTGATTTAGATTAAATTTACCAATAATTTTAAAATTTTAAATAAAATTAGTTAAATTAAAGTGTTAGAGAATAAAATGACTAATGCCTCTAAAATAAGGCAACAAATTTATTATTTACTCTAGAGTAGGGAATATCTCAATTGCTCTTGAGGTTTAGCATATCTTCACTTATGTGCTTAAGATCTATAAAATATTTAAAATTCTCTTAGACCATAATGATGTTAATTTTTCATCTATTACTATTTAGAGTACTATTCATTAGCTTTGATACCAATTTTTGTGGATTGATACAATTTTTTCAAGTTTTAATCGGGGGTTAATATTGACCTAGTTGGTTTTTGTTTATTTACAGAAGGTAATAATTTGTCTAAAAAACTTATTATTTGTTGGTATAAATCTAAATTTCTTCTATATTTATTATAATTGCATAATATATTATGTTCTTCATTATGTTAATTACTTATTTTTAATCTTAAATCTATTAATTGTCTTTTAAAATTAAAATTTATTATTTCATTTGTTAAAACTAATAGTTCTAATTTATGTACTAATGATTCGATGTCTATAGAGTATTCTCTTAATAAGTCATATGTGTTGAATGCATATTATTTTGTCCTATTCGTAGTATACAAACATGTTTTTCTTGTATACATATAGTGTACTTATAATCTTCAAAGAAGTAGTATCTAAACATTAGGTTGTTCAATTCCTCTTCATTTATTCTTACATATTTTTGACTAAAATAGTCTCTTAATGTTTTTGAAACAGGATGGTCTATGATGTTTGTGATAGCTTTAATATAATCTGTGTAGATATCTAATAAGGTGTTAAATCTTTTAAAATTTTCAAGACAAGTTTCATAATCTTCATCTTTAAAGTATTCATTTAAAGGATAGAGGTAACCTTTATCAAATGTTTCTAATAAAATTAGATTTTTATCTTTGATTTTATTTGGAGTTATTAGTTGTTTATTTCTAAAAGCAATTTCCATTTTCCTGATTTAGTAGTATTATGTATTGTTGTAAGCAAATATTAAACATTCAAGATTCTTAATTGGCTTAAATTTATAATTATTATACCTAAATTTGATGGATCCACCAAGGTCTTCCCTTCTATTCATCTTCTTTTGTTACACTTGTTATGTCTCAGCTTAACTCAAACCTCAACGCCTTCTTGGCAATGGTAAGCCTTATGCATCCGTACATAAATGATGTCCAATAGTTGACTTATTAGAAAAGAGTAACTAAACTCAATTTTATTAGTTGGATAATAATTATTCCAACTTAAAATTCCTTTAAATAATAAAATCCGAGACATATTATGTTGTGATGCTATAATGGCCAAATAGATGCATAATCTAATTTTTTAGAGAAAAAAATTGACGATTGTAATTTATGATCATTGGAAAAGTTCTTGATAATAATTCTGCAATCAAATGCTTTTATTATGACATAAATAGTTGTTTGTACTTATAACTATGTGTCATGCTTGTTTAAGATAAGCATGTTAATGAGCTTATTTATTGATGAATATACTCACTTTAGGTTGGCTTATATATATATATATATTTAGAACACACATTATAAGTGAATGATGATATCTATTGATATATTAAGTAAGTGAGAGCTCAATAATTTTTATTTTTGATCATATTATTGTGCACGTAATGGTCATTTATTTTGTTGTGTTATGTGTTAAGCACTCACGTTTTGGTTATGATATGACATCGTACTCTAGAAAATTTAGATACAATTTCAAAGGGCTTGAAAATAGAGTAAAACCATTTTGGCCAAACACACGAGCCTTGATGATTTAGGCTTATTTGTTTTATTTGCACGTAGTTTATTATTCCATACTCCTCAACTATTTCCTATGTCATATGGTAGAGAGTTCTTATTTGCATAATAACATCATCTCGGTGTTTTATGTAATAGGGTGCTTTCACGCCTATATTTTTGGACTAGGTTATGGTCAGTTTGAATGCTTACTTGCATTTGACATTTGTATAATCTAGTTTATTTACAATGTCATCTAAGTGAGAGAAAATTTTGAACTAATATCATATATGGACTGACATAAGTGTTACGTGGAAAACTAGATTAACAATGCAATGTCAAAACATTATGGAGAATATTAGTGAGCCAATATTATGAATATAGTTGGATACAATAACACCAATAATAGAGGCATAATATTAGCATGTTACGAAGGAACTTGATGTGAGATATGATTGAAGAATTATGCAAAGGTTACGAGTTGCTAACAATGTTTTTTTTTTAAATCTTGATAATATATTATGTCCACTCTATAATTACTTTCTCTCAATGGATTGATTACATGCTTATATGCATGAAACATGTTGTTAGATTGACTCACTACATTTTAGTTAGATCTTGTTGCAAGAGCATATTTTTCACTTGGGTTTTATTTTGTATTGAATTAGTGGGAGTTTTAAGTATATATGTGACAAATGATATAATATTGTGTTATCATTTATTACATGATTTATAGTCACTACATATTATATTACATGCCAATACGCATGAAACATGTTATTAGATTGATTCACTATATTTTAATTGGATCTTATTTCAAGATCATATTTTCCACTTATGTTTTGTTTTGTATTGAATTAGTGGGAGTTTTAAGTATATATATGACAATTGATCTAATATTGTGTTATCATGTATTACATGCTTTATAGTCACTATATATTGTGGTTAAATGGTGATAAAATTGAGATATCATGTTTCAATCTTAAATATGCATATTATTGATACACATACACCTCTTGTGTCTATGCATATGTGAATTATTGTTGTCATGCTTCAAATCTCTAATGTCAGGTTACGGGTAGTATATGTACCCTCACGGTGCACATTGTATATAATAGTTTAGCTTAAAAATCTTGAAATGTATCATTTGATATGATTATGCTATTGAGTATTCAATGCATGATTATGCTGTCCAAGTAGGAGCATTATTGAAAATTATTTTTTATGGACTAGCACAATCATTGACAACTTTAAATTATATAAAAAAATTAATAAAGCACGCTAGGAAAAAAATTGGTATATAAGCCAAATGTTAAATAAGTATGTGTTTATTTAAGTCCATAATGAGATGAGCGAACCATATTTTAATTGTGTGATAAGTTCATCACAACTATAAGCATAAACCAATCCATTAGAGTTAGGGTTTTATGTTGGGTTCTATTATTAATAGAACATTAAAAACTAAAGTGTAGCAATCCAATCAACCACATATTTTTGAGTGCAACCGTTCCTTTGGCCCTTACACACCAAATTTATAGGTATACAATTGGAGCATTCATGAAGATCGATCGCTTTTACGAACAAGTATGCATATTATCTTTATTCACATGTTGTATTCTTGAAAAAAATATTTCACTATTTATGATTTAATATTTCAACATAAAAATCATGTTTCTCTCCATATACTCAATAAAGCTTAGTTTTGTCCATGAACTAAAAAAAATAGTTTTGGTTTATATTATACTTTTTGATATATTTTTTAAATAATGTTTACAAAGCTACTTGATTTGTTCAGCTTTTTGTTTTACATATTAGGGTCCTTTTATGAACATAACATTCATATACTAACAAAGACAATACTTATGTGTAACTCATATGTTTTTACTACAAAGAAAAACTCATATCAAACAGTTTACATTACATGAAGGTTAGTTGGATACCATTCAAGTTGAATTAGAACTATTTAGATTCCTTTAATGTTAAACTCTGATTAGTTTGAATGAACAAACCACTTGGGGGTTACAGTATACAGTTAGCATATTTAGATTGTGTATTTTATTTATTGTTTTGTTGGTGTTGGAAAGTTATTTAGCATTTTTCTAACAAAAAATGCTAAAAGGGCTAGTTTGTTGGTGAAAATGATAAAAATGACTAGTTTTGTTGGTGTGAAAAACTTATTTAGCATTTTTTTAACAAAAAATGGCTAGTTTTGTGAGCTTGTTAAGGTCTTCACCATGTGGTCAGCAACAAATTGCGACCATTACCCTTACCAAGGGTGACTATTACCCTCGTCGAGGTAACAGTCAGCCTCGAAAAAGTTGAAACTTTTTCTATAAATATCTCTCATTTTGTGTATTTATAGTCAATTAGAAAATGTGGCAAACTCTTATAGTTTGAAAACTCGAGGTTTTGTGAAAATTAGTTTTCTAGTTCTGTATTAGTGATATGTTGAGTGTGCCTTTGAATTGATAATACATTGAGTGGTTTTCTTCAAACTTGTTTTTGGGTGGATTTAATTAAATATAAAGTTATATGTGTATCTAGTTACATGTGCATGAAAGTTATTATACCATAAATTGTTCACTATATTGAGCCGTTAATAACTCTGCCAAGTCAATTGGTGGTGGAGTTTTGAATGAGAGCTTGATTTACTTTGATCGTAGTTGATGTGAAGATAAAAGTAGAGGAAATTTAGGCTCATTTGAGCATAGTGGTCTAAATCATAGAGGTATAAGAATATATTTTTTTTATTTTTAAACTGTTTGCTTTACTTATTAGTGAATTACTTGTTGTTGAGTAGCTATCTTAAGTAATTAGTGGATGTTATCACATATGTGTTAGATCTTATGTGAGTTTATCAAGTTATATTGTCATATTATGTATGTTCGCATGTGATGTTAGTACAATCAAATGATTACTAAATATGGTCACACATAAGAGGTATTAATTGTGATTGAAAAACATTTTATCTATTTATATAATTGTTACTTTCTTTTGATTATCTACATCTATGATTATTTTATTTCTCCTGTTTATTAACATGTTTATTATTTTTGTATTTATTTTTGTTGCATATGTGATTTATTGAGTTTTTGAGTTGCATGTATCACCTTTCTCTTAATTGTGAATCAATTACTTAAATTTTAATTATTATTTTATTTATTTAAATTTAATAAAAATATAAAATAAATTTAATAAATATTTTTAATTAAATTCATATTTTTGTTGATTTCAGTTGTAATTCAATTCAATATCAATCATTTCAAAATGATACAATAATAATTTAAAAAATATGTGTGATAATGTAATGTTCCAACATAACCCCTTTTTAAATGTGTGACAAGTGGTACGTACAAAACTAACTAAATTAAAAAAAAAATGATTACAGACTAAATTTAATGAAAACTGTTTTGGAAAGGGTAAATGAAATATAGATTATTTGGAATGTGTAGCTGAAAAATAATGTCATTTTTCCAAATTTTTAGCTTTTATATTTTATCCATTTCTATTTTAGATTTGATAAATTCACATGTAAGTCAATCCCATAACAATTTAACGACACCTTTGTAAAAGAGTACGAAAGAATTAACTTTATGATTTTTTTTATATATAATTATATATTTAATTATAAACTTATATAATTTTTAGTATGTTTAAACTCGTAATAAGTAAAAATTATATAATCATATATAAAGTTCGACTCATCAGAGATATTAGTCTAAACATACTAAAAACTATTTCAATTTTTATTTTTAAAATTATTTATTTTATTTTATTTTATTTAAAATTAAAAATAAGATTTTTATTTTTAAATATAAGAATAATGTAAAATTAAATTTAATTGATTTAAATCAATTTTTATGATTAAATTATTTTAACTATGTAAAAAACTATATAAAATCAATTCTATATTATTTTAAATATAAATTATTTTATTAAATTATTTATCGTTAATTTCATATTATATAAATTGTTATCAAATATTATACATCCTAGTTATAACTTATAATATAATTTATAGACAAAGGAACTTACTGCGACTTAATATATCAATTAGAGTAGTTTAGTTTCTTTATTATTTTTTAAATCATTTTAGTTTTTTTGTTTTAAAAAAAAGCCAATAAAATGACAATTAATCAAATTTTAATTTTTTAATTATTTTTTAATCAATTTTTTAATTATTGTTCTTTATTGTTAAAGACGATATAAGAGATTGATATCTAAAGACAGTTAAGAAATATGAGAAAAAAATAAAAAAAATAATCATTTATTTTTGAGCTATCATTTTTCAAAATATAAGGATTAAATTACTATAAAAATAACAAATAAATTAAATTATATGTCTTGATTAATGTTATCACCCTCCCAATAATTTAATTTAATACGATTATATTTAATTTATTTGATATATAACAATTTGACATAATAAGACTATTAATTTAGGTTGTAATGCTTAAAATAGAAGGATATCTAGTATTATTAGTATAATTTATGTCAATGTTTGAAACTGTGAAGACTTTTTTTTTGGATAATAAAGATAGAAATTATCATTAAAAGAGTAAACAAAGTTTATAAAAAATGATCCTAGTCCATCTATTCAAGTACAATAACAAGTTAAAAGATAATCCAAAATTAGCAATTAGTAAGACACCTTGAAAACTATGAGATAAATTTTTAGAGCCATTTACTCATCACCTTAATGTTTGGATGTGTTAATTAAAATATTGTTAAAATCTCGTAACGATAAAAAAGTACACAATCCCTTGAAAACATTTGCATCTAATATTATCATAAAGTGAAAACTATCTAATAACAAACGCAACTACCCATAAACACCTAACAAATAGAAACTGTATATAAATATTATAGGACGAAATACACACTAGTGGTGGACAAACAATCAATTAGCGAAATACAAAATGAGACATTGAAATTAAAAACTAAAACAACTACACATGAAATCCACCATCACCCAAGCATAAGAGTACCAATGCTAACCAATCACCTAGAATCAATAGAAACCACCCTGAGCGCGACGAAGACCACCAACTTAGAGACAATTTCATCAGCAATCATTAGAAAAGGCTAACGAGGAGATAGATTGGACCACAACATAAAGAAATGGCCAAGCAAGGGTGAACCATAAAAGGTTGAGGAGGAGACAAATTTATTGACTTGAAAATGATAGACAAGAAGACACATAATTGAGAAAGTGGAAAATGGAAGATAAGAAAAGGAAGGTTGAGAAGAAAGAAATGGGTGATTGCGACGAGGATTGGAAGGGATGATGGTTGAAAAAGGTTTTGAAACCCTAACTTTGTATGACAATCGACTCTCAAAATAGAGAATATGAGAGAGAGCAAACCAAAATTATTAAATCTTAAAACTTGACATCGACACTGGACATTAGTGTCTACGCTAAATTGTGAAGATTGAGATTTAGTCATTGTATCTTTTTTTTAAGATGAATTATTCTTTATGATATTTATGTTTTCAAGAGTATAGAGAAAAATTCTATCTAGAATTTTTTTTCAATCTATTCTTGGGTGTGATTTTGTTTTATTTAGTTTGTTTGTTGATTATATTCATTTGGATTTGTTACAATGTATTTAGGATGAATGTTATGATGAGTATGAACAGCTTAAAAATTATGCTTGGATTTTTGTTCATAGGCTTACTGGTCGTTTAGTTAGTCTTGATGTTGTGATGATTGAGTTTTGGGAAGTTTAACATGGTGTTATGGATATTTTCTTACTTGTTTTATTTTGTTATATTTGATTATTTTCTTCTAGTTGGATAGTTAGAAATATGTCTAACGTTACTTTTGTATTCTGATTTTGATATGTATGATTTATGTTTTTTTATTCTATATTTTTTTTTGTTGATTTTATTAGTTTGACTACTTTTTTCAGGTTATCTAGTTGGATTGTAAGAGATAAAAAATTGTTGCTGCTTATAGTTTCTAGTTCATGCTAAATGTATTACTAATCATTTTATTAACTTTATTTCTTACACTATATGCTGTGTATATGGAATTATTAGATTGTATTTTATTTTTTAATACATTTTATCTTTTCTCAAAAAATAAAAGAATATGGAGAAAAAAAACATGTTAAAGCCCACTTAAGTATCTTTTATATCTGTATATAATTTGAATCTCAATCATGAGTTTATCAAAGTTGTTGATTTTTTTATAATAAAATGGGAAATGAGAAATAAAAAATAGAGATTTATATTTTATAATATAAGGTTAGATAATGATAGAAATTATATTCTTCCTTATACTCTAAGAAATTATAAATCATATTTAATAAATATATAAAAAAAATTATTTTTATTTTTTAAAATTTAATTACATTTAAACCAAACTAATTATAACTAATGTATTATATATCCTATTTAATAAATATATAAAAATTTAATTTTTTTTAATTTTTTAGATTTAATTAAAACTCAAACTAATCATAAATAATGTATTATATATTAAATATTTTATCTTTAACTTATATTTTTATTTTATAAACTATCAATAATTTTTTTATAAAAATTATTTAAATATTTATTTAAACTCTAAAAATCTAAAATCTTATAATTATTTTATAATTTATTGTTATCATTTCAAACTAATTTGTAATAAGATTGTATTATTATTCTATGATATAAAAAGAATATATATTTATTATTATATATATTTTATTTTTCTCTCTTATACTTAAATATTATTTATTTTCTATTTTTTATTTACTCAAAGTTTTATTTTTTATTATGAAATATTTATTATTAACTTATTTCTATTATAATTTTTATTTTATATTAAAAAAATAAAAAATAAAAATATTATGTGTATCTTTATTTTTTATTCGAGGGTATTTTTTTATTGAAAATATTCTATATATCTTTATAAATTTTTTAAATAAAAATAAGAATAAATTCTAGAAATGGAGAGCGATCCTAAAGTTTATTGTGTTATATTTAAAAACAAATGGGAGAAAAAGCAGCAGAAATATGACAAAATGCTGGGAATGTATGTGTTGATTTGTTAAAAGACGAGACAAACTTCTTTACGTTTTTGTGTGGCAATGTACCTTTTTTTTTTGCTTTTTCTTTACAGCTCTCTTTTATATATTCTGAAAATCCGAAAGCAGGATGTTATAACATGTGAATTGAAAAGGAGTGAGGTTGTAGACTTGGTGAGAAAATTTCATTTATATTATTTATTTAGATTATAAATATTGTAATTTAATTTTTTAATTTTAAAAAAAGTTATTAAAGAATAAACACATCATTTAAATATTTTTTTAATTAAAATATAAAAATATAAAATAATATAGTTTATTTTATATTAATTTCCTTTTTAAAACTAAATGATTAAATGATATATAATTTGTAATAAAAAATATTAAATAATACAAATGATCTTTATAATATTTTTTTAATTAAAATATTTAAATAAATAAATAATTAATTAAATATTAGTAGTACATAACAAAAACTAGCACTAAAGAACTACATAGTTATTTTTCATCCCAACAAATAAAAAAAATGTAAGACTTTCAATAATTTTCATTATTATTTTAATAAGTGGGGTTGGGAAAGATAATCTAAGAAGTTGATGCTGTATTCTAATATTTATGAAAAATATACAGAGTACTTCTTGTTAATGGTGGTGATGTATGTATTTTTTTTAGATGTATGTTCGAATTTTCTTCTTGTTATTTTAAAATATTAATTAATAATTACGTTGTGTATGGTAAAATAGATTATATATTTGATTGAAAATACAAAATACATCCTTACCATGCAGAAAATAAAAGAAAAAAAAACCCATACATGAATGTGACATAAAACTAATTATTCAAGGGAGATATTTCTCGTAACAATCTTTATATTATTAACTGTGATATAATTACATATAATATAATATATAATTATTAATTAAAATAGTAAGATTAATTTTTTTAACTTATACTTAACTGGTATATCATTTGTTTCAATTTTAACTGTTATATTATTTATTTTAATTTTATAACTTTTGATAAATATATATTTTTATTTCGAAGATCGTTATTACTAATCAATGAATTTAATCGATCATCTTAATTATAAAATAATTTAAATTTATAGTATAAATATTATTATAATTTAAAATTTAAATTTAGTTAATAATTTTTAAAATCAAATAATATAAATTAACTATTTATTATTAGATAAAAATAATTTAATGATGTGATATAATTAATTAAATTTATTAATTTAAATAATTGGTGTACGTATCCCATCACATTATTAAATAGCAAGAAAAGTTTGCAACTAAGTTGTGTTTGGCTTCAGAAGTATAACGAGTGTCCCAAAGCTGTGTATGCATCATACTCATTCCTGACACGAGAGGTTTTCTTTTTGTTTGGTTACTGTTGCTTTTCTAGTCATTTTCATTCCCTTACAAATTACTAGCCAATGGCGAAATAATCTTGTCTTATAGCTTTTACTTCTTGGAATACTGGCCAATGGCTAATTAATCTTCGGTGCCATGGCTTTGTCAACTTACACAGTGTAGGTCCTCGATAAAAATGTTAGATGTAATTATATTGATAAGATAAAAATGTTAGATGTAATTATATTTGATAAGATAAAAATATTAGGTGTAATTATATTTAATAAATGCATTAAATATTTTTGTGGTTAAAATTTGACTAGTTATGTGACCAATTTCTAACCACGTAAGGGATATACAATTTTGCTTATAAATAGAAAATGTTTTTTACTTAGAGAGACACACGTTAATACACCAAAAGAAGAAAAATAAAACAAAGTTAAATGAATAATTTCTTTTGTAGCAAAATAGTGTTATATGTGTAATAGAGTTAAGAAGAATATTATAGAAAAATATTGGGATATTTTTTCTAGAACGGGAGTGACAAAATAATGAGTTTGAGAAACACTTGTGTGACACTATTTTTTTTTGTGTGATACTATTTTGGGTTTATCTCAATTTGTTGTATTGTCTCTCACTTTGTACTCATTAATTTTATTAGTGGAAAAAATATTTTTTGGAGTTTGTCTCGTAGACTTAACCCAAATTATAGGATGAATCACGTTAAATTGTCGGTATTATTATTTTACTCTGTTGAATTTATTTTATTTGTACCCATTGTGCCCCAACAACTAGTATCAGAACCAGTTTAGTAAAATTCGTAGTATGCTCTATTGTTACAGTATAGATTGATCTACTACATCAGAAAAGATTTTATTAGGTCTAGGGCGTATTTATTTGTAGAAAAGAAATACAACGAAAAAAATCTCAAGCTAGAAAGTAGATATTGAGAAATTTAATGACAATAATATTTTCTCTTTATGGCAAAGGAGGATGAAGGATATTTTCATTCAATAGAAGGTCCATAAGGCACTGTTAGGGAAAGAAAAGAAGGTAGTAACCATTATCGAGGAACAGTGGAAGAAGATAGATGAGATTACAGCAAGTACAATCTGTCTAAATCTCTCAAACAATGTCTTGTAAAATATTGAATCAAAAAATTGCAAGATTGCAAAAGAAATATGGGAGACTTTAGAAAACGTGTACATGTCAAAGACCTTGCCAATAAATTTTATTTGTGGAAGGAGCTATATCAGATGAAGAAGGAAGATAATGTGAGCATGATGCAGCATGTTAACGATTTCAACAACAAGTTTTCTCACTTAGCAAGATTCAATATGAATTTTGGCAATGAAGAGAAAGCTGTGATGTTGTTGGCATCACTACCCTTATCATATAATCATCTCACAACAAATTTGACTTATGCGAAGGATAAGATGGAGTTTAAAGTTGTTGTAGAATCCCTGTTGTCATATGAGAAACAAAATAGGGAAAGAGATTTAGAAGCACAAGTCTTTATCACAAAGTCAAGAGGAAGGAGACAGTACAGAGAACAAAAATCTAGAAGTAAGAGCATAGGAAAATTAAACAAATTTTCCAATATTAAATGCCATCACTGTAAGAAGAAAGGTCATATCAAGAAATTTTGCCGGGTATTCAAGAAGGAACAGGAAACAAACAAGGAAAAGCAGTGAAGAAAGACGAAAATAGTGATGATGAGTAAACAAATACCATAGACGAATTCAATATCGTTTATGACGAAGATTTTGTCAATCTTGCATCACACGAGACCAGTTGGGTGATTGATAGTGGTGCTATAATTCACGCTACATTGCGTAGAGAATTTTTCCCATCATACACTTGGAAGTTTTGGTGTTGTTAGAATGGGAAATGACGACTTGTTAAAGGTTGTTGGCAGAGGAGATGTTTGCTTGGAAATCGAGAATGGAACCAGACTATTTCTGAAGGATGTCAGGCATATTTCAGATATGCACCTAAATTTGATCTCTGTACACAAACTTGAAAATGAAGGATATTGTATCTCCTTCATTTATGAAAAATGAAAACTTACAAAAGGCTCCTTAGTAGTGGCTAGAGGTGATAAGCATACAAATCTGTATATTATGCAAGAAAAGTTATCCACCAATATACTAAATACTGTGGAGAAAGACAAAATAGTTGAATTATGGCATAGGAGACTCAGTCATATGGGTGAAAAAGGTATGACAAGTCTAGCCAGGAAGTGATGAAGTACATTTGTAAAATATATATTGATTATCTAGTAGGAAAGCAAAAAAGAGTTGCTTTCAAGAGTTCCCCCCTCCCAAAATAAATAATATTTTAGATTTGATTAATTTAGATTTGTGTAGACCAATGTCAAAGTCACTTGGTGATGCTCAATACTTTGTGACTTTCATTGATGATCATTCAAGGAAGACGTGGGTATATCTTTTAAAGACAAAGGATCAGGTACTTGATGTCTTCAAAGAATTTCATGCCTCAGTTTAGAGACAGATTAGGAAGAAGCTGAAGTGCATCCAGACAGACAATGGTGGAGAATACATAGAACCTTTTCATGCTTACTATAAAAAGCATGGTATTCGGCATAAGATGACACCATCAAAGACACTATAGTTGAATGGATTAGCTGAGAGGATGAATATAACTTTAATGGAGAGAATCAGATGTTTACTCTCATATGCAAAGTTGCATAAAAATTTCTAGGGTGAAGCCATACTCACAATTTCACATGTGTTGAATCTTTCATCCTGTACTCCTCTCAAGATGGATGTTCTAGATAAAGGGTGGTTAAGAAAGGATGTTTCTTATGATCATCTACGAGTGTTTGGCTGCAAATCATTTGTTCATATCCCTAAGGATGAGAGATCCAAACTTGATACCAAAATAAGACAATGTATTTTTATTAGCTATGGTCAAGATCAATATGGCTATAGATTTTATGATCAGGTTACAAAGAGACTTGTTAGGAGCCGTGATGTTGTATTTATTGAAGATGAGACCATTGAAGATATTGTCAAAATGGAGAAGGATGTTCCAAATTCCAATGGTGACTCATCATATTTGGAAATAATTCCTCCAACATTAGTGCCAAGACAAGTTGGAGATGAAGATCAAGTTTATCCACCTGATGAAAATGATGCTTCCATAGAAGTTGGTTCTGAAATCGAGGGAAATGATGATGTTCATTATCCAGTACCAACACTTGTAACTTCTCCTATTCCACTGAGATGTAGTGGTAGACCGAGACAACCCTCTACCACATATCCTCCAGATGAGCATGTAACTTTCACTGATGGGGGAGAACTAGAGAGTTATGAAGAAGCCATGAATGACAAATCCAAACAAAAATGGATTGTAGCCATGCAAAATGAGATAAAGTCCTTGCATGAGAATAAAACTTTTAAGATGATGAAGTTGCCCAAAGGGAAGAGGGTTTTGAAAAATAAATGGGTGTTTAGGGTGAAGCATGAAGAACAAAATTTTGGTCTATGATATAAAGTCATATTGGTTGTTAAGGGATTCAGTCAAAGAAAAGAAGTAGATTTTGACGATATTTTCTCACCAGTTATGAAAATGACATCCATCCATATTGTGATGGGGTTAGCAGCAAGTCTTGACTTGGAGGTTAAGCAAATCGATGAAAAAACTACCTTCCTATATGATAATTTGGAAGAAGAGATATACATAGAGCAGCCAGAGGGTTTCAAGCAAAAAGGAAAAAAATATTATGTTTGCAAATTGAAGAAAAGCCTATATGGCTTAAAACAGGCACCAAGACAATGGTACAAGAAGTTTGAGTCCATTATAGGGGAGCAAGGCTACAAAAAGACTACTTCAGACCATTGTGTTTTTGTACAAAAATTCTTTGACGATGATTTCATTATTCTTTTGCTCTATGTGGATGATATGTTAATTGTTGGCCAGAATATTTCTAGAATTAACAACTTGAAAAAGCAGTTGAGTAAGTCATTTTCCATGAAAGACTTGGGGCCAGCAAAGTAGATTCTTGGCATGAGTATTATTAGAGACAGAGGCACCAATAAATTATGGTTGTCACAGGAGAAATAAATTGATAAAGTACTTCAGAGATTTCATGTGGACAAGGCTAATGCGATTAGTTTTCCTCTTACATTAACACTTTAAGCTAAGTTCTAAGTAGAGCCCTTCTACAGAAAAAGAGAAGAAAGAGATGGAAAAGGTTCCATATGCTTTAGTAGTTGGAAGTATAATGTATGCCATAGTTTGTACACGGCCAGATATCGCTCATATAGTTAAAGTTGTGAGTAGATTCCTTTCAAATCCTAGAAAGGAACATTGGGCTGTAATGAGATGGATTTTTAGGTATCGTCGGGGTTCTTCCAAAATATGCATATGTTTTGGGAATGAAAAACCTATGTTAGTTAGATACACAGATACAAATACAATTGGCGATGTAGATTCTAGAAAATTCACTTTATGTTACCTGATTACATTTGTAGGGGGAGCTGTGTCATGGCAGTTAAAGTTACAAAAATGTGTTGCACTATCTACTACAAAAGTAGAGTTTATAGTAGCAACGGAAGCATGTAAAGAGTTTCTATGAATGAAAAATTTGAAAGAACTTGGTTTACAAAAAGACAGTTACTAGTTATTTTTTGATAGCCAGAGTGCTATCTACCTTGGAAAGAATGCCTCATTTCATTCAAGATCAAAACATATTGATGTGAGATATCACTGGATTAGGGATGTAATGGAGAAGAAGCTACTTTATCTTGAGAAGATCCATATAGAGGAAAATGGATTAGACATGTTGACGAAAATTCTTCCAAGATAGAATTTTGAATACTGTCATTTAGCTACTGGATTGGTAGAGCCCTCTATGTAGTTGGGAGGGGGAGATTTGTAGGTCTCTCCCATATGGAAGATGAAGAAAATAAAAATATTAGGTGTAACCACATTTGAAAAAATAAAAATGTTAGGTGCAATTACATTTAACTAAATAAAATTAGGTGCAACCACATTTGACAAATGCATCAAATATTTTTGTGGCTAAAATTTGGCTAGTTATGTGGCCAATTTCTAGCCACATAAGGGATATGCAATTTCGCCTATAAATAGGCTATGTTTTTGCCTTATAGAGACATATCAACACACCAAAATAAGAGAAGCAAAACAAAGCTAAATGAATAATTTCCTTTGAAGAAAAATAGTGTTGTGTGTGTAAGAGAGTGTGAGAGAATATTATAGAAAAATATCGGGATATTTTTTTTCTAAAAGGGGAGTGACAAAATAGTGAGTTGGAAAACACTTGTGTTGCACTATTTTAGGTTTATCTCAATTTGTTATATTACCTTTCACTTTATACCCATTAATTTTATTAGTGGAAGAAATATTTTTTGGAGTTTGTCTCTTGGACTTAGCCCAAATTAAAGGGTGAATCACGTTAAATTACCGGTGTCATTATTTTACTCTGTTGAATTTATTTTATTTGTACCCGTTGTGCCCAACACATAGTGCTAAAGAGGTTTCAAAATCTCATCACAAATGAAGTAAGAATAAGAATATACTCCACAGCTAATCCCTCTACAACTATATTGCTACTGCCATTCTTTTTTATCATATCAAGTTTGTGATATAATCATAAGGGGTACTATCGTAAACATATAGTATATTTTGTTTCATTGTTTTTTATTTTAATTTTAAATCAAACAGGGTAATAGTTATATCTTTCTTATTTCATTCATATTCATTACTATTTTTTACTACATTTTCATTCTATAAACTAAACATATTGATGCGTATTTTCGCAAGTGTACGAATCGTTCAAGTAATAAAGTGTACAAAAGTACGGATATCGAACCCACAAGGAATGGCGTTACTAAGTACCGAAATTGACTAATCCTAATTTTATTTGAAAACAGAATTTTTGAATTTGTTTAAAAAGTAAATTAACTTAATACTAAACGCAAATAACAAAATTTAATATTGTTCACAAATGATTAAAAACGCTAAGGCATTTGATTTCGCTAAATCAATTCAATCCGATTTCAAGTCATGTTATATGAAAATCAAAGTTAGAAGTGATGGTTGAAAAACCCAAATTTATCTAATACTCTCTCTCGAGTTATATTAGAATTACTTATCTATGAAAACCGACTATATTTCTATGAAGATTTAATCACAAACAAGCACATTACGATTTATGGAATTTCTAGAATAACCACATACATCATGCATTAGTTCTCACACTCGCATTCAACATACGGTATTTATCACAAGAAGTGTTCATTACACATCTCCTCTCGGTCTCAATATAATGCAACAAATCATCTAAATCTTGATCAGAAATTTAAAAGCATTAAGCATGGAAATAAATACTCAACTTGAAAACAACGAATTCATATAATGATAACACAAGAAATCATATTTTCTTGATTCAACTACATCATAGCCTTAGCAAAAACGAATTAGTTCATAACGAAAATAAAAACAAACATATTCTCAATTGAATCCATGAACAAACAATCTGAATAAAATGCAGAAAATAAAAGCTAAGGAGAAGAGATGAAAAACTCTTGAAGATGAAGACTTGGTAGCAACAATGGTGATGATCCTTCAAGCTTCTCCAACCTTTCTCTCCAAAATTTCATTTTCTCCTCCAAAAATTACTCAATTATGCTCTCTCTACCGTCCCCCTCTTTTTCCATCATAATTTATATATAGATCTAGGATTTGGGGGGAAATTTTGGAACAAAACAACATAAAAAATGTGTTTTCGGACGAAACTCGCCGGCGGCAACATTATTCTCGCCGCGGTGAGATTTCTGGAAAACTTACGATTTTTGTTCCGCTAAATCTCGCCAGCGGCTAGTTTATTATGGCTGGCGGCGAGATGTACTTGGCCGGCGGTGAGATTATTGTGGCCGGCGGTGAGATTATTGTGGCCGACGGTGAGATGTACTTGGCCGGCGATGAGATTGATTTGGCCGGCGGCGAGATTGCTTTGCCAAAATCTGTGCTCCCTGCATGAATTTCAACATTTTTTTCCGCAAGGTTTTCGCCTGCGGCGAGAATATTCTTGCCGGGGACGAACTTCTAAATTTTGAAATTTTGTTTTCTTTTTATTTGCACTCAATCCAGTTCAGTGAAATTTGTCCTAAACTTCTCCAAAATTATGATTTTACCTGAAATTTCACTTTAAACACGAAATACCTGTGAAATAACATTTGTGGATTAAATAATCAAATAAACACAATTTTTACACAAATATCAACATTTAAATCATAACAAAAATGCAATAATTTAGCTTTTATCACATATCATCATTCATTAATTCAAAAATTATCACAATTAAAAAAATATCTAGCTTATACCAATAAATGAATTTTTTTTTGCTAAAAACACGATATTTGTTAATATATATCATATATGCTAATGTATATCATATGTACTTTAGGTATATCTAGTTTACTTGTAACTTCTATATAAAGGCACCATGTATATTCCTTAAGACACAGAATACAATACAATCATTAAGTATTTCTAACATGGTATCAGAGCCACTACTTTGACCTTTCTCTTAGCAGTCTTGTCTCTTTTAGTGTTACTCCACCCTTATCGATTCCACTATCACAATTGGCACTGCAGCCACTCACCATTGAACCTCCGATATCTTTTAGCCATTGTCCTTAGGTTCCAAGCCTGTAGTCGCCGTTGTTGAGGAGTCTCGCACCACATAGACCACTATAATCACCGTCTCAGTTGTGTATCTTGCTCTGATAACATTTTTACCGATACTATAGTGATCGACTCACCCTGATCTACATAACCGTGGAAGTCCTACAACTATCAGAGTCCTCATGCGCCCTCAGAGGAACTGTATCTCTTCTCCACTCACTGCCCCAGAAAATGGTCAAGCTGAAAGAAAAATTTGTCATATTCTTGACACTATCTATGCTCTTCTTCTTTCTACCAAGTTCCTACCCCATTTTGGGGAAAAGACACTTTTCATGCTATTCATGCCATTAATCGCATTCCAAGTGCTATCATTCATAATCTAACTCCGTATGAGCTCCTTTTTAGGTCAATCCATGACTATCATTACCTTCGCTCATTCATATCTTCTTGTTTTGTTCTTCTTCAGCCTTATGAGCACAAAAAACTTGAGCCTCAAACTAGACTTTGTTGTTTTCTTGGTTATGATGAAACTCAAAAAGGGTATCGATACTATGATCCTGTCTCGCATCATCTTTGTGTTTCCCATAATGTTGTCTTTTGGGAACATTACTTATTTTTTAAACTCTCTTACTTTAGTTCTTCCTTAACTAACTCGACTATTTTAGAAATATTTCCAGATTAGTCTCCTATTCCTTCTAAAGATACTCTTGATCCTCTTTTGGACTTCTCTATTCAATCTTCAGTTATTTTTGATGATTCTCCTAGACAGGTTGATGAAGAGCTACCCCACCTTGAGCATAGGTCCCCTACTCCTACTCTACTTGAAGATCCTTCACAAGGCATTCCATCTCACCACTCATCACTGGTAAGATCCATTCCTACACATTTACTTGATTATCATTGTTATAATACCCTTGCTACACTCTATGAGTCTCACATCTATCATAAGGAATCTACTAAATCTTCATGGCAGATTGTAAGGAAAGAAGAAATTGATGCATTAACGAAAAACCATACTTGGGATCTGGTTACTTTCCCTCCTGGTAAGTCTGTGGTTGGTTGCAAGTGGATCTATAAGATCTAGACTAGCTCTGATGGGTCCATTGAGCGCTACAAGGCTCATCTTGTTGCAAAAGGTTTTACACAAGAGTTTGAGATTGATTATGAAGAGACTTTTGCTCCAATTTCCCATATATCCTCTATTCGTATCCTCTTAACTATTGCCGCTGCTAGTAAATGAGACCTTTTTTCAGATGTATGTTAAAAATGCCTTCCTTAATGGGGATCTGTATGAAGAAGTCTATATGCAATCTCCTTTTGGTCTTTCTGGTGAAACAAACAAGGTTTTTCATCTTCGACGTGCACTTTATGGTCTTAAACAAGACCCACGAGCGTGGTTTGCCTTTAGCTCTACCATCCTTCGCTTGGGTTACATTGCCAATCCTTATGATTCTGCCTTATTTCTTTGTCGCAATGATAAAGGCACCATTTTGCTTCTCCTATATGTGGATGATATGATCATAACTAGTGATGACTTCAGTGACATTCAAGAACTCAAGGATTTTCTTAGTTAGTAGTTTAAGATGAAAGACCTTGGACATCTCAGCTATTTCTTGGGTCTTGAGATCACTTGTTCCACATATGATCTTTATATTACTCAAGCTAAGTATGTATCTGACCTTTTATCTCAAGCTGAACTCACTAACAACAAGACTGTTGACACTCTACTTGAATTTAATGCACATCTGACACCCACAGGGGGGAAAACCATTATCTAATCCCTCTCTTTATAGACGATTGGTTGACAGTCTAGTTTATCTTACAATTACTTGTCCAGACATTTCTTATGCTATTCATCAGGTGAGCTAGTATCTTTCTACTCCACGATCGACTCACTATGATGCTGTTATACGCATTCTACGATACTTAAAGGGCATTCTCTTCCATGGCCTTTTCTACTTAGCTCAGTCTCCTCTTGTACTTCGTGCATTCTCTGATGAAAATTGGATAGGAGATCCCATTGATTGTAGGTCCACTACAGGTTATTGCTTTCTCCTTGGTTCTTCCTTTATTTTTTGGAAAAGTAAGAAACAAACTTTCGTGGCTCGCTCCAATACTGAAGTAGAATATCGTGCTCTTGCTGATACCACATCTGAGATCCTTTGGATACGATGACTTCTTAAGGATTTGGGTGTATCCACATCCTCTGCTACTCCCCTTTATTATGACAATTAGAGTTCCATTCATATTGCTCACAATGATGTCTTCCATGAATGGACTAAACACATCGAGATTGATTGTCACTTTATTAATTCTCATCTTATCCATAGTACTCTCAAGCTTTTTCCCGTCTCCTCCATCAATCAACTTGTAGATATCTTCACTAAGGCACTTCCTAAGGGACACACTCATAATTTGGCTGACAACCTCAAGCTGGTCTCACATCCACCTTGAGTTTGAAGGGGGCTGTTAATGTATATATGTTAATTTATATCATATCTACGAATGTATATCTAGTTTACTTTAGGCATATCTAGTTTACTTGTAACTCCTAAATAAAGGCACCATGTATATTTCTTAAGACACAGAATACAATACAATCATTAAGTATTTCTAACATTATTATTTTTTTTTCTTAGAACAAAAAATGTCAGCAACAACTTGTTATACAATCTTTGTTAATGCGATTAAGACATGAAATGAATGACTAATAAAACAAAAAGAAATTATATACACAAGTGTAACAAATTATGAGAGTTTGTAATTTTGTGTCCAAATATATTAATGTGAAACTTAGATTTTAGGAATGGTATATAACATGTTTTTTATACATGATTCAATCATAGTCGAGTTGCTTCACTTCAAAAGGAATCTAAAACTCAAGTTTGTGGTAAGATATTATACCCTATTTGTTTTTATCAAACTATAATATTTGAAGATGGGAGAGTTGAATTAGGGTATTATCTGTAAAAATGTCAAGCCTTTATTAGCTCTAATAGAAAATAGCAGAAAATATACCTTATTATGTGCACTCAGTATAGGAACGTGTCTCGAGAGTTTTTTACAAGTGGATAATTTTTTATGGGAATTTTCAATAGGCATCATTATGCAGCCACGTTGATTGATCATTTGTTGAGTATCCAATAGTCTCCCTTCATGATATTTTTCCTAGAAAATATGATCTTCTATTTGTTCTTGTTTTTATTTGTCAAATATAAATCATACATTTTTAATTTAAGAGTAAAAATATTTTGTTTTATTAATAGCTTCAAATCACTACATGCATTGAATGTATAATGGACAGTTAAGATTTAATAAAATAAGTATAAATAAATAGAGATAAGTTAAGCTTATATCCTAGTTCGTGTACCAGACTTAGCTATATGTTGCACCTATTGGGAAAAACATGTCTAGTTGGATCAATTAGCTATTAAATGACCAACCTTTGATCTCTTTGTTTTTTTGTGTGTATGGCTAGTTTGTATTAGAGATATGCAATCGAGTGCCCCATATTGGGGATTGCATGCCCATTTATATGACAAATTGCTTTATGAAAAATAATCGATCATCTAATATGGCACTACTACAAAATGGACTATTAAAGTTGGTTGGTTGAACCAACTTTAAATTGACTGACTTAAAATTTAAAGTCGGTAGACCCATGATGGATTGGATTAGTGCCCCAATCTACATCACCAGAGTACACATGTAGCTCTAAGAATAAAGCAATCAAAAATAAAAGACTCTAAAATTGGGTCCCTTAAAGATACCTCAAAATGTGAAAAATAGTTGCACAATAGATTATAGTAAGAGAAGTAAAAAATTCACTAACAATATGAAAAAAATATGCAATATCTGGACGAGGGATAGTGAGTTAAATCAAGCTGCCAATAATAGTGCAATATAAACTAGGATTTTGCAAAGGGTAACCATCAGAATGAGTGTACTGAGCATCAGTCTCAATAGGAGTATTCATAACCTTATTATCAGAAAGATGAGCATGATCAAATATGTTTATGATGTTCTTAGATTGGGGAAAAAGATAACCTTTTGGAAGAAGTGATGACTCTATGAAAATAGAGTCATTAGCGCACTTTCTTACTTAATATTTACTTTTTTATTCAATAAATAGTATTTTTGGGGTCAAAAATATTAAAATATAAACTTTTTAGTGAAAATATAATTTTTAGAATTTTTTTGAGATTTTATGGATTTTTTATGAATTTTTAACGTAGGATTAATCAAGAGCTGCCACTTGTCAAGCCATGCAAGCAGAGGAGCTGACTGGGTAAGCCACATGGACTACACGCCAATAGGGATAGCAAATCACGTTATTCCGTGTGTGAGAAGGAAAAAAGGTGATCCACATGTCAACACTATGTTCAATCCGAGTTCAAAAATTGGTCAACCCTCGTTGCCACGTGTCAGCACGCCATTACTTGGTGCTTTCCACCCGTGTGCCACGCCATCCATCTTCGCGAATCATGTCCTGCTGCGTGTTGCTGACTCAGCGAGTGTTGACTCTGACTGGTCTCCCCTACCACGTGTCACTCCCTGTTCGCCTAGTAAGTTTCTGATGCCACGTGTTGCGCTGTGATTGCTGGAATTGTCAATTTTGTTTGTTTTGATCGTAACTCTTGATCTAAAGCTGATCTGACGGTCCAGATCGTACCTGAGCAATATTTAAGCCCCTAATCATTCCATAAACCCTAGGTGGCCTCCATTAGCATAATTTTGGTCAAGTTTTAGAGCTAAAAAGAGAGAAAAATACAAAAACATTCAAGAGAGGAACTAATTTTGGTGAAGAATCCAGAGGAGATTAATTCTACAATTTAAGAGATTAATTGATTGTATTTCTTCTTTTATTCTTTTCTTTATCAATTTTTATGTTTTTCTGTATGAAAAATATAAGCTTTATAAACACAATTATGTGTAGTTAATTTATTAATCTAGGGATTTTATGAACCTAATTTTCCCCATGTGATGATCTAATATTTTACCTCAATTATAATTTTAATTTAATTATATTATTTAATTTGATTTTTATGCTATTAATTGTTTGGCCAACAATTTAACTATATAGGTAATTAAATATATTCGAGAGAATTATTTAATTATTTGTCTTGATTAAATAACATGTATAGTTTCTAGGTAGATATGTATGATTCTTATGTGTGTGATCCAAATTGATGAACTTAATGAGTAGTATGCAATTTAATTGGTATGAGAGTGTGATTAAGTTAATTATTATTTGGTGTGTAATTTACTTGAGAGAGGAATACATGCTAGGTTAGATTCAATTAATAATTTAATTAATTGATAATTATATTGGGAAGATTTTTACGATTTGTATGTTTGAAAATTGGGGATTAAGTATTCCTATATATTTTTTCATATATCTTTTTAGTTACCAAATTTGATTTAATTAATTATGGCTATTTACTTTTAGTTATTTTAATTTTGCTTCCTTAAAATATAAAAACACCAAAAAAACTGATTTTTTTTTAGTTTTTAAAAATTAGTTTCTAACAAAATAATCTCTGTAGGAATGATATTTTCTTATCATTATATTACTTGTTACAATACGTATACTTGCGTATTTATTGCAAACACTTCGTATGTGACGATCAAATTTTTGGTATAGTTGTCGAGGATTATAAATATTAGAAATTAATATTTTAGTTATTTTTCTTTACTTATTTTCTTTTACTAACTTATATATTTTATTTATTTATTCTTTAACTTTAATTTATTTATTTAGTTGTTTATTTATTTATTTAGTTTTATTTAAATATCTACTTTAGTATTGTAGAAACATAGTTGAGTCTATTGTATGAGTAGAGTTCGTGAGGGAGAAATCTTACCTTTAAATCTTAAAATTGAGCGTACTTTGAGATTAATTAGAAAACAACAAGTCACCTAAGAGGAAGAAATGACTAATATATTAGAAGTAAACAATAACGAGCTAAACTTAAATAATCAAATGCTTTTGATGGATGATAGAGATACAACTATTAATGAATATGCAATACCTACGTCAGAAGGGCTGAATCTAAGTATTACAAGGCCAAACATTCAAGCTAATCAGTTTGAACTAAAGCAGTGATGTTTCAAATGCTACAAACAGTTGGAAAATTGAACGGATTACCAATAGAGGATCCTCATCTTTATCTCAAATTGTTTATTGAAGTTGTAGAGTCATTTTAGTTCAAGGGTGTGACCGATGGGGAACTTAAGCTTAGATTGTTCCCTTACTCTTTGCAAGACCATACTCGAGCTTGGCCAAACTCTTTGCCACCTGATTCCATTTTAACATGGAATGTTTTGGTAGAAAAATTCTTGATGAAATACTTCCCACCAATAACAAGAAGGAGAATCTCTTTATGAAGCACAGGAAAGATTCAAGAAATTGCTAAGAAAGTTTCCTCATCATGGTATTCCTTCTTGGATTCAAATGGAGACTTTTTACAATGGTCTCAATGCTCAAACAAAAACTATTGTTGATGCATATTCTAATGGAGCCTTACTAGCCAAATCTTATAATCAAGCTTATGATTTAGTTGAGAAAATGGCTAGCAATAATTATCAATGGCTAATGGAAAAAATGATAGCTGCAAGAAGAGTAGCATGAGTGCATTAGGTAAATGATATCATAACACTTAGAGCTCAAGTTTCATCTTTGGTTAATCTTTTGAAGGCTCAAAACTGGAGAGAGAGTATAAACCAGGTCCAAAATTTAGGAGTGTCATGTGTGTTTTTTAGAGGAGCTCATTTGTTTGATAAATATCCAAATAATCCTGAATCCATATGCTATGTGGGAAATGTGAACCAAAAAAATAATCCATATTGAAACACATATAACCCAGGATGGAGACAACATCCTAATTTCTCTTGAGTAATAACAACATTCAAGGTGGTAATCAATTCAACCATCAATCATTTCGATCACCTGGTTTTCAACAACCACATCAATCACAAGGCTAAGAGAAGAAGCCACCTACTGAGGACAATACAAGTGCTTTAATGGAGATGATGGAAGACTTCATCCAATCAGTAAATACAAAAGTGTAAACTCAAAAGGCTTCAATTCAAAATTTGGAGAACCAAATGGGGCAACTTTCTCAGGCTATAAGTCAAAGACGTCAAGGTAACCTTCCAAACGACACAATTGTAAACCCAAGAAGATAAGGTAAGGACCAATGCAACGCCATAGCCTTGAGGAGTGGTAATACTTTAGAATAGGAACATAATATAGGAAAGGATGAAGAGAAATAGGAAATTAAAAAGGATAAAGAGGACTATAAAACTAAAAAGGATAAGGAGGAACCATAAACTAAAAAAGAGGAGGAATTAGTGGATAAAAAGAGTAATGGAAATGAAATAATACAGCCAAAAAATAGCAACCTCTATAAACCCACTATTCATTTCCCTCAAAGAATACCAAAGCAAAAGTTAGATATGAAGTTTTCAAAATTTATGGAAGTCTTCAAGAAGCTATATGTAAACATACCATTTGTAGAGGCATTTGAACAAATGTCATCTTATGCCAAATTCATAAAGGATATACTATCAAAGAAAAGAAGGCTTGGAGATCATGAAATAATAACCATAACGGAAGGTTGTAGTGCCATCCTTAATATAAAACTACCACAAAACTGAAAGATCCAGGTAGTTTTGACATCCCTTGCACTATTGGGAACATCCGTTTTGGCAAGGCACTATGTGACTTGGGTTCTAGCATTAGCCTCATACCATTATTAGTCTTCAAGAGAATGGGGGTTAGTAAAGCCAAACCCACTTTAGTAACATTACAAATGACAGATAGATCAATTAAGAGACCTTATGGTGTGGTAGAAGATTTGCTAGTAAAATTAGACAAATTCAGCTTTTCGACAGACTTCATTGTGCTAGACATGGAAGAGGATCATGACATTTCTATCATACTTGGTCATCCATTCTTAGAAACCAGAAACTCATTGATGTACAAAAAAGTGAACTTATAATGAGAATGCGAGATGAACAAGTAATATTTGAAGTTTTTAAAGAATCTGAACCCCATGATATTGATAATACTAATGAATGTTTAAGGATAAATATTACTGAATATGGGGACAACTTAAAAGAATCTATTGAGTCACCCACACTTAAGATTTCTACACATGATGCTATGAACATGGACATAAACTCACCAGAAAACAACTCAACATTTTTTAACTTTTAAAGTATGGCATCGAAGGTTAACATTGTAAATTGTGTGAACTGTTTAGAGGGCACGCCTATCATAAATATATCAAAGGAGATTATGGTAAATTTTAAGATAGGAGCTAAACTCAAACCATCAATTGAAGAGTACCAAGTTTAAACCCCACACTTTACCCTTCCTTCCCTAGTCAAGTATGAAAATGAAAGAGTCTAATAGAGAGGTGAAAAAACTGTTAGAAATACATAAATTGGATGAGTTACGGTGGAGTGCTTAGAAGAATGCCAAAAATTTCAAAAGGAAAACAAAAATATGGCATGAGAAGAGAATGGAGCAGCGTGTTTGCGAGTCAGAACATAAAGTATTATTGAACAAATCAAGACTCAAACTATTTCCAGGAAAATTCAAAAGTAAATGGATACAAAGGGATGTGCCTTAGGACTTGATATGATCGTCTAGTCAAGGACGTTAAATGTGATGCTGGTTGGGAGGCAACCCAACGTTATTTTACTTATATTTTTATTGTTTTTTATAGGTGAATAAATGTGGAGAGCAATGACGCAACAAGAATGAACATTTCAGTGATAGATGTGGTGTGCCATGATTAAGAGAGTTTTGTTTTCTTTTACCTTTTCATATTTATATGTGCAAATTGGGGACAATGTATAATTTAAATTTGGGGAAAGGAACTTTATTCTCTACATTAGTATTTAGTATGTATTTTAAATCTTTAGGGAATGTTTTTTAATTTTTAGGTTGTTTTTAATCATAATTTCGATAGAAATTGATAAAGATATAGAAACTAAATGCATGCATGCTTGATATGAAACATATGAACTCAATGATAAAAATTGGTTGTAATGACTAGGATAAGGAATGTAACATATTTATGAAGATATTTACATTAATCATATGATATGCTTGCTAGTTTTGATTGAATTGATTCAACTTTTATGTACATGTTCATGATTGATTTTGGTGTGCTTATTGAGAGAAAATTTGTAGTGAGTTATGCAAATCAATGATATTTACCAGGTTTTAGAATCTATTTGATCATCCATTAAGGCAAAATCCTAAGTAGTATCTAGTAAGAGAAATGATTTAGGCCGTATTTGGATAGATTGAGCCTTTCAGTAAGCATTGTTAATATCTTTAGTCACTCATTTGAGCCTAAAAAAGAACCATTCATATCTTTAAGCCACATTTAATGCCTAACTAATAAGTATTACCTTTACCCTTGCACCTTTAGCTTGTATGAAAAGAAAAAAAATGCAATCGTGTGTTATGTTATAGAGTAAGGTGAAATGTAATGCACCTTATAAAAAGAAGAAGAAGCAAAACTCACAACACAATTATCCCTCTAATGAAAAATAATATGGAATTGAAAATAAGTTTTGGGTGTTGTGAAGTTACAAAAAAAAAAAGATGAAAAAAATAAATGAAAAGAATGTCAAAAGAGGGTGCACTGAAATATCAAGTTAAAACTCAATTATAGTTAAGAAGTACATGATGAACAAAAGGAAATCTAAGGTGTAGAAAGAGCCTAAAATGTCTTCATTTATCGATCCTTACCTAAATCTTACATCTATGTAAAGTCCTTAATGATCTTGAGCTAAGTGCATATTTATATTAGTGAAGAGGGATGTGAAAAATAGACTTATGAGATTTGTTCTAAGATTGAATTGATTAGCATGCTCATATAGGTTGATTTGATGAGTGCATTGGATGATATCATGTGCATCACACACACACAAATCAATTTTTTAAAAACCTTGCATATCCTTGTATTGATGGAACGTTGATTAATGAATGTACGAACCTCTTTATCATAGGATTGTATGAATTTTGAGAGGGATAGTTTCGTGAAATATGCATGTACTAATAGAAGTATATTTATGAATATACTACCAAAGTTATTTTATTTAGTTATATTTGGCTTTACTTGAGGATAAACAAAAAGTTAAGTTTGGAGGTGTGATGACTCTATGAAAATAGAATCATTCACGCACTTTTTTACTTAATATTTACTTATTTTATTCAATAAATAGTAATTTTAGGGTAAAAAATATTAAAATATAAATGTTTTAGTGAAAATGGGTGAAAATATAATTTTTAGAATTTTTTGGGATTTTTTATAAATTTTTAACATAGGACCAATGAGGAGTTGCCACATGTCATGCCACGTAAGCAGATAAGCTGAATGGGCAAGCCACATAGATGCCACGCAAGTAAGGATAGAAAATCACGTTATGTAGGGTATGAAAAGGATGAAACGTGTACCAGGTGTCAGCACAATGTTCAATCCGAGTTCAGAAATTGGTCAACCCTCGTTGCCACATGTCAACATGCCATTGCTCTGCGCTTTCCACCAGTGAGCCACGCTATCCGTCTCCTCGAATCATGTCACATAGTGTGGTGCTAACTCTGACCAGTCTTCCCTGCCACGCATCGCTCCCTAATTCGCCTAGTGAATTTATAATGCCATGTGTCGCATTATGATTGGCTGGAACTATTACTTTTGCTTGGTTTGATCGTAGCTCTTGATCTGAAGCTGATCTGACGGTCCAGATCACACCTGAGAAATATTTAAGTCCCTAATCACTCCATAAACCCTAAATGACCTCTATTTGCATAATTTTGGTCAATTTTTGGAGCTAAAAAGAGAGAAAAATACAGAAAAATTCAAGAGAGGAAACAATTTTGGTGGAGATTCAAAAGGAGATTAATTCTACAATTCAAGAGATTGATTGTATTTCTTCTTCTACTCTTTTCTTTATCAATTTTTGTGTCTTTTTGTATGAAAAATATGAGCTTTATGAACACAATTATGTGTAGTTAATTTATTAATCTAGGGATTTTATGAACCTAATTTTCACCATGTGATGATATAATATTTTACCCCAATTATAATTATAATTTAATTATATTATTTAACCTGATTTTAATGTTATTAATTGTTTGGCCAACAATTTAACTATATAGGTAATTAAATATATTCGAGAGAATTATTTAATTGTTTGTCTTGATTAAATAACATGCATAGTTTCTAGGCAGATATGTATGATTCTTATGTATGTGATCCATAATTGATAAACTTAATGAGTAGTATGCAATTTAATTGGTATGAAAGTGTGATTAAATTAATTATTATATGGTGTATAATTTACTTGAGAGAGTAATACATGCTAGGTTAGATTCAATTGATAATTTAATTAATTGATAATTATATTGGATGGATTTTTGCGATTTACATGTTTTGAAAATTGGGGGATTAAGTATTCTTAAATATTTTCTCATATATCTTTTTAGTTACCAAATTTGATTTAATTAATTATTGCTATTTACTTTTAGTTATTTTAATTTTGCTTCCTTAAAATATAAAAACAACAAAAAAATTGATTTTTATTTTTTTTAGTTTTTAAAAATTTGTTTCTAATACAATAATTTCCATAGGAATGGTCTTTTCTTATCATTATATTACTTGTTGCGATACATATACTTACGTATTTATTGCACACACTTTGTGTGTGGAGATCAAGAAGAGGCAACTTAAATACTTGTAAAATAATGTAATGGGCCTAAATCCTTCCTTGCAAATTGGCAAGCAAAAATACTAGCTTGAACACTATACCATCCGCGTTATCTTTGATAATAATATTGTCATTAACATATAAAGAAAGAAAAATATAACCAATAAAAAATATCTATAAAATAATGTATAATCATGATGGCTAGAATAGAAATCAAAGGTGGTGATTACAATTGAGAACTTCTCAAACCAAGCACGAGGTGCTCGTTTGAGACCATAAAGAGAGCTTTTTTGAATTTACAAACTTTACTAGGTTTATAAAGAACACCAGAAAGAGGTAACATGTAGGATTCTTCTTGAAGGTCACCATTAAAGGAAACATTTTTAACATCCATATGAGATATACACCAGCTATAAGCATATGCAATTGCAATAATTCTACAACCTATAGTCATTTTTATAATAGAGGCAAAGGTCTCTTCAAAATCAATTCAACTCTTTTGAGAGTATACCTTCACAATTACTTGGGAATTATACCTTTCAATAAACCCATCATAAATTTTATTTTATTTTATAGACCCAATGGGATGCAATAGCTCGTTTATCTAATGGGAGAGGTACAAAGACCCAAGTGTTTGCTTGATGCAAAACAATAAGTTATTTTGCCGTAGATTACTACCAAAAGGGATCAATAACTACTTCCTTATAAGACATAAGCTCAGAGACACCGTGATGGTTGCTAAGACATAAACGAATGAGCTAGAATAACAAGGGTAAACAAAATCGGACAACTAAAATGACTTACGAGAGTACTGAGGATATTGAGAAGGAGCCATAGTCTTAGAAGGTACTTGGAAAGCCATAGAATACAAGGAACCAATGGGAGCACTAGAAAGCAAAGTACCAGTATATATGGAACTACTAGTGTTAATCATACAATAATCATGATCTAAAATAAGAGTAGGAGAGTGGGAAACAATAGGTGGTACAACCTCTGTATCACCAAAAAAAGGATCAATATGAATGATATTAGACTTAGTCACATTATGAGAACTATCAGGAATTGAAAAGAAATGTAAATGCTGAAGAAATGAAATAAGACAAGAAAAATGCATTTTTTGGTTAATTATATCAAAACAACAATATCCCTTTTAACTTGCACCATAACCTAAAAAAATACAAATGCTAGATCACAAAGACAATTTCTTGCATTCGACATGAGATCAAAGAACAAAACATGTAGAGCCAAAGACATACAATGTATGGTATTTAGAAGCAAACCATACAACTTTTCTAACAGAGATAAACCTAATTTGTGAGATTAAAATTCTATTAATAAAATAGGTAGCAATAAAGACTACTTCTCCCTAAAATTCAATTGGAACATGGGTGGACAATAAAAGAGTGAACACATTTTTAACAATATACCTATGTTTCCTTTCAACAATACCATTTTACTCAGGAATGTTTTGTAAGAAATGTTTAGAAGATAGTACCATCTAAAGCAAGTAGCTCAATAAAAGCCTTAGATCTATACTCCCTACTCAAATCACATCAAAAAAATTTGATAATAGTAGAATTTTGAGTTCTAACAAAGGCTAGAAAAATATTGTAAATAGCAAAAAAAATCAAAACAATGTTGTGTAAGATAAATCTAACAATAATGAGTTTGATCATCAAAAAAGAAAAAATAATAATGGGACCCCCTTTCATATTGGCATGAGAAAGTCCATACACATCCGAATGAATTAGATCAAAAGGTGCGACATAAGAGGAAATACTATTATCCAAAGGTAAGGCATATCATTTTTCTAGTTTACAATTACTATAGTAAAAAAATATCATGAGTTTTTAAATCTCCTAATGCTCCTATAGAAACTAAATATCTTAAATGAGATACAAAAATATGACTAAGGTGAGAATTCCACAAATAAAAACTTGAGGATGAATGACTCAGACAAAAAGATGAAACACCAACACTAGAAGATACAACATCTAGTACTTTGAGTTGATCCAAAATGTATAGTTTCCCTTACTTACAACCGATCTCAATTAGCTTCTAAGATCGAAAGTCTTGTACATAACAATCAATAGAATAAAATAAGACTAAATATCTAGAATCACACAATTGATTGATAATAATAATATTTAAAGTAAGATTAGGGATATGATAGACATTTAGAAGACTTATTAGGTGTAGCAATGGAACCAAAGCCTGTTGAATGCATGGGAGTACCATAAGTAGTTATAAATGACACAGATGGTTTGGGAGATAAAGATTCAAATGATGAAAAATTAGGTGACATGTGGTGAGATGTGCCAGAGTCTAAGAACCATAAGAAAGAAGACATATATGAAGAACTAGAAGATGACAAACTTATATGAAAGGAAATAGATATAGCATGTGATTGTGTTGCAAGGAACTTTTGAAACTAATAAAGCATGACTAGGTCAAATGATGAAGAAACAATTGTAGTATTAGAATGAGGTGGAATGTAAGGAAACTCCTATTGTTATGATTGATTTTTAGCTCTCTATTGTTTCTTGGTTCTATTTAACTTAGGAAATTGAGCCTTCCAATGACCCTTCCACTTACAATAGGCACATTCATCAGGTGTAGCTCTTGAGGGATTTACATTTTACTTTTCAAAAGGTGATCTTTGAGGTGTCACTGAGATAGATGAGTTAGGTGCTAGAAGAATGCCCTTTTTAGCCTGTAATTTAAAACATCTCCTTAACCAATAATTCACTAACAACTGAATCAATACAAGGAAGTGGATTACGATGTAAAATGCCCCCATAAAGTCCTTCAAAATCATTATGAAGATCCATCAAAAAATGAATCAATCACTACTCTTCTCTACGAGCAATATAAGGTGTAAAAGCCAGCAATTCTTCTGTTCTTTTGAGTGCTAATCGATCATATAGATCCATCATAGCTTAATAAAATTCTTGAATATTCAGATTTTATTCTAAGGTTGGAATATCAAATTATAATCAATATTTTTTTGCAGAATTATACTATGTGCAATCTAGCTAAATGATCCAAAATAGCCTTTGCATACTCATACTTTGCTAAGTGACATCATATTAAAAATATCACTGAATTATTAATCCAAGTTATAATTTTTGAATTATCAGCATGACAAGCTTCACACAAATCTTTCATACTTCTTAGCTTTTGTATATGTAGATTTCATAAAGGTACCAGTAACAAAACCCCATTTCTTTTTACCCTTCATAAAAAATTTCATCACATAACTCTAGTAAGAGTAATTCTTCACATCTAACCACACACTAATTGACCGAAGTGAATCATCCTTGCCTCTAACCATTGTAAAAATATAAATTGATTGTCAAAATCCAAAAATTTTCAAATGAACTAACAAATTACGATTAACTTATAGATTACAAAAGAATAAACAACACTGCTAGACAAAAAATACACCAAAATTGTTAATTGAAGAAAACAACGAAAAACTTGCTGCCGTTAATAAAGGATAAACCAAACACATCACATGCACGAATATTATCTTAAAAACAATACACCGAACAACTATCACATACACAAAGGAAGAAAATTTTTTTGGGACATTACCCCAAACCCCAACCAACTCACCGTGGAGTTTGATCCATGAAAATTGCTATATATGAGGTTTATAGCTCTAATACTGTGTAGAGTTCAAGAACCCAATTTTAGAGAGGAAAAAGGCTAATGTTTATATTATTCAGAAGTTAAATGAAATATAAATAAAAGAAGGATTTTTATTGGCTTACAATTAAAAGACTATAAACCCTGGGTAAAGTTAATAAAATAGACTAATTAATGTATCACTACCAACCTTTAAAAAGTGTGTGCTTGGTTGGTTGGCTGGTTTTTGAAAAAAATAAAATATGACCACCCCTATAAAGTTGGATTCTTTTCGACAAAATTTATGCTGTGCAAATGTTAGGAGGACTTTTTTATCCATATCACTTAGGTTTAGCCAGGTTACACTTGAAATTTTCATAAGTCCTCACTTTTACTTGTTCCTTTTCAAACCACACTTTCACTTGCACCTAGTTGCATGGACTATCATATGTTTGCATGAACTTTTTGTAATTTTTTCATTCTTTTACGATCATTTAGCTTCTATATATTTTGGAAGTCTCTCGAGCTTGCATCTACTTTCATGTGTGTGGTCATACTTAGCTTCATGCTAATCATTTTAGAATTTCTTTTTATTTACATTGTGCCTAATTTTAGTCATAAGTTTTTCTAATCATATCGTTTTTATGATTATTTAACTTCTATACGTTTACGATCCTCTCATGTTTTCATCTACTTTCATAAATGTAATCATGCTTAGGTTATGCTAAGCATTTTAGATTATTTTTTTTATTATTGATCATTAATGTGCTCAAGTGTACTCAGCTTTCCTAATTGCTTTGTGATTATTTATTTTGATCTTCTTCTTTTTTTATATCAATTATTGATTTTAATATTTGAAGCTTAGTTAATGATTGTTTTGTTTTAAAACTCACTCAAAAAGAACAAAAACTCAATGTAGAATACAATGCTACAATACCATTGTAAGGGTACCATAAGGCTGTTTTGTATTTTAATATTAATTTTTATTGTATAAGTTAGATAATTTGTGAACCTGCAATTTTTCTCTTAAATCATGTCATGTTAAGTTGTTTTTATGTAAAAAAAAATGTATGGTTATTTATGCTTACGCATTTACTTTTATCTACACTTGTATACATGTTTAATTGTGCGGCAATTTTTATTTGGTAAATAGGAGAAAAACATCAATTATTCAACCGTTCTAGGCTGTTTGAATTAATAATTGGAGCTTTCTAACACAAGACTTCAAGATTTTCATAAAGATTTAAAGAGATATGGTGTTGAATGTAGCATATGTCATCTATCACCACTCCAAGAATAATTCTACTATGTTCGAAGAGATTAGTGGTTGTGATTGTTTCTGCTTTTAGATCCTATTAAAGCACTTAAGGAAATGTTCAAAAAATAAAAATCGTCAAAATTGAAAGAAGCATATAAAGTGTTTATTCTTGAAAACATTTTATTCTAATAGTTTTTTTTAAAGCGTTTATGTTTGAAATCAACTAACTTTTAACATAGTATCAAAATTGGAGGGTTTGTGTTCAAGCTCAATAATCATAATTATTAAATTACAAATATTTGTCTTCTATGATACAAAAAATCAACACTTATGAGGAGTAATAAATATATACGAGCATATTTAATCATTCTTCTAATAACTTAATCTTTTAGAGGGTTGGTGACCAACAACTTGTAACACTAAATTTTTTACTATAGCCCATTGAAAATAATCTTTCCTTCTATATTTCAATTTTTCCCTTTGAATTCTTCTTTCCCTATTTGTACACCACTTTATACTAATTTTCTTGTGTCTTTTGAAAAGTGAAATAAGCTCCCATATATTATTGTTTGACATTACATTGATATCTTCATCTAGTTTATTTCTACACTTCTTATTTTGCAATGCTTCTAGAAAATTCTCTCATTTACAATCAACAAATAGACAAAAAAGAATACCATCACTACTACAAAATTGATATATGACTTCAATTTTTAACCGTGACCGTAGATCTATGACCACGGTTATAAAAACTGAGGCTTAAGTAAGAGAGATCATAGACTATTACATGTAGTCTGGATTTTTAATTGAGGCCATAGACATATCATTTAGTCACAGTCTTTTATAAGATTGAGGTCATAGATATACCATTTGATCTCGATCATTTATAAGACCGTGACTATAGACATACCATTTGGTCACGGTCTTATAAAAGACCGATGTCATAGACATACCATTTGGTCACGGTCTTTAAAAGACCGAGACCATAGACATACATTTGGTCTCGATCTTATTGATCGGTGCAAAACTGCAAGTGCATAGTATCGTAGTTTTATAATAAAATGATAAGAAGAGTATCGTTCTCAGGGATTGGTAACTTATTTTTGAAAAATATCAAAATTATACCAATCTCAATTTTATCTAGAAAAATCACTAAGGTTGATGTAATTGAAATTTAAAATAAAATCAATTTAAAGAAAATATGCTAAAGAAAATAAAGATGTTGTTCAAAGATCAAATTTATAGGAAGAAAATTTATAGGAAGAAAATTTCACCTAATCCCTCACTATACTTTACTCATCTAGCTAATTAAATTTAATTCTCTCTATTTGTTAGCAATCTACAAAAAAATATCCAAAAGCTTCTTTCGACAGTCAATTAGAAACATTCTTGTTAATTAATTTACACAAGTGTATGCAATTTAATAAAGTAAGAAAGTATTAAGACCAATGATTTTAATACCACATAGGTTCATACAAGTCTTTCCATCTCTATACTTACCTATGCTAAAATATTTCAAATCTATCATATAATTCCTTCTTTCGATAGTAAATCACAAGACTAAAATTATCTAATTAATGGCCAGTTAATTAGAAGAATTAAACTCAGAATAAATCAGACAAACATGAAGAAAAATACTTCAAATTAATATAGACAATCAAGCATGGTTTAGAATTAAATAACATCTTTTTCCTAGAATAAATAAAAATTAGTTCATGCTAAAAATTAAATTTAACTTAAACGAATTCATTATAATTTTTTTGAGAGGAATTGAAAGAAAATTAAATCGCAAAAAGAACTTATTTTTTTCGAGTTCTCTACGCGCTCTGTTCTCTTAGCTTTTTGTTCCTTCCTCTGCGTTTGTTTCTTTGGTTTTTTGGTTGTCCTCTTTCCTTTCTCTTATATATTAACCTCCTAAATCTCTAGCGGCTTTTTTCAATACTTTATATACATCTATATCATGTTCTTGCGCTCCTTAATCTAATTAATATATATATATATTAATTTAAATCTGATTTAAATAAATCTTAATTTAAATTTGAGAATCCTTGGATGATATATTTTTAAAATTTTGGATCTTCATTATCTATTAAATCTGTAATAAAATTTAAATAATAATAATGAAATATAAAATCAATAAAAATAAATAAAATTAAACAAAAGTTTAAAGTTGAGAAATGATAAATTATGTCAAATTATGCAAGTCATTAAACACCCCAAAACTTAGAACTTTTTTTGTCCTCAAGCAAAAAGAAAAGAAAAGAAAAGAAAAGATAACAATAGACAATATTAACTAGACCCCATAAAGAAGTACCACCACTCACCAAGCCATGATTTGGATTTAGATTTCATCATTAATAACTTACTCTTTTTATATCAAAGATAACAGAAAAATCAATCAAAAATTCAGCAATTTGTCAAGCAAGAGTTAAGTATTTACTTCAACCTAATGCTAGGTCTTTGAGTGTGTATGTGAAATAGTCAATTTAACTCCAAACCATCAGCAAATTCAAATAAAAGTATAACAACTGAAATCAAAAGAATTCTCTCAAAACTAAACTTCATAAGTCCAATTTTCAGAAATCCTCTCCACTAATGTAATCAAATACCAAAATCAGATATCAAAATGTCTTTCATCAGGATTGTAATGATAGGCCATAGGATGAGGACTAAGAAAGAAATGAATATGGAAAATCACAACAAATTGGGAAAATACTTGGTAGAAAGAAACAATAAAAAGAATATCCACAAGATTCAAACTATAGCTCTTTCTTGACAATATGCTCATAATGATGATAATATTGTTTCTATACTCAATATGCGTTGTGCTCTCTTCTTCTTCTTCTTTTTCTTTTTTTCCTTGTGGTTGCCTTGATACTTATAGCCTTTACTAATTTCAACCACTTTAACCCTTTTTGGATTCGTGCCTTTCACTTTCTTTCTTCTTTTTTTCCTTTTTTTTCACTATTTGATCAAATAGAGCAAACATAATATGAATTATTTAATTTGAATTAACTTTTTCTTTAAATGCAAATTTTCACCAAAGTATTTTCTCAAAATTTAAGGTAAGTTCATGGTTTTTTCAAGCTTAGAATGAGAATGATTTATGTAGTTAAAAGAACAAATAAGGCTTATGTAAAATAAGGCTCAAAGGGGTTGATTATGAGAATTCACCATGCGATAATGGCTCGATAATTAGGATGGCTGGGAGAGATTTTTGGTTATGACAAAAAATAACCTAGATCATTTCTCTAATATTTGGTATCAACTAGGATTTTGCCTCAAGGATCCATCAACGGATCCTTGAACAAAGCAAGATTGAACTTTCCTAACTCAGTTAATTCAATTCCTTTCCTTCATAGGCAAAATGGGGTAGAAAAAAATTTACTATGTTCTTAATTATTTTTAAGGACAAAGATTTAAATCAAAGTACCGACAAAACTCTTACTAACATAATAGCAGATTTTGAATTTTTTTCTCAAACCCATCCTCAATCACAAATTTCATATCATAACGAATTCAATCATACTCAAATACATCATTGATAAGAGAATTCAACAACTCAAGACTATAGGAGTTAACACCCCTAAACTTAAACTAAACAATGTACTCATTGTAATTTAAAAGTGAGACATATTGAAGGAATAAAAGAAACTTCCCTGGTTTTATGGTGGATCCGCATTAGTTTATAATTTTCAGCTTTTTATTCCAGTATAATAAACCAGCATCAAAATCCAAATTATTCAAATAGTAATAAAAAAATAAAATAAAAGAAATTTTTATGGGCTTCCTTCCATAAGTGCTTGTTTTATAGTCTACAACTAGACTTTTCAATCTTTATCAATTAGGATTTTGAAAAGGAATAAATGCACAATTCCTCTCCACTTATTCTCCATAATAGTGCTCAATCTCTGACCGTTTAACTCTGAATATATTCATTGCCTTGTCCTTCAAGTCTATTGCTCCAAAAGTGGAAACTTTGTCAATTGAATAAGGACCTGTCCATCTTGATCTTAACTTACTTGGGAACAGTTTTAGTTATGAATGAAAAAGAAAAATCTATTGTTATAGAGCAAACTCACACCTAAGAATATGTTTGTCATGCCATTTCTTTGTTTGTTCTTTTTATATCTTTGCATTTTCATAAGCATCATTCTGGAACTCATCCATCTCATTCAATTGAAGAATTCATTTTCCCCTGTTGCCTTCAAATCAAAATTAAACTTCTTTATAGCCCAATAAGCTTTATGCTCTAATTCAATAGGGAGATCACATACTTTTCCAAATGAAAATTCATCCATGAAAATTTCCATTATATCTTCCACCATATCAAAAAAGATAGCCATCATGCAACATTGAAATTTTGTTAGGGCATTGCACAATCCAAAGGGCATCCTTCTAAAAGAAAATTTTCTATAGAGGCATGCGAATGTAGTTTTATCCTTATCTTCAAGGGCTATGACAATCTGGTTATACCCCAGATAACCATCTAAGAAGCAATAATAAAGATATCTGGCCAATCGATAAACATTTGATCAATGAATGGAAGTGGAAAATGATCCTTCTTTGTTGCTTTGTTCAATTTGTTGTAATTCATACGTACATGCCAACTCGTGACTATTTGATGAGCAGAATTGGGATCGCCAAAAACTTTGATGCCATCCCTGGCAACGGCGCCAAAAACTTGATGAGCAAAAACCGGTATCGCCGATCCTGCCAATACTTTGGTTTTATATTTATAAAACTCTCGCAAGTGCAGGAATCATTTCGTAGAAAATGATAAGTATACTCCCAAGGTCGATCTAAGGAAGGAATGTATGTGGTTTTTAATTTATTATTCAAACTTTTAAAAATGAAATTAAATCCTAAATATCCTGTCACGATATTTGGCTTTTTGTATTTTTTTAATCTAAGAATATAAAAATAAACATAGATATGGATTCAATAAACATTTATGCAAATTTTTATCAGTTAAAATTGTGGAGTATTTATGGATATAATAACTAAGTTAATTATGCTTGCTCATATTATTTAGGTTATTAAAGATATGAATTGATATTTATTGATTCTCCCTTTTTTGTATGAATACCACCTTTGGTGGGGTTAGATATTCTTTGTTAACTAAAAAAATCAATTAACACCTATGGGTGGGGTTGATAACTAATTTGGTTAATTAAATTAATTCCTTTTTCTAAGAGCTTGAAAATGAACCATTTAAATGCCATCTTTGGTAGGGTTAGACAGTTTAAACTTTATTCAAGGTGTCCAAATTAAACCTAAGAATTTAATTATCCGAGTACTAACTTTCAAGTTTTAAAACCACTACTGAAAACATGTTGTCAATACATTTTCAGATAATAATTCTTATAAAAACTTTTGAAATAGAGCTTCACTCTAACTACCGGGCGATTGTACCAACAAATAAAAGAGCACTACTCTAAATCAGACCAGATAACTAAACCTTAAAATCTAATTTTCAGATTTAAGTTTGACCCATTTTGTCCAATTTTTCCATATTTGTTGACCTTTTCCCATTTATTTATTAATATATTTGTGATGTATTACTTCCAGTATTCCTCTTTGAGTCTCTAAGTTACATTTTTAAGCGAAAATACCTGAAAAATAATAAAAATACTCGTGATTCCGAAAAAGACAAATTTATATAAATATATGATAAAACATATAAATATATATATTTTTAATCAATTAATGTGCATAGAATCATGGTAATTTTAGTGCTTTTTGATCACTCATCACTATTCATGTAGGAATAAACTCATTGTTTTCATTTTTTACCACCCTAATTCCACCCTTTTTTGGTACAATATGCACTGGACTTACCCATGAGCTGTCTAAAATAGCATAAATAATTCCAGCATTGAAAAGCTTTAAAATTTCTACTCTCACAACTTCCTTTATTGTTGGATTTAATCTTCTTTGGGGTTCAATTTATGGTTTGTAAGGTTCCTCCATTAGAATCTTGTGCATGCAAATGGATGGACTTATACCTTTTATGTTAGGGATAGTCCATCCCAAGGCTGTTCAATGCTCCCTTAACACACACAACAACTTTTTCTCTTCTTCGGGTGTAAGTGATGTGGCAACAATCACTGAAAAAGTGTAACTATTACCCAAGAATGCATAGCAAAGATGCTTAGGAAATAACCTCAACTCTAGAGTTGTAGTTTGTTACACTTTTTCTATAGAGATTACAGAATCCGTCTTCTCTACCTTGGCTCCAGCCTCTCAAATTCTTTGCTAAATGATGTAGCAAATGCTTCCAAGGCGAATACATGGTGGAGAAAATCTTCACTAACAAAAAGTAAATCAGATCACAAACAATAGAGTTATTAAAATCATAAGCATGAAATGAAGTGGTGATACATTGTTCTAAGTGATCGGCCGTCATATCCTCTTGACAAGCTTCTACTTCACATTGTTCAATGATATCTACCAAAAAGAAACTGCTTGGATCTTCTGGAAATATCATGGCTTCGTACATGCTTAACGTAACCTTTTCCTTGTTTAGTCTCAATGTTAACTCACCCTTTTAAACATCCATTAAAGCCCTTCCCGTAGCCAAGAATGGTCGGCCAAGAAGTAGAGGTACATCTTGGTCTTCATCCATATCTAACACCATAAAATTAGCAGCAAAAATAAATTTTATCCATCTTTGCCAATACATCTTCTATGATTCTACGTGGATACTTGATGGATCGGTCTACTAGTTGCAAAGAAATTATTGTCTATTTCATCTCTCCAAGTTCCAATTTCATAAAAATAGAAAGTGGTATAAGATTAATGTTAGCACCAAGATCACATAAAACTTTATCAAAAAATGAATTTCCAATAGTGTAAGGCAAAGTGAAACTCCTTGGATCTTTTAATTTTTGAGGTAATTTCTTTTGACGAATGGCACTACATTCTTCAAAAAGCTTCACTGTTTTGAATTCCTCTAACCTTCTCTTCAAGGAAATGATGTCCTTCAAGAATTTGGAATAATTTGGCATATGTTCCAAGGCATTTACAAAAGGAATATTTATGTGAATTTTATTAAAAATATCCAAAAACTTAGAAAATTGCTTATCTAATTTTTGTTTTTGAAAGCGTTGAGGATAAGAAAGTGGAGTAGAGAGAATATGAGTATTGTTATGAAATGAAATTGATAGAGGCATGTTAGTCTCTCTCTATGTATCATCAACATTATCTTCTTCTACTATTTTATTGCTTTGGCCATTGTTTGGAGCTGTAGGGGTGGACTCGGTTTCCTTTAATGGTGACCTCTCAATTTCTCTTCCACTCCTTAGTGTAATGGCCTTGCATTTTTCCTTGGGATTCACTTATGTATTTATAGAAAAAGTTCCTCTTTGTTGAGCATTGATGGTTATAGCTAGTTGCCTAATTTGCACTTCAAGATTTTTCATAGTGGCTCCCATATTGCTACAATGAGTCTCAATGTTATCCAGATGTGAATCACTATTTTTAAACCTTGCTTTGGTCTCCTCAACAAAGGAAACCATGGCATCCTCAGGTGACATCTTCTTCTCGCTTGGTTGACTATCAAACCCTAGAGAAGGTTGCATCACATTCTTTATGTTTCCATAAGAGATTCTCATTATTTTAAAGCCCTAAATGGTAGTAATTTTGCATAGGATTACCATGATATTGTAGTTCCAATTGTTGATGTATTGAACATGTTCTTGACTTGCTTCATTCATCAGAACTATCATACTTGAATCTACAACATATTATGCACTTTGTGGTATTCTTTGGCTTGTCAAGGTTGAAATCTGATGACATGGAGAAACTACTTAAGCTAAAAGGGTAGCAAACGACTCCAATTCATGAATCCCATTAACTTTCTTAGCCATGGATCTTTTAGTTGGCCATTGATAGTTGTTTGAGGCCATTTACTCCAAAAGAGAAGTAGCACCTTTAGCTATCTTTGACATCAAAGTTTCACCAGAAGCAGCATCAACTATAGTTCTAGTTTGCCCATTAAACCCATTATAGAACATCTGAACTTGCAACCAATCTGGAAATCCATGTTGAGGGCAACGCCAAATAATATCTTTATACCTTTCCCATGCTTCATAGAGTGTCTCAAAATCATTTTTCTTGAATTGACCAATCTCACTCCTGAGTTGGGTGGGTTTTACAGGTGGAAAGAATTTAGTAAGAAACTTTTCTGTCATGTCTTGCCAACTAGTGATACTTCCCAGTTATTGATATTAGAGCTAACCTCTGACCTTTTTCCTTAATGAGAAAGGAAACAATCTCAGTCTAATGGTGTCTTCAGTAACATCATTCATCTTTATAGTTTCACAAATCTCCAAAAACATTTCCAAATGAATATTGGGATCATTAAGTGGTGATCTTCTAAATTGGGCTTCTTGTACCAGGCTGATCAACGCAGGTTTAAGCTCAAAATTATTGGCATTAATAGTCTGGCATCTTACACCTAAGTAGTTTTCATTCACAATTAGCTTTACATAATCCATCAAGGTGTGTGGCTGTGCATTCTATTCTCCTTCAACCATGGTTAGTACTTTATTCTTTCTTCGTGATCTAAAGGTTCTTTCAATCTCTGGATCAAAATGAATAATGTTTCGAGTTTTAGCACGGCCCATCTATCGTCAAAAACACACCTAGAAAAAATAAAAATAAAATATAATTCTAAATTAAAACCAAGATTACTTTGTATCGATATTAGTTAAAATAAGAAAAAATCAATCCTCGGTAATGGCGCCAAAAACTTGATTTGTGTAAAACTACTAGTGCATAGTATCGTAGTTTTATAATAAAGTGATAAGAAGAGTATCGTCTTGGTAACTTATTTTTGAAAAGTACCAAAATTATACCAATCTCAATTTTATCTAGAAAATCACTAAGATTGTTGTAATTAAAATTTAAAATAAAATTAATTTAAAGAAAATATGCAAAATAAAATAAAGATGATGTTCAAAGATCAAATTAATAGGAAGAAAACTTTAGAAAATCGATTTTCACCTAATCCCTCACTATGCTTTACTTATCTAGCTAATTAAATTTAATTCTCTCTATTTGTTAGCATTCTAAAAAAAAAATTCAAAATCCTCTTTCAACAGTCAATTGGAAACATTCTTGTTAAATTAATTTACATAAGATTATGAAATTTAATAAAGAAAGAAAACATTAAGACCAATGATTTTAATACTACACAGGTTCATACAAGTCTTTCAATCTCTATACTTACCTATGTCGAAATATTCCGGATCTATCATATAATTCTCTCTTTTGATACTAAATCATAAGACTAAAATCATCTAATTAATAGCCAGTTAATTAGAAGCATTAAACTCAAAATAAATCAAAAACATTAAGATAAATAATTCAAATTAACATAAAAAATCAAGCATAGCTCAGAATTAAATTACATCTTTTTCTTAGAATAAAGAAAAATAAGTTCATGTTAAAAATTAAATTTAACATAAACGAATTCATTATAATTTTCTGAGAGGAATCGAAAGAAAATTGAATCGCACAAAGAAATTTTTTTTTTTAGTTCTATGCGCGCTCTTCTCTCTGCTTTTAGTTCCTTCCTCTGCATTTGCTTCTTTGTTTTTTTTTTGGTTATCCTCTTTCCATTCTTATATATATATATATATATAGAGAGAGAGAGAGAGAGAGAGATATCGACTATTTTCGTTCCTTTGTATATAATATATATATTAACCTCTTAAATCTCTATAGACTCTTTTCGTTACTTTATATATATTATATATAAACATCTTGCTGATATAGTTATATAACCATAATGCCTTTTATATATATATATATATAAATTATATAAATAATATTATTACAAATAATATATATATATATATATATATTAATATAAAAATAAATTAAACTTTTAAAATAAGGCTTAATTTTGAATGGAGAGTAGCTCTCTTTTTATAATCAAAATTGATACTGTTGGATATGCTTGCACTGTTTGTAAACAGTGTTTTGTCGCCAAATTTTTATTGTAGAATAGTGTAAGCATTTCTAACTGTAGGATATGCTTTGCACTGTTGTTTGAATAGTACGTTGTCGGTCACTTCTATTGCCGTTTTGTCTTTGGTGCCAACTGTTGATGTATTAGTGATGTTCTACTGATGTCACCTAGATGCTAATGTTGTAGTGACGTTTTGCTTATTTGATTGTGATACTGATGTCTTAGAGATGTTTTGTTGATGTAATTATGATGGGCAATTAACCCTTTTGAGGCCCTATGTATTGGGCTCTTAAATTTTACAATAAATTATCTTTTAACCTTGATACAAGTAAATGGGCTTCTATCCCTAATACAACTTTTAAGGCCCAAAGGCCATTTTACATGAATAAGGCCCAAAGGCTATTTTACATGGGTTTTAAAGCTATCCATTTTTGGAGTGGATCCCAAATAGTCTTCCCTGTCTTACCCAAAGGTCCTGAATTGTCCGGTGAAAAGTTATTGGACGTTTTTCCTAGAAGATCGTGTTTGTCTTCTAATAGTTGATGGTGTTGGATTGGTTGAAGCTTTTCATGCCATTCTTTCTTCGGGGTTTTGAAATTGTCTTGGGAACATTGGGTGTTGTCCACCATTTGATATTCATAATTCCTGGGTCATATATTTGTCTTAAGGACAATGGATATACCTAAGAAAGGTATGATTTTGTAGAAAAGATACACAAGGTTGTGGATCTTGTTTCGCTCCTCTTGGGTTTAAATAGTGTTTTGAATAATTGATATCTTGCTTATATTCCTGGTAGGGATCGAAAGGACTTCCACTAGGGGGTATACATCCAAGGCATTTTAATATGAAAATAGAATATCCATAATGGGGAATATCCTAGGTTTTGGATTAAAGAGGTACTGAACCACCTTGGTTTATAATTCCAAAAATGGAAGTTTTGAGGATTGGATGAATCCAAAATACTCTGATAGCATTATGGGGTTTTGGTTAGGTTCTAAGTTCTATAGAACCAAAATTTGAGAATATTTTGTGAGGATTTCTTGTTATGGAATCCTTCTTTTGAAAATATTTTTTGTTCAGAAATATAAATAATTTTGTTATGAAATCCTTGCATAACTAACATAATAATCTGAGTAGGAATATACTCAGTTAGTTTTGAAAAATATTTTATGAAAGAAACGTAAGGATTTTTGTTTTGAAATCTCTATTTCATTGTTATATTAATCTGACCAATTTTTAAAATGAACTCATATGTTTTTTGAAATATTTTGGAGAAGATGGTTCTCCTTTCTCCTTTTCAGAGATTATTTTGGAAGAAGATTCTTCTTTTGAGATATAAGGATTTCAGTTACAAAACCCTTGTTGGTATTCTGAGTAGTTTTTCAAAATATAGTGAGACGATTTTGAGAAAAGTTTTGGAGATGACTCTCATTTTTGAAAATCCTTCCTTTTCTATTTTAATAAGTTCAGAAGTTATACCTGTGGAGGTTGGGGCCTCTAATTTTTTTGATTTTCAATATTTTAAAGGGAATTTTGAAGGGTTTTAAAAATCTCAATTTTTGATTTATAATCAACCCTTAGAAGGTTATGATTTAATAAATCAGTTTGGTTATGAAATTTGGCAATGAGTTTGCCTTTGATAAATTCTATATTAGGATCATAGATATTTAATATAGCTTGTCATTTTGTAGAAATATGTTTTGAGGTAAGATTTAAAATTTGTTTCGATATTTCCAAATCAATCCGTAATAAAAAGGTTTTGTCAGATTAAAGTTTGATGATATGCAAAAATTTTGTAGGGAAGGAATTATACCTGTGACTAGAGGTGTTCTAGTCAATCAACTTCTTCTTCAGCGGGTAAAAATGAATTCCTTTACTGGTGTAAAAGAAAGTTTTGAAACATTTTATATCATCGAGATAAGTAATGCAATGTTCTAAGGATAGTTTTAAAATAGTTTTTTGAAACTCATAAGGTGCATATTTTAAATCAAAGAGTATATTAGTCCATTCATACTGTCCAAATGGAATAATGAATGATGTTATACATTGGTAGTTTGGCAAAAACTGAATTTACCAAAACTAATGTTTTGAAAACATGCATGGAAAATGCAGTTGGAGTTTTATATCTTTTTCTTGGAAGTTTGGTTTACAAGCTTCTTTTAGGGGAAAGTTTTGATATATAGAAATTCTTTGTTTTATAAAGTTTTCTTGTTTTGGTTCATCATAATTAGAATCAATTATGAATAATTTACTATTTTGATGGTTTTGATTAACATAAGAGTCTTCAGTACAAGCTTTAGACTTAGATGTTTTAATGGGAAGAGTATAGACCTTTTGGAGAGTTTTTTTTCTCAAGTTTTGATTTCTAGAGTTTCTTGGAAACTATACAGTATGTTGAGGTATGGCCTTTCTTGCCATAATTGTAGCAAGTGATTATTTTTGAAGAGGCTCCTAGATATTTGGGAGATCTCTTGTATGGTTTTGAAGTTATTTTTCTACTGCAAAGTGTATAGCGGTATTTTTCTTCACTAAGGGAATCATTGAACTATTTACAATAAGAACTTAGTTCATTCTGTATATCACACATTTCCCTTTTGAGTTGGTTTTGTAACTTCAAGTCTTTGTAGATTTGAAGTCCTTGGTTTTGAGTGAAACTAATCAATTCCCCGTAAGTGAGCTAATCATAAGGGATTATATATTTCCCAACTGTTTCACGGATTTTGTTTCTAACTTTCTCTCCTAAGAGTTTAGGAAGTCCAACTAGGAACTTCTCTTTCCAGTAGGATTGGTTAGCATCCTCTCTTAGCATAAATTTGCTAAGGAAAGTTGTTTTGTACTAGTGAAAATCACAGAATTTTGAACACTGAAGGTTTGAAAGGAGCTCAGTATTTTGATAAAAAACCTTCTTTAAAAACTACATTCTTCATCAATATTCTCAAAATTTGATATGAAGTCAGGTTTTTGGAAAATTCAGATCGAACCAAAACATCGATATAAATGGCATTTATTGTTCCATTTGGAGAGTATGAATGGAATGTCATACCCTTTGGTTTCTATATAGATTTTAAACCATTCAAGAAATAAAATATTTTGATGGTGTTCTTTAACATACCTAGCATGTTTTCTAAGGATACTAGCTCTAGATTTTTCTAGGTATGTGTCTAAAAACCATTTTTTTATTTTTTCATTATAGGGAGCTTCTATATCTAGACGTAGGATTTCTATGTCTAAAATGTTTTGCTCTACTGTTAATAATTTTAACTCATTGGTCCTAGTTGGTATAGTTGGAGCTTGGGACTTAGTTGGTGATAAAGGGGGAGATATCTAAGGTGAATCGCTCATCTTAGAAGTTTTTTCAATAGTGTAGACTAGTTTGGGTACTGGTGTACTAAAGTCTACAACTTTAAGTTTTGCCTTAGGGATATCTGAAGTAGAGGACCTAGGTTTAAGTTTGAGTGGTAAATCCACAGATGAAAAGTCCGAGATACTAGAAGAATATCTCAAATTGGTAGACCTATCAAAGCTAAGTTTGACACTACCATCTTTATATGATATAATTTCCCTAAGTTCTATATTTTGGATAGGTTCTAGGGTTTATTTAGTTCAGACTCTGGTTGAGTCACACCTTCAAGAAGCCACCTATCTAGAAATACTAATTGGTTCCAATTAATAGGTCTAGGAATGGTAATATTAGACCTAGATAGATCTGTTTGTAGGAGAATGGTTTCTTCCCTTTTGAATTGTTGGATGTGTTTGGTATCCCAAGCAAACATCATAGCTTTATAATAAACCCTATAAATTAAGGCTACTGGGATTTCTCCTGGTAGTATTCTAGAGTTATGGGTTTGGATCTGTAATGTAAGTGAATTTAATAAGTTTGGGTCACTTAAGGAAACTAAGAAAATAGGAAAACAATCGAATGACGTGGGTCCTAGTCCTAGGCTCATTTCAACTGTTCCTAATAAAGAATTTTTGAAATCTATAAGTCTAACATCCCTAAGAACAACTAGAATTGTTGATGATAAGCCATCTTTGGTTAAAGGTTTTAGTCCAACTTGAACTAATCCGATATGAACATATTTGAAACCTTTTTCAAAATGTTTTTGTAATGATGCTTTTGAAAATAATTGAATAGTTTCAAAAGGTGAAGAAAGTTGAATGTTCCTTTCCTCAATTTTAATGATGTAATTAGTTTTAAAAAGATTCATCATCTTTGATTTATAAATTTGATCTCTGTTGACCTTTGGGATCTTCCAGTGATTAATTAGTTTTGAAAAATTTCAATAGTGAATTCATCACTATTAATGATATATTTGTTCTTCGAAGAAGAAGATGATGATTTTGATAATGCAGGGGAAGATGCAGGAAAGTTTAAATTATACATGTTTAAAAAAATTAAACAGCTCATAAAATATGGAAAGAAAATAATCATCAATATAATATCTTTAAATGTTAAACAAGAATCTTAATCTTCAAAATTATTGTCTACTACTAACTATCAAGATACATGTATTACAGACATGGGATTAAGTCATGAAAATATGCTAAGTTATCATACATGAAACATTTAACATTAATTTCTTATTCTATATTTTCATATAGTATTTATGACTTTCTTCAGCTCATAATTAAATAGGTCGTTTATTAAACCATCGGCAGGTATATGGTATTATTTCCCTTCAAACGCCAACATATGGCTTAACAATGGGACTTGCAACCCTTCATCCAGATTGAATGCATAAATGCAACAACCTTACTCATTATCATATAAGCAAATCAAAAAGTCATATATATTATTATACAAGTTTCAAACAATACTTAAGAATGTTAACTAAAGCATGTATTTAAACAACTTAGAACACCCCTATGGCTCTCATACCATAAGTGCACCAATGATCTGGGGAGTTAATTGCAGAGGTAATACTAAACAATAAGATTACATTTTTAACAAACAAACATACTATATTGATAGATTATGAGACTTAGTCGACCATATTAATTTACAATAAATATACAAAATTTATTTAAACAAAATAACAAAATAAACAAACTTAAACTTACTTATAAATTATAAAACAAGGTTACAAATCAAAACTATTATCAGATAGGTAGTAGGTGTGGAAGAGTACGAGAGAATATGAGAGCGATGTCGAAGTGATCCCCTTTCTGAATAAGAGCTCATCTTTTATAACCGAGTGATGTACTATATGGAAATACTATTACTATTCAATGAATAGTTCTTTGTCTACCACTTGATACTTTTGGAAGTTTGACTATTGTGTTGTCAACAATAGTTTTCCTACCATCAAGTACTATTGGAGATGCCTTATTATGCTGAACAGTAGTTGTTGTGACATTCTAGATAGGTGAATACTGCTTGATGAATAGGCTTTGTCGGCATTATTTGGGTGAAATTAACATTGCATTGTTGGCACCATTTTTCGCTTTGTCTTCTTATGTGAAAACAATAGTAATTGCTTCTAAAGACTTTTAGATGGGCCGTTGAACAGGCCTTTAGAAATAAATGGGATTTTAACCCGTAATAAATTTAATGGACACGTAGGCCCTAATGAAACAAATGGACTCATAGGCCCAAGAAAATAGTAAATGGACACACAGGCTCAAGGTAATAGTAAATGGACTCGTAGGCCCAAATTAATAATAAATGGACTCGTAGGACCAAATTAATAACAAATGGACTCGTAGGCCCAAAGTAATAATAAATGGACTCATAGGCCCAAAGTAATATAGATACTTAGGCCCAATAAGTAAATGGACTCGTAGGCCCATTAATAGTTTTATGGACGGGCTTTGTCGGTCCAAAATAGGATATCTTTACTAGCCATATCTAAGTTTATTAGATCAGCTAATGAAGCTTTGCATGATGATGAGACTGTTTCATCGGGTAATTGAGTCTCATCTGAATCTTTTCTTCTTTCTTCACTCCAGAAGTTTGGCCAGAAGATCCTTGTGATAATTTCTTGATGATTTCCAAAAGTTCCTCTTGGGATTTTGCTTGAGAAATTAAGGAATTTTTCTGTGCCTTTTGTGCTAATAGAAGTGAAGATGCTTGGAGTTCCTTCACTTGGGGTTCTCTGTGACCCTTTTGTAGAAGCCATTTTTCAACAGTTGGTTGTAATAAAGTTTTAGGGATTGTAAATGATGACCACCATTTGATTTGAAATGAACAGGTAATGGTTATTACCTCAGTTGTAACAGGTTTTAAGACCCATTGACATACCCAAGGAAGATAAAATTTGAACAGAATATACATAGGGGAAGGAATCTAGGTTCCTCTAATGAAGGTTTATAATGCTTCTGAAAGGATTCATAACTTTCCTTTACAGGAGAAATAAGAATAGAATGATAGTTTTCGAATAATTTCCACCATTTAGAAAACCAAGATGGAAATCGGGATGAATTAATAGATTTATTAACAAAGAAAAATAACCAAGAATGTTGGTTATCTTTGTTCTGGATAAGGAATGCATTAAACCATGCATGGTAATAATCCCAATATTTGTATGTTGTACAATGTGGGATAGAAGATGTAATACTGATTGGAAAGGTCAGTGGTTTGGAAAGATCATTTCCCCAATCTGCTGGAGATATGATTTTATGGAGTTTAGGAGTTGAAAACTGTGCCTTTGATGATTTTGGATAAAGGAAGTGTTTGAATTCACACTACTTATAATCTCCAGAATACTTTGATAGTATTGTGGTGTTTTTGAATGGAAAATAGGCCTGTAAAAGAAACCTTTTCCAACAAGTTTTTGAGTTTCCAAATAGGGATTCTAATAAAAAAATCCTTTTTCACCATTTGTAACTATCTGAATTTGTTGCTTTTGAAAATACTGAGTAGTTGGTTTTGAAATAGATTTGGGAATAGCCTCCCTTATTCTCTTTTAGGGAAAATAAGTGGAGGTGGTTACTCTCATTTTTGGAATAGAAATTGTTCCAGTTGATTGTTTTGAAATCATTTTGGAAGGTGTTGCTTCCTTTTCTTTACCCTTAGATGCTGGGGCTTCTATTCTAAATGGAGCACCTAATCTTGGGATGCTGGCGTAGGTTACTTGTAATGCCTCTAAATCCTGTGAATCCTTGAGGTTTAGTATCCATTCTTGGACTCGTTGATACATAATGTCATTTAATGGGGATAGTTTTGGTGATGATTCTTCTAGGGATTGCTAGGACATTGGTTCTACCTTTACAGGTTTGCTTTGGGTAGCTTAGGACTAGGTGATAATTGGTTTTGAAGATGATAGGGTTTTGATAAAAGGGTTTGGAAGAGGTTCCCTTTTCTCCTTTTCTTTTTTCTTTCTACTCATCATTAAACCTCTTTTGAAGAAACTCTCTGGTTAGAAAGTTTGGTAATGAATTATTTTCTCCTCTAATAAATTCAATATCAAAATAAAAAATACTTAATAATGCTTGCCATCTAGCAAAAATTGTTTTGATGCAATGTTTTTAACATCATTTAATAAAATTTCTTTTGCAGACTTGCAATCAATTCTTAATAAAAAAATTGATTTAGTAAATCCAATTGAAATTTTGAAATACAAAGTACTATTACTAATACTTCTTTTTTAACAGTGGAATAATTCTTTTGACAATAATTCCAATGGCCAGAGAAAAATTGAACTATAAGTTCTTTATTATCTTGGACTTATTTTAATATCCCACTGTAGTCGAGTTCACTGGCATCGGTTTCTACTATCTTGGGAAGTGTGGGATCCAAAGATGTAAACAAGATAAGTTTAATATCTCCGAGAAGTGATAAATTATACCAAATTATACAAATCATCGCTTATAAAAGACTGATATCATAGACATATCATTTGGTCATAGTCTTTAAAAGACTGAGACCATAGACATACCATTTGGCCACGGTCTTTAAAAGACCGATACCATAGATATATATTTGGTCTTGCTCTTATAAAAGACTGAGGCCAAATGATATGTCTATTATCTCGGCTACACTTATACCGTGACCATATACATCTCAATTAACCCCATTTTCAATATAAATTACAATAAATTTATTAATTACAATATTAAATATAATAACATTAACTAATAGTTATCTCATTCATTCAAATATGAAAGAATTGCACAAACCCTAAACTTGCTGATTCTTTTTCTGATGACATGAGAAAGAGAAGGCACTAGCTGTGACAATGACAATTTTCAATATTCTAGCGAGCTTCGTTACTGAGACAAACACTTGGAGAAGTCAATTGTATCCTTTGACATAAACTTTTAGACTATATTCACGAATCATGAGATGACATCATTGCATAAAACTCACCATGTATAACAATTAAAATACTATGACTTAAACAAGCATCAATTTTTTCATAATATTTGAAGGTACTAAAAACATGGTTACTGTTCAACATGAGTTGTAAGATCTTCTAACATTTTTCAAGCTTGTAGTTCATTTGCTACATCAGTTACTATCAAGAGTAGGTTAACTTTTAGTTTGACTAGTTAAAATACACATTATTGAGCATATGCAATTTTCTTCGGGCATTATATTATGTCAATTTACAAACAAAACAAAACATAAAGGCTTTGTATGGATATATATGTGCACATAGCATAATCTGCTAAGGTGAATTTTATTTTCTTAAAGCACCTAAGTTAATCTTTTATTCTCAAAGTAACTTGATTTTAGAAACTTGCATTACATGAGCTTGTAATAGGTAAAGAGTCAAAATTAAATGGTTAAAACAAATGACTAAAGAAACCAATTGAAAATGCATAATCTCAAGTATAAAAATCCAAATAGACAAAGGACAAAAAGCCAATCTCTTTAAATAGCATACTTATCTCAATATGCAAACTCAAATAGCGCAAATGAATAGAATAAAAAAACCACCAGCAACTATTGTTTAGGACACTACATATTAGTACAAAAAATCAATTATAAGCTTAATATAATCTAATTAAAAATATATTACATAGAGATGATCAATAAATACTGTAAGTACTTCTAGTGAATATACATATATATGTAAAATCTAAAAAGGTTGAAATTATGGAGTTTAATGAATCATCCATTTATAAGTTACTCTCATTCTATACCATATTGACAAACATTGAGCCCTTCGATTTTGATGACTATTCAATATAATGTGACCCTTATATAATGAAAAGTAACATTTGAGAAAATTGAAATTTAAAAAGAATTAATCTTTCATTTATGTACATCTCGTCATAAGAAGTTCATATACTTAAAAATAACAAACCTAGCTAGGACAAATCAATGCACTAGATAAAGATTTAAAATAATAATAATTGATAAAAGTAAGAAGAAAATCCATATCACTAAATGGTATCTATTCTCGGCTTCCTTTTAGTAGAAATTTCATAGTTATCTACTTTTGTGGATCTATGAAACTAGAACCCTTTTGCAAATTATCTCTCGAGGTTCATAACTAAAAGTTCACTCAAACTAGCAATAGAAATATCGACTTGCTTCAATTCATATATGCATATTTAACAACAATCACAAAATACAAGATGTTAAGGTTTGAAAAGACATTTTTCAAGTTAACCCATCCAATTAGCATTACACAGAAGAATATTTATGCATCTAGTAGAATTGAGATTCAATGTGATCCTCTCCTGAATCTCAATCTGCATATGCAAATGTACATGTAAGCCTGAATTTTCATACACTTGATGATTGACACTAATAGTGTTATCTCAGTACAATTATTAGTTTTTGTAAAAATATGCACGTAGAGCGCTTATTATTACAACAACCATTATCGTGCTATTGTGGATAACAGTTATGAATCTAGGATCATCCTCAAAAACCACACACCTGGATGGTTTTCTATCTAGCTATAATAAATATATAAAAGTAATTAGGAAAAAACTATAGTGAAAACATATTTTAGGTTGTTTCATATAAATTGCATTCCCTACTTGTGTGTATTTGTATACAATTATTAAGACATGGATGATTCTCAGAGTTAAATCTGTAAAACTAGGTCATCAGAATGAAATACAGCTCCCAACTATGAAAGTCAAAGAACGAATTCATGTTTACTGAAATTTGAATAAACAAACTACACTACTATAATATTACTTAACAAACAACTATTAATTTGGCTAAATATAGTTGCTTTCAGATATATATCTTTTATGAAGAGAAATTTTATTTGGCATATATATATTTGTAAATTGTTAATGGTGATGTCAATTTGAATTTCAGAGTAAAATTTTGCTATTTTATCTATTGCATTTTTGCTATATTGTACAAAACTACTAAGTAAACTATCTCACAAAATATGTCTCACATGTGTGGCTCTCAATTAAATGTTTAAAATTTCACGAAATTTCCATGCATAATATTTCCTGAGGTGGAGAAGGGTAGGAATTGTTATACCCTGTAAATTAAATTGTATATTTGATATTTTTATTTTTTCTTAATTAAATGCATAAATATTTCATCCTAATTAATTTAGATTTTACCAAATTGAAGAAAGAAAATAAGATTAATGTTTTAAAGAAAAAAATCAAGGTTTTTATCGAAAGTATATAGAGAAAAATTGCTAGAAAAATGGGTGGAAGTGGAGGATGCTTAATGAAATCTAGCGTGAGGGGAAAAAGAATCTTTGGATGATAACCCTTCTTCTAAGCCTTTTGGAACTGGAGAAGGTGGCTGAGGTGGAGAAACATAAACAACTTTCAAATTTCACTCCTCGATCACATGTCTCACTTCCTTATTGAACTATGCAAACCCAACTTCTTGCGTCAACAAAATTTCATGTACAACAGAAACTCAAAAACATAAATAATAATCACACATAATTTACCATTTCTACACTAATCTCCTCCTTTGGAGTCTCTCCATCATTAACAACTTTACACTTTGAAGAAGAAACTTGTCTTTACATTGCATGTCAAGAGGAGCCTCTTTTGTGCTTTTATGGTGACTGAAACGTAGAAAACATTACAAATGGTACTATAAAGCTGAAACAGAGAAAACACTTACAAATTGATAAATGAATCAATGAAAAACCTATAACATCACAAGCAGAATGAGGTGACACAATCCACGTGTTGGGTCGAACAAAATACTTCTTCGGATTTGTAGTTTTGACGGTAGACATTATTAGCAAAATTATCAACAAACTTATGAAAGATCCAAGTTTTAATCTTATCTGAGGAATAGAAATAAAAAGTTAAAACCAAACTCTATGTTTCCAGTGCATCATTTGAATACTCAATGTGTACGTGGGTTACAATAATTAAAAAATTTAGCTTGAGCCAAGAAACAAAAATTTAACACCATGCTATGTCAAGTCGATTTATAGTCTGTCTCTTATCCTAATCCATAATATTTTACGGTGAAAAAAAAATCTTCAATTTCCAAGAAACCAATGATAGCATTTTGATCCACGAAAATAAATCAATAATCAAAAACATAAATCAGATCATATAGTAGAGATTAGCTTAAAAGCCATGTAATCATTGCTTTTATTAGACAATTGAAGTTTACATGAGATCTACTTTTTCAATTCGACTAAAATATGACAAGAGAACACCTAAACAAAAGATCAAATCAAATCAAAAACAAAAACAAAAAGAATAAAAAACCCAAAGAGAGAATAGAAAACAAGATCAACGAAGTGAAACAAAAGTGAATGGTTTAAGCACATGCAGGGAAACTTTAGCTCCAAAGGCTTGAGGCTCAGGTGAATCAGAGGCACGCGAAGAGGAAAAAGAAAAAGAAAAAGAAAAAAGGTAGACTGAGAGGAAAAAGAAAAATAAAAGAAAAGAAAAGCAAGTGTGAGGGGAAAAAGAAAAGGAAGAGCAAGCGCGAGCGGGAAGGAAAAAATTGGGAGGAAAAAAGGAAAAAAATTGGGAGAAAAAAAGAAAAAAATTCTGAAAAAACTTAGTGTGTTGTAAAAAAGAGAAAATACATAAAATTAAATTAAGAGAAAAATGAAAAAATTGTTTAGTAATTTTTGTATTTTTTTAAATGAATATTACACATAATATATTATTTGATTTCAGTTTTAAAAATATTGAAACTTTATTATTTTAATTAGATTATGGTCATTTAACAATCGTGACTATATAAGTTTATTTATATTTAACTAATTTTTGTCGTTCTTAATGTGTATCATGTTATGGGTTTTAGTCACATCTAGTTTACTGGTATCATTGTAATTACTCTGACCTTTGTTTTAGCAGTCTTGTCTCTTCTGGTATTACTCCACCCTTATCGCTTACTCCATCACAAAAACCACTATAGCCACTCAACTTTGAACCTCTGATGTCTCTCAACCATTTTCCTTGGGTTTCGGGCCTGCAGTCGCCATCCTTGAGGAGTCCTACACCACATAGACCACTACAATCACCATCTCTGCCATGCATCTTGCTCCGATAACCTTTTTACAGGTACCACTATGATTGGCTTAACCATATCTACACAATCGTGGTAGTCTCGCAAGCATCAGAGCCCGCATACATGGCCAACAAAAGCGACACGTCACATTCACGTGCCTCACATGCCACACTAAGGTCTTATAACGTCATCAATGACATCATACTACCATGTCATCTAGAGTTGAGGTCATCATCCCCTTATGCTGACCATTGTTGACCATAGTTGACTACCATTGACCATTTTTTACTTGGTCGAGGGGTTGGCTTTGATTGTTGACTTTTCTAAAAGGTTGACTTTTGTAGACCAGGTTTTCCCTACCCATTTTTTCGCATAGACTTCGTTTTTGCAGTCTATTTTTGCATATTGTGTTTCTAAATGGATAAAAAGTATGTTTTTATTCCTTGCCCTATCAATATTGTATTGGAAAGGACCAAGAATTACTTATCTTAGTCTCAAGCTATTCGCAGTTTTCTTAAGGGTCGCATGCTCTAACATTACTGTACTGGTACAATTACCATTCTTGTCAAAGGAGCAAGTGAAGAAGATGCTGCCTTCCTTGGTCGCATAATTGAATGGGATAGTCAGAACCACATGATCCTCACATGGATTTAGAATACTTCCATTCCCTCCGTCTCCAAACTATTGGGCAGTATTGATGATGTAAAATTAGCATGGGATATGTTTACCAAAAGGTACTTCACTACTCATGGATCCATGAAATATCATTTAGTAGTTGAATTACATCAACTTCAATAAGAATCAGGGTAATCCATCAATGACTACTATGATAAGCTTTGCTTTCTTTGGGACCAAATTGACCTTTGTGATCCAATTTAGGCATGCTCAAAGGATGCTTAGCAATATGCTACATTTAGAGATGAATTTTGTCTCTATGAACTTCTAATGTCACTTCAAAAGGACTTTGAGCACATCTGAGGTCAGCTTCTTAATCATAGTTCTCCTCCATCTCTTGGTACTGCTATAAAGGAGTTGGTTAGAGAAGAAGCTCGACTTACAATCCTTCAAGCGTAGAATAAGTTCAATGTTTTGGCTATTACTCCTTCTGCTCCTGCCATTAAGCAACCTTAGTAGGAAAGTGATTCCTCTAGCTCTAGAAATCATTGCAAGCAAACCAACAAGAAGTTCTAAAATTATTGCAAGCGTTCTGGCCATACCATTGAGACTTGTACCATCGCAACAAATATACTTCTACTATTGCTAATACTAAGCCTACTCCGCTGATGCCTTCCATTTCAGTAGAGTCCTAGTCTTTTGGATCCACTATCAACCTTTCCCCCATTGAACTATAGAAGATCATAACTCAAGCTATTCGTATGGCTGGTAATGCATCTCTTTCCACTACTATCTCATTTCTTCCCGGTAAGTCTCAAACTTGGATTTTTGATTCTACCTATTGTAATCACATGACATCTCACTCATATTTATTCTCCAAACTTGACCCAGAACCATATCATCTTAATATTCATATAGCTGATGGTTCCACCATACATGTGAATAGTCTAGATTTTGTTTCGACCTCTAACTTCTCTATTCCTAGGGTCTTCCATATACCTAACCTATTATATAATTTGTGTTATGTGGGACAATTAGATGAACTAGGATATTGACTTATTTTTTATTATTCTAGGTGTATTGTGTAGGATCCAAGGACGGGGCAAGAGCTTGGGACTAGTCCTAGGGTTTGGCGTATGTTTCCCGTGGACAATCTTCATCTTCCACTTGTTGCTCCTATCGCTATTGTTGTTGCAGCTACTGTAGTTTCTTCCTTACCTTCTCTCACACTTTGGCATTCTCATCTTGGTCATGCCCCATCCACTCGAGTACAACAGTTAGCTTCTAAAGGTCTGTTAGGTTCTGTGTCCAAAGACAATTTTGATTGTACCTTATGCCAGTTAGGAAAATAGCCAGCTTTACCTTTCAATAATAGTGAATCTATCTCTAATACTATGTTATTTTGTTGTTTTTATTTATGATTATTCTTGTTATAGTTGTATCTTTCCTATGAAATCTCGTTTTGAAATCTTACCAATATACAGTAACTTTGTAAAAATGGTTGAAACACAATTCTCCAAACATATCAAAAAAATTGATATGATAATTTTATTGAATATACTCAACATGCTTTACAAGCTATGTTACATTCCTATAGCATAGTACATCATCTAACCTGTCCAGACACCTCTCAACAAAATGGTTGAGTCGAAAGAAAACTTCATCATATTCTTGACACTATCCGTGCTCTTCTTCTTTCTGCCAAAGTTCCTGCCCCATTTTGGGGTAAAGCCTCTCTTTATACTATTAATGCCAAATGGCATTCCAAGCGCTATCATTCATAATCAGACTCTGTATAAACGCCTTTTTAGGTCATCCCCTGTCTATCATTACCTTTGCTCCTTCAGATCTGCCTGTTTTATTCTTCTTTAACCTCATGAGCACAACAAACTTGAGCCTCGATCTAGACTTTGTTGTTTTCTTGGTTATGGTGAAACTCAAAAAGGGTATCAGTGCTATAATCATGTTTTTCATCGTCTTCATATTTCCCGTAATGTTGTCTTTTGGGAACACTGCTTATTTGTTGAACTCTCTCACTTTAGTTCTTCCCTAACTATCTCTTCTATTTTATAAATCTTTATAGAGGAGTCTCATATTCCTTCTATAAATACTCTTGATCCTCCTTTGGACTTCTCTATTCAATCTTTGGATATTTTTGGTGATTCTCCTAGACAACTTATAGATGAGCAGGTTGATGACGAGCTACCCCATCTTGAGCCAAGGTTTCCTACTCTTAATCCGCTTTAAGATCCTCCACAAGACATTCCACCTCGACACTCAACCCGGGTAAGATCCATTCCTGCACATTTACTTGACTATCATTGTTACACTTCCCTTGCTATACTCTCTGAGCCTCACTCCTATCGTGAGGCATCTATTGACCTTATATGGTAGATTGTAATGAAAGTGGAAATTGATGCATTAACCAAAAACCATACTTAGGATCTGGTTACTCTCCCTACTAGTCAATCTATGGTTGGTTGTAAATGGATCTATAAGATTAAGACTCGCTTTGATGGGTCCATCGAGCATTACAAGGCTCATCTTGTTGTAAAATTCTTTAAACAAGAGTATAGGATTGATTATGAAGATACTTTTTCTCAAGTTGCCTATATCTCCTCTGTTCGTGCCCTTTTAGCTATTGTCGCTGTTAGTAAATGAGACCCTTTTTCAGATGGATGTTAAAAATGCCTTCCTTAATAAGGATCTGCATGAAGAAGTGTATATGCAACCTCTTCTTGGTCTTTCTGTTGAAATAAATAAGGTTTTTTTTACCTTCGACGTGCATTTTATGGCCTTAAACAAGCTCCACGAATATGGTTTTCCAAGTTCAACTCTACCATCTTTCGCTTGGGTTACACTGCTAGTCCCTATGATTCTGTCTTATTTATTCATCGCAATGATAAAGGCACCATTTTGCTTCTCCTATATATGGATGATATGATCATAACTAGTGATGACTTCAGTGGCATTTAAGAACTCAAGGATTTTCTTAGTCAGTAGTTTGAGATGAAAGACCTTGGACATCTCATCTATTTTTTGGGTCTTGAGATCACTCGTTCCACATATGGTATTTATATTACTCAAGCCAAGTATGCATCTAACCTTTTATCTTGAGCTGGACCTACTGACAGCAAGATTGTTGACACTCCAATTGAACTTAATGCGTATCGGACACCCACGGAGGGGAAACCATTATATAATCCCTCTCTTTTTATACGATTGGTTGGTAGCCTGGTTTATCTCATAGTTACTCATCCAGACATTTCTTATGTTTTTCATTAGGTGAGCCAGTATCTGTCTGCTCCACGATATACTCACTATGTTGTTGTTATACGCATTCTACAATACTTAAAGAGCACTCTCTTACATGGCCTTTTCTACTCAGCTCAGTTTCCTCTTATACCCCGTGCATTCTTTGATGTTGATTGGGTAGGAGATCCCATTGATCACAGGTCCACTACAGGTTATCGCTTTCTCCTTGGTTCTTCTTTGATTTCTTGGCGAAGTAAGAAACAAACTTTTGTGGCCCATTCTAGTACTGAAGCAGAATATCGTGCTCTTATTGATACCACATCTGAGCTCCTTTTGCTATGATGGCTTCTTAAGGATTTGGGTGTGTCTACATCCTTTGCTACCCCTTTTTATTGTGAAAATCAGAGTGTTATTCATATTACTCACAATGATGTCTTCTATGAAAGGACTAAACACATCGATATTAATTGTCACTTTATTCGTTCTTATCTTGTCCATGGTGCTTTCAAGCTTTTCCCCTTCTCCTCCAATGATGAACTTGCAGATATCTTCACCAAGGCACTTCCTAAGGGATGCACTCATAATTTGGTTGACAACCTTAAGCTAGTCTCACATCCACCTTGAGTTTGAGGCACATCTAGTTTACTTGTACCTCCTATATAAAGGCACCATGTATATTTCTTAATATATAGAATACAATACAATCTTTCACTATTTCAACAATAGTTTAATTTATGGTCACAATTATTGATAAAAACTGATGCTATATGTATACATTATGGTCTTGGTCTTTTATTAGATCGTGATTAAAACCATATGGCCTCGGTTTTTAACAAAGAATGTGACTAAATTTTCGAGATCAAAGATCACTATTTTAATAATGTATTAAAATTCAATTATCCCAAATATTTATTGTTGGCGGTGAAACGAGTGGTGTAGTAGGGTCTTCTTTGTTCCATCATTACCCGTAACAAAATAAAATATTCATTGTTGACTCCAAGTATGTATCATGATCCTTTCATTTAAATATATAGTGAAGAATCTCAAATATTCATTTTTGTTGGTGAAATGAGTGATATAGTGAGATCTTCTTTGTTCCATCATTGGCCGTAAGAAAATCAATTATATTCTTCATTGTGAATTTTTCAATCTTAAGTTCTTTCTTCATCAAACTTTATAACATGACTAATAATAATCTTCTCGTACATGTACATAGACCATTGATAAGAGCTAAATTATTGCATTTTTGTTATGATTTAAATGTTGATATTTGTGTGAAAATTGTGTTTATTTGATTATTTAATCCACAAATGTCATTTCACGGGTATTTCGTGTTTAAAGTGCAATTTCAGGTAAAATCATGATTTTGGAGAAGTTAGGGACAAAGTACAATGATCGGGATTGAATGAAAATAAAAAGAGAACAAAATTTCAAAATTTGGAATTTCGCCGCCGGCGAGAGTATTCTCGCCGCCGGCGAAAACCTTACGGAGAAAATGTTGAAAATCATGCAGGAAGCACGGATTTTAGCCAAGTGAATCTCGCCGCCGGCCAAAGTACTCTCGCCGCCGGCCATATTCATCTCGCCGCCGGCGAAAATCTTCCCGAGAGCACAAATTTTGGTAAACTCATCTCACCGCCGGCCAAATCATCTAGCCGCCGGCCATATTGAATTGGCCACCGGCCAAATAATCTAGCCGTCGGCCACATTAATTTGGCCGCCGGCCAAAATCAGAAAAACAAAATTTAAATTGCCAGAAATCTCGCCGCGGCGAGAATAATGTCGCCGCCGGTGAGTTTCGTCCGAAAACACATTTTTTTGTTGTTTTGTTCCAAAATTGCCCCCCAAACCCTAGATCTATATATACATTATGATGGAGAAAGAGGGGGACGGCAGAGAGAGCAGAATTGAGTTATTTTTGCAGGAGAAAAGAAAATTTTGTAGAGAAAGGTTGGAGAAGCTTGAAGGATCATCACCATTGTTGCTACCAAGTCTTCCTCTTCAAGAGTTTTTCATCTCTTCTCCTTAGCTTTTATTTTCTGCATTTTATTCAGATTTTTTGTTCATGGATTCAATTGAGAATATGTTTGTTCTTATTTCCGTTATGAACTAATTCGTTTTTGCTAAGGCTACGATGTAGTTGAATCAAGAAAATCTGATTTCTTTTGTTATCGTTATATGAATTCATTGTTTTCAAGTTGAGTATTTATTTCCATGCTTATTGCTTTTAAATTTCTGATCAAGATTTAGATGATTTGTTGCATTATATTGAGACCGAGAGGAGATGTGTAATGAATGCTTCTTGTGATAAATACCGTATGTTGAATGCGAGTTTGACACTTAATGCATGATGTATGTGGTTATTCTAGAAATTCCATAAATCGTAATGTGCTTATTTGTGATTAAATCTTCATAGAAATATAGTTGGTTTTCATAGATAAGTAATTCTAATATAACTCGAGAGAGAGTATTAGATAAGTTCGGGTTTTTCAACCATCACTTATAACTTTGATTTTCATATAACATGACTTGAAATAGGATTGAATTGATTTAGAAAAATCAAATGCCTTAGCATTTTTAATCATTTGTGAACAACATTAAATTTTGTTATTTGCATTAGTTTTAAGTTAATTTACTTCTTAAACAAATTCAAAAATTTGGTTTTCAAATAAAATTAGGATTAGTCAATTTCGGTACTTAGTAACGCCATTCCTTGTGGGTTCAATATCCATACTTTTTTACACTTTATTACTTGAACGATTCGTACACTTGCGAAAATACACATCCATACTTTCAAGTTTGTTTCAATGTGTGATGATTGCCAAAGGAGCGGAAATATTTCACGGAGACATGAAATGCCCTTAAATAATATTTTAATAATTGATTTATTTGATGTTTGGGGTATTGATTTTATGGGGCCTTTTCCTTCATCTCACTCTAATAAATACATTCTTGTTGGTGTAGATTATGTCTCTAAATGGGTGGAAGCATTTGCCTTGCCTACCAATGATGCTAGGGTTGTGATCAATTTTCTCAAGAAGAACATATTTTCCAGATTTGGCACACCTAGAGCAATTATAAGTGATGGAGGGAAGCATTTTTGCAATAACCAATTTGAGGCTTTGTTGCAGAAATATAGAGTAACACACCGGATAGCAACACCTTACCATCCTCAAACAAGTGGACAAGTTGAAGTGTCAAACCGAGAGTTGAAGAGGATCCTTGAAAAGACCGTAAATAACTCACGCAAGGATTGGTCAAGGAAACTAGATGATGCACTTTGAGCCTATAGTACAGCTTTCAAGACACCTATCTGCGTGTCTCCATACCGATTGGTGTATGGAAAAGCTTTTCACCTTCCAGTTGAATTGGAACATCGGGCATATTGGGCAATTAAAATTCTGAATTTTGATCTTAAGGCAACAGGTGAAAAGAGGGTGTTGCAATTGAATGAGATGGATGAAATGAGGAATGATGCTTATGAGAATGCCCGAATATACAAAGAAAAGATGAAGGTTTGGCATGATAAGCACATTTTGAGGCGAAACTTTGAAGTGGGACAGAAAGTGCTGCTTTATAATTCCCGTCTCAAGACTTTTTCCGGGAAAGCTTAAATCTCGTTGGTCAGGACCTTTTCTAGTAACCAAGGTGTTTCCTTATGGAGCCATTGAGATCAGTCATGAAACAAAGGGAACTTTCAAGGTGAATGGATAACGGTTGAAGCATTATTTTGACGGAGAATTCAACAAGCAGAAAGATTCTCTAGAGTTACAACAACCGCAGTAAAGAATGAAAAAAAGTCTAGCTAATAACTATAACTTAAAGCGCTTAATGGGAGGCAACCCATCAGATTTGTTTTCTCAACTTTTATCTCATTTTATTTTAGAAATTTTAAATTCTGTACTTTATTTTATGATAATTTTATTTTTAATTAAATTTGCTTATTTTATTTATCTTGTAGGTAAAAAAAAAAGCCATTTACAGTTTTTCTTTCTTACATTGAGGACCATGTAAGGTTTTGGTTGGGGGTGCGGTAAACGGTAAATCTTTTCTCCCCTTCATTTTTAGTAGTTTTATTTGTGTGTTTAGTTATGTTTAATTTTGATTTTCCATTTATTTTTCTGCATTTTGATTTAATTTTTTTTATTTCTTTATTGTCTTATTTTATTATTATTATTTACATTTTACTTGTTTTAATTTGCACATTGATGATGGTAATGTGATTGTGATAACAAGTAGCTATTAGAAGATATTAAATTTTTCTTTGGTTTAAAGAGAATTTCAAATGTTGATTTTACCTAGTTGGCGACTCTTTTGGTAGATGGTATGATTTGGTTGATTAGTCTAAATGCTTAGAGAAGCCTTATGTGTAAATTTTGCATGGACATTTTTGTGATTTCAACAAACTCTAGAACTCATTTGAAAACCTCTTGAGGCGAAATAATTTGGAATTGCACTATATAGGATATGATGTAGGCCATTTTTGGATCGATTGTGCCATTTTAAGCCTACCTTGTTTTCTTTATATCACTAGTTACCTCTTTGAGCCTATTTAAATGTATTGTTGGCCTTACTTTTCTTTCTTTTTGCCTTCTATAACCTACCTTTTATTGAGCCAGAAATATATATATATAATTCCTACCTTATTTGTTAAGAGCACTTAATTTTGAACATAAACTTTGCAAGAGAAATTGGAGAAATCTTCCACATATATTGGAAGAAATTGGTTGGGGTTATGTCTTTTCAAGAACAATTGGAGTAAGGATGATGAAAAAAAATAAAAAATAAATAAATAATAAAAAATAAAAAAAAGAAGAAGAAGAAGAAAGCCTTAACATTCTAGTAAATAAAAGAATGTTAGTGATGGATGTACTAAGGTGAAAGATTGAGGAAGAACTTTGTTTATCTGTGGAAAAATGGGTTATGATCGGAAGAAACAATTTGGGTTAAATGGTGTTACTATTTTACTTAATTGGTTGTGTTTAATCTAATAAGTGCCCTTATTTATTTTGACACTTCCCATTCTTTCTTAACCAAATAACTAAGCCTAACATTACAAGCCTCATAAAGTCCTATTGATCCAAAGTGGTGTATTTTCCTTCATTAGTGGAGAGAGGTTTGAAAAGTGAGCCTATGGAGTTCTAGATTTCACATTTCTGTTTGTGGATGTTATGCATAATATTATCCGGGCAGTATGGCTATTGGTTTGTGGTTTGATGGATGTTTAAGAGTCAATAATAAAAATGAAATTGGCATTTGAGATTTCTTAAAACTTAGGTGACATTTAATTATTCTATATGTTGGGTGTTATTTACAATTTTTGAGATATTTGTGCAAATTATTTTTTATGTAATGTTATTGTTTTAAGTTAGGATAGTTATAGGTAAGATGTTTGTGGGTATCATCACTGGAAGCCCTCACGAGACTACAACTCGTCCTACTAGGGCCGCCTAGGGGTTTAAAGGCTTATTGCATACACTTAATGTAATTTTGTAAATAGAATAAAATTTTCTTTGAAGTTTCTCTTAATGTCTCCTTTGAATTTATTAAATAGATCGCTTTTCTTGCTAGAGACTAGCAAGAAGCTGGTTGGGGGTTGTTGATAAGAGCTAAATTATTGCATTTTTGTTATGATTTAAATGTTGATATTTGTGTGAAAATTGTGTTTATTTGATTATTTAATCCACAAATGTCATTTCACGGGTATTTCGTGTTTAAAGTGCAATTTCAGGTAAAATCATGATTTTGGAGAAGTTAGGGACAAAGTACAATGATCGGGATTGAATGAAAATAAAAAGAGAACAAAATTTCAAAATTTAGAATTTCGCCGCCGGCGAAAACCTTACGGAGAAAATGTTGAAAATCATGCAGGAAGCATGGATTTTAGCCAAGTGAATCTCGCTGCCGGCCAAAGTACTCTCGCCTCCGGCTATATTCATCTCCCCGCCGGCCAAAGTGTCTCGTCGCCGGCAAAAATCTTCCCGAGAGCACAAATTTTTGTAAACTCATCTCACCGCCGGCCAAATAAATCTAGCCGCCGGCCACATTGAATTGGCCACCATCCAAATAATCTAGCCATCAGCCACATTAATTTGGCCACAGGCCAAAATCAGAAAAACAAAATTTAAATTGCCAGAAATCTCGCCGCGGCGAGAATAATGTCGCCGCCGGCGAGTTTCGTCCGAAAACACATTTTTTTTGTTGTTTTGTTCCAAAATTGCCCCCCAAACCCTAGATCTATATATACATTATGATGGAGAAAGAGGGGGACGACAGAGAGAGCAGAATTGAGTTATTTTTGCAGGAGAAAAGGAAATTTTGGAGAGAAAGGTTGGAGAAGCTTGAAGGATCATCACCATTGTTGCTACCAAGTCTTCCTCTTCAAGAGTTTTTCATCTCTTCTCCTTAGCTTTTATTTTCTGCATTTTATTCAGATTTTTTGTTCATGGATTCAATTGAGAATATGTTTGTTCTTATTTCCGTTATGAACTAATTCGTTTTTGCTAAGGCTACGATGTAGTTGAATCAAGAAAATCTGATTTCTTTTGTTATCGTTATATGAATTCATTGTTTTCAAGTTGAGTATTTATTTCCATGCTTATTGCTTTTAAATTTCTGATCAAGATTTAGATGATTTGTTGCATTATATTGAGACCGAGAGGAGATGTGTAATGAATGCTTCTTGTGATAAATACCGTATGTTGAATGCGAGTTTGACACCTAATGCATGATGTATGTGGTTATTCTAGAAATTCCATAAATCATAATGTGCTTATTTGTGATTAAATCTTCATAGAAATATAGTTGGTTTTCATAGATAAGTAATTCTAATATAACTCGAGAGAGAGTATTAGATAAGTTCGGGTTTTCAACCATCACTTATAACTTTGATTTTCATATAACATGACTTGAAATCGGATTGAATTGATTTAGCAAAATCAAATGCCTTAGCGTTTTTAATCATTTGTGAACAACATTAAATTTTGTTATTTGCATTAGTTTTAAGTTAATTTACTTCTTAAACAAATTCAAAAATTCGGTTTTTCAAATAAAATTAGAATTAGTCAATTTCAGTACTTAGTAATGCCATTCCTTGTGGGTTCGATATCCGTACTTTTGTACACTTTATTACTTGAACGATTCGTACACTTGCGAAAATACGCATCAACCATACTTCAAAAAAGAAAAAAGAAAAAGGGAAATGATAGATTTTCTTCAACTCCATACTTCTTGTGTCTTTTCTCACACATTTCTTACTGGCTAGCGATTAGAAAAATATACTCACATGTTATAAATTAGCACTTGCGGAAGCGAAGATTGGGTCTAATTTTGGTTGCACAAATATATAATAATGGGTAACAACAAAATAATAAGGAGTGAGAAAATAGATGGAACACAATGATTTAAGTGGTTCAACTCTACAATGTGAAAAGTCTACTTCATTGACGACGACATACCGAGGAAGATCCACTAATAATCAAATGGAGATACAAACATCAATATTCAGAGAGCTTTACAAAATATATCAGGAAAACCCAAATACACCTACAAAATAACTCCATCTAATTTACTGGTAATATATAGCAAGATAAATTAACAAACTTACTACTTAATCAAATATTACCATATAAATAATAATAGTTGCCAACTTCTGCTTCTACTCGAATCAAGCGAAACTTGAATATTAGAACCTACACAAGCTTTGAGCATGAACAAGAGAGAAAATCTAATGGTGTCAAAAAAAAAGTCTTCAATTATTCAAATGATGACTAATGATAGTTATCATCTAATTCAATATGATATTAGTGGCTGCTGGAAAAAAGATGAATTGACAACTCCTTCATCTCATCTTTATCAATTCGGAAGCCCATAATTACTTTACCACAAATAACACACACACATATATATATATAAAGGCAAAGGGTTTTTCATAAAAATTGGGCCTTAAGTTTTGGCTCAATATAACAAATCTCCACCTTGGCTCAAAACAAAAACATACTATTCAAATATGAAATTCCTCATTTTACCAAATAAATGTCGTCCAAAGTTTTGAAGGGTGATCATCTTCTACAAACACCAATCAAGTCCAAACAATGCTTGAACTTGTTACATGGAACTGGTTTGGTTAACATATCAACTGGATTCTCTATAGTGACTATCTTATTAATAACAATAACACCCTGAGAGACAATGTCACGAACGAAGTGATATCTGACATCAATATATTTGGTTCTTTCATGATACATAGTATTCTTGGTCAAGTGTATCGCACTTTGACTATCACAAAATATAACAGAAGTATCCTGTTGTAAACCTAAATCATAAACCAAACCTCTAAGCCAAATGGCTTCTTTCATTGCTTCTACTGCTACCATATATTCTACCTCTGTCGTAGACAAAGCAACTGTAGACTGTAAAGTAGCCTTCCAACTAATGGCACAATGAGAAAGAGTGAAGACATAACCTGTCAAAGATTTTCTTCTATCCAAATCACCAGCATAATCAGAGTCCACATAACTAATAACACTACAACTGGTATTAGAACTTCCATCATATACTAAACCAAAATTAGATATTCCTCTCAAATACCAAAGTATCCATTTCACTGCTTGTCAATGGCCCTTACCAGGATTACCCATATATTTGTTGACAACACTAACTGCATATGAAATGTCTAGACGAGTACAAACCATAGCATACATCAAAATACCAACGACACTAGCATATGGAACCTGAGACATGTACTACTCTTCTTCTTCAGGTTGTGGTGACAAATCCAAAGAAAACCTAAAATGCGCAGCTAATGGAGTACTCATAGGTTTAGACTCTTTCATACCAAAACGTTCAAGAACTTTTTCAATATAACTTTTCTGAGTCAAATAAAGTTTGCACGCTTGTCTATCCCTGTAAATTTTCATGCCCAAAATTTTCTTCGATGCACCCAAATCTTTCATCTCAAACTCACCACTAATTTGAGACTTTAATTTCTGAATCTTAGACTTATTCTTAGAAGCAATAAGCATGACATCAACATAAAGCAACAAATAGACAGATGAACCATCATGGAATCTTTTATGATAAACACAACTATCATAATCACTCCTAGAGTAAGCATGATCAATCATAAAAGAATAATTGTTTTTGAAGATTTGGACTTCTCATTCATTTTTCAATAGTTAATGAACTTATATTATCTTACCCAAACATTATTGAACTTTTATACACTTTAATTGTAATTAGTAACTATTGCTACTCTTCATCTCATAAATAAAGTTTGAAAACATAACTTTCACGATAAAGGTATATCACATCAAACATATAGCTAATGATAGAAAAATTACATAGTTTAGATACTAACATCCTTTTCGATGGGAGGAAAAGAAGAATAATCCATTAAATCAGTCAAAATGGTAAAATAGTAATGAACTTGTTGTAAGGGACTCAACAACATCCTAATTACATTGTTCAGATACTAACATCCTATTCAATATGAGGAGAAGAAGAATAATCCATTAAATTAGTCAAAGTGGTAAAAGAGTATTGGAATTGTTACAAGGAACTCAACAACGTCCTAGGAAGCCATTACAAGGCATTTCTTGACTCTAAACACAGATTCCTTGTGAAGATAAGGTTTTACACAAAGAAAACCATAAGAACTCAAGCGAACACACACAAGAGAGACAAGAACCAGAGTAAATAGTGAATGATGCAACCTTAATGTAAGAATGAAAGGAATATATAGTCTTTAGCCACAATTACCATAATGCCCTTCGCGAAGTCATATAATAATATGAGATACTTGGTCGTGTACCCAAACTGAGGAAATTCAAACAAGTTTTGCATCAAGTATAGAAAATCTTTTTAATACATTTTTTAAATAAGTTATTTGAGAAAACAAAGTGTACTAGATTTGATATTTCTATTTATATCCATACCTATTATCTTACTAACATTACATAAGTCTTTCATTTCAATCTCAAGAGTTCAATTTGGTTTTAAGAGAATGTATTATGGTATATCCAGATTACTCCATAAGTATGAGTTCCTCCATAAGTCTTTCATTTCAAACTCAGAGTTCAATTTGCATGAAAGCTCACTTCAAACTTTTGAGATCAGTTTTCGTCCTCCCATAAAGAATAAAGGTGTTGTCTTCAAAACTACTAGATTGAAAAAGGTAACAATGAAGAAGAAAAACTGGCACTCGTGACCAGAAGTATGAACAGATTTTTCAACAAAAATAATCCTTAAAACAAAAGACACCCAAGTTATCAAATGGATCAGAATATGAGAGAACTCAAATATATGATTTTTGATGGTAAGAAACCTAAACCCACTAGACCTTAATGCTTTGAATGTATGGGTTTTGGTCACTTTATAGCTGACTATGCAAATAAGAAGAAGAACAATGGAAGAGCTTTGAGCACTAGAAGTGCTGACTTTGAAAGTGATAATGATAATCCAATTGAATCAAAAAACAATGATACCAATTTTCTAGCATTTGATAAAAAACTAGTAGACATTACAGTAAATTTGATATTTATTTAGACAATGAGGAAAGTGACCTTGAATTCTTATTTAAATATTTTAATGTTACTAGTATTAATGAAGTGTTGAGGGAGTTCATAATATGAAAAAGAGATAAAGATAAGTTGCTTGTATAAGTAACTAAAACTCAATAAAAAATAGAATCTTATGAAATAAATTCTTTGGTACTGGAAAAGGATAATCTTGATTTGTCTAAACCTTCTTATATTTTCAAATCAAGTCTTGCAGGTTTAGAACAGAAGAAACAAAATTTGATACAGGAACTTGAACAATCCAAGGAAGTTATAAAAATGCTATCAACTAGAGCTAAAAGGTTGAACAAAGTTGTTTATTATGGAAAGCTAGTTGGAGACAAAAGAGAGCTATGATATATAGATGAGCACCCTGCTTCATCTTCTTCAAAATCAACTAAATTTATAAAGCCTTGAGACATGTATTACTCACATGCCACACCTTTAACATCAAGAATTGAATTGGTACGACCTTCTAATTCTACCTTTATTATTACAAATTATACTCAAAGAACAGTTGCACTTGTGATTGAATAATATGTTAAATTTGTGCTTATTTGTCAAAATTGTGGTAGGAAAGATCACATTAGACCACATTGTAGATTTTTTGTGAAACATTCTTATTTTAACAATGTCTTTCATGCTAGATATTTTGAAATCAATTTTCAACATCCATACATTCATGCTAAATCTCCACCAATGATGAAAAAGAAAAATAATAAAATCCAAGATAAATTCAAAAACAATTAAATAAATTGAATTTAAACCCAAATATATTACAAAACCAAAATTCAAGAAACTTTGAGTTAGGAAAGATTTCATTTTTTTGATCAATTGACCGTTTCTCTCCTTTACCTAGGAATTTTTATTATGTGTTTGATTGATACTAGGTAAGCGTGCTAGTTTGATTGGTTTAATTATTTTCAATTTTGAATTTAGTAGTTTGATGCTTTATTTTGTTTAGTTTATTTAAAAAATATCCAAAAATTTAAAAACAATAAATGGAGTAGAATGGTTCTACCATTGAAGTTAACTTCAAATATTATTTTGGATCAGAAAAATAATTATTCTGCATAATCTGATTTACTTTGATTAATTATTTATTATACAATAGAATATTTTTTTCTATACATTTATATTCTTCCATACATCTAGTGATCCATGTTTAACAAGAACTTACTCACACACTCTCTAGACACACAAGTATGTCAAGCTTGAAATTTATAATTAATTATGTGAGATTTTATGGGTTGATAATATTTACTGTAAAAATTATGGTTGAAATTTGTCTTTCACTATATAAAATGTTGTTATAGAGAGACACAAAATTTTGAAAGGGTTACCTACTGTAATGTGTGAAAGTTACTACCATGAGCAGAGATGGTTGCCTCACAACTGGTGTAAAAGTCATCATACTAGATATAATATGATAAAGGAAATAGTGATATATATATTATTGAATGCACAAAAGAGCAAAACATGGTTATGTAAAAAGAAAAATAAATAATCAATTCCTTAGATAAATTATGATGATAAATATTGAAAGGGAATACAAAAATTTAATTAAAGTTCTCTTTTAGTAAGAAATTTTTTATTATATGCAAGTATGAATTCAACTAATTTTTTTGAATAATTGGTGACACTATTTTCTTTAAATCTTTCATAAATAACGATAAATGGACTAATTGACATACTATTGTAAGTTCAATATTTATCTTATCTTGAGAGATTGACAATATGTCATTATATGTGTTGAAAAATATGTGTGTGCTTTATTAAAATACTTATACATATTATGAATAATTCAATTTTGTTTAAAGAATTATTTTTGTCTCAAAATTGATTCGTTTAGTGAAGTTCATGTTTGAATGAATCTACTACCTTGATTTAAAAAAAAAGAGGTATTTTCATTTTTGTTTGATTTTTTTTCCTTTTATTTTGATTTTGGGTGGTTATTTGAAAGTTTTGAATTAATATGGTAGGAGTTTTTGTATTTTTTTAGGTTTATGTCACTCGATCGATCAATGATTAACTAGATCTATTGAAGTATGAATGTCAATCAATCAATATTAATCTAAATTCCCGCACCGGGTTCAGTTTTTATACACTCATTCTTTTCCTTAGCCCCCACGAACCCAAACCCCCATTCGCGACCACCTTACATTTTTCACTCAAAAAGATACCAAATCTACCTTGTTTTGTCTCTAATTCACTTAGAATTGATTGTTAATCTTTTTTCTAGCATCAATCCTTACAAAAAAAAAGATTTGAGAATAAATCAATAAAACTCGAATTCCCTACTTTCATGTACTTTCTCCTTAAGCAAACACCTTTTTTGATGTTGTTTCTACAATTCCTTCCCAACATTGTTCAACTACTCTTGATTATTCATTTTTTTTGGAAAACTTTCAATAATTTGAGAAATTTGCAATTTAGGGATATTTTCATCATTTTGGATTTTGTGCCCAATTTATGTAATGGCTGTAAAACATCAACTTCCTCTTGATACTCCAGTCCCACATTCCTATGAATGGTGGGATGTTGAATTAGAATAAAGGTATCACATTTCTTTCTCTAAACGTTCTATATTACTTAAATGTGGGATAACCTGGATAGTATTTCATGAAATTGGAATTACCCAAGTAATTAGAGCTATAGGTTGGTAATCCATATTCACACCAGCCAAAATGGTATATGCAAATCCTAGGTGAGTTTACTCCCTTCTTTAGGGTGTTGAACAAAATGGTATATGCAAATCTATTACCCTTTAAGAAATCCTCTGAGAATAGACACCTACATGCAAATATATTATATTGTATTGGAAAATTTATTGCATTCAATATAGGTTTAGTTATTCATGATGAGATTATAAGCCAAACTTATATTGTTAACCCAAGGATCTAGCTTCCCTATGGCTGCCTCATCACCCAAATAATTCTAGTTGTAGGTGCACAACAAATAAGGGATTTTGATACCATGTTCTTGATGGGTGACATTAGAAATTCAACCATCTCAAGATCATCTATTCAAACAATTAAGAGACAAAGATCTGTTGATGTTAGAACAAGTGGCAGAGGAGCTACAAATGATATTTTTAGAGATGAGGAAATGAAAAATATATATGCTTATAAACCATCTTGTCAAGATTTATTTGAAAATAAGATGTAGACAAGAATATAAACTTAGAACAACAAATGAATACTATGAATGAATGTTAAGAAGAAATGTTTTCCATGATTAAAGACACTCATTCACTTTATGGGTTTCCTCTTTCAAGATAATGATTTATTTTTTTCATTTTGCTATTGTCCTGTTTTTATTATCGTGTTTGAAAATCAATATATTTTGTTGTGTCATATTTTAAAGTTTAATAAATATTTTCTTGGGCTGTATTCATATCATATTAATGAATACACTTGCATCTAATAGTTTGTGTTTCATCTATATGCTGCTTATTTATTTTGAATTTTCTATGAGATTTCACATATATTTTAATTGAAAATACAACATTTATTTTTTGGTTTATTTGTATGACAAAAAGGGGGAAAAATTTGAATATTAAATTTAGGGGGAAAATCAACTTTTTTTTTAAATATTACATATAGGGGGAGTAATGTATTTTAATTTCTATTTTATGATTACTTACTCTTCTGAATATTCTTTTTTTTATATTATTATATACACTGGACTAATGAACAATGATTCTTTTAAGACAAGTTGTTTAGGTATTTAAGTTTTTGAATTTCAGTGTAAATATAAGTTTTTAAGATTCAAGCAAAGATGGTTTTACCAGATAATAGGATAGTACTACTACGTAAAACTTTATTTTTCCTATCAGCGTTATGTAATGGGAGAGTGGTTTTGTCACATGAATATACCAAAGGGAGAGATTGTAAGGTTTATATAAGTATTAGTGATATTTGTGAATAAAACATACAAATATAATTTTAGTTTCTTGGTGTATCCTTTAAGAATATTTTCAAACTAAAGAAACTATCGAGCTCCAGCAATCACAATTCGGGTGCATATATGTTCTAATGCAAGTTAGATTTCATATTAGACATGTAAAAACATTTTTAGTTTAGATTACTCGATTGATCAAGACATATCTTGATCATTCTAGCTATGTAGATCAATCTACTCGATTCAAAAAGTCTTAAATTAATTTTTGTATTGACTAGATCGATTGAGGATTAACTAGATTGATCAAACTATGTACTCAATCGATCGAGCGACCATGGCTTTAATTTTCAAACCTATTTCTAACATAATTGAATTTCCTTTGTACTATATTTTCATTTTCCTTTAAAACTTTTTTAACTGATTTTATATAGAATATAGTAATTTTACTTTGACCTAGTGCTTCAAAATATGCTATATATACAAACATAAGTACATAACTTTATTTAACCACATAAGAGCATTCTTTTCTTCATCTTAATCTCTTTCACTTGTTTTGCAAAAACTATTCAAATAGACCTTTTTATTGAGTTAATTTATCAGACATTTGTGGTTGTATTTGATGGATTAAAAAGCTTATAATGTTTATGATATTGTGCTTTAAATTAATTGTTCTAGGGTGGCTAGTTGATTTCAATTTATCTGATATATTTGTTAAATCATCTAGTTAGGGTTATTCATTATTGAATTTACTCTAGGACATACATTTACACTTATGTTATTGTGCTAATGTTTTAGGTACTGGTTGAACGGGTTTGATTGCTTGTGTGACTCAAGATATCAAAACGTTGGTCAAGATCCGAACAACTTTCAGGTAATGACTATGATAAAAGCAACGACTTATAAGTTTACTACTAAGAAGTTTTATCTTGTTGGGTAGTATAAGACTTGACCTTGTTATTGGACCTTATTTTTCATAGTGGATAGTTTGATTGACATGAATTGTGTGCAATGAATACATAATTATACATATCATAACAAACAATGTAATGATAAGAAAAAATTGTTCCCATGGAGATTATGCTATTAGAAATTAATTTTAAAACTAAAAAGTAAAAAAATCAATTTTTTTTATGTTTTAAGAAACAAAAATTAAAAGAACTAAAAATAAATAATAGTAATTAATTAACTTATAATTGGCACCTAAGAAGATATATGAAAAAATATCTAGGAATATTTAATCTCCAAATTTTATAAACATGTGAATCAGTAAAGTTCTCTAATATAATTACTAATCAATTACATGATCAATTGAATCTAACCTCATATGTATTCATCTCTCAAGTAAACTACACACCATTTAGTAATTAACCTTATTATACTCTTGTGTCAATTAAATTGCATATTACCCATTATGTTCATCAATTATGGATCACATACAAAAGAATCATATGTCTCTAACTAAAAACTATGCATGTTATTTAATCAAGATAAACAATTAAATAATTCTCTCAAATCTATTTATATAGATTAATTATTGGCTAAACAATTAATAGCATAAAAATTATATTTAACTTCTTTATTTTTTCACATAAAGAGTTTAGTAAAATAATAGCTTAAATTTTATTTTCAACTTTATGGTTAATAGAAATATGATTACTAGTTATTCTTTTAAAATCATCAAGATTTTTAGACTGATCCATCTTGCATATATAGAAATTATGTTTCATGTGAAATTTACCATATAAACTATTTTTAAGATACAAATCATCAAGTTTAGGATATACCAAAACACTATAGTGTATTCAAAGACTTCTTTGAGCACTTTGTCTAAGAGATTCAAAAGCAATGTAGCAAAAGCTTTTGTGTTCCACCTTTTTCTTTCCTTTATATGTGACCTTATCAAGAAGATCATTAGCATCTAAAGGACCATGTATATCCTTTTGAACCAATAAGGGCTTTTATTTTATTTTTCTAAAGTACATAGCCACCAGAGCCATCAAATGAGGCAATTTGGTACTTCGTAGTATGAGCCATGACTTAGACACATTCTAAGGAGGAAAACCCTAATTAGAACTTTTGTGCGACTTTGCTTGAGGGAATCAAGAAACTAGCTTTTGGGATCACCTTAGAGTTTTCAAAATTGAGAGAAAACAAAGAAAGTCGAGGATCATTTTTTAATCCTAGAATACAAAGAATTCACTAGGAGACAACAAAAGACTTGCTATGATACCAAAGTTATTAGTAATTGCCACTCAAAACTCTCAAAAAATCAAGAACACAAACTGTTTGGAAAAATGCAATTCTCATGATAAAGTTAAAGCATATAAAAGATATAGAAAATTATAGAAATAACATAGAGAAATTATATGGTTTGGTTACTAACACTCTAATCTATGCGAGGGGGAGAAGAAAAATCCACAAAATCAGTCAAAGTTATAAATGATTAAAGCACTCATTACAAACTAGTACATAAGAACTCAACAACAACCTAGGAATCCATTACAAGACATCTTTGGACTCTAAATACATAAATTCCTTATAACACGAGACATTGGACCATGTATCTAGGCTAAGTTTAGTGTATACATTTAGGCTTCAAATATCATAAAAGATTAGACCATATTGAAGCATATTTGAAATAATGTGAAGTTATCATATTGCCTCTCTCATACTTAAATACTAAAATATCCTTGCATATTGAATACTCACTTTGACTTAGGTGGCATACAAAATTTACAAGGACCTATTTGACATTTGAAAATATCTTGGGGGCTTTTATGCTATTTACCCAAAGGAATACTTGTTGTAGACTTTTCCCATAAAATAAAGTATTAGTTACGTTTTATATCCACGACATATTGGGTTAGTTGTAAATATATCAAAAACATTTAGTTATAATTATATCCACATATGGGTAACGATAAAAATATGTCCAATGTTGGACGTGTTTAAATTTACCATAATGCCCAAAACATATGGGTAACGATAAAAATATGTCTAAAATTGGGCATGTTTTATCGTTACCTATACGTTGTTAGCATAATTGTAATTAAGTAAATTTTTTGCATATATTTATAACTAATCTCATACGTTGTAGGCATAAAATGTAATTAATCTTAAAAAATGACAATAATTATTAGGTGTATGACATATCTTGTACTTTAAGCTGAGTTTTGTTAATAATTCTAACTTATTTATGTTGTATAATTGTTGTATGTGGTGTCTTATATGTTTTTATACTAGTGGTTTTTTAATTGCGATAATAATGTTTAATTGAAAAGAGATTGTGGTTGCATGAATGCAATAAAAAATCATTAATATTATGATTCGATTATAGTATTTGGATTATTAAAAAAACTTGTTATTGTGAAATGTAAGTTGGTTTACAAACATTGGGTGACTCTTGGTTCTATATTAAAAAAATTTATCACATTATTCTTCATAAATTGATATTGGTATTTGTTTTATTTGGTATATCTTCTCCTATTCAAAATTTTATATATTTTCTTTTTTTCTCTATAAAAGAAATATATAAGATACTTTTTTTATTCACATTCTTACTTAAAAGTTCGAATCATTAAGGGAGTAAGTAAACAGGAATGAAACACTCAACTAAATTATGAATTGCCCAATTAGCTAAAAAATAAGCAATAGTAAATAAGTTTCTAGTTATCCAAGAAACTATACTCGTGTTGAAGTGACTTAATAAAGATCTAACTTAAATAATATAATCTTGAGCTTCCCAAGAAAAGATAACTTCATTATGCATGAATGTTATTAAGAAGGCAAAGGCTTCTCCAACTATAGCAGAATTACCTATTTGAGATTTACTCCAACAACCTTGAACTTGACCTTAATAACTCTAGCAAAAGGTTAGAATGGTAATAATAAGTTGTGTCAAAATTAATCTTAACAGAACCTTTATGGGGTTTTTACTAAGAAGGGATGGAGGTGAAGATTCAGGTTCAAGGTTTTGATCTTGAACAGAATTGAGTTTGAGGTCAGGGGAGTAAATATTTTTAAATTCTATGAATCTTTCTTCTAATGTTTCAATCAAATGAGACAAATTTGAAAAAATTGAATTAAAAACTGAATTATTTTTAGCCTTTTAGATTTGTTCAAAGGATAAAATTACAGATAACAAAAATTCAATATGAGTAAGCTTAATAAGGATAAAAGGATTATTAATTTTAAAAATGATAAAAAAAATTTGGATATCAGAAGCATTCAAAGTGGACAGTTTAGATGTCCAAGACCAATTGGCCCAAAGAGAATGGATAAATTGGTAGGAAATAAATAGATGATAATTTCATTGAAATCAAGGGAAAAGGGATATGAAATATAAAGGAGGTTGATTATAGAGAAGAGATAAACTCTCGTAGGAAGAAATTAGAAAGGATTCTCAAACTAAAAAAATTATTCTTTCATGGACTTTAAGTTTCCACAGGATTTCCAAATGGGGAATGATAGATAGGGATTCTTGAGGAGATTAAAGCTTTGTAAGCATATTTTGTGTTAAAAGAACCTTTGATATTGTGAATCTAAAACCATAAATCCTTAGTTTCAAGTTTAGGAAGGCATTCTGGAAAGGTAAGAGCACATAATATTTCCCCAGATATGATTAATAAGATCATAATTCTAATCATTTATTTGGCTATTGAGAAGTTTATGAACTTTGAAAGGACACCATTATAATTGATCAAGAGATAAAATGAGAGGGGGATATTTAAAATCATTCGAATAGGGGATCCATGGATCTTTCCAAATATCAATAGTTTTGTCGTCTCCAATCTTGATACAAACACCAATTTTGAGAATTTTCTTAAAGAATAAATACCTTTTAAAGTCCAAAAATCAGAAGACCTAGATTCATAATCTATGAAATCTTTTGACTAATCATATTTATATTAGAACAATTGAACCCAACTTCTTTTTTTCATTATTCAAGAATCACCAATCACGTTTAAAAAGTAGATGCGTATTGATATTTTCAAATTTGCAAAAACCTATACCACTAACGTCTTTAGAGAGACAAAGTTGATCCCAACTTTTGATGGTTAAGTATCTTTTATTGTCATGATGCTTTCCAGAATTTCACCAATTTTTTTTAATTAAAGCAACACCTTTCTCAAAAATCATTTTAGGAAATGTGAAAATATTCATAGAATATGAAGGTAAGGAAAGAATGAAAAATTTAATATAAATCACTTTTTCAATTTTTGAAAGGAGATTAGATCTCCAACTATCAATCTTTGAAACGAAGGAATCAATGATTTTTTTAAAATTCTCTACTACTTTGTTTATGGATAAATAAGTTATACCCAAGATATTTAACTCCACCAGCATGAATACCTAGAATTGTTTGACTTTAGGATCTCCGATGATGGGAAACATTGGTAGAATAAAATATATAAGATTTAGAGAGATTGGATTTTTTACCATAATAGAAAAAATATTCATTTAAAGTTTAATGTATAAGATTAATTTCATTTAAATTGGCATGGGAAAAAATTATGAGATCATCAACACAAAGGAGATGATTAAAAGAGGAGCAGAATGTGCAATTTTGATACCATTAAGTCCCAAATTTTTTCAACTAAGAGAAAAAGCCTAAAAAGAGCCTCTTCACCAATGATAAACGAATAGGGGAAAATAAGATCACCTTGCCATAAACCTCTTTCAAAGGAGATATTTCCAAAGGGGAAACCATTTAAAAGGATGGAATAAGAAACAAAACTTAAATAAGTATGAATAAGATTGCAAAATTTGTTTGAAAAACCAAGAAGTTTCATGATCTAAATGATAAAAATTTCATTCCATAGAATCAAAAGCTTTCTATATGTCTAATTTGATACCAAAAAGACCACCCTTTCCTTTTTTTTCTTTTATGGTATGAACAACTTCTTGGGCATATTGAAAAGGAGAAATAAATTTTTGGAGTTTTGATTTTAGCTTTTAAGAGAGAACTTTTTAGATAATCTTATAAATAACCTTGCAAAGGTTAATTGGATGAAACTGATGAACAAGAGAAGAATTACTAACCTTTTCAATTAAAGTGATGAAATTCATGTTTGAGAGAGGGATTGAGATAGCCAGTTCAAAATATCTTGAACTAACAAAATAGTGTTAGAACCAACAATATCCCAATAAGATTTAAGTTGAGAAGATAACATTTTTTCATTTCAATAGAGTTAGGAATACTACGGAGCATTTTATTTTCATCAAGAGAAATACAATTAAAGAATAATTCAGTTAGGAATACTACAGACCATATCATTTTCATTAAAATAATTGATGAAACAATTACCAATATCTTATCTGTTAGACACCTATATGTTGTTAACATCTTTAATATCATGAATAGTATTCTGTCTTCTTTTGATCATAATAGACATGCGAGAATATTTTGTATTATGATCACCATTAAGGAGCCAAGTCTCTTTAGATTTTTGTTTCCAATTACTTTCAATTCTATTATGATCACTACAACAATACATGTCTTTAGTCTCGAGAATTTAGTCTCGATTTTTTAAAAAAACTGAGGCTATATACATATAGTCTCTATTTTATTAATAACCGTGACCATAAGTTAAATTACAAAAATTATTTAAATATATATAAACAAATTTATATAGTCATGATTATTAAATAACTGTGATTATAATTAAAATAATAGAGTTTCTAATATTTTTAAAACCGAAATAAAATAATATACTATATGTTATTCATTTAATAGAAATACAAAAATTACTTTACAATTTTTTTTTCAGTTTTCTCTATTAATTTAATATAATGTGTTTTATTTCTTTTATAATACATATATATATATATCATATTTTTATATCAAATTTTTTCCCTCTTTTTTTTTTCTTTTTTTTCTTTTTCCCTCTCTCTCTCCTTTTTCTCTTTTCTTTTCTTTTCTTCCCCCTCCCTTGTGTTTTTCCTCTCCCCGAGCCAACGCCACGCCCTCACAAAATTCCCTCTCTTCCCGAGCCAGCGCAGCTCCACCGCATCTAGTACTCTCTCTTATTTCTTTCCTTTTTTCTTTTTCCCAGCAGCTCACTCGACCGATACCAACAGCTTCCTTTCCCATCTCTTCTTCTCTTTCTCTCTATTTTTTCTTTTCCTTTTCCCCTATTCACACCTCGTCAACTGACCGTTTATATTGTTGTCACTCGCAACCCAACTCCGGGTATGTTTGATACCCTCTTTTTTTCATATCAATTCATATATGTGTTGATTATTAGTGGAATTAGGTCTCTACGCATAAATTATTGAATTAGGGTTATGCATTTCATGTTGTGACCATTGATGGATATGAAGTTTTGCCAAAAAATGATGAGAAATCCTTAATGAAGGCTGTTGCGAACCAACCAGTTAGTGTTGCCATTGAGGCTGGTGGCCGGGAATTCCAGCTCTATGTGTTGGTAATATCTCTAAGTTAAATTTATTTCTTAAATCCCTAGTCTTAGTATTTATGTTACTTCAAATAAGGAAAAACGAATTGCTTTTACTGACCTGTTTGTTCAACTACTTAGCTTTTAACATGCATAAGAAAAGGGTTGTACCTAATCTCCATTTTTTGAATGCAATTTTAATATGTTTTTGGACATAATATTCAGTATTTTGACATATTTTGGGATTAGAATTTGTAAACATGAGTTCTAGAGATATGATTCTGAAAGCGCATAGTATGTGAAAACTATTTCACACATGAGCCAAATACTTCTTCAAATTCATTGATTTTGGAAATAAATGTAACTTTGAATATATATATATATATATATATATATATATATATATATATATATATATATGTGGGTCAAATTCGTTATTGGCTAGACATTGATTGTGTTAGGAATAAAAAACAATAAGTACACATCTTACTATTTTAATTCTCATATTATTCTCTAAGAAACAATTCTGAAAGCTTAGTAAAGAATGGCTTGCGCCTTCCCTTACTGTCTATCATCCATGCCCTCATACATTATTCAAATACTTCTTCGATATCCATTAATTCTGGTATAAATGTAACTTTTAGTATCTATGCAGTATTGTGGTTCAAGTTCATTCTTGGCTAGACATTGATTGTCATAGAACAGAAAATATGTAATCATCTTACTATTTGAATTCGAATTCATGCAGGATGTTTTTACGGGACTTTGTGGAACACAACTAGACCCCGGTGTGGTAGCTGTTGGGTATGGTATAGAAAATGGTAAAGACATACGTGCTGTTGTACGTGCGTTTTACTAACATGTGCTCTTGTAAGTGCGTTTTACTGATATATATATATATATATTTTGCTAATTCTCTTTTTTAATATAATAGGACTAGAAATTTGGCCACAGAACTTTCAATCTTTAAGTACTTTGCTCATGAGTTTTGTATGATTAATGACTTGGGTCGTTTATCGATGAAAAGATAAATGAGATATTTGTGGCTCTTTGGAGTTTGTAGCTTATCAATTGAAACCAACTTGACTCAGAATGCATTTTATGTGGATGAATGAGAGAATTATGCAACAATCAATCAACCATTTATAATTTTTGGTTCTTAGAAAAATAGAGTTAGACATATATATTCAATTTGTACAGAGGGAAGGCACTGCAACAGTGACAGACTGTCTTGATTTTAAAGGACCTAAGTGTGGCATTTTGCTCAACTGTGTTTTCTACTTGCAATTTGCAAAGATGATGATGCTGGCTGATAGAACATTACTGCTTATTCTTTTAGTATAGAAATTATAGCTACATCCTATTCTGGATTCAGAAATATAAGGAACTGTAATAAAATTTGTCTGAGTGCATGGTTGAATTCTTTCATAATATCTGCATCAACAGTAGGAGATTCCCTCATGATAGTGATATCGCTATTCCATATTTTGTGTTTTCTTTAGTTTTCTTTAGTAAAAACAACTTTTGCCTTAGTGAATTAAGGATCAATTAAGAATGTCAGCAACTTTTGACAATAAGGTGGCTCTGAGTGGAAATTTAGTTGTGATGGTGACGTTGAATTGTTTAATTAGTGTATCGGCTTCTATGGCGATTACTGATGTGACAATCGATGCTTGCATTGCTCAGAATAGCATCGAGGTCAGATCTTTAGCTTTTGATTTGTAAAGTCTTTGTGGGTTTTGTTCTTCTTCTCGTGCTTTGATTGGTTACTCATCTAGTGGGTTCTTTGTTCATCATCTTGGTCCTCAGGTACACATCAACATTTTCTCCTCAGAAAATTCACTTCTTTAATTTGTTTGTTCTTCTTATTATTATTTTTTTGATAATCAAACTATTAAGATGTTTCTTCTTATTATTATTTTAATAATCAAACTATTAAGATGTTTAATTTTAGTTACTTTGTAAATACATAATTTTATCTTTCAAAAATATCTCTAATTGAGTATTTATTTCGATTAACGTAATGTTATAAACCGTTAATTTTTCTTTCTTTTGGTCCTCGGAGATAGCTCCGTTGTATTTTTTGTAAAATTCATATTTTTATTATTATCTCAAAAGTTTGCTTCAAATCTCTAACACTCTTAACTTTTGAAACTTTAGATCAATTAGTTTTGTGATCTTAAATTTTCAATTGTCGATCATTTGTTTTAGAGACGCTCCTCAACTAGCTTATGTACTGAAAGACATGAAAGATGGACTCGATACTGTGCGGAGCAAAGTACAAGCTTTGACTACAAAGGTAAGACGCAGTTTCAACTTTCAATGACCCTTTTTGCTTTTCGATCAAGTAGTTTGAATAGTGAAAAATTGGTCACTCTTTATATACGAAACAATTATTAAATTTGGTATTGTCAATCCAATTTTGAGAGAATGAAAATTTGTTATTGTCAATGCCATGATGCTGGTAGATGATGATATTGTTACTACTAAAACCTTCCATTTTGTGAGTTTTCCCTCATACGATGATGATTTAATCTCTACACCATCAGATTTGCAGAATCCTTGTTTTCTTGTTGTAAATCACTCGTATGAACGACAATTTATTGTTGTTGGGATTCTTTTCTTTTTTTTGTTGTTCTTTTGCTTTGGTTTTTACCATAAGCATAAGTAAGTTTTTTTTTTTTTGGATTTTCTTTTGAATATTGTTTGCTGTCTATTGTGTAACGTCTCTTCCTCTTTTGTTTTTTCTTTTCCATTTATGTTTTCGTTACTAAAATACCCTCTCTTTTTTATTCATTTATTCAATGTGTTAGATTAAAGAAAATCAGTTTCCAACAGCAAAAGGAATCAGTTATCTTGAAACCAAATACGTGCTGCTTCTAAGCTATTGTCTGTCACTTATTTATTACCTGCTTCCCAAGGCTCAAGGGTTCTTTATAGAGAGGCATCCTGTCACTTATTTATTTCTGGAGAAGTTTAGTGTATAATATGTGTTTCTACTTGTTCATCAAGAAACTTCAAAGTCACCCATAATCTTTTCATTCTAACAGATTCGACCAATTGACAAAAAGCTCCGGTACCAAATTTAGAAGCTTACAAAGGCTGCGATGGATGCAAAGGATATTATAGCCCCAAGTGAAAATTAATCTAGTGCACCTCAAGAGACATATAATTTTTTTCATGTATATTTTTATATTTTTGTAACACTTTAATTAGCTAGTTATATTAAGGTTTTATTATGTTTATGTATCTATTAAACTCTTAATTAATGTAATATCTCTCTTAAGTTTAATATAATGACTCTTAATTTTCTCAATTTTTTAATTTATTTTAATTTATATTAAAAAATGAGGTTAATTGATATGTATATGGTTACTATTTAAATGTAACTGAGATAATAGATATCATATTGATTACATGTCTCGGTTATTAGATAAACGAGGTCATAGGGTATATCTATGGTCTCGGTTATCTAATAACAGAGGCCATAGATACATCCTATGGCCTCGGTTAAAAAATCGAGGCCATAGGTAATAGCTTATGGTCTCTCTCACTTAGGCCTCAGTTCTTATAACCATGGTCATAGACCTACAATCACAGTTAAAAATCGATGTCATATGTATATATTGTAGTAGTGGATATTCTTCTATATCTTGAAGAAATTGTCTTTCAGTTGTTCATTATCATCATAGATGAGGCCACTTTGAACTTTTAAGAGAAGATTTTCAGTGCTTTACTATTTATCCTCACAATAACCAAAGTGATGTTTAGTCCACCATTTGAAGTGTACAACTAATTTGATTGAGTTGGAGTGAAAACCATTTTGAATATGAGAAGGATTGTGAAAATTTCAAGGTTTGTCAACAACTAAATTACTAATGAGATTTTTCTACCAAGCTACAATATAACAAAATGGCTTATTATGTAAGGAAACTGTTTGGTGTAGGTTGAGAAGGATGAAGCATGATCAAAGGCTCAAATTTGGAGATTTCTATGGCATTATGGAATTGGTGAAGACAAAGAGAAGATATAAGGACTCTATCAATTCTTTACTTTATATTATGTTTAGCATTTCTTTTGTTATTTCAAGTGAAGGGCAAGCCAGAAGAACCTAAATCAATTGCTTGTGCACTATCCATGAAATCTTTGAGTTTGTTATTCCAAGGGTAGATAAGAAGGCCACCTTTGTTTTCATTTTGATTTAAGGCTTCATTAAAATATCCAATACGGATCCAATGAGGATTAGAAAGAGAAGTTAGACCAATAAGGTTGGACCAAAATTCATCTTCGAGAACTCCGTAAGAAGGAGAATAACAACAAAATAGGTTCCATTTGAAGAAGAGATACATAATTCTAGCTCAATAATATGGTGATCAAAAGCATTGATAGAGATTTGGTCACCAAGCTTTCACATTACACAAAGACCTCCAACATAGTTAATAGAAGGGATACAAAATTCACTACTACATTTTCTTTCAGACAAGAAAATAACATACATAGCTATTTAGTTTTCAATGCCTTCACTAAGCCACGACAATTCCAAGCAAGGATCCTTATATCTCAATTGGGAGCTTGATAAAGGACGCTTTTTCGCCCATTAGGATTATTGAAGAATATATTGGTTGAGATTAGCATAATTTTGGTATTTCTTAAAAATAAATTACCAATCTTTTAGGACGATACTCTTCTTATAACTTTATTATAGAACTATGATATTATGCACTTGTAATTTTGCACCGATCAAGTTTTTGGCGTAGTTGTCAGGGATTGATTTTTTTTATTTTTTCCAATATCGATACAAAATAATCTTGGTTTTAATTTAGAATTATATTTTTATTTTATTTGTCTATAGATGTGTTTTTTACGTTAGATGCACCATGCTAAAAATTGAAACATTATTCTTTTTGATCCGGAGATTGAAAGAACCCTTAGATCACAAAGAAAGAAGAAAGTACTAGGCATAGCTAAAGGAGAACAGAATGCATAACTACGCACCTTGAAGAATTATGTAAGACCAATTATGAATGAAAATTACTCAGGTGTAAGACGTTAGATCATTAATGTCAATAATTTTGAGCTTAAACCTGCGTTGATAAGCATAGTGCACCAAGCCCAATTTAGCGAATCACCACTTGATGATCCCAATATTCATTTGGCAATGTTCTTAGAGATTTGTGACATTGTAAAGATGAATGGTGTTATTGAAGACACCATTAGAATGAGATTGTTTCCTTTTTCATTGAGGGACAAGGCCAGAGGTTGGCTACAATCTCTACAACTGGGAAGCATCACTAGTTGGCAAGACATGGCAGAAACATTTTTTGCTAAATTCTTTCCACCTACAAAAATAGCCTAACTCGGGAGTGAGATTGGTCAATTTAGACAAAATGATTTTGAAACACTCTATGGAGTATGGGAAAGGTATAAAGATATGATTCGGCGTTGCCCTCAGTATGGATTGCAAGATTGGTTGTAAGTTTAGATATTCTATAATTGGTTACATGGGCAAATTAGAGCCATAGTTGATACTTCTTCTGGTGGAAATTTGATGTCAAAGACAACTGAGGGTGCTACTTCTCTTTTGGAAGAAATGGCCTCAAACAACTATCAATGACCAACTAAAAGATCTATGGCTAGGAAAGTTATTAGGATTCATGATTTGGAGTCGTTTGTTGCCTTTTCAGCTTAAGTTGCTTCTCTATCTCATCAGATTTCTACCATAACAACCCAAAGAATACCACAAAATGCAGAATATGTTATAGATTCAAGTATAACAGTTCCGATGAATGAATCAAGTCAAGAGTAGGTTCAATACATCAACAATTGTAACTACAATTATCGTGGTGATCCTATGCCAAATTACTACCTTCCAAGACATTGAAATCATGAGAATTGTTCGTATGGAAACATAAAGAATGTGTTACAACCTCTTCCAAGGTTTGATAGTCAACCAAGCGAGAAGAAGATGTCACTTGAGGATGTCATGATTTCCTTTGTTGAGGAGACCAATGCAAGATTTAAAAAGGGTGATTCATGGCTGGATAACATTGAGACTCATTGTAACAATATAAGAATCACTATGAAAAATCTTGAAGTGTAAGGGCAACTAGCCACGACCATCAATGAACAACAAATTAATTTTTATTAATTTATAATTTAATAACCTAAATAAAGTAGCCATTCATGCAATCGTGTGTAAAAATAAAGTGCTAAAATAAGAGAGTAACACACGATATTTTTAGGTGAAACAACCTAAACCATAACTATGACCTAATAGGAAAACCATCGGTACACCAGACCACCTAACTTTCCACTATAAAAATAAAATATTCAAGTACAAACTAGGTCTTATGCTACCCTTTCTAGGATACTGTCCCAATGTACTTTACTTACGAGCTCTTGCTCTGTTTTCACAGTTTCTAAAATTGGCGTGAGTAGTTTCCAAACCAACGTTCCAATGAGTTTCCCACCAATCAAAGCGTTCACAAATCAACTGCATAATGGTTAGCATAAAAAATACAAGTACCTGTGTGTGTTCTAGAATAAATTTAATAATGAATAATCCTAATTAGATGATTCAAAATATATATCACTTAAATCAAATCAACTAGTAAATTTTAGATCAAAAAGATTAAGCTCAAGTTCACTAAAAATAACTTCTTTAAGATTTAATAATTAAATTAAATAATCATCATCACACATAAAATTATTTAATCTAAATATGCTTAGATTCTAATAAAGAAAAAGTTATATGAAGTTAAAATATTAAACAATAGAATAATAAATATGAGAGTTTAATAAATCAAATATTACTAAAAAAAATTATGATAGTATTAGGTGATTACCTCTCACGCCTTTTTTTCTATTTACTTACCTTTTATATCTCCTCTCTCTATTATACCTTTTATATCTCCTATCTCTATTATACCTTTATCCCCCCCCCCCCCCCCCCCCCCCTCTGATCCTTATTATCTCTATTATACCTTTATTCTCCTTTTTCTGTCTCACCAATTAATTTCTTCATCTCTAATTCTTATTTATGATATCTCAGCCCCCATTCTAATATATATATATCTACACCTACTTCCAATCTAATATCTCTATGTTTTCTTCCCTGCTGCCGTTAGTTCTCCATTCTATTTTTCTTCTTCTGCAGTTTGCAGCACCAGCGGCTTTATTATTATTATTTTTCCATCAGTTCGGCAGCTTCAAAACAATCTCAACTCCAACCCAAATGTATGTGTGTATATATATAAATAATAATAATAATGACATAATAATATTAACACTAAGATTAAATGTATTTTTGGTTTAATTTTTCAAAGCCGAATAAATATTTAATATTATAAAAAATTATTTTTTAAAACACATCTTAAAAATATTAGAACACATTTAAAATTATTTAATTAATAATTTTATAAATTGATTCCAGTTTAAATAAATATTTTAACACCAAAAATAATTTCAGTTTTATGAACATATGTTATTAAATGAATAAATGTAATCCTATGTGTCGTAGTTATAAAATATATACCTGAAGTACGAATATCTGGAACTCAAGCATTTGTTAGACTTTTCTTGATAGACCTGATAGTAGGCCTAAAAATAAGTTTACAGATAAATATTTTGTCCACAAAAATAGCCAACACTCATAGTCATAACAAATCCAAATGAACAATGCAAGGCAATTATACTTAAGAATGAAAGACAAATTGATGGGTCACCATTAAAGGAAACCGAGTCCACCCCTACAACTCCAAACAATGACCAAAGAAATAATAAAGTATAAGAAAATGAGATTGTTGATGGGCATTGGATGCATGTCGGCGCGTGTGGGATACAACGATTAATGTTCTAGCACGCACGCGACATGCCTCAGGCATGTGCTAGCGCGCGTGGAAAAATTATGTGGCGTGTGTCAAGCATGTGCCGGCCGCATGCTTTGGTTGGGCTTGTGCCGGCTTCTTGTGGGAATGTGTTAGAAGTTTGCCGATGTGTGCTGGGTATGTGCACGCGCTGCTGTGCATGGGACTTGGTAGGAATGGACGGCTGGATGCAGGACTTGGCATAGATGGGCAATTGCGTTTACGATTTTGGCTTTTTTAACATTTTTGACCATTTTGACTCATTTTGTTTAATTTTTTCATCTTTTTTACTTTTCCCCTTCTCAACATATTTGTTATGTATTTTCTCTAGTATTTTGCTTCGATTTTTTTTAAGTTATTTTTGAACGAAAATACCTGAAAATAAATATTGTTATCAATATGAGCATATTGTCGAGAAATAGTTATGGTATGAATCTTGTAGATATTTTTTTATTGTTTCTTTCTACCAAGTATTTTTTTCAATTTGCTTTGATTTTCCATATCCATTTCTTTCTTAGGCCTCATCCTGTGGCCTGTCATTACAACCCTGATTAAAGACCTTTTGATCTTTAATTATGCTATTTGATAACATTAGTGGAGATGGTTTTTGAAAATTTGACTTATGGAGTTAAGTTTTGAAAGAATTCTTCTCATTTTAGTTGCTATACTTTTATCTAAATTTACTGGTGGTTTGGAGTTAAATTGACTATTTCACACACAGACTCAAGAATTTAGCTTTAGGTTGAAATAAATGTTTAACTCTTGCTTAACAAATTATTGAATTTTTGATTGATTTTCTTGTTATCTTCAATGTAAAAAGAGTAGGTTATTAGTGATGAAATCTAAGTTCAGATCATGACTTGGCGAGTGATAGTAGTTCTCTATGAGGTCTAGTTAATATTGTTTATTATTATCCTTTCTTTGATGTTCTTTTTGTTTGAGGATAAACAAAGTTATAAGTTTGGGGTTGTTTGATGACTTGCATAATTTGACATAATTTATCACTTCTCAACTTTAACTTTAGTCTAATTTTATTTATTTTTTATTGAATTTAGACTTCATTATTATTATTTAAATTATATTGGAGATTTGAAGATATTAAATATCCAAAATTTTAAAAGCATATCATCTAAGGACTCTCAAATTTAAATGAAGATTTGTTTAAATCGAATTTAAATTAAGATGTCTCTAAATATATATATATATATATATATATAACCCAAAAAAAATAAAGGAAGAACATCCGCCAGTGAAGAAACAAAAAAGAAAACAAGAAAGCAGGAAGTGGGGGAATGAAAAATAGAGAAACCAAGAAAAGCAAAACTAAGAAAAAAGAAAAAGAAACTGGAGCGAAGAACGAGATTATAATAAATAAAAAAGGAGAAGATGCAAAAGCAGATTCGTTTTGTGATTCAATTTTCTTTCAATCCCTCTCAGAAAATTATGGTGAATTCATTTATGTTAAGTTTAATTTTTAACATGAACAAATTTTCTATATTTTAAGAAAAATATGTAATTTATTTCTGAACTATGCTTGATTTTCTATGTTAATTTGAATTATTTCTCTTCATATTTGTCTCATTTATTCTGAGTTTAATGTTTCTAATTAACTGTTCATTAATTAGATTATTTTAGTCTTGTGATTTACTATTGAAAAAGGGAATTATAGGATAGATCTAGGATATTTTGGTATATGTAAATATAGAGATCGAAAGACTTATATGAATCTGTGTACTTTTAAAATCATTGCTTTTAATGCTTTCCTACTTTATTAAATTACATACTCTTGTGTAAATTAATGAACAAGAATATTTCCAATTGACTGTCGAAAGAAGCTTTTGGATGTTTTTTGGAGATTGCTAACAATTAGAGATAATTAAATTCAATTAGCTAAATGATTAAAATACAGTGAGAGATTAGATGAAATCGATTTCCTAGAAATTTTCTTCCCATTAATTTTATCTTTTAATAATATCTTTATTTTCTTGTGCGTATTTTCCTTAAATTTATTTTATTTTAAATTTCAAATACAACTCTTATGAGTAGAAGCCTCGTTAGCAAGGATTTTTTTGTTTTTATTTTTCATTAAACTTTGAGATTTTCTCTTTTAAAAGCACTTTCATTTTATTCAAATTCAAAGACTTTTTTATTTCTGGAGCCTTTCCTTCATTGGAAACAAAAGGGAAAGATTATTAGAAGAATAATGAGAGGTGAGTGTAGGGTTTTGAGGATGAAAAGAGCTAGCAACTAAAAGGGAAAGATTATCAGTAGTCTGGAAAGGACATAGGTAATTCAAATTTATGGAGGGAATGGGATTATGGATAGCACTATTTGAGCTAAGGTTTTCAAAATTACTTGAGTGGATGGTGGCATTTAACTGAGGAAGGTTATTGTGAAGCCAATGAAAGAACCCTTGCATGTAATCAGAGGTAGTTGGAGGACTTTATAGAGTATCTTCTAAATGATCGAAAGCTTGTATAAGAGGATGTGATTCTCCTTCTTTGTGGAGAAAGACCTGCATTCAAAGAAAGAGTTGGAGAGCAATTATTACGAGCAACCAGTTGAATGTTGCCAAAAGAGTTGTGACTGTCTGATATGGAGATAAAAGGCTAAGGAGCTTTGTCGATTGGAAATCCAAGTTAGAATTCAAGACAATGAATTTGTTTTTAAAAAATGGGTAAGACATTAGCTTCTTTATTAAGGTTAGAGGACCTAGAGCAGGAGTTTTGGTATCATTATCAAAATGGAAAGTTTTTTGAGTTTCAGCACATGTAATATCTTTGTGAAGAAAAGAACCATATTTAAAACAAACATCAGCAACTATTTCATATCTGAATTGTAGCCAAGATAGAGAGTTATCTTCTTTAATTTGAAAGCAACCAGGAAGAAGTTTTGAATTGGTATTGATCAAAACTCTCATTCTCAAATATCTTTGGATTATTAGATTATCATCTCTATAGAAAGTCATGGCCTAACTCCCTCCAAAAGAGCTATCAAAGAGGAAGGTTTGTCACGACCTTATAACCAGTACTTTGTTGGCTTCCCTGGTCAATGTGGGACTCCTCAACACCCCCCCCTCACATCGAACGAGGACACCACAAAGATCGATTGATCGTGAGGTTAAATGCCCGGGGTTGACTGTGTTGGGCATATCAATTGAACCCAGGGACCTGCTTTGATACCATGTAGAAAGTCATGACCTAACTTCCTCCAAAAGAACTCTTAAAGAGGAAGGGTTGCCATGACCTTATAACCAGCACTTTGTTGGATTCCCTGGTCGATGTGGGACTCCTTAACAATCTCCAGAAAAATCAAGATCTATGACAGTTCCTAAAAGGTTGCCTAAGGTATAAGCATTCTTTTTAAGCATGCAAATAGGTGCTACGCCATGAACTTGTACCCAAAATCTAGTGTTTGAGAAATCAATTTTAGTGAGAAGGGTGCTAGGTGACCACTTTTTAATGACAATTAAGTGTCATTTTACATGCCAAATTCTACGTCTCCACACTTTGTTGTGTTAGCTTCATGCTGAAATTTTAATCTAAAAATGTTGTTTGATCTATCAATGAAAGAACCTTTAACACCAAATAGATTAGCAGCAAGGTCAAAAGTGGATTGTAATAAAGTGATGGATATTACTCTAGGGGCTAGTACTTTAGCTGGCAAATTAAAAGAGATGTTATGCACGAAAGCAATAAACAGCGGTATATGAATATATCAAATCAATAAAAGGAAACACACAGAATTTACGTGATTCGGAAATTTTCCTAAGTCCAATATAAGCAGTAGATATTATTGAATTGAGTAGGAAATATATAGAATACAAATATAGATTTCCTCACAATAATATCTCTCAAGTGTTTTCTCAAACACATAGAAAACTCTCACACTCAATAAGTATTTTCTCTCTTTGAGTTCTCTTATGCTCTCTCTGATTTTTTCTGATTTTTGTCTTATTCTTCAATGCATGAACTCCTCTATATTTATAGATGAAGCAAGGCTCCCTTTTTCTAAATTATTCAATAATTTAAGCCATAAATTAGGCCACTAATTTTGTTAAATTATGGCACAAATTAGGGCACTAATTTGTTACTTTAGAGCTCTTTAAATTAGGCCACTAACTTGTTACTTTAGAGCCAATATTTAACAATCTCCACCTTGGTGAAAAATTTCAGAGCGTTGCCTCCAAATGGGCCCTAAGCACTCTAAGCTCGTGAAATGTTGATTAAGTTCAAACAGTATTGAAACTTGATCCCTGTAACCACCTTTGCAAGCATATCTGCAAGGTTATCTACAGTTCCAACTTTATGGAGTGTAATATTCCCTTCATCAATTATTTCTTGAACAAAATGAAATCAAACATCGATGTGCTTGGTACGACCATGATGAACTTGGTTATTTTCCAAACCAATGGCACTTTGGCTGTCACAAAAATCCTCTACGTTCTTCTGAATAATACCCAAATCCTTGGTCAACCTGAGAAGCCATATAGCTTCTTTGAATGCTTTTGTTACAACCATATATTCTACCTCTATAGTAGACAAAGCTACAGTTGACTGCAATGTTGATCTCCAACAAACTGGTTCTCCTACCATTGTAAACACATAACCAGTTATAGATTGACTCTTATCCAAATCTCTAGCATAGTCAGAATCCACATATCTGACTAGGTGCTTGCCTTCAATCTTGTCTCTCTCAACTTCAAACCAATATCCATAGTACCATAGATGTACTATAGAATCCACTTCATTGCTTGCCAATTTCCTTTATCGGGATTGTGCATGTAGCGACTCACCATACTAACAGCATGGGAAATATCATGTTTGGTGCATACCATTGCATACATCAAGGCACCAATGGCATTTTCATATGGAACAAGCTCAATTTTCTTCTTCTCGTTAGCGGTGTTAGGTGACATCAATGCATTCTACTGAAAATGAGGAGTAAGCAATATACTTACTAGTTTGGTTTTCTCATCAATGTCAAACCTTTGTAGTACTTTCTTTAGATGTTGAGTCTGTGTCAGACAGACTGTGCTTGCAACTCTATCTCTTCTAATCTCCATCCCAAGAATTTTCTTAACTTCTCTAAGATATTTCATTTCAAATTCTGAACTCAACAAAGGCTTCAATCTGTCGATCTCCACCTTGCTCTTAGATGCAATCAACATATCATCAACATATAAGATAAAATAAATGAAGATATCATCTTAGAGTTTCTAAAAGTATACACAGTGATCAAACTAGCTGCGTTTATACTTCTGCTCTCTAATGAAGCTATCAAAACACTTGTACTACTGTCGCGGTGATTGCTTCAAACCATAAAGTGACTTGCTTAGCTTGCAAGCCCAATTCTCATGTCTTGAAACTGTGAAGCCATCCGGTTGAGACATGTAGATCTCTTCATTCAAAGTACCATGGAGAAAAGATATTTTGACATTGATTTGAGCTAACTTGAGATCAAATTGTGCTACCAAAGCTAATAGTATCCGAATAGATGAATGCTTAACAATAGGTGAGAATAAATCATTGTAGTCTATTCCTTCTTTCTGAGCATAACCTTTTGCTTCTAGTCTAGCTTTGTATCTGATGTTGTCTTTACTAGGAACACCTTCCTTCTTGGCATAGACCCATTTGCAACCAATATTTTTCTTTCCTTTGGGAAGTTGAACCAACTCCCAAGTCTGATTCTAGTATAGAGACTTCATTTCTTCATCCATTACCATCTTCCACTTCATACTATCAACTCTCTACATGGCTTCTTTGTAAGTGCATGGGACATCATCATCAATTACTGGAAGTGTGAATGCTACCATGTCCTTGTATCTAGTAGGCTTCCTAATCTCCCTTCTAGGTCGAGTAGTGGCAATAGATTCTGGCTACTGATTGTTCCGTGATGATGGTGAGAAAACCTCCACCTCAATTGAGATCTCTTCTTGATCATCAATTTAATCCTCACCACGATCGGTAGTCAGTGCAATCTTTTCTGGATCTTCTAGAGTTTCAAGCACCACCTTAGAAAGAGTGTTTGGACTTTCATTCTCTTTCTCTGAATTTTTCTATCTCAACATAACTGACTCATCGAATGTGACATCTTGGCTTAAGACGATCTTCTTCGATTCACCATACCAAAGTCAAAACCCTTTAACTCCTTCATTAAAGCCCAAGAAAATATCTTTCTTTACTCGAGGATCCAGTTTGGATTCACTAACATGAAAATATACAGGACATCCAAATATTCGCAAGGAATCATAATCAGAAATAGGTTGTCCAAACCATACATCTTAAGGAGTTTTCCATCTAATGTAGTGGTAGGAAGTATGTTGACTATATGAGTTGCATATGACAAAGCCTCAGCCCAAAATGTCTTGCTTAATTTGGATTGAGATAGCATACATTGAACTTTCTCAACCAAAGTACGATTCATTCGTTCTGCAACTCCATTCTACTATGGTGTACGAGAAACTGAAAAATGTCTAATTATCCCTTCATCCTAACAAACTTTGAAGAAAGGATCTGATTTGTACTCGCCACCATTATCAAATGTGAGCCTTTTAATTTTCCTACCTGTTGGAGTCTTGATCATTTTCTTCCATTTAAGAAAGATATCTAGAACTTCATCTTTATGACTCATGGTGTATATCCAAATATATCTAGATAAATCATCAATAAAAGTCACAAACAAGTGTTTACCTCCAAGTGAAGCATTCTTGGAAGGTCCCCATACATCCATATTAATATAATCAAGAGTTCTCTTAGTATGATGAATGGTAGTGCCGAACTTGACTCTTGTTTTTTTCCCATTACACAATGCTCACATAAATCAAAATTTCTAGTCTTGGCACCTTTCAGAAGACCTTGCTTCATTAAGCCTTGCAAAGCATTTTCACCAACATACCCTAAGCATATGTGCCACAGGCGGGAAGAATCATATGTATTTTCTTCAAAACTGATTGAGACAATTGCTCTTCCTATAATTGTATTCCCATCTAGGAAATACAGGTTTGCCTTTTGAGTTCCCTTCATCGATACAAATGCACCTCATACAACTTTCAAGACTCCATTTTTCAATGTTACCTGGTAACCATCATAATCTATAACACCTAAAGAAATAAGGTTTTTCTTTAGATCAGGAATGTACTTCACATTCGTAAGTCATCTGATTGTACCATCATGCATCTTTAGTCATATTGTTCCAATCCCTTTTGTCCGATAGGCATTGTTGTTGCCCATAAGCATAACTCCTCCATCAAGCTCCTTAAAACTCAAAAACTAGTGTCTGTTTGGACACATATGATAAGAACATTCAGAATCAAGGATCCATTTGTCTAAGTAGGTATTTGATGATGAAATTGAAAAGGATGATTCTTCATCTTTGTCGGCCTTCTGTGCAACGTTTGCATTTGACTCCTTGTTTGGAAAATCTTTCTTCCAGTGTCCTTTCTGGTGATAATAGGCATACTCATCCTTCACAGGACGTCTTATGGATGACTCTTTTCTAGACTTTGATCTGGACTATCCACTATTATTTGATCTGTCAGATTTTTTGTTGTTCATCCTATCTCTAGCTATAGTTAATGCTTCTGATATTGAGTCTATGTGATCATGTTGATCCTTCTTCCGATACTCATTATTTACCAAAGCATTTGAAACACCTATGAATTTAACCTCATCTTTTCCATATAACAGAGTTATGGTTAAATGCTCATAGCTCTCAGGTAATGAATTCAGTAACAACAAATCTTTATCTTCCTCGATAATTTCAACATCTAAATTTTGTAGATCAGCCAAAACTTTATTGAAATTATCTAAGTGCTCAATCATAGAGGTACCTTTATTGTACTGGAAACGAAAAGGTTTCTTCTTCAGGTAGAGTCTGTTCTCTATACTTTTCATCGTGTACTTTTCCTCTAGCTTCTTCCAGAGAACTGCAGCTACATTCTCTTTCATGATAAAGTATTTATCATCTTTTCCTAAGCACAATCAAATTATGCCACAAGCTTTTCGGTTGACATAATTACAATCTTCATTGGAATAATCTTCTGGCTAGTTCCCAAGGCTATATTAGATCCTTCTCATAACAATAGATCTAATACTTCACATTGCCACATGCCAAAGTTATTGGTGGCGTTGAATTTTTCCACCTTAAACTTTGGATTGGACAACATAGTTCTTCAAGTATAACAACTTGGTTTGCTAGAATTCTAAGGTCATCTTATTCACCTTCTTCGATCTCTCTTTTATCAGCCATAAGTACAAACGGATAACAGAAATTTTACACTCACAACTTAAAACAATGTTTTTCCAAAATTTATACCTTACTGAAAAAACAAAGTCTACAATTGAATCTAGAATGGTCTAATTAGCTAGGAAAAGGTCTAACTCAGTTGAAAACGGGTGAAAAATGGACCAACTCTGTCCAAAATTCACTAATGATTGAGTTGACTCAGTTGCTAACAACAGCACTCCGGTAACTTCTAGTGGTAATTCTAACCTCCGATTTGAGCGATTCTTTATCCGTTGCATTCGTCTCGTCAAGAGATTTGATTTGATATATAATACTACTATATTTGGCTCTGATACCAATTTTTTGTGCATGGAAGCAATAAATAGCGGTATATGAATATATCAAATCGGTAAAAGGAAATATACATTTACGTAGTTAAGCAATTTGCCTAGGTCCACAGGAGCCAATAGATATTATTAAACTGAGTAGAAAATATACAGAATGCAGATACAGATTTCCTCACTAATAATATCTCTCAAGTGTTTCCCCAAACTCATAGAAATCTCTCACACTCACTAAGTATTTTCTCTCTTTGATTTTTCTTATGTTCTCTCTGATTTTTGTCTTGTTTTTCAATGCATGAACTCCTTCATATTTATAGATGAAACAAGGCTCCATTTTCCTAAATTATTCCATAATTTAGGCTATGAATTAGGCCACTAATTTGTTACTTTAGAGCTCCTTAAATTAGACCACTAACTTGTTACTTTAGTGCCAATATTCAACAAGAGGTAGTTTGTATCCTTCCCAAGAACTAGATAGGCGAATATCTTGTAAGTTGTTCGATAGTGTCTAGGTTTGAAAAACAAGCGCCAAAATGTTGTTATTGTTTGCGAGATATGTTTCTGTGGCTTCTTGAGATGCATGTTAGTTTTAGTCCATTCTGTGGCATATAGGCACAATGTTAGTGTCATGAAATGTATTGAAACTAGTTTTATTAAGGATTTTGAGAAAAAAATTCTAGTTGTTTGGGAGGGGAAATATGATAGTAGGATAACAAAGAAAATTTAACAAGTAAATTTTTATTAAGGAAATAAAAGAACATATTTGTGCATGAGAAGATAACATGAGTCTTAATATTGAAGAAGTTAACATACAATAATAGAAGAAAATGAAGAGAAAATAGTGATAGCCAAATAATGCTTTTTAGATATGCATGCATTATGGAAAGTTGAAAAGAAGATTCAGTGAAAAAGACAAGAAGAACCTTTAAGGATTAAGAAGAGCGGAGAAACGTTTAAGACTATAATGAAGGAAAGTAGTGGTATAATTATCCACTTCAAGGAGTTACATGATATAAAGTTAAAATATAGGGGTGTCATAGTAATTTAACTGTGATTTTTTTTTGTTTTGGCTTAATTACTTTGTTAGTTCCTAATGTTTGAACAACTTACACATAGGTCTTAAAAATTTTAAAATATATGATTTAGTCTTTAGATTCTTAAAACTTCACACATAGATTTCTAAACTTTTAAATCGTATGATTTAATCCTTTTTAAGACTTTACTCTAGCTTGACTAGTAATAATTATATTTATGGTTCAAAATTTAGAGACCTATGAATAAAATTTTAAATTTTAAAAACTACGTATGATTTAAAAGTTTAAAAACTTACATGAAATTTTAAAAATTTGGCAATCTGTATCATAGATTTTAAAAATTTGTTAATCTATATAAATCTAAATGAAAGAATATATTGTATAATATTATGTGTATGTCACGTAAAAAATTTCAACTACTTTTGATATTTTTCTGTGTGAATTAACTACTTATAATATTGAAATATCTTTCAATTAATTATTATGACCAAAAATTAACATATTTGATTGTAATTTATCATGTACAAGCTAGAACTTCATTATATTATTCACAAGACGTTCACATGTTACGTAGATAATTTAAATACTTTAATCAAATTAGTCAATTGTTAGTAGAAATAATTTATTGAAATATATTTTAATAATAAAAATAGTCAATACAAAAAAATTAAAAATAATAAATTAAAATTTTTTACATAGCATTAATAGCTAAATGAATTTCCATTTAATAATCATGCTCTTATATAGTTCTTTTACAATTTTACAATATTACATAAAAATATTGGCGTACAAGCCACATGCAAAGAACTCTTTCAATTTATATAGAAATTGAGCTAACCGAATATCTATTTGTATTTTTCTCTCTCTTGAAATTACTCACCAAAAGTTAACAAACATTCAATTTTCAAGAAAAAATATGTGTACGACCCTTTTACATTCATGATGTAATTTGTGTAATAACTAATAATTTGTGTAACAATTGATGATAGTTCATGAGATAATTGGATTTTGGATTCTATTTACTCGTTTCACATGTGTGTAAACAAAAGGTACAAATCTTGTGATGTAGTGATGACTAATGTTTCAAGGAGTAAGATTGTTGATATGATTGCTATGAAGATGAAAATATTTAATAGAATTGTCCGGACATTATGTGATGTACCCAGCTTGTGGAAAAATTTTGTTTCGATGAATAAGTTGTATATCTTGGGTTATGATTTTTCGACAAGTAATGAATCTATAGAGGTTGATAAAGGTTCTTTGGTTATTATGAAAAGCAAAAAGAGGTAATATTTACAAGATGATTAGGGATCATGTTCAAGTAGAGTTGTAATCGTCGTTAAGAATAAGGTGAATAATAGTTCAAAGTTAAACTTTAAATCTTACAATGGTGATCATAATGTGAGGCAAAAAAAAACAAGTCAAGTTTAATGTAAAGGTTACCATTTTTTGTTGATAAAAATATAATATTAATTCAAATAAAGTTATTTTCTGTTAAAGATGAGATGGTGTGTTCACCTTACCCGTAAATGGGGTGCAATAAGATGTGTAGATATACCATGATGTGATACTTGATGCTAATTTTTTTAAGTCGAAGTGGAGATCGTTGGAGTTGCTTAAAAATATTCATTAACAGCAAAAACTTTTTAGCTTGCTGATGGAAAAAAAAACAGAGTCTAATTAATGTTAATTAGACATCAAAACAGCTGAAACTAAAAGGTTAGTTTTTGAAAGTATATTGATTTAATTAATCAATATATGTGTCTCTTTGTTTCTCATGGGTTTTACGAAGAGGAAAGTCCAAAGGCTTTGGTTATTTGCTATATATATCGAGTAAAATGAGTTTTTTTTAAAGCAGACAAAACACAGAATAATATGGATATTTTTAGGTTCTTTGTTTTAGACATGTCTATGTGAGACTTCTTTTTTGGTATAATGGACCTTTGAGTTCTTAATATTATTTTTGAGATACAAATTATAATTTGGATTATTTGTAAAAGATTTTATATTCAAAAATTAATATTAATGAAATATTAAAGATCTTTTGTGTGTAAATTAGATAATTGATTTCATTATTTCTTGCTGATTTTTAGCTTTTGCATTCGCTTTTTGTTACATTTGAATATTTTGTGCCCAACATCAAATTAGGCAATTTAAAATGAATAAAGATGAATGAATTGAATTTGAGCATGATGCTGTGTAACTACAAACTTGTTATTCATGTAAATTCTACAATGTTACAACTCAGTCCATTGTAGGGACAATACAACTAAACTTGAATCTTCCATGTCTTTTGTTTCTTCTTCTTTGTTAAATAAACCTCATTACAGTAGTAGGATATTCTGCTTGTCATTGATGGTGATATTTGATGACCGTATTCTTGTTTTTCTTTGAAAATTTGCCATTCGGGGTTGTCCCAGGTGCTACCACTGTGAGATTAGCCTCCTCTACCCATCTCTCCTATCCTTTTGTTTTTGCCAACTTGCTTGCAGGAAAATGCAGTCTAGCTATTAGAGGACGAGGTGCCCTTGAGTTCCTGTCAAATCCTCTCACACATACAAATCCTGCATACCATAGTCAGCAGTTATAAGCAAAAGAGTGTTCATTATGAGCATTAGAAGAAATGTGCTTGGGGCCTTGGTGGTCCGTATAAATGTGCCAATTTGATGATTCGAACCTGTGACTTAAAACAGAGAATGATGAGTCTTACCATGCAATACCCGGCACGAATTATTATACTTTTGTTAGAATTGATTTCCAATTCTTTTGTGTTTGTAATCGTAAACACATTGGTTTTACCATTATGAATAAATAACTTAATATTTTCATAAGGTTAAGGACGTTAATTTGGGTCAAAAAATACAAACATGAACACACTCAATGCAACACTAGTACGAATATACATGTTTTGACATTCCTAACATAACTAACACAATGCCTTACATGAGTTATGTACAATTTGGTACATTAATTATGGGCCACCTTTACATAATTTATAAATGATTTTACCTAAACTCACGTACAATTTTAAGCTCCAAGTATATTTTCAGTCCATCTTCAAAAAGTTGCAACTTTGGTACCTTAATGTTACTGTACCATAATTCAAAGAAGAAATGCTAACAGTAACCTATTAAATTCTAATAAAGGGTACGTCCTGAGCCTGACCACTATCAAAATTGTAGTGCACCACAAATCTGAAAGATGAGGTCTACATGAAAATGTCTTCATTTTAATTCATGCCAACAACTTGAGCTGGGTGTTCATCTACTACTAAAATGATGATGGCAGACGTTTTTTGTAAAGGGATGTATATATTTGATATTTAACAATTGTACTATTTTATTTTTCCTTGATGATTTTAAGGCTTTTTGTTCTCTACTTTCTTGCATGAGCTATCCGTTATAGATTGAAGCAAAAACTTTCTGTATCTCTTAATGAGGTAGCGGGATTAGGATATATTTTCTTAGTTAAATAATAGGGTATAGAAAAAACTCAATGACATAAAAGTAGGCAAACTAAGATTTTCACATACCTCTCCAGAAGCACTGTTGAATACTTTGTGTTGATAACCCTGTTAACAAGAATATTCTGCGTTTCATTGTTTTTCTGTGTCAACAGTAAAGCTTTTAAAAGAATCATTTTTGACAAATTTTACCTTTGAATATAGTTGGTATGGAGGTTCCGAAGTAAACAGTGCGACGTGTTAGGTTCCATAGCCAATTCCTGGGGACATCAATTGGGTTAAGACTTGACTCATGGTCAGCAAATACCTGCATGGAATGCAAACTTGTAGTTTACTGTAATCAGAATTGAAACCTACATATGATTGTATTTAGGAGAGTAGGTCTAGCCAAAGCTACTTTTTCGCACCTCATTAACTTGAAAGTAGGTACCATTAAGTGGGAAACTCCCTCTCATTGCTGTTCTACATGGTATCTGTTTAATGTTGCCAAGTTTTCATCAGGGGTTCAAGACAAGCACTATGAGTTCGTTATAATAAAGCCAAGGCTCGAGCGTATACCAAAAGTGTCCCTCGGACTGTTTGGGAATTTGCTTCCCTTACACTGTTGCACGAGAAACATTCCTTCTCGTAGCACAATTGACCAAATTCTTGAGAACTACACTTTTTTTCGGGTGGTTGAATGGAATTTGGTGTTTCACCTATGAATACCAAACAAAGATTGTTCAAGGGAATTAATTTGAAAACATGTGAAACAAGGCAAATTTATCTGCTTTATTTTCTCTGCATGTGTGCTAGGGTAAGCAATCGTCAACTGGAATAGTGTTATCCTGAAGCATCAAATATATTATTATCATATTAATATCTTACCAGGAGTCCATATGGCCAAAAGGTAGGGGCATGGATCATCTGGTTCTCTCCTTTCCGTCAGCAGCTGTAAATGAGGCATGTTGATTCTAATTAGACACTAGATTTCGATGGAGGAAAAATTGATTTATTTTAAACATGTACCTATGCAGCCAAAGGAAGTGTAAAAAGGTATGTAACTTTGCTAACCATATCAAGAAGAGGGTGCAAGTCTGGAAGCTCATAGCTGCATAACGATGAAAAAAGTTAGTACTGATTCAAAAATTGAGGCTAATTAAAGAAGTTTAGTGCACATAAAATATTACATTCACAATTTAGGATATAATTCCTACTCACACATAGTGCTCTGTTCGTAGTTGGTTCACATTCTTAAGCTTGGGAACTGGTAAGGATGCAGCTTCTGATGTTAGAGAAACTAAGGCCTTGGACACTTCGCTTTCTTGGAGTTGCATACTTTCTTGCATATAATTCTGTACATTCTGACTGAACTCTTCAATATTAAGTTTGATTGTGGGTATTTCTTCTAGATCTTCATTGAAAGAATCCTCAATGTCCTTCAATGATACTTGTGCGTACTCTGGCTCTGGTGATGTTGGTTCTTCAATGATTGGTTCACAATGATTAACTCTAGCTATAGCTACTGGTTTCTCACTTGCTTCAAATGTCTGCAGTGCTGATTCACTGGTTGCGTGAGGAAGAGATAAAGGTGTTCTATCGTTGATTACAGTATGATTCACATCTTGTTTTGTGTATCCAGTTGTACTCACTATGCCTTTCTCCGCTAGCCCAGGGAGGGCAAGTCTTGCACTGCATTCAAAATAGATTTTAATAAATTGACGTGAAGGATAAATGTTGATTTATGTGTGGCCGCCTCAAAGAGTATTGTTATTGGTAAAGATAGGATTTTTAGAAGTTTAGGTCGATCTAGTCCTGTAACTTTACCCACTTGATACTTTAATCCTATCACTATTAGTGTAGGCCCATTTAGTCCACTAATTTTAAGTTTTAAGTTTGATATATTGAAGGAGAATTTTCTAAAAGATTTCAGATTTTTTCAATAAATATATACATGTCACGTGTGCTTATATAGTAAAAGAATAATAATCCAAAAATACACTTAAAAAGTAACATATGTGACATGCACATATAACATTTTTAGAAAAATTATCCCTCAATGGCCTAAACTTAAAATTAATAAACTAAATTGACATACCGTAATAATTACAGAACTAAAATGTCAATTGGATAAAGATACAGGACTAAATCGACCCAAAACCTGGATTTTTAAGAGTTTTCTATTACAATATTTTACTACTCTGAAAAATCCATGTTTATAGTCCTTCATAGCCCATGAACAAATTCTTGCTCATTTAACTAATAGACTCACTATCATGAGTTTATCGATGATCATGAATTTGTGCAAGTGCTTTTTTCTCTGTTGGAACTAGAATTATGGGAAATAGTTGGGGGATTAGATGCAAAGGTTAAAGGAATTGCAGGCAAACCTTGCAAATGCACTTGCAAAGTGCCTACATTCTCCTCTCATTGGACACGCATTGCAATTCGGTTTGCTTTTGGTGCAAAAGACCTGCATCAAGTATGGTAAGTCCACTCCGTCTTAACTTTTGACATTAAGTAAAATATGCACTTCATAGTATACAAATAACATACCTTTCCAAATGTTATCATCTGGTAATGCAATTCATACCTATAGGTGAGATTTGAGATAATACAATAAATATATTTATTACTGCTTTTACTGGAGGTGAAGTAATTTAAAGAGGAATTTTTCCTTACAATGTTCTTTGGTCCAGCTTACATAGTCGAGGCCAGAGATATTTCTGAATTGATTCCAAGACAGGGTACCTAGAATCCAATTATATAATTATCTCCTAATTAAAGTGCATATAAACTTTCATGAATTATAAGGAGGCAATTAATGCTCACAGCTCAAGTAGATGCAACTGCAGCGACTCAGGCAGTGGCTGTAGGGGTACCCAACCCAGTCGTACTGCTATACGTCCAACATTTGTGTCCACCTAGCAAATGTGCAACCAAAGTTAAGCTGTATTTACAATCGATCCTCATAATTACTCCACTTACATCAACTTACTGGAAAAGCAAGATGGTGAAGGGTCAAAAGTCGCACACACTCCACACTTTTGAGTCCCAATCCCCTAAAGCTCAGAAGATACTCTCTACAAGTATAAGCCAGATAAATTTTTGTATGAAGACCAGAATAGAAGATTACAAATAAAATTCAATACAAAGCAGGTAACTAAATCATTATGTATAGGAGAAAAGTACTTGTACAGTTTATTTAGATTCATGTAAAGGTTTTAGTTGTATTAGTTCTTAGGGTTTACTTAGCCTGGTCTGGTGGCACATCCCTCAACCATTCAAGATCAATGCTTCCATGTTCTCTAACCAGCCGGTTTAGGAAATCCTGAATGAATCAATGAAAATGAGCCAAAGAGTATCCAAGTAGTTATTTCGTTGACAACATTGAGAACTATATTGAATGTTGTAGTCATACCTTGATTCTTTCTGCAAGCATGTTATTCATCCCTCGTTCTTTGATAGCGTTGGCAATTTCATTAACATCTACACACCTTACTGCATCCCAATCCAAGGAGTCCATTGTGTTTGCTGTTTTGTGTCTTTTCCTCCCATTCGTCTCTGCTTGTTTCCTTAAGTTGTCCCAATCAAAGTCATCTTTTTTCTCTTTTTGAACATGTTTACTCTTTGGATTAGTTGTAGCAGCATTCATTTCACTTAACTTCTTACTTAAGGAATGACTATGCACTTTTATCCCTGATTCTACAGTATTATGCATAGTATGTAGGGTTTCAGCAGAAAACTCTGGATTTTCAAAAGGACTGCTTTGAGATCTGTTTGAGCATGGCTCGCACATTTTGGGGACCAGGTTCAAACAAGATCCACTTCCCTTATTTTTGTCTCCAAGAATGTTACTGCAGGATCCACAAGGATTTCGGGTTGCTTCTTGAAAATTCGATGTCAAATTATTTTGAATGGTATCTTGACTTGCATATTCCACTGTCATTGTGCTTTCTATGCTGCCACTACTTTCATCTTTATTCTTAGCAACGTAAACAGATTGGGTTTCCTCTCTGAACATATCAGAGCACTCAAGTGCTGATGCTTCTGCACAGGCTGCTTGATGCAAATAAAATTCATTTAAAGGATCCATTGCTCCTGTTAAGGAACTCATTGGACCTTTAGCATCTGTTTCTTGTACCTTTTTGCCACTCTCCATAACTTTTGGTTGAGTGTTTGTGTTCTTTGATTTATCACATGTTGACATGTGTCCTATCTGAGAAATGTTCCAAAGAAGTTCGGTGAATGAAGTGGATTTATCCAAAATGTCATTTTTAAAGCTTCTGGGAAAATCCTCAACTTCTGAATTACTTTCTGAGCATGATGCAAATCTATCTGCAGTATGGGAGGCTGAAGAATCCGCAGAATTCTGTGACGAAATTACATCACATATTGCATTGCCTAGTTTTTCCATTTCACTTTCTGCTGCTGTTCCAGAAACCTCGGTTGCCATCCTTCTGGTCAATGGACTATGATACATCCCTACTCGAGTTTCAGACAAACTGGGCAAGTTGTATTCTGATTCATTTGTAGAGCTAACCCCCTCAGTATTGCTTCTTACTGATTCACTGCTGTTGATAGCCTTAAATTCAAGACATTCAGTTTCTTGGAGTGCCACAGAGCTCCGATTGCTAAATGGCTGGCATGGAATTTTCTCCCTTATGACGGCTGGCCCATTTGATGCTGAGTTTTCCATAGAATTATAGGGAAAGCGGGCAGCAAGTGACATGAATGCAGAACTGCAAAATAAAGAGAAATATATTCAAATTCCCATTGCCATTAACGTCAAATTGTTGAATAGCTATCTTAAACTATTTACCTGGAAAGATGATCTGAAACATTCTGAGTGAGGAAAACTCCAACTACTGAATCCACCACTGATCCCTTCCATGGAGAGAAACGTCTGTCTCCTGTGTGGTAATCACATTAGATTGTTTAAATTGAATAGTTTGGATAATAACATATGATATTTCTAAGAGGCAAAAAAAAAGATGATAGATGTATAAAAGTAGCGTTGGCCCTTCTCCTAATAGCTTGGGTTTTAAGAGAATTTAACTCTCCTCTATCATAGTATCAGAGCTGGAAATCCTATATTCAAACCCTGATAACCCCAATTGTTGAATTGCAAATGTTTGACCTGCATAGTAATAGATGTATAAAATTATTGTTGGTCCTTTTTCCAATAGTTAAAGTTTTTAAAAGAATTGGTTGCTAACTATTTTCTATCAAAAATAATAGTTAATATCATCTCTATACTGTAAATATATATAAATATATATATAATCGTGCAAGTTGTTAGATGCTTTGAGTAGTGTCTATTATGTGTGTGTATGTTCATACATTACAGTAACATGTTTACCCATTATCTTTCCTCTTAAGGGCTACATTTAGATTTATAGCCGGTGCAACAACATTGCATTCTATTTTCTGCATCTTTTAATAGAAAAACTCACAAAATAAGGTTGAATTATATCAATATTCACAATCAAATTTAAGTTAGCCTTATTTTACAATATATATCAATCACTATTAATAGTATTGTTCACAATTTTATTTTTCTTTTTCTTTCATTCTTCACTTCCACATAACTAGGACATACCCATGTGAAAATTTTACACACACTTGTAACTGTTATAAGTCGGTATGAAATTTTCACGTGGTTATGTTAAAAATCTATGCACCATGTAACTTGTATTATTTTTCACATTTTACACATGTATGTGTAAATTCTACACTCACAACTCTACATTGTGAAATTCTCTTAACTCAAACGCCTTTATGAATTACACCCAATTTGGATCCTATTTTGAGTGATTTTTTCGTTTTTTATCTTATTAGTCTCTTACTTGGCAGTTATATTTCCTTTAATTTGATTTAAGATTTTAAAGATCAAATAATTCTTTAGATTTTGTACGTATTTAATGAATGTCTTATCCAATATCACCAATAATCGAAAGTAGCTACTGCTCATATGTCGGATGAACATGGGTTCCCCTTAATCTTGGTAATGGGGTTCATACATTTTGGTTGGATGATTGAAAGTAGCTACTATTCATATTTCATTTTAGTTGTTCACGTTGTTGTAAAAGATTATTTCAAGGCTCACTTCGATACAAGGTTTAAAAAAATTCTGAGGCTATAACCTCAGGTGATAAATTACGGCTTGTGTCTTTTTGATCTGAGGCTTATGACTTAAAGATTTTACGTCTCTAGTTGATTGAGGCTATAACCTCAAGCAATTACTTTTTTAAATTGGTTTCATGAGTTACTCGTAAAATCCAGACCGGATTTCATAAAAATCATGTTGATTAATATTAATAGAAATGGTAATGAGAATGATTCAAGATATCCGTGTATTTGGTTTAACTATTGATTCGGAATGGAATGTAAAGCATTCCAACGGTAGTAGGAATGCTCATTCCTCTTACATTTCTCAAGAATATGCTCATTCCTCCTATACCCTTCAAGAATATCCAAGTATGTTCGATTTTTCTCACATTTGTATAATTATTTATTATTATTTCTCATTTTATCTCATTTAAAAATTAAAAAAAAATTATTTTTTTAATTTTACTTCTTTATGGTTTTATAAATTTACTTTAATATTTATCATTATTTTAATTACATTGTTGAAACAAACATAATAATAATAATAATAATAATATTTTTTTCATTAAATTCAATTCATGTTATCATTGATATTTCTATTATGTTTACATTCTACAAAACAAACAACTTAAAAGTAAAGAAAAAAGGAAGTCATATACAAAAAAATAAAGAGAATATCAATATCATGAATACACTATTAGGGTTGCTTCTTAGGCATTCTTTTGGTTTTCACCGATCACCTTCGTTTTAGGAGGTAATTCCAAATTTTGAAAGTCACTAAACTACAGCATTGCAAGTAACATTTTTTCTTCTATTTGACTATTTGACTATTTAAATTTATATTTCTTCTTTTGTATTAAGTCTACAACTACTTTCATGTACACATTGCTCAAATATTGCTGTTGTTTTGTTGTTTTGTGCTCTATCTCCACCACTGTTGTTGCATCTAACTCTAAATTGATATTTGGGCAATAAAACTACAACCCATGCAATTTACTTCGTGTGATTTATTGTTATTTTCATGCTTAATTGTTTATTATAATAATAATTTCTTTCATTAATATTTTATGGTTTTTGAAAGTTAAAAGCATGAGTTACTTTGCGTGTTTTATTGTTATTTCCATGCTTATTGGATTAACAATTCCTTCTATTAATGTATCTAATGTATTTTAAAGTTAAAGTTTAAGACTTACACCTTGGACTACCTTGAGGCTTACGTAAGCCTCGCCTCACTTAAGAAAAATGTCTCAATACTTAAAATAGCTTTTTATAACATTGGTTGTTCTTGCTGCTTTCTCTTTTTTTTTCGTGGTATTAAACCTCTTTTTATCTGTTTAAAAGGGGTTATCTATCTCTCGAACTTGATTTATTTGGTTTATCACAATAAAAAAGAAATCATCTTTACTGTAAAATAATTAGAATTATAGGAAGAGGAAATTCCTAACCTTGCACTAGATGCATTCTTGCAATGAAAGAGTCTGCTCTCCCACGGAAGACTCTCCTTTCTTCTTCCCACCATTTTGTTTTCTCTTCATCTGTTCCATCAATACCTTCACTATTTATATTTTCCAGCAGTAGTCTCCATACTCTGTTAGTCTCATCATCAAGGTCTACTCTAGGCCGTGGGCGGCGTCTCTTGATACAATCAAATGAACCCTCATAGGGTGCAATAGTTCCATCTCTCTTGTAAAGAACAAGCATATTGCTCTCTAGCTTTTGTTTATCATAGGGGACCATTGCTTTTCTCTCTTGAGATGTATACTTTCTGCTTCCTCTATTGATATCTAAATAATGCAGCTGCTCTGTAATTGCATCAATGGAGAACACTTTTGATCGTACCTGTAGAGGAATACCTGCAGCAACAAGCTAAGAAATCAAATGGCTGGTTTGAAGGCTGGTGACGCTTAAAAACTGCAATAAATGTTCTCATAACAATGGAACAAGTTTTTTGATGATAGAAGATTGTTAACAACCAATTCTCCTAAAAGCTCAAACTATTAGAAGATGGGCTAACTATTTTTTTCTGTGTTATATTTTAAGCCTTAATTGTTGAAATACCAGCTGATTTGAAGGAAGATCTCTTATTACATAGCGCAAAATTTTGGACAGCGAGAGAAATATTCCGCTTTGTCCTCTTTTTTCTTGTGGGTGTTACATGCCTATCTGCAATTAGGGCATCAATGCATGTATGAAGCATTTGCTCGTTACTGCTCTGTGTGGGGTGTCTGGTGGCATAAATTGGTGGAAGATTGCATTTTGTCATTCTTGTTAATGAAGCCAATCCAGAAATCCTTGTCAAGCTTCTAGGTGTTCTCTTTGCTGTTCTCTTATGTTGGTTTAAGGCCATCATATACTTAAAACATTGATGCCTGTCCTGAAGATTATATCCTGCTCCTGCCATTACAGGTGAATCTTTATTACCATCAAAATGAGGACAAGAAAGCCAGCAGCATGCTTGTGATCCAAAAGGATCAACAAAATTTTTGTGCTGCTGAAGGCATGTTGTTAATTTCATCCCTGCATGATTTAGTGCTGTGCTACAACATGATGTGCTTGACGCTATTGTGTGATTCTGCCCTTTCGTGGTTCTTTTCTTCTTGCAAACATTTGGTAATTGCATCCAGGTCATCTGGTATTGCTGCATACTGTTGTGTTGAGCCCCAGCTAAATTTCTGCTGCTTGAATCTGTTTGTTTGACAGCAAAAAACAATTCTCGCTTGGATTCTTTTACTTGGTCCTCTTCTTTAGTTAGTTGTACAGAGGTTCTACAATTTGAAAAATTCGGATGTATTGCATGTGATGGAATATTGATGTTCATGATGAGCTGATCTGTTTTGTCCTGTTGAGCATGGGGAGTCATCTGACCTTCTGTAATCCTCCCTTGGAAATCAGTGCCTTTCTGTAAGGAGCTTGGTTTGGCAGAATCCGTTCTTGGAATTTCTCTTTCAGGGACAAACATGCCTTCTTTGGAATGAGCACCTACATCGGAAATACCACTTTTGGTGTTTCCATCCATCACTTCTATTCTACTGGAAGCTTGCACGGTTGAAGTTATTTCCCCCACATTAGGGAAATAATGATTTGCTTGGGTTTCCGAGCCTAGAGTCGAACTATATGCACAATTTCCATCTTTTTGTTGTGCTTCTGTTTCAAAATTTAAGGCCCTTCTACACGACTTCTTTGCAGATTCAAGGGTTTTGAGATCAGTAAGATCATCCCCTACTTCTGATGGAGTTTTTGAAGCCTTGTTGGGTACATTCCTTCTCACATATTTTCTCTTGCCTGTTGGATTTTCTGTGGCATCAGTCTTGGGGGTTCCAGATTTTGGAGTTCTTTTTGTTTTGCCTTCTATAACCACCTTGGGCCTGTGCTTTTTCCGTCTCTGTTTCTGTATTGGTGTTCTGTTCAAGTCGATATCTTGGCCGTCCTCTTTGTCAGGATTCTCAAGTAGCGTTGTCTGTAAATCAGCTGGAAGAAAAGCTTGAACGGGCCCCATGAGTTCTTCCTCATTGTTGAGCCCATTAGTGTTTGTTGTCATTAAAGCCTCTTTATGTTGCTGCTCCCCTTCTTCCTGATCTCTTCTATTGTCTACTCGAAAACTTTGTATTTCAAAAACTTGTCCAATAGCTGGCGTTAATGGTGCCAATGGCGGGATGCTTGTACTAACAGTTGCAGAGGCTGTTCCAGTGCCATCAACTCTCACAGGCTTATCTGGTGCCACAGGTACAAACTGTAAGGTGCTTGTACCAAGGGTTGAACCTGAGGTTCGAATGTCATTCACTATCATGTGCTTATTTGGTGTCAGAGGTGCAAACTGCGTGATGCTTGTGCTTAGGGTTCCTTCAGCCCTTACAGCGTCATACACTCTCATGAGCGTATGTGATGCTTCCAGTGCAACCTTTGGTATGCTTGTGCTAACAACAGTACCAGATGTTGCCGCATCGTCAATTCTAATATGCTTCTTGGGTGGTACAGTAGATTCAAACTGCGGGACGCTAGGGTAGAGATTTGCATCACATGTTGCTGCCACCTTATCAGCAATGGGTACAAACTGCGGCATGGTTGTGCCAACAGCTGCACCAGATGTTGTTGACATGCTTGTGCAAAAAAAGGTTGCATCTGATGTCGTTGCAGGAAGTGAATTGAGATCATAGATATATTCGCAACTTGTTGGAAGTTCATCTGCATTGACATACGATTAATTTCGTATACATGATGTATGAAATAATAAACAAGCTATTTAAGAACAGTACCACACTTACGATGAACTGCTGATTGCGCATATTCATGAACAATAGGAAGTTCATCTGCATTGACATTGGTTGATTTCATATATAAAGACATATAAAATAAAAAATTCAAAGTTCTCATAATATGCCTAACAGTTATATGACTGTCAACAATTCAAATAAAAACTTGATCACATAGAGACACTGAACTGGTATGTGCTACATACCAACATGTTTGATTAAGCATTTTCTGAAAATAATCCCATATTTGGCTTTTATTCTCGGCCTCATGCAAAGCATTTTATACTCATTTAAGTAAAAGAGAAAAGATGGGAAAATTGAAAGAAAAATAAAAGGATTGAACTGAGATAGTGGAAACCAAGGTTCTAATTCATGAATAAATCGGAGTAAATAGGAATAGGAATGAAAATGAATAAGATTAGAGAAAAAATGGGATGTAAATCTCTTTATTTGTATTTACTAAAGAAATATAAAGAATCGAAATAAAAAAATATTAATTTGCTTAAATATCTTTTAAAATTAATAATAACTAACATAAAATTAAAGACTACTAAAACCGAAAATAGTTTTGTAATTGCAAGATTAAATATCTCAGGAATTTTGGAAATCAATCAATACTAAGATGAATATGAAAATAATACTTTTAACTTTGTGGGACCCTCTCTACGTGTTTTTATTTTTAGGAAGTAAACAATGGAACGTAATCACTCTCTTTACAGACGTTCTCTTTCCTTGCGGGTAAACACACCCTAAGTCAAAACAGAAAGAAAGAAAAAGATCACAGAGCTAGATAAGTATACCAAAAAAAATCAAAATCAAAATAAATTTAAGATATTTCAAACGTAAATAATAGAGCAGAAAATACAAGGATGGTGAAGGTCAGGATATAAATATTCAGCCGTAATTTTAGTGGTAATAAGCAAATTACCGTAATATTAGATTGTTAAGTTCAGTCGATTGTTATTTCTTGATTTGAATGAATATAAATCTATTTTTTTTTTCTCAAAAATCACCCGAACGCTCCAAAAACAGCTTGAAACAAAAATCTACTTCTTATACAAAATAAATTGTTGAATTAATTCTTAAACATCAAAGTTTAAATGTTTAAAATTAAAAACTTAGATCGTCATCATCATCCATTTCGACCATTTTACAGAAAAAAAATACCTATTTGCAGCAATTCACCAAAACACATTTTTCTCCCAAAAGGAGAGAGAGAAAAGGAAGAGATTTCAAAAACAAGCTGTAGCAACAACAGAAAATGAAAAACAGAGAAGAAAAACAGCTTGAAAAGGAGAAAATCAGTTGAAAATAAGAAAAAGACTTGATCTAAATTCAGATCCGAAAAACAAGTCAATAATTGCTCCATTATAAAACAGAAGAGAGACGATGATCCAAGAAGGAAGAAAACAGAGGAAATGACACGATTCAAAAAATAAGAAAACAAGCAAAAAAAAAAAATCAAAAATCAAAATTAAGACCAGATCAATATCTCAAAAAAAAAAAAAGAAGAAGAAGAAGAATAGAACGACATGTTTGTTTACCATGATATTTTTTGTTGAAATTGAACCAGGACATTCTCAAATTCTTCAAACTGAAACTTGTTGCTCTTCTTCTTGTTCTTCTTCTTCGTTTTTATTTTTTAATTTATTTAATTGAATTTTACATAGTGAAACTGAAAGATTGGTTCATGGTTGTTTCAGAGTGTAAAAGGCTGAGAGAGAGAAGGAAACGAGAAAAATATGAACCGATAATATGAGAAAACCTGCTTTGATAATCACGATATTCGGTTGTGTAATTTTACTATTATACCCCCCCACTTGGATCCATTAATTCAGATTCAGAGCTCTTGATGAAGTATTGTTTTTTATTATTATTATTATTATTATTTTTATTTTTATAAATAACAGTTTTACATTTTGAATCATTCTGAATTTATGTATTTTATTTTTCCATTCTCAATTTTATTAGTCACATATTATGGCTCTTTCAACAGTCAACCTTGCGAAATTAGAGCCCAACTTTTTCCATTAAAAATGAACAAACGTTTTTCTTAGCGCCAAAATTAACAGAAAAATAAAAAAAAGAAATAAATTACTACAACATTATCAAAAATTAACCCACTATTTTAATTTCTGAATATTTTTTAAGTTGCTTCCCTCTTTTTTTTCTAATTTAATAATAACGTATATAATATTACCATAAAAACCTTTAAAATTATACATAATATATAGGTTGTGGTATTCCAAAAATATTTTAAGTTATATTATTTGAATCGTTTAATTTTTTTTTTATTAAAATTAATATCACTTAATCTCTTAACTTTATAAAAATTGATAAATTATATTAATTTAATGGTTTTTCTTATAAAAATATTATTATTTTATATTTATACAAGTATTTAATAAAAAAATTAATATAAAATTGTTTTAAAAAATTAACAATAATAAAATTTAAACAAAAAAATTATTTAAATATATATTTAATTTTTAATAAAAAATAATTACTAATATTATATTAAAATAAAATAGTGATAATTAACGTATATTAAAAATAAAAATTTTGTGTATTTTTTCTTATTAATTTTTACTTAAAAATTTATATTTTTATCGTATTTAATCACTTATTTAATCACTTGATAAAAAATAATAATATTTTAATAAAAATTTATATAATATTATTTTTTAATTATATAAATAACATAATTTAATATATTTTTATTAATTTTTTTTCATTAACATATATTAGCCGGAATATACTCTACTGGTAAAAGTTAAGTAACTTTTCATGATAATTATTAATTCAAAATTTACGCTTCAAATAAAAAAACATGTTCCACCTTGAATATACGAGAGTCTACACACTGATTATTAATAGATTTGTTTAGCGACTTTAAAAGTTACTTAAGTTTATAATTTTAACTGCTTTTTTTTTTTAGACTGCTTATATGTCACTAGGGCGCGTTAATAATTAAGAAACTAAATGAGTGAAAATATTGTGTAAACCTAAAACCATTTGTAGCCTTGATATTCTAATTTATTAAAATACATATTCAAGATTCTTGTATCAAACTATATTAAATATGGATGTGTAAAACTTGATTTTAATATAAAAATGATAATAATAATAATACATGCTTTCTTATATTGTGATTTTATATATCTATTCTCTTTAAATTTTTTTATAAAATAAAAAACTTTATTAATCCAATAATATGAAGGTATGTAAAGAAACTAAATATATAATCAATTAGAATAAGTAGAAATATTAGGACATAAATGTTATTTTAAATTGTTATAACTTTAACACTTATAATATTTATATTGGATTTTTTTGCTTGTATTACTTAAATAAGTGCATTCTATGTATCAATTTTATTAATTTTATGTAATTTTCTACAATAATATCATTATCTTTGATCGATAAATAAAATAACATATCTATATTTAATATTAGATATACTTAAAAGAGTAAGTATAAACAATAACAAAAAAATAATATATCTATATTTAATATTAGATTTATGAAATAGCATGTATAAACTATAACAAAAACATAAGAAGCATAGAGGAATAAATCTAGTGATAATATGTAATCTTATGTTTAATATGTATAAAAAAAATTAAAATAATCATAATTACGGTTGTTACCCAAAAATAGAAGAAACAAAGAAAAATAAATAAATGCTAGAATTTTTGTTGCTTGTTGCCACTGGATAATTTAAAGAGTACCAAGGGCGGTTTTTAATATTATTAAATTTTACTATTTATTCTAGATAATAAATTTAACCTAATAGAGTACTTGTGCCACATATAAATTAAAAAAAAATATGGCAACTTTTCAAAATTTTCAGATATTGATATAATAATAAAGTAACCATATGAAGTGACACCAGGAGAAGATGGAAAGAAAATGCAAATAAATTTTAATTGAAAAGTAATAAATAGAAAAAAAAATCACAAGTTTACAAATTGATAATTAAAAAAACAATAAATAAAGCAAGAAAATATCTGAGTTTGTTAGGGCAATTTTTTTTTTATTTTTCAGTCCGTATAATTTATTACAATTTACGCACTCATTTATTAATTAATTAATACTACAAGATATCACTAAAACTTATATCTTTTTCGCCACTTCTGCCACTTCTGCCACTAAGATATAGTAATTAAACAGTAACTATGAATTATGACTTCTGTTTTATGGTAACAAAATAAAAACTTGCTCTCTTTATTATAAGTTCTTCTTGTGTTCTTATTGATGTTATTTATGTTCTTCACTTAAATGCCAAGTTGTGAATTTATTTTTTTTGGGTCGTATGCTAATAACCAAGTATTTAATTTCAGAAATCTTTATTTATTGAAGATATGGTATTACCTAAATTACTTTAGATATAAAATACGCTAAATTATGTTATTTATTTTAAATTTATATATAAATTTTAGAATGTACGATTTAATTTATATATCATTTATTTAAAAATAAACTAATTGAGTGTTGTGGGATCGCAACGTGTATGCATTTATGCAATTAATAATCGATCACAACACTTGGTGATAAAAGTCTAGGAACAAGCTTGGATCTTTTTAAATCAGATGCAGTGTTGACAATAAACGAGAGCAACATTTACCGTTAATATGAATATCACGATTGATAAAGATATTTATGTTTATATTATCTATGAAATTATATAATATTTATTCTATTTAGTATATTGTTTGTTATCAATTGACTAACATAATCAACCTAATAATATTAACACATAGGAAAAGATTTTATGTGAGCTTATCTCGTTACATAGTGTGTAAGTATAATTACATGTTATGATAATATAATAATTATTTATCAAATATGTACTTATATATGAAGTCTTACATAGTGTGTAAGTATAATTAATATAATAATCATTTATCAAATATGTACTCATACATTTTGTGATGTTTATCATGTATATGAATATCGTTAGTATGATCAGGAACTTATGAGACACACTAACACTAATATGTTTATTTTTTGTAGTTAATAAATTAACCATATTATTTTTTTGTATTTATGTTATATAATCTGTTAATTTTACGTTAAGATATTTGTTTGATCAATTTAAAATAGAGTTTGTGAAAAGATCCAATGAATTAATATTTTCATCCTCGTTTAAGTATGTGATGACTATTTGATGTAAAAGTTTACTTGGCGTCGGTGTTATTGTTTTAATAAAATTCTCAAATTAAATCGATTTAAAAAGGGTTAAAAGTAACTTCTTCTTTTTTAAGTTTTTTATGCTAATTATCATAATATTATTTATTTATTGCAAAAAAAATTATTATTTATTTATTGTAAAAAAAAAGTAATATTATTTATTTAGTAAATATTAAATATTTATATTTTTTAATACGACGATTCTTTTAATTTTATTTTTCATTAATATAAAATAATATATCGTTATTTATTTTTAGAATAATTAATAATTTTTCTGTTCGTTATGGTAGTCAGGTTCTGTAGCGTAGGAATGGTTATCGAATAACAGCCAAATGGCTAGGCGTAAACTCAAAGTCTGGGCACGTTACGTAGGTAGTATCGAGTATATCACAATTTTGATAAAAATGACCTCACCTAATTACCACCTTTCATCATTTAATGCAGTTTTCCACCTAATTCTTATCTAAGTTTTATCGGAGAAAATTTTATATAATTTTTATTGTATGTTTATATTTAATAATAATACTGATAAAAAATTAATACTAATCGTTTATATTGTTTTTATTTTATAATAACTATCATATTATTTATTTATTTATTTACGATTAATTAATATTATTATTAATAAATTAAATAATAAAATATATTATCAAAATATTTTTATTTTTAATAAAAATAAAAATTCAGATAAATATTACAGGATTCTCTGACAATCTATCGTACCTTTTCTGCTTCTGTCCCATTCCTGCTTCAGTTACAGATCGCTTTACACAGCTATCGGTGCTTCTATCTTTATCTTCTGACACGTACTCTTTTATTGGTGCTTTTTTTTTCGTTTAGTTGGCTGTCAAATTGTGGATTCTCTTATTTTTCAAAACCTTGCGTGAATTATGTCATTTTAACCTTCTCTCTTTTTATAACTTTATGATATTATTATTATTATTATTATTATTATTATTATTATTATTATTATTATTATTATTATTATTATTATTATTAATGTTTCCTCCTTATGGTAAAGTCAGTAGGCGATTTAATTTTATATTTAGTTGTCGGTAATAGTGAAACTTAAAATGGAATACATTCAATGAAAATTTTCTCTATTGTATAATGGGTAAGATGGTCATTTCGAATTTTTATTAAATTTTTCTCCAACCTTGTCACTTTTATTTATAGTGTTTTGAGCTTTTAACATCACGGATGAGACAAATATAACGTAGTTTTGTCTTTTTCCGTTAATTGACTTATAAAGTTATAAATATTATATCGTCTTAAATTTAAGATAAATAATATTAAAAAAATTATTTATTATTTTAGTACGAGGTTACTTGATGTCTCTCAATCATAACAGAAATGATTGAAATGAAAATCTATAAATATTATATCTATCAATAATAATTTGAAGAAATTTTCATTTCTATTTTATATAATATTTTTATATATCTATCTTACGATTATATCTTTATTTTTTATTAATTTAAAAAATAAAATTATTATTAAATTAAGTTAATTCTACGATAATTTAATTTATTTTTAAGTAAGAATGAAATAACAATAAAAATGTTTAAGGTTATCTTAGTATAAAATGCTTTAGTTAATTAATTTATATTAATTAATTTTATAATAATATGATTAATAATTTTAACTTTTATATAATTATTTATATTTTTTTATTTTAAATGTTGAGATTTATAAAAAAAATAAAAATGAATGTTTTTTTGTTGTATAAACTAATTTTAAATATTTATATTTTAGGTTTGCAACAACTCAATAAATAGTTAACTTAAGTTACTTTAAAAGCCAAAATTCTTTATAAAAATACAAATATAAATATAAAGTAACATTATAATTAAAATAAAAATAAAAATATTATTTATTTATTTGTGTTAAATATAAAGAAAAATATATGAATTATTTTATCTTATTTTCAGTTAATTATGGTAATGTTGTGCAACTCATTTAAAATAAATTGTCCTGAGCTCTTATAAACAAATGGTTACTATATTGAAACACATAAATTAATAATATAAATTTGTATTTAAAACATTCCTTAATGTTATTGATGCTATAAAATATGTTTTTTTTAACATGAGTTTCTCACTAAATTTTTCAATGAATAAATCTAATATTTTTTGGATTTTCTTATTCGTTGATTTAAAGTTTAAGAGATCTCCATGTTGTAAAGAGAAATACCAATTTTGAAGTAACTTAATTAGAAAAGTCAATTGCTTTTAACGTTCGTTATTAATTAAAATTTAAAATATATAACTTTAAATTTATTAATATTAGATCTAAATAAGTAAACAAACTACTTGTATTATATTCACAATAAAAGACACTATAATACCATTTAAAGTCAACTCACAAATTAGAGAGAAATACAAACACTTAAAGAGGAAGCTCTCAACTTACACTCAAATTAAGAATACAAAGATTTATTTGTTTTTTATGGGATGATTAAACCAAATACAATGTAGATTATTTATAGTCCTCCCCATGTAATTTACACCACACAAATATAAAACTAAAATAATTCTAGCCATACAAATATTATCTACACACTTCTCTTTTCAACATACTCCAACCACTTTATTTATTTTTCTACATTCTTTAACCACTTCATTTATTGGGTTGGTGTTGATTTTCAACATTCTTCCTCAACATCAACTCTCTATGAAGAAAAACGTTCTTCACATTCATCTGTCACTTTGCATCTAATTCCCTCCAACTGTTAGGTGTGCCTTCTAATTCCATTGGTTATTTTAACCCACTCTCCACTACTTGTTTCTTGAGGTGCGACCCCATGAAAGATGAACAATTTGCTTACCAATTTTCATTCCATTCAAACTCTCAACTACATCTTCACCAAATTGGTTAAATTCTTGTTTTAGCATGTTATCATTGACGTTTAGATCCAAATGACCAATTAACTCATCAAGTAATTCAAAGAAATGCCACTTGCTAGGTCCTCCACCTATAACAATTTTAGCCTTCTCACCCTTATACTTCTTCTTCACAGTATCAATTTGATTCTTACATTGAATATCAATCTTAGGATTCTTTGAATAGTCCTCTCTACTATTCACAATATCAGTAACCTCTTTCCAATGCTTTTGCTTGAGATTCTCTACTCAGTTCCACGTACCTTTCACCCCAAGTATCGATCAACATCGTCGTAGCACCTTCACTCCAACAATCCTCTCTTTTATCTCCTCCACTAACATTCCTCATTTGTTGTTGTTGTGGGATTGGCAGGGCTAGGATTAGGTTGTACTGACTTGTTTGTTGTTTTGAAGGTGTTGTTGATGCCACTGTCACCATTATCAGACCGTTTGACCTCAGAGATGACTCCGAAAATTTACTCTTTGATGAAGGATGTGGCTAGATCTCATTGTCTTCCTCCCATTGAATGTCATAATTAATAACATCATCCATTGCAACATCAAATCTTATGCTATCATAATCTGATCTCCCTATCGATTTTTTTGATTTTTTTGTTACCATCAGACTTTATAGAAAAGGTGCCTTATTCACAATTGGAACCTCTGTTACCCAAGTCTTTCCACTGGTCAGAGGGAAAACGACGCCCTTCTTCAAAGTGTTTCATGTTTGAATTTTTTATCTACGGTCCATCCTACGGTTGTCACCAAGATCTTATCTCTATCTTTCCAGCGATCTTTGTGCAAAAAGGAATTGGTGTCTCTTTCCTCATCACGCCATCGATCATGACTACTAGTTTCTATATCCAGCAAGAATTCATTACTACAAAAGGGACATTAAAGTCGGTTCACTAAACCGACTTTAAATGAAATGACTTAAAATGTAAAGTCGGTTCACGCGGTGAACCAACTTTAATTTTTTTTAATTTACTCATTTTCTATTATTATACTCAAATAAAAACCTATATTCGAGCAAAAAAAACCTATATTCGAGCAAAAAAAACCAAAATCAGTTTAGTAAATAGTTTAAATAATACAAATAATTAAAAAATAAAATATTAATTCATAGCAGAAAAATTACCATGGTGTATTCTTATCCTGATGTTATAATACAAACCTACATATATAATACAAAAATTTATACATATAAATAACAACACATAATAACAAAAAAATATGAATAATAAGTGCGTAGAATTAATACAAATACTTACAAGATACAATGAAGTGACATAATGAAGGAAATGAAGAAAAAATTGTGTTTTGTAAGTGAGAAATGGGTATAAAAAATTTGAGTATTTCGCTTAAAAAATAGGGGATCTAAAAGATTAGTTAGAGAGGAAGAAAACCCACTAACTGGTGCTGGAAATGGTGGTCGTAGGTGGCCAAAAAATGAGAAAGAGTGGAGAAGTAGAAGAGGTTTTGAGTTTTTGAGAGTTATGCAACGCTTGGAATAGTTTCTGTCTAGGGAAGAAAGAAAAGAAAAGAATTTATCCATGTGTGTAGCATCGGTTCTACATGTCAACCGACGCTATCCACGTAGCATAGCGTCAGTTGCAGGTGTCAACCGACGCTATGCTACGTGGATAGCATCGATTCTACACCGAACTCTTTAAATCCATTATAAGTCGGTTTTTTCCAAAAACTGACTTTACATATCGACTTAAATACCCATTTTTGTAGTGATGATGGCCTAAACACGTCCTTTTTCTTTTGGATATCATGAACCTCCTCACTATTTCCCAATAACTTTGTGATGTCTAAGCGATTTCCAAATGAAGGATTTGAGCTAGGAAGGTTTCCCACGGTTGTCTTTGTTGGCTTAATATCTCCTAGCTTTGGTAGAAGCCACTATGGTGAAAACGGAATAGGATTGTTAGATCCCGGAGTATCTTTGGCCTTTATTTCCCAAGTAGAGGTATCTGTCTCTTCCCATTGATTGTTGGTTGAACTGCTAGTAGTTGTCTTTTTATCTCATTCAACATGCAGATCATGATATGCACTTTTCTTAGGAGTAGTATTGTCAACATTTTCCACAATTGTAACCATGAAAGCTAATTCTTCTTCCTCTATAGCGAAAATGCTTCGGCATCCCAACCATCTTCGCTATTCTCCCTAGAACTGGAAGTAGCTGTATTACTTTCAACATGATTTTTCTTACTCTGTGACACATCTTCCCGTAGTTGTAACATTCACCATCAAATTTTCTACTGTTACTACGATTCTTGCAAGCTTCTCTAGACGAAAGCCTCCTTTTCCTTGAGAAAATTTTTCTTTGTTTCCATACTTGTTAGATCCACTACCATTGTACCGCTTGATAATGCCTTTGCTTTTGTTGGTGTAGAACTCTTATTCCTCACCTTTCAGTGAGACTCCTCCTATTTGCTTAGCCATAGCTTCTTGAACGGCCAACAAATTCTCAAACTCAACAAGAGATGGTTATGTCGGCCATCCTTGTATAGCGGTAACAAACCCTCGATATTCAGGTCTCAAATCATGGATAATTATTCTTTTTATCATGGTTTTCCCAATAGGAGATTTCGGATCTAAATCTGAAATTTTACAACATAACAATTTTACCTTATGAAAGTACTAGGAAATCCTCATGTCACATTGCGCTATCGATAACAACTAGTTCTCAAGAAGTTGCAGTCTTGTATCATTCTTCTTTGAAAAGAGTGTAACATACTTCTTTTGATGTTTTAGCATCTCGAATATGCTCCAACATTTTATCTTCAACTATGGTCTTTAAAGCAAACATCGCTTTACCTACTTTAATTTTCTACTTTCGTAAGATGTCGTTTGCATCTTCCACAGCTGGTTGTGTAACTTTGTCACCACTAACAACCTCTCATAGGTCTTAATCTTGTAGGTAAGACTTCATACATGTTGCCCATGTGTTATAGTTTTTGTTGTTGAGCTTTTTGATTCCTCCAACTACTTGAAGGTCACCCATTGTATCGACAAGACTTCCACTATACCAAATAAGCTTTAACTAAGAAACTTGTAGAGTATCAAACTCCTCACAACTCAAGATAGCTCCACTAAGAACGATTTTTGACCACCGTCCCATTCTGATACCAATTGTTGAGTAAAATTTAGAATACACAACTCTAAATTTACTAATATTGGATCTAAACAAGTAAACAAACTACTTGTATTATACCCACAATAAAAGACACTATAACACCTTTTAAAGGCAACTCACAAATTGAAAAGAAATACAAACACTCAAAAGGAGAGCTCTCAACTTACACTCAAATTAAGAATATAAAGACTTATTTGTTTTTGATGTAATGATTAAACAAAATGTAAGGTAGGTTATTTATAGTCTTTACCATACAATCTGCACCATACAAATATAAAACTAAGAAATAATTATAGCTACACAAATATTATCTAGACACTTTTCTTTTATACATTATTCAACCACTTCATTTAATAGGTTGGTGTTGATTTTCAATATTGTTCACTAACAATTTTTAGGATATAAGGTTGTAATTCAAGCTTTGAATCCTTTACCCTTTGGACAAGGATGCAAGCTAACAGTGTGCCTCGACTGATATCCCAAAAAAGGCTTAAAAGAAAAATAAATTAATTTCTATCTCTAAATTTTTCAACTGTTACTTCTAAAAATGACATTAATATCTATAGGATGTATTATCTGTATACTTTAAGGCCATATGTTGTACATATTTTTATTAAATATATTGTCTAAAATAAGTATTTATAATAAATGTTAAATTTATATTATGTGTTTAAACAAGAGGAGTGAATAGCTTTTTAATAAAGGAGCTACCAATTTAAAATTATGTGTAATGTGTCAGAGGTCTTGTAGTTTTGACAGGAGAAGTACTTTAGTCTAATAGCTTTCAAGTGTAGCATTATAATCTCATAACTTTAATGTAAATATCGTTTAACTCATAAGTTGATAGGTTTATTAAAATTTAGGGACTTTAACCAATTTATTTTAGAGAATAATTGATATTGCATTCAAAGAACAAATTTTGATCTAAAAAAACATATTTGTCAAAAACAAAATCAAAGAAACCCTAAACGCATCCCAAAACCATTGTATGTCGTTCAGTCAATTTTGGAAATGGAGATGAGTGGAGTCACTTAAGGAGAACTCTTGGCCTTGTTAAGAGGTGGTTAGACTAGATAGGAGGGTCATTTCGAGGTTTCATAGCGGTAATGTAAACTTAGACTTGGCTAGAGGGTCATTTCGAGGTTTCATAGCGGTAATGTAAACTTAGACTTGGCTATCTTGGTGAATGGTAACATGTGAGGAATATAGTTGTGCTCATCGATGACTACATTCGGCCAATAAGGTTCCTCAGAATTGTAAAGTAGAGTTTATCACTAGTGTTTGGATAGCATAGTAGTTGATAAAAGGGTGGTAGTTGTGTGGCTTGTAGTGTTGACGAACAGGTTTCTTGTCTTTTTTTCTTACAAATCAAATTTTTTTAATGAGTGAAATTCCAAATTTGCTCTAAAAACATTGGTCAAGGCCCCTAAATTATGCTTAACGGTCAACTTACACATATGTGATAATTAAATTAAAGTTATGGGAACAAAGTGATCCACTTGAAAACTACATAACTGGAGTGATCCTCTTGCTAAAACTATTAGACCTCTAGCAACCATAACTTTTTAAAAGTAATTTAACTATCAAAGTGTGAAGTATACAATCGTATGTAAAAGAAAATGTTGAAAAAATTGATAATTGATAATTTTACTTGAAAATTACCTAACTTAACACCATCGAAAAGGAAAATCATGGATCCACCAACCACCTAACATATCCATTATGAAGAAATAACATATTGTGGTATTACTTTATTAGCAAGTCATCACACCTTTAAGCCTTATAATATCTATGTCTGATCCAAATAAATGCTTTAGTCTACTTGAGTTCTCACATCACAAACACGTCAAACCTTTTACTTGACAAGTTTTGCACAATAACATATATTGGGTGTAATTTAGTATATTCCACATGGCAAGAAGAATGACCCTAGTTAGTTAAAATCACTATGGGTTAAGCTCAGTAAGCATTGAGTGATCATATAAGTGAGACCATAGGATAATATTAATAAAGAGATAAAGGATCAATAATTATCCCCAAATTATCATAAGAGACCCACAATGCTACAACAAGTCTATTTACATGGATAAAGGATGTGTATTATAATAACTCTTTACTCTCTATATATTCACAACTGTAAACATTCACAAATAAGTTAGATCTCATATCTCATAACTTCTCTCACATAATAGAGAATCACATTTAAACACAATTTTTCTCTTAATCACAAAGTAAGACCTATATCACTTCTAAAACTTCATCATCACATTACTAACTTAAGCATCGGAGGACCAAAGATCACCCCCTCACACGGTGGTCTGAAGTCCAAATAATTTATTTCATCTTGGAGATCTATGGATGACAGCCCTATCTGGTGTTAACATGTATCAACATCTAATACTATCTATGGGAAATAAGTGTGTTCTATTTTGTTGAAAAGATCGAAAATTGTAAGATCTTATAACATTATCCAATTTTCTCATTTGTAAATAAATTAACATAGGTATTTGAAAATAGATTGAGGACCAACAAGGTTTTCCAAGAAAATTCCTCATATTGATGTGGTTTATAGTTACCAACTTGACCCTATGAACTTTTAAGAGGAGTCATAGACTAGTCAACTAGCTTCACTACTTCAACCCCGATTTAATAGTCATGAGATTCAACCTATCAACTGACACGCTATATATCTATTAGTCCTTCGATCAATGAGCTAGACATATATGCACCATGATCATCATTGCCAAACAGTGGTTCCATCTTTGACACCATTAGCAAGTGAATATTTCTCTTCCACTGGATACAAAAACCAACCAATCGGCTATATTAGCATAGCCCAAAAAGGGCCTAATGTGAAATTTTCTACCTGATTGAGTAGCCTACATCCATTTCTAAAAATTCATGCATAGCTTAAAAGATCCAAGACGAACACCAAAAAGGTCACATATCGATCGACCACCCACAAAATTTGGTGGCCAATCGAGACTAGACTAAGCCATAAGCACCCCTACACTCTACAAGAGTGAATGGACGCTAGCCAAAGTAGATGTTATGTAGAAACTAGGTCAAAACTAGTACAATTCATCAACTAATTACAAAAATGGGTTCAAGCTTGATTCACCCACTTCTAAACCAGTTCTTAGAAAAATAAAATTGGTTTTAAAATCCTAGCGAAGAAATGATTATGATGAATGTATTTTAGATAATGTTTGGTGCATGTACGTAAAAGGAAGTATAAAAATGGGTGTATGAAGAGATCATCCATCCATCTAATCCAATGGAGTTTACAAAAACAATAATTATCCACTCTTTCATCATCTAATGTATCTATATAATCTTTGGAAAAGATTATCTACTTTTCCAGTAATCCTTATTTAAATGATTATTAGAAAAATACTAATGGTGGTTCTAAAAATAATATATTAATTAATGAGTTCTAACACTCAAATGGGAATCATAAAGCTCAACTGACCATTAGTCCAGCTGGTGCTTCTATAGCTTGTTTGAGTGGTAAAGCTCGCACCTATAATAGTTCGTCAACAATAGGCATGATTGGTTTACAGTTGAGATGCTTAAATAGATACCACACTATCTCAATATGATGAAGAAAGCATCCTAAAGAGACAGGCTTTTGATCTACTTCCTATCCTAGAGAATAAACATATGGCATCTTCTAATGTCCAGAGTGTATAGGACTTGACTCATACATAGATAGAGCCTACCTAATGACTTGACCCACCATAATGCGAGTCAAGATCCAAGTTAAAATAGATAGAGCCTTCTCATAAAGTACAAAGCCATCCATCTATGAATGTCCAGGCATCATCCCTCTAACCATCCATTCTAGACTAGTTGGGACTACCTTAAGAAACTTCAATCCATCACAATCTATTGGCACATTGCAAGTCACATAGGTGGGGAAATTCTTACCAAACTAGCCATGTTAACCATATGGCCTTAGCAGTTAATGGTCACTCCATAAATCATCACTCATATGAGGTATTGATTGTCTATTCAACTATTGATCGATTTGTATGTAATAAAGGCTCAACCGAGATTGATCCCTTGATTTAATTGTCACAATCGAATCCCTGATCATACCAAAATCCATGGTTACTTTACACTCTTATAAGTTCAAGAATCCTAACATGGGCACCTATTATGGTCTTAATAGTCCCTTGGACTAAATGGAAAACTTCAAGGATGAAACCATGTGTCCACCTTAACATAACGAAGAAAATGCTCCAAAACTTTTTAAAGCATCTTCTTGAGCTACAAGATTTCGAACCATTTTTCATTAAAAAGGAATCCTTATGGCATCTTCCAATGCCCAGAGTATCATGAGGTCCATTCAAAAGTTTTATAGTTTAGACCATTACCTACTAGATGGCATAGTGCACATTGATTTTTTCAAGTCCATATTGTTTCCTTGTAGACAATGATGTCTACATGACTGCCACCTCATAAGCCATATAATATACACTTTAACATTTCATTCAAAATAGTCCAGGATGTACCTTCTAGGCCATATTATCCCTTTATAACATAATGTCACCTTATAGCATCCCTATAAGTAAGCTATGTGCTTTCAAGGCCCAGTCCATCTAATGGTCCATAGAAGCTGGGCATATTGAGTTACATATAGGATACACCCTAATCAAAAGCTACGTGTTCCAGATGAAAATTAACACAAATAGTAGCATAATAGGGTTTCTATTGTCTCTTAATTGGCCATAGACCTTAAAAGAGACAGGCTGGCTCAAATTCCATGCCATTCTAGGCCCATGAATCATATTGGGTTCCTAGACCATGCTAAAAATGCAAACTTAGGTTTACAGGATTTTGAAAGGACATGCACCCTTACCAATGTAGTGAATAAGAAGCATCCTGATAGGTGAAATCTATACTTTTAAGGGTCAAGGCCATTGAACGATCCATAGAAGTTGGGCATATTATGTTATAGATAGGATGTACATTAACCGTAGGCTTTACACTTTAGACTACAACTAAAGTGAAGAACAACTTAACAATATTTATGTCATCCCTTAGTTGACTATAGACCCTAAAAGTGGGCTATGGAATTACACCATACCACTCTAGGTCTAGGAATCGTTCGGGTTCCTATATTATATCAAAATATGCAAACTTAGTACATCCCATAAAGATGACAAAGCACCACAGAAAGAGACAATTGATTACCAACATGTCAAGAAAAGTCACCCAGGACACTTATGTTTAAGAGGCCATAGAGTCTAGTCCTCTATCCTTCCAGGTTGTGCCATAATATATGTCCTTCCAAATAATAGATGCCTATTATGATGCATCTCAATGCATCTCTCTTTATCAAATACCTTCCTAAAAGTTTAACCACATGTTTATCTGAGCAAAATCCAAGCACAAATCAAGTGCATAATTTATTAAGTAAACTAGAATACTATACCTACCATAATTTGAAGTGGTCAATATATGATTCCCCACTTTCTGGACTTCTCAAAAGTGTCTAGCCTTTTGTACATCGACTTCTTCAAAGTGAAATAAGAGTGCATAAATTAGAAAAAGGATTATAAAGAAAATTCCAAGTGTAAGATAATTGGAGTACCTATGAGAACAATATCATAGCTCCCCATACTTACACAAATCCTTTTGGAAAGAGGGAAACCATGCTATCAACAAATCCTTTTAGGATCCTAGAATTGTATTCACAAATATAACTAAAAATATTGCATCGCTTGAAAGAACCAAACTTATCTTTGGAACTTCACCAACCAAAGGTGTGCCAAATAGAATGTGGTTGGCCAAGGTACTTCTATCTAGATGATTGCCGACCAAGAATGGACCAATCATGACATCGTCAACCAAACATGCCAACTAGGGTTTCACTCGCTACATCTCCATCTGGTCTCCACTTGGTCACTACACCATGCGGACCCTCTTAGTCTATCTCTATCTTGACACACACCTATGGTTAAAAGATCCACCCTTGGTAGTAGGAAGTACAATTTCTAATTTCTTAGAGGATGTAATGTAGTTAAGGATGAGACTTTAGAGTCTCAGACAAGTCCTCTCACTCACACATTTTCTAGTCAAACCTGAAGAATTTGGCAGGCATAACCAAAAATACATAAGGTAAAAGACACCACGTAACCCCATGGTTGACTTCATAAGTGCCAACATTGACTTCTACATAACTCCCTAGTCAAGAGTTCGATTGAAAATCAAAAAATACCACCAACTATAGAAAGTCACTACATACATTATGAATGGTCAAGAGTGGAACAAAGTATCTTGTCTGGATAGGTAAAATAGCACATGAAAATGAACCCAATGTTATTAGTATGACTGAAAAGGTCTTGAATGCAGATATTAACAAAACTAAAATCAAACCTTCTCACCTATTTGATCAATGATGAGAAGACTTAGGGGATAATTTGGGTGTAATTTAGTATATCTCATGTGGCAAGCAGAGAGTGGTCACAATAGCAAAAAGTCTTATAAGTTAAGCCTAGTAAGCATTGATTCATCAAATAAGCATGATCACTAGATAATCTCAATAAAGAGATAAAAGGTCAATATTTATCTCCTAATTTTCCTAAAGAGATACTTACGGAAAGGGACCCATAATGTTACAACAAGTCTATCTACATGGGTAAGAGATATATATCAGTTTAATTTTTTTATATATATTCACAATTGTATACATTTATAGATACGTAAGATCTTATATCTTATCTCAATTAGTAGAGAATCATAACTAAACATGATATTTCCTATTAATCATAGAGTGAGATATATACCTCCTCTAAACCTTTATCATCTCATTACTGACTTAAGTATTGAAGGGCTAAAAATCACCCTTACGATGGTCCGAAGTCCTAACAATTTATTTCATTTTACAGATCTATGAAGGATAGTTCTACTTGTTGAAAAAGAATCAACATCAACAACATATGTACAAGATGTGTTCTAGAATAAGTTCTATAATAAACAACCCTAGGTTAATGCTCCAATGAATAAATCAATCTTAATACATCAATTAGCAAATCTTAAAATAGTAGATTAAGCACAAATTCAAAAATTATAACTTCTTGGAAACTTGACAACTAGATCAATAAAACATGACCATGCAAATGTTAAATTGATGAAAGCATAAAAGAATCCTAAGCATAGAAAAACTCTATAAACATAAAAATTAGGAAAGAAATTGCATAAATTAGTACAAAATAAGGAGGTATAGTTTCTGTGTGCTCTTTAGTTATGTGGTGAAGAGACAATATGATATAAGTAATCTTTATATAATTTTTAACAATTAGAAATCTAAGTGATGTATTTGTGGAAATGGTGGTAATATTTAACACAATACAAACAAATAAAAATAGGGTGAAAGATCGATTTTATCTCTTTACTTATGCAAAATGTGTTATTTAATCTCTAAGTTAAAAAATATGTTATTTAATTCTTTGTTTTAAAAAGTATCAAAAAAAGATATTTAATAATTTTAAATTATTTTATATTAAAAAAACCATCAATAGTATCACTTATTATTTTACTTTTCACTATATAAAATTACCTAATTATTTCCTTTAAAACATTATCAATAAAATATTTATTAATACTATTAAAAGTTTTTATGTGGCTCTCTTTTATAAATAAAATGATTAATTTATACCTTTTTTTACAAAATAAAAGGACTAGTGAACACATTTCTTAATTTATATGACTAAATAATACTTTTACTCAAAGGAAAATGATCTTCAATCCCTAAAAACTTTAGTTGCAATTGATCAATAAAAGGTTTAACTATTTTTTGCTATCATAACTAAATAATATGAAAAAATTAAGTAACATTTTTCATATGTTAATTATTATATGAATACGATATAATTAATGTTATAACATAACACAAATACAACTTATCTGATTGATATCCCCAATTAATAAGACTAAAAACCTTTCAAAATATGGATATAAGATTTACTAAGGAAAGAAATCTACTTGAAATAAAGTACATCATCAAAATAAGAATTAAAATAAAAATCAAATCGGGACATTCTTAAAATTGAGAACTTTAAGGACTATGAGTGTTGGCTATTTTTGTGGACAAAATATTTACTTCTAAATTTATTTTTATGCATGCTATCAAGTCTATAAAGAAAAGTCAAATAAATACTTAAGTTTCAAATAATTGTACTTCAGGTATATCTTTGATAACTATGATACATAAGATTACATTTATGCATTTAATAACATATGCTCATAAATTTGAAATTATTTTTAGTGTTAAAATATTTATTTAAACTTGAATCAATTTATGAAATTATTAATTAAATATTTTAAAAATGTATTTTAAAAAATGATTTTTTATAGTATTAAGGTTTTTAATGGGATTTGAAAAATTAAGTCCAAAATATATTTAATCCTAATACTAGTAGTTATTATTATTATGTAGATATATATATAGATATATCAAGGTTAAATGGGTTACTAAATAGAAGACAAATACGTACCGTTGCAAATTGTTGAATATTTGCTGTTTACTGTCGAAATAAAAAAAAGTTAATAAGGTTATTTATATTCATATTCATTAGCATGAATCAATGTTACTGTATACATAGTAGCGACTACGACAGCGACAAAAGGAATTGAGAAATAAATAAAATTGATATCATATTAAAAGTATTTATTAATAAATTTAATTTTTATTTTTATTTCTATATAGCTTCTTTTTTATTATATTTTTAGGTGTTTAGATTAAATAATTTTATGTATGATCATAATCATTTGATTTGATTATTAAATTTTAAAGAAGTTATTTTTATTGAATTTGTGCTTGATCTTTTTGTTCTAGGATTTTTTAGTTGATTTAATTTAAGTGACATATGTTTTGAATCATTTAGTTAGAATTATTCATTATTAAATTTGTTCTAGAACACATTTGTGTTTTTGTGCTAACCATTTTTGTAGTTGATTCGTGAACGTATCTGGTTAGCAGAGAGCTTATTATTTCCTTGGTCTAGAAACTGTTCACGCTAATATTAGAAGATGTAAAAATAGAGCTTAGGTTCATAAGTAAAGTATATTGGGGCAGTATCTTAGAGATGGTAGCATAAGACCGAGTTTGTACTTGAACATTTAATTTTTATAGTAGAAAGTTAGGTGGTTCGGTGGACTGATGGTTTTCCTCTTAGGTTATGATTGTGGCCTACGTTGTTTTCATCTAAAAATATCGTGTATAATTATTTCATTTTTGCACTTTATTTTTACATGTGATTGCATGATTGATCGCTTTGTTTAGGTTATTAAGTTATAAATTGATAAAAAAAATTAAAAATAACTTATCCATCCCCTGCAGGTTAATTAGTTCCATATCTTATAAACTTTTAGTCACAATCACCAATGCAACAAATAGGGGATAAAATATTGAGGATATTGGGTTTTTTTAGGTCTTACAATTACTTGATTTATATAGTTTAGTCTTGTAATTTTTTAAGTGAGTTGTATTAGTCTTGTAATTTAAAAGTAGGATCAGTTAAGTTAAAATTTTAAAAAATTGTGATTTTTTCATTAGAATTGTATATTTATCAATAAAAAAAATTAAAAAAGCCCACATAAAAGCCTGCACAACGTCCTTCCTCTCTTTCGTTCTCTCCCACTCATTTTTTCTCTCTCTTACTCTTTCTCTCAATTTTATTTTTTATTTTTTATTAATAAAATAAGAATGAGAGAAGAAGAAAGAGAAAAAATGAGAGTGAAAGAGTAGGGTGGGAGGAGATGAAGCTTTTTGCAATTTATTTATTTATAAAATATATAGTTTTCATTTTATTCTTGAAAAATCTGATTTTTTTTTTAATTTTGATTTAATTAATCACACTTTTAAATTACAAGACTTTTGGTATTAAATGTGTAATATGTATACAACCTAATAAATGTTAGTACCACGCTATACTACAACAAGGTTACAAGGATGATGGCTTAACAATGGTCTAGACCTGACGAGCTCGATAAAGCATATAGCGTAACCAATTAGAGTACCTCATTATTGCACTACGAGGTCTTAGATATCGAGATCTGGTGGAATTATAAGGTTTCAATGTGACCTCGATCCTCACCCTATGTTGACGACATGAGAAATCTACTTGAAAACTTGGAGCGATCTATATATAGCAACCTACCTATGTAAACGCCTATGGTAACCTATCAAATTTCTCATTTCTCTCTAAAATCACTAAAATCTTTAACATAAATAATTCTCTCCAAAATATTGGTGCTGTCTGTGAGAACTTAAATCTTTCTAGTCCATAGATAGCATTTTGAGACCATATCATATCATTAAGAGAATTGACTTGTGTTTTTGGGATTCACATGTCGTTAAATGGATTGTTGATGAGTGCTCAAAAAGCACTAAAATAACCATGATTTTATGTACATTAATTGATTAAAAATATATATATTTATATGTTTTATCATATATTTATATAAATTTGTCTTTTTCGGAATCACAGGTATTTTTATTGTTTTTCAGGTATTTTGGCTTAAAAACGCAATTTAAAGACTCAAAGATGAATACTTGAAGCAATACATCACAAATATATTAATAAATAAGTGGGAAAAGGTCAACAAATATGGAAAAATTGGACAAAATGGGTCGAAAATTCAAAAAATGTCAAAAAGGAGAAAATTGTGCCCGAAAGAATTATCTCCGCGCGCTACACCGCTCAATACGACAAGGCCTTCAAAGCTCCTCGCGCCCAACGCGTTTTTTCCCCATTTTCCACGCACCGCTTCATGACGTCATGCCGACGTCATTGATGACCTCAAAGATTTCCATTACACGTTTTTCATTTTTTAACATTTTTTACTCATTTTTTCATCCCATCCTCACCTATAAATACCCACATTCCCTTCACTTCAAAAACACACCTCAAAACACACTTCTCTCTTCTTTCTTTATCTCCATTTCTTGGTTTTTAGTTTTTTTTTTAGTTTTTCTTATGTTTTAGCTAGTTTTTCTTATGTTTTAGCTAGTTTCTCTTAGTTTTAGTGTTCTTTCCTTTCTGGGAAGAACTAGTTATGTTTTTTGTAATTTATTAGCTTTTTGATTCAATAAATGGGAGTGCAAATTCTGCTTGGAGGTTTTCTAGCAACGGGAATAGGGTCGAAGTTCTGTAAGGATTTTATTTCCTTTGCAGTTATTTTTTATGCTTTATTCTTACATGTTATATTTAATTTGTCTGTGATTAAATTTAACTGTGCTAGCTATTTGTAAACATGATATAATAATAACGTTGTTATGCTTGCGAAATATTAAATAGGTAAAAATCTCTAAAATGAATTGATTTTATTTTTATTCAAGATTTTATATTAAGAATGTTAGAGAGAAATATATTATTTTTCATTACAAACTTAAATCTTAAAATTAGATTTTAAGGTTTAGTTATCCGGTCTGATTTAGAGTAGTGCTCTTTTATTTGTTGGTACAATCGTCCGGTAGTTAGAGTGAAGCTCTATTTCAAAAGTTTTTATAAGAATTATTATCTGAAAATGTATTGACAACATGTTTTCAGTAGTGGTTTTAAAACTTGAAAGTTAGTACTCGGATAACTAAATTCTTAGGTTTAATTTGGACACCTTGAATAAAGTTTAAACTGTCTAACCCCACCAAAGGTGGCATTTAAATGGTTCATTTTCAATCTCTTAGAAAAAGGAATTAATTTAATTAACCAAATTAGTTATCAACCCCACCCATAGGTGTTAATTGATTTGTTTAGTTAACAAAGAATATCTAACCCCACCAAAGGTGGTATTCATACAAAAAGGGAGAATCAATAAATATCAATTCATATCTTTAATAACCTAGATAATACGAGCAAGCATAATTAACTTAGTTATTATATCCATAAATACTCCACCATTATAAAAGATAAAATTTGCACGAATGTTTATTGAATCTATGTTTAATTTTCTGTAAGTAGATTAAAAACACAAAAACCCCAAAATATCGTGACAGGATGTTTAGGATTTAATTTCGTTTTTAAAAGTTTGAATAATAAATTAAAAACCACATACATTCCTTCCTTAGATCGAACTTGGGAGTATACTTATCATCTTCTACGAAATGATCCGTGCACTTGCGAGAGTTTTATAAATATAAAACCAAAGTATTGGCAGGATCGGCGATGCCGGTTTTTGCTCATCAAGTTTTCGTTCATCAAAGTATTTGGCGATCACGATTCTGCTCATCAATTGTACACCTATAATTGATGAATAGATAGAAAACTTTGTCCCTTTGGCTCAAGAATTTGACCTTAACAATAGGGCGCCTCTTTCCTCCCCATTCAGTTCATTGCCAAGTTGCAACCTAGGACCACTTTAGATAGCAAAAATCGAGTTTTGACCCTTCGTAATGTTAACAGACCCACACAAGTAATGCAGCATTTAGGTACCTCACCAAACTGTAGTTTGGAAAATGCTCTGTTTGAAAGAGATGCAATGATGAAAGGAATTCAAAGACAAATAAAAGAACTACCACATGCTTTTATAGAATGTCAAAGGAAGAACAATAAGTTGAGATCCCGATTAGAACAAGATGTGTGTTCGGAAATAGAGAGTTCATTTTACACACCTAGTCCCCAGATATTAAGTCAACCCTTTAGAAAGGAACATGTATCTCGTGCCTATAATCCTTGCCAACGTAAAGATGTTGAACAATATCACCAAATGGCTTTTAATCCCCATTTCATTACTGGAACCTCTCAGGTGAATTGTCCAACTCATGAGCCTACAATTTAACCAGTATCCACCCCAATTCATCTTTATGGCTCGAGTGATGTATTGGAAAAAAAATTAAAAGAGATGGAAGAAAAGATGTGGACAAGAGTGAACGGTTGGCTCAAAAGGTAGGGAAAATCAAAGCCATGTAGTGACATTGAAACTTTTTACAATCAATTGTCAGCGTTACCTTTCTCAGTTGTTATTAAATTAACATTGCCTCCCCCGAAGTTCAATGCTCACATGTGTCCTACATATAAAGGAACCAAAGATCCGGTGGCACACGTTCTCCAGTTCAAAATGGCCATGGAAGCCATGAGTCTCTCAAAGGACAAGCGAGAAGCAATGTACTGCAAACTATTCCCAGACACTCTCCAAGAATTGGCACAACAATGGTTCATGGAGTTACCTCCTGAAAGTATTACTAGCTTTAATGCTCTAGTCAAAGTATTTGTTACTAATTACTCTTGTAATAAACCAATCAAGAAGGAATCTCACCACTTATTTTCAATAATTAAAGAGGAAGATGAGATGATCGAGGCTTACATGAGGAGATTTAAAATAGAAAAAATGGAAATTAATCAATGTCCTGATTTCATAGCTATCAAAACCTTTCGAAAGGGAATTAAGTGTGATACTGGACTCTTTATCGAGTTGACAAAAACTACCCCGCACTTTTTAGATGCCTTTTATGAAGAGACTCAAAAGTTTGTAAATATGTAGAGAGAAATGAGATCCAACAAAGGGCTAGCCAACATAAATACGAATAGGCCTACCCTTAATAGAAGAGAAGAGAACAAAAGGCCTATTGGAGATAAGCTTTCAAATTTTCCTGAATTTAAACCCACAATTGCGCCAAGAAGAAACTCAAGGAATTAGGGCTGTGCTTTATCTCCTTTTAGAAGACCCCCTCTACGAGTTATGTTGGTAGAGGTAATACACCGAACGAAATGCCTCAACAATGTCAATTGGCCTTATGTTATGATAGCTCTACTCAGAAACCCTAACAAGTATTGTGCGTTCCATAAAGACATTGGACATCGGACCCAAGATTGTTGGTATCTAAAGTGGGATATTGAGCATTTACTTTCATAAGGGTATCTAAGGGATATTAGTTCATTTCTATACATCAACTCTTTTGCATATAAATTAGTATGAGTGTTTGAACCCATAGGATTCAGTGTTTTGAGAGTATTGACAAGTGAGGAATAGAGTCGAAGCGAATTCGGATTCTTGACACTAAAATTGGGTGAAATTAAATTGATACATTTTTGATATGAAATATGAAAATGATTTTCAACTAATTATTATAATAAATCATGATTGTTTAAAGATATTAAAATAACTTATGCTTGAGATTTTAATTATGATCTTAAAGGAGATTAAAAAGTATGAGACATTTTTGTGATATGTTTTCTTTTATTCTTACAAGTTAATTTTTGATTTTGTTGTAATTTTAGTTTTTAAGTTGTTGTTTTTATTGTTACTTTTAATTTTTACATTTAGTTCAATGTTTGTGGGTATCATTACTGAAAACCCTCACGAGACTCAAACTCGTCCACTAGGGCAACCTAGGGGTTTAAACGTTTGTTGCATAGGCTAAATGCAACCATGTCAATCCACGAAAGTGATTTAAGATAGTTTAATTTTTAGTTTTTATCGCTCCTCTTGATTAAGGACTAGCAAGAAGTTGGTTGGGGGTTGTGATGAGTGCTCAAAAAGCACTAAAATTACGATGATTTTATGCACATTAATTAATTAAAAATATATATATTTATATGATTTTATCATATATTTATATAAATCTGTCTTTTCGGAATCACGAATATTTTTATTGTTTTTCAGGTATTTTCGCTTAAAAAACGTAACTTAAAGACTCAAAGAGGAATACTGGAGGCAATACATCACAAATATATTCATAAATAAATGAGGAAAGATCAACAAATATGGAAAAATTGGACAAAATGGGTCAAAAATGTCAAAAATGTCAAAAAGGAAGAAATCGTGCATGGAGCCGCCCAACCGCGCCGAGACACGCGCCCACAATATGCCCAGTCCGTGCGTGTCTGTGCCCCTTTCCGCACGTGCCAGCTCTCCTTTCTGCATGCGCCTGGGCCCAGTAGCACCTAGTCCGTGTGCATCCCAGCATTTTTCCGCGCGCGCTGCCGCGCCCCACCTACCCATTGACGTCAACTGACGTCATCATCACCTACTACGCGTTTCCTCCATTTTTAATCATTTTTTCACCCACTTTTTATTCCTTTCCTCACCTATAAATACCCCTCATTCTATTCATAACTAAACAAACCTCAAAACACATCTTCTCTTCTCTTTCTTTCTCTCATTTCTTAGTTTTTATGTTTTTTCTTAGTTTTTAGCTTTTCTTAGTTAGTTTCTCTTAGTTTTAGAGTTCTTCTCTTTTTGAGAAGAACTAGTTATGTTTTTGTAATTTATTTTCTTTTCGATTCAATAAATGGGAGTGCAAATTCCGTTTGGAGGTTTTCCAGCAACGAGAATAGCATCGAAGTATTGTAAGGATTTTATTTTCTTTACAATTATTTTTTATGCTTTATTCTTATATGTTATATTTAATTTGTCTGTGATTAAATTTAACTTTGCTGGCTGTTTGTAAACATGATATAATAATAACGTTGTTATGCTTGCGAAATATTAAATAGGTAAAAATCTCTAAAATGAATTGATTTTATTTTTATTCAAGATTTTATATTAAGAATGTTAAAGAGAAATATATTATTTTTCATTACAAACTTAAATCTGAAAATTAGATTTTAAGGTTTAGTTATCCGGTCGTCTGATTTAGAGTAGTGCTCTTTTATTTGTTGTTACAATCGCCCGATAGTTAGAGTGAAGCTTTATTTCAAAAGTTTTTATAAGAATTATTATCTGAAAATGTATTGACAACATGTTTTGAGTAGTGGTTTTAAAACTTGAAAGTTAGTACTCGGATAACTAAATTCTTAGGTTTAATTTGGATATCTTGAATAAAGTTTAAACTGTCTAACCCCACCTAAGGTGGCATTTAAATGGTTCATTTTCAATCTCTTAGAAAAAGGAATTAATTTAATTAACCAAATTAGTTATCAACCCCACCCATAGGTGTTAATTGATTTGTTTAGTTAACAAAGAATATCTAACCCCACCAAATGTGGTATTCATACAAAAAAGGGAGAATCAATAAATATCAATTCATATCTTTAATAACCTAAATAACATGAGCAAGCATAATTACTTAGTTATTATATCCATAAATACTCCACTATTATAAAAGTTAAAATTTGCATCAATGTTTATTGAATCCATATCTATATTTATTTTTATGTTCTTAGATTAGAAACACAAAAACCCAAATATCGTGACAGGATGTTTATGATTTAATTTCGTTTTTAAAAGTTTGAATAATAAATTAAAAACCACATATATTCCTTCCTTAGATCGACCTTGGGAGTATACTTATCATTTTCTACGAAATGATTCATGCAGTTGCGAGAGTTTTATAAATATAAAACCAAAGTATTGGCAGGATCGGCGATGCGGGTTCTGCTCATCAATCATCAAATTATTAAATACCCTATTTTTGAAAGGATAAAGGAAATTAAGGGAGAACAAGATAGGGCATAGAGTTGCTACTATGAAGAATGCATTGCCTTAATCCTTAAAATAGCAATTAAAGGACAAATACCATTTTGATTAGACTAAAACAATGCCGATAGAGGAACATATTACAACGGAAGTCCATGATAAGTATGACGTGATTCATATAGGGGAAGTGGGGAATGATCAATCTCTAAAGGTCAATTCTAGACTATTTTCATCATTAAATGCCACTCTCATTGATTTTTTGAAGCCTAATGTGGATCTGTTAGCTTGGAAACTCGAGGACATGCTCGATATTGAACCAAGTATCATTTCTTATGAATTATGCCTAGATCACACCAAGAAGTTGGTCCAACAAAGAAAGCAGAGATTCACTTGAGACAAAAATGAGATCATCAAAAGGAAGATCAATTCCTTGAAAAGCGTAGGATAGGTTTGCGAGGTCATGTAGCCAACGTAGTTGTCAAATGTGGTGTTAGTAAACAAATTGGAAGGTGAACATAGAATGTGCATGGATTTTACCAATTTAAATAGGGTGACATTAAAGTATTGCTTCCCTTTGCCTAATATTGACCAATTGGTAAATGCAACAGTTGGTTTTGAATCAATGAGCTTTATGAATTCTTATTTGGACTATCATCAAATCCAAATGCATCCTAGAGATGAAGAACAAAAAGCGTTCATCTCGGAAGAAGGAACATTTTGTTACACTAGGAAGTTGTTCGGTTTGATAAATGTCGATGCTACCTATCAAAGAATGATGAACAAGATGTTCCAAGATCAAATCGATCAGAACATAGAGGTATATGTCGATGACATGATGGTCAAAACCCAATGTGCTAAAGATCATGTCTTATATCTTAAAGTGGTGTTTTCCATAATTTGAAATTACAAAATGCGTCTCAACCCAAAGAAATGTATATTTGGGGTTGTCTCGGGAAAGTTCTTGGGATACTTAGTGTTAACTAGAAGAATAGAAGCCAACCCTGATAAAATCTCGGCTTTGGTCATTATGAAGTCCCCTTGCTATCTTGAGGAGGTACAACAGTTGAATGGGCGTATCGTAGCTCTAAGTCATTTCATTTCTATGTGCATCGAAAAATGTTTGCCATTTTTTCGGTTGTTGAAAAAAAACACAGAATACCTATCGAATAGTGAATATGAACAAGCTTTTCATTCCATTAAAGATTATTTGGGGAAAGCACCTCTCTTGGCTAATCCTATGATGGGAGAATATTTATATATGTACATGTCCTTCATGGACAAAGTTGTCAGTGCCATATTGCTGGTCGACAGAGAGGGAACCCAACAACCAAGGTATTATATGAGTCACTTGTTGACAGAGGCATAACAACGATATCCTCCTCTAGACAAGATAATCTTCACAATAAGAATGATGCATGTAAAATTAGGCATTAATTCGGCTCCCACAGAGTAGTGGTCCTCACCTCATACCCCTTCAAAAACATTTTGGGTAAACTGGATCAATCTGGCCATCTTTCTCAAATAGCCATTAAGTTAAGCAAATTTGAGATACATTATAAGCCTTTAGAGGTTATCAAAGAAGAAGCTCTCACAGATTTTGTCATTGAATGGACACAAGAGCATACACAAGAGTTTACACCCGTACATACGGTAGTAGAACCAACTTCCATGGGAGAAAACCTCCCCCTGAGTTGAAGTTATGAAGGGTGTATGTAGATGGAGTAATAAATTCATGAGGAATGGGAGTTGGAATCATAATATTCACCACAATGGAAGGTTTAATATAACAGTGCCTTCATATCACTTTTCAAGCAACCAACAATGTTGCTAAATATGAGGCTCTACTCTTGGCGTTGTAACAATTAATAACCCTTGGAGCTAAAAGGGTGTTGATCCATAGAGATTCACGATTGGTAGTAAATCAAGTAAACAATGATTTTATAGCTAAGGAAGAAAGAATGAAACTTTATGTGCAGGAGGTGAAGAAAGAAAAAGTAGCATTTGAAACTTTCGAGATCAAGAAAATTCCTTAAGGAGGAAATGCCCATGCTGATTCCTTGGCTACATTGGCATCTAAGGTGAATTCGAATTTGACAAGAGTAATCTCAGTATCTTGTTTGTTTAGTCTTAGTATTGGCACAGGTGAAGTGAAAGACCAAACTTATTCAGATGTCATTTCTACGATTCATCTTTCTTGGTTGAATCCATATTTAGAATACCATGTCAACTGTATTCTCCCAGAAGACAAGCACTTAGCTTGCAAGCTCACAATGAAAGAAAAAAACTACGTTGTTATCTAAGGGATATTATATCGAAAGAACTATGGTGGCCCGTGGCTAAAATTCTTACCCACGATAGAACCTCCAATGTTGCTGAGCAATTTACATGATGACCAATAGGGAGCTTATTTCGGGGGGGAAAATCTTTCATAGAGAATTATTCGACAAGGTTATTATTAGTTTACCCTTCTCAAAGATTTCATCTCTTATGTAAAAATATGTGATAGGTGTCAAAGACATACCAATATGCCATATCGACCAGGTATTGACTTGAAATCCATTGTTAGCCCATAATCATTTCAGAAATAAGGTTTAGATATTGTTGGACCATTGCCTATCGCTCCAGGCCAAAGAAAATTCATCATCATGGCAACTAATTATTTTTCTAAATGGATAGAGGTTGAACCTTTAGTGTGAATTCAAGAAATGGACATGGAGAGATTCATATGGCTTAATATCATATGTGGATATGGGTTACCTCGTGAACTAATTTTCAATAATGGTAGATAGTTTATAGGACAAAGATTAATATCTTTTTGCAATGAAAAGAGCTTCAAATTATCTCATTCCACCCCTTACTGACCACATGCAAATAGCCAAGATGAATCATCTAACAAGACACTCATAAACATATTACAGAAGTGTTTAAAGGGAGCCAAAGGTAAATAGGTTAATGAATTACCCAGTATTCTTTGGGCAACAAGAACTACCCCTAGAATATCAACGGAAAAGAGTCATTTCTCCCTCATTTATGGCACCAAAGTAGTCATACCCCTTGAGATACAAGAACCGACCGTCAGATCCAACATCACACAAGATGATAACGATCATTTAAGGCATGAAGACCTTCTATTAGCTGAAGAGAAATGGGAAGAAGCCTTGATATGACTCGAGTCATAAAAAAAGAGAACTCCAAAAGACATATAACAAGTTCGTTAAGCATAAGAGTTTCAGTATAAGGGAGTGAGATGCGAAATACATCTGGAGGAGCATATGCAAAGGAATGGATGCTCATCCTTGTATGACACATATCTCCTGGAATATATTTTATGACCTCAAGTTGGAAGTAGTCTAATGACCTTCTTGCTTGGGATGTGGGATTAATCCTATGCCTCACGATTAGAGGTGGAGTCCATTGACCCTCTACTTGAGATGTGGGATTCTTTCCATCCCTCATGATTGGAGATGGAGTCCCCTGACCCCCCCACTTAAGATGTGAAATATATCTGAAAGAGCACATGCAAGAGAACGAATGCTCACCCTTATATGATGCATGTCTTGTGGAATTTATTTCATACCCCAAAGTTAGAAGTAGTCAAATGACCTTCCCGCTTGGGATGTGGGATTTGTCCCATGCCTCACGATTGGAGGTGGAGACTACTGACCCCTCCATTTGAGATGTAAGAGTCATCCCATATGTCATGTTTGGATATGGATTCCACTGACCCCTCCCACTTGAGAAGCTGGTTACATTTCTTACCACATTATAATGCAGGTATGAGCATTTCTCGACATCAATCTTTATTGCATTCTAGACATGTAAAAATAAAAAAATAATAGGAGTTCAAATGATTACCAAACCAATTACATGCCAAGCATACCTATCCAACATTATTACAAACATAACAACAGTTTTTCAAACACTGAATTCCTTCCTTGTCGAAGGCGGTCCTAAATCCTTTATAATAGTAGCTTTATGAATGTTTTTTCTTGAGCGTCCTATGTTTCCAATACTTAACTAGTTTACATAATCCACCTCGTTCCTCCTTATATCTCTCCTATTCGAGATGTGATAGTTTTAACTCTTCGCGTACATCTGCCAACTCTGGTTCCATGACTCTATAGTGAGATTTCAACACACATAATTTTCGATCTACAAATTCTTCTATTTCTCGACACATTTGAGCCTCTTTTTCTGAATCTCTCACCAGAGCTATGGTCTATGATCAAAGTTATATTGCAAAGATCAATAATAAATTTTGATCATCATATAATTATTATACTAACAATAATAAGTTACTTACGTCAAGAATGCGTCTAGCTATCATATGCCACATCATTCCTTTATATCTTTTGCCGGCTATATAGATAGATTTATAATGTTTAGGCACTCCAAAATGGTGATATAATTCATCCTGAGCACGTGGAGCATTGAAAATCCCATCTTTAAAAAAGTCATTGATACCACTAGTTTCACCCCTCTCTTTCTTCAAAGGATATATACTTTGTAAGAGGCTAATATCTTCCCTCAACTAGGGCATTCCCTCCTTCAGGGGTAACTTCTCAACACGCGATCTGATCGTTCGTAGAGGTGCAGAAGACATCTTATCTTGAGGTGGACTAGTAGTTTTTTGGATTTCTTACTTTTCCTTCCATCATGACCTTGGGGGAGGCCTAATTAACTTCCTCGCTACGGGAGGGAGAGGTAGCTCGTTTTCTTATATCAAGCATGACTTGCATAGCAAGGAAGGTTGTCTGATTCACCTATTCATTATGATTGGGAGAAAAAAGTTGTTCTCCTATAACGTGGTGTACTTCTGCAAATGGAGTGGCACTTTAGGAATTTTCAAAAAAACATGACTCCATTTCGAACAAATCATGCAAATTTTCCTTACTATAATCCATCCTTATATATCAACGGTCTAAGAAAAAATTGTGAATTTTATTAGGCCGCACACAACGTTATTCTTAATTATAATTATCAAGCGCGGCCTCAGACACTCAGAACTAAAATTTTCATAATCAAATGAATCATACAAATGCTAAATGGGGGCAAGTAAATCAACAAGACAGAATAAATAGAAGCAAAAAACTACATTTAATGAAGCCAATTCAAAATCTCAATATATTTATTACACAAAATCTGTATCTTAACTTTACAAAATATCATAATAAATCCCCTTCTATAGGGTGGCTTCATTATTACGGGGTAAAGGTTAGGGAGTCACGGTTAAGGGTGCCTTGGACTGGCTACTTTGAAAAGCTCGGATTAAAGTAAAAAGGTTATGTCAAGCCCAATTTTTCAACTTTGGTCCTCAAACTGCTCACTACAAAACATACACCATTTTGGTAAGCTTTGATACATTCCACTTTTAAGGTGTCTACTAAAGTAGACAGTGAGTTAACCTAATCTTACATAGCACAAAATTGTCCTTGTAAAGTGCGACTTCTATCCTGGACCTCTATAGCGAGCTCCTCAAAGAATTTGGCTTGTTATTCTTTTTTGAAGCAATAAATATCTTCTTTTCATAGCTTCTCAGATTCGTCAATGAGGTCACCTTTAAGATTTAAGATTTTGCCTCATTCTCTACCATTAGAGCATTCTTTTCTTTGGCAGCTTTTTCATATTTGGCTATTTGTAAGCGACTGGCTTGAACCTCGCACTTATAGCCCTTGAGGGACAGCTCGCCTTCCCTAGCCAAGCACATCACCTACAACAATACGAGTTAGACATTTTATTCTTATAATCCCTATTATTATGAGAATAACGCCATAACAATTTAACTCAATCATGCGATCTTCTATCATCTCCGCATTTGAGCCCCCTTCTCTCCTACGGGCCCCTCTAACCTACGACCTCTCGATTTCAATGCCAAAATGTTGGAACAAATCCCTTTTTAGATCTATTTTCCCAAAAATCCCATTACTAAAGTACATGATATGGGTGTCTAACACCATAATATCTTTCAGGACGACTTCATCAAATTCGAAGTCATCCAGGTCCATGGCTTCCATTCCTAGGGATTACTCCTCCCTAACTCTCCTCTTCTTCGTAACCTCGTGTCTATGAGGTGAAGACAAATTTGGGCTACCAGATTTCGTTCAAGGTGTAACGACCTTTGTAACCAGAGCGACCTCCACCTATTCTATAAAGGGAACATCGTCCCAAGTTGGTGAAAGGGACATAGGCTCTAGGTGAGGATATATAGGAGCCAGGTCTTTGACATTAGAAGTGTCGATTAGGTCCTCCAATTAATTCATTTGAGTATTCCTTCCACACCCTAAATTTCTTCAAACGAGCTACAACCAGAATATTACGATAATTTTCGTGAGAAGTATTCTGTAGCTCGATTCTCCTATTCTTCTCTTTACCCCTCGGGTCCAACTTTCTTATAAGATCACTAAAATAAGGTTACGAGGTGTTAAAATGTTAATTCTAAGTATTCCGAACAGAAAAATCCACCTCGTTACCCCAAATATCCCCAGTGATATACAAGTACTTATCCTTCCAACTAGAACTGCTATCGGGGAGTTTAAGATGCAGTCCGTGGCCAATAAAACATGATATGTACACCTTCCTTCTATATAGATTGTTCTTCTTTAGGCAATATAAGTTCCTTAACTCATCACTTGTAAGATCTATTCCATGTCCCCTAATAACCACGGAGAGGCACAAAAGGGTTCGCCACCCATTTGGATTTATTTGGGAAAAATTTATATCAAATGTGCTAAGAGCATAAGCTATCAATTTAGGGAAAGGACAACGTAGACATATTTTAAAGGCCGCTAAATGAATCACCCACCACCCAGGTGGAAGATCATCAACATCACATAGATGAGGAGGCACTGGCATTATACCTACACTAGTTGGGATGTCGTATTTTTTACTTATCTCCTCCAGATCTTTTGTTGTCAGAACACTGGGCATCTTTTCAATCTGATGCTTATCTTTGGTTCTATGGGTAGGCTTACCCCTATTTTCTCTCTTCTTTTTAGGGCACAATACTTTGGAAGATACCGACACGAAGATCTTGATAATGAGCACTGGACCTGGTAAAGATGAGGCAGAGATTTCCCTGAATCTCGAGGAAGCGGAGAGAGCAATAATACTTTCCTTAACGGTTCTCGAAGTAGGCTTATTATCGCTACTCCCTATTATTTCAATTCGTTTGGTTTGTATTGACCTCTTGAGAAAATGAACTGATACAAGGGATACTTCTTTGGATGAGTCTCCTTTCGAAGACTTATCCTTAACAGGGACTTCCTCAGGAAGAGGAGAAACCACTTCTTTTCCCTTATGAGACATGAAAAAAAAAGATAAGATAAAAGATGACGAAAGTACCTAAATAATATGAAGGTCGTTTGAATCGCGAGTTAACAATACAACAATGACTTAACTTCCAATTGACGTCATTATATGAACGAATTAAAATTCTAACCAAGTAATTTTTTAACGATCTAATCCAAAATAGCACGATGTCAAACTAATTAAGAGGGTGGAACTCTCTAAAGATAAATTTACTAAGTTAAAACAGGTAGAGTAGAAGTAAATTTCTCCACTATTTATAAAGGGAGAGCATTAAGTTGAAAGGTTGAACCAATAAATAAAATTAATTAAGGGAATATTATTTGTAATTAAACAACCTCGTAACTGAGAATTGTATCGTCTAAAAGACCATAATCTATTTCAATACGTTGAATCATTTAATGTGGTCTAGTTAAATTAAAATTGAAAACCAAATATTATTCCCTTGGTTTCTCAAAATCAAGAGAATATAGGATTTAATATTTGGTATTAAATATATAACAATTATACGACCTAATAAATATTGGTACCTCGCTATGCTATAACGAGGTTATAAGGATGATGACTTAACAATGGCTCAGACCTGACGAGCTCGATAAAGCATATAGCGTAGCCAATTACAGCACCTCGTTATTGGATTACGAGGTCTTAGATATCGAGACTTGGTAGAATTATAAGGTTCCGATGTGACCTCGTTCTTCACCTTATGTTGACGACCTGAAAAATTTACTTGAGAACTTGAAACGATCTGTATGTAGTGACCTACTTATGTAAACGCCTATAATGACTTATTTTCTATTTATTAATTAATATGTAATATTTATTAGATCATGTATAGTTATCATGTATACAGATAGTTGAATACATGACTCATTGCGTGCCTAAAATGTTACATTATATATATATTTATTTTTTTTAATAAGGAGAATAAAATATCTAATTCAGATATCAAATTTTTTATTTTTTTTCTAAAATCACTAAAAATTTTAACATAAAGAATTTTCTCCGAACAAAGACTAATAAAATTCATCTAAAAAATTATATGATAAAAATATATAAATAACAAAATTATAAGATTAAAATAATTATACCCAAAAATCTACGACAAATTGCTACTTGCTCGCTGCTTGGGTTGGCCAAACAATAGCCTATGGATTGGTAGTTTTGTTACAAAAATTCAATATATGAACATTATATTTTCTTTTACACATGTGGTTTAATTTAAATTAAATAATGATTGTAAGTTCATTGCGTGCTAATTATATGCTAATTAAAATTATCGATGAATTCACTGATGAAATCTCATCGCACATAAATTTTACCGCAGCAGTTTCTATGAATTTTCCTGATAAGTCAATCACACGTATTTGAATCGATATAAATTAGGTAAAAAAAAAAAACAAGACATTGTTAGGTGTTAAATATAATTCATAAATTTTGTAAGTTTATTTTATTTTACTTTTAGTAAATTAGTATGATAATTGGATTACATTATATTTCATTTATTTTAAATAAATTTAAATAATAAATAAAATAATAAAATATAAAATATATTATATATAATAATCATATTTATTTATAATAATTATGAACCAAAATTTTTTTTAAGTAAATAAAATGAGATATAATGTGATAAAATTTAAATAAAATAATCTTTGTTCAAAAAGTTGCTAGAAAAATTCAGTAGTTTGTACTTTTTTAACATTATGTGCTTTTTCTTTAAATTCAATTCATGACCTCTAACATTTTATTTCTTTGAGTTGGCAGCCAAGCCAATCGATTACAATATATGGTGACTATTTTTGAATTTAGATAAGTAATATTTAAATATATTTATATAGAACTTGACTCCTTTTACCGACTTGTATGTTTTTTAATTATTAATAATTTTTATTAAAATAATTATATTTATTAGTAATATTATTTATAATTTATCATAATGAATATATTTTTTAATTGATACCTAAAATGATATTTTTCTTCTTATACTGCCTGTACTTTAAAATCCTACGAGGGCCCATAAATCAGCAACAAAAATGCTTGAAAATGCACATTATTTGTTTTTTTTTAGCGGATTGAAGGAATTTTCAATTGTCCTATAATTCAGTGCGCGTAAGACAAAATGATTTTGAGTGAGGAGTGAGAGAATGGGATAAGGTGGGCTTAACCTTCTTTCAACTTTAGACGAATAATCTCAAGTAACTAATTTAAGAAGTGATTCACGACAAAACATAATTATTTATTTAAAAAAAATGATTAATTACTCTATTTATAATAATAATAATAATAATAATAATAATAATAATATTGTTTATTTCAATGTGATTTCTACTTTTCATGTTGCAATAACAAGTGAAAATAAATGTTATATGTGCTGTTTTTTAATTGAGATAAATATATAATTTTGTGTTTTAGTGCAAATATCTTACTCCAATTATCACTTGGTAGATTAATATTCTTCCAAAATATGTAAAATAAAACCTTGCAATAACATCTTTGTCTAAGTAATTGTTGTTCTTTTCCAACTTCAGGGTCTCTTCTCAATACTAAAAAATTAAAGATACAATTAAAAGCATAGTATATTAAAGAAAAGTTTATTTATTATATGTTGTGAATAATTATAAGATATAGTTGTATTTTAACATATGGTATAAAAAAGTGTTCTATATTAATTATTTATGACGATTTTTTTATTCTCAAATTTTTTAAGATAACTTAAATATTAGAATTATAAAATATTATTTTTTATGCCACCAACATCATTCTCCCATACAGACATAAAATTAAAGGGCATGCTAGTTTGTTTGCTTCTAAGACCCTGTAAAGCATTTTTAACAATAAAAAAGGTTTAAAGACCAAATTAATTTTTTTTATCATAAGTGCTACGAGGATTCATAAAGTACATTTTGTATATAACGTTGTTGAAATCATTTTCTTGTTAAACCTCTTACACATGTCCTAAATTACTTTTAACATAAACCTTTAAGGAAATTAACACAATTGAATATATATGTTTGAGGATATGTACTTAGAAATTTTGTTGGATGTGTTCAAAATTTACCTATCTAAATCTAATAAAGTCTATTTCTTACTCATGTTACTCATCTTTTTAATTTTTCTTTCTTTGGCCCAACAACTCTGAGCTCACCTTAACGTAAACACAAATTATTTGATATATCTATCTTTTTATTAAATTAATTAAAATGTATATTTGGGATATACATTTAAAAGTTTTGTTTGATGTACTAAATATTGGCCTATCTAGTTAGATTTTATTTACTTATTCACGTGCATCATCTTTCTAATTGGAATTTTAAGTTCCGTTGTATTTTGGTTCCAAATAATATGCGCGTTTAAAGCTAAGTAATTTTGATCTAATTGGAATTTTAAGGCCCGTTGTATTTTGTTTCCAAATAATATGCGCGTTTAAAGCTAAGTAATTTTAATTTTTAAAATTATTTTTTTTATCTTGTCATTTTTCATGTTATCTTCAAGGTTCGATAGTTGGTGGTAGTCGATAATAAGACTCTATTTTGGTTCTAAATAATATGTGTGCTTAAAGTTAAGTAATTTTAATCTTTAAAATTATCTTTTTAATATTATCATTTTTCATGTTATCTTCAAGGTTCAATAGTTAGTGGTAGTCAATGATGGGTCCGATGATCATCTGCAGGCGTACGATAACTAACAATAGAGGTCTGATGGTAGTAGTAAAGATTCAAGAAAATGGTATGAGAACTGCCAACAACTACCAATAATGTATATTTTTATGTAATTATATACATGTATACATTTATTTTCTAAAGTAATGTAATTACGTAAACTTCTCTATAATTATATAGATATCTATGTTGTGTTTTTTTAAGTAATGCAAATCTATACTTTTTGATATCATGTAGATGAATGTATATTAATTTGGAAGATAAATGTACATATGTGTATATTTTAAAGTAATATACAGACGTATTTTACTTATGACCATCAAAAGGGGTCATCGAAGGTGATCATTGGTTGCCAGATGTGATCGATGGTTGTTGTTCTTCATTCGTTGATTGCAAGTAGTTGTTAATGTTCATAATGAAATAATGAGTTTTATAAATAAAAATACTATATTGGAGTCAATAATGAGATTTCATCCGCACCTTACTATTTAGGATTGGAACTCTTTCTATAGCTCCTTCTTTAGTCTAATTACCTTAACTTAAAGTAAACACAAATTATTTGGTATGCATGTTTTTATTTGTGATAATTGATGGCCTTATTTAGTGGTAAAGTTACTTACTTGGTTTAATGTTATATTTTGCTAATGGATGAAGTAGTAAACATAAAAGCCATTTAATTAAGGATACTATTAGAACACTAATTTCTTATGCATTCAACGTGGAGCACTAATTTTTTGTGCATTCAATGTGGAATACTAATTTCTTGTTCATTTAATATAGAGCACTAATTTTTTGTCCATTCAAAGTGGAGATGAACATGGAGTTTTTGCTACCACAAGTTCTTCAAGGATGTTGCCTATAAATAACTTGTTTCATTTGTGCAAAATATAAGAGCAAATGAATTATAGAGCATCCATAAGAAAGATAGTAAAAAAATTTGTGAGAGTTGTCTTGTGAGTTACTACTTAGAAAAGAAAATTTTGTTCCTTCTTTATAAATAATATTTTTCCTATTTTGTAAGAAAGTTATTTCTCCTATTACAATAGAGATTATAATTGTTATCTCATTGTAACTAGAGAGAATGTGTTGTAATCCCTATTTTTACAATAGTGAAATCTTCCTACACTTGTCCGTGATTTTTTACCCCAATTTGTTCGGGGTTTTTTCACGTAAAATATTTGTATATATTTTATTTTCATTATTCTCAATTTTACTTTAATTATGTTTAGTTTCAATCCGTTAATTTTTCCTAACATTATTTAATGATAATTAGAATAAAGAATTAAAATTAATCAAGGTCGGAGAAATATCAAACTTAACCCAACTAGTGGAAGGCCCCAAGTTTTGGACGAGACGACTTTAGCTTCATATCAAGAAGACTAAACAGCTTTTAAGGTTTTAAAATTTTAGATTCATTTACACAAAAATCTCAAAACTATAAAAAATTAATACTTTGGTCCCAAAATCTATTAAGTGTTATGCTTAAATCGTTTTTATCAGACTTAAATTTCTGAACATTTTATTTAAGATTTATTTTTTGAAATATAATAGTTCAAGGACTAACTTATTAGATTTTTTTTTTAATTTTAAGACCTTTATTTAAACATCCTAAAGTTTGAAGAACTTAAAAACTATTTACTTATAAAGAAAATTTTGTTGGGTTAGCTTGTTTCTCGCAATATAAAGCATAGAGATTTCCCATATAGCATATAATGGGCATTCAAATAGGGATACTTACCTTAAAGATATTCTAATTATTATATTAATAATTCAAATTTTTTATATTATTTAAATTTTTTATTTTAGTAATCAAATTTAAGTATTGATATCTTTTATATATTTTTTTAATATTAACCATTTTTCTTCCCAATGCCCTTTTAGCGTGAAGGTTTTCCTTTTTTTTTCTTTTTAAAAATTAACTAAAATGAAAATATAATTCTTTCGAGATTGTATTCAATACTTTATATTAAAAGTTACTAAAAAAATAAAAATTGTTAACTTTTTACTTTTAAACAACATCAACATGATTTTTATTTTAAAAATATCAAAATTTAATTACATATAAATAAATTATAAATAGATCATGTCTAAATATATATACACCCTAAAAGGATAAATTTGTACTAATAATGCTATAAAAAAAAAGCTTATGAAAGTTAAAAAATCATTCACTAAAAGGTTGAAAGGATATTTTTGATAAAATAATTTAGTTATAGTTTAAAAAATATAAAAAAATACATTAATAATTAAATTAGTGTATTAAAATTAATTTTTTTATTAATATAAAATATTTAAAGTTTTAATATATTAATCATAATATCCATAAGATATCATACCCATTTCAAAATAGAAGTTAAATGAAAAAGGTACGAAAAGTAATACCTCCGCAACCACTCTATTAATTTTTAGTAATTTTTGTGAAATTGTTTTATGTCATCACTATTTATGTATCTTTGCATCATAATTTAAAAAATAAAGTAAATATGATATAAATTACTTGGGATTCTGTCGGTATAAATAAAGTGAACTTATCAAACAATAAAATCGACGATAGTGATTTTGCAAACCAGTAAATACATATAGACTTACTGTACATCTAAATAAGTTATTGATTTTTTCTCTGACAAGTATTGAATATTTATTATTTTCTTAATAAAAAAATTATTTTATAAATATTTTATTAACTTAAAATATTAAATTATCGTGTATTATACTATAATATTCTATTACTAGTGGGCAAAACAAAGTCAGCTGATAAAACTTTTCAACTACCACGCTCTATCTATCAAAATATCTGTCCTCACAATACACATAAATATTGAATAAAAATGTCAATAAGATGTGTGGATTTAAGAGAGAAGATTAAAACACACGCCAACCAACAAAATAAAGGCTTTAACTATTGCCATTGATGAAACAACTTTCATGTGCCAAACCGAGCATATCAAAGCCTTTGTGCTCACGTTTACTTTATACTTTATATCCAACTCCTCGTGCTAAACTAGTCGGTCAAGCAAATAACTTTGAAAAATAGTTTGTGAAATTATATATATATATATATATATATATATATAAAATGATTATCTTAAAAATTATAGTAATACTTTAGTTATAATAAATATAATTCAATCAATTAAAATTTAATATTAAACGAGTCAATTAATTAGAATTTTACTTTGATGGTGTTCAAATAGATGACATTACATATGAATTTTTTAGGCTCAAGAATTTTTTTATAAAAAATACGAGTTGAACTTGAACTTAAGAAACTAATTTTACGATTACAAGTTTTAAGATGTATTATAAATATTATTTTATAAACACCACGATTTAAATTGTTGTTGTCATAAAATAATTAATTAATGATAATTTTATTCAACAATAATGGCATTCAAATATAATTAATTGTAGGAATATATAGACTAAATTTTTTAATATAGGCCTAATAAACTTAGAGAGGTTAACTTTTAATAAACTCTCCTCAAACTATCGAACATATCTATAAAATAACTTGAAAGATTATCACAAATAATATAAATATTATGTGTATTTTAGATGTATTAATGCAATGAATATTCCTAATCCATGATTCAATTAAATCAACAAAGTATATACAAAATTGATAGCCTAGAACAAAACTATTTAAGCATAATTTTGAAAATAATATCGATAAATATGTTCATTCTTAAACTAGCATGAACATACTAATATGCGAGATGAGAGAATGATATTTAAAGCCTAAATTAAAAGAGCAGGGAAAACAAAATGTGAAAATTGATGATCCAAAAAATGTTATATCATCCAATAAAAAAAGAGATATATGAGTGATGTATTTATAAGAAAATAATCATAGAAAAATAGGAATTTTAGGTGTAAAATAGTGCCTTCTAATGTGACAAAATATTATTGATAATTAGGTATTGATTGTGATTAAAAATAAAAAAAATGGATGAAACTCGCCAATTTTTTTCAATGAGATTAATCCTCTAAGAGGGGGAATCAATCCATCTCAAAATAATATTACGTCTACAAGATGTGGGATGGATCCCTCTACAGCGAGGATTGATTTTTCTCTACAAACTTCATTTTTAAAATCAGTTTAACATGTTTGATTAAGGATTAGTAGGAGGTGAATTCTTCGATAAGGGATTGATCCTTTTATAAGGGTTTGATCCCTTGTGCAAAATCTAAATGCATGAAATTTTACATAGAAATGAATGATTTGAGTGAGATTTCTTAGGGATCAATCCTTTTATAGGGAGATCCATCCCTCATGCAAAAATTGGGTATGTGTAATAAGTGCGATCATTTAAAAATTGATCTATATGATCGATTTCTCTATTAGGGGTCGATTCATCGAATTTAAAAGAACAATAACTATTTCATACAATATCAAAATTAACTCAAGTGAAAACTTATATGAAATGTGTTTGGACATATGGATTGACTTGGATCCCGACCCATCTAATAGCTCGAGCCATAAGACGAGTCACCCCTAAATACCTGCCAGAGTCCTCACCCACTAATACACTCATATGAAGACCTATCATATGGAGCTTTGGCATCTAGAGGGTCGACTACTAGCACAAGCTATATGGTGGTCGTCCTTAGACAATAAATATGATTTCTTTTACTTTTATGCCCTCTTGACATGCCTAGATGTGTTTACCCTATGTAATTGACACCTATACATGTGTCACTCTATATATACATGGACTTCCTAAAAGATCCATACATTCCATAAATTGATTTGAATTCTTTCTAGCTTTTCTCTCTGTAAATCGAACCAATCCTAACATTTTGGTGCCCACCATGAGGTTCAAATTCTAAGGTTGAGCTTTGGCTTCTAACCCTATACTTTCAAGAATTCACCCCGAATTCTGAGAGAAACTTAAGAGACTAAAGACCTGTTCCATGTACCCTTAGGATCACGATCATCATGGTAGGGATGCGCGTAGAAGGATGATTGAGACTAGAAAATGAAGAAGCGATAGTAGCACTAGACAACTCATTTCCATCCATGACGAAGCCAAAATAGAGATCGACCCATATCAGGAGCTAGCTCATCAACTTCTCAATTTAAGAAGAGCACTCAAGGAAACCAAGCGAGAAATAGGTCATTACGCTCACGATTCAAGTTTAAGATCCTGTGATGGTCACACCACTAACCTAGTCGGTAGAAATAGACCAGATCACTTTATGCCCGAGCATAACCAAGGAGAATGTAAAGTTGGGGATGATCCCTTTTCTAGTTCTGTGGGACCTAGTAACGAGTAGTGGTTACAGGAAAGAAAAATTGGGAGGCCCGATTTTAGGTGTTGGAAGAAGTTAACAAAAAGCAATACCAAGCCTTGAGAATGACCAATGAAAGACAAGAAAAGGGTAAGGCCCCCTATGATGTGGATAGGGACTACGAGCAACTATATGTCTCCTCATTCTCTAATGAAATAGAGAATGAAGAACCAATAGCAAGTTCAATGCTTCCAAATGCCTTGCCTATAAAGAAACTATAGACCCTATAACTTACGTGCAACACTTCAAGATGGTCATAACCCCTATGAGCCTTACACAGAGTAAAAGAGATGCCATGATATGTAAACTGTTCACTGCCGCCCTCTGTGATGGCACCTAGAAATGGTTCAATAACCTGGCACCCTATACCATAACATCATTTCATAGTTTGCTAGGTTGTTTATCACCAATTATGCTTGTAACATGCCACTAAGGAAGGATTCACACCACCTCTTCTAAATCATTTATGAAAGGGTTGAGTCTACTGAAGAATATATAAAATGATTCAGGGAAGAAAAGTTAGAAATCTCCAAATGCCCTAGCTTGATTGCTATAGAAGCCTTTAGGCGATGTGGTCTCCTAAAGAACTCCAATTTGTTTGTAGAGCTAATCAAGACAGTCCCTCAAACTTTGGAGAAGGTATATAGAGAGGCAAGTAAATTCATCAATCTAGAAAGAGAGCTAGGTTTAGTTAAGAGCGGCCAGGTCGATGTGGAAGTTGGACCCAAAAAAGAAAAAAAAAGGATAAGTCCTAACAGGGTAAATCAAGGTAACAGAATAAAAAATAAGTGCTTCATGCCAAACAACAGGGCGAGCAACCAATGGTTAGGGAAGGTCACTATCTCCCATTAGAAGCCCATCCTTGAGAGTGAATCTGGCTCAAGCAGTATTAAGGATGGACGATGAGCCGAATGTTAGGTGGCCCCTAAAAATGAAGACTCTCTTTAGAGACACATCTAAATGGTGTGATTTTTAAAAAAATGTTGGCCATGAGACAAAAGACTACACACACCTCAAAAAGGAAATGGAGGAGTTGTTGGCCAGAGGATATTTGAAGGACCTTGTAGAAAGTAATAGCGGAAAAATAGGGTGTTAAAGTGGACGTAAGGCACCAAGGTCACCAACTCCCTCAAGAAGCAAGAAAGACCCCCACAATGAGCCCAACATTAGGGTTATCCATACCATATATAGAGAGCTCAAAATTAATGGAACCTCTAGTAACCCACACAACAGGTATGCTAGAGATATGCATAGTGCCCCACACATATAAACCTTGAAAAAAGAGAGGTCCTTTATGGATATTGTCTTCACGGAGAGAGACAAGACCTCATCTCATCATGAAGACCCGTTAGTGATCACTCTAAGAATAGGGTCCTACGATGTTTATCGGATCATGGTTGACACTGGAAGCTCCATAGATCTTTTTTTCTATCCATAACAAGATCCCTAGACATAAAAGATATTGATATTGTAAGGAGGATACCCTTTGTGGGATTAAAAAGTAGCACCACTTATGTAGTCAGGACCGTGGTGCTACCTGCTATGGCCAAAGTGTCAATAGTGATGACTAACTTTGTGGTAATTGATGTCCCAACTTATTACAAAGCCATTTTGGATAGGCTATGGATACATAAGATGAAGGTGATCCTATCCACCCAAATATTTTTTCCCCATCACCAGTATTGATCAGCTAGTTAATGCTACCATCTATTTTGAATTAATGAGTTTTTTTGGATACTTACTCTGGTTACCATCAGATCAGGATGCATCCAAAATACATGGAGAATATGGGTGCCATATATCAACACCTCGTCAACAAAATGTTTGTAGATCACTTGGGAAAAAGCTTGGAGGCATATGTGGTAGATATGGTGGTGAAGGCAGCATAACTGCTAAACCACGTCAAAGACTTGGAAGAGATATTTTTCATAATCTAAAGGTATTGTATGAGGCTCAATCCTAAGAAATGTGTATTTGATGCTGCCTATGGAATATTCTTAGGTTACCTTATATGTGTTCAAGGGATTGAGGCCAACCTAGACAAGATATAGTCCCTAGTTAGTATGAGGCTTCTTACCAATCTAAAAAGGATCCAATAATTGAATGGAAGAATGGTGGCACTAAATAGGTTCATCTCCAAATGAACCAACAAATGCTTGCCATTCTTCAAAATGCTGAAGAAGAACACGTCAATATTCTGGAACAAAGACTATGATAGAGCCTTTGAAGGAATCAAACAATACTTTAGCAAACCTCCCGTCTTTGTCAACCTCTTCCTAGGAGAGACACTTTATTTATACTTGGTTGTGTTCCCCCAAACTTGTAGTGCCATACTTCTAGTTGAAAGAGACAAGGTCCAACACCCCATCTATTACATTAGTCAAATCTTGATAGACTCAAAAAAGGTACCAAATGATTGACAAGTAGGCCTTTGCCTTAAAAATCAGTGCGTGGAAGCTTAAGCATTAGTTTAGCTCACACATAATGGTAGTACTTACCTCTTAACAACTCAAAAGTGTTTTTATGAGGCTAGAAATCTTAGGAAGATTGGTGTAAATCTCCATAGAGATGGGAAAGTACGATATTAAGTATAAGGCTAGGACAACCATCAAAGGGCAAGCGATGGCTAACTTTGTGGCAGAATTCAATGAGACATTGGAAGTATTTGGTGATGAGGCACAAGAAAAAGTGTGTGGTATGGATTAAAAAGAGATGCCAACCTGGTAAGTGTTCATTGATAGTACGTACAACATCAATGGTGTTGGGATGGGGGTGGTCATAGTTGATCATGATAAAAATTGTTTTGAGTATGCTGTTAGGTTGGATTTCTAGGCAACTAATAATGTTACAGAGTATAGGGTTGCTATATTTGGGGCCATGATGTCAAATAAAATCGGGGCGAATAAGATCACTCTGCATAGCAATTGTCGACTAATGGTTAACCATTACTTGGGGATGTTTGAAACCGAAGATGGAAAGATGAGGAAATATCTGGAGAGGCTAAAACAAGAATGCTCAAAATGTTCTAACTTTAAGATCAAACAAATAGCCAAAAATAAGAATGGTCACGCTGACACTTTGGCCATATTAGCTTTGGTTTGAGAGACCAACCGTACTCGAGTGGTGTTGATAACAATCTTGGCATAATCAAGTTTGGAAGAAGCTGAAAGAATAGTCGGGTGTGTAAATGCTCTTACTAACCTATTGTTCACCTTGATCTTTAACTTGTTGGAAATGGGAGACCTACCCAAGATTGTAAACTTGCAAAGGAAATCAAGGTCAAGGTAGGATGATACTTGATCAAACCCTATAAGTTATACAGAAGGACCACCCTTAGACCTAGGCTCTTATGAATATCCAAGGAAGGATTTAAAAGACTAATGTTTGAGCCATATGATGGAGAATGCCACTCAAATTTAGGAGGAAGAAGGCTATTCCAACGGATTATGAGGCATGGCTACTATTGGTCCACTAAGTTGGCAAATTGCACAAAATACACCCAAGAGTGTGATAAGTGCCAAAGATTTGCTCCGTTGTCACACACGCCTCTAAACACCATGATATGGGTGGTAAGCCCTTGGATTTTCTACAAGTGGGGGCTTGATATAATAAGACCTCTACCTCAAGCAAAGGATCAAAAAATATTTTTTACTAGTGATTACTGATTATTTTTCCAAATGGATCAAGGTAGAGCCTCTGGGAAGAATATGGCAGGAGGAAGTAATTTGATTTATTTGAAAATCTATAATTTGTAGATTCATTTTGCCTAAAGAGCTCGTTACAGATAACATGAGACAATTTATTGGTCGTAACATCAAGTAGTTTGCCATCAAAGACAACATCAAGATGTGTCACTTAATGCTATATTATCCCCAAGCCATTGGTCAGGCATAATATTTTAAAAAAATTAATAATCAACCTACTAAAGAAAAGGTTGAAGGGTGCAAAAGGAAGATGGGTTGAAGAGCTGCTTGGGGCCTTGTGGGCTATTAGGACTAGTCCTTGAGGAAACACTAAAGATATACCTTTCTCCTTAGTATATGGGACTGAAGCCGTGATACCAACTGAGGTTATAGTATCCATTGTAAGGTCAGTCTTAACATAGGAGCAAAACGTTGCGAGTAGAGCAATCGAACTGACCCTTATAGAAGAGAAAATGGACGAAGCCTTCAAGCGGATAGTCGAGTAAAAAAGGAAAGTATCAAATTATTATAATAAGGCTGTGAGTTTCAAAGCTTTCACCATGGGCAGGGTCTTCCTTAGCAAGAAGGAATGGATGGTAGGAAAAATGGGTGCAAATTGGGATGGACCGTAACAAATAGTTGAGACAATGCCAATGGGGGCCTACTTATTGAAAAGCATTGAAGGAGTTGAGGATGGGACAAGCTAAAAATGCCCAACACTTAAAAATACCATTTCTGATGTATCTTAATTTACTACTTTCATGTACCATCCTTGTATATATACATATGAAATGAGTTCTTTCAAGAAATGGCATTTCCTACTACTATATGTCACAAGCTGACCACCTTAATCAAGAACCATATAGAGCACCCTAACACTTGTAAAATTCATGAGTTGATCACCTCGGTCAGGAGTAGAGTGCTTTGACATCGAAGGAAGAGTTAAGCAGTTGATCGCCACACACAAAGTGTGTGCAATGAATATGTAAGTATACGTATCATAACAAGTAATATAATGATAAGAAAAGATCGTTCCCACGAAGATTATTTTATTAGAAACTAATTTTTAAAACTAAAAATAATAAAAATAATTTTTTTTGTGTTTTTATATTTTAAGGAAGCAAAATTAACATAACTAAAAGTAAATAGTAATAATTAATTAAATTAGATTTTGTGACTAAAAAGATAATTGAGAAAATATCTAGGAATACTCAATCCCCCAATTTTTTACACAGGTGAATTGCTAAAATCCCCCCAATATAATATCAATTAATTAGATGATTAATTGAATCTAACCTTGCATGTATTCCTCTTTCAAGTAAACTACACACCATATAGAAATTAGTTTAATCACGCTCTCATGCCAATTAAATTGCATACTACTTATTAAGTTCATCAATTATGGATCACATACATAAGAATCATACATCTCTGCCTAGAAACTATGTGTTGTGTGTTTTGCAACACACAGAAAATCGTGCAAGTATACACGGTCACAAGTAATAAAGATTTGTAAGTAGAGTATCGTTCCCACGAGGATTTGTTACTATAGTTTGTTGAGTACTAAAATTGTATCTTTCTGATTTTATCCAAAACAATCGTTGATATGGAAAAAAGATAACAAAAATATAAGAGAACTCTAGGATTGCAATTTTTCACCAAACTAATCCACTCCAATCATATTATTTTCTTTGGATTTATATTTTTTAGTACATTTAATTTGTCAACCGAAAACTTCTTTTTTTATTCATACATCTCTTCCGAGCTCCGTACAAACACACCTCGTTAAATTAATTCACACATATAACCACAAACTTTTTTTATTCACTGTAAATGTTAGTGAGATAAGAAAAATAGATATAACCATACACATATATATATTTTTTTAAGGTAGGCTTTTGAAATGAGATAAATATATATATAAATTTTGAAGCTCAAAAGGGGTATACTATGGATAGTGTATGTGAAGGTAGATAGAAAGGCTCAAATGATCCAAAGATGGCCTAAATGATTTTCTTAGTTAAATGTTATCTATAATTTCGCCTCGAGAGAAAATCAAACAAATTCTTAGAATTGTGACACCATAAATATCAATCGAGTTCCATACTCATATAAACCTTCTCTAAATTATCATAGCAAATCAAAAATCAAGACTAGTGCTCATGAATTGTAAAAATGAAACATACGAAAAAATTGTTTATCACTTAGACATTATTCAAATTTTTTTTTCAAAGAATTATACATCATTTAAAACGGAGAAATAAAAAAAACTCACTATTCATAGGAGAATATGTTCAATTAACCAAAGAAAACAAAACAATTTTTTTTTTACAAAAAAAAATATTTCAATTAAGTTCAAAATATCTACCATCCCCCAAACTTAATATACACGTTGTCCCAATGTGTGAAAATTAAAGAACAAAGGAGATGTGTTAAAGAACTTCCCTCAATGGTGATTCGATTTGTGAGATTGAAATCCAAAAATCGTTTTACCTCACTCCAGGTGCACTTTTATCAAAACAAAATAACAAAATGAAGAATTATGCAACTAATACATGTATTAGAACAAAATATATAAATAAATAAAAACTAAAACACATGGGTTGCCTCCCAGAAGCGCTTGATTTAGAGTCATGACTTGGCTTCTTTTTTTGCTTCGAGGTTAGGTCATATAACAAAATGGTTGGCTTTAGATGATTGGCGTCACCTCTCCGACAAGGTTTGAGTTTACGCCCCATTCACTTGAGATTCCTCTGTGATTTTTCATCTTTAATCTTATGATGTTTAGTATGGATGCATTTTGGAAATAGTAAAAAGGTCGACCACCTTGATTTAAGTTTCCCTAGGAATAATTTCAATCGAGACTTGAAGAGCAAAACTTTGTGTACTTGTTCGAGAATGTCGATGCAAGAGCTTATTGTCATGCCATCCACTGTCTTTTTTATAGAGCTTAACATTTTTATATGTTTGTAGACGGAACTAGTCCATCACATTGATTGGAAAACTACGCTTTTCTGGCGGCTCTTAAGTCATTGATTCACGGGAGAAATTGTAGAAGAATCGGTAGTAGAGTTTTTGTAGACCAACTATCTGACTAACTCGTTTATACATAACAAGCATCGAGAATCATCTGGAAATTTCATCGCTTTAAACACTTTGAAAGTTACTTCTTGGTCTTGAACTCTCATGGTAGGTTCCCTTTTTGAACATCAATCGAGTTCTACCGGTTACTAAAAATGGTCTACCCAAAATAATAGGGATCTCTTTATCTTCCTCGAAGTATCGAGAATTATGAAATGCGGGAAAGATAAACTTGTCTACCTTGACAAGCACATCTACATAATGCCTCTTGGGTGTTTCAAAGACCTATATGCAAGTTGAAGGAGTTACGGTGGTCGGTTGTGCTTCTCCCCAATCCAAGTCTACGGTAGATGGAAAGTGGCATCAAATTAATGCTTGCACCCAAATCGCAGCTACTGCAAAAAATTTCTCACCAATAGTACAAGGAATGGTGAAACTTCACGGATCTTTAAGTTTAGGTGGTAGCTTCTTTTGAAGGATGGTACTACACTCTCCTGTGAGCAGCATCTCAAAATCACCTAACCTTCTCTTCTTAGATAAAATGTATTTCATAAATTTCACATGCTTGGGCATTTTCTCCAGGCATAAGCAAAAGGAATGTTAATATGAAGCTTTTTAAAAACTTGAGAAATTTGGAGAATTGCTTATCAAGCTTTTGCTTATGGAAGCGTTGAGGAAACGGGGAATTGGTGGAGTGTAAGGCTTGAGACTTTCTAACCCTGGTTTCATCGTAGGTTTCATTGATTCTTCATTTTATTTCAACTCTTTTCTTACTCCTGATTTTGTTTTTAAGACCCAAAAGCTTCAACATTAGGGGTTGGCAAAAGAAATGGGCTTAGGTATTTCCCTTTAACTGGTTTCCATACGAGTGTAATTGCCTTACAATTCTCTTTTCCTCCCTTATTAGGATTAGTTTCACTATCGCTCGGCAAAGCTCCCACGAGGACGATTGTTGTGACGGTAGTGAGTTGCCGTAATTGAACTTCAAGATTTCGATAAAAGGCACTTGATTCGGAAGAATAGTCTCGTGTGGCCGTGTATCGAGCAAACATATCTTCCAATGATGGATTTTTTCTTGTGGTGGAGCTTGGTTATGAAAGGCTTGAGGATATGTGGGTTTTATAGAAGATGATGGTCCCTCGTTGTTACTCCAAGATAAATTAGGGTGATTCTTCCACCCTGGATTGTAAGTGTTGGAATAGGGATTGTTTTGGTTCTATTATAATTGGAAACAAAATTAATAGATTCAAAGTTATGAGGACATCTCTCAGCTGCATGATTTCCATTGCACATTTCACGATGCAGCAAAGGACTGCGAGTAGAATGGACACCCCCGTAGTATCCATCTTTTTCACCAAAGCCGGACACTTGTGCGGTTAAAGCGATCAAAGCATCAATCTCGTGAATTCCACTTTCTTAGGCAACATCCTACGATGGCGACTCATTACAGCTATTTGAAGCCATTTCCTCTAATAAGTTGTAGGCTTCATCAATTGATTTTCCCATTAAAGCACCACTGTCTGACGTCGATCATATTTCTAGTTTGACCCGTAAACTATTATAAAATGTTTGAACTTGAAGCCTTCGGTAATCCGTGGTGCGGACATCTTCTAAGTAGCTCCTTGTACCTCTCCCTGACTTCATATAATGATTAGTCGAATTGCATAAAAGTGGTGATTTTCATTCCTCATCGTGTAGTCTTTCTTTGGTGGAAAATATGTGGCTAAAAGTTTTGAGCGAGATCCTCCCAAGTAGTGATAGAACCGCGTAGCAATGAATTCAACCAACTCTTTTGCCTTATCCTCAAGTGAAAAAGGAAAAAGTCTCGGCCAGAATAGCATCATCAGTTGACTCCATTATGCCTAAAGGTATCCAAATCTCTAGAAAATTTGATATATGAGAGTTTGGATCATCGTGGGAATTGAACACTTGGAAATTGTACCGATGTTTGAATCATATGAATGATTGCAGGCTTAATTTCAAAATTATTGGCTTGAATTAATGGTCTTCTAATGCTTGAATGAATGCCACCAACCATAGGCACTGCATAATCTCTTAAAGATCTTGGTTCTTCAACTTCTTGAATTTCATTATCCATAGCTAGATGTTCTAAGGTTTCTTGTTTATTATTTTTCTTTAAGTTCAAAATAGTTCTATGAATTTCTAGATCTAATGGAACTAAGTCAAGATTTCTTATGCGTCGCATACAAAGTCCCACTCTATCCAAAATTAAATCTAATACAATATATAAATTAAATTTAAAACATAAATAAACATACAAATCCAAGCAAGTAACACTAAGCAATTAAACAAATAATATTTTTGTTTTTGTTTTTTTTTTGAATTAAAATCAGATTAATTGGTATTAATATCAACAAAAATTAGTAAAACAATTCCCCGGCAACGGCGCCAAAAACTTGTTGTGTGTTTTGCAACACACAGAAAATCGTGCAAGTATACACGGTCACAAGTAATAAAGATTTGTAAGTAGAGTATCGTTCCCGAGATTTGTTACTATAGTTTGTTGAGTACTAAAATTGTATCTTTCGATTTTATCAAAACAATCGTTGATATGGAAAAAGGTAACAAAAAAATAAGAGAACTCTAGGATTGCAATTTTTCACCAAACTAATCACTCAATCATATTATTTTCTTTGGATTTATATTTTTTAGTACATTTAATTTGTCAATCGAAAACTTCTTTTTTATTCGTATGCATCACTTGAGAACTCCTCGATACAAAACACCTCGTTAAATTAATTCGCTATATCTCTATGAAATTAAATTCACCAAGATTAATTAAGTTCTAAGTTTTCAAATGACGCGCATACAATTAGGGTATATTCACATCCTTTATCTAAATACATGTCATTCTATTTACGAGCAATATACACAAAAATGCCTTTCTCAAGTTTATTTTTATGCCACAAATTGTTTTGATAAAATTCGTAAATAATCAAAAAGCATTAAGCACAAAATAGAATGAACAAATCGAACGTCTTATAAATCTTTCAAAAATAGTTAAAATAAAAGCTTCATAAATTTAGGTCAAATGCAACCCTAGAAAAATTAAATTACTTCATTAAATTAAAATTAAAATTACAACATATGCAGAAAAATTAAACGAAGAAGAAGGAAAATTAAAACATGAAGAAATGAATATATTTGGCACACGCAGAACAAAACAAAAGCCAAAAAATGGCTTATGCGTGTTGTAGTCCCAAAAGCAGAAAGCAAACAAAAATTCTAAACAAAAAAAAACTCTACAAATCTATCATAATATCAATTTATTTATAGCTAAAACAATACATCAAAAATATTTCAAATTAATACATGTGGAGACGATGAAGTATGGCGAAAATAATAAATTACACGTGTGGGGGACAAAAATTGTATCGAAAATGGAATCGAAAAAGTGAGTGGAGAATCTTTGCGGCGTTTACGTTTTTTTCTTCCACGCTGCCATGTGTCGGCGTTATGATTAGGTGGAAAAAATTAGTGGGACACGTGGCATCGCTATCATTCGTTGAAGGGAATGGGCGCACGCGGAGAGACTTGTCGCACGGGTGGGACGCGCGAAACGTTGAGCAACGGTACCGAGGACTTGATCCACCGTGCGTTCGCATTCATTGTAAATAGCCACGTGTCGGAACATGATTTGCTTAAATATTAGTGGGACACGTGGCGTATTCTTGTGCATGGCGAGGATGCACGCCGTCTTACAGCTGCGTCACGCACGATTGTTCACGAGAGACGGTTCAACTGTGATAGCTTGGTTCCACGCGGCTTCAATACGGGACCGGTTCGAGATCAAGCCGGTCGGCCCGATGCACCTCGGGGAAATGCGCAGCCCGACATGTGGGTCACTCCGGCCGGCACAACGCGGCGGGTGGGCCCAGGCACCAATACGCCGCGAGAACGAAGACCTCGTACCAGCTCTCCTTGGTCGACTTGATGAACACCTGCACGCGAATACGGCCGGATTAATTCTTTGATCGGATGGTCCACGTTGGGCGAGTGTGATGCTTGCGTGGACTTCATCTCTCATAGCGAAAAATTAAACTTGCATTAATTGTATTTTGACCTGAGAATTTAATCGAAATTACATTTTGCACTTTCTTATATTACAGTTAAGCCCTTTGCTAATTTTAAATTAAATTTTTAAACTTTTAATAATTATAATTAAGCCCACATTTAATTTAAATTATATTTTCGATTTTTATAAATTGTAATTAAGAAATTATATTATCATAAATTATATTTGTGGACAGAAATATGAAATTAAGTACATTTTCGATACAAATTATTTAATTTTATTAAAAATGTATTTTTAGCACATAAAAGGAAAATATTAATTTATTTAACAAAAATTAACTAAATATTAAAAGAACATAGCAATTATCATTACTAAAATTGATGAAAATAACTGTATAAAATACAGTTATCACTATGTTATTTAATCAAGACAAACAATTAAATAATTCTCTAAAATCTATTTAATTGCCTCTATAGATAAATTGTTGGTCAAACAATCAATAACATAAAAATCAAATCAAATAAAATAATTAAATTATAATTATAATTAGGATAAATTTTTATATCATCACTAGGTAAAAATTGGGTTCATAAGATCCCTAGATTAATAAATTAATTACACATAATTGTGTTCATAAAGCTCATATTTTTCATAAAGAAAGACATAAAATTGATAAAAAAAAGAGTAGAAAAAGAAATACAATCAATCTCTTGAATTGTAGTATTAATCTCCTCTTGAATCTCCACCAAAATTGTGTCATCTCTTTAATTTTTCTGTATTTTTCTCTCTTTTTAGTTCTAAAAAATGACCAAAATTATGCAAATAGAGGCCAATTAGGGTTTATGTAGCGATTAGGGGCTTAAATAAAGCTCAGGTGTGATCTGAACCATCAAATCAGCTTCAGATCAAGGGATACGATCAAAACAAGCAAAACTAATAGTTATAACTAATCATAGCATGACATGTGGCATCAGGAATTCACTGGGTGAATGAGGGAGCGACGCGTGGCAGGGGAGACTAGTTAGAGTCAATGCTCGCCGAGTCAATGACACATGGCATGATGTGATTTGCAAAAATGGATGGCATGGTGCACGGGTGGATAGCATCGAGAAATGGTGTAGTAACACATGGCATGACACGTTGACCAATTTCCAAACTCGGATTGAACGTTATGCTGACACATAGCATGTGTTTATCCTCCTTACACCCGATGCGATGTGATTTGCTTTTCGTGCTTATGTGGCATCCGCATGGCTTGCCTAGTCAGCTCCTTTGCTTGTGTGGTATGCCACATGGAAGCTCTTGATTGGTCATGCGTTAAAAATTCATAAAAAATCTATAAACATTCCAAACAAAATCCCAAAACATTGCAAAAATTATATTTTCATCCCTTTTTCACTATAATTTTATATTTTAATATTTTTGTCCATAAAAATACTATTTATTAAATAAAACAAGTAAATATTAAGTAAAAATGTGCGCTAATGACTACTTTCATAGAGTCATCAGCACCTCAGTCAAGAGCTAGGTAGAAATCTCTCTTCTATTACTATATGTCATTGGCTGATTACCTCAGTTAGGAAGGAGGTATAACATCATAAAATTTGTAAAATTCACAAGTTGACCACCTCGATTAGGAACCTGGTAGAGTACTCTGACATTGAAGGGAGAGTTGAGCACTTTCGTTAGGTATTAAGTAGAATGCTCTCTCCCACAACTATATGTCATGGGCTGACCACCTCGGTTATGAGCGAGGTAGAGCACCCTCAATCTTCAGACCAGGAAAAATGCTCACCCCGATTACTACATGTAATGAGTTTATTTCCTTGGTAACAAACCGAGAAGTGCACTCTAGTTTGTTACATCGACTAGATAGTATGAGCTCGTCCCTTTAAAAAAACTGGAGAGGAAATACACATGGAAAAATACATTGGTCTGGCATCATAAGTGCATTCTATTAAAAATATTTTTATTGTTTGAGCCTACAATGATTTTAAAGTTTATTAATACATAGCCCAGTCTCCCAAAGTTAAAAATTTCTTAGACACTTAGACACACGATCGGTGTTCAAGTTGTTTGTCTCTTCTACCAAGGATAACGACTTGACCTAAATCTTTATAATTTTATTCTATACATTGGCCACTGTTTCAAGAGTGATTTAGCTCAATGAGAGCACAAAATGTTCCAAATCTTTAGTAACGCCCATCACTTTGAGGAAGACTTCCTCAAATCACTTCCTATAGAAGTTCTTCCAATGGGACTCCCTATTCACACGGGCGGCCATTTTAGTCATGATACTTCTCTCTTGAGCTTAAGTTTGGGATAGCTACTCCTTACAAGAGGCGAGCTCACACTTGGACTCTATATAAAATTTTAGCTTATCCTCGAGCTTGGATAGCTCGATTTTTAATTCCCTCACCTCAGTCTTAAGTCTGCCATTTTCCAGTTTTAAAGCTCAAACTAAATGTCTGTTAGTGTGGTAAATATACATAAGGTTCGAACAAAAAATATGGAGAGGATTTGGCAAGTATTTCAATAATATTATTTGGATTTAACAAGTGTCCCTAACCCTCTGATACGGACCCTTTAGGCAAAAAACTTAGGGACCCATGAACTCAAAGGAATAGAAACGATTGATTTGCTAAGAACGTGTTGAAGATGATCAAATTAGAACCCTAAGGAAACAAAGTCCTTAAAACCCAAACCTTAAGATGCCACAAAGGATGATCACTCCCTTTGATAAGGCAGATTCAAGTATTCAATCAAGAACACAAGAAGGAAAAGCAATAAGCTTTATGAAATATACTTTTCATTAATGAATATTAATCTTGCCTCTAAATTACATAGCTCTTCTTAGTAATTAGCAAGAAACCCTAAAATAAAAAACCCTAGATGGAACGCGCCTAATCCAACCTTAAAATAAAAGACAAAAAAGATTTAATTCACTAAAATAAAAATTACTAAACATAAGATGCCCATAATTAAATAAAAGACTAAGACTTAATATAAAATCCCATAATTAACTAAAATAAAATTACTAAACATCAAAAGCCCATAATTAGTTAAAACAAAAATATTACTTCCTAAATCAATCTTTGCATCCAATTTAATATTCAAAATCTATCCTATGTGTAGGATTTTAAGAATATTTGTAGGGTCTTGAGAATCTTTAGAATATTTGTAAACATCAACTTGGTTAGCACCTCAATCTCCATCATTCCCCTCCTCTTCGAAAAGATTCATCCTCGAATCTTAGCTTTGTAAGCAGGTCGATTTGGTATTGCGGATTTAGGTATGAAGTCTATTCGATGTTGCATGCCTCGCAAATGATGTAATCCATAAGAAATATTTTCATGAAGTTGATCCTTAAAGTCCTGTAATAAAGATATAATGACACTAGGCAAAGATGAGTTAAGATCGTTAGTAGAAATATAAACATTCTTGTACATAAGTACAAGTACTTTTTTCATTGCCATCATTGCACTCTTATTCTTATGTTTTTTAGCAATTACACTTATTTTTCATTTTCCTCTCTTTTATGCTCATTTTTCTCTCTCTTTTGTTCACTTTTCTCACTTTTTTGCATAATGTTCTCTTCTTTTTGCTAACTTTTCTCTACTTTGTGCACACTATTCTCTCCATTTTTCTCACTTTTCTCTCCATTTTTTTTACTTGACCTCACTTGCTCTCCTTTATTTTTCTCTTGTTCACACTTTTGTTTTTCCCACATCTTGCACTCTCCCACTATTCTAATTTGTTCTTCATAAGCTTGCAAATGTTTGAGAGGAGCTAATACAACTTTTTGGTAGTTCATTTCAAAAGAATAATGATTTCTATAAACATCATATAACACTTTCCTATCAAACTACCATGGTCGGTCGATCAATATGTGGGCAGCATAGATTGGTGCTACATCACAAAGAACCTCATTTTCACATTTTCCAATTGAAAAAGGAACCCAAACTTATTTTTTAACCTCCACTTCTCCACAATTATTCAACCAAGATAGCTTGTACGGTTTGGGATGCTCCTGCCACTTCAATTTTAACTTTTCTACCAACAAGGTACTAGCAAAATTAGTGTAACTCGCACTATCAATAATTAATGCATATACTTTATCCTTCACATGACATCTTGTGTGGAAAATATGATCACGGTGCTTTTCATCTTCTTTATTATTAGGTGGTATATTTAGGATTCTCCTTCTGACAAGTGAATCTCTATGTACATGTTCTTCCACTTCAACATTAGAACCATCCTTCACTAGTGGTATCTCTTTGTCACATGAACTGACACTTTTGATTTTTCCATTTTTCTGTACAACCATGATCTTTCTGTCCCATTTATAACTTGCTCTCTTTTCCATTATGGAATCGACTTCTTCTTTCTTGAATATGTAATTTAGATCTGGAAGAGGATTCTAAATCATCCACCCTTGCATTTAACTTCTTAAATTGGTCATTAAAATTCTTGAAGAGGTCTTTTAAGTTGACCTCTTGTGGTTTTCTTCCTTCCTTACTCATGTTTTCAAACTGTATAAAAAATGAGATAACTCACACACTCTCTCACGTGTTTGCTCTCAAATCATATTGTTATCACTCTTTTTTTTTACTATTTTGGCCTTTTTTTTTGCTATTTCAGCCTCTTTTTTACCTCTCTTGCCTTTGCCACTTAAAGCTCAAGCCAACCTTCTTTTATGTTCTTAACAAAATCAAAGAATCCAACTAATCTTAAGAAGTAATCATTTTTTTGGTGATAATCTCAAAATTCAGAATTCTAAAAACTTAATGGCAAATGATGACAGAAAGAAAGTCCAAATAGAACTCTAAAGACCAAAAAAGAATCTTTTCAAGATCTTGAAAATCAGAATTTTTAAAAAATTTAATTGAGGATATAAAGAAAGTCTAAAGAGGACTCTAAAGAAAGACTCTTAACCAAAAAGGACTTTAAAGAAAAACTCTTGAACAAAGAAGACTATATAGAAAGACTCTTGACCAAGGAGGACTTTAAAGAAATACTCTTTACCAAAGATGAGTCTACAGGAAGACTCTTTACCAAAGACGACTCTAAAGAAAGACTCTTGAATAAGAAGGACTTTATAGAAAGAGTCTTCGGCAGCAAGAACAAAATAAAGGAAACCCAATTTCAACAAAACAAGAAAACTCAGTAAGAAAACAAAAATTAGATTCTTGAACAATCTACTCTATGATATTCTTTTCTTTCTTTCTTTTTTACTAATTCTACTACTGCTATGAATAGAAAGTTCACAAAAAAAATTCGTAACCCTAATGTGCAAGAACCGAAAACAACACAAAAAGCTACAACAAATCTTTATCCCATTAGTAAGTGCTCTAAAAAACAAAATTTGGGGTTAAAAATGGTACGAAACGCAAGAGATTAAATATTTAATGTTATAGGAATTGAAACGAGTTTCTATTTGATATATTATAATAGTTGTTTCATTACCCGAGTCAAAAGTTATGACTGTTTAAAGTTGCAACTCAGATTTATCAAATTTGTTTTTGAAACTGTGAACAATAATCATCTTTTCCTTCTTTTTTTTGATTTTTTTTTGAAGAATAAAAACGATTGAATGCAAAAAACATAAGACTCAAAAGGACAAAATTTCTTTTTTTTTTGTGATTTGGGACTTAAGAATGCAGAAAATAATCAAGAACGTAGAAAACAATCAAAGGACAATTTTTTTTAAAATCTAAAATTTAAAACAAAGATAAATGAAGATAGATAACTTGTTTTCAGTAACTAAACCTCTGATACCAAATGATGCGGACCATTTAGGCGAACAACTTAAGAACCCATGAACTCAAAGGAATAGAAACGATTGATTTGCTAAGAACGTATTAAAGATGGTCAAATTAGAACCCTAAGGGAACAAAGTCTTTATAACCCAAACATTGAGACGCCACAAATGATGATCACTCCCTTTGATAAGTCGGATTCAAGTATTCAATTAAGAATACAAAAGGACAAAGCAAGAAGCTTTATGAAATATCATTTTCATTATTGAATATTCTTCTTATTAATAAGCAAGAAACTCTAAAAGAAAAAACCCTAGATGGAATGGGCCTAATGGGCCTAATCCAACCTTAATAATAAAAGATTAAAAGACTTCAAATAAAAGCCCATAATTTACTAAAATAAAAATTGGTAAACATAAAAGTCCCATAATTAAATAAAAGACTAAGACTTAAAATAAAAGTAGCCTACAACTAACTAAAATAAAATTACTAAACATAAAAAGCCCATAATTAGTTAAAATAAAAAAAATTACTTCCTAAATCAATCATCGCATCCAATTAAATATTCCAATAATTAAAAAAAATTACTTTCTAAATCAATCATTGCATCCAATTTAATATTCCAAATCTATCACTTGTGTAGGATCTTAAGAATATTTGTAGGATCTTAAGAATATTTGTAAGAACTTGAAAATCTTTAAAATATTTGTAAACATCAACTTGGTTAGCACCTCAATCTTAATCCCCATTACCCCTTTTTATAGGGGTTGATGTTAAGAAAAATTCTCATGACACATGTTCTAAAAATAGGGAGGTAGGTCAACATCATAAATAAACACTGCAAATGATATAAATACACAATTATGCAAGCAACACAATTGGTTCTCAAAACCAAATTGATTTTCATTAATAAGTATAAAACTACAAAGGTTGAGCCGCCCATGACCATACAAGTAGGAGTGGTGTCGAGCTCGAAAGGAGGTGATAAGCGTATAGGACTTAGGATCTACTTCATCTACAAGCTCAAGTCATTACCAATAACAATGGTCCCCAGTCCCACCTTCTACACTTGCCACCTCAGTCTCGTCACCATTATCACCAGAGTCCAAGTCCTCTTCGTGACCCTCATCTTAGGATTGAATAGGCGTGAACTGAAGAGTCACTAGGATATCTTAAATTTGGTAGTAGTACTCCCCCAAGTTCCTCTTTTTAGCCTCTTTTTTGAAGGAGTCCATGGCTAGCTCATACCTTATCTCAACACTCGAGGAGAGCTGTTTGGCCATCACATCAAGCTCACCCTACGCCTTCTCTTATGTCTTGGCTAGCTTGCGATTACATGCCTCAATCTCAGCCTCAACCTTTCATTGTGCCTATCCGAGCTTAGCAAAATGCTCAAGTTTTCATTTATATTGACAACGACCTTAGATAATTTCTCCTTTTTTTTATGGCATTACACTTCCACTTGTTAGCCTTTACTAATAGTACCGTATACTTGGCCCAAGTGGAGGCATGTCTCTCTTTTCCTTGTGCTAGCTAATGCTTCAGTTTCCCCACACATCCAGCCTTATTCAACCCATAAAGTAGTTGTAACTAAAAAGGAGCCGGACAATGTGAGGTCAAACATAAGAAATATATGTAGTAACAAAAATGTATATACATAATGAGAAAGGTTAGATTGGCACACCTGGTACATAAGGCGATTGATCATCACCTTAGTCCTCACATATGGCATCGAGCTGCCTCTCATGCCCTATAAAAGAAAGGTTGAACACATAGTGGTCGAGTTGCTCTGGTGCCATACCTCGATACAGAGCCACCCTATCCACGTCAGTGGTGAGATCATTAACAATACCCTTCCTTTTACTCGAATCCCTTACATAGTGGTTAGATACTTATGGACCCGAGCTAGAAGGAGGTGAATTGTGTCGATCTTGGGACATTGATAAAGGCTTGAAGGCATTCAAAGGCTTCGGTCTGAGCACAGGCTTATCAAGGGTCACTTTACTCTTCCTTTTAGATGGGGTGGAGAAACCCTTATGCCTAAAAGACTTGGTCCATTTATCCCCTTTAGAAGAGTCCCTCCCTTGTATGAGAGGTGTAGTCTTTTGATAACTCACCCTTTGGGGACCGACCTTGCTCTTAAGCTATGCCAGGAGAGCATCAATATTGAACTCCATAGTATTTGTAAATAAAAGGTTGAAGAGGTGCTAGTATTACATGGTCGAGTAATAAAAAAAGAAGGGAGGAAAATGTTCAAGTCTTAGGGCTAGTTCACCATCGTTAGGGACCATATCAAACCTTCCCTCATAGTCTGTGGGAGAGGTCTGGTGCTTGGGGGGGGCTCGAAGTTTATGAATGATTTTATGGAGGGGCTCCATTGAGCCTTGCCTCATCAACTCACAAGCGACAAAGTGTGGGGTATTTAATAGTTGTCTTAACATGGTTTTCTTAAGTAGATAGTTTTGGATATCAATCAAGCGTTGCTTCACATCCTTACTTAAGGTCGTCATGAATGAGTTCATGTTTCCTATCATGACCTTTGTATTAGTTCAGGTGTTTTTATTAGTCTTGTGTCACTAATAGGAGTCTCCAACCAACCTGAGATGTAGAAGAAATATTCCTCCCAATTCTTTTCGTACTCAAGGATGGTCACATTTATACCACGGTCCTAGTTTATTGACATATATATCTTCCTCGGGTCTGTTGGGTTCTACTTCAACATATAGGATTCATTAAACTCATGCATCTCCAGATCCATCCCGAGCTCTTTACATATCAATGTAAGGGCAGGGTACCTCTAGCTATTAGGCATCAGTTGACTTGGCGCGAGCTGAGTCTTGGTTAAAAATCTTTTTTATGAAAGGATACAGGGGAAAACTCACTCCCAACCATAAAGCTTTCTCGTGAAAGATCGTCCACCAAATTGGAGGTAGGTCACTGTCAAGGGCCCCTAACATTGGAATCAATATTTGAACCGAGGAGGGGATGTCATATGTTTTCGTCAACCTATCCTCATCCTGAGGTGATAAACCACTAGTCTTAACCTCGGCCGCCTAACCTTTGGTACGGCCTGTGGGTTCCTTAGTCCCTAGGTTCCTCATTTTCTTCCCCCATAATCTAATGACTGATATCTGAGTCTTAGGCACGTTCAACTTAATAGTTGGTATGGCTTGTGGATGAGAGATGAAGGTAAAAGGTTGAGACTAGGACAGATCCCCTTCACTTGAAGAGCTCGTCTAGTTGATGGACCCCGTGTCATTACTCTCTGGTTGTCTCGAGTGAGTTGGATATTATGGGCTTTCCCAAGAGGCCGAGTTGAAGGTCTTTTTTTTATGCATGGTCTCTACAAAATATCACAAAACATAAAAAAAGGGTAAGACATGAGCAAAAGAGATTACCTAGGGTCGAGTGTGAAATAAAAAGGAGAATAATTCTTTAAATCAACTTGGAAAGAAAGTAGAAAGGTGCTAGACTCAAGGAATATTTTACTTTAAAAGCCTGAGCAAGTAAGCTATGTGCTGAGCTAGTTTCTTACCATCGAATTGAAATTTTTTTATGGCTCGAGCTGAGGGGACAAAGCATTTTTTCTCTTGATTTTTGTTTGATGTATAGGAAATGATAAAATGAGGTTCAACCCAAGCACCTCATTATATAGAGACCCACATTTTTCTCTCCAATCAACTGTCATGCATTTATTAGGGGAGTTGAACAGTTCAAACCCGCTACACCGGTATTACTCTTCCATCACAGTTTAGAACTTGAGCTGAAAGAGTAAGGGGACTGGATGTTTGGACTTATGGATTGACTAGAGCCTGACCCATCTAATAGCCAAAGTCTAGTAGATAGCCCGAGCCATAAGATGAGTCACACCCAAAGATTTTTCTAAGTACGTACCCACAATTACACTCGTGTGAGAGACCTATCTTGTGGAGCTTTGGCATCTAGAGGGTTGACCACCAACCTGAGCTATATGATGATTGTCCTCAAATTATAAATATGCTTACTTTTACTTTTATGCTCTCCTGACACGACTAGATGTGTCTACCCTGTGTAATCGACACTTATACATGTAACACTCTATATATACATGGACTTCCTAAGAGATCCATACATTCTATAAATAGCTATGATTATTCTCTAACTTGGCTTTCTGTAATTAGACTAATTCCAACAACATGCACATGAATATGTATGCAATGATACCTAATATAAGAAATTTTAATATTGTGACCATAATGCAACCTTGAAAGTTGTCGTGAAGAGTGCAATGAACTAAGCAATTATAATGTAAAAATTATGTATGCAAAATTACTAACACTCATGATGCTCTTATAGACAATTAATACATTTTTATTGTATAATAACAAAAATAATTGTAAACTAAAAATAAAATAAAGTATAATGAAAAAAGTTTTGAATTGTCATTAGGGATATGAGTACTATGGGTTAGTTCAAATTTGAGTTAAAATCATAACCAAATCAATAAAGTTGATTTTTAAAAAGTAAGAACCGATCCAATCCAATAAAATCTATAAATCAATCTAAACTAAACCATTTTAAATAGGTTGGAAAGGATTGCTAGGATTGATTCATTTTTTAATATTTATTTTTAATAACTAAATGGTTATTGTATTGAATTTTATGTTTTTAGTAATTGATTAAAATTAAGACTTAAATTTTTTTTTCAAATAATAAATAATCAAAGATAATATATTATAATTTTAAATTTTAAATTTTAAATAGTAGAAAAACTAAAATAAGTATTCAATATTTAATTTTGTATCAATTTGAGCGTAGATTGTATACATAAACAAGTGTTTAATATAAAATATAAGCATATCATTAAATAAATAATAACGTGACTTACTACTTACTTGTGATATGAAAATTAAAAATAAATATTAGATAAGAGCAGAAATTAATTAAAAAATGACGATAATTAAACTTATAAAATTATTAGTTTTACTAGTATTATTTTTACCCAATAAAATTATTATATTAAAAATAAAAAATATATAATATAATATTAGTATATTTGGATCGATTTTCATAAATTTTATTAGTATTAATAAATTATCCGATCTATTATGGATCAATTATATAATTTACGAATCCAAATAATAGAGTGATAACGAGAATAATAAGATGATAACGAGAAAATCAAGTAAATTAACCTAGGTTGGTTTAGATTATATGAGTTGGACTAGATTGGTCCAATTTTAAACAACTTTAGTGTATGTAATATAACATACGGAGCTCCTAACATCTTACGTACATGTATCTATCACTTTACATATAAATCAATTAATCCTCTCTTCATGATATTCTTAATCCTTAGTCTTCTTCTAATTAATAGTTTCAACGCCATAATAATCATCAGACAGAAGGCCCAAAACCTTTCCTTTTCTCTTTACAATAGTCTCATAAATTTTCACCTTAAAATGTATTCATCTTCTGAGAAATAATAATCAATAGTAAAAACATTGTTGGGTACATCGGGTAAAAATAAAATGAATTCAACAGAGTAGAATAATGACACCGAAAATTTAACGTGGTTCACCCTTTAATTTGGGCTAAGTTCACGGGACAAACTCCGAAATTATTTCTTCCACTAATAAGATTAATGGGTACAAAGTGAGAGGCAATACAACAAATTGAGATAAATCTAAAATAGTGTCACACAAGTGTTTCCCAAACTCACTATTTTGTCACCTTCTTTAGAAAAATATCCCAATATTTTTCTAAGATATTCTCTCCCACTTTCTCACACAACACTATTTTTCTTCAAAGGAAATTGTTCCTTTGGCTTTGCTTAGCTTCTCTTCTTGTTTGTTGTGTTGATGTTTCTCTAAGGCAAAGACATTGCCTATTTATAGGCAAAATTGCATATCAATGTTAAATGCACCTACCATTCGCTGGCAGACTTACCATTCTCATGGGTCGTGACCTACCATTTACTACGACATACCACTGGCCAGGTCAGACCTACCATTCGGTGGTTGCACCTATCATTGGTGGTTGCACCTACCATTTGTGTTTTCTTTTGTATGGATCTTCTCAAGTTGTAATAGCTTCTTCTCCATTACATCCCTAATCCAGTGATATCTCACATCAATATGTTTTGATCTCGAATGAAAGGAGGCATTCTTTCCAAGATGGATAGCACTCTGACTATCACAAAATAACCGATAACCTGCCTTTGTTGCAACCCAAGTTCTTTAAAGAACTTTTTCATCCATAGAAACTCTTTACATGCTTCCGTTCGCTATAAACTCTACTTCGAGCAAGGGACAATGCAACACATTTTTTGTAACTTTGATTGCCATGACACACACTCGCAAATGTAATTAGGTAACATGGTGGATTTTCCTGGAATCCACATCACCACCATATCTACATCCGTGTATCCAACTAACACATGTTTATCATTTCCAAAACATAGGCATATTTTGGAAGAATCCTCAAGATACCTCGAAAATCCATTTCACTACAAACTTCAATGTTCCTTTCCAGATTTGAAAGGAATCTACTCATAATTCCAACCGCATTTGTGATATCTCGCCGTGTACAAACCATGGCATACATTAGACTTCCAACTACCGAAGCGTGATGGAACCCTCTTCCATCTCTTTGTCTGCAGGCGGCTCGCTTGGGAGTTAGCTTAAAGTTGATTAGCAAGAGGACAACTAATCGCTTTAGCTTTATTCATATGAAATCTCCTAAGTACTTTCTCAATGTACTTCTCCCGTGACAACCATAATTTCTTGGCGCCGTCTCTAATAATAGTCATGCCAAGAATCTGTTTTTGGTCCTAAGTCTTTCATGGAAAAAGACTTACTCAATCAGAGTTTTCAAGTTGTTGACTGGAAATATTTCGCCAACAATCAACATATCATCCACATGGAGCAAAAGAATAATAAAATCATCATTAGACAATTTCTCGCACAAAAACACAATGGTCTAAAGTAGTCTTTTTGTAGCCTCGCTTCCCCATAACACTCCAAACTTCTTGCATCATTGTCTTGGTGCCTCGTTTTAAGTCAGAGACCTTTCTTCAATTTGCGACATAATCTTCTTTCCCTTTTCAAAACCCTCTGTTGCTCCACGTATATCTCTTCTTCCAAGTCACCATGTAGCAAGGTAGTTTTGACATCCATTTGCTCAACCTCCAAGTCAAGACTTGCCGCTAACCCTAAGACAACACGAATGGATGTAATTTTTACAACTCGAGAGAAAATCTCACAAAGTCAATACCTTTTATTTGGTCAATCCTTTGACAACCAATTTGGCTTTCAGTATCGCGGGATCGAACCGTGTCCTTCATGCTTTACCCGAACACTCCATTTATTTTTCAAGGCCTTCTTCCCTTTGGGCAGCTTCATCAACTCAAAGGTTTTGTTCTCACAAGGACTTCATCTCATCTTGTACGGCTTCAATCCATTTTTGTTTGGATTCGCCATCCACGGCCTCTTCATAACTCTCGTGTTCTCCCCCATCAAAGTTACATACTATCTGAGGATACGAGATGTAGGTCGCCTCACCTCTATCACTTCTTCTCAAAGGAATGCAGAGAAGCCACGCATGTTGGTACCGATAATGAATATCATCATTTCTCTCATCTTCTAACCAACTTCTAATGTGGCATCATCTTCATCGCGTGGATAAACCTGGTCTTCATCTCCAACTCTGTCTGCATCGACAATGTCGAGGAATTAATTCCAAATCCGATGAGTCACCATTGGAATTAGGAACATCTTTCTTCATTTTGATAATATCTTCAATGGTCTCATCTTCAACAACATATAGATCACGTTCTCGACAAGTCTCTTTGCAACCTGATCGTAAAATCTATACCAAATTGATTCGACCATATCCAATAAAAATACACCTGCCTTGTTTTGGCATCAAGTTCGATCTCATCCTCGTGGATATTAACAAATGCTTTTACAAATTAAACACTCGTAGATGATCATAGGAAACATCCTTTCCTCACCATACTTTATTTGGAACATCCATCTCGAGAGGAGCATACATGGTGAAAGATTCAACACACGTGCAACTCTGAGTATGGTTTCACCCCAAAAAGTTTTAGGCAATCTCGTATGCGAGAAAGTAGACATCTAACTCTCTCCATCAAAGTTATATTCATCCTCTCACCTAAGCCATTCAACTCGCGGTGTCTTTGGAGGTGTCATTCGATGCCGAATACCATGCTTTTGCAATAAGTACGGAAAGGTCCCGTGTATTCTCCACCATTGTTCTGTCTCGATGCACTTCAGCCTTCTTTCCACCGTCTCTCAACCGAGGCATGAAATTCTTTCAAGACATCTAAAGACCGATCCTTTGTCTTTAAGATATACCCACGTCTTCCTTGAATGATCATCAATGAAAGTCACAAAGTATCGAGCACCACCAAGTGACTCTTGACATTGGTCCACACAAATGCGAATGAATCCCATCTAAAATATTATTCATTCTCGGGAAGGAGGAAGCTTTTGAAAGCAACCCTATTTTGCTTTCCTCGCTGCATAATGAACACATTTCTCCAAATGTACTTCATCCATTCCAAGCAAGATCTTCTTTTTGGCTAGACTTGCTAAACCTTTTTCACCCACGCGACTCAGTTCTTACGCCATAACTCACCGATACTATCTTTCTTTACGGCATTTACCGTGTCGCCGAGTAGCTTTGCTTGCATTATATGCAGTTTTACGCTTCTCACCTCTAGCCACTACTAGCGAGCCTTTTGTAAGTTTCATTTGTCATAAATGAAGTTAAGCTACAATATCCTTCATTTGCAAGTTTGCGCACAGATCAATTCACCAAAGATATATGGAATATGCCCCGACATCCTTCGTGAAATAGTCTAGTTCCGTTCTCTCGTTTCCCAAGCAAACGTCTCCTCACCTACTACCTTTGACAGGCCTTCATTTCCCATTCTAACAACACCAAAACTTCCAGTGTGTATGATGAGAAAAATTATCTACGCGATGTAGCGTGAATCAGAAGACCACTATCAATCACCCAACTGGTCTCGCGATGCAAGATTGATAAAATCTTCATCATAAACGATATTGAACTCGTATATGGTATTTGTTTGCCTATCATCACCGTCATCGTCCTTCTTCGTTACTTTGCCTTTGTTCGTTTCTCGTTCCTTTTCAACACCCGACAAAATTTCTTAACGTGGCCCTTCCTCTTACAAAGGATGGCATTCAACATTGGCAAATTTGTTTGATTTGCTTCTACTTCCGGTTTTTGTTCTTTGTAAAGTCTCCTTCCTGCACTGGTGATGCGTGCTTGTACTCCTCAATCTCTTTCCTTGTTTTGTTTCTCATACGAGAACAAGGCTTCTACAACAACTTCAAACTCCATCTTGTCTTTCATAAGTCGTAGCTTGTCATGGATATGATTATATGATGAGGGTAGCGATGCCAACAACATCACAAACCTTTCTCTTCATCGCCAAAACTCACATTAAATCTCTAAGTGAGTAAAGCTTGCCGTTGAAATTGCTAACATACCGCATCACGCCACATTATCTTCCTTCCTCATCCGATATAGCTCCTTCCACAAATAAAATTTATCGGGCAAGGTTCTTTCGACATGTACACGTTTTCTGTAGTCTCCTCATGTTTCTTTAGCAAGCCTTGCAATTTTTTGATTCAATATTTTGCAAGACACCGTCTCGAGAGATTTAGACGGATTGCACTAGTTGCATCTCATCTATTTTCCTCCCATCGTTCCTCTACGATGGTCGCTACCTTCTTTTCTTTTCCCGAACGCCTTACACCTTCCTCGTTGAATGAGAATATCTTTCATCCTCCTTTGCCATAAAGAGAAATTATTATTGCCATTAAATTTCTCAATATCTACCTTTCGCTTGACATTTTTTTTTCTGTGTTTCTTTTTCTCAGTAAATTAATACACCCCGGGACCTAATAAAATCTTTTCCTCACGTGGAAGATCACCACGCCGCAACCACAGAGCCGTATTAAGAATTTTACTGCATCTCAGTTGCTTCCGATACAAGCTTGTTAGGCACAGTAAAAATAAAATGAATTCAACAGAGAGAATAATAACACCGAAATTTAACGTATTCACCCTTTAATTTGGGCTAAGTCCACGGACAAACTCCGAAATTATTTCTTCCACTAATAAGATTAACGGGTACAAAGCAGTAGTAATACAACAAATTGAGATAAACCCAAAATAGTGTCACACAAGTGTTTTCCAAACTCACTATTTTGTCACTCCCCTTTTAGAAAAATATCCCTTTTAGAAAAATATCCCAATATTTTTCTAAGATATTATCTCCCACTTTCTCACACAACACTATTTTTCTTCAAAGGAAATTGTTCCTTGGCTTCTGCTTACCTCTTTTCTGCTTTCACAGTTGATATTTCTCTAATGTAAAGACATTCGCTTATTTATAAGGCAAAATCGCATATCAATGTTAAACGCACCTTACCATCGCTATTGACCTATCATTTGTCGACCTACCATCGCGACATCGACCTACTATTTCGTGGTCAGACCTACCATCGCATGGTCAGACCTACCATCGCATGGTCAGACCTACCATCGGGCGCACAGACCTACCATTCGCTTTCTTCCTCTTAAACGTAGTGCGACTTACAAACATACGGTGAGATGGATTAGTAGGTCTTCTTCCACAATGAAGAGACCATATTAGGGAATCTTCATCAAGAAAATTTACATCATTATGATGATAATAAAAAAAAATAACACTAACTCATTAACACCGAATTACAGCAGCAGTGGAATTGTAGGTAGAGGAGGTAACAACAAAGAAGATGAGAGCGAAATAGAGATGAATTGAGATTAAGAGAGAGAAATAGGGCTGAGTCAAAATTAAGAGAGAGAAGGATGATTGAATTTAGTGAAATAAAATTTTAAAAACATTTGGATATTTGTGAGACAGCGAGAGAAAACCTAAAATGAATGAGGGTAAAAAAGTAAAATAGTATAACTAAAACGATACAGTAAAGTGATTTTTGTAAAATTACATTCCTCGACCATTTGGATGCTATTTGGCACCATTAATTTCCCTTTTAGTTGTCATAGCCCTTTGTAATTTCCGTCAGATTTTGTAAAGGGACACCATTAATGGATAAGGCCTAGATAGCACATTTGTTGGGCCTTTGTCTTTTCTGAGTCCATCGCAAATTCCTCGTTTCTCTTTCAGTCGTTGTTGTGTCTGCCAACGAAGAGTGTACGGGAAATCAACCAAAATCCTACTCTATCACTACTATTACTCTGGATCTTATCTTCCTTGCTCGTGCCGACAACTATTCTGGCCCAAAAGTTTTTATATGCAAATGGCTCAATCTCAGTAGCAAGTAATCCGATTGCAGCGCTGATATCGACGATGATGCCGACTCCAAGGTCGAAGAAGGTAAGAGACCTTTTTCCCCTTGATGTTTACCAATCCACATTTGGTTGTTTGTTTATTTCAATTTTTCTTTTTAAATATTGGGTTCTTAGGTTTTTTTTTTCAAGTTTGGAGTATTACTGTTAGTGACTTTGATATGGCTCCAGAGACTTTTAGCTTAATTACGTTTCATAGTTGGGAGTTAAATTTGGGTATTTGAATGGCTTTGCTTTTTGAAAATTGAAGAAAAATCAAATTTCTTTGATAACTTTTTGTTAATTTTGATGAACTCAAATGAGGATAGCTAATGGGTTGTATAACCCTGAGTTTGTCTCTTTGATAAAGATTGAGGTATATTTTTGAAAAGCGGCAATGAAAAGTGTGATTTGCTTACAGAACAATGGCCTTATAATGGTATATTTTTATTCTTTAACCGAGATATATAGCATACATGTACCAGTTTTCCAAAAAAGCAAGAAAACAACATTTTGGCCCGGTAAGCCTTACCACAACACTTGTTTTGCAAGCATATCTTTCTTGTTGTTCTGCATTGCACATACTAGCTAATTTTGCTTCAAAATTATGCCCTACAATTATAACTATTGGGTTCCTTAAAAGTTACGTAAGCCTTACATATTTTTCCAAGAATAGGGATACAGTTAGAATCAATGTTGAAAACTCGCCTCTATGCAAGCCGCACCAAAAAAGATGAAATTTGAGGCTTATGCCTTTTTCTTGTGAGGCGAATTAGTCTCGAGGAATTTTACTCTTGAGGCAGTTGAGGTCTATGCCTCAGAAAATTTCATTTTCTTACAAGTTGGATCACAGATAACCCATCATAATCTCACCCTACTTTATTAAATAAAGATAAGAATAAAAAATTTAAAAAAGAGCTAACAAAAGCAAAAATCAAGTCATGCAAACCAAATTAGGGCAGCTTCTTTGTAATTCTTCCAACATTGTTCTACAATTAGAAAAATGAAAAATTAATTAGTTTTTAATTATCTACTTATATCTCTTCTTTACATAGTTTTGAAGTTTCATGATGTTAATTATTACTTTTTAAAGAAGAAATGTTCCCTATTTTTAAAATGACAAAAATAAGATATTTTCCACATTTTAAGAATAATAAAAAGAAAAAATGTTTCTTAATTGGATTAATTTTCTTTTTTATGTGTTGCCAACTCTTATTTATACATAGATATATTGTATATTATTTAATTAGAATATATTAATATCTCGAACTCTATGTCCCTCGCATGTATAGTAAGTGCTCTATCATTTGATCTACACCTTCGAAGAGTATGATTTACTTTGCTTAATTAATTTTTATTTTCATAGGTATTGGGTTCATAGTTGTTATTATTTATATGTTTAAGGTCTTTTTGAAAGTTAAGTTTGAGGCTTACTCTTCGAACTATCTTGAGGCTTACTTCTTGCCTCATCAGAAGAAAACGCTTCAATACTTCAAATATATTTTTACAACATTGATTAGAATATCACACTAGTTATGAGTAGTTTGCTAAATAATGTCTTTTTTTTGGTGCAAATTTACGATCAGAATTTTTTTGTATATTCGAGCGAAAAATTATGTATGTAACCCTTATAGATTCTTCAAATAGGAATGTAACCCTTAAAGATTATTCCAAAAGTATATTCGTCTAATAGATAAGATTATTTCAAAAATACGTATGTAAGCTTTACGTAATATTCTAAAAATGTAAGCCTTACAGATTCTCTGACGTTGGCCGACAATAGTTGTTGGACCTCTGGAAAGTTGGCCGACAGTGGTCGAGCCTTTGGTGAGGTCGGTTTGGCGGGTGGCTAATCTCCTACAAGGCATATCTTGGTTTAATTTTATTAAAATTTAGATGTTGGGTCACTTTTGTCTTTTTATTGTATAATTTATGTTAAAACTATGTGTTCCCAAAACACATGCTATTTATCTCAAATTGACATTTTGTTGAATAATTATGCTAGATAAAGTCCAGAACTTTGGAGTTTATTCTCATATGAGTAACCTCGGCCTGGAAAAATCAATGTGGGATAAACTTGGCTGGCTTGTTTTACCCTCTTTTGTCTTAGACAGGTTAAAACTTTAACAAACTTGTTTGTTACCGACCCTCGTGTTGTGTTAACCTCCATGTCCATTCAGGTACCAGAGAGCTCAATGAGCTCATCCATGGAGTCTCGAATCTCTACCTCTCTTGGCCTCCCATTTCCCAACCATAACCACCTCCCAATTCCCACCCAGTTTCCTAATCTCTTTACCCATTATACCACTCTAGCCCTCTCTCCTCCTCCACATGAAAATGCCCAAAACCTCTCCAAAGTTGATGACTCACCCTTCACCTACCTTCCCTTTGCCTCAACCTGCACAACACCCAAATCCTCAAATTGGATCAAACCCACCTCAAAAGGCAGCCACAGATTTCATCCTCTTATGAAGAACCTCTCGGTTTTCGAACGAGCCCTCATGGGGGCAGGTGGTGGTGGTATTGCTGGAGCTTTCACATATGTTTGTTTACTCCCACTTGATGCTGTGAAGACAAAATTGCAAACCAAAGGAGCATCTGAGATTTATAAAAATGCATTTGATGTTGTCGTCAAGACTTTCCAAAGTAAAGGTATTATTGGGTTTTATAGTGGCGTTTCTGCTGTTGTTGTTGGCTCTACTTTTTCTTCTGCTGTTTATTTTGGTACCTGTGAGTTTGGAAAATCGATTTTGTCTAAATTTGATAAGTACCCATCTGTGCTTATACCTCCTACTGCTGGGGCAATGGGCAATATTGTTTCTTCTGCTATAATGGTGCCTAAAGAATTGATTACTCAGAGGATGCAGTCTGGAGCAAAGGGAAGATCTTGGGATGTTTTACGTAGAATTTTGGAGAAAGATGGTATATTGGGTCTTTATGCTGGGTATTCTGCTACTTTGTTAAGAAATTTACCTGCTGGAGTCTTGAGTTATTCTTCCTTTGAGTATCTGAAAGCTGCAGTTTTGAGTAGGACTAAGAAGAGTCATTTGGAGCCAATTCAGAGTATATTTTGTGGGGCATTAGCTGGTGCAATTTCAGCCTCATTAACTACGCCATTGGATGTAGTCAAGACTAGATTGATGACTCAGGTTCATGGGGAGGCTGTTAATAATGTGGCTGCTGTAATGTTTGGTGGTGTTTCATCTACTGTGAAGCAGATTTTGAAAGAAGAAGGATGGATTGGCCTTACTCGTGGCATGGGTCCTCGAGTTCTTTACAGTGCTTGTTTTTCTGCAATTGGATACTTTGCATTTGAGACGGCTAGGCTGACCATATTACATCAGTATATTAAGCACAAGGAGTTGAAAGAGTTGTCTGTTGTTCCCTCTTGAACTGCTAGGTTTTATTTGGTCTCATAGTATTATATCTTATTTCCTTGGGTGAAAACTTCCAATTTCATGTTACTCTCTGCTCACATGTTTTTGTTTTCTTCATCACAAGTAGTTTAGTTGTTTTATCGTTACACTTTTGTCCTCGTGTTGTACATCATCATTTTATCCAAAGTGGTATAAGATTGAATAAAGGAAAAAAAGAGTGAGAAGAGCTTATCCTATTTGACTCGTTGATTAGTTAGTGAATGAAAAAGTGATGATTGCCAGAGGGGAGTGCTACTTTCTCTTCCTTTATGTTAATGGCTCCACAACACTATCGGTATTTGGTAGATTCTATACTTTAGTGAATATTTATCAAAAATAATCTCAAAGTTTTAAAAATATCCCTCAAATTTAATGAAAGTTAAAATTAACGAAATTAAATAGTAATTTTTTATATATAAAAATGACAAATATAATAGAGAATTAAGAAATAATAATAAATCAATAAATAATAGAAACAAAACATAAGATATCTTGAGATGTTTTTTTATAAGAAACGGTAATCGGTAAAAATAAATTTTAAAAAAATACAAAAAGTAAGATTGAATCTTAAAGAATAAGATAGATTTAAAGATTTATCATTCTCAACAATAAGAAAAATATTTATGAGAAAATAAAGAATAAGGAAAAAATCAAAGAGAAAAGAAGTTATAATCTCTATTTAATGAAATTTAGGAAAGAATTAAAAGAATAGTTTATGAATCCTGAGAATAGAAACATAGAAAGATTAGTTAATTAGTTAATTTTAATAGATGAAGAACTATGAAGATACTAAAAACTTTGTACAAACGAAAAGGAAAATGATATAACAATTATAAATGAAATTGATTTTAAACTAGAAAATATGATCTCAAAAAATCATATGAAACCAATTTCTTTCTTAGTTATTTATCAAGAAGGAACATATGATTCACATAGAGAATAAAGAAATAGACAAAGGCTAGAAGAACTTAACATTCCTTACAAAAAAACAACTCAAAATAGAATAAAGATTACATTGGAAAACTAGAGGTAGTATCCTACTAGAGTTCAAATTTCACGAAAATTATAGATTTGATATTGTAGATTTAGATTGTATAAGATATAGAAAAAAGATTTAGATGAATAGTCTAGTAGTATGAGTGTAATCATACAAACCTTTTCAATCGCATAATCAATTCTTTCAACTTGTACAATATTAGTTGCTCACTAAATGATAAAAAATGTTAAAATTTGGTTTATAAATTTAACAGAATAATAATATTTATAAATGTAGGGGAATGCTTCTACAAATAGAGAATATTTAGATACTGTAGTAAATGAACTATACAAGAAATTTATCGGAGAAAAAAAAACATATCAATGAATCCAATAAGAATGAAATTGAGAAAGCCAAATGACATTTAACAAATATGAAAGTATATAATATATGTTATATAGATATCTTTTATTTGTGATATGAAATGTACTTTCATGGAGTCATCACACCCCCAAACTTAACTCTTTGCTTATCCTTAAGTAAAGCCAAGGTTAATTAAAATAAATGATATGGGTAGTATATTCATATATATATATATTAATACATGCATATTTAGTAAAAACTATTTCCCTCAAAAGTCGTAAAATTCTACGACAAATAGGTTCACATATTCATCCATCAACATTCCATCAATACAAGGATATGTAAGGTTTTTGACAAATTAATTTGTGTGTGTGTGTGTTGTACATGATATCATCCAAGGCACTTATGAAATCAACCCATATGAGCATGCTAATCAATTTAATCTTAAAACAAGTCTCATGAGTTTATTTTTCATATCCCTCTCTACTAATATAAATATGCACTTAGATAAAGATTACATGCTTGTAATGTAAGGCTTAGGTGAGGGTCGATAAATGAAGACATTTAGGTTTTTTCTATACCTTAGCATTCTTTTTGTTCATCATGTACTTTTTACCTATAATTGAGTTTTTACTTGATATTTCAGTGTACTATATCTTATCATTCTTTTCATATTCTTTTATTCAACATCTTCTTTTTTTTCTCTTTTTTTATAAGATGCATTACATTTAATCTTACTCTATAGCATAACACATGATTGTATTTTTTTTCCTTTTTGTACAAGCTAAAAGTGCAAAGATAAAAATAATGCTTATTGGTTAGACATAAAATGTGGCTTAAAGATATGAAAGGTTCTTTGTTATTCTCAAATGGATGATTACAAATATAATAATGGTTAGTTTGAAAGGCTCAACCAATCCAAATAAGGTCAAAATCATTTCTCTTGCTACATACTATTTAGAATTTCATCTTAAGGGACGATCAAATAGATTCTAAAATCTAGTAGATTTCATCGACTCGCATAACTCACTACAAATTTTCTTTTAGTAAGAATACCAAAATCAATCATGAACATATGCATAAGAATTTGAATCAATTGAATCAAAACTAACAAGCATATGACATAATTAATGTAAGTATCTTAACAAGTATGTTACATTCTTTATCCTAGTCATGGAAAACATTTTTTATCATTGAGTTCATATGTTTCATATCAAGCATGTATGTATTTAGTTTCCATATATTTATCAATTTCTACCCAATTCATGATTAAAAACATTCTAAAAATAATTTCTTTCCCTTAAAATTGAAAATACATATTAAATACTAAAGTAGAGAATGAAGTTCCCCCAATCTTAAATTACACATTGTTCCTAACGTGCACATATAAATATGAAAAGTAAAAGGAAAGAAAACTCCCTTAGCTTTGGCATACCACATCTGTCGTTGAAACTGCTCAATCTTGTTGCACCATTATTTTCCACATTTATTTACCTACAAAAGAAAAATAATAAAAATATAAGTCAAATAACATTGTGTTACCTCCCAACCAGTGTCACGTTTAACATTCTTGACTAGATGATCATATAAATTCCTAAGGCATATCCCTTTGTGTTTGCTTGGAAACAATTTACGTCTTGATTTTTTCAATAATACTTTATGTTCTGGTTCATAAATACGGTGCTCAATTATCTTCTCATGCCATTTTTTTCTTTTTGAACTTCTCGGAATTCTTATAAGCATTTCACCGTAACTCATCCAATTTATGTATTTTCAATAACTTTTTTACCTCTTTATTGGACTCTTTCACTTTCCTACTTGATTGGGGATGAAAGGGTAAAAGTGTGAGGTCTAAATTTGGTGGCCCTTCATAATTTGGTGGTCCTTCATAATCCTATCTTAAAATTTTTCATAATCTCCTTTGATACACATATGAGAGGCGTGTCCTCCAAAAAGTTCACACAGTCCACAATATCAACCTTTGATTCAATACTTTCAAAATTAAAACAGGTCGAGTTATGTTTTGGTGAGTTTATGTTCTTGCTTACAACATCATGTGTTAAAGTCTTAAGTGTGGGTGGCTCAACAAATTCATTTGAGTTATTATTTCATTATCTCTAAGCCTCATTTTCTTACATAGTATATCCTTTAGAAATTTGGAATAAGAAGACATTTGTTTAAGTGCATCTACACATGATATGTTTATGTACAGCTTCTTAAAGACATTCAGAAATTTTGAAAACTGTTTATTTGACTTTTGCTTTTGCAGTCTTTGAGGGAAAAGAATGGTGGGCTTGTAAAAGTTTCTCTTTTTTGGTTGAATTATGTCCTTTCTATTTCTCTCTTTATCCATTAATTCCTCCTCATCCTTGTTAATTTATGGTTCCTCTTTAGCCTCTTGAGTCTTATGTTCCTATTCTAAAGATTTTTCACTCTTCAAATCTATAGATTTAAAATGATCTATACCTTCTCTTCTTGGGTTTATAAGTGTGTCACTTAGAAGGTTACTTTGAGGCTTTTGAATTATGGCTTGGGCAAGTTGGCCCATTTATTTCTCTAAATTTTGAATTGAAGTCTCTTGAGTGCACACTTTTATATTTACAGATTGTATGAAGTCTTTCATCATTCCCATTAAAGCATTTGTATTGTCCTAATTAGATGTCTTATTCTATTGGGCTTGTGATTATTGTGGTTGTTGAAAACTTGGTGGTGGAATTGATTGACGGTTGAATTGATTACCATTCTGATTGTTGTTATTCTAAGAGAAATTTGAATATTGTCTTCATTCTGGGTTATATGTGTTTGAGTATGGATCATTATTTTGATTCACATTACCCACATAAAATACCAATTCATGATTATCTGGACAATTATCAAAAAAATGGGCTCCCCCACAAAACACACAAGACATCCATGAATCTAATACCTGGTTTATACTCGTTAGCGAGTTTTTAACCTTTAAAAGATTCACTAAAGATGACACTTGAGTTGTAAGTGTTGTGATATCATTTATCTCATAGACTCTGTCTACTCTTCTTATAGTTGTCATTCTATCCATTGGCCATTAATAATTATTTGTAACCATTTTCTCAAGTAAATCATAATCTTGATTGTAATATTTGGCCAGTAAAGCTCCATTAGTAGATTCATCAATAATGGTTCTTGTTTGAGCATTAAAACCATTGTAGAAAGTCTCCATTTGAATCCAATGAGGGATACCATAGTGATGACACTTCCTTAGCAATTCTTTGAACATTTCCTATGCTTTATATAAAGATTCTCCTTCATATTGTTGGTAGGAAGTAATGTCATTCCTAAGCTTGGCATTCATTATTGGTGGGAAGTATTTCATCAAGAATTTCTCTACCAAATCATTCCAAGTTGTAATGGAATTAGGTGGCAAAAAGTTTAGCCAAGATCGAGCACAGTCTTGTAAAGAGTAAGGGAATAATATAAGCCTAAATGCATCATCGGTCACACCACTGAATTTAAATGAATCTACAACTTCAATAAACAATCTGAGATGAATATGCAGATTTTTTGTTGGTAATCTACTGAATCTTCCAACTCTTTGTAGCATTTTAAACATCACTCGCTTTAGTTCAAACTTATTAGCTTGAATGTTTGGCCTTGTAATACTTAGATTCACCTTTTGCAACGTATGTATTGCATATTCATTCATAGCTCTATCCCTATCATCCATCAAAAGTATCTGATTATTCAAGTTTAGCTCATTATTGTTTATTTCTATTATATTAGTCATTTCTTCCTCTAGGGTGACAACTTGTTATTTCCTTATTGACCTAAAGTTACCCTTAATTTGGAGATATAAAAACAAGATTTATCCTTTCGAACTCTGTTCATACAATAGACTTAAATGTAATTCTAATAGAACTAAAAAAAATGTCTAAATCAAAACTAAATAAAAATTAAAAATAAATAACTAAATAAATAAATTTTGATTTAAAACAAATAAATAAAGAAAAAATAAAAGAAATTAACTAAAATAAATAAATAAATAAATAAGTCTGTAAAAAGAAAGTAAATTAAAATTAAAATTAAATTAAGGGAAAATAACTAAAATAAAAAATAAAAAAATTAATTTCTATTATTTATAATCCCCGGGAACAACGGTAAAGACTTGACCGGACATAGAAATTGTGTGCAGTGAATACACAAGTATACATATCAAAATAGATAATATAATGATAAGAAAAGATCGTTTCTACAAAGATTATGTTATTAGAAACTAATTTTTAAAATAGAAACAGAAAAATAATTTTTTTTGTGTTTTTATATTTTAAGAAATCATAATTAAAAGAGATAAAAATAAATAACAATAATTAATTAAATCAGATTTAGTAACTAAAAAGATATATGAGAAAATATCTAGGAATACTTAATCTCCCAATTTTCTAATCATGTGAAACACTAAAATCTCTCCAATATAATTATCAATCAATTACATGATCAATTGAATCGAATCTAGCATGTATTCATCTCTCAATTAAATTACACACCATATAGTAGTTAACCTAATCACACTCTTATGTCAATTAAATTGCATAAAACTCATTAAGCTCATCAATTATGGATCACATACATAAGAATTATACATCTATACCTAGAAACTATGCATGTTATTTAATCAAGAAAAACAATTAAATAATTTTCTCAAATCTATTTAATTGATTCTATAGATAAATTATTGACCAAACAATTAATAACATAAATATAAGATTAAATAATATAATTAAATTGAAATCATAATTGGGTTAAAATATTAGATCATCATATGGTGAAAATTGGGTTCATAAAACCCCTAGATTAATAAATTAACTAAGCATAATTTTGTTCATAAAACTCATATTTTTCATAAAGAAAGACATGAAAATTGATAAATAAAGGAGTATAAGAAGAAATACAATCAATCTATTGAATTATAATGCCAATCTCCTATTGAATCTACACAAAAATTGTATCTTCTTTTGAATGTTTTTGTAATTTTATCTCTTCTTAGCTCCAAAAACTAATCAAAATTATGCTAACGATGACTCGTTAAGGTTTATGGGGTGATTAAGAGGTTAAATATAGTTTAGGTGGAATTTGGACTATCATATCAACTTTAGATCAATGGATGATATCAAAACAAGCAAAATTAATAGTGTTAGCCAATAAAAACATGACACACGACACACATAATTCACTAGGAAAATCACAGTGAGATGTATGGAAAAGGAAGACTGGTTTAGTCAACGAATGTTGAGTCAGTGCCATGCAGTGCAATTTGATTTGTGATTATGGATAGCATGGCACACAAGTGGAATGGATGGACGAATGAAGTGATGAAGCTTGTGACATGGTTTGATCGCACTGTAAACACAAAATGAATGCTGTGTTGACACGTGGTGAGGCACTACATCACTCCTTACACGCGATGATCTATGATTCGTTGTCTCTGCTGGTGTGGCACCATGTGGCAGCCCTTAATTGGTCATACGTTAAAAATTCATTTAAAAATAAAAAAAAATTTCAAAGAAAATTTCAAAAAATTTCAGAAATTATATTTTCACTCTTTTTCACTAAGTTTTTTATATTTTAATATTTTTAACCCCAAAAATACTATTTATTGAATAAATTAAACAAATATTATGTAAAATATTCTGCTAATGACTCTACTTTCATAGTGTCATCATCTTCCTAAGTCCTTAAGAGACATCCTTCTAGGCTTGGACCTCTTTCTCAACTAGAGTCTTAAGTTTAGTGGCTTTCATCATTGATGAACACATGTGCTAATAAGATAATGAAGCGGGGAGTCTATACCTTTAATGAATAAGTACAACAAATTAGTGGAGGGAAGGGTGAAAATAACCCCTATCGGAAGTGAAATAAAACATGAAACTATAAGCTCTCAAGTATTTGGAAGAGCCCATGGCTCTGATCATATGTCTGTTGAAGAATAAATTAGTGACTCATAAGTAGTGGTTGGGTTTAGGGGACCCACTAGAGTCGTATCGACGAGTTTTCATAGGGAAATTGTCACTACTATGGACCCAAACCTAGGTGATCTATCCATGACTAGGATTAAGCTTGGGTGAAACTAAGTGGAAGTCTAAATCAATTGATGTTGAAGAATCAAAGAATGAGTTGTGGTCAGAGGTGAAATGCCTCTCGAGCCCAGAGCTAGTTGGTTCTCTTTGAAATGCATTAAGGTGCAGCAGTTGATTCAACATCTAGGGGTAAGATGCTATTTTTGTGTGGGATACAAGAACAATATCAAATCGAGTCAAACTATAAATACTAGATATAAACTTCGAAGGTAAGCAAGACAACAAGGGAGGGAAATGCGGTAGTTTCGAGATGTGTTTCCTTTCGGGTGTGTCCACTTGTTTTCCTTTTTTGGTTCTTATTCCTATTGCAATATGATGAGAGGCTATTCCTCTTGGAACAAAAGGGTCAAAATTTTCCACAACCTATGTTGGATTTACAAGCTATACCTTTATGGTTAATCCATAAGGATCGGATACCCATATTTTGGGATCATACAACCCTGCTACATGAAATGCACCAAACCAAAGCAAGCCATTCCTGAGAGAAATAAATGAATTTTGAAGATCTTGGGCAAATCCAAAGAAGGTTTTCTTTTACATGCATCACTTAATATTTCTAGATCCCAATACACCCAATGGTAGATAGTTTCCAAAAAGCATAAGCCAAAAAACATAATATGTGCATCGGTCATACCTTCGTAACTCCGAATATCCAGATTCTTATGATCCTTCCTGTGATACTCCAACTATCCCATGAATTGGTTATTCTTAAATGGTAATGAAGGGTATGTTGAACATACCTTGTCTCTACATTGGATCAAGAACAAGGTTAGAAGGATCAAAAATTTCTCATTCGTATAGAGCCATCGAAATGGGCCAACCAGCAACCAAAATTGTATGCATTATATAGATAACAAGCAAACAATTGAGATAATTTAATATTATAGTATAAATATGATACCCAAATAAACCTATGAAATACCTCTTTATCAATGAAAAATAGACACTATGTAACTTCATTGCACTGGAAAATATAGTAGGTACCAAGCCACCTACATATGCTTTACACCCAATCATTATGGATAATGCTTGAATCCTCTTTATTACCATGCCTACTAGCACAAAGTTAGTTTCAACAAAAAGTGTGAAATTCCATGACTTTTTTAGAACAAGTTCGAGTCAAATATCAATGATTTAAAGCACTTCTTTTTACATTATTTCAAAAAACCAAGGACTCAATCGACTGGATATGTAAAATACATGATTTCTAATCCTAGTAGGAAAAGGAGGGAAATAGATACTTAATTTAAAGTGAGTTAACTGAATTCCATACTCGATCTTATAGATACATATAGAATACTGTGGAAAGAAGTATTCAATGAAAGTCGTATGTATAGCTTGGAAGGAGATCTTTCAAGATCCATCATACAATATAGAGTCAAAAAGCCAACATAAATGATTTTAGCTCTTATAAAAAGAAAACAGATTCATGAACCCTCTTCACACTCATGTCACGTCGAGGTACTACAGAAGAAAATTACAAAATCTGATCCAGTTTATCATAATTGTTTAGTTAACATGATGGTTAACCGTATTTTTAAATTGAAAATACTAAGACTAATACAAGGCTGGTTTTAAAGAAAATTCATTCAAAGCTAGGACATAGAAAGTCGATTCATCCAATCACAAAGAAAAAGAAGAAGGAGGTTACTCGCCGACTGAAAGGAGAGGATACATGTTACCTTGTACTAGTAGTTGAGTTGTTAGAGCGTTTATATAGCAATTGGGGTGAAGCCCTTTTTGTAAGCTTTGAATTGACATGATATAGCCTAGCGTATTCATATCGCAACCAAAAGTTCCTAAATGAAGCTACTTTATGTCTTATGTAGAACATATTATTATTACTATATTTTAAATCATGCAAGAAGTCATTACTAAGAGAGACCCCCATATTTCTATTTAGTCAGTCGAAGGTCTCTTTTTTTCTTTTTGTTTTGTTTGATTATTCTTTATTTATATGTATATCGTTTATCCCTACAAATCCATTTACTTACTTTTGAGGGTCATTTAAACGTTCATTTTCAAACTTATAGAAAAAAAATCATTCTATTCAATATCTTTATGAGGAAAGGGGAAAAGAATTAAAAACAATTTTCATTTATTACCTTTATTAAAAATCAATAATAATGAATTTTTTTTTTCGGAAAAATCATATCGAGTTGATAAGATTGTAAAAATTATGACACAACCTTTTAAAACTATTTCTCATTTTGGTACTATAAACACTTTTTTATATTCTCATGAGTCGAACAATATCATGTTATTTTCTATACTTGTATTAGTTCTATTTACTTTGTTCATTGGAGTTATAGGAATTCTTTTTGGTAATCAAGAAGGTATGGATATATTATCCAAATTATTAATTCCTTCTATAAATATTTTACCCCTAAACCTAAAGAATTTTGTTGAGCGCCATGGAAATAAATACCACTAAGCCAAAAAAATTGATGAAGAGTTGATTGAAATGGGCACTAAATGTTTTTCGACAAATCTCTTCAAAATCAATTTCTTCGCCTAGCTTTCTATTTGCTTCAATTAATTGGATTTGGATCAAATTCCACTTCTTATCTACTCTATTCTATCTAAGTAGAGTTACCTAAAAAATAATTAATGGCATCTTGATACCATCATAAACGGTAAACAAAACATTTAAGGAATCACAAAATTGAAAATAGGGGCATGAATAGATTGTGCTTGCACCGGTCCAGACCAAAGGTATTTATACAAAGAGAATTAATTAATTTTTTATTGTTATAGATGAGCCCTAGTTTTTTGACATGAGTAGATAGGTACTATACCCTAGATTTAATTATATTGAAGGTAGGGAGATGGTGGCGGAGATGAGGGGCAAGAAGTAGGAGTTCTTTGGAGATTTCACTACCCCGAGAAGATGCGTCATCAATCCTTTTGGAATGTATGGCTATCATCTATTACAATTATTCATTCTCTCAAGAACTCAACTTGGATAGCATCTTAGATGGCTTGCTTGACCAGAGTGGACAATGGTCAGAGCTTGACTCCATTCATTCCTTCCTATCTTTACGTTTGAAACCTATGTTAGCGTATTGGTTAGCTCCTACTCTAATTAATAGTAGGGTACTACTACTTCAAAGCCTACTAATTGATAATCAAGAGAATAGAATAATATCAACTTGCTCAATTACAATCTTCATTGATTTTGCTCTTTTTTACATCAACTATACGACATGTTATTAGATTTTTATATTGATCTTAATTGAATTGGGTGATAGAGTTTGCAAGGATTATGGCATATTCAATTACTATTGATCCCATTGGAGTAAAAGTACTCAAGTTCCATAATACTTCCTTAGTGAATACTAGTGCCATCCTCAACTATTGAAGTCAGTCGGAGATATATATTCGATATAAGCCTTATTGGGATGATAATCAAGATATCCTCTCTCCAACCTTGACTTAAGTCTCTCTGATCCCTGTATTATATATATATATATATATATATATATTAGTTAATTAGATTTTATATAGTTAATAACTGATTGACTGCTTGATATATTTCTTTTCTTAAAAGAAAAAAATATATGACCCTTCTATCCTATCAGAGAATTATCGTAAATTTGTTATTTTTTATGGCGAGTTTCCTATTTATTTTAAACGTATATATTATATTGTATAAAAACAAATGGAGTTGGCTATATTGTGTTTATAAAAGAATCATTCCATCGAAACTTCCAAAAAGATGAAGAATATCTTATATATACAATATACGTACTAAAATATTATCTTAAAATGATTAATGATTACCTGAATCTTTTTTTATAATTGATATAAAAAGAATCGAATATATTATTGATTAAATCATGTACTCCATCATAATCTGATATATCTTTTGAAGAATTGATTAATCGAATGATAATAAAGATAGATGCAATAGCCATGACACATCAGTCAAAAACAATCTATAGAATCAATAACAACAATAAAAAAAAATCACACTCTTTGTTATTGCATCTATTTACATTCCTTATAGTATCCTTTCGTAGACAAAGCAGATTTGGAGTTTTCTTTCATTTTAAGGCATAACTTGTACCTATGTGCTTTATATTCTTTTGGAATTCACTCTAAAAAATATAGTTACTAATAAAGTTACATGATTTTTCAACATATAAGAACTTTTACTTTTTCATTTTTGTCAAGGTGTGAAAGAGACATTGGACATTGTTGAGCATGCCTTAGTAGGAGGAAAGGAGAAAACCTATAAGAAACTATATAAGAAATTGAAGAAGGTTCAAAAAGTCTTGTAAGTTTGTATTAGTTCATTCGAAACAAAGGTATCTTAACAATCTTTCGGTTGGATGAACATATAGTTTTGACATATTTTTACTTTACTTATAAACTATACAAATTGAAAACATTTGATATTTATCAAATGATATTGGGATGTTCTTGATATGATTTGTACGGTTTATGCACTTGATATTTATTTAAAATGTATTTTGGAAGATTTATTTAACAGGTTTGAAAAGGTGAAAGGTTCGATAAGCTCTATCGAGTATATATAATATGTTTTGTAACGATTAATGAACCTTTTAAAAAAGTTTGGATTGACTATCAAACATTTTTTAGTTTTACTTTCCATTACAAAATATAAACATACACATCCAAGTGTTAATTCCATATCAATATAAAATTAACATTTTTAACACCTAAACAAAAGAAATCAATTTTAAAGCACAATTTTTGGATCTATCATTGTACTACTTGGAGATAATTGTAATGACTTGTAATCTTCAATTTGCTTTGCATAAAGTATAAATCAATCATTTACACATGGTTTATAAAAATAAAAAGTATGTCTAGTTGAGTATATAGGGATAATTGGAGCTTTTAGGTACAAACCTAACTGTATTGCATGAAATGAATAATTCAATATATTACCATTAAGAATAAATAGATTTTTTTACTATCAAACTTTGAGGGTTGTTACATAAATAAATTTGAATTTGAATATTACTTTTATACCATTAAACTTCACAAAGTCATCAAATGTTTTTTGTTATATACCATTAAACTTTACCAATGTAACAAAAATACCATTAATATACATGTAACTTGTCATTGACTAATCGACGTCGATGGTATTTTTGAAACATTTTATAAAGTTTAATAGTGTAAAAGTAAAAAAAAATTGATGATATTTTTGAAACAATTGCAAAGTTTAATGATATGAAAATAACAAATCAAAAATCAATGGTATTTTTGTAACAACCCTAAAGTTTGGTGTTAGAAAAATTTATTTACTATAACATTAATTATACAGTTCAAATCTAAATATTGTTAATAGTAGAGTTTTGACTTACCCCTACGAAATGATATCCATCAACAAATTATATAGCAATTATCTTATGCTTGCTTGGTGGCTCTGACCAAAGAAGGATATATATACATGACTCGTGTAAATTGAATGCAACCACCACAACCTTGAATATGGATGCAATGATACGTCTCATGTCGAGTAATAACATATAATTATCAGGAACATATCCACTATTAAAATGGAAAAGTTTACAAATAAGTTGAGTTATAATTTCAAAAAGACCATATAATAAAGTTCCCTCCTTAGGACGAAATTGTAACATTCACTGAGCATATAAGTCCTAATAAGAGGCCATTATTCTTCCCAAAGTCAAAGTCCAACTGTTACAAATTTAAACCCACAATTAGCATCTTCCAAAAAATCATTAAAAACCTTATATAAAGTTTGAGTCCAATAGGAATTTAACTTGTATATGAGGAAGATTTGACTAATCTTTTTGGTTGAGGTCTTTTCGCCATTAACTTTTGCTTTCTTGTGAATTGTGGCTCATTGAAAGACACAATTAGTTAAGACCCAAGCATATATGTATTATTACTTTCTTAACTAACGCATACTCAAAATAAGAAGGGTGTCATTTCGTTGAAGAATCAACCTTATAAGGATGACCTCAGTTTCTTTAATTTACAAATGGATCATCTAAATGTGTTGTACTTGAATCTACTAAGATATTAAGTAACATGTACATCTAAATTTGTATATTTCTTTCACTACTATGTAATTGTTTCATAAATTTCTCATACAAATGGGTGCAATCCAAATCTAGTTTAATAGCTTGTGATGTGAGTGTAAAATTGAGTTTTCTACAATGAGCATGAAGTGAAGACAACAAAATAGGATGACTCCATCGTTTATATTGGTCAATGACATGCACACACGTAGTATATGATTTTAAATCTGTACACAACCATAAGTTGTAGCATCAGATGTTACATGATTTGTTCTCTCAGATTCTTTCAAAATAAGCTCCAATATAGTCTATAAAATATACCTTCTTAACTCTTTATATATCCACTTTGGTTAAAAATGAAGCTAAACTGTAGTTAAGTTCATCTCAAATAAAGCTTTAATTTGTGTATATTGGAGGTCAAGTAACTAGTGAATGTTATTATAGTTTGACACCAAGTTTCCTTGTGATGTCTTTGTTTGATGTTTTGAGGCCCCAGCGAATTGATTAACTAGATCATATGATTGTTTTATTATAGAATCTCGGACATAAATGTAATTTTATTTTATTTTTATAAGTGTCATATAGTGAGAGAGAGATTTTGTTGACTAAAAATGTAAAAAGGATTATAAGTATTGGTTATTTTTGTAGATACAACTTTTGTCTGTAAACTTATTTTTAAGCTCGATGTCAAGTCTATAAAGTAAAGTAAAAAAAATACTCGAGTTCTGAATAATTGTAATTCAAGTATAAGTTTTATAAGTAGCATACATAGTATTGTATTCATACATGTAATAGTACATGTTCGTAATAGTTATAATTATTTTTGATGTTAAAATATTTATTTAAATTTGAATCAATTTATGAAATTACCGTTTAATATTTTATTTAATATATTTCAAGGCTTTTAAGACGTGAAATAAAAAAAAAGAAATCTTTCTATATTATGATTTTGAATAATTAAAGCCAAAAAAAATATTAATCCTCGTATTACGATATTATCACTATCACCAATATATTTACATTACTTGCTCAGTCTCGGATGTGTGCCCAAAAACTTTCAACTCGAATATATTATTAGCAATCAGCCAGTGCAAATAAATTAAGAGAAGAGTTAATGGATCAATAACGCATAAAAGATGAATCTTAATTAGTGATCAACGCCACTTTGAGAAGGAAATCGACAACAGAGAACGAAACAAAATAAGAAAAAAGACAATAAAGGAGAAGAAAAAACAGATTAACGCTGAATTGATAAGAAAGGGTATCAATAAGGGTAATATTAATTTGTAATCATCTGTGGCTTTCGGCAAATTAATTTTTATTCATTACTTTCGGTGATCTTATAGCTTTTTTTTATTTATTTAAGATTCTTTCATGCTTTTTTTTTATTCATTCATCAGTTACCTGATTTTAATTTATTGAATTAATGGTTAAAGTTTAAAGAAGTTATCTCCAATCATCCGTACCTTTTGTTTTAGTTTGTTGGAGATTTTTTTTTATTTATTTACGTTGAATATTTATTAGTTTAGGATTTATATATTATTGAAATCTATTTGAATCATAGATAATATTTGTATTTTTTTTTCTACTAACCAGTTTTCAAGTTGATACGTAAAGTTGTTTAATTACTGATGATTCAGTTAATTAAAATATTGATATATATTTATTCATGTTAATATTAGAAATTTTGAAAATAGATCATAGGATTTTAAATAAAGTGCATAGTATAAGATTAAATTTGTAATTAAATATTTGATTTTGATAGTGGAAAGATTAGTTGATTCGATGGATTGTTAATTTTACTCTTAGATCATTGTTGTGGTCTAAATTATTTTTACTTAAAAATATTATGTGTTATTTTTAATTTCATACTTTATTATTTACATGCGATTTCATGACCGTCGTGATTAAGTTACATATTTATATTTTGTTAAAATTAAAAATAACATATGTTAGATCACAGTTCAATTCAGAAATGTTCAAGAAACCATATAAATGCAAAATTTCAATACAGCGAAAACAAAATGGATTGAAAACAAACCTATTACTATTGATCAAATTTTAGCACTTACACGGGAATTCTAATGGATTTTCTATTTGATGCTCTCACTAATTTCTCACACTTATTCTCTACGTTTTGATGGTGTATATGAATTAAGCAGTGAATAGTGAGAGAACCCGATGCTTTATAAAAGTTCTTCCATCAAGAACCTCGTTCGGTTTCGTAACCAACGTACGGTTCCAATGAAATCAAACTATCACCACAGTTTACCATTACGTTGCACAACAACTCTGATGTTACATTCTCCCACTTGGGGCAAACGTTAAGCGAAATTCTCTTGAGTAACAAAATACATGAATTATAGCGATATGTCCTCTAAGAGCAAGTATTATCTTCCATGTATTACACTGTATTTAGTTTCTCAAGTACTATACTTTATGTGGTAACGAAACTTAATGAATAAATCCTATATTTATTCTTGGTCTAATAAAATATATATTTTCTCAAATAAATTAAGGTGTACATGAATATGAGAAAATATCACTATATATAAGAGTTTCATTAATAAATTGTATATATACATTTACAAAGTGGAACCAATTCCCATTTTCTCTACATGATCTTTGAATTTCATTGGTGGCATGCCTTTAGTCAAAGGATCAGCAATCATCAACTTAGTGCTTACTTGCTCAATGACCATTTTCTTTTCCTTAACACGTTCTCTTATGGCCAAGTATTTAATGTCGATGTTCTTACTACGACTACCACTTTTGTTGTTCTTAGCCATAAACACAACAGTTGAGTTGTCATAGTACAATCTTAATGGCCTAGAAATAGAGTCAAATACTCTAATCCCATAAATGAAACTCTTCAACCATACACCATGCGATGTGGCCTCAAAACATGACACGAACTTAGCCTTCATAGTGGAAGTAGCAGTCAATGACTATTTCACACTCCTCCAAGACACGGCTCCACTGACAAGCATGAAAATGTAACCAGATGTTGATTTTTGTGAATCAACACAGCCAGCGAAGTCCACATCAGAGTAGCTAATTACTTCCAGTACATCTTTTCGTCTATACATGGACATATAATCCTTGGTTCCTTGCAGATACCTCATCAATTTCTTTGTAGCTTTCCAATGGTCAACACCTGGGTTACTCTGATATCTCCCTAGCATCCTAACAACAAATGCAATGTCAGGTCTGGTGTATACCTGAGCATACATCAGGCTTTCAATGGCTAAAGTATATGGAATGGTTTTCATCTATTCTCTTTCAAAATCATTCTTTGGACATTGGTCCAAATTGAACTTATCACCCTTCACAGTGGGAGCAACACTTGGTGAACAATCTTTCATCTAAAATATCTCTAAAAATTTATTGATATAGGTTTCCTAAGATAAACTCAAGATGCCTCAAAGTCTATCTATATGGATCTTAATTCCAATGATATAAGAAGCCTCACCCATATCCTTCATATCAAAATATTTATAGAGGAATTGTTTTACTTCGTGTAGAAAACTCTTATCATTAGCTGTAAGCAAAATATCATCCACATATAGCACCAAAACACAAATCTTACTCTAGCTAACCTGATGGTATATACATTGATCCATAACGTTCTCTTCAAAACCAAATGAAGTGATGATGTTATGGAATTTCAAATACCATTGACGGGAAGCTTGTTTTAATCCATATATGGATTTATTAAGCTTACAAACCAAATGCTCACCATCACTAGAGAAGAATCTTTCAAGTTGTTTCATATAAACCTCTTCCTCTAGGTTACCATTGAGGAAAGCTATTTTCACATCCATTTGATGCAAATCCAAATCAAAATGGGCAAACAATGCCATGATCACACGAAGTGAATCTTTCTTAGATATAGGAGAAAATGTCTCTGTGTAGTCGATTCCTTCCCTTTGAGTGAATCCTTTGGCAACGAGTCTTGCCTTATATCTCTCAATGTTGCCTTGTGAGTCTTTCTTTATTTTGAAGACTCATTTACATCCAATGGCTTTCACATCATCAGGCAACTTGACAAGATCCCAGACTTCGTTAGACGCCATAGAATCCATCTCTTCTTTCATAGCATTGTACCATAAGTTCGAAACCTCAAACCTCATGGCCTGTGAAAACGTCTCAGGATTATTTTCGGTTCCAACATTATAGTCACATTCTTGTAGATACGCAACATAATCACTAGGAATCGTTGATTTCCTTACTCTAGTAGATCTTCTTAATACTTCATCAACATTCTCCTGAGAAGTAGGATCATATTGTTCAGTTGGTTGTTCAATAGGTGCAGGCATCTATTGAAATTCAACATCTACTGGATCAGGATCAACAACTTATGGTACTTCCAGGACTGGTTCTTCAACACGCATTTGTACTCGAGGTGTGTTGTTAACAATAACGATCAACCCATTACTTGAAGGGGCACATTGAACATCTGAATGATCTTTCTCACGAATAATTCTCTAGGATTGATCTCTCCCACTAATCAAGTAATTCTCAAGAAATTTTTCATTTCTTGATTTCACAAACTTAGTGCTGTGAGATGGATAGTAAAATCTATAACCCTTAGACCGTTTGACATATCCAATGAAATAAACACTAATGGTCCTTAGGTCTAGCTTCTTCTCTTGTGGATTATAAATCCCCACTTCAGACTGGCATCCCCAAATGCGCATATGTCGCAAACTCGGTTTCTAACCTTTCCATAATTCAAATGGCATCTTTGAGATAGCCTTGGTTGGAACTCGGTTAATATATACACAACCATCTTTAAAGCTTCAATCCACAAGGATTTAGGAAGATTAGAGTTGCTAAGCATACTCCACACCATGTCCAATAGTGTTCAGTTTCTCCTTTCTGCTACACCATTCTGGTCTGGTGAACCAGGCATAGTGTATTGGGCAACTATCCCATGTTCTTGAAGAAACTTAGCAAACGGACCATGTGCTTGTCCATTCTCAGTGTATCTACTATAATATTCACCACCTCTATCTGATCTCACGATCTTTATTTGCTTTCCACATTGTTTTTCTACTTCAACCTTAAAGCTCTTGAAGGCATCTAATGCTTTGCTCTTATTATGAAGCATGTAGAGATACATATATCGAGAAAAATCATCAATAAAGGTGATAAAATATTTCTGACCTTGAATGTCCATGTCTGGATAACATATATATGTATGTATGATTTCTAATATGTTTGAACTCCTACTGGCACCTTTCTTTGACTTGTTAGTTTTCTTTTTCTTAATGCAGTCCACACATGTCTCAAAATCAGTAAAATCTAGAGTACTAAGTACCCCATCTTTCACTAATCTTTTAATTCTTTCTATGGAGATATGTCCTAATCTCCTATGCCATAACGTAGAAGAGTCCTCATCAATAATACACCTTTTAGTGCCAGATTAAACGTGCATAGCGTTATGAGTGGCATTATTTCTTAAATTAATGAAGTAAAGACCATCAGACAAAATATCATTCCCAACACAATCAGATTTATTAAATAAACTGAAAGATGTTTCTGAAAAGTGAGAGGAATAACCAAAATGTACAAGTCTTGAAATTGAAATCAAGTTTCTAGAGAAACTTGAAACATAAAAGGTCTTTTCTAATTCTAAAATAAAACCACTACTTAAAATCAAACTGCATGTCCCTATAGCCTCTACATGTGAACCTATCTTGTTACTGGATAAGATGTATTGCTCATTTCCCACTAGCTTCCTTAGATTTTGCATACCTTGTAAGGAGTTTGCAACATGGATTGTAGATCCAGAATCAATCCACCAGGTGTTAATATTAACATTAACCATATTAGATTCATAACAAACAAACGAGGTTGGATTACCTTTATTCTCAAGCCATTTCTAGAATCTGATACAATCATTCTTCATGTGTCCCTTCTTTTTACAGAAGAAACACTTGGATTCTTTCTTAATATCAGCCTGAGGTGGAATTATCCCTTTTCTTTCATGCTTGTATTGAGATTTTCCTTTCTTGTACATTGTAGCCAACATTGCACTTTCACCAAATTCCATAACAAGCCTCCCTTCCTCTTAAACACACATGGTCATTAGTTCATTGATTGACCATTTATCCTTATGTGTATTTTACAAGATTTTCAGCTCATGCATACTAAAATCCAGAAGGATCTCATTATATTAAAAATATTAGTCTTAGCAGAACTATCTCAATATATTTGTTTCATATGTGGTTCATCCAAAAGAGTTGTGCTTTAACTTCCAAATATTTTCAATGACCTATACATTTGAATTTGTACATTCCTTTTACTACTCCGATAGTACTTCATAAACTTCTCAAACAAATGGGTGCAATCCAAATATAGTTTAGTAGGTTGTGGTTTGGGTACAAAACTAAGTTTTCTCCGATAAATATAAAATGAAGACAACTCAACAGAATGATAAATCATTTGTATTGATCACTAACATGTACACATGGTAGTCTATGAGACTGAATCATTTCACAACTACAAGTTGTAGCATCAAATGTTACATGATCTACCATATCAAATTCTCTCATAATAAGTTCACTTATAGTCTATAAAACATGTCTTCTCAACTCCTTGTATAGCCACTCTAGCTAAAAATAAAGTTACACTATAGTGAAGTTGTATCAAATGATGCTTTAATATGTATATGTTATAGCTTAAGTAATTGAAGAGTGTTATCGTAGTCTAATACCAACTTTCCTTGTGATGTCTTCAATTGTTGTTTCCAAGTCGTATGCATTTTTTTCTTCTTAACATATTGCTAAAGGTAATATTTATAAATAAATATTAAAATATGACATAATATACCAATAAAAACAAAGATATCAAATAATACTTATTTGTTATCGAATTTCCCAAATGCATGTACAAATATGTCCAAGCTATACAAATTTTTCTTTGTATTGATTCAACCACAAATTATTGAAAAATAGGTTGATATATATAACCCTCTTTTACTATTTTTAATCTAAATTAGACACGCTAATTTCATTTATTTTAATATTCCAAATTTACCCTTCCATTATTATTTTTTCATAAGCCTATGATTCTTCTTCTCTTTCTTCCCGAATTTCTTAGTTTATAGCTCTCTCTGAGGTTCATTTTCAACCCCAAGAAACCCAAATATAAACCTCATTTTATTTCACTCTTTAATCATAGTTATTGAATCCTAAATTTGATTAATTTAAATTTCTTTGAGAATTGAAAAATAAAAAATATGAGTGAAAGAGTTAAATCCACTGTGTTGTCTCATTAGAGATTACTTGTAATACTTGGCTAATAGAAGACCAATTTCTCAATGTGACACTGTTGAGGACCTAGAGTATGCCCCAGAGTATACTGATGAGTGCTCAAAAAGCACTAAAATAACCATGATTTTATGCACATTAATTGATTAAAAATATATATATTTATATGTTTTATCATATATTTATATAAATTTGTCTTTTTTGGAATCACGGGTATTTTTATTGTTTTTCAGGTATTTTGGCTTAAAAACGCAATTTAAAGACTCAAAGAAGAATACTTGAAGCAATACATCACAAATATATTAATAAATAAGTGGGAAAAGGTCAACAAATATGGAAAAATTGGACAAAATGGGTCGAAAATGTCAAAAATGTCAAAAGACTAAAATCGCGCGTATCGGCGCCGTCTTTGCCGTCAAGCGCCCGTATCGTTAACCTGCATCCGTAGCCCCGCGCAGCCAGCGCGGGCACGTATTCCGCGCGCCGTAGCTGCGTTGGCAACCGAGCAGCCCTGGGCGCGTAGCGGCCAGCCGCCCACCGTAGCGTAACGTTTTCACCCCATCTCACGTCGCGGCTGACCCTTGACGTCATCTTGGCGTCATTGATGACCTACGTCATTTCCATTACACATTTTTTAATTTTTTAATATTTTTTTAACATTTTTTTACTCATTTTTTCTCTCCATCCTCACCTATAAATACCCTTCCCTTCACAAAACACACTCGAAACCACACCTCTCTTCTTTCTTTCTCTCATTTCTTAGTTTTTGAGTTTTCCTAGTTTCTTTCTTGGTTTCTAAGCTTTTCTTAGTTTTTCTCTTAGTTTTTAGTTCAATTCTCTTAGTTTTAGAGTTCTTCTCTTTTTGAGAGGAACTTGTAATGTTTTGTAATAATTTAGATTTTTGATTGATAAATGGAAGTGCAAATTCACTTGGAGGTTTTCTAGCGAGAATAGCGTCGAAGTTTCGTAAGGATTTTATTTTCTTTTCTGATTATTTTTATACTTTATTCTTACATGTTATATTTAATTTATCTAAGGATTAAATTTAATTCTTCATTGTTTATAATCATGATATAATAATAACGTTGTTATGCTTAGAAATATTAAATAGGTGAAAATTTCTAAAATGAATTGATTTTATTTTTATTCAAGATTTTATATTAAGGATGTTAGAGAGAAATATATTATTTTTCATTACAAACTTAAATCCCGAAAATTAGATTTTAAGGTTTAGTTATCCTAGGTTTGATTTAGAGTAGTCTTTCTTTTATTTGTTAGTCTGATCAATAGGTAGTTAGAGTGAAACTCTATTTCAAAAGTTTTTATAAGAATTATTATGTGAAAATGTATTGACAACATGTTTTAAATAGTGGTTTTAAAACTTGAAAGTTAGTACTCGGATAACTAAGTGCTTAGGTTTAATTTGGACCTTGAATAAAGTTTAAGCTGTCCCCAGCATGAAAGGTGGCGTTTAAATGGTTCGTTTTCAATCTCTTAGAAAAAGGAATTAATTTAATTAACCAAATTAGTTATCAACCCACCCACGTAGGTGTTAATTGATTTGTTTAGTTAACAAAGAATATCTAGCACCATGAGAATGTGGTATTAAATACAAAAAAGAGAATCAATAAAATATCGATTTATATCTTTAATAACTCTAGATAATATGAAGCGAGCATAATTAATTTAGTTATTATGTCATCATAAATCCATTTAATATAAATGATAAAATTTGCATGAATATTTATTGAATCAGATTATATTTATTTTTAGATAAATATTTATTGAATTTAATATCTATGTTTATTTTATGTTATTAGATTAGGAACACAAAACCAAACTATCGTGACGGGATGTTTAGGATTTAATTTCGTTTTTAAAAGTTTGAATAATAAATTAAAAGCAGCATCACATTCATGGCTTAGATCGACCTTGGGAGTATCTTTATCATTCTACGAAATGATTCGTCTGACTTCGAGAGTTTCTGAAATATTAAAACCAAAGTATTTGCGAGAATCGGCGATCTTGGGTTTAAACATCAAGTTTTAGTAGCGGATTCTTGGGAAGGAATAGCGTTTTTAATTTATTTATCAAAATTTTAAAAATATTTTTGTGTTGTAAATAATTGTGATTTTTAAAAAAAAAATAAAAAAAATTTAATCAAATTTCAAATTTCATAAGAAATAATAAAAAAAATAAAAAAATAATTTTTTTTTATAAATTTTAAATAAAAATAATAAAAATTTAAAAAAATTTTAAAAGTTTTAAAAAAATTTAAAAAAATTTAAAAAAATAAAAAAAAATTAAAAAAATTAAAAAAAAATTAAAAAAAAATTAAAAAAAATTAAAAAAAAAATTAAAAAATTAAAAAATTAAAAAAATTAATTATAGCATAAATAGTAAAATAATTTAGAAATTTGAAATTTGAAGTAAAAAGTTTTTACCGTTACTGAATAGTAAAAAAAAAAAATAAAAAAAATAAAATTAAATAAAAATTGTAGCATTAATAATAAAATAATTTAGAAACTTGAAATTTGAATAAAATTTTATTTTTTTTACCGTTCGTAAAAAAAAAATTAAAAAAATTTAAGTTAATAAGAAATAAGATAGCGTGAATAGTAAAATAAAATTACCGTTCGTTAAAATAAAGTTAAAAAAAAAATTTAACTAGTTTTGTCTAGTGTTTTGTATTAAATGCCATGGAAATTTTCTCTAAATTTTTTATTTTTTGTTGACAGGAGTTTTAAATTTACGTTTAAAATAGTGTATGCGTGGTAGGAGATCCTTAGGAAACCCCCTTACACCATATGTAAATAATATTCATAAATTTAAACAGTGTCAGCAATAATTTGGATTCACCCATTGATTTTGAGCCAAACATAGAACCAAGTCTTAATCCTTTACTAGAACCAAAAGAAATGGAGGAAAACCAACATGTTAGTGGAAACCACGATGAAGGAGTTTGCAAGAGGTGATTGGCACGGCAGCCGCTATCCAGTTAGGTGAGGTTGCTCGAATTATGATCTTAAAAATATTCATTTTTCTATGCTTCCTTCCTTTTATGGGCTACCTAATGAAGATTCTCTTTCCTTTATGAGAGATTTCTATGCTACGGTCCAAACATTCCCTCGGTATTCTAAACGAGGATCAACTTAGAATGGGATGTTTTCCTACACCTTAAAGGATAAGGCCAAAGATTGGTTGATGTCACTTCCCCAGGTTCTCTCGATGACATGGGGTAACATTTCTAATAAATTCATGGGAAAATTCTATTGGCATCAAAAACATCGAGTTGAGAGGAAAGATTGCTACTTTCTCTCGGATGGAAGGAGAACCATTCCATAAAGCTTGGGATAGGTTCGAAATGTTTCTCACTCAATGTCCCCATCATAGCTTTCCCAGCTGCGGTTGGAGAACCAATTCTTTTACGATGGACTTACACAACAATGTCGATTCATTGTCGACGACACGGGAGGAGCTTGATAGGAGAAAAGGCGCCTCGAAACGTATAACCTCTTTGAGATGTTGGGTCTTAATTCCCCACGGAAAAGCTCCAGTGAGAAAAGTTGGTGTTCATGAAATCGACTCCGGTAATGAAGTTCAACAACGACTTGTTCAATGACTAAGTTGCCGCTTCTCATTACCAAACCAACACCGATAATGAACAATATGGTTTGTGACAACATGGGACATGATGCTTGAAGCCTGTCCGTATCGAGGAGATACAATGGACCCGGACATGAGGTTAATGTGTTGGGAGCATATCAACGGAGACCAAGGTTTGATCCCAATTCAAATACTTATAATCTGGGTGGAGAAGTCGTCCAAATTTCTCTTGGAGGCAAAACAACCCTCATTTTCAACTCAAAGCTCAAACCAGGCGGGGCCAAATTCCACATGCACCTATTCGAAGCATTCCCAATAAACCAACCCTGGAGGACAACTTGAATTCTTTTATTCAAGTTTGTAGGAATAATCAATCTAAAACCAATCAACGGTTGGACTCGTGGAAGCTTCTATCAAAAAGGTGGAAGTTCAAGTTGAGCAGTTAGTTGAACATTTGCAAAAAGGGCAAAGACTAATTTGAAACTTAAATGAATTCAATGAAGAGGAGACATTGAGTTTTTCATTCTGCAATCTCCAAGCAACGTCTTAATAGAAGACGATAAATTTTAGTCCTACATGGGAGGTCACCCATTATTGTATTTTCCTTTGTTTTAGTTTGCGTGTAATAAAAAAAAATTCAAATGAAATAAATTCGTTTGTTTCAAAAATTGTGTCCCTTCGTTTAAATTAAAATTAAAAAAAAAATTTTTGAAAAAAATTTAGGTTCCTTGCACCTTTTTAGAGATATCTACTATTGTTTTTAAGAGCAAAATGTTGATTCACAATAGGAGGAGGATCATTTTCAACTACAAACAACCATGGGAGATGCTGAAGATAGGCGGAAAAAGATGAAAGACTATACAATGCCAATCATTGGCAATGTAACTTCCGTCAATTCTGAAGGCTGCCAAGGAATTATGAATTGAAAAAGATTCATTATTCTTTGTTGCCTTCCTTTTACGGTATCCCTAATGAAGACCCTTTGCATTTCATTCGAGAATTCTATGCTATTGTCCAAACCTTTCCGCTACGTAAATTAATGAAGATCAACTTAGGATGAGGTGTTTTCCTTACACTCACCGAAGATAAAGCTTGGTCATGGTTCATTACTCTACGGTCGGGTTCTCTTAAAACTTGGGAGCGATCTATGAAATTTTTTTGGGTAGGTTCTATTCCCATCAAAAGATTGATCTAAGAACAAAGATAGCAACATTTTCTCAAATGAATGAAGAGCCCTTTCATGAAGCTTGGGAGCGATTCAAACTCCTTTTCATTCAATGTCAAAATCATAGCTTTCCATTACGGCTATAAAACCAATTCTTTACGATGGATTGACACTAGAGTCAATACATGGTTGATAATACTCTTTGGAGGTCTTTATAGGAGAAAAGACCGCAGAGGAAACCTATAATCTACTATGAGCTATTGGGTTCTAATTCCCAACAAGAGGTGGTAGAAGGAAAGCAAAGGTCCCAATGAAGTCGGCTTTGATAATGAGATAACCTTGCAACTGTCTTGAATTGACTAAACAAGTGAAATTCCTCACCTTTCTCACCAAATTTCAAATCAAGAGGTATGTGAAGTGTGTTGTTCAATTGGGCATGGTACTCATAATTGTTCAAATACTTGTGATTCTAGTGTCGATGCCATAGAGGAAGTCCAATCTTTTCAAAAGTATCATCCAGAACACTATAATCACCCAACTCTGACCAACTTACCCTTGAAGCCAATCTTTTAAACCAACGTTAGAAGATAGCTTGAATGCTTTTATTCAATTAGTCGTGACAACCAATTGATGACTAATCAAGGTTGAACACCATGGAGGCTTCGGTTAAAAGAATTGAATCTAAAGTTGGGCAAGCTAGTGAGAACAAATGCAAAAGAAAGAACCAGGAAAGTTGCCTAGTCAACCGGAACGAGCAAAAGATGTTAGAACCGCCCAGTGGTAAGGTAGTCAATACCAGTTTACACGAAATCTCTAACAAACTACCTTGTAGTTCATGTAACAAAGAAGGCGATATTCTAATCTCGCAAAAAGGAGAAAACGAAGTGTTAAACTTAACAAGCCTTCCAAAAACTCGTTGGGGGTCATCGACACTCACGAGAAATTCAAAAGACAACGAGAACATATATGCAAGTACCTTTTTCCCCCTTTAGGTTGAAAGAATCCAAACAAGATAAGCAATTCAATGATCTTTTTAATATATTCTAAAGTAAATATCAATTTACCATTATTAGAAGTGATCGTAGATATGTGCCACTTATATGCCAAGTTTTTCAAAGAGTTGAACAGAAAAGGAGGTATGGTGAATGAGCAAGTAGTAGTATCGAGAAATTTCTAGCTGTACTTGACCTGAAACTAACTGGGAGTTGAAAGACCCTGGAAGTTTTATTATAAACATAACTATGGGGGATAGGAAGGTTGCTAAGCAATGCTTGATTTAGGTGCTAGTATAAATTTGATGCCACTACTACATATTCTCACAACTCAATCTAGGGGATTTAAAACCCACTTACTATGTCCCCATTACTTGGAATAGATCTCTTAAATATCCAGGGAATAGTTGAGGATGTTTTGGTCAGTAGACAAAGCGATAATACCTGTTGACTTTGTGGTTCCCCGGATATGCAAGAAAATCCGGCATTGGACGAGAGAGCATACAATATTTCTTGGTAGACCATTTATGGCAACTACTAAAACTATTATTGATGTCAGATGGAAATTTGACAATGACGGTCTTAGGAGAGACTATTCATTTCAAAGTTTTTGATTCTTCACCTTTCCACTTCTATTTACGCCATCGATGAAATATTCGAAGTTGATCCTTTGGATAATCTTGTCCAAAACACCTTTTTCCAAACCCGAGAATAGAAGACAAGCTTGAAATAGTTCTTACACTTGAAAAGGTTGAAGAAGATTTAGATGAAGAAATTAAGGTACCTTGAACAACTAGACAATAATGAAGTGATGACAAAATCTAGTACACTTTTAAATCTACCCAGTTCTTCATCTGTTAAAGAGGCCAATCCACCGAACTTGAACTTCAGACTTACCGAGCAACTTAAAATATGTGTTTTTGGGAGAAAGGGAAACATATCGGTGATAATTTCTTCAACATTGACCAAACCCGCAAGAAAAAGAACTTCGTCAAAGTGCTTAAAGCAGGTTTAAGAAATCTATAGGTTGGAGTATAGGGGATATAAGAGGCATTAGTCGACAATGTGTATACCTGAATCAACTTGGAGGATGGTGCTAAACACATGCGAGAGGCCCCGAAGACTAAACCCAAACACGCAAGAGGTAGTTAAAAAAGGAAATCCTTAAATTATTAGAAGAAGGGATTATCTATCCTATTGCGGATAGTAAGTGGGTTAGTCTAGTAATGTGGTACAAAGAAATGCAGGATATAGGTTGTTAAAAATGATAAAAGTGAATTAGTGCCACTAGAATAATCCTTTGGATGGAGAATGTGTATAGATTTTAGGAAACTAAATTTATATACGAAAAAGGATCACTTTCCTCTCCCGTTCATTGATCAAATGTTGGAAAGATTAGTGGGCACGAATTTTCTTGTTTTTGGATGAATTTGTCTGGATATTATCAAGTACCGTAGCAGAAGATCGGGAAAAGACCACGTTTACATGTCCTTTTGGGACATTTTGCTTTCCTTGAGAATGCCATTTGGGTTATGCAATGCCCTTGCCACTTTCCGCAGAGATCATGATATCTATTTTCTCCGGACATGGTGGAGAAATTCATTGAAATTTTCATGGACGATTTCTCTGTCTTTGGGAACTCATTTGATGATTGCTTACATAAATTGACTTTGGTTTTAGAAAGATGCATTGAATGTAATCTAACCCTTAGTTGGGAGAAAAGTCATTTTATGGTTCAACGAGGAGAGTTTTAGACGTATAATTTCAAACAAGGGTATTGAAGTTGATAAGGCAAAAAGTTGAATTGATATCCAAACTACCTCCCTACATCTGTGAAGGGGATAAGAAAACTTCTTGGGACACATGCGGGGATTTTACGACGCATTTATTAAAGATTTCTCTAAAATAAGTCGTCCGCATGTAACTATCCAAAGATCTTGATTTTGACTTCAACAACGTACGCCTTATTTCCTTTAATACCTTGAAAGAGAAACTAACATCTACCACTGTTATAATGGCACCAAACCGGTCTTTACCTTTTGAGATAATGTGTGGACGCTTGATTATGCAATAGGAGCTTGATCTGGGACAAGAGTGGATAAGCGTTTACATGTCATCTCTTATGCTAGCAAAACGCACAATGATGCCCAAATGAATTACACCGCGTTGAAAAAGGAATTCTTGGCTATAGTATTATCTTTAGACAAATTTCGGTCTTATTTAGTAGGATCTAAAGTGATTGTGCATTCGATCATGCTGCTTTAAGATACCTATTAAGTAAACCAAATGCCAAGCGAGATTAATCAATTGGGTCTTACTCTTTACATAAGAATTTGACCTAGAAATAAAGGATAAGAAAAGGCGGTGAAAACTTAGTAGGTGACCCATTTGTCTAGGTTGATTTCGACTTCAATTCTCTTAAAGATGAGAGTAATGACGATATAGTTGAAACCTTTCACGATGAACAATTATTTTTCATAGGTCAGAACCACGTGGTATCTTGATATTGTAAACTATCTTGCCACTTTGGTGTTTTGCGACCTAAACTTACATTATCGGGGACAAGAAAAGGTTTTTAAAACTATTAAGGACTATTTCTGGGATGACCACTTATTTATACAAGATTGGTCCGGATCAAGTCATCGGAGATGTGTACCGAGAAGAAGAACATAAGAGCATTCGACTTTTTGTCATGAACTTCATTGTGGGGGTCATTTTGGAGGTGAAAAGACAGCAAGTAAGATATTACGATCTGGATTCTTTTGGCCCAGCTCTTTTTAAAGATGCTCATTATGTTTTGTACCTGATGTGATAGATGTCAAAGAACAGGAAACATAAGTAAAAGAGATGAAATGCCTTTGACATCTAATTTAGTTGTTGAACTCTTTGATGTATGGGATTGACTTCATGGGTCCTTTTCCCAATCTAATGGTTTTCAATACATTTTGGTTCTTTGTGGATTATGTGTCAGTGGGTAGAAGCTATCCCTTAAAACCAATGATGCTAATGTTGTTGTGAAATTCTTGAAAGATTTCATATTCGGTAGGTTCGGAACGCCTACAGAGCTATAATAAGTGATGGAGGTATCCATTTTTGTAACAAACTCTTTGATGGAGTACTAAACAAGTACAACATCACACATAAATAGCCTCTTCCATCATCCTCGAACTTCCGGTTTAGTGGAAGTGAGTAATAGACAAATTAAGGGAATCTTTGGAAGCATCTGCGTCCTTGAGAAGGATTAGGCATTTAAGCTAAATGATGCCTTATGGGCGTACACATGCTACAAAACACCTATTGGGATGAGCCACTAGGTTAATCTTTGAAAGCGTGCCACCTTCCAGGTTGAACTTGAACACTGAGGCTTCTTGGGCAATTAAAGAGTTAAACATGGATTTAGATAAAGCGGTGAAAAAGCGATTACTCCGGCTTCATGAGTTGGAAGAAATTAGGAATGAAGCCTATGAGAATGCTAAATTATACAAGGAGCGTACTTTGTGTCATGACAAGAGGCTAGTTCTAAGACTCTTCACCCTGGAATGAAAGTTCTTTTATTTAACTCTCGTTTGAGATTGTTTCGTGAAGTGAGATCGAAGATGGGATGGACCATTCAAAATAGTTCAAGTATTTGAACATGGAGTAGTGGAACTATTGGACTCCAAGACACAAAAAACGTTCAAAGTCAATGGCCATCGTGTCAAGCCTTATTTAGAAGAACCAAACAACATTGCTGAAATGGATTGCATTTGGCTGAGTAACCCTTAGCACCAAAAAGATATGTCTTGCTAAGACGTTAAACTAAGCGCTGGATGGGAGGCAACCCATCATTTTAGGTAAAAAAAATACAAAAAAAAATACAAAAACAAAACAAAAAAAAACAAAAAAATTGTTTGTTATTTGTTTTATTTACTTAATTTTATTGTTTATTTCATTTTAATTACATGTGAATAATTTTTAAATTGTTAAAACTAAAAATATTTGTTGAGATGTTAGAAGTTCACTGATGATCTGTGTGTATACACTTTAATGATGAATATGATGGATGCACTGCATTTTAATTACTACTTGCACATTCTCAGGAAATAGGTAATCTTTCTTCTCTTCTCTCTTTATCTTTAATTTACAGTTATTACATTGAGGACAATGTAAGTTCTAGGTTGGGGGTGGTGAAAAGTTACCATACTTAATTAAAAAAAATTGACAATTTAAAAATAAATAAATAAAAAAAAAAATTTCTCACAAAAATTTATCATTTCTTTAAATCAAATTTAAGTAAATAGTTAAGTCTTTTGCACTGTTAGATTAATTTTTGAAAACATATCATGAAATATTTTGTAATTATTTTTTGATAATTAGTTAGTTTTTGTCATAACTAGTATTTCTTGATAAGATGTAGAAATTATATTAAACCCAAAATCGGTGTTTATGAATTTTTTTTAGTGGAGACTAACTTTGTGAGATATAATTTGAGCCTAATTTCCTTTATTCAGAGTGAAATATATATTTTTTTCTACTCCAAACACATTTCTTATTTCTTCAAATTTTAGATGATCTCTATAGGTATTAGCATTGAATGTATGAATTTTTTTCTCATCTTAATAGAGTATCATATATATATATATATTTATTATTTTTGCTTAGATTAAATGATTTGAGTAGAAATTGATAGTATATGCTTATATCTCGTTCATGCATGCTAGCTATTTACACAAAAAAAAGAGACATATATGGGGTTACCTAAACCAAGATCAAACGGAAAAGCCACAAAAATTAACCACTCATCAAAATCCAAAAAAAAAAAAATGTACAATGTACATGGGTTGACTTCTAAAATACATATATTGAGAAATATCTTGAGAAAAAAAAATAGAGATAAAGAATATATAGTATAATCTACATACTATAACCCCATTGCCTACAAAGTTGTGAGTAAAGGCTAATTACAAAAGAAGGATATAGGAAATAATTCCCACAAAAAGTCATTGCACTCTCTTCATTTGTAAAAGACATATATCTTGAAATTCTTTCTTAATGAGTTTGATTTATGCATGAAAATAATTTTTATATATGATATCTTTATAATTTATACATTTGATTCCTTTCATGAGATCAATGTTAAAATAACAAGCCTTTATTCTTTATATATATGCAAACATAATAGTTAATTTCTATACATTAATTCTTTCGCATATAATTTAGTATGAGTGTTTAAACCCATAGTATTTAGTATTTTTAAGAGTATTGACTTGTGAGGAATAGAGTCGAGCGGTCGATTCGCATGACATTTGAAAGTGGGTGAAATTAAATTGATACATTATTGATATGAAATATGAAAATGATTTTCGACTAATTATTATAATAAATCATGATTGTTTAAAGAGGTTAAAATAACTTATGCTTTGGATTTTAATTATGATATTAAAGGAGATTAAATAGTATGAGACATTTTTTTGAGATGTTGTTAATTTGTGATTTTGTTGTAAATTTAATTTTTTAAGTTGTTTGTTTTCATTGTTTCTTTTGTTTTTACATTTAGTTCAATGTTTGTGGTATCATTCTTGAAAACCCTCACGAGACTCAAACTCGTCCACTAGGGCAACCTAGGGGTTTAAAGGCTTGTTGCATAGGCTAAATGCAACGTGTCAATCCACCGGAAGTGATTTAGGATAGTTTAATTTTTAGTTTTTATCGCTTCTCTTGCTAAGGGACTAGCGAAGAAGTTGGGGGTTGTGATGAGTGCTTTCAAAAGCACTAAAATAACCATGATTTTATGCACATTAATTGATTAAAAATATATATATTTATATGTTTTATCATATATTTATATAAATTTGTCTTTTTTGGAATCACGGGTATTTTTTATTGTTTTTCGGGTATTTTGGCTTCGCGCAATTTAAAGACTCGAAGAAGAATACTTGAAGCAATACATCACAAATATATTAATAAATAAGTGGGAAAAAGGTCAACAAACATGAAAAAATTGGACAAAATGGGTGAAAAGGTCAAAAATGTCAAAAGACGGAAAATAGCGCGCGCGGGCGCCCGGCCGCGTGCGCCCCAGGCCCCGTGCGCCGTGCGCCACAGATGTTGACACCTTCCTTGCGCCGCCAGCGCGAGCCATTCACGCGTCAATACGCGTGTAGCAGGCAGCGCGCCGCAGCCTGGGCCGCCAGCCAAGAATTACCGCGCAAACGCGTTTTCACCCCATTTTCACGTGCATCAGCCTGTGACGTCATGATGACATCATTGATGACCTCGGCATTTCCATTACACGTTTTTAATTTTTAATATTTTTTTAACATTTTTTTACTCATTTTTTTCTCTCCATCCTCACCTATAAATACCCCCCTTTCCTTCACTTCAAAACACACCTCAAAACCACACTTCTCTCTTCTTTCTTTCTCTCATTTCTTAGTTTTTAGTTTTTCCTAGTTTCTTTCTTAGTTTCTAAGCTTTTCTTAGTTTTTCTCTTAGTTTTTAGTTCAATTCTCTTAGTTTTAGAGTTCTTCTCTTTTTGAGAGGAACTTGTAATGTTTTTGTAATAATTTAGATTTTTGATTCAATAAATGGAAGTGCAAATTCCACTTGGAGGTTTTCTAGCAACTTGGGAATAGCGTCGAAGTTACGTAAGGATTTTATTTTCTTTACGAGTTATTTTTATGTTTTTATTCTTACATGTTATATTTAATTTGTCTGTGATTAAATTTAAGCGTGCTAGTATTTATAATCATGATATAATAATAACGCGTTGTTATGCTTGCGAAATATTAAATAGGTGAAAATTTCTAAAATGAATTGATTTTATTTTTATTCAAAATTTTATATTAAGGATGTTAGAGAGAAATATATTATTTTTCATTACAAACTTAAATGAAAATTAGATTTTAAGGTTTAGTTATCCGATGCGATTTAAATCTTTTCTTTTATTTGTTGGTACAATACATAGGTAGTTAGAGTGAAGCTCTATTTCAAAAGTTTTTATAAGAATTATTATGTGAAAATGTATTGACAACATGTTTTCAATAGTGGTTTTAAAACTTGAAAGTTAGTACTCGGATAACTAAATTCTTAGGTTTAATTTGGACACCTTGAATAAAGTTTAAGCTGTCTAACTCTACCCAAAGGTGGCATTTAAATGGTTCATTTTCAATCTCTTAGAAAAAGGAATTAATTTAATTAACCAAATTAGTTATCAACCCCACCCTTGTAGGTGTTAATTGATTTGTTTAGTTAACAAAGAATATCTAACCCCACCAAAGGTGGTATTAAATACAAAAAGAGAGAATCAATAAAATATCAATTTATATCTTTAATAACCTAGATAATATGAGCAAGCATAATTAATTTAGTTATTATATCCATAAATACTCCACTAATATAAATGATAAAATTTGCATGAATATTTATTGAATCTGTATTTATATTTATTTTTAGATAAATATTTATTGAATTTGTATCTATGTTTATTTTATGTTATTAGATTAGGAACACAAAAACCAAACTATCGTGACAGGATGTTTAGGATTTAATTTCATTTTTAAAAGTTTGAATAATAAATTAAAAACCACATACATTCCTTCCTTAGATCGACCTTGGGAGTATACTTATCATTTTCTACGAAATGATTCGTGCACTTGCGAGAGTTTTACAAATATTAAAACCAAAGTATTTGCGAGAATCGGCGATGCCGGTTTTCGCTCATCATATACCGAATAGTTTGGTTGTGGTATCATGTTGATTTGAAGGCAATGTAGATTGATCGGTCTCGAGGATGGAGATCCAGGTGGTTTCTATTGAGGAATGATGTTCTCTCCCATGCTAAGATTCACTATTGGAAAAGTTTGAACATCTTCACCCTAAATGATGATGCTAAAGATTGATCGGTCTCGAGGATGAAGATCCAGGTGGTTTCTATTGAGAAATGATGCTTTCTCCCATGCTAAGAGTCGCTGTTGGAAAAGTTTGAACATCTTCACCCTAAATGATGATGCTAAATTCATCGTTGACATCATAACCAATAGTTTATCAAAAATGGACAGTCTAGAACTTGGCTAGTTGAAAGTGTTTGATTAGTATCATTTTATACATATTTTTGTGCATAAATTCTAACATATTTAGAATGAATTATTATTCCTTTTGTGTTTTATATGTTTATTCTATGTTATATAAGTATTTAGATATTAAATGAGCAAAAATAGGCAAAAACATGTATTTAGAGCAAAAAAATAGAATATTCGATCGATCAAGATTTGATCAAAATTAATTAAAGAATTAAGGCAAGAATGACAAGCAAGGATAGATTGATCCAAAAAGGACTCGATTGATTGAGTACGCTCGGGTTAGAAATTGCACAGGTTAAATCAATTGAGAAAATGTCTTGATCGATCTAGACATCTAGTCGGCACGTAAATCTAGCATTTTTCAGTGTTAACTTTTAATCCTAGACATTGGATGAAGCAAATTCTAATCGAACTCAGATCAAGCTCAAAAATGTACTATTTAAACAACAACTTAATGGGTCTTCAAAGCTTGAAAATCGTTATTAGAAACAAGTGATCAAAGTGCACATCTACCACAACTTTTGGTGAGATTTGAAAAGAGAATTGGAAATTTTCATATGCTTTTTCTTAATCGTTATTTATTTATTTTTCTATGATTATAATCACGACTTTTGTAGAACCCATTTCTAGCTAAACTAATATATGATTGTAGGCAATTTCAAGCCCTAAACTATAGTTTAATATAGTTTTAGTTTTAAATCTTAATTTTTGATGTGTTCATTTCTATTTTGGAATGTCAAAACTATGCACATATGAATTAGAGTGATCCATTAGTTTATTGTATGAATATGTTTATTTATAGTCTAAGATGTTAGTACGTAATTGTTAATATTCTTATTCAAAGTAGTATTATATGACTACTATCATAAGAGATGATTTTAATCTTGCCTAGTTTAGTTATCATCTTTTAGATCTTAATGCATTGAATGAATTCAATCTAGTAAGCGTACCTCTACGTTGTTCAGAATTTTGGTTGACAGCAATTGTATCATTAATTTAATACACAATAAGAAAGATGAGAAATCTTAAGAGAACCTAAACTTCTAAATGTAAGTTAAGAATTCAATAAGGATTTTAAATTATAAAAGTGATTTAGAACCTAAGAAACTAATTTACATTCATGACATAGTCAATAAAATTGCACACTAGTAGTGAGGATAGTTGCATAATCATGTATTTCTCATAATTTTTGTACAATCTATTTTATTTCTTTTTGCTATTTTCTTCAAACAAATCAAATCTATCTTTTTACTAATTTTAATTAACATACTAATGAACTATTAATTAGTAGTCGAAATTAATATCAATCCTCTTGAGTATGGAAACCCTTGTTCTTAAATTACATATCATTTGTGCATGACCACGTGTGCTCAAGCGTGTTAGTACCTAAAACAAATGTTGGTATTGTGGATCTTAAGTTAATTGTGTTAAAATAGTTCATTCCCACTAAATATGTAAACAAAAATTCAAATATTAGTTAACTAGTTTGTAAATTCCAAAGTTGACCTATACTAATTTTTTTAATATTTTCTTTTTACAAATGATGTTAGTTGGAAAATTATCCAATTTAGTTAGACATGTGCCAAATTAGTCTTCAGTGAATGGGGCTACCAATTGATCAAAATCTGACCAGTTGAAAAAATGTCGAGTTTAGTTGGACACGTGTCCAATTTTTCTTCAATAGATCAAAATTATACCAGTTGAACATGTGTTAAATTCAACTCCAAAAGGTTAGGTTGTTTGCTAACCAAACTTTGATAAATTTGACAATCCTCTAATTTTGGTCAGTCAAATTGAAGAGCCGTCCAATTTAGGTTGCTCAAATTGGGCAAATTTCTATTTAAAATTCCATAACAATTGCTCGATGAAAATTAGGGATATTTTTGACACAATGTGTGAAAAATAAAATGAAGGGAGTCAAATATGATTTTTGACTAATATGGGTCATCACAACATATAATCCTAAATTATTGACATACAAATTGGTTCCTCGTATTCAAAAATGTTTTTTATAAAATGCAATCGCTAAGGTATCAATTATTGGAAAATTAATTATCCATTTTGTTTTTTGTTTTTATGTTTTCTACGAACATTGTAAATAAGTTTTATTACACTATATTGTTTTCTCATTATATTGATTCATCCTAAATAAAATGTACTTAAGCCTCACATTGCACTTTATTATATCAACAAGTAAATCCATATCTCCATTAGCAAGTTTTTTTTTTGCATATGAATGATCCTTGAGATATTGTGATAATAGATGATTACGTGTATCATAACTTGTCATCAACTTTCACTAAGAACTATTTTGTACTATTCTACGTTTGAAGAAAAGGAATAATTATTTTTTCCACTTCTTCTCATCAATTTTTTTTATTATTAGGATCTTTTAGTTTTACTTTAAAAAAGTAAATCTCACTTCTTTCGCAAGTAAAATCAATCATTGGTAATCTACCATCCAACCTACATAAGAGTTTTGTAAAATCAATCATTGGTAATCTACCATCTGAACCTACATAAGAGTTTTTCATCTCATCAATTTAAAATATGTTTTTATTTTAAGTTGATGAGATCAAATAAAGACATATTTTATATTAATAAATTCCAATAAACTTATATGGATTATTTATTATATACATATAAGATATATCACTCTTTTTATTTAAAAACTTTTCAATATTTTTTGTTCATCTTGTAACTTGTATACTCTATCGTCCTGTAACAAATTGACATTTAAAAATAGTTCTAAAATATAGGGGAACGGTAGGTGGTATCTAACATTTTTAATATGTTTGGTTGTTGGTCTTTAATCTTTTAAGATTTTGTGTAGCATCCATCAAACCACAATTTTTGAACAACTTCTTTCAAAATTTTCATTGGTAGTGTACACTAAACATATATTCAAAAGGTTTGGCACGTACAATGTTAGGTAGTATCTGTAGAACCTATTTGAAATTTGCAAAAGAAAAAATGAAACAAAGACCTGCTCAGGCTAATTCATGACTCGATTTTATTAGAGATTTGCTTCTTTTTTTATACCTTTGATATATATCTCTTACGGTTTCAGTATTAGAAGCTTTTGGGAATCAAAATATTAGGGTTTATGGGTTGTTGGTATAGTGGAAGAGGTGGAGGAGAGGGACGTTAAGTTTGAGGTGAGCGAGTAAAAGTTAGATGTATTAGGTTTTAGGAAGATAAGTTTTTGTGTGAGTAATATTTTAAGTGGACTTGTGAGGCTAAGAAAGTCATTTCATTATTATGGGTCAGTTTATTTTAGTTTATCAAATTTTAAATTAGAAACCAACTTTTTTTTTTAATGCTAAATAGCTTTTAACAAAATTTAAAAGAATAATATTGGCACATTTTTCACACACAAAAGGCTAAAGAGAAAGGTGGGAAGAAAATAAAATGACTAACAATACCTTTTTTGAATTTTATTAAAATTTATTTAGCATTAAAATATTAAAATAATGAGCTTTTGATTTTAATTATGATAAATTTGATTAATATTTTTTTATAGTATAACAATAAGGAGATAAATGTGTCACAATTTATTAAAAATATACTTAAAATGACAAAGGTAAGTGAGCAAGTTACTTTTCTCTAATAATTTATATAGTATTTTTCTTCCTTGCAAGTATTTTACGGTACTTAATATTTATTCTTTTGTAAAGAGGTTGCATTTTTTTGTTATTATGCTAAAATTACTAAATATTTCCTTTGAATATAATAACACATTTGTATCAAATTGGACTCTCTTACTCTTGATATTTTTGGAAATAATTATCATGGATCATTCATATTGCGAGGCAACCTGTGGTTATGAATCTTGAGCAACTAAACTTTTATGGGAAAAAAAGTTATTGAAGAAGACATGATTAGGAAAATGTAATATAATTTTCATGCATCTGGATGTGCTTCAGAAACAATATCGAGAAGGAAGGTTAAGGTTTAGAAATTATTCAAATTCAACTTTGTGTATTGATGCTGAAAATAGCAATTTTTTGGTAGTAAACTTTAATTTTCACCACACTAGTGTTGTGTGGTGTGGCTTGAGTTGATGGAGAAACGTTAATATTAAGTTTACTAATAATATTGATGGACAATAAAAAAAGAAAATATAACAGTCATTCTATATTTAAGAAATTATACAATTATATATAGATGTAAAGTTCGGATGTATTTAGGAAAGGGAAACGAGAAAACTTAAGAAAGAATAGCCAAGAGTTAAATGGGATTTGAGTTATCATATATATAATGATATATATTCTATTGTTAAATCTTAATCATAGACTTACAAATAATTGTTTATTTATTCTTTAATTAATTTCCTTGATTAAAGATGTTGGTTAGTATTATACTTATAACTTTAACAAAATTTAATATCTAAAAATTTACTATTAATAATATTACGAGGAAATCTCCATGTAAATACCTTAATTTTGTTTGGGACATGACACCTCCAAAGTTGCCTCCACATCTTACTTTCATTGAAATTACTACGACCATGATAATGTGCTAGCCAGCTAAAATGAGCAAAAGTGTGATTTATTAAATTAACAGAGTATATGGAATAAATTTTATTTTTTATCGTAACCGATATGAGGTAAGATTTATCGTTATTTTAATAAAGTATTGACTTGTTGTGGTAAGTCTTACCACAATACTACATGACTTTCCAATGCATTTCCACATTGGGTCAATACCTTATTACAAATTTCATTAGTTAATCAAAATTGTCTTGAGATAAGACGTACCACTATTGGTAAGTCGTCTTACTCAATACCTATTAACTTCTCACACTATGCCAATGTCTTACCATAAATTTCATTTTTTTATCAAAAATGTTCTGAGATAAAACTTACCACTATTATGAAAAGATCGTTGTAAGATGATGATTCTATAAAAGTAGAGTCATTAGTGTAATTGTTTTGCTTAATATTTTCTTTTTTATTCAATAAGTAGTATTTTTGGGGTTAGAAATATTAAAATATTAACTTTTTAGTAAAAATGTGTGAAAATATAATTTTTATAATTTTTTGAGATGTTTTATGAATTTTTAACCCAAGATTAATTAGAAGTTGCCACATAGATTCCACGCAAATAGTGGAGTTGACAGAGCAACACACACGGATGCCACACAATCAAAGAAGGCAAATCACACAAAGCCGTGTGTATAGAGTGAAGTAGCACTTTGACACATGTTAGCATCGCAGTCATTTCAAGTTCTCCGCTTGGTCAATGCGCTTACCATGTGTCATAACATGTCGTTGATTTATTCCACCAGGGCACCACGTAATCTATAACTGCGAATCACGTTGTGCCACATGTCGTTGGCTCAGCCTACATTGACCTAGACCAGTCCTACTACCATGCATTGCACTCTGATTTTCCCAATAAATCCCACATGCCACATGATACATTTCTATTGGCTAGCATTGTTAATTTTTCCTTTTTTCATCTAAGGCCTTGATCTAAAACTGATTTGATGGTCCAGATTCCACTTGAGCTATATTTAACCCCCTAATTTCCCCATAAACCTTAATGAGTTGAAATTAACATAGTTTTTATTAGTTTTTGGAGCCAAGAAGAGAGAAAAATACAGAAAAATTCAAAAGGAGGTACAATTTTGGTGGAGATTTAAGAGAAGATTGGTACTACAATTCAAGAGATTGATTGTATTTCTTCTTCTTCTCCTTTCTTTATGAAAAATATGTGTTTTATGAACAAAATTATGTCTAGTTAATTTATTAATCTAGGGGTCTTATGAATGCAATTTTCACCATGTGATGATTTAATATTTTACCCCAATTATGATTTCAATTTAATTATATTATTTAATTTGATTTTTATGCTATTAATAGTTTTGTCAACAATTGATCTATAGAGGCAATTAAATAGATTTGAGAGAATTATTTAATTATTTGGCTTGATTAAATAACATGAATGGTTTCTAGACAAAGATGCATGATTCTTATGTATGTGATCCATAATTAATGAGCTTTATGCTATTAATAGTTTTGTCAACAATTGATCTATAGAGGCAATTAAATAGATTTGAGAGAATTATTTAATTATTTGGCTTGATTAAATAACATGAATGGTTTCTAGATAGAGATGCATGATTCGTATGTATGTGATCCATAATTAATGAGCTTAATGAGTATTATGACATAAGAGTTTGATTAGGTTAATTACTATATGATGTGTAGTTTAATTGAGAGAAGATTACACGCTAGCATAGATTCAATTGATCATGTAATTGATTGATAATTATATTGGGGGGATTTTAATGATTCACATGTTTAGAAAATTTGGAGATTAAGTATTCCCAGATATTTTGTCATATATTTTCTTAGCTGATTTTTAATTCTTTTAATTTTGCTTTCTTAAAATATAAAAACACAAAAAAAAATTGATTTTTATTTTTTTAATTTTAAAAATTAGTTTCTAATAACATAATCTCCGTAGAAACAATATATTTTATCATTATATTACTTGTTACAATACATATACTTACGTATTCATTGAACACAACTTGTGTCCGATCATAAGACTTACCTCCAAACAATTTTGATAAAAAATGATAATTACCCAAAATTAAACGATTTGGGTAATTTTTCACCTAGTATTCACTCTTGAAGATATAAAATACCATTTGATTGATGGCACCAAATTAGTTTATCGTTGGATTGTCGCAATGGGGTGCTATTTGGCAAATTACCTCAACTTAGAAATGTAGAAAACATTCCCTAGTTAAAATTTCATTACAAGCATCAGATTTGTAATCAAATATGCAATCACCACGTCTAAAGGTAAACTTCAAGGTGAAGTCACAAGGGTGCCCAAAGTACCAACTAGCCAATTATCATTATATATAGACATAAACTTGTAAGTAAATTTGTATGCATTTAGGATTTCTCAAATTTGAGAATTGATTTAAGTATTGACAATTTGTTTATACAAATTAAACTTATACACCTATGATTGCAACTTGAACTCCATGAGTTTTACATGTTTAAGTGTAGTTCATACCATAAAAGAAACCAAAAATATATGTTTGGTAAGAAAAATGCCAATTTTACACTTATTTGTATTTATATAACATATCAATTTATTCTAGGAATAAAGTTGGCCATGCTACGTCTTCAAATCAAAAACCCCTACTTTTTCCATTATTTTATGCCTTTGAGTCGTTGTTCAATATTGGCACGAGAAATTATTCATTATTCTTAGAGTATGTGATGACATGGTACTTAAAACCAATTAAATTCAAGATTAGTGCAACTGTAAGAAGAATGACTCAAACATGTTGTTATTTACACCTATTCTATAAGCCGGTCTTTTGACATTGAAAATTTATGTAAGGTTGTCTAAATCATGTAGCATATTTAGATTGTTTTGTTTAGTTGCACACTAGTGCACCTGTAACTCATCTTAGTTGATCAAGATTGTGATTATCTACTGTTGTATATATAATCTTCCTGAGCTAATTTCTCTGACACATTGATTAATTGAGTGAATGGGAGGTACAAGAGAGTTGAGAAGCTCTAAGAAAACAAGAAGTGTTATTCTTGATTGTAAACTGAAGAAGTTATGCAACCTAGGTTTTATGGCTTATTAAATGTGTAATTGAAGTTCCTATAGTAGAAGGTTGATAGGATTATTTCCTCCTTGTATTAGGCTCACGAATTGTGGCTAAACCACGTAAATATGTTGGTGTTCATCATTATTGTTTTGTGCATGCTTGCTTGATCTTGTTATTGTGTTTTTTGTGTGTGCTTTAGTTAGATTGTTCTCTAACAATTTGGTTTCAGAGCCTAGAAGATTGTGGAAGAAAGCTTGTAGTTTTCTTAATAAGTCCCTAGCTTGATTGACTCAAAGATTTTTATTAGAAATCCACAAAAAATCAGATCCTTATAGCACATACTCAAAAGTAATTAAGATGGGGTATTCAAAGTATGAAATCGACAAGATTGATGGAAAATTTGAATATGGACTTTGGAAACAAAAAATCTATTCCATTCTTATTCAGTAAGATGTTGTAGAGGGAATCTCTAATGTCCCTAAGTACCTAGAAGATATTACACTTCTTAATAAGGAGAATCTCCTTGAAAAAGCCTATCCAAGCATCATCTTAAACCTAGTTGATGATGTGATTCGATAGATAAACAAGGAAATAACTCCACTAAAAGCTTGTAAGAAGTTAGATGAGTTTTTCTTGGTGAAATCATTGCCAAGACGTATTAGTTTAAAGGTCTTTGTTTTTTATATTACAATACATATGATACGTGGTGACATATTACTCGCTGGAAAAACAACAAGACACATGGCAGCTTCGTATTGAAAGGGATGAGAGGGTGCATGCGGCTTTGGTGGACCGCGTCACACGAGATACATCCGTGCTGGTCTATGCGTAATAGTTGGCCTCCACTAGCGTGGAACATAGGACTCATGCACGATCTGAGCTGTTCATGATTTGATCTAACGGTGGGTGAGGGAGACACGTCTAAGGGAATCATCTACATAGATAGGTGGGCCCCACTCTGCGCCCCGAGTAGTGTGCCATAACTGGAAACGTGTACAATCGCCTGTGTAGCTCGTCCATCTCACTTGCTTGATCCTCACCATTGATTTTCTGATCTGACGGTGCGTGTGGTGTGTTAACAATGATGAGCGCGGTAGTCATTCTCTGTGCAGAAAAACAAAAGTTTTGTTAATTGCATTTAAGCCCTCTAATTTAATTCAAATTAAATTTCAAACTTTTGTTATTTACAATTAAGTCCTCTTTTAATTCAAATTAAATTTTAAATTTTTGTTATTTGTAATTAAGTCTTTTTTTTTACTTAAATTTTTTTAATTTTCTCTAAAAATATATTCCTTAAAAAAAATAGTAAATATTAATTTAAGAACTTAAAATTAATTAAAAACATTAAGAACCTAGTAATTATAATTAATAAATTGGACAAAAATAACTCTAAAACATAGAGTTATCATTGTAGAGGAAATCTCTGATGTCACTAAGTACCTAGAAGATATTACACCTCTTAATAAGAATAATCTCCTTGAAAAAGCCTATATAAGCATCATCTTGAAAGTAGTTGATGATGTGATTCGATAGATAAATAAGGAAAGAACTCCACTAGATGCTTGTAAGAAGTTAGATGAGTTGTTCTTGGTGAAATCAGTGTCAAGATGTATTAGTTTAAAGGTACAAGTGTTTGGATTCAAAATGGATGTAAATAAAAGCTTGGAAGTAAATCTTAATGATTTGAAGAAGATGACAGTAAAGCTAACATATTCTTGTAAAGAGTTTTTATAAGAAAACCAAGCTATCATCTAATTGAATTCTATGCCTGATCTTTTTAAAGATGTCAAGAATGCTTTACAATATGGTAGAGATGGAATAAAATTTGACATAGTGGTATATGGTCTTAGAATTAGAGATGCTAAGTTGAAGAAAGAAAAGAAAAGATTTAGGGAAATGTGATAAAAAGGATAGCAACAAAAGTGATGCCTTGCTTACTCAAGGAAGATCAACTAGGAAAGAGTATGGACACTAGAAAAATGGAAGATCATAATGAAGAGATTGATCACAATCCTAGAAAAATGGTTCTAAATTTTGGGCCTATCTAAAGGAAGGCTACTATAGAAGAGACAATCCATTCCTTAAGAAATGTTTAGAGAATTCCAATGATGGTGAAATTAATTTGGTTAGAGATCAGTTTGAGATCTCAGATGTTCTTGCCATTTCAATCTTGAAGTCTGGTAGATAATGGATTTACAATCTTCATTCCATATATTTCCAGTGAAAGAATGGTTCTTGAATTTAAAGAATGTTGCTAAAGGCCATGTGATGTTGGGTGATAATTTAGAGTGTCAAATTAAAGGAATTGGTCAGATTAAATTGAAGCTTGATGATGGATCTCAAAGGTTGTTATCTGATATTCGAATTATGCTTGAGATTAAGAAAAACTTATATCGATTGGAATGCCTGATGCTTCGAATTGTGCTTGAGATTAAGAAAAACCTATATCGATTGGAATGCCTGATGCTATTACTTTTTCAATAAAGGTTGAGCGTTCAAAAATGAGTATTAAAGAGTTCTTTGGTTGTACTTAAAACATGCAAGGTAAAGGGGAAAGGTGAAATTATGACCGGAATTGTTGCAATTGCTAATGAGAGTAATGATAAAACTTTCATTTGGAAAAAAATAATGGGATATCTTAGTAATCTAAGGTTACTGGAATTATCTAAAAAGTGTCTACTTATTGATGATAAGATAACAAGTGTTGTCTTATGTGATCATTATATCGTAGGGAAATAAAAGAGGGTGAAGTTGATGCGAATCCGTGAATGCAAACCTGTGAATTGGAACTTGACACCATAAAAGTGAAATGGTTTGAGAACTCCAAGATAAATGGCCAAAGAACCAATGACAGATTGCTAATAATCCCAAAAAATTAACAATTAGGTTATAGCAGTACTTTGACTCTATGAATATTACTGACACATATCCAATGATTATAGAATGCCATAAGGGGTAAAAATTCCTTAATAAGTATTTTTATAAGGAAAAATGAGGCTAAAAAGCTCTCAACTTTGATTAAAATTAAATTTCATATATGAACTAAGTTATGTTTAACAGCTTCTTTGTTAACTATATATACATTCAAAAATAAAAACCTAAAGCAAAAACTAATTAAAAAAATTAATAAGCTTTTGAACATGTTAAAACGCATGACATAGACAATGAACTATTTGTGTTGCGGTGCACATTAAATCATGCTATGACGCTGTCTAAAAAACTAGAGAACTAAATTATCATGAAAGCTTTATACTGTGGTGCACTTTAAATCATGTCGTGGTGCACTTTCAATTTCCTGAATCAAATTTTTTCCAGATTTCAAGCCGTAACTTATGAGTCTATTTTACTTGAAAAATATTCCAAATTTAAAAATATTTATTTCTATAATTAATATGCACATTAAGTCATCTTTCAATGCAATTTGAATTACTTTTATCAAATATTAGTTACTAAAAGTATCTCCATAAATATGATAACTGCTTATTGATACATTCAAAATTAGGATTTTACTTTAATCATTTCTTGTGCTCCATACCCAAAAAACCCATCACTTGTTGCACATCCAAACAACTTGTAAATGAGATCATTAAGTGACTCTTTGAATAATGGCGTAATTGGAGTGTGGTCCTTTAGTAATGCTTTTTGATTCCCATCATTCCCCCTTTTCCTTAAAAAGATTCAACCACAAATATTTGCTGTAATATTTGGAATTTCTTGTGTCACAAAGGATGATTCAAGTGCACAATTCATAAGTCTCTTGGCTACCTTATTTGGATTTACTTGATCTGTTATAGCATAAAGTTGATGTTTGTTGTTTATCACATTAGGTTGTTGCTCAACTCTAATAAAATCCACTTGTTGTTTGACATCTAATATTTGTGAAGTAGAAAATGCAACACTATGCAACAGAATAAAATTTTCACTAGTAATAAAATAATTCACTTTTCTTTTATTACTAACAGAAATTTCCCCTACCTTTTCACCTTTTTCTTACTTTTTTCTTATTATAAATCATACTATTTTTTAAATTCTCTAATTTCTTTTACATATTCACTCTCTTCCTCACTCTTTTTTTTTCTTGTACCTTACTCTCATTCTTTTGCTTAATCTCTCTTTTTAACTCAATCACTTTTTTCCTTAATTCACTCTCTTGTTTTCATCTCTCTCTTCTTTTTATATTCACTCACCCTTTTCTTTAATTATACTTTATCTTCATTCACTTCTTTTGGAGTCAAAGGCATAAGAGTAATATTTTTTCCATTCATTACAAAAGAGTACCTATTGGTGTATTCATCATGAGTTGGTTGCCTAAATCGTTGTTGTTGTCTTCCCAAAAGTACATGAGATGTTTCCATTGGAACCACATCACACCAAACCCCATCGTTTTACATCCCAGTTGAGAATGACACCAATATTTTTTTTCTATCTTTACTTTCCCACATTATTCATCCATGGTAGGCCATATGGCCTTAGATGTTGCAATGTTATCAAATTTAATTTTTCCACCATAAGATTTCTAGCAAAATTAGTATGAATGTTCCCATTAATAATCATCCAACACACGTTATCATTGACATGGCACAAGTATGAAACAAGCCTTCAAGTTGTATCTTCTCATCTATATACTCAAACTTAGTTGGGTTCCTCTCTTTGTTGGACAATAGGAACTTCAGGTGATGATCCTCTTTATGAACCAGATTCAATTTTATCTCTTATTCCTTTCTTAACATATATTGTTAACTCCATTCGATCAATAGTTTGTTCTAAGGCATTAAGAATAGGTTTGAAACCTATCTCTTCTTGAGACATGTTTACAACCTACATGAAAAAATGCCACCAAATGCTTTCTCCTATTTTTTTATATTTTTTATTTTAAATCACCATAATCTCCAAAACTTCACCACAATCTCCAGAACTTTTTTTATATCATAATTGTTTTATCATATCTTTTTTTAAATAAGATATTCTTTCTTTTAGATCTTTTTCTTTTTTTTTGATCAAATGTCTCTTTTTTTCTCTCTTTTTGATTAGATCTTTTTTTTACTCAATTTAACAAATCAAAAATAAAAATTAACTGAAAAGACAAAACAATGACACATATAAAAATAACAACATGAATAGATTGAACAATATCAATTTTAAAAAAGAAACGAAATCAAGAACAAGAAATTAGAACAAGAAATAAACATAAGAATCTAAAATTAGAACCTAGGGCTCTGATATCAAATGATGTGGAACCCGTGAACTTGAAACTTGAAAGCTACAAACGTGATGTTGTTCAAGGACTCCAAGAGAAATGACCAAAGATCCAATGATAGATTGTTAGGGATCCCAAAAAACTAATAATCAGATTATAGTAGCAAGAGTTGTAAATTCTTTGATAAGTTTCTTTGTAAACAACAATGGGACAAAAAATCTATCACTTTGATTACAAATCAAATTTTATATGAGAACTAATTATAACACCTACCTAATTGATTATATATATAATCAAAAATAAAACCCTAAAGAAAAAAATAATTAAAAAATTAATCAGAATTTGAACAAGTTAAAACACATAAAATAACGAATTATTTGTGCATGCAGTTAGGCACATTAAAGTATGCTGCGATGTAGTTTAAAAATTGAAAAACTGAATTATCTTAAGAGTTTCATGTCGTGATGTGCTTTGAATTATACTGTGGTGTGCCTTTAATTTCATAAATTAAAGTTTTCTAGATTTTTGATCTTAACATATGAGCCTATTTGGACCTTGTAAAATTATTGTTGAGATTCTATACTTTATAGAGAGAGATTAGAGAGAAGTTAATACAATGGGCTGAATGTGTGGATCCTCATGAGTGGTCCATCTGTTTATAGAAAATTTATGGACACCGGTGTCAGTTATACAATATGTACACATATCTACATGTCATAGGGACATAATAGGCCTAAGGTACAATATGTCAAAGATATAGGTTGATTTTTACTTATGTTATGCTGGAGGTCGTGCTATATTGGACGTTGTGCTGTGCTCGAGGTCATGCTACCACAGAGCTCGATCTATCTTATGGGTAGGACGTCTGGGGTACTTCATCTTCCATCTTGGACTAGTGACTTGGCTTAGGTGGTTTACAAGGGCTGGGTTTCGGGTTGGTCCAGATATGAGGGTCAGGCTTATAGTCAAGTCTAGATGTCCAACATTAAGTCCTCCCACTCTTTCAGCTTAAGCTTCGGTCTGAGGTGGAAGAGTAAACACCAAGAATAAGATACAAACCGTTTGCCTCTCATAATAAATGCGTGTTAGTTGATTGTAAAGAGAAATCCAATGCCTCTATATAAAGGGTGCTTAAGCCAGAACTTTATCATTGTTTACTTGCAAAATTGAGAAATATTGAAGAAAAATGCTCTTACCACCTACTATTGTTTTATATTTATCTTTTTGTAGCTTCTAATAGAATGCAAAGAGAAGAGACATCAGCTTATGGTTCAGGCTCATGGGAGAGTCCCCAATATTCTGGTACCAGCGGGAACTCAGGGTCTTCTAAGGAAGTGAGTCGGTCTTCACCTCAACTATTTATCCCTACCCAAATGCTCAAACCATTTTGACTGTGAGATTGAGCGTGCCTTAGACTCAGATTTCAATGGCCAGGACTTGGAGGAAGAAGAATATAAATATAGGATCTGGGGAACCGACAGGTTGTGTTAGGGGCTAGGCAGCGGTACCTAAAACTTGTGGGTTGTTGCCTTAGGATGAAGAGTAATAAGAAGAACCTACGACATCCCTCCCTCAGTTTAGATAATGATTCCTTCATAGAGCCCTTGTGATAGTGATGCACCTCCCTCTGGATGGACTGTTTTTCATGAGAAAGCTCTATGGTTGGGGGTAAGGTTCTCTATGTATCCTCTTATTAGGAGGTTCTTGGTTAGGACGCAGCTTGTACCAGGGAAATTGATGCCTAATAGGTGGAGATATCTGCTTTGCCTAATATTGATATATCAAGAACTTGGTATGGATTTATAGACGACCAAGTTTAACGAGGTGGATGTTCTAAAACAGAACCTCATAGATCCAAGGAGGGTGTATATGTTGGTAAAGCAAGATCGTGATAAACGTGTCCCTTCTTGAAAATGAAAAAAATTGGAAAGAGTACTTTTTCTACATTTTAGGTCAGTGGGAGTCTTAAAATAATGATACAAGGTTGGTAAGAGGCGTCTGGAATGACACTAAGGTTATGATTAAGAATATGGCTTCTCTAATTATGACTTTGAGTCTAGATGCGAAGCAAAGGTTGGATGATATCCAAAACTATCTTACTGAGAAGAGAAGCTAGAGGAATCTATTGAGGACTTTGCATTTTATTGTGTGTGGGTTAATGAGGCACGAGGCTATAGAGCCTCCTCTTAGAGTGAATCGTAAACCCTAAGCTTCTCCTAAGCTTTGGGCTCCTATTAAATGTAGAACTCCTCTTATAGATTTTAGGGGCCTGTTTGAAGTGGTACTTGATGATGGTGATCATAGCCCCATGCTTTTTTCTTGCATTATAATACTTTTCCTTTTTTATTTTTCGAGGTGATTAACATGTATTCTCCTATTTTTAACCTGCAAATCAGATGGACTTGATCATTGCCCAACGTTTTGCTAGTATGAAGAGCAAGGTAACATTAGTATGAGTGAGTTCCCTCATTGGTGCAACTCCTACTCCTAAGGGAGGTCATTAGTAGGAGAAAAGAGGGGCAAATCCTCACATGAAGGTCACACTTCTTCTCTTAAGAAGAAGAAGAAGAAGAAGAAGGTTGGTGTTGATGAGTTTGCTCGTGATGTTGAGCCTATGAATGTTTTCCCTCCCCTATCACCCTTGCAAGAGCAGCCTAGGTCTTCGACTCCCCATATGGGTACCAAAGAATATAGAAATACTTTAAGGGATATGAGGAAGGGGGAGGCTATTATTGATAACGGTTTGGCAGCAGAGTACATTGATCATTGTATGAGCCACATTTCTATCGATGCATGTAAGGAACAACATGTGGCTATTTAAAAAGGGGTCTATTCTTGCAATATGATTTACTGTTAGATGTGTCAGGTGTGTTATACTTTTTTGTTTGTGATATTCAACACAAGTGTGAGCTCGAGTTGTACTTGTTTGATGTCATTTCTTTGTTTGACGTCCCCCTTTTTTGTAGTTGATGATGCTTTATGATTTTGAGCAAGCGCACAATGTAGGCTTTTTAAAAGTCGGACTGGTGAAGGAAAAGTAAGGTCATGCTTGATAAGAAGAAGCTGAAGAGGGTCATGTTTGAGCTTAATGTGTATGCTCACCACATTGTTGAGCTTGATGAGGCATTGGAACGAGCTAAAGATGGGACTAGGGAGGTGTAGAGACAGGCTAAGGCCTTTGTTGAAGAGGTGCACCATTAAGCAAAGGCCAATGTAGATGCTATGGCTCAGAAGCTTGAGTCTAGTGTTGAGTGGGCATATGAGATTGCGATGGAAACCTTAAAGATAGAGGCCAGGAAAAATGGTTTAGGGGAGTACTATTATTGCATTTTGGACATTCCTGTTATGCCCATCTATACACAAGCTCCTTCTGTTGAGGAGGAGGGAGAAGGATTGGGCTCCTCTGGTGGTGAGGGATGCCCTGAGGTTCCTAAGGAAGAGGTAGCTAATCATTGATTTTTTTTTATTAAAGCTTGACGCCATTTGTTTTCTATATGGTCACGAGCTGTTACTTTATAGAACGATAAGAGTAAACATCCATTTTATTTAATAAATGAATTAACTTGCCTCTTTATTGTGTATTTATGATGTTGACCTACTCATTGTGATTTATTGAATTTTTTTTAAGTTTTGATCCCCTATAAAAGGATTTAAGAACACTGGTTTGATTAATGTATTTAAGAATCTTTTTTAATTCCTCCAACTTTCTTGCTCGTGTAGTATGGATTCTGATTGAACCAATAGACGCTCAGTTTGAGCTTTTCGTGTTGTAAATGGTAGGCTTGAGGACGAGATTAGGTTGCTTAAAGCCTAGGTTGTTAAACTTGAAAGTAATGCTAAAGAGACAAAGTGTGAGCTCGCTGCTTGTAGGGAGAAATTAATCCAAAAGAAATCTTGAGAAAAGAGGACCTTGGCTAGTATGGCCAGTTTTGTTGATAGGGAATCATATTGGGAAAGTTTCTATATGAAGCGATCTAAAAGATTTTTTTTAAGGTTATGGAAGTTACTGAAGATTTTTAGTTGGGGTTGCCTTTAATGATATTGATGCACCCCAAGCCTGTGGCTTATGTACGTGAGAAGGTTATCAAGATTCAGGCCGAACTATTGTAGAGTCACTCCTCGAGTTCTGCGACCAAATTTTCATCTATTTTCACTAGGTGACTTTTTTCCTCAATATTCGTTGGGAAGTCTTTCACCTTATTTAGATAGATTGACTTCATTATTCTTTTTTTCCTTGGTCTTTTTGGAGGGAGACCTCTCAGTGATTGCTATTTTATGGCAGTTCCTTTCATAGTAGCATTATAACAACTCCTAGCATTCTCTTGATCTCCTCTTACTTCTTTGGCGCCTTCAACAGTAGGGAATTTGATTACCTGATGGAATGTGGATAGGATTGCCTTCATCTTGTGTATCCAAGGTCTTTCTAGGATGGCATTGTAATGTGATGGGGCATCAATGATCTCAAAATTGGTCATTATTATTACCCATTTTTTTCATGACGGGTAGGATTACCATTCTTTTTGCATAAGTGATACTGTTCTTGAACCCTACAAGAGGAAACTCTGCTATGACGATGTCAGGATCTCCTACTCCAAGAGCCCTGGCAGTTGTTAGGAAACGGAGGTCTACTAAACTTCCCGTATCAATCATTATTCAACGGACGTCACAAGACCCGATCCTCAGGGTTATCACCAGAGGGTCCTCGTGATGGGATAATGTTTCATCTCTCTTTGTGAAGATTATTTTTGTAAGGGGTCTTGCTTTATCCAAAGTGTATACATGGGGGGCATTGTGTAGCTCCCTTGCAAATATTTTGTGGGCATTGTTAGAGACCCCACTTACTCTTGGCCCTCTATGTATGGTATGAATGGTTTTAATGTTGGGCTCACCACAGGGTTCTCTGCCACTACTTGATGGGTTTGTTGGTTGAAACATTCTCTGTTTGCCTTGTTGGTCTCTCCTGTCTTCATTTTCTATGATGAGGTCTTTCAAATATCTCCTAGCCAATAATGCTTCCAACTCTCTTTTTAAGTTTCTACAGTCTCCTGTTTTGTGGTCCATATCTTTATGAAAGGTGCACCATTTGGACTCGTCTCTCTGGAGAGCATGCATCTTTATCGGTCACCTAATTTCAGGCTCCCTCTCCATTCTTTTTATGATTTGCATTAAACCAATCCTCAAAGGAGGACCCTTGAAGGGAGATAACGATCTTCCTTAAATTTCTCTATTTTTTGGCTAGTTTTTATTTATTGACCAGTTTCTATTTATCGGCTAGTTTCTATTTCCCAACTAGTGTTCAGTTTGTCTGTTGTTTGTAACAAAGCTCTTGTTTTTGTAACTTTGATGATTTTGGTCTCGACTCATCCTCTTTTTTTATTTTTTGGGACCATTTCTTCTTTTGTTCGACGATCCTTGACTAGGCTAAGCTCTCTTTCTAAGTTAACAAACTTTATGGCCTCCCCATAAGCTTCCTCTAAGGTGTGTGGTACTGTTTTGGTTAACTCCATGAATAGTTCAAAGCTCTTTAGCAGGCCTTGCTTAAAGGCCTCTATAGTAATAGAGCTAGGGTAGTTAGTAATTTCAAATTTTTCTTCTCTATGGAAAGCAGGATATAGACCTAAGAGGTAGGTTGTTGAACCATTTTTGTACGCCTTTATAGAGGGTGGCAACAAATAACTTGCACATCATTGCGTCTTTTTTTCCTGGGTAAGACTCATGGGTGCCATGGCTGTTTTAAATGCTGAACATGTGTTACTGGATCTTTTGTCCCAAAATAGTCAAGGCATTTGGGAGCATTGAACTTGGGTAGAGGTTCATCATTTACAATTGCATTCGAAAATAGGGAGATGTATAGTTGTTCATAAGGGATATTCCCCTTCTCCTATTTCTTACCTACTACTTTGAAGGCTTGTTTTTTCCTTTTATTGTTTTCCTCTAGAGCTTGTAGCTATGTCTCCTAATTCTTTCTTTCTTGGAGACATTGTTCCTTGTTAGAACGAGCTGAGTTAGAGAGGAAATTTCTTTCAACTTCATGCTCAGTTTTTCACGGCTTGGACTGACCGTGCCCCGTTGCCTCTCCATTATTTGGTTCAGTGGTGGGATTTTCTGATATCTTCCCCCTATTTGGGAGTGTAGATATATGTTTTCTCTATTGGTTTTGTTGAGTTCTTTCCTTAGCTCAAGCAGTTGGTGAGATAACTCCTGATAGAAGGCATTATCCTCTAACCTAGCACCATTAGTGTTCGGTGGTGTGTTTCTTTGGGTAAGCAATGTTTTACGATAGGTCCAACTCGATTGTCTTTCAGACCGGGTTATTGCCATGATTTTTGTGGATAATGAGTAGTGCGGAGTGGATCTTCCTAATTTCTCTCTAGGAGCGAGGTGAATCTCAAAAGGATACGAGGTCAGAAACTTATGATTGACCTCAAAATCTAAGCCCCATGGTGGGTGCCTAAATGTTGAGACTCGATACTTTACAGAGAGAGATTAGAGAGAAGTTAATACAATGGGCTAAATGTGTAGATCCTTATGAGGGGTCCATCTATTTATAGAACATTTATGGACACAGGTGTTAGTTATACAACATGTACACGTATCTACATGTCAGGGGACATAATTGGCCTAAAGTACAACATGTCAGAGATACAGGTCAAGTTTTACTTGTGTTGTCCTGGAGGCTGTACTGTGCTGGAGGTCATACTGCCAGTGGGATCGGTCTATCCCATGTGTAGGATGTCTGGGGTTGTTCATCTTCCATTATGGACTGGTGATTTGGCTTGGATGGTTTACAAGGGTCGGGCTTCAGGTTGGTCCAAATACTAGGGATGGGCTTATGGTTGGTTCAAATGTCCAAACAATTATGAATTTGAAAATTTCTATTTCTATAATTAATGCATCCCATTAAATAATTATTTCAATGCAATTTGAATCACCTCTATCAAATATTAAATTCCAAAGATATTTCCATAAATATGGTAGTTGTTCAATGATATTTTCCAAATTTACCTTCATCAAATATTGGATACCAAAGATATCACCATAAATATGACAACTATTCAATGATACTTTCCAAATTAGGATTTTATTTTGAAAATTTCTTGTGCTCTATTCCCAAGCCACCCAACACTTGTAACATACATCCAAACAACTTATAAATGAGCCTAATAAGTAACTCTTTGAATACTAGGCCTAATTGAAACATGGTCCTTTGGTAAGGCTACTTGATTCTCCTTAGAAGTTCACCATTGGAAAGCACATCACAAAAGGTATATTAGAGTATGCTCACTCATACCTATGGGGTCCTACTTTAGTGAACTCATTTCAAGGGATAGATATTTCCTCACCTTGATCAATGACTTCTCTAGAAAGATTTGGGTGTATATATTGAAGAGCAAAGATGAGGTGTTTGATAAGTTCAAGCAATGGAAGGTTTGGATTGAAATTCTCACTAGTAAAAAGGTGAAAAGACTTCACACAGATAATGGAATGGAATATTTCAACAACTTATTTAAATAATTTTAAAGAATTTTGTCATGATCATGGAATTGAGAGGGGATACGCTTCGAGAAATGCAAGCATACATGATTAAATTGTACGTGTGATAAGTAAATTAAGAACAAAAATTGTTGAACCTACAAGGATTGTGACAATAATTACCATTATTTATTAGCTTGTTAGTTAATTAGGAAATAGGGATTTTGAAAATTGTTTTTAAATAAACATAAAACTTAAAACAATAAATAAAATAATGAGCACATAGATTATGAGACACATATGATTATGAGACTATCCTCACTCACTATTAGCGAATAATTTAACCAATTATGTCATGAATTATTATTTATTTTTTAATCCTAAATTACTATCATATTTTAGAATCATCATTGAATTCCTAACTTTAGCTTTAGAAATCTAAATACATTTAATACATCACACCTTTTCTTACTATTTATTGAGTAATGATGCATCTATTAATCAGTCTAAATCTTGAATAACTTAGATGTACACTTATTAGATTCAAGACATTTATTGCATTAAAATCTAAAAAGAAGACTAAACTATGCAAGATTATAACCCTTGATAACCTTTAATGAAGGTACTCAACCCTACTTGTCACACATGACTGAAAGGTATCACTTTGAATAGTAATAATAATATTTCAAACTAACATCTTAAGCTAGAATTAAATATATTTATGCAATAAATTAGTTGATCACTTTAATTCATATATATATATATATATATATAGTTATGGCATTTAAACAAAGAGTCAAACACATTAAAAATGAAGGATTGAATTTAAAATTTTATCATAACATTATATTAATAAAACCATAATCACATAAATAAAATAACCATGCATGGATTTTGAAAAAATCATAATTAAAATCATATAGAAGAAGAAGAAAAAGAAGGAAAAGAATAAGAAACTAAGACTAATGTCTATGGTTGATCCCTAACTCCTCAATTTCCTCTTTGAATCCTTTCTTGCCTTTACCCTCCAAATTCTTTGCTGACCTAAGTGTAATTTCTATAAATTTTGTGTCTAAATTTGTGCCTTGTTTATGGTTAAACCTAGAAAATCTAGAGTAAGTAGAATAAGGATGTTGAAAATCTAGTATTTTAATTCAAATCCAAAGTGTGGGCCATGACATGTGTAGACTCATGCCATAAAGTGAGACAAATTTTGGTTTATTGAAATTCCATCCGAGAGGCTTGTGCCGTAGGGTACATATACTCATGCTGTTATGCACTCTTATTTTTCCTTAATAAATGTTTGCATTTAGCTCTTCTTTTGTATGAGAATTATATCCCTGATTATAAAAATTTATTTGGTCCTTTGTCATTTGCATCTTTTAACGTCTAAGAGTACATGAAATATATTAAAATATACCCCATGATCCTGAAACATAATTACAAAATACTTAGGTAAGAATGCAACATTAAAACCTAATTCATTCTTTTATCCTTAATAAATCACAAAATATGCAATCTTAGAACTGTGAGACCCACTCCTCAACAAAATGGAATCACAAAGAGGCTTAATACAGCTGCTTTGGAAAGGTTAGATGCTTACTTTCTAATTCCAATCTCTATAAAGTTTTTTTTGGCTAAACTAGTGCGAATTGCCTCCTACTTGACTAACAAAAGTCTATCTAGTTCAATTCAGTTTAAAGCCTGAATTATGGTTTGGAAAACTGATCGGCGAATTGTGTTCAATCAATCGCAAGTGTACGTATCGTAATAAGTAATATAATAATAATAAAGATCATTCTCACGAAAATTATTTTATTATAAACTAATTTTTAAAACAAAAAAAATAAAAATCAATTTTTTTTTGTGTTTTTTATATTTTAAGGAAGCGAAATTAAAATAACTAAAAGTGAATATAAATAATTAATTAAATCATATTTGATAGCTAAGAAGATATATCAGAAAATATCTAAGAATACTTAATTCTTCAATTTTATAAACATATGAATCACAAAAATCTCTCAATATAATTATCAATGAATTACATAATTGATTGTATCTAACCTAGCATGTATTTCTCTCTCAAGTAAACTACACACCATATAATAATTAACTTAATCACACTTTCATGTCAATTAAATTGTATACTACATATTAAGTTCTTCAGTTATGAATCACGTACATCTCTGCCTAGAAACTATGCATGTTATTTAATCAATAAAAACAATTAAATAATTCTCTCAAATCTATTTAATTGTCTCTATAGATAAATTATTGGCCAAACAATTAATAGCATAAAAATCAGATTAAATAATATAATTAAATTGAAATCATAATTGGGATAAAATATTAGATCATCACATGGTGAAAATTGGGTTCATAAGACCCCTAGATTAATAAATTAACTAGACATAATTTTGTTCATAAAGATATTGTAGTACCAATATTCTCTTGAATCTCCACTAAAATTGTATCTCCTTTTGAATTTTTATGTATTTTTCTCTATTCTTAGCTCTAAAAACTGATAAAAATTATGTTAATTTTGGCTCATTAGGGTGATTAGAAGGTTAAATATAGCTCAGGTCAAATATGGACCATCAGATCAACTTTAGATCAATGGTTGAGATGAAAAAGAAGAGAATTAATAGCGCTAGGCAATAAGGATAAGACACATGACATGCAGGATTCAATGGGTGAATCAGTGTACGATGCATGGTAGAGAAGACTGGTCTTGGTCAATACTCACTAAATCATCAACACATGGTGTGACATGATTTATGGTTATGGATGGCACGGTGCATGAGTGGAATGATTAGACAAATCAGGTAAAGCCTCTTGTCAATCGCGTTGGCCAAAATTTGAACTCAAAATGAACGTCATGCTAACACATGGTGTAGCGCTACATTATATTGTACATGTAACAATCTACAATTAGGTGTATTTGTAGGTGTGGCATCTGCATGGCTTGTCCAGTTAGCTCCTTTGCTTGCATGGCTTCCAAGTGGAAGCTTCTGATTGGTCATGCGTTAAAAATTCATAAATAAATCCATAAAAATTCCAAACATATCCCAAAAAATTCCAAAAAATATATTTTCATCCCTTTTTTACTATAAAGTTCATGTTTTAATATTTTTAACCCCAAAATACTATTTATTGAATAAAACGAGTAAATATTAAGTAAAAAAGTGCACTGATGTCTCTATTTTCTTAGAGTCATCAAAAAAACCTTTGGTTATAAGCACTTTAAGGTGTTTGGATATGTAGGATATGTTTATGTAAATGATGAAAAGTTGAGTTTTAGAACCAAAAGATGTGTATTGTTAGGTTATCCTAAAGGTGTCAAAGGATACAAGTTATGGTGCCCTATTGCTAAGAAAATAGGTATTAGTAAAGATGTCTTTTTTATGAATCTGCTACTATCTTAAACCTTGAATTGAAACACAAAAATGAACCCTCACATAGTCGACCATCTGCTCACTTAGTAGAGGTGGAGAATAATGAACCACATGATAGTGATGTTAATACACCAATGACTGATACTTCACTCTCAAATGGTTGGATTGATTCCAACTAGAAAGATCAGGAAAATACATATGTGGCACATGGTATCAACCAAACTGTAGATCTAAAATTTGAAAATCCTTTAAGTAATTATCAGTTGAGTCGTGATAAAGTAAGAAGAGTAATTAGAAGGCCATCCAAATATAGTGAAGTTCATTTAATTCACTATGCATTAACAACTACACATGAACCTTAATATTTTGAACTAGAGAATTATAAGAAAGCTATCACTTGTCATGATTCAAAGCACTGGAATAAGGCAATGGATGTAGATTATAACTCTCTTATGCCAAATAATACATAGATATAGGTTAGAAAACTAACTGATGTAAAGATTGTGGGAAGTAGATGGCTTTATAAACTCAAGAAAGGGATAGAAAATGTAAAGGCTAAGAAATTCAAAACAATATTGATTGCTCAAGGATATAAACAAGTAGAAGGTATAAATTACAATGAGGCTTTCTCTCAAATGGTTAGCTAGAATTCTATCAAATTATTGCTATTTTAAGTGGCTAATTTTGTCATATTTCTTGAACAAATGGACATCATACTAGCTTTTCCATATGGTAAGTTAGAAGAACACATTTATGTGAAGCAACAAGAGGTGTATATCGATAAAGAAAATATGATCAAGTATGCTTGTTGAAAAGGTCACTTTATGGACTTAAAAAATCACTACGTTAATGGTACAAAAAGTTTGATGGTTTCATAACTTCAAATGGTTTTGACATTTATAGTTTTGATCCATGTTTGTACATTAAGGTGGACACTACTACAAATATTACATATGGCCTCGATTTTTAACCGTGACCATAGGTCTATGGTAACTATTATAAGAACCGAGGCCTAAGTGAGAGAGACCATAGGTAACGATCTATGGTCTCAGTTTTTTAACTGAGGCCATAGGATGTACCTATAGCCTCGGTTGTTAAAAAACCGAGGCCATAAGGTATACCTATGGCCTCGGTTATATGATAACCAAGGTCATAGGGTGTATATATGGCCTCCGTTATATGCTAATCGAGGCCATAGGGTGTATCTATGGCCTCGATTATATGCTAACTGAGGCTATAGGTACACCCTATGACCTCGGTTTTTCCAATAACTGAGGTCATAGGTACCCCTATGGCCTCGGTTTTACAATAACCGTGGCCATAGGATATACATAAATTAAAAAAATATAATTAATAATTACAATATTAAAAATCAATATAAATTACAATAAAATTATTAAAAACAATATTAAAAATTATATTATATTAAAATTATAATTATAATTACATTCGAGAATTTATTATACACTGTAACATAACAAAAACTTATTATTACAAACTGACTTTTTATTATTAATTACAAGCATAAATATGCTTCAAAAATGATTATAATGATAATTACTACTTTTTAGCTAATTGAAAAATCTCTCAAATCTTTCTTGACTCCATCTTCTGCAAATGTATATTCGATTGCATCTTTTTCCAATTGAAATATTTCTCTCCTACCTGAATCACCACCGGCAACATTAAGCAAGAATAATAATCAAATGAATTGTAATTATAGAAACACATTAAACATACTCAAGGTTACCAACGTAGTGCAACGCACCAACAGAATAAGACTAGCACCAAAGATAAATAAGACCAAAGACTACAGAAGATACCAAATAAGAAATATAAAGATACCAAAGACTAAATAAGTAGCGCATCAACACTAGCGCACCAACGCCAGCGTAGCGCACCAACATCATGGGAATTGCTTAACAAGTAACAATATTTTGTCAGAGAGATCACATTCGACAGCAAACAACAAAGAAGAAGCAAGTAGACAAATAACACAAGCATAAATTGTAAAGAAATGTTTTTTTATTTGTTTTTGGTGTATGTAACTAGTATTTGTCAAAAATTGATTCTACTTATTTTGGGTCATTATTGACTTTAATTAGGAATTGATTCAGAGAGGTTTGTGGCATATTGGCATATTGTTATATTAATCTTATTTCACCGTACATCTAAATGTGAAAGTATTCACAAGTTATATTAATCACCACCTTGGAAACAGCCAATTAGGAAATTTTAGCAAGTAACTACCTCTTTAAAAGCCAAACAAGAAAGGAACCATTGATTGGATGGATATAAGCATTAATATATAACAAGTTACCATCAAAAGTCTGCCTAATAATTTGCATAGTTGAACTAGAAAGTCATTAGCATCTTCCCTAAAAAAACAAGTTAGGTGTTATTCCAACCCAGATCAGCCAACAACAATTGATATACTGTAGGTTTCACTTTGTAGAGTAGAGTTTCATTTGCATACAAGATTACAAGAACTAAAACACACAAGTATAGGAAATACAGAGAATAATACTTTGAATTAGGACACAATAAAGTAAAATTATGTGAGAATAAAAAGTTACCATACCAGTGCTTTACCCTGTATGCTCTTTCCAATGTCTCCTCCTTAGCTCGTTTTAAAACTTCTCCCATATGTTCTGCAGCATCTTCCTCAATTTGTGATACGCACCTGGAAAATATTATCTTCCACGAGTCAACCCACCAAATAAATATTTCCAAAATGATAAGAATAATAAATTAATAGTATCAAGAGAAAATTCAATTTCAATCATACCACACCCTACCACACGACATCTGTTTCATAATCACTATTTTGACATACAACTCATGAACTATCAATAAAGAAGAATCTGTTTCTAAGTGTTATGTATTGCCACACCTTGTTTTCCCCTCGGATTGGATCCACCTTACAAACCTGTAAAACACATATCGAGGGTTCCAATATTCTATAGATAATTAAAAATAGAGTGGTAAGAAATTACAGCAAAACAGCGAACTAGTGACCAGTGAATCAACGACCAACGAACCATCGAACAACGACCCATCGAACAGCGACCACCGACTAGCGACCATCGAACTAGCAAACCAAAAAACCATCGAACTAGCGAACCAACAAACCATTGAACCATAGAATAGAGACCCATCAAACAACGAACCATCAAATAGTGACCCATCAAACAGTGAACCATCAAACAACGACCCATCAAACTAGCGACCAACGAACCATCGAACATCGGCCCATCGAATAGTGACCACCAACTAGCGACCATCGAACCAGCGAACTAGAAAGATGGGAGGAGAAAGAAGAGATGAGAAGACGACGCGATATGGGAAGAGGAAGAAGAGACGAGAAGACGACGCGAGATGGGAAGAGGAAGAAAATCAATAGGGAGAGAGAAAATTCTAGAAAAAATGAATATATAGAGCAAATTAATAAAGAAGATGATATGGGAGATAGATATATAAAAAATAAAGCTCAGAGAAAAAGGAAAAAATAAAAAAAATAAAAAAGAGAGGGCCGAGAGAAGGAAAAAAAAAAGAGATAGACATAAGAAAAAAGAGACAAAATAAAAAAAATGATATAACTTATGGCCATGGTTATTAATACAAACCGAGGCCATAGATATATCTTATAGCCTCAGTTTTTAGTAGACCGTGATCAAAACCCTATGACCTCGGTTTTTAAAAAAACAGAGGCTATAGGACTGAGACCATATGTATGTATTGTAGTAGTGGGAGCCCAATGGTTATAGAGTGTTTTTGTTGCTTTATGTAGATGATATGTTGATGGTAGTAAAAAATCAGATGATATTCACAAATTTAAGGGCTTGTTGTCTTCAAAATTCGATAAAAAATTCTAGGGATGATCACTAGGAACATCAATGATGGTAAGGTTTTAATCTCTCAAAAGATTTATGTGATGAGAATTTTGAGAAAATTTAATATGTTATATAGAAGTTCAGCTTCTGTCCAAATGTGTGCTTGTTTTAGGATCTCTTTTAATATAAGTCCTAAAAATGACACTAAAGAATATGAAATGCAATCTATTCCTTATGCAAATGTTGTAGGGAGTTTAATGTTTTCTTTGATTTGTACTAGGCTTAATATAGCTTATGTAGTGAGTCTTGTGAGCATATTCATGTCTAATCTTGGAAAGGTTTATTAGAAAGTTGTTATATGGGTTATGAGGTACATAAAATGGTCACTAGATGTTGGTTTATGTTTTGGTAAAAGCTTAAACCAGATAGATATTTTGAGTAGTTTTATAGATGATGATTCAGTAGGTGATTTGAACAAAAGAAGATCACAAATTGGATATGTGTTTATTTTCTTTGGAAAAATAATCGATTGAAAAGCAACTTTGTAACATGTGGTGGCTTTCTCTACAACTAAATTGGAGTACATAACTTTAACTAAATCTATTAAAGAAGCCATCCAGATACAAGGTATCACTAACAGTTTTGGCATGAAGGTTAGAAAGGTTCCAGGGAATTGTGATAGTTAGAGTATAATTTGTATCTCAAAAAATCCTATGTATCATAAACGTAAGAATCATATTGCTGTTAAAATTTATTTCATCAAAGATATAATTGCCGAAGGTAAAGTAAATGTGATAAAATTACTACTTAGAATCTGAGATATGCTAACAAAGCCTATGCCTTTTAGCAAGTTTAAGCTTTGTTTGGAGTAACTCGACAGGTAATTGAGGGGTGTTTCAAGGTAGGTGATTAGTTCTCAAAAAGCACTAAAATTACCATGATTTTATGCACATTAATTGATTAAAAATATATATATTTATATGTTTTATCATATATTTATATAAATTTGTCTTTTTCGGAATCACGGGTATTTTTATTGTTTTTCATGTATTTTCGCTTAAAAACGTAACTTAAAGACTCAAAGAGGAATACTAGAAGCAATACATCACAAATATATTAATAAATAAATGAGAAAAGGTCAAAAAATATGGAAATATTGGACAAAATGGGCCAAAAAGCTCAAAAATGTCAAAAAGGAGGAAAATGCACACGGAGCCGCCCAACCCACACATAGCATGCCCAGCCGCGCGCAGCACGCCCAGACCACACGCGCCACCTCCCCACTCCCACGCACGCTGCTCCTGCCTTCCTCGCGCGCCACTTCCATCTCGCCCCATTTTTGCGCGTAGCTGCCCCCCCACGTCATCAATGATGTCAGTAATCACCATTTTTTAACATTTTTTCACCCACTTTTTCTCCCCATCCTCACCTATAAATATCCCCCTTCTCTTCACTTCATACACACCTCAAAACACATTCTCTTCTCTTTTTCTTTCTCTCATTTCTTAGTTTTTATGTTTTTTCTTAGTTTTTAAGCTTTTCTTAGTTTCATTCTTAGTTTTTTGTTTTTCTTAGTTAGTTTCTCTTAGTTTTAGAGTTCTTCTCTTTTTGAGAAGAACTAGTTATGTTTTTGTAATTTATTTTCTTTTTGATTCAAAAAATGGGAGTGCAAATTCCGTTTAGAGGTTTTCCAGCAACGTGAATAACATCGAAGTACTGTAAGGATTTTATTTTCTTTGTAGTTATTTTTATGCTTTATTCTTACATGTTATATTTAATTTATTTTGATTAAATTTAACATTGCTGGCTGTTTGTAAACATGATATAAGAATAACGTTGTTATGCTTGCGAAATATTAAATAGGTAAAAATCTGTAAAATGAATTGATTTTATTTTTATTCAAGATTTTATATTAAGAATGTTAGAGAGAAATATATTATTTTTCATTACAAACTTAAATCTGAAAATTAGATTTTAAGGTTTAGTTATCCGGTCTAATTTAGAGTAATACTCTTTTATTTGTTGGAGAGTCATCTAACATCCCCAAAATTAAAAAAAAACAGAACCACACCAACTACAAGTACCTTTTCCACACTGGTTAAAAGAATCCAAACAAGATAAGCAATTCTATGATCTTTTTAATATGCTCTCTAAAGTAAATATCAATTTACCATTATTAGAAGTGATTATGAATTTGCCCTCATATGCTAAGTTTTTCAAAGAGTTGAACACTAAGAAAAGGTGGTATGAACTGAATGAATGAGTAGTAGTATCAGAAATTTCTAGCGTTGTACTTCAGCACAAACTACCCCCTAAGTTGAAAGACCTTGGAAGTTTTATTATAAACATAACTATGTGGGATAGGAAGGTTGCTAAAGCGATGCTTGATTTAGGTGCTAGTATAAATTTGATGCCCTACTCTATATTCTTAGAGCTCAATCTAGGAGATTTAAAACCCACAACTATGTCCCTTCAACTTACAGATAGATCTCTTAAGTATCCAAAGGGAATAGTTGAGGATGTGTTGGTACAAGTAGACAAACTGATAATATCTATTGACTTTGTGGTTCTGGATATGCAAGAAAATCCAGCATTAGAGAGAGAGCACACAATATTGCTTGGTAGACCATTTATGGCAACTACTAAAACTATTATTGATATCCAAGATGGAAATTTGACAATGGCAGTCTTAGGAGAGACTGTTCATTTTAAAGTTTTGATTCTTCACCTTTTCCTTCTATTTCTGCCATTGATGAAATATTCGATGTTGACCCTTTGGATAATCTTGTCCAAAGCACCTTTTCCTAACCAGAATAGAAGACAAGCTTGAAACTGTTCTTACACTTGAAGAGGTCGAAGAAGATTTAGATGAGGAAATTAAAGGGTACCTTGTACAACTAGACAATGATGAAGTAATGACAAAATCTAGTACACTTTTAAATCTACCCAGTTCTTCATCTAGTAAAGAGGCCAATCCACCTGAACTTGAACTCAAAGACTTACTTGAGCACTTAAAATATGTGTTTTTGAGAGAAGGAGAAACTTATCAAGTGATAATTTCTTCAACCTTGACCAAAATCCAAGAAAAGGAACTTATCAAATGCTTAAACAGTTTAAGAAAGCTATAGGTTGGAGTATCAGGGATATATAAGGCATTAGTCCTACAATGTGTATGCACAAGATCAACTTGGAGGATGGTACTAAACCTGTACAAGAGGCCCAAAGAAGACTAACCCCAAATATGCAAGAGGTAGTTAAGAAAGAAATTCTTAAATTGTTAGAAGAAGGAATTATCTATCCTAATGCGGATAGTAAGTGGGTTAGTCCAGTGCATGTGGTACCTAAGAAATCTGGGATAACAGTTGTTAAAAATGACAAAAGTGAATTAGTGCCCACTAGAATAATCACTGGATGGAGAATGTGTATAGATTTTAGGAAACTAAATTTATATACTAAAAAGGATCACTTTCCTCTCCCATTCATTGATCAAATGTTGGAAAGATTAGCTGGGCATGAATTTTACTATTTTCTAGATGGATTGTCTGGATATTATCAAGTACCCATAGCACTAGAAGATCAGGAAAAGACCACATTTACATGTCCTTTTGGGACATTTTCTTTTCGAAGAATTCCATTTGGGTTATGCAATGCCCCTGCCACTTTCCAGAGATGCATGATATCTATTTTCTTGGACATGGTGGAAAAATTCATTGAGATTTTCATGGACGATTTCTCTGTCTTTGGGAACTCATTTGATGATTGCTTACATAAATTGACTTTGGTTTTAGAAAGATGCATTGAATGCAATCTCACCCTTAGTTGGGAGAAAAGTCATTTTATGGTTCAACAAGGGATAATTTTAGGGCATATAATTTCAAACAAGGGTATTGAAGTTGATAAGACAAAAGTTGAATTGATATCCAAACTACCTCCCCCTACATCTGTGAAGGGGATAAGAAGCTTCTTAGGACATGCACGATTTTACAAACGATTTATTAAAGATTTCTCTAAAATAAGTCGTCCTTTATGTAACTTGCTATCAAAATATGTTTATTTTGATTTCAACAATGACTGCCTTATTGCCTTTAATACCTTAAAAGAGAAACTAACATCTACCCCTGTTATTATGGCACCAAACTGGTCTTTACCTTTTGAAATAATGTGTGACTCTTCTGATTATGCTATAAGAGCAGTCTTGGGACAAAGAGAATATAAGCATTTGCATGTCATCTTCTATGCTAGCAAAACACTCAATGATGCCCAAATGAATTATACCACCACTGAAAAGAAATTCTTGGCTATAGTGTTTTCTTTAGAAAAATTTCAGTCTTATTTAGTAGGATCTAAAGTGATTGTGCATTCTGATCATGTTACTTTAAGATACCTATTAAGTAAACCAAATGCCAAGCCAAGATTAATCAGGTGGGTCTTACTCTTACAAGAATTTGACTTAGAAATCAAGGATATAGTTGAAACCTTTCCTGATGAACAGTTATTTTCAATAGGTCCGAACCCATGGTATGCTAATATTGTAAACTATCTTGCCACTGGTGTTTTGCGACCTAACACTTCATATCAGGACAAGAAAAGGTTTTTTAAAACTAGTAAGGACTCTTTCTGGGATGACCCTTATTTATACAAGATTGGTCAAGATCAAGTCATCCGGAGATGTGTACCTAAAGAAGAACATAAGAGCATTCTAACTTTTTGTCATGAACTTCATTGTGAGGGGCCATTTTGGTGGTGAAAAGACAACCCATAAGGTATTACAGTCTGGATTATTTTGGCCCACTCTTTTTAAAGATGCTCATATGTTTTGTGCACAATGTGATAGATGTCAAAGAACAGGAAACATAAGCAAAAGAGATGAAATGCCTTTGACATCTAATTTAGTTGTTGAACTCTTTGATATATAGAGGATTGACTTTATGGGTCCTTTTCCCCCATCCAATGGTTTTCAATATATTTTGGTTGCTGTGGATTATGTATCCAAGTGGGTAGAAGCTATCCCCACTAAAACCAATGATGCTAATATTGTTGTTAAATTCTTGACGGATTTAATATTCAACAGGTTCGGAACGCCTAGAGCTATAATAAGTGATGGAGGTAGCCATTTTTGTAACAAGATCTTTGATGGAGTACTAAACAAGTACAACATCACACATAAAGTAGCTACTCCATATCATCCTCAAACTTCTAGTTTAGTGGAAGTAAGTAATAGGAAAATCAAGGGAATATTGGAACACATTGTGTGACCTTCAAGGAAGGATTGGGCATTTAAGGTAAATGATGCCTTATGGGCATACCGCACCACTTACAAAACACCTATTGGGATGAGCCCTTACTAGTTAATCTTTGGGAAAGCATGCCACCTTCCAGTTGAACTTGAACACAAGGCTTACTGGGAAATTAAAGAGTTAAACATGGATTTAGATAAAGCAGGAGAAAAACAATTACTCCATCTTAATGAGCTGGAAGAAATTAGGAACGAAGCCTATGAGAATGCCAAATTATACAAAGAGCGTACAAAGCGCTATCATGACAAGAGGCTAGTTCCTAAGACTCTTCACCCTAGAATGAAAGTTCTTTTATTTAACTCTCATTTGAGATTGTTTCTAGGAAAGTTGAGATCAAGATGGGATGGACCATTCAAAATAGTTCAGGTATTTGCACATGGAGTAGTAGAACTATTGGACTCCAAGACACAAAAAACATTCAAAGTCAATGGGCATTGTGTGAAGCCTTATTTAGAAGAACCAAACAACATTGTTGAAATGAATTGCATTTGGCTGAGTAACCCTTAGCACCATAAAGTTACATCTTGCTAAGACGTTAAACTAAGCGCTGGATGGGAGGCAACCCATCATTTTAGGTAATTTCCTATTATTTGTTTTATTTACTTAATTTTGTTGTTTATTTTAGTTTAATTACATGTGAATAATTTTAAAATTGTTAAAACTAAAAATATTTGTTGAAATGTTAGAAGTTCACAGTAATCTGTATGTGTGCACTTTAATGAACATGATGGATGCACCTACATTTCTCCATCACTACTTGCAATATTCTTAGAAAATAGGTAATATTACTTCTCTTTTCTCTTTATCTTTAATTTATAGTTGTTACATTGAGGACAATGTAAGTTCTAGGTTCGGGGTGGTAAAAAGTTACCATGATTAATTTAAAAAAAGTTTTAACAATTTAAAAAATAAAAAAATATATAATAATTTTTAAAATTTTTAACGTTCACATTTTCATTTTTTATGTTTGGTTTTATTTTTTTTTTGTTTTGTGCGATTTAGTAATTTTTAGAATTTAAAAAAATAAAAATAAAAACATTTCTCACAAAAATTTATCATTTCTTTAAATCAAATTTAAGTAAATAGTTAAGTCTTTGGACTATTAGATTAATTTTTGAAAACATATCATGAAATATTTTTTTTGGTAATTAGTTAGTTTTGTTCATAACTAGTATTTCTTGATAAGATGTGGAAATTATATTAAACCCAAAATCGGTGTTTATGAAATTTTTTTAGCAGATACTACCTTTGTGAGATATAATTTGAGCCTAATTTCCCTTATTCAGAGTGAAATATATATTTTTTCTACTCCAAACACATTTCTTATTTCTTCAAATTTTTAGATGATCTCTATAAGTATTAGCATTGAATGTATGAATTTTTTCTCATCGTAATAGAGTGTCGTATATTTTTTATTATTATTTTTGCTTAGATTAAATTATTTGAGTAGAAATTGATAGTATATGCTTTTATCTCATTCATGCATGACTGCTACAAAAAAAGAGACATATTTAGGGTTACCTAAACCATGATCAAACAGAAAAGCCACAAAATTAACCACTCACCAAAATCCGATAAAATGTACAATTTGTACATGGGTTGACTCTCTAAAATATATATATTAAAAAAAATTTAGAAAAAAATAGAGAGCTAAAGAATATATAGTATAATCTACATACTATAACCCACATTGCCTACAAAGTTGTGAGTACATGCTAATTACAAAAGAAAGATATAGGAAGTAATTCCCTAAAAAGTCATTGCAATTTCTTCATTTGTAAAAGGTATATATCTTGAAATTATTTCTTAATGAGTTTGATTTATGCATGAAAATAGTTTTTATATACGATATCTTTATAATTTATACATTCGATTCCTTTCATGAGATCAATGTTAAAATAACACTTTGAGCCTTTATTCTTTATACATATGCGAACATATTAGCTCATTTCTATACATCAACTCTTTCACATATAAATTAGTATGAGTATTTGAACCCATATGATTCAGTGTTTTGTGAGTATTGACTAAGTGAGGAATAGAGTCTAAGCGAATTCGGAGTCTAGACACTGAAATTGGGTGAAATTAAATTGATACATTTTTATACGAAATATGAAAATGATTTTTGGACTAATTATTATAATAAATCATGATTGTTTAAAGAGATTAAAATAACTTATGCTTGATATTTTAACTATGATATTAAAAGAGATTAAAAAGTATGAGACGTTTTTTTGATATGTTGTTTTCTTTTATTCTTAAAAGTTAATTTTTGATTTTGTTGTAATTTTAGTTTTTGAGTTGATTGTTTTTATTATTTCTTTTAATTTTTACATTTAGTTCAATGTTTATGGGTATCATTACTGAAAACCCTCACGAGATTCAAACTCGTCCACTAAGGCAACCTAGAGGTTTAAAGGCATGTTGCATAGGCTAAATGCAACCGTGTCAATCCACGGAAGTGATTTAGGATAGTTTAATTTTTAGTTTTTATTGCTTCTCTTGCTAAGGGACTAGCAAGAAGCTGGTTAGGGGTTGTGATGAGTGCTCAAAAAGTACTAAAATTACCTTGATATATATATATGTTTTATCATATATTTATATAAATTTTCCTTTTTTGGAATCACGGGTATTTTTATTATTTTTTAGGTATTTTCGCTTAAAAACGTTACTTAAAGACTCAAAGAGGAATACTGGATGCAATACATCACAAATATATTAATAAATAAATAAAGAAAGGTCAACAAATATGGAAAAATTTGACAAAATGGGCCAAAAAGGTCAAAAAGGAGGAAAACGCGCACGGAGCCACCCAGCCCGCTTCCTCCTTCATACGCTTAACGCTTATCTCGCTTCATTTTTGCGCAAGAATCGCCCACGTCATGCTGACGTCATCAATGATGTCAGTAATCACTACTCCGCGTTTCCACCATTTTTTCACCCACTTTTTCTCCCCATCCTCACCAATAAATACCCGCCTTCTCTTCACTTCATACACACCTCAAAAACACATTCTCTTATCTCTTTCTTTCTCTCATTTCTTAGTTTTTATGTTTTTTTTCTTAGTTGTTAAGCTTTTCTTAGTTTCTTTCTTAGTTTTTAGTTTTTCTTAGTTAATTTCTCTTAGTTTTAGAGTTATTCTCTTTTTTAGAAGAACTAGTTATGTTTTTGTAATTTATTAGCTTTTCGATTCAATAAATGAGAGTGCAAATTCCGTTTGGAGGTTTTCGAGCAACGGGAATAGCATCGAAGTTCGTAAGGATTTTATTTTCTTTACAGTTATTTTTTATGCTTTATTCTTACATGTTATATTTAATTTGTGTGTGATTAAATTTAATTGTGCTGGCTATTTGTAAACATGATATAATAATAACGTTGTTATGCTTGCGAAATATTAAATAGGTAAAAATCTCTAAAATGAATTGATTTTATTTTTATTCAAGATTTTATATTAAAAATGTTAGAGAGAAATATATTATTTTTTATTATAAACTTAAATCTGAAAATTAGATTTTAAGGTTTAATCATCCGGTCTAATTTAAAGTAATACTCTTTTATTTGTTGATACAATTGCTCGGTAGGGTTTTTTTGCATGCGTTTTAGTTAGATTGTTCTTTAACAACAATTTGTTTTAAATAAATATATAGAGAGATATCGATGTGATTAATAAAGAATATATTATAAGAATAATAATTAACCTATTAACACTATTTATTTATATCACATAGTGGTATTACTTAAAGCGTGTTGTGCTAAAAATTAAAGCCAAGGTCAAGTCTCGGCAAACCGAGTTAAGGATACTGGATTGCTAGGCTCGGTCTACTCTTTGGAGAAGCCTTTTTAATTGAATCCAGTATTGACTTCCATCCATATTTCCCAAGTTTTACGGAAAGTTTGAGTTTGTCAATCTGTCAAAGGATTTTGGTAAGAATATATTTTTTTTTATATATATGTCATATTGGAACTTTCGATTCGCCATTTCAATAATATTGAATATAATTAATATATCAATTATATATAACATAGATATTATATTATATTTTAAATATAATTTAATTATGAATAATATATAAGTTATATTTGGAATCATTAAATTATATAAAAAGGAGTTCTAATATAAGGGGTTATAATAAAAAGTATTTTATGATATAAATGGTTTTAAAAACAGTTAAAGATTTAGTAAAAATAAAACTGTAAAAGTAATCATCCCATTGATTGGAAATTTTTTTAATCCTTAGTTGTAATCTTAAAAGAGATATAGATTCATAATTTCATAAATTGTCAACTCTGGAAAAAGATCAAAAGTATCCCTAAGGTTTAAAGAATCTTCAGAAATACCCTTCAGGTTTTAAAAAATTCAAAAATACTCTTGAAAATATAACGGAAGTTAAAACTAACACTCATCAGAAATACCCCTAAGGTTATAAAAAAAAGTATGGAACAGGAAAAAATAAACCAAGAAATATTAGATATAGAAACAGAAGACATTTCAGGATGTTTTTCACAATAAATGGTAATAAGTAAAAAGAAATTTGAAGAAATTCAAAAAGCAAAATTAAATCTTAAAGAAGGAGATGGATTTAAAGTCCCATCATTTTTATTAAGAAAGATATTTCCTAGAAAAAATATAATCTATTATGGTATTAGTAATAAGGAAATGAGCATTAAAATTACAAATACAAAAGGAATATATAATATACCATTAATTAATAAAGAGATTATATTAAACAAATTATCAAAAATTCCTCGAAAGGATAAAGAAAAAATTGGATACATTCATTTAGGAGGAATCCAAATATTAATAAAAGCTCATTTTAGAGAAGGAATAGATACACCAATAAAAATAGCTCTATTAGACAATAGAATAATAAACAGGCAAGATGCTTTATTAGGAATGATCCATGGAAACTTAGGATAGCAAAAATTAAAATTTACAGCATATCCTAAATTTGCTATAAATATACAAGATAAAAATCTAAACCAAGTATTAAGTCTAGCTTACGAATTTGAAAGAGGAGATTTAATGAAAGAAGGAAATCATCCATTTTCAATACATTATCTAGTGGCATTATCTAGTGGCATATTCTTTAACAAATAGTCATAATAGTTCAATATATGGACAAAATGAATTTATAGAAATAGATAAAATTTTTAAAGAATTAGGAAAAATAATAAAACCAGAAATACTAACACACTTTGAAATACCAGAAGAATGGAAATTAGATATTAAAGAAAAACCCTTAATAACAGGAAGAAAAAGTAATAGCATACCAAGATTTACTTTTATAGATCACGAAGAAGAAACCTCAAATCAACAAGAAGTTAAAAAACTAGAAAATGAAGTTAAAATAATGAAAGCATTAGTTCATGATTGCATATTAGGGAAAAATCATGTTTAAGGATAAAATAAAAAATATGCATTTAGAAATAAATGGAAGCCTAGTAGGTGTGGCAAAAAATCAAGCAACACTATTTGAAACTATACAATTATTAACAGAGGAAATGGATCTAGTCTAGGAATCAAACACAAAATATTTACAAGAAATAATAGATATACAAAGAGAACTATTAAAGGAAATAAAGGAGTATGGTTATAATAAACTACAACAAAATATGCATAAAGAATTTTCAGAATTAAGGAAAGATGTATACAATCTAAAGATAGATCATAAATATGACCCCTTAGAAGGATTAAAAGAAGAACCACCAAGGAAATCAGATTCTCTGATTCCCAAAAATGAGAAAAGAAAAAATGAGGAACAACTAAGAGTAAAGAGATAATTCCAAATTGATGGAATATAAGAAAAAATTAGAAAAAGAATTTATGAACCCTGAGAATAGAAATATAGAAACATTGATCAAATTATTAACATTAACCAATGAAGAAATAGAAGAATATTATATTGGAAAACTTTGTACTAACAAAGAAGAAGATGATATGACAATAATCAGTGAAACTGATTCAGAATCAGAAAATATGACCCCAAAAGGTCATATGAAACCAATTTCATTACCGGTCCCTTACCAAGAGGAAACATCTGACCCACATAGGGAGGAAAGGAGTAGACAAAGAACAGAACAACCTGATACTACATATAGAAGAAGACAACCACCTAAAATGGAGGAAGGGTTGCATTGGGGAACTAGAGGTAATATTCCATCAGAGTTCAAACTCCATGATAACTATAAATCTGCACTTCTAAATTTAGATTGTATAAGAGATAGGAAAAAAGCTTTAGATGAATGGTCTAGTGGGATGAGCGTTCATATACAAACTTCTCCAACTACCCAAACAAATCCTTCAATTTGTAGAGTGCTTATAGCACATAAAATGACAGGAAATGTAAAAGTTTGGTTTTCAAACTTAACAGATCAACAACATTTATTAATGCAAGGAAATGCTTCCACAGGAAGAGAATACTTAGATACGGTAATAAATGAAATATACAAAGAATTTATTGGGGAAGATAAAGGAAGGACTATCACTGAATCCAGTGAAAATGAAATCAATGAAGCTAAATGGCATCTAACAAAGATGAAAATTTGTAACATGTGTTATATAGATTCTTTTATTTGTGAATATGAAATGTATTACCATAAATTACCACCCTCTATACAAACAACCTATAAAGAAATGTTTTTTCAAAAATTACCAGGAACATTATATAAAACTTTAATAGAAAATTGGGAACAAAGGAATAGAGAAACTATACCAGATACTCTAGGAGGAAGAATAAGAAGTCTTAGAGATTGGATCATTATAAAATGCCAAGAAAGAAAAGAATATAAACAAATAAGAGGAAATGATAAAATTTGTTGTGATACAAGAGATTTTAGAATGCCAGGAAAATATGGATGCAATATAAAACTTTATAAACAAAAATATAAAAAATATAAAAGATTTAAAAAATATAAATTTAGAAAACAAAATTTCCAAAAATATAAAAAGAGATTCAATAAAGAAAACTATAAGAAAAGATATTTTAGAAGAAAGGTTTATAAACCATCTGAAAAAAGGAATTATTGCCCTTCAGGAAAGGAAAAATGCAGATGTTGGATCTGTAATGAGGAAGGACATTATGCAAATGAATGTCCAAGCAGACTTCAACATAAAAAGGAATTTAAAAAGGAATTTCCACAGAAAGCAAAAATCTTAGAAGAAGCCTTCAAAATGGAATTAGAACCAATTGAGGAATCTGATATAGATGATACTTATAGTATTTATCTATTAGAAGAAACTGAAGAAGAAATAACTGACTCAGAATATGAATATTCTTCAGAAAATGAATGATTTGTATAGTATTACAAATCCAAATAGTACTTACATTAAAGTAGGACTAAAATTTAAAGGTTATAACACTTATCATTTACATGCATATATAGATACAGGAGCTAGTATGTGTGTAGCTAGTAGATATGTATTTCCAGAAGACAACTGGAAACAAGCACCTAAAGATTTAATTGTAAGAATTGCTAATAATACTACAATAAAACTCAATCAAGTATTAAAAGATACTGATATAATAATAGGAGGAGAAAACTTTCATATTCCTACTATATATCAACAAGAAACAGGTGTAGACTTGTTAATAGGAAATAATTTCTTAAATTTATATCAACCTTTCACACAACATTCTGACAAAATAAGCCTTACAACCTTAGAAGGAGATACAATATATGTCTCTAAAGTAAGAAAAGCTCTAACTGTCTCAAACCCAACTTTTATGCAACAACATAAAAAGCGAAAACGTGGTGATATAAAAGACCAGGAAAAACAAAAACCTTGTTTATAAAATATTTCATTAGATATAGAAGAAAAGAAAAACTCTTTTCTCAATGAGATACAGGAAGATAAAGCCTTAATAGGCATTAGAAGATTATTAAAAACAGTCAGTTCAGAAAATCCTTTGGATCCAAAAATAAATAAATCTAAAACAATAGTCAATATAAAATTAAGAGATCCTAACAAAATCATAAGAGTAAAACCAATGATTTATACTCCAGAAGACAGGATTGAATTTGGAAAACAAATTGAAGAACTTTTGGAATTAAAAGTTATAATACCAAGTAATTCACCTCACTCTAGTCCAGCATTTTTGGTTGAAAAAGAAACTGAGAAAAGAAGAGGTAAAAAGAGAATGGTAATAAACTTCAAAGCACTTAATAAAGAAACCATTGATGATGGATACTTCATCCCAAAAAAGGAAGAATTACTATCATTAATAAAAGGAAAGAAATACTTCTCAAGTTTCGATTGCAAAAGTGGATTTTGGCAAATAAGATTGGATGAAGAATCTCAAAAATTAACAGCATTCAGTTGCCCTCAAGGACAATTCCAATGGACAGTAATACCATTTGGATTAAAACAAGCTCCAAGTATTTTTCAAAGATATATGGATAATATTTTTAAGAAATTACAAGATATTTGTTGTGTTTACATAGATGATATTTTGGTTTTCAGTAATGAATTAAATAAACATTATTGGGATATTATCAATATATTACAAGAATGTAGAAAAGAAGGCATTGTACTCTCTCAAAAGAAAGCAGTACTTGCTCAACAAAAAATCAAATACTTAGGATTGGAGATTGAAGATGAAAAACATAATCTACAACCCCATATATTAAATAATATTCAAGGTTTTCCTAGTGAATTAAAAGATAAAAACCAATTACAAAGATTTTTAGGATGTTTAACATATGCAGAAGCCTATATCAAGAAACTTGCAGAAATGAGAAAACCATTACAAGCAAAATTGAAAAAAGATCATGTCTGGAAATGGACATAAGAAGATACTCTATATATGGATAGAGTAAAAGCAAAAGTAAAAAATTTACCAACTTTATATCATCCAGGACCAGATGATAAAATGATAATTGAAACAGATGCTTCACAAGAATATTGGGGAGAAATCCTTAATGCAAAAGTAGATGACAAAGATGAATATCTTTGCAGATACACATCAGGGTCTTTTCAAGGGCCAGAATTAAATTATCATAGTAATGAAAAAGAATACTTAGCTGTTAAAAAAGCTATTAAGAAATTTGCAATATATGTCATAAGTTCTAGATTCATTATTAGAACAGATAACAAGAATTTTGGTTATTTTTTAAGAACTAATATTGCAGGAGATTATAAACAAGGAAGACTAATTAGATGGCAACAATGGTTCAACCATTACAATTTTGATGTTGAACATCTTCCAGGACATAAAAATAGCTTGGCTGATGCTCTTACCAGAGAATTAGCACCTCTAACTATTTTTATGATTGCAGGAATGGAACAGCTTGATATTAAGATCAAGATAAAAGAAAAGGAGATAAAAATCCTACAGGAACAACTCGAGTTGCTATACCTCGAGAAATCTCTTACGGAGACAGGAATAAAACATGAAGAACTTAAATGTTCAAAACAAATTTTAGAAAGCAGAACCTCAAATGAGGAATCTCTGTTAAAAAAGGAAAAACCTAACAATTCACAAAAAAATTCTAAACCCAATTGGGCAGACGAAGTAGAAAAAGAAGAACAGAAAAAATTTTATGTGGTCTATAATGCCCCAAAACTAGGAATTTATAACAACTGGGCAGAAGCTAGCAAATCTTTTCTAGGATTTAGTGGAGTAACTCATAGAGCCTTCACCAACAAAATAGAAGCTTAAGGAAGTTATGCCAATTACAAAACACCAAAACTAATAACTCCAGAGGAGATAATAAGAAATTATTCTATAGTACTACAACAACAACCAACAGCTCCAAGCAGATTGAAAAACCTTGGAAAAATAGCAAGACCTCCAATGCTATTCTAAGAAACATCTCCACCAGAGACATCAAAAATAACAAAACATTCAGTACTATTCAGGGAAACATCTTCTGGAACCACTCCAGTCAATGAAGATGAAAAAGACCAATACAGAAATCTCAATAAACAACAATGGTTAAGTCTCTATAATTTAGCCAGAAAATCTACCCAAGAACATATTGAAGATATGAAATTCTATACTACAAACAAGGAATTTCCTACAGGTAGTAAATTCAATATATTGGAAGGAGCTGATCCAATTTTTGTGTATAAGGCATTTCATGCAGGATTAATAGAAAATATATATCCAGGAATTAATTTAAGTGAATTAAATTATTTCCCAGAAAATTTTAAAAGAGCAATTAAGAATTTTAGAAGAAAAATTAAAGCAGGTGATAAACCTGTTTATCTTAGATTTTTTAGTTCATTAATGGACTGGAATGAGGAAGGAAGTATTAGTCCCTACCACTTCATCAAGATAGGGATTTCCAACACAAACAGAGAGGTTCCTAAACCAAGGGCACTTCCAGAAAAGGAATTCAACGCAGAAGAACTCTGTGTATTAAGAGGACAAATGCTAAGCCAGATTTACTATGAACTCAGAAAGATCGACAATTCTACTGAGATTAAAGTAAATTATTCAACCAGTAAAGTTATCATCATCTCACACAGTAGCATGGCTCTGTCAGAAGAAGATGGTGAAAAAATCACCAAATATGAAACCAATTTTAATTGCAACAACTTAGAAATTGGTCAAGAAACCAGGAAAGTATTTTGCTTCTATGCCAAAAAAGCCACCAAAGACCATAAGTGCATTCTCTGCATCAAAGATCGAGAAGATGAAGATGCGTCATCATCAACATCATCAAAGGAACAATTGGCAGAAAATGACAAAGGAAATTAAGAAAAGCAGCTGTCGGCAGAAGACTACAAAAGAAATAAAGATGTAGACCCCACATCTTAGTCGGCAGCATATGCCAAGGAAAAAAGTAACGGTTATCAGGAAAAGCAGATGAATTATTAAAAGCAGAAGAATTATTAAAGCAAGATGAATTATTAAAGCAAGATGAATTATTAAAGCAAGGGTAAAATAATAAATTTAGTCTTGTAAACAGGGATTCCTTATTCTATAAAAGGAACCCTTATTATCATTTCTAAAAAAAGGAAAAAAACAAAGAGATAGAAATCCAGAGCTCTCTACTCTGAAACTCTCAAATAGAAAAAACCTTTCTATCTAGAAATCCAGAATCCAATAATGAAATACCCAGTAACTATGAGCGGCTAAGCACCCCTTTCAAGGTTCTTAGTTGGCCTTAAGTTGTAATAATTATTATATTCTGAATAAAATGGAGATCTATTACTCTTCTTTAGTAAGTCAAATTTTGGACACCATTCATGTACGGATGCAGAAAGCTTACCATTACTAGAAATGTGTTGAGGTGTAAGCGAAGCTGAGGCATAACAGGTGTAACAAAAGAAGACGAACAAAAGGGAAGACCATGGTGGACCCATTAAATTCAAGTATGATGATTATAAATTTAAGCTAATTAAGAATCTTGAATGTTGAAATATTCTCTTACAACAAGGTATAATATTTTAGAATTTATTTTTAGAAATAAAATAATATGAATATAGAATCACTAGTACATAAATTAGAACTATTAGATTTAACAAATGAAAGAGTAATTTTTAATTTTAAAAGACAATTAATAGAATTAGGATTAGAATTAAGTAACCAACATAATGAAGAACATAACATACTATGCAATTGTAAAGAATACAGAAGAAAATTAGATTTATATAGTAAAATAATAAGTTTTTTAAATAATTTATTACCATCAATAAATACACAAAGACCTTCATCTATGTCAATTTTAACTCAAAATTAAGATTATATCGATCCTCGAAAATTGGTATCAGAGCCAAGGAATAGTAATTTAAATAATGGAAGGAGAATTAACACCATTAAAACACAAGGATATTTGTGACATTTTATAAACCCCAGGGGCATAACCGAAGATATAGCAAACCTCAAGGGCAATTTAGAAAATGATCCTGTCAACTCTATTCACTTTTCATTCTTATTCATTTTTTGGTTTTTTTCGTATCTATTTCTAACAGATTACGTATTCTTGAAATATAGAAAAATTTCTCCTTTGACAACAATATTGTATCAGTAATTTTGCTTTTCTAATTACTCAAATAGTTATATTTATATTATTAACAATTTTATTAAATTGATATTATTGGAAAATTAATAATTTTTTTTTAAAACACATTAACACAATAAGGAGTCTCATCATTATTCGAATTATTTTTTTTTTATAAAAAACTAAGGAGATCTTATTTAAAAAACTAAAAGAAAGAAAACACTTTTAATTCAGGTTGGGAAAAAAACAAAAAAAACGTCTAACTATTCTTTCTTTTTATATATCAAATATTTCATTAATATTTCCATACTTATTTTTGCTCTTTACATAAGAAAATTATATAAAATATTATCCAAAACTAATAATATAAAATATTACTAATTTAGGGATTAAACTGTTAATTTTTTCATAATATTTGTAATTTTAATTTTTGTGTGAAGAATTTAATATTTAAAAATAAATTCAAAAATGGAGCATTGTATATAAAATTGGAGCTAGATTGGATAGCCAAACTATATTATAACACCCTTTTAACCATCCTCTAAAAAAATATGTTTTTATCTTATATAAATATCATATTATATAAAAAATAATATAAATATATATATATCACGTAGATGTGTATTAAAAATAAAATTTTATTCATGAAGTGATTATAATATGTCATTAATTAAATAAATTAAATAATAATACAAATAAAATAAGTGAAAAAATTGGTATACAACTTTGTAAATTTCTTGTTGGGCAATGATGAGTTATATATATATATATTTGTTTTGCTTAAAAAAAGAATTTTTCTGCCAATATTAAAATGAATTCAAAATGAGATATATTTAAACTAACCATATAAATACCCAAAATTCTTTTTTTTTTACTCTCTATTATTGTAAATCATTTTTTGATATTAAATTTAAGACAATTTAGCCTTTGATAGTAGGAAAATTAAGACGCACAAAAAAGAAGAAGTTAAAATACCAAATAATATTTATTACAATCTTTTTCTTTAATACAAGATACCATGTTTTTTTAATGGAATAAAGCTAAAAGAAAACCATAGTTTGTAAAATATTGTAAGTGTATTATTCAGACAAATATACTTACATTTTTTATATAAAAATATGTTAAAAATTTGGTATAAAATATAAATAGGGTAAAAATATAAAAATATAAAAACATGAGTATAATTCGTTTAATTTTAAAAAATACATTACTAAAAATACTATATAAATAATAATAATTATAATTATAATTATAATATAAAAGATATTATTTGATTTTTTTTCGTAATAATATAAAATATCAATAATAGATTTAATATAAATATAAGATAAGTTATTTGTTAACACTAAACTTAATTTAATTTTATTATGATTTACTTAATTGTTTGGCTAATAAAACTTATCTCACTTATTTCAAGTTAAAAATTTAAACTACATGATTATTATAATTTGATATTAAAAATTCATATTTAACCTCTTTATTTTTGTATATGCGTTTTATAATTAATAATTTAATTATTAAATATTTAGATTAAGTTATATTAAAAAATTTATTCTTTATTTCTATGAATCAATAAAAGAAATTTTTAATAATGAATGATAGAAGATATAATTTAAATATAATTGGTAATTATTTTTATTATATGTTATTGTATTACGAAAATAATAATAATAATAAATATTTAATAAAAACTTATAGTAGGAGAAAGTAATTTTCATTTATATTGTACTGAAAAATTATTATTTGTATATAATACTTTTTAACTCAAAAGTATGACTATCTTTTGGTAGGTTTAAAAATTATTAGAAAACAAAAATATTTTTTATTAATTCATACGTGCGGATATAATATGAACACAATACATAAAATTGCTAATTGGGAAGTAAACAAACATAAAATATATTAAGAAATTGCAGATAATGTTCCTAACATTCGAAGAATACTCGCCAAACATAATACACAATGAGAAATTTTCCTATGTACCGTGCTTTCCTTTCTATTTTTGACACACTAATCAATTTATAAAAACCGCACATGCATGTCTTCAAAAATATAAAGCTAATTGTAACTCAATAACATATAATTCACTTGGACATGTAGGACATTTGGAGTTTGAGTCTCAGTTACAAATATATAATCTCAATTACAGATATATAAATAGTGTAGCTATTTGATAAGAGTAATTTAGAGAAAACTAGAGGAAGAAGAAGAACAATAAGAGAGGGAGAAGCTGATTGTAATAATTTCTTATATCCATTTCCATAGTTTCCTAGCTATATATATCCTTACAATTGGTTAAAAGAAAAATAACAGAAGAAATGCGTGATAGGGTAGTTTTGTGTTAGAGGAAGGGTGTGAGCATCCTTCCTAACAGATTGGTGTTCCTCTCTAATGGTTTTGGTGGTCCCCTCCTCTATCGTGCACCATTCTTGCACTTGTTCTTGCAGCTTCCCGTCAGAAAAAACTACCTCTATGCCTATGTGCCCTTGTGCGAGCGCGCTCATCTCTGCACGTTTTGGTGCGCACACCAGTCTAAACTTATCAACCCTTCCCCGTCTGAGAATCCTTGTCCACAAGGATGAAATCAGGGTAGGTTTTGGAGAATTGCCACTCATTTTCCCAAGTGGCCTCCTCTGTTGGTACACCACCCCATTTCACAAGGATTTCTAGTTTTGGTCGATATTTTCCTTTTTAAATCAGTCTATGAGCCAAAATAGCTTCTAGTTGGGGGAGCACTATTGAATTTTGTGAGATAGGGGGTAGTTGGGAAAGAGGTGGTGTGTAGTGCCCCAAGTGCTTTTTGAGCACACTAACATGGAAGACGTTGTGAATTTGAGAATCAGAAGGTAGGGCCAACTTGTATGCCACCATTCCAATTCGAGCTTTCATTTTGTAAGGGTCATAGAAACGTGGAGCAAGTTTCATGGCAGCTAGAGGAAGAAGAAGAAGAGTAAGAGAAGAAGGAGTTGATTGTAATAATTTATGACATCCATTTGTATAGTTTTCTGGCTATATATAGCCTTATAACTGATTAAAAGAAAAATAATAGAAGAAATGCGTGATAGGGTGGTTGCGTGTTAGAGGAAAGGTGTGAGCATCTTTCCTAACGAATTGGTGGTCCTCTCTAACGATTTTGGTGGTCCCCTCCTCCACCGTGCACCATTCCTACACTTATTGTAGCCTCACGTCAGAAAAACTACCTCTGCGCCCATGTGCCCCTGTGTCTGCGCGCTCGAGCGCTCATCTCTACCGGTCTGCACTTATCACTATTTTAAAAAAACTATAATGTTAACTTGAACACATGTTCAAGAGTTGTATATACAGCTTAAAACATTTCTTAAAATCATAATATGATTTATAGGTAATATTATGGTTGTTCATTATTAGAGTTGTTGTAACATTATACTTTTGAAGCATGTACATAGAAAAAAAAAACTTAGTGTTAGAAAAATAATAAGGGAGTTAAAAACAAGTAGGTGCACAACTTAGCAGGAAATTATCTTATGCAATATTCCTACATAAATTTTTTCTTTGTGGGCGTGCATTCTAAGAATGTAGTTGGTTTGAGTGATTTTTATTATGTACGACAATGTTTTTACTGATTTATTTATATTTCCTTTCCAAAACTGAGTTTATATATATTACAAACATATATTAAACACATATATATAAATTTATTTATTTTTAAATATATTTTTATAAATATAAAATATTTATATTATAAAATAAAAATTAAGAATATGTATACATGTTCTATTAACGTTTTTAGGTTTAGCATGTATATGTTAGGAGGAGTTTTATAATAAAATTCTACTATGTACGTAAACATTAAATGCGAATGTATATTGGATAGTCATTATAGCAAAAGAAAAAAAAATACAAAGATGAGGAAGGATTTATACGAAGGTGAGAAGTACACATATCTCATCTAAAGTTTTTACAAATAAATTTTTAAGTATAATATTTATAAAATTATAGTCAAATTGTTCACATAAAATAGAAACTATGTTTTACTTAAGTTTTAAATTTTAAACTTGTAACACTAAATATCTAAAATAGAAAAAAATTAAATAATTTAAAAGTATTTTTATTAAAACATTAAGATATAATATATTTTTTAAATTAAAAACAATTAATAATTAAAAAAATGACTAAAACTATTTTTCTTTTTGCATTGTACCCTTACTTAGATATAAATCCACTAACAAACATTAATATTCCTTATTTATAATTTTTTATCCAATTCCATTCATAATTAATTAACGATTGAATTTCATGTTCTCGAATAGTTAACAAGAAAATCCTAAACACAGGTTTATCATAATCAATTAGGATTAATTATGTTTTATGTAAAATATTTTTTTTTTTATAATTATGTCTATAATGTATAAGTAAGATAAAAAAAACATGTACAATAATATATATTTTTAAAGCTATGATTGTACAATAATAAACATACGATTAATGTTGTAATTATGCTTAAAGTTACTTATATTTCAGATAGCACTGCTTACTGATTCCTGATTCCCGATTCCCTATTCCCTTTGGAAAAATACAAACTTATAGGTAAGTAATCAAATAAATAATATATATAAAATTATGGAAGAATTTATAATTTGTCACCTCCAATTAAGTTAATTATTTCAGATATGTCAATATGAAATGTAAAGATTTGCTAGGGCATGTGTAGCCATGTTAGAGTGGTAATGCTGTATTTCGAATGATGGTCACCGGATGAATTAGTAAACAGTTGAAATAGTCGATGACTTAGATGAAGGTACTTGGTTCAAATTCTGGTAGCAGACAAAATTAGGTTATCTCAGACGACAGAAAGACAAGAAAAAATGAAATATATATATTATTTATAAATAATATACTGTGTAAATATATATAAATAAAAAATTACTAATAAAATGGAAGAAGTTTACAAATCAGAGAAATTGTTGAATAAGTCTATAGAGGAATTGGGGGAATTAAGTAAATGAGGTGAATTAAAGTAAGAATATGGAGGAGTATTTGGCATAAAACTACCTTCCATGAAATTCCTATTTCCATGAACCACTGGACTCAAATCATGAAAGAAACTATCTGATGGTGGTGTAAAATAATTCTGTGGAACTGGTTGTAGAGAACCTGGGCCTGGTGATAAAATCCCAGGAAACAAACTCTTATATGATGACTCCATCATCATCTTATTATTATAATCCATCGTACCAAACCCACCACCACCTTCTTCAACATTATTATTACCACTCATCATCATCATATGATGATGATCTCTACCACTACCTGTACTCTTATAATTGATTGATGATGTTTTTTCCCCTTTAGGAGACCAAGTCGCCTTCTCTATTGTTGCAAATCTAGCCGCGGGCATGCTAGTGTTTTCGATCAAAGGATAGTAAACATTAGTATTGTTATTCTGATTGATTAATGTTGTATTACTATCTGAAGAAGATGAAGATGATGACGACGATGATAAACCAGTTAGACGTTGAACTAAACTCATGAAATCACATGGGTTTGTGTGGATTGTCTTCGGCGATACGGTGTAGATTATAACCGGTTGCCGGAGTTGTTGTTTCTGTTGATGGGATTGTGATTGCGGTGGTGGTATTGGAGGCTTTTTAATTTTGTGAGAATCTTTGTGTATTTTGAGAGGTGTTGGACGTGGACCTTGAAGTTGAAGCTCTCTTCTTGGTGATGGATTCATGATTCAGATTTTGTGATAATAATTAGATTTAAAAATAGAGAAGAAGAAGAAGAAGAAGAAGAAGAAGAAGATGAAGAAGAAGAAGAAGAAGAAGATGATGATGAAGAAGAAGGAAGAAGAAGAAGAAGAAAATGATGATGATGATGATAATGATAAAGGCATTGTAATTATTTGTAATTCAAAATTGTTAAAGGGAAATATATAGAAGCTGACATGAAATTAATATTAAGAATAGACAACAAAAACAAAGTCAATGAATTGCAATGGGGATATTTAAATAGGAAATAAATATTTATATAATAATTATAAGGTGTTAATAAAGTTGGCTACTCTGTTCAAAGGATTAATTTAATAAGGGAATTTGCATATGGCCGGTTTCGTAGCTTTCTGGGATGTTTGAACGTGTCAAATTTGTAGTTAGGTGGGGGTGTTTGGAATTAAAGAGTAGTTAATGGAAAAATATTTTAGATCAATAATTTATGTATCATAAATTTAAGGTATTTTTATTTATTTTTTTATTTTAATAAAATTTAACCAATCCATTTACTTAAATGATTTTAGTGGTAATATTTTGATGTTCTATATAAAAATACAAAATTTAATTCTCAACTTCGATTTCTCCCACTCAAAATTGGTATTTAACGTTTGAAATAAAAAATAAAATGATTTTGATGTCCTCATATAAAATTATTTATACTAATATTGCCATGTTGGTGGTGATGATGTACCAATCCACGTTAGTGTCTTCAAATGAGATTTTTTTGGTCAAAAGTATGTACATATGAATTTGGAAATATAATGATTGGTAAATAAGGTTCTCAACATACTATGATGAAGAAAAAAAAAATGAAAAAACAATATGCCAATTAATTAGTTAAAGAAACATACAGGACATGTATATATGGACAAAATCGTCGTATGTTATGGATGTTATGCCTTTGTCACTCAATTTTTCATGCAGAGTAAGCTACTGGTTTCTTTCTTTCTTTTTCTTTTTAAATATCAACATCAAGTTTCATACACTGACTTGATCTCATAACCTTTAAACATTTATTTTAATGAACAAAAATAACAAATGGATTATAAGTATGATGGTACATTATTAAGTTTTTGACTTGCTAAAGAGGTGAATAAAGTGGATTTTATTATGTATTAATAGAATAGAATAATATTATAAATATTAAATTATGATCTTATTTTAGTTTAATGTTGCATGGTGGAGTCTTTGATGTATCATCAATAGGTCCACTTACGATAAATCGTTCTCTCAATCTTTTTGGTTATACCGGTAGTGATTGGAGTATCTTACATTGATTATTTTATTCCTTTTTTCTACTCGAATTATCGTTTTATGCTCCATTTCTTGTTGTTTTTTTGATTGATTCCTTAATGGAAGAAATTTGTGAACAAATCTCGAAGATGGGTGTGTTCTTAATGACTCAGATGATGAAGGTCAAGACATGAAGCTTTTGTCTGATTGGAAGATGTTTCTAGACTAGATCTATTACGATAGAGACAATATTGATGCTACTGACGATGATATGGAAATATTGTTCTTAGGTGAATGTGAGAGTGGAATGGAAAACACCTTTATATTTGAATTTCATGACTCTAATGATAGTCTATCTATCTACGAACATTGTATTTGGAATTTTGACAAAACTCTACTTGTTTTAAAACCTTTCCAATATGGAACGGTTGCAAGTAAAATTGATTTTAACTTATGTCATTTCTAGATTCATGTTATGAGTCTTCCACATTGCTCGATTAATAATGGAAGGAAGATTGGTAAAGTTGGATTTACTATAGGAGAATTAGTGGAAGTTGAAATGTCTCATTCGAGTGGGTTGGTAATTAAGGATGGAGAGTTAATTGTGAACATTTACTTGTGATGTGTTTTAAATATGGGGTGGTGTCATATGGTACTAGAAGTTACAGAAAAGCTAGAGATGATAAGTTAGGGGAAATGAAGATCTGTGGTATATGGGTGAGGGTTAAGGATTGACAAAAGACAAATGCCGATGTTTGAAGGTGGTTTTGTGGTTTCTTTAAGGTTGTTGATAGTGTTTCTAAGGAAAGTGATTATCCGTAGAATGTTGTTATGACTTCTAGTGGTAGATGGGTGATTCTTCAAACTGTTATTGCTTCTAGTAGTACAGAAACCTTTGCTTCGGTGATTATGGATGGTTCTGGTGATAGGAAGAGGAAAGATCTCTAGCGTGAGGATGAAAGCATAAAAAATGTGTTAGTAGGATACCTCTAATGGTTACAACACGTGTGGATGGTATGATGAAAAATAATGAGCTAGCTGGTGGGGGTGTTTGTGTCTTTTATCCCCTAAATGGGTCTAATACAAGTGATTTGGATAAACCTGATATTAACTTTAATCAAAATGATCTTCAACTGTTAACAATAATTTTCTAGAAAGAAGCATTGGAATTGCGGTGAGAAAAGTTGGGATCCTAATTTTGTATTGGTCTATAGAATGAAATGATCAAGCAACCTAGTGATGAAAATCAACTTAAAGCTTTGAGGCTTAAATCATCTTTGAGAAATGAATCTTTCAAGGTTTCCAAGTTTGAGAAAGGAGGAGGATTCAGAAGTTTAAGTAGTACAGCTTTGGGAGAGGGGTCCATATCGTAGGCAATTTTTCAATTAAGCAAGAAATATGGTGCTAGTTTTCTAAGTGAGGCAATAGCTTCACAAAAATGTGATGGGGTCTATTATTCATCCATATCATGAGCCATGAATATTCTAAGTTGGGATGCTAGAGGACTTAAGAATCCTCTGAGTGTTAGATCTCTGGTAAGGGTTGTTAATGTTCAAGTTCTCGAGCTAATTTTCTTAGTCGAATCTCGTTTGGAAAATAAAAAGGGGATGCAGTCAAAAGGCAAGTGAGGTTTGATTGTTGTTTTGAAGTTACAGGACAAAACATGCGTGGTGGTCTACTACTCTTATGGAATAATGAGTTTGATGTATCCATAATGGGATATGGTGTTGGGCATATAGATTGTATTGTGAAAAGTGTGAATTTTGGTACTTTTAGATTTATAGGATTGTATGGGAATCCTAACAGGATGCTTAGGAAGGAGTAATGGGAGCTAATGAGCACATTATCACATATAAATCAACTTCGAGGAGTGATCCTTGGATATTTTAAATAGGTTACTTATCTTGTTGAGAAATTAGGAAAACATTCAAGTTATAAATGGAAATTTGATGATTTTAAAGATGTGAATAGAGAATGTGGCTTTGGGGATGTTGGTTTTGAAAGGTACAAGTTAACTTGGAACAATAAAAGAGATGAGGATGCTATTACTTAGGTAAGATTGGACCAAATTTTTTTAAATTCTATATGGCTTACTTTTTTCCAATTTGAGAAGGGTGTTACATCGAAAGATTTCAAAATATAACCAATGTGAAATTATGTTCAAATTACCAATGATTGAGAATGTTCCTCCTCAATAAAGAAGAAAAAGTTACTTAATTTGAAGAATTTTGGACAAGGATTTATGGGTGTGATGAGGTTATAAGGAACTCATATAGTGTGGCAGATCCAAGTAAGAGGAATTTTCATATGGTCAAAGTAAAAATAAAGGAGTGTGCTTTGGTCCTAACTAGTTGGAATTGGTAAATCATGGGACATGTACAGAGAAGGCAAGTGTCTTCAGGAAGTGGGTATGTTGAAAAATTCTCTATGAAGGTAGATCAATCCCTTGCTTGAGTATGATGAAATAATGTGGAGGCAATGTTCTAGGAAGCTCTGGCTTCATTTTGGAGATAAGAATCCAAAATATCTCCATGAGAAGGTAAATTAGAGGAACAAAAGGAATAATGTGGTTGGCTATGTGACGATAATGAGGTATGGATTGAGTGGTAGAAGGGATAAAAGGTATTTTTAAATTATCAATACAGAGATATTTTCAAGTGAGCACACCTGTAAATTTGAGTGCTTTAAGGTCTACATCGAGACTAGAGTTACTGATTAAATGAATGTGTTATTAGCTAAGCCCTTAACTAGTCAGGATATTGAGTTTCTATTAAGTAGATGCACATAGCCAAGGCACTTGGTCATGATGAGTTGCCTACTATGTTTTATGAAAAGCATAATAGTACTATATTTTTTTGGTCCCAAAGTTGAAGGAGCTTAAGAAAGTTCCAAAATTTAGGTGTAATTAATATTTTCTGTATGCTCTACAAAATCAATGCAAAGTTATAGCTAATATAATGAAGTCTAAAAGCCAAAGTGCTTTTGTCCCGGGGAGGTTAATTTATCATAACTCCATGGTTGCATTTGAAACTCTACATTCAATAAGGAGAATTGTATAGGGTAAAAAGGTAAGATCTATAATCAACTTGATATAATAAAGGCTAATGATAGAGTGAAATTGAGCTTTTTAAAATTTATTCTTTACAAGTTGGGTTTTACTAAACAATGGGTGGAATTGATGATGAATTGTGTTGAATCTTTCTTATTCACTTTTATAAATTTTGAAATCATGGACTCATTTAGGCCTATTAGAGGATTAGGCAAGATGATCCTTTATTCCTATATATTTTCATTATTTATGTTGTTAGTTTTTCAGGGATGACAATAAATTTGTGTTCATTGAAGCTAATAGTGAAAATTGTAAAATGTTAAAATAAGCTCTTGAATCTTATGAAGTTTCTTTTGAGGAAAATGCCAACTCGGGGAAATAAGCTATATGCTTTAGCCCTAATAGTACAGTGGAAACTAAAAGGTTGACTTTGGGTTTCTTGTAAAGATTGGGTAAAATAAGAAGAGACTTTTTGGACAAATATACTAAGTTAAAGAGGAAATTGAAAGTTTGGAAGGTAAAGTGCTAATCAATGGTTGAATTAAAGTTTGTAATACTATCTATTCCCACCTACACTACAAGTTGTTTTAAGTTATCTAAAATAGAACTAAGAGAAAAAAATAGAAATAAACGAGAACAAAAATAAAAATAACACTAGAAAATAATAAGAAAAATTTAAATTAATACCTAACAACATGACGCAAAAATTTAGACTCGCCCAAACAAACAGTCAAATTTTTAACCTTATTTTTCTTAAAAATATATCAATATAAATATAATTACAAGTAAGAATTATTATCACATATTAATAAGATTAACTTATTAATTACTAACACAAAAAATATAAAACCTAAATATCATTAATAAATTAAATTGTGTTTTGTTGTTTTGCAAAAAGATAAAAATAAAAAATGTACTAGTTTTGAGAACAAAAAATGAAAAACATATTATTATGAGATTATCTTTATCAATATACTATAATTCAATCAATTATGTTATATGATCCAACAAGTTATAGGGAAAGAAAGAGATGAAAATACTGGAAATATTATTTATTTAGGTGACGTTTGGTTCAAGGAATGAAATCGGAATTGGATGGAATAGAAATGAAACAATTTTATTTAATTTGACCACTGAAATCAAAGAAGGAATCGGTATTACAGTGTTTGGTTTACAACTAGAATGAAATGAAAAACATTTTATATCATCCTAATACCCCTATATTTAGTAAAGTTTAAATAATATCATTTAATTATTATTTTTTCGTCACACAAAATACATTGTTGAAATCATTATTTTTCTAAATAATTATTACTTAAAAAGAAAATATATTATTAAAATTATTATTTTTCTAAATAGGGTTTAGGGTTTTGAGATTTTGGATTTGAAATTTAGGGATTTAAGGTTTAGAGATTTTGGATTTGAAATTTAGGGATTTAAGGTTTAGAGATTTGGGATTTGGGGTTTAAGGTTATATTTGTGGGTTAAAATTTAGGGTTAAAATTATTATTTTTCTAAATAGGGTTTAGGGTTTCAAGATTTGGGATTTGGGATTTAGAGTTTAGGGTTATATTTGTGGGTTAAGGTTTAGGGTTAAAATTATTATGTTTCTAAATAGGGTTTTGGGTTTTAGAATTTAAGATTTGGGGTTTAGGGTTTATGGTTTTGGGATTTGGGATTAGGATTTAGGGTTATATTTGTGGGTTAAGGTTTATGATTAAATTTTTTTTAAATATGGTTTAGGGTTTTGGGATTTTGGATTTTAGATTTTAGATTTTGGGTTTTGGGATTTAGGATTTAGAGATTTAAGGATTTAGGATTCAGGGTTTTGGGTTTTAGGATTTGGGATTTAGGGTTTTGTGATTTGAGATTTAGGATTTAAGATTTAGGATTAAGGTTTATGTCAAAATATTGTATTTCTCTGATAATTATCATGTATATTTCATATTATTTCTGTTATCTGTTTCTGTACAATAGTTGAGATATATGTATACAAAGAAAACGAAAATTAAAAATAACCATAATTCCTGCATATCCATGTTTTATGGATCCACTACCATTATTGTATGCTCCATGTTTTACTCCACTGAGTCATTTGTGTATGCCACAACAACACACACCAACACTCCTCCTCAAGTTGGTGCATATATGTCTCTTATGCCCAACTTGTCAAGTGAGTTGTAGAAGTTCCTTGCAGACACAGATTTTGTGAGTATATCAGCCAATTGATCTTCTGATTTAACAAATGGAAGCTTAATAATCTTTTCTTCAAGATTCTATTTGATGAAGTTCCGATCCACTTCAACGTGCTTCGTGCGATCATGTTGAACTGGATTGTGAGATATGGCAATGGCTGCTTTGTTATCACAAAATAAGTTCATTTCAGAGTTAGGAGCAACACCAATCTCAGTTAGAAGTTTTTTCAACCAAAGGAGCTCACATATTCCCTTGACCATTCCTCGAAATTCAGCTTCAGCACTGGATAAGGCAACTACATTTTGCTTCTTGCTTCTCCATGTAACAAGATTGCCCCCCACGAAAGTAAAGTACCCAGCAGTAGATTTCCTATCCTTCATATTCCCTGCCCAGTCTGAATCTGTATATCCAAGGACTTCCAATTGACCATTCTTTGAAAACATAAGTCCTTTCCCAGGGGAGGATTTTAAGTAACGAAGTATTCGCATGACCGCATCCATATGGTCTTCACTTGGGCAGTGCATGAACTCACTCACGACACTCACAGCATAAGCAATATAAGGTCGAGTATGAGATAAATATATGAGTTTACCTACTAACCGTTGATATCTCTGTTTATCTACTGGTACTTGGTCCACATATTCTCCGAGTTTATGATTTTGAACCATTGGAATATCGACAGGTTTACAATCTAGTAGTCCTGCCTCTGCTAGTAGGTCCAGAGTATATTTCCTTTGGGAAAGACATATGCCTTGTTTTGATCTTGTTACCTCAATACCTAAGAAGTATTTGAGCCCTCCCAAGTTCTTCATTTCAAACTCATTTGACAGTTGTTCTTGAAGCTTAGAGATTTCTTCTTTATCATCCCCTGTAATGATCATGTCGTCTACATAGACTATAAGGGCTGTTATCTTCCCTAATCGATGTTTTAGGAAAAGAGTATGATCAGAGTTGCTTTGTTGGAACCCATATTTCTTCATTGCTGAACTCAACCTACCAAACCACGCTCGAGGTGATTGTTTTAGTCCATACAATGCTCGTTGTAATCTACATGCAGTTTCGTTTCCTGATGTAACAGTATATCCTGGTGGGATATCCATGTAAATCTCTTCTTCAAGGTCACCATGAAGGAAGGCATTCTTCACGTCAAGTTGGTGCAATGGCCAATCTAAATTTGCTGCAAGAGATAACAAAACTCTCACAGTTTTTAGTTTAGCCACAGGTGAGAAGGTTTCTTGATAATCTATCCCATGTTTCTGTGTATATCCTTTTGCTACAAGCCTCGCCTTGTAACGATCAACTAACCCATCTGCTTTATACTTAATGGAGAAAATCCACTTGCATCCTACCATCTTCCTCCCTTGAGGCAACTCGCTTAACACCCATGTGTTATTCTTCTGCAATGCCTCAAATTCCTCTTTTATAGCTTGAGCCCATTTTGGATCAGATAAGGCTTCTTCAATGCTACTCGGAATTTGACACGAGGAGAGTGTTTGTGCAAATGCCCTGATAGGTTCTGATAATCTTTGAGTAGATACATAATTTGCTATTGGATACTTGGGTTGTCGTTCTTCTCTTTCTGGGGAGTATCGATTTGGAGGTTTACCTCGATTGTGTCTGAAAGGTAAAACATAACCAACAGGTGTATCTATAGCATTAGTTTGTAAAGGTGTGATAGGATAGCTTACCTCAGGAGTGTTCTCAGCAGGAGGATCATTGGGTACTAGAGAATGGAGGGGTACATCAACCACTTCATCTTCTGGAGATTCAATTACTACTTCAGCTTCAGTTCTTGGAAGTTCAAGCTCGGGTCTAGATACGGGCTCCTCCATATTATTGGCACGATCCGAGTATGTTGGACTAGTGTCTAATATTTCAACATCAAGCCAATTTCGTTCTTCACCATAACTCTCCTCCTGAAGAGTGTAATTGGATACCGGTGATGGGAAAAAACATTCTGATTCGAGGAAAGTGACATCCATGGTAGTATAGTTTCTTTTAGTAATTGGATCATAACATCGGTACCCCTTTTTTTGTACACCATACCCCAAGAATACACATCGGACAGCACATGGATCCAACTTAGTTCGTTGATTTTTATGGAGGTGGACAAAAGCAACACATCCAAAAATTCGGGGCGGAAGCATTAAAATAGTAGGTAAGGGAAGATGATCAGATAACACCTTTAATGGAGTCTGAAATTGTAAGGTCTTTGTGGGCATTCGATTCAGTAGATACACAGCTGTAGTAACAGCATCACTCCAGTATTTATTAGGCATATGTGCACCGATTAGTAAGGCCCGAGCCGTTTCTAAAATATGCCTATTCTTCCTCTCCGCAGTCCCATTCTGTTGTGGGGTTTGTGAACATGAGGTTTCATGGAGAATACCATGGTTGTCCAAGTATGTCCGGAATTGTTGATTAACATACTCCCCTCCATTATCAGACCTAAGTATCTTAATTTTTTCAGAAAATTGTGTCTGAATCATGGTGTGAAACAGGTGAAATGTAGCAAATACTTCATCTTTATGTTTGAGAAGGTAAAGCCATGTCATTCGTGTACAATCATCAACAAAAATAACAAACCAACGATGACCCAATGACGTAATAACCGGGGAAGGTCCCCAAACATCAGAATGTACCAAAGCAAAAGGAGTCATACTTTTATTCATGCTCATAGGATAAGACGCCCTATGACTTTTTGCTAGGATACAGTATCACATTTGAAATCTGAATGTGTGATATTTGAAAATAAACTAGGGAGTAGGTGCCTTAAATACCCGAATGATGGATGCCCAAATCTACGATGACATAGCCAAATCTGTCGTTCCTTGTTACCAACAGTATGTTGCGTGTGATTGGCTCTTCCTAAACTGAGGTCATCCACATAATATAGCCCTCCTCTCCTAGTACCACGCCCAATGATCTCCTTGGTGAGAATATCCTGTAGAAGGCAAAAAGTAGAATACATCAATACTACAAAGTTAAGGTCTGAAGTGACCTGACTTACAGACATTAGTCGGTTTGACAGAGAGGGTACAAGCAAAGTATTAGATAATGATAATGAGGGAGATAAGGTCACTGTTCCAGCTCCTGTAACTGGATAAGTGACCCCATTTGCATTGGCAACACGGCTCCGTCTTGGCTGGGTTGTATTGGAGAGATTGTTTCGGTCAAATGTCATGTGATTTGTAGCTCCAGAGTCCAGAATCCAATCCTCTTTATCACTACGAGTAGAGATGTGAAATGATTTACTTGAAATACCTAGATCCTGGGAAGATTCGGCCTGAAAAGTAAGGGATAGTGAGGCATTATTGGTAGCCACAACTGCTCGTCCTGTGGTGTCCCGTTTCTTCCGTGCTTGAAGATCATTCCACCATTCTGGATACCCATGGAGTTTGAAGTAGTTTTCACAGGTGTGTTTGGAGTTTCCGCAATGGCCACATTTCATGTCAAGAGATGGTGGATTTCCCGAGGATTTCTTGCTACCCAAAGAGGTTCCTGTTTTTGGTGGCATCAGATTATGGTGTCCCTTGACCCCTTTAAAAGCCATAACTGCTCCGGGTGTTGTATCTATACCCGTGATCATCACGGTCTGCCGGACTTCTTCCCTACGTATGAATCCATAGGCTTGTTCCACCGTAGGGAATGGTTTGATTTGAAGCACATCACTTCGAGTTTTGTCAAGTCTGTCATCAAGTCCATCAAGGAAGGTATACACTCGATCTTCCTGTACGATGGAGTTGTATTTTTGTATGTCATTTGCACACTCCATTGGATTAGGACGACGGAAATCAATTTCTCGCCACAACCCTTGAAGGTCATTGTAGTATTTTTCAATGGATCCACCCGCCTGTTTCATACGAGTAACTCGACGGCGAAGATCATACACTTGAGACGTGTCTGTCCCATCATAGAAGGTGGTAGCAGCAGAATCCCAAACTTCTTTCGCAATTGGGAATAGAATAAAATTTGCAATCAAGGAGGGTTCCATTGAATTGATCAACCATCCTTTAACAATGGCATTTTCAGTGCGCCATCTCCTGAATGAGGGGTCGGTTTCAACAGGTTGAGGAAAATCCCCATTAATATATCCCAGTTTTTCTTTGCCAGAGATATACATTTCCACCACCTGGGACCACAAGGCATAGTTGGATCCTCCCAACTTGATACTAATGGGGGCAGTCGACGCTTCAGTTAGCAGAGGTTGTGAGACGGTCTGAGCTCTAGTTAGAACTTCCGTCATTTTTTTTTACACTTCGTACACTATATATAGAAAAATTTCGTAACCCTAAACCTCCCTTTTCATATTCGCGCAGCTTCTTCTCCTAACCCTATTTTTTTTTTCAAAAATCGCACAACTTCTTCCTCAGCGCAGCTTCTTCTTCTTCCTCAGCGCAGCTTTCTTCTTCTTCCTCAGCGCAGCTTCTTCTTCTTCCTCAGCGCAGCTTCTTCTTCTTCCTCAACGCAGCTTCTTCTACTGCGTTCCTCAAGCAGCCTCTGTTCCACACAGTATGGTTACCCACAACTGCACAGAGACAAACCAGAACTGCGATAATTCCACACCAACGAGCAATCAGCGCCTGTTATCGTTGTGTTCTGTTTCTTTTCCAGACAAGAAACTGATGGTGGAACCGGCCACACTGTGAGGCAACCAGCGTTGGAGCCAACCAATTAGATCGGTACGGTTTCAATGAGTAAGTCAGAACGACCACATAGGTCGAACTAGTGTCGAGAAAACTGCAAACCAAAATGGCCCCCCAGAAATCAGATTCAGAAGGTAAGTGTAAACCAGAAATCAAAGAATCGAAACGTAAATCAACGTAAATCAAAAATCTAGCAGTAAAACGTAAATCATAGAGAAATCGAATCAAGAGGAAACCGAAATCGCCAGAGAAACGTAAATCAGCAGAAATCAGAAATCTGCAGCAGAAAACAGAAATCTGCAACAGAAAAACCGAAATCAGCAGCTACAATCAGTAGGTAGTTCCATTAGTCAGCAATAACTTGCTCTGATACCATGTCAAAATATTGTATTTCTCTGATAATTATCATGTATATTTCATATTATTTCTGTTATCTATTTCTGTACAATAGTTGAGATATATGTATATAAAGAAAAAGAAAATTAAACAACAAACATAATTCCTGCATATCCATGTTTTATGGATCCACTACCATTATTGTATGCTCCATGTTTTACTCCACTGAGTCATTTGTGTCTGCCACAACAACAAACACCAACAGTTTATATTTAGGGTTGGAGTAAAAATGAAAGAAATAAATTTTGATTTCATTACATTTCATTCAAACAAACGTAGCATTAAAGTACATATGTTAGTCACATGTTAAAATTGTATCATAAATTGATACATTTTTTAAATATAAATATCACTAATATATCACCTTAAAAATAAGAGTAAAAGATATAATCAAAATAAAATTATAATAATATTAAGATATCAAAACTCACTTAATGATGTAATTGTAAAAGTGATTAGGTATAAATTTATGTTACCAATGGCATGTCTGACCGCAGTTGAACCTGTTGACTTGGGGGACAATTCTTTCTTTGTTTTTATTTATCCTTACCTGCCATTTTTCCGTTTCTGTCTTCGTCTTGAGTCCTAGTCTTTATATTGACCTTCTTTAAAATACGATTTTGGTGAATTTAATTTCTAAACTTGTTCCTTAGAATGATACAATCTAAGCCAAAATAAATAAATAATTTTGAATGATACTAAAAATGGTCGCATATTTTTGCAAGGTACCTAAAAAGCAAAATCATAAAACAAAACTTTGATTCACCAAAAGAAACGAACAATGAAACAAAAATCATGGTCAAGAACCACATGTTTGACCAATTTGGCGACTCATGCTTGCCTGGTATCTTTTTGGCAAGCACTAGTTATCTTCTAGAAGAAGAAAAAAACTATCATATTCCTAACAAAATTTAGATTAGCTGTTCACATAATTAAGAACTTATGTCAAAGTTTTAGCTTCCTTCTAAAAATCAATTAATCGGTAGAAAGAGGTAGATCGACTGATGCTTGCTCATTCCCGAAAGGGACAAATATATATATATTGAAAAATTACATAAAATAATATCTCAATAATATTAAACAGGATCTACATAAATAGTATCTAACTAGATAACATTAAATGTGAAATTTTTATAACGATGTTTTTCTTTATAATAAAATTATATGAGCTAAACACAAAGAATAATAATTTCATAATTATAAATTTTAAAAGTATTATAAATATTTTTTTTTAAATATTATTTTTATTTTCTGAACATATGGAACATAATGTTACGAATATCAGCAACATGTCAAAAAGTAAAATTTTGTAACACTACGTATGTCTATTCTCCATGCTTTCTTTGCAATTGTTGCATCGCCTGTTTCCCTTCATATTTTTAAAAATTGGTGAGTCCTAAAACTAGGGAGTGGAGTTCTTATGAATTCTATTAGACTACTTATCTTCCACGAATACGATACTATGAAAGCATTTAAAAAAATACTTAATCTAATTGAATTTAAAATTGATGATTTATATATACTCACAAGTTTTGAAAAAGGACAACAAAATGCTCCCCAAAAATAGACAACAATCTTACATGAAGTGGTATGAGTTATCAAGAATTATCACTAACACTCAACCACGAAATTCACAAACAACATTGAGACTATCTCAGCATAGGTCATAAATATTGTTAGAAATACTTAATGATTGTATTCTATTTTATGTTTAAATAAATATACATTGTGCCTTTATATAGGAGTTATAAGTAAACTAGATATGTCTAAAGTAACTAGATATAGATATGCCTAAAGTAAATAGATATATATATATACATTAATCTGTTACTAGATATATATCAACAGCTCCACTCAAACTCAAGGTGGATGTGAGGCCAGCTTGAGGTTGTCAACCAAATTACGAGTGCGACCTTTGGGAAGTGCCTTAGTGAACATATCTGCAAGTTGATTGTTGGAGGAAACATGGAAAAGCTTGAGAGCACCATGGACAAGATGAGAGCGAATAAAGTTACAATCAATTTCGATGTGTTTAGTCCGTTCATGGAAGACATCGTTGTGAGTAATATGAATAGCACTCTGATTGTCATAATAAAGGGGAGTAGTAGAGGATGTGGACACATATAAATCCTTAAGAAGCCATCATAGCCAAAGGAGCTCACATGTGGTATCTGCAGAAAGGTTGTCGGAACAAGATTCACGGCGGCGTTTGGTTTCAGTGGTAACGCATTATGATACGTCCACAGTTGTGTAGATCTAGTCAATCTAATCACAGTGGTATCTGTACAAAGATTATCAGAGCAAGATACACGACAACAACAATGATTGTAGTGGTTTGTGTGGTGCGAGACTCCTTAACAATAGCGACTATAAGCCCGGAACCTAAGGATAATGACTAAAAGACGTCAAAGGTTTAACGATGAGTGCTTGCAGCAGTTGTTGTGACAGCGGAAGTTATAAGGGTGGAGTAACACCAGAAAAGACAAGACTACTAGAAAGATAAGAGCAGTGACTCTGATACCATGTTAGAAATACTTAATGATTGCATTCTATTCTATGTTTAAATGAATATACATGGTGCCTTTATATAGGAGTTACAAGTAAACTAGATATGTCTAAAGTAACTAGATATAGATATGCCTAAAGTAAATAGATATACATTAACAGATATATATACATTAATCTGTTACTACATATACATTAACATATATCATGGCCTCTACATAGAATGTTAAGGCAAGTCATATGCACCTATAAAACAAATCACCCACCACTTTATCCTATCAGCAATCATTAATTTAGAAACTCTTCATTTGGTTGTTTCACTCGTGCTTCAATCAAGTGCCATATATGATAGGTTCACACATCTCTACACAATTTTGCTTGATTCTATCTCCAACCATGACTATGTCTCCACTAACATAACATAACTGGGAAAATAACTATTACAATTTTATCAAGATATCAATCCTTTTCATGGTCATTTTTTAAAATGGATCCATATTGGCATGGTGATTGTACTAGTTTGTTAGCAATTCTCCTTCATTTTGTTTAGTACAAAAATCCATGAAGATCGTATTTAAAAAACTACTAGTTGTTGGATCAAGTGTGTCAACAATGCTATAGCTTATGGTGACCCACTTTAGCTATATATATTACTTCTAAAATACAAGCAAAAATCTAAGGTATACACTCTATCCTTACCTCGATATCTGACATGATTGAGAGCCCTGTTCGAGTGGCCACTTAACCTACTCAAGTTATAAAAAAAATTCATATTTAAGTGAATTTTTATTTTATTTTATAGAGAAAAGTGGATGTCTTAGATTAATTATATCATTTTTTTATTTAACCTCTTAAGATTATAAGTAGTGTTTAAGGAAAAATTATATTATATAATTTTTTTTATATTAAAATATTAATTTAAAAAATATATTTTAATTGAAATCACTTTTAATATGAAGAATCAAATGATACTAATGATCTAATTTAAAAGACTTCTATTACCTGTTCCCAATTTTATATAATCCAATTCTAAAAAAAAGGATATAAGTATTATCGTCTCTCTAACATCTCACTAGAACCTATAACGTATAAGCAATTCTCCAAACAATTAGCACTCACCATGGGACATTAAATCTTTCTAAGAAGAATTAGCTAGTAGGAAAATTCACTCATGTCATCATAACCAATCCTGATTCCTATCCTGAATCAAGAAATAGTTTAGTTTAACTAATTTTGGATTTTGACCTCAACAATCATTTACCCCATATCTCACTAGCCATCACATCTCATCGAGGTCTGGGGTATGCCAAGAATGACCAAAACTATTCCATGTGGAACCAATTTTGTTAGCTACATTTCTAAAAGCTCATCTCACAAAAAGATGTGAAATTGGGGAGGCTTCAATAACAAGTGGCGGAATTAAAATAAGCTTTTATAAGATCTCAAATTGATAACAAAGAAATAAGATCATGATTGATATAGGAAGATTACTTGGAGGAGACAGAAAGCTCGTTCAAGACAACTACCCTTTTCGTAAGACCAAATAAACCGACGAGATCAAAACACACTTCCAAGGATCCATTGAGATATCCCATCAATATCTAGCCAATACCTTTTATGAACAACCCAAACCCGCAACTCTAGCTCCAGAACTTATATACACATCTTGCCAACATCCTATACATAATACATCCCAACAATTACTATAACATTTTGGTTTAGAAAACTCTGTTCCAAGGGAGGCCAAATCCAACCTAAACCGCCCAATAGTAACTTAGATGAAAATTTCAAAGAAATGGAGGAGAAAATAGAGGCAAAGGTGAACAATTCACTTAAAAATCAAGGAAAACATCATCCCTAGGTGATATCAAAATTGTGTGTGAATAGTTTTCGACTGCACCTTTCTCTAATGATATTGAGCTAGTAACACTACACCCAGAATTCTCTACCCTAGTATTTCCCTTCTACAAGGGGACAAAATATCCAATGGTGCATGTAATTCACTTCAATATGGCCTTGGCGGCTGTAAGCATCTCAAAAAATAAAAATGAGGCTATGTACAGTAAATATTAGCTATCACCTTTTAGGAAATAACACAATAATGGTTCATTGAGTTACTACCCAAGAGTATAAAAAGCTTTATGCTTTGCTAAAAGTTTTCATCAATAACTACACTTGTAACAAGTTGATAAGAAAGGAATCTCATCATCTTTTTTAATCATTCAGGAGAATAATGAGACCATACAAACCTATATGAGGAGGTTTCAAATGGAAAAATGGAAATCTTGTAGTGCCTAGACTCTATTACTATAAAGGCCTTCCACAATGGGATTAAGAGAGATATGGGCCTATTCATTGAGTTAACCAAAACTACTCCAGATCCCTAGATATGATCTACGAAGAGGCCTAGAAGTTTGTTAATATGGAAAGAGAATTGAAGTCAACAAAAAATTTATTAAATCAAACATTAGACAACCTTTCATGTTAAATAAGAAGAACAGATCAAACCTTATAAGGACAAGCACCCTAATCCTTCTCGTTTCAAACCAGTGATAACATCCAGGGGGAGACTTGGGATGTGGGGGAAGGCGTTGTCTTCTTTTAGAGGTTCACCATTACGTGTATCATTAACTGAAGTTGTACAACGAATGGAATGTATAAATCAAGTAAAATTTCAATAACCTATGAGAGTCCTATTTAGAGACCCAAAAAAGTATTGTCTTTTTCATAAAGACACAGATCATTAGAGAAAAGATTGAAGACATCTTAAGTGGAAAATTGAACATCTTCTATCGGAAGGACATTTGAAAGATTTGGTTGATAGAAATAGAGTTCCAAGGGGAGGGAACATAGATATTCCCCTTAATCGAAGAGAATCTATCCCTTATAATTTTGTTCCTTGAGAAAACAACAGGTCCCTCAAGGAGATGTGTGGGTAATTCACACCAATTATGGTGGACCAATAATGTTAGGTCATTTTATCAATTCATGGAAGGGAGGTATGCATGTGAAGTGAGAGATTCATATAAACCCATTTATAGTTTGAAAAGTGAAGGACCTATTTTCCCCATTATTTTTGAAGGAAGGGAAGTTCTATTATCTCAAGATAATCCTTTTTTCATCAGTGTCAATATCACACATTGTGAAGAACGTAGAATTTTGGAGGAAAATGGCAGTTGTTATGATTTATTGTACCTATCCTCATTATTGGACATGGGAATAAAACCCAAGGAAGTTACACAACAAAAAATTCCACTTGAGGGTTTTAATGGCAACATGACCATGTTTGGAAGGACTATATGTCTCTCAGTTTCCATGGAATGAGCAATCATACTTATCAATTCCATATTATTGAACACCCCCACCTCTTATAATGCAGTATTGGGCATATCTTGGATCCATATGATGAGATCTATTCCATTCACTTATCATCAACTTATTAAATACCCCATAGTTGATTGGATAAGAGAAATACGAGGAAAGTAGGATAAGGCAAGGAGTTGTTACAATTCTGCCATGAAAAGTGCATTATCCTCGGAATCCAAATAGCAACCAAAAACTAGGCGACATGCGAACCCTAAGGCTACACAACTAATTAGAAGTCGGGTTATGATAATAGCTCTAAAAGACTATGAATTAATACTAGTTGGAGGCCCAAGAGACAACATGTCTTTAAAAATTAATTCTAAACTTATGATTGAGATAAGAGCTACTTTGATTAAGTTCTTGATGAATAATATTGACCCATTTTCTTAGAAACAAGAAGACATGCCAAGCATTGATCCTTTTATCATATCTTATAAATTAAATGTTAACCACACCAAAAAACCAGTGAAGCAAAGAAAAAGGAGATTTGAACAAGGAAAAAAGTGACATCATAAAGAAGAAGGTCAAAGCTTTAAATAGTGTAGGTTGGGTTCGTGAAGTCGATTATCTAACATGGTTGTCAAATGTTGTTTTCGAAAACAAGGTAGGAGGAGATTACAGAATATGTGTCAACTTTACAGACATTAACACATCTACATCAAAGGATTTTTTCCTTTTCCAAACATTGACCAGCTAGTAGATACCATAACTAGTTTTGAAACAATAAGCTTCGTGGACACATATTAAGGATACCACCAGATCCAAATGCATCCCAAAGATGAATAAAACATAACATTCATCACTGAGAAAGGGACATATTGTAATACAACGATGCCTTTTAGTTTAAAGAATGTGGTTCCTATTATCAAAGGTTGGTAAAAAAATATGTTTGAAGACCAAATCGGCCGAAGCATGGAAGTCTATAGTTAAAAGAAAAATTGCTAAAGATGACCTCTTATATTTGGAAGAAGTCTTTCTCACAATAAGAAGTTACCATATATGACTCAATCCTAAAAAGTGTGTATTTAGAGTAACATCAGGGAAGTTCTTAGGATAGCTAGTGTCTTCTCCAGGGATAGAAGCCAACCCCAATAAAATTACAACTCTTGTGAATATGTGGTCATCAAGTTGAATTAAAGAGGTCTAACAACTAAATGGGCATATAACAATGCTAAGTCATTTCGTTTCCAAGTGTAAAGAGAAATGTTTTCCATTTTTTTAGTTGTTGAAGAAAAATAAGGAGTATGTATGGAGTGAAGAATATGAACTATCCTTCTAATCCATCAAAGAGTACCTTGGAAAATCATCCCTTTTAACATATCCTACCATTGATGAGGTTTTACATATGTATATGTTCTTTATGGATAAAGTGGTCAGTGTCATAATTATGGTTGATCGAGAGGGGAGGCAATAACTAGTCTACTATGTGAGCCATTCTTTGATGGAACCACAACAATGATATCCTCCATTGGATAAGGCAACTTTTACAGTGAGAATAGGCTCATAAGGTGGTAGTCCTTACATCTTACCTAATGAAGAATATTTTGGGAAAACTAGACTAATCTAATCATCTTTCTCAAATAGCCATTGAGTTGAGCAAATCTAAAATATAATATAAATCATTATCCGTAATCAAAGAACAAGCTCTTGCTAGTTTTATTTCTGAATGAACTTAGGAGTCCATAGTCGAATAAGAAGCTCAGCTACCTATGTTAGTCATAGTAGCATCAACTTCATATTCTTGAAAGGTATATGTGAATGGTGTGAGAAAGTCAAAGGGATCTAGAGTCAAAAAAATTATATTCACTGCCATAGAAGGACTAATAAAGCAGTGTATTCGTATCACTTTTCAAGCAACAAATAATGTTATGGAGTATAAAACATTACTACTAGCCTTGTACCAATTGAAGTCCTTGGAAGCAAAAAGGGTGTTGATCTATAGTGACTCACGACTTGTAGTAAATTAAGTCAATAATAATTTTAAGGTTAAGGAAGAAAGGATGAAGCGTTACCTTCAAGAGGTGGAATAAGAAATTATGACTTTTGAAGCATATGAGATCAAACATATACCATGAGGGTTTGCACATGCATATTCCTTGGCCACTTTGGCATCAATGGTAACTTTTAAATTGAAGAGATTTATTCTCATTTCATGCCTATCAGGGCCAAACGTAATAGAAGGGGTGGATAAAGAGAAAGAGCAAGGAAGTACCAACTTCGTAACACATATCTTGTGGTTGACCTATACATGTATTATCTCATTTAAGACACTTTGCCTACTAACAAGGATGAGGCACAAAAAATTGTAACAAATTCAAAACAATACACCATTATCCAAGGAGCACTCTATAGAAAAACTATAATGGACCATGGTTGAAACATTTGCCCAGTCAAGAAGTGTAGGCAATTTTGGGTGAACTACATGAAGGGTAAGGTGGTGCCCACTTAGAAGGTAGAACCCTTTCTCAAAGAATTATTTGACAAATTTATTATTGGCCTACCCTTCAAAAGGATTGCGTTGACCCTAACAAAAAATGTGACATATGCTAGAGACATATTAATGTCCCTTATTAGCCAACTAGCAACTTGAAATCTATAGTCAGCCTATCACCATGCCAAAATTTGGGTTTGGATATAAACGGTCCATTACTTCTTTCTTCTAGATAACAAAATTTTTTAATGGTAGTGATATATTACTTTTCAAAGTAGATAGAGGTTAAACCGTTGGAAAAAATCCAAGAAAATGATGTTCGCAAGTTCATTTGGTGTAACATGGTATAAGGTTCAGTTTACCATGTGAGCTAGTTAGAGATAATGGTAGTTATTTCACATATCATGGGTGGTTTCCTTTTATGAAGAGATGGGGATAAAGTTGTCACATTCGACTCCTTAAAAGCCACAAGCCAATGCCCAAGCGGAATCATCGAACAAAAATCTTATCAAAACATTACAAAAACAATTAAAGGGAGCTAAAGGAAAATGGGTTGAAGAATTACTAGCATTATTTGGGCAATAAGAACGACCCCTAGGATGAAAACAAATGAGGGCCCATTCTCTTTCATATATGGAACATAAGTAGTAATCCCTTCTAAGATACAAGAACCCACCATTCGATTGAAAATAACACAAGGGGATAATGATGATCTGAGAAGAGATGACATCTTGTTAGCTAAAGAGAAAGGGAGATCACTTTGATAAGAATTGAGTCACCAAAAAGAATAATTTAAAAGTTATACAATCAAGTCTGTTAAGCACAAAAACTTTAGTGCAAGGGATTGGGTCCTAGGAAAAGCATTGGGAAATAATGTAGAAATTGCCTCTGGAAGGTTTATCGTAACATGGGAAGTCCCATATCAAATATATGAGATCAATCTAGAAGGTTCATATTGAATAGAAAGTTAAGAAATAATATAATTTTTAAGCTAAAATAGTGAACATCTAAAGAAATACTAAGAAAGAGTCTTGAGTTTACAAATGTTAACACCCTTTTAGGAATTTCATACAGGGGTTGGATTCAATTTCACCCTTGTATTTTTCCTATCTTGTGAAAAATTAATGCAATAACCCCTAAATATGGAGTGAGGTGGCCAGATGGACCTCTCCTTTAAGATGTGGGGTGAGAGGGGTGATGCCTGTCCTAAGAAAAGGTGTTGTGTTCACAAATGTGAACCCCCTCTTTGGGAGTCGTATATGGGGATTGCATTCAATTTCACCCTTATATGTCTCATGTCTCATAAAATATTAATGTGATAACCCCCAAGTACGGAGTGAGGTAGTCAAATGGACCCCTACTTGGGATACAAGATAAGAGGTGTGATGGTGACCCTAAGGTAGTGTATTGAGTTCAAAAATGTGAATCTTTTTTTATATAAAATGCATACCAAGGTAAAACAATTTATTCTTAGACGATTTTGATATTTGAATTACATCCGATAAATGGAAAGATTACAAGTCAAATACATATTCCAACTATTACATTTTAACAAGGATGTGAGTCGATACTTTTAGAAATAGGAGTCTTGAGAGAATTCTTCTACAATGCCCTTTGTTTCCAGTACTCAAATAATTTATGTACTTCATCCCTTTCTTCTTTGTATTTATTGCTTTGACTAAGTGCTTTAGTTAATTCAGTGTAGGTGTTATTCAACTCTTGCTCCATGGCTTCAAATCAAGCCTTTAGATTACACAATTTTTGATCAAAAAGTTATAGAAGTTTCCCAACAAGTCTTCACTTCTCGCTCCGAAGTAGTGATAAACATTTTCTTGGGTTTTGGTCTTACCAAACATTCTATTTTCAAACAAGTTGTTCAGCCCACTATTTTCACCATACTCGTATGTAATAAGAAAAATGCTCTTGAGTGGACTAATTTCTACCCTAATGGATACAATTCACTTGGATGTCTAGACCTCATTTGTTGGTCATTAGTTTCCATAAAGATAGGTCTGGTGTGTTCCACAATAATAGGGTGGGTAGGTAGGCTCTTATTTGTACCATGTTCGGTGGTGGTAATGACCTGAAATTGATATGAAACTATACATTTTTTCTAAATCCATGGGAGAAGTGAGGAGAATAGGAGACTTCACAATTTCTTCAACTAATGAGGTAGTTAAATGTGGTGTTTGATTCACATTGTCACTTAAGGATGGTGAAACGGGGTGATTTTTATTATCTAGTGGGACGATGTTTGGGGTGCAGGAAAAACATGACCCTATTTCTCTCATGTCTATGAGTAGTCCATATGATTTATGGCCAAATATTTATCTAATACGAGTTGATTTTTTAGACAAGTATGGCCTGGAATTCAAGAATTAGACTTAAAATTTCAAATTGCAAACTAAAAATCTAATTGGATGGTTGAAGGAATATTCAGGATAAGAAATCAATTGACAGAAAACAACATATAAATAGAGGAAATGTTGACCGTTAAGAATGGATAACCTGTTCTCTGTGTCCTTAAGTGTTTCATTTATTGACTGGTCTCTAATCCCCTTTTTTGTTTGTATTATTTAGAATCTATTTGAATTCTACATTCTAATCTAGTTTTTGAGAAAAAAAAAAGAATTGAAAAGGGTATTTCCTTATTCCAAGATCCTTTATCTTTGCCTCGAGTCATTGGGTTTAGACATTACTTCAATGATTTTGAATACTGACCATTGTAAAACATATGTCACCTAGGGCATAAAGGGCATGATGACTTGACATCATCCTTAATTTATCTAGTAAACTGTTAGGGGCTTATGTAGCCCATGCCGGATTTATCGTATTCTAGGCTAGGGAAAAGGGGGATCCGAACAAAATCAATGAAACCAAAGAGATTTGAGTGAATGGAAAGGAAAAGAGAGGATGAATTTCACTTTAAAGACACACATTATCAAAAGAAACAAGTTTATAAAACTTATTATCTGTATGTAGATGGGAATAGAGAAAATTCAAAGTTATAAATATTTAAAGCTTAAAAAGATATCCTTTGACTTGAAAAACGTCTTGTGACTATTCTTTTTATACATGTCAAAGTGATGGCAAAGAAAGAATATCTTTTACATACCCCTAGTTTGTCAACCTTTTTTGAATTACTAGAAAAAATGTTTATATTCATGATAGAAAAGCCATCCTCTAAAGAATTAGATAATAATTGGAGTTATCTTTTTTATTACCTTCCTCACATAAGATTGAATCCATTTGATTTCTAAAATAAAAAAGACTTTGAAAAACATGTATTAGTTTGAATTTAAAAACAATCAAATCCAGCTTCTCGATCCGGGTCTTCAGGCTACTTATCATAAAACTCACCCTGCTTTTGTAAGCCTTGTTGCACTCTGCTTTGAGCATCTCTACAAACTCAGACAACTAGTTCATCTACTCTTTTGTTGAAGTCATTTGATCTGTTAGAGAGCTCACTGTAGTTTTGACCTCATTGGTCTCTTATTTAAAACTGGCTACTCTTTGTCCTTGCTCGAAGTAGTAACTGTGTATTTTTCTTAGCTTCTCTGATTTATCAAGCAAGTTTCCTTAAAGCTTTAGGATTTTGGCCTTATTTTCAATGAAGAGAGCATATTTGTTTTCAATAACCTTTTGGTACTTCGTTATTTGTAAGCGATTAGCTTGCACTTCACATTTGTATGCCCTGAGTGATAGCTCGCCCTCCCTTACGAATGATAAAATCTGGAAAACACAAGTGTTATAAGATTCTAAGTATTACAACAATACAAAACGAGGTGCAAATCATGAAGTTGATTACTTAACTATATTAGAGGATAAACCATAATCTCCTTGTTGGAAGCCCCTTCATTCATACAAGTTTCTCTGACCCTAGCTCGTTCAGTGTTACTCCTAAAGTGATTGAAAATATCCCTTATCAAGTCAGACCATCAAAGATGTTGTCGTCAAAATAAATCATAGGATATTTAGTACCACGAGGTCCTTCAAATGACTTTGTCAAACATGAAGTCATCTAGGTCTATTGCCTACATTTGAGGAGTTGAAGTCTCATCCACTTTCCTATATTTTGAGGTGTTATCAAGAGGTAGTAGATAGGACAAGCTAGGAATGCTTGACATTGTTATGCAAGGAGGATGCACCTCAATTGGTTTTTCATCCAATCACACAGAGTCTTTAATTTAAGAGGGCGAGGTGTGGATAACCTGTGGATATATGGGCTCTAGGTCACGACATCAGATATGTCAATCAGGTCCTCGAGATCTATATTTGGGTAATCCGTACTTGCAAAAATAAATGAGTAATTAGTTAGTTAAATGGATCAGCTTGTTAATAATATTCTACCTTACTATTGATCTTCTATGGTGAGCTATTGTAAAGATATCCTTATAGGTTCGTTTCTTAGTATTTTGGAGTTCAATCCTCCTTATTTTTTTCCTTACCATCAAGACCTAATTTATTAATTAGCTCATTTTCACAAGGCTATGTTGTGTTGAAGTTATGGTTCTAAGTATTAGGAACTTGAAATTTGACCCCATCACTTCAAAAATCTCCAGTGATGTAAAAGTATTTATCTTTTCACCCAAAGTTCTATCAGGGAGTCTCAAGTGTAGTATGTGTCCAACAACATAGGATATATACGCCTTTCTTTTTTCTAGCCTGTTCTTTTTTCAACAATACATACACCTAATTTCATCACTTGTCAAGTCCACCTCATGCTCTCCAACTATGATTGATAAGCACAATAGAATGCACCATCCATTAGGGTTGACTTAGGAAAGATTGATGTCAAATTTATTGAGAATATAAGACACTATTCTTAAAAACGGACACCTAATTCCTATCTTAAAGGGTGCCAAATGGAACACCCACCACCTTATAGGAGAGTTATCGGTGTCACATAGGTGGCGAGATATTGGAATCATTCCTACATGGGGTGGAATGTTGTACTCATGTTGTATCTATAATAGATCGTCAGCATTTAATTCACTAGGCATTTTTTCAATCTGATGTTTGTCTTTGTTTAGATGGGTGGGTTCATCTTTGTTGTCAAGTCTCTTTGTTGGAAGGAGTATTTTTGCTATTATGGTCGCTATGATTTTGATTATTGGAATAGGATTTTGTGAAGATGAAGAAGAGGCTAGACAGATCCAGAGGAAGTAAGGAGAGCCAGGATGCTCTCATTAGTTGGTGCACCACAAATTTTACTATATCTTTTATCACGACCTGTTGCGACTTTGAGAGATCGTAAAGCTTATCTTGAACTTGGTCGTATGTGGATTAAATCTCGAGAAGGATCTTGAGGTGTTCCTATCCTTAGAGGAACACTTTTAGTACGACCTAAGGGGGCATCCTTGGAAGTTTTTAGGAGGGCTATGTTTTTCCCTTTATCAGAAGACATTTTAAAGAAGAAAGGAGAATAAATTACCTAGAGGATGACTTGAGATTTATAGGTCAATTGTTAAGTAGCTTGAAAATATCAAAAAATTGATATGACTAATAAGTAGCAACAAAAATGGACTGATTTTCATGTAGAGTATGAATCCAATGGACTAGTTATGCTGAATTGTTGTATGAAAAGTCTTACAACAGGTTGAGATTTTTTGAAGAAAATTTGGTTAAGTTAGAAGTAAAAAAATGGTAAATGGTAAAAAAGTTTACTATCTATAAAGGACCTAACAATTGTGGGAAAGGAAAGTAGAACGGTTTTTAGGAGTTAGTGAGAAAGTTGAAAGGTCTGACGGTTACTTCTGAAATATTCCCTTAACTTCTCAAAGTGAAAGGGGAGTTAATGTTTAGTATCCTACTGGTAGTTGGTACACGGTCCTAGCAACCTGATATACCTCACTTGTATAAAGGATGTAACATTTCTCTAACAGTTCATATATGATGACCTGTCATGATTAAGCAATGGATCCATTTTTGGTTAGAGAACCTTGGATGTACTCCGTTTCAAGTGACCCGAGCAAGAAAACCTTGTGACTTAATGAGTAAGACCCAATTAGATATTGACATCGATTTCGGGTGACCTGGTGATGGTTCTCGTGATTACACCATTAGTCCATACAAGGGGTATCATATTGATCTGTGTTTAGCAATCTGATGTTTATTATAAATTTATTACATTTATGTCAACTTGTATATCTCGAATATAGCACCTCCTAATACAACATTGACATCTATCTCTTATATATCCATATATACTTATTTGATAAGATGAATAAATGATAAGATGAATAAATGATATGCATATTATTTCTTCTATAATATTTTACTAAAATCTCTTAACACACCAACAATCCTTCAAATAATAATCATAACTCTAGGCTCTAAGCATTTGGAGGGTCATATCTACACCAGCGTCTCACTATTATAGCGTTATTTATATTCTAGCGTTGTATCTTTCTTAATAAAGTAGGAATTCTAGGATCATTAAAAAAAAGGGATTAAAAATGATCACACAAGCCAAATTAATAACTCCACGTAGAAACTAGCAATAAAGCTAGAGTCACTCTTTCTCAAGTTTTGTATTCTTGTCTTTTGTCGTAAACGATCTATACAACAAGGAGCTCAATTTTCATGTTAATAATATATTTGACGATTCTTTCGACTCTTGCTGAAAGGATTTTGAAGATAAGGTTAAAAGATGAAGTGACAACCGACAACAACACCCAAATAATAAATTAAAGAGAGAAGGAATCCATTGATATCTAATAATTATGGTAAGGGGCAGGGATGTGAAATGGATGGAGAGAAAGGTAATTGGATAAATTTTAGATTAAATAGTTTAATTTATTTCAATAATTTATAGATAAATTAATTTAATCTCATAATTTATAAAAATTACATATTTTAGTGTGAAAAATGTATTTTAAACCAGAGATAAAGTGCATGATTTTAAGTAAATATAAAATTATTGTATTTATTTTTAATAATTATCTGACTAAATGTAATTATTTTTTATAATAACAGGCTATATAATACTTTGTCTAAAAATAATTAGACTAATATGACTAATTTCACGTTAAAAAAAAAAAAAGAACATTACCCTTCATCCGAAATGGATGTATCTAGAATAATGTATAATTAAATTGTAAATGTAAACAATAAGACCATGTTGTATCTGTTAAGATTTTGACATTGCACATGCGAAAGCGTTAATGAAGAAATATATTTTTAGAAGATCGATGTCCGCAAGATATGAGTGTAATGGAAGATATGCTCTACAAATTGAAAACTAAGATGGTTTAGATAGTAATTCTAATAAACTTGTTTGAGAGATATCCGATTAGTTGGTAATTTGGTAGTGTAATTAGATTTTAGGAATGGTGTGACATGGATTTTCTTTTATTCAAGTATTTTCAAGTTGGATCATTGTTTTTTTTTCTTTTTAAATCTGAAACATATGATTAATTATTAAAAAGTAATACCATCATCCCTACAATCCTCATCTCATCTAAGTACTCCAAACATAAAACCTCTAGCAAAAAAGAAGAGTGTCAGAGCTAAAAAGAAAAAAAAAGAAACATCTGACGGAACAAGTAAAGATTTAGCAACTCTATATGCTACTTGATTATTCTTCCCAAGTACATATTTAAAAGTAACATTTAAATCCTTCGATGTGATCCAAATCTCTTCAACTAACACACCATAGTGAGCAAAACACTCATCACACCTATTGAGTATAGAAACAACTTGCAAAGAATCTGATTCAAAAAGCAAAGAGCATCATCCTTTTTCCTTAGCCAATCTACAAGCCCAAGCCAAGGTATGTAATTCAGCACAAAGAGGGCCAAAACAAAACCAACATAGGACAAGCTTTAAAAGTGACATGCTTTCCTAAGTGGTTCCTAACCACCACACCTGCACCAATCCTCCCTTCTTCAGATAATACACCTGCATCCAACCAACATTACTATCATACTATGGCCTAAATCTTTTACACAAAACAGGTTCTTTATTATTACACTTCCAAAACTTCTCTATCAACATATTACCCTAATTTAAAGTATCCTGAGGTGCCTTGCACTGCCTATCATTCATAATCCCATTTCTATTGTGCAAAATAGTCCAAGAAATATAGCTAAAATGAAAATTATCATTTTTTGAACCAGACATCCAAATTAAGTTCCAAAGATCAGTAAGAGACATACTTGCTCCTTTCTTTTATCTGTTCAACAAAGATTGATTGTTTCCACTTTGCCTTAGCCACATTACAGTCCTCGACATATCAATTGCAAATTCCGCACCATTGATTCTACATATCCTTTCTTGACAAAAGATGTGTCTTGCCTGGTAGAATACTTTTACAAGCTCGCCACACAAACATATTTTGACTACCAACATTGGTTATTTTTATTAGTCAAACTAGACCCATGGTCCAATCTAACAGCTTGCAATCTGTAATGTTCAGCTAACCAATAATAGTTTTTTAACAAAGAAAATTTCATTATGAGATGTAGCCCATATGAGCTTATCATCAAGAGGAACCCTCCTCAAGGAAATTCCAAGAATAGTGACAGTCTCTTGTTCCATAAACGAAGCACGAATTACATCTTCCTTTTAGTATCCATCAGTATTAATTAACTCATCCACACGTGTATCAGGATGCAATTGGGAAGGAGAAAAGTTTTTGAAACTCACGTTATAAGATAGCCAAGCATCTTTATAAATCATTATGTTGGAATCATTGCCAACTATCCATCTCAACCACTTAACACAAAGCTCCTTGGCCCAAGTTATCCTTCTCTAAAGGTAGGAGGGATAAACAGGAACACTAGCCTCAAGAAAAGAAACGGTTATAAATTAGGACTTAAGAAAAGGAAGTTCGGGTCCAATTTGGTTGCACAAATAAAGAATTATGGATAACAAAAATAAATAACACAAAATGATATAAGTGGTTCAATTTTTTAATGTAAAAAATTTACTTCACTGACGACGACACACCGAAGAAAAATCCATTAATAATCAAATAGAAATACAAACACTAAATCTTTAGAGAGTTTCACAAAATATACCAAAATCCAAAATACACTCACAAAATAACTCACTCTAATTTAATGATAATATATAAGAAGATAAATTAACATACTTGTTATTTAATTAAATATTACCATATAAATAATATCAAAGAGGATACTTACTGTTACCAAAGAATACGATGTCTGAGACTTCCCTTTGTGCCAAGGGATGAATGAAGGTATGGAGTAATGAACAAAGTGGGCTTAATATTAATTCAAGAGATGGGTTTATCTCAACATGACTAAGGACGGGTAAGGATGAGTGGTAATTTTCTTTGATTTCTTGTTTGTCTCTGTTCGCAACTTTTGGTAGCTTTTCTCAACTTCTCAATTATTTTCTCTAGGGGCTACGCTCACAGATTATACCCACGCAGCAACACACACACATACATACATATATATATATATATAGGAATAGGTTGAGGGTTTATTTATGATATAATGGGCCATAACATTTTGGGCTAATAATTTAACAAATCTCTACCTTGGCTCAAAACGGAAAACAAGTTCTTTAAATATGAAATTCCTCAGATTATCAAATAACCATCGTCCAAATCCCCGAAGGATGATCATCTTCTACAAATACCAATCAAGTCTAAGCAATGTTTGAACTTATTAAATGGAATTGGTTTGGTTAACATATCAGCTGGATTTTCTGCAGTGACTATTTTATTGACAACAATAGCACCCTGAGAGACAATGTCACGAACGAAGTGATATCTGACATCAATATATTTGGTTCTTTCATGATATATAGTATTCTTGGTTAAGTGTATCTCACTCTAACTATTACAAAATACAACATAAGTGTCTTATTGTAAACCTAAATCACAAACCAAACCTCTAAGCCAAATGGCTTCTTTCACTGCTTTTACTGCTGCCATATATTCTGCCTCTGTCGTAGATAAAGCAACTATAGACTGTAAAGTAGCCTTCCAACTAATGGCACAATGAGAAAGAGTGAAGACATAACCTGTCAGAGATCTTATTCTATCCAATTCACCAGCATAATCGGAGTCCACATAACCAATAACACTGCAACTGGTATTAGAACTTCCATCATATACCAAACCAAAATTAGATGTGCCTCTCAAATATCGAAATATTCATTTCACTACTTGTCAATGACCCTTACCAGGATTACCCATATATCTACTAATAACATTGACTACATGCAAAATGTCTGGACGAGTACAAACCATAGCGTACATCAAACTACCAACAGCACTAGCATATGGAACCTGAGACATGTACTGCTCTTCTTCTGCTGACTGTGGTGACAAATCCAAAGAAATCCTAAAATGCGCAGCTAATGGTGTACTCATAGGTTTAGACTCTTTCATACCAAAGCATTCAAGAACCTTTTCAATATAACTTTTTTGAGTCAAATAAAGCTTGCTCGCTTATCTATCCCTATAAATTTTCATGCCTAAATTTTTCTTTGTTGCACCCAAATCTTTCATCTCAAACTCACCACTAAGTTGAGACTTTAATTTCTGAATCTCTAACTTATTCTTAGAAGCAATAAGCATGTCATCAACATAAATTAAAAATAGACAGATGAACCATCATGGAATCTTTTTTGATAAACACAACTATCATAATCACTCCTAGAGTAACCATGATCAATCATAAAAGAATCAAACCACTTATACTACTATTTAGGGAATTGTTTCAACCCATATAAAGACTTTTTCAATAAACAAAAACAATCTTCCTTACTTGGAACAACAAACCCCTCTGGTTGATGCATATATAAATTTGTTCCTCAAGCTCACCATGTAAGAAGGTTGTCTTGACATCAAACTATTCTAATTTCATGTCAAACAATGCAGCCATAACAAGCAGTACACGAATATAACTATGTTTCACAATAGGTGAAAATACTTCATTGAAGTCAATACCTTTTTTTCTAAGAATAACCCTTTGCAACAACATGTGCCTTGAATCTAGCTGCTTCAATCTCAGGTATACTTTCCTTTTTCTTAAAGACCCATTTATTTCCAACAATCTTCTAGCCCTTAGGCGGTTTCACCAATTCCTAAGTATAATTCTTATGAAGTGATTCAATCTCTTCATTCATAGCAACCAGCCAATAAACATACTCATCACAAGTTACAGCTTCATGATAACTAGAAGGTTCATGCACCTCAATAGACTCTATTACAGATAATGCAAAAGAAACTAAGTCTACATCTGTATACTTCTGAGGGCGTCGAATCTCTCTTATTCCTTTACCCTTAGCGATAATATATGGTTGCTCATGCTGCTCTTCTGATACATCATGAGCAGAATCATCTATCTCATATACAGATGGTTGATCTAAAGTGCCCTCTTGCACTTGACTAGGAGCTCTACTCTCAAGCTCCACCTGCTCACTAACACTATGGTCTTTACCTGCAATAATAGACTCCTTTTTTTATTTTCCAACATGGAAAACTCATCAAACTTAACATCTCTACTAATCAAAAAATTTGGTGACTTGGGTTCAACACACCATAATCTATAACCCTTCACCCTAAAAGGATACCAAAAAAATATGCATTTCAATTCCCTAGGCTCAAGTTTACCATAATTAACATGAGCATAAGCAGGACAACCAAAAACTTTCAAATCAGAATAATTAGCAGGAGTACGAAAGAATACCTTAAACAGAGTTTTCAACTCAATTGCAGTTAATGGAGACCAATTCACCAAATAGTAGGCATGGTTACAAGCTTCAACCCAAAAAGATTTATCCAAGTTAGCTTGAAAGAGCATACAACGAGCTCTTTCTAAGAGAATCATATTCATACATTCTGCTCCTCCATTTTGCTATGGTGTATGACGCACAGTACGATGTCTCACTATGCCATTTCTTTCACATAACTCATTAAACTAACTTTCACAAAATTCCAAACCATTGTCAATCCTCAAATGCTTGATTTTCTTGCCTGTTTGATATTCTATACAAGCCTTGAATTTCACAAATTTTAAGAACGCGTCATTCTTGTTCTTTAGAAAATACACCCAAACATGATGGGAGAAGCCATCAATAAAAGTCAATATATACCTGATACCACCCTTAGACACAACACGAGAAGCACCCTAAAGATCTAAATGAATATAATCAACAGTATCTTTCGTTTTATGGATGGTTGTACTGAACTTGACCCTACGATGCTTTCCATAGACAGAATGCTCATAGAAATCAAGCTTCCCAGTTTTCTGACCACAAAGCAAATCGTGCTTGCTCAAAATAGACATCCTTGTCTCACTCATATGCCCTAGCCGCATATGCCATAATCGAGTAGTACCTGAATCTTGATCTGATGAGGACATAACTGAAGCACTACCAATAATAGTGCTACCCTAAAGCATATAGAGACCATGTGGAACATGGCGAACATATTTTATGAATCAAGAGTACCCAAAGATTTCAAGTTCTTTTTCAAATCTGGAACATGGCGAACATATTTTAAAGTTATAACAATACCATCATGTATCTTAATTTGGAAAGTACCAATACCAATAACCTTGTAGGACATATTGTTTCCCATCAAGACAACACCCACATCAATAGACTGATAAGAAGAAAACCAGTCTCTATTGGGGTACATATAGTTAGGACAACCTGAATCAAGAATCCAAACATCTCCAGGAGAACCAATTGATACTGATAGAACATTTTCACCATCGAAACAAGAACTATCTATAACACCAGCAATATCATTAGTACCAGAAGACGTTGTGGTAAATTTTCCTTTACCTTTGAGTTTTAGAAAAATTACTTTCCAATGCCCTTCCTGACGGTAATAGTTGCATTTATCTTTTCTTTTTCTAGATTTTGATCTAGACTTGTCTCTACTATTGCTTGTGCCTTTTTCTTGATTTCTACCTCTGAAAAATAAATCACTGCTATTATCATTGTTGCTTGTAGACATTTTTTCTTCAACTCTCTAGAATTCAAAGCTACTTTTACATCTTCTAAAGAAATAGTGTTTCGCCCATATAATATGGTATCAACAAAATGTTCAAAGGAATGAGGTAAAAAACATAATAGAACTAAGGCCTAATCCTCATCATCAATCTTAACACCACCATTTTTTAGATCACAAATAATTTTAGTAAATTCATCAAAGTGATTGTGTAAAGGTGTACCTTCTAACATTCTGAATGTATACAAACGTTGCTTCAAATATAATTGACTTGTTAAAGACTTGGTCATATACAAATTCTCCAATTTAAGCCATAACCCAACAAGAGATTCCTCATCACCAACCTCGCGTAGTACCTTATTAGACAAGGATAACCGAATTGAACTAAGAGCATTTTCCATCAATGCATTTTTTTCTTCATCAATTAATTTTTTTGGCAATTTATCTTTGTCTTCAAGTTTCTTAACGAGCCCTTCTTTAACTAATATGGTCTACATCTTCATACGCCATAGAATGAAATCATTCCTACCATTGAATTTCTTAATTTCATATTTTGCTGAAATGACAGAAAACCCAATATTAAATAAACAAAAGCACATCCTAGAAAATATGAAACCAATCAAATAACCAGAAGCTCAAAATAAATCCAAAAGAGCAAACTTGATTAGTTCCAATAAACAACAGAATAACCCACGCAGCAACACACACACACACACATATATATATAGGAATAGGTTGAGGGTTTATTTATGATATAATGGGCCATAACGTTTTGAACTAATAATTTAACAAATCTCTACCTTTAACTTATTACAAATCTTGTTCTTCAAGTTACCAAACAATCTTTTTTATTCCTTCTAGTCATAGTTGGTAGCCCCTAGTATCTTTCTTAATAGTTGACACTTGTAAAGATTTCAAAGAAAATAGCTCATCATCTCACTTTTATGTTAAAACTAATGTAGAAATAATAATAATAATAATAATAATAATAATAATAATAATAATAATAATAATAATAATAGCTCACCATTCTTAAGACTAATGTGTTGGGTGAAAAATGGGAGAAACCTCTCCGCTCTTGGTCCCCTTGTAACTAGATCATTCATAACCAGAAGAATCCTAAGTTAGAATGAGATTCTAACTCAACACCTTTTAAGATTTTGAGAAGAGTTTCTCTTTTGAGAGCACATTAAGATAAAAATTGTAAGCTGTGTTTGGGGGAGTTATTATCTATTGTGGGCCTCTATGGTAGAATCATTTGAATGTGTAGAATCAATCAGGTGCGTGAGAAGTGAATGTGAGCTACTCGTGTTCGTTTATCTTCAACTTGTGAACTTAACTGTTACAAATATATATGATAGCACCCAATTTCCCAATTCAACATTTTGAACTATGTTATGATGATGATGATGATAAAAAACATAACTTATAGCAAGAAACATTAAAGCAAAATAAGTAGTAGCAAATAGTATCACTTTTAATAAAATAAATATCAAGAAACATTAAAGCAAAATAAGTAGTAGCAAATAAGTATTTGTTACTACTTGATTTTGTTTTAATGATTCTTGGTTGTTTATTTTATTAGAAGTGGTGAATTAATAATAGAAGTTGTTATCTTAGTTAAAGTCGTTTTCTCTTATTCTTAAAGTGATAAGTACATGAATTTAGTCGTTTAATGTTATAAGTTATAGGGTTGGTGCTAGTAATTTACTTTTAGAAAAAGTAGATAAAAATATTTTTTAAGGATATAATAGAAATTATTTTCTTTAAAAAAATATATAATTTAGTCTAAAAAAATCATAAAAAAGACGAATTTGATTAAGGTTGAGTAAATAATCCGATTAATCCATTTAAATTAAAAAATCTAATCTAATTCGATCCATCAGATTCAGATCGAATTAGATTAATAAATTTTATAATCGAATCATATTTAGATTTAAAATTATATATTTTTGTAAAAAATTAAGTTATCATAAAAATTTTTTACCCCTAAATGGTGTACTCTCGTTAAAGTAAGTTATGAATAGTACACTCATAATTTTAGTATTCATATATACTTTCGCAAAAAATTAAGATATCATATAAAATAGTTACCTATTTTATTCTAGGTAACAAATGGTCCTAATATTTAAAAAATTATAGTTATTTTAATTTCTATTTAATAGAATAAGGAATAAAATATTTTCTTTCTTATTCTATTCTTCTTTAATTTGTTTAATTACTATTCTAAAATTTATCACTAGCCATATTGCACGTGTAGATAGCTCTCTAGCACATCTCGATATTCATTGTTGTCCCTTAATCACAAGGCCCGAACTAATTGACGAGTCCAAGGAGCACAACGACGCAAGTAACACAAGGACTGATATCCAAATTCCAAACTAATTCCTATGGGCCTATATCTGTCCCACGCTCACCAGAAGTCATAACTCGTTCCAAAATGCCAAACGCTATTTGAGAAAATAAAAAAAATTTATTTATTAATAAAAGTTTATAATACATATTTGTTAAGAATGAATAAATTATTTTCATATTTTATCAATTTATAATTTATTAATTTAAATAAATTCACAAAATATCTAATTAAATGTAAATAATAAAATACAAAAATTAAAAATAATACACGATATTTTTAAGTGAAAACAACCTAAGACATAACTATAACTTAAAAGGAAAATTATCGATTCCCTAAACAATATAAATTTTTCATTATAAAAAAAAAATGTTTAAGTACAAATTTGATTTTATATTACCCTCTCATGGATACTATCCCAATGTATCTTACTTACCAGTCCTTATTTTGTTTTCACAATTTTTAATAGTAACGTAAGCGATATCTAAACCAATATTTAAATAACATTTTCGATAATCAAACACGTTCATGAAATAATTGCAATCAAGATTAGCATAAAAAACACAAGTGTTTATGTATGTTTTAGCAAATTCTAGAGCTACTAGATTAAGCAAAACTTCAATTAAAATAAATTTTTAAAATTTTAATAATTAAATCAAATAATTATGATCATATATAAAATTATTTAATCTAAATATTTAATAACTTTATAAAAAAAGAAACTATAAAAATACGAATGAAATTCGTCAAAAAAAAATACTATCGCCACGGAACAAATTTTTGAATATATATGATTACCTTAATTCCCCTGTCTTTTTGGATAAATCAAAAGGATAAATACATTAATGCATGAGTCAACCTTTTGTTTCCTTGCCGCCAATGAACATATTCTATAAAGTGTTACTTCCTTCCTTTTTTCTTTTTTTAGTTTTTCTTTTCAAATATATTAAACATGTACTAATAAATGAATGAGTGTAATCTTATGTATAATAGTTATAAAAGATATACATGAAGTACGACTATCTAAAATCCTTCATTTCTTTGAATTTACTTGATAGACTTGATAGCAAACTTAATAAAAAGTTTACATACAAATATTTTATCTACAAAAATAACGAATACTCATAGACCTTACAAACTCTCCCTTTTGTATTTTCGTGTAGCAAAACCTCGCACTCACATAATGACACTTATAGGAATAATATAAAAATACATTGATGTCCTAGACTTCATAGTGGAACTATTTTATGGTCCGATGAATCCATTTTCACTGCAACTTAAGAAGGTTACAGAGTAACTGAAATGATATAGACAAAGCATATGACAACTTTGCTTAAAAATCTTGTTGTACACTAGTTCAATTTACATAAAAATAAGCAAAGTGTAGAGAACAATTATGTAGTGTATGCATTTATATTAATCAAACTTATAATAAAAAAATGATGTATTGTAAAAGCATTAACAAAAGCATTCTTCTTTTAAAAGTGTTTTTCCCTATATGCATAACAACATAAAACATAATAATGAAACAATAATTCACTCTCCTCCTTTTTTACATATAGAAAGGACAAGAGAAATTTCAAACTTAAGAACAATTGGAAAGAAATGTATGCAATGATGTCATGGAGCTAAATTTCCCCTAAAGATAAAAAGGCAATGTAAATACATATCAATGAAAAAGTACAATGTTTTAAACTCTCCCTAAGTTTTAGTACTCTTTAACTGTAAGATCAATTAATTAGTTAATAAATAAGAAAAAATTTAAAAAATAATAATTTTTTTAATAAATAGCCACATAATGTAATAAACTTATTTAATCACAAATAAGCACACAATCAATTAAGAAATAATGTTTTATTCAAAATTTGATTATCTATTGTATAAATAAGCAAGTGGAGTAAAAGAGGCATACAAACACACTTATTTACTTAAAAGTAGTATATATTGACATTTACTTAAAATTAGTATATATTTTTAAATTTCATAAATATGTCAATTAAGTAATTTATGACAATCAAGAAAGACTCAAGGGAACAAGTATCATCTATCATGTAAATTTGCTATTAAGTCTTCAATCTCAAAATAAAATATATCTATCAAGAGAGGACATAAAACTTTTATTTTTTTATTTAATAAATAAAGCACATAATTATTTAATTATTTTTAACTTCTATTGGCTCTTTCTTTTTGTACATACTAAGTACATTTTTATGAGTAATTGCTTTTTGTACAATATTTTTAATTTTTAATTTTTTTTACATGTATGAGCCATAAATCTAGTATGATAACTTTTAAACTAGTTGTGAGGTAGCCCTCTTCACTCATTGTGATAGCTTCAAACATCACAATCGGTACCCTTTCAATACTAGATGCCTCCATATGATAAAAAATTATAAGGCAAGAAATAGGTCTTAACATAATTTTACAATCAAGATTATATGAAATCAGTTGAAATCCTAAAGTCTTTCAAGAGAATTTATAAACTTCAAATATAATATACATGTGTGTTTGTGAGTGTGTGAATAAATTCATATCAACATTGATCATCATATCTAAGCACACATCAAAATTGTAGAAACATTTATACAATAAACATCAAAACGAGTTAAGCCATTAAGACAAGGTTATATGTGTATAAATATTGAATAAGTCTAATACCTTGTTTGCCAAAAAAGAATTCTACTTCTCATTTTTTAAAGTTGAACTAATAAATAAAATAAAGAGAATAGAAATTGTTCATCTAGGATCATCTAAGCACTCTAACAAAAGTACCTAGTAGAATAGTAAAAGATGGTCAGGTGATCGAAAAAAGTAATCTTTTCTCACCCAAAATTTCTTGAATTTTGGTTTCTTTATATTTTTGGGTTGAGATTCAACTACCTTGGGTTTCATATGTATGTTCTTAGACTTAGCTGTACTTTTAACTTTCATCCTAAAAGAAGATGCAATATGCATAGTAGGCCAGATAATGATAATGAGTCTAGCATTAAAAGTATTGAATTTTACTTGTCTCTTTGAACATAAGATTTCATGCTTATTCGTAGAATTTTTCAACATGTTACTATAAATTTCATTCATCTTAGAATATGATGCAACATGCATAGATGGTTAGTGATTATCAGTCCTACTATGTGAAACATAGAAAAAATTATTAAATTTAGGAGCATTTATTAAAAATGTACATTTTGGTCTTATAAGACATTTCTTACCACAATGATGACAGGCAAGCACAAACTTAACAAACCTTTTTACCACAAGTACAATGATGGTTTATGCACAAGTAGTAACAATAGGATTAGAGTTAAAAGCCCTTACAAATGTAGTTTTTGATGTGGAAGGTGTGGAGCTCTCATCCATATAACCAAGACCACATGTATTACCATATGACTTGTCATAGATCAAAACTTTGTTCATTTTTTTAACACCTAATGTTAAACTTTTTATTGTCTCCTTCATAACAACAAGTTATTTGTTGAGTTTACAGTTTTCTTGTTTTATTCTTATAATACTTAGATTAAAGTATCAATATGTTCATATAACTTTAAATTTTCCTTTTCTAAGGCAAAAGTTTTTGCTTTTTGAACACTATTTATATCATTTAACTTTACCACTTCATTTAAAAGCTTGTCTTTTTATTCCTTAGCATTTATACAATCCTTGAATAATTCTTCAAAACTAGATGCATTATATTTAGCTAAAAGAAAAGAAGAGTTAACTTTCTCATCATCTTCATCTGAGCTAATGTAGGAGTGGTTTGAACATACAGTAGTTTTTGTAGTGAAGACATAGTAATTGCTTCCACCATCTTTTGAATTATTTTCTTTCTCATTTTTACTCTCCTTATTAGTAAGAGTAGTGTTGAGTACTCTTTTAGCTATCTTCTTATTATTTCCACGTTCAGTAGATATATGACCAAAACCACTACAGGTAAAGCATTGATGACCAGTAGGTTTAGATTTCTTACATTTGAGCCCCTAAAGTTAGGTTCCTTTGACATTTTATCCTTCAAACGATTTTGTTGTCCCTTGTTTTGGAAATTGTTATGTTGGTTCTTTATATTAAGGTACTTTTTGAATCTGTGAGAAAATGAAACAATAAATTTATCATCTATATCATCATCACTATCCAAAATTACCTTTTGGAACCTTTTGAAGGTCACTTCTTTGTTCTTCTTAGGTGGCTCAAAAGTAAGCTTATATGTTTGGATGAATTTAACTAGTTCATCAATATTCAAAGTGTTCATATTTTTGCTCTCTTCTACAACAATGACTTTCATCTTATAATTTTCTACCAATGAACTTAAAAAATTTCTTAAGATTATAGGCTAAGGAAGTTTCTCATAAGTGTCGAGCAAGCCTTAGTAATATTGCAAAAACAAGCATAAAATTGATTAAACCTTTCATTCTTACTCATTTTAAGAGAGTCAAACTGAGATGTCAGTAATCTCGGTTTAATTTGTTTCACTTGGAAAGTTCCCTTATGAGCAAGAGCAATTAAATTCAAATGCATCTTTCGCAATCTCATAGTTAAAGATGCGATGGACCTTGTCCATCGATACTGCAAAAAAATAGAACTTAACCATTTTTTATTTGATACTAAGGATTTTTTCTACAGTGGTCCATTCCTTTTTGGTATTTATGGTTGTAACACCATCTTTGGTTATGGAGGATGGTTCCTAACCTTTAAGAACAAAATCCTAAGCTTTTTTATCTTGTCTAAGAAAAGCTTGCATGCAAGCCTTCCACTAAGGGTAGTTATACCCATTAAATAGTAAGAGCATAATAAATGACATACCTTCTTTTATTTGGCCCATAAGTAGGTATGTGTTTTTAAGGATCAAACTTACTAAGTACGTCTAGTTTAGGCTCTATACCAATTGAAGGTTTATAATACTGAACTAATTAACTTATAGAGGATGAATAAGTTATTTTCATATAATTTAATAACCTAAATAAAACAACCAGTATAGAAATTAAAAATAACACACGATATTTTTAGGTATAGACAATCTAAGCCACAGTTATAACCTAAGAGGAAAACTACTAGTCCACTAAACCACCTAACTTTCGACTATGAAAACTAAATGTTAAACTACAAATTCGATTTTATGCTACTCTCCCTAGGATACTACCCTAATGCACCTTACTTACGAGCTCCTGTTCTGTTTCAAAGTTTTCAAGATTAACGTGAGTGGTATCCAGATCAACATTCTAATAAGCTTCTTACCAATCAGACACATCCACGGAACAACTGCAACCAAAATTAGTACAAAAAACACAAGTTTTCGTATATGTTTTAGAATAAATTTAATAATAAATAATCATAACTAAATAATTCAAAATATATATTAATTTAATTAAATCAACTAACAAATTCTAAAACTAACAGACGAAGTAAAAGTCCAATAAAGATAATTTTTTGAATTTTAATAATTAAATTAAATAATCATAATTACATATAAAATTATTTGATTCAAATATACAATAACTTATTAAAAAAACTATATAAACATTAAAATATGAAATAAATTCGCCAAAAAAAATACTACCGCCACCGAACAAATTCTCCCAATATATATATATATATATGATTACATTAATTTCCGAATTCCACACCTTTTGATGACTTGCCACCAATGAACGTATTCTATGAAGTGTTAATTCCTTTCTCTCTCTCTTTTTTTCCGATAGAGACTCCAATGAAGCAGATGATGTATATTTTCTTTAAATCTTTTTCGGCACAAATTTGTTTCCAGTGGCAAACTATATATATATATATATATATATGATAATAATAATAATAATAATAATAATAATAATATAATATTATATTTAAATTATTTTATACTTATTAAAAATCTATTAAAAACCTTAATATAGGACATTTCTTAAAAACATTGAAACACATTTAAAAAAAATATTAATTTATAACTTCATAATTTAATTCGAGTTTAAGTAAATATTTTATCAATAAAAATAATTCATATATTATAAATAATTCTAAAGAATGAATGAGTGCAATGTTACTTGTGATAGTTATAAAATATATACCTAAAATACGATCATTTAAAATTTTAATGTCTTTTTGACTTTACTTAATAAACTTAATAATAAATTTAAAAACAAATTTACATGTAAATATTTTTGTCCACAAAAATAACTAATACTCAGATACCTTATAATTAACATAAAAGATAAAAGTAGAGTTAATTATATAATCAATAACAATTCGTAAACATATTATATTCTTCTAAATCGTTCTAGAATTAATAATGTAAATATTTGTTGCATAAGGTTTTTTATTTGTCTAAATTATTACAATAAGTATATCAATATCTTCAACGAATTTCATTGATAGTATGAACTCAACTTTTAAAATATCATCATCTTAAATAAATAAAGTAACAAATCTATCTCTAAAATTAGATACAAACCTTAAAATGTGCATAAACAATAACAAAAACATGTCAATAATTTATATTAAACAAAATCTAGACGAAGAAATGACACAATTGTCAAATTATGCAGAGTTTATTTCTATAATAATTTTTTTTCTCATCTTCTGTACAAATAACTCCTCCTATGTATACTAAGGAAACCGAATATAATTCTAACCCTAACAGCTGTTCTACTTCCCTAATTTATGGTTCACTAACAACATTGTCTGCCATTTCCTAACTCCACTAACTTTGTTGTCTTCCACTTTCACTGCACACGCCAACACTCCTCCTCAAGTTGGGCGCATATATGTCTCTTATGCCTAACTTGTTGCCAGTGGTGTGGTTCCTCACATACGTATTTTGTGAGTATATAAGCCAATTGATCTTCTGATTTAACAAATGGAAGCTTAATAATCTTTTCTTCAAGATTCTGTTTGATAAAGTTTCGATCCACTTCAACGTGCTTCGTGCGATCATGTTGAACTGGATTACGGAGATGGCAACGGCCGTCGGTTATCACAAAATAAGTTCATTTCAAAGTTAGGGGCTACACCAATCTCAGTTAGAAGTTTTTTCAACCAAAAGAGCTCACATATTCCCTTGACCATTCCTCGAAATTCAACTTCAACACTGGTACTTGGTCCACATATTCTCCGAGTTTATGATTTTGAACCATTGGAATATCGACAAGTTTACAATCTAGTAGTCCTGCCTCTGCCAGTAGGTCCAGAGTATATTTCCTTTGGGAAAGACATATGCCTTGTTTTGATCTTGTTACCTCAATACCTAAGAAGTACTTGAGCCCTCCCAAATTCTTCATTTCAAACTCCTTTGATAGTTTTTCTTGAAGCTTAGAGATTTCTTCTTTATCATCCCCTGTAATGATCATGTCGTCACATAGACTACAAGTGTTGTTATCTTCCCCAATCGATGTTTTAGGAAAAGAGTATGATCGGAGCTTGCTTGTTGGAACCCATATTTCTTCATTGTTGAACTCAACCTACCAAACCATGCTCTAGGTGATTGTTTTTAAATTTCATACAATGCTCGTTGTAATCTACATGCGCTTCTTCGATGTAACAAGATATCCTAAATGGGATATCCATATAAATCTCTTCTTCAAGATCACCATGAAGGAAGGCATTTTTTTACGTCAAGTTGGTGCAATGGCCAATCTAAATTTGCCGCAAGAGATAACAAGACTCTAACGGTTTTGAGTTTAGCCACAGGTGAGAAGGTTTCTTGATAATCTATCCCGTGTTTTTGTGTATATCCTTTTGCTACAAGTCTCGCCTTGTATCGATCAACTAACCCATCTGCTTTATACTTAATGGAGAAAATCCATTTGCATCCTACCAGCTTCCTCCCTTGAGGCAACTCGCTTAACACCCATGTGTTGTTCTTCTACAATGCCTCAAATTCCTCTTTTATAGCGTGAGCCCATTTTGGATCAGATAAGGCTTCTTCAATGCTACTTGGAATTTGACACGAGGAGAGTGTTTGTGTAAATGCCCTGATAGGTTCTGATAACCTTTAAGTAGATACATAATTTGCTATTGGATACTTGGATCTTCGTTCTTCTCTTTCTAGGGAGTATCGATTTGGAGGTTTGCCTCGATTGTGTCTAAAAGGTAAAAAATAACCAACAGATGTATCTATAGCATTAGTGTGTAAAGGTGTGATAGGATAACTTACCTCAGGAGTATTCTCAGCAGGAGGATCATTGGGTACTAGAGAGTGGATGGGTACATCAACCACTTCATCTTCTGGAGGTTCAATCACTACTTCAGCTTCAGTTCTTGGAAGTTCAAGCTCGGGTCTAGATACTATCTCCTCCATATTATTGGCACGATTCGAGTATGTTGGACTAGTATCTAATATTTCAACATCAAGCCAATTTCGTTCTTCACCATAACTCTTCTCCTGAATAGTGGAATTGGATACCGGTGATGGGAAAAAACATTCTGATTCGAGGAAAGTGACATCCATGGTAATATAGGTTCTTTTAGTAATTAGATCATAGCATCGATAACCCTTTTTTTGTAAACCATACCCCAAGAACACACAGCGGACAACACATGGATCCAACTTAGTTCGTTGATTTTTATGGAGGTGGACAAAAGCAACACATCCAAAAATTCGGGGCGGAAGCATCAAAATAGTAGGCAAGGGAAGATGATCGATAACACCTTTAATGGAGTCCGAAATTGTAAGGTTTTCATGGCATACGATTCAAGAGATACATCGTAGTAATGGCATCACCCAAAGATTTATTAGGCATACGTGCACCGATTAGTAAGGCCCGAGTCGTTTCTAAAATATGCCAATTCTTCCTCTCCATAGTCCCATTCTCACAGGCTCAGGAACACGAGGTTTCATTTTGAGAATACCATGGTTGTCCAAGTATGTCTCGAAATTGTTGATTAACATACTCCCATCCATTATCGACCTAAGTATCTTAATTTTTTCGTAAAATTGTGTTTGAACCCATGGGCGTGAAACAAGTGAAATGTAGCAAATACTTCATCTTTACGTTTCGAGATAGTAAAGCCATGTCATTCGTGGTACAATCATCAACAAAAATAACAAACCAACGATGACCCGATGACGTAATGACCTGGGAAGGTCCCCAAACATCGTAATGTACTAAAGCAAAAGCGAGTCACACTTTTATTCACGTCATAGATAAGACGCCCATGACTTTTGCTAGGATACAAGTATCACATTTGAAATCCGAATGTGTGTGATATTTGAAAATAAACCTGGGAGAGTAGGTGCTTTAAATACCCGAATGATGGATGCCCAAATCTACGATGACATAGCCAAATCTCGTCGTTCTCGGTTACCAACAATGTTTTGCATATGATCGGGCTCTTCCGCAGCCGAGGTCATCCATATAATATAGCCCTCCTCGCCTAGTACCACGCCCAATGATCTCCTTGCGAGAATATCCTTGTAGAAGGAAAAAAGTAGAATACATCAAGATTGCCACGCTAAGATCTACAAAGTGATCGACTTACGTACATTAGCCTGCTGACAGAGGTACAAGTAAAGTATTAGATAATGATAACGAAGGAGATAAGGTCACCGTTCCAGCCCTAGAATCGGGTAAGCCGACCCCATTTGCATTGGCAACACGATTCCGTTTTGGCTGGGTTGTTTTGGAGAGATCGTTTGGGTCAAATGTCATATGATATGTAGCTCTAGAGTCCAGAATCCAACCCTCCTTATCACTATGAGTAGAGATGTGAAATGCTTTACTTTAAATACCTGGATCCTGGGAAGATTCTACCGAGAAGTGCGGATGTTGAGACATTATCGTAGCCAGCGCTGCTCGTCCAAGGGTGTCCCGTTTCTTCCGTGTTTGAAGATCATTCAACCATTCTCGATACCCACGTAGTTTGAAGCAGCTTTCACGGTGTGTTCGAGTTTCCGCAATGGCCACATTTCACGTCAAGAGACATGGATTTCCCCGTGATTTCTCTGCTACCCAAGGAAGTTCCCGTTTTGGTGGCATTAGATTATGATGTCCTCGACCCCCTTTAAAAGCCATAATCGCTTCCAAGAGTCTTCTCTCGCACCTCGTGATCATCACGGCCGCTTCGACCTCTTCCCTACGGATGAATCCATGGCTTGTTCCACCGCAGGAATGGTTCGATCCGAAACACATCACTCGAGTTTTATCCAATCTATCATCAAGTCCATCGAGGAAGGTATACACTCGATCTTCCCGTAAGATGGGAGTTGTATTTTGTATATCAATTGCACACTCCATTGATTAGGACGACGGAAATCAATTTCACGCCACAACCCCCGGCGTCATCAGTAGTATTTTTTCAATGGATCGACCCGCTTGCTTCGCATTTGTGCAACTTGACGGCGAAGATCATACACTTGAGACGTGTCCATCCCATCATAGTAAGCAGGTGCCACCGAATCCCAAACTTGTTTCGCAATGGGAATCGGATAAAATTCTGTACTGGGCGAGGGTCCATCGAATTGATCAACCATCTTTTCGACAATGGCATTTTCAAGCACGCCATCTCCTAAACGAGGATCGGTTTCAACAGTCGAGGAAAGTCCCCATTAATATATCCCAGCTTATCTTTGCCGTAGAGATATACATCTCCACCACCGGGACCATAAGGCATAGTCGATCCTCCCAACTTGATACTAATGGGAGCAACACGCTCAACATGAGGGTCAGAGTCGATCTGAGCTCTAGTTAAAACTTCCGTCATTTTCGCCGTTAAATCTTCCAATATGAAATTGGTAGTTAAATCTCTAGATTCTGTCATGAAATCTAAATTTTTTTCCTTCCTTTTCCTTTTTATTTATTTATTTTTATTACAAAAATGCCACTATATAAATGAGGAAAAAAAACACAACTCGTAACCCTAACCCTAATATCTCTCGCAAGCGGCGCCTTTTTTCTCCCTGTGCGTTGAGCAGTTCTCTCGTGCAGCCCTGGAGCGGTGTCCTTCTGCAACCGAGCGCGACTCCCTGCTACACATGAGCGGCACCCGTCTTTTGCAACGAGAAGCGAGGTCAAGATGACCGAACCTTAGTCTGGCCAGCGATCCGCATGCAGTTAACCTTCCACTGGGTCCTCCGTCTCTGAAAAAATAACCTCACTGACCAGGGAGGAGTGAGCAGCTCCAATGAAGTTGAGTAGTTTATTTTTTTTGTTGTTGTTGTTTGAGCTATATCTTGCACTATCTCGAGTTGTCATTGCTCGAGCCATATCTGCACCGTCTCGATCCGTCAGTTGTTCGAGCTATATCTCAGACCGTCTCGATTTTTCCCTTCATGTTTTTCCCTTCTTCTTTTTTGGTTTTTTTTTTTGGTTTCAAATGTTGTAGAGAAATAGACACCTAATTAGGTCAGCAATCGTTTCCATCTTTTCTTGGTTTCTTCTTCTTCTATTTGTTTCCCGTGAATGCAGATTGGAAGATGGTCGCAATCGCACCCTTGTTGAGTATAATATTCAACAGAATCAACTTTGTACGTACAGAGACACTCGAACTTGAATTAAAACTAAGAACTTTGAACTCCAAAAGGATATGGTGAATCAGAGAGACAAGCCAGAAAGTGTTTACACACAAACACCCATCCGATGGAAGAAGCTGAGAAAACTGACCAAGATAACAGTTCTTGAAAAAAAATGGATATGGGGTATTATTGATCTGATCTCTGGATTTAATAGATCAAACCAATGTTGAGGAGAACAGGTAGCACCGTAGAATTTTTATTTCTTTAGAGTCATAATCTGCTCTTATACCATGTCAAATTATGCAGAGTTTATTTCTATAATAATTTTTGTTCTCATCTTCTGTACAAATAACTCCTCCTATGTATACTAAGGAAACCGAATATAATTCTAACCCTAATAGGTGTTCTACTTCCCTAATTTATTGTTCACTAACAACATTGTCTGCCATTTCCTAACTCCACTAACTTTGTTGTCTTCCACTTTCACTGTACACGCCAACAACAATAAATCTTAAAAGATCATCCATAGTGATTGGTTTTATTTAAATAAAATAAAAATAAATAAAACTTACTTATAGAGAGAGTGCTGGAAGAGCTTAAAATCTTAAAAAGATGAAAATAGAAAGAAAAAAAAAGATCAAGATTTTAAGAGAAATTAGTTATGATCTAGGTTACGGTGAAAAGTATAATAGCATCTATAAATTAATATAAAATAATATCCACCATTTAAACTCTTAAAAAATACCACATTACATTATTTGGAAAAACATAAAAGCAAAAAAAACTTAATAATAATTAAGTTTGGTTGAACGACACGAATACTTGATATGCATATATATATATATATATATATATATATTAATTTGATACATACCATTTTCTTTTAACTTTTACAATTTACTCCCTTTTTTTCATAATTTGATTAATTTATTTTTAGTTTTTACATATTTAATTTTAAAATTAAACTTCAAAATTATAACAAAATAAGGGGATCAAAGCTTAAAATTATAAAATAAAGGAACTAAATTTTAAGAAAAAAATAAAAAAAATGACAAAGTGAATATTAAAAAATATAGGAGCTAAATCATAAAAAAATTAATAAAAGAATTAAATATAAAATAGATAAAAATATGAAAAGATTTGCGTACTTCACCTGTTAAGACATGCAACAATATAGTTTTTATTAAGAAAATTGTTAAGTTAAAAAAGTTCGGCAATTTTTTAAAACTAGAAATTACTTCTTTAGATAAGATCTCGTTTAAAATTATAAACATACCTATATCATTAGTATTATTCTTTTATATTTATTGAAAAATTAGATTGAAAGATAACTTTAATTTTTACTAGTTATTTTTGAAACTTAAAAAGTGTTATAAAGCTCCTTAATTTAAGGAGCAAACATGGAGTAAAACATGAAGCAAAACAAGGAGCAAAACATGGAGCAATTCATTGAGCAAAACAAGGAGCTTAATTCAATGAGCAATTTAAGGAACCATTAATTTAAGGAGTAATTCAAGGAGTGAATTTTACTATAAATAGATGTGTAATTGTAATGAATTAATCATCCAAAGTGTTCATTCCAATTGAGAGAAAAGCTTAGAGAGAAAAGCTTTTGTGAGAGAAAATTGAGAGTAATTTTCTTGGGTGTATTTGTGAGTTGTGAGTGTTGTAAACACCTTGTGTAATTTCTCCCCTTTCAGTAAAAAGATCTACAGCAGGTTCGGAGACGTAAGCAAGATTGGCCGAACTCCGTTATCAAATTTTGTGTGTTATTTTTCTATTCTTGCTTTCATAACCGCTTATCGGGAATTTGCGTTATTTCCCCGACAACTGAGTATCGGAGCTATTGGCGGTGATTTCATCAATTTTTTCGCAAGAAATAGTCGAAACGATCCGGAGAAGTCGGATTTTAGTGGGAGCGATGGCCGCCGGCGAATGAAGGAAGTGGGTGAAACTCGAGAAATTTGATGGCCTGATTTTGGGTTTTGGAAAATGCGGATAGAGGATTATCTACGTATCAAAGAAATCTATATCAACCTCTCTCGGGAAAGAAACCGGGGAGCTATGAAGGAAGAAGATTGGAATCTTACAGGCAGACAAGCTCTCTCGGAGTTATTCGATTGACACTATTCCAAAATGTTGGTTTCAACATAGCAAAAGAAAAGACCACGGCGAGTCTTATGACAACTCTCTCCAATATGTATGAGAAGCCATCGGCCTCAAACAAAGTGCATTTGATGAAGAATTTGTTCAATTTACGGATGAATGAGAAAGGCGTCGGTAGCTTCAACATCTCGATGAACTCGACACAGTCCAACCCAGCCGAGTTGAGTTCGGTGGAAATGATTCGATGAAGAAGTACGAGCATTAATACTTTTGTCTTCTTTACCGAGAAAGTTGGAGATGCTACTCTTGTCCGCGAAGTAGCTCGTCGAGAAACAATAAGTTAAAATTTGACGATGTTCGTGATTTGGTTCTCGGTGAAGAGATCCGAGCGTAGAGAGTCGGTGAATCGTCAAATTCTTGATTTGCATACGAGTCAGAGGAAGAAATTCAACCAAAGGGAATGGGACGTGGTAGAAACGGACTACCGAGGTAAATCAAAGGGACAAGGAGGTCCAAATCCGGGAATCTAATAATTCCCATGGCTCGAAGACTATCGAGTGTTGGAATTGTGGAAGAAGCAGGACACTACAAAAATCGGTGCAAGAGTGCAGAAGGACAAACAAGTGAAGAGCGAAGCAAATGTTACTTCCACCTCGGGGAGAGACGATGCATTGATATGCTGCTTTGGAGAGCAAGGAAAAATCTTGGGTGTTAGACTGGAGCATCGTTCCGTACTACTTCACAAAAAGAATTCTTAATATGTCCCAGGAAACCTTGGAAAGGTATATCTTAGTGATGATCAACCATGTGCTATTATTGGCAAGGTGTAGTGAAGATTAAGTTGAACGGATCTGTTTGGGAACCGAAGGATGTCGTGCATATTCCCGATCTCGGGAAGGAACTTAATCTCGTTGGGGCGATTGGCGTTAGAAGGCTACGATCTTCCATGGTGATGATTGGAAGATTTCAAAGGTGCAAATGACAGTTGCTCGAGGTAAGAAAAGTGGCACTCTTTACACGACAGAGAGGCACGTTGTTCAATTACGGTTCGTAAGCAATGAAACACCAAATCTATGGCACGGAGACTAGGCCGTATGAGTGAGAAAGGGGATAAGATTATGCCTTCGAAGGAAAACTTCAGGCCTACGATGCCTACGAGAGATAGACATGTGCGATTGCATACTTGGAAAGCAAGAGAGTAAGCTTTCAAACAAGTTGCGGAATCCCAAAGAAGGAAAGACTAGAGCTTATTCAACTTTCGATGTTTGGGGACCAACGACCGGCCTCATCTATTGGTGGGAAACACTACGTGACTTTCATTGATGATCGCTCTCGGAAGGTATGGGTTTACTTTACAAAGCATAAGTCTCGAAGTATTTGAGGCTTTGAGAAGATGGAAAGCTATGGTGGAAAATGAGACGGGTTTAAAGATCAAAAAGCTTCATAACCTTAGATAATGGTGGTGAATATGAAGACACAGATTCAAAAATTTACTGCTATGAGCACGGGATCGAATGGAAAGAAGCTGTGCTGTGCACGCTCAGCACAATGGTGTAGGCGGCGTATAAACCGAATGTTGACAAAAAGAAGCGAAGCATTCGTATCAAATGTCACCGAAACAGTCTCGGGGCGAAGTAGTCAACACGGCGACACTTGATCAGCAGAGGCCCATCTGTTCCATTTGAGCATAGAATACCGGAGGAGGTATGGAGCGGAAAAGAGGTGAAACTATCACATCTAAAAGTTTTTCGGTTGTGTAGCATTTGTGCATATCGGTGATCAAGGCGGGAATAAGCTTGATCCCAAATCCAAGAAATGCACATTCATTGGCTATGGTGAGGATGAGTTTGGCTACCGCATTTTGGGATGACGAAAAGAAGAAAGTTATCCGTAGCGAGAGATGTGATTTTCAACGAAAGAGGTGATGTATAAGGACATGCATAAAATGAGCGCCAATGACTCGGAGGCGGAATGAGTCGGTATTTGCAGACACGAGATGATGTCCCAGATACTTCCGCAACGGAGACCAATTACAACAAGTCCTCGGCCAGAGGAACTTGTTGGACAAAAGCAAATACACGCATTCCGACACACCTGACCTCTTACTCCGGCCTCACTTGTATTGAGAAGGTCTTCTCGACCTCATGTGCCTAACGGGAGATACATGAACTATATGTTGCTGAATGATGGAGGGGAGCTTGAATGCTATGATGAAGCTTGTCAGACTCGAGATTCCAACAAGTGGGAGCTTGCTATGAAAGAAGAAATGAAATCTCTCATCTCCAACCAGACATGGGAACTAGCTGAGTTACCTATGGGAAAGAAGGCAGCACTTCACAACAAATGGGTGTCTTAGGGTGAAAGAGGGCTTGTGATGGTTCCAAGAGAGATACAAAGCCCTAGTTGTCAAAGTGGTTTCAACCAGGAAGGAAGGAGTTGACTACACCGACATTTTGCTCGGTTGTGAAGCTCAATACTATCGGTCAGTATTGAGTATTGTAGCCATTGAAGATCTTCATCTTGAACGGTTGGATGTGAAGTGCATTCCTTCATGGAGATTTAGATGAAGAGATTTACATGTACTAGCCAAAAGGTTTCTCGAGAAAGGGGGAAGAAAGAACATGGTGTAGGACTTAAGAAGAGTTTGTATGGAATGAAACAAGCCCCCGAGACAATGGTACAAAAAATTTGACGACTTAAGTACCTGAGGAAGGTTTAAGTGCAATCGATCATTATTTGCTACTCTTCAAGAGATATAGGTCCGATTATATCATTTTACTACTTTATGTTGATGATATGTTAGTAGCGAGGGTTCGGATATGGATGATATTAAAGGTTGAGCGACAATTATCAAAGGAATTTGACATGAAAGACTTGGAGTCCAAAGAAAGAAGATTCTTGGAATGCAAATCACAAGAAATAAGAAGAAAGGATCCTTGCGCTTATCTTAGGCAGAGTACATCAATCGTGTTTTGCAAAGATTCAACATGGGCGATGCTGGGGCTAACACACCCTTGGCCAGTCATTTTCGCCTATCCAAGGATCGGTCCCCCGAGACGAGAAGAAGAGAGGATTCGCTGGCTAAGGTTACTTATGCCTCAGCCCATTGGAAGTTTAATGTACACAATGGTCCGTACGAGACCAGGACATTGGCAGCCAGCGGGAAGTTGTTAGCAGATTTATGTCAAATCCGGGAAAAACTCATCGGGGAAGCGATCAAGTGGATTTTGAGGTATACTCATGAGGCACCACAAAAAGTGCTTGTACTTTAGTAAAGGAGAGTTAAAAGTACAAGGGTACGTGACGCGGACTTTGGAGGTGAAGTTGATCATAGAAGAAGCACGCCTGGTTATATATTTTACATTAGAACTACGGTTGTTAGTTGGATGTCACAAATCTGAGAAAATTGTCACTCTATCCACTACGGTGGTATGTAGCGATCGAAGCTAGTAAAGAGATGATATGGGCTTGAGGTTTGTTAATTGGTCGGATTCAAACAAGAGAAGAATGTTACTGCGTAGTGAGTCGAAGTGCAATACACTTGGCGAAGAATTGACATTTCATTCTAGAACAAAGCATATTGGACTTCGTTATCACTTCATCGATCTACATTGGAAGATGATGTGTATTAATCTTGGAGAAGATTCAAGGAAGCAAAAATCCACGGATATGTTAACAAAGGTGGTGACTATTGACAACCGAAGTTGTGCTCAGCTTCGGTTGGTCTGCTTAAATAACAAAGACTAGAAAAGGCTTTCTTTGCATTGATCAATGTGTGAAGGCAAGATTGAAATCAGTCTTAAAGTGGGAGATTGTTATAAAGTTCCTTAATTTAAGGTGCAAACATGGAGCAAAACATGGAGCAAAACAAGGAGCAAAACATGGAGCAATTCATGGAGCAAAACAAGGAGCTTAATTCAAGGAGCAATTTAAGGAACCATTAATTTAAGGAGTAATTCAAGGAGTAAATTTTCCTATAAATAGATGTGTAATTGTAATGATTCCAATTGAAAGAAAAGCTTAGAGAGAAAAGCTTTTGTGAGAGAAAATTGAGAGTAATTTTCTTGGGTGTATTTGTGAGTTGTGAGTGTTGTAAACACCTTGTGTAATTTCTCCCCTTTCAGTAAAAGATCGCAGTCCGAGAGGCAGTAAAGCAAGATTGGCCGAACTCCGTTATCAAATTTTGTGTGTTATTTTTCTATTCTTGCTTTCTCATAAATCTAGCTTATCGGGAATTTGCGTTATTTCTCAACAAAAAGGACCTTTTATAAAACTAATGTATTAAACATCTTACTAAACAAAAAGATTTGGAATGCATTTTTTTCTTAAAAGATATTACTATTTACTTGTCAGTTATTTTAGACTTTAAATTAATAATTTTAGTAATATAAATTAATTATAAAGAGTTAATGGAATTATAAACATGTGTAATTTTTTATTTAATGAAAAAATATGTCATGTATATCTTATTGTAGTGTAAATATATTTAAATTATTGAGTTTATAATAAATTTAAATTCAAAATTAAAATTAAAAAAGATAACACAATTATATTTTATTGATATAATTTATATATAATTTTATAAATATTACGTTTAAAATTATTATTAATTTTTTGGTGAAAAACGACCGGTGTCACCTCTTAACAAATGAGTTAAATTATAAATCATAAAAATAATATAAATATAATATTTTAAGTATAATTTTATTTAATATAATTTTAGAAGTTATGTTAATTATACTCTGAAATCAAGTTTTATTATATTATTTAAAACCTATAACAAATTTATGATATTTAAAATTTTTCATTATCCAAGTAAATCCATGTCTGGCAAATATATATACATGAGTTGTGAGTGTACAACACTTTTTTTTCATGCTAGTCAGAGTGAGTATAATTATATTTTATATTCATAATATTTTGAATAATTTGTAAAAATATCTAAAATATTTATTTCATTACAATTATAATCACTTACATAGATGACGATAAAATTATATCCAATTTTAATATAATTACATCATTATTTATAAACTGTTACATAATTTTAACTTTAAAAATATAAGTTATTGGTCATATCTTTATTGATATCCTTACTTTTTGAATATAATTACAATAAATTAAATATTTTAAATATTTTTATAAATTATGCATTACATTGTAAATAATTCAATTAGTCCTAACTGCAACTATCACTACACATGCTGTATCATTAAATACAAGGTAGCTGGCGATATTGATGAAGAGTTTGATTGGTGTTGTAGCTGGCGATAATGATGAAGAGTTTGATTGCCGCTGGAAGTATGGATTTAATTAGGATTTTGATTGATTTTTAAAGAATTATAAATTCTAACGACTTTTATGAATTTTTAATTAAAGGTACTTGTAGATTTTGCTAAGGTGTGATAAATTATAATGGATTTTATTTTATGAATTTTTATAGATTTATATTAATAATAGTTGAATTAATAACAGAAAAAATATAAAAATAAAATTATTTATAACTCTTAAAAATCTTTGAGGTCGAGGAAATAATGACTTGAGATTTCTCTACGTATAATTTTAACAAAAAAAGTCCATTAAATAAATATATTTTTTAAATTCCTTAACATCAATTTTTTTAATACATCTAACATTTTAAATATTTCTTATAAAATTTTAGTTTAATATACCTAAATTTTATACCTCTATTAAACTAACTAAAAAATTTAATTGAATACAACCGTCTAACCAAATAAGCTTGCTAAGCTTTGAAACAGGCCGAGCCTATCAATGTCTGTTTTAGATACTAAATAGCCAAGGAATAAATATCGCAGCTAGAGTAAAATATTTATTTTTACAACATTATATTTTCAAAAATAATTTTTTTTCTAGCAATTAGTTTCAACTATAATATATTATGGATTATATGATTCTAAGATTTATATTCCGGAGGTCTATCATATATAAAATAAAAATTAATATTAGTTATATTTTAATATTATTTATTTTTGATTAAAAATAAACAATATATTATCAAATAAAGAAGATCTTGTCGACAATTAAATAAGAAAATCTCTCTTAATATTTTGGAATTAATATTGTATATTTGTATTCCTTGATTAATTAAATTTGGCATATATAGGCTTAAGTGTTATTATATAAAATGGTGATGTAACCTTTGTACAAAACATCAAAAATATATAAAGCTTTATTTCTCTGTTACATAGTTTATCATAGTTTACATTCTTTTGAGAATTTTTTATTCTTTATTTTTTGTGATCATCTTTTAGAAGATATGCTCTAACTTGAATTAATGTGATCGTTCATCATAGATACAAACAAATTCAAAACAATATCTGTCAAATTCAATGGCAAAAATTTTGTACTTTGGGAGTTCTATTTTTGAATTTTTGTTGAAGAAAAAAGTTTATCTAGAATTCTTAATGATTCTGAAAAAGAAGAAGGTGATGAAAAGACGAAGAGTAATTGGAAAACAAAGAATGCACAGATTATTACTTGGATACTCAACTCGGTTGAACCTAACATTGCTCTAAGTCTCTTCTCAAGTGAATCAGTCAAAACAATTTGAACTTGAATATGAAATAGCAAATATCAGCCAATAGGATAGAGATATTCATAATTTCTATGTTGTAATGATAAAGTTGTGAACAAAACAAGACATGATCTCTTTTTCAACAATCTCACATACTGCATATGCTAAAGTAAAGAAAGAATAAGATAATGGAAGAGTGATGCAATTTATAATGAAGCTTCGACTTGAATTTGAGACAACGAGGGGTACTTTGATCAATCACGGTGATGTGAATATGGAATCTATTTTGGGTGAACTTATTTGTGATGAGCATGCCTGAAAACTCAAGCTCAACTGGATGCAAAAAGTAATACTATTGATTCTATATTTTTTGATTCATGTGGTAGATATCAATCAAAACAAAGGAATGAAAACAAAGAAGATATTCAGTGTAACTATTGCAAAGAACTCGGGCATGTGCAATCTCATTGTCGGAAGCGGAATATATGTAACTATTGTGAGATACCAGGTCATACCATTTTAGAGTGTAGAATTTTGAAGAATAAGAAAAGCCAATCGGTCTATGTTACTATAAGTTGTTATTAAATGACAGCAAATACAACAATAGAAAATACAAAAGCATTGTCTCTCACACCATAAGCTGTACAAAAGATGGTTCAAGACTCCATGAAGTCAACACTTCTAAGTGTTCTTTCTTCAGTTTTTTCTTTTGTTGGGATATTAGGTACATGATATAAATCGAATCTTTGGTTTCTTGATTAAGTCTCCTTTAATCACATGACTAATCAAAAACATGTGTTTGCTGATTTAAAACCTTCTTCCTTAAATCAATTTGTCACTACTACAAATGGTATAAAATTACCAATTCAAGGAATTGGAACTACTTGCTTGTCAACTAATTCTCCAAAATCCATTTGTCTTCCTAATGCTTTTTATGTTCCTCGATTGATAGCCAATTTGATTTCTATTGGACAACTAACAAATCATAATTGTTTAGTCTATTTTTCACCTAGTGGTTGTGATGTGTAGGATCTTCAAATGAGGTGAGTGATCATAAAGGGACATAAACATGGGTGTTTGCTTCATCTTGATCTTGATCCAAATCATTTGTTACTATGATAGAAACACAATTTGGGAAGAAAATAAAACATTTTCAGTTTGATCTTGGTGGAGAGTTTTGTGCATCTAAACTTGTTCAATTCTTCATTGGAAAATGTATTTTAGCTCAACAATATTGCCTTGGGACTCTCGAACAAAATGGAATGGTAGAGCGTAAAAATTGTCATGTTGTTAAAATTGCTAGAACTCTTTTACTCGAGTCTTATATTCCATCTCAATTTTTGGTAGAGGATGTACATACCGTTGTTCATCTTATAAACAAGTAGAAGACTCTTATACTTGGTAATCAATCTCCATTCGTTTCTCTTTTTTATAAATCATCAAACTACATGCATGACATAAATTTTCTACTAAGGATGCTAAAAGTGTTTTTATTGGGTATAGTGATAAAAAGGTTACATTTTTTATTATCCTTAACATCATCGCCTACGGGTATCTCGTAATCATTTTTTAGAACTTGTATTTTTATGCCTCATCTTCAAGTGCATTGCTTCCAAATTCTACCATTTCTATGTTGTAAAATTTTTTGGATCCTTCATTTTATGGTTCATCTAGTGTTGGTATTGATATGCATGATGTGCTTCTTCTTGATCACGATCTTGGAGGTCTCTCCACTACTCTCCAGAGTACTGCACCACCATCAACTTTTCCTTCTTTAAAACGATCCACTAGTGTCAATTTTGGGTAAACCACCTGATCATTTAACTCTTTTACTAACCTTAATTATGTCCATATTCCTTCTACTTATAAATAGGCAATGGAGCAAGCATGTTGGAAAAAGGATATGGATGAGGAACTTGAGGCATTGATAGAGAATCATACTTGGGATTTAGTAAAATAACCATCTAATAATTCTATCATAGGTAGAAAATGGGTTTATACTATTAAAGCTAAGCCTGATGGTACTCTATACTACTATAAAGCCCGATTGGTAGCTCAAGGCTACAAGAAGGAATATAGGATTGATTAAAAAGAAACGTTTTCTCCAGTTGCAAAAATGATTATCGTCAAAACTCTTATTGCAATTGCATCTTGTCAACATTGGCCATTATATCAATTGGATGCCAAAAATGCTTTTCTTTATGGTCATTTGAAGAAAACCATTTATATGGAGTGTCCCTATTGTTATTCTCTTGGTGATTCTAATATAGTTTCCAAACTTAACCTATCTCTTTATGGTCTTAAACAGGCACCTCGAGCATGGTTTGAAAAGTTTCACTCTACTATCTGTTTAGTTGGTTTTCAGCAAAGTTTTAATTATCCATTTCTATTCACCTTTTGCTCTTCTTATGGAATTTTTATTTTTCTTCTTTATATGGACGATATAGTCATCACGGGTAGTGATTAGTAAGGAATTATTGAGTTTAAAAATTTTCTTCATGATTCCTTTCATATGAAGGATCTTGGGACTCTCACTTATTTTCGGGGTTTAGAGGTGTCATCCTCCTTTAACGGCCTCTTTCTTACACGATACAAGTACATCAATGATCTCTTCAAGTTAGCCAACTTGACTGATAATAAAGTTTGTTCGACTCTGATGGAACAAAATTTGAAATTAAAACGTGATGATGATGCACTTATTTCTGATCCTACTTTGTACTGGTGCTTGGTAGGTAGCCTTATTTATCTCACCATCAAATGTATTGATATCTCTTTTGTTGTTCAGGTTTTCAGTCAATATGTTTCTCAACCCTGACATCCTTATCTTTCCACGCTTCATTGAATCATTTGCTATCTTAAGGGCACTTGTGATCGTGGTCTTCTCTTTCCTTGCAACACATCTCTTACTCTTAAAGCATATTCTGATGCTGACTATGCAGGGTGTGTTGACACTCGTCATTCCATAACAAGCTGGTGTTTTTTTCTACTTGCTTCACCCATTTCATGAAAGTGTAAAAGGCAAGAAAGGGTATCCAAATCTTCTACTGAGGTTTAGTATCGGTCTGTGTCTTTTGTGAGTTGTGAACTTGTCTGGCTTCGACGTCTTTTCCTTGACTTTGGTATTTCTAGTGATCATACATCTATTCCTCTATTTGGTGATAATACTAGCATTATTAACATTACAACCAATACAGTTTATCATGAGTGGATTAAACACATTAAAGTCGATTGCCATTACATTCGTGAATTGGTTCAAGATAAAGTTCTGTGCCTTGTTCATATCTTCTCCCATGATAAAATTGTATACTTGTTCACTAAACCTATGTCTTTTTCTCGCCATAAGTATTTTGTGAGCAAATTGATGCTTGTTTACAACTACCATCAATTTAAGGGATGATGTCAAATAGAGAAGATATTGTCGACAATTAAGGAAGAAAATATCTCCTAATATTTTATGATTCATAGAAGATCTTGCCAACAATTAAGGAAAAAAATCTCTCCTAATATTTTGGGATTCATATTGTATATTTGTATTCCTTTATTAGCTAGGTTTTCCATATATAGACTTAAGTATTATTGTATATAGTGGTGTCGTAACCTTTGTATAAAGAAGATTTTGGTATACCCATTTTTGATATAGTAAAAGTTGAAATGGATTTCCAATATATTAGATACATTGTTGAATGACGTTAAAAATTATTGTATCATTTATTTTATCGCTTTTATTATTATTTTCTATATTTGGTTAATTGTGCAATTTTAATCACACAAATGAGAAAGATTAAATTTTTTTCTTCTATTGTTACTTTGAAATTAATACTTTTTAAAAAATATTGGTATTAGAGCCACTAGTTTGTTAGTATTAAATTTCAGTGTGATTTAAGATGTTAGATGAGTATAATTCAATTATGAAATTGATAGGAGATAGTTATTGTATTTGAAAATCCATGAAGAATGATCTGTTGTACTCTAAAGATTTATATGAGACAATAAAAGGTGATAAAACAAAGCAAAGTAATAAGATTGATTATTATGATTGGAACATAATGCACAGAAAATGTGTTGTGTGCATTAGAATATGTGTTGATCATATTGTGTTTCATAGTATTGCCAAGAAAACCAAACCCAATATGTTATGGAAGAAATTAGAGACTCTGTATGAAAATCAAAGTGCTTAAAACAAAGCATTATTGATTAAGAAGCCTATGAATTTGAAGTATAGGGAAGGTTGTAGCATCAACAAGCACATAAGTGATTTTGAAGGTTGTGTGAACAAGTTATTGTGTATAGATATTACCATTGATGATGACTTACAAGCATTGTTATTGCTTGTTCCATGCCAAACAGGTGGGAGACATTATTATTGGCAATTAGCAACTCTGCACTTGGCAAAAAATCAATTGTTAATTTGGTTCGAGATAGATTTTTTAATAAAGGAGCTAGAAGAAAAGATTTTGGGCAATCTTCTAGCAATGGAGCACTTGTAACTGAGAAAAATGACAAACGAGGTCGCAGAAAGGGTAGAGATCATTGTAGATATGAAAAGCATGACGCTTCTAGAGGCAGAAATCTAATCACATGTTATCATTATTAAAAGCCATGGCATATGAAGAAAAAATTTCACTTATGGAAAAGAAAGAAATATAGAGAAATATGTGATAGTTAAAAATAACAACATGAGACTACTACAGTAGCTACATATGGTGATGTAGTTATTGCCTATGATGATGGTTCCATTAAACTTGCTTGTCAACCTAGTATATGGGTTATTGACTTCAGTACATCCTACCATGTTACGTCATATGGTGAGTTCTTCACATCCTATAAACAACAATTATTGCGTTTTTAGGATGGGAAATGAAGGTTCCTCCAAATTTGTAGACATAAGAGATATTTTCATATAGACGGATGCAAGCTACGAATTAGTACATAGAGATGTTAGTCATGTTCTAGATATCTGCCTCAACTTGATTTCTACTAGCAGATTAGATGATGAGGGCTATGATATTCAATTTGGTGAAGGTAAATGAAAGCTCACCAAGGGTTCCCTAGTAATTTTCAAAGGAATGAAGAAGACATACTTTACTACTTGCATAGAAAGTTGAGTAAAAGAGAAGTGAATGTAGTTGAAAAAGATTCTGACATAGAGCTTTGGCACAAAAGACTTGGGCATATTAGTAAAAAATGATTACAAACACTTTCCAAAAAAGAAGCATTTACCAGGCTTGACAATTACACATTTGAAAACTAGTGTTCGTTGCTTAGTTGGTAAAACATAAAAAGTTTCATTTCATAGTTATTACCCTTTGAGAAGAAAACATGTTTTAGATTTGATTCACACTGATATTTATAGAATGTAATATAGAAACTTAGAGTGCATATTATTTTGTCTCTTTTATAGATGATTATTATAGAAAAGTGTTTACATATGGTTTAAGAAGAATAGACTAGGTGTTAAGTGTCTCTAAAGATTTTGATGCTATAGTGGAAAGAAGAACTGGGAGGATGTTGAAATATTTAAAATCAGAAAATGGTGGTGAATATAGAGGACCATTTGAAAGCTATTGTAGAAGTCATGATATAAGACAAGATAAGATTGTACCAAAGAATCCTCGTCAGAATAATATGGTAGCAAGAATGAATAGAACAATTGAAGAAAGAATCAAGTGTATGCTTTCTGATGCATAATTACTTAAGCCATTATAGGATGAAGTAATGAGGACTGTAGTTGATTTGATCAACCTTTCTCCTTCAGCTCCTCTGGACACCGATGTTCCTAATAGAGTTTGGAAAGGGAAATATGTTTCTTATAATCACTTGAGAATGTTTGAATGAAACCCTATGTTCATATTCCCAAAGATGAAAGATCCAAGCTGGATGACAAGGCCAGGGAGTTTATCTTCTTGGGATATTTACATGATGAGTTTGGGTACAAATTATGAGATCTAATTTACAGAAAAGTCATCAAGAATAGAGATGTGGTCTTTCTTGAAAATCAAATAAATGGTGTTGATGGAGTGAATAAGCCTCAATCCTCTACTAAAATTCATTTTAGTTTGGAGCCAATTTCCAAAATTTTAGCTCACAATGATTACAGGAGAGATAGAGAAGAAAACCATGATGATGTTGTTCATTCTTAAGTCCTTGTATCAGATGATTTGGAACCTACTAGATAGGTTCAATAAGAAACTCCACCTCTAATAGAGCCTATACTAAAAAAGTCAACCATAAAAAGAAAGCCTTCTACAAGATACCCTCCATATGAGGATATGTTACTAACTAATGAGGTAGAACCAGATACTTACGAAAAAGCTATGAGCCACGAGAACCAAAAAGAGTGGTACAAGGCCACGCAAGAATAAATCAATTTCTTGCATGAGAATCACATTTATGACTTGGTGAAGCTACCTAAAGGCAAGATGGCTTTAAGAAACAAATGAGTTTGTAAGCTGAAGATAGAAACTAACTCACAAATAAGACACAAGGCAAGAATAGGTTTGAAAAAGTGTGGTTAGAAGAAAGACAATCAATTTGAATAAATTTTTTCTCCATTTGTGAAGATGTCATCAATAAGAGTCATTCTTGTTTTGGCCATTTGTTTTAATTTAAAAATTAAGTAGCTTTATGTAAAGACAACTTTCCTTCATATTAATCTAAAAAAGGAAATATATATGGAGTAACCTGATGGATTCAAAGCCAAAGGTAAAGAAGATTACATTTGTAGGCTTAGGAAAAGCTTATATTTAGCAAGCACTTAGGTAGTAGTACAAGAAATTTGACTCTTTCATGATGAGTCATGAATACAGTAGAACTATATTTGATCGCTGTGTGTATGTAAAAATATTTTTTTGATGATGATTTTAGCATTCTCTTGTTATATGTAAATTGACATTAAGGGAGATCGAGGTGCTAATCAAGTTAATGTTCCCAAGTGCTGATCAAGTTGATGTTTTCAAAAATTCACAAGATCTTTTGCAAGAAATTGGTAGTCCAATGACTAGGGATAGATTTGGAAGATCAAGTTGGGTGCAAGGATTACTTTAGGAAACAATTTTTATATTAATTAATTGTGTGCCTTTTATGTTTAGAAATTTTTGTTTTAATTAATTTTGGATCTTTTATGTTTAGAAATTTTTGTTTTAATTAATTGTGAGCATTTTATGTTTAACAATTTTGTTTTAGTTAATTGCGGGCTTTTTATTTTAAGTCTTTTATTCTTTTATTTTTTAAGGTTGGATTAGGCCCATTCCATCAAGGGTTTTTTCTTTTAGGGTTTCGTGCTTATTAATAAGAAGTGTATGTAATGGAGACAAGAGCAAATATTCATTAATAAAAAAATTTCAGAAAGCTTCTTGCTTTGCCTTTTTATGTTCTTGATTGAATACTTGAATCCGACTTATCAAAGGGAGTGATCATCCTTTGTGGCGTCTCAAGATTTGGATTTTAAGGACTTTGTTTCCTTAGGTTTCTAATCTAATCATCTTCAAAATATTCTTAATAAATCAATAGTTTCCATTCTTTTGAGTTCGTGGGTTCCTAGGTTGTTGGCCTAAAGGATCTGTATCATTTGGTATTAGAGCCTAGGTTGTTGAAAATATGTCATCGATCTTCATATATCTTTGTTTTAAATTTTAGATTTCAAAAAACAAAAATTTGTCCTTTGATTGTTTTCTGCATTCTTGAGTGACAAATCACAAAAAAGAAAAAAGAAATTTTGTCCTTTAGAGTCTTGTGTTTTCTTTCAATTTGGTTGTCGTTCTTTTCTTATTCTTTAGTTTTTTGTGTTCAATCATCTTTGTTCTTAAAAAAATGAAAACAAAAGGAGAATAGGGTTGTTGTTCGCATGTAGTTTAAAAAAAACAAATTTGATAAATCGGAGTTGGAACTTTAAACAGCCATAACTTTTGATCGGGTAACGAAACAACTATTATAATATATCAAATTGAAGTTTATTTTGATTCTTATAACCATAAATATTATTTGACTACGTTTCATACCATTTTTGACCCCAAATTCTATCGTTTATACCATTTTACGAATGGTTAAAGATTTTTCATAGCTTTTTAAGTTATTTTTGGTTCTTTTTCATTAAGGGGTTGCATATTTTTTATGTGAATTTTATATTCAAAGCATAAGTAGGAGTAGTAAAAAAAGAAAAAAAAAGGAAGAGAAAAAAAATAAAAAAAGAAGAATGAAAGGAGATCATAGTAGCATATTGTTCAAGAATCTAATTCTTGTTTTCTTGTTCTTGTTGAAATTGGTTTTCCTTTATTTTGTTCTTGCTACCCAAGATTGATTTAAAAAAAAGGAATCATAGTTGATCAAGAGTCTTTCTTTAGAGTCCTCTTTGGTCTAAGAGTCTTCCTTTAGAGTCTTCCTTGGTGAAGAGTCTTTCTTTAAAGTCCTTCTTGGTTAAGAGTCTTTCTTTATAGTCATCGTTAGTTAAGAGTCTTTCTTTAGAGTCCTTTGTAGTCAAGAGTCTATCTTTAGAGTCCTCCTTGGTCAAGAGTCTTCATTTAGAGTCCTCCTTGTTCAAGAATCTTTCTTTAAAATCTTCTTTGGTCAAGAGTCTTTCTTTAGAGTTCTCTTTGGACTTTCCTTTTGTCATACTTTTCCATTTGGTTCTTTTAGAATTCTTAATTTTGAGATTGTCACCCATAAAATGGTTACTTCTTGAGATTAGATGGATTCTTTAATTTTGTTAAGAACACAATGGGGGTTAGTGTGAGCTTTGTGTCATAAAAAAGAGAAAATAGTGTTAATAAAAGGCAAAATAGTGTTATAAAGGAGAGTGATAACAAACTTATTTGACAAACACGTGAGGGAGTGTATTAAAAAAAGAGAGAGCAAAAATAGTGTTAAAAAGCAAAAATAATGTTAAAAAAAGAAAGGAGAATGATAGCAATCTATTTTGAGAGCCAACACGTGAGTGAGTGCGTGGGTTATCTCATTTTCTTTTACAGGTTGACAACATGAGTATGGAAGGAGGAGAACTACAAGAGGTTAACTTGAAATTCTTCATCAAATCTACTCATGACCAATTTAAGAGAATGAATGCAAGGTTGGATGATTTATAATCCTCTTCCGATTTTAAATTACATAAAAGAAGACATAGAAGATATGGGCTAGACAAAGAAGAAACTAATTCCAATATGGAAGAGAAATCAAGTTGTAAACAAGACAAAAAGATCACGGTTGTACAGCCAAATGAAAAAATCAAAAGTGTCAGTTTATGTGACAAAGAGATACCACTAGTGAAGGATGGTTCTAATGTTGAAGTGGAAGAATCTATGAATAGAGATTCACTTTTCACAAGGAAAGTCCTAAATGTACCGCCTAATGATGAAGAAAATGAAAAGCATTGTGATCATAGTTTCCACACAAGATTCCATGTGAAGGATAAAGTATGCACATTAATTATTGATAGAGAAAGTTGCACTAATGTTTCTAGTACCTTATTAGTAGAAAAGTTAAATTTGAAGTGGAAGGAGCATCCCAAACCATACAAGCTAGCATGGTTGAATGATTGTGGAGAAATGGAGGATAAAAAACATGTTTGGGTTCCTTTTTCAATTGGAAAATATGAAGATGAGGTTATTTGTGATGTGGAACCAATGTATGCTACTCACATATTGCTCGGTCGGCTATGGCAGTTTGATAGGAAGGTGTCATATGATGGTTAGAAAAATCGTTATTCTTTTGAAATGAACAACCGAAAAGTTGTATTAGCTCCTCTCAAACCTTTGGAAGCTTATGAAGATTAAATTAGGATAGAAGGAGAGTGCAAGATGTGGGAAAAGCAAAAGTGTGAACAGGAGAAAAATGGAGAGAAAAAGTGAGTAAAAAAGAGAAGAAAATGAGCATAAAGGAGAGAATAGTGAACGAAAAGAAGAGAATAGTATGCAAAAAAGAGAGAAAAGTGAACAAAAGTGAGGGAAAAGTGAGGAGAAGGGAGAGAAAAGTGAGTAAACAAGAGAGGAAAATAAAAAAAGAGTGTAATTGTTGAAAAGCATTAGAATTAGAGTGCAATGATGGTAGGGCAATAAGTACTATTACTTATATATAAGGATTTTTATCTTTCTACTAACAATCTTAACTCATCTTTGCTTAGTGTTATTGTATATTTATTGTAGGACTTTGAGGATCAACTTCATGAAGAGATTCCCTCTGGATTACTTCCTTTGAGAGGAATTGAGTATCAAATATACTTCCCACATAGATCTGTTATAGAAAATCGACCTGCTTATAGAGCTAAGATTCGAGGATGGATCTTTTTGAAGAAAAGGATAATAATAGAGATCAAGGTGCTAATCAAGTTAATGTTCAAAAGTGCTAATCAAGTTGATGTTTCCAAATATTCACAAGATCTTTTGCAAGGAATTGGAAATCTAATGACTAAGGATAGATTTGGAAGATTAAGTTGGGTGCAAGGGTTACTTTAGGAAAAAAATTTTGTTTTAATTAATTATGGGCCTTTTATATTTAGAATTTTTTGTTATAATTATTTGTAGGCCTTTTATGTTTAATAATTTCTGTTTTAGTTAATTGTAGGCTTTTTATTTTAGGTCTTTTAATCTTTTATTTTTTAAGGTTGGATTAGGCTCAATCTATAACTAATTAGGCCCATTCCATCAAGGATTTTTTCTTTTAGGGTAGAAATTATTAATAAGAATAGTTATGTAATGGATGCAATAACGAATATTCATTAATGGAAATAAAATTTTAGAAAGGTTCTTGCTTTGCCTTCTTGTGTTCTTGATTGAATACTTGAGTTTGACTTATCGAAGAAAGTGATCATCCTTTATAACGTCTCAAGATTTCTATTTTTAGGAATTTGTTTCCTTAGGGTTCTAATCTTATCATCTTCATTACGTTCTTAGCAAATCAATCGTTTTTATTCCTTTGAGTTCATGGGTTCCTAGGTTGTTCGCCTAAAGGGTCCACATCAGACATGTTGATTGTTGGTCATGATACAAGCAAAAAGGAGAAGTTGAAGAAAGAATTTAGCAAGTCTTTTACTAAGAAATACTTGGGACCAGGAAAAACTATTCTTGGCATATAGATTACTTATGATAGTGAGGACATAAAATTTTGGATATCATAAGAAGCATACATTGAGAAAGTTTTTGAGAGGTTTAACATGAGCAATGCAAAGATAGTTTGTTCTCCAGTTGTAAAACACTTTAGGATGAGTTCCAAGAAAAGTCCTACAAATGAGAAGAAAAAATTGGAAATGGAAAGAGTTCCTTATACATCCATGGTGTGTATTAGACTATGTATCGCTCATGCGATTGGAGTGGTTAGTCATTTTCTCTCAAATCCTAGCAAAGAACAGTGGGAAGTAGTGATATGGATTCTCAAGTATCTTAGAGATACTTCAAATAAATGACAATGTTTTGGTAATGGTAAATCTGTGTTGGATGGGTACAAGGATTTAGACATGATAGGTGATGTTGATTCAAGAAAATCCAGTTCAGGTTATATGGTGACGTTGTAGGGGGAGCTATTTCATGGTAGTTAAGATCACAAAAGTGTGTTGCTTTTTCTTCTATAGAAGTAGAGTATATTGCTATAATTGAAGCATGTAAAAAAGCCTTGTTGATGAAAAGGTTTCTATGAGAGTTAAATTTGAAGCAAAAGAAGTATGTGATCTACTATGATAGACAGAGCGTCATTCATCTTAGCAAGAATCATATGTTTTATTTAAGATCTAAGCATAAGACATACCATTATGTACATGATATGATTGAAGCCAAATAATTATTGGTTGAAAAGATTCACACTGATAAGAATGGGTCTAACATGATGGCAATGCCATTACTGAAAGAGAAGCTTGAGAAGTGCAAGTGGAAGGATGTGATGTTGGAACCTTCCATATAAGTCTGATAACTCTAATATCAAAGAGTTATTTAACCACTTCTAAACTAACTATTTTTCTTGTTTTGTGCTAAATATTATGAAAGTACTTAATTTGTGTTTAACATAGGTGGAACAATAGCAAATAAAGTGAAAACAAGACAAAAGGGGAAAATTTGCTCATTTTATGGAGAGCACTTTTTTGTGCCACAGTGTGTTGCCCAGTATGCATTCAGCAAGCTCCATGCCACAACAAGAACTTTTCTATACTACAACACATGAACATCCACTGGTGATCAACGAGCTCCATGCCACAACAGGCACTTTGCTATGCTATAACATGCCTACTTCCACTGGTGGTCAGTAAGTGTTATGTCGTAGTGGGTAATTTTCTGTACCATATCTCGTGTTATTTTCTAGTCAAATTTTGAGATTCGTTCTTAATTCTAATTGCATCCTTATCCCTTAGATCTTTTGGGAGTTGATATAATGGCCCATATAAAATAATTTCAACCTTAATTAACCCTAATTTAGAAAGAGTTAAATAGAATTAGCATTCACACAAAATTTCTAGCAGCTACCAAAAAGAGAGAAAATTTCAATAAAGGATTGAAGAAGACATAATTTTGAGAAGATTCCAAAGAAGATTAGTTTTATAAACCCAATTATGTTGATCTAATAATTTACCCCAATTGTGATTGCAATTTAATTATATTATATAGTATAATTTTTATGCTATTAATTGTTTAGCCAAAAATTGACTTATAGAGGAATTTAAATAAATTTGAGAGAATTATTTAGTTGTTTGTATTGACTAAATAACATATATAGTTTCTAAGCAGAGATGTATGATTCTTATGTTTGTGATATATAATTAATAAACATAATGAGTAGTATGTAATCTAATTGGAATGAGAGTGTGGCTAGGTTAATTACTATATGGCGTGTAGTTTACTTGAGAGAATAATACATATTACATTAGATTCAATTGATCGTGTAATTAGTTGGTAATTATTTTGGAGAATTTTAATAATTCACATACTTAGAAAATTAGAAGATTAAGATTCCTAGATTGTTTTTCAAATATTTTCATTGTTGTTGAGTTTAGTGATTTGAGCGATTTAGTTGTCATTTCTTTTACATTTGTATTATCCAAATAGTATTCATAATAGTCATATTGGGACTCGGTTAAAAGTTACATAACTTCCTATGAAATTGATATTCATACTTAGATATATTATATTACTAGCACAACTCATACACTTGCGTTTAGCGTGTCAAGTTTTTAGTGCCGCTGTCGGGTAGTTAATTACTTGTAACAGATATCAATAACTAATAAGCAATAATTTATACCTATTTTTAATAATTAAATTCTTCATATTTATGCATATTTTATTTTTCCTATGTGTTATAAATTATTTATTTTATATTTTATGAGAAAATATGAATTTATATAATTTTTGAGATTCTTTTGAAAATTCTATAGATTTTATTTGACATATTGATGTAATTAGAATGAAATGTGAATTTAAGTAGCAATATGGATGTACATAGTTGAACGTCGATGCACTTAGGAAACAAGTGCTTGTAATGACACCGTTCTGAACCAATGCTAGTTGTAAGACGTTTTCTCTTCACGTCATTTCCTTCATATTTGTTCCAAACAACATGTCGTTTGGACCAATCCCTCAGTTCTAGCCAAAAGACATGTTGTTTGGCCAATACCCACATTAGCCAGCATCGCATTGTTCATTGTTCACATTGATTTAGAAATTTGGCACGTGGCATAATTTGGTGCATCCATGTAAGTCCATTTGCGGCACTGACTTAATCTGATGATAAAATCGAGAATAAAATTCCTATAAATACTCATAAAATGTCATTTTAAAGGGATTGATAAGAGTAATTCAGAAAAAATATAAAGAAATTGTTTTTAAAATTCTCTTGATGCAATTTGAAGTAAATTTGAAGAAATTATCAAGGACAAGTTTAGAGATTAGTCTATTAGCTTCATTTTCGCATCAAAAATAAATAAATTCTTATATCTTCTTTCTATTTATGTTATGAATTATTTATTAATCTTATTGTATGTGCTAAATTTAATATCTAACTAAACAATTCATTATGATTACAGGTAATTTTAAGCCTTAAATTATGATTTATTGTGAATTATGTTATGATATAAATAATATTTCAATTATTAATTTTTTGGTGTGTTTAATTTTATGTTTGAATGTCAAAGCTTGCTAATTCTTGTTAGGTGTACGACTAGTTCAATATTTAGTTTTAGTTATTATTATATTATGAAGTTAATATGAAATTGTTTATTTTTATAATTGAAGTAACAAGTTGTAATTTTTATTACAATTAGAATTAAATGCTTAGGTTAGAAATTGTTAATGATATCAATTTCATCTAATTTTGTTATTACTTTTTTGGATTATAATGAAACAAATGTATTAAATCTAGTAGTCATAAATTTAGGTTGTTCATGAGTTAGGTTGATTAATAATCGAATTATTTGTCAATTACAAAGTAAGAAAAAATAGAAAATTTTATGCGAATTTAAATTCCTAAAATCAAAATTAAGAAAAACTAAAAGGGATCTTACAATTATATAATAAATTTAGGATTTAAACACTAAATGTATTATAACATAATAAATTTAATTGTAATTTAATATTAAGGAAAATCTTGTCATCATATGTTTCTCTTCTCAATCTAAAAAATTGTACTTTTTTATTGTTTTCTTAATCTTTTATATTATTTTATTCACTCAATCGAACACTAGATCTATCGAGATTAAATAGTAGATCGATCAATTTATTTTAAAATTAATTAATTGTTTTACTAGATTAATTATGGATTGATTAGATCGACTGAACTATTCAAGGTTCATTGATTGAGCTTGATTAGATCAGTTGAGTAACCATGTTCGATCAATTGAGCCAGTTCTAGATCGATCAAGCAGCCAAGTTTTCAAGTTTAACTTGATTTTTACTCTAGCCAATATTTTTTATTACTATATTGCTCTTATGTTTCCAAGTTCTTTTAAATATTTTCAAGGATAGTTTTGTAATAGACCTTTGACCTAGTCATGTTATTTAATCATACCATTAGCTCACAATTTTGTTAACTACACAAGAGCATTATTTTTTTCATCTTAATATCTCTCGCATTGTTTTGCAAAAGCTATTTAAGTGGGCTTTTTTTATTGAGTTAATTTATCAAACATTTGTTGTTATGTTTGATGAATTAACAAGCTTATAATATTTGTGATATTGTGCTTTAAACTGATCGTTCTAGAGTTGCTAGTTGATTTAAATTTATCTGATATATTTGTTAAATCATCTAGTTGGATTATTTATTATTAAATCAACTCTAGAACACATATTTACACTTGTGTTATTGTGCTAACTTTTTAGGTGCCAATTGTATGGATTCAGTTAACTTTTGTGACTTGAGTTCATCGGAACATTGGTCTGAATCCAAACGCCTTTCTTGTAGAAATTATAATAAATGTAGTGACTTGTAAGTAAATTACTTGGGGATATTACCTTGGTGGGTAGTTTGAGTCTTAGCCTTATAATTGGACCTTATTTTTCATAGTGAATGATTAGGTGGCTTAATAGATCGGTGGTTTTCCTTATATGTCCTAGGTTGTTTCTACTTGAAAATCTCATGTCTCAATTTTTATATTTCTACGTCATTTTATTTACGCATGATTCTATGCTTGATCATCTACAAAAAATTTGATTTATCATAATTTTATTGATTATCTGTTCACCCTTCTAAGTAATTAAGTTCATAATTAAAAAAGAAACTTTGATAATATATGCTATTCACTAGTTATGGTAGCACTTATTACTGCACAATTGTTTGTTTTATTTTAAGTAAAGCTCACCCAAAAAAAATTGATGATTGAATTGAAGGCGAGTTTGCATCGGGGGAATGCACAAAGAAGATGCTGAAAGCCATTAAAAGGATTTGAGGTACTACATACAATTTTGTTGTATATATTCCTTTTGTTTAGTTTATCAATATCATCTATTTCAGCTTTAAATGCTTGCATGTTATTGTAGTTGTGTTGAAGTATCAAGAAACATATTACTTGAGGATTCGACAATTAATTATCTAGTATGAACATATAGGTTCACTTTTTCATAGGTAGTATTTTTCTTATCTTACTTGTTTTACCAATATTCTTAGCATGATCCTAGTTTGGAAAATTTTCATGTTTTTGTTAGATATTATTGTTATAAAGCTCCTTAATTTAAGGAGCAAATTAAGGAGCAAAACATCCTTAAATTAAGGAGCAAAACATGGAACAAAACAAGGAGTAAAACATGGAGCAAAACATGGAACAAAACAAGGAGTAAAACATGGAGCTTAATTCTAGGAGCAATTCAAGGAACCATTAATTTAAGGAGTAATTCAAGGAGTGAATTTTCCTATAAATAGATGTGTAATTGTAATGAATTAACCATCCAAAGTGTTCATTCCAATTGAGAGAAAAGCTTAGAGAGAAAAGCTTTTGTGAGAGAAAATTGAGAGTAATTTTCTTGGTTGTAATTGGGTTGTGAGTTGTGAGTGTTGTAAACACCTTGTGTAATTTCTCCCCTTTCAGTAAAAAGATCTGCAGCAGGTTCGGAGACGTAAGCAAGATTGGCCTAACTCTAGATTATCAAATTTTGTGTTATTTTTCTATTCTTGCTTTCTCGTAAATGCGGCTTATCGGGAATTTGCGTTATTTCCCAACAAGTAGTCGGGAGCTATTGGTAGTGATTTTGTCAATTTTTACGCAAGAAATAGTCGAAACGATCGAGAGGAAGTCGGATTTTAGTGGGAACGATGGCCGCGAATGGAAGGGTGAAACTCGAGAAATTTGATGGCACGGATTCGGGTTTTGGAAAATGTAGATAGAGGATTATACGTATCAAAGAAATCTATATCAACTCTCTCGGGAAGAAGCCGGAGGCTATGAAGGAAGAAGATTGGAATCTTAGGCAGACGAAGCCCTCGGAGTTATTCGATTGACGTTATCCGTAATGTTGCTTTCCAACGTAGCAAAGGAAAAGACCACGGCGGGTCTTATGGAATCTCTCTCCAATATGTATGAGAAGCCATCGGCCTCGAACAAAGTGCACTTGATGGGCGCTTGTTCAATTTGCGGATGACGGAAAGAGCGCATCGGTAGCTGACATCTCGATAGAACTCGAAACGGTTACAACCCGGTTGAGTTCGGTGGAAATGAATTCGATGAAGAAGTACGAACGTGATACTTTTGTCTTCACGAGAGAAAGGCTGGATACTCTTGTCATTTGTGAGTAGCTCATCGGGAAGCAATAAGTTGAAATTTGGCCGATGTTCGTGATTTGGTTCTCGGTGAAGAGATGTCAGAGCGTAGAGACGGGCAGTGAATCGTCAACCTCTTCCAATTTTGCATACGAGTCGAGAGGAAGAAATTCAACCAAAGGAAATGGACGTGGTAGAGGCCCGACTACGAGGTAGATCAAGGACGGGAGGTCCAAATCTAGGAATCCTAATAATTCCCGTAGCTCGAAGACTATCGAGTGTTGGAATTGTGGAAGAACCAGAACCTTACAAAAATCGGTGCAAGAATGCAGAAGGACAAACAAGTGAAGGTAGAGGCAAATGTTACTTCCACCTCGGGAGGAGATGATGCATTGATATGCTCTTTGGAGAGCAAGGAAGAATCTTGGGTGCTAGACTACGGAGCATCGTTCCATGCTACTTCACAGAAAAGAATTCTTCGAGAAATATGTCCCAGGAAACCTTGGAAAGGTATATCTTGGTGATGATCAACCATGTGCTATTATTGGTAAAGGTGTAGTGAAGATTAAGTTGGAGCAGTGTTTGGGGCCGAAGGATGTCGAGCGTATTCCCGACCTCGGAAAGGAACTTAATCTCGGTGGGGCGATTGGCTAGTGAAGGCTACCTTTACGATCTTCCCATGGTGATGATTGGAAGATTTCAAGGGTGCAATGAGTTGCTCGAGGCAAGAAAAGTGGCCTCTTTACATGACGAAGCACGTTGTTCAATCACAATTGTAACGAGCAATGAAACACGACACTGTGGCACCGGAGATTAGGCCACATGAGTGAGAAGGGGATGAAGATTATGCAAGCTCGAAAGGAAAACTTCAGGTCTACGGTCTGTAGAGATGGACATGTGCGAAGATGTATACTTGGAAAGCAAAGAGAGTCGGCTTTCGGACAAGTGGTAGAACCCCGAAAGAAGGAAAAGCTAGAGCTTATTCACTCGGATGTTTGGGGACCAATAACGAGTCTCATCCATTGGTGGGAAACAATACTTCGTGACTTTCATCGATGATCATTCTCGGAAGGTATGGGTTTACTTTCTAAAGCATAAGTACGAAGTATTTGAGGCTTTCGGAAGATGGAAAGCTATGGTGGAAAATGAGACGGGTTTGAAGATCAAAAGCTCGGTCCGATAATGGTGGTGAATATGAAGACACGGATTCAAAAATTTTGCTATGAGCGTGGGATCGAGAATGGAAAGAGCGTACCGGGCACGCCTCAGCACAATGGTGTAGGCGGCGTATGAGCCGAGACATTGTGAGAAAAAAGCCGAAGCATTCGTATACAATCGGTCTTAGAAGCCGGTTACAGGCGAAGCGATCAACACGGCGGCTTACTTGATCAATAGAGGCCCATCTGTTCCATTGGAGCATAGAATACCGGAGGGGGTATGGAGCGAAAAGAGGTGGAAACTATCACATCTAAAAGTTTTCGGTGTCAACAGCATTTGTGCATGCTCGGTGATCGAGGTAGGAATAAGCTTGATCCCAAATCCAAGAAATGCACGTTCATCGGTATGGTGAGGATGAGTTTGGCTACCGTATTTGGGATGACGAAAACAAGAAAGTTATCGTAGCGAGAGATGTGATTTTCAACGAAAGGGTGATGTATAAGGACATGCATAAAATGAGACGCCAATGAATCGGAAGCGAGAATGAGTTAGTATTTGCGAGATGCGAGATGATGTCCCCGGATAGTTTCGCAACGGAGAACCAATTGTAACAAGTCCTCGACAGAGGAACTTGTTGGACGGTAAGTACACGGCATTAGACACATCACAACCTCTACTCCGGCTCTTGTATTGAGAAGGTCTTCTCGACCCTCGTATGCCCAACGGGAGATACATGAACTATATGTTGCTAAGTGATGGAGGAGCACGAATGCTATGATGAAGCTTGTCGGACTCGAGATTCCAATAAGTGAGAGCTTCATGAAAGAAGAAATGAAATCTCTCATCTCGGCCCAGGACATGGGAACTAGGCGAGTTACCTATGGGAAAGAAGGCAACTTCACTGACAAATGGGTGTGCGGGTGAAGAAAGAAGCATGATGGTTCCAAGAGATACAAAGCACGCCTAGTTGTTAAAGGGTTTCAACGAGAAGGAAGGAGTTGACTACCGACATTTTCGCTCTGTTGTGGAAGCTCGATACTATCAGATCGGTATTGAGTATTGTAGCCATTGAAGATCTTCATCTTGAACAATTGGATGTGCGCATTCCTTCATGGAGATTTAGATGAAGAGATATACATGTACCAGCGGAAGGTTTCTCGAGAAAGAGGGAAGAAAGAACATGGTATGCGAGACTTAAGAAGAGTTTGTATGGCACGAAACAAGCCCAAGACAATGAGTACGAGAAAGTTTGATAGCTTCGTACACGAGGAAGGTTTCGGAAGTGCAATCTTGACCATTGTTGCTACTTGAGATATAGGTCTAGTTATATCATTTTACTACTTTATGTTGATGATATGTTAGTAGCGAGTTCGGATATGGATGATATCGGAAGATTAAAGCATCAATTGTCAAGGAGTTTGACATGAAAGACTTAGGTCGGCAAAAAGATTCTTGGAATGCAAATCACAAGAAATAAGAAGAAAGGATCCTTGCGGTTATCTCGGGCGAGTACATCAATCGTGTTTTGCATAGATTCAACATGAGCAATGCCAAGCCGGTTAGCACACCCTTGGCTAGTCATTTTTCGCATATCCGAGGATCGGTCCCTCGAGACGAGAGGAAGAGAGAGAGAGAGAGAATTCATTGCTAAGATTCCTTATGCCTCAGCCATTGGAAGTTTGATGTATGCAATGAATGCAGTACAAGACCGGACATTGGCCGTACGGTGGGAGTTGTTAGCGGTTATGTCAAATCCGGGGAAAACTCATTGGGGAAGCGATCGAAGTGGATTTTGAGGTATCTGCGAGGCACCACGGAAAAGTGTTTGTACTTTAGTAAAGGAGAGTTAAAAGTACAAGGATACGTAGATGCAGGACTTTGGAGGTGAAGTTGATCACCAGAAGAAGCACCAAGTTATATATTTCTTGTTGGAACTATTTGTTAGTTGGATGTCACAAATACGAGAAAATTGTCACTCTATCCACTACGGTGAGTATGTAGCGATGGCGGAAGCTAGTAAAGAGATGATATGGCTTGAGGTTTGTTAGCGAGTTGGGGATTCAAACAAAGAGAAGAATGTTCTGCGTAGTGATAGTCGAAGTGCAATACACTTGGCAAAGAATTCAGCATTTCATTCTAGAACCAAACATATTGGACTTCGTTATCACTTCATCGGATCTCTATTAGAAGATGATGTGTTATCGGAGAAGATTCAAGGGAGCAAAAAAAATCCGGCAGATATGTTAACAAAGGTGGTGATTATTGACAAGCTGAAGTTGTGCTCGACTTCGGTTGGTGCAATGAAAGTAACAAAGACTAGAAAAGGCTGCTGCATTGATTGAGGTGTGAAGGCAGTTGAAATCGGTCTTCAAGTGGGAGATTGTTAGATATTATTGTTATAAAGCTCCTTAATTTAAGGAATGAGAAACATCCTTAAATTAAGGAGCAAAACATGGAACAAAACAAGGAGAAAAACATGGAGCAAAACATGGAACAAAACAAGGAGAAAAACATGGAGCTTAATTCTAGGAGCAATTCAAGGAACCATTAATTTAAGGAGTAATTCAAGAAGTGAATTTTCCTATAAATAGATGTGTAATTGTAATGAATTAACCATCCAGTGTTCATTCCAATTGAGAGAGAAAAGCTTAGAGAGAAAAGCTTTTGTGAGAGAAAATTGAGAGTAATTTTCTTGGTTGTAATTGGGTTGTGAGTTGTGAGTGTTGTAAACACCTTGTGTAATTTCTCCCTTTCGGTAAAAAGATCTGCTTGGTCCGGAGACGTAAGCAAGATTGGCCGAACTCCGTTATCAAATTTTGTGTTATTTTTCTATTCTTGCTTTCTCATAAATCTGGCTTATCGGGAATTTGCGTTATTTCCCAACAGTTTTGTATTTTATTTACTACTTAATTGGATATTTATTTGTGTTGTTTATAATTTATTTGTTTTAAAATTTTATATTGATGGTTCTTATAATATAAAGATTCTAAATAAAATAAAATAAAATTTTATTAATAAAGTTTTTATTTATATATATATATATTGTATGCTATATAATAGGTTTATACCACTTATATCTATCCTTTAAAGTATGAACACATAAATTATGAAATCTGAATATTATAGAACAAAGTAGGTAGATATCATATTTTGTTATTACAAGTTGTTTTAGAGTAAAACAATCGGGAGATTATTTCAAAAACTTTGTAGATTCGAAAGTATAATGGGACTTTTTTAAATATTAGAGTATCTTAGGCGGGACTTGACATCAAATGTATAAACATGTACTACAATCCAATCTTAGTACTTTTCTAAGTTCCTTGCTTTGAATCGCTACTTTATCTTTAAAAGTCGATATTTTGATTATACTTCAAAAAAGAATTGTGACCTAGTTTTGCAATATCTATAGAACTCATGGTAAATAATGAACACCCATTTTAATAAATTATGCTTCTTGACATCCTTCTTTATTTTGAAAATATCTTCAACGGTCTCATCTTCAACAAGTACAACATCATGGTTCTTGACAAGTCTCTTTGCAACCGTATCATAAAATACATAACCAAATTGATCTTGACCATAGCCAATAAAAATACACTATCTTGTCTTGGCATTAAATTTGGATCTCTTATCCTTGGGGATAATAACAAATGATTTGCAGCCAAACACCCGTAGATGATTATAGGAAGCATCCTTTCCTAACCACACTTTATCTGGAACATCCATCTTGAAAGGAGTACAAGGTGAAAGATTCAATACATGTGCAACTGTGAGTATGGCTTCACCCTAGAAAGTTTTAGGAAAATTTGCATGTAAGAGTAGACATCTGACTCTCTCCATCAAAGTTATGTTAATCCTCTCAAATAAGCCATTCAACTATGGTGTCTTTGATGGTGTCATCTGATGCTGAATACCATGATTTTTATAGTAAGCATGAAAAGGTTCTATGTATTCTCCACCATTGTTTGTCTGGATGCACTTCAACTTCTTTCCAGTCTGTCTCTAAACTGAGGCATGAAATTCTTTGAAGACATCTAGTACCTGATCCTTTGTCTTCAGAAGATATACCCACGTCTTCCTTGAATGATCATCAATAAAAGTCACAAAGTATTGAGCACCACTAAGTGACTTTGCCATTGGTCCACACAAATCTGAATGAATCATATATAAAGTATTATTCATTATGGAAGGAGGGGAACTCTTGAAAGAAACTCTATTTTTCTTTTCTGCTAGACAATCAACACATTTCTTCAAATGTACTTCATCCATTCTGGGCAGTATCTTCTTCCTGGATAGACTTTTCATACCTTTTTCACCCATATGACTGAGTCTCATATGCCATAATTCAACTACATAGTCTTTCTCCATGGTATTTATTGTGTTAGTGGAGAGCTTCGCTTGCATTATATACAGAGTTGTATGCTTCTCACCTCTAGCCATTACTAAGGAGTTTTTTTTAATTTTCCATTTGTCATAAATGAAGAAGCTACAATATCCTTCATTTTGAAGTTTGTGTATAGATATCAAATTCAGGTGCATATCTGAAATATTCCTGACATCCTTAAAAAATAGTTTGGTTCCATTCTCTATTTCCAAGTAAACATCTCCTCTTCCAACAACCTTTGACATTCCTTCATTTCCCATTCTAACAACACCAAAACTTTTAGGTGTGTATGATGAGAAAAATTCTCTACGCAATGTAGCATGAATTGTAGCACCACTATAAATCACCCAACTAGTTTCGTGTGATGCAAGATTGAAAAAATATTCATTATAATTGATATTGAATTCGTCTATGGTATTTGTTTGCTCATCATCAATGTTGTCATCTTTCTTCATGGCTTTGCCTTTGTTCATTTCTTATTCCTTCTTGAACACCCGACAAAATTCTTGATGTGACCCTTCCTCTTACAGTAATGGAATTGAATATTGGCATATTTGTTTGATTTTCCTCTGTTTTTGCCTCTGGATTTCTGTTGTTTTTACTGTCTCTTTTCTTTGAACTTTATGATAAGGACTTGTGCTTTTGAATCTTTCTCCCTATTCTGTTTCTCATATGATAACAGGGCTTCTACAACAACTTCTTGTCTTTCACATAAGTCAGAGTTGTTGTGAGATGATTATATGATGAGGCTAGTGATGCCACCAACATCACACCTTTCTCTTTATCGCTGAAACTCACATTGCATCTTGCTAAGCAAGAAAATTTGCAGTTGAAATTGTTAACGTGCTGCATCATGCTCACATTATCTTTTTTCCTCATCTAATATAGTTCTTTCCACAAATAAAATTTATTGGCAAGGTTCTTTAACATGTACACATTTTCTAGAGTTTCCCATGTTTCTTTTGCAGTCTTGCAATATGTTGATTCAATATTTTGCAAGACAATGTTTGAGAGATTTAGACGGATTGTAGTGGCTGCAATATCATCTATCTCCTCCCTTTGCTCCTTGATGACGGTTGCTGCTTTTTTTCTTTCCCCAGCAATGCTTTATGGACCATCTATTGAATGAGAACATCTTTCATCCTTCTTTTCCATAAAGAGAAATTATTATTGCCATTAAATTTCTCAATATCTACCTTCTAGCTTGACATTTTTTTTCTCGCTATATTTATTTTTTTCACAAATAAATACGTCCTAGACCTAATAAAATATTTTTTGAAGTGGCAGATCAGTCTATGTTGCAACCATAGAGCATACTAAGAATTTTACTAGACAAACTCTAATACCAGTTGTTGGGGCACATCGGGTAAAAATAAAATAAATTCAACAAAGTAAAATAATGACACCGACAATTTAACATGGTTCACCTTTTAATTTGGGTTACGTCTATAGGACAAACTCCAAAATTATTTATTCTACTAATAAAATTAATGGGTACAAAGTAAGAGGCAATACAACAAATTGAGATAAACCAAAAATAGTGACACACAAGTTTTTTCCAAACTCACTATTTTTTCACTCACATTTGCTTTGCTTCTCTTCTTTGGTATGTATTTCCAAGGCAAAAACATTGCATATTTATAGGTAAAATTGCAACCACCAAAGTCAAATGTAATTAATGGGACTGCACTTACATTTTTTATTTTCTTCCCCTTCCATGTCGATGGGACCTATAGTTACAACAATGCTAACTCATTAGAGTTGTGCTTACAACATGTAGCATATAAGCGTCCTTAGTCATCTTGCTTATATATACCAATGAAGCCTATGAATGAAATTACTTTTCCTTTGGCTTCTCAAATGCTTCATCTCTTTTTCTTCTACATTTATCATGGTATCAGAGAAACCCAAGCTTCCTTAAGCTTTCTTCAATTGTTGGTCGAATAGCTCTCGTCAATGATTCATTAGTTCCTTTGGTTCTAGCTATGTCTATTCCTTCTTCACTTTACATAAATTTTCCTATTAATTCTTCTTTTGATGTCAAGCTAGATAATTCCAATTACTTGATTTGGAAAGAATAATTAAAGCATGTCATTACTATCTATGGTTCACAATTTTTTATTTATAGAACTTGATCATCACCACCAAAGTTTAACAAGAAAACTATTGAGCTTATAAAAAAAGAAACTTCAGAAACAAGCATTTCATAAATTCTGGAGGATAACCCAGCATTTATTGGTTTGGACAAACATGATAACGTAGTGAGAAACTAGATTTATTCTTCATAACCACCTAGTTATCTCAAACTTATGGTTAACAAAACATAACCTATGAGTACTGAATCGCATTATAGAAGGAATTTACTAATGATTCTCATGCTCATTTGATGCAGTTGCATTGATAGCTTTTGACTATGAAGAAAGTAGCTCAAATCAATGGAAAGTTACATTAATCAAGCCAGAGACTTAGTTAAGCGTCTGATTTCAATTAGTGATAATATCAGTGTAAGAGAATAGATTATCTATGTTATTGGAGGTTTAGATCATACCTATACCTCTCTAGTTACAACAGTGAGCTATAAGAGAATGGAAATAAACTAAGATGAGCTATTTTTCATGATGAGAACTAGTGAAAAACAACTTGAAAGGATGAACTTACCAAATCCCCCCACATTCAAGCAAACCTTACTAAGGCTTATCCACAACAACCTCCTGATCAGTTTTCTTATCCATTAACCAATACTTACTCCTTTGATCAATCTAAGCCTATTTCTTCTAACTCTTCTACTTATCCAAATCAATGAAACTTTGTGCAACCACCTAATACAACTTAATAATCTATTCAACAACCAATGTCATCTTCATATAATTCTCATTCTTATATGCCACATCCTCAACCCTTTCAACGTCAATTTTTACCTTACCAAACTAGAAAAGACCTTCTGGTGAAATGTAGTATGATCAAGAAAAAACTTTGTTAGATCTACAAAAAGATAGGGCATACAGTTGGTTGGTGCCATTTTCATTACATGCAATCAAACAACTCTAGACCACCACAGAATTTCAAGTCACCACCAAATTATCAACAACATATTAGACCTTAAGCTAACTTCTTTGAAGTTCTTGAACCTTCTTTTCCACCTCTTATTCACCTCAAGGTTATGATTATATTCCTTCTATTTATCTACCTTAGTTTTCCTCAATTCCACCTTAATTCTGACTAGTTTCACATCAGTATTCACATTATCCTTCTCAACCAGTTTTCTTCTAGCCTGTTCCTACACCATAATGTCCACATATGCCTTTACCTATTATTACATAGCCTTCAACATCATAATCTAACATATCAACACATACAACACTTTTTGCACATCCTTGTTGGGAAATAACGCAAATTCCCGATAAGCCAAACTTATGAGAAAGCAAGAATATAAAATAACACACAAATTTGATAACGGAGTTCGGCCAATCTGGCTTACGTCTTTGGACCTGCTGCAGATCTTTTTACTGAAAGAGTAGAAATTACACAAGGTGTTTACAACGCTCACAATCCACAACCCAATTACACTCAAGAAAATTACTCTCAATTTTCTCTCACAAAAGCTTTGCTCTCTAAGCTTTTCTCTCAATTGGAATGAAAACTTTGGATGGTTAATTCATTACAATTACACATCTATTTATAGGAAAATTCACTCCTTGAATTACTCCTTAAATTAATGGTTCCTTGAATTGCTCCTTGAATTAAGCTCCATGTTTTACTCCTTGTTTTGTTCCATGTTTTGCTCCTTAATTTGCTCCTTAAATTAAGGAGATTTATAATAATAATCTCTAACAATCTCCTACTTGAAGACTCGATTTCAACTGCCTTCACACCTCGATCAATGCAAAGAACTTTTCTAGTCTTTGTTATTTAAGACCAACCTAACCGGGTTGAGCACAACTTCGCTTTGTCAATAATCACCACCTTTGTTAACATATCTCAGCCGGATTTTTGCTTCCTCAATCTTCTCCAAGATTAAAACATCATCTTCTAATGTAGATCCGATGAAGTGATAACGAAGTCCAATACGTTTGGTTCTAGAATGAAATGCCGAATTCTTCGCCAAGTGTATTGCACTTCGACTATCACTATGCAGTAACATTCTTCTCTTGCTTGAATCCCAACTCCTAACAAACCTCAAGCCATATCATCTCTTTACTAGCTTCAAGCATCGCTACATACTCATCCTCCGTAGTGGATAGAGTGACAATTTTCTCATTTGTGACATCCAACTAACAATTGTAGTTCCAACAAGAATATATAACTAAGTGGTGCTTCTTTCTGATCAACTTCACCTCCAAAGTCCGCATCTACGTATCCGTGTACTTTTAACTCTCCTTTACTAAAGTACAAACACTTTTCTCATGGTGCCTCGCATACCTCAAAATCCACTGATCGCTTTCCCAATGAGTTTTCCCTTCGGATTTGACATAAATCGCTAACAACTCCCACCGCATGGCCAATGTCTCTCTTTGCATGCACTATTGCGTACATCAAACTTCCAATGGTCGAGGCATAAGGAACCTTAGCCATGAATTTCTCTCTTCCTCCGTCTGAGGGACCGATCCTCGGATAGGCGAAAATGACCGGCCAAGTGTCCGGCTTCGCACGCCCATGTTGAATCTTTGCAAAACACGATTGATGTACTGCACTCGAGATAATTGCATAAAGGATCCTTTCATCTTATTTCTTGTGATTTTCATTCCAAGAATCTTCTTTCATTGACTCAAGTCTTTCATGTCAAATTCCTTTGACAATTGCCGCTCAACCTTTTAATATCATCCATATCTCGAACTCCTACTAACATATCATCAACATAAAGTAGTAAAATGATATAACCTGACCTATATCTCTCAAGAGCAAATAATGATCAAGATTGCACTTCGAAACCTTCCTCAGGTGTGAAGTCACAATTTTTTGTACCATTGTCTCGGGCTTGCTTTCAGTGCCATACAAACTCTTCTTAAGTATGCACACCATGTTCTTCTTCCCCTTTTTCGAGAAACCTTCGTCGGTACATGTATATTTCTTCATCTAAATCTCCACGAAGCGAATGCGCCTTCACATCCAACTGCTCAAGATGAAGATCTTCGATGACAATGCTCAATACCGACCGATAGTATCGAGCTTCACAACGGAGCAAAAATGTCGGGCAGTCAACTCCTTCCTTCCGTTGAAACCCTTTGACAACTAGGCGGGCTTTGTATCTCTTGGAACCATCACGCCCTCTTCACCTGTACACCCATTTGTCAGGAAGGCCTTCTTTTCCCATAGGTAACTCACCAGTTCCCATGTCTCGTCGAGACGAGATTTCATTTCTTCTTTCATAGCAAGCTCCCACTTGCTGGAATCTCGAGTCCGACAAGCTTCATCATAGCATCTCGTGCTCCCTCCATCAAGAACATATAGTTCATGTATCTCCCGTTAGGCACACGAGGTCGGTAAGACCTTCTCAATACGAGCCGAGTAAAGAGGTCAGGGTGTGTCGAATGACGTGTACTCGGTTTGTCCAACAAGTTTCTTCCGGGACGAGGACTTGTTACAATTGTTCTCACAAGGGAAGTATCTCGGGACATCATCTCAGCACCGCAAATACCGACTCATCTCCGCTCCGAGTCATTGGCGTCTATTTTGGCGTACGTCCTTATACATCACCCTTTCGTTCAAAATCACATCTGCCACGGATAACTTTCTTCTTTTCGTCATCCCAAATGCGTAGCCAAACTCATCCTCACCATAGCCAATGAACGTGGCATTTCTTGGATCTGGGATCAAGCTTATTCCTACCTCGATCACCGATACGCACAAATGCTACACAACCGAAAAACTTTTAGACGTGATAGTTTCACCTCTTTTTCGCTCCATACCTCCTCTCGGTATTCTATGCTCCAAATGGAATAGATGGGCCTCGGCTGATCAAGTGTTGCCGTGTCGATCGCTTTCCCGCCCTCGCACTGCTTCCTGACCGACCGTATACGAATGCTTCGGCTCTTTCTCGTCAACGTTCGGCTCATATGCTCGCCCACACCATTGTGTCGAGGCGTGCCTGCATGTTTCTTTCCATTCTAATCCCGTGCTCACATGCTAAATTTTGAATCTCGTGTCTTCATATTCACCACCATTATCGGTTCCGAGCTTTTTGATCTTTAAACCCGTCTCATTTTCCACCATAGCTTTCCATCTTCTCGAAAGCCTCAAATACTTCGTACTTATGCTTTAGAAAGTAAACCCATACCTTCCGAGAGCGATCATCGATGAAAGTCACGAAGTAGTGTTTCCCACCAATAGATGAGACTACGTTGGTCCCCAAACATCGCAGTTGAATAAGCTCTAGCCTTTCCTTTCTCGGGGATTCTCGCAACTTGTCCGAAAGCCGACTCTCTTTTGCTTTCCAAGTACGCAATCTTCGCACATGTCTATCTCCGTGCATCCGTACCGAAGTTTTCCCTTGAGCATAATCTTCATCCCCTTCTCACTCATATGGCCTAGTCTCTCGTGCCACAGATTTCGTGTTTCCATTGCATTCGTAACCGCAATCAATTGAACAACGTGCCTCCGCCGTCATGTAAAGAGTGCCACTTTTTCGCCTCGAGCAACCGCTATCGCACCCTTTGAAATCTTCCAATCATCACCATGGAAGATCGTAGGTAGCCTTCATCGGCCAACCGGCCCCACCGAGATTAAGTTCCTTCGAGATCGGGAATACGCTCGACATCCTTCGCCTCCAAACAAACTGCTCAACTTAATCTTCACTACACCTTTGCCAATAATAGCACATGGTTGATCATCACTAAGATATACCTTTCCAAGGTTTCCGGGACATTTATCGAAGAATTCTTTTGTGAAGTAGCATGGAACGATGCTCCGCAGTCTAACACCCAAGATTCTTCCTCGCTCTCCAAAGAGCATATCAATGCATCATCTCCTTCGAGGTGGAAGTAACATTTGCCTCCGCTTCACTTGTTTGTCCTTCCGGTGCATTCTGCACCGATTTAGAAGGCTCAGCTTCTTCCACAATTCCAACACTCGATAGTCTTCTAGCCATGGGAATTATTAGATTCCCGGATTTGGGACCTCCCCCGTCTTTCGATCTACCCTAGTCGCCTACCACATCCATTTCCTTTGGTTGAATTTCTTCCTCTCGACTCGTATGCAAATCAAGAGGTTCGACGATTCACCTATCTCTACGTCGGATCTCTTCACCGAGAACCAAATCACGAACATCGTCAAATTTCAACTTATCGTTTCCCGATGAGCTACTCACAAACGTGACAAGAGTATTCCAGCTTTCTCGCAGAAAGACAAAAGTATCAATGCTCGTACTTCTTCATCGACCATCTTCCACCGAACTCAACCGGCTGTAACCGTGTCGAGTTCATCGAGATGTCGAGTTACCGACGCGCCCTTCCGTCATCCGCAACTGAACAAGCGCCTCATCAAGTGCACTTTGTTCGAGGCCGATGGCTTCTCATACATATTGGAGTAGCCGCCAAGACTCCGTGGTCTTTTCCTTTGCTATGTTGAAAGCAACATTACGGGATAACGTCAATCGAATAACTCCGAGGGCTTTGTCCGTCCAGAAGATTCCAATCTTCTTCCTTCATATGCCTCTCCTCGGCTTCTTCCCGAGAGAGGTTGATATAGATTTCTTTCGATACAGTATAATCCCTCTATCCGCATTTTCCAAAACCCGAAATCTGTGCCATCAAATTTCTCGAGTTTCACCTCTTCCTTCATCTCGCGCCATTGCTCCCACTAAAATATGACTTCCTCTCGGATCGTTTCGATTATTTCTTGCGTAAAAATTGACGTAAATCACTACCAATAGCCGATACCAGCTTGTCGGGAAATAACGCAAATTCCCGATAAGCCAAACTTACGAGAAAGCAAGAATATAAAATAACACACAAATTTGATAACGGAGTTCCCAATCTTGCTTACGTCTTCTGACCATTCGCAGATCTTTTTACCGAAAGAGTAGAAATTACACAAGGTGTTTACAACGCCACAACCCACAACCCAATTACACTCAAGAAAATTACTCTCAATTTTCTCTCACAAAAGCTTTGCTCTCTAAGCTTTTCTCTCAACTGGAAGGAGAACTTTGGATGGTTAATTCATTACAATTACACATCTATTTATAGGAAAATTCACTCCTTGAATTACTCCTTAAATTAATGGTTCCTTGAATTGCTCCTTGAATTAAGCTCCATGTTTTACTCCTTGTTTTGTTCCATGTTTTGCTCCTTAATTTGCTCCTTAAATTAAGGAGCTTTATAACAATAATCTCTAACAATCCTCATATTCAATCTCAAAATGCACATAATGGAGTGTTAATTAATGCTTCCTGGTTCATGGATATTAGTTCTAGTCACCATCTTACATCATAAAAGAGTCAATTAATTAATCCACAAGCATACATTAGACATGAGCAAGTTATACTAGGTAATGGCCATACTGTCTCTACAACTCATTTTGGTTATCGTAAATGTTTTTTTCTAATCATGATCTCGTGTTAACTAATGTGCTGCATGTGCCTCAGTTTGCCAAAAACCTTATTTCAGTAAGAAATCTTTGTTCTAGTAACAATGTTTCTAGAGTGTTCTTTCCTAATTATTTATGTGTCAAGAATCTAATCAAGGGAACTTAACTCCTCACAAGAGGCACTGAGGATGGACTATACAAGCTTCCATCAACTTGTTCTTTGTTTGAGTAAGTGCTTTCTTCAACCTATTCTACACAAACTTGCAACTACTTTAGTAGTGTCAAAAATACTACATCTATTAGTAGTGCTTTGTGACATGATGGTTTAGGTCATCAACATCATCAAGTTGTTGATCTTTTTTTTAGGTGTACTAACATTATTCCATCTGTTCATAGTAGTTATTCTCTTTGTAGTGCCTATTAAATTGGTAAATCTCATAGATTACCTTCAAATAATGTTCATTTTAGTTCCTTACTTCCTGTTGACGTTGTTCATGTAGACATTTGAGGTCCTTCTCCTTTGAAGAGTAGTAATGGAATGAATAATTACTTCTTTTTGTTGATAACTACACTAGATACAAATAGTTTTATTTTATGCATAAAAAAAGTCAAGTCTATCAAAATTTTCAACACTTTGATGAACTGGTTTCATGACAGACCAATACAAAAATAAATAAATTACAATATAATGAAGTGGAGAGTTTTGAAGCCTTGGACCTTTTTTGTTTATTGGTGGCTATCTTAGATGAGTTTGTTATCTCTATAATCCTTCCCAAAATGGGATGGTTGAACGTAAAAACAAAAACACTATTAAAAGAGGCTTGTCTATGATGGATCAAGCTTGTTTACTTTTAAAACCATGGGAATATTGTTTTCTCAATTCTGTGTTTCTCATTAATCAAATGTCTACAAAAACACTCAATGACAAATCACCATTTGAATTGGTCTTTCATAGCTAGCTTGATTACACTATGTTTAAGGTGCTAGGGTTTTTGTTTTATTTTTTTTCACACCATATAATGCCAATAAACTGGAACCTTAATAAGTTCCTTGGGTTTTTACAGTATCCCTCTCAATACAAAGGATACTAGTATATGGATCATGTCACATAAAATGTTTATGTTAGTCTTTATATCATGTTTAATGAGTCAATGCTTCCTTATTTGTCTATCCATTCCCTTTTAGATAATGATCCTAATCCTGCAATTTTGTCTTCTTCCTTTCCACTCAGAATCCTTCTTAGCCTTGGACTATCAGGTTACCTAATACCTTATCTAGTCACAAGACTATGTATAATGAGTATAAGTGTTGACTATTTTCGTGGATAAAATATTTTCATATAGACTTGTTTTTAAGTTCGCTATCAAGTTTATCAAGCAAACTCGAAAAAAACGTCAAAATTTCATATTGTTGTACTTCAGGTATATATGTTATAATAGAATTGGACTCACACATTTAATAGCGCATATTCATAAATATGAAATTATTTTTACTGCTAAAATATAGAATAAGATACATGGTAAAATACTAGATAAGATATAGCCTAAATTATAGGCTAAATCTTAGCCTAAAAGATAGCCCAAAATATACTTTAAAAGAACTCTTCTTTAAATAGGATTCTTCTTTATTAATGAGTCTACTTTAAAAGAATTTTTTTTTTAAATAGGAGTCTTCTTCATTAATGAGTTTACTTTAAAAGAAATCTTCTTTAAATAAGAGATTTCTTTATTAATGAGTATTGCTAATCCTATTTGTAATAGAAAATATATTTATCATTTATATAGGTTTAAGGGTTTAATTTTTCCTATAAATAAAACTCATTGCCCATTGTTTCAATTAACCACACAAAAGCATTATTCTCTTCTTCTTAATCTCTCTCTTGTTTTGCAAATATAAGATTATAAATCTTTAGGCTTCTTTATTTGGTTAATTTATCAAACATTGGTAGTTGTGTTTGATTGATTAATAAGCCTAATTAGATTATGATATTTTAGTAATTTGTTCTTTTAGCTTCATATTTATTTATTTTCTTGAATTGTTAGATCAAAAAATTGTGTGTGTCATATCATAATTATTTGGATTGACTATTAATTTCAAAGGAGCTATTTTTATTAAACATGTGCTTAATCATTATGCTATAGAATTTACTAGTTGATTTGATTTAAGAGACAAATGTTTTGAATCATCTAGTTAGGATTATTCATTATTAAATCGGTTATAGAACCCTTATGTAGTTGATTCATGAGCGCACCTCATTGGCGAGAAGCTTATTGGAACATTGGTCTGAATACCGCTCACACCAATATTAGAAATTGTGAAAATAGAACAAGGGCTCATAAATAAGGTACATTGGGAAAGTATCCTAGGAAGGGTATGATCAGACACGAATTGCATTCAATGAATACTCAAGTATACGTATATGCAAGGTTTTTGAAAAATTGATTCATATGCGTGTGTTGCACATGATATCATCCAATGCACTCATGAAATCAACCTATAGGAGCATGCTAATCAATTCAATCTTAGAATAAGTCTCATAATTCAATTTTTAACATCCATTTCCACTAATATAAATATATACTTAGCTAAATATCAATAAGGACTTTACATGATTGTAATGTAAGGCTTTGATAGGTGTCGATAAATGAAGATATTTAAGCTCTTTCCATACCTTAGCTTTCTTTTTAGTCATTATGCACTTTTTAACTACATTTCAACTTTAACTTGATATTTTAGTGCACCTTCTTTTATCATTATTTTCATATTATTTTATTCTATATCTTCTTCTTCTTTGTAACTTCACAACACTCCTAAACTTATTTTCAATTTTATTTTCTTTTTCTTTAGAAGGATAATTGTGTTGTGAGTTTTGCTTTTTTTTTCTTTCTCTCATTTTTTATAGGGTACATTACATTTCACCTTACTCTATACATAACACATTATTGCATCTTTTTTTCTTTTCATACAAGCTAAAGGTGCAAAGGTAAATGTAATGCTTATTGGTTAGGCGTAAAATATGGCTTAAAGATATGAATGGTTCTTTGTTAGGCTCAAATGGGTGACTAAAGATATTAACAATAGTTAGCTTGAAAGGCTCAATCAATCCAAGTAAGGCCTAAATCATAACTCTTATTAAATACTATTTAGGATATTACCTCAAGGGATGATCAAATAGATTCTAAAACCTAGTAGATCTCATCAACTAGCAAGCATATCACATGATTAATGTAAGTATCTTAACAAGTATGTTACATTCCTTATTCTAGTCATGCAAACAAATTTTTATCAGTGAGTACATACATTTCATATCAAGCATGCATGCATTTAGCTTCCATATATTTATCAATTTCTACCCAAATCATGACTAAAAACATCCTAAAAAGTAAAAAAAATATTCCCTAAAATTTAAAATGCATACTAAATATTAAAGTGGGGAATGAAGTTCCCTCCCCCAATTTCTCATTGTCCCCAATGTGCACATACAAATATGAAAAAGTAAAAGGAAAACAAACTTCCTTAGTATTGGCACACCGCATCTATCTTTGAAATTCTCAATCTTGTTTTTCCATTACTCTCCACCTTAATTTACCTACAAAAAAATAACAATAAAAATATAAGTCAAATAACGTTGGGTTGCCTCCCAACTAGTATCACCTTTAACATCCTTGACTAGACGGTCATATTAACTCCCGAGGTACATCCCTCGGTGTCCAGTTACTTTTGAGCTTGCCCAGAAATAGTTTGAGTCTTGATTTATTCAATAATACTTTATATCTGAGTTTGAAAGCATGGTGCTCAATTCTCATATCATACCATATTTTTGTTTTCTTTTTGAACTTTTTGAAATTCTTATATGCATTCCACTGTAACTCATCCAATTTATGTATTTATAGCATCTTTTTCACCTATCTATTGGACTCTTTTGCTTGCCTACTTTATTGGGGATGTAAGGGTAAAAGTTTGAGGTCTAAACTTGATGGCCCTTCAATTGATGGTTTGAGCTTAGATCCTATCTCAAAATTTTCTATAAATTCCATTGATACACACATGAGAGGCATGTCCTCTAAAAAGTTAACATAGTTCACAATATCAACCTTTGATTCCATACTTTCAAAGTTAAAATAGGTTGACTTGTTTTTTAGCGAGTTTATGTCCTTGTTCATAACATCATGTGTAATAGTCTTAAGTGTGGGCAACTCAATAGATTCTTTTAAGTTATCCTTATAATCAGTAACATTTATCCTTAAGCACTCAATAGCATTATTAATATCAAGGGGTTTAACTTTAAACATTACTTATTCATTTTGCACTCTCATTATAAGCTCACCCTTTTATACATCAATAAGTGCTTTTCCAGTTGCTAAGAATGGATGACCAAGTATGATAGGAATGTTATGGTCCACTTCCATATCTAGTATAATGAAATTCGTTGAAAAGATGAACTTTTCTACTTTACTATCACATCTTCTACCACACCCTGAGGTCTCTTAATTGATCTATTTGCTATTCGTAATTCTACTAAAGTGGGCTTGGCTTTACTAATCCCCAATCTTTTCATAATCAAGAATGACATAAGGTTAATGATGGAACCCAAGTCACATAATGCCTTGTTAAAATGGTTGTTCCTAATTGTGCCAGGAATGTCAAAGCTACTCGGATCTTTCAGTTTTTAGGGTATTTTTCTAGTAAGAATGGCACTATAACCTTCAGTTAAGGTTATTATTTCATTATTTCAAAGCCTCATTTTCTTAGGCAGGATTTCCTTTGAAAATGTGGCATAAGAAGTCATTTGTTCAAGTGCGTATGTAAATGATATGTTTATGTGCAACTTCTTGAAGACTTCCACAAATTTTGAAAACTGCTTATTCAAATTTTGGTTTTGCAGTCATTGAGAGAAAGGAATAGTGGGTTTGTAGAGATGGTTTTTCTTTAGGTGAATTATTTTCTTTCCATTACTCTATTTATCCAATAATTCTTCCTTATCCTTGTTAGTCTCATAATCCTCCCCATCCTTGTTAGTCTCATAATCCTCCTCATCTTTTTTAGTCTCATATTCATCCTCTAGAATTGTATCACTCCTTAAAGATATGGAGTTGCAATGCTCATTACCTTCTCTTTTTGGGTTTATAACTGTATCACTTGCAAGGCTACATTGAGGCTTTTGACTTATAGCCTAGGAAAGCTACCCAATTTGGTTCCCTAAATTCTAAATTGAACCCTCTTGAGTGGAAACTTTTGTATTTACTAACTAGATGAAGTATTTCATCATCCTCATTAAAGCATTTGTATTGTCCTCAGTAGGTAGCTTCTTCTCTTGGGATTGTGAGTGCTATGGTTTTTGAAAACCATGTGATGGAATTTTTTGACGATTGAATTGATTACCACCCTGATTCTTGTTATTCTAAGAGAAATTGGGATGTTGTCTCCATCCTGGGTTTATGAGTTTGAGTATGAATTATTGTTTCCGTTCACATTACCCATATAGAATACTAATTCAGGATTATTTAGAAAATTATCAAACAAATAAGCTCCAATATAAAAGACACAAGACACCCTGAATCTTGGATCTGGTTTATACTTCCTGGCAAGTTTTTAGCCTTCAAAATATTCACCAAAGATGACACTTGAGTTATAAGCATAGTGAAATCATTTACCTCACGCACTCTAGCTACTATTCTAGTGGGGGCCATTCTATCCATTGGCCATTGAAAATTATTACTAGCCATTTTCTCAAGTAAATCATAAGCTTAATTGTAAGATTTGGCTAGCAAAGCTCCATTAACAGATGCATCAATAAAGGTTCTTGTTTGAGTATTGAGACCATTGTAGAAAGTCTCCATTTGAATCTTTCCCATGCTTCATATAAAGATTCTCTATCATATTGTTGATAGGAGATAATGTCATTCCTAAGCTTGCCATTCTTTTTTGGTGGCAAATATTTCATCAAGAATTTCTCTACCAAATCATTCCAAGTTGTAATGGAATCAGGTGGCAATTAGCTAAGCTCGAGCACGGTCTTGTAAAGAGTAAGAGAACAACCTAAGTCTAAATGCCCCCTTGGTTACACTACTAAATTTAAATAAATCTCCAAGTTCAATAAACAATTTAAGATGTAGAAGGGGATCCTATGTTGGTGATCCACTGAATTGTCCAACTATTTGTAGCATTTGAAACATCACTGGCTTTAGTTCAAATAATTATCTGGAATGTTTGGCTTTGTAATACTTGGATTCAGCTCTTTCAACATAGGTCTTGCATATTCATTTATTGCTCTATCCCTATCATTCATGAAAGGTATCTTATTGTTCAAATTTCCCTCATTATTGTTTATTTCTAGTGGATTATCCATTTCTTCCACTTGGGAGACAACTTGTTATTTTCTTATTGATCTCAAAATACGCTCAATTTCTGAATCTAAAGGAAAAATTTCTCCATTACGAAGTGTGCTCATGCAGTAGATTCAAATATATTTCTAATAACACTAAAATAGATGTCTAAATTAAAACTAAATAAAAATTAAAAATAAATAACTAAATAAATAAATTGAAATTTAAAAAAATAAACAAAGAGATATAACTAAATCAATAAATAGATATAACTAAATCAATAAATAAATTACTAAATACAAATAAATAACTTAAAAAAATAAATGAATTAAAATTAAATTAAGGAAAATAACTAAAATAAAAAATTAATTTATAATATTTATAATCCCCATCAATGGTGCTAAAAACATGATCGGACACAAATTGTGTTCAATGAATATACAAGTATACATATTGTAACAAGTAATATTTTGATAAGAAAAGATCGTTCATATGGAAATTTTGTTATTAGAAACTAACTTTTAAAATAAAAATCAATTTTTTTGTGTTTTCATATTTTAATGAAGCAAAATTGAAATAACTAAAAAGAAATAATAATAATTAATTAAATTAGATTTGAAAACTAAGAAGATATATGAGAAAATATCTAGGAATACTTAATCCCTCAATTTTATAAACATATGAATCATTAAAATCCCCTCCATATAATTATCAATTAATTACATAATCAATTGAATATAACCTAGTATGTATTTCTATCTCAAGTAAACTACACCACATATAGTAATTAACCTAATCACACTCTTATATCAATTAAATTGCATATTACTTATTAAGTTCATCAATTATGGATCACATACATAAGAATCATACATCTCTACCAAGAAACTATGCATGTTTTTTAATCAAGACAAATAATTAAATAATTCTCTCAAATCCATTTAATTGCCTCTATAGATCAATCGTTGTCCAAACAATTAATAGCATAAAAATTAGATTAAATAATATAATTAAATTGAAATCACAATTGAGGTAAAATATTATATCATTACATAGTGAAAATTGGGTTCACAAGATCCCTAGATTAATAAATTAACTAAACATAATTTTGTTCATAAAGTTCATATTTTTCATAAAGAAAAACATAAAAAATGATAAATAAAGGGATAGAAGAAGAAATACAATCAATCGCTGGACTTGTAATACTAATATTCTCTCGAATCTCCAACAAAATTTTCTCTTTTTGAATTTTTCTATATTTTTCTCTCTTCTTTGTTCCAAAAATTGATAAAAATTGTGTTAATTATGACTCCTTAGGATCTGTGGGGTGATTAGGGGGTTAAATATAGCTCCGATGGAATTTGGACTGTCATATTAACTTCAGGAAAAGGGCTAAGATGAAAAGGGGAAATTTTACAATGCTAACCAATAGGAATAAGACATATGGAAAGTGCAATTCAGTGGGCGAATTAGAGCATGACGCGTGGTAGGGAAGACTGGTCTTGGTCAACGCTCTCTAAGTCAAAAACACATGGCATAACATGATTTGCGATTATGGATGGCATGGTACACGAGTGGAATGACTGGATAAATCAAGTGAAGCCATGTGTCGATTGCATTAACCAAGCACCAAATTCAAAATGAACATTGTGCTAACACATGGCGTAGCGTTATATCACACTACACATGCGATGATCTTCAATTGGGCATCTCTTTTGTGTAGAGTCAGTGTGGCTTGCCTAATCAGCTCCTATACTTGTGTGGAATCTACGTGGCAACTTCTGATTGGTCTTATATTAAAAATTTATAAATCCATAAAATTTCCAAAAAAAATCCCAAAATTTTATAAAAATTATATTTTTACCCCTTTTTACTCTAAAGTTTATATTTTAATGTTTTTAACCCTAAAAATACTACTTCTTGAATAAAATAAACAAATATTAAGTTAAAAATAACATATTCACCCCCTCTAGGTTAATCAGGTCTGTAATTTATAAAATTTCATTTGGTATCAGAGCAAACACAAGACATACTTAGTGATTTTGATCCTTAGGGACACACACTTCTACTTATAGAGCAAATGAAAGAAGATGGGTCATCTGTTAGACCCCTACTCTATGATAGGTGTAATTACCCTTACTAGAAGGCTCGTAAGCAAGTCTTTCTTAGGCAATATGAAAAGTTTGGGATGTTATTCTTGATGGTTGGGAACCACCTTCAGTAACAAAAGATGGTGTAACAATCATAAAGCCAAGAAGAGATTGGACTACTAAAGAACACATTCATAGTGGGGCAAACCAAAAAGTTATAAGCTCAATTTTTTTTACAGTATTAATGGATGAGTTCCATCACATATCTGAATGTGATATCGCTAAAGATGCATGGAATGCACTTGCTCTTGCTCATAAGGGAACTTCCCAAGTGAAACAAACAAAATTGAGATTTCTAACATCTTAGTTTGATTCTATTAAAATGAGACACACTGAAACTTTTGGTCAATTCTATGCTCATTTTATGATATCACTAATGCTTGTTCCAAAATTGGTGAGAAAATTCCATAACCTATACAAGTACGCAAACTCTTAAGCTCCTTAACAGTAGACTACAAGATGAAAGTTACAGTGATAGAAGAAAGCAAGAATATGGACACACTAAACATTGATGAATTTTTCAGTTCTATCCAAACCTATGAGTTTACTATTGATCCACCCAAGAAAATCATGGATATGGAATTCAAAAGCTACAAAAATGATATCTCTAATAGTGATAAGGATATGAATGATGAGTCCTGGTCTTGTTTGCATGAAAATTTAAATAGTTCATAAAGAAGAAGGGTCAACAGAATAATCAATCTAACAAGGAACAATCCAGTTTGAGGGACCTAAAGTCCAGGGAAATCAAGCCTCTCCGCCTTGATGGTAAGAAAAGTAAGCCCATTAATCCTCTATGCTTTACTTGTGAGAGATTTGGTCATATTTCTGCAGAATGTGCTAATAATAAAAAATAAAGTTGGAAAAACCTTTAATGCTACACTCGGTGATACAGAAAATGAGTAAGACAATCTTAGTAACTCACAGGATGATGACACTAACTATTGTGCCTTCACCATAACTACTAAAGCACATCATAATGACTCTGACTTTAACTCAGATGAAGAAAATGAGGAAGTAAACTCTTCTCTCTTACTGTCTAAGTTTAATGTATCTAATTATAATGAACTATTCATGGATTGTCTAGGTGCTAGGAAAGAGAAGGATGAACTACTTATGAAGGTAACTAAACTTAATAATGTCATCAATGCTCACAAAACAAATTTCTCTAGCCTAGAGAAAGATAAAAAGAAATTGTTTGAACATATTAATGCCCTGAATCTAAGTCTTGCAGAAACCACTCAGGAAAAAAAAGAGCTTAGGAAAGAACTTAGTATTGCTAAATATACAGTGAGGAATTTGACCAAAGTCCTAGACTATGGAAACCCACATGGAGATAAGAGAGATCTTGGATACATAGATGAATAGTTAACACCTTCAATATCAAAAACCACATTGGTAAGGACCTTAAACTCTAATTCTATTGTTACTACTTATGCACAAAGAAGTATTGCACCTATGGTTGAAAAAATTGTTAAGTTTGTGTCTATCTATCATCATTTTTATAAGAAAGGTCATATAAGACCAAAATGTAGACTTTTGATGAATGCTCCTAAAATTAATCATTATTTTCATGTTTCACATAGTAGGACTCATAACCATCATTCATCTATGCATGCTACAACATATTGAAGGATGAATGGAAATTATAATGTGTTCAAAAATTCTACTAGGAAGCATGAAGTCTTAGGTTCAAAGAGGCAAGTAAAATTTAGTACTTTTAATGCTAAGACTCATTATCATCTTCCTACTATTCATATTGCATCTTCATTTGGGGTGAATGAGAAAAGTACAGCTAATTCCAAGAACACACCTATGAAACCTAAGTTAGTTGAGTCCCAATCCAATGATACAAAGAAACCAAAATGCAAGAAAATTTGGGTTAGGAAAGATTATTTTTTCCTTGTCACCTAAGCCTTTTTTATTCTTTCATCTAGGTGTTTTTTTTGTCCTTAAATGACCCTAGGTGAGCAATCTCTATTGTCTTTATTTTATTTATTAGTTAAACTTACAAAAAAAAAACAAAGAGAGAAGTAGAATCCATATATAGACAACAAGGTATTGGACTTATGTAACACTTGACATATAAACTTAATTTTAGTGACTTAACTCATTTTGATATTTATCGTATAAATTATTTTACAATTTGACTTATGCGCACACATATTCTTGTACATGTGATAATTGATGTTGATATGCACTTATTTACATACTCATGAACACATATATATGATATGCTTAAAGTTTATGAATTCTCTTGAAAGACCCTAGGACTTCAACTTATCTTGACTGTAAAATTATATTGAGTTTTATTTCTTGCTTTCTAAAATTTTACTGTATGGAGGTACCAAGTATTGAGAAGGCTACCTACTATGATGTGTGAAGCTACCATAGTGAGCAAAGTGGGCTACCTCATAACTCGTGTGAAAGTCATCATGCTAAGTTTATTGCTCGTGCAAGAAAAAAATTGTGCAAAATTGATTGCTTATAAAAACTTGTACTTGACATGCACAAAAAGAAAGGGCCAATAGAGGTTAAAATAAAAAAAAATAAAAAAATTTGCCTCATTTATAAAATAAAGATAAACAATTTAAGTCCTCATTTGGTAAATATATTTTATTTTGTAAGATTGAAGATTCAATTATAATTTTACATATTAGATGATATTTTTTGTGTGTGTTTCTTGATTGATCATAAATGACAATTGGAATATTTGTCGAGTTTAAACATATATACTACTTTTAAGTAAATGTCAATATGTTATAATATGTGCAAAGTGTGTTTGTGTGCCTCATCTACTCTACTTGCTTATTTATACAATGGATAATCAAAATTTGAGTTAAAAAATGATAAGTTCTCAATTGGTTGTGTGCTCATTGGTGATTAAAATAATTTAATACCTTATGTGGCTATTTATGAAAATTTTAAAAAAATATATTTTTATTCATTTACATTTTCTTCTTATTTTTTAACTTTTTAATAGGTTTTTAAGTTAGAGAGTCATAGAACTTAGAGGCAGTTTGAACCATATTGCACTTCTACATTAATCTACTTTTATATTGCTCTATCTTTAGGGGAAGTTTAGCTCCATTGCTTTGTCCAATGTTTTTTCCTTCTCGTATGTTAAAAAGGTGCATATAGGAGGAGAAAATATTTAGGATAAGAATGCTTTCCATCATTTTGTCTTATGTTAAGCTTGATTGGTATGAATGCATGCATGCACTATATGATTGTTCTTTACAATTCGCTTATTTCTATGTAAACTGAACTAATGTACAATGAGGCTTTCAAGCCAAGTTATTATATTCTTTGTCTATATCATTTGAGTTACTTACAAGCTTGTCAAATTGAAGCAAAGATGGATTCACTCGACTATAGGATAGTTCCACTATAAAGTCTAGGATTATATGTGAAAGGGGGAGTTTGTACGAACTATAAGTGTTGGCTATTTTTGTGGACAAAATATTTTCATGTAAAATTGTTTTTAAGCTCGACATCAAGTCTATCAAGTAAAGTCGAAGAAATGTCAAAATTTCATATAGTTGTACTTCAAGTATATCTCTTACAACTATAACACATAGGATTGCACTCACGCATTTAATAACACATATTCATAAATTTGGAAAATATTTATGCTAAAATATAGAATAAGATATACACCAAAACATTAGATAAGATATAGTCTAAACTATAGGCTAAATCTTAGCCTAAAATATACTTTAAAAGAACTCTTCTTTAAATAGAGTATTCTTGATTAATGAGTCAACTTTAAAAAAACTCTTATTTAAATAGAAGTCTTATTGATTAATGAGTCTATTTTAAAAGAATTTTTCTTTAAATAGAAGTCTTCTTGATTAATGAGTACTACTAATTGATTATTAATTTCAAATGAGCTATTTTTATTGAATTTATGCTAAATCTTTTTATTCTAAAATTTACTAGTTGATTTTATTTAAGTGACATATGTTTTAAATCATTTAGTTGGATTATTCATTATTAAATCGGTTATATAACACACACAGGTACTTGTGTTTTTGTACTAAACTCATTGCAGTTGATTGATGAACATAATTTATTGGGGAGAAGCTTATTGGAACATTGATTTGAATATTGCTAACGCTAATATTAGAAACTATGAAAATATAGCAAGGGCTCATAAGTAAGATACATTGGGTTAGTATCTTAAGGAGGGTAGCATAAGATCGAGTATGTACTTGAATATTTGATTTTATTAGTAGAAAGTTAGGTGGTCTGGTAAAACAGTGGTTTTCCTCTTAGGTCATGATTGTGACCTAGGTTGTTTTCACTTGAAAAATATCAGGTCTTATTCTTTCATTTCCGCTCTTTATTTTTACACACGATTGCATGCTTGTTTAGGTTATCAAATTACAATTGATGAAAATTGAAAATAACATATTCACCCATCTAGATTAATCAGGCCCGTAATTTATAAACTTTCATTATATATAATATTTTTCCTACATATACACAAATAGAGTCAAATCAGTTTGTTTTTGAGCACCTGTTCCTAATACTGTCTTATCTACATCTTTACCATCTTTGTCTGTTTTGTAGATTGTGCTCGATCTCTTATTTTTTCTTTTCCTGAATATACTTCTTCATCTTCTGATGTGTCTGTTAAGTCTATTTCGTCTCTATCATTACCTTCTTCTTCTTTAGTTCCTTTAGTTTCTTCTTCAGCTTTCCATCAAAATCTCTTTGATACTGAAGGCGTCAACTTATTTGTTAAGCTCTCCAGTGACACTTTTAAACTGCCTTCATTAGTTAATATACATCATATGACTACACGATCAAAGAATGGCTTTTCCAAGCCAAAACCACTGTTAGCTAGGACTATCATTCCTGAACCCACATCTATGAAAAAAGTACTCAAACACCTTAAATAGGAACAACACCTGGACCTTGGTTCCACCACCAAAGGGAGAGAAAGTAATTGGCAATAAGTGGGTGCATAGAGTTAAGCTTCAAGCGAACAAGTCTCTTGATAAATATAAATCAAGGGTGGTAAGGTTATGATGAGACAAAGGGCATAGACTATAAAGAAACATTCAGTCTAATAGTTAAATGGTAATTTAGAAAAACAAATTTATATTATACAACCTGTTGGTTTTGTTGATTCACATTTTGTGTGCACGTTAAACAAGGCTTTGTATGGACTCAAACAAGCTCTAAGAGCTGGATTCTTTAAACTGAGCAAGTGCTTTCAGTAAATGGGCTTTCACTATTCTAATTCAGGCACTTCTATGATATTGTATCAACTTAATGGTAATTTTGTTGTGTTCCTCATTTATGTTCATTATATTTTAGTCATTGGTAACAATTCAGTTCTTTTTCACTCTATCGTTGACCACTTACATACAAATTTTGCTCTTAAAGACCCTGGGCAAGTTAGTTAATTCCTTGGAGTAGATATTACATGAACACCAGAAGTCTTCTTTCTTCATCAAAATAAATATGTTTCTGACTTGTTGGAAAGAGTACAATTACATGAAACCAAGCCTTACTCTACACCTATACAATAAGGTAAAACACTGTCCAAATTTGATGGGGAATTTCTTGATGATGTTACACTTTATCGAACATTTATTGGAGCCTTACAGTATCGTATACTTATAAGGCCAGATATTGCATACATTGTCAATAAGCTTTACTAATTTTTACATTCACCCATCATTGCACATTGGTATGCCACCAAAAAATTGTTAAGGTATCTTCGTGGCTCACAACATCTTGGTTCAGTCTTGCATAAGAGTGATCAGTTGTGTCTTCATGAAGCCTTTATAGATGCTGATTTGGCAACAAGACCTGATGATGTCGAAGCACAAGAGGTTTATGCATTTTCCTTGGTCATTCCTTAGTGTCTTGGAAACCTAGAAAATGAAGGGTAGTTTCACGATTATCCACTAAGGTAGAGTTTTGGGCTTTGGCTTCAATAGTCACTGATGTTATGTGGATTCAAAAATTACTTGCAGAATTGCACATTGTTACAACTAGAACTCCCATTGTGTTTTGTGATAATATAAGTAAATGCTACCTAGCCAAGAACCCAATACTTCATTCAAGAACCAAATATGTTGATATAGGCTTGCATTTCATTAGGGAAAGAGTAATGAAGGGAGTGACTGGTGTTGAATATCATGACTAAAGCCTTAGGGACACAAAGGTTTGAAGATCTGCATTTTAAACTCACCATCCTCAGTAAACTGTGAGTTTAAAGGGACATGTTACCGAGAATTATAAATATTAGATATAATATTGTGCTAACAGACTCTAAGAGCCATGTGTCATGTGAGTTTGTTACAAATCTTTAGAGCCTAGTGCTCAGTATGTCAGGTTGTTACAACAATACTAGTTAAGTAAAGTAGTGCTTGAAGCATGTAGCTGACAAGCTTGCTTAGTCATCTTGCTCATATATACCAATAAAGCCTGTGAATGAAATTACTTTTCCTTTGGCTCATCAAATGCTTCATCTCTTTTCTCTTCTTCATTTTATCAATTATGTAGAAAATGTCACTTTTATTACTCTACTAGAAAAATGGTTGATGATTGTAAAAGAATTATTAATTACTAGACTAAGTTACTTAATTAGTGGATTAAAATATCTATAATATCCTCAATATATTTACAATATTTTCAAGTTTATAAGGATTTCGATTTATGAAATTTTTACTGATTATTTATTATTTTTTAAAATTATGATAAATTTTGCAAAAATTTCCATCAATATTAATAATAGATATCCAACATTGTTTTTAATATTTTTGTTAAATTAAATTATTAATAAATAAATTTCTATATTTTAATCTTTCACCCCTGAGTTAGTTTTGTATCAGGACAAGAAAAAAGTGTTTGTATGAGCATTTTAACCATGATCATTTAAAATTCTAGTTATCCGTAAAAAGTTTAATTAATTTTTCTTAAAAATAACCGTAATTAATAAAACGTGGAGTGTAGATTGTTATTACAATATCAAAATTGTGATTAACTGAAATCGAATATATATTAACATTATTTTTTATATTCATATAATTACATATAAAATTCATCTTTAATAATAAAATGTATAATACTTAGAATAATTAGATTAAATTTTATTTATTCTTATTTTTTATTTTTTATTTTTTATTTTTTATTTTTTATTTTACATTGAAATATGTTATAAATGGTTAAAAGATTAAAATTAATGTCAATACTTTAAATAATGTAATAAATTAAGAATTCTATTAATATTTATTTTTTTAAAACTAAGTTTATTTTTTATTAAATGTTAAAAATTAATATATATAGTTAAAATATGAGAAAAATATTTTTTTAAAACTAACGTGGGATGATTATGTTTATTAACGTAATCCATTCCTAGTATCTTCGTAAAGAAATTGACAAAGTTCATACAAAAGTAGTTAATTAAGTTTCTCTATACGGAGCAATTTTCCACAAAACAGTTTTTAAAATATGTATTTAAACATATTATTTTAATTTAATATTTATTTAAACATGTAAAAATCATGTGTTACTGTATGAAAACCAAAGAGAAGATAAAGGAGAGTGAGGGAGAAGAGAAATGAAGAGATTATTGAATTATCTTATTGATCATACTAAAGAGATATGATCACAGTACCAAGACTTTAACACAACGAGTGACTTAGTACACTGTATTTAAACATGTAAAAATCATCTACAGTCAGGTACATCTCAGTAGCCTCCCATAAGCGCATGCATGGTTTTGACAAAACTATGAGCTTAACCCTAGAAATCTGGGTCTCGTCAAAGCTTTTTGTCATAATGTCTATAGTTTGTTTCTGTGTAGGATTATACTTAATTTTTAAGTTTAGATAGACTTATATACAAGCACATTCAATTATCCTCGTAATCACCATGCTCGTGTGACATTATATCAGGGTTGGTTTGTCTCTTAGGCAGATGAGGTGATAATTTCAGAGTCCCATTTTGATAAAGGCTCTAATTTGTTTATAACACCTATCTTATTTTATTATTTTAAAAATAATTTATTCGAAAAACAATTTACGAAGATATTACTATAATACATTATTATGTATTTATGTAAATATTATTATAGCGATAATATAGTTACAATACTATTTTTTATTACTTTCAAAATAATATATGAATTAATTTTTTTAATTATAAATAATTATATTTTAATGTTATTATTATTGGACAAAGTTAATGAATATTATTATTAATTATATATATTAAATAAAAAAGATTTACATAATTGATGTAATATAACATGATTTACCTAATAATTTAGTAATAAAACTCAATCATTTTCGCTTTCAAGTCACAAATTTAAATCACATGAAGTATCATGTGATCTAAAAAAAGAATATTAAACGCATGAGAAATAACAATTTATATACTATTAACAAATAATAATAAAGATAAAATTATTGATTTTTATTTTGATTATTTAAGAGAAAAAACTCTTAAATTTTGTAAAGTATTAAATCAATATATTTAGGCTCTTTAATAATCCCCACTTTTTCTCTATTAATTCAGATTATGCAAAATAATAACAAAAAATATTGCATAAATATCTCTTTTAGTAGTTTTTTTTCCTTAATAAATAATAGCCTAAAACTGTTGGGATAAAATAGAATTAGAAGTGCAACCCTCGTCAAAACTATGAGATGTCCAATTAGCTACAAAGTGAGCATCATTATTTAAGTCACTACGTATCCAAGAAGCATAAATCATATTGAACTTGTGCATAATTAATTTTGCTTCAATAATTTAATTATATGCCTCCTAAGAGATAACAAAATCTTCATACATTAGAGCCTTTATGATGTTCTTGTTGTCTCATTCCAAGTCAATTGTTTAAAATTGTTTTCAATTTTCAATTGAAAGAAAAATAATACCGCACTGGTTTTGCCTTCTTCGACTGAATTTTCAAAATATGATTTGCTTCAATAACCTTGAGCTTGGCCTATCCAATCTCTAATGATTGTGTTAGTTTCTAGATTTGATTGAAAATTATCGTATCAAAATTGATTTTACCTACTTCTTTATGTGATTTATTTCAAATTGTAGCATATAGGGGTAAAAACTTTGTAACAATATAGAAATTTATTGAGCTAGTAAAATTAGACTTAAAAACACTTCAAAACTCTATAAATCGTGACTCTAACTTTGGAATTAATAAACTGAGGCTTGAAACACTTGAAATGAAAAAATATTTAACTATTTTTGTATGGACATCTCTTCTTTAATTTTATATGTATTTCTTCTTCTTCTTAACTTTCAAAACTTATCTTATTCATATGTTTGTTTTATTCATATTTCAAAGAAAACATTGGAATTTAATTTATAGAAAATTTTAGTTTTTATTTTATTTCAAAGTTTCATAAAAAATAATCTAACTCCATTATGTTCAAAATAAAGTTGCTGTAAAATCCCTAGAATTTGTAATGAATTATAAAAGTATTTTAAAATGAATTTTTAATAATATTTAAAGATGTAGTAACTATCGAAAAATTTCATATAAAAGTCAAATCGATTGCAAAATGTTGGAAAACATTTTTTGTAGCTTGTTGGGGCCTCACTAGCCTGTGAATGCTCGTCGAGGAATTACAACACTTACCATGGTCTCACATGGACCTTGTTGCGGCAGCTCAACGAGGACCAAGTTTGGCTATAGATACATGTGAAAACATCCCATTTTCTCACTCAAAAATTCCCATCCTCCCTTTCTCTCTCTATGATTTTCTCTCTCTAATATTGTTTGGTTTTTAGCACATTTTTGTGTATGTTTTAGAGATCAAATATCTAGAAGTTCAGGTTAGGAAGAATAGAGTGTCGAGACAAGAAAGTATTAATTTTTATTCTGACAATCTCAAAATGGTTAAAATTTTCTTTTAAGTGTTAATTTTCACTTTATGTAAATTAATTTTGATTATCACTAATTCTTGAAAAATACGATTCTAATTAGTTTTCGCTAAAAAGGAAAAAAAGAATTAGTGGTAGGCTTAGGCACTATTTCAGACAAGTTTTTAAGTAGGGGTTTCTAACTCCAACTTTTTATTCATGTATTAGTTTAATGAAAATGTCTTACATAAAAGAAAAATGGATGCCATGATTTTTCTATAAGATATATTATAAATGTTGTTAAAAATGAAATACTTGTTATGAATATTTTTTTTATGCATATATGGAAAATTTTATATAAAATGAGTATTAATTTGTGATATAAAATGAGTAATAAAAACATAACACATGACATCTAAGATTTTATACATGCATTATGAAATCATTTTTGTAGGGAGTACACATATATACATCTTACGGAATATGATACCTATGGGTTATTAGTTGTAACAGACTATTTTCGATGGGCCATAGGTATCCATTGTACTCACATGTGTTCTCGAATTTTGTTCATGTATGGTTCTTAGAGTTTTGTCATCTATAGGTCTCAGATTTTGACCGCACATTAACCACGAAGTTGGATCCCCTATTGTGTCTTAGAATGGATCACCCATATGGTGACGTTGACCAATACACGTGTCATATGTATCTTAGAGTATGATCGTACATAGGGTTAGAATGTGGACCAATATATGTCTCAAAGGTTAACCACACATATATCCATGTATTTCAAAGTTGACCAATACATATAGAGACTGCATATCATGCATATAGATTTTATATTTAACATAGCATATTTTATCTCGTATAAGCATGCATTGAAATATCTACAATATATACTCTAACCATTTTGAAAGTGATGAAGTATATGTATACCAGATTTTGTATATAAAATTGTCCCTATCCTATTCCATATTGTATTGATGATGATTTCTATTCATGGATTTTATTATATGTAACATGCATCATGAATATTTACTATGATATTATTTTAGAATTAACTCCTATTGAGTTAGTTGTATCTCATCCCATTTTTCATATCTATCTTTCAAATTAGATTTTTTTTGTTGCATGGCTCGTGGTTCATCATTGAAAAAGAAAGAGATTTTCAGGTGTATTTTTATTTTTCTTTCTTCATTTGTATCCTATAATATTGAATATATTGTTGAGACATTATGTTAAAATTATTTATCTTGCAATACTCCCTTGTTATATATTGTTGTTTCGAGAATTCAAATAGTTTTTGATAAAAAAAATTTAAATAGGGATATCTTTAATTTTATAGAAATTTATTAAAAATAAATTCATATTTTCTTCAAAATATGATTTAAAAATATCTATCATTCTATCTCACATTCGATTTTTTCGAGACATAATAGTTGTAATTTCTCATTGCTTACTATATAATAAGGTAAATTTTATTGCTTTATTTATTCATTTTTTAATTTATATTAGATAAAAAAAATTTCATCAATTAATTCTTATCAACCAAAAAAATTATATTTATGAAAAATATTTAAAACCTCATTTTTATGTTTTATCTTTGGCCACAAATACCTCGAACCGTCCTTGTGTGACATGAGGTTCAAATAATATTTTTTATAAATTAAATTATTCAAATAAAAGTTTTGAATAAATAGCTCGATATGAGATTTTTTTCCAATTAAATTTTATTTTGAAAAAAAAATAAGAATATTATTCTTTAAAACTTGTAACTATAAAAATAATACAATTTATATCTAATCTATATATTTTTACTATTAAACAAAAGTTTAACCCATTAGTTCAAATTTAATGTCTTCAAATGAACATCTTCTAATGAATACTATTAAAATTGAATTATAATTATTTAAATTTATTTATTGTTGAATACTATTAAATTTTATGTGGTTCAATTTTAGATTCATTTATTGTTAAACACTTTTCAATTTTATGTGGCTCAATATATATTACTATTACTGTTACTATTGTTATTATTATTAATTTTCGGAATGTTAAATATACTTAATTTTTCTTTTCTTTTATTAGTGTTATTACGAATTAATAATGAAATTTGAAATGAGTCAGTAACACCTATATATAATTCCAAAAATATATATAAGATTTTTAAAAAATTTAATATATACTATTGGTAAAAATTCATAATATAATTAAGTCAGATCTTTTTTATAATAAATATATTTAAAAGAAATTTATACATATGTAACCACTTACACATAAAACATATTTACGTAAATGTGGAAATAATTTGAGAAATTTTTATAGTAAAATAAACTTAATTTAAACTATAATGTGTGTTTAAAAAAATAGAATTAAAAAGATGAGAAGATATTCTTTTTAATTAGTTCGTTTATTTATTTTGAGAAATAAAATCGGAAACAAATTGATTTGAAATTTGGACATATGTGGTCACAGGTACAACTTAATTAACTACACTAAATTCTTTGTAAATATTTAACAAAACTCATCTTAATAGTTACCATTTTGGAAAATTATCTCATAGAATACTCTTAATTAAAATTTATGGTGATGTACAGATTAGATTATAAATGCTATTTAGTTACTTAGATTAGATATGGAATTGTTTAGTTTATTAATATTATAAAAATAATATTTAAAGATAAATAGTATTATTTTAATTATTTTGTATTTAAAATATTATTATTTACTATCAAGTAAGTGATTAAATTATGAATTTTTAACATAAAAATAAAATTTAATTTAAAATAGTTAAAGAAAATATAAGTAATAATAAAATTCAAAAACAAATTATTTAAATGTATTTTTTTAATTTTTAGTAAAAATTAAAAATTAATAAAATATTAAAATACAATAGTGATAATTAACAAATATTAAAAAATAAATATTTTATAAAAAATTTCATATTATTTATTATTTTATTATTATTAAATACTAGTATTTTATTCACGTTTAATCACTTGGTAGAAAAATAATAATATTTTAAAAGAAATATTATTACCATAATATAATTTTTCTTTACTTGTCTCTTTTTACAAAGCTAATGGATTTTTATGGTATTTTTATCCAAAATTTATTACAATAAAAATAACATCAAAATAATATTCAATTAATCTCGGAGTGTAATTTGAATAATAATCAATTGATTGGTTTATATAGAATGTATTAGTTAGTGTAAAAATAAGAATAAAAGGCTAAAAATATATGACCTAGACTTAAGGGTGGTATTTTCGTGATTGTAAAATTTTAAAAATAATTATCCCATCATTTTGATTGCAAACTTTTATTTTTAATTGGTTTTAATTGGGTGGTGATATTTTCACTACTATTTTTATTATTTTTATAACAAAAATATATTATTATATTATTTTATCTTTATAATTTAATGATATTATTACTATACAAAATTGTTATTATTGAACTTTTGATACATTAATAATTTTAGTTCTGAGTATATTATTATCCTTTTAATTTAAGATAAATCACAAATTATAAAAGTTATATACGTACATAATAAGCACATTATCATAAATATTAAAGAGACGGAGAATAGAGTATGGTATGCAATTTTAAATCATAACATTTTATTTTGGATTAAAAGAAAAAAAGAAAATGAGATAAGTTAAGATAAGATAACTTCTTGAAAAATATTTATATTTTGTGATTTTACTATATTTAATTGGAATGAATAAGTTTGATTATAGCATTTCATTTGATTACACATGTAAATATATTTGTTTAAAATCATGGTTATGTTTTGTTATATTTTAAGTATTTTTAATTTCAAAAGAGATAAATATATCAACACACAGAGATATAATACTTGAAGCATTTAAATAGCACCTAAGAGCTAAAAATACAAAAGTAAGTAAGCTTTACATTAAGAATCAACTAATGTGTAAGGGGACATGCAAAATTCAATACATACAATGTGTATTGTAATAAAGAAAATGTCTACCACGATGGACACATCTCGGAAGAACATATTGGGCAAGTTAAACTTTTTATGCCATAGCGAGAAAAAATGTGTGTTGCAATGTGGTCCTCTTGGGTTGGATTGTGCGATAGTATTCAAGCTTTTGTGTCGTGATTGGAAAAATATTGTACCACAAAGCATAAAGTTAATTTTCAATTTTGACCTATGTACATTACTTTTCTTATAAATAGCACTTTATGTTTTATTAGGTCATAGCTTTTTTTCATAGAATTTAGGTCTACCATCCATAATAGTTTTTAGTATAGAATTTAGATCAAGCTTCTATAGCTATTCCACCACCATATACAGATACAACGAGAAAACTTTCTTATTAGGAAGAAGATCTAAAGATTTGGAGAAGTCAGTGACAACTTATTCAAATATTTGGAATCGTCTTCAACAAGAAATGATATTTTTAATTGTTGTATCATTTATTTCTCTTTGTAGTATGATGAATTTTGTAATTAAAATAAATTTTGTTAATTTAACTATGATTGGTTAATTATATAATATAAGATTTTAGTAGTTTTTGCTTCCAAAGATTGAAAGAATAATGTTGTGGTTTAAATAAATAAAAGTCTTAGATTTATTTATTGTTCATAATCTTAAGATCTTTAATTATAAATTTATGATGGGTCAAATCTTTGTTTATAATTAAATAAAATATTTTAGAACTAAGCATTCGACACGTCATTAGTAATTAGTTATGTATAATGAATAAGAGCCTAATTTAATTTCATTGATTTGTATTAAAATAGATGTTAAAAAATATCTTTAATTATAAATGAATGATGAGTCAAATTTTGATTTATAATTAAAGAATATATTTTCTTAACTTTACCAATTAATTAATTTCAACCTCTACCAAAGAAGTTATAAATTACGGAGGATCTTAATTTATATATATTTTTTAGTTTATCAGTTAATCAATTTCAAACCCGATCAAAGAGTTTATTGATTAATTGAATATCATTGAAGACTCACCATAATTATGGGAGTTCGATTATTTAAAAAGCAAAAAGTAGTAAATCTAGCTTGTACTTAAATCAATTAATTTGTTCTTTCCATAAATAGTGATACTTGCTAAAATCTCATATTCATCCATCATCATTGTTCCGAATATAGTTTAGTTTACCTGTTTTAATTTACTAGCTTTAATTTATTTGTTTTAGCTTATTTGCTTTAATTTACTCTTTTTAGATATAATGTTTAATAATTTTTTTTTCTTAACTTTATTAGAAAATAATTTAATTTTTAAAACCAATGAAATTCTATGAGACTCATTTTAAGAGTATATTTATCTCTTATTATAAGTGATTTGTGCACTTGCTAGCATTTAATATAAAATTTGTGCATAAAGTTTTTGGCACCGTTGTTGAGAAATTAGTGCATTAAATTGTTTATTTGTTTTCCTTTCAGTTGTTTTTTGGAATTTTTTGTTTATAATTTTCTTTTATATTTTGTGATTTTGTAAATATCTATGATTTACAAAGGAAGTTATAAATTAATGGAGGATCTTGGTTTATATATTTTTCTTAGTTTATTGATTAATCAATTTCAAATCTGATCAAGAAAGTTATTGATTAATTGAATATCATTGGAGACTCACTATAATTATTGAGGGTTTACTTATTTAAAAAGTAAAAAAGCAATAAATCTAGCTTATACTTAAATCACTTAATATTTTCTTTCCATAAATGGTAATGCTGGTTAAAATCTCATGTTCATCGATCATCAATTTACTTACACTTTATATGTTTTAAGTTACTTACTTTCTTTAGATATATAGTAATTTATAATTTACAGTTATGTTCTACCAACTGATAATTGTTAAAATGTTTAAAAATTACTTTTTTTATTAATTGTATTAGAAAATAATTTAACTTTCTAAAACCAATGCAATTCTATAAGACTCACCATAAGAATATGATTGTCTCTTATTATAAGTGATTTGTGTACTTACTAGTATTTAATATAAAATTTGTACATCAAATTTTTGGCACTATTATCGAGGAATTAATGTTTTAAATTATTTGTTTGTTTTCCTTTTAGTTATTTTTCATAATTTTTTGTTTTATAATTTCCTTTTATTTTTGTGATTTTGTAAATATATATGATTGTTTTAGTTATTTTTGTTTATTTCAATTATTTGTATTTATTTTTATTTTCTTTTAGTTGTTTATATTATTTTTTATTTATTTTTCTTAAGAAATCATTAGAGATGGCACTAGAACCATCAAGCATGAGTGATGCTTTACCAAAGGGATACCAATGAAAAATTATGCTAAGTCAATCCTTGGCATTTATACATCCTCTATATAGTTAGGAGAGATAATTAAAAATTATGAATTAAAAAATATTCATTTTTTTCAAGTTGTCAACCTTCTATGGAATTCCCAATAATGATTCTTTGATCTTCATTAGAGATTTCTATTCAACTATATAGACATTCTTTTGTATAGACATGAAGATCAACTAAAAATAAGGTGTTTCCTATACCCCTTAAAGATAAGGCTAAGGCTTAGCTAATGACATTCCGCCAGGTTCCCTAATAACTTTAGAGAAAGTCTATAATAAATTCATGAAAAAATTTATTCCCATAAAAAACTTTTGATTTAAGAACAAACATTGCAACATTCTATCAAATAGAAAGAGAATCGTTCTATGGACCTTCAAATAAGTTCAAAAATTTTACTCACTCAATGCCCACACTATAGCTACGCTCTACAGTTGCAAAACCAATTCTTCTATGATGAGTTAACAAAACAATGTTAATTTATAGTTGATAACACTGTAGATGGTGCTATGGGGGAAAAAGAGTGCTTTAGAGACTTATGATCTCTATAAAATATTGATTATTAATTCCCAACAAAAGTGAGAAGGGCCAAAGTTCATAAGATCGACTCCGACACTAAAATGTCTATATAACTTGTAGAACGGACCAAGAAAGCACTTATTTCCACTAAAGGCATTCCAAACATAGAAACATGTAGAATGTGTAATATGTGCATGGCTTTATCAAAGAGAACCATTTGTAGGTCCTGAACAAGTGAATGTAGTGAAGGGTTATCAACTTGATCATAGGAATGAAACTTATACAAACACTTATAATTAGGGACGGAGAAATAATCCTAGTTTCTCTTATATGGAAAACGACCATACTTATTCCCCCAAACCCAAACCATCAGGGCTAGCAATTCAACCAATACATGCCACATAATCGTCCAAATAGATCAACCTTAGAAGATAACATGAATTCTTTTATTCAAGTTAGCAAAGATAACTAAATTAAAAATAAAAAAGATTAGACTCTTTGGAGGCATCAATTAAAAGAATGGAAAGTGCAAGTGGAGCAACTAGCTAAGTATTTACAAAAGTAAGCTAGAGAAGAGTTACCTGATCAAAATGAACATATGAAGGCTATTATAGCTATTAATAATGATGAGTTGTTAGGCATTAAATTCCCTAGAAAATTTAATTGTTTACCTAATGATGCAGGAAACATAAGTATTCCCACATTTACCATCAACGATCCTAGAAGCTTTAATATCAATATCACCATTGCTAATAAAAAGGAGATAAATTCTATGTTAGATCAAGGTACAAGCATTAATTTAATGTCATATTCATTATACTTGTAGCTATGAGTGGGTGAGCTAAAATCCACAATCATGTCCCTACAATTGGTCGATAAATCTCTAATTTATCCAAAGGGTATGGTAAATGGCTTAATGGTATAGGTAGATAATCTTATCATAACTATAGATCTTGTAATTGAAGATGTGTAAGAAACCTTACAATTGGATAAGGAGCATAATGTACTTCTTGGTAGGCCTTAACCAAGAAAATTATTAATGTCCATAGTAGGAGTATATTAATAACAATCTTGAGGTTGATTGTGGATTTTTAAGCACATCCGAACACAAACTCAATGACAAGGGGGACATTAAATGCATTAAAGTCTAAAAATCATAATCTCCCCATGAATAGTCTTGCTTTGATGCTAAACTAAGCCCTAAATGGGAGGTAACTAATTAAACTTTTTTTGTTCATTTTTATTTATTTATTATTTTTATTTGTTAGTTATAATTGTTTTAATTTTAATTTTATTTTTATTATGTTTTCTTTTGTTTTCAATTTGATGTATTTCATTTTATTTTACTTCTGTTATTATGAAAAATGTTTATGTTGTTTAGAATTGTTAATTTCATAAATATTTGATAATGTGTGATTTCTGAGAAGTACATAATGATTCTCTCTATGTGAGGGAGACTGAACTAGATAATGGATGCAACAAGAGTAACCACACCATCATACTTAATCACATTGCACCATTACAAGTAAGAGTAGACACGGTCGATTTTGATCGATTTTATAACAAAATGAAAACCAAATCAACATTGGTGGGTTTTTAAAACACTAAACCAAAATCGATCAAAATACTTGAACTAACTAAATCACCAACCGACTAAGAAGTTAGTTTGGTTAGTCAATTTTATTTATAAAAAAATAATAAAAACCTTTTTTACTAGTTACTAGTACTACACATAAATAATATCAATGCATGTATTCGTATAAAGCTTTTAGATCAAACAACAAATCATATTTAGTGTAAGTGTTTTGAAAGCACGTCTCAAGTTTTATTGGTTTGATTGCTAAATTTGTTAACGTGAACTATTCAACTCAGGATATAATTTCTTAGCCCAATTCACTTTTGAAGAATGTTGTACATATGAACTTAAGGAACTTCAACTATAATCATACTTCATGTTATCCTTGAGTAGATGCATCTAAATTTAGTTTCGGCTAAGGAAACAACATTATCGTGTTCTCATTCTCTCCAACCATATTAAACTTGTAATTCATTCTGGGTTAGTCAGTATAGTCTCAAAAATTATTGAATCATCATTCAATATTAAATTTAATAATTTTAAATAAAATATATATTTTATATTTTTATATTATTTTAATAATTAACAAGTAGCTCAATTCATTACAAACATTGTTTTATAATGAAATCAAAACCTACTAGCTCGTTTTGTTTTATAATTTTTCCAAACCATAGCCAATCAAAATTATCCTTTTTTTTAATGAGCTTCAATTCGGTTTAGTTCGAAACAATCAGTTAAGCCTATTTTTTTATTAAAAACGTCCACCCCTAATTACAACTGGGTAATTTTTCTTCTTTATCTATAGTTTACATTTGAACATTAAGAACAATATAGACTTGAGGTTGGGGTAGAGGAAAAGTAATTTATGAAAATATGCATTTTAAATTTTCTCAAACATGTATTTGCTATTGTTTAGTTTAGTTAAGGGCATTTAGATCCAACAATTTATTTTTTTACAAAATTATCATGCTTTTAATTAATTTAAAGGGAGTAATTGAGTATTTGTATTTTTTTCTTGATTTCTCAAACATTTTAATGGATTATTGTAAAAGTTAGTTCTATTCATAATTTATATTTCATGCTTGGATGTTAAAATTGAGATTAATCTAAATTTGGTGTATAAGAATTAAATAGTGGAAACTGCCTTATGAGATATTATTAAGCCTATAACATTTTACTCTAAGTTATGATTTTTCTTCTACTATTTTAAGTACTTTTTATATTAATTTAAATTGTTATATGATCTCTAAAGGTATTTGAATAAAAATTAAAAGTATTTATCTATCTTCATTCATACTTGACTTCTAGTAATATATATATAGTGTTCCTTTAGGAAAAAAAAGAGTCAAATTAGCTACTCATCATAATACATCTATGTACATAGGTATGTTCTTTTAAAAAGAAAAAGAGAAAATAGTATAACTAAATACTATAACCCTCGATTATTGTAAGTAGTAAGATGGTTATTATAAAAAATAGAAATAATCCTTTGAAGTCAATATGATATTGAGAGTATATCTTGTGAGGAATAGAGTTTAAGCGAATTTAAATTCTTAAAATTAGGTTTGGGTGAGTCAATGTTAATATGTTCTAGTAATAAGGCATGGATTTGTGATGTGTAACTAATTAAAACGATGAACTTTGATCCTTTAAGATGTTAAATGAACTTGTACTTGAGATTTTAATTATGAACTGAAAAGAAATTAATCGTGAGAACTTTTGTTGATTTTAGTTTTTATTTTTTTATTTTTAGTTTTACATTTTATTTTTTCATGTGAATTATATTTAGTTTTCGTTTTACATCTTAAAATGTTTGTGGACATTATCATTAGAAACCCTTATGAGACTTTAAGATGTTTTCAGTTTAAAATTATATAAACATGTCATTACAGGAAGACATAACACTTGGAGCACTCAAATAACACCCTTAGAGCTAAAAAGACTAAGGCATATAAGTCTTATATCAAGAACCAACCAATGTGTAAGGGGGACATGTAAAACTCAACACATAAATGCATGTCACGGTGAAGAAACTTTGTGCCACAACGGTGAGAGAAAATGTGTTCTCCGGCATAGTCCTCTATGGTTAGATTATGCGAGTATGTTCGAGCTGTGTGTCACAGCAGAAAAAAATGTTGTGCCATAGCATGAAAAGTTAATTTTCGACTCTAACCTTCGCACAATACTTTTCTTATAAATAGTACTTTATGTTTTATTAGGTCATAACTTTTATCATAGAATTTAGGTCAACTGTCCATAGTAGTTTTTAGTGTAGAATTTAGATCAAACTCTCGTAGCCGTTTCACCAACATATACACATACAGAGAGAAAACCTTCTTATTGTGAAGAAGATTGAAGAAGCTAGTGGCAACATATTTAGAGATATGAAATCGTCTTTAAAAAAAAGGATACTTTTAATTATTGTATCTTTTATTTCTCTCTGTAGTCTGATGTCTTTCGTAGCTAAATTAATTTTTGTTAATTTAACTATGATTGGTTAATTCAATAATATAGGATTTTAGTAGTTTTTGCTTCCAATGATTGGAAGAATAATTTTGTGGTTTAAATAAATAATAGTTTTAGATTTATTTATTATTCATAATCTTTAGATCTTTAATTATAAATTCATCATGAGTTAAGTCTTGATTTATAATTAAAAAAATATTTTATAACTAAGCATTGGATACATTATTATTTGACATTATACCTAACATGTTCTAAATACATCTTGAGTATGGGAATACACATTATTTGCCCTATAGATCTCACATATATATTCATGTTATACAATATGTCTCCAATTTAGATCGTAGAACTAATTTACAAATGTCATACCACTTCTCTTAAACTTCTTTCCAAAGCATATCAAACAACTTAATGCACATGCAGATGTAAATTTTTATATGGCTCCAAATCAATTGTAATTTAGTTTACTTGCTTTAATTTACTTTCTTTCTTTATATATAAAGTAATTTAGAATTTACATTTATGTTCTACCAACTAACAATTGTTTTAGATATATTTTTTAATTATATTAAAAAATAATTAAATTTTTGAAAGCTATTGCAATTCATTCAGAGACCAGCGTTGGAAGTATACTTGTTATTTATTATAAATGATTTGTACATTTACGAGTTTTTAATATAAAATTTGTACATCGATTAAGAATTATTAAATTAGATGTTATATTTAATCTCTCCAATTTTTATATCATTTAGCTATTAACACCATTTTACTTTTAAACCTCTAAAAAATATATGTATATTTTATATGTAAATTTCTCTAATAAAACATATTTTTTCATATTACGAAAACATATATTGAACATACAAATATTATACATTTTTTCATATAAAAAATAATATATGTATATCATATAAGATGATTTAAAATTAAACTTCATATGTAAAAAGAGATGTTATGCCATTAAGCTATCTATATTTCTAATTATATTTTTTACAAGTAATTGATTGCGATATCATTTGTAATAAATGATCGACACAAATTGTGTGCAATAAATACATAAGTATACATATCATAACAAGTAATATAATGATAATAAAAATTAGTTCTAATTGAGATTATGTTATCAAAAACTAATTTTAAAACTAAAAAGTTAAAATCAAAATTTTGTTTGTGTTCTAAGAAAGAAAAATTAAAAGAATTAAAAATAAATAACAATAATTAATTAACTTAGAATTTACAGCTAAGAAAATATATAAGAAAATATCTAAGAATATTTAATCTCTCAATTTTCTAAACATTTGAATCACTAAAATCCCCTGATATAATTATCAACTAATTACATGATCTATTAAATCTGACCTAACATATATTCTTCGCTCAAATAAATTACATGTTATATAATTATTAACTTAATTACACTCTTATATTAATTAAATTGCATACTATCCATTAAGTTCATCAATTATGGATCACATATATAAAAATCCAATATCTTTACCTAAAAACTATGCATACTATTTAATCAAGATATATAATCAAATAATTTTCTCAAACCTATTTACTTGTCTTTATAGATCAAATGTCGGTCAAATAATTAATAACATAAAAATTAAATTAAATAATACATTTAAATTGAAATCATAATTAGGGTGAAATATTATATCATTATATGTTAAAAATTGGGTTCATAAGATCCCTAGATTAATAAATTAACCAGACATAATTTTATTTATAAAGCTCATATTTTTCATAAAAAAATATATAAATTGATAAAGAAAGAAGAAGAAATACATTCAATCTATTGAATTGTAGTGTTAATCTACTCTTGAATCTCTACCAAAATTGTATCTCCTTTTGAAATTATTGCTTTCTTTTTTGCACCAAAAATTGATAAAAAAACATGTTAATTTTAACTTATTAAAGTTTTTAGGTAATTAGAGAGTTAAATTAGACTCAGATGAAATTTGGATGGTCAGATCAGCTTCAAGTTAAGGGTTAAGATTATAAAAGAAAAATTAATATCATTGGCCAATAGGAATACGGCATGTGGCAAGGGAGAAAGACGTAACCAATCAGTGATCGACGTGTGGTAGGATTGATTGGTCGGGGTCAACACACGCAAAGTCAGCACCATCAAGTGCTCTATGATTTGCAGATACGAATTGTGTGGTGCTCTAATGGAAAGAATGTACAAATCACATAACGACACATGACATCCCATTGACCACGCGAAGAAACTCAAAAGAAACATCATGTTGACACGTCGTATGACTTGTGTCACCCGATACACACGGCGTGCTTCAATTGATCCTCTTCGCTTGCATGGCATCCATGTGGCAATTATTGGTCTGCTTCTCTACTTGCATGGAGCCACGTGGCATTTTATGATTGATCTTGAATTAAAAAAATTTAAAAAATTCTTAAAAAACATATTTTCACTCATTTTAATTAAAAAGTTCATATTTTAATATATTTAACTCCAAAAGTATTATTTATTAAATAAAACGAACAAATATTAAGTAAAAAATTATACTAATAATTTTACATTTATTGAATCACTAATAAATAACATTTCTCTTTTATTTTAATGAGAAAAATCACATCATCATGTATCATATGCATAATGCATGAAAGTCTTTTTTAGTTGAAGATCACAAATCTCAACTCTATGGCCTCGTGAATCATGAGAAAGACTTATAGAAAAATAAAATTCTTAAATTTTAATTCATACGTTGACTCTGAAAATCCACAATTATTTTTATGTTAGACTTCTAGTGATACCGAGCGTGTAAACCATCTTTTACATATGCCGTAATCTAGTTTTAAGTTTCATAATCAATAATTTCATTTTTTTAATCAATAACTTTCACAAACTACTACTTCTTCTTCTTCCTTTTTTTTTTTTATAAAACAAACCTATATATATATAAAATGAAATAGAATCGAATGAATGGAACGCATGCCACGTAACAGTTTTGCACGTGGAGGGCTGTGAAGTCGGAACGTACGTTAGAGTCAAAATCTTTCATACATACAAGACAAGACATGTAGTAGAACATAATTATTTAAAAATAAAAAAAATATAAGAATTACAGATAAAATCAAAGTTGAAATGTAATTATAATTTAAAATAATCTATAAATTATTATTAAAACATATAAAAATTCATTAATTTTTAGGCCATATATTACAAATTTATTAACTTTTTTTTTAATTTTAGACTTTTAATCTATTTTTCAATAATTAATAAATTTATATTTATTTACCTAAAAATTAATACATTTTAATATACTTTATTCACAGTCATTGAATTATTGTTATATTTTTTCTAAAATTAATAAACAATTGATATTAATAAAAAAAATCTATCTTATTATATTTAAGGTATTCTTGCCTAGTATATGATACACCCATTAATAATGTGTTAAGTAGTAAATTTTTTATTAAAAAATGACTATTTTCATTATTTTAATGTTATTAACATATACCACGCTCAATCAGTGCCAATAAAAATTTACTTACAAATATATATGTTGACCGATTCATAATAAGAATAATAATATGAGTACAATTTTTTTTTTTTTTGGTTAATGTAACAACAATAATCATAATGAAGACCGAAATATGTAGCACATATAAATTGTAAATACCTTAATAAGTATATATATATATATATATTTAATTGTGTCTATTTTGTAATAAATATATATATATATATATATATTATGTATCATATTTTCATATAACATATATACATTATATATAAATAACATATTATTTTAAAGTCAATTTCATTAAACACAACTTATAAATGCTATTTTGATAATATTACTATTATTCAACTAAGTTATTAAAAATAATTTATACTATTTGTGAGAATATTGCAACCTTAATTAATTAATAATTAGATAATCTAATATATTCCGTGAACTTAATATAATTCTTTGTTGATCCCCATGAGCTTATATATAGTGCACTGTATGAGTCCTTGCATGGCGACTTTAATTTCTTTATAAAATTATAAAAACTCTATTCACTAGATTGCCCGTTACAGTCAATGCCTTAAATTGATGAAAAAAAAAAATATAGTAAACTAATCACATGGCATACATGGAACTCCATCAACCATGTAAAGTTGAAGTCACTCTCTCTTTAGCGTAAATGGCTTTATGATCTCAAAGTTTTGCTTGACCAAAATATATCAAATATGCAAAGTTCGTTTTTTTTTATTAATCTCTATCCTATTAATTACATTATAATATTTGATATAAATTGAAAAAGAAAGAGAGAAAAATTAAAATCATATATTACAATCAAATTAGTAGAATAGAAAATAAGATAGAGAAATATGACGAATCATGTGAAGCCCTAAAGTTGTGTTTGTTCAATATGCTTTTCACAAACTATTAATGATCATGTAGCAAGTTACAAGAAACTTTTAAGAGTAAAGAAAATGATATATTTAGTCTTTTATTCAAATACCCTCTCACTATTCTTGAGATATTATTTTGAAAAATACAAAATCTATTCACTATTTAAAACCAAATATATAGGATAGGATTTTGAGAGAAATTAATATTTTACTCGTTTAAACAAAAAATACAATAACAATTAAATCAATAAAATTAAAATATATCAAATTATCATAAGAATTCATAAAAATCAACTCTAACACGATTTGAGCTTTCTTCTACGGCTCTTTCAATTCTCTAACCATGTTGATTATTTTCATTTATAAGATAAAAAAAATTCAATCAAATTTGACCATTCATGGTTTATATTTACATTTTAAACTATAAAAATATCTAAATAAAAAAATCTAGATCTAAATCCAGAAACAAAACAAACATAACAAAACATGTCTAAAATCATTATTGTATCAAAATTTAGGTAAAAGAAAAATCATACTAGATAGAATTCTAAGTATAGTATACAGATTATAATTTGTATCTATTGAAATTGTGTATCCATCGAAAAAGCTCCTATAATAATAAACTCTCAATCCAGTAAGAAACAAAAATAATAAACAATTAATTTTTTCTAAGAAGAGAGAGTGATAATTAGGTTTTCTAAGTGTATCTGATTTAATATTCTCAAAATACTACCAATTTTTTTTTTACTCTCGTGTACCAATGATAGAAATTTATAAAAGAGAGGAGAGAGAAATAATATTTATAAATCTATACATGTGAGTATATAAGAATAAGAGAGTAAAAATGTAGTTGATTTTTTAGGATTAGTTAGGATCTTCTTTCCTTGTTTTTACATATTAATTTTTAAATCTAACCATCTAGCTACTTTTAGATCCAATGAATTTGAGGATATTGCAAATATATATATACACGATCCAGATTTAGCATGCAAAAAAAAGACAAAAATAAATAGAGTATCATATCCCTTTTTGCATTGCTATTTAAGATAAACCGATAATACTTATAGTTCAAAATGAGATCACTAAAGGAAAATACTAAGTGACATTCCCCTTACTTTTGCAAGAACTAGATTATTATTATTTTTTTCATTCAAACAACATAAATTAATAATAATCTACAGTTATATTAAACAAAGAAGCTTGAATTTGTCCATTCCCCAAATTGGTAACGCAAGAAAGTAATGTAAAGTGGTTATGAATAAAATCAATTATTATTTATTATGGAGTAATAATATTTATATATAATATTGTATTGCTTATTAAATCAAGAAAATAAAATGTTGAAATAATTGTGTGATTATGTATTAACGAGAAAGTCTTGTATATAACTAGAGTTGTATGCTATTTTAACTTATAACCAATAATTCTCTCCTAAAAATAGAATTAATTTCAATTTTAAATAAAGAATCAACATACTCAATTGAATAAGGGCAAACCTTATATTTTTTAAAACATTGAAGAAGAAATCATATAATACTAATTATATTATGACATTGAATTGATAGATGTATAAATCATTTTTTAGGTTTATCTATTTATTTGATTCTTCATTTATTTAAGATAATACAATTTGTTACATAATCTTTTAGTTCACACAATTTAATCCTTAACAATGTTATATTTAACTATAATCAAACTTTATTTTTTTTATTCATTTGACCTCTAACTTATTTGATAAATATAATTTAGCCTCTGACAAAATTTATAATTTTATCATCAAATTTATAATTATATCATTATTAAGTATAAATGCTATCAAATCCATTTCATGAAAATTAAAATTTTGGACTAAACTTATAAAATCTAGAAATATTAGGAATTAAATTACGTGAATCATAAAATACTATCTAAATTCTAATGTCTTATATAAATTAGAGACAAAATAGTAGGTTCGACACTTTAATAGTACCATAATTTTATTTTTTGTATTATTTTTTATTTATATTTTTCAGGTGGTATCTTTATGATAACTATTTTAAAAAATATATTAATTTAGTGCAATTTTTACATGTGAGTCACACATATACATGTAATATGGAGGATATTTATGAAATATTTGCCTTTTCCTTCCCATAGATTGTTAATAGCCATTTTTTCACCCATTTTAAGTTGTATTCTAAATTGCACATATGACATCTTGTTCACTCAATTTTAATCTTCTTCATATTGTACAAGTTAATATTCACTATGAAAACAAAATAACCCCATTTTTAATTTCTTTAATATTATATAGTTTATGCTTAAACTATTTAAATTTAAAAAAGTGTTTAAAAAAATTATTTAAATTTTTTAAAAATAGAAAATATATATCGATAAAAGTTAATGCAATGTTTTATGTTGAAATTGTTTAATTTTAAAAAACTTGTTTAAACTATTTTTAAAAATAAAACGAAATATTTTTAAAATTAATACATGTTAATTTATACTTAAAGTGTTTAAGTTTAAAAAATAGTATAAGCTATTTAAAAAAAGTTTAAATTGTTTAAAAAAATAAATTATATATTAAAATATAAAAACAGAATAAAAAAAAATCAAAACATAATTATTTAAACACCTATTTGTTTAGATATTTTCCATGCATGATTGATTAAGTATTTGGAGTTGAAATGAATTATGTGTTTTTATTTTTTTTCCTTTAACAAATTATCCATTTAATTGAAGTATCGAAAATGTCTTCCTAATATTACATGTATACATCATATATATAAAAAATATCCAATTAAATAATAAATTATATTAAATTATTATTTTTTTAAATAAAAATATAACTAAAATATTAAAAAAAATCCGAATAAAAAATATATAATTTTACTAAAGTAACGAATACAAATATATACATAATTTTTTTATAATGCACAAATCATACGGTTAAATGTGTTATTTGGAAAGCTTACAAAGCATTACGAGAAAATAAAGAATGACAACTAAGAAGCTTTGACTTTAATAACAATCTCATACTATCCCCACCCCAATCAAGAAACGCCACGTGAGGTAAGAAAGTCACGCTCTAATCGCCTACTAAACAGCACTCACTAACATGAGCAAAACTCACATCACAAATCAAAGTCTCTCTCTCTCTCTCTTCCTTACTTCTTCCAAACGCCTCCCCAACCGCCCACGTTCACGTCAGCCCCACTTCTCTATACAAAATCCCAAATCACCCCACCACTTCACACACACACACACAAATCACAAAAACACAAAAAACATATTCTCTCAAAACCCAATTCCTCAAACCTAAAACAATGTTCACTACAAACCACTGTGACCAAATTCTAATGCATTGTGGTCAATACACACCAAACAATTTGGTGAATATGGCAGAAAAAACATGGAAACCCATTATTGAAATTGCTCCAAACTGCCCACGTTGTGCTTCATCCAACACAAAATTCTGTTACTACAACAACTATAGTCTCTCACAACCAAGGTACTTTTGTAAAGGCTGTAGAAGATATTGGACTAAAGGTGGATCTCTAAGGAATGTTCCAGTTGGTGGTGGATGTCGTAAGAATCGAAGAGCTAAAGCTGTGAAATTGCCACACCATGACAGATCATCATCTTCAATTAATGGTACTTATAATTCAAATCAAGGTCAAGATGTTAAAAATTCTAAAAGTACTGGTGGAGCGGATATTGATTTAGCTCTTGTTTTTGCTAATTTCTTGAGCCCAAGCTCGAATATAGTTGATCATGACCAAAAACAAGACTTGAGTGGTACTAATACTAATTCATCATCTGATAACTACTTTTCACCAAATGATAATAATGGAATTGCTGAAGAAGTCCAAACACAACCCAATATTGGTGAAGATCAATTAGTTATGGGAAATAATTATAATGATGATATGAATATAGGAGACTTTGAGTTGCAGAATATGGGATTAAACGATGCCTTTTGGTCTGATACAGAAGCAATGTCAAGCTTTAATAGTTGGCAACTACAAGATGTGGACTTGTTTCCAAATGGTCACGATGATGATCGGTTACAGATTTCAACAAATGAAAATTGGAGCTCCTGTGATTTTTCTGGTTTTGAGGTGTTCTCTAGATCTTGATTATTATTAATATTTGGGGTTGCATTTGTGTGTAATTTAATTTACATTATATATATATATATATTTTTTTAAAATTATAATTATTCTTGAAGTTCAAAGAAGTCTTTCTTGGGATTCATTGTGTATTTTCTTGGAAAGGAAAAAAAAAGAAAAATTAAGTTATTATTAATTATTATTAGTACAAGGGGTGATAGAAAATATTATACAATAATGTGATGTATGTCCAATTTTGTAATATAATCATTTATATATTATAATTAGGTATATAGGCTTGTACCTGTATCTTCTTTTAACTTAAACATTGACCTATATGAACTTCCTATAAATTTATAATACCTACGCATGTTACTATTTATTTAAGCTTTTTCTACAATTTTGTAATATAATTATTTATATATTATAGTTACGTATAGAGGCTTATACCTGCATCTTCTGTTTAACTTAAACATAGATCTATATGAGCTTCTTATAAATTTATAATTATACCTACACATGCTACTATTTATTTAAGCTTTTTCTACAATTTTGTAATATAATTATTTATATATTATAGTTACGTATATAGGTTTGTACCTGTATCTTCTTTTTAACTTAAACACCTACCTATATGAGCTTCTTATAAATTTATAATACCTATACATGCTAATATTTATTTAAGCTTTTTTTATAAAGAAAGATTATTATTTATAGAACTAAACTCTTTTATATCCGACCTATTGAATTAGTTGTAAAAATGATCACAACATTAAACTTATTGCTCATAACATTTAATTTCGTCAATATTTATGCTCTTTTAACCATATTCAACCTTCATTTTTGGTCCATTTTCTGCGATATTCACTAGGCAAACGTTGAGAAATGTGTTAGTGACAGTGGAAACGTAAGCTTAGACAAATTAACCTATTATGCACCAATAAGTTAAAATCATAAATAAATCCATTAATATTATTTATTGATACAAGAATCTTAACTCAATATCTAATACACTTAAAAATAATATTAGATTTCAAAAATAACACTCAAATCTAAAACTTTATTTACACCCAAAACTTATGTACATAGATCCAAAAATATCAGTAATATTCTATACTTTTGACTCATCTCACATACTCAAACTCCACGCCTAAAGCCAAATATTTCAAGCAACTTGAGTCTCTTACCTTCGAACTCAAAAGCCATATTGATTCACTATTAATGAAAGACTCCAAACCAACTTAATTAACAAAATTTTGGATTTAAAATAGTTGAAGACAAAAAATCATTTTGTTTTTTTTTGTTTTTTGCTAATAATATCAACAACTTTTACCTAGGGAAAAATAAAAAATAAAAAAAGCATTGTATCAAGTACCACATCATGATATCTTCGTACACATCATCATTGAAGATAATTTTATTTATGCTTCTCTGTCTTGATAACACCATAATATTATCACAAAAAATCATAACCTCTTCATTAAACTTTACATGTTAATCTTGTCTCACATTATCATCACTAATGTAAGATTTCAAGTTTAACTTGTCACCAATATTCATCTTACCTTTAAAGGCAGATGTAGCTCCACCTCGAATAGGATCCCCAATCAACTTGTATAAATTATTTCTTCTTTTTCCTATTATAATAGCCAAGAAACCTTTACCAACCTTCATAAATTTGTTCTTTATAGAAAAACAATAACCCAAAGTATCTAACCTACTTATCGAAACCAAATTCTTTCTAAAATTGGGTACATGTCTCATATCAATTAGTTTCTGGACAACTGCATCAAACATCTTCATTTTCACAGTACTCATACCAACGATCTTGCCCCTTGAACCATTAACCATCACAATATCACCAGCATCATAAGGTTTATATCTATCAAATAACTCATTGTTTGCACATGTGTGAAACGAGCAAACATAATCCAAAATTCAATCATTCTGTGAACCATCAATAGTTTTCACACAAATTATATCATTTTTAGTATCACAAGTTTCATTACTTTTGCCCATTTAACACCTTGTTACAATTTCTCTTATTGCCTTTAATCTATCTTCTCATCACGAGGTTTGTATCTATCAAATAACTCATTGTTTGTACACATGTGAAATGAGCAAATAGAATCCAAAATTCACTCATCCCATGAACCATCATTAGTGGTCACACAAATTATATCATTTTTAGTATCACAAGTTTTATTACCTTTGCCCATTTAACACCTTGTTATTTCTTCTCGTCAATGTCTCTTATGGCCTTTAATTTATCTTTGCAATACCTTTTGATGTTTCCTTTTTTGTGACAATAGAAACATTTAATGTCACATCCTGGATGAGGCTTAAAAAAATTTCCATCTCTACTTGGATATCTCTTATTTCTCTCATAATTTGAGCTTTCTCTTCAATCACTATCTGTAGCAAAACAATCTTCATAACTCAAGGAAGTAGCCAATTTTTTCTTATTATTTGTTTCCAAGAGAGTTGTTCACACCTCATTGATGAGTGCTCAAAAAGCACTAAAATTACCATGATTTTATGTACATTAATTGACTAAAAAATATATATATATTTATATGTTTTATCATATATTTATATAAATTTATCCTTTTCAGAATCACGGGTATATTTATTGTTTTTCAGGTATTTTCGCTTAAAAACGTAACTTGAAGACTCAAAGAAGAATACTGGAAGCAATACATCACAATTATATTACTAAATAAATGGGGAAAGGTCAATAAATATGGAAAAACTTGGACAAAATGGGTCGAAAAGGTCAAAAATGTCAAAAAGGAGAAAATCGCGCCCGGAGCGATCCGCGCGCTGTCATACCGCAGATGCGCGCTAGCACGTTTCATCCGCGCCGAAGCTACGCTGGGTATCGTTCATCCGCGTAGAGCTGCGCGCACCCAGCTACCCTCCGCGCGCGCCGACGCCATTTCGCCCCATTTTTCACGTGCAGCCGCCCCCATGATGTCATGCTGACGTCATCAATGACCTCACCATGTCCATTACACATTTTTACATTTTTTAACATTTTTTTAACATTTTTTTACTCATTGTTTCTCTCCATCCTCACCTATAAATACCCCCTTCCCTTCACTTCAAAAACACACCTCAAAACACACTTCTCTCTTCTTTCTTTCTCTCCATTTCTTAGTTTTTAGTTTTTTTTAGTTTTTCTTATGTTTTAGCTAGTTTCTCTTAGTTTTAGAGTTCTTCCCTTTTTGGGAAGAACTAGTTATGTTTTTGTAATTTATTAGCTTTTTGATTCAATAAATGGGAGTGCAAATTCCGTTTGAAGATTTTCTAGCAACGGGGATGACATCGAAGTTCTGTAAGGATTTTATTTTCTTTGCAGTTATTTTTTATGCTTTATTCTTACATGTTATATTTAATTTGTCTGTGATTAAATTTAACTGTGCTAGCTGTTTGTAAAAATGATATAATAATAACGTTGTTATGCTTGCGAAATATTAAATAGGTAAAAATCTCTCAAATGAATTGATTTTATTTTTATCAAGATTTTATATTAAGAATGTTAGAGAGAAATATATTATTTTTCATTACAAACTTAAATCTGAAAATTAGATTTTAAGGTTTAGTTATCCTCGATTTAGAGTAGTGCTCTTTTATTTGTTGGTATAATCGCCCGGTAAATAAAGTGAAGCTCTATTTCAAAAGATTTTATAAGAATTATTATCCTGAAAATGTATTGACAACATGTTTTCAGTAGTTTTAAAACTTGAAAGTTAGTACTTGATAACTAAATTCTTAGGTTTAATTTGGACACCTTGAATAAAGTTTAAACTGTCTAACCCCACCAAAGGTGGCATTTAAATGGTTCATTTTTAATCTCTTAGAAAAAGGAATTAATTTAATTAACCAAATTAGTTATCAACCCCACCCATAGGTGTTAATTGATTTGTTTAGTTAACAAAGAATATCTAACCCCACAAAAGGTGGTATTCATACAAAAAAGGGAGAATCAATAAATATCAATTCATATCTTTAATAACCTAAATAATATGAGCAAGCATAATTAACTTAGTTATTATATCCATAAATACTCCACTATTTATAAAAGATAAAATTTGCATGAATGTTTATTGAATCTATGTTTATTTTTATGTAAGTAGATTAAAAACACAAAACCCCAAAATATCGTGACAGGATGTTTAGGATTTAATTTCGTTTTTAAAAGTTTGAATACTAAATTAAAAACCACATACATTTCTTCCTTAGAACGACCTTGGGAGTATACTTATCATTTTCTACGAAATGATCCGTGCACTTGCGAGATTTTTATAAATATAAAACCAAAGTATTGGCAGGATCGGCGATGCCGGTTTTCGCTCATCAAGTTTTTGGCGCCGTTGCTGGGGATGACTCCGTTGCCGGGGATGGCATCAAAGTTTTTGGAAATCCCGATTCTGCTCATCACTCATCCACCGTTAGTGTAGTATTTTTCTTAAGTAGTAAAGACAACAATATATCATATGAACCAGACAGTGAAGATAACAAAATCATTTCTTGATCTCCACCTTATATCTTCATATCAATATGTAGTAATTCAAAAACATATCGTCTTAATTTATTTATATGACTTTTAATGTTACCATCTTTATCCATCTTCAAGGTATACAATTGCCACTTTAAGAATACATTTTTTCACCCATATACCTTTGATGTTGTTATTCTCATAATCAAATCTTCTTGTTTTAATATCTTTCATAAGATAGAATCATCCAACCATTAGCTCTGATACCACTTGTTGAGGACAAAGAAAACATAAATCAACAAATGTAACAAAAGTGAATATGGAAGTGAAAAATCAACAAGAAAACAAAACACAAGACATGAACGTAATTCGATAAATTAACCTAGTCCACACCTAAGGTCACAAATAAACCCACTAATCTCACTTCCTAATACAAGAGTCTTAAATAAATAACGAATACACTTTATATCCCAAAAAAAATATATTAAGATCTTAAAAATAACACTCAAACTCAAAGCTCCACTTATGTTTATATCTTATACACACAAATCAAAAAATAAAGAACTCAAAAATATCAATATTGTTCTTTATTTTTGAATGCAGATCATCTCACACATAAATATACAATACCCTATTTTCCATTTGTCGTGGGTGCTTCACTCACCTCACTACCATCTCTTGTCACTCCACACCTAAAGCCAATATGTATGTGAAGTAACTTGAGCTTCCAAACATATGAACTCAAAACATATTGATTAACAGTTAATCAATAGAATTTAAAGATTTCAAACTAAATTAGTTAACAAAATTTTGGCTTAAAAATGGCTGAAGACTCTAAAGTCATTTTTTTTCATTAATACTAACATAATGATCCAATTTTTAAAGTTACACGATTACACCCAACAATCGTTTAATTAATGTCAATAATATATGAATTGTAGAAGTTGAAACTAATTGACCAAAATTAACTTACTTAAACTATGCATATTTGAAGCTACATGAAAGACTCTACTATGATTTAAGTAATTTGGGCTTTAATGTATCGAATAGGGTGTGCATTTTATGTGTAGAAACTTAAGGGTAATTTCTATTTTTATAATGGGCTAAAATAAAAATACAATTGCTATCCATATATAGAATGAGTATGGTCCCTAGGTTACACATTCAATTTTATCCTTATCTAACATCCTATCATCAAAGAGAAAAAGTAAAGAGAAAGTTATAAAGTTTTCTAAGAAAAATGTATAGATTTGGAAGGCTAATCTCCTAACTTTAAAAATTAATTAATTGCTATATTTTCAAGTATGATTTCCAATGTTTTCTTTGATTATTGATTATATAACATAAATATTGTCAGATTATTTTGGGTGATGGTTTTCACCAAAGGTTATGTAGGATGAAAAGGTAACTTGGTAACGTGGCCTTATTTGAACCATTGAAAAGTTAAATAGATATATTTAGCGGGTAGTGAGCTCAATTTTAATTTAAAACAAGTCATTTATGGTAAGGTTCTTGAATTTAATATAAAATATATAATAATGACTCAAACTCATATTTATGAAAAGTCATTAATATATTAAATAATTTATATATTATTTATTTAATATCTAAAATAATATAAATAATTTTGATATTAATTAATAAGTTATTTAGACTTTCATTTGCTCAAGCCTATAAATAGGCACAATCAATCTCAAAAAGGTAAACATAAGCACACACTTAAATTCTCTAAATCCTATTTAAGCTCATTCATACAGAAACTAGGTTAAGCATCAGAGTGGATACCACATCCCACAGTATTGTTCATTCTGATATGTTTGCTAATGACTTGTACGATCAACTTCAACATCTAATGCCATTTATGGAAAATAAATTTGGTGTTCTAACGAATATGATCTAATGAAAACTCAATAACATTCATCGTGTTCACCATGTTCTGCATCTATATTTTAATTCAAAAATCCATTCGATCCACTAAGTCACTCAAATAAGTTCTTAACATGTTCCTGATGACGTCTCACTTCTACAATAAGTTATGGATCCAGTTAGCACCTAAGACTAGCCATTCACCCTCAATGTGCTTATAGAGAATAGGAACCCTTAGAAGGAGTCTAGTTGCCATGACTCTGGGTTCTAATGAACTGGCACCTAGATCACTGTAAGGTGATAGACCCCTAATAAGAAACCCTTTAAAGCACTTAGTAGGAATTGGACCATAGTTTGCCCAATTTTTTAGTCATCTAGTCAACTGAGAAAACTAGGCTTCTTATCTTTCCAAAATGGGAACAAGTATACCTTCTACACACCACCAGTCAACAAGACAAAGTAGTTAGGCAAATCAACTAGAAAATTAGGTAGGCTAGCTTGATCTACCAATCATCGACTGTCATTGAACTTTTACCACTCTAAAAGGCAAAGATATCAACCATTCCTAGTGATCACCATATATGCAGACACTTGTAATCTAAACTAGATTTGTTTGAATCATCTTGAGTTACCACTCCAAGGCTAGATGATCGATGCAATTAGGTTAGGATAGCCACGATGATGATGTCGATGATCCTGTAGTAGATTTCCATAGCTACCGATTAGACAAACATCAATCCAGGATAGCATAGATTCATACACGAGGGAGGATTAAATGCTAGTAAGACATGTCACACCTCAAAGGGCTACATTCTATAGAACACTACTTCTAAGAATTTTTCCTTCTAGAACGCACAATCCAGGAAGTCACCATCTAGGAAACACTGGACTTGATGGATTGCTATCTTCTAGGCCATGTTATTCAAATAAGATGACATCTAGGTTGCACTACCTCGCTTACCATAATTCATATTATTGATTCAAACCACAGTTGATGAATATGGATCAAGACCACATCAAGTATCTATAGATTGAGGCCACAGTTGATGAGACAAATACACTACAATTCGGGATGTTTTCGTGGTTATCCTGGGTATTTGGGATTGACTTGTTATGGCCTACCATTAAACTCTCAAAAGATCATACAAAAATGTCTAAGTGTTTCCTAATAAGTCTATAAGAAAAAATGGAATCTAGAAACAAGTGCTTACTATAAAACTAATTACAAAAATATTTATTGTGGGGTGGCCTAACATCTTATTACCCATAAAAAAAATTTCAAAGAACAAACTCAAGAATGTTAAGAGCCATATCAGCTTTAGATTTTCACCTTGTAGACTACTACCTCCCACCCTGGGACATAGAGCCACTTTAACTACAAGTGAGTAGAATTTATAGAACATTCCCTCAATTTTTGATGTATTCAAAAAGTCAATATCAACCACTTAAAGAAAACCCAATAAGAGCCATCTAGCTATGGTTTAGCCATCATAGTTTTTCTTAGCTATAAATAAGGTACTAGGAAAAGGAGCATATCGATTGGAATACTTAAGTGAGATAGAAGTACCAAATACTTGGAACATGCAACATTCCAAGAAGTATTATTAGTAGACACAAGAATGCATAAGAATTCATAAATTCTTTTACTTTTTAAGAAAATGTTAGATGAAGTCCTATATAGCCATTTCAAAACTTTCACCATAAAAGAGAAAAAGAATAAAGAATGAACAATATAATATAGTCACCTTAGAACTTATGCACTTACTTTACTTTCACCTCCAAATCTTCTACTTTCCGTTAAAAGTACCCAACATGTACTAGGAATCAAAAAGAATTGATATAGGGATAAGAGTTAGTAAAAGTATTGCTATTTAGATTTTAGGATCATAGAACTTGCAACCAAGATCAATTACACCTTCAAGCCTGCATTGGATCTGGAATGCTACACCTTCCCTTAGATCCATGCAGTGACCATTACCCTATATGAGCTCAACACATACCTCTACTCAGGCTTGCACTATATTTGAAATTTTAAACCTTTCCTCATATCCATACATCGATAACTACCCTATGTGGGTTCGACATGCAGCATAATTTGGTTCAACATTAGAACGGAAAAGTCATACCTTTCCTAAAATACATATAGTAGTTACCACCCTATCGGAGCTCAATGTATAGCATCACTACACCACGATATACCTTTGTACACCATTATCTTAATGGACCAAATCTTGTGCAAAAAGCAACCCAAGCATATGATAGATTATGTGCCCGCAATAACGACAATCAAATATCCAAACAATGGAATTAATGTCTCAATGGACTAAGTTCTATATAGAAAATGAAGCAAGTACACAACCCCTTAGACATCCATAGTGATATTGATCTAGGATCCAAACATTAGCATGCTATTCCTTCGTGTATCATTGTCCTAATTGACCAAGTCTTATGCAAAAAATAAGAAAGGCACAAGATCCATTTAACGTTCACAACAACTACAATCCAGGATCAAGGTAATGTCATTTGTGTCTTAATGCACTCAGTCCTGTGCAGAAAATGCTTTAATGTCCACAACAATATTAGTCTAGGATCCATACACTAGCACACAATGTCATACCCCACCATTATCTTAATAGACTAGATCTAGTATGAAAAATGAGGCATGTATACAACCCTATAGTGCCTACGATGACGACGATCAAGGATATAGATAAGGCCATCAATGTCTTAATGAACTAAATCTTGTTTGGAAAACAAAGTAGACAAATAACATGTTTGATGCCTATAACAACTACAATCCAGGATCTAAACATTGGAAGTTGGGAAGACTCATCACGAGAAGAATCAAGGTGCTACCTCCTTCACACATTGGACTTACATCATCGTTTGTCTACCATTTTGCTTCGTATGTATTTGCTCCCAAATTCATCTCCTTTCATCCTGCTTGGTGTCATCTAGAAATTTCCTAGATCCATATCTTGGGTGACATCATTGTCATCTTGGATGTGTAGTGACTCATCTTGGTTTTCCTTTGAACTCTCAAAAAGTTTTACAAAAATATATATGTATTCCCCCGAGATTCCCAAGGTCACTAAGTGAACACTTACAGTCCAAATCTCAATAATGTATGGGGCTAGATGTTCTCTTGATGCAATAATGTGTTAACAACAAGCAAAGTGTGCCTTGTATCAACAAAAAAAATGCTTTGTAATAAAAAACATGAGTGTCCAACATCAACAAAGAAAAAATGTTTAACCTAAATCAACAAGAAAAAAGAATGTCCTGCAATAATAAGAAAATGAATACCCTGCATAAAAAAGATACAAGTTTTGAAGCGCATTATATAAGAGACAACTACTAAGTCTTTATTAGAAGTCATGATGCTTCTGGTGCTATATGAATAAGGACCAAGTGATTATACTTTGACCAACATAATAACTACTAAATGAATGATAAACAAAAAGAAAGAAAAGCCTAAGTGACATGCTTGAGAACATATAAATATACGTAATCATTAACACGTGATAAATAATTTAAGAACAAGGGTTATTATACCCACGAAAATTGATAACAATATATACTCATAATTACTAGTTCATTAGTAAGTTAGTTAAAATTAGTAAAATGAAGTTTTTGTTGTTTTTGAAGAAAATAATATGAAATAATAAAATGTGATCATGAGAGTATCCTCACCACTAACCTACAATTTTATCTATCATGTCATGAATGTAAATTAATTTTTTATGTTCTAAATTACTTCTATGATTTAAAACTATTTTTGAATTCTTACTTTTAGCTTTAGAAGTCTATGTGCACTTAAGACTTCACACATTTTCTTACTTACTAATCGATTGTGAATACTACCATCAATCGACCTAAATCTTGAACAACTTAGAAGAATCCTTACTATGTTTAATTCATTTATTGTATTAGGATCTAAAAAAGTGATAACTAAACTAGGTACAATTAGAAAAATTGTTTAAACTTTAGAAAATATATTCAATTATTATTGTGGCAACACCCATAATATATCACTTCAAATAAGAATATTAGTGATTACATACTAACATCTTAGACTATATTTAAATATATTCATGAAACAAACTAGTTGATCATTCTAATTCATAACATGCATATTTTTGGCTTTTAAATATGAAATTGAACACATCAAGAATCAAGAATTGAAATTAAAATTATTCATAACATTAAATTAATTAAATCATAATCTAGGGCTTGAAATTTCCTACAATCACGATGAATATTTAGCATAATATAAATTTATCAAATTCATATTAATAACAAAATAATTCATAATAAATAAGAAAGAGGTAAAAAAATTGAGTAAGATGATGGAGCCCATCGAACCAAAAATATCAATCTTCAAGTTATTCTTCGATCTTCCTTTAAGATCTTGTAATATTATACCAAATCTAAAGTTTTTCTAATTTTTCTCTCAATTTTCTTTGTAATTTTGATACTGTTTTTATTTATGGGGTATTTTTTTGTATTTATAAGAGAGAGAAATCAAATCATGATGTAAATAGGACTGTTGGAATCATAATGGAGAGAGAATTAATGGGTCAAACAGTAAAAAAGGATCAAAATGATTCAGATTGTGTTTAAGGTCAAATTCCATGCGTATATCAAGGCTGTGAATAACGTGCACTAGAAGGCAAGCAATTAGGTACATCCCTAAGATTTTATAAGTTAATCCACCTTATCGAAAAAAAATCATAAAAATTTCAAAAAAATCCAAAAAAAATATATTTTCCCAATAAATATAAAATAAATATTTTTAGCTTATTATAATAATAACAAGGAAATTGATATATAAAAATGTTTTAAATAGAAATTATCACTAAGTCCTATAAGGGTCACCTTTACTGGCATCCACAAACAAAGCAACCGAGATGGGTATAACGCGTGCTACCTCTACACCTCGCTAGTTGATGGGAGCTCTATGGCTTTCCTACCATTGAAAAATGTTTGAGGGACTACTATAGATGGATCCTTACTCTTCTCAATGTCTAAGCTATAATCATAGCCTTCGTGCTCAGTCACAGCCTCTAAAAATTTTGAAAGGTAGTAGAGAGAAAGATCTACCTTAGGGTACACTTTCTTGATGCTCTTCTTTGCTGTCTCAAAACCATGGGCCCAAGCAACACTCATGTAAGCTACAAAGTCATATGAGTTCAATTACTCATTCGTAGTATTTTCAACCACTTCTTCATATTGAGCATATAACCTTTTGGTTCTTTTTGTCTTCAAACTCTCACATTTTGTCTCCTTTCAAGTCATTTATTCTTAAAGTCTGTTTTTAGCAACCTCTGTAACCTCTTGAGCCCTCAGAGGCATCTTGAAGAAGACTATCAATCTCTAAGGCATCTGTAATCCACTACTTCCTCTCAAGGGTCCAATTCAGTGATTCCATGGCTTAATCTCTTTCTGGCAAGGCTAGTCAGGTAGTATTCTCTAAGGCTTGAAGAAAAGATAATGCCTCATTGAATATTTCTTTAGCTACTACTCTAAATCTTTGAGACTTTTCCCCTAAGATTCTATAATGACCACTTAATAATCCAATTTCATTTATGCTTGGAGAAGAAGAAGGAAATGGCATGCGAATGGGACTTAAATATGGAATATCCTCTTTCATAATAATTCTTTAATTAGAGGCTGAACTTGGGTTACATTAAGCATCACTAGTGCCACAGCCACCATCACCTGGCAAGAAATAGCCTGACATGTCCTTTTCCTTCTAAGCATGCACCATCTATTGTTTCGATTCTTAGAACCATTACCTAAGTATCGAAACACAAACTAGAATGCATTAGCAAATAAGCTCTTCTGAGAAGTCACATGATCAAATGACATGTCTTTAAAAGAAGCTAATTGTGTTAGGGAAAAAATACTCATTAGGTACAATACCAAACAACAAAATACACATCGTTAAGATAGGTGCCAAGAATCAAGTATAGATGAAGAGAGCTATAACCCATAATACATAACCCCCTCAACAATGGTCAATCTCATAACTATAATCTTTGGAGCTAAAGAGAATATTTTATTGATAAAGGTTTGTTTTTTTTTTGGTGAACTTCACTCGCTTCCAATGCACTACACCTGGAAATGGAAAGAAAATAATATTGAGAGTAATATTCATAGTATAATAAGTTGGGCACATGCAAGTAACTTTCCTTTGGAAACAAACTGACTTTTGTTGGCCAAGTTAAAGGTAGGCCACATTACAAGCACCAGTAGCTATGAACCAAGATAACTGCCAAACCTTGTTGGATGGAGGAATATTCTCAATGAATTTTTGATTATCAAGAGGTCTAACACTAAACAAGCCTCTACTTACAAATTATACATAGTACAAAAACTAGAATTCTTCCATAATCATCTTTGTACCAATCTCTCTCCACAAAGAATAACAGGACACCAGGGCTTTCCATAGATTATGAGGATATTTCCTAGGAGGTGCCTTTACCTTATAAAGAAATTGTTACACCAATGGAAAAATGGAAGTCTGAGTTCAACAAATAGTTAATCCATAAAAATACTAATCCCCTAAGATAGGGTCTTTTAGAAAGGATACCTTTACTAGCAAGAATGATTCCAATGTCATCGATAATTTTAAAAAATATTTCTCAATATGTCCACCATGGATTTGGTGGTAACTACTACTAGAGAATCAAATTCCTAACCAAAATTAGGCCCAAATTCAGAAATTAGATCACCCTTAGGAATGCCTTCACGAACAGCAAAATGAAAAGACCCGACAAGAATAACAAGACCATGATAGAGGGAAAGTTGGGCAAGAACCCAAGATTAACGATGAAGTCAAATGCACTATAGATGGGATAAAACTTGTGTGCTTGGATGGTCGGTTGTGTTCGAATGCAGTTAATCGATTAGGCTCATGAATTGTTGGTTGGTTGGTTGGCCCTATTTTCGGATGGTTGGTTGACTAGCTACTTCAACAAGCTGGTTAGTTCAGTTCACCCCGACAACTCGATGGATCTCTTCTATCCCATTCTCCCATCGGCTAACCATCCTAAATTGGGTCCCCATTCCAATGCTTGCAACTATCTACTCTCCGATCATCCATCTTTGGTCTTCCTAGAGTTTCATTATAGTACCTAAAGTCTTATATATGATTCTTATTGTTATACATAGGGTTTTTAGGTAGATCTACCAAATTTATTCATGTTCTTGGTGTTGGTGGAAATTTTCAAGCCTATATGAAGAAAAAATAAAAAAGAAGGAATTTTAGTCCACTTACCAATACTTAGCTATTATAGAATGAGATACATGAAGCTGAAAAGGGACCAGGTCTATATATAGGCTGTCAAGCTCAATCTCAACCTCCCGTCTAGCTTGCAATCCCAATGTCTAGATAGGAAGGAGATCTTGTAGAATCAGACCAAGAAAACATCAAATTTGAGAAGCTCCAACCTTTGATTATAAAGAATGAGATACATGAAGCTGAAAAGGGACCAGGTCTATATATAGGCTGTCAAGCTCAATCTCAACCTCCCGTCTAGCTTGCAATCCCAATGTCTAGATAGGAAGGAGATCTTGTAGAATCAGACCAAGAAAACATCAAATTTGAGAAGTCAAATCCATAACCCACGTTGATGTTTTCTCCACAACTTTAACCTATCATAACTTTCTAATCAAGATTCTTATTGAGACACAAAAAGAGATATTGACAAACTTATGACCCCAAAATCAACATGGTAGCACAATTAGGATATCCCATGACTAGATGACGCTAAGCTACTATACCTAGGTGATCATGTAGATCACTTATCTTGTGAGAGACAACCTAGGAGGTTTATGTTGGATATAAAAATTACCTAATATATATTAGCCCATTTGATTGTGATATCACCGTTCAAAAATCAAATGAGTACAATCACTGCATAATTAATTCAATTTGAATTCATAACAAACTATTTATGGTAATAATCATTAATTTAATATAAAATATATAATAATAATTAAAATTTTCATTTATAGAAAATCATTAATATATTACATAATTTATATATTATTTATTCAATATTTAAATTAATATAAATTATTTATAAGAATAATATTCCCTCGAGCTTATAAATAGGCTTACATCCGGTATGTATAAAAAAAATGCTCAAACTCTGTCAATCATCTTTCATTTAAACTCATTTATACATAACTTAAATTAATTATTTGAGTAGACACAATACCCCACGGTTTTGTTCTATAATAGTAAGAACTAATTACGTCGTGGCAGGTAATTAAGGTTGAATTTGGCACAGCACACGAGCCTAGTACAAGTGTCCTTTTTATATATTTTTAATAATATAAATATTTAATTATATCATTAAAAAATATAATAATACAAATGTGTGCACATTATTTTTAGTTTTCATAAATGTCATTGTTGCATAATTATTTTGACAAAAAATTATTTATTTTTCTCACGTTACTAACATGTTACCTAACATAGTTACATATTATGTGTGCAAATAGTATGCAAATTTGTGTATGTTAGTATTACTCTTATTCCATTTTTTTCATTTAAATTTTTTAAATTAAAAGATGAAGTTGTATAATATTATTACACCGAGTAAAAAATGATAATTAATTATTAGAACAATGGGGCAATCAAATATAAGGGTGCGAGTTCAAGTATTGTTATATACATTTATCTATGATTTATTCATTACATATAAATATCGTATGATAACACTCTTATCATATTTCGGTGTGTAAAATATGAGATAATAAGGATAAATTAATCGTATCTTATTAATTTTTTTTTTATTTTGACCGACAAAATTAATAGCGAATAGAAAGCTATAGGTGAACAACCAATTGGATGTTATAGAGCTGTTCACATCCCCATTAACATGTACAACAAAAATATGTGGTAGAACCTTCGCATTCAATTGCTTTGTTACCTGTTGATCATTATAGTGCCTTGAAGTAGAACCTTCGCATTGAATAATGACTTCTTTTAATAAACATGCATGACAGTTACAGTATGGCCCATTTAATCCTCTAGTACAGATCACAAGCACGTTAGTATGGGCAACAAGTCCAAATATAAGTGGCCCAAAATTGATGTCAACAGTTCAAAAGTAGGGGAATGGGTAATTATCATTGATTTGGGATTGTTGTTGTTGTTGTTGTTGTTGTTAACTAACTATACGCCTATTACTATTATTATTATTATTATTATTATTATTATTATTATTATTATTATTATTATTATTATTATTATTATTATTTCATGTATGGCATTTTGAGTCACATAAAATTTTAGATTTTTCTTTTCTCTTCAAAGTCAAGATTAATCTATTATATGAAAATGGGGAAGGGTGTTTTTTTTTTAATTGTGAAAAGAATAGAAAATAACTAATTTTTTTTGCCAGTATTGAGATACAAACCTCAAATTATTTTAATAGAGAACTCCCTTTACAACCTTCTCTAGGACCTGAGGCAATAAAAGATGTTTTAATTTAGGAAAGTCTAGTAACAAAATTATGTGATGTTATAAGTTATAACAAAGGGAGACTTTTACGTTTTGGCCATGATTACTACTATTATATACTATTGATATATATTGCTTGAAAAATAAAGGATTAAATGAATTAATTATTCTCTATCAATTTTCATCTATATATTAATTTCAATCCATAAACTATTATGCTTTATTTATTTTTCGTCCTTGTACAAATATTATATTCATTTTAATCCATATATTATTATGTTCTATTTATTTTTCATCCTTGTACAACTATTATATTCATTTTAGTCCATATATTATCATTCTCTATCTATTTTTATCACTCTATTAATATTACACTCATTTTAATTCTTTTACATGTGACTTACACATGCCTATAACATAATGATAAAATTGTGTTTTTATTTTTCAACTAATATTTTATTTATTATTTCAAATTCCCTTATAAAAATTTCAAAATTAATAAATAAAAAATGTCCCACCACATTGTTGAGTTGTGTGTATTTGATGCTAAAACTTGTTTGGAAAAGAAATTTTAGACACTTTTTAGTTTGGAAATTATAATTAACCACTAATTAAGCCATTAATAACCAATATTAATTCAATATCATACGTATGCATTTTTGTTAATTAAAAAAATATTAAAAATAAAATATTGTCGTATTTCTACTTGAAATATTTTTTCAGACAGTTATCGAAAATAGTTATTTAGAAAGAAAAAAGAAGGTATTATTATAAGATTAATATTTTTTCAAAATAGATTGAAAAAAGTAATATTATGAATAATATGTATAATTATTTACTATTTATATCAATTTTCCTCCGGTGGGATGGGCAAACAGTTTGAGAATGGAGAATAAATATGAAATTAGACAATAAAAGAAAGATAAAAATGTCACGTGATTCTTCTAAATCTTATAAAAAGGTTATTTAATTCTCTAATTTTTAAAAGATATTCATTAATCATTTTACTTATTAAAAAATATATTCATTAATTATTTTATTTATTAAAAATAAATCATAAAAAAATTTATTAATAAAAGAATTAAAACATATACAGATGATCATATTTTTATCATTTATTTTCATCCTATGTAAGTTTTTTACATCAAAATGAATGATGAATTACACTTATTTTGATAGCTTTAATTGAATTAGTTTTAAAGAACATCTCACTAGATTGATACTCTTAATATATTTATATAAGTTAAATTTTAAAAAATAAAATAACATATTAGTCGAATTTGAAAAATGGGTATGAAAACGATCAAATTAAAATAATAGTGACAAATTTGTTTAAGTAATTTTTGATGACTAAATAAATCTTAGTGTAAATATTGGATACTAAATTGATCAACAAGTTAATTTTTAATTGATTTTATAATTGGTACTTAAACTTTGTTGAACTCTAAACTTTGATTCATCAATTTCTTTTTATAATATTATGTACACAATTTTTTAAAATTTAATACAGTTGGTATAAATTTAAATATATTGTATCAATTGTGTTAAAATTTAAAAATTAAAGAGTTAAATAATAAAAACTTTATATATTAATTTTGAATACTATAGTATAATTTTTATTTAATTTTTAAGTTTGAAAAATATGTTAAATTTAGAGAACTACATGCAATCTAAACACGATATAAACATGAATGAATTTGACTCAATGGTTACAAGACTTGCATAACTTTATGCAAATAATTTATTCAATTTTTTTATTAAAAGTAAGTATGAACAAGTGTCCCCGTGTCTACTTAATTTTTCTACATCATAATGAATGATGTATTAGACTTTATTGGATGGTTTTAATTGAATTAGTTTTAAAAATTATATCACTAAATTGATATTCTTAATATATTTATATAAGTAAAATTTAAAAACTAAAATAACATATTATACAATTCTAAAAATGGTATCAAAACGATAAAATTGAAAATGATAAAGTGACAAATTTGTTTAAGTAATTTTTGATGACTATATAAATCTTAGCACAAATATTAGATATTAAATTTATCAACAAGTTAATTTTTAATTGATTTTAATTAAAAAAAATTAATGCTTAACTATATAATTAGTACTTAAACTTTGTTGAACTCTACACTTGGATTCATAGATTTCTTTTTATTATTATATTATCTCCACAATCTTTTAAAATTTAATACAGTTAGTATGAATTTAAATATATATTATATCTTGTGTTAAAATTTAAAAGTTAAGAGGTTAAATAATGAAAAATTTATATATTAATTTTGAATACTATAGAGTAATTTTTATTTAATTCTTAAGTTTGAAAAATATGTTAAATTTAAAGAGCCACATATAATCTAAACACGATATAAATATGAAAGAATTTGATGCAATGGTTACAAAACTTGCATAACTTTATTGAATAAATATATCAAATAACATAAAAATACAAATGAATTTTTTTTAATTAATATTTTATTATTATTTAATAATTTAATTTGACGCGAATAAGATAGATACCACTTGGACAAACTTAATAATCAATATTTTATTAAATGTACTGTATATTATTTTTTATTTAATATGACACAATCACAATACGAAAATAATAAGTTATAAATACAAATATACTGTATTCATAAATGAATTGATTGAATATAATCCATTTATTAAATAGATAAGCAGAAAATATATTATTTGTCATCCTTGGTTCATGTTTGATTGATAATAATAATAATAATATAAATAATTAGGTGAATTTTTGTACGTGGTTTGACTATAAATCTGAAATGGAACGTAAAACATTAAAGTAATAACAAAAATTCTCATTCCTCCCACATTCAATATGAATATGTTGGAATGATTTATATTTATCATATATTTGTATAATTATTTATTATATGTTATCATTTTATCTCATAAAATACAAAAAAAAATTAATTTTGTTTCATTTATTATTTTATAAATTTTATTTTAATACTCATCATTATTTTGATTATACTACTAAAACAAATATAATATTAGAAATATTGTTTCTATTGAATTCAATTTATATAATCATTCATGTTTCAATTATGATTCTATTCTACGAACCAAATACAATTTTAGTGTCAAAGATTAAGTAACAACTTTTGTGTAAAAAATATTCAAGTGTAATAATAATGTAAAGACTATTATAGAAATATCAAATGCAAATATATGTAAGAGTACCATCATTTTTTATATTTGTTGATGTAAAAGAAAAGCTAATAAAAAACAAAACAAAACAAAACAAAACAAGCTAAAATTTAAAAAAATAAATAAATATCAAGAATATTATATATAAAGAAATGTAAAATGTCAAAAAAAGAAATAATGACCGACTATATGCAATATAGGAGCAAAGTCAAACGATTTTGACTAAAAAAAAGGTATAAGACGTTTAAAGTTAAAAGAATATTAATTAATGCTCAAAAATTAGGTAAATAGTTTTAACCGACAAACTACATACAACTAGATGCATCTTACATCTGAATGTAAGGGAGAATTTTCCATGTATTATAAAATTTGAAAGTTTCAAGCAACATACAAAATAACAAACTTTCTCACACCAAAGATACCGTAAAATAATGATAAACAAAACAGTCCTATCATTATAGGATCAATAATGTTGTTGATTAAGAGTCAACATGGCTCCACTGGTGCGACCTCGTCTTCATAAAGCACATCAAGGATAAATGTTGGTTTTCAATTATCAACCATGCACCTCATCTACAAGTGGCTGAGGTCGAACAACCCCTTAAATAAGTTGAAAATATGTTTGGAGAGCATGACGGATCAAGCGGTGCCTTCAAGAGGAAATAGGTGATGAACATAATGAATATGATGAAGAATGAAAATAACACGATAAATGTTCTTGAATTGTTTGTTAACTCAAATTAATTATAATATCAAATTTATTATTTTTATAGACGGCGTCAGAAGTTGAAATCAATTTTTACATTCTCCGTGTTCCTGCCAACCAATCTTGAAAAGGAGGAATAAACCGTTAGAAGAAATGAAACTATTGGGTAGAAAATCCATTCTAATGCGTAAGTCAATTTAAAAAATAAAAAATAAAAAAAATATTATAAAAAAATACATATCTTTTAACAGAATTATGAAGCTATTTATAAGGGTTAAACTGATGAAAATAAAATCAAACAATATCAGTATAGCGTTAAGGGTATATGTCATTGTCGACACCAATGACTCAAATGGAGTAAAACACGAGCATACAATAACGGGTAAGGGATCCATAAAACATGGATATGCAAGAATTACGGTTATTGTTTAATTTTCGCTTTTCTTTGTATACATATATCTCAACTATCGTACATTTAACAAGCATAAACGTAAATAATAATGAAATATACCGATAATTATCGAGAAATACAATATTTTGACATGGTATCGGAGCAGGATATCAAGTAATGAACTACCACCGATTTACGACGAACTACCATTTTGATTAATTTGATTTGCACTACATTACTTTGTTGATTGACATTTTTGATTTCTAATTTCTAATTTTCCGACTCGATTGATTATGTACACGATTGTAGTCATAGCTTTTCGCTTTTTTTTTTATCGATTTCTGGTTTATATTCACCTTGTAGCGCTTCAAACACCAAACATGTGCAAATGTAAATGAAAGCAAGATAGTTATTTCACGTTTATTTGTTCGTAAATTCAATAAGATTACGTTACACCTTTAAAAAATATATCAAAGATACAACTTACAAGGAGTCAAGGGATTTGGTAACGAAGAACCATAGAAAGAAGGTCTGACCCATTTGGAAATCGAGTACCTACAAACAGCCGTTGATGCGCCTTCCCGAGAATAACCGAACAGGTGGGCCGCTGTGGTTGAAACTACCATTTTCGAGTGCAGACCGAAGGAAAAAAAAAACCAAGAATGAGGCATGCGAGAGAGAAGAGTTATCAGGAAGAAGAGCGCCATCACAGAATCCGAGAGAAGAGGAGAAGAAGAGTGGTCGCTAGATTTTGGCCGAGAAGAAATTGCGCGAGTATAGAACTTCTCTTAGGATTCGAACGCGAAGTCAAGGCTACTGAGTGAACGCAGACGAAAATCAAGGCTACGAGGAACGCAGGGAACCGCGCGACTGGGAAGGAAATCGCGCAACCAATCTCGCCGAAATCGCGCAGAAGAAAGGGGCAAATTGCGAGAACGGCAAATTAGGGTTAGGGTTATAAGGGTTTTCTTTTTGTGTCATTTATATAGTAGCTTCTTTGTAAAAAAAAATTTTAGATTTCATGGCCGAATCTAGAGATTTAACTACCAATTTCATGTTGGAAGATTTTGATAAAAATGACTAAGTTTTCACTAGAGCTCGATCGAGCCTCACAACCTTCGGCCAATCAAGCGTCGATCGCCTATTAGTATCAAGTTGGGAGGATCCAACTATGCCTTGTGGTCCCTGCATGGAGATGTATATCTTTGGCAAAGACAAACCGTGATATATTAACGGGGATTTTCTCAACCTGGCTGAAACCGACCTCTCATTCAAGATGGCGCACCGAAAATGCCATTGTTAAAGGATGGTTGATCAATTCGACGAACCCCTCCTTGATTGCAAATTTTATTCGATTCCCAACCTGCGGAAACAAGTTTGGGATTCTCACGCTACCACCTTTCTACGCGATGGGACATACACGCCTCAAGCAGTTGTACGATCTTCGTCGAGTTACTCGTATGAAACAAAGTGCGGATCCATTGAAAAATACTACAACGACCTTGAAGGGTCATGTGGCGAGAAATTGATTTCCCGTCTCCTAATCCAATGAAGTGTGCAAATGACATACAAAAATACAACTCCATCATACAGAAGATCGAGTGTATACCTTCCTCGACGGACTTGACGAGACTCGACAAAACCTCGGTTGACGTGCTTCAAATCAAACCATTCCCCTACTGCGAACAAGCCTATGGATTCATACGTAGGAAGAAAGTCCAAGACCGTGATGATCACGGGTATAGATACAACACTGGCGAAGTAGTTATGGCTTTTAAAGGGCCGGCGGACACCATAATCTCGATGCCACCAAAAACAGAACCTCTTTTCGTAGCAAGAAATCCTCTGGAAATCCACCATCTCTCGACATGAAATGTGGCCATTGCGGAAACTCCAAACACACCCGTGAAAACCGCTTCAAACTCCATGGGTATCTAGAATGGTGGAATGATCTTCAAGCACTAAGAAACGGACACCACCTGACGGAGAACATGCGGCTACCAATAATGCCTCACTATCCCTTACTTCCCTGTGCCGAATCTTCCTGTGATCCAAGTATTTCAAGTAAAGCATTTCACATCTCTACTCGTAGTGATAAAGAGGATTGGATTCTCGGACTCGGAGCTACATATCACATGAAATTTGACCCAAACGATCTTCTCCAATACAACCCGGCCCAAGACGGAGCCGTGTTGCTAATGCAAATGGGGTCACTTATCCAATTACACACGAGCTGGAACAGTTGACCTTATCTCCCTCATTATCATTATCTAATACTTTGCTTGTACCATCTCTCACAAACCGACTAATTTCTCGTAAGTCAAGTCACCTACCTTAACCTGCAAGATTACGTATTCTACTTTTGCCTTCTACAGATATTCTCACCAAGGAGATCATCACGTGGTACTGGGAGAGGAGGGCTATATTATATGGATGACCTCGCCCCAGAAGAGCCAATCACATGCAACATACCGTTGGTAACAAGGAACGATAGATTTGGCTATGTCATCGTAGATTGGGCATCCATCATTCTAGTATTTAAGGCACCTACTCCCTAGTTTATTTTCAAATATCACACATTCGCATTTCAAATGTGATACTTGTATCCTAGCAAAAAGTCATAGATCGCCTTATCCTATGAAAGCATGAATAAAAGTATGACTCCTTTTCCTTTGTTACATTCTCACGTTTCGGGGACCTTCCCGTTTATTACGTCATCGAGTCATCGTTGGTCATATTGTTATTGATGATTGTATTACGAATGACATGGCTTTACCTTTCTCAAACATAAAGATGAAGTATTTGTTACATTTCACCTGCTTTCACACCATGATCTCGTATTAATAATTTTTCGAAAAAAATTAAGATACTTAGGTCCGATAAATTGGAGGGAGTATGTTAATCAACAATTCGGACATACTTGGACAACCACGGTATTCTCCATGAAACCTCACGTTCACAAACCCCACAAATGTAACGGGATCAAGGGAGAGGAAGAATAGGCATATTTTAGAAACGCTCAGCCTTACTAATCGGTGCACATAAGCCTTATAAATACTGGAGTGATGATGTTACTACAGCTGTGTATCTACTGAATCGAATGCCCACAAAGACCTTACAATTTCAGAATCCATTAAAGGTGTTATCTGATCATCTTCCCTTACCTAATATTTTAATGCTTCCACCCCGAATTTTTGGATGTGTTGCTTTTTTCCACCTCCATAAAAATCAACGAACTAAGTTGGATCCATGTGTTGTCCGATGTGTATTCTTGGGGTATGGTGTACAAAAAAAGGGGCACTGATGTTATGATCCAATTACTAAAAGAAACTATACTACCATGGATGTCACTTTCCTTGAATCAGAATGTTTTTTCCCATCACCGGTATCCAATTACACTCTTCGTAGAGGAGAGTTATGGTGAAGAACGAAATTGGCTTGATGTTGAAATATTAGACACTAGTCCAACATACTTGATCGGTACACACATGGAGGAGCCCGTATCTAGACCCGAGCTTGAACTTCCAAGAACCGGTCAAGTAGTAATTGAATCTCCGTAAGATGAAGTGGTTGATGCATCCCTCCATTCTCTAGTACTCCACGATCCTCCCGCCGAGAACACTCCCGAGGTAAGCTATCCTATCACACCTTTACAAACTAATGCTATAGATATACCCGTTGGTTATGTTTTACCTTTCGTACACAATCGAGGTAAACTTCCAAATCGATACTCCCTGCAAAGAGAAGAACGACAACCCAAGTATCCAATAGCAAATTATGTATCTACTCAAAGATTATCGTAACCTATCGTGGCATTTGCACAAACACTCTCCCCGTGTCAAATTCCGAGTAGCATTGAAGTTAAGCCTTATCTGATCCAAAATGGGCTCAAGCTATAAAAGAGGAATTTGAGGCATTGTAGAAGAATAACACACGTGGGTGTTAAGCGAGTTGCCTCAAGGGAGGACGATGGTAGGATGCAAGTGGATTTTCTCAATTAAGTATAAAGGTATGGGTTAGTTGATCGTTACAAGTGCGAGGCTTATAAAGCAAAAGGATATACACGTAAACACGTGGGATAGATTATCAAGAAACCTTCTCACCTCAGGTAAACTAAAAACTGCAGAGTTTTGTTATCTCTTGCAGAAATTTAGATTGGCCATTGCACCAAATTGACGTGAAGAATGCCTTCCTTCATGGTGACTTTGAAGAAGAGATTTACATGGATATCCCACCAGGATATACCGTTACATCAGAAACCTAAACCCACGTAGATTACAACGAGCATTGTATGGACTAAAACAATCACCTCGAGCGTGGTTTGGTAGGTCGAGTTCGTAAATGAAGAAATACGGGTTCCAACAAAGCAACTCGATCATACTCTTTTCCTAAAACATCGATTAGGGAAGATAACAACCCTTATAGTCTACGTAGACGAGCATGATCATTACGGGGATGATAAAGAAGAAATCTCTAAGCTTCAAGAACAACCGTCACAAATGAGTTTGAAATGAAGAACTTCGGGGAGGCTCAAATACTTCTTAGGTATTGAGGTAACAAGATCAAAACAAGGCATATGTCTTTCCCAAAGGAAATATACTCCTCGACCTACTAAGAGTAGACTACTAGATTGTAAACCCTGTCGATATTCCAATGGTTCAAAATCATAAACTCGAGAATATGCGGACCAAGTACCAAGAGATAAACAGAGATATCAACGGTTGGTAGGTAAACTCATATATTTATCTCATACTCGACCCGATATTGCGTATGTCGCCGCGTAGTCGCGAAAGTCATTTCATACACCGCCTGGCCGAAGACCATACGGACGCGGCCACGCGAATACTTCGTTACTTAAAATCCTCCCCGGGAAAGGACTTATGTTTGCAAAGAATGATCAATTGGAAGTCCTTGATATACAGATTCAGACCTGGGCAGTGGAATATGAAGGATGTGAAATTCATCACTGGTACTTTACTTTCGCGGCAATCTTGTTACACGGGCAATGCAAAATGTAGCTTGCCTTATCCAAAGGCCGAAGCTGAATTTCGAGGAATGGTCAAGGGAATACGTGAGCTCCTTTGGTTGAAAAAACTTCTAATCAGATTGGTTGTTCTAACTCAAATAAACTTATTTTGTGATAACAAAGCAGCCCATTACCATCGCCACAATCCGCTTCAACATGACGCATCAAGCATCGCCGGGATCTAACTTCATCAAAACGTAATCTTGAAGAAAAGATTATTAAGCTTCCATTTGTTAAATCAAAATATCAATCATTGATATACTCACAAAATCAGGTTCCGCAAGGAACTTCTACAACTCACTTGACAAGTCAAGTACAAGCAGACATATACGCACCAACTCGGCGAGTGTGTCGCTGTTGTCAGGCGTACACCAATGACTCAGTGGAGTAAAACATGGAGCATACAATAATGGTAGTGGATCCATAAAACATGGATATGAAGGAATTATGGTTATTATTTAATTTTCGTTTTCTTTGTATACATATATCTCAACTATTGTACAAAAACAGATAACAGAAATAATAATGAAATATACTGATAATTATCAGAGAAATACAATATTTTGACATATAGTTTACGTAAGTAGATCTTTTTTAGTATAATTCATGCAACTAAAGTTGTTTATGAATACTATACATAGCTAATTTGTTATGTACTACCCAATGTATCGTTATCATGTGTGTTAGCCTTTATTAACTATTATAAGTAGTAATATATATCTTGTATTTGTTTATCAAGTTTACATACAATATAATAGTTCTATTCTCTTCAAGATATACTTTCTTTTAGCTTGTCTCGAATGGTATCAAAGCCTAAGACTTAAGAGCTCATCAATGGTAAACAAGAAAGTGATTGGTCAATCTTACAGGGATACTGTGAATAGCTCATGCTGTATATATTTCTCCAAAACATTATGGGTGTTAGAGTCAATCCTTTGCAGTTAAGTTCTCCTTTGTCTCAAGATTTTTATTAGGAAAATAACTCTATTGATATCTTGGCTCATTGTTGGTCTTCTTCATTTCCTATAAGTGTTTCTTTGCCTCTCAAACTTCATGATCATAATTACTTAATCTGGAGAGATCAACTAATTATATATGTTACATTATATGATCTTTAGGGTTTTATTGATGGATCTTTGGTCTATCCTTTTAAGTTTCTTTTGAATTCTATGAGTCTTAATCCAACTTTCTAGAATTTGAATAGACTCAATTCTACAATGAAAGGTTAGACTTATGGTTCAATGTCCACATCCATGGTTGACTATTTGAGTAGTGGTATAAGTGCTAGGCAATAATGAGTGGCGCTTGAAGAGTGGCGCTTGAAAAGTGTTATTAAGAAATTGTATAATCCAAGGTCATGGATCTACATGATCAAATTTACAATTTAAGGAAGGATAATATGATTGTTTCTCAATATATGATGACAGTTAAAACATTTTTTAGTTATTTCAATTATGTTGGTGAACCAATGAGTGAGTCAGACTTGATTCATTATGATCTTAAAGGTCTTGTTCCATGTTATTTTTTGTAGTGTAAAATATGAATGTAAGGAAGGTTAGGCCTTTTATCAACATTTTATATAGTATTCTTGAAAGCTATTAAAGGTTTCTTCAAAAACAGTCTGGAAGTAATAAATATGATTTTTTTTTCATAACTAATATTTCCCAATCTAACTACAAGGAAGTAGGAAATGGTTTTAAAGGCAATTCTCACAAAAATGGTGATACTCAAGGTTCGAGTGAGGGTTGAAATTTAAAGTAATTCATGCAATCAATTGATACATATTAGTATAATAGGAGGAATTAGTTAAGAGGTGGTTTTAAAAAGCCTATAAATTATAGGTCAATGTGCCAAGTTTGTTAAAAAGTGGGCAATAATGCCCAATCTTGTTGTGTGTTGAGAGATTTGCTTCTTGGTAAGTCCAATCCAATTGCTTTGGTTGCAAATAGTTATGTGGGAATTGATGGTTGTGAAGATGGTTCACAATCTTCTTAGATTCTTGATACTAGTGCTAGTCGCTGTGTCATAGTTGATGTTGATCAATTGACTATCTTTATGCCATATTTTGGAATAGGTGTAGTTTTAGGTGATGGTGTTAGAATTCCTATAATTAGTGTTGGTAGAGCATTCTTGAATGTTGATAATAATTATTCTCTATCACTAAGAGATATATTGTCTACACCTTATGTAGTTGCTAATTTACTTTCGGTAAATAAGACTATTATATATAATAAGGTTTTTGTCGAATGTGACATTTTTGGTTTTTGTGTCAAGGATTTACAAACTAAGAAAGTCAAGCTTGAGGGATCCAGTATGCATGGAATATATATGCTTCAAGTTTTAATGGCTAATGAAGGGAAAGGTACAATAAGGCCAACATTGTTAGCTCTTATGTTGTTTCAAGTGTCTTTAGAAACATGGCATGAAAGGCTTGGTCATCCCTCATTTCCTATGATCAAGAATGCTTTACATAACTATGTAATTAGTTCTGATAGTGGTAAAGTAAATGCTAAAACTCCTTTTTGTACTGTATATAATTTAGCTAAGTCTCATAAGCTTTTTTTGAAAATTCTTATTAAAAAGTTAATGTTGTTTTTTGTTTGTTGTACTCGGATTTGTGGATTGCACCTTGTGCTATTAATACAAGTATCAAATACTTTCTTTCCATTGCTGATGATTTTAATCAATTTACTTGGATTCTTTTATTACAATCAAAAGATTATACCATAAATTTGTTTCTTCAATTTAAGTCCAAGTTGGAAAATAGATTGAAAAGAGTATTAAGTCTATTCAAACAGATGAGGGAATGGAGTGTAAACCTTTGGTGTATTCTTTATCAAAATAATGTGTTATTTATATAATGACATGTTATCATTCATCAGAACAAAATGTGGCTATAGAATGCATGCATAGAAGAGTTATTGGAAGATGCATAGCCTTGTTGTATATAGCTAATATGCCTTTGGATTTTTGGCCTTATGTTATGAGTATTGCAATATATTTTCTTCATAGGTTGCCTACAAAAATTCTCTATGGATTTTCTTCTTTTCAGTTATTTTTTGCAAGGTTATATATTATAACCAGCTAAAGGTATTTGAATTCTTGTGCTTTCCTTATTTAAGGGCATATAACACTCATAATTAACTTGAGCCCCATTCTATGGAGTGTGTGTTTCTTGGATTTGGTATGACTTAGTGAAGCTATTTATGCTTTGATAAAGTTACTGGTAAGCTATTTAAAAATAGACATGTTATTTTTAATGAGAGTAGCTCTCCCTTCTCAACTTCCATTGTGATTTGTGACGATGACTTACGTTCCTTCCCTAGCTCTTAGACTACTATTTTAGTTCCTACTCGATTTCCCAGTGTTAAACTTCACTTACCTAATATTGTTCCTTTAATACAAGATTCCGACACTTCTTTAATTCCCCTTATCCCATTTATTAATACAACACATGATATGTCTTGGACCCATATCTCTATTCCTTAGTTTCTACCTACTTATAGTTCCCTCTTGTTTCTATATCTACTGCATCTTGTGTTACTGATGTGCTATATAATGATCAATCACAAGATGCTTAAGGTAATGAACTTGTGGTTTACCAAGAACCTCTTGTCTCTCCTAATCATATATATATCTCTCTCTTCTAACAATGATTTACATTTGGAAGCATAGTTGCATATTTGTTTTCCTGATCTTATGACCATAAGCTCAAAGTTGGGTACTTATAAACCACAGCTGCTTGCTGCAACCTTATCTCCTCATGGTTTTTTTCAAAGCCCGTGAATTGGAAAAAGGGAGTTAAATGTTTAGAGTGGAAGGCTATATTACAAAAAAGAGATTTATGCCTTGTTGGCAAATGAGACATTGAAGCTTATGGTTTTTCTTACTGGTTGTACTCCAATAACCTGTAAAAGGGTAATTTCAAGTTAAGTTGTTGTTTGATGGGTCATTGGATAAATATAAGGCCGGTCTAGTTACTCATGGGTTTTTATAGGAATTTAATGTTAATTATTGGGATACCATTAGTCATGTGGTCAAAACCACCACCATTAGAGTTGTATTATCTCTTACAATTTCTAAAGGATGGTGTAGTCAACAAATTGATGTTAACAATGCATTTTGCATGGTGATTTTATTAAGGACATTTATATGACTCCTCCACCTGGATTTGAGTCTTAATTTACTTATTTTGTGTGTAAATTAAAGAAAGCAATTTTTGATTTAAAACATGCATCAAAGGCTTGTTACTATAAGTTGAGTTAAGCTTTTTTAGGGATGGGTTTTGAAAATAGTAAGTCTGATTGTTCCTTATTTGTTCAGCATGGTAAGTCTTATGCACTATTTATTCTTGTGTATGTGAATGATATGTTTATTACAAGTTCTTGTTGCTCAAAGATTGATGCTTTTATGCATGATCTAAATCTTTAATTCTCCTTAAAAATATTTAGGCAAGCTTCACTACTTTTTGGGTGTTGAGGTTGTTTATGATGATTCTTGTTTGTATTTGTGCCAAAGTAAACATCTGTATAATTTTCTATGTGCCATATGGTTGTATTGAGGTTATCTATGGTGATGTTTGTTTGTATTTGTGTCAAATCTGTTACGTGCCAAAAGGTTGAATTGAGGTTGTCTATGGTGATGGTTGCTTATATTTATGCCAAAGTAATTATGTGAATGATTTGTTACGTGCCATAGGGTTGGATTATCATAGGAGTATGAGTGCTTATTATGTGTTTTTAGGAAAATCTTTTGTGTCTTGGCATTTCTCCAAGCAAAAGATTGTGTCTCTTAGTAGTATCGAAAGTGAATATAGAGCCATAGCTCTTGCAGTAGCTAAGTTGATTTGGCTTAAGTTTTTATTAGGTGATTTGAAAATTACCTTTCTATCCTTTCTTACACTTCTTATTGATAATGTTAAGGCCCAAGCACTCTCTCACAATCTTGCCTTCCATGTGGATGATCAGTGCTTAAAAGCACTAAAATTACCATAATTTAATGTACTTTAATTGATTAAATAGATTTATATTTGTATGATTTTATCATATTTTATATAAATTTGAATTTTCAAAATCACATGTATATATATATTGTTTTTCAAGTATTTTCACTTCAAAAATAATTTAAAGACTTGAAGAAAAATACTAGAAGCTATGCATCGCAATATTTAAAGTGTAGTATTCATTTATTATACAAATAAGTGAGAAACAAATGAGAAAAAGTCAAAAAAATGGAAAAATGGAAAAAAACTGCGCAGCCAACACACGCTTACGCCTGTCCCATGCGTAGCTAGGACATGCCTGCGCTTGTCCTGTGCGCAACCAGCACACGCTCATGCCAAGTCTCGTGTATGCCAACGCCCGTCTATAACAAGTCCAATGCAAGCCAACGCATGTCATGCCTATCTGCCACAAATCCTGCACATCCTAGTACCTCAACATGCATGCCAGCCTGTCCAAAACCAATTTTTGAGATATTTTCCCATTTTTTTAACCTTTTCCTCACCTATAAAAGGACCCTTTCCTCCAATCTCAAATCATATAATTTCTTAGCTCATCTCTTTCTCTCTCTAAAAAGCTTTATTAGTTTTTTTAGTTTTAAAGTTCATCTCTTTTTGAGAAGAACTAACTAGCATTTAAAGTTCTCTAAGGATTATTTTGATGTATAATTTTAAAATGAATTCTTTACAGTTATTTTTATATGTTATATTTAATTTGTCTATGATTAAATTTAACATGGTTGCTTGTTTGTAAATATGATATAATAATAACGTTGTTATGATGTTGAAATACTAAATAGGTAAAAAACTTCTATAAAATAAATTGATTTTATTTTTATTTATGATTTTATATTAAGGATGTTAGAGAAAAATATATTATTTTTCATTAAAAACTTAAATTTGAAAATTTGATTTTAAGGTTTAATTATCTGGTCTAATTTAGAGTGATGTCATTTTATTTGTTGGTACAATCGCCCGATAGTTAGAGTGAAACTCTTTTTCAAAATTTTATATAAGAACTATTATTTGAAAATGTATTGACAACATATTTTCAGTAATGATTTTAAAACTTGAAAGTTAGTACTCGGATAATTAAATTTTTAGGTTTAATTTGGACATCTTGAATAAAGTTTAAAATGTCTAACCCCACGAAAGGTAGCATTTAAATGGTTCATTTTCAATCTCTTAGAGAAAAAGAAAATAATTTAATTAACCAAATTATATATTGACCTCACCTATAGGTGTTAGTTGATTTGTTTAATTAACAATGAATATCTAACCCCACCAAAGGTGATATTTATATAAAAAAAGAATCAATAAATATTAATTTATATCTTTAATAACATAAATAATATGAGAAAACATATTTAACTTAATTATTATATCTAGAAATACTCAACTATTATAAATGATAAAAATTTGAATAATTGTTTATTGAATTCATATCTATGTTTATTTTTTTATGTTATTAGATTAAAAAACACAAAAAATCAAAATATCGTGATATAGTGTTTAGGATTTAATTTAATTTTTAAAAATTTGAATAATAATTTAAAAATAAAATATATTTCTTCTTTAGATCAACGTGAAGAATATATTTATCATTTTCTATAAAATGATTTGTAAACTTGCGGGAGTTTAACAAATATAAAATCAAAGTATCTTTAAAATCGATATTGCTAACTAGATGTCGATTTTATCTTTTCAATCAGGGAAAATATATATAAAAATTGACCATAATTTCTTAAGAGATCAAATTGTACAAGGTTCTTTACGCATTGGTCATGATCTATCTACTAATCAATTAACAGATATATTTACCAAGCCTTTACCTTCTCCGTCATTTTTGTTTCTTAGACCTAAACTAATGATTGTTCCCTACCATTAATTCGAGGGGATGTTGAGTTTAGTTCACATAACTAGAGTTTATTAAGTAAATTTTATGTAACTATAATTGTTAGGGACCACTATTGATAACTAGTTTGCTATGTACTGCCTAATATATAACTGTCACCTATGTCTAGGGGTGTGCAAAAAATCTGGTCATCGGATCCGTTTATTTTTCATCCGATCCGAGACAATCCAATGGTCAGATCGGATGGAGAATTTTTCCATCCGTTAAGTGCGGATCGGATGACGGATTTCACTACAATTCATCCGATCCGATCCGACCGAAATTAATTATATATATATTTATTAAATTAAATATATATATATATAATTAATATATATTTATTAAATTAAATATATATATATATATATATATATATTTATTTAATTTTTTAATGTTTTTTGTTAATTCAAATAATTTTATATTATGATTTATGTAAAAATTTAACAATTTTATTTAAAAATACAAAAAATAGAGTTAATTAAATTTATTGGTCAGATTGATCGAATTGATCGGATTGATCAGATTGATCAGATTTCATTCGAATAATTTACGGATCGGATTGATCAGATTGATCGGATTGATCGGATTTCATCCGAATAATTTACGGATCGGATTGAGCGGATCTAAAAAGTGATCGGATCGGTTGTAGATTAGGATGTTTCAATCCGAACGGATGGTTGGATCAGATCAGATGATAGAAAAATCAACAGTTTCGATCCGATGAACAACCCTACGCATGTCAACCCTTATTAACAGCGACTATAAGGAGTAGGATACATCATGTATTCATTTACCACGTTTATATATAATAAAATAGTTATCTTCTCTTCAAGAAGATATACTTTCTTCTAGCCTATATTAAGGAGAAGATATTATAAAATCTCATAATATCAGATATTATTTAATTAATTCATTACAATAATAAATAAATTTATTAACCATTATACTTAAAAAAATTTAATATTAACTGCACCTAAAGACCTTAAGGTACAATTGAGTCCATGTTATAAATGTGTTAATTTTAAGCACAGTCAACGACCGTACCTAAAAGAAAATATTGTATAATTTTTTCTCATTTTTGAAACACATTGAATTACAGTCCACAAATTAGCTTTACTTTTAAGTATACTTCTATAGCTTTTATTTTAGGTATATTTGTTGAATGTACCTAAATGTTAAGCTAAAGGTATAGTTATTGACTACCCCAATAGGGTTTACAAACTTAAAACTTGGGCCCCAACAACATTTACATAATACAAGTACTCAAGCTACATCTCGTGGTACCTATTGGGACAAAGTGGATAAAAATAAAATAAATTCGACCGGTAATTTAACGTGGTTCACCTATGAATATAGGTTATGTCCACGAGACAAAATCCAAAAAATATTTCTTCTACTAATAAAATTAATGGGTACAAAATGAGAAGTAATACAACAAATTGAGATAAACCCAAAATAATGACACACAAATGTTTCCTAAACTCACTATTTTGTCACTCCTCTTTTAGAAAAATATCCCAAATATTTTCTAAAATACTCTCTCCCACTCTCTCACACACACAACACTATTTTTCATCAAAGGAAATTGTTTCTTTGGCTTTGCTTTGCTTCTTTTCTTTTAGTGTGTCTCTCTAAGGAAAAAATATTACCTATTCCTTATGTGGCCAAAAATTGGCTGCATAGCTAGCCAAATTTTAGCCACAAAAATATTTGATGCATTCGTCAAATGTGGTTGCACCTAACATTTGTTTTCAATGTGGTTACACCTAACATTTTTATTTTCTTCCCCTTCCATGTGAGCAAGACTCATGAATCTCCCCATCGCAACTATATAGAGGGTTCCACCAATCTAGTAGCTAAATGACAGTATTCAAAATTTTATCTTGGAGGAATTTTGTCAACAAGTCTGATCCATTTTCCTCTGTATGGATCTTTCTCAAGCTGTAGTAGCTTCTTCTCCATTACATCCCTAATCCAGTGATATCTTACATCAATATGTTTTGATCTCCAATGAAAGGAGGCGTTCTCTCCAAGGTGGATAACACTCTTACTATCACAAAATAACTAGTAACTGTCTTGTTGCAACCTAAGTTTTTTCAAGAATTTTTTCATCCATAGCAACTCTTTACATGCTTCCATTGCTACTATAAACTGTTCTTCTATAGTTGACAGTGCAACACATTTTTGTAACTTTAATTGCCATGACACAACTCCCTCTGCAAATGTGATCAGGTAACCTGAAGTGGATTTTTGGGATCCACATCACCAACCATATTTGTATCTGTGTATCCAACTAACACATACTTTTCATTTCCAAAACATAGGAATATTTTGGAAGAACCTCCAAGATACTTGAAAATACATTTCATTGCAGCCCAATGTTCCTTTTCAGGATTTGAAAGGAATCTACTCACAACTTTAACTACATGAGTGATATATGGTCGTGTACAAACAATGGCATACATCAGACTTTCAACCGCTGAAGAATATGGAACCTTTTTCATCTCTTCCTTCTCTTTGTCTATGGAAGGGATATGTTTAGAACTTAGCTTAAAGTGATTAGCAAGAGGAAAACTAATCGTTTTATCCTTGTCCATATGAAATCTCTAAAGTACTTTTTCAATGTACTTCTCCTATAACAACCATAATTTCTTGGCACCTCTGTCTCTAATAATAGTCATGCCAAGAATCTACTTTGTTGACCCCAACTCTTTCATGGAAAAAGACTTACTCAACTGCTTCTTCACGTTGTTAATTCTGGAAATATTTTAGCCAATAATCAACATATCATCCACATAGGGCAAAATAATAATGAAATCATCATCAAAGAATTTCTACACAAAACAAAATGGTACGAAGTAGTCTTTTTGTATCCTTGCTGCCTCATAACAGACTCAATCTTCTTATACCTTTGTCTCAGTGCATATTTTAAGCCGTATAGGCTTTTCTTTAGTTTACAAACATAATCCTATTTTCCTTTTTGCTTGAAACCCTCTAGTTGCTCCATATATATCTCTTATTCCAAGTTACCACTCAACCTCCATGTCAAGACTTGCTTCTAACCCCAACCTAGTATGAATGGATGTCATTTTCAAAACTGGTGAGAAAATCTTATCAAATTCAACTCCTTTTCTTTGGCTGAATCCTTTGACAACCAATCTGGATGTATATCATGGATTGGAACTGTGTTCTTCATGCTTCACTCTAAACACCTATTTATTTTTCAAATCCCTCTTCCCTTTGGGCAATTTCATCAACTCAAAAATTTTGTTCTCATGCAAGAACTTCATCTCATCTTGCATAGCTTCAATCCATTTTTGTTTGGATTTGTCATCTATGGCTTATTCGTAACTCTTAGGTTCTCACCCATCAGTGAAATTTACATACTCATCTAGAGGATATGTGGTAGAGGGTCATCTCGGTCAACCACTTCTCAGTGGAATAGGAGAAGCCGCAAGTGTTGGTGCTAGATAATGAACATCATCATCTCCCTCTTCTTTAGAACCAACTTTTACGGGAATAATATCTTCATCAGATGGATAAACCTAGTCTTCATCTCCAACTTGTCTTGGAATTGATATTCAAGGAATTAATTCCAAATCTAATGAGTCACTATTAGAATTAGGAACATCCTTCTTCATTTTGAAAATATCTTCAATGGTCTCATCTTTAACAAATACAACATCAAGGCTCCTAGCACGTCTCTTTGCAATAGGATCATAAAACCTATAGCCAAATTGATCTTGAACATATCCAATAAAAATACACTATCTTATCTTGGAATCAAGTTTGGATCTCTCATCCTTGGGGATATGACCAAATGCTTTGCATCCAAACACCCGTAGATGATTATAGGAAACCTCCTTTGTAGACCACACTTTATCATATTTTTATATAAATTTGTCTTTTCAAAATCATGGGTATTTTTATCATTTTTCAGGTATTTTAGTTCAAAAATAACTTAAAGACTCGAAAAAAAATTCTAGAGAAAATATATCACAAATATATTGAGAAAAGAAATAAGAAAAAGTAAAAAAGATGGAAAAATTGGACAAAATGGGTTAAAAATTTCAAAACAGCCAAAATTGCCTCCGTAATCGCCCACTAGAATGCGCGTATGCGCTTAGAAACCCATCTGCACTGAGTTCCATGTGTAGCATCCCAACCGCAATAAGTCCTACTTATACCAGTGCGCATACGCCCAACACATGTTTTCACGTAGTTGACACACGTCCAGCACATTCCAACACATGCCTAACACACGCCCAACCAGCACACACAACCAGCACACTCCAGACACACACTTGGAACACACCGTGCTGACTTTGGTGGGCATCATCACATGCCCGTGCCATGTCGCGCGCATGCCAGCACACTCCTCATCGTGTCCACCACGCACCAACCGCCCGTCTGTTTAGATTTTGCGCCCCATACGCGTGCCAACCTGTCCAAACGCGTGCCAACCTGTCCAAACGCGTGCCAACCTGTCCAAACGCATCCAAATTCAAATTTTGAAAATCCCCCCCTCCCTTTTGGCATTTTATTCACCTATAAAAGGATCCTCTTCCCCCATTCCAAAACACAATTTTTTGAGAACTGTCTCTCTCTAGAAAGTTTTCATTTTTTTTAGTTTTTAGTTTTTAAGTTCTTTTCTTTTTGAGAATAACTAGCTATTTTTTTTATAAATTTTTAGTTTTTGATTCAATAAGCAGAGATGCAAATCCGTTTGGAGGTTTTCCAATAACAGAATTAACATCAAACTTTTGTAAGGATTCTTTTAACATGAATGACTGTTTATAAATATGATATAATTATAACGTTGTTATGCTTGTTAAATATTAAATAGGTAAAAATCTCCATAAAATAAATTGATTTTATTTTTATTCAAGATTTTATATTAAGGATGTTAGAGAGAAATACATTATTTTTCATTACAAACTTAAATCTGAAAATTATATTTTAAGGTTTAATTTTCCAGTCTGATTATGAGTAGTGCTCTTTTTTTGTTGGTAAAATCGCTCGATAGTTAGAGTGAAACTCTATTTCAAAAGTTTTTTTATAAGAATTATTATTCAAAAATATATTAACGACATATTTTCAGTAATGGTTTTAAAACTTGAAAGTTAGTACTTAAATAATTAAATTCTTAGGTTTAACTTGAAAGTTAGTACTATGATTAGATTGTTTGCTATTTTCTTAGAAATAAAGCTGAAATTTAATATTTAATTAATTAATAAGCCATATCTAAGGATATTAGTTAGTTAATATTAAACAAAAAAATTTGGGTCCCGCCTAAGGATACTTTCATACTAAAAAGATACAATCAACCAATATCAATTTATATATTTAATAATTTAAATAATATGAGCAAGCATAATTAACTTAATTATTATATCCTTAAATACTCTACTTTTATGAATGATAAAATATACATTATTATTTATTGAATCTATATCTATATCTATGTTTATGTTTATTTTTATGTTATTAGATTTGGAAACAAACAAATCAAAATATCGTGACAGGATCTTTAAAATTTAATTTTGTTTATAAGATTTGGAATAATAAATTAAAAACCACATATATTCTCTCCTTAGATCGACCTTGAGAGTATACTTATCATTTTCTATAAAATGATTTGTGTACTTGCGAGAGTTTTACAAATAATAAAACCATAAAGTATTTTGCAAGATTAGTATTTGTAATGCCGGTCTTGTGACTCATCATCAAGAGTATAGGGTGAAAGATTCAACACATGTGTAATTGTGAGTATGGCTTCACCCTAAAAATATTTAGGCAACTCTCAGCTAAGCCATTCAACTGCAATATCTTTGGACGTGTCATCTGATGCCGAATACCATGCTTTTTGCAGTAAGCATGAAAAGGTCATATGTATTTTTCACTATTGTTTATCCAAATGCACTTCAGCTTCTTCCCAGTTTGTTTCTCAACTTAGGTATGAAATTTTTGAAGACATCTAGCACCTGATCCTTTGTCTTTAGAAGATATACCCACGTCTTCCTTGAATGATCATCAATGAAAGTGACAAAGTATTGAGCACCTCCAAGTGACTTTGGCATTGGTCCACAAAAATCTGAATGAATTAGATCTAAAGTATTATTCATTCTAGAAGGAGGGGAACTCTTGGAAAAAAATTATATTTTGCTTTCCTACTAGACAATCAACACATTTCTCCAAACGTATTTCATCCATTTTGGACAGTATCTTTTTCTTGGCTAGACTTGTCATACATTTTTTACTCATGTGACTGTGTCTCTTATTCCATAATTCAGCTGCACTCTCTTTCTCCATGACATTTACTGTGTCGGTGGAGAGCTTTGCTTGTTTTATATACAAAGTTGCATACTTCTCATCTCTAGCCACTACTAAGGAGCCTTTTGTAAGTTTCCATTTGTCATAAATGAAGGAGTTACAATATCATTCATTTTCAAGTTTGGGTACAAAGATCAAATTTAGGCACATATATGGAATATGCCTGACATCCTTCAGAAATAGTCTGATTCCAAGAAAACATCTCCTTTACATATAACCTTTGACAGGCCTTCATTTCCTATTCTAACAACACCAAAACTTCTAGGTCTATATGATGAGAAAAATTCTCTACACTATGTAGCGTGAATTCTACACCACTATCAATCACCCAACTGGTCTTGTGTGATGCAAGTTTGAAAAATTCTTCATCATAATCAATATTGAACTCGTTTATTGTATTTATTTACTCATCATCATTGTTGTCTTCTTTCTTCACTTCTTTTCCTTTGTTCATTTCCTGTTCCTTCTTGAACACCCGGCAAAATTTCTTGATGTGACCCTTCCTCTTACAGTGACGGAATTCAACATTGGCAAATTTGTTTGATTTGTCTTTGCTTTTATTTCTAGGTTTTTATTCTTTATACCGTATTCTTCCTATAGACTATGTGATAAGGGCTTGTGCTTTTGAATCTATCTCCATGTTCTGTTTCTCATATGACAATAGGGTTTCTACAACAACTTCAAACTCCATCTTGTCTTGTACATAAGTCAGTGTTATTGTGAGATGAATATATGATAAGGGTAGTGATGCAACATTATAGATTTCTCTTCATCACTAAAACTCAAATTGAATCTTGCTAGGTGAGAAAGCTTGCTATTGAAATCACTAACGTGTTGCATCATGCTCACATTATCTTCCTTCCTCATCTGATATAGCTCCTTCCAAAAATAAAATTTATTGGCAAGGTTCTTTGACATGTATATGTTTTCTAGAGTCTCCCATGTTTCTTTTGAAGTCTTGCAATTTTTTGATTCAATATTTTGAAGACACTGTCTAAGAGATTTAGATGGATTGTACTAGATACAATCTCATCTATCTCCTCCCAGTATTCCTCGGTAATGGTTGCTGCCTTCTTTTCTTTCCCCAACAAAGCCTTATGGACCTTATGTTGAATAAGAATATCTTTCATCCTCCTTTTCTATAAAGAGAAATTATTATTCCTATTAAATTTCTCAATATCTACCTTCTAGCTTGACATTTGAAGACTAATAATGGTTTGGAACCATGCCTACTATTTGGTGAATCGGTCTCCATCAACTATAATTGAGTTGAAGACTCCATTTGAGGTATTCATTGGTACTTCTACTAATTATTCTGATTTGAAAGTTTTTGGTTGTCCTACTTATGCTCATGTGAATGATGGTAAACTTAAGCCTGGGGCATTGAAATGCATATTTTTGGGGTATCCTTCTGGGGTGAAGGGTTATAGATTATAGTGTGTTGAACCTAAGTCACCTAAATTTTTGATTGGTAGAGATGTTAAGTTTGATGAGTTTTCCATGTTGTAAAAGAAAAAAGATTCTATTATTGTAGGTAAAGACCACAGTGTTAGTAAGTAGGTGGAGCTTGAGAATGGAGCTCCTAGTCAAGTGCAAGAGAGCACTTCAGATCAACCATCTGTGGATGAGATAGATGATTCTGCTCATGATGTAGTAGAAGAGCAACATTAGTAACCATATAGTATTGCTAAGGGTAAAGGAATAAGAGAGATTTGACGCCCTCAGAGGTACGTAGATGCAAACTTAGTGTATTTTTCATTGTCTGTAGTAGAGTCTATTGAGGTGCATGAACGTTCTACTTATCATGAAGCTATCACTTGTGATGAGTGTATTCAGTGGTTGGTTGCTATGAATGAAGAGATTGAATCACTTCATAAGAATCATACTTGGGAATTGGTGAAACTTCCTAAGGCCAAAGATTGTTGGAAACAAATGGCTCTTCAAGAAAAAGGAAGGTATACCTGAGGTTGAAGTATCTAGGTTCAAGACATATGTTGTTGCAAAGGGTTATTATCAGAAAAAAAAGGGTATTGACTTTAATGAAGTATTTTCACCTATTGTGAAACATAGCTCTATTCATGTGTTGCTTGCTATGGTTACATTGTTTGGCATGGAATTAGAACAGCTTGATGTCAAGACAGCTTATTATATGGTGAGCTTGCAGAACAAATATATATGCATCAACTAAAGAGGTTTGTTGTTCCAGGTAAGGAAGATCATGTTTGTTTATTGAAAAAGTCTTTATTTAGGTTGATGCAATCCCTTAGGCAGTGGTATAAATGGTTTAATTCTTTTATGATTGATCATAGTTACACTAGAAGTGTTTCTAATAGTTGTATTTATTATAAAAGATTCTATGATGGTTCATTTGTCTATTTGTTGCTTTATATTGTTGACATGCTTATTGCTACTAAGAATAAGTCTGAGATTCAGAAATTAAAGTCTCAACTTAGTGGTGAGTTTGAAATGAAATATTTGGATACAACGAAGAAAATTTTAGGCATGGAAATTTACAGGGATAGATAAGCGAGCAAGCTTTATTTGACTCAAAAAAGTTATATTGAAAAAGTTCTTGAACGTTATGGTACGAAAGAGTTTAAACCTATGAGTATGCCGTTAGCTGTGCATTTTAGGCTTTCTTTGGATTTGTCACCACAGTCAAAAAAAGAAGAGCATTACATGTCCTAGGTTCCATATGCTACTGTCATTGGTAGTTTGATGTACGCTATAGTTTGTACTCATCCAGACATTTCACATGTAGTTAGTGTTGTCAGCTAATATATGAGTAATCCTGGTAAGGGTCATTGACAAGTAGTGAAATGGATACTTTGGTATTTGAAAGGCACATCTAATTTTGGTTTGGTATATGATGGAATTTCTAATACCAATTGCAGTGTTATTGGTTATGTGGACTCCAATTATACTGGTGATTTCGATAGAAAAAGATCTCTGATAGGTTATGTCTTCACTCTTTCTCATTGTGTCATTAGTTGGAAGGTTACTTTATAGTCTACAATTGCTTTGTCTACGATAGAGGAAGAATATATTGTAGTAATAGAAGCAGTGAAAGAAGCCATTTGGCTTAGAGATTTGGTTTGTGATTTGGGTTTATAGCAGGATACTTCTATTATATTTTATGATAGTCAAAGTGCAATACACTTGACCAAAAATACTATGTATCATGAAAGAACCAAACATATTGATGTCAGATATCACTTCGTTCGTGACATTGTCTCTCAGGGTGCTATTGTTGTCAATAAGATAGTCACTACAGAGAATACAATTGATATGTTAACCAAACTAGTTCCATTTAATAAGTTCAAGCATTGCTTGGACTTGATTGGTATTTGTAGAAGATGATCACCCTTCGGGGCTTTGGATAACAGTTATATGGTAATCTAAGGAATTTTATATTTGAAGAACTTTTTTTCTATTTTAAACCAAGGTGGAGATTTGTTAAAATTATGGTCCAAAGTATTGAGGCTCAAAAACCCAAAACCTATATGTTCATTAAATGAAACCCTCAACCCCCCTTATATATATATATATATATATAAAAGCTCATAAATGGTTTATAAGAGTTGTAATAGCCAAAGAAAAAGAAAAAAGAAAAAAATTTGGAGATGCTGAAAATTATCAGCCCCCAACAAGAATACAAAAGAAGTTGAGAATAAAGGGATTTGAGGCAAAGGATTTAAACCTCCATTCCAGTTTCAAACCTTTTGGAGCATCGGGTAATAAAACCCATTTACATTATTTGGCTATTGTAAAAGCAGAAAACAGATTGCAGAAGCTACCATTAGATGAGAGCAGATTTTGGTGACGTTGGTGGAACTCACGGTAATATCTGATTTAATAACAAGTTTATCTAATTTATCTTACTATATATTAATAGTAAATTAGAGGAAGATATTTTCTGGGTGTATTTTAAATTTTGGTATATTTTGTGAAACTCTCTAAATATTGGTTTTTGTATCTTCATTTGATTATTAATAGATTTTTCTCAATATGTCGTCGTCAATGGAATAGACTTTTCACATTGAAAAGTTGAACCACTTGAATCATTGTGCTCTATTTATTTTCTCATTGCTTATTATTTTGCTATTACTCATTATTATATATTTGTGCAACCAAAATTGGACTCGAACTTCGCTTTCGCAAGTGCTAATTTATAACATAGAAAAATATTCTAAATATTTTTTAAAATACTATCTCTCACTCTCTCACACACATAACACTATTTTTCATCAAAGGAAATTGTTTCTTTAGCTTTGCTTTGCTTATTTTCTTTTGGTGTGTCTCTTTAAGCCAAAAACATTATTTATCCCTTGTGTGGCAAAAATTAGCCACAAAAATATTTGATGTATTTGTCAAATGTAATTGCACCTAACATTTTTATTTTCTTCTCCTTCCACGTGTGCGGAACTTACACAGCCTATCCCTATTGTTTGGACACATGATATTCTTCTTTCAATCTTTGATGATTCTGATTGTAGTTTGTTCACAATAAAATTGTCAATGATGTACTGAGAACTTCAAGTAGCAATGGGTTGGGAAATTCTTCTGCCTTAAACAGCTTGAAGATGGAAGGTAGTAATCCTTAGGAAAATAGAAAATCTACATCAAATGATACTCTAGTTGAACATGCGCGCTGCAGTCAGCAAGAAGAATGATGAAGATAATGATTATTTCGAGCCAATCAATAAGGCGATAGAAAGGTATGCCAAGCTTACTAGGGATGCCCCTTCCTTGAAAGTTGGCGTCTTAACAAGAAGTACGAGGAAAAGGTTAGAAAGAGCTTGCACATGAGTTGTCGAGTTGATAAATGAAACTATTCGAAAGGGGCTTTTCATTCATTATCTGATATGCACTCTAATATATTTGCATTTTTAGATTAAGTCACGCTAATTAGTATACTTTCTTATAAGTTGTAGAAAAGTACTACATATAAAATGGAAGATATTGATGTTTATCGAATACAAATATGTACATTTTTTATTGGTAGTATTGGGACCTCGAGGTAATAAATAGAGTCCTTCAATATTGTAGTAGTTAGAGATACAATTTAATGTATTTTTTTTATAGTTAAAGACATACATTTTGTTAATTATAATTCAATATGTACTCACTCCATATTCTGTATTTAGTGATTAAATTAACTTTTTCTTATTATGGAAATTAATTATATATTTAAAATGTAGGTATTTATAATGTTTCATAAGGACATAAAATATTTACATACAAATATAGTATTTAACATTTACATGAAAATAATTTACATAAAATTAATTAATTTTTTTTTAGTGTAATTGATGATTATACCTAACAATAGAACCAAACAATTGTAAGTATACCTATAATGTTTTAATTACATTCATAAATTTTAGATACAATTAATAGTTGTACATAAAAATATTATAAGTATAAGGTAAATGTCTTAAGTATAGTAACAACGGATATAACTTAATTCGTGAAAACACTGTAACTAAAACGGTTAAATATATTTAAAAGTATTTTTCATTTAAATATTATAAGATATTATTTAATTAATTATTTTAGATAATAAATTATATGAAATATTTTCTAATTACATTTTATGTTCAAATTTAACCTTATTCATGGACCGAGCATATATTTAAATGTAATTAAATTGTATCTCTTTTAACAAGTAATAACATGAATCAACTAGAATGTGTCATGTCACACGTACGTGCTGAAATTTGCTTCAACATCTTCCCATATTTTCTTTGTTCGAATTTCTTAGTAAAAGAGCATTTTAATTAATTGTGTAGTAATACTAATATAAATTTACCAAATAATAACAACAACAACAATAATAATAATAATAATATGAAACCTCCCAAGTGATATTTCTGTCAATTAGTTAGTGGGTTGTGACTGATTGTGGTTAAGAAATTTATTGTTTGTCCCAACTATCCCATACAGCCTTATCTCAAGGGTGGGTCACATAATCCCTTAACAGATCATATTCCCACTAGTTTTTACTTCCAAACCACTTGACATCTCCGATGGAAACAACTCTAAATGTGAGATCATATTCATACCTTTTTCTCTTCTGTTTGTACTTTTTATTCCTTTCTAAAATTCCCTTCTTTGTCTTTTTGATTATGACTTTCATCTGAATTTGCCTAAGATCATCACTTAATTTATCAAAATAATGTATAAGCTTCAACTTGTGTTTGTCAAAAGTCACACTAGTTTACTATTAGTAAATAAAGAATGGGAATATATAACAGGGAAGTATTTTTAAGTTAAGTATCAACAGTTTATGTTTCGATTCATAAAATAAATTTTTAAACAGTAAAGATAGCCGGGTTTAGTGTATGTAATTCTTTACTATATGGTTACACTAAGATGGATTTACTTCGAATTAGATCGATATGGTTTAAAATATAAAAAAATAGTTGGTCATGAATGTCAAAACAAAAGTTGAAATAAATTTATACATAAAAGTTTTAAAATAGATCAAATAGATATAGAATAGTAAATAAATTATTTTTAGTTTTATCAAATTATAAATTTATAACCTAATCACAATGATTAAATATGCAATCATTTACAAAAATAAAGTACAGAATTGAAAATAATACATAAAGATTTTTAAGTAGAAACAACTTAAATCACAACCATAACCTAAGAGAAAAATCACTAGTCTATTGAGCCTAATCTATCAACTATGAAAGTTTAATATTCAAATACAAACTTGATCTTATATTACTTTTTTTAAGATAATGTCTCAATGTACCTTACAAATCAGACACATTCACAAATCAACTTGAAAATAGGGTTATTACAAACAAACAAAAATAAGTAATTATGTGTGTTTTAGATAGATTTCAATAAAAAAACAAATTCTAACCCTAATTCAAAACATAGATCAGCAAGCATAGAACTAAGATTTATAGAACAGATAAATAACGCAATAATCTAAGTGATGATTTATGTATCAATAATAACAATTAAAATTACCTAGATATGAATCTTATAATAACGATTATAGAGTGATAAAGCATGGAGAAGAAGACAATGGCTCTCAAAAAATATATACTCTTTTTGTATATATAATTGAGCAAATGTTTGAATATATAAAGTATTTTGATACCCTAAACCTAGATCTCAATGGAAAATATAAAAATAACTCCACGAGGTCTTAAAGCACTTAACTAAAACAAGGATATTATGTAATTTCACACAGTTAATAAATAAAAAATATTTTTAAATCTCGTTAAATGCTCGCTCGATTGATTGAATCCTTCAATTGAAGTCAATAACTCGAGAGTACTTGATTGAACTCAATCGATGGCCGATCAATTGAACAAGTGTAGAAATAACACGAGAAGGACTTGATAAGAGTTGATCGAAGCTCATCAATCAATGTCCTTAATCAATCGATTAAATAACATAATTTTAGCACAAAATATAATTCTAAATGTTATGAAAATGTACTAGTGAATGCATGAGTATAACACTATGTGTGATAATTATAAAATATATACCTTAGATATGATTATATAAAACTAGAGCGTTTCTTCATCTTAACATGATAGACTCGATATGGAGTCTACAATATAGTTTACAAATACACATTTTTGTCTATATAATTTGCAAATACTCATAATTCCTTACAAAATGTTTTATCCAAACATCCAATTCTATGAAGAGATAATTTATTTTCCTTCTTATTTTAATATTAATTTAAATAAAACAATCAAACAAACTTGACAATAAATATGGCTCAAACTCAAACTCATAATATTTCGTTGCTTCTTGGAATATAAGTTATTATACATACGCACATACTTCAACATTAGAATTTTTAAATGTTCATATAAGATACTTTGAGGATCAAAGTGGAAGGGAGAATTATAATTACGTAAGTATTTAGAGGATTTTAAACATAAAATCCATGATTAATTTCACACATATATATATATATATGAAATTAAACATAAAATCATTTTGATGGTTATGTTATGTACATGACTTGTGTAGGTCATGCATTGGGAATGAAAAAGGGTCCTCAGAACATGAGGTACTGGAGCTTTATGTATTCTTATCCTTTCATAAAAACCACTCATTATATAAAATGTGGGATTAGATGACATAAAATTTAGTAGGAGATTACATAAGTTTTGTTTTGATTAAAGAAATCTTAACGTTTTGTTTGTGATGATGATAAAATTGTGGTTGATACCATTTTCCTTATATGGAACTTTAAGAATACAAGGTGAGTCTCATTAAATAAAGAAAGAAAACTAAAAAAGTGGGAGATTATGAACCCTTATCATATATTGCAAAAATAAATTTACATCTAAGTTATTTATTAAATATAAAGTTGAACAAATTAGATGATAATAATAAGAGTTAATTAAATTGTTACATGATTTTGTATGTATCAAATTGTAACAGAAATCATTTTTTTTCTCCCCGAGATTTGAGGCTATCTTGTTCTTTTCACTATTACAAATGATTTGATGTTTAATTAAAAGACAATCAATCATTTGATATACACATCTTCCATAGAGATAAGCTTTCTAATCGGTACAAACTGCAAGATAATGCAACACAGTTTTGTTTAACTCCACAAATTGAACCTTTTATGTATTGTAAAAGTAATCAAGTATGAATTAATTTGTGGTTAATATTTCTTTTATTTTAATAAAAAATAATGATTTTAGTACCCGTTAAAAAAGAGTTAACGTGAAAATTTATTATTCGATGCTAAACCTAGGAATTTTTTAAAAAATGAGTCATAAATTTTTGAAAACATATTTAAATCATAAGCTTATTTTCTTCAACTTTTTTGTAGTACTCAAACCCAAAAGCTAAAAGTTATCTTATCTTTAGACTCTTAGTTTTTTTCTGAAATACATGTGTTAAAATGATATGATTTAGATATAAATGCAGATACTTTTCAATATTCTCTGATTTAGTGAAAATTTATAAAAAATTCAGAAGAATGGACAAATCTAACACCCGAAATATGTGTTAAGACATTTGTGACTCTTGATATCCAAAATAATCAGTACACCATAGATCAAAAAAACTTTAAATGTGAAAATATAATATATATATATATATATATATATATATATATATATATATTGTTAGATATTATTGTTACAAAGCTTCTTAATTTAAGGAGCAAATTAAGGAGCAAAACATGGAACAAAACAAGGAGTAAAACATGGAGCAAAACATGGAACAAAACAAGAAGTAAAACATGGAGCTTAATTTTAGGAGCAATTCAAGGAACCATTAATTTAAGGAGTAATTCAAGGAGTGAATTTTCCTATAAATAGATGTGTAATTGTAATGAATTAACCATCCAAAGTATTCATTCCAATTGAGAGAAAAGCTTAGAGAGAAAAGCTTTTGTGAGAGAAAATTGAGAGTAATTTTCTTGGTGTAATTGGGTTATGAGTTGTGAGTGTTGTAAACACCTTGTGTAATTTCTCTCCCTTTCAAAGAAAAGATCCTGCAGCAGTCCAGGAGCGTAAGCAAGATTGGCAGCTCAGGTTATCAAATTTTGTGTTATTTTTCTATCACTTGCTTTTATCATAACCGTTTATTTTAATTTGCGTTATTTCCCAACAACCAGTATCGTAGGCTATTGGTAGTGATTGTCAATTTTACGCAAGAAATAGTGAAACGATCCGCAGGGAAGTCGATGATTTTAGTGGAAGCTTGATATGGCCGCATGAAGGAAGGGTGAAACTCGAGAAATTTGATGGCACATATTTCGGGTTTTGGAAAATGCGAGATAGAGGATTATACGTATCAAAGAAATCTATATCAACCTCTCTCAGGGAAAAAGCCGTAGGCTATGAAGAAGAAGATTGGAATCTTACAGACGACAAGCCCTCGGAGTTATTCGATTGGACGTTATCCGTAATGTTTGCTTTCAACATAGCAAAGGAAAAGACCACTAGGTCTTGTAGCGGCAGCTCTCTCCAATATGTACGAGAAGCCGTGACCTCAAACAAAGTGCACTTGATGAGGGCGCTTGTTCAATTTTATGGATGACGGAAGGCGCATCGGTAGCTCAACATCTCAATAGAACTCAATACGCTTACAACCCAGTTGAGTTCGGAAATTGAATCGATGAAGAAGTACGAGCATTGATACTTTTGTCTTCTCTACCGAAGGTCGAATGCCATCACACTACTGTGAGTAGCTCGTCGGGAAGCAATAAGTTGAAATTTGACGATGTTCGTGATTTGGTTCTCGTGAAGAGATCCGACGTAGAGAGGCAATTGAATCGTCAACCTCTTCGTTTGCATACGAGTCAAGAGGAAGAAATTCAACCAAAGGAAATGGACGTGGTAGAACCGACTACCGAGGTAGATCAAAGGACAGGAGGTCCAAATCTAGGAATCCTAATAATTCCCATAGCTCGAAAACTATCGAGTGTTGGAATTAATGGAAGAACCGGGAACTACAAAAATCGTGCAAGAACGCACCGAAGGACAAACAAGTGAAGCGAGGGCAAATGTTACTTCCACCTCGAGGAGATGATGCATTGATATGCTCTTTGGAGAGCAAGGAAGAATCTTGGGTGCTAGACTCGAGCATCGTTCCATACGCTACTTCTGAAAGAATTCTTCGAGAAATACGTCCCTGGAAACCTTGGAAAGGTATATCTTAGCGATGATCAACCATGTGCTATTATTGGCAGGTGTAGTGAAGATTAAGTTAAACGGGTCCGTTTGGGGTGAAGGATGTCGAGCATATTCCCGACCTCGAAGGAACTTAATCTCGATTAATGGGGGCTAGTGAGGCTACACTACGATCTTCCACATGGTGATGATTGGAAGATTTCAAAGGGTGCATGATTGCTCGAGGTAGCAAGAAAAGTGGCACTCTTTACATGGACAATGGAACACGTTGTTCAATCACAATTGTAGCAGTAATGAACCACTCAAACTGTGGGCACCAGATTAAAGCCACGTGAGCGGGTAAGGGATAAAGATTATGCACTGGAAAACTTCAGTTCTACCGTAGAGATGGACATGTGCGAAAGATTGTATCTTGGAAAGCAAAAGAGAGTCGGCTTTCGGACAAGTGGTAGAACCCCAAAGAAGGAAAAGCTGAAGCTTATTCACTCAGGATGTTTGGGGACCAACAACCGTCTCATCCATTGGTGGGAAACAATACTTCGTGACTTTCATCGATGATCATTCTCGGAAGGTACGGGTTTACTTTCTAAAGCGTAAGTCGAGTATTTGGAGGCTTTCGAAGATGGAAAGCTATGGTGGAAAATGAGACGGGTTTAAAGATCAAAAAGCTCGAATCGATAATGGTGGTGAACAAGACACGTATTCAAAATTTCTGCTATGAGCACGGGATCGTGAATGGAAAGAATCGTGCTGTGCACACCTCAACACAATGGTGTACCGGTGCGCATTAACCGACGCGGAGAAAGAGCTGAAGCATCCGTATACAAATGTCCCTACAAAGCAATTTTGGGCGGCTACCAACACGGCAGCCTTACTTGATCAACCAGGCCATCCGTTCCATTGGAGCATAGAATACCGGAGGAGGTATGGAGCGGAAAAGAGGTGAAACTATCACACCTAAAAGTTTTCGGTTGTGTAGCATTTGTGCATACCGGTGATCAAGGCGGGAATAAGCTTGATCCCAAATCCAAGAAATGCACATTCATTGGCTATGGTGAGGATGAGTTTGGCTACCGATTTGGGATGACGAAAAGAAGAAAGTTATCAAGTAGCAGATGTGATTTTCAACGAAAGGGTGATGTATGGAGACATGCATAAAATAGACGCCCGATGCCTCGTCGAGCAAATGGTGATTTTGCGAGATGCAGATGATGTCCCGTATACTTCCACAACCAGAACCAATTGTAATAAGTCCTCACGGAGGAACTTGTCGACAAAGCAAGACACGGCATTCGACACACCACAACCTCTTTACTCACTCCTCCCGTATTGAGAAGGTCTTCTCGACCTCACGTGCCTAACAGAGATACACATGAACTATATGTTCGATCGACGATGGGAGCCCGAATGCTATGATGAAGCTTGTCGGACTCGAGATTCCAACAAGTGGGAGCTTGCTATGAAAGAAGAAATGAAATCTCTCATCTCCAACCGACATGGGAACTAGCGTGAGTTACCTATGGGAAAGAAGGCACTTCACATGACAAATGGGTGTACCGGTGAAAGAGGAGCATGATGGTTCCAAGAGATACAAAGCTCCGCCTAGTTGTCAAAGGGTTTCAACAGAAGGAAGGAGTTGACTACACCGACATTTTGCTCCGCTGTGAAGCTTAATACTATCGGTCAGTATTGAGCATTGTAGCCATCGAAGATCTTCATCTTGAAGCAGTTGGATGTGAAGATCGCATTCCTTCATGGAGATTTAGATGAAGAGATATACATGTACCGACGGAAGGTTTCTAAATAGGGAAGAAGAACATGGGTATGCGGACTTAAGAAGAGTTTGTATGGCCTGGGAAACAAGCCTCGAGACAATGGTACGAGAAAGTTTGATAGCTTCATGCATAAGGAAGGTTTAAGTGCAATGCGACCATTGTTGCTACTTCAAGAGATATAGGTCCAGTTATATCATTTTTACTACTTTATGTTGATGATATGTTAAGAAGCAGGTTCAGATATGGATGATATCGGAAGATTGAAGCATCAATTGTCAAAGGAGTTTGACATGAAAGACTTGGGTCCAAGAAAAGGATTCTTGGAATGCAAATCACAAGAAATAAGAAGAAAGGATCCTTGCGCTTATCTCGAGCAGAAAGACATCAATCGTATTTTGCATAGATTGACATGAGCAATGCCAAGCCGATTAAGCACACCCTTTGGCTAGTCATTTTCGCCTATCCAAGGATCACCCCTCGGAGAGAGAGAATTCATGGCTAAGGTTCCTTATGCCTCACCATTGGAAGTTTGATGTACGCAATGGTGCCAGACAAGACCAGACATTGGCCACGCAGCCGTGGGAGCTTGTTAGCATTTATGTCAAATCCAGGGAAAACCTTACTGTTGGGAAGCGTCAGTGGATTTTGAGAGGTATCCGCGAGGCACCACGTAAAAGTGTTTGTACTTTAGTAAAGGAGAGTTAAAAGTACAAGGATACGTAGATCTGGACTTTGGAGGTGAAGTTGATCACCGAAGAAGCACCACCGGTTATATATTTTCATTGTTGGAACTACGGTACATTAGTTGGATGTCACAAATACGAAAAATTGTCACTCTATCCACTACGGAGGGCCGAGTATGTAGCGATAAAAGCTAGTAAAGAGATGATATGCTTCAAGGTTTGTTAGCGAGTTGGGATTCAAACAAGAGAAGAATGTTCTGCGCATAGTGATAGTCAAAGTGCAATACACTTGGCGAAGAATTCAGCATTTCCATTCGTGCAACCAAACATATTGGACTTCGTTATCACTTCATCGATTCTATTAGACGATGATGTGTTAATACCTTGGAGAAGATTCAAGGAGCAAAAATCCGGCGGATATGTTAACAAAGGTGGTGATTATTGACAAACCAAGTTGTGCTCAACTTCGGTTGAGTCTGCTAGAATAACAAAGACTAGAAAAAGCTGCTGCATTGATCGAGGTGTGAAGACAGATTGAAATCGTCGTTGAGTAGATTGTTAGATATTATTGTTATAAAGCTCCTTAATTTAAGGAGCAAATTAAGGCAAAACATGGAACAAAACAAGGAGTAAAACATGGAGCAAAACATGGAACAAAACAAGGAAAGTAAAACATGGAGCTTAATTTCAGGAGCAATTCAAGGAACCATTAATTTAAGGAGTAATTCAAGGAGTGAATTTTCCTATAAATAGATGTGTAATTGTAATGAATTAACAATCCAAAGTGTTCATTCCAATTGAGAGAAAAGCTTAGAGAGAAAAGCTGTTGTGAGACAAAATTAAGAGAAATTTTCTTTGGGTGTAATTGGGTTGTGAGTTGTGAGTGTTGTAAACACTTGTGTAATTTCTCCCCTTTTCAAGAAAAAGATCTGCAGGGGGTCCCAGGACGTAAGCAAGATTGAACTCAGATTATCAAATTTTGTGTTATTTTTCTATCCTTGCTTTATCATAAATCTGGCTTATCGGGAATTTGCGTTATTTCCCAACATATATATATATAACATCAATATAAATAGAAAATAAACTTGAGGAAAGCTTACCAATAACCAATCAAATCCTATCCTGCAGTTTTTTCCGTTACAATTAAGATTGAAGGGTAAAGAAATACTCATGAGGGTGAAGGTGAACTGTGTTAAACTTACAAGCTGTTTTTCAAAGAAAACAAGATCTTCAATAACCCATTTATAGAAACTGAAACTATGTCCTTTCATAACCAAGATATTTGCATTATAACTATTGTGTTGTTCTTCACATCCCTTTGTTTATTAATGAACAAAACAGAGTTAAGGGTTTCAAAAATACTTCATTTTCAGTGTCAAAGAAGAGTTTTCTGGATACGAACTAACTACTATGTTATATTTTGAGTCTTAGAACTCCCTTTTGGACATCTTTTTTTTTAACACTCCACTGAATTAATGTACTAAGTAGATACGTATGATGTGTTTTCACTTTTGAGTTGAGCAAATAATTTTGAAGATCCATTAATTGAAAATAGACAAAATCTCATCTAATGAACAGACATTAGATAATTTTTGAATGAACCATCAAGTAGAGTAATATTTTGAGTGGAATAGAAGTGAAAGAAAGATAAACGCATTTAATATTAATAAAAATTATGAAATTGGAGAATTTCGAAACCTAGACCTGATGCTCTAAATTCTATGTTAAAGGAAAATTAACTATTAGCTCAAGAGATAAATTAAATATCCTCTTATATGTTATATTTGAAAGTTTCTATATTTCATTTTCCTAGTTAAGAATATCCACAGCAGAGAAGTTCACACTTCACAGAGACTTTGATTGCATAAGATGAGATAGAAAAAAATTGAGAGCTGTCAGAAAACTTATCATGTCAGGTAATTTAATCACTGTTCTTCTCTTGTTACTTAACATTTCTCTTTTTGAGTCAGTCTTTGCTTTGAACCAAGAAGGTCTCTCCCTACTTTCATGGCTTTCAACATTCAATTCCTCTTCTTCTGCTACCTTTTTCACTTCTTGGGATCAAACCCATCAAAATCCATGCAAATGGGATTATATTAAGTGTTCCAATAATGGGTTTGTTTCAGATATCACAATCACTTCAATCAATATTCCTACTACCCTCCCTACCCAATTGTTATCCTTTAACCATCTCTCTACTCTTGTTCTTTCAAACTTAAACCTTACTGGTCAGATGCCAAACTCAATTGGTAACTTGTCAAACCTTATAATACTAGACCTCAGTTTCAATGCTATAACAGGTCATATCCCAGAAGATATAGGAAGGTTGTCCAAATTGAACATACTATCTCTTCACTCAAATTCAATTCATGGTTCAATTCCGATAGAAATTGGAAACTGTTCAAAGCTTCAACAACTTGAACTATTTGATAATAACCTCTCTGGTGAGATTCCAGCAGAAATAGGCAAGCTATGGAAAATGGAAATCTTTAGAGCTGGAGGGAATCAAAGAATTCAAGGACAAATCCCAATGCAGATTAAAAACTGCAAAGAATTAACTTTTCTTGGAATTTCAGATACTGGGATTTCAGGAATGATTCCAAAGAGTTTAGGAGAACTTAAGAATCTTAAAACACTTTCAATTTATACTTCTAATCTTACAGGTAATATCCCACATGAAATATGTGACTGTTCATCTTTGGAGAATTTGTTTCTTTATGAAAATCAACTTTCTGGTGAACTACCTTTTGAGATTGGTATTATGAAAAATCTCAAGAGAATCTTGCTTTGGAATAACAATTTAAATGGAGAAATTCCAAAAAGTTTGGGAAATTGTACAGATTTAATGGTGATAGATATTTCCTTGAATCTTCTAAGTGGTCACCTTCCTAAGTCTCTTGCAAATTTGGAGACACTTGAAGAACTTTTGTTGTCTGAAAATAACATGTCCGGTGAAATACCAAAGTTTATTGGAAACTTTACAAATTTGAGGCAACTTGAATTGGACAATAACAGATTTTCAGGTGAGATGCCTAAGGAAATTGGACAACTTAAACAACTTACTCTTTTATTTGCTTGGCAGAATCATCTCCATGGAAGCATACCAAAACAGCTAGCAAATTGTCACAAACTTCAAGCATTGGATCTTTCATATAATTTCATTACTGGGTTGCTTCCAAAATCTCTATTCAACCTCAGGCACTTAAACAGAATTACTTTTGCTGTCAAATGGAATTTATGGTAAAATTCCATCAAGTATAGGAAATTGCACTAGCTTGGCTCGATTGCGGTTAGGATCGAATAACTTCACTGACCAAATTCCATCAGAAATTGGGTTTCTTCATGGTTTAATCTACCTTGAATTGTCAGAGAATCAACTTAGTGGTGAAGTACCAGCTCAAATTGGTAATTGTACTCGACTAGAAATGGTTGATTTGCATGCAAATGAGCTTCAAGGTACCATTCCTCTGTCTTTTGCATTGCTTTTAAGCCTTAATGTCTTCGATCTTTCCAAGAACAAAATAGTTGGTACTATTCCTGAAGATTTAGGGAAGCTTAAATCACTGAACAAACTGATTATCAGTGGAAACTTCATAAGTGGTTCTATTCCAAAGTCATTAAGCCTATGTAAGAATTTGCAGTTATTGGATTTGAGCAGAAATAAGATTAATGGTTCAATCCCATATGAGATTGGTAACTTGCAAGAGTTAGATATCATACTAGACTTAAGTTGGAATTCTATAACAGGTCCTATTCCACAAAGCTTTTCAAATCTCTCAAAACTTGCCACTTTAGATCTCTCACACAATATGCTAACAGGAAGCCTCAGTACACTTAGTGGATTAAACAACCTTGTGTCATTAAATGTCTCATACAATGATCTTTCAGGTCCAATTCCAGATACTAATTTCTTCAAAAGTATTGCTTCAAGTGCATTTACAGGTAATCAAAAGCTATGCATTAAGAGAAAGAATTGTCACCTCGATGGTACCACGAATAGAGGAAAAACCACAAGAAATATGATCCTTTGTGTTCTTCTCAGTGTCATTGCATGTATGCTCTTATTCCTTGTTGGAATAATTTCTTACATCAGATTTTGCGGATACAAACTTGGAAGAGGCTGCGACGATGAACATGATTTGGAATGGGATTTCATCCCATTCCAAAAGCTTAATTTCTCTGTAAATGATGTTGTCACAAGGCTTTTAGATACAAACATTGTGGGAAAGGGTTGTTCGGGCATGGTTTACCGCGTTGAAACACCAACAAGACAAGTTATAGCAGTGAAGAAGCTATGGCCTGTAAGCAAAGGTGAGGTCTCAGTCTCAGGCCAAGACTTGTTTTCTGCAGAAGTTCATACTCTAGGATCAATAAGGCATAAAAATATAGTGAGACTACTAGGGTGTTGTAACAATGGAAAAACTAGACTACTCTTGTTTGATTACATCAGTAATGGGAGTTTAGCAGGATTGCTTCATGAGAATAAAATGTTGTTGAATTGGGATGCAAGATACAATATAATACTTGGTGTAGCTCATGGTCTGGCTTATCTTCATCATGACTGCACTCCTCCAATACTTCACCGCGACATTAAAGCCAGCAACATCTTGATAGGACCACAGTTCGAAGCTTTTCTAGCAGATTTTGGCCTCGCAAAGCTCATTAGTTCTTCAGGATGTTCCAAAGACTCTAGAAAAATTGCAGGCTCTTATGGTTACATTGCTCCTGGTGAGTACTACTGTGTTTCACTCTTCAATAACAATAATAATCTTGTCCGAAAATAGCATGTATACTACATAATGGCCCTAAAATAGCATGTTACTTTGTATATGTTTAGTATTTTATATAAATAAATATACATTTTGTACATTGTGCACATGCAACATACTTACACACTATATACAACTTACGTGTTATTTTGGGCAAATATTATTAAAGTGCATAATAACAACGAGCTTTTAAATCCAAAAAGGTTAGCTCAATGGATCGAGACATTGATGTTTCTTTTTTCAATGGATTTTCGTTTTCTCTAACATCCCCTCAAAGTGTTGTCATTTAGTCCAAAGCTTTGTATTTTCAAATTATATTATTATATTATGTTATTGTTTGGGTTATTTATTATTTTTTAACAAGACACATATATTGTTTTTTTGTGAGAAAGTTTATTAGTTTTTTTCTTAACCCCCTGATTGATTGAAGCTCTAATACTATATCAAAGTTAATAAGAACTACGAGTTTTACAATCTCAAAAAGTTAATCTAATAGATGTAGTTACACATGTTTTCATGAACACGAGATTTTCATTTTCTCTAAATTCAATTATGTATATTAAGATAGAAGGTCAATTTGTCCCTTTACTTATACATGTACATCTTGATAATTTTATTTTAAAAAATATGCCAAAAATAATATTTAGTAATTTTAAAATTATTTTATAAAAAATTAAAATTATCAAGATATCTTATCATTTTACTTCTCAATAATACTCACATCATTATTTCCTTTACAAAAATTTATAAATAAAATATTTATTAATACTACTAAAAGTTTTTACATGACTCTTTTTTTATAAAAGAACTAATGAATACCTTTTTATAAGTAAAATAACTAACATCTTTCTTAATTTAGAGATTTAAACAACACTTTTATTCAAAAAAAAAAAAAAAAAGGGACCAGAAATGCATTCATCCCTAAATAGTATGTGTTTAAGACCCGGACTCCAACAATGTTTTTAAGGAATTGTATATGAGGCCTAATTGTAGCCTTGATTTTCATGAATGTCAGAATATGGATACAGTTTTAAAATCACAGAGAAGAGTGATGTATATAGCTATGGAGTAGTCTTGTTGGAAGTTTTAACAGGAAAGGAACCAACAGATAAAACAATTCCAGAGGGTATGCACATTGTCACTTGGATTCACCAAGAAATAAGAGAAAGAAGAAAAGAGTTCACATCAATTTTTGATCAACAACTCACATTAAGATCAGGAAGACAAATACAGGAGATGTCTCAAGTACTTGGGATAGCTCATCTTTGTGTTAATCCTTCCCCAGATGAACGGCCGAGTATGAAAGATATAGCTGCAATGCTAAATGAAATTAGGCATGAAAGTGAAGAGACTGAAAAACCTGATAATCATGGTAAAGAAATAGTTATAAATCCAAAAGCATCAGTTCACTGCTCCAGTTTTTCCAGATCATCTGAACCATTAATTAAATCACCTCTTTAACTAAATGATATAAATTCCACATCTTGGGTTTTTGAATTCTTAGTTTTTTAGATTGATTCAATGTAAAAGTTCAAAGTTGAATGATATTGAACCATTGCTTTCATTTAGTTTTAATTGTTAGAAATTGTGAATAAGGATTTGGACTACTTAATCTAATAAGTTAACTTTTGAGATGAGCGTCAAGTTGCTTGCACTTATAGCTAGGTGCTTGACTCAATTCAATGAAATGACACTAGATCAAATCCGAGAAATTAGAGGGAAAAAAGATGTAATTTAATCGTTTATTATAAAATGAAGCAGTTTTAGTCCTTCTGCTTTGCTATTGATACACATCTGTCTTTTTTCAATCTAAAAGTAGGAATGGTAGTGCATGTTTTAAAAAAAAAATGGACTAAGTTTTACATTAATGTGACCCTTTTACGTTAACAAGGGTTTTACATTAATGTGACCCTTTTACGTTAACAAGGGAACAAATATGCCAATGTGGGAAACAAGAAAGTGAACCTTCCCTTTTGAATTAAGTAGGGACTTGTTTTCTCTAAGTTTTCAATTTTTTTCCCTGTTCTACTGTCTAGTACCTATACTACTATACAGCTATACTAATGTGGTATCTACTTGACATGAGTACTTCATAAAAAATAAAAATAAAAAACCTATGTAATATATCAAGAAAGTATGAGAGATCATTGTCACGACCTTAAATTTCAAGTAGCGATCGTATGGCACTTAGCACCGTCCGTTGCACTAAGTGTCTTTGAATCCGAATGAAACTCCAAAGAGACTAAAAGAGTTTGTAAAGAATGTTTTGTATTACTCTAGAGAGAGTTTATCTTACAAGATGCTAAGAATTCCCAAGGATTTCCCAAGATGAATACAAATGAAGACCAATGAGTCTATTTATAGTGTGGCTCCAAGCTTAAGAATATGCCACAACTTTCTATATCATTCTAAGCCTAGAATGTACAAGAGTTTTGTATTTTATCTACAATATGCCACATGGTTCTAGGACCTTCTAGCCAACTCTAGAGTCTTCTAGGTTTGTCTAGCTCCTTCATGCAAGTTCTAGGATGTTCCGTAAGCTTCTAGCGGCTTCTACATCCTTCAAGAACCATCTGCCACGTTCTAGAATATTCCAGCACATTCTAGCACCTTCAAGCACATGCTAGTATTCTCTGGAGCATTCCAGAGTCTTCAAGGGTTGAGTTGAATGCGTCCATCTCTAGCCCTTTCTAGACATCTCTAGGCCACTCTAGAACTTCCCCATGTAGAAAAGTCTAGATCCTTTAGGCAAGCACCATTTCTTTGGATTTTGCGGGAAAATTTGAGCGGGACGTAACACCCTCCCCCACTCAAGTTCGCGACGCCCTCGTCGCGCCTTCAAGCTTGAACCTCTCTATGTCATCTTTGAATTTCCACAAAGAATCTTCAGGTTCCCAGCTTGTCTCTATATCCGGGGCATTCTTCCACTTGACTAAGTATTCTCAATAACTTGGTACGCCCCTACATCGAATTAGGTGGTCTGCCAAGATTGAGTCCACTTCTTTGTCGAAGGAGGTTACCACTGCGGTAGGCGCACTGTTTGATTCTCCCCGACTTCTGTCTTCCTTGTCTTCATGATAAGGCTTTAGCATGCTTACATGAAAAACATGATAGAGTTTAAGCATCAGAGGGAGTTGCAACTTGTAAGACACCTTACCGACTTGCTTGAGGACTAGAAATGGCCCTTCATACTTTCGTACCAACCCCTTATGAACCTTCCGTAAGGATTTGAATTGTTGGGGCAATAATTTAACAAGGACCAAATCTCCTTCATGAAATTCGACCATTATCCTTTTCTTGTCAACCCATTTCTTCATCTTCTTATATGCCTTGTTCAAATAGGCTCGGGCCAACTTAGCTTGCTCGTGCCACGCCTTGACAAATTTGAAGGCAGCAGGACTCTTTCCTTCATAACTCGTGGCCAAGGCATGAGGAGTCATGGGTTGCTGCCCCATGACAATCTCGAAGGGACTCTTTGTGGTAGACTCGCTTCTTTGTAAGTTATAGGAGAATTGGGCTACATCCAGCAACTTAGCCCAATCATGTTGATTGGCACTGACAAAGTGCCTGAGATACAGCTCCAGCAATGCATTGGCACGCTATGTTTGTCCATCGCTTTGGGGATGGAAGCTTGTAGAGAAGTTCAAGTCTGATCCCAACAACTTGAACAATTCTGTCCAAAATTTCCATGTGAATCGTGGGTCTCGATCACTCACGATATTGGATGGAATCCCCCAATGCTTTACAACATTTTTGAGGAACAACCGTGCCATCTCATCTGCCGTGCAATCCGTTGAGGCAGGTATGAATGTTGCATACTTGCTGAAGCGATCAATCACTACAATGATGCTGCCAAAGCCCTCTGATTTTAGCAAGCAAGTGATGAAATAGAGACACTCTCTCATGGTCTCTCTGGAATAGGTAGCGGCTCTAGCAAACCTCCAGGTGCATGCTGCTCTACCTTGTCCTGTTGGCACACAAGACAAGTCCTCACGTAAGCTTCAACATCATCCCGTAGTTGAGGCTAGTAGTAGATTGAATTGATCAAAGCAAGGGTGCGCCTCATTCCTAGGTGTCTAGCCTATAGAGAATCATGGCACTCCTTGATAAGCTCATTCCTTAAGTTCCCCTGTTTCGGCACAAATATGCGATTCTACTTGGCGTAGAGTAGTCCGTCACTCAACCAAAATCGCCTTGTTTTTCCTTCCTTGATGAGGGTAAGGAGGTTTTGAGAAAGGGCATCATGCTCAAGCCCTTATTTAATCCTTTCCAACAAAGGAATTCTTGGCCTACTCAAGGCTGCTAACTCCGCATTTCAGATTAGAACATCAGTTACTACGTTGCTTTTGCTGCACCACTCTGATTTTTCCACCTGATAAGGGCTCATTGTTGGTGGTCTTGTGTCAAGATCCAACTCAACTTTGTGGTCCACCTTCTTCCTTGGAGGTAACCATTTGGGCAACGCCTCAGGCATCACCTCATAGGACTTATCTGATACAACTTGTACTTCCGTCAGCAAATTTGGCTTTGGTGATGCCTCCTCATCGTCGTACTCCTTTAAGATGGCCAAGTAACTCTCTTCGTCCCTCTTCAATCCCTTCTTGAATTGAAGTGCTGAGAGAGCTTGGGTAGTAGGTCTGGTGGTCCTCTCCGTCGGTACCACACACGCCTTCGAACCATCCATGATGCATATAGAGTTTGAGCATGGCACCAAGAAAGCTCTAACCTAGTCCAAGAACTCCATGCCGAATATAACAAAGAAGTCATCCATAGGCGCTACTGATAAGTCCACTTGGCCAGTCCAAGCACCAAGACTGACCTTAACTCCACGAGAAACTCCATGCAATGGTAGTGCTGCCGAGTTAACTGCTTTGAGAGATCCCCCTCCATGGACTACCTTAAGGCCGAGTCTTTTTGCTTCTTCCACTGAAACAAAATTATGAGATGCACCTGTGTCCACCAATGCTTTGGCGACCTTCCCGTTAATGGTTGCATCTACGTACATCAAGCCTTTAGGGGTCTTTGGGGCGCTCTGTAATGCACCAAGTAGGCGTAAAGAACCCATCTTTGCACCTTCGTCTGACTCGCCTCCATCCTGATCATGAGTGGAAGCAACTAAGGAACTCATTGCCTTTCTTTTAAGACATTCACGTGCCCAATGCGGTCCGTCACAAATGAAGCACGTCACACAGGGCTTTCAGGCACCACGATCCTCCTTTTCCTTCCCCTTATCTGGTGGTTTGAATGAGGAGCTGTCTTTATGATTTTTAGGTCCCTGACTTTTGGCATGGCTTCCCCCACTCTTTCCTCCACCAAACTTTTTATCTGTGGCTTTTGAGCTCTCCTTGTTTGTGGAGTAGTCAATAAAGCTTTCCGCAATCGCAATGGCCGAAGATAAGTCTTGGACACTACGTCTCTTGAGCTCGAGGTTAGCCCACGATTGGAGACCATCTGAACAAGAATAGGGCATCCTTGTCTAATGTGTCAGGAACTTCAAGCAGCAAGGTTGTGAACTCCTTCACATAGTCCCTTATGCTACCTGTTTGCTTTAACCGTCACAATTGACCTCTTGCCTCCTCTTCAGCATTTACGGGGAAGAAATTCATTTTGAACTCCCTTTTGAAATCTTTAAAGGTTTCAATTGTGCAAACCCCTCGTTGCACATCACCATGCCTCCGTCTCCACCACAGCATAGCAGTGTCGGACAAATACATGGCAGAAGCATAGTCTGTTATGCCAGTAGACTCAAAGTATTGTTCCAGCCCCCATAGGAAGTTCTCAACTTCCCTAGCATTCCTAACAACATTGAAGGTCTTAGGCTTGGGAACATCCACCCTCATAGCCTCAATGACGGTGGTTGTGCTAGTTCCCACGGCCATAGCCCACTTACATAGAGCTAGATCACCACCCATATCCTCAACTCTAAGCAAGACATTAGCAAGTTCTTGCCTTAAGCCATCATCTAGCTCATTAAGGGACATCTTGACCGCTGTACGGATCTACACATCCTCAGCCTCCAAGCCATTGCAACGTTCCTCCAAATTGTCCACCATATCGAACAGCTCCCTTAAGCTTGATGAGTGCTCAAAAAGAACTAAAATTACCATGATTTTATACACATTAATTGATTAAAAATATATATATTTATATGTTTTATCATATATTTATATAAATTTTTCCTTTTCGGAATCACAGGTATTTTTATTGTTTTTCAGGTATTTTCGCTTAAAAACGTCACTTAAAGACTCAAAAAGGAATACTGGAAGCAATACATCACAAATATATTAATAAATAAATGGGGAAAGGTCAACAAATATGGAAAAATTGGACAAAATGGGTCGAAAAGGTCAAAAATGTCAAAAAGGAGAAAATCGCGCCCGGAAAGACCATCCGCCGCGCTACAAGTGCTGACCGTGCACCACGATAGACGTCCGCGCGCCTTCCTCCGGCTCACAACGTAACGTACGAGATCGTTACTGCTCACGCGCGCTGATGTTGATTTTCTCGCGCGCGCCTTTGCGCCTCACTGGGCTCTCACGCGCGCGTCCACGCCATTTCGACCCATTTTTCACGTGCAGCCACCCCCTTGACGTCATCAATGACCTCACCATTTGCACTACGCGTTTTCACCATTGTTTTACATTTTTTCACCCATTTTTTCTCTCCATTCTCACCTATAAATACCCCCCTTCTCTTCACTTCATACCACACCTCAAAACACACTTCTCTCTTCTTTCTTTCTCTCCATTTCTTAGTTTTTAGTTTTTTTAGTTTTTCTTATGTTTTAGTTAGTTTTGCTTAGTTTTAGAGTTCTTCCCAAAAGGGAAAAACTAGTTATGATTTTGTAATTTATTAGATTTTTGATTCGATAAATGGGAGTGCAAATTCCGTTTGGAGATTTTCTAGCAACGGGAATGGCATCGAAGTACTGTAAGGATTTTATTTTCTTTGTAGTTATTTTTTGTGCTTTATTCTTACATGTTATATTTAATTTGTCTGTGATTAAATTTAACTGTGCTAGCTATTTGTAAAAATGATATAATAATAACGTTGTTATGCTTGCAAAATATTAAATAGGTAAAAATCTCTAAAATAAATTGATTTTATTTTTATTCAAGATTTTATATTAAGAATGTTAGAAAGAAATATATTATTTTTCATTACAAACTTAAATCTGAAAATTAGATTTTAAGGTTTAGTTATCCGGTCTAATTTGGAGTAGTGCTCTTTTATTTGTTAGTAAATCAGCCCTAGTTAGAGTGAAGCTCTATTTCAAAAGTTTTTATAAGAATTATTATCTGAAAATGTATTGACAACATGTTTTCAGTAGTGGTTTTAAAACTTGAAAGTTAGTACTCAGATAACTAAATTCTTAGGTTTAATTTGGACACCTTGAATAAAGTTTAAAATGTCTAACCCCACTAAAGGTGGCATTTAAATGGTTCATTTTCAATCTCTTAGAAAAAAGAATTAATTTAATTAACCAAATTAGTTATCAACCCCACCCATAGGTGTTAATTGATTTGTTTAGTTAACAAAGAATATCTAACCCCACCAAAGGTGGTATTCATACAAAAAAGGTAGAATCAATAAATATCAATTCATATCTTTAATAACCTAAATAATAAGAGCAAGCATAATTAACTTAGTTATTATATCCATAAATACTCCACTATTATAAATGATAAAATTTGCATAAATATTTATTGAATCTATGTTTATTTTTATGTTAGTAGATTAAAAACACAAAACCCAAAATATCGCATTAGGATGTTTAGGATTTAATTTCGCTTTTTAAAAGTTTGAATAATAAATTAAAAACCATATACATTCCTTCCTTAGATCGACCTTGGGAGTATACTTATAATTTTCTACTTAAATGATTCAGGTGTTCATGCGAGAGTTTTATAAATATAAAACCAAGATTGTAGAATCGGCGATGTCGTTTTTTCGGCATCAAGTTTTTGGCGCCAGTTTAACGGATGACTCACATGAAGGATGGCATCAAAGTTTTTGGCAATCCCGATTCTACTCATCAAGTTTTTGGCACCGTTGCCGGGGATGACTCCGTTGCGGGGATGGCATCAAAGTTTTTGGCAATCCCGATTCTACTCATCAAGTTTCTCAGGTCATCAATGACGTCAACATGACGTCATGGGGGCGGCTTCACGTGGAAAATGGGGCAAAACGCTGTTGGGTGCGCCGGATGGGTTCTTTGGGAAGGCTTGTAGCACTGGAGCAATGGGCGCGATTTCCGTCTTTTTGACATTTTTGACCTTTTCGACCCATTTTGTTCAATTTTTCCATGTTTGTTGACCTTTTCCCACTTATTTATTAATATATTTGTGATGTATTGCTTCAAGTATTCCTTTTTGAGTCTTTAAATTGCGTTTTTAAGCGAAAATACCTGAAAAACAATAAAAATACCCGTGATTCCGAAAAAGACAAATTTATATAAATATATGATAAAACATATAAATATATATATTTTTAATCAATTAATGTGCATAAAATCATGGTAATTTTAGTTCTTTTTGAGCACTCATCAAAGCTATCCTGCGCACTCCCCACATGTGCTTCTAAGCTAGAAAGTATATCTTTCGACTTGGCTTGAGATTCCTTTGGTGGTTTCCAAACTTCCTCACAACCACGTTCCATAGGTGGAACATCAATGTTTGGTGTAGATGGAGCAGTGTTCGTCATTATGCCAAAGGTATAAATGCTTCAACCTGGCTCTGATACCAACTATCACGACCTTAAATTTCAAGTAGCGATCGTCTAGCACTTAGCATTGTCCATTGCACTAAGCCTGCCTTTGAATCTAAATAAAACTCCAAAGAGACTAAGAGAGTTTGTAAAGAATGCTTTGTATTGCTCTAGAGAGAGGTTATCTTACAAGATGCTATGAATACAAATGAAGACCAATGAGTCTATTTATAGTGTGGCTCCAAGCTTAAGAATATGCCATAACTTTCTAGATCATTCTAAGCCTAGAATTTACAAGAGCGTTCTAGTTTTATCTACAATATGCCACAAGGTTCTAGGACCTTCTAGCCAACTCTAAAGTCTTCTAGGTTTGTCTAGCTCCTTCATGCAAGTTCTAGGATGTTCCGTAAGCTTCCAGTGACTTCTACATCCTTTAAGAACCATCTGCCACGTTCTAGAATATTCCAACCCATTCTAGCACCTTCAAGCACATGCTAGTATTCTCTGGAGCATTCTAGAGTATTTAAGGCTTGATTTGAGTCCGTCCATCTCTAGCCCTTTCTAGACATCTCTAGGCCACTCTAGAACTCTCCCATGTAGAAAAGTCTAGATCCTTTAGGCAAGCACCATTTCTTTGGATTTTGCGAGAAAATTTGAGCGAAATGTAACACTATGCAAGCATATTACTAAGGACATAATAAAGTGGGTGAAGTTATCTGATTGGGACCAAATAGAAACACATACTGCTTTGAAGACCCATCAGTTGGTTAGTGAAGAGCTGAGCCAACAGAGAAGTGATGGAACTGACAGAAATTTGTTTGGCGTAGGCCAAGAACAACATGTAAATAAGCAAGATAGACCACAAATGATTCCCAAGTATTCCTAACAAGTATGTTGGCAAAGATGAACAAATCTCATTCTCCATGTTATTGAAGTGATATGTTTCTTTATATTCATGTGATATTGTAGTGTCTCAAGCCCCACTGATATAATACCTTATCAATGGACAAGAATGCAAAGCAAGCTTGGGATAGCCTAGTTGGTACCACGGCTGGTGCTATATTGATGCAAGACGGAAGCCCGAATACACCAATAATATAGAAGCACTTGGAAAATAAGAAATCAATTAGCAAAGTTTAGACTAGTTAGACTCACTCTCTCGCAAGAAATTCTCATAATTGTGTTATTAAATAAACACAAATAAACTATTATATAAGCAAATACTTTAGCAAATTTAGAGTATAACTAGCCTAAAGATATTTCTCTATCTCACAAATAAGAGGACTTCAACTTCCAAACGAAAAAAAGAAAAACTTTTCCTAAAATATTAGGAATAAGAGAAAAAAATAAGAAGATAAATTCTTTAATATTACTAAGTTGATTATTTTTTAATATGTCTTATTAAAGCATAAGACTTAACTATTTATAGTTGAAAAAATTCTAGAATAGTTCATAAAAGTTTTTAGTTGGACTCTAGTAATACACACAAAAAAGAACTTTATATAAAAGTTTCTATTTGGGACTTTAGTAGTACATAAAAATTAGAACTCAAAATAAAATAAACTATTTTCTATTTTCTAAGCTTGTCCCGTATTACTCCTCTCCAATTATTTAAAACTCATCTTCGAGTTTTCTTCAAATGAGGATGATAATACCTATAGCATTTATGGATCTTCAAAATTAGGTTTTCTTGCTGCTTCACTTCCTTGAAAAATATTAACCAAATATTGTGTACATGCTTATCTTTAAAATTAATATTTTCAATAATTTCTGGAATAATGAAATATGAATTGGTATATTGAAGATGATTTGACAACTCTTGTTGCTTTAGAAAATAATTTGTTGTAATGTCAAATAATTGATTGCGTTTAAAAATAACGAAGATACTTGATTCATTAACTTCATGAACATCTACAAGTGCTATGACATTGAATCTTCTCTTATGAAAATAATTTTGAGATTTGAGACTAGCTCACCTTATAAAGAGATTTTCTCTTCAAATTCTTCTAACATAGGTTTATTGGCTTCAATAATATAATCATTTTTGTTTTTGATCAAAACTATATCAAGAACCTTGGTTTCAAAAGATTGATCTTCCACTTTTAAAGCTTTAGATGAGTCTTCCTTTTTTGAAAGCTCATATTTAAAGTTATGTTAGATCATCCTTCTCATCGAACAAGATATTGAGTTTGAGTTTTTCCATAATCTTTTTGAATAAGAACTTGATTCTTATTTTTTGTTTAATAACGCCAATAATATAAATAGTTTATTAAAAGCTTGATTAACCTCTTGACGAAATTATTGAGATTCTTTTCGTGAAATACTTTTATTATGCTCCATTGAACCTACATGAACCTAACTCTGATAACACTTGCCGCAGAACGAAAGCGCGAATACACCAATAATATAGCAATACTTGGAAAATAAGAAAGATATGAAGAAAGTTTAGACTAACTAGACTTACTCTTTGGTAAGAAATCCTCGTTTTTGTATTATAAAAAAAACACAAATAAATTATTATCTGGACAAGCACTCTAACAAATCTAGGGTAGTTGGCCTAAGAATATTATTCTATCTCATGGATAAGAGGACTTTAATTTCCAAACGAAAAAAAAAGAAATATTCCTAAAATATTAGGAATAAGAGAAAAAGGAAAGAAGAAATATCACGCCGGCCTGCGCGACAGGTGGGGCCCACTGGCACGCCGAGCTGCGCGAAAATTTTACACGCGATTTTGCCTCGTCTGGTTGTACTCGCCAAATCTGGACCGTTGAATTGATGATCGAACGGTGAGTGATGGACGTGTTGAATGATGCGAGTGGAATTCTTCTCCTGCGCAGAAAATTTAATTTTTATTAATTACATTTTCACCCACAAATATATTTCAATTTACATTTTCAACTTTGTTTAATTGCAATACAGCCCTTTTGATAATTTAAATTAAATTTTAAACTTTTAATAATTGAAATTAAGCCCGATTTTAATTTAAATTATATTTTCAACTTTTTTAAATTACAATTAACAACTCTTTTATTTGAAATTATATTTTTGAACAAAAAAATATGAAATTAAGTATATTTTCGATACAAATTATTTAATTTTATTAAAAATGTATTTTTAGCACATAAAAGGAAAATATTAATTTATTTAACAAAAATTAACTAAATATTAAAAGAACATAGCAATTATCATTACTAAAATTGATGAAAATAACTATATAAAATACATTTATCAATAACTTCTTTACTATTACTAAGTTTATTATTTTCTAAGATGCATTATATAAGCATAGGACTTAACTATTTATAATCAAATAGTCTCAAGAATAGTTCATAAAATTTCTACGTGAGACTTAGTTATAAACACAAAAAGAAAACTTTAAACAAAGGTTTTTATAAGAGACTCTAATAATACATAAAAATTAAAACTCTAAAAAATTAAGATATTATTTTAATAGACCTTTAAACAAAATAATTTATTAATTTAATATAAATCTAAACAAAATAAACTACTTTTTATTTTTTAATCTTGTTCCGTATTAATAAGATAGTTGGGACCAAAAGTAGTGCTTTCTGCATTGGGTTGCAAGTTTGAATCGGAGAATTAACCAACCAATTAAAACCATTTGAGCAAACGCCTTGTTCTAGCTCATGCTGGCATTCTATACAAGTCGATAATTCGTAGGCTAAACATGGTGATCATCCTTTCGTCCCGGTGAGGTTTTTCTTGATAAAAAGAAACAAGAAAAAAAGATTGAAAGCAATCTTCAATTAAAGTACTCACTTTGATGAATCTTCTCCTTAAAGCAGTGAGATTTAGTATGTTGATTTAAAAAAAAGAAAGCAATGAGATTTAGTAGAAAATAAATTTATCATCTATTTCTGTAAAAAACACTCCTAGTCACTGTAAAATTATTTCTCGGTCAGAGGTCCAAAGGTGGGTGAATTGGCTAAAGAAAAATATAGGTGAATTTTTGGATGCACTTTGAGGTTTAAAATTAGCTAAGTTAGTTCAGTTATTTCAAAATCAACTCATCTTAAATAAGATATAATTCAACCTAATTCATATAAACTTAACTCAACTAATTTATATATGAGCTGACTTGTGCAGTTCACGGTTATCTCATTTAGTTAATATTTTATTTAACTCATTTAAATTATTTAAACATTTATAACATATTTTATAACTATTTTAATTTTTAATTTCTAACTCTTGGGTTTTAAAATTAAGTTTTCGATTTCAAAATATTTTGAAAAAAATAAAATAAAAATTATTTGATGACAAATTTTTAGTTTCAATTTTGAAAGCTAGAAACTGAAAATTATATATTGCTCACTACTACAAAAAGGGGTATTAAAGTCGGTTTTTAACCGACTTTAAATTGAAAGCTAGAAACTGAAAATTATATATTGCTCATTACTACAAAAAATGGTATTAAAGTCGATTTTTAACCGACTTTAAACCAATTTAAAGTCGATTCACTGAACCAATTTTAAATGAAATGACTTAAAATTTAAAGTATGTTCGTGGGGTGAACCGACTTTAAATTTTTTAAGTTTTGTTTTTACAAAATTTACTCATTTTCTATTATACTCAAATTAAAACTTATATTCGATCACTAAATAATAGCAGAAAAAAATATGTTTAACAAATAGTTTAAATAACACAAATAATTAAAAAAATAAAATATTAATTAATAGCAGAAAAATTACTATGGTGTTGTTCTATGTTATTCAAGATCATCGTATTATTATCCTGATATTGTAATACAAACATACATATATAATACAAAAATTTATACACATAAACAATAACACATAATAACAGAAAAATTATGAATAATAAGTGCGTAGGATTAATAGAAATACTTACAAGAGTAAATGAAGTGACAAAATAAAAAAAATGAAGAAAAAATTGTGTTTTGTAAGTGCGAAATAGGTATAAAAAATTTGAGTATTTTGCTCAAAAAAATAGGGGATTTAAAAGATTAGTTAGACAGGAAAAAAACCCACCAAATGGCGCTGGAATTTATGATCACAGGTAGCCAGAAAATGAGAAAGAGTGGAGGAGGTTTTGGGTTTTTAAGAGTTATGCAGCGCTTGGAATAGTTTCTGTTTGGGGAAGAAAGAAGAGAAAAGAATTTATCTATGTGTGTAGCGTCGGTTCTACGTGTCAACTGACCCTATCCACATAGGACGTAGCATCGGTTGACGTGTTGAATCGACGCTACACGTGGATGTAGCATCGATTCCAGGTGTCAACCGATGCTACGATACGTTGATAGCGTCGGTTGACACTTGGAACGAATGCTATGTCCACGTGTAGTGTCGATTTGACACGTCAATCGATGCTACGTATTACGTGGATAGCGTCGATTCTACACCGAACCGACTTTAAATACCTCTTTTTGTAGTAATGACTTGTTTTGTAATTATTTTCTAACTTTTAACTTTTTAAGCTAAACTAGGCAAATTGAACATAACTTTCTATAGTAAACTCGAAATAACAAATCATAAAATTTTCTAAAATCTAAACTTTTAGAATTTTTTAATGATTTATAAAATGATTAATAATATTTTACAAGATAATGCAGTTTATATTTCAAAAATGAGTCAAAAATATTCTATATAATTTGAACAATTATTAGTAAAATGAGCATAACTTTATATAGAAAATTTAAAATCACAATCATAAAGTTATTAGGAACTAGTCTTTTCGAACTAACTAATGATACATGGAATGATTTTATAAAATTTTATGAATTAGAGCCGTTTATATTTTAAAAATAAGTAAAAAAAATATTCCTCTAAATCTGAACAATTATTAGTAAATTGTGCATAATTTTCTATAGAAAATTTGAAATTACAAACCATAATTTTTTTTTTGGAAATTAGACTACTAAAAATTTTTAATGGTATATTAAATGATACATAATATTTTGTGAGGTATGACATTTTATATTTCAAAAATGAGTAAAAAATGTTCTATCGAATCTAAATAATCATTGGTAAAATGAGCATAAATTTCTAAAGAAAACTCAAAATCATAAAACATAAAATTTATTAGAAATTAAACTTTTAGAAATTTCTATTGGTAGGTGAAATGATACATAATATTTTTTATTTTAACTGAGTAAAAAATATTCCTTTGAATTTGAGCAATCATTTATAAAATATGCATAAGTTTTTATATAAAACTCAAAATCATATACAATAAAATGAAATGATTAATAAAATTTTATGAATTAATACGGTATATATTTTAAAATTGAGTAAAAAATGTTCTTCTAAATCTAAACAATCAAAATGCATAACTTTTTATATAAAACTTTATCACATACCGTACAATTTTTTAGAAACTAGATTTCTAGATATTTATAATTATTTATGAAATATATCATCATATTTTGTGAATTAATATAGTTTATATTTTAAAAATAAATAAAAAATATTATACCGAATATGATCAATAATTAGTAAAATGAGTATAATTTTTTTATAAAAAAATTAAAATAATAAACAATAAAATTTATTAAAAACTATGATTCTAAAAAATGTCTAATTGCATATAAAATATATTTTTTAATTAGTGCAGTTTTATTTTAAAAATAAGTAAAAAATATTCTTTTGAAACTAAATAATCATTAGTAAATTGTGATAAGTTTCTATACGATAAAATTTATTAGAAACTAGACTTCTAGTTCTAATATCGTATGAAATGATTAATAAAATTTTATGAATCAATACAGTTTATATTTTTAAAAATAAGTAAAAATGTTCTTCTAAATCTAAAAAAATCAAAGTGCATAACTTTTTATATAAAACTCAAAATCACAAATTGTAAAATTTGTTTGAAACTAGAATTCTAAAGATTTATAATAATATATTAGATGAATCATAAAATTTTATGAATTAGAACATTTTATATTTCAAAAATGAGTAAAAAATGTTTTATCAAATTTGCATAATCATTAGTAAAATGAATATAACTTTATATAAAAAACTCAAAATTATAAACCGTAAAATTTATTAGAAATTACATATTTATAAATTTATAATGGTATATTAAATAATTTATAAATTTTTTGAATCAATGTAGTCTTATTTTAACAAAAAGTAAAAAATATTCTTCTAAATCTGGACAATCATTAGTTAAATGTGTGAAAGTTTCTATATAAAAATAGAAATTATAAACGGTAAAATTTATTAAAAAATATATATTTCTAGAAGTTTCTAATGATATATCTTATAATTAATAAATTTTATGAATTAATACAGTTATATTTTCATTTCCTTTGTATCTCTCTAATAAGAAACAAGACCACTATCAACTCACCCTCACATGCATCTATATTGACCTTGGAGTTATATGTAGTCGATCTCATCATTTATTAGTTTATTTTACAAGTTAACATTATATCTTGAGAGTTTTAGAAAGAAAAAAAACTGTAATAGACCTATAAACTCTCAAAAATGACCTTCAAGCCAGCCTATAATATGTTTTGGACCTATAATGTTTTGTCAAATGTACAATTCTTTACAAAAGCATAACCTAAAATTAAGAAAAATTATTAGCATTATATATATTCTCTATATCTTGCTCTTTTGACATGTTTAATTTTGTTCAAAATTAAGTCTAAGAAAAACTTTAAAATGTGTATCATATTTTAAATTAACACTATTTGAATAGTAACAATAAATGTTGTCTAAATGGTTGAAATTTGAAAACAAATAAGAAATAAAACTTATGCACACTTACTAAGAAACAATTGTTAATAATACTAAAAACAAAGAAAATCGTGTTAGGATTAGAGCCCTAAAATACAAATGAGTTTGTATTTTGTTGTTAAAATTAGAATAAATAAAAGTATATTAATTTATTTGCGTTAGTATTATTTAATTCATTAAATAAATCTTGAAAAATCCTACATTGTTCGTATCTGTTTAAACTCAGTATATAGGAGTATAAAAAAAGGATTGAGTTTAAGTAAAATAATCTATATAGCTCATGATAATTAATTAAAATATGAAATCTTTAATTATGTCAATAATACGACCCATATCTATTGGAAAATGGAGTGACCTTGTCAAAGATAACTTATGTGGAGACATAGACTTGAGGGTGCTTATGTATGATACAGATCATAAAAGACTAAACCATACATATTAGAAACACTATTAATATCGGTTTGCTTATAGTTGTTTCTTTATGTCACCGATGACTACGTATGAGACGATCTTAATCTTTAGTGATTTAACTAGCCACTTTTCATGGAACCTTGGTATTTGACTTATTTGATGATACCTCCGATTGTTGGGCTAAGATACTTTGTATCTTGATATCTCGATGTTTATGGTGGGTTGAGAAGTTATCTCATAAGATGAAGAATCCACTTCATCTATTTTTATATGTCATAAAACAATTCCCTTATTTAATAGTTCTAAAGCTTGAATTACTATGCACACTTTGTGATATGATCATTCATCAAGTTATTCATAAGAATTAGAGGTATTCAAAGAGAAGTGTTAATTAGAGGATAAAATAGACATTTTCATTAATTCTAATAATGAACTAATTGTAGAGAATTGAACTACATCTTATGATAATTTCAATAGATTGCTAAATTATATTGAACTTGGATAAATATAAAATGTGATATTAGAAACGTTTATAACATAATGATTCTAAAATTAAATGAAGTTAACAATTAATTAAGGAATTAATTAATATATTAAGTTTTATTAAAAGTCAAACTCACTGTTCCATCGTTCCTTGAATCTACTCCATGAGCAATTGCATGATTCATATTGCAATTTATAATGAAATGGTCAATCAAGATCAATTATTTAATGATCAGTAAGCATATTTGTTAGTATGACATTTCATGAGGTCATAAATGTTAAATAAATACATGAGAATGTATTGGTAACGTGTGAAAGTGAATATTTAATTTATTATTATAATTAAATATTTTACATTATTTAGTATGACTAAATAATAAGTATTTAATTGTACAAAGGTGTAAAGCTTGCGAGACAAACTGAACGTTTTAACAAATATTAAATATAATTTAATATTTAAATTAAAATAAATATTAAGAAAATAACTAAATATGGAGTTAATTATTGCTTGCAAATCAAATAAGTACCCAAATAAAATTTGGATTAATGTGTTGAGTAAGAGATGAAATCAAATCTTAAAAGTTAAATATTTTAGCTAACCAAGAGTCATAATAGACCCATGTGGTCGGTCCATATGTGGTGGTGGCTTGGAGTTTGTTTTTGAATAAGACTTCCAATTGGTTTGTTAAAAGGCAAGATTCGTTGGAATAAGATTTTAATTAAAGTGTAATTTAAATTTGAAAAATAATGAAGAAAATAGATATAATTTTTAGTGGGTATTTATTTGTTTCATTAATTAAATTTTTATTTAAAATAATATTTTTACTTCAAATTGAGACCATGAATCACTTAGAAATTGAATTTTGAAAATTTTGATAAAAAGAACGCTGGATTTCGTCTCCAGAATAGAAAGACGACCGAGTATTCGTTAGGGTCAAAACAGGTCGAGTGACCCATCTGTAGGTTGAAGATGAAGTTTAAAAAAAAACTTCAGAAACTGCGCTGTCTAGGGGACTCGAACACAGGTCTTGCGTTATACATTAACAATCTTGTCTGGTGGATTGCAACAATTATTTTGCTTATTATTACGAGACTTATATTTATATATATTCAGAGTTTGATTTTTAAACAAAAATTGATTTAATTGGGAATTGAACCCAGACTTCACTAGTTGGCATAAGTGAGGCCTTCCATTCGGGTGCAACGTATTTGACTTAATTTTAAATAGGTATTCGAAATTTGATTTTATTAAATAAATAAATAATAATAATAAATTCCGAATATAATTTTAATTTATGTTTATCATATGTATAATATTTATTATACATGTTATATTTATTTAAATAATTTTTGGACACATTAAAATTTTATTTAAATACATTATGCTTAAATTATTTATTTTGTGTATTTATATGTATAAATTTTGTAATTAATTATACATATAAAATTTAGTTAAATAATTTATGCATAATGAAATTAATTGTTAAAGGCACTTATGGATTTAATTAGTGCTTATATTATTTATTTTTGTTTGTATTATTTATTGTTGTATATACAATTTTAAGATAGATAATATTTTTACATTTAAAATTAAATTAATATTGTTTATGGTTTTATGCAATAATTGAGCCTAATGATTTAATTAATATTTAAGTGATTCATATAGTTTAATTAATTAGGGAGTAGCCACAACATCTTTAGAATTAAGATTAAGATGTTGTGGCTACTCCCTAATTAATTAAAATTATAATAAAGTTTATTTAGGATCACATTTAGAAAATAAATATTAATTATAATTAATTATATGTGATATAATAAATCTTATCCCACATGAATTTTTATTATATTTTTGTGTGATTAATTAGGATATAATATCAAATTATATTTTCTAATTTACCCACAGGGATTAGGAAAATGAACATAATTTGATAGTTTTATCATAAAGTTAGGATGAATCTAATTGAATTAAAACTTTAGCCCACAGGCAAGTTTTATGTCACTAGATTCATATTTTTCATGATTTACATTGGTAAAGAATGACTATAGTTTAGGTCTCAAATTTTAATAAGCATATAATGGGATCGATCTAATCGTCTTAGCATAATGTTCAGTAAGACTAAAATCTCTGTTGGTATTCGTGGTTCTGTTGATCAGCATAACAATGTTCAAGAATTGCTAAAGGCCATTGATGATTAATTCGTCACTTCAGATAAGGCTTTAGCAAGCACCTTTCTTATGAAGTTCTCTTCTTTAAGACTTACCAGTGTGAAAGGTGTACGCGAGCACATTATGCAAATGAGGGACATTGCGACTCAACTTAAGCATCTCGAGGTTGAGATGTCAAAATCCTTCCTGGTTCATTATATCCTTAACACTCTCCCACATCAGTACGGGCCATTCAAAATCTCATACAATACACATAAAGATAAATGGTCAATCAATGAACTAATGACCATGTGTGTTCAAGAGTAAAGGGGGCTTGTTATGGAATTTGGTGAAAGTGTAATGTTGGCTACAACGTATCGGAAAGGAAAATCTCAATACAAGCATAAAGGAAAAGGGATAATTCCACCTCAAGCTCATATTAAGAAAGAATCCAAGTGTTTCTTTTGTAAAAAGTAGGGACACATGAAGAAGATTTGTATTAGATTCCAAAAATGGCTTGAGAATAAAGGTAATCCAACCTCGTTTGTTTGTTATGAATCTAATATGGTTAATGTTAATATTAACACATGGTGGATTGATTTTGGATCTACAATCCATATTGCAAACTCCTTACAAGGTATGCGAAATCTAAGGAAGTTAGTGGGAAGTGAGCAATACATCTTATCCGGTAACAAGATGGGCTCACATGTGGAGGCTGTAGGGACATGCAGTTTGATTTTAAGTAGTGGTTTTATTTTAGAATTAGAAAAGACGTTTTATGTTCCAAGTTTCTCTAGAAACTTGATTTCAATTTCAAGACTTGTACCTTTTGGTTATTCCTTTCACTTTTTAGAAACATCTTTCAATTTATTTAATAAATTTGATTGTGTTGGGAATGTATTTTGTCTCATGGTCTTTACTGCATTAATTTACGAAATAATGCCACTCATAATACTATGCATGTTCAATTTGGCACTAAAAGGTGTATTATTGACGAAGACTCTTCTACGTTATGGCATAGGAGATTAGGACATATCTCCATAGAAAGAATTAAAAGATTAGTGAAAGATGGGGTACTTAGTACTCTACATTTTACTGATTTTGAGACATGTGTGGACTGCATTAAGGGAAATCAGACTAACAAGTCAAAGAAATGTTCCAATAAAAGTTCAAACATATTAGAAATCATACATACGGATATATGTTGTCCAGACATGGATATTCAAGGTCAGAAATATTTTATCACCTTTATTGATGATTTTTCTCGATATATGTATCTCTACATGCTTCATAATAAGAGCGAAGCATTAGATGCCTTTAAAAGCTTTAAGGTTGAAGTAGAGAAATAATGTGGAAAGTAAATAAAGATCATGAGATCAGATAGATGTGGTGAATATTATGGTAGATACACTGAGAATGGACAAACGCCTGGTCCGTTTGCTAAGTTTCTTCAAGAACATGGGATAGTTGCCCAATACACTATGCCTGGTTCACCAGACCAGAATGGTATAGCAGAAAGGAGAAACTGAACACTATTGGACATGGTGTGGAGTATGCTTAGCAACTACAATCTTCCTAAATCCTTATGGATTGAAGCTTTAAAGACAACTGTGTATATATTAAACCAAGTTCCAACCAAGACTGTTTCAAAGATGCCATTTGAATTATGGAAAGATTGGAAACCGAGTTTGCAACATATGCGTGTTTAGGGATGCTCGTCTGAAGTGAGGATTTATAATCTACAAGAGAAAAAGCTGGACCTAAGGACCATTAGTGGGTATTTCATTGGATATGCCAAACGGTCTAATGGTTATAGATTTTACTGTCCATCTTACAATATCAGGTTTGTGGAATCAAGAAATGCAAAATTTATTGAGAATTACTTGATTAGTGGGAGCGATCGATCCCAGTGCATTGGTTCTGAGAAAGATCATTCAAATGCTCAATGTACCACTTCAAGTAATGGACTGATCATTATTATTAACAACACGCCTCGAGAACAAATGCGTGTTGAAGAACCAGTCTTGGAAGTACCACAAGTTGTTGATCCAGATCCAGTAGATGTTGAAGTTCAACATATGCCTACAACTGTTGAACAACCAGTTGAGCAATATGATCCTGCTTCTCAGGAGAATATTTATGCAATATTAAGAAGATATACTAGAGTAAGGAAATCATCGATTCCTAATGATTATGTTGTGTATCTACAAGAATGTGACTATAATGTTGGAGCCGAAAATGATCCTGAGACATTTTCACAAGCCATGAGTTCTAAGGTTTCGAACTTATGGTACAATGCCATGAAAGAAGAGATGGATTCTATGTGTCTAACCGAGTCTGGGATCTCGTCAAGTTTCCTAATGGTGTGAAAGCCATTGGATGTAAATGGGTGATAACTGTATTTTATATAGTTATTTTCATCAATTTTAGTAATGATAATTGCTATGTTCTTTTAATATTTAGTTAATTTTTGTTAAATAAATTCATATTTTCCTTTTATGTGCTAAAAATAAATTTTTAATATAATTAAATAATTTGTATCGAAAATGTACTTAATTTCATATTTTTGTCCACAAATATAATTTCAGATAATATAGTTTCTTAATTACAATTTATAAAAATCGAAAATATAATTTAAATTAAATTTGGGCTTAATTATATTTATTAAAAGTTTAAAAATTTAATTTAAAATTAGCAAAGGGCTTAACTGTAATTTAAGAAAGTGCAAAATGTAATTTGGATTAAATTTATGGGTCAAAATACAATTAATGGAAGTTTTAAATTCTACGCACGTGAGAAGAAGCCACGCGCGATTATTCAAGCGCGCAACCCAGACTGTCCGATCCGAAAATAAACGGCTAAGATTCGCGCGTCCAGATCAAGCCCGACCAAAGCGCGTGTGCTCAGATTCCTTTACGCGCAGGCCGGCGTGCAGAGTGGGACCCACATGTCGGCTACGCAGATTTCCCCGAGGCACATCGCTGACCATTGGATCTCTTGAACGGTCCAGATTGAAGCACGTGGAACCAAGCTGTCGCGCACTGAACCGTTCGTGTAACAATCGTGTGTGACGCAGGTTATGGAAGTAGCGTGCATCCTCAGATTTTACAGAATAAGAATCTGCCACGTGTCCCACTAATATTTAAGCAAATCATATGCCGACACGTGGCATGTTATCATGAGCGCGAGAGCGCAGGATTACGCCCACGTTTCAGCGTTATCTCCCGTGCGACAATCCTTCGCACGCCCATTTCCAGCAGCCAATGAAATTCTGCCATGTGTCCGCATTAAATCCTCACAGCGAATCAGACGCTGACACGTGGCATGCACTTTGAATTTCAAAAAATCAGAACGGCGGCCCTGTTTCACGCGTAAATTAAAATAATATTATATCGAATATCGATACGTATCGATTCTATTTTCGATACAAATTCTTTACGCGTTTTAAAAAAAAAGAAATGTATTATTTTTGGATGTATATTTTTAGCTATAAATAGGAGATAGTTTTTAGTTTTAGAAAAGTTTTTTTTTTTGTTTAGAATTTTTGTGGTATTAGGGGTTGGACTGCAGAATACACAAAAGCCATTTTTTGGCTTTTGTTGTGTTCTGCGTGTGCCAAATATTTCGTTATGTGATGTTTTAATTTTCTTTCTTCTTCTTCTAATTTATCAGCATTTGGTGTAATTTTTATTTTAATTTTAATGAAGTAATTTAATTTTTCTAGGATTGTATTTGATTCAAATTTATGAAGCTTTTATTTTAATTATTTTTGATTGATTTATAAGACGTTCGATTTGTTCATTCTATTTTATGTTTAATGCTTTTTGGTTATTTACGAAACTTATCAAAATGATCTGTGGTACATAAATAAACTTGAGAAAGGCATTTGTGTGTGTATTGCTCGTAAATAGAATGACATGTATGATGAAGGATAGGAATATACCCTAATTGTATGTGTGGCCATTTGAAAACTTAGAACTTAATGAATCTTATTAAATTTAATTCTCATAGAGATATAGTGAATTAATTTAACGAGGTGTGTTTGTACGGAGCTCGGAAGAGATGTATGAATAAAAAAAGAAGTTTTTGGTTGACAAATTAAATGTACTAAAAAATATAAATCAAAAGAAAATAACATGATTTGAGTGGATTAGTTTGGTGAAAAATTGCAATCCTAGAGTTCTCTTATTTTATTTTTACCTTTTTCTCAATTAACGATTGTTTTGGATAAAATCAGAGAGATACAATTTTAGTACTCAACAAACTATAGTAACAAATCTCTGTGGGAACGATCTTTACTTACAAATCTTTATTACTTGCACGATTTCTGTGTGTTGCAAAACACATAACAATGGGTCTTCAAAACAAAGAAATATTCACAAGGCAACATTGAGAGACATAAGGCAAGACTCGTTGCCAAAGGATTCACTCAAAGGGAAGGAATCGATTACACAGAGACATTTTCTCCTGTATCTAAGAAAGATTCACTTCGTGTAGTTATGGCATTGGTTGCCCATTTTGATTTGGATTTGCATCAAATGGATGTGAAAACAGCTTTCCTTAATGGTAACCTAGAGGAAGAGGTTTATATGAAACAACCTGAATGATTCTTCTCTAGTGATGGTGAGCATTTGGTTTGTAAGCTTAATAAATCCATATATGGATTAAAACAAGCTTCCCGTCAATGGTATTTGAAATTCCATAACGTCATCACTTCATTTGGTTTTGAAGAGAACTTCTTGGATCAATGCATATACCAGAAGGTTAGTGGGAGTAAGATTTGTTTTTTGGTGCTATATATGGATGATATTTTGCTTGCAGCCAATGATAATGGTTTGCTACACGAGGTAAAACAATTCCTCTCTAAAAATTTTGATATGAAGGATATGGGTGAGGCATCTTATGTCATTGGCATTAAGATCTATAGAGATAGACTTCGAGGAATCTTGGGTTTATCTTAGGAAACCTATATCAATAAAGTTTTAGAGAGATTTCGGATGAAAGATTGTTCACCAAGTGTTGCTCCCATTGTGAAGGGTGATAAGTTCAATTTGGACCAATGCCCAAAGAATGATTTTGAAAGAGAACAGATGAAAACCATTCCATATGCTTCAACTATTGGAAGCTTGATGTATGCTCAGGTCTGCACCAGACCTGACATTGCATTTGTTGTTGGGATGCTAGGGAGATATCAGAGTAACCCAGATGTTGACCATTGGAAAGCTGCAAAGAAAGTGATGAGGTACCTACAAGGAACCAAGTATTATATGCTCATGTATAGACGAACCGATGAACTGGAAGTAATTGGCTACTCCAATACGGACTTTAATGGCTGTGTTGATTCACAAAAATCAACATCTGGTTACATTTTCATGCTTGTTGGTGGAGCTGTGTCTTTGAGGAGTGCGAAACAGTCCTTAACTGCTACTACCACTATGGAGGCTGAGTTCATATCATGTTTTGAGGCCACATCGCATGGTGTATGGTTGAAGAGTTTCATTTCTGGGCTAAGAGTAGTTGAATCTATTTCTAGGCCATTAAGATTGTACTGTGACAACCCAACTGCTGTATTTATGGCTAAGAACAACAAAAGTGGTAGTTGTAGTAAGCACATCGACATTATATACTTGGTCATAAGAGAACGTGTTAAGGAAAAGAAAGTGGTCATTGAGAACGTAAGCACTGAGTTGATGATTGATGATCCTTTGACTAAAGGCATGCCACCAATGAAATTCAAGGATCATGTAGAGAAAATGAGAATTGATTCCACTTTTTAAATGTATATATACAATTTATTAATGAAACTCTTATATATTGTGATATTTTCTCATATTCATGTGCACCTTAATTTATTTGAGAAAATATATATTTTATTGGACCAAGAATAAATATAGGATTTATTCATTAAGTTTTGTTACCACATAAAGTATAGTACTTGAGAAACTAAATACATTGTAATACATGGAAGATAATACTCGCTATGATTCATGTATTTTGTTACTTAAGAGAATTTCTCTAACGTTTGCACTAAGTGGAAGAATGTAAATCAGAGTGATGCAACGTAAAGTAAACTGTGGTGACGGTTCGATTTAGTCGAAACCGTACGTCGGTTCGATTTGGTCGAAACCGTACGTCGGTTCTGAAACCGAACGAGGTTCTTGATGGAAGAACCTTAATAAAGCATCGGGTCCTCTCAGTATTAACTGCAATAATTGAGATACACCATCAAAACGCAGAGAATAAGTGTAAGAAACCAGTGAGAGCATCAAATTGAAAATCCATTGGAATTCCCGTATAAGTGCTGAAATTTGATCAATGGTAGTAGGTATGTTTTCAATCTAATTTTGTTTCCGTTGCATTTAAATTATACATTCATATAGTTTTCTGAACGTTTCTGGATTGAATTGTGTTCTTACATATAATTATAAAAATAGCAATTATTGTGTTCAAAAATCTAGAATATTATTTTACTTTGAACATCGTTCAAATTGAATTACGATTATTTAGACAGATTGAATGTATAACGATGTCTATTTGAAACACATTTAATATTATTTGAGTGCTCTTTATATTATTATAAATTTTAAAGATTTTTTTTTTTAGTTTCTCAAAATTATTTTCCTCTTGTTCCTTTTGTGTGTTTCAATCAAGGGTTCTAGTGTGGATCAGAAATTAACAGATGATTATTCTTGAAGTTTCAAGAAAACCCATACTTTTCGGTTGATCAATTACTAGTAAAAAGGTCCACAAGGTCGAATGTGCTAAGCTTAGATCGGAAACTCGTTTCTAATTCAATAAGGATATGTTATTAATTTGTTTGTGAAAACGTATTAATAAAATTAAAATTAAATGTTATTGATTCTAAAATTTTTTGAACACCACTTCTGCTAAACCGATAAAGATTACATCTTTGTGGTGGTTTTCTTACTAATCAAACTTGTCAACTGTGGGCGTCAGTCATAAGATAGACTCAGCAACATATATGTCATCCAATTTCTTTAACCAGCATGAATCGTGCTTGCCTTCTTTACAACTAACTAACTAGTTCTGTTTCAATCCTTAAAAACAAACAAAAATAACAACACAATTATCTTTCAGATTCTTGAAAACCTTCTTGTTAAGACTATTTTTTAGGATTAAGTTAAAACAATATATGTATAAAATAACTCTTTTAATTGTTTCATATTGGTACCGTTTTATCAAACCTAATTGTACAGTTGGATTAATTCTTTTAGGACAGAGCAAGTCTTCAAAACTAATTGGTGGGCTTTTTTAATTGGTTAGATTGGACCAACACTTATTATATAGTGGACTCGATCTTTAACATGACATAAGTATATCTTTAAAAAAAATAAAGATATCAAAAGTTTGTCATATACGATAAAAATAAATAAGTATTCTAATCTATTAGTTAATAAATATAATAGTATATTAATTAATATTTATAAATATGATAAATATAATAAAATTAAAATTTATTTATAATAGAAACATATGGTTAAATTTTTGTTGGTTTTATAAAATAAAAAACTCTAACAAACCTTACTATATTATTTTTCTAAATTTTAGGGTTATTATCTACCCATAAAAACCACATAATAGGTTTGATTTAGTGTTGGATTCAATCAGTTTGTTAGTTTTTTGAAAAATCATGCCACTCTTAATTAACACCTAAATTTTCACCATTTGACTCGTCTTTTAAAAATCAACGAACGATCAAGCTTCAAAATACCCAAAAATTACCTATTCAGTACTTAAAAAAAGCATTATATATATATATATAATTATAAATACTATTAATTTATCATAATCTCATTTTATATAATTTTGTGTAATTATTATATTATCTAATTAAATGTAATTTAATATCTATTTTAAATTTATAATATTTAAACTTTATATTAAAAAAATAAATTATACATTAAATTGAAACTTTGAGAACATAGGTAATATAGTGCACATTTTCTTAAAATATTTGTAATAACTTGGTTGGAAAAAGTAATGTTAAAAAAATGAATTTTTATAAAATAAATAATACCAATTTTTTGTCTTGTTTCACGTTGTTATTTTATATCACTTAGGAGATGTATAAATAGAAAAGATTGGTTATTGTGTTTGGACCCCAAGAGACACCCATTTTTATGAAAGGAGAGATGACTTAGGCAAATGTGATACTACACGCGTGTGCGTCGTTCTTCGTCCAACTAGTCGTGCCTTGCCGAGTGTGTGTGGTGAGGTGGCATTTTTTTAAAATTTAAAAAAAAAATTCACTTAGAAAATGGTCGTTACCTTTTTACTCAAAATATGACCGTTATTTTTCTTTACTCATAAATTTGGCTGTTATTTTTTCTTTACTCAAAAAATAACTGTTTTTTTTCCTTTCATAAAATGACTGTTTCTTTTCCTTTCATAAAATGATTGTTACGTTTTTCACCCAAACATGACAGTTATTATCATAATGGCCACACGTTTTCTGAAACCTATAAATAGAGGACCTCAGCTCTCAATTGCAACACAACAATTTGCAAACATTTCTTACTAAGAAAAAAGCTCTTAGAAAGAAAAAGAAGAAGATTCTAAATTATTTTGAGTTTTCCGAGCAACAAAATTTTACAAGTGTAACATTCCGATCATCATCAGTGCAGTGAAGTTTCGAGATAGAAAACAAAGATTTTAAACTATTTTATCCTGGGGACGACAAGGTTGTGTTTGTTTACACAAGTTTAAACAGAGTCGCAAAACATCTTAAAAAAAGAGATTTAGTCTACGATTCAACATAAACAGTTCATTTCAATGTATCAATAACATCGTTCTTTTACTATTTTTAAGTACTTGTTCCAACAAGTAATATATCTCAAGTTTGATATAAATTTTAAATGATGTGCCATAATTTTATTGACAAGTACAATCATGTTTATATAGTTATATTTAGTGACATATTTACGATTAGAACTTAAGATGGGAGCCGTAAAAACAGTAAAAGTAGTACCACTTGTTTCTTTGTTATTAATTGTTTTTAGTTAAATAAAGATGTTATATGTATTTAGTATGAGTTTAACATGTATTTATAATAAGTTTCAATTTGTCAAGAAATAAGAGGAAGTATGTGACTCTTTTAAGTAATGCACAAATCTACTTTTAATTATATACAATAAAATTTGTTATATTAATTATAATGATGATATATATATATATATCTATATATATGTAATTCTATAAAATATATATTAGTGCTAAACTTGGAATTTCAATTTTTTTTTTTTTGGAATGGGCGATTAAAGAAGACACAGATGTACTATTTTTCATCTGCATAAAATATTAAAATGTTGTAGCATAGGTCTTTGTAGCATAAATTAGGTAGCCATAGGAATTATATAACATGTGAAAAAAATGCTAAAAAAATAAAAAAATGTATATATAAATTATGAGAATGATTAGTTAAACTAAAAACACAATTATTATAGGAAGCTGAGAAGGATATAATTGTATTTAATTCAGTTTTCAAAATGCAGTTTGTAGTGTCTGCATATAATGATAAAGGCCTTGAGTTCTCCAACATTGTTTAGATGTTTGCATCCTACCGACCAGATAATAAACGAAACGTAGAGATAATGATCTCCTAATTAATAATTTCACTGAATAGTAATTACAAATCGAGTGTAATATTTATTTATATTTATAGTATAAATTTAAAATTAATATAATTTTTTAAAAATAAATATCTAATATTTAATTGAGAAAAAAAATATAATTTAAAAATAATAAATAATATCTCATTTTTTATGTCATATTTTATGTGTAACGAGTGGTTTTAAATACCTAATAATTTAGTCATTTTAACCTACTCATTTGCATGGTAAATATATATAGTACTATAATAGAAGGGAGAAGTTGAATAGGAGTCAATTAAGAAACATGATGAATCAAAAGAATATATAATTACCCTTTATTTATATATATATATATATTATGAAATAATATTCTTTTATTAAATATAATTATATTTATTAATAATATTATATTATATTATTCAAAAATATAAATATGATTTCACTTGTAATTTAATATTATACATACTTTGCTAAATACTAAATAGAGTTTTTGAAATAACAATAATTAAGAGATTATATTTATAATTTTACTTGTGATAATCGATAATAAATTCTTGAAAAATTGTTTGAGAAACATGAAACATTAATATCAAACTTGTCAACTGTGGGCGTGCGTCAGACATAAGACAAACTCAGCAACATATGATTCAATTTCTTTAACCAGCATGAATCATGCTTGCTTCATTATAACTAACTATTTCTGTTTCAATCCTTAAAAATTAAAACAAAAATAACAACATAAGTATGTTTCAGATTCTTGAAAACCTTCTTGTGTTCAAACTTGTTAAGACTATTTTTTGGGATTAAGTTCAAACAGTATAAGTTGTCTCAATAAAATAATATATATTTGCTCGTTAAAAAGTTCGAATCAAACTAAATACGGGTACCGTTTTATCAAACCGAATTATACTGTTGGAGTACATTAAGGCTAGAGCAAGTCTTCAAAACTACTTGGTGGGCTTTTTTAATTGATTAGATTGTACCAACAATTATATACGGTGGCCTCGATCTTTTTACCATGAAGGTGATGTCGCGTATATTCGTTTGTAATATTTTCTATTAGTTATTTAATGGATATATTATCTCTTTTGGAAGGATTATCAAAATTTATCTGAAAGATTTAGGTTAAATTTTTAAGGATAAAATTAACGGTTAAAAAACTATTTATTTTTTGGAAAATTAAAAAAAAGAAAAATTCTTAAAATTTCTAATAACAAAAATAACACTTAATAGATTGAAAAGGTTTAATTAGATGATGTTTAATATTAAATAAACCTAAATATTCGTAGTTTAGTTTAAATGATTTTTAATATGAAATGATTTTCTAAACTTTTTTTTTAATAATGAAAATATATGAGATGAATATATGAACTGTTTTTATGGTCACAAGTTTTAATATTGTTATTTTTATTATTTTATCTTATTTTTTGATAGTTCACAATATAACTAAATAATGTTCGATGAGTGAAGAGATTATTTTAATTTGATCAAATTATAATTTCGTAACCTAAATAAAATGAACCAACATGGATTTACGTGTAAAGAATAAAGTACGAAAAATAAAAATAAAAAATGATATTTTTAAGATGAAACAACTTAAGCTAAGTCATAATATAAGAGGAAACTTACCGATCCATCAGATCACTTAATTTTTCATTATAAAAACTAAATATTCAAGTATAAACTCAGTTTTATACTACACTCTCTAAGATATTGCTCCAATATGCTTAACTTACGAGCTTTTATTTTATTTTTATAATTTTAAATATTAGCATGAGTAGTACCCAAACCAATGTTTCAATTAGTTCTTCACCAATTAGATTCAATCAACAACCATAAAGGAGTTATCACAAAGATACAAGTGTCATTGTGTGTCCTAAATGGATTTCAATAATGAATAAACATGAGCAAATAGATTCATATATCAAAATAAATTTAAAAAAATCTATTGCAATCGTAGAATAGAGATTTAAGAACATGATCAATAAACATAGCTTCTATTAATTTAAATATTCAATTCAATTGAGTATGATCGCACATGTGAAGAATTAATGCAAGCAATAGAAAATCCTAAAAAAAGAAGAAGCTATATGATCATGAAGTATTTCAGAGAAAATATAAATTAAAAACCTATAGATTTGTGCTCTTTAAAATTATGTGTTGTGGTAATTGAATCCATAGGCAACAAATTGTATTTATAGGAAACTAAAACCCCTTATTTCTATGTAGTTGATAATTATCTTTCTACTTCAAATAGGATTACTAATATTCATTAAAAAATGAGTATTTGATATCTTTACAACTTGGCTCCCATTTAATATTGAAATTTTAAATCTGTAAATCATGTGCTCGATCGATCGAAAAATTGTATCGATCAATCTAGCTACGTCTTAATAGATCGAGAACTATGTTCAATCGATCTTGCAATGATAAGCTAGTTTCAAAATTCTAACATGAGAGTGCTCGATCGAAGTTCGATTAATCTATAAACTTTGATCGATTTGCATAATACTTGATTGATCAAATAATAATAATTTAAGCACTAAAATAGTTCCATGTGTTTATGCAATGTGCTCGTGAATACATGAATTGAAATCTAAGTGTGATAGGATAGGGATTTATATTTAAAATGCATCTATGCTGAACTCTGGTATTTCTTCAGCTTTAATTGAACAACTTGTTAATGTACCTATAAACTAATTTATAGATAAAAAAAATTGTCCATAAAAACTAACAACATTCATTATTCCTTAAAAACTCCCATTTTGGTATTTTTGTGTAAAAAAACTACTTTCTTACTACATGATACTTATAGGAATAAAATTGTTATATTGAAGACCAAATTTCATAGTGGAACTACCCTATGATCTGGTAAATTCATCTTCGATTAATCTTGACAAGCTCGTATTCAACTAAAATCACACGAATAAGATAATACAACTTGGCTATGGAGTCTCATTAATTATTAGCTCAGTTCACAATCAAAGAGTAATTTGAAGATAATATAATGCATATATGATCCATTCAATAGAACAGTAACTTTCAACCTTACTTTAAATTTCTTAAGATATCATAAATTAATATATAGTATGTATGGTCTTTTCTATAGAAGATTTTGAAAACTAATCCATATTTACAAAAATAGAGTTTTGGTTTTGTAAAGTGAATATTAAATCTATTAATTAAAGATTAATAAAAATAAAAATAAAATATAAAATTTGAATAAAAGAATGATTACAGAATCATTCTCTATAATTAGCATATATGGCAAATCAACAAAAACATATCCTAATCTCCTATTCGTTGATTATATCAATTTAAAGAAATTCACAAGCTCAAAAGTCTCGACATCTTTTTACCTATTTGTTGAATTAAACAATCTTTTAATCTAAATTCTTTCTAATACACAACCTAGAATAAGTTCTCTAAATTTAATCTATCAAAAGCATTCAATTTTCAGAAAAAAAATTGGATCAAGGTTAAATACACAAGCTTGGTTTAACTATCTTTAGTATGAATTCTCATTGTAAAATATTTGTCACTAGTTATTTAAATTAATCATACGATTATGTATCCAATCAACTAAATTGATTAACAATGAATTAATCTGATTATCCAATTGTACACTTGAATAATCAAGAAAATTCATACTAAGATTAAAATTGAAAATTAGTACATCATTAAGAAGAATATTTAAATAGAATATTAAAGACCATATTAAATATTGCAATCTATGTCTAGGACTTTGAAATCACTCACAATCAAATATTGAATTAAGTAGTCATGAAAAACAATAAATTCATTATAGTATCATGAAAAGAATAAAATAAATGAGAAAAAATCTTAGGATTTATGTTCTTGAATCTGATATTCAACTCCCTTAATTACCTTTTGAATCTTATTCTTAGTTCTTACCTCCATCTCAATTCTATAAATTCTGTATATAAATCTGTATATTTTTCTGTAAATTCTAATATTACTCCAAATCAAATTAGGATATAACTATGATCGTTCATCTTCTGGTAGAGATAATATTAGTGTAAACCACATGTCAAAAGGATAAGATAAAACTTTCTTTCTAAGTTAATTTACCTATCAAATAAAAATCATAAAAAAATCTAGAAAATCAATATTTTTCAAATAAATATAAAATAAATAATTTTAGATTATTATAATATATATATATATATAAATGTAAAATAAATTCATATATAAAAAATATGTATAAAATATCATTTATCAAACTCTCCTACACCTATTCTTTGATAGTCCTTAAGTAAAGTCAATACCCATAATTGAGATAATAAGTTTTTTGAAATTTTATCTCAAGAGCATAACAATATTATGGTTTCAAATTATAATAAATATTGTTATAATATGGTTATACTTGTTGGTTCAATCAAATGATAGGAAAAAATGAGAAATAAAAGTTTATGAGTCCATAGAGTAAGAGAAAGAGACCTATAAATAATAATATCATAAGACCAATTATGTTAATAAAATATTATTAGATTTTATTATTTTGGACCCAAACATAATTATTAGCTTCTTTTATTTTATATATGGGGTACATATTGTATAGAAGTCATTGTCTATATGTTGAGCATTTAGTTAATTATAGCACAATTAACACTCTTAAATCTTATTATAGTATTTTCATAGAATCTATTCTCTTTTTGTGCAAAATTATCATAAAGTTACATTTACTTAAGAACAAGATTAAGACTCTATCAACATTCATTATCCTTTTTAACCTAATATTATTTAGTTAATTTCATCATAGATGCCAGAAAACAAAGAGAAAACACATGATTGTTTCTAAGTTCGTCTATTAATCCTAATTATCCTAAGAAATTCAAAAAATAAATGAAAAAAATGATACTTGGAGCATTCTAATCCAAAACATGCTAAACTAATAAATCATAAAAAAATAAGGATAATGATGTGTTAACACTCTCTCACACCTAATTCTTACATTGTCCTTAATAGAAGCATTCATTTATGGAGTGTAAAATAGATAATAAAAAGGGAGTAGAAAACAAATCTGGTGGGTTTCCTCTTATAAAATACTTGGTTTAACGTCCTTAGCCTGACTTTGTCTCATATGTTTTGTTAACCATTTTTTATATGGTTTTATTGGCTTTTCAATTGTCAACCATTTTTCTTCAAAGATATTGAAGAAAATAACATATCCATTAAACTCTATTGTAAGATTTCCATCATACATATTTATCTTTGTAGAGTCTGTTCTCATGAAAGGTTTACCCAAAAGCAAGGGTGTTTCTTTAGTAATAGAGTCATCTCTTATATCAAGTATATAGAAATCAACTACAAAAAAAAGCTTATTCACCTACACCAAAACATCTTCCAACATTATCATTGGATAAATGTTAGAATGATCTATTAGTTGAATAACTACATTCGTCTATTTGAGGATGCCAAGCATTAAACTAGCATAAATAGCATAAGGCATGGCATTAATTGATGCACCTAAGTCTAGCATAGCTTGTTCAAATTTAGTGTTACCTATAATGCATAGTATGGTGATATTAGCTAGATCCTTTCATTTTGGTAAGAGTTTTCTTTACAAGATTGCGAAAACATTCTCTTCCGTACTCATCACTTCATTACCCTTGAATTTTTACTTGTTGGTGCAGAATTCCATGTGAAATTTAGCATAGCATGGAACCTTCTTGATGGCTTCCAACAATGAAATATTAACTTGCACTTTTTGAAAGATTTTCAAAACTTCTTACTAGTATACCGCCTTCTCAAATTTTGCAAAGCTGCTAAGAAAAGTAACAGGAATTTCATAAGTAGAAATTAGACCTTTAGATTATATCTTTAGTAGTTGTTTTTCTTCCTTTGGAATATTATCAAAATTGTTTTCTTTTTCTTGAATTGGCTTATTCTTGGTTTCTTTATTATTGTTTGGTTCCTTATAAGCTTTTTCAAGCTGCATCCTACTTCTCAATGAGATAGTACTATTATTCTCTCTAGGATTGACCACGGGTTAAGTGGAAAGTTTACAAGACCCTTGTGCTTCTGATCTTCCAATAGTAGTAACTAACTAAATAAATCCATTTTTCAAGTTCTTGATTGCAAATTTTGTGTCTTGTTGAAACCTAATAGTATCTTGTTGGAACTGAGTAGTGTTGGATGCTATTGAACTTATCAAATCCTCTAAATATTTACCTTGATATGGATGAACATTTTATGGTCTCACTTGATAAGGTTGTTAGCCTTTTGGAAAAGGAAAACCTAGTGTATTAGCATAGACAACTGCTTAATTGTTTTCAGAATAACTAAATTTAGGATGATCCCTCCAACCAAGATTATAAGTGTTAGAGAATGAATCATATCTTTGCTTTTGTTGTCCTTGGAATCCCTCTATATCATTTGTTTGTTCAACATTAGGATCTTGAATAGTAGGAACACATATAATTCCTAATTATTGCACAATTGAAGTAGGAGTGCTCAGTTGTTGTTCAATATTACTAGGCATTCCCACATCATTGAACTTCTATGGTAGGTTTGAATGGGTGCCAAACTATTGAGCATTTGCAGCCATAGTGGCAATCAAATTCCTTGCAGTTTTAGGCTTCTTTCCATAGGTATCAATCCCTTATGGAAATATTAAATTAAGAGCTGCTCACTTATTTGATGAAGAGGAAAACTTGCACATAACTCCTCAAACTATTCCCAATACTAATATAAATTTTCCCCATTGTACTACTAAACATCACAAATTTCTATTCTGATCATAGTGACCCTAGAAGCTAGAAAATATTTCTCCAAGAAGAGTTGTTTCATCGCATTCCAACTATTTATAGTCCCAAATGGTAAGTAGTATAATTATACTTTAGCACAATCCACTAAAAAGAATGGAAATGCTTTGAGTTTTACCAATTCCTTAATATTACCATTATGTTTCATGGTAGAACAGACCATATGAAATTCTTGTAAATATTTGTTTGGATCCTCACCAGCTAAACCTCAAAAAGTAGGCAAGCAGTGAATCATGTAGGACTTCAATTCAAGAGCATCACCATTGTTATTGTATTGAATGCATAATGGTTATTGATCTAAAGCTGACATGGTCATCTCCTTGAGAGTTTTATTGAGATTATTTATAACCATTTCTACATGGATGGAATGATTCGAATCATAGATGAGTTTCTTAAACTTAGAAGACCTGTTTAAATTTCTTTCTCAAGAAAAAGTATAATATGTGAAATTGATCTCATATTGTAGCATGAGTTCATTCATTATGACTCAGGTTCGATCCCCGACAACGGTGGTAAAAACTAATGTGTTTAAATGAACAGTCAATTTAGAATTTATTTTAAATTGTTTAAGATGTTATAAATTAGTATATAACAATCAAGAGTCTTTCCTATAGAAGATTTTGAAAACTAATTCCTATTTATGAAAATGAGAATTTTTGGTTTTATAAACTAAATATTAAATCTATCAATTATAGATTAATAAAGATAAAAATAAAATATAAATATTTGAATAAAATAAAGATTGCATGATCCTTCTCTAACACTAGAATGTATTGCAAATGAAAAAAAAAACATATCCTAATATCCTATTCTTTGATTATAATAACTCAAAACATTCTCAAGCTCAAAAGTTTCGACCTCTTTTTTCATATTCATTGAATTAAATAAGGTTTTAATCCAAACTTTTTCTAATAGACAACTTAAAATGATCTTTTTAAATTTAATTTATTAAAAGCATTCGATTTCAGGAAGCAAATTGGATCAAAGTTAAACACATAAACTCGATTTAATTATCTTGAGTATTAATTCTTATTGCAAGAAAATTATCACTAATTATTTAAAATGATCAAGCAATTACATACCCAATCAACTAAATCGATGAATGATAAATTATCTCATTATTCAATTGTACACTTAAATAATCATGAAAATTTATGCAAAGATTAAAACTAAGAATTAATACATAATCAAGAAAAATAGTTGAATAGAATAGTACATTTCTTATTAAATATTGTAATCTATGTGTAGGGCTTTGAAATCACCTACAATCAAATATTAAATGAGGTACTCATGAAAAACAATAAATTCATAATAGCATTCATGAACAATAAAATAAATGAGAAGAAATCTTAAGATTTATGTTCTTGGCTATGATCTTTAACTCCCTTAATTACCTCATAAATCTTATTCTTAGTTCTTACCTTCGGTTAAATTCTACAAATTATGTATCTAAATCTGTAAAAAAAAAGATGTAAATTCTGATACACCACCATTATTTTGTATAGTATTATTTTGTATTTATAAGAGAAAAAAATCAAATTATAATGTAATTAAGATTGCTAGTATTCTGGTGAAGATAAGATTAGTATGCACCATTTGTCAAAAGGATAGGATAAGTTGCAATAGTTAAAAATATATGATAAGCTGAAAAATATATCCATTTTGTTTATAGTTTAATCCATCTATCAAATAAAAATAATAAAAAATCCACAAAATCTTGAAAAAATTCCAAAAAATTTTAAAAATCAATATTTTTCAAGTAAATATAAATTAAATGACTTTAGTTCATTATAATAACAAAATATATATAAATATAAATAAATTGATATTTAAAAAATATGTATAAAATATCATTTATTAATATGCATTCATTCAACTCACTACTACAAAAAGGGGTATTTAAGTCGCTTTGTTAAGTCTGACTTATAATGAATTTAAAGTCGGTTCACTGTAGAACCGTCGCTATCCACGTTGGACGTAGCGTCAGTTGATGTGGCGAACCGACGCTAGCCGCGTGGGTAGCGTCGGTTGAAGTGCACTACGTCCTATTTTTTAAATTAAAAAATGAATGAAGTAAATACAATTGAAATTTTTTTAGGTCATTAATTATTATTTTATTTGACTCTTTAGAATTTAAGTTGGATATAAATATATATAAACAGTATAATTTTCTTTTTTTTAGACAGTCAGTTTTTAAAATTATATAATTTTGTTTATTTGTTTGAATATTTAAATTTATATATGTACATACAATATATCTTTATTTAATTTTGTGTATATGTTTTAATTAAATATTATTATAAAGTTATTATTTTTTATTTTTCTATAGTACGTATACGCATAGTTTAAATAAAATAATAATAGACAAAAAATAAATAAATTTTAAATTGAGTGGATAGCATCGGTTGACGTGGCGAACCGATGCTAGCCACGTGTGTAGCGTCGGTTTGCCCCGTCAACCAACACTACACACACGGCTAGCGTTGTTTTGCCATGTCAATCGACGTTATCCACATAATATATCCGTTCCGCTCAATTTTTTTACGTAGAAACCCAAAAATCTTCATTTCTCTTCTCTATTTTCTCCCAAAACCGAGCTCACACCCACCCTCTTTCTCAATTTTCGGCCAACTCCGACCACCATTTGCAACCCCGTTTTGTGGGTTATATTCCTCTTCTCATTATCTTTCAATTCTACTATTTTTTTGAGCAAAATACTCAAAATTTTTATACCCATTTTTTCACTTATTCTCACTTACAAAACACCATTTTCTTCTTCTTTCCTCCATTTAGTCACTTCATAACATTCTTGTAAGTACTTCTATTAATTTTTCAGCTTATTATTCAGTTTGTTTTATTTTTTGTATAAATATTTGATTTAGATATGTTTTTTATTTTACTTGTTATTATGTTTGACTTATTTTCTGTGGAAATAATATCTGAAATGTCGTGGGTTTGAGGGATTATATATATTTACTGCACATGAATAAATTTATTTATACATAAATAATTATATATTATCAAGTAGGAAATAGAGAAAAAGTAATATGTTTTTTAAAATTTTTAGGAAATTATATTGGTATCAGAGTTATACGTGCTATCTCTTGACTCTTAAAAAAATTATAAATATATATTTATAAACTCAATAATTTAAATAATATATATATATTAATAAAAATAAATTAATAACTAAAAACTAAGTAGTATTATTATTTTTATTTATATATGCTACTTATGTGTTAAAATGTTAAATATGTTACTCTAGTAGCCCCTACTTCTATATAATGTTATATACGTATAATTAATATTACTTTCTAATTATGATATAGTAACATGTTTAGAAATTAGAATCAACCAAAGTGATTGGTTTTTATATATTCATCATGGCATGCTGCTTATTTTTTAATTTAATTTGTATAGAAATGAGGTTGTTTGTAACTTTATATTATCATTCCTCTTTTAGGTACTGATTGATTCCCAACTCTAACCTTATTATCCTTCCCAAAGTTATTTTTATATAATAATACTTGAAATATATTCATTGGATACATAATTAATTAATATGTTTAATTAATGTTATCAATAGAAAATGGACAAATCTTGGATGTCAAAGTGTAGAATTGAGCAATACTATATTTCTGGAGTTGAAAGTTTCATGAAATTTGCTTGTAGAAATAGTAATACTGGAACTAGTATGATTCGATGCCCATGTGTTAAATGTAAAAATGAGCGATTTCATGAATTTGACGAGGTTAAGTATCACCTTATCCGTAATGGTATTCTTTTGAGCTATAAATGTTAGTATTATCATGAATAAAATATTCATAATACTCATGGGGAAAATATAAATAAGAATGTGAGTGGATTACATACATCTTATCATAATGTACAGACAGAAAATATGTTTCATGGTGTTGAAGATGAATTACGCGAGGATGATCCCGAAACCATTAAAAAACTTATAGAAGATGGCGAAAAACCGTTGTATCCAAAATGCAAAAAATACACTAAAATGTCGAGATTGGTTCATTTGTACAATGTGAAGGCAAAACATGGTTTTTCTGACAAGGATTTGATGTGTATTTTCGCAAGTGTACGAATTGTTTAAGTAATAAAGTGTACAAAAGTACGGATATCGAACCCACAAGGAATGGCGTTACTAAGTACCGAATTTTTGAACTTGTTTAAGAAGTAAATTAACTTAAAACTAACGCAAATAACAAAATTTAATGTTGTTCACAAATAATTAAAAACGCTAAGGCATTTGATTTCGCTAAATTAATTCAATCCGATTTCAAGTTATGTTATATGAGAATCAAAGTTAAAAGTGATGGTTGAAAAACCCAAATTTACCTAATACTCTCTCTCGAGTTATACTAGAATTACTTATCTATGAAAACCGACTATATTTCTATGAAGATTTAATCACAAACAAGCACATTACGATTTATGGAATTTCTAGAATAACCACATACATCATGCATTAGTTCTCACACTCACATTCAACATATGGTATTTATCACAAGAAGCGTTCATTACACATCTCCTCTCGGTCTCAATATAATGCAACAAATCATTTAAATCTTGATCAGAAATTTAAAAGCATTAAGCATGGAAATAAATACTCAACTTGAAAACAATGAATTCATATAACGATAACACAAGAAATCAGATTTTCATGGTTCAACTACATCATAGCCTTAGCAAAAACGAATTAGTTCATAACGAAAATAAGAACAAACATATTCTCAATTGAATCCATGAACAAACAATCTGAATAAAATGCAGAAAATAAAAGCTAAGGAGAAGAGATGAAAAACTCTTGAAGAGGAGGACTTGGTAGCAACAATGGTGATGATCCTTCAAGCTTCTCCAACCTTTCTCTCCAAAATTTCCTTTTCTCCTGCAAAAATAACTCAATTCTGCTCTCTCTACCATCCCCTCCTTCTCCATCATACAGCATAAAAAAAATTTCGAATGAAACTCGCCGGCGGCGAAGTTATTCTCGCCGCGGCGAGATTTCTGGAAAACTTACGATTTCGGTTCCGATAAATCTCACCGGCGGTGGGATTATTGTGGCCGGCGGCGAGATGCACTTGGCCGGTGGCGAAATTTCTTTGCCAAAATCTGTGCTCCCTGCGTGATTTTCAACATTTTCTCGGTAAGATTTTTGCCGGCGGCGAAAATATTCTTGCCGGCGGCGAAATTCCAAATGTTGAACTTTTGTTTTCTTTTTATTTGCACTCAATCTCGATCATTGAAATTTTTCCCAAACTTTTCCATAATTATGATTTTACCTGAAATTGCACTTTAAACACGAAATACCCGTGAAATGACATTTGTGTATTAAATAATAAAATAAAACGCAATTTTCACACAAATATCAACCTTTAAATCATAACAAAAATGCAATAATTTGACTCCTATCAGGATTCACAGAATTACTAAATCTACTAGTCGATATGTTTCCTGAGGGTATTGAATTGCCATCTTCAATGTATAAAGTGAAGAAATCTCTTAGTCGATTTGGCATAGAATATCATAAGATTCACGCTTGTCCAAATGATTGCATTCTTTATAGAAGAGAATATGAGACATTAGAGGATTATCCTATGTGTAAAGAATCGAGATAGAATCATGGTACAAATGAGACAACACATAAGAAAGGTGTGTATGCAAAGGTTCTTTGGTACTTTCCTCCGATTCCTCGCTTTCAAAAGGTTGTTCAATAGTAAAGATACATCAAAGATGTTGACTTGGCATTCAGATAACCGATCTGATGATGGGGTGCTATGTCATCCTTGTGATTCTCCAAATTGGAAAGTAGTAGATAATTTATCTCCTCAATTTTCATCTGATCCACGCAATCTTCGTCTTGCCATTGCTACTGATGGAATTAATCCACATAGTTCCCTCGGTAGTAGATATAGTTATTTGCCAATAATTATGGTAACATACAACCTTCCTCCTTGGTTGTGTATGAAAAGAAAATTCATGATGTTAACATTATTGTTCTCAGGACCAAAACAACCCGGTGTTGATATTGATGTATATTTGTAGCCTCTGATAGATGATTTAAAGGCGTTGTGGAATGATGGTGTAAATGTTTACGATGCACATAAAGAAGAACACTTTAACTTGAAGGGGGTCCTTTTATGGACAATTAATGATTTTCATGCCTATGAAAACTTATCAGGACATGCAACAAAAGGTTACAAGGGATGCCCTATATATAGTGATGGAACTTCTGCAACTTATCTTGTTCACAGACGAAAGATGTCTTATAGAAGTCATAGGAGATTTTTTCCATCTAGACACAAGTTTAGATACCAAAATAAATCGTTCGATGGTGAAGAAGATCATGATCATGTAACTCGACCTTTGCGAGGTGTTGAGATATTAAGGCAATTGAATGGTATGACATTCAAATGATATGGAAATATGAAAAAAAAACTCACTAAACTAGGGAAACGAAAGAGGTCAACTAATTAAATGGGTGAAAATGAAAAAGAGTTTAAACCGACTTACCATGGTTGTTGGAAAAAAATCAATATTTTGGGAATTACTTTATTGGAAAGACCTACACATTCGTCACATCTTAGATGCCATGCACATTGAGAAAAATGTATGTGAGAGCTTGATTGGTACTTTACTTAATATACCTGGAAAACAAAGGATGGAATTAAAGCAAGATTGGATTTAAAGAAACTAGGCATACGACCTGAATTGGAACCTAGGGTGGAAAAGGAAAAGAATTGAACATACTTACCATCAGCTTTATATACAATGTCAACAAAAGAGAAGGATGTGTTTTGTAAATGTTTGGAGGGTGTGAAAGTTCTTGATGGTTACTCATTCAACTTAAGAAATTTTGTATCTATCACCGATAAGAAATTGTATGGATTGAAATCACATGACTGTCATATCTTAATGCAACAATTATTACCAATTGCTATTAGATCAATTCTTCCAAAACATGTTCGATTATCAATAATTCAGATTTGTTCATTATTCAATACAATATGCAAGAAATCTATATCAATTGGCGAGTTAAATTCTTTATAGAAAGATGTTGTAAAGACTTTGTGTCTAATTGAAAAATATTTTCCTCCTTCTTTCTTCGATATAATGATTCACTTATGTGTTCATTTAGTTCGAGAGGTTCAATTGTGTGGTCCTACTTACTTAAGGTGGATGTATCCTTTTGAGAGATATATGCAAGTCCTTAAAGGATATGTAAATAGTAGAAATCGACATGAAGGATGCATAGTGGAAAGCTACATTGCTGAAGAGGCCATTGAGTTTTGTTCTGAATACTTTAGTGGTTGCACTGAAATTGGGAATCCTACGCACATGTTGTTCTTAGAACATCACATGATCCAAGTAGGTAACCCTATGCTTGGTGGAAGTAATAAATTATTTATTGATTGCACTCGATGGGAAAAATTACACCGAATCATTTTGGTAAATAATAATGAGGCACAACCGTACATAGAATAAGTGATGTTCATTGTTTCATGATTACAAAAATCATTTTTTATTTAACTATTAATGATGATATATAACTTCATATATATTTAATAACATTATAGGATGCATTTAAACTTATTGAAGATCGATCCTCGTTATAAAAAAAGGAGGGGAAAAATGGTTGTATAATGAATATAAGCGAGAGCTTATTAATTGGTTTCGCAACCATGTAAGTGTCACAAAAAAAAATTCATGCATGTATCTTCCTAGATCTATTAAATGTTTTAAAACTTTGCTCTAAACACATTTTGTGTTTTTGTATACATAGATTCGAGATGAACTCAAGAAACCCAATCATAAAATATCAGAAAGTTTACAATGGCTTGCACATGGGCCAAAATTTGATGTCAAATCATTTTATAATTTCACAATAAATGGATCGAGGTTTACAACTCAAGCTAGGGAAAAAGTCCGAGTAAATCAAAATAGTGGTGTGAAGATGGTTGCACAAACTATGCAATTTGCCAGTTCAAAAGATGCTAATCATGTACTTTCTGATAGAACATATTATGGTATAATACAAGAGATTTGGGAATTGGATTATGAGGTCTTCCATGAAATAGTTTTCTTGTGTGATTGGGTCGAAGATGTTATCAATGTTGGATATAAAATAGATGATTTTGGATTTACCCTTGTAAATTTATCCAAGATAAGTCACATTGATGATCCTTTCATGTTAGCACTTCATGCAAAACAAGTATTTTACGTGAGCGATCAAATTGATCCAAGATGGTCTGTTGTGTTAACGCCTCCACAAAAAGAGTTTTACCATTATGATGTTGTAGAAGATGATGACTCTATGCTTGATACATTAACCAATATTAGTAATTTCTCAAATAAATTGTCTAATGTATGTGATGATCTAATTGATGATGATGATTCTTCGTCATTGGCTCGAAGTGATTGTGAAGGAATATATATATACGATCAATAACCTAATTAAACATAACGTATGTTCTATATTGTTGTAATAACTCTTGTATAAATGTATGTTCCTAAAATTGTCAATTAATTTATATTTCTTCATTGTTTGCAGATATTTCATGGATCTTTGGATAATAGAGCTTATATTTTCAAATGATCTATTAGGGTATTTGAAAAGAAGGGGTTGGGCGAATATACCTAATGCTCCACTTAACCCAAATGATAGAATACATGTTCTATTTGGTGCTACTGGTAATCCAATAGGGGAAAATGGTCAACAATTGAAATCATCTATTGGTCGACTTGCAAAGTCCAGTATACCAATCAATATAAATGATTGGTCTCAGGTTGATGATGCAGAAAATTTCAAAATATGGATAACCATTTGTGTAAGTCTCTTATATTTTATAATAAATATATATATTATATCTTTTTTGTATTATATCTAATCTTTTGTACTTTGTTTTTATAGAATCGTTACAAAGTTGATGACAGTTGGAAACTTAAGTGTTATAAGATTGAAAATAAGGCATGGAAGGAATACAAGACTTCCGGATTGGCAAGAAATTATGTGTTTCCATATTGGAACCCCTTCATGAGGTAGAGCTCTACAAAATCCCTAAAGAACACCCCTGGATTACACCTCAAGTTTGGAAAGACTTTGTGGATTATAAACGTTCAGATGAATTTCAAATATTAGGGAAGAACATCAGAATATACAAATGCATAAAATTCTTCCTAACCATACTGGGAGGTCTTCAAATCCTAAAGTTAGATATAGAATGGTATTATTAATTTGTCTTAATTTATAAATATTTTTATATTTATTTTCCTCAATTTAATTTCATGTCATTGTTAATAAATTTTTCATAATTTATGTAAGAAGCTGAATTGGGTAGACCTGTTACCCGAACTAAATTGTACATAGAAACAATGACTCCCAAAATGAATAATTCAATACCGATGAATAAGCGAGGAGAAGAACAACTAAATAAGTTGGTTAGTAATTTCGGTTGATAAAAAGTCTTAATGATTTTTAATAATTGATGTAATAATGAATGATATGTTTGTGTGCTTTATTATTTGTAGAGAGCTGTTCAAGAAAAAATATCCAGGGGTGAAATAATCGAAGAGCCTGGGAGAGATGCTTTATATCATGCATTCGGATGCGAGCATCCTGGTCGTGTTAGGGGAGGTAGCCAATATGATGGTTCTATGGAGTATTTTAACATTCCAAAACAAAAGCCTCAGACGGTATTGAAGAAGAATTCAACTCCTTTAAGGCCTCAATGTTAAGTGAAATTGCCAGTCTAAAAGAATATCAATCACAACAAATGTCAACCATGGCATCATTCTACAACCAGGGCATGCCATATTGGCCAAGCATGCAACCATCCATGCCAGGCATGCCACAATCCATGCCAGGCATGCCACCCACGCAATCTCATTGTGCTCAAACTACATCCAGTATGGGATATAGTCATCCTATTGGTCCTCACTATATGCGAGTAATACATATGCAATCAAGTAGTGGTTCATTTTCTCCGATGCAATCTGCACATTCTTACCATCAATCAAACCACGATGAAAATTTTGGTGAGAATGTACATCCAATAGCTACCCTACATGGAGTCCTCTTCTATTTGATGAATCATATATGGTAAGATTTTAATTTTTGGTGTATATAATCTATTATTTTTAAATTCTTATTATATGTTTTATTTTTTATATATAACACTTAAAATTTTTACAAAATATGAAATGTTTGTTGAAACATCCTTTGTCAACGGACTTTGTTGCTATTGGAACGGTACAACAATTGAGTAATGATCGGATGATTCATAATCAATATTTGCCTAATAATTGGTGAATAGTAATTGATCAATCATTGTTTCATGATTGTGATTGTCCACTAGCTGTGCCTTCTGATGCTACCACAGTCCAAGAGGCGGTTGGACAGTATGTGGCTTGGCCGTCGATTCAAGTTGTTCTAAATTTTGACGTGATACTATTTTTTAACTTAAAATATAACACTTGTTTACTACTATTATTTTATTATATCTTATATTGTTACTAAAATACATATATAATACTTTTTTTTAGTTAATTATAACAGAAATCTTAAATGCGGCACATTTAAGAGATACGAAGCAAGTATCTCGTGCTAAATCTATGTCTAGTGGCCAATCATCACGCACCAAATCATTCAAGAAGAAGCCTTAGAAAAAGTATAGTCATAGTTATGCTTTAAACTTCAGCAGAAATCTTGGCACTTTGATGACTATTGTTGGGAGGGCATCTAGCATAAATGATGGATGGACTGTGCCACTTCCTATAGAAATTTTTGGTGTAGATCTCGGCCAAACTTATATATCTATCAAGTGCATATTGCAACTATTTGAATATCAAATGATCGATTTAAGTATAATTCAAGTGTGGACAAGGTGAGTCCTTAATCTATTTATTTTTCTTTCATTTATGTAGAACATATATAATTATATTTATATTATCTAATTATTTATATATATATATATATATATATATATTATATAGGGCGTGCTATTACCGACTTCAACATAATCACTCATCATATTTAGCAATGTTCTATGATTTTTCATATGTCAATCAATATCAAGATAAGGATGTTAGCATCAAAGCTAAACAATTATGTGATAGGGAATTAACGCTGAACAGAAATCAAAAGTTGATAATCCCTTGGCCATTAAGGTTTGAAAAAGGCCAAGATCATTGGATGTTGGTAATCATTGATCTGTTCAATAATCATGCTTGGTACTGTGACTCAGTTTCCATAGAACTGAGTAAAGATACAAAAGCAGTTGTTGAAATGTAAAAGTTATAGCTACATATTAGTTTCTTCTATTATTTTTTGTAATATTTAATAAAAACTAACTGTTTTAAACCTTGATAGGGCATGGAAGTTGTGGAACAAGTTTAGTGGCATTGCCCTTAAAAACTCTCATAAGCTTATATGGACAAAAGTTACGGTATGTACAAGCCAATATTAATAATTTTATTAATTTTACAATTGAATAATAAAGATGTTCGAATATGAAAAATCATGTACACTTGCTTTTTGTAGGTTCCACAACAAAATAATGGAGTCATGTGTGGTTATTATGTCATGAAGTTTATGACAAAATCATCACAAATATCAAAATTCCAATTGATGATGTGATAATATCTTTTACCCATATACATAAATTTTTTTAACATATTTGAGTTATTTTTTCGTTAATAAATGAAATTACATTCTTATTTTGATTTTAAATACATGTAGTTTTTTGGTTGGAACAAGACGGGCTACGACCAGTAAATTTTTGATGATTTACGAGAGGAATGGGCAGAACATATGGTTCAAATTATATCATCACAAGAAGAATCAGGATAAGATTCTGATGATCTTGAATAGTACATGACAACATAACGGTAATTTTTTAATGATTTAATTTCTCTATTCCTGTGTCTGAAGTCCCTTGTTTGATGGATGATTATATGCTCATGTGTTTAGGGGAATGCATTGTTTTATGGACCTATTTTTGGCCCAAACTACATCTCATCTCTCTTGCCTACTTTCCTTATGACAACAATTAGCACTTTATTAATCATTTGTCTATAAATATGAAGTTATCTGAAATCTTTGCTCGTATTTTTAATGTTATAATGAGCTCTAAATATGAAATCAGGTGTAACTCCTATTTGTTTCTTGGTTTGTATGAGTTTTGGTGCCCATTAACGTGTTCCATATGTTTAAGGGCACCAAAACTCACACAAGCCAAGTAAGAAATCGGAGTTACACTTGATTTCATATTTAGAGCTCATTATAGCATTAAAAATACTAGCAGAGATTCCAGATAACTTCATATTTATAGACAAATGATTAATAAAGTGCTGATATGAGTTCGTCGAAGGATTATATCACTCGGATGTCGATGTGGTAATCTCTTTTTGATGGTAATATTTATAATGATTTAATTTCTCCATTCATATGTCTCTAAAGTTTAGACTGCTTGTTTGATCGATGTTTATGTGCTCATGTATGTAGGAGAATATGAATTGTTATATGGATCAACTACTTTTTGTCTACTTTTCTTGTCATAATGCTGGTGATTCTAAGCCAACCAAGCTTGCTCGCACAATTCAATTACACTTTGACAATATTATTTTATTTGTAATTTAAGTTAACTATATGTATTGTATATACATTATTTGTTTTTGTAATTTAAGGTAACTATATGTATTGTATATACATTATTTGTTTTTGTAATAAATTTAATTATCAAGTAATTAATTATATTTAAAATTTTAATTATTTGTATTATTATTTATATTTTAGTTTTTTTATGCTATATAAATTGAATACTGAATGCAAAAAATGAGAATGAAAATAAAAAAAATTCATAAAATCTACATGTAGAGTCGGTTCATGCGATGAACCGACTCTACCTATAAAGTCGATTCATCGCGTGAACCGACTTTACATTTTAAGTCACTCAATTTAAAGTCGGTTTTTAACCGACTTTAATTCCAATTTTTGTAGTAGTGACTCATCCAAATCTAACATTCCAAAGCAGGACGACAGTGATGCATTCTCCCCTTTAAGTGTTATCCCCCTATATGCATGGTAATCACATGAGTTCTTTTCTCGTCCTATGTAATAAGCATTCAGAGCATTAAAAGCATATTAAGAATTCAAAATGTGAATCTTCCCCTTTTTGACATATGAAAATGATAATATACGTAGGAAAATTTACACAAAAAAGACTAAATGTGAAATATGTAAGTGCAATGGAACTAAACATCCTCTAAAGGTAGAAATGCAATATAAAAACTGACAAATGCAAAAATGCAATGTAGTATAAACTTCCCATAAATGTTATGATTCCCTAAATGTCATATGAATTTAATAATAAGGAATCAAAAAGAAAGGTTGCAATTAAAAAAAATAAAAGCTGGATTTTTTGTATAATTTTAAAAAAATTCAACATAAAGCAATAAACACATTTAGACAAAAACAAGTACACAACCAAGTTAAAATTTATTTCTGCTCAATGTTTGATTATCATTGTATAAATAAAAATGCAAAGTAGAAGAGGTACACAAGCACACTTAGTATATATAATTACATATTGATATTTACTTAAAATAGTAAACATGTTTTAGACTCACTAGTATGATAATTAATTTATTTATGATCAATTAAGAGAGACCAAATCAGAAGAGTATCACACATCTTATAAAATTGTAATTGACTCTTTAAGTTTGCACTAAGGAATTTAGACCTAGAGATAAATAATTTCAATGAGGTACAAATATTTAACCTCTCTAGCTCTTTCTTTTAGTGTGTGGTAACAACATACATATTTTTATTAGCGTATTCACTTTTAAATACATATATACATACACACACGAGAATTACACTTAATATGATGGCTTTCTCACTAGTTATAAGGTAGTTCTCTCTATTTATTATGATAGCTTTCTCACATCACAATAGGTAACACTCTTAACACTAGGTGTCTTCCTATAATAAAATTTTCAAAAAGTAAGAAATATGACTAACATAGTTATGCGATAAAATTTAGCTCAATTCCTAGTATCTTTCAAGATCAATCATAAACTTTAAGTGTAACATACATGTATGTTCAGTAAGTGTGTAAATAAATTCGTGTCAATGTCGATCATCACATGTAAGACTGTAAGTATGTGCACAAGTTAGAGTTGTAGAATAATCCATATAATAGATAATTACAATGAGTCAAGCCATTAAAGATAAAGTTTTGTTTATGTAAATGTCTCTAAGTTCATTATCTTGATGGTTAAGAAAGATTCTACCATTTTTTTAAAATAATCCTTTAATTATAAAATTAAAATAATTGCAATCCTATGAAATTGATCACCTAGTGTCATTTAAGCATTCAAAGAGAAGTACTTAAGTGAACAATAAGAGATAATTAGGTGATTAGAAAAAGACAATATTTTTTAATCCAAATTTTCTTAAATTTTAGTTTCTCTATGTCTTTGGGTTATGACTCAACTACCTAGGCTTCATAGATATATTCTTAGACTTAAATTTACTTTTAAAATTCATTACAAATAAAGATGTAACATGCATGGTAGGATGATGATTATGAGCCCTAAAGTGAAATTCAATGAATTTCACTTGCTTTTTGAACCTAAGGTTACATGCTTCCTAGTAAAATTTTTGAACATATATTTTCATTTATCCTAAAAATAATGGTTATGAGTCTTACTATTTGAAACATGGAACTAATTATTAAATTGAGGAACATTCATCAATAACTTACATTTTTGTCTTATATGTCGTTTCTTACTACAATGATGACATACATGTCCAAATTTAATAGTTTTAGTAAGTATAGGTGTAGTGGCTATTTGTACACAATTACTAGCAGTAAGAATAGGGTTAGAAGGCCTTATGAATGTGGTCTTTGAAGTGGAAGGTATATAAATCTTATCCTTATAACTAAGATCACGTGTATCATCACGTGACATACCAATACTCAAGATTTTATCCAAGCATTGAGCTCCAATAATTATTCTCTATATTGCTTCACTTGATTCTTTGAGCTCTTGTACCAAATCATTATTCTCTATAACATGCTTATTATTTTTTTCTTTCAAACATACAAGACTTAGATTCAAAGTATTAATACGTTTAGACAGTTTTGATTTTTCCTTTTCTAAGTCAAAAACATTTTTTATGCACACTAATTATTTGATTCAATTTTTCCACTTCAATTAGAAGTTTCTCTCTTTCTTCCCTATCACCTATGAAATCCGTAAATAATTCTTCAAAACTACATGCATTGTATTTATCTAAAAGGAAAGAAGAATTAAGTCCTTCATCATCCAACCTAGTGTACTCAATTTGAATATACAATGGCCTTTGCAATGAAGACATGGAAGTTGGTTTCACCATCTTCTGAATTATCTTTCTTCTGTTCACTCTCTATATCACTTGGTGAAGTATTGAATGTTTTCCTAGCTTTCTTCTTATTTTTTGCACATTACGTAGAAATATGGCCAAAACAATCATAGGTAAAACATTTAGAACCAACAAGTTTAGTTCTCTTACCATCTGAACCCTTGGGATTAGGTTCATTTGTCCTTCTTTCCTTGAATCGATTTTGTTGTCCCTTATTTGGTGAGTTATTTTGTTGGTTCTTTGTCCAAAAGTGCTTCTTAAGCCTGTGAACAAATGAAACAATAGATTTAACGTTTGAATTATCATCACTATTAAAAGTTACCTTTTATAGCTTTTAAATGCCACATCCATGTTCTTTTTGGGTGACTCAAAAAGTAAGTTCATAAGTTTGAATAGATCCCAATAGTTAGTCAATATTCAAGGTGTCTACATTGTTGCTCTCATCTATAACAGTTACCTTCATCTGATAGAAGATTATAAGTTCGCATACAAGTATATGTTGAAGAATTTTTATCACCAAGTATAGAGCAAGCATTAGAAATATCACAAAAAATCATAAAATTGACCAAATGTTTCGATGTTGCTCATTTTAAGAGAGTCAAATTGAGATGATAGCAATCTCAATTTTTTTTCACTTGGAAGGTTCCCTTATGAACAAGAACAAGTGTATTTCATGTATCTTTAGTGGTCTCACATTTGAAGATACAAAGAAACTCATCTATCAACACTGCAACAAAGATAGATCTTGACCCTTTTTTATTTGATCCACCAAGGGTTCTTTCTCCAATGGTTTATTATTTTCTTGTCTTTTTTGTTGTTACGCCATCTTTGGTCGCAAAAGGTGGTTCCCAACCTTTAAGAATGAAATCCCAGACTTTTTCATCTTATCTAGAATAGGCTTGCATTCAAGCCTTCTAGTGAGGTAATTATACTTATCAAAAGGTTAGTGATAACTGTATTTTATATAGTTATTTTCACCTATTTTATTAATTATAATTGCTATGTTCTTTCTATTTTTAGTTAATTTTAGTTTAATAAATTAGTATTTATTGTTTTTTATATATTTTAAGAAAATTAAATAGTTTGTATCAAAAACGTACTTATTTGCAAATTTGTGTCCAAAAATATAATTTCAAATAAATAAGTTCCTAATTGCAATTTATAAAAGTCGAAAATATAATTTAAATTAAAATCGGGCTTAATCTTAATAATTAAAAGTTTAAAATTTAATTTAAATTAGAAAAGGGCTATATTGTAATTAACCAAAGTTTATAATGTAATTTGAAATATATTTGTGGGTTAAAATGCAATTAAGAAAATTTATTTTCTGCGTAGGAAAAATAGACCACGCGCTCCATCATAATCGTGTATCACCAACGGTGCGATCAGGCACCGACGGTTGAGATGAGGCGCGTGAGATCAGACACGACAAAAAAGATTGGACGCTGGATTTCAAGTTCACGCGGCTTGGCACCAGTGGGGCCCACCTACCGCGTAGGCCGACGTGTAGGGTGGGACCCACGTGTCTCTTACGCGTTTACCAAATGTTGTTATCTCGTGCAGCTGAACCACGTGCAATCGTTCCCTCCAGCCATTGAAAGTATGCCACGTGTCCCACTTTCCCCTTGAACGAATCAAGAGCGGACGCGTGGTACGTTTGGGTGAATGCAAAAGCGTAGAATCTCGCACGCGTTCCAGCCGCTGTCCCCAACCTTTGCGCGCCTCTACTCCTCTGCGCTGATCTCTGCGTGCAACCGATTCTTCCGCGAATGAAAGCCTTCGGCGTTTCTACATTAATCCTTGTAGCCAATCAGACGTTGACACTTGGCAGCGTGAATTAAAAAAAACGAGACGTGTATGATCCCAGTTTGCATTCTCGATATCAGTTTTTGTGTTTTGATACATTTTTGTCCCCACGCGTAATATTTCATTATTTTTTCCATATCTCTCTGTTACGCGTGTATTATATTGTAATATTTTAAATGTATTTTTGTAGCTATAAATAGGTGATAAGATGATAGAGTTAAGGAGTTTTGGAGAGAGTTTTTTGGGAGATTATTTTGTGTTGTTCGGTTTTGGACTGCAGAACACGTAGAAGCCATTTTTTGGCTTTTGTTGTGTTCTGCGTGTGCCAAATATGTTCGCTACTTGATTTTTTAATTTCATTTCTTCTTCCTTTAATTTTTCTGCATCTGCTGTAATTTTTATTTTAATTTTATGAAGTAATTTAATTTTTCTAGGGTTTCATTTGATCTAAATTTATGAATTTTTGATTTTAATTATTTTTGATAGATTTATAAGACGTTCGATATGTTCATTCTATTTTGTGCTTAATATTTTTTGATTATTTACGAATTTTATCAAAACGATCTGTGGCACATAAATAAACTTGGAAGAGGCATTTGTGTGTATATTGCTCGTAGATAGAATGACATGTATGATGAAGGATAGGAATATACCCTAATTGTATATGTGGCCTTTTGAAAACTTAGAACGTAATGAATCTTGGTGAATTTAATTCTCATAGAGATATAGTGAATTAATTTAACGAGGTGTGTCTGTACGGAGCTCGGAAGAGATGTATAGATAAAAATAGAAGTTTTCGGTTGACAAATTAAATGTACTAAAAAATATAAATCAAAAGAAAATAATACGAGTTGAGTTGATTAATTTGGTGAAAAATTGCAATCCTAGATTTCTTTTATTTTGTTAACTCTTTTCTTATTTTTCTAAATCAACGGTTGTTTTGGATAAAATTAGAGGGAAACAATTTTAGTACTCAACAAACTGTAGTAACAAATCTCCGTGGGAACGATACTTTACTTACAAATCTTTATTACTTGTGACCGTGTATACTTGCACGATTTTATGTTCTCCAAAAGAGACAACAGTTAGGGTCTAACATATGACCCATCTTCTTTCATTAGGTCCATAAGTGATTATATGTGTCCCTACGAATCAAAATCACTATGTATATCTAGTGTGGGCTTTGATAGCAAAAGAAAGTTCACAATAGGACCAAATAACCTTAAAAGGGAGGTGAATAGGTTATTTTAATTTTATGAAATTATAATTTTGTAACCTAAATAAAGTGACCAAACGTGTAATCACATTTAAGTAGTAAAGTGCAAAAAATAAAAATAGCATACGATATTTTTATGTGGAAACAACATAGACCACAACCATGAGAAAAACTACCGATCCACCTAACTTCCCACTATGAAAATCAAATGTTTAAGTACAAACTCGGTCTGATGTTATACTCCATAGGATACTGACCCAATGTACCTAACTTACAAACCCTTCCTCTGTTTTCACAGTTTTCAAAATTAGCATCAACAGTATACAAACTAAAGTTTCAATTAGCTATTTACCAATTAGAAGCACAATAACCTACAAAAGAGTTAGCATAGAAACACAAGTGACAATATATGTCCTAGATGAATTTTAATAATGAATAAACCATAATCAAATAGATTCATGAATCAAAATCAATTTAAAGAATCTATTGCTACTATAGAACAACGATTTAAAAATAGTACCAATAAACATAGCTTTTATTAACTTAAATAGTCAATTCAATAAAGTATAACCACACACATGAAGAATTAATGCAAGCAATAGAAGTCCTAGGAAGAAGAAACTATATGATCATGAATTATTTATGAGAAAATATAAATTGAAAACCTATAGATTTGTGTTATTTAGAATTATGTGTTGTGTGGTAATTGAATATATAGGCAATGAGTTTTATTTATAGGAAACTAAAACTATCTATTCCTATATAGTTCATAATTATCTTTTTCATTTCAAATAATATTGGTAATACTCATTAAAACTTGAGTATTTCACATCTTTACAACTTGGCTCGCGTTTAAGATAGAAATTTTAAATATGTAAATCAAGCGCTCGATCAATCGAGAAAGAGTATCGATCGATCTAATTATGTTTTAATCGATCTTGCAACTATAAGTTAGTTTCAAAATTCTAACCTGAGAGTACTTGATAGAACTCGATCAAAAATCAATCTACAACCTTCAATCAATCTACACAATACTCAATCGATCAAGTAATAATAATTTAAGTACTAAAACAATTCTCTATATTTGTGTAACGAGCTCGTGAATGCATGAACACAAATATAAGTGTGATAGGATACTGCATCCATGCAAAACTCAGATATTTTTTTGGCTTTAATTGAATGACTTGATAATATGTCTAAAAACTAATTTATAGGTAATTTTTATACAAACATTATCGATACTTATAATTCCTTTCATTTTTTACCAAAAAATGATGACATTAAATATTTGAATAATTATTTTTTTATTGATAGTTCATTTTCTTAATATGAATTGCCTTAATGATATATTCTTAATATTTAATTTTTATATACTTATTCCTTTTATGAATTAACAAACACAATTATTCAAATAATTATTGTTATTTTTAGTAAAATAATAAAGGATAAAGAATAATAATAATTTATTAATTATGATTAAAGTATATAAAAAATTTTAAATTTTAGGTAGGAAATTACAAATCTTTTAACTATGGAAAAGTACATTAAAAATATAAAATTTCAAAAATAAAAGAATTAAATATATGTACATTCCTTTAAAAAAGAACCACTATATATTCTTAAATTATTGTTAGAGTATTATAAGCGTTATATTCTCAACAAGGATGTGATTCGTGTGATAATTTCCAAACTATTTAGCCTCTTTGTACTTTTTTTCTACATAAATAAAAACTTTCATTCCCAGATATTACACTTCGTGAGCCTAATTATAAAAAAATAATTACCATTTCAACTCATCTAAAATGGAAAACAAAAGAAGTAGATAAAAACCAATATCACAATCTATACAAAAGGAACAATATATAACAAATTTTCATTCTTGAGTTCTTGAGAGTGAATCAATCTAATGTCTTATGCATATACCATTAGGGAACAAAGCCCACAAAACAGAGGGAAGATGGCTATATGGAGAAATCGAGTCGGAATTTTCTTCAAACACTCGACGAGCCAACTCTCGCACAAACAAGAGCACACAAATGGCAAAAACCAAAACATCCCATACTAGAGAATACATATCTATTTCACCAACACAAAATCATGAAGAAAAAATAATAATAATAATAATAATAAGAAAATAAAATAATATACCTGAGAGAGAAATCCTCAAAGGAAGATATCTCTCTCTAGCTAGTAGAAATAATTCTTGAAAACAAGAGTTTTGATTAATTGGAAAGAAAACAAGAGAGAATGAGAAGAAGATTGGTTAAGAATTTCTATTTTATTTACAAATTGTATAATAATTTATCATTTTATCTGATTTAAAAATAAAAAATTCATTTTTAATTTTACTTTATAATTTTATAAATTTTACTTTAATATTTATTATTATTATTTTAATTACATAACATAAACAAATATAATAATATTAATATTATTTCCCATAAATACAATTCTTATTATCATTTATACTCTCGTTGTGTGTTCATTCCAGTACCATAGTTTAGCCTGGTTTCTTTGTTGGATCACAATTCTCTGTTTGCATGTTATCTTTTAGTTACAATTTTCAGTCTAATCTAAAGAAAAAGTTGAGCCATATATTCTATTTTATTCAGAAACTTTTAATAAAAAAAAATTATATTTTTTATTTTCAGAAGAAATCGTTACACTGAGAAACTAATATGTGGAAAACGGTAAAGTAAAAATCTTTTCTATGAAATTAAGGGTCCTTAAAAAAGGCAAATTTAGCACGCAGCGTGATTGGACTTCATAAGGACTTTGTAAAGTTAATGACCAAGATGATAATTCAAGCAAAGCATTTGTTCAACACACTCCCCAATTATATCAAACTAATATTGGATTAGGAGAGTAATTGTTTAACTTCTCTTGCCAAAATAAATTGTTGGAAAAAATAAATAAAAATCCCAAATTCAAAGTTATCCTCAATGTTAAAGAAACTAAATTAATCTTATGGCACATCCATCGCGTACAAATATGGTAAAATCTTATTGGGTATGATTCCATTAATACAATTATAATATATATTTAATCATATATTTTACTATATTATTTAAAATATGATTCATTAATATTTTGAAGGTTTTATTTTTATAAATTAAATATATTATTTATTTTAAAAAAAATTAATACACCGTAATCATCTTATTAATTGATATATTTTTAAATATTTTAGTCATTTTTTATCGATTTTTATTTTTACTTTTAGTTTTTAAAAAACTTCAATAATTAAATCTTATTAAGAGAAGTTAGTATATGTTTAAATAAAAATTAAAAAAATAAAGTGACCAACTTAATTAAATTTAACCCTAAGTAATATAGATAACTTGAACCAAGTATTAAAAAGGTGTTTGTTTGCAAACAGTGAAGGACATATCTGCTGTGAGGAATAAGAGAGAAAGAAAAGGCATAAGAAATGAAAAGTAAAATGGAGAAACAAGCTGTGGTGTCCGATGAGAAAGTAAGGTGTGAAATAAGATCTGCCATTGAACTACTCTCAACAATAACCATGATCAAAGTTAGACCTAAACTACTTCTAGTACTCAAAGATGATCATGCTCATAATGGATATATCATCCCCACTAAGCCTTTTCTATCTCTCTGCTACTTTGTACTTCAAGTTCTTGGTTTGTTCTCTCTTTTTTCTCTTATTCTCACTCTTTCACATACACATGCCTCCTCCAGCACAAGTTTTTCATTTTTTTTCTCTGTGTGCATGTGCAGATAAGATAGGACCAACGATGGTTGTCATGAGACAAGATGTTCATCAGAATATTCATGTAAAGACTAAATTAACCAACATTAATATTCTAAAGCAAATGTCTAAATGAATTACCAGCTGTACGTAGCATATAGTCCAAATGGTATTTTTCCTAAAAATATGTGATTTATTTAAAGTTACCAGATTGAATCCCCCGTAAAAAGCGTGTGTATACATATTTTTTTTTTAAGTAAAAAATAAAATTAAATGAATTATTCAAAACCCTATTGCCAATAAATTTTTCTCTTTTATTATATTCTTGTTGTTTTATGATTCTCATAAGTCGTGAATTAACTTTGGTTGTTTATATTTTCTTAATTTCTAGAGGTTGGAAAAGCTTCATGAATCTGATCCTTCACTGTATGCAAATCTGGTTGAGATGTTGAAAAGAGAGACCAATGAAGGAATTGCAAGAAACTTTAACAGCTGTAGCAGAGCCTTTGTTTGGCTAACCAGGTTATTATGATTATTATTATTATTATTATTATTATTATTATTATTATTATTATTATTAATGAACTCCTTGGAAAGGGAAATCTACTGCTTATCTTATTATTAGATAATTATTATTTCTTGAAAGTAAAAATATTATTATCATAACAATTGAATTTTTGTAATGTTTTTTAAAATAGAAACATTACTCGTACGTTAGTAAAAATTGTTCCAACAATAAGTTATTATTATTATTATTATTATATAATTTTAACCTTTAATATATTCTATAGGTTTTGTTTTACGAAACAATATGATTCTCCAATGTGATAACAAATATTTCTTTGTTTACCTCTATATAAATAAAATATATATTACTCAAGTCAACTTCTCAATTTGTCATCACCATACCAATAATTAATCACTCGTAAACCCAAACTAGCAAAACTAGAGATAAAATTTACTCTTTTAAATTTTGTTTCTTTAATCTTCTAAAATATATTAACTTTGAACAATCTAGTGACAACTGTCGTATACCAAGATTGTTTTTATTTATTTTTAAATAATGACATTGAAATTTGAACAACTATTACCTGCTTGCCTCAGTTGCATATGGTCTAGTTAAACTCATTTGTGTGTATATTTTAATGGAGTTCATAATTAAACCATCAATATTGTCTCTTCTATTTGAACTGATCACACAGATAATATGCTTCTAATTCTAATTTAACTATTTGGTGTGTGATACAAATATATGGGATGTTTGAAAATCAATATGGGTGATAAGCATCAAAGGTTAATCAATAGATATAACAATGGATCAATATGAAAATCAATAGATCGTACATCGATCGAGGAGTTTTTGACTAACTTTTTAATTCTCAATTTTAGTGAATGGATCGATCGAACAAGGGGTTAATCGATTGAACCAGTAAATTTTGACTCGAAATGATGAACATGGGAATGAAAATTTGGGCATGGAAGCTTGGAAATGAAATGGAATTTTGGTAAATGACCTTAGAGGTTTGTATAAGCACCCTTTTGTGCCCTAGAATTCATTTGTGAGAGAACTGTGTGCTTGGATAGCTTAAAGAGAAAGAGAAGTGAGTAAGGATTAGGGTTTTTCTCAATTGAAGGTGGGAGAGGAAGCTTAGTGTTTCTTGGGCAACTCTTAGGGTGAAATCTCTTGCTTAATGCATTGTAAGTATTAGAATCTAAGTATATCTCCATTGGAGGAGTATGAAGCTAAGAGGCATTCTTGAGGCATAAATGGGTTGGGTGATGCTTGTATGATGATGAGAGTAGATGATTGTAATGCTATTGAATATCATAAGTTGCAATCATCTTTGATTCATAGTGGAATACTGCTAAGGTGCTTGCATTGTGGATGTAAGCTCCATTATTTTGGACAAGAACCATGTTAAATCTTATGTGTTATTTTATCATTTTCTTTGCTCATTAGTATTCCTTGTCGTTATATTGTTGTGGCTACGTTTGTGACTGTTGTTTTACAGTTGGTTTCATTTGGTTTGATTGGGTAACAATCGATTGACGGGGTAACTTTGTTTATGTAGGCCTTACCAAGACATTTTAAAATTACAACAAAGTGGTATCAGAGGAAAGATTTTGACTTTGGATTGATTTGTGTATTGTTAAATCTCGTGATTTGACGTGGAGTTTTGTTAGTAGGAGTCTTGTGAAGGTTGTTGGAAATTTGTTTGAAGACAATTTTAGTATAATCAATTATGAGTAAAGATAGAGAAATGGGATGGTTCCGTTGACTTTTATTATTGAAGGAAAAGATCAAGAGCATCTTGGTTCGATAAAGTAGCGCAAGCCTTAGAAAGTGATCCAAGTTTTCGAATGGGTTCACTAATTTTCAAAAGAAATAATTGGAAGGTACCGCTTATGTCTCCATTTATTTATACTTGCATGATAATGTGATTCATGAGGTATTTATTTATACTTGCATGATGATGCGATTCATGAGGTGCAAGGTGAGGTGACTACAAAGGGTATATGGTAAAGGTTGGATAAGATCTATACTCGAAAGACTTTGTCTCCAAAATTTCATTTGAAAGAACAATTGTTCGGTTTCAAAATGGATATGTTAAGGATTTGAAGTCTAATATTTCAGAGTTTCAGAGGATTATTGGTGACTTGGCCAATATTGAATAAGGTCTTGGTAATGAGAATCTTGCACATCTCTTGTTGCATAATCTACCTAAGTCGTATCGTGAAGTGAAGATAGGGCTCGATTATGGAAGAGATAACATCTCTTTGGAATAAGTGGTCTCTCACTTGAAAACACGAGATTTGGAGTTGGAGATTGAAGATTGAAGATCTACATCTTAGTGGTGGTGGTACAAATGATGCATTATTTAACCATGGATGGGAAGGTGATGGAAGCAAGAGTTGAATGATAAGATTCATTCTTGGTTTAAGTCAAAAGGAGCAAAGAGGAATATGAGGTGTTATCATTGTCAAAAACACAATCACATTTGGAAAGATTTCTAGGAAAAGGTAGGACACAAGACAAAAGATCCAAGCAGTGAAAAACTTTAGTGATGGATGAGAAGACAAGTTATGAATATGTCGAAACACTTACAATTTTGATGAGCGATGGAAATTATGGCATATAAGTTTTAGACCTGGTGTGCACATACCATTTTATAACTAATAAGGGTTGGTTTGTTCAGTACAAATCACTAAATAGTAGTGTTACGAATTTATCGAATAATCATTAGTGTGAAACTATGGGTGTTGGCATAATACATCTTTAACTAGATGATGGTCCGATGTTCATTCTTAAGAATGTTACATTTTTCGGAGTTCAAAAATAACTTTATCTCATTGGGTACGTTGAATGGAATGGGCTTGAGTTTCAAATGTGAACGTAATCAAATTAAGGTGTGCAAGGGCATATTGATGCTTTTTCGTGCTAAGTAAAGAAACAGGTTTTATATTCTTAATAGTATTGTAGCAACTGAAGATGCTATGGATACCAATACTGAAGCGGATATGAAGCGGTGGCACTAGAGATTAGGCCACATTCGTGCTCGAGACAAGAAAAAAATTCTAGGTGACGGAGTGGTTAATGGGATGACTTTCTATGATCATTGTAAAATTAGCAATGACAAGAAAATGTCATTCTCTTTGGCAAAGAGCAAGAGGGATAGTATATTAATGGAGTATATGCATATTTACTTGATGAGACAAGACGACATCGGGTTAGCAATATAAAATTAGAGTATATGTGGTTTTTAATTTATTATTCAAACTTTTAAAAACGATATTAAATCTTAAACATCTCGTCACGATATTTTGATTTTTTGTGTTTCCTAATCTAATAACAATAAAAAATAAACATAAATATTGATTCAATAAACAATTATGTAAATTTTTATCACTCATAACAGTGGAATATTTATGGATATAATAATTAAGTTAATTATAGTTGCTCATATTATTTGGGTTATTAAAGATATAAATTAATATTTATTGATTCTTTTTTTATATAAATATCACATTTGGTAGGATTAAATATTCTTTGTTAATTAAACAAATTAATTAACACTTATAGGTGGATTCGATAATTAATTTGGTTAATTAAATTAATTACTTTTTGTCTAAGAGATTGAAAATGAGCTATTTAAATGACACATTTGGTGTGGTTAGACATTTTAAACTTTATTCAAGATGTCAAAATTAAACTTAAGAATTTAATTATGTGATACTAACTTTCAAGTTTTAAAATCATTACTAAAAATATGTTATTAATACATTTTCGAATAATAATTCTTATAAAAACTTTTAAAATAGAGCTTTACTCTAACTACCGGGCGATTGTACCAACAAATAAAATAGTAATACTCTAAATCAGACCGGATAATTAAACCTTAAAATCTAATTTTTAGGTTTAAGTTTGTAATGAAAAATAATATATTTATCTCTAACATCCTTAATATAAAATCTTAAATAAAAATAAAATTAATTTATTTCATAAAAATGTTTTACCTATTTAATATTTCACAAGTGTAACAACGTTATTATTAAGTGTAACAACGTTATTATTATATCATATTTACAAATAGCCAGCCATGTTAAATTTAATCACATACAAATTAAATATAACATATAAGAATAACACATAAAAATAACTGTAAAAAATTCATTTTAAAATTATACATCAAAAGAATCCTTATAGAAATATGATGCTAATTCGGTTTCTAAAAAACCTCCAAATAGATTTGCATTTCCGTTTATTGAATCAAAAACTAAAAATTTACAAATATATAGCTAGTTCTTCTCAAAAAGAGAAGAACTTTAACTAAAAAAATAAGAAAGCTTTCTAGAGAGAGAAAACTAGAGAGAGAAGATGAATTTTTAGGGATGATTTTTATAATAAGGGAGAGGGTTTTTTGTAGGTGAGAAAAAAGCCAAAAAAAAAGTGAAAAAATATCTCAAAAATTAATTTTGGATGCGTTTGGATAGTTTGGTACGGTGTAGGGGGAAAGATTTGTGGCATACGGATGTTGGCGCACACGGGCGCGTGGACATGCACAAGACTCGAATTTTTGATCGTTTTGACCCATTTTATCCAATTTTTCTATTTTTTTACTTTTCTTTATTTTTTTCTCAACATATTTGTGATATATTGCCTCCAATATTTTTCTTCGAGTCTTTAAGTTATTTTTGAAAGAAAATATCTGAAAAAACCTGTGATTCCGAAAAGATAAATTTATATAAAAATATGATAAAATCATACAAATATAAATCTATTTAATCAATTAAAGTACATTAAATCATGGTAAATTTAGTGTTTTTAAGTATTCGTTGATACTTGCATGGGCCAGAGGAGATAACATCAATGGGTAGTGCCAGGTATATTCTTTCTATTGTTGATGACTACTTTAGGAAGGTTTGGATGTATTTTCTGAATAATAGAGATGAAGCTTTAGGTAAGTTTGAATAGTAGAGGATTCCTATTGAAAATCAAACTAGGATGAAGGTGAAGAACCTTATGACAAAATGTGATTTGGAGTTATGTTATAAATCCTTTATTGTTTTGTGTAGAAAGAATGGTATTATCAAGCACAAAATTATTCCTAGGAATCCTCAGCAATTTGGGTTGGTGGATTTGAATAAAGCTTCATGGTTGATGTGGTTGATTTGAGATTCCTCGGAAGTTTGGGTTGGTGGAGTTGGTGTTAAATCACATGGTTGAAGACTCAATGGATATTGAACTTGTTACCTTAGCTGAGTGGTGTTACTTTATGAAGGTGACCATCTATTCATGGTAGTTGAAAGGTGGTAGAGGACCCAAGTAATGGTTATTTCTAAGGATTAGCTTCAAGGTAGAGAATTAAAACGTGTAATGAAAATCTATTGGGATGCTTGAAAATCAATATGGATGATCAAACATTAAAGGTTGGATTAGGAGCATTGCATATGCAGTTTTGAATGGATTCTGGGTAGCTCGATTGATCGAGCATGATCAATTAATCGAAAATCAATTGTGCTTCGATTGGAGAGTTTAAGCCTAATTTTTTAAGTTTTAGTTTTAATGAGTCTATCATTTGAGCCTGTAAATTTTGACTCAAAATAACAAACAAAGGCATGAGAATCTACATATAAAACCTTGGAAATGAAATGTCATTTTGGTAAATGACCTTGGGGGAATGTAGAAGCATCCCTTTGTACCTTAGAACTCATTTGTGAGAGCATTATGTGCTTGGAGAGCTTAGAAAGAAAGAGAGGCAAGTGAGGATTATGGTTTTTCTCCATTGAAGGTGGGGAATGAAGCTTGATATTTCTTGAGCAACTCTTTGGGTTTAAGCTCCTCTAAGGTATTATTCTTTCCTATTTAATCCATTGTAAGCATTAGAATCTAAGTATATCTGCATTGGAAGAGTGTGATGGTTAATGGTATTCTTGGGACTTAAATAGGTTGAGTGATGCTTGTATGATGATGAGAGTAGATGATTGTGATGCTATTGAGTAGCATAGGTTGTAATTAGGGGTGAGTAGCAAATCGAAACTGCCTATTTTTGACCAATCTGAATTTGATCTGATCCGAAAAAAATATATATTTATTTATAATTTAATAATAATTTGGTTTGGATCAAATACATCAGATATAAAATCTGTCAATCCGAAGCTGAATAGATTGTATAATTTTCAATCTAAATCCAATCCGACAATAAAATTTATTAATCCAATCCGATCAGATCAAATTTCTCAATTTAAACAAATTGATCGAATTATCGCTCTTCCTTAGTTGTAATCATCTTTGACTCATGAAATATTACTTAGATACTTGGGTCGTAGATGTAACCCCCATTATTTTAAAGAAGAACCATGTTAAATCTTTGTATTGTTTTATTATTTCTTTGCTCATTATTATTTCTTATCGTTATATTGGTGTGGTTACGTTTGTGATTGTTGTTTTAATGTTGGTTTTATTTGGTTCTCCTTTTGTTCATTATTTATTTGATTAGGTAACACTTATTTATGAGATAACTAAGTTTACGTGGATCTCAAAAAAAATTGATAAAATCGCAACAATATTAATTAATTATCGTGATTCAATGATATAAAACTTACTCGAGTATATTAAAAGTCTGAATTCTAATCTCGATTAATAGTCTATGAGTTCAAGTTTTATATTAAATAAAAGTATTAATTAATTATATAATTTCTTTCAATTTAGGTCGCTGGACTTTTCTATGACTTTATTACAAAAATTAGCAAAAGATAGTAAGCAGAGGATGGAGCAAGCAGTGGAAGAGTCTTATAAGATCACTTTGAAGCCTTGGCATAAATGGATTTCAGCTGCTGCCTTTAGAGTATTACCTTCTTCTTTTTTTCAATCTCATTATTCTATTTACTTACAAGAAGTTTCATTTTCATTCTAGTGTAGTAAACTTACTCTATTCGTTAAACATTGCTCAGTTGGTCACTAGACACTCTTATAGGGTCTCTTACAGGATTAATAGAAGAATTAGAGAGTAACATTTTAACCCACTTTTATTCGAAGGAAGTTACAAATTTAAATCACAAAAAATATCCTTTTTTCTTAAAATATCTTTTAACACCACTTATATGAAACATGACATGACAAACTCATACATATTTTTCAATGTCACGTGTTACTGAATAAATAAATAAAAATACAATTAACGAATAAGTTATCATATCAAATTATAAACATAAGTTCGTGGCTTTATATTTGAATAATTACGATAAAAAAATAATATGAAAATCCTTAATTATGATAATCAAAAGTATAATTTAATTCATTTAATTATAAAAATGAACATATTAGTTACCAAAGTGTTAAAATAGTGACACTAAAAAAACTAAGTGAAAATAAATATAGTAACTAGAGATGCCAAAATTAAGATATCATATGCACAATGTTTGTCAATTTAAGACTTCTTTGGTCCCTTTGTTAGTCAACAGAAAAACTCTTATAGACGCAACGTCACAATTAACACCCAATCAAATCGAAGAAAAGAAAAGAATCATTATTCTCAATGTCATTTTTGCAATTGCATGTTCTTAAAGATTCTTACAAACAAATATTTAATTAAACTAATAAATATAATATTTGCAGGTAGCAATAAAGCTAGTGCCTGATAATGAAATCTTTCTCTGTCTGCTTATGGGAAAAGATAAAGATGAAAATATTGACACCCTTAAAGAGGATATGCATAACTTTGTCTTATTACTTGGTCCTTTTCTTGAAGATATTCACTCTGTTCTGGTGAGCTTAATTTAATTTAATTTTTTTGTTTAGTGTTTAACCTTCAAAATTGGGGTCCCTTATGTTTTTCTGCATTTGTTTTTTTTTCTTTTTCAGAGATTTTATGGCTTGGATAGGATAAAGGCTAACTGAGGAAGACATTGAGTAAGCAGCGTATATATATAAGAGTTTGTTCATGTTTGAAGAATTTAACTTTTTATTAATTGAGATGAATTTTAAATGATGTATTATAATATTATCTATAAATATAATCAAAATTATCTAAATATATGTAATTGATGATGTTACTTGTAATTTTTATATGTTTATGATATTTATTAGTATTCCTCTATTTTCTGTTTGATTTTTTATTTATTTATTTATCATGTAAAAATATTTGTGTAAAAAGCTTTGTTTATTTTGGGTTGACCAACGGTCAAACCTATATCTAACTTTATGGATGGATCAATGCATGCTACAATTTTTACTACAACCACTAAGTACAATAATGACTGCCACTATATAAGTATTAAATATTAAATGTATATATAATATTTAAATTTATGATGTATTTTATTATAATAATTTATTCTTTAATCAATATTGTCAGTTTATCCCAATGGCACAATAAGTTAACGGCATCCAATAGTACTTTAACAACATTCATGAAGATAAGACTCAATATTGCAACAATTAGCTTTTTCTTTCAATAATTTTTATGAACAAATGAAAAGTAATTGAAAAGAAGAAAGAAATGAAATGTATGAATGAATCCTTGTATTGATCATGAGCAGCTTAGCTGTTCTATATACGTAACAAATGATAAATGGTTGTAACTAACTAACACTTTTCTATAACAATAATTACACTAGCACTGATTACCTACTATATGGTGTACAATAATAAATTAAGTCTAACATTTCTCTCTCAAAGATACGTTAAAAACATCATAAGTTTAGATTTAAGTGAAAAAAATCTAACATCGTCCAATGGCTTGATAAGAGCAGCTACAACTTGATCACCAAAGGATGTAGATCGTACATCTAAAGAACCATTAACAACAAGATCTTTTATAAAATGAAAATTTATCCCTACATGCTTCATTTTAATATCATAATTAGATTTGTAGTCAAGCATTTATTACTCAAACTATCGATAAATAAGACAAGTTGATGAGCTTGTTTAACCTACAATTCCTTCAAAACAAAAGTCAACCATATCACCTCACATGCACCCAAAGCTGGTGCTTGATCTTCTACTTCTACACTCGATCTAAAAGCCACCTATTTCGATGGCATCCATGAAATCAAATTGTACAAAAAATTATAATAAATAATATTTTTAAATTATATAAAAAATTTGAGCCGGTGAAACCAAGTAAGCCAAGCACACCTAATTTATGAAGCTGCACATCACAAGTAGAAGTATCTTTGAAATATATAAGCACTCGTTTTGCATCCTTCTAATGCACATCAGTTGGTGAGTGAAGGAACTGACAACGCTTATTTATAGCAAAGGCTATTTCAGGTCTAATTAACACACAATATTATAAAGCTCATATTGTGCTTCTATAAATAGTAGGTTCTATGAGAGGCTTACCCTTATATCTGGATAAAAGAGGACCAAAAGCCATTGGTATCTTGCAGGCTTTGGATGACTCAAGACCAACCCTTATGATGAGATACTGAACTTACTTATGTTGGTTGAGATGAAATTTTTCTTCAGTTTTCTTGGCTTCAACCCTTAAGAAGAAGTGAAGTACACCTAGATCCTTCAATGAAATATGTCATTAAAAAGCTTGATAAGATTGTGAATATGGTTCTTATTGCTGCTAATGATGACTATATCATCAACATGGACCAAAACTATAGTGGTAAAACCATTCTCGAAGCTAAAAAACAAAGATGTATCAACCTTTGATTTAGAGAAACCCTATTGAACCAAGCTTTAGCTAAGATTTTGATACCAAGTTCTAAGAGCTTGTCTAAGTCCATATAGAGCTTTCCTCAGCTTATAAACCCAGTTGGGATGATGAGCATCTTGAAATCCATGAGCTTGATGCATATAGATAGTTTCTTTAAGCACTCTATTCAAGAATGCATTATTAATATATAACTGTTTTAACACCCACTCATGAGCCAAGGCCAAGGACAGCACTAACCAAATGGTTTGTGGCTTGATAACTAGTGAAAAGGTTTCTAAAAAATCAATGCCTTTAATTGGATGATAGCCTTTGGTAATTAATCGAGCCTTATACTTGTCCAATTTACCATTGCTCTTAAGTTTATTTCTGAATACCCATTTGCAACCAATGGATCATTATCGGTTGGATAGGGTACTAGCTCCTAAGTTCCATTTTTTAAAAATGCTTTAAACTTACTCTACATTGCTACTTTCCATTCAAGAATACCTTAGGCATCAACATAATTGTTTGGCTCAGACAAGATCACATGTTTTGATGAAGTAACTAAAGCAAGAAAACTATTTGGCTTCGAGTTGCCTATGTGGGATCTAGTTACCATAGAATGCCATTGAACATGTTTATTTGAAGGAAAAGATTGCTCAAAATGACCATATTGAGGTAAAAATGAAATCAAATTGGAACATTGTGTATGTATTATAGGCATAGATTCACTAGAAACAAACACATTAAGAGGTTGTGTAGGCACAGGCACAAACACAAACCCAAGTTATGCAGAAGTGAAAGATGAAGAAAAAATTGTATCAAATGAAAGCTCAAAAGAAGGTGAATACCTATTATCCTAAGTATAATGAGGAGAATGCAAAGATGGCCGTGACTCATGTAAAGAATTGTGACCAAAACTAGAGCAACCAAAACATAAAAAAGGAAAATACAAAATTTTAAATTATTCTGGCATTAATTTTTGGTTATGGAAATAGCAACTCCCTGTCTTTAAGTTCAATTAGTTAAAATTTAAATTTTGAATTTTCAAAATTAGAATATAGTTCTAAATAAATGAATAAATAAAATTGTCAAATACTACTCATGATTCATTATTCATGTTAGTCATAAAATTAAAAATAATATTAAAAAGTAAGACAATAATGAATAATCATAACTTATCCTATAAAATTTATTAATTTTCATATATAAACTATCTATAATATTATTCATATGATGCAAATTAATTAATCACTTAAGAGAGGGAGAAAAGTATAATATTCTAAGTGAAATATATATATAATAAAATTATGAATATAAAAATAAAAATAAATATATATGAATTGGTTTAATTTTTATAAGGTTTTAAGAAATGAGAATTGAACTAACCTAATATAAATCAGTTATATAAAAATAAAAATCAATAAAAATTTAAAATCAAAAATATTGAGTTGTTTTGATTTAAATAGTATGGATTAGGTTGATTCCAATAAATTTTGTGCACCATTAAATAAGTGGTATGATAACCAAATGATATGGTTGAGTGCATAAGCAAAACATGAAATTAAATTGTTTCATGACTAATGATGAACAAAACTGTCATCGTCGATCCTGCCAATACTTTGGTTTTATATTTATAAAACTCTCGCAAGTGCACGAATCATTTCGTAGAAAATTATAAGTATACTCACAAGGTCGATCTAAGGAAGAAATATATGTGGTTTTTAATTTATTATTCAAACTTTTAAAAACAAAATTAAATCATAAACATCCTGTCACGATATTTTGGGGTTTTGTGTTTCTAATCTAATAACATAAAAATAAACATAGATACATATTCAATAAATATTGATGCAAATTTTATCATTTATAATATTGGAGTATGTATGGATATAATAACTAAGTTAATTATGTTTGCTCATATTATTTAAGTTATTAAAGATATAAATTGATAATTATTGATTATCTCTTTTTTATATGAATATCACATTTGGTGGGGTTAGATATTCTTTATTAACTAAACAAATCAATTAACACCTATGAGTGAGGTTGATAACTAACTTTTCGGTTTTAAAACTACTACTGAAAATATGTTGTCAATACATTTTTAAATAATAATTCTTATAAAAACTTTTGAAATAGAGTTTCACTCTAACTACCGGGCGATTGTACCAACAAATAAAATAACACTACTCTGAATTAGACACGATAACTAAACCTTAAAATCTAATTTTTAGATTTAAGTTTGTAATAAAAAATAATATATTTCTCTCTAACATTCTTAATATAAAATCTTGAATAAAAACAAAATCAATTCATTTTAGAGATTTTTATCTATTTAATATTTCGCAAGCATAATAACGTTATTATTATATCATGTTTACAAACAACCATCAAAGTTAAATTTAATAGCAGACAAATTAAATATAACATATAAGAATAAAGCAAAAAAAATAACTGCAAAGCAAAATAAAATCCTTACAGTACTTTGATGTTATTCATGTTGCTAGAAAACCTCCAAACAGAATTTGCATTTTCATTTATTGAATAAAAAAAATTACAAATACATAATTAGCTCTTCTCAAAAAGAGAACTCTAAAACTAAGAAAAGCTAAAAAAACTAAGAAATTGAGAGAAAGAAAAAGAGACAAAGATATTTTTGAGATGTTTTTTGATATGAAGAGAATGAAGGTATTTATAGGTGAAGAGATGAAGAAAAAATGGGTAGAAAAATGATTAAAAATGGAGGAAATACGGAGTAGTGAATGATGACATCATTGTTGATGTCATGGTAGTGTGGGGCATGACGGTGCCCGCGGATTGGGGCAGATGGGTGCAGCGCGCCGCCGGACCAGGTGTTAATGCGAGCGTACGCGCGTTGCTCGGTGTGGTAGGCGTTATTCTGCGCGTTCCGTATTTGCTAAGCGTGCGTACGATTTCTTCCTTTTTAACATTTTTGTCCAATTTTTCCATCTTTTTTGAATTTTAGGGATTTAATTTATAAAATATTTGTGATGTATTACCTCTAGTATTTTTGTTTGAGTTTTTAAGTTAGTTTTTTGAGCTAAAATACCTGAAAAACAAAAAAATACCTGTGATTCTAAAAATATAGATTTATATAAATATATGATAAAATCATATAAATATATATATTTTTAATCAATTAACGTGCATAAAATTATGGTAATTTTAGTACTTTTTGAGCACTCATCAACTACTTATTGTGCGAAATAATTGAGAAGATTGGAAGTTTTTACAATTTTGCAAACGAAACATTTTTCATTTTAAATGTTTAATTAGTAGGATTCTTATAATAAGTTTTATGAATCCAAGACTAAGTGAGTCTCACTTTGGTTAAAAATGATCAAAAGCTTCATCTTCATGTATCATTGCATACATTTACATATACACATCACGTTAGATTTTGTTTTCACCAGTATATAAATGATTCAATTATTTAACATGGTTTCACTTTTAACCTTACTACATAAAAAATATATATTCATTTTATGTTGTAAGAAAAATGCACATATATTTTTTTCACAGGGGTTTAAAATTGAAACTTTATATATGAAGAAGGTTATGTCATGCAATTAACCTGATTTTATTTTCATGATTTCAATATAAATTGTGAAAGTAATACAGGTTTCACAATTTATGGAGCGTTCCTCCAAGTTGATTCGATTCACATTCGATCCATAAATTCTGCTTTAAATTTCCTAAACCACATACTAGGGTATTCAATCCACCTTTCATCTCTATTCGAATCATACAATATGTCCCATTTTTAGAAAGAGATAGTGTAGGGTTGGATCGACCCCCTCTTGTTAATGGATCGATCCCCATATTGAAAATTAGGATGAAACGATTCACTTCTGAAAGTTTATAAGATATGGATTTGATTAACATAGAGGGGTGAATAGGTTATTTATAATTTTTATTAATTTATAATTTGATAACCTAAACAAAGTGGTTAGGCATGCAATCGTGTGTAAAAATAAAGTGCGAAAATAAAATAATAGCACACAATATTTTTAAGTGGAAATAACCTAGGCTACAACCATGACCTAAGAGGAAAACCACTAGTCCACCGGACCACTTAGGATACTGCTCTAATGTACTTTACTTACGAGCCCCTACTCTATTTTCATAATTTCTAATATTAGCGTGAGCGATTTCAGACCAACGCTTCAATAAGCTCCCCGTCAATCAGATCGTTCACAAATCAACTACAAAAATATTAGCACAAAAAACACAAGTGTTTGTGTGTGTTCTAAAACGGATTTAACAATGAATAATACTATCTAGATGATTCAAAATATATATCTTTTAAATAAAATCAACTAATAAATTCTAGAATAAAAATATTAAGCATAAATTCAATAAAAATAACTTCTTTAAAATTTAACAATCAAATCATATAATCATGATCACTCATACAATTATTTGATTTAAATATAAAAAAATTTAATTAAAAAGAAGTTATATGAACCCATTTAATTATAAATTATAAAAATATAAATAATCAATTTAATATTAATCAATCTTTAATCTTTTATGTTTCCATTACCTTTCAACTTCATCGCTACTTAATTTGCATTTCACTCTGCACAAAAATCAATATTTTGAATATGTATAATATTATTTTGCATTTGCCGAATGATCCAGTAAAGCAATTTTTCAGCAGACAATCCTCTTATTGAAATATGTAAAGTATTACTTTGTTGCCACCACCGTGAATGTCCTCTGATGTGTTAAATACCTTTTTCTCTTTCAATTTTTTTTTCTTTTCAACGCAAGCCTCTCATACAAATGTTTTTTTCCACGTTCTTTCAACCCTAATATATATAGATAATAATAATAATAATATAGTGGTATTAAGGTTGAAAATATTTTGGAATTAATTTTTCAAATTCTATTAAAAACTTTAATATTATAAAAAATTATTTTTTAAAACATATCACCTCACAAATATCACATTGTACAAATTATAATTATTGGGATTATTACCATACATGGTTTAACACATTTTTAATCCAAAAAAAAAAGATAATAAGCATTCTTGGTTATTTTTTTTAAACAAATATATTAATCCATCTCGATTTCTACCTTTATTTTTTGAATAATGGAAATTATTTAGATCTATCAGTTCCATTCTTATTTTTCCTACGAAGGAAAGTTATCAATCCTTCCAGAATTATTATAAGTCAACAACATTCTTATTTCTCATATGAAGGAAAGTTATCAATTCTTCCAGAATTATTATAAGTCAACAACATAGAAAGCTAGATTCCTTCCTCTGTGTATTTTTTGTTCAAAATTTTATCTCCCTTGAGTATGTCAATTGGTCTTAAACCCTATTACATAAGAGGTAATTACTATTATCAAGTCATTCCAAATCAAATAATGGTCGTCATTCACAATCCCAAAGACCTTATTACTTCCAATTGTTGATCAATGGCTACTCAAAAATGGTCACAGAGAACCTCAAGTGAAAGAGCTCCAAGCATTCTCACTTCTCTTAGCCCAAAAGGCATATACCAATGCCCTCATTTCCAATGCAAAAACCCAGGAGGAACTTTGGAAATTATTTAACAACTATCACAACAATATTCTGACCAAACCTCTAGAAGTAAGATTCAGATGAGACTCAATCACCAGATGAAACGATCTCAACAACATCAAAAGCTTCATTAGACGATCTGATCAATTTGGAGACGGCTAGTGAGGATATACTATTTTGGACCGGCAAAACTCATCCTTAAATTGGTCTTATGACCCATTATTATTATTGGGCCTTAAGTGTCCATATTACTTTGGGCTTACGAGTCCCATTTACTATTATTTTGGACCTGTGTGTCCATTTATTATAAATTTGGGCCTACGAGTCCATTTACTATTACTTTGGGCCTAGGTATCCATTAGTTGTTTACAGGCTAAAAGCCCATCTATTTGTAAAGGCTCATTCAATGCCCATCAAAGTCTTTAGAAGACAATTACTATTATTTTCACCCAAAAGGACAAAACAACAAACGGTGCCGATAACATACTGTTCATTTTATCCAAATAGTGTCGACAATGCACTATTCATCCAACAGTATTTACCTATCTGGAATGTCGCAACAACTACTGTTCATAAAACAGTAGTCAAACTTCCAATAGTATCAAGTGCCAGACAAAAACCTTTCATATCTGTAAGCCACATTTTGTATCCAACCAATAAGCATTACCTTTATCCTTGTACCTTTAGTTTGTATGAAAAGAAAAAAAAATCATGTGTTATGCTATAGAAGAAGGTGAAATGTAATGCACCCTATAAAAAATAGAAAAAGGAAAAAAAAAGAATAAGCAAAACTCGCAACACAATTATCCCTCTAAAGAAAATAAAATAGAATTGAAAATAAATTTGGGGATGTTGTGAAGTTACAAAAAAAAATGTGATAAAACAAAGGAAAATGAAAAGAATGACAAAAGAGGGTGCATTGAAATATCAAGTAAAAGCCCAATTGCAGTTAAAAAGTGCATGATGAACAAAAAGAAAGCTAAGGTGTGGAAAGAGTCTAAGTGTCTTCATTTATCAAAATGTCACCTAAGCCTTATATTACAACCATATAAAGTCCTTATTGATCTTGAGCTAATTGCATATTTATATTAGTGGAGAGGGATGTGAAAAATAAACTTAAGAGACTTGTTCTAAGATTGAATTTATTAGCATGCTCATATAGGTTGATTTCATGAGTGTATTGGATGATATCATGTGCAACACACACACACACACGAATCATTTGTCAAAAACCTTGCATATCCTTGTATTGATGGAATGTTGATTGATGAATATATGAACCTCTTTATCGTAAGATTGTATGATTTTTGAGAAGAATAGTTTTCGTGAAATATGCATATACTAATAGAAGTATACTTATGAATGTACTACCTAAGTTATTTTATTTAGTTATACTTAGCTTTACTTGAGGACAAGCAAAGAGTTAAGTTTGAGGGTGTGATAACTCTATGAAAATAGAGTCATTAGCTCATTTTTTTACTTAATATTTACTTATTTTATTTAATAAATAGTATTTTTGGGGTCAAAAATATTAAAATATAAATTTTTTAGTGAAAAGGGAAAAAATATATTTTTTGTGATTTTTATGGATTTTTTAACGCATGACCAATTAGGAGATGCTACGTGTCATGCCACGCTAGTAGAGTAGCTAACTCCGCAAGCCACGCAAGCAAAGAGAGTGAATCACGTTACGCTGCGTGTAAGGTGGACGAAATGTGTGTCACGTGTTAACACGATGTTCAATCAAAGTTCGAAAATTGGTCAACGTGTCATGACACATGTCGCTACACCATTGCTCTGAGCATTCCACCCGTGCGCCACTCCATCTGTTTCTACGAATCACGTCATGCCACGTGTTGCTAACTTAGCAAGCGTTGACTCTGATCGGTCTCCCCTGGCACGCATCGCTTCCTGATTCACCCAGTAAATTTTGATGCCACGTGTCGTGCTGTTATTGGCTGGAGTTGTCAATTTTGCTTGTTTTGATCATAACCATTGATCTGAAGTTGATCTGATGGTTCAGATCGCACCTAAGCAATATTTAAGCCCATAATCACTATATAAATCCTAACTGGCCTCCTTTAGTATAATTTTGGTCAATTTTTGGAGCTAAAAAGAGAAAAAAAAATACAGAAAAATTTAAGAAAATACACAATTTTGATGGAGATTTAAGAAGAGATTAATTCTACAATTCAAGAAATTGATTGTATTTCCTATTCTACTTTTTTCTATATCAATTTTTATGTTTTTTTTTAATATGAGCTTCATGAACAAAATTATGTATAGTTAATTTATTAATCTAGGTATCTTATGAACCCAATTTTCACCATATGATGATTTAATATTTTATCTCAATTATAATTATAATTTAATTATATTATTTAATCTTATTTGTATGCTATTAATTGTTTGACCAACAATTTATCTATAGAGTAAATTAAATAGAATTAAGATAATTATTTAATTGTTTGTCTTGATTAAATAACATGCATAGTTTCTAAGTAGAGATGTATAATTCTTATATGTGTGATCCATAATTGATGAAATTAATGAATAATATGTAATTTAATTAGCATGAAAGTGTGATTAAATTAATTACTATATGGTGTGTAGTTTACTTGAGAGAAAAATACATACTAGATTTCAATTGATCATTTAATTAATTGTAATTATATTGGGAGGATTTTAGCGATTCACATATTTAGAAAATTGGAGAATTAAATATTTTTAGATATTTTCTCGTATATATTTTTAGTTACAAAAAATATGATTTAATTAATTATTACTATTTACTTTTAGTTATTTTAATTTTACGTCTTTAAAATATAAAAACACAAAAAAAATTAATTTTTATTAGTTTTAGTTTTAAAAATTAGTTTCCAATAAAATAATATACATGTAAACGATCTTTTTTATCATTATATTACTTGTTACGATACGTATACTTGTATATCCGTTACAAACACTTTGTATATAACAACAACTCTTGAAAGATTTTTCTCTCTCAAGCGTCGAGAATTATTTTTTTTCTTTTTATCAAATTAAATTTAGAATATGAAAAAATGTTTACAAAATAATAAAAATAAATATAATAAATATTTGTTTCAATTATATATTTTATATTTTATTTTAAATTATACTTTTATTATATTAAAACCTTAATAATTTTTATTTTTAAAAATTATTCAAACTATTATTTAAATTTCTATAATTTAAAATCTTACAATTATTTTATAATTTATCTTTATTATTTGAAACTAATTTGTAACATGATTATTTGGTATAAAATAATTACATATTTATTATAATATATATTTTATTTTTCTACATCTTATATAAATATTATTTATTTTCTTTTATAATTTATTAGTTCAAAATTATCTTCTACGTTGTAAAATATTTATTATCTTTTTCTTTTAAGATTTCTTCTTTACAATTAAAATAATATTTTTAAAACTTATACCCACGAATGTTTTTTTATTATATCTACCTTATACATAAATTATTAAAAAAAATATAACACATCATTATTAAATACCAAATATTATTATGATATTATTTTTATAAGTTGTTTTTATAATTTTTCAAAATAGTATTTAAAATATCATTGAATCCATGTTTATCCATTTGATTCTTCACTGAAAATCCCTAATATATCTCATAAATATTTTAAGTTAAGATCGAAAATAAGAAAGAAGTCTCCCACCATGTCCCGTATTGTTGACAACCCTATTTATGCTATACTTGGTCTTTCTTTTTTTTTTTTTTCTAAGCACTCGACGACACTTGTTCAGATGCCTATTACCTTTAGTGTTACGATAAGTTGGGTCGTTATCTTACAACAATGGAAGGATAAGAAAAAAAATTGAAAAAAAGGCAATTTCATTAAAAATACTAAAACCTTTCGAAATTTTGAACCACGACTCTTCAAAATTTAACAGAATTTGAATAAGAATTCATTACACTTTTTTGTGCAACCGATCACTCAATAAATCATTGTTCACTGTTAAATTTATCACATTATTTTTTATTACTGTTGAAAAATATATTTAAAAAAAATAAAAATATTTCGACAAAAAATTATTCTATAGAAGCAACAAAGTGACCAAAAATACAGGTTTAAAACTTAATTCTCAAAAAGAAACAGAGATATAAAAATAAATAATTTAGATCCAAAACGTGCATCTTCATAAGATAAAAACCTGAGCAGTGAATAAGATAAACAAGTTAATTTAATCATTCAAAATTATTTCATTGTTAACAAATATTAAAAAATAATATTAAGTTAAAATATCGACAGATACTCACACGACGCTCAAAATAATAGAAGGAGATTATCAGCACAGACTAATCAGAGTTGTGCATGACATTCACAAATACTCATCACTGCCCTCAAATCAATTGATTCAAATCACTAAATTATATAAACAGTTACTTAATAAAAACCCAAAAACAAAATACCAAAATTTAAACATCCAGAAAAAAAAAACGAATAGAAACGACAATGAAGGGGTGTTGTACACATGCAAAAGTACATGTCCATAAAACAAAATAAAATCGCCACAAGAAGCTAAAGAAACAACGAAGAGTTAGATGTTGCAGAATCTACACCTTCGATATAAATAAGGTGGACAGAGGGAGAGAAACCCTAGAATTTTAATGAATGAAGACACTTCAACCCTAGACAGACTTATCTGAAAAACTAGTCGCTTATGTAGGTCGGCCCATTGGGCCGGTTAATAGTTTCTAGCTATAGAGTCCTACTTTGTAAACTACTCTTTTAATAAATAACTTTTAATATTAAGGTAAATAAAAATATATACTCAACCTTTTAACACATTATTAAACCAATAGGTAGTAGAAAGCCATTTCAAATTTAAGATTATTTTATCCATTTAGAATATAAGTTTAGAAAAAATAAAAAATTACGTTCAGTAAAATTTATAACAAAAATAACAGTCATTAATATTAATTCATACTTGTCTCAATAAAAGATATTAAAATTATTTTTATTATTATAAATTTTAAATGTATTATTTTTGATAATTTTAAAATATATTTTTGCCTGATAATTATTGTTTCATATCCCTTAACTAGGACTAATTTTTCCTTGCTAATTTTAATTGCTGCACTGACAAAAAACAATCGACTTAAAAAAGATATAATTTGTATTAAAGAATTGAGCATAGGGGACACTTTTCCCACTACCAATAAGTAGTAAGAAACCATTTAAATTATTACTAAAAAAAATTTCAATAATTTTAAAAAACAAAGAACTGTTTGATCCTTGTTTCTAAAAAACATTCTCAAGGACTAAAAACAAAAAAAAAATATAGTTGTCAAAGTATTTATTCAAATTATTTTTAAAAATCGTTTTCATACTAATATATATTTAATCTTAAGTTAAACTTCTTACATAATTTGAACACTTGATAATAAATTATCAAAGCAAACTAGTGATAACGTATAAAAAAAATATAAAGCAAACTAGTGATAACGTATAAAAAAAATATGGATTTATTTTGCCATATCACCAGTTAAGATGAAATACGGTGAAAAATCTTCTTTCATATGTTTTGATTTGACCTCAATTTGATTTTTTAAATAATTGCATGTTCTGAAACATTCAGTCAAATTAATTCTACTTAAAAATGATGTATTAAAATAACACTTGTAACATATAGCGTCCTTCAATAATTAGATAATCTCAAATAAGCTAACATTGCCTCTTTTAAGTTAAAAAACACACATATGTACCCGAAAAATCACATTCGGGACCATATTTATCATCACAAAATTGTGATTTCATGCTATGCTAAAAAATATCGATGTGCGGATGGATGTCATAAGTGCAAATATTGTTATTGTTGTATTTTTTTCAGATATGAAAATTAATGAAATACTATTAAATTTTCATTAAAAAAAATCGATGTATAATTCTTAATGCTTAGTTTAAGGGAGAAGGAAAATGCTGACACGTAAACAAATGAAAGTACTTGAGAAAAATGAAATTTTCAATGAAAAAGGTTAAGCCGATTGAGATGGGCCTCACTTGGCCTTTTTTAAAAAATATTGCTCACATATCTTTTTTGTTCAAATTTGATTGGAGCCCTTGATGTCAAACCAACTTATAATATTTTATAATATAAAAAAATAAAAAAATATGTAGGTAATGTTGAAGATTGTTATAAAACTTCTTAATTTAATGAGCAAATTAAGGAGTAAAACATGAAGAAAAATCAATGAACAATTTAAGGAACCATTAATGTAAGGAGTAATTCAATGAGTAAATTTTTATATAAATAGATGTGTAATTGTAATGAATTAATCATCCAAAGTGTTTATTCCAATTTATAGAAAAGCTATTGTGAGAAAAAATTGAGTAATTTTCTTAGGTGTAATTGGATTGTGAGTTGTGAGTATTGTAAACATCTTGTGTAATTTCTCATCTTTCAGTAAAAAGATCTGCAGCAGGTCCGGAAACGTAAGCAATATTGACCGAACTCCGTTATCAAATTTATGTGTTATTTTTCTATTCTTGCTCTCTCATAAATCTGGCTTATCGAAAATTTGCGTAATTTTTCAACAACTAGTATCAGAGCTTTTAGTGGTGATTTCTGTCAATTTCCTGCAAGGTTACTATTCAAATGAATAATGAATTACGTGAATAGTGAAATTTTGTTGACGATATTTGTTCGTTGACGAAAGTGTTCTAATACATGATGGTTTGCATAAATAGTCAGAAACGATCCAAAGGAAGTCAGATTTGAGTGGAGCAATAGACGCAAATGAAGGAAGGGTGAAACTCGAGAAACTCGATATCATAGATTTTGGGTTTTGGAAAATGCAGATAGAAGATTATATGTATCAAAGAAATCTATATCAACCTCTCTCAGGGAAGAAGCCAGAGGCTATGAAGGAAGAAGATTGGAATCTTCTAGACAGACAAGCCCTCGGAGTTATTTGATTGACGCTATCCCATAATGTTGCTTTCAGCATAGCAAAGGAAAAGACCACGGTGGGTCTTATGGTAGCTCTCCCCAATATGTATGAGAAGCCATCAGCCTCAAACAAAGTGCACTTGATGAGACGTTTGTTCAATTTGTGGATGACAGAAGGCGCATCAGTAGCTCAACATCTCAATGAACTCAACACAGTCACAACCCAGTTGAGTTCAGTGGAAATTGAATTCGATGAAGAAGTACGAGCATTGATACTTTTGTCTTCTCTACCAGAAAGCTGGAATGCTACGGTCACGGCTGTGAGTAGCTCGTCAGGAAGCAATAAGTTGAAATTTGACGATGTTAGTGATTTGGTTCTCAGTGAAGAGATCTGACGTAGAGAGTCAGGTGAATCGTCAACTTTTTCAGTTTTGCGTATAGTCAAGAGGAAGAAATTCAACCAAAGGGAATGGACGTGGCAGAACAGACTACCGAGGTAGATCAAAGGACAGGAGGTCCAAATCCAGGAATCCTAATAATTCTCATAGCTCAAAGACTATCGAGTGTTGGAATTGTGAAAGAACCGGACACTACAAAAATCAGTGCAAGAGTGCACCAAAGGACAAACAAGTGAAGGCAGAGGCAAATGTTACTTCCACCTCAGGAGGGATGATGCATTGATATGCTCTTTGGAGAGCAAGGAAGAATCTTGGGTGTTAGACTCTGGAGCATCGTTCCATGCTACTGCACAGAAAGAATTCTTCGAGAAATATGTCCCTGAAAACCTTGGAGAAAACCTTGGAAAGGTATATCTTGGTGATGATCAACCATGTGCTATTATTGGTAAATATGTAGTGAAGATTAAGTTGAACGGGTCTGTTTGGGAGCTGAAGGATGTCAGGCATATTCCCGACCTCAGAAGGAACTTAATTTCAGTAGGACAGTTGGCCAGTGAAGGCTACACTACGATCTTCCATGGTGATGATTGGAATATTTCAAAGGGTGCAATGATAGTTGCTCGAGACAAGAAAAGTGACACTCTTTACATGACAATAGAGGCACGTTGTTCAATCACAATTGCAGCAGGCAATGAAACACCAAATCTGTAGCACTAGAGACTAGGCCACATGAGTGAGAAGGGGATGAAAATTATGCACTCAAAAGGAAAACTTTCATGTCTATAGTCTGTAGAGATGGACATGTGCGAAGATTGCATATTTGGAAAGCAAAAAAGAGTCAGCTTTCAGACAAGTGGCAGAACCACAAAGAAGGAAAGGCTAGAGCTTATTCACTCTGATGTTTGGGGACCAACGACCGTCTCATCTATTGGTGGGAAACATTACTTCGTGACTTTCATCGATGATCACTCTCGTAAGGTATGTGTTTACTTTCTAAAGCATAAATCTGAAGTATTTGAGGCTTTCAAAAGATGAAAAGCTATGGTGGAAAATGAGACGGGTTTAAAGATCAAAAAGCTCAGAACCGATAATGGTGGTGAATATGAAGATATCATATTCAAAAATTTCTGCTATGAGCACAGGATTAGAATGGAAAGGATTAGAATGGAAAGAACTGTGCCAGGCACACCTCAACACAATGGTGTAGATAAGCATATGAACCAAACGTTGACAGAAAGAGCCAGAAGCATTCGTATACAATCAGGTCTACCGAAGCAGTTCTGGGCAGAAGCAGTCAACACGGTAACTTATTTGATCAACCGAAGCCCATCTGTTCCATTAGAGTATAGAATACTAGAGGAGGTATGGAGCGGAAAAGAGGTGAAACTATCACATCTAAAAGTTTTCAACTGTGTAGCATTTGTGCATATCAGTGATCAAGGTAGGAATAAGCTTGATCCCAAATCCAAAAAATGCACATTCATCGGCTATGGTAAGGATGAGCTTGGCTACTGCATTTGGGATGACAAAAAGAAGAAAGTTATCCGTAGTAGAGATGTGATTTTCAACGAAAGGGTGATGTATAAGGACATGCATAAAATAGACGCCAATCACTAAGAACAGAATGAGTCAGTATTTGTAGATGCAGATAATGTCCAGATAGTTCCGCAATAGAACCAATTGTAGCAAGTCCTCAGCCAGAAGAACTTGTTAGACAGAGCAGTACACAGCATTTTGACACATCACAACCTCTTACTCCAGTTAGACAGAGTAGTACACAACATTTCGACACATCACAACCTCTTACTCCAGCTCCTGTATTGAGAAGGTCTTCTCGACCTCATGTGCCTAACAGGAGATACATGAACTATATGTTGCTGACTGATGGAGGGGAGCATGAATGCTATGATGAAGCTTGTCAGATTCGAGATTCCAACAAGTGGGAGCTTGTTATGAAAGAAGAAATGAAATCTCTCATCTCCAACTAGACATGGGAACTAGCTGAGTTGCCTATGGGAAAGAAGGCACTTCACAACAAATGGGTGTACCGGATGAAAGAGGAGCATGATGGTTCCAAGAGATACAAAACCTGCCTAGTTGTCAAAGGATTTCAACAGAAGGAAGAAGTTGACTACATTGACATTTTCGCTCCCGTTGTGAAGCTCAATACTATCATATCAGTATTGAGTATTATAGCCATTGAAAATCTTCATCTTGAACAGTTGGATGTGAAGACTGCATTCCTTCATGGAGATTTAGATGAAGAGATATACATGTACCAGCCAGAAGGTTTCTCAGAAAGAGGGAAGAAGAACATGGTGTACAGACTTAAGAAGAGTTTGTATGGCCTGAAACAAGCCACGAGACAATGGTACATAAAGTTTGACAGCTTCATGCACAAGGAAGGTTTCCAAAAGTGCAATGCTGACCATTGTTGCTACTTCAAGAGATATAGGTCCAGTTATATCATTTTACTACTTTATGTTGATGATATGTTAGTAATAGGTTTAGATATGGATTATATTAAAAGGTTGAAGCAATAATTGTCAAAGGAGTTTGACATGAAAGACTTGGGTCCAGCAAAGAAGATTCTTGGAATGCAAATCACAAGAAATAAGAAGAAAGGATCTTTGTAGTTATCTCAGGCATAGTACATCAATCGCGTTTTGCAGAGATTCAACATGGGCAATGCCAAGCCAGTTAGCACACCCTTAACCAGTCATTTTCGCCTATCTAAGGATCAGTCCCCTCAGACAGGGAAAGAAAGAGAATTCATGTCTAAGGTTCCTTATGCCTCAGCCATTGGAAGTTTGATGTATGCAATGGTCTGTATGAGACCAAACATTGGCCATGCAGTGAGAGTTGATAGCAGATTTATGTCAAATCTATGGAAAACTCATTGGGAAGCAGTTAAGTGGATTTTGAGGTATATGCGAGGCACCACAGAAAAGTGTTTGTACTTTAGTAAAGGAGAGTTAAAAGTACAAGGATACGTAGACGCAGACTTTAGAGGTGAAGTTGATCATCGAAGAAGCACCACCGGTTATATATTTATTGTTAGAACTACAGATGTTAGTTGAATGTCACAAATACATAAAATTGTCAATATATCCACTACAGAGGCTGAGCATGTAACAGTAACTGAAGCTAATAAAGAGATGATATGGCTTCAAGGTTTGTTATCTGAGTTGGGATTCAAACAGGAGAAGAATATTCTACATAGTGATAGTCAAAGTGCAATACACTTGACGAAGAATTCAACATTTCATTCTAGAATCAAGCATATTGGACTTCGTTATCACTTCATCAGATCTCTATTAGAAGATGATGTGTTAATACTGGAGAAGATTTAAGGAAGCAAAAATCTAGCAGATATGTTAACAAAGGTGGTGACTATTGACAAACTGAAGTTGTGCTCAACTTCAGTTGGTCTACTAAAGTAACAAAGACTAGAAAAGCTACTACATTGATCGAAGTGTGAAGACAGATTGAAATCAGTCTTCAAGTGGGAGATTTTTGAAAATTGTTATAAAGCTCTTTAATTTAAGAAGCAAATTAAGGAGCAAAACATGAAGCTTAATTCAAGTAACAATTCAAGGAACCATTAATTTAAGAAGTAATTCAAGAAATGAATTTTCCTATAAATAGATGTGTAATTGTAATGAATTAATCATCCAAAATGTTCATTCCAATTTAGAGAAAAGCTTTTGTGATAAAAAATTGAGAGTAATTTTCTTAGGTGTAATTAAGTTGTGAATTGTAAATGTTGTAAACACCTTGTGTAATTTCTCCCCTTTCAATAAAAAGATTAGCCGAACTCCGTTATCAAATTTATGTGTTATTTTTCTATTCTTGCTTTCTCATAAATCTGATTTATCGAAAATTTACGTAATTTCCCAATAATACTTAAGCACCGACCCAAACATGAACTAGAGGAACAACATTATTTTTCTGTGTCTTCATTATTCTACAACTTAGAGATGTTCTCGTTTTTTTAAGTACAAATTATGTGTTAAAACAATGCTTAAAAACATTGTCCAAACACCTATATTGTTTTTTAAAACAGTTCTTTTTTTTAATTTAAAAAAAAAACTTTTTGAGTTACATGACCAAACAACCCCTAAAAGAAGTTTAGAAAATAGCCATCAAGCAAGTTTCCAAATTAAAATCCTCTTTACAAATTAAAAATTGAGAATAATAAAATAAAAATCTAATCAAACTTGCCTTTAATATCTTATCATGAAAACTTTAGAAACTAGCAACTACTCTATTAGAAAACATAGCTCTTCTGTGAAATTGTAATGGAAAAGAATCACTATTTTTACAACTCCATTACATCTTATCCCTATGCACGATACTCTTGTTATTTGTATATGTTCCGTACAACCAATCTTGATAATATAATTTTCTGAATCAAGCAAGGTAATAAAAAAAAGATTTCTATCTTCATTGAAAATTCTAACCAAATCTCATGTAATAAAAGTTTGTTAGTTCATTATTTGACCGTTCACGACAGATTTGTAGTCGATGAAAACATTCAAAGTACTTTGTATAAATGAGAAGTTTAGGAATTATGGACCTGGTCAATCTGAGACAGTGCTATTTTATTGTTTCCTTCAATCTGTTGGTATAGTTAGACCCCCAATGCATCATCCCTTGAGTTAGCTTTTATCAACCATACGAACTTCTAAGTGTTTAATCAATGCGTTGACGTTGCTAAAATTCACGTCTACTCTTGAAACCATTAGAACTTACCTTACTCCTTTTACTATACACTCAGTATAGCAGTCAAAATTATCTTCCCAATCTTCCATAAGACGATGAGGCCGCACGGGATTGGGGCTGTCTCTTCCCACTACACAAACCACTATCACTCACACTTCCTTCAACAATGTTATCATGAACTTCAGAGAATTCTCTCGACCGTGGACTCAAGGGAATAAGATAACTATCGTCCTTCGACTTCCTCCTTCGCTGCTCATGGAGTTTTACATTTTCAGATATTTGATGGAATGTTCTATTGATTCTTGCAATTCCTCTTTCAACTGGTTCTACCACATGTGTTACTGTATACTTCATGTCATCAACAATCTAAGAAAATAAACGAGGGAAAATTATTTAAGGAGTTGGGCAAAAGCTGAAGGAAAAACCTGAAAGGCATAAAGATATAAAAAGCTCACAATTTCACCACTTCCAAGAACTACATCGCGAACACTTTGAGGGAAGTTCAAGCGCTTCTCTTTTTCATCGTGCCGTGCCATACGCATTCTAGGTGTTCTTTCGCAATCACGAACTTCCTCGGGATCAGGAGGTGCTTCTACTGATGCAAAGTCAGCTAACACAGCCACATTGCGAACACATCTTTCTCCACGTTTGTACGGTACTGCTGGGAAGACATATAGGTGAACCACCGCAGCAATACCCATCTGCTTAGTAAATTAGATCAGAAGCTTCATATATAAGTAGCAATATACACTAAGACAAGTTGCATAAACGGTCTCAGTTGTAACCAAATTCATATTTTAATGATTAGTAGGATTCCTATGTATCTGGGAAGAATTATCCAAAGAGTGTTTTGTGTGTGTGTGTTGTGCATGGTCTTCATATCGTCCTTACCACGCCCGAGTGTCACAGTTTCAATGTACTAATGTAGCTGAAGTTCCAAATGGACATGTACATCAATAATATATCAATCTGAAAGTTTCAACGTACTAATGTAGCTGAAGTTCCAAATGGACATGTACATCAATAATATATCAATCTGAACTTGAATTTCAGATCTTGAGATACCAGAAGCCCTCAACCAAACAGTTCTCACAAAAATATGTTGAATATTAATTTTTTTCTTTTAAAACAAACAAACAATGCAGTACCACTCTCATAAGCTTCAAATTCGTAGATTTATAATTCTTGAATACCTACAAAAAAGGAAGTTTTTTCGAAACAAACAACTTAAAGAAAATGATGAGAGCTTTTCTCCAACAAACCCAATCCTCAAATCAAAAGAGATGGTAAATAGAAGCATACAATAAATTAATTATGCTATTGTGTCCATGCAAGCAGTGGTTAAAACACACAACAAATGAAATACAGAATGTCATCACAAACCTCCATGCAAATTATGTAGTCTTGAATACGAGTTTTAAGCTCCTGAGCCAAAGCCCCTTTAAAGACTCCAGTTGAGAAAAGAAAAGCAACAGCAATACCTTGCCACCACGTCAAGAATACTATTGACTTGAAAACAAGAAACTTAGCCAAGGGTTTAATTGGTTCTAGTTTATCTTTGATGACAGAATAGAACTGCACTAGGCAATAGAGAGCCCATGTCTGACTAAAATTAAGAACAACCGCCAAATATGGATATCTTCAAGAAACAAATAATTTAGGTCAGATGGCATGTAAAAATAACAATAATGACGACAACTTCAACCCCAAACGGAAAACATGATCAATCTCAAGCAACTTGGATCAGAAGAATATGTATATGTGTTATGGTGCATCTTTGAACAAGAGCAAATAAAAAACGAAAGAAACATAATAAATATCAGAATATTAGAACATGCAAAAATAAAAAAATAAAAATCAAACATTTGGTTACCCAAGAAGGCTCTAAAATTGAATACAGAAAGATGAATGATGAATGAATACATGGACTGATGCAAGTGCTAGAGAGAAAACAAGCTTTAATAAAGTAGTTTTAAAAGAACCAATAACCTCACCCATATTTCCACTCAAACTTCCCCTCTCCATAAACCCCAAATGTCTGAAGAATCATTGCTAGCAGTGCACAGATCATCTTCAGTATCATCTGGAAAAATAAAATAAAATAAAAAAGCTTCAGTTTAATACAAATATAGTACGTAAAAAAATAAAAATGAAGAGAAATTTCAACATGATTTAACTCTTACATATTGAACAATGCCAATTTTCACAGCATTATAAAAGTCACGACCAAGATACCAATCTCGTAGAAAGCAATTAAGAGGGAACGGATGCTCCACAACTCCATAACCATACACTTCGTGTAATAGGGGTGTCTTGGGATCATTCACACTCTGACCTTCCATGAACTCAATTGTTCTCTCTTCACCACCTTTAGGTGCCATTTATTTTGCAACCAAAAATAAAAGGAAATTATAAATTTTCATCAAGGGTAGGACTATTAAACTGATAACAGGGGCATGAGGTATTACTGATCTTGACCACAAGACACACATAAATAAAGCATAGCAATTGCAAAGTGAAAAGATGACTACTTTTGCAAAGTGAAACCTTGACAGCTTTAACAATTAATGGTTGATAAAAGATGGGTAAAAAACACAGCTTTTTGACATACCTAAGCAGGCTATCAAGTATCTCTCAAAACAATATAAAGCAAAAGCCTCGTAGCAGTCCCGGATCACTTCACAATTAAATGCAGAATTTGAATCCAAAAGTGAGAGAAACTGCACAGAAAACATTATGCAGAAGAAGTACAATTATACTAGATGGACAATTGAATGATTTAATATCATTATAAGCAAATTGTGTTAAACTGCATTTTTCTACATCACTTATATTACATAGTAGCATAAAATGCCATGCAATTTGAAAATATTACATCTCCAGCGTTTGCTAAAATTAGGAAATAAAAACAAAAGATTTAAGCAGCAAGACGTGTCGTTTATACAAGCTTGACCAAACCAACGTTTAAATTTTGAATGCTACATTTTCCAAAGAGTGGCAAGCACTATAAAAAATGGACTGATTAGTTACCAGAAAATATAGTCTATTACAAGCTGAAGTTGTCAATTGAACATTGACAAAGCCTCTTCGTTAAAGATCTTATTCATATCATAAACTCTGATTGTTGAAAGAAAGCAGACCATGGATCTTGAGAACTTTGCACAGTGCAAAGTATCTCCAGTTTTGCCAAGTATAAAAGAAAAGGGAGCATAAATGCACAAAATAAAAGGTAAATGCTTATCCCACACCCAGAGCACCTCATAATTGTTTACATTAACTTCTTCACAAGCTATTGCTATCAGATCAGGTGTATTACAGTATACCATCACTACCAAGTTACTCATTTTGTCCTTATACAAGCAAGCCAAAAAAAAAAATTGATTTATTCAGGTCACATCTTCACTCTTCATTATGTCCTAAGCTCCCTAATTAACAAATTATATATTCATAAGACTAAATTCGACAAAATTTATGCAATGCAAAATCTCTCTCCACCGCAAATACTATAAACAAGTAATAAACCATAAAACAAAATAGGCAGGTTTAAATTGGAACAAAATACTTCACCATCCATGCACAAGCTTTTCAACATTTTTGTGGATAGACAGTGTGATGATTTACTAGGAGGATAAAATCTCCAGAGATGAAAAGAAGTAATAGTTTATCTTCCTCAGAAACCTTTTGAAAATCTAACAGAACAAATATGCAAAGAATAAATGGTAAAAGAAAGAGGGAAGCAGTTGAAGTAAAAACATTATGTCATACCGATTCTACTGCATAAACAGGAACCATCAGAATTAGACCAATCAGAAACTTCTGCTCCTGAAAATGTACAAACTTACTGCTGTCACACTTGAACGAGCATATAATTGATAGATGATAATAACCATCAAATGAAAACTCCTTATACAAGAAGTGACGCTAAGTTATAACATGCTAAGAAGCAACATAATAGTACATGTAAAATGAAAAAGGATCCAGTATTTAAATAAAACTTTCAGCTAAAAAAGCTAAAGGACAATGAGAACAAACCTCTGGCTGATTATATGCAGCTAAATGCTCGAAGATAAGATATAAGGAGAGAACAAGAGCAATTGCTACAAATATGCTAGCACTGAAAATTGGCCATCTGAAGGCTATTGCTGATTCTGCGCTCAGATCTAGTAAAAGAAATTTTCCTAATCTGCTGGACTCAACAAGAGTGAAGAGGAAAAAGAAACAGAAGACGTCGCTCCACCCCATGGATTTGAATTATAATGCAATTCAAGTATCAACAAATCAAATGGGTCATACTTGATCCAAATATCTTCAAAATATCAAAGGCTTCACTGAAATGGTACGCGCAGCCAGAAAATGCTTTTATCAAGCCAGTTTCTAAATCTTCTTCATCTTCACTTTGAAAATCAGTCTGCTTCGAATAGAAAGGTTATGTAGGTAAGAAATAAAATCAGACTTTCACAGGAACAAAATTTTAAAATTTTGTCCACAGCATTTGTTGGTATAAACCATTAAAGTCAAGTAAGTCTTCGAGGCTAGGAAAAAGAAGAAAAAGCATCAAGTATCAGAATCACAAAATGAAGTGAATGAAACAATTAACAAGGATATGTGCAAGACGTTATATGAGAGCAAATACAGAAGACTTAGCCTACTGGATATTCTAGTTCTATATCTTGCATAATCTTCCAATAACTTTTCAAATCCACATGTTTATGTTATAGAGATATGTTGTCAGATAAAAGTTCTCATACAGCTTAGCGAATTCCACCAAAAATAAAATTTGGTTGATGTTTCTAAGCAACCTAACAAATAAAGAAAGTATTCTTGCATGCGATCGAATAGAAAAAAGAAATTGACGGCAGCTAAAATCAAAACAAAAAACAACAACATTCCGTAAAAGAATTAAAAAAAAGAAAAAGAAAAAATTCAATCTAAACCCTTGAATTTAATTACATATAGAAAATACCTATCGACGAGAACCGACCTAGCAGAAGAATAGTCACGCAATCAAGCATTATATTTCTATTGAGTTAAAAGCGAAAAGTACACTAAAAATAATTTTATAGTAGAGATAAGTTTGGAACCTGTGCTAGAGATTTTCCCGGTAAAACCAAAGCAATATTTCCGAGAAAATAGAGCAAGAAGGAAAGCAAAATGAACTTCCAAGGAAAAGCGACGGACGCCGTAGTATTTTTCCTTCAACAATTAGAGAAGGCGAATCGGAAATTTTTTTTTTAAATTCAGAAGAAATCCCTTTATATATATATATATATATATATATAATGTCATATTAATTGTAATATTATAATAAATTGTTATGTATTAAGTTTTGTTAATTGATAGATTCAAATAACTCTAAAAATTTTCCATTAAAATTTTTTTTTAAGATTTGTATTTTTTCAAATATATTCTTATTTTCTAAAAATATCAAAAATAAACTTCAATTTTTTAAAAAATTATATAATTTCATTTTTTAATATTTTTTAAATTAAAGGATATATTTGATCTAAGTTAAAAAAATATTAAATCAATAAAATAAAAATAAAAAATATTAAATTTTTATATAATTCAAATATTATAAACATAAAAATTAAAAAAATAAATACATTTTTATAAAATTTAAAATATATACATGCTTTTGGAATACATACTCTGAATAATTTTTTTATTTTTTTATCCTAAATTACAATTAATATAGCAGTTACTTTAATTTCTTATTTTTTGTAAATGGTTTAGAATTTAATTTTAATTAAATTTAGTGTATAATGATAAAAATAAGATAATAATTTTAATTTAAATATTTATAGTGAAATTACAAATTCAAAAAATTTATAAAAATATAAAATTGAAACTAAATTTTAGTAAGTTAATATTTGTGGATTATTGAATTGAATTAAATTATAATTTATTTATTTTTTAATAAATTAATTATTATTATTATTATTATTATTGCGTATTTTTTTTAATCATGTTAAATATAACAAAAGATAAACTTTTAATTTTTATAAAATATTGAAAAACTGTTTTTTAAATTTAATAAATTAATTAATTAATATTCTTATCAATATGATTAAGAAGAATTATTATGTCTCCTAAACATTTTAACATAAATAAGACATAACATGCAATCAAATAATCTCAGAAAAAAATTTCTTCCTAAGATAATAAATGTCTTCTTCTTTTTAAACTATAACATGATATATATTTTAGACAAATATCACCACCTATCATCAACCCAATCCATATATGGCAAACGTTTATTTTAATGATTATATTATATTCAAAATTAATTTATTATTTATATTATTATAATATTTTTAAATTAATTATTTTATTTAAAAAAAATTATGTATCTCTTCATGTTAACTTTTTCTTTCACCATAAATTAAATCAACGTATATTTAAAACTTTAAAATTCATATTTTTTTTATTAGAAGTGAGATTAATTTGAAATATAATTGTTGAGTTTAATTTTATAGAAACTTATGTAATCATGCATATTTTCGTACCAAAACAAAAATAATAGTAAGAAATGGATTATAACAAGAAGGATTATTGTGTAAAATATATTATCGTTTACACAAACAATAGAATAGTTCAAAAACATCACGTATATTGTCAACTAATAAAGTAAACATCTTTTCACAATAGAAGTTTCAAAAGGTAATACATATTATATGCATGTCTCATATCATTAAACTCTATCACTATGTATCAAATTGATTTGTGTCAGTTTGTTTTAGAAAAACTCTGTCGATTTTTATTTATACATGGGATTTTAAAAGTTAAATTATCATTTTTAGGCATCATTTTGAGTGGGAAACATTTGGTATAAGTGTGTGATCGTGATTGATTTGAGTTCTCTTTGATAATGGTTTTGAAATTATATATTTATATGCTCAAAATAATATTTGAGTGAATGAGAAATTGAGTCTCAAAATTCACTCATTATGACATAAAAATATGGTTATTTATGTTTGTCCCACATGAAAGCTCTAATAAGACATGAAATGCTTTATATAGCATTTGCTTTCCTATAAAAGGTAAGCTAGTATAGCAAGAAGATGATCTTTATGTGCGGGCATATGAAAAGGGCAAACTTTTCGATGTTCGGGCCAAAAATGTGAAATTCAAATCATATGTTTGCATTTTTTGAAAACATGAATGCCATTTAATTTTGATGGTCTTTTCACAATCCAATTTTTATTCCTTGTGAATGTCATTAAGTTGCATTTGTTTTAGTTTCCAACAACCATATTTGAATGTCTAAATAGTTTATTTTATAGTTGAGGAAAAACATACAAAATACAGGATCTACTCTCCCATTTTTTCTACAACAAAATTATCTTTTTAATAGATTTTCTATTCTAAAACTCGGTTTAGTGTGATAAAGTATAGGTGAATTCAATTTCTTTGGATGTCTCGGCCAAAAATTTAAAGATCCAATCATATGATCGCACATCTTGCAAACACGAATATCATCCAATTTTGATGGGCCTTGTGTCGTCCAGTTTTTGTTACGTGTGAATGTCATTAAATTATATCAATTTTAGTTTTTAAGAGCCACATTTAATTGTCTATATAATTGACTCTGCAATTGAGGAAAAACGTATAAAATACAACATCTATTCTCCCTTTTTTTCATGCAACGTTTGGTAGTATTCAAAATTTATTATTTGATCATTTTATATTATATAAATAAATTCATTTCGTCATACCAATATTTAATTGTGTTCAAACTTTGCTATTTTATCCTTTTATCTAGTCAAGGGAAAAAATTATTTTAAGTAGATCGTATTGCATGGGATTCGAATTTTTATTTTATTTTATTTTAAATTTATAATTTATTTTAATCCTATGATTTTAACATTTGTAATTTATATTTTTTTATGCTAAACTTATTTATCCACGGCAATATTACACAAGCGTTCAAAAATTTCATTAGCTTAACTATGATCATACGAAGAGAAACAAAACTGGTAGACTGGACTACCAAGATTTGGAATTTAATAAGGTGGATGCTAATTGATTTATCGAGGTTTTTTTTTCAATGTTTAAGGTATTATTATTTTAGTTCATTTTTTAGACACATTCTTTTCAATTTCATGTATATTTTGTTAAATTTTCTAGCTCCTTCTTCTATCTCATATAACATACACAAAATGTTATGTTATATATATAATATATAATTTATTACATACACGAATGTGTATTCAAAAGCGAAACTTCTTACAAAAAGTGTAAAAAATAACCGTTGTTATTTAATAATTTAGTTGTCTTGGCTAGACAAGGTTGGATATTAAGGAGTGCTATACGAACTACAACCAATAATATAAATCTAATTAAATACAATATGAATTATTTTTTAATTAAAATTAATTATTAATTATTTTATATTTGTAAAGATATTAAATTTTTTTTATCATTATGAATAAATAAATTAGTTAAAATATTTTAATTTTTCAAATAATAGCAAAAAAAAGTTACGTATTTGAACCAAAAAATACGAACAAACACACAGCACATGAATTGCCACTACATATATATTACTCACTTGTCCAAATTATCTACTCTTTAGTCTACTTTGACATAAATATTTCAAGGATGATGGCATTTTTGGAAAGCCAAGTTGGACAATAATCCATCTTGGGATTGGAGAGGAGAGGTACCTTGGAGGAATAGGCTATTCTTCAAAGTTGGATGAGATAAGATATTAGAACTGATGGAACTGATAATATATATGTAGACAATCGAGTCCTATTTTCAAAGTAATTCCTCGCCAAACAACTATATTACTCCGGTTAACGATTTCATTGCCTTGGTGTTTGTTTAATGTGTAATTTTTGTTAAATCAACTTATTTGAGCATGAAATATGACCTAATTTTTTACTTTTACAATATAAGAGTCTTAAGATATAGTACTCAAATCTTAAGACACAATGCTAGAACCTTGGGTTATGTTTAGGGATGTCCATAAACCGAACTGGATCGAATAATTTTATAAATCAAACGGTCTGATCAAGTATGTATTAATTAAAACCGTTTTTCAAACGGTTCGACCCAGTTATATTAATTTTTAAATCGATTAAACCGGACCGGTTTAATAATATATTAAAATTTTCAACTAGATCGGACCAAACGATTTTATAAATCAAACGGTCCGATCTGAGTAATATAAAATATCTAGTCTGATTCAATTTTTTTTTTCAAAACCAAACCGGATCGAACCTATGGACACCCCTAGTTATGCTCACTTCATGAAGCTGAATGTTTTAAGCAACCTCACAAATCTGAAGCATCCAAGTTTCGATCACCAAATCGATTTTAGAATATGTGATTGGGCTTAGATTAATTTATATTTTTATTATTATACCCTTTTGATACAGTATGATGTAAATCTTTATGTAATTGACACATATATATATAATGTCATACATATATGAACTTGGTATCAAACAAGACACATTCACTCTCATTTTCAACATTTTTTTAGTTTTTTTCCCTAAATCGAATCTAACATAACTCTTCCAAAAACATAAGCTATTAAAAAAATGTTAACAATATTTTTATACATTTTATCACTATTCAAGTGTTAGTTCTATACACCATATAAATTAACCACTTATAATTTAATAATTTGAGTTATTGGGGTTCAGAGACAAACTCTCGTACCATGTTAAAAATTAGTTGAAAAATCAAATCTTTTGAAAATTTAAACTATAATAAAAAAATTGATAAATAATACTTTTATATTTTATACTTTAACTTTTGGTTTAATGCTTCCCACTCTCACGTCCAAAGTTTGGGACGTTATGCTCCTTAGCAAATTGAAATATTCAGCTCCTTAGTAAATTGAAATAATTCTTTTGGCTTCTGATGTCTTATTTGAATTCTTGACTAAGTTTGATTTGTCAGATTATTGTTGAACTCCTTCAACAAGACTCTAAATCTCCTTGTTAATTACAAATACCTCCATTTGAATTTGCAGAAAGATTGCATTTGGTTGGAATTAAATTTGACTCAATTAGCTAATATACGAGAAGTCATATCGGCACTTCTAGGACATAAAAGTAAACGACACTGGACGAAGTGGTTCTCAAATAACATCTGAAATCTCGAGTAATAAGGCCTACGTAGAAGATATCGCCTGAGTCGTTTTGAACCTTGCGAACAGCTAGGATAGTATCGATCTAAATGACCAAATTAGAAAAACATTTTCTCAAAAACAGTTTTTGATACCTCCCTCAACCAAAAGTTATGGTGTTAACATTGAATCAACAAAAGGACACTTGATAGCTCTAGCGAAAACAAAATGATAAAGGTGATTCTGTACGATTATGCCTAAACTTTAAAGTTACAGAATTGACATCCCAAGTTGCTTACACCTTGATTTTTATCATACAATAATCATGTTTCATCCCACCATACCTTGGTTGAATAGTAGCAAACTGCACATGGTTCCTTAAGGTAGTTATAGCGGTCCTAATAATTTTATCAATAGTCAATCTCTTCTTATCATGAATCTAAGAGTTCCTAGCCTCCCTTATTGACCAAAGAAAACATCAAAATCTGACTTCTCTAGATGGAAAGTGATAAGACAACCACTCCTCGAAGCCACTACATTTGCTCAAATCTTTGTCTAAAATGCTTTGCTTTCGAATAGAGATGTAAGGTGTATTATGATTGATTAAAAATAATATTAGGTTTGTTAGTCAAAATAGGAGGTGACTAATTTAGAAGAAAATTCATGGAAGGTGACTTATCATATTATCAAAGATGGAGGTGACTAACCTTGTTTGAATAAAGAATAGGAAAATTAGGTAGCCTAATTTTGTTGAATGAAGAAATGTGGCATATGAAATGAGAACTTGAAGGCTATAAATATGGTTTCATTTCTTCATTGATAATCATCCCAAAAATAGAGAAAAACTTGTATGAAAAGTTCTTAAGTGAGAATTTTATGGGAAAATTCTCTTGGGTTTGTAATTGCTCTTATCTTTTGGGTGTGTGAGAAAATTAATGAGAGTGTGGTTGTAACAATTTTCCACATAGTGAATTTTTCTCTGGTTGTCTTTTGACAACGAAAATGGTTTTTCTCTAATTTGGAGTTTCCACTATAATTCTTGTGTTGTGTATTATATATTTTTCTTTTATTTGATATTCTACTAAGGAAGATCTTGGGAGGGAGAATTTATGATTATACCATTTTATCCAAATTTCCTAACAAGGTGTTTATCTCATTTAATCTTATATTTTATTTTGTGTCTCTAATAAGTTTATGATATAATATTATCTCATTTTATTTAGATTGTAGTTTTAATAAATTTAACTTCAAATATATATTGTATCATTTTATTTTTATTAAACTTACATTATAAATTATCTTTTATTATATTTTCTATTATTTTTATATTCTTATTTGTTTCGTCTAAACCTGAAAGTTTTTAATTACATATCTAATTAACTTAAAAGTATTGAAAAAGTAATTTTTAAATTATAACTAATTAAAAAGTCACAATCAGCTTGACATGCAATCATATGCAATAAATATAAAGCAAAAATAAATAACAATTGACATATAATATTTTAAGTGAAAATAATTTAGGCCGCAACAATGACTTAAGAGGAAACATTACTATAATAAAGAGTATTTAAGTTGGGATTTAAAGTTGATTTTTGTTTAAAATCGACTTATAACGAATTTTAAGTTAGTATGTTTATAAACCGACTTAAAAAATTGCAGAAAAATCAAAATTTATGGTCAGTTGACACGTGAAACCAACGCTACACATAGGGTTTTAAGTTGGTTCTATGTGTCTACCGATGCAACACGTGACTTGCGTCGGTTGACACGTAAAACTGACTTAAAATCCTATATGTACCTTCTGTTCCACGTGTCAATTGATGCTAACTTTTTTTTCCTTTTATCTTTTTCTCTCCCTTATACCAACAACCTTTCATCATGTTCCCTCATTTTCGTTCCAAAAAACCGTCCCACCCTCTAGTTTTCTCTCATTTTTTGGCCACTTCCAACCACTATTTTCAGCATCGTCAAGTGGGTTTTCTTTCTCTCTAATTTATCATCTAGATCTACTATTTTTTTTTAGCATAATACTCAAATTTTTCATACCCATTTTTCTTCACTTTCTCACTTACCAAACACCATTTGTTCTTCATTTCTTTCATTTTGTCATTTTATTTACTCTTGTAAGTATTTCTATGAATTAATTTACACTTATTACTCATATTTTTTATTTTTATATAGTTTCTGTAAAATTATTTTTTTATTTTAATGTATATTATGTGTTATTGATTATTTGTATATACTTTTGTGTTATGTATATTGTCTATTTTTATTCAAGCTTAGAAGAGAATAATGTATTTTTTATTTTTTATTTTTGATAATTTTATGTATTTATGTTTTTGTTTTTGATATATATTAATTTATTTTAAGCTTAAAATTTTTAAAAATTATTTACATGAAATATATATTTATTATTATTATGTATAAAATATTTATTATTATTACATGCATTTATATATTATATATTGTTAATGCTATAATGAGTTTATTAATCATTTGAATTTTATATATTTACTTTTATATTATATTTTGATGGGTATTTTAATAATTTTTAACTTCACATATAATAATAACTGAAATATATTGTTGATTAATACATTTATATTTTATTGGATCTATATTTAATATGTTTAATGTCATTAATAGAAAATGAACAAATCTTGGATGTCATAATGTAGAATTGAGCAGGACTATATTTATGGAGTTGAAACTTTCTTGAAATTTACCCGTAGAAATAGTAATAATGAAATTAGTATGATTCGATGCCTATGTATTAAATGTAAAAGTATAAGGTTAAAGATGCTAAAAAGTAGATGATATGAGAAATCAGTTATGTAAGTCTCTTTTGTTTTATAATTAGTTTCATATATTATATATTTTTTGTATTATATCTCCTCTAAAATGTGTTTTTTTACGGAATCATTTTAAAGTCCTCGCTAATTGGATAAACAAGTTTTATAAGATTGTGAATTAGGCATGAAAGGAATACAAAACTTCCAAATTAGCCAAAAATTATGTGTTTCCATATTTGGAACCACTTAATGAATATAAAGTCCTTGAATAAACGAGGAGAATAACAACTCAATAAGTTCGTTAGTAATTTTACTTGATACAAAGTCCTTTTTATGATTTTTGCATATTTATGTAATAATGTATGATATATTTCATTACTTTACTATTTGTAAAGAATAGTTCAAGAACAAATAAATAGGGGTGAAATAATTGAACAATCAGGAAAAGATGCAATATATTATGCATTTGGACATATTATCCTAGTCATTTATGGGAGTAGTTACTGGCAAGCCAAGTATAGGAAACCCAACAAGAATCATCATATCTTCAAGAGTAATTGTTGCTTCACCTCAAGGAAATACAAAAGTATTAGTTTTTAGGCACCAAAACTCAACCAACCCAAGTAACAAATCGGAGTTATACTTGATTTCATACTTAGAGCTCATTATAGCATTAAAAATACCAGCTTGATTCCAAATAGCTTCATATTTTATAGACAAAAGATTAATACAAAGCTAATATAATTTTGAATGGATAAGGTTATTGTTATATCACTCCAGTGTCGATGTGATAATCTCTTTTAATAATATACTCTTTTAATATATTTAAGTTATTTTTTGTGAATTCATGATATTACGTTTTTATTTTGAATTCAAATACATGTAATTCTTTGGTTGAAACAAGTCAAGCTATGATATACAAATTTTTGATAATTTACGAGAAGAAAGACATATGCTTGAAATTATAAGATCACAAAAAGAATCAGAAGAAAAATATGGTGATATTGAATAACCTAAATATCTTATAATATTTAATGATATTGTAATTAAGTTAAACATATATATATTTGTGTATATGTATGTGTGTATTGTATATTAATTATTTATTGTTATAAATTTAGTTATTAAATAATTAATTAATTTTTAATTTTTTTAATTAACAGAATATATTTAAAAACTCTTTTAAACATATTTTTGTTTTTTCTGCTTTTATGTGATCGAAAACATGTAGTAAGGGTAGCAAAAAATAACCAAAATATGTTTAAAAGAGAATATAACATTTTAAGTCGGTTCTATCGGTGAACCAACTTAAAATTTAAGTCGATTGACATGTAAAGCCAACTTAAAATTTAAATTTAGTTCATGAGTAAAACCGACTTTAAATTTTAAGTCACCTCGTTTTAAGGTGGTTCACCTAACCGACTTAAAAGGCCTTATCTGTAGTGAAAATCACCAATCCATTAAACTACCTAATTATCTATTATGAAAATATGTTTGATTATAAGGATAGAACTCAAACTACTCATCATAGATAATGCCCAAGTAACTTACTTGCAATCCTTTATATTCTTTCAAAGTTTTCACAAGAAAAGTGTTCGGATCCGGACCAATGTTTCGACAAATTCGAGTCACACAAGTTATCAAACTCGTCTAACTGATATTTGAAAAGTTAGCACAAAACACAAGTACAAGGTGTTATCGAATTAAATAATGAATAATCCTAGCTAGATGGTTTAATAAATTTCCAGATAAAAATAAAATCACTAGCAAACTTTAGAACAGATGATTAAGCATATGATCACAAATAATGTAGGTTTATTAATTAATCAAACATAACTACCAAATATTTGATGGACTAACTAAGGAAAAAGTATATTAGAATATGATTTTGGAAAACAGATTTAGAAAGAGCTTAAGTTGCAAAAGTTGATGCAATTATGGTTAAAAAGCAAAAGGCATTAGGTTGTTTAAATGGAAAATATTAAAGCCTTAATTCTAAGTTAAAGTTCAATTAAAAATCTATCGATTAAAAAATTTATAGAGCAATAAATAATAGGGAAAATATTGTAATTGATAAGTTTGCCTCGAGTAAACAATTAAGTTATAAGTTGAAGCCCCCATCGATTGATCGATCAAACCAATAAGGTTAATCGATCAAAACCCTTTTTTGATTAATCTAGGCAATGATTAATAAAACATGAGATCAAGTAGATCTAATTGGATCGTACCTCGATCGATCTAGTCTTTAATCGATCAAACCTAAAACTTCAATCAATCTACCCTTTATTAAAATTATTTTTTAGAGAACTTAGATTGTAGTAGATCGACGTTCGATCGATCCAAACATTACTCGACCAATCAAGTAACCTATATACTAATTGTTCCTATGTGTCTAATATGAAATCTAACGTGCATAAGAACATAAATATACATAAAATATGTTCTTTTGAAGCTTGATAGTTTCTTTGGCTTGAATAGTGATATTGAAGGACAAACATATAAACTAAATTATATTTAAATGTTTTGTTCATGAATATTGTCAACACTCATAAACCTTACAATCTCCTCTTTTGGAATATTCATGTAACAAAACCTCTATTTCATAACATCACACTCATAGAAAAAATAAAAAATAAATTTTACATGGCGAAACTATCATATGATCTGGTGAAACCATCTTCGTTTGAATCTTCACAACTCATATGTACATTGAAAAACAAAAATACAAATAGGCACACAACTTGCCCCAAAAGACTTATTGTTTATTAGTTCAGTGTATATAAACATAAAAAAGCAAAGAATTTGGCATAAGTGATGAGTAACAATGAATAGAACATTTAAGTATTGTTTTCCCTATGTGAATAAACTTTCTCCCCTAAGTGTGATCTCTCCCAAAGAATTTTTTTTAATTAACAACTCTCCCACTCAATTAACTCTCCTCTTTTATATATTTTCAATTAATGCTATTAACGCTCTCCCCTTTTTTTCATACGAATAAATAACACAATGAAGAAGTAAAGACAAACAAGTTAAGCAAACACATAGTGTATTGAATGACAAAATCAAAGTACATCAACAAATAGAATTCTATTACACTTGAAAACAAGTAAAATCAAATGTATATGAATAAAATGATTTCCAACAACAAAGAAATAGTACAATGTAAATAAAACATAAAAAGAAAATGATCATTGTTTTGGAGGTTGACTACCGTGATGTCTGAATGAAGAGTGCATATCACTAATCATAGAGTATATGGCTTCTTGACGTTCATCCGTGGTAATTAATTTTTGAAATAGGCCTTCCATTTTAGTTGATAGTGCTTCCATTCTCGTTCACAATTTGTCTTCAAATATGTCTTAACAAGAATGTTCAAAAGCAGGTATACTTTCCATTTCATCATTTCTAAAAATGTCATTATCTACTCTGCCACTGGTTCCAATATCAGTGGCGGCTCCATCACTAGTACCAATGGATTCAGAATCCTTTGTGGGTGGTGTACCTATATCAAGAATCAATTGGATAATTAGGCAACCATAGGGAAGTCCAATTCTCGGCTTTATGATTTGAGATTGGTTCATAATTTTCATCTTGAATGATTGTTCCTACATTGAAGGCAATTCCTTTTCCAATATAATATAAAACCTTAGCATATAGGTATCCAATCTCAAAAAAGTTCTTGGAAGGCATCAGATTAACACAAACCATCGTACTCAAAACTTGATAAAAATTAGTGAATTCACCAAGGATATATAGTTGCTTAGAGTTAAGGCTAGCGTTGAGTGAACTAGTTAATTTGGTTAACAAATCTTTATTTGAAATGCTATATCGTTCCAAGTAAAAACTTGCATCCCCTGTGTTTATACTTGATAGAAAAATGTTGATTCTTTGGGCTGAGATGTCAACAGTTTTGTTTTGAAAGAATACCTTATAACTCCTTGGCGTAAGGTGATGTATTTTTTGATCATTATTAACGTAGAATTCTCAAACCAAGGATGGATAACACAATTGAAAGTTTATAAGATATGGACCTAATTAATCTAAATGGGGTGAATAGGTTATTTTTAAGTTTTATCAAATTATAATTTAATAACCTAAACAGAGAGTCTAGTCATGCAATCGTGTGTAAGAATATAGTGTGAAAATAAAAGAATAACATACGATATTTTTATGTGGAAACAACCTACGCCACAACTATTACCTAAGAGGAAAACCACTGGTCCACTGGTCCACTGGACCACCTAACTTTCTACTATAAAAATCAAATTTTTAAGTACAAATTTGGTCTTATACTACCCTCCATATAATACTGCCCTAATATACTTTACTTATGAGTCATTATTCTGTTTTCACAGTTTTTGAAATTAGCGTGAACAGTTTCCATATCAACGTTCCAATGAGCTTCTCGCCAATCAGATACGTTCACGAATCAGCTACAAAAAGAGTTAGCACAAAAAATACAAGTACACATGTGTGTTTTAGAATAAATTTAATAATGAATAATCATAAGTAGATGATTCAAAATATATGTCACTTAAATCAAAATCAACTAGAAAAGTTTAGAGCAAAAAGATTAAACACAAATTTACTAAAAATAGTTTTTTTAAGATTTAATAATTAAATCAAATATTTATAATTACTCATATAATTATTTAATTTAAATATTTAAATAATTAATAAAGAAAAAACTATATAAAATTAAACATATCAAACGTATATAAATATATATATTAACTACCCTTGTGTGACTATGAATAGGTTCTATGGCAGATTGAAGAACTCACATTAGCACCCCTATTGAATATAACTTTCGTAGATTCTAGTTGTATTCAAAAGCTGGAAGATAACTAATTTGAAGAGATGACCATAACGATAAATAGACAAATCAGTGAGAGAAAATTGGATTGATCTATTTTTTTTCCAGAGAAAAGCAAGACAAATCAGGTCTTGAAAAAAAAAACCAGCTTCAACATATCGTTCCATTCCTGTTTTCCAGTTCTATATATATAAACTAATCTTTGATATTTGCTGGCAATGTTCTGGAGATATAATTATGTTTTGCTACTTTCGGTAGCTATGCCTTTTCTTTCTTTCTTTTCGGCAGCTTTGCCTTTCCTATTTTCTTTCTTTCTTTCTTTATTGCAGCTATGATTTTCTTTCTTTCTTTCTTTTCGGCAGCTTTGCCTTTTCTTTTCTTTTTTTTAATAAAAAAAATCATTTATTAAAACACATTTTAAAAATATTAAAATATATCTAAAAATATTTAATTAACAATTACATAAATTGTTTCAAGTTTAAATAAATATTTTAACACAAAAATAATTTCAAATTTATGAACATATGTTATTAAATGCATGAATGCAATCTTATGTGTCGTATTTGTAAAAAATATACGTTAAGTACGACTATTTGAAACTTGAGCATTTTTTCGGTTTTTCTTGATGGACTTGATAGTAGACCTAGAAACAATTTTACAGATAAATATTTTATCCATAAAAATAACTAACACTCATAATCTTTACAAAATTTGAAGGTGCAATCAAAGATCGACAACCTATAGTGCTAATGGCTCGTGTAATTCCTATCTCATGACATTCAATACCATGCTAAAGTAAAATAAGGCATTTAGAGATAGTAGTTTGATACCACATTTGAGAATCTTTGCCCACCATTGAGATGAGCAAATTCACCTTGAGGGACTTCTCGTTGTCGAGCAACCATTTAAAAATCGAGCACAAATCCAAAAAAGTCTAAAATACCCCTATGAACTAAAAACACAAAAACTAATCAAAATTTTCCAAAAAAAAAAGCAAGGATTGGAAATCAATGAACTATTGTTGGAGTAAAGGAAGGGTATTTATGTTGATCTTTAAGCCAAATCCTACTGTTTGGTTGGATAGAAAATGAAGAAAAATAAAAGAGAAGGGTGGTTTTTATTTCTGCACAAATGTGGGTGTTTTTTTTGTAGAGATTAATCCTAACAAAGTAAATAGCAATCAATTCTAAGTGAAATAGGATAAAAAAATGAGGAGTTTTGGGGAATTTTGAGGAAATCCTAAAGGAGGAATGAATGGGGTTTAGGATTTGTGGGAGAGAATGGAAAAAAATAGGAGTATTTAAACTTAACCCATTCGATCGGTCGATATTTAAACATCGATTGATCTAGTTCATCATAAATCGATCGACATTCAAAGTTTCTAAAAATGCATCTACTCCCCTAAGCTCTATAACTACATAATTACTTAACATAAAATAATCAAATAAAACAAGAAATATCAAACAAAATTTAATAAATTAATTTTTCTTTTATTTTTTTATTTTATTTTTGGATAAAGGTAATAAGTTTATTCAAACATGAACATCACTCAAATTAATTAGTTTGAAGGAAAAATCATTCTTGATCATAATTGAATTATTCACGGTATGTATAAGTATTCTAATAAAGTACATATACATTCTTCAACACATATGATGACATATTAATAATCGCTCAAAATATGATACAAGTTTGAACTACAATAATATGTTAATTTATTTATTTATGATCAATCAAAAATGATTCAAAGAAAAGAGCATCACCTATCATAAAAGATTATAGTCAAATCCTTTCTCTCTATGCATTTAATTGCTTTTGTATTTTTCCTTTTTCCTTTAATATTCATTTTTGAAGGAAATATGCATGAGTCAAAAACCTAGTATGGTGACTATCATAGTAGTTGTGAGATAGCCCTCTCCGCTCACTGCGGTAACTTCACATATCATAGTATATAGCCTTCTCAAAACTAGTTTTCTCTGTATAGCATCATTTTAGTAAGTGAAGGATAGAGCTTAAATACAATTTTACAATCAAGGTTAGCTCATGCCCTATAATTTCACAAAACCAATCATAAACTTTAAGTATGACATACCTATGTGTTCAATGAGTGTATGATTAGATTCTTGTCAACATCGATAACTAGATGTAAAAAATATGTACATGAATAAATCAAAATATCCATTTGCACAACAAAAAGTTAATTATAATAAGTCAAGTTGGTAAAGGAAAGTAGTATATAAAGTCCATTTCATTATTTAAAATAAATATACTCCCCTTATTTTTTATTTATTTATTTATTTTTTAAAACTAAACATACAAATTCCAAAAAAAAAATGCTCACTTCAGGTTAAATAAGCACTCAAACAAGAATACCTAAGTGAAAAATATGGGACGATTAAGTGACCAAAACAAGATAATTTTTCCTAACCTAAACTTTCTTGAATTTTGGTTTCTCTATACTTTTGGGTTGAAAATTAACTACCTTAGTTGTCATAGGCATTTTCTTGGATTTACCTTTGGATTTGACATTCAATTTAAATGAAGATGAAATATGCATAGTAGGATGATGATACATAGTCCTAGAGTTAAATGTGTTGAGATTCACTTGCATCTTTGAACCAAAAACTTCATGCTTTCTAGTATAATTATTGGACATAATATTCAAAGATGGAAAATAATTGTGAATCCTATAGCTAGTAGCATGGAAATATTTTTTTAAATGTATGAGCATTTATCAAAAATCTACACTTTGGCCTAGTGTAACATTCTATACCACAATGATGACATATATGCACAAACTTAAAAGTACTTTCTACCATAAGTGTAATAGTTCTTTATACATAATAGGTAACTGTAGGAGCAAGGTTAGAAAGCCTTATAAATGTGGTTTATGATGTTGAAGGAATGGAGCTCTCATCCTTATATCTAAGGCCATGTGCATTGCATGAAGAAACAGGGTTAGAGTTCGTTACAAACTGAATTATTTTTGAAGATGATGACATAGAGTGCTCATTTACATAATCTAGCCATCTTTTGTCTCCCACAGGTTTTCCATAGTTAAGAAATTTTTTTAGTCTTTCAGCTCCAATGGTCAATCCCTTTAAGGCTTTCTTTGATCCTCCAAGTTCTTGCACTAGATTCTTATTTTTCTGTTTAACATCTATAATACTTGAATTCAAAACATTAGCACATTTAGACAACTCATTTTTTTCTTCTAAGATTGAGGAATTAATTTTATTTAATATGGTTATTTCTACTAATAACCTATCCTTTTGTCTTTTATTGCTAATTAAATTAATGAACAATTTATAAAGAATATTTGAATTAAATTTATTGAGTAAAAATTCCGCATCATTTTCCCCATTATCTAACTCAAAGTTAGACTTATTGGAGTGTCCATCAATCTTTTTAGTAAATGTAAAATAATTGGTGTCATAATATTTTGAGTCATTAGGATTGTCATTTTCACTTTCTAGGTCGCTTTGGGTAGCATTGAAAGCCCTTTCAATTATCTTCTTTTTTATTATCACACTTAACTACAAAGTGACCAATCCTATTACATTTACAATATTTAGGTCCAATGGGTTTAGATTTCTTATCTTCTAAACTCATAGGTTTGAGTTCTTTTGGAGTATGATCCATAAAAAGGTCCTACACAAAGACTAAGTATTTCTAAGGACTTGTTCTTATACCAATTGAAATTTTTTAGTTATAAATCTAATTAACTAGAGTGGGTGTATAGGTAATTTTAAAAATATGACTAATCAAAACATCACAAGCGGCCATATATGTAATCTTGTGCAAGGTGGAAACAATCTAAGCCATAACAATAACTTGAGAGAAAAACCATCGGTCTAACAAACCACCAAACTATCCATTATAAAAATATGTTCGATAACAAAGCTAGGACTTAAACTACCCATCGTAGATAGTGTCCTCAAGTTATATACTTATAAGCCTCTATTTTCTTTCATAGTCTCCACAAGTAAGGTATTAGGATCTGGACCAATATTTCAATAAACTCGAGTCACAGGAATTATCAAACCCATTCAACTAGCATCTAAAAATTTAGCAAAAAAACACAAGTACAAGGTGTGTCCTAGAGCGGATAAAATAATGAACAATCCTAGCTAGATAATTTAATAAACTTGTAGATAAAAAATCACTAACAAACCCTAGAATAGATAATTAAGCACATGATTACAAATAATGTAGGCTTAATAATCAATCAAATATAACCATAAAATATTTGATAGATTAACTAAGGAAAAATCTTATCATAATATGATTTTACAAAATAGATTAAGAGAGCTTAAGTCTCAAAATTTGATGCAATTGTGGTTAAAGAAAACCAAAGGCATTAGGTTGTTTAAATAGAAATATTGAAGGCCTAATGTTAGGTTAAAGTCCAATTACAAATCTATTAATTAAACAAATCATAGAGCAGTAAATATTATATGGATAATATTATAATTGATAAGTTTGGATCTAGTAAACAATTAGGTTATAAGTTGAAGCCCTCATGGCTCAATCGATCTAGATCAAGCTCGATCTATCAAACCATTAATGTTGATCGATTGAAAAAGGTTTCGATTGATCTAGGAAATAATTAATAAAAATCAAGACCATGTAGATCAATTTCCATCATATCTCGATCAGTCGAACCCAAAACTTTGATTGATATGCCTCATATTAAAATTAATTTTGAGAGGACTTAGATTGTAATAGATCGATGCTCGATCAATTCAGGCATTACTCAATCGATTGAGTAGCCTATATATTAAATGTTTCTATGTGTCTAATATGAAATCTAAAGTACATAAGAATACAAGTATACTTGAAATATGTTCTTTTTAAGTTCGGTAGTTTCTTTAGCTTGAATAGTGACTTTGAAGGACATGCTTAGAAACTAAATTACATTTAAATATTTTGTTCACAAATATTGTCAATACTCATAAACCTTACAAGGCCCATTAGGGACAAATGGGATATCTCAATTAATATGGTTTCATTACCATTTTATTTCATTAAAAATTAAGTAAGACAAGATGAGATGAGTTTTGAAAATTAATGGATTGTCTCATGAATCTCATTAACATCTCTACTTTCAAACTTCAATTACACTATGCAAAGACCAAAGTATATAATTTAGATTCAAATCATAAAGAGAATCTCTTGCACATTGATGAAGTTGGAACTTTACAGCCAAACAAATTAGCAAAATAAGGAAGAATGTTGTGTGCCAGTTGCCAATCAAATATGTTAACTCTATTAGGAACCAAAGCTTTTCATGTGCATCTATAGAAAATTAGAAGACAAATTCAAGCTATTCTCACCATTTGAAGTACTTGCACTAAGAACCAAATTATAATTAATCATGCATTTATAAACACTCTTAACTGAAAACTTACCATTTTGATCAAAAGCCCATGAAAAAACATGATAATGTAGTGAATCACTTAAAGGGATTGATAAAATTATTTCATCTTGTATCATGATTAATCAGGCTCATAAACCTTAGTGAGAAGTGTAAGGTTATGTGGCATGCCAATCTTAAAGCTCAAGGAAGGATTCCATTTATCCTTATTCATGTCTAAGTGTGGGAAGAATTACTTCTTACTTTACACTTCAAAAAGGAAGAACTAAAAAAAAAGAATTGAGTAAAGAGATTTTTATACTATTGAACTTTAGGGGTTGTTACAAATATACCATCAAACTTTCATTTGTTACTTTTATACCATCGAACATTCAATTTGTTACAAATATACTATCAGTGGTAAATTTTAACAGGATTTAATGTATGTGTGTGTAAAAATCCAAAATACCCTCACACTTACCGACTCCAACTAATGCGGACCCTCTAGGCGAACAACCCTAGCAATCCATGAACTCAAAGGAATAGGAACAATCGATTTTCTTGAATCGTGTTGAAGATGATCAGATTAGAATTCTAAGGAAACAAAGTCCTTAAAATCCTAACCTTGTGTGACCACAATGATGATCACTCCTTTTGATAAGTCGAATTCAAGCATTCAATCAAGAACACAAGAAGGCAAAGTAAAAGGCTTTCTAATATAAACTTGATAAGTGATCAAAAGGTCTTCTCAAAATTACATACCTACTCCTTTATATAAGCAACGAACCCTAAATGAAATGAGTCTATTTAGTTGTGGATTCTTCCTAATCAATTCTTAAAATAAAGGACTAAAAATAATTATGATAAATAAAACATAAAAGGCCCACAATTAACTAAAACATAAATTTTTTTCTAAATTAATCCTTGCATTTAACTTAATCTTCCAAATCTGTCCCTTGCATTTCCATGATCAAGCCTTAAAAAGCTTCTTTCATCCTTTTTATTTGTTCTCTAGTCATTAGACAGGAAATTCTTTGCGAAGGATATTGAGAATATTTGGGAACATCAACTTGGTTAGTACCTTGATCTTCATTATTCCCATCCTTTTTGGAAAGATTCATCCTCAAATCTTATAATAGCCATTTGTTATCTTGTTAATAGCTTGGCAATCCACACACATGTGTCATGTTCCATATTTCTTTAAGACTAAGATGATAGGAATCAAATATGGGTTGAGACTCTCCCTTACAAATCCCTTTTGCAGCAACTCATCCACTTTCCTTTGTATCTTCTTCATTTCCTCGGGATTAGCTTTGTAAGTAGGTCGATTTGGTATTGCAGATTTGGGTATGAAGTCTATTTGATGCTCAATTCCTCTTAAAGGAGACAATCCATGGAGAATCTCCTCATGAAATAGGCCCTTAAATTCTTGTAATAAGGACACAACAACGCTAGGCAAAGATGAGTTAAGATTGTTAGTAGAAAGATAAACATCCTTGTACATAAGTACAAGTACTTGTTTCCTTTCCATCATTTCACTCTTAATCTTATATTTGTTTTAGCAATTACACTTATTCTTTTATTTTGTTGTCCTATTTGTTCACTTTTCTTTCCATTTTTCCTTTCAAACTCACGTTCATTCTAGTTATTTTCCTCTTCCTCACACTTTTGTTTGTCCCTTATCTTACACTCTCTTGTTATCCTAATCTTGTTGTCCTCATAAGCTTGCAAAGGTTTGAGAGGGGCTAATACAATGTTTCGATTGTTCATTTCAAAAGAATATTAGTTTTTGTACCCATCATGTGACACGCTCCTATCAAACTGCCACAGTCATCCAAGCAATATATGACCAGTAAAAAGAACCTTATTCTCATAATTTCCAATCAAAAAAGGAACCTGGACTTTTTTGTTGACCTTCACTTTTCCACAATCATTCAACCATTGTAGCTTGTACAGTTTGGGATACTTTTGCCACTTCAAATTCAACTTTTCTACCAAAAAAGTACTAGCAACATTAGTGTAGATCTTATTATCAATAATCAATGTACATGCCTTATCCTTCATATGGAATCTTGTGTGGAAAATATGCTTACATTGCTTCTCATCTTCTTCATCCTTAGGCTATATACTTAGAGCTCTCCTCGAGACAAGTAAATCTCCATGCATAGGTTATTCCACTTCAACATCAGAATAATCCTCCAATTGTGGCATCTCATCATCACTTGAACTAGCACTTTTGATCTCTCCATTTGCCCATACAACCATAACCTTTTTGTTTGGGCATTCATAAGAAATATGTCCAAATCCTTGGCACCTAAAACACTTAATATCATATGACTTAGGAAGAGTTTTAGTCTCAGGTTTACCTTTAGGAACAACAACTAAATTCTTCAACTTTGCTTCATCTTTTGTTCTGAAGGCAGCTTTTTTATCCTTCCAATTTGATCTCCACATAGAGTTAAAAGACGAATTAGATCTAAACTTATTAGACTTGATTTGCTTCTCTACTTTAATGGCCTTGTGCAATAGTTCCTCTATCTTTATGTAATGTTGCAACTCAACCATGTCAGTAATCTCCCTGTTCAATCCAGCAATGAATCTAGCCATTGTTGCTTCTATATCTTCCTTTATGTTTTCTCTAATCATGGAAATTTCCATCTCTTTATAATAATCCTCTATACTCATAGAACCTTGAACCAACCCTTGCATCTTTCTATATAAATCCCTATAGTAATGGCTAGGTTTAAATCTCTTAAACATCACCAACTTCATCTCTTTCCATGATCGAATAGGCCTTTAACCATTCCTTCACCTATTGACTACCAATTAATCCCATCATATATATGTATAATCTATAAAATCCATGGATACTAACTTTACTTTCTTCTCCTCAGAGTAATTATGACAATCAAATACGTGCTCAACCTTTCTTTCCCATTCCAAGTATAGCTCAGGATCATTCTTTCCTTGAAAAGTCAAAATTTTCATCTTTATACTACCTATATTGATATCTCCTTTAGAGTCAACCTTCTTATCCCGTTTATAACTTGTTCTCTCCTCCACTTTGAAATCAGCTTTTTTTTCTTCATTGAACTCATGTCTTTTATGTGATTCAGAGCTAGAAGGGGATTCTAATTCATTCAAACTTGCATTCAATAACTTAAATTAGTTGTTGATAGCCTTGATGAAGAATTTCATGTTGACCTCTTATGGTTCTCCTCCTTCCTTACTCATGTTTTCAACATGTAAAGTTAAAAGAAATAATTTTTGTTCCTCACACACACTCTCATGTGTTCTCTCTCAAATCAAATTGTTATCACTCGTGTTTCACACTATTTTGGATTTTTTTCTATGATGATTTCTCTTGCCTTTTATGTTCTTAACACAATCAAATAATTTAACTAATCTCAAGAAGTAACCAATTTGTTGGTGAAAATCTCAAAAACCTGAATTTTAAAACTTAGTTGAGGAAAATGGTGACAGAAAGAAAGTCCATAGATGAATCTAGAGAGCAAAATATAAGAAAGAATATAAGAATAGAAAGAAAGAAGAAAGAAAACTAAAGGTAATATGGAAAGAATATAAGAATATAGAAAGGAGTAAATAATCAATTTAGGAAACTTAAAATAGGAAAGTAATAATCTCAAGTTGGAAATATTTTCAAGATCTTTCTTTTCCAAAAGAGGAAACTAAATTGAAGATGGAAAGAATATAAGAATATAGAAATGATTAAATAATTAATTTATGAAAGTTAAAATAGGAAAGAAGTAATCTTAGCTAGAAATCTTTTCAAGATCTTTCTTTTCTTATCTTGCTTGACCAAAATAAAGGAAATTTAGAACAAAATAAAGAAAAACTAATTTCAACAAGAATAAGAAACTCAAGGTAGAAAACACGAATTGGAAACTTGAACAATCAACTACTTTTTTCTCTTTTGTTTTTTAAATTTTTGACTGTTATGAATAAATAATACACAAAAATAAATTCACAAATTGAATGAACAAAAATCGAGAATAAAGCAAAAGAGATGTAATAAACTTTAAACCCTCGGTAAGTGGGATAAATGATGGAATTTGAGGTCGAAAATGCAGAGCTTTGATTTGATATACTATAATAGTCATTTCGTTGCCTGAGTCAAAATTTATGGTTGTTTAAAGTTGCAACTCTAATTTATTGATTTCTCTATAATTATGAACAGTAACAATCTCTCTTCTTCTTCTTCTTCTTCTTTTCTTCTTTTGAAGAATAAAGATGGATGAGCACAAAAAATAAAGAACAAGGAAAATATAGGAAGAATACAAAGAGAACTAGGAAACGAAATTGGAAGACAAAAAAAAACTACAACGAAATTGAAAGAAAATGCAGAACTACAAAGGACACTTTTTTTGGAATCAAGAACTCAAACATAGATAGATGTAACCTATTTCCAACAAATACCAAATGATGCGGACCCTCTAGGTGAACAACGCTAGGAACCCACGAACTCAATGGGATAGGAACAATCGATTTGCTAGGAACGTGTTAAAGATGATCGGATTAGATCCCTAAGGAAAAAATGGCCTTAAAATCCTTACCTTGAGACGCCACAAAGGATGATCACTCCGTTTGATAAGTCGAATTCAAGCATTCAATCAAGAACACAAGAAGGCAAAGCAAAAAGCTTTATGAAATAAACTTGATAAATGATCAAAAGGTTTTCTCAAAATTACATACTTGCTCCTTTATATAAGCAAGAAACCCTAAAGAAAAAAACAAAATGAAATGAGCCTATTTATTTATGAATTGGGCCTAATCAATCCTTAAAAAATAAAATACTAAAAATACTTATGATAAATAAAACAGAAAAGGTCCATAATTAATTAAAACAAAAATTGCTTCATAAATTAATCCTTGCATCCAACTTGATCTTCCAAATCTATCCCTTGCATAAAAAGATAATATACCATACTTAATGAAGCTTTGTAATCCTCAAATTTAGTTTTAAATTCTTCTAGAACTGCCTCTTTATATTGCACTTCTATGATCAAGCCTTACAAAGCTTCTTTCATCCTCTTTGTCTTTATCTTTGCTCTAGTCATTTGATCACCAATTCCTTGTAAAAGATCTTGAGAATATTTAGGAACATCAACTTGGTTAGCACCTCGATCTCTATTACAGAACAACCATGCGAACACCCCCAACTAGCCAAACCCATCGTGCAAACTACACCCTTAGTTGGTGACCCACTGCTTACGAACCAATCCCTACCTATCAACCTAGTCTTATGAACCAATTAATAGCTTCACTTATCTATCCATATTAAAGATGCAAGATGTAGGCTTGGTAAACGATCAATAAATCATTTCGCATTAATAAGGAACAAACCCAGAATTCACAAGTTTTGCACAAGACAAACCACTAGACAGGAATTTTTGAAATAATGAGAGGGATATCATATTAACATTTACAAAGGTAAAAATAGGGTAGTCTTGAGCATAAAATTTAGAATCAAGGTATGAAATAGGAAAAGACGATGGAAACTTGAGATTAGAATGACTATTTTCTTGAACCAAAGAAGCATGTATAGCTCTGAGCTCCCCTACTTTTGCAATGGTTGCTTGAATCTCTTGTCTATTAGTTTCTTGGTTGTTACTAAGAATGTTATGATCTAGTAAATCTCTAGTCTCTATTATAGTAGTAGCCATGGATAGAGGAAGAAACAGAGTAACATATACAAAAGAGGAAAGAAAAGAATTCAATCAAGTTTAACAAGTGGTCTCAAATGGTTGTATTTAATTTGTATAAAAGAGATTATGCTTGATGAGCACAAGACCGGCATGCAATACTGATCTTGAGAATATCCTTTGGTTTTATATTTTTAAAACTCTCGCAAGTGCATGAATCATTTTATAGAAAATGATAAGTATACTCTCAATGTCTGATGAGTGCTCAAAAAGCACTAAAATAACCATGATTTTATGCACTTTAATTGATTAAAAATATATATATTTATATGTTTTATCATATATTTATATAAATTTGTCTTTTTCGGAATCACAGGTATTTTTATTGTTTTTCAGGAATTTTGGCCTAAAAACGCAATGTAAAGACTCAAAGAAGAATACTTGAAGCAATACATCACAAATAAATTGATAAATAAGTGGAAAAAGGTCAACAAACATGGAAAAATTGGACAAAATGGGTAAAAGGTCAAAAATGTCAAAAGATGAAATCACACAGCGCTCAGCCGACCTACTTGACAGCCATACTGTTGTGATCGCACGTATGCTACCCAGCTGTGGCATCGTTTCACGCGAATATTCTTATTATGACCATTAAGCGCTTGTAGCCAACATCAGCCACACATACCAATGTGCGTTTTTGACCCATTTTTCACGTGCTGCCATGACGTCATCTTGACGTCATTGATGACCTCAAGAGTCCAAAATGACGTTTTTATTTTTTAATATTTTTTTAACATTTTTTTAATCATTTTCTCTCTCCATCCTCACCTATAAATACCCCCTTCCATTCACTTCAAAACACACCTCAAAACCTCACTTCTCTCTTCTTTCTTTCTCTCATTTCTTAGTTTTTGAGTTTTCTTTAGTTTCTTTCTTAGTTTCTAAGCTTTTCTTAGTTTTTCTTTAGTTTTTAGTTCAATTGTCTTGGGTTTAGAGTTCACTTTTTGAGAGGAATTTGTAATGTTTTTGTAATAATTTAGATTTTGATTCAATAAATGGAAGGTCTGAAATTCGCTTGGAGGTTTCTAATGACGGGAATAAGCGTCGAGGATTACGTAGGATTATTATTTTCTTTCTGATTATTTTTACTTTATTCTTACATGTTATATTTGATTTGTCCGTGATTAAATTTAACTGTATTTGCTTATAATCGTGATATAATAATAACGTTGTTATCTTTCGAGAAATATTAAGTAGGTGAAACTTTCTAAAATGACTTGATTTTATTTTTATTCAAGATTTTTTATTAAGGATTTTAGAAAGAAATATATCGTTTTTCATTACAAACTTAAATCTGAAAGTTAGACTTTAAGTTTTAGTTATCCCATCTAATTTAGAGTAGTCTTTCTTTTATTTGTTGATAATCGCTTAGTTAGAAGTGAAGCTCTATTTCAAAGTTTTTATAAGTTAATTATTACGCTGGAAATGTATTGACAACGTGTTTTCAAATAGTGATTTTAAAACTTGAAAGTTAAGACTTCCGGATAACTAAATTCTTAAGTTTAATTTTGACACCTTGAATAAAGTTTAAATCTATAACTTGACCAAAGGCAAGATTTAAATTCGTTTTTCAATCTGTAGAAAAAGGAATTAATTTAATTAACCAAATTAGTTATCAACCCCACCCATAAAGGTGTTAATTGATTTGTTTGAACAACAGAGTATCTAACCCACCAAAGGTGGTATTAAATACAAAAGAGAATCAATAAAATATCGATTTATATCTTTAATAATACTTAGATAATAATGACGTAATTAACTTGAGTTATTATATCCATAAATACTCCACTAATATAAATGATAAAATTTACTTAATATTTATTGAATGTATTTATATTTATTTATTCAATTTGTATCTATGTTTATTCTTTTAGATTATATTTAATTAATCATATATATGTTTATTTTATGTTATTAGATTAGGCATAAAACCAAAACCATCGCGAGGATGTTTAGGATTTAATTGCTTTTAAAAGTTTGAATAATAAATTAAAAACCACATACATTCCTTCCTTAGATCGGCGTAGAAAGATACTTATCATTTTCTACTTAAATGATTCGCAGACTCATGGTATTTCTGAAATATTAAAACCAAAGTATTTGCGAGAAATTAGCGATCTTCGGTTTTGAATCAAGTTTTGTGTAGTTGGCCTTAAGGAATAGCGTTTTTAATTTATTTATCAAAATTTTAAAAATATTTTTGTGTTGTAAATAATTGTGATATTTAAAAAAAAAAATAATAATAATAATAAATAAATAAAATAAAAATTAATCAAATTTCAAATTTCATAAAAAATAAATAATAAATAAAAAAATAAAAAAATAAAAAAAAAATTAAATATTTTTTTTATTATAGCATAAAAAGTAAATAATTTAGAAATTTGAAATTTGAAGTAAAAAAGTTTTTACCGTACGTAAAAAAAAAAAAAAAAAAAAAAAAATTAAAATTTTTTAAAATTTTAAGAAATAAGATAGTGTGAATAGTAAAATAAAATTACCGTGCGTAAAAAAGAAGAAAAAAGAAAAAAAAAAAATTAAAATTTTTTAAAATTTTAAGAAATAAGATAGTGTGCATAGTAAAATAAAATTCCCGTCATTTAAAAAAAAAAAAAAAAAAATTAAAAACTAAAAGCGCATGAAAAGTAAAAATCTAAGGGAGTTAATAAGAGGTAGTTCTTCAGCGGCTGTCTGTAGTCATTTTTCCCTAGGAGCGTTGTTGCCAGAGAATGGTTTTAATGGCCATGTACCACCATTCTTTCCTGGGAGCACTCTTGGTTAGTACTAATTACGTTATTTTAAAAAAAAAAATAAAAAAAAAATAAAAAAAGAGAAAAACAAAAAAAGATAAAAAAAAAAGAATTAGAAAAAATAAAAAATAAATATTGTCTAGTGTTTTGAATTAAATGGCATGGAAATTTTCTAATATCTTTATTTTTGTTGACAAGAGTTTTAAATTTACGTTTAAAAATAGTCTACATGCGTGGTAGGAAGATCGCTTAGGAAACCACTGTAACACCATATGTAAATAATATTCATAAATTTAAACAAGTGTGTCAACATCGATCTCTTACCATCAACAAGTTTTTAAGCCAAAACATTAACGTCTTAATCCTTTACTAGAACCAAAAGAAATGGAGAGAAAACCAAATACGTTAGGGAAACCACGATGAAAGAGTTTGCAAGAGGTGATTGGCACGCTAACGGCTATCCATTGGGAGAGGCTAGGAATTATGACCTTAAAAATATTCATTTTTCTGCTTCCTTCCTTCTACGGGCTACCTAATGAAGATTCTCTTCCTTTATGAGAGATTTCTATGCTTAATGGTCCAAACATTCCCTCGGTATTCTAAACGAGGATCACTTAGAATGAGATGTTTTCCGTACACCTTAAAGGATAAGGCTAAAGCTTGGTTGATGTCAACTTACCCTGGTTCTACGATGACGTAGGGTCAAATTTACAATAAATTCATGGGAAAATTCTATTCCCATCAAAAACATCGTGAGAGGAAAGATTGCTACTTTCTCTCGGATGGAAGGAAGAACCATTCCATGAAGCTTGGGATAGGTTCAAAATGTTTCTCACTCAACGTCCCCATCATGCCTTTCCCTACTGATTCTGGAAACCAATTCTTTTACGATGGACTTACACAACAATGTCGAGTTCATTGTCGACAACGCTCTGGGAGGAGCGATAGGAGAAAAGACCGCATCGAAACGTATAATCTCTTTGAGATGTTGGGTGCAATTCAATGAAAGCTCCGCAGTGAGAAAAGCCGCGTGTTCGAGATTGACTCCGATTAATGAAGTTCAACAACAACTTGTTCAACTCGACTGCTAAGCAGTTGCCCTTCTCGTACAAACCAACACAAATAATGAACAATATGGTTTTGTGGCTGACGTGGGACAAGGTAATCAAACTCGTCCATATCAAGGAGATACAACCATGACTCCGAGCAGTTAATGTGTTGGGAGATATCAACAGAGACCAAGGTTTGATCCCGAATTCAAATACCTATAATCACAGGTGGAGAAGTCATCCAAATTTCTCTTGGGAGCAAAACAACCCTCCTTTCCCTCAAAGCTCAAAACCAGCAGGCCGTGATTCCACCCACCTATTCCACGAAGCATTCCAAATAAACCAACTCCCTGGAGGACAACTTGAATTCTTTTATTCAAGTTTGTAGGACAATCAATCAAAAACCAATCAACGGTTGGACTGCGGGAAGCTTCTATCAAAAAGGTGGAAGTTCAAGTTGAGCAGTTAGTTGAACATTTGCGAGAAAGGCAAAATTGAAACTTAAATGAATTCAATGAAGAGGAGACATTGAGTTTTTCATTCTCTAATTCTCAAGCAACGTCCTTACTAGAGAGCGATAAATTTTAGTCCCACACGTGGGAGGTCACCCATTATTGTATTTTCCTTTGTTTTAGTTTGCGTGTAAAAAAAAAAAAAAAAAAAAAGTCAAATGAAATAAATTTGTTTGCTTCAAAAATTGTGTCCCTTCGTTTAATTTAGGTTCCTTGCATTTTTTTTAGAGATATCTACTATTATTTTTAAGAGCAAAATGTTGATTCACAATAGGAGGAGGATCATTTTCAACTACAAATAAACATGGGAGATCTTTGTCAAGATAAAGGCGGAAAAAGATGAAAGACTATACAATGCCAATCATTGGCAATGTAACTTCCAGCGTCCAATTGCAAGAGGCTGCAAGGAATTATGAATTGAAAAAGATTCATTATTCTTTGTTGCCTTCCTTTTACTAGATCCCTAATGAAGATCCTTTGCATTTCATTCGAGAATTCTATGCTATTGTCCAAACCTTTCCCACTACATGCAATTAGTGAAGATCAACTTAGGATAAGGTGTTTTCCTTACACTCTCAAAGATAAAGCTTAATTAAGCGGTTCATTACTACAAATGATCGAGTTCTCTTAAAACTTGGGAGGCGATCTATGAAATTTTTATGGGTAGGTTCTATTCCCATTCAAAAGACTGCTGATCTAAGAACAAAGATAAGCAACATTTTCTCAAATGAATGAAGAGCCCTTTCATGAAGCTTTGGGAACGATTCAAACTCCTTTTCATTCAATGTCAAAATCATAGCTTTCCACTACACCTACAAAACCAATTCTTTTACGATGGATTGACACCTACAGAGTCAATACATGGTTGATAATCTTTCTTTGAGGTGCTTTGTAGAGAAAAGACAAACTGACGAGAGAAGCCTATAATTCTACGGTACATTGTTGGGGTCTAATTCCCAACAAAGAGGTGGTGGAAGGAAAGCAAAGGTCAACGAGGAGCTTTCATTGATGAGATAACCTTGCAAATTCTTGAATTGACTAAACAAGTGAAATTCCTCACGTCTACTCACCAAATTTCAAATCAAGAGGTACGTGTGGAGTGTTGTTCTCAATTGGGCATCGTACTGTAATTATTCAAATACTTGTGATTCTAGTGTCGATGCCATGTAGGAAGTCCAATATTTTCAAAAGTATCATCCAAACACCTATAATCACTTGACCTACAACCACCCTTACCCACCAAGCCAATCTTTTAAACCAACCTTAGAAGATAGCTTGAATGCTTTTATTCAAGTTAGTCGTGACAACCAACTGATGACTAATCGAAAGGTTGAACACCATGGAGGCTTCGGTTAAAAGAATTGAATCTAAAGTTGGGCAGTAAAATTTAGCGAACAAATGCAAAAGAAAGAACCAGGAAAGTTGCCAGTCAACCGGATAAGCAAAAGATGTTAGAACCCTTCTCAAGTGGTAAGGTAGTCAATACCACGGTGTACACGAAATCTCTAACAAAGAAGGCGACATTCTAATATCGCAAAAAGGAGAAACAAGTGTTAAACTTCACAAGCTTTCAAAAACTCATTGGGGGGTCATTTGACACTCCCAAAAATTCAAAAGACAACGTAACCACACGTAGATGCAAAGTACCTTTTCCCCACCTAGGTTGAAAGAGTCCAACAAGATAAGCAATTCAATGATCTTTTAATATGCTCTAAAGTAAATGTCAATTTACCATTATTAGAAGTGATCGTAGAACGTGTCTCATATGCCAAGTTTTTCAAAGAGTTGAACACTAAGAAAAGGAGGTATGGTGAATCGAATGAACGAGTAGTAGTATCGTAAATTTCTATTGTTGTCAAGACTGAAACTACCACTGTAAGTTGAAAGACCCGGAAGTTTTATTATAAACATAACTATGGGGGATAGGAAGGTTGCTAAGGCAATGCTTGATTTAGGTGCTAGTATAAATTTGATGCCTGCTACATATTCTCACTCAATCTAGGGGATCTAAAACCCACAACTATGTCCCCGCAACTTGCGGATAGATCTCTTAAATATCCGGAGGAATAGTTGAGGATGTTTTGGTACGTAGACAAACCGATAATACCCGTTGACTTTGTAGTTCTGGATATGCAAGAAAATCCGGCATTGACGATGAGAGAACATACAATATTGCTTGGTAGACCATTTATGGCAACTACTAAAACTATTATTGATGTCCAAGATGGAAATTTGACAATGACGGTCTTAGAGAGACCGTTTCATTTCAAAGTTTTTTGATTCTTCACCTTTCCCTTCTATTTACTCGCCATCGATGAAATATTCTGAAGTTGATCCTTTGGATAATCTTATCCAAAACACCTTTTTCCAAACCAGAATAGAAGACAAGCTTGAAACTGCGTTCTTACACTTGAAAAGGTTGAAGAAGATTTAGATGAAGAAATTAAGGGTACCTTGAACAACTAGACAATAATGAAGTGATGACAAAATCTAGTGCACTTTTAAATCTACCCAGTTCTTCATCCGTTAAAGAGGCCAATCCACCCGAACTTGAACTCGAAGACTTACCAAGCACTTAAAATATGTGTTTTTGGGAGAAGGAGAAACATATCGATGGATAATTTCTTCAACCCTTGACGAACCACAAGAAAAGGAACTCATCAAAGTGCTTAAACAGGTTTAAGAAATCTATAGGTTGGAGTATAGGGGATATAAGAGGCATTAGTCCAACAACGTACGCCAAGATCAACTTGGAGGATGGTGCTAAACTGCACGAGAGGCCCAAAGAAGACTAAACCCAACATGCAAGAGGTAGTTAAAAGGAAATCCTTAAACTACTTTGAAGAAGGATTATCTATCCTATTGCGGATAGTAGTGGGTTAGTCGATTAAATGTGGTACCAAAGAAATGCGGGATATGATTGTTAAAAATGATAAAAGTGAATTAGTGCCCACTAGAATAATCAACTGGATGGAGAATGTGTATAGATTTTAGGAAACTAAATTTATATACGAAAAGGATCACTTTCTCTTCCATTCATTGATCAAATGTTGGAAAGATTAACAAGTACCTAATTTCTTGTTTCTTGGATGGAATTTATGCGGATATTATCAAGTACCCATGACTAAGATCAGGAAAAGACCACACATTTACATGTCCTTTTGGGACATTTGCTTTCCTTCGCAGAATGCCATTTGGGTTATGCAATGCCCCGCCACTTTCCGTAGATGCATGATATCTATTTTCTCGGACATGGTGGAGAAATTCATTGAAATTTTCATGGGCGGATCTATCTCTGTCTTTGGGGAACTCATTTGATGATTGCTTACATAAATTGACTTTGGTTTTAGAAAGATGCATTGAATGCAATCTAACCCTTAGTTGGGAGAAAAGTCATTTTAAGGATCAACAAGGGATAGTGTTGGGACAAAAAATTTCAAACAAGGGCATTGAGGTTGAGAAGGCAAAAGGTGAATTGATATCCAAACTACCTCCCCTACATCTCATGAAGAGGATAAGAAGCTTCTCGGGACATACGCAGGATTTTACGAAGACGATTTATTAAAGATTTCTCTAAAATAAGTCGTCCTTTATGTAACTTATTATCCAAAGATGTCAATTTGACTTCAACAATGGACCGCTTTATTTCCTTTAATACCTTGAAAGAAAACTAACATCTACCCCTGTTATAATGGCACCAAACCGGTCTTTACCTTTGAGATAATGTGTGATGCTTCGATTATGCAATAGGAGCTTGATCCTGGGACAAAGAGTGGATAAGCGTTTACATGTCATCTACTATGCTAGCAAAACACTCAATGATGCCCAAATGAATTACACCACCATCGAAAAGGAATTCTTGGCTATAGTATTCTCTTTAGACAAATTTCTGGTCTTATTTAGTAGGATCTAAAGTGATTGTACATTCTGATCATGCCGCTTTAAGATACCTATTAAGTAAACCAAATGCCAAGCCAAGATTAATCGAGGTGGGTCTTACTTTACAAGAATTTGACCTAGAGATCAAGGATAAGAAAGAAGTTGAAAACTTAAGTAGCCGACCATTTGTCTAGGTTGATTTCGACTTCAATTCTCTTAAAGATGAGAGTAATGATGATATAGTTGAAACCTTTCCGATGAACAGGTTATTTTTCATGAGTCCGAACCCATGGTATCTTGATATTGTAAACTATCTTGCCACTGGTGTTTTGCGACCTAACACTTCATATCGTAGACAAGAAAAGGTTTTTAAAACTATTAAGGACTATTTCTAGGAATGACCCTTATTTATACAAGATTGGTCAAGATCAAGTCATCCAGGAGATGTGTACGAGAAAGAAGAACATAAGAGCATTACTGACTTTTTGTCATGAACTTCATTGTGGGGTCATTTGGAGGTGAAAAAGACAAATTGTAAGATATTACGGTCTGGATTCTTTTGGCCCACTCTTTTAAAGATGCTCATATGTTTTGTGCACAACGTGATAGATGTCAAAAACCAGGAAACATAAGCAAAAGAGATGAAATGCCTTTGACATCTAATTTAGTTGTTGAACTCTTTTGATGTATGGGGATTGACTTAAATGGGTCCTTTTCCCCCATCTAATGGTTTTCAATATATTTTGGTTCTTGTGGATTATGTGTCCAAGTGGGTGGCTATCCCCACCAAGACGACCCAATGATGCTAATGTTGTTGTGAAATTCTTGAAAGATTTCATATTCAAGATGGGTCTCGGAACGCCAGAGCTATAATAAGTGATGGAGGTAGCCATTTTTGTAACAAACTCTTTGATGGAGTACTAAACAAGTACAACATCACACATAAAGTAGTTACTCCATATCATCCTCAAACTTCTGGTTTAGTGGAAGTGAGCAATAGGCAAATTATGGGAGTGTCGGAACGACCTTGTGCGTCCGTCAAGGAAGGATTGGGCATTTAAGCTAAATGATGCGCATGGGCGTACCGCGGCACGCTTACAAAACACCTATTGGGATGAGCCGCCACGGTTAATCTTTGGAAAGCGTGCCACCTTCCGATTGAACTTGAACACAAAGCTTATTGGGCAATTAAAGAGTTAAACATGGATTTAGATAAAGCAGGTGAAAAACGATTACTCCGAAATGAGTTGGAAGAAATTAGGAATGAAGCCTATGAGAATGCCAATTATACAAGGAGCGTACTAAGCGCTATCACGACAAAGAGGCTAGTTCTAAGACTCTTCACCACTGGAATGAAAGTTCTTTTATTTAACTCGTTTGAGATTGTTTCCGGGAAAAAGATCGAGATGGGATGGACCATTCAAAATAGTTCAAGTATTTGAACATGGAGTAGTGGAACTATTGAACTCCCAAGACACAAAAACGTTCAAAGTCAATGGCCACCGTGTCAAGCCTTATTTAGAAGAACCAAACAACATTCTTGAAATGGATTGCATTTGGCCGAGTAACCCATAGCACCAAAAAAGATACGTCTTGCTACAAGACGTTAAACTAAGTCTTTGGATGGGAGGCAACCCATCATTTTAAGTAAAATAAAAAAAAAAAAAAATAATTTTTGTTTGTTATTTGTTTTCTTTACTTAATTTTTATTGTTTATTTCATTTTAATTGCATGTGAATAATTTTTAAATTGTTAGAACTAAAAATATTTGTTGAGATGTTAGAAGTTTACGATGATCCGTGTATACACTTTAATGATGAATATGATGGATGCACCCTGCATTTTCCATTACTACTTGCACATTCTCAGGAAATAGGTAATCTTTCTTCTCTTCTCTCTTTATCTTTAATTTACAGCTGTTACATTGAGGACAATGTAAGTTCTAGGTTGGGGTGGTGAAAAGTTACCATGCTAATTAAAAAAAAATAAAATAAAAAAATATATATATACTCTTTGGGTGTTTGGTTTTATTTCTATTATGTGAGATTTAGTAATTTTTGGAATAAAAAAAAAAAGAAAAAAAGAAAAAAAAAAAGAAAGTTTCACAAAAGTTTATCATTTCTTTAAATCAAATTTAAGTAAATAGTTAAGTCTTTTGTACTGTTAGATTAATTTTTGAAAACATATCATGAAATATTTTGTAATTATTTTTTATAATTAGTTAGTTTTTGTCATAATTAGTATTTCTTGATAAGATGTTGAAATTATATTAAACCCAAAATCGGTGTTTATGAGTTTTTTTTTAGTGGAGACTACCTTTGTGAGATATAATTTGAGCCTAATTTCCTTTATTCAGAGTGAAATATATATTTTTTCTACTCCAAACACATTTCTTATTTCTTCAAATTTTTAGATGATCTCTATAGGTATTAGCATTGAATGTATGAATTTTTTTCATCTTAATAGAGTATCATATATTTTTGATTATTATTTTTGCTTAGATTAAATGATTTGAGTAGAAGTTGATAGTATATGCTTATATCTCATTTATGCATGACTACTACAAAAACAAAAAGACATATCTGGGGTTACCTAAACCAAGATCAAAGCAGAAAAGCCACAAAATTAACCACTCACCAAAATCCAAAATATGTACAATCTGCATACATGGGTTGACTTCTCTAAGAAATACACATATTGAAAAATATCTACAAAAAAAAAAAAGAGAGAGATAAAAATAGTATCATCTACATACTATAACCCGCATTGCCTACAAAGTCATGTGAGTAAAGGCTAATTATAAAAGAAAGATATAAGAAGTAATTCCCAAAAGTCATTGCAATTTCTTCATTTGTAAAAGGCATATATCTTGAAATTCTTTCTTAATGAGTTTGATTTATGCATGAAAATAATTTTTATATATGATATCTTTATAATTTATACATTTGATTCCTTTCATGAGATCAATGTTAAAATAACACTTTGAGCCTTTATTCTTTATACATATGCGAACATATTAGTTCATTTCTATACATCAACTCTTTCGCATATAAATTAGTATGAGTGTTTGAACCCATAGGATTCAAGGTGTTTTGAGAGTATTGACTTGTGAGGAATAGAGTCGAGGTCGATTCATGACACCGAAATTGGGTGAAACTAAATGGATACATTTTTGATATGAAATATGAAAATGATTTTCGACTAATTATTATAATAAATCATGATTGTTTAAAGAGATTAAGATAACTTATGCTTGAGATTTTAATTATGATCTTAAAGGAGATTAAAAAGTATGAGACATTTTTGTGAAATGTTGTTAATTTGTGATTTTGTTGTAAATTTAATTTTTAAGTTGTTTGTTTTTATTGTTTCTTTTGTTTTTACATTTAGTACAATGTTTGTGGGTATCATTACTGAAAACCCTCACGAGACTCAAACTCGTCCACTAGGGCAACCTAGGGGTTTAAAGGCTTGTTGCATAGGCTAAATGCAACCGTGTCAATCCACGGAAGTGATTTAGGATAGTTTAATTTTTAGTTTTTATCGCTTCTCTTGCTAAGGGACTAGCAAGAAGCTGGTTGGGGTTGTGATGAGTGCTCAAAAAGCACTAAAATAACCATGATTTTATGCACTTTAATTGATTAAAAATATATATATTTATATGTTTTATCATATATTTATATAAATTTGTCTTTTTCGAATCACGGGTATTTTTATTGTTTTTCGTGAATTTTGGCATAAAAACACAATGTAAAGACTCAAAGAAGACTACTTGAAGCAATACATCACAAATAAATTGATAAATAAGTGGAAAAAGGTCAACAAACATGGAAAAATTGGACAAAATGGGTCGAAAAGGTCAAAAATGTCAAAAGACGGAAAAACGCGCACAGCCAAATTTCAATCCTACAAGGCCGCCAGAGTCACAAGGCCAGCGCCAGCCGAGCACATACAAGGCTGATGATGCAGCTTCAGCTGTGCGGCACGCGGCATCGTTCACGCAGCGCTGCGGCAGCCAAATATACAACGCTGCGTTTTTGACCCATTTTTCACGTGCAGTACCGCCCCATGACGTCATGCGACGTCATTGATGACCTCGAGGTCCAAAACACGTTTTTATTTTTTTAATATTTTTTTAACATTTTTTAATCATTTTTTCTCTCCATCCTCACCTATAAATACCCCCCTTCCATTCACTTCAAAACACACCTCAAAACCTCACTTCTCTCTTCTTTCTTTCTCTCATTTCTTAGTTTTTGAGTTTTCTTTAGTTTCTTTCTTAGTTTCTAAGCTTTTCTTAGTTTTTCTTTTAGTTTTTAGTTCAATTGTCTTAGGTTTAGAGTTCTTCTCTTTTTGAGAGGAATTTGTAATGTTTTTGTAATAATTTAGATTTTTGATTCAATAAATGGAAGTGCAAATTCCGCTTGGAGGTTTTCTAGCAACGGGAATAGCGTCGAAGTTCTGTAAGGATTATTATTTTCTTCTGATTATTTTTATGCTTTATTCTTACATGTTATATTTGATTTGTCTGGTGATTAAATTTAACCTAGCTGCTTATAATCATGATATAATAATAACGTTGTTATGCTTTGCGAAATATTAAATAGGTGAAAATTTCTAAAATGAATTGATTTTATTTTTATTCAAGATTTTATATTAAGGATGTTAGAGAGAAATATATCATTTTTCATTACAAACTTAAATCAAAGTTAGACTTTAAGGTTTAGTTATCCGGTCTAATTTAGAGTAGTGCTCTTTTATTTGTTGGTACAATCGCCTCTAGTTAGAGTGAAGCTCTATTTCAAAAGTTTTTATAAGAATTATTATGTGGAAATGTATTGACAACATGTTTTCAATAGTGATTTTAAAACTTGAAAGTTAGTACTGGATAACTAAATTCTTAAGTTTAATTTGGACACCTTGAATAAAGTTTAAATCGTCTAACCTCACCAAAGGTGGCATTTAAATGGTTCATTTTCAATCTCTTAGAAAAAGGAATTAATTTAATTAACCAAATTAGTTATCAACCCCACCCATAGGTGTTAATTGATTTGTTTAGTTAACAAAGAGTATCTAACCCCACCAAAGGTGGTATTCATACAAAAAAGAGAGAATCAATAAAATATCAATTTATATCTTTAATAACCTAGATAATATGAGCAAGCATAATTAACTTAGTTATTATATCCATAAATACTCCACTAATATAAATGATAAAATTTGCATGAATATTTATTGAATCTGTATTTATTTATTGAATTTGTATCTATGTTTATTCTTTTTAGATTATATTTAATTAATCTATATATATGTTTATTTTATGTTATTAGATTAGGAACACAAAAACCAAAACTATCGTGACAGGATGTTTAGGATTTAATTTCGTTTTTAAAAGTTTGAATAATAAATTAAAAACCACATACATTCCTTCCTTAGATCGACCTTGGGAGTATACTTATCATTTTCTACGAAATGATTCGTGCACTTGCGAGAGTTTTACAAATATTAAAACCAAAGTATTTGCGAGAATTGGCGATGCCGGTTTTCGTTCATCAATGTCGATATAAGGAAGGAATATATGTGGTTTTTAATTTATTATTCAAAATCTACAAAACGAAATTAAATCCCAAACATCCTGTCGCGATATTTTGGATTTTGTGTTTCCTAATCTAATAACATAAAAAATAAACATAGATATGGATTCAATAAACAATAATGCAAATTTTTATCAGTCATAATAGTGGAGTATTTAAGGATATAATAATTAAGTTAATTATGATTGCTCATATTATTTAGGTTATTAAAGATATAAATTGATATTTGTTGATTTTCTATTTTTGGTATGAAAGTGTCTTTAGGTAGTGCCTAAATTTCTTTGTTTAATATTAATTAACTAATATCTTTAGGCGGGACCTATTAATTAATTAAGTATTAAATTTCAGCTTTATTTGTAAGAAAATAGCAAACCATCTAATCATAGCTTTTGGTGTAGTCAGTTAATTAGACTTTATTCATGGTGTCTAGATTATACATAAGAATTTAATTATCACAGTACTAACTTTCAAGTTTTAAAACCATTACTGAATATATGTTATCAATACATTTTTGAATAATAGTTCTTATAAAAATTATTTTTGAAATAGAGCTTTACTCTAACTACGGGAAATTATACCAACAAATAAAATAGCACTACTCTAAATTAGACCGAATAATTAAACCTTAAAATCTAATTTTTAGATTTAAGTTTGTAATGACAATAATATATTTCTCTAACATCCTTAATATAAAATTTTGAATAATAACAAAATCAATTTATTTTATGTAAATGTTTTACCTATTAATATTGGCAAGCATAATAACATTATAATTATATCATATTTACAAATATCCAACCATGTTAAATTATAACACAGACAAATTATACATAACATACAAGAATAAAACATAAAAAATAATTGTAAGAATTCATTTTAAGCTTATACCTTAAAAGAGTCCTTATAGAATTACGATGCTAATTCTGTTGATAGAAAACCTCCAAATGGATTTTCATTTCTATTTATTGAATCAAAAACTAAGAAATCTATAAAAACATAGCTAGTTCTTCTCAGAAATAGAAGAACTTTAAAACTAAAAAAAACTTTCTAGAGAGAGAAAGCTAGAGAGAAAAAGAGCTGAGAAAATTGTGTGTTTTACAATGGGGGAGAGGGTCCTTTTATAGGTGAGGAAAATGCCAAAAAAGGTGGGAAAATATTTTAAAATTTGAATTTGGGCACGTTTGGACAGGATGACATGCATGTGTGTCACGAAAATTTGACATATGGGAAAAAATTGCAATAGACGGGCGTTTGGTGCTTGTATGGCACAGACATGCGTGTGCTAGCATGCTTGGGACATGATGCGGATATGCATTGGTGTGCATGAAAATTGTTGCAGCGTATGCTGGGCGTGCTTGCGAAACTCGACGCAGATGGGCAGTTGCACGCGAGATTTTGGCCTTTTTGATCGTTTTGACCTATTTTGTCCAATTTTTTCATCATTTTGACTTTTCCTTGTTTCTTTTGTCAATATATTTGCGATGTATTACCTATAGTATTTTTCTTCAAGTCTTTAAGTTATTTTTGAACGAAAATACCTAAAAACAATAAAAATACATGTGATTCTGAAAAGATAAATTTATATAAAAATATGAGAAAATCATATAAATATAAATCTATTTAATCAATTAAAGTACATTAAATCATGGTAATTTTAGTTTTTTTTACGCACTCATCATAACCTCAACCAGCTTCTTGCTAGTCCCTTAGTAAGAGAAATGATAAAAACTAAAAATTAAACTATCCTAAATCACTTTGGTGGATTGACACAGTTGCATTTATCATATGCAACAAACTGTGAAACCCCTAAGTTTCCCTCGTGAACCAGTTTAAGTCTCGTGAGGGTTTTCAGTAATGATACCCACAAACATTTAACAAAAAAAATAGGAACAAAATAAAACATAGATTATTAAGCATGGATGAGAACAAAATAGTACAAAAATATATCATACTTATAATCTCGTTTAAATTTCATAATTAAAATCTAAGCATAGATTATTTCAACTTCCTAAAAATTTATGATTTATTATAATAATTAGTTGAAAATCATTTTCATATTTCATATCAAAATTGTATCAATTTAATTTCACCCAAACTTAGTGTCAAAAATTTGAATTCGTTTTGACTCTCTTCCTCACAAGTCAATGCTCTAAAAAACACTGAATCCTATGGGTTCAAATACTCATACTAATTTATATGTGAAAGAGTTGGTGTATATAAATGAACTAATATGTTTGCATATGTATAAAGAAGAAAGACTAAAAGTGTTATTTTAACATTAATCTCATGAAAGGAATCAAATGTAAGGATTTATAAAATATTATATATTACTTTCATGCATCAATCAAATTCATCAAATAAAATATCAAGTAATATTCCTTTTAGAAAATGTAGGAAAACACAATGACTTCTTAGGGAATTACTTCCTATATTTATTTTTGCATTAAACCATTTCTCACAACTGCTTAGGCTTTTTGAGTCATAGTATAGATTATACTATTCATTTTCTTTCTCTTTCTTTCTATTTTTTTATTTCTCTTATATTATTTTTTTATAAGAGAATCCATTTTTTTAGAGAGTAGACCCATGTATAGAGTGTACATTTTTTAGATGGTAAAGTGAGTGGTTAATATTTGGCTTTTCTGTTTGTATTTGTATAGGTAACGCTAGATATATATCTTTCTTTTTTTTAATAAAAGTCATGCATGAATAAATAAAAGCATATACTAACAATTTCTACTTAAATCATTTAATCTAAGAAAATGAAAAATAAATATATAACACTTCATTAAGATGTAAAAATCCAAACATTCAATGTTAATTCTTATAGAGATCATCTAATAATGTTGAAAAAAATAAGAAAAGTGTTTAGAGTATAAAAAGAATAATATTTATCACTCAGAAGAAATGATAATAGAGTCAAAATATTTCCCACAAGGGTAGTCTCCATTATTTTATTTCTAAACACCGATTTTTGGTTTAATATAATTTTCACACCTTATCAAGAAATACTAGTCATGACAAAAACTAACTAATTATCATATACTCTATGATATATTTTTAAAAATAATCTAACAATGCAAAAGACTTAATTATTTACTTAAATTTGATTTAAAGAAATGAGAATTTTTTTAAAAAACTAATCTTAAAATTCTAAAAATTATTAAACCACATAAATAAAATCAAACACAATAGAAATGAAAATGTGAACATAAAAACTTTAAAATTGTTATTTTTTTTGAAATTAAGCATGATAACTTTTCACCACCCTCAACCTAGAACTTACAATGTCCTCAATGTAACTGTTGTAAATTAAAGATAAAGAGAAAATAGAAGAAAATTTACCTATTTCCTAAGAATGTGCAAGTAGTGATGAAAAAATGCATGTGCATTTATCATGTTCATCATTAAAGTTCACACAGATAGATCTCTGTAAATTTCTAATACCTCCACAAATATTTTTAGTTTTAACAATTCTAAAATTATTCACATGCAATTAAACTAAAATAAACCAAACAAATTAAATACACAAAAAAAATAAAAGAAAATTACCTAAAGTGATGGGTTGCCTCCCATCCAACGCTTAAATTAACGTCTTAGCAAGATGTATCATCATGGTGTTGAGGATCTATTTATCAATATGGAATCAACGTCAGCCATGTTACTTTCTCCTTCTAAATAAGGCTTTACATGGTGTCGAGTGACTTTGAAAGTTATTTATGTCTTTGGATTCAATAACTCTATTACTCCATGTAAAAAAACTTGGACAATTATGTAAGGTTCATTCCATATTGATCTCAATTTTCCTAGAAATAATCTCAAACAAGAGTTAAATAAAAGAACTTTCAATCCATGAAGAAAGGACTTAGCAACTAGCCTCTTGTCATGATAGTGTTTAGTGTGCTCTTTGTATAAATTTGCATTTTCATAGGCCTTGTCAGTAATCTCTTCTAACTCATTAAGATGGAGCAACAATTTTTCTTCTACTTTATATCTAAATCCATGTTCACCTCTTTGATTTCCCAATAAGCCTTGTGTTCGAGTTCAATAGGAAGGTGGCATGATTTCCCAAAGATTAATCAGTAAGGGCTCATCCCATTGGGTGTTTTGTAAGTTGTGTGGTATGCCCATAAGGAATTATTCACCTTGATTGCCCAGTCCTTTCTTAAAGGACGCATGGTGCATTCCAAAATTTCTTTCATTTGCCTATTACTTACTTTCACTAAACCGAAAGTTTGATAATGATATGGAGTAGCTACTCTATGTGTAATGTTGTACTTTTTGAATACTCCATCACTTATTATAGCTCTAGGAATTCTGAACCTACTAAATGTTGAATCCTTCAAGAATTTTACAACAACATTTGCATCATTAGTTTTAGTGGGGATAACTTCTACCCACTTAGATACATAATCCACAGCAACCAAAATATATTGAAAACCATTGGATAGGGGAAAATGACCCATAAAGTCAATCCCTCAAACATCAAAGAGTTCAACAACTAAATTAGATGTCAAAGATATTTCATCTCTTTTGCTTATGTTGCCTATTCTTTGACATTTATCACATTGTGCACAAAACATATGAGGATATTTAAAAAGAATAGACCAAAAGAATCCAGATTGTAATATCTCATGAGCTATCTTTTCGCCACCAAAATGGCCCCATAATAAAGTTCTTGACAAAAAGTCAGAATGCTCTTATATTCTTCTTCAGGTATACATCTCCTAATGACTTGATCTTGACCAATCTTGTATAAATATTGAAGAACCTTTTCTTGTCATGATATGAAGTGTTAGGTCTCAAAACACCAGTGGCAAGATATTTTATAATATTAGCATACCATAGGTTTGGACCTATTGAAAATAATTGTTCATCAGGATATGTTTCAACTATATCTTCATTACTCTCACCCTTAAGATAATTGAAGTCAGAAATCAACCTAGACAAGTGGTCAGCTACTAAGTTTTCACTACCTTTCTTATCCTTGATTTATAGGTCAAATTCTTGTTAGAGTAAGACCCACATGTTTAATCTTGGCTTGGCATTTAGTTTACTTAATAAGTATCTTAAAGCAACATGATCAAAATGCATAATCACTTTAGATTCTACTAAATAAGACCTAAATTTGTCTAAAGAAAACACTATAGCCAAGAATTTTTTTCTAGTAGTGGTATATTTCATCTTGGCATCATTAGTGTTTTTCTAGCATAGTATATGGCATGCAAATGATTATCCACTCTCTGTCCCAAGACTACTCCGATAGCATAATTGGAAGCATCACACATTATTTCAAAGGGTAAAGACCAGTTTAGTGCCATAATAACAAGGCTAGATGTTAGTTTCTCTTTCAAGGTATTAAAGGCAATAAGGAAGTCATCATTGAAATCAAAATAAACATCTTTTGATAATAGGTTACAAAAGGGATGACTTATTTTAGAGAAATCTTTAATAAATAATTTGTAAAATCATGCATGTCCTAAGAAGCTTTTTATTCCCTTAACAGATGTAGGGGTGGTAGTTTGGAAATCAGTTCAACATTTTCCTTATCAACTTCAATACCTTTGTTTGAAATGATATGTCCTAACACTATCCCTTGTTGAACCCTAAAATTAATTTTCTCCAAACTAAGGATTTGATAACATTCAACGCATCTTTCTAAAACCAAAGTCAATTTATGTAAGCAATCATCAAATGAGTTTCCAAAGATAGAGAAATCATCCATGGAAACCTCAATGAATTTATCCACCATATCTAAGAAGATAAACATCATTCATCTCTGAAACATGGCGGAGGCATTGCATAACCCAAATGACATTCTTCGAAAAGAAAATGTCTCAAAAGGACATGTAAATCTGGTCTTTTCCTGATCTTCAGGTACTATGGGTACTTGATATCCAGACTATCCATCTAGAAAATAGTAAAATTCGTGCCCAACTAATCTTTCCAAAATTGGATCAATAAATGGAAGAGGAAATTGATCCTTTTTAGTATATAAATTTAATTTCCTGAAATCTATACACCATACAGTGATTATTCTAGTGGGTACTAATTCACTTTTATCATTTTTAACAACTGTTATCCCAGATTTCTTAGGTACCACAAGCACTGGATCAACCCACTTACTATTGGAAATAGGGTAGATAATTCTTTCTTCTAAAATTTAAGAATTAATTTCTTAACTACCTCTTGCATGTTTGGGTTTAGTCTTCTTCGAGCCTCTCGTATAGGTTTAGCACCATCCTCTAAGTTAATCTTATGCATACACATGGTAGGACTAATGCCTCTTATATCTCCAATACTTCAACCTATGGCTTTCTTAAACTTCTTAAGCACTTTTATAAGTTTATTTTCTTGGGTTTTGGTCAATTTTGAAGAAATTATTGTAGAATAAGTTTCTCCTTCTCCCAGAAACACATATTTTAAGTGTTTAGGAAATTCTTTAAGTTTAAGTTCAGGTATATTTAAGAGTGTACTAGATTTTTTCATTAGTTCATCACTATCTAGTTATTCAAGGTACCCCTTAGTCTCCTCATCTAAATTTTTCTCAACCTCTTCAAGTGTAAGAACAATTTCAAGCTTGTCTTCTATTCTGGTTTAGGAAAAAGTGCTTTGGAATAGATTATCCAAAGGGTCAACATCAAATATTTCATCATTGGAAGAAATAAAAGGAAAAGGTGAAGAATCAAACACTTTAAAATGAACAGTCTCTCCTAAGACTCTCATTGTCAAATTTCCCTCTTGGATATCAATAATAGTCTTGGTAGTTTCCATAAATGGTCTACCAAGCAGTGTGTGTGCTCTCTGTAAGGCTGGATTTTCTTGCATATCAAGAACCATAAAGTCAACAGGTATTATTAGTTTGTCTACCTGTACTAGCACATCCTCAACTATTCCCTTTAGATACTTAAGAGATCTATCTATAAGTTGAAGGGACATAGTTTTGGGTTTTAAATCTCCTAAATTAAGATGTAAGAATATAGAGTAGGGTATTAAGTTTATACTAGCACCTAAATCAAGCATTGCTTTAGGGACCTTCATATCCCCTATAGTTATGTTTATGATAAAAATTCTAGGGTCTTTCAACTTAGGGGGAAGTCGGTGCTGAAATACAGTACTAGAAATTTTTGATACTACGTACTACTCGCTCATTAAGTTTATACCTCATTTTCTTAGTGTTCAACTCTTTGAAGAAACTTAGCATAGGAGGGCACATTCATGATCACTTCTAATAATTTTAAATTGATATTTACTTTAGAAAGCATATTATAAAGATCATAGAATTGCTTATCTTGTTTGGATTCTTTCAAGTGGTGTGGAAAAGGTACTTACAGTTGATAAGGTTATGTTGTCTTTTGAATTTTGGGGATTTCAAATGACTCTCCAATGAGTTTTTTCGAAGGTTTTTCAAGTTTAGCACTTGTCTCTCCTTTTTATGAGACTAGAATTTCACCTTTTTTGTTACTTGAACTAGAAGGTATATAGAGATTTCAGGTAAACTAGTATTGACTAACTTACTACTTTGAAGGGTTCTTACACCTTTTTCTTGTTCGGGTTGACTGGGAAACTTTCTTGGTTCTTACCTTTGCATTTGTTTTGCTAACTGCCCAACTTTAGTTTCAATCCTTTTAACCAAAGCCTCTATGGTGCTCAACCTTTGATTATTCATCAATTGGTTGTTGTGACTAACTTGAACAAAAGCATTCAAGCTATCCTCTAAGGTTAGCTTAAAAGATTGATTTGGTGGATAAGGGTGGTTTTTATTTGGCCTTAGTGTTTGACATTGGGTGTAGGCTTGGTAATTGTTTGGTGTCCAATGATGGTTAGGGTGATTATTGGTGTTTGGATGATACCTTTGGAAGAAATTGACTTCCTCTATGGAATCACAAGTATATGAACAATTACGGGTATCATGGCCAACTGAAAAACACACTTCCCACACCTTTTAATTTGGAATTTTGTGGGTAGTGAAAAGTTGCACTTGCTTAGTCAATTCAGTAAGTTGCAAGGTCATTTCATTACTAGAGACAACTTTATTGACTCTTGCTCTCCTTCTTCTAGTACTTCTTTGTTGGGAATTAGAACCCAATAGCTCATAAAGACTATAGGTTTTCTCTGTGGTCTTTTCTCCCACAACTCATCCAACAACATTATCAACCATATATTGAATATGTAGTGTCAATCCATCATAAAAGAATTGGTTCTATAGATGTAATGGAAGGCTATGTTGAGGACATTGAATGAAAAGGAGTTTGAATCTTTCCTAAGCTTCATGAAAGGGCTCTTTATCTATTTGAGAAAACATTGTTATCTTTATCTTTAGATCAGTAGTCTTTTGATGGGAATAAAACCTACCCATAAACTTTTCATAGACTGCCTCCCAAGTTGTTAGAAAACCCAGCTATAGAGTAACGAACAATGACCAAGCTTTATCCTTGAAGGTGTAAGGAAAACACCTCATCCTAAGCTGGTCTTCATCAATTCTCTACAGTGGAAAGGTTTGGACAATAGCATATAATTCTCTAATGAAATGCAAAGGGTCTTCATTAGGGATACAATAAAAGGAAGGCAACAATGAATAATTAATCTTTTTCAACTCATAGTTCCTTGCAACCTCTTGCAATTGTATGCCATAAGTTATATTGCCAATGATTGGCATTACTTAGTCCTAAATCATTATCTGCCTATCTCCAGCATCTCCCATGACTACTTGTAGTTGAAATTAATACTCATCTTTTTGCGTATCTAGCTCCTAAATTGAAAAATAGTAGAATTCTTTAAGGAAAATTTCTCACTTAACAAAATATATAGGCTTAAAGAAGACAAAAGATGTAGGGAACCTAAATTTTTATCTTTTTATTTTTGTTGAAAATCTAAGTTAATTATGTTAATAAATTAAGTTTTTTTCTTTTTTTAATGAAAAATTTAAAGAATAAACATGATTTTTGAAACAAATGAATCTCTATTATGTCATTTGATTTTATTACATACATTCTTAAAATAAAAAACAAAATAAAATAGAACAAACTAAAAGAGAGGAAAATACAATAATGTGTAACCTCCTACTTAAGACTAAAATTTATCATCTTCTAGTAAGATGTTGCTTAGAGACTTTAGAATGACAAACTCAATGTCTCTTCCTCATTGAATTTATTTGATCCAATTTGATCACTTAATTAGTTTTTGCTTTATCCTTGCAAATTCTCAGCTAATTGTTCCACTTTGACTTCCACCTTTTTGATAGAAGCTTCCACAAAGTCTAACCATTGATTGGTTTTAGACTGGTTATCTCTATAGACTTGAATAAAAGAATTCAAGTTTTCCTCCAAGGTTGGTTTACTGGGAAGGCTTCTTGGAATGGGTTGGTGGAATTGTTGGCCTAACTGATTTGATCTTTAGGCAGAAGGAGGGTTGTTTTACCAATAGGAGAAGTTGGGATGATTTCTCCACTCAGGATTATAAGTATTTGAATTAGGGTTGAATCTTAGTCTCTATTGATATACTCCCAAAACATTAACCTATTTAGGTCCAACTGGTGTTTCTTCTTGATATGGACAGGCTTCATTACTATGTCCTATGTTCATGAACTCTAGCTCTTCTCACTAATAAGCTTTTATGTTGGGAATTCACACCTAACATCGTAAAGAGGTTGTACGTCTTTGAGGCTATCTTCTCTCCTATAGCTTCTCCAGCAACATTGTCGACAATGAACTTTCATTGTTGCGTAAGTCCATCATAAAAGAATTGGTTTTACAACTATAAGGGAAGTTGTGATGGGAGCATTGAGTGAGGAACAATTTGAACCTATCCCAAGCTTCATGGAATGATTCTCCATCCATCTGAGAGAAAGTGGCAATCTTTGCTCTTAACTCTGATGTTTTTTGGTGGGTTTAGAATTTTCCCATGAATTTATTATAAACATCCTCCCAGGTCATTAGAGAACCTGGAAGGAGTAACATCAACCAAGATTTGTCCTTGTCCTTCAAGGTGTAGGGAAAAGAAAGCATGGAAAAATGAATGTTTTTCAAGTCATAATTTCAAGTAGCCTTACCCAATTGGATAAAGGTAGCAGCCATGCAAACTCCTTCATGGTGGTTTCCTTAACATGTCGGTTTTCTCCCATTTCTATTAGTTTTGATAGAGGATTAAGGTTTGGTTTTGTGTTTGGCTAAAAAATAGGCTGATGGTTAGAATCCAACCTTATGAACAATTGTTTAAAATTATGAATATTATCTATGTATGGTGTAAGAGGATCTTCTAAGGATCTTCTACTATGCATAGACTAGTGAAAGCATAAATTTAAAACATTTGTCAAAGGAAAAAAATAATAAAATAACTATACAAAAATAAAAAACAGTAAACAAACAAGTTAAGTTAACCTAATCACTATTAACCAAAAGTGCTCTCAGGAAAGAATGGTGGGACAAAGCCTCCTTAAAAACCATCATATTAGACAAAGCAACGTTCCCAGGAAAAACTAGTGGCACAACTACTTCCAAGATCTAGTCTCCTAGACATAACTTCTTTAGATCTTTACTTTTCATGTTATTAAAATCTAAGTTAATTAGTTTTATTTATTTATTTTTAAGAGCTCATTATTTAAATAATTTTTTGAATTTTTTTTGAATTATCAAAATAAATAAAAAAATCACAATTATTTACACCACAAAAAGTTTTCAAAATTTTGATAAATAATTTGAAAACGTTACTTCTTCCCCAGAAATGGCTCCAAAAACTTGCTGAGCATAAGACCGGCATGCAATGCCGATCTTGTGGATATTTTTTGGTTTTATATTTTTAAAACTCTCTCAAGTGCATGAATCATTTTATAGAAAATGATAAGTATACTCTCAAGGTTGATATAAGGAAGGAATATATGTGATTTTTAATTTATTATTCAAAATCTAAAAAATGAAATTAAATCTTAAACATCCTCTAACGATATTTTGATTTTTGAGTTTCCTCATCTAATAACATAAAAAATAAACATAGATATATATTCAATAAACAATAATGCAAATTTTTATCATTCATAACAGTCGAGTATTTAAGGATATAATAATTAAGTTAATTATGCTTATTCATATTATTTAGGTTATTAAATATATAAATTGATATTTATTGATTTTCTATTTTTGATTTGAAAGTGTCTTTAGGTGGGGCCCAAATTCTTTTGTTTAATACTAATTAATTAATATTCTTATGGGAAGGCCTATTAATTAATTAAGTATTAAATTTCAACTTTATTTGTAAGAAAATAGCAAACCATCTAATCACAATTTTAGACAGATTCAATTAATTAGACTTTATTCAAAGTGTCCAAATTAAACCTAAGAATTTAATTGTACGAGTACTAACTTTGATGTTTTAAAACCCTTACTGAAAATGTGTCGTCAATACATTTTTGAATAATAGTTCTTATAAAAAAACTTTTGAAATAGAGTTTCACTTTAACTACCGGACAACTATACCAACAAATAAAAGATCACTACTCTAAATCAGACCAGATAATTAAACATTAGAATCTAATTTTCAGATTTAAGTTTGTAATAAAAAATAATATATTTCTCTCTAAAATCATTAATATAAATAAAAAAACAATTTATTTTATGAAAATGTTTTTCTATTAATATTTCGTAAATGTAACGACATTATTATTATATCATTTTTACAAACAACAAGTCATGTTAAATTCAATCACAAAAAAATTAAACATAACATACAAGAATAATATATAAAAATAACTGTAAAGAATTCGTTTTAAGATTATATCTAAAAGAGTCTTTACAAAACTTTGATGCTAATTCTATTGCTAGAAAACCTCCAAACGGATTTACATTTTCGTTTATTGAATAAAAACTAAAAAATCTATAAAAACATAGCTAATTCTTCTCAAAAGAGAAGAATTTTAAAACTAAAAACTAAAAAAAAATATCTTTCTAGAGAGAGAAAGAGTTGAGAAAATTATGTGTTTTGGAATAGGGTAAGAGGGTCCTTTTATAAGTGAGGAAAAGGCAAAACAAAGTGAGAAAATATTTCAAAATTTGAATTTGGACGCATTTGGACAGGCTGGTACATGTGTGGGGCATGAAAATTGCTATAGATGAGTGTTTGATGGGCATGGGACCTGACAGAGGCATGTACTGGCGCTTGCGGGACACGACGCAAGCATACGCTAGAGCGTGTGCTAGGCTTGTGCCAACTCTATGTGGGTGTGTGCTAGGCATGTGTTGGGCATGTGTGCCCGAGCGCACTGGTACACACGATGGGAGGTTGCATGTAGGATTTCAACCTTTTTGATATTTTTTACCGTTATGACCCATTTTGTCCAATTTTCCATATTTTTGATTTTTACTCATTTCTTTTCTCAATATATTTGTGATGTATTATCTCCAGTATTTTTCTTCGAGTCTTTTTTGAACTAAAATACCTAAAAATAATAAAATACCTTTGATTCCAAAAAGACAAATTTATAAAAAATATGATAAAATCATACAAATATAAATCTATTTAATCAATTAAAGTACATTAAGTCATGGTAATTTTAGTACTTTTTAAGCCCTCATCAATTCCTAGGTAAGAATCATGAGAACTATAAAGAATACAGAGAGAGGAGAGTAGGAGAGATGTGTTCATGTGATGGGTGGTTGGTATGGGTAGGTGTGAGGGTATTTTGGGTTTTTTACACATATAAATATTAATTTCCATTAAAATTAACCATTGATGGTATACTTGGACAAATTGAAAGTACGATGGTACAAACGTAACAAATAAAAATTTGGTGGTATATTTGTAACAACTCTCAAAGTTCAATGCTATAAAAATTTGTTTACTTAAAAGTATTTTGTCTTTATTTACCATGCATATAGTGATTCAGGATTCATTAAAATTATTCTATCTTATTTGGAAAGAAGTACAAAATTAAAATTTTCAAAATCACCAAATATCTTACCTCTTAGTACCTTTGGTAGACATAAAGTCTTCTAAGGGAACCAATTTATGCAATTTTTATTTTTATTTCCCCACTAAATGCTTCTAATGATTGGAACAAGGTCATGACACAATATTTTGATAGCTTGAAAATAATCATTACATATAAGAAAATTAATGATAAGTGCATATAGGTATACGTGCCAAGTCTTGCAAAGATGGGCTAACAAGCGCGCAAACACATGTATTTACGTGAGGCTACAACAATAAGTGTAGAGATGGTGAACGGTGGAGGAGGGGACCACCAAAATTATTAGAAAGGACCACCAATCCATTAGGAAAGATGCTCACACCCTTCTTCTGACACGCAACCACCCTATCACCCACTTCTTCTGTTATTTTTCTTTTAATCACTTGTAAGGATATATATAGCCGAGAAACTATGGAAATGGATATCAGAAATTATTACAATCACCTCCTCCCTCTCTCACTATTCTTCTTCTTCCTCTTATTCTCTAAATTACACATATCAATGGTATCAAAGCCATGGATACCAGGGGAAAATCCAACGCTGAATTTCGTAGTGAAATGATTGAAACCATTACGTGACATAAGTCCAACTTTGACCAAGTGGGCACTACTTTACAAGTAGTACTCACCGAACTGTAGGTGTTACGTGCTTCTCGAACTTCCCCTAAGGTTAACCCTTTTGCGAGGGAAGATAACCCACATCCAAACCCATATTCGTCTCGAAACCATATCAACCTACCATGCTCTCACTTGAAACTATCATTTCCAACATTTGCTAGTGAGGATCCAACCGATTGGATATATAAAGCCGAGTAGTACTTCGAATCCACTAACATTATACCAGAACAATGAGTATAGTTGGCTTTATTCCACCTCAAAGGCATTGCCTTAAAATGGCATCGATGGCTCACTAAGTTCAGTAGACCACTCACCTTGGAAGAATTCACCAAATCTGTACAATTAGGATTTGGCCCAACTAATTATGAGGACCCTCTAGAAGCAATGACCTGACTTAAACACACCTCAAGTGTAGCTACCTACTAGGAAGCATTTGAGAAGCTTTCTAACATGGTTGATTTCTTGCTAGAGGAATTTCTAATAGGTCGTTTTATTGTTAGACTAAAAGATGATATTGGAATTGATGTTAAAATCAAACAACCTTGAACATTGGTTGATGCTATAGGGGTGGCAAGATGGATCGAAGCGAAAAGTTTACTTTAGAAGAAAACAACTCAATACCCTCATTACCAATCAGTAGCAGTAACACTAAGAACCTCGCCTAACTACACGGTTGGTATGTTAGGACCACCACCCCAATAATGACTAAATCCAGCCCTAACAACTCATCCAATAAATTTTCAAAGAATTACTAACCAAGAAGCATGTGAACTTTGAGACAAAGGGCTATGCTACTACTATGATGAGAAATTTGTGGCTGTCCAACGCTGTGCACAACCACAACTATTTATGATAGAAGATTCTACCCAGGATCTCATAGATAACCTTGAAGAAACTCTACTAGAACCTAAACCTTATGAAGTGATATTTGAGATCTCATTCCATGCAATAGCAAGGGTTGAGCATCTATAAACCATGTGCATAATGGGACAATTAAAAAATAAGAGGATATTAGTACTGATAGATGGGGGAAGTACTCATAATTTTATTGATAAAACCCTAACCACTTAATTTGGAATGACTATAACCAAGGAAAAGAAACTAAGGGTAATTTTGGATAATCGTGAAAAGAGAGAATGCATTGGACAATGTTGAAACCTTACCCTTACCATCAAAGGGTATCAGATCACGAAAGATTTTTATGTCCTTCCAGTTGCAGCATGCCAATTGATTTTAGGTGTCTAATGGATAGAGACCATAGGTTCCATAGAGATGGATTATAAATCTTACCATTAGTTTCAAGGTAGAAGGTATCTCTCATAAGTTCCAAGGGTTAGGACGAGAAAACATTGTAGCTTTGACCTGTAAAGAGTTCAACAATCTATAAGGTGCAAGGATATTTCTTCAAATAATCCCTGATAACAACCCCAATGAGTAGTCCAAAACTCACCCCCCAAAAATAGATAAAATACTGGCTGAGTTTCCTCGGGTATTTGAACCTCCTTTTAGCCTACCTCCGAGACAATTACATGACTATTGCATCCTTGTATAACTAGGCTTAGGACCAATAAACATGCGACCTTATCGTTACCCTTATCATCAAAAAGCTGAAATAGATAAAATGGTGCAAGAAATCTTACAATCAATCTCGATTAGACCAAGTAACAGTCCTTTTCATCACCAATTTTATTAGTTAAAAATATAGATGGAGTCTAGAGGTTTTGTGTGGACTATAGGGCTCTTAATGCAATCACTATCAAATATAAGTACCCTATATCTATCATAGATGAGATGTTAGATGAATAACATATAGCCAAGGTTTACTCCAAACTGGATCTATGTTCAGGGTATCATCAAATAAGGGTTCATGAGGATAACACTCCTAAAACTGCCTTTAAGACACATGAAGGCCACTATGAGTACCTTGTAATGCCATTTGGTCTTACCAATGCCCCAACCACCTTCTAAATTCTAATGAATGATCTCTTATAGCCTTACCTTAGAAAATTTATATTGGTTTTCTTTGATGATATTCTGGTGTATTCTAGATCATGGGAAGATCATAACCTACACCTACAGACTGTCCTATAGATACTAATAGCTAACAATTTGTTTGCTAAACCATCTAAGTGTCATTTTAGTGTATTATAGGTAGATTACTTGGGTCACCTTATCTTAGAACAAGGAGTCTCAATTAATCACACAAAAATTTGTACAGTTGTTGAATGGCTAACACCAACCACGGCCAAAAGAGTTAGAGGGTTCCTCTAGTTGGCAGGTTATTATAGAAAATTCATTAAATAATTTGGAGATATAGTAGCACTCTTAACCCATCTATTGGGAAAGGGGGGATTCTAATGGAATGAGGCTACATCCATAGCCTTCTAACAATTGAAGGAAGCATTAACTTCCCCTCTCATCCTATGATTACTAGATTTCACTCAACGTTTTGTGATCAAATGTGATGAAAGTGGCATAGGTCTTGGGGCAGTTCTAACTTAAGAAAATCACCCAGTGGCTTATTTGAATGTTACACTCAAGGGATCAGCCTTAGCCCTATCAACTTATGAGAAAGAAATGTTAGCAGTGGTTAGAGCCATTAAGTTATGGCAACCTTACCTACTTGGAAGTCCATTCACAATGCTCACTATTTAGAAGAGTCTTAAGTACCTACTAGAGGAAAGGATCACCACACCAGCTCAGGCATAATGGCTTCCTAAGATCCTTAGTTATGACTATGACATCGAGAATAAAAAGGGTTCAAAAAATCTGGGAATAGATTCCTTGTCCTAAGTGGTAGAGTTTCAACTTCTTTCCATATCTCAACCCCAAGCAGTTTGCTGGCCAATACTCCAAAAATAAGTGCAACAAGACCCCTTCTATGAGAGAATCCAAGCCAAAATCGCCTTTTTTAGGTACACAACATCTAGCAATGTGATGGAGTATGGTTCAAGGGAGACAAAGTGTATCTAAGTTCATAGTCTTCCCTAGTTCCACAGATATTAGCTAATTTCCACTCATTACCAATAGGGGGACACTTTGGATTTCAAAAATAATTCTCCCACATTAAACAAATTTCAGCTGCTCTAACATGCAAAAATGAGTGAAGATGTTCCTATGCTATTGTGATATATGCCAAAGGTGGAAGAATTATTGCATGAAACCAATAGGCCTACTGTAACCCTTACCAATTCCCACCAAAACATGGATTCAAATCTTAATGAATTTCATTGAAGGATTACCTCCATCAAAAGGAAACATTGTGATCATGGTGGTAGTCGACCGCTTGACCAAATATGCCCATTTCATTAGCATGCGACACCATTTTACTACAATGATTGTTGCCAAGGTGTTTGTGCCCAACATGGTGCACCTACATGGCATTCCATGTCCATAGTGAGTGATAGAGATAAGGTATTCATCTACTCATTTTGGATAGCCTTATTCCAGCTATAAGGTACCAAGTTATGCATGAGTTTAAGCTCCCATCCCCAAACTAATGGCCAAACAGAGGTGGTAAATCGTACCTTAGAAATATATTTATGTTGCTTCATTGGGGAACAATCGAGGTAATGGATGGAATGGATACCTTGGGCTAAAGTTAGCTATAATACCTCAACATATTCCTCCACCAAAATGACTCCATTCGAAGCAGTTTATGGCACTCTACCACCACATTTATTGGCTTATATTCCTGGAACCTCCAACGTCTAAGCGGTGGATGAGTACCTACATGATCAAGATCACATTTTGCGTGATCTATGCCATAACCTCCTATAGGCTTAGAATCGAATGAAATGTCAAGCTTATCAACATTGATGAGAAGTCTCTTTTGAAGTAGGAGATTATGTGTATTTTAGAGTGCAACCCTACAGACAAATGTTAGTGGCTTTTTTAGCTGCCATGAAACTTACCCCATATTTCTATAGACCTTACCAAATAATAGCTTGAATTGGAATGGTCGCATACAAGATGGCCCTACCCTCTGATTCTTAAATTCACAATGTCTTCCATGTCAATATGCTCAAAATGTACTTGGGGCACTACACGACACTTCTTCCCTAACTACCCTTTATCTTAGAAAATTCAATAGTGCTCCCCCAACCAGAACCTATTTTGGCTCATAGGTGATTCAAATAGGAAAATATCGACCCAAATCAGAAACCCTCGTGAAATGGGCTGACACACCAAGAGAGGATGCCACTTGGGAAAATGAGTGGTGATTCTCCAAAACCTACCCTAATTTCATCCCTATGAATAAGGATTCTTAGACAGGGAAGGGTTGATAAGTGTAGATGGGTATGTGTGCCAAGCCGCGCAGAGATGGGTGCACGAGCGCATAAACACAAGTACACATGGGTGAAGAGGTAGTTTTTCTGACGCGAGGCTACAACAACAAGTGCAGAAATGGTGCACAATGGAGGAAGGGACCACCAAAACCGTTAGAGAGGACCACTAATCCATTAGGAAAGATACTCATACCCTTCCTCTAACACGTAACCACCCTATCATGCATTTCTTATGTTATTTTTCTTTGAATCAGTTGTAAGGCTATATATAGCCAAGAAACTATGGAAATGGATATCAGAAATGGTTACAATCAACTCCTTCCTCTTGTTCTCTAAATTACACATATCAATTAACTGTTCAATAGTTTAATTATAAATTCTTTACCTAGCTCCTGATAATGGTTTCTCCTTCCATCGATGGCTATAGCTTGATATGTTTCTTTTAATTTATTGAATGCTCTGGTCTTATACCTACCAAAAAGGTTGATAATCCAAGATATTTTTCATGACAATCATGTAAATGGATTGCAAGGATTGATGAAATTTCATTCTTAATCTTCAGAACCTGTATTTGATCACATACTAGCAGAAAAAAACCAAAATCTGTTTAAAAGAATTTAAATACTACAAATACTTGAAAATTTAAATATTAATTAATTTTTTGAGAATTAAATTTATTATAAAAAATAATTTACATACAATACATACATATATATTTAACTTAACTTACAAATAAAATGATGCCGTCTCTTTTGTCACGGATTTTGTGATATTCTTACTTTATTTTAAGGAGAGGAAGCTTGGTTTGCTTAAAATCACCAGCAATGTGCCATTCATAGTGACCAGGGAACTAAGCAAGAGATATGAGATGGAGTTATGGTAGAAAATAGGTCCATTTAAAAATTCATTCCCCTAAATGCATGAACAGATAACCATCTATCAAACAAGCTGCCCAAACTTCAAAGACACGGGAACAAAGAAATTAAATAATTATAAAAATTACCATGATATTGTCATATTCTATTCAAGATCATCATATTCTTCTCCTGATTCTTCTTGTGATGTTATAATTTGAACCATATGTTCTGCACATTCCTCTCGTAAATCATTAAAAAATTGCATATCATAGCCCGACTTGTTCAAACCAAAGAATTGCATGTATTTAAATTCAAAATAAGAATGTAATATCATGAATTCACAAAAAATAACTTATATATATATATATATTAAAAAAAGGTATATTAGTAAAAGAGATTACCACATCTTTAATTGAAATGTTGATATTTGTGATGATTTCGCTCATAAACTTCATGAAAAAGTAACCACACATGACTCCATTTTGTTTTGAAACCTACAAAAAATAAGTATATATGGTTTTCCATATTCAAACATCTTTATTATTCAATAGTAAAATTAATTAAATTATTAATATTCGCTTGTACATAACATAACTTTGTCCCATATAAGCTTATGAGATTTTTTAACGGAAATGTCCCTACTTTTGTTCCATAGCTTCCAAGCCCTATCAAAGTTTAAAACAATTAGTTTTTTTATTAAATATTACAAAGAATAATAGGAGAAAAATAGCTAATTATAACTATTACATTTCAACAACTATTTTTGTATCTTTACTCAATTCTATAGAAGCTGAGTCACAATACCAAACATAATTTTCATATAGATTAAGGATTATGAACATCCAATGATCTTAACATTGTTTAACCTTTAGTGGCCAAGGGATTATCAAATTCTAATTTCTGTTAAGTATTAATGCCCTATCACATAATTGTTTAGCTCTGATGCTAACATCCTTCTCTTGATATTGATTGACAAATGAAGAATCATAGAATATTGCTAAATGTGATGAGTGATTAGCTTGAAGTTGATAATAAAATTCCCTATATAAAATAAATATATAAAAATAATTAGATAATATAAATATAATTATATATGCTCTACATAAATGAAAGTTATTTACTGATTGAGGACTCACCTTGTCCACACTTGAATTATACTTAAATTGATCATTCGATATTCAAATAGTTGCAATATTCACTCGATTGATATATATGTTTGGCCAATGTCTACACTAGAAATTTCTCTAGAAAGTGGCATAGTCCATCCATCATTTATGCTAGTCTTGCACATAACAATAGTCATCAAATAGTCAAGATTTCTGCTAAAGTTTATAACATATTCATAACTATACTTTTTCCATGGTTTTTTTTGAATGACTTAGTGTGTGATGATTACCTACCAGACATAGATTTAACACGAGATACTTGTTTTGTATCTCTTAAATGTGCCGCACTTACTAACTCTATTATAATAGACTAAAGAAGAAGTATTATATATGTTAGTAACAATAAAAGAATAATAATATAATAGAAGTAGTAAAAAATGTTATCTTAAGTAAAAAAAGTGTTATCTTAAGTAAAAAAAATAGTATCATATCAAAATATATCATAACTTGAGTCGACGACCAAGCCACGTATTGTCCAACTACTTCTTGCACTATGGTAGCATCAGAAGGCACAAGTAGTGGACAATCATGGAGTTATGATTGATCAATTACTATTCATCAATAATTTGGCAAATATTGATTATGAATCATTCGATGATCGCTCAATTATTGTACGGTTCCAATAGCAAAATAGCCCGTAGATCATGGATGTTTAAACAAACATTTCATATTCTATAAAATAATTAAGCATTATATATAATAAAAATAAAAATAATAGATTATCTACATAAACTTTAAATCTTACCACAAATGATTCATCAAATAGAGGAGGACTCTCATATGGGTAGCTATTGGAAGGAAATTCTCATCAAAACATTCATTATGATGTGATGGATGGTAAGATTGTAAAGATTGCATTGGAGATATTTAACCACTACCTGATTGCATCTGCATTCCTGACATAAAGGGAGGACTAATAGGATACTATATTCCATACAGGATATAGGTTGGGCGCCATAAGATTCTATGGATGGCATGCCTGGCATGGATAGCGGCATTCTTGGCATGGATGGTTGCATGCCTAGCCAATAGGACATGCCATGATTATAGTATGCTGCCATACATGACATGTGTTGTGATTGATATTCCTTTAAAGTGGAAATCTCACTTAACACTAAGGCCTTCAATAAGCTAAATTCTTCTTCAATTTTACAGTACTTCTCCTCACTGACCATCTGAGGCTTTTGTTTTGGAATGTCAAAAAACTCCACATAACCATCATATTGGCTTCCTCCCCTAACACCAATAGGATGCTCACGTCCAAATGCATGATATATAGCATTTCTCCTTGACTGTTCAATTATTTCACCTCTAGCTATTTTTTCTTGAACAACTCTCTACAAATAATAAAGCAAGCAAACATATTATACATTATTACATCAATTAGCAAAAATCATTAGGGCTTTGTATTAAGTTAAATTACTAACCAACTTATTGAGTTGTTCTTCTCCTCATTTAGTCAATAGTCTTGACTTCTTTATTTTTGGGGTCTTTGTTTCTAGATACAATTCAGATCAGGTAACCGATCTACCCAATTCAGCTTCCTACATAAATTAAATAAATTTATTAACCATGATATCAACTTAATAATACTATTCTTTGTCTAACTTCAGGATTTGATGACCTCCATGTACAGTTAGGAAGAATATTTTGTATTTGTATATTCTGATGTTCTTCCCTAATAATTAAAATTCATCCATACATCTACAATCCATGAAGTATTTCCATACTTAGGGTTCAATCCAGGGGTGTTCTTCAGTGATTTTGTATAGTTCTACTTCATCAAGTGGTTCCAAATATGGAAACACAAAATTTCTAGCCCATTTGGAAGTTTTGTATTCCTTCCATGTGTTATTTGCAATCTTATAACACTTGTTATTCCAAGTATCAGGGACTTATAAAATAATTCTGTAAAAACATACATTTTAGATGATATATAATTCAAGAAAGATATAATATATGTAATTAGTTATAAAAGAAAAGAGACTTACATAAATGATTTTCCATATCTTATACTTTTCAGCATCATCAACCTTAGTCCATCATTTATATTGATTGGTATACTTGACTTCACAAGTCTACTAATAGAAGATTTCAATTGTTGGTCATTTTCTCCTATTGGATTACCAGTAGCATAAAATAGAATATCTTATACTTTTCAGCATCATCAACCTTAGTCCATCATTTATATTGATTGGTATACTTGACTTCACAAGTCTACTAATAGAAGATTTCAATTGTTGGTCATTTTCTCCTATTGGATTACCAGTATCATAAAATAGAATGGATACTCTATCATCGGGGTTAAGTGGAGCATTAGGTATATTACCCCAACCCCTTATTTTCAAATGCCTCAATTGATCATTTGGATCTACAATCTCTGATACCTTATGATCCATGAAATATCTGCAAACATTGATGAAATAGAAATTAATTGAAAATTTTAATTCCAAACATAGAGACATGCAAGAGTTAATAGAATAATATAGAACATACATTATGTTTAATTAGGTTGTTGATCACATATATATATTCCTTCACAATCACTTCTAGTCCATGATAAAGAATCATCGTCATCAACTAGATCATCACGTACATTAGGCAATTTGTTTTAAAAATGACTAATATTGGATAATTTATCAAGCATTCCATCATCTTCTAAAGCATCACAATGGTATAACTCTTTTTGTGGAGGCATTAACACAACATACCATCTTGTGTCAATTTGATCGCTCACTTAAAATACTTGTTTTGTATGAAGTGCTAACGTGAAAAGATCATCAGTGTGACTTATCTTGGATAATTTTTCAAGGGTAAATCTATAATCATATATTTTATAGCCAACATTGATGACATCTTCGACCCAATCACACATGAATAATGTTTCATGAAAGACCTCATAATCGAGCTCCCAAATTTCTTGAATTATACCATAACATGTTCTATCAGAAAGTACATGATTACCATCTTTTGAACGGGAAAATTGCATAGTTTGTACAACCATCTTCACACTACTATTTTGATTTACTTGGATCTTATGCCTTGCTTGAGTTGTAAACCTCGATCCATTAATTGCAAAAATAGAATATGATTTGACATCGAAATTTGGACCATGTGTAAGCCATTCTAAACTTTCTGTTAATTTTTGATTGGGTTTGTTGAGTTCAACTTGAATTTATGCATATAAAAAAATGAAATGTGTTTAAAAAAAGTTTTAAAACATTATATAGAAGTATTAATGAATTCCTGTATGTGACACTTACATGGTTGCGAAACCAATTGATAAGCTCTCGCTTATGTTCATCATATAACCATTTTTCTCCTCCTTTTTTATAAAAATGATCGATCTTCAGTAAGTTTAAATGCATTCTGTAAAGTTATTAAAGATATATCAATTAGATATCATTAATAGTTAAATAAAAAATAATTTTATTTTAAAAGAAAAGGTTAAATCTGTCATCACTTACTCTATATATGATTGTGCCTCATTATTATTTACCAAAATGATTCAGTGTGCTTTTTTCTCATTGAGTGCGATCAATAAAAAATTTCTTACTTCCACCAAGCATAGGGTTACCTACTTGGATCATGTGATGTTCTGAGAATAACTTGTGCATAGGATTCCCAATTTCATTGCAACCACTAAAGTATTCAGAACAAAACTCAATGACCTTTTCACCAATGTAACGTTCCATCATGCATCCTTCAGGACAATTTCTATTACTTACATATCTTTTAAGGTTTGCATGTATCTCTCAAAAGATACATCCACCTTAAGTAAGTAGGACCATACAATTGAACCTCTCAAACTAAATGAGAACACAAGTGAATCATTATATCGAAAGAAGGAGGAAAATAGTTTCAAGTAGACACAAATTCTCTACAACATCTTTCTATAAAGAGTTTAACTTGCCAATTGATATATATTTCTTGCATATTGTATTAAAGAATGAACAAAGATGAATTATTGATAATCGAACATATTTTGGAAGAATTGACATAATAGCAACTGGTAATAACTGTTGCATTAAGATATGACAGTCATGTGATTTCAATCCATAAAGTTTCTTATTGATGATAGACACAATTTCTTAAGTTGGATGAGTAACCATCAGGAACTTTCATACCCACCAAACATTTACAAAACACATCCTTATCTTTTATTGACATTGTATATGATGCTGGTGGCAAGTATATTCGTTTCTTATCATTTTCTACCCTTGTTGCCAATTCAGGTCGTATGCCTAATTTCTTTAAATCCAGTCTTACTTTAATTCTATCCTTCATTTTTTCAGGTATATTAAGTAATGTATCAATCAAGCTCTCATGTAAAATTTTCTCAATGTGCATGACATCTAAGATGTGACAAATGTGTAGGTCTTTCCAATAAGGTAATTTCCAAAATATTGATTTTTTATTCCAATAACCATGACTTACTGATTCAGTAACATTTTCCTTTTAACCCTTTTTATTATTCGTTTCCCTCAATTAGTGAGTATTCTTTTTTTCATCTTTCCATATCTTTTAAATGACATACCATTTAATTGCCTTAATATCTCAACACCTCACAAAGGTCTTGGTGTAGGATCATGATCTTTTTCACCATCGAACGGTTTCTTTTGTATCTAAACTTGTGTCCAGATGGTAGCAATATTCTATGTCTTCTATAAGACATCTTTAATTTGTGAACAAGATAAGTTGCAAAAGTGTCATCACTACAAATAGGGTATCCCATATAACCTTTTGTTGCATGTCCGGATAAGTTCCCATAGGCAGAAAAATCATTAATTTTCCATAAAAGGACCCCCTCAAATGAAAGTGTTCTTTTTTATATGCATTGTAAACATTTACACCATCATTCCACAACGCCTTTAAATCATCTATCAAAGGCTACAAATATACATCAATATCAACTCCGGGTTGTTTCGGTCCTAAGATCAATAATGTTAACATCATGAATTTTCTTTTCATACACAACCATATAGGAATGTTGTATGTTGCCATAATTACTGGACAATAGCTATATCTATTACTAAGGGAACTGTGTGGATTAATTCCATCAACAGCAATGACAAGACAAAGATTGTACAAATCAGATGCAAATTGAGTGGATAAATTATCTACTACTTTCCAATTTGGAGAATCACAAGAATGACGTAGAACCCTATCAACAGATCGATTATTTGAATGTCAAGTCAATATCTTTGATGTCTCTTTACTTTTGAACAACCTCTGAAAGTGAGGAATTGGAGGAAAGTACCAAAGAACCTTTATAGGCACGCCTTTCTTAGGTTTTGTCTCATTTATAGCATGTTTCCATCTCGATTCTTTACACATCGGACAATCATCTAATGTCTTATATTCTTTTCTATAAAGAATGCAATCATTTGGACAAGCATGAATCTTATGATATTCCATGCCAAATTGACTAAGATATTTCTTCACTTCATACATTGAAGATAGAAATTCAATACCCTTAGGAAACATATATATTAGTACATTTAGTAATTATGTGAATCCCTTGTCAGAAAAACCAGTTTTTGCCTTCAAACTATACAAATGAACCAATCTTGACATTTTAGTGTATTTCTTGTACTCTGGATACAACAGTTTTTTGGTATCTACTAGAAGTTTTTTAAAGGTTTCGGGATCATCCTCATGTAGTTCATCTTCAACACCATGAAACATATCTTCGGTCTGTACATTATGATATGAGGTATATAATACACTCATATTCTTATTTATCTCTCCCCCATGAGTATTATCAATATTTTCTCCTTGATAATACCAACATTTATAATTCAAAAGAATACCACTATGGATAAGACGATACTTAACCTCATCAACATCATGAAATTTCTCATTTTTACATTTAACACATGGGCATCGAATCATACTAATTTCATTATTACTTTTTCTACAAGCAAATTCTAAGAAACATGCAACTCTAGAAATGTAGTCCTGCTAAATTCTACACTTTGATATCCAAGATTTATCCATTTTCTATTAATGAAATTAAGCATATTAAATATGTATACAACCAATATATTTCAAATATTATTATATATGAATTTCCTAATTATTTGAATACCTATCAAAACATCATATAAAAATAAATACATAAAAACTAAACATAACAAATATATAATATTAACAATATACAATATATAATAATTTATATATATAAATGTATGTCATTAATAATAATACATATTTTATACATATATATAATAATAAGTATTAATAAAATCATTAGACATTATAAATACATATACACATACACACATATATATTTCATGTACATGTAAATAATTTTCAAAATTTTTAAGTTTAAAATAAATTAATATATATCAAACGCCTAAATACATAAAAATTATTAAAATAAATAAATGAATAAAAATACAAAACCTACATAACACAAAAATTTATACACAAATAATAACACATAATGTATAAAAAAAATAAAGAAATATGAATAATAAGTGTAAAATAATTCATAAAAATACTTACAAAAGTAAATGAAGTAACAAAATGAAGAAAATGAAGAAAAAAGAGTGTTTTGTAAGTGAGAAAATGGGTATAAAAAATTTGAGTATTATGCTAAAAAAATAGGGGATCTAGAAGAGAAATTGGAGAGGAAGAAAACCCACTAAATGGTGTCAAAATTTGTGGTCGAAGGTGGCTGAAAAAAGGGAAAGAATGGAGGAGGGAGTCATTGTTCGATTTTTGGGTTTACAGAGTAACTTACGTTCTGTCTAGAAAATGGGAGAGAAAGAAGAGAAAAGAAAAGAAAAATGTGTAGCCTCAGTAGACACGTAAGACCAATGCTACACGTAGGACGTAGCGTCGGTCCTTCATGTCAACCGATGCTATGCACGTGTAGTGTCGACTAACACATAGAACTGACAACACATTTTTAATTTTTTAAGTTAGTTTTTTAGCATACGGACTTTAAATCTTGACTTAAATACCCCTTTTTTGTAGTAGTGAGATAAGTATAGACAGGAAGAAGGGGAAGCTTAGTTTAACCCAAAGTCAATATTTGAAGAAGGTACTACAACGTTTTGGTATGAATGAAGAGACAAAACCTGTAAGTATTTCGCTTATTTCTCATTTCAAGCTTAGTGCTCAATTATTTCCTAAGAATGATGTAGAATGAGAATACATGGCAAAGGTACCGTATGAAAATGCGGTTGGTAGCTTGATGTATGCAATGGTGTGTACGAGACCTAACATTTCACATGCAGTTGGTGTTGTAAGTAGGTACATGCATGATCCTGGTAAAGGACATTGGTTGGTTGTGAAATGGATTCTACGGTATATTTTAAATATTGTAGATATTGGTTTAATATTTTAGCAGGATAATATTGTTGGTCAATGTGTAGTAATATATTGTGATTCCGACTATACAAGAAATTTAGATAAGTGTCGGTTAACTATTGGTTATGTGTTTACTCTTGCTAGAGAACTACTCAATTGGAAGTGTACCTTGTAGTCCACAGTTGCTTTGTCTACTATAGAGGTAGAGTATATGGTAGTTACATAGGCTGTGAAGGAAGCTATTTGGTTAAAAGGTTTGCTTGAAGACTTGAGAGTTGGTCAAAAACATATTAAGGTGTTTTGTGATAGTCAGAATGCTATTCATTTAGAAAAGAACCAAGTCTACCATGCATGTACAAAGCACATTGACGTTCGTTACCATTTCATGCGAGAGATTATTGAAGAAGGTGAAGTATTGGTTCAGAAGATCAATACTACAGAGAATCCCGCAGATATGATGACCAAGGTGGTAACGACAATCAAGTTCAAACATTGTCTAGACTTGATTAACATCTTGCAAATTTGAATTGGAAATAGCGTCGTTGATATAAAGATTGAAGAAATCATTTAAGAATCACTAAGTCACTAAGGTAGAGATTTTTTGTATAGCTCCTTAGTGAGCAAATTGAAAAAGTCCCACATTTGTTAGGAATGAAAGTGAGTGTTGTATTATGGGCTATAAATAAATCCCCTTCCTCCACTTCTAAAGCATCCTAAAATTTGTAAATTTTTCTCTCTTTTGTAAGGGTAATTGATTACCTCAATTTTTCTCAATTAGTTGTAATTTTGGAATTCATCTCTTTGGAGATAGTGGAAGTGGTCAACGATTCCCGATGACACAAGTAACATTTATACCGAACCTCGTAAAATTTTTAGTGTTTTTATTTTTTGTGCTTTAATATTTCTGCTTCAATATATGTTTTAGTTTAGTTTAGCATTATATTTCCAATAGCATTATTTTGTCGGGCTAGTTTGAGTTATATTCATTTAAATCATAAGTGAATAGTAACTACTTAGAATAGAGAAAATATACCCAATTTTCCCAACAATTGGTATTAGAGCCGAAGGTTTCTACATAGGAATTTGTTTGTATTTTGTTTGTTTGCTATTGGAATATAGTTTCTAGTTGTTGTAATCTGAAGAAATGGTGGAAGAAAAGTTTCCCCCAAACAAAGGCCAACCATCCAAGTCAAAAGAACAATGATTATGAATGCAAGGTTCGAGGCGAAGAAGTTTAATGGAACCGATCATTTCGACATGTGGTAAGGCAAAGTTCTAAATGCCCTATTTCAACAAGGTCTAGACATCGCCATTGAAGAAGAGAAACCAGATGAAGTAGATGAAGTTGAGTGAAAAAATATCAACCAATTGGCATGTGGTACAATACATTTGTGTCTGTCAAGATAACAAAAGTACACATTCCTGAAGGAGAAATCCGCAAGTAAGTTGTGAAAGGCGTTGGAGAACAAGTTCATAAAGAAGAGCAGACAAAATCAGCTCTATTTGAAGAAGAAGTTGTTTCGTTTTGAATACCTTCTAGGTACCACAATAAACAACAATATTAATAATTTTAATCGATTAGTAGCAGATTTGTTAAATATGGATGAAACATTTAAAGATGAAGATTTAGCCTTGATGTTGTTAAATTCCCTTCTTGATGAGTTTGATCACCTTATTACGAGCTTACTCATGGGAAAGGATAAAGTATCTTTTGAGGAAGTTTGCATTGCTTTATATAGTTATGAAATTAGAAAGAAAGATAAAAAAGAAAACATGAATGAAGTAGCAGAGGAATTATCTGTAAGAGGGCATCCGCAAACACAACAAAAAGGAAAGAGAGGTAGATCTTTTTCTAAAGGAAGGCTTGTTAAAGATGAATGTGCCTTTTGTCACGAAAAAGGTCATTGGAAGAAAAATTGTCCAAAGTTGCAGAAGAAAGAAAAGTTGTGATGCTTGATGCATGTATAGTTGAAAGCAACTCAAATTTAGATTTTGCATTGGTTGGTTCATCAACAACATCCTATCCCGGTGATTGGATTTTTTATTTAGCATGTACCTTCTATATGTCTCCTAATAAGGAGTGGTTCTTTAATTTTAAAGAAATAAATGGTGGAGCCATTTTCATAGGTAATGATTATCCATGCAAAAATTTGGGGATTGGTAAAATTTGTTTGAAGAATCAAGATGGTTCAACCAGAGTCTTAATGGATGTTCATTATGTTCCAGATATGAAGAAGAATCTCATTGTTGTGGGAGTCTTAAAATCAAAAGGCTTCAATGTGACCATACAAAATGGGGCATTGAAGGTTACTTCTGGAGCACTTATGGCGATGAAAGGTATTCGGAAGAATAACTTGTACTACTATCTTGGTAGTACGGTTATTGGGATAACATCAGCAGCAGCTTCAAACGAAGAAAGAGATTTAGAAACTACCAAGCTATGGCATATGCGTTTAGGACATACTGGTGAAAAATCTTTACAAATTCTTATAAATTAAGGCCTCTTAAAAGGCACAAAAATTGACAAGTTGGAATTTTGTGAGCATTGTGTGTTGAGGAAGCAGAAAAGAGTAAGCTTTGGCACTGTACTCTATAACACAAAAGGCATTTTAGATTACATACATACTGATGTATGGGGACCAACAAGAACTCCATCCATGAGTGGCAAACATTATTATGTCACTTTTATTGATGACTTCTCTAGAAGAATTTGGGTGTATCTCAAGGAGAAGAAGGATGAAGTGCTGGGAATTTTTCTCAAGTGGAAGAAAATGATCGAGACTCAAACTAGTAGAAAGATCAACCGTCTGAGGTCTGATGATGGCACTGAGTACAAAAATGATCCATTTATGAAAGTTTATGAAGAAGAAGGGATAGTGCGACACTTCACTATTCAAAAAACCCCACAATAGAATGGAGTTATAGAACGTATAAACCGAACTTGGCTGGAGAACATTTGGTATATGTTGTCAAATGCTGGGTTAGGCAAGTAGTATTGGGATGAGGTTGTGACGTATGCATGTCATCTTGTAAACCATCTACCATCGTCTACTCTTGAAGGCAAAACACCTATGGAGGTATGGTCTAGAAAACCTACTAGAGATTATGATTTCTTACATATGTTTGGTTCTATTGCATACTACCATGTAACGAAATCAAATTTGGATCCAAGAGCCAAGAAAGCTATTTTTTGGAGATCCCATCTGGTTCTAAAGGATATCAACTATGGTGCCTTGAAACGAAAAAGATAATCTTCAGTAGAGATGTTACCTTTGATGAATCTACCTTGCTGAGAAAGGTAACTGAGAAGATTGATGACACTTTGCAGCAGAGGGAACAAACTCCAAAGTAGGTGGAGTTTTAAAATATAATCGTTAATCCAGTTGGTGGAGATAAGATAGAAGCTAATCCTCCATTGATAGAAAATGAATCGGATGAAGAAGAGGTTCTAACCCAAGAACCTTTATAGCAATAATAAGAAATTTCATTGTATAGGCCATGACGAAAAAATGTCAAGGTGCCTGCTCGATACAAAGATTTTGAAGATCTACCTGCTCAATTTAAGAATACGATGGCCTATGCACTTTTAGTTATGCATGATGATGTTCCTTCTATATATAAAAAAACAATAAGAAGCCCTGAAGTTGACAGAAGAAAGGAAGCCATTGATGAAGAACTTATGTCCCTTCAGAAGAATAAGACATGGAAGTTGATACAACTACCTAAGGGCAAGAAGGCAATTGGCTGCAAATGGGTGTATGCAAAGAAAGAAGGATTTCCTAACAAAGATGCTGCTCGTTACAAGGCATGGTTGGTGGCTAAGGGCTATGCTCAAAATGAGGGAATCAATTATAATGAGGTATTTTCTCCAGTTGTAAAACATTCCTCCATTAGAATTTTGTTGGCCTTGGTATCACATTTGGATTTGAAACTAGTTTAACTTGATGTGAAAACCGCGTTTCTACATGGTGACTTGGAAGAGGAAATCTATATGTCTCAGCCAAAAGGGTTTAATGTTGCTAGTAAAGAAAATTGGGTTTGCAAATTGAACAAATCATTGTATGGATTGAAGCAATCTCTGAGATAGTGGTACAAACAATTTGATCAATTTATGTTACAACAAAAGTATACTAGAAGTACACATGATCATTGTGTATATTTTCACAAGTTACAAGATGAGTCTTTAATCTATCTCCTATTGTACATCGATGATATGTTAATTACATCAAAGAGCCAAGTAGAAATTGAGAAGTTGAAGGTTCAACTAAATCAGGAGTTCGAGATGAAAGATCTAGAAGAAGTTAAGAAGATTCTCGGCATGGAGAAAAGTAGAGACAGGAAGAAAGGGAAGCTTAGTTTAACCCAAAGTCAATATTTGAAGAATGTACTACAACGTTTTGGTATGAATTAGAGACAAAACCTGTAAGTATTTTGCTTACTCCTCATTTCAAACTTAGTGCTCAATTATTTCCTAAGAATGATGTAGAATGAGAATACATGGCAAAGGTACTGTATGTAAATGCGGTTGGTAGCTTGATGTATGCAATGGTGTGTACGAGACCTGACATTTCACATGCGGTTGGTGTTGTAAGCAGGTACATGCATGAACCTGGTAAAGGACATTGGTTTGTTGTGAAATGGATTCTACGGTATATTTTAAATATTGTAGATATTGGTTTAATATTTTAGCAGGATAATATTGTTGGTCAATGTGTAGTAATATATTGTGATTCCGACTATACAAGAAATTTAGAAAAGTGTCGATTAACTATTGGTTATGTGTTTACTCTTGCTAGAGCACTACTCAATTGGAAATGTACCTTTCAGTTCACAGTTGCTTTGTCTACTATAAAGGTAGAGTATATGGTAGTTACATAGGCTGTGAAGGAAGCTATTTGGTTAAAAAGTTTGCTTAAAGACTTGAGAGTTGGTCAAAAACATATTATGGTGTTTTGTAACAGTCAGAATGCTATTTATTTAGCAAAGAACCAACTCTACCATGCATGTACAAAGCACATTGACGTTCGTTACCATTTCATGCGAGAGATTATTGAAGAAGGTGAAGTATTGGTTCAGAAGATCAATACTACAGAGAATCCCGCAGATATGATGACCAAGGTGGTAACGACAATCAAGTTCAAACATTGTTTGGACTTGATTAACATCCTACAAATTTGAATTGGCAATAGCTTCGTTGATCTAAAGATTGAAGAAATCATTTAAGAATTACTAAGTCGCTAAGGTGGAGATTTTTTGTATAACTCCTTAGTGAGCAAATTGAAAAAGTCTCACATTTGTTAGGAATGAAATTGAGTGTTGTATTTTGGGCTATAAATAAAACTCATTCCTCTACTTCTAAAGCATCCCAAAATTTGTAAACTTTTTTCTCTTTTGTAAGGGTAATTGATTAGCTCAATTATTCCCAATTAGTTGTAATTTTGGAGTTCATCTATTTGGAGGTAGTGAAAGTGATCAACGACGTCCGATGACATAGGTAACATTTATAACAAATCTCGTTAAATTTTTCGTGTTTTAATATTTCTGCTTCAATATATACTTTAGTTTAATTTAGCATTATATTTCTAATAGCATTATTTTGTTGGGTTAGTCTGAATTTTGTTCATTTAAATCATAAATGAATAGTAATTAGGGTAAATATATTCGATTTTCCAACGGTATTTATGAATAATAACTATTTAAAATAGAAAAATATATTCAATTTTCTCAACAGGTCCGTTATTAATGGTCCGTTATTAGTGGAATGACTTCTTTTTCACATTGCTTGTAGGCAGTCAGAAACTTCTAGACGAGGAGAACATATCTGACATAGATAGTTTACAACTAGTCATGAAATATGCTTTGCGCTATGAGAAGGAGAACCCCGTTCAGTTGATGAAGCTTTTTGACAAGCTATCTTCGACCTCCTGTAAGTACAAGCCTGGGGTAACATTCTAATGTCTTTCGGAGCTTTTGTTCTTTTCTGTCTGCTTGTTTCTTTTCTTTTTTTTAATTCATTTTTTGGTGCATGACGAGATATGAGTGGATGATCATTCCGTAAGTATGACATGTATCTTACTGTGGGACAACACTTTTTAAGTTTAGACTGGGTGAATATTAAGTGGTACGATGGATATTTAATCTTAAAATAAGTAATATTAGAATAGTTATATTTTAATTTTTTTTGTAACTTATCATAAACATCACGTATATTTTTGATATTCAGGCTACCTATCTTTTGATCCAATAAGATGGGTTTTCAAAACATCCTAAGATGACGCAACAAATAATCAAAGCTATTCAGCAAACTGGAATATAAAATAAAGCCAAGTCAAAGATCAACTTGGTCACTAACTTTGGGTGTTTGTCATTTTGGTCACTTACTTTTCAATTTAGTCAATTTGGTCTAAACTCTCCAAATTGGTAGTCAATTTGGGTAAAAGTTCCCAAAACTACATTATGGTTCAGTATTTAACATACAAACTGACCATCCTGGTCAGATTTAACAGAATTTCTAATTAATTTGATTGTGGTGTGTATTATGAAAGTTAATTTTGTACCGATTTCATTAACTTGATTTTGAACCAAATTGACTAGATTGAAAGTTGGGGACTTTAATGACTGACGCTCCAAAGGTAAAGATCAAATTGACTTTTTGCTCAATTCATATTATGATATTAATGGAATCATTTGTAGAACTATAGTAAAGTCTAGTGCCTCCTGCTCATTTGTAAATATAAATTATGATGCCAGGTTAGAAAGGAGGGTTAAAATAGTTTTAAATGCTTATGGATTACGTAGTTAAAATGAGTATACCTCTTAATTGATAAATTTTTAGGGGATGCAATTTGTTGAAAATAAAATTTGTTTAAAGCCCAAGATAGAGTCCAATCAAATTGAAGCTCAACTTGAGGAAACTTTCATGGTAGCTCAAGAAATTTAGATAAGATGATGAGCTGTGAGACAACTAGTGGAGATTGAGTTGGATTGTAGTTAAGATGCTGAGTTGTGAGACAATTAATGGAGATTGAGTTGGATTGTAGGTAAGAAGATGGGTTTGTGTGATGATTAGAATAAGCATCAGCTTTATATTGTATGATTTGTATTAATTCTATAATAGTATAAATAACTTGCATCTTTTGCAATGTAATATATCTCAATCAAGTTTAAGAAATAAGAAGTATAAGTTTGAGAGTTTCTAAGAGTTGCTGAAAAATTGTTCTTGAGTGTTAAGTAGTTTTGATTCATAATATTCCAACACAGTGGTATCAAAGCGAAACCATAGTTGAAAATATATACTCTTGTATATCAAATCGAAGCTCTCGACGAGACGAATCCGAAGCTGTTAGAATCATCCTGATCGGAATGCAAACACACTACCACGTGCCATTGGAAGTTGAAGCCAAAAGGTGAGTTAACTCATCAAGTTGGAACTGAGTCCAACCGAGTTGGAGTCGAGTTGACCGAGCCGTCGAGCCGTTCGATCAAGCTACCGAGCTTGTTGATCGAGTGTTAACCGTTGACCAAAAGGGTTGACTTTGACCGCTGATCGAAAATTTCAAATTTTTCTCGGAGTTCCTCCCAAGGTTTTTTGACGTTTTGGATCCATCTGTGGGATCATAATTTGAAAATTCTCATTGTATTGAGAGTTATGTCAAGTGAAGGCATGGCATCATTTCAAGTCTCAACACTCAACAACGATAACTATGATAATTGGAGTATCAAGATGAAGGCTCTTTTAGGTGCATATGATGTATGGGAAGTTGTAGAGAAAGTCTTAAGTGATCCAGACAATGAAGCTATTCTAATGCAAGTGCAAAAAGAATCTTTGAAGGATTCGAGAAAGAGAGACAAGAAAGACCTCTTCCTTATCTATCAAGCCTTAAAAGATGATGGGTTTGAGAAGATTTCGGATGCAACATCTTCCAAAGCAGCATGGAATAAGCTTCAAATCTCTTTCAAAGGAGCGGAGAAAGTGAAGAAGGTTTGTCTCCAAACACTAAGAGGTGAATTTGAATCTCTACATATGAAAGCTTCTGAATCTATTTCCGACTATTTCTCGAGAGTCCCAGTTGTTTCTAATCAATTGAAAAGAAATGGTGAGATGTTGAAAGATGTTAGAATAATGGAAAAGATACTTCTCTCATTAGATTCCAAATTTGATCACATTGTCATGACGATTGAGGAGACAAAAGATTTGGAAGAAATGACCATTGATGAACTCAATGGGTCATTACAAGCATATGAAGAAAAGCATAAGAAGAAGTAAGGGATCATTGAGTAGTTCTTCAAGATGTAATTCAAGGGTAAGCATGAAAGCCAAGGAAATGATAGAAACCAACATGGCCGAGGCAGAGGTAGAGGCCATGGATGAGATGGAAGCAGCGGTCGTGGACGATGTTGAAATTACAATAACAATTCCAACAACTTTGAGAGATTGGAAAGCTCAACACGAGGTCATGGAAAAGGCAATATAAACTCAAGGTATGGAAAATCTCAAGTTTAATGCTATAATTTTTAGAGGTTTGGACATTATGCTTCAAAATGTATAGCTCCCAACAATAGAGTAGATGAGAAAATCAACTACATAGAGGAGAAGACCGATGAGAAAGAAACTCTTTTTCTAGCACAGAAGGAGGGTGATGGTGGTCAACCAAATTCATGGTATCTTGATAACGGTGCAAGCAACCATATGTGTGGAAGGAAAGACATGTTCGTGGAGCTAGATGAGTTAGTAAGCAAAAATGTCTCATTTGGAGATGATTCTAACATAGTAGTGAAATGAAGAGGTAACATTCTTATTCACTTGAAAGATTGGAGATATAATTTATTTCCAATGTTTACTATGTCCCCAATATGAAAAGTAACATCTTGAGTTTAGGACAACTATTAGAGAAGGTTATGATAATCATATGAAGGATTGTAATCTTTCTATAAAAGATTATAAGAATAAGTTCATTGCAAATGTGCCGATGTCAAATAATAGAATGTTCCTGATCAACATACAAAGTGCCTAAAATCTTGCTACAAAGATGCATCGTGGCTATGGCATCTTTGATTCGGGCATCTCAATTTTGAAGGATTGGAACTGCTATCTAAGAAAGAAATGGTGAAGGGACTACCTTGCATTAAGCATCCTGATCAACTTTGTGAAGGGTGTCTACTCGGGAAGCAATTCAAAAAAATCTTTCCAAAAGAATCAAACTCAAGAGCCAATAAGCCACTCAAACTAATCCATACTGATGTGTACGGACCGATCAAGCCTAGCTCCCTCAATAATAGTAACTATTTTCTTCTTTTCATTGATGATTTTTCAAGAAAAACTTGGGTATATTTCTTGAAATAGAAATCAGAAGTTTTTGAAGTATTCAAATGGTTCAAAGCTACAGTGGAGAGAGAACACGGTAGAAAAATTTAAGCCATGATATCCGACCGAGGTAGAGAATTTACATCCAGGGAGTTTCAAGAGTTCTATGAAGTAAATGGAATTCGTAGATCCTTGACAGTTTCAAGACCTCCCCTCTCAACAGAATAGTGTAGCTGAAAGAAAGAACAAAACAATCCTCAACATGGCACGAAGCATGCTCAAAATCAAGAAACTACCCAAGAAGTTTTGGGCGAAAGTAATAGCATGTGCAGTTTACTTGTCAAACCGATCTCTAACAAGAAATGTATAGGGAAAGATACCATAAGAGACATAGAGTGAAAGAAAGCCTGGTATTTCCCACTTAAGAGTCTTTGGAAGTATAGCCCATGTTCATGTACTAGATAAGAGAAGAACGAAGCTTGATGATAAAAGTGAGAGTTTTATCTTCATCAGCTATGATGCTAATTCAAAGGGCTACAAGCTATACAATCTAGACAATACGAAGATTGTGATTAGTTCAGATGTGGTATTCAATGAAGAAAGAGAATGGGATTTTAACTCTCATGTAGGTAACTTCAATTTCTTTCCTCAGTTTAAAGAAGATGAGAAGACAATGAGGGAGCAACTAGGTGAACCTCAACAAGAGCTTGCAACTCTACCCATTTCACCAATATCAACCACTCAAGGAGACTCATCACCTTTGTCAACGTCAAGTGGAAGTCAAGATGAAAGAGAAGTGCCACACACATGAATTCTTTGAGTGAGGTAACCGAACGATTAGAAAATCTCACACTTTTTTGTTTCTTTGCCGACTGTGAACCAGTAAACTTTGAAGAAGCAGTACAAGAAAATAAGTGGAGAGATGCAATAGACGAAGAAATCAGGGCCATTGAGAAGCACCACACATGGGAACTCACCTCACTTCCCAAAAAAAACAAGGAAATAGGTGTCAAATGGGTGTACAAGACAAAGAGGAATGCTAAGGAAGAGATTAAAAGGCACAAGGCGAGGCTCGTAGCAAAAGGATATAGTCAAAAGGCTGGAATTGACTATGATGAGGTATTTGCTTCTGTGCTTGATTAGAGACTATAAGACTAATCATTTATTTGGTAGCTCAAAATAAGTAAAAGATACATCAAATGGATGTAAAATCTTTATTTCTAAATAGAGTTATTGAAGAAGAAGTCTACATTCAACAACCATTAGGCTATGAAGCAAAAGGTAACAAAGACAAGGTGTTGAAGTTGAAGAAAGCTCTTTATAGGTTGAAGCAAGCACCAATAGCATGAAATAACGGCATCAATAAGTACTTTCTGGAGAACAACTTCACCAAGTGTCTCTATGAATATTCATTCTACATCACGATTGAAGATGGAGATATTCTGATCATTTTCCTATACGTAGATGATCTCATCTTCACCGGAAGTAATCCAAAGCTATTTGAAGAATTTAAGAAAGTGATGACCTGAGAATTTGAAATGACAAATATCGTGTTAATGACATACTACCTTGGAATTGAGGTGAAACAAAAAGAAGAAGGCATCTTCATTTCTCAAGAAAGCTATGTAAGGGAGATACTAAAGAAGTTCAAGATGGGCGATTACAAGATGATCAACACATCAATGGAATATGGAATCAAACTATCCAAGCATGAAGATGGTGAAAGCGTGGATCCAACATTTTTCAAAAGTCTAGTTGGAAGTCTGTGTTATCTCACGTGCACAAGACCTGACATCATATATGTCATTGGATTGATTAGCCGCTATATGGAGAAACCGATAATCACCCATTTCAAAACTGCAAAGAGAATCCTACGCTATCTAAAAGGTACAATTGATCTTATCTTGTTCTATTCGACTTCTAATGATTACAAGCTTGTTGGATATAGTGATAGCAATTTTGGTGGAGATATAGACGATTGAAAGAGCACTTCTGAATTTGTGTTTTTCATGGGAGATACTGCTTTTACGTGGAAGTTGAAAAAGTAACCGATTGTCACATTGTCTAGCTGTGAAGCAGAATATATAGCAGCTACCTCATGTATTTGCCATGTAATTTGGTTGAGATACTTTTTGAAGGAGCTAAACATGACACAAGAAGAGCCAGCCAAAATTTGTGTCGACAACAAGTCAACTATTACCTTAGCCAAAAAACCTATTTTTCATGATCGAAGCAAACACATTGATACTCGCTACCACTATATAAGAGTGTTCATTGCCAAAAATGATGTACAAGTCGAGTATGTCAAGTCACATGATCAAGTTGCTGACATCTTTACCAAGCCAGTGAAATTTAAAGACTTTGCAAAGATAAGGAGTTTGCTTGGTCTCATAAAACAAGTTTAAAGAGGAGTGTTGAAAATAAAACTTAATTAAAGCCCAAGATAGAGTTCAACCAAATTAAAGCTCAACTTGAGGAAACTTCCATGGTAGTTCAAGAAATTAGGTAAGATGATGAGTTGTGAGATAGCTAGTGGAGGTTAAGTTGGATAGTAGGTATGATGTTGAGTTGTGAGACAGTTAATGAAGGTTGAGTTGGATTGTAGGTAAAACGATGGGTTATGTGTGATGATTAGAGTAAGTATTAACTGTATATTGTGTGGCTTGTATTAATTCTATGATAGTATAAATACCTTGTATCCTTTGCTATGTAATATATCTCAATCAAGTTTAAGAAATAAGAAGAGTTTGAGAGTTTCTAAGAGTTGCTGAAAAAACTTTATTGAGTGTTGAGTAGTTTTAATCCATAATATTCAAACACAATTTACATTTGGGAGGAAGTTTTGAATCAAATTAAAGGTAGTCTATGAAAAGAGAGGATCATCTAAAACAAAGTAATAGTTTCTTCTTTCTTATTACATTGAAGAGAGAAATCAGATGTATATATGGTTAGATAAAATAAATTTATTATGTAAGTTGAAAAATTATATTGAAATTATAAAAAATAACACCCTTACAATTTATAACAACAAAAATAGCACTCAATTACATTGAACGGGGTCCAATTGGACATTATTCAACATTCAACGGGTTTAAATGACCGTAATTCAATTTGAATGATGTATAATTATCATTTTGTCATTCTTGCTTTATCTCTGTAGAAAATTCTTTACTGTAGTTCCTTTCCTTCTTGTCAAGCTCTAGCTAAACTAGAAACCACCATAACAACTACTTTAAAACCGAAGCTTGAGAAAATCTTCCTAGCCTATGTTGCCTATGAGATCTAGTTGCATGCATTTATATTTTATTTATTAGTATCTTTATTTTTGTTGTTGTTTAAAGCTTTTTCGCTTTATGCATGCATAAATTAGAACATACTTGTTATCCTATGAAAATTTGGCCCCTGTGATAATTATCAGTTGTACTATAATGTCCCAAAGATCATCTGATGATTTGATGCTTGTTGTTAAATAATGGCCCAAAACATTATGGCCCAAACAAAACCCTCAGCCCTTTTTTTTATTTTATATATATATATATATATATTAACTAAGTTTCTTTCCTATTACTTTGCGTGAAGACCAGCAGCCTCCAGTGAGAGAGAAGAAAAATTGAAGCTGGAGACAGAGAGTTGAAACTTAAGCTGCTGGGAAAGATAAGAAAAGAAAAGAACAGTGGCGATATAGAGAACAATACAACTAAGAACAATTTGCCGCAGAAGAGTTCTGGGATCTACTGGCTTGTAGTTTTTTCTTCTATCAGTTTGGTGCTGCCGCTGCCACTAATTATCTTCCATCTCATTTGTATGATAATATTTGATTTAATAACAAGTTTTTTTAATTTATCTTGCTATATATTACCAGTAAATTAGATATATTACTAGTAAATTAGAGGGATTTATTTTGTGGGTTGATTTTGAATTTTGGTATAATTTCGTGAAGCTCTCTGAAAATTGGTGTTTGTATCTCCATTTGATTATTAGTGGATTTTCCTCGGTGTGCCGTCGTTAGTGGAGTAGACTCTTCACATTGAAAAGTTGAACCACTTAAATCATTGTGTGCCATTTACTCCTTATTATTTTGCTATTACCCATTATTATATATTTGTGCAACCAAAATTGGATTCGATCTTCACTTCTACAAGTGCTTATTTATAACAAATTGGTGTCAGAGCATTGGGTTATTTTGTTATTTATTGGAACTAATCAAGTTTGCTATTTTGGATTTATTTTGAGCTTTTGATTATCTGATTAGTTTCATATTTTCTGAGTTGTGCTTCTGTTTGTTTACTATTGGGTTTTCTGTCATGGCGACAAAATATGAAATTGAGAAATTCAATGGTAGAAATGATTTTAGTCTTTGGCATATGAAGATGCGGGTTGTATTAGTTAAAGTAGGCCTCGTTAAGACACTTGAAGTTAATGATAAATTGCCAGAAAAATTGACTGATGAAGAAAAAGATACATTGATGGAAAATGCTCTCAGTTCAATTCAGTTATCCTTGTCTGATGAGGTATTACGCGAGGTTGGTGATGAGGAATTTCCTGCTGGGTTATGGCTTAAATTGGAGAATTTATATATGACCAAGTCTTTGACAAGTCGATTATATTTGAAACATCATTTGTATACATTCAGAATGTCAGAAGGTACACCTTTGCACGATCACCTTGATGAATTTACTAAAATTATTCATGATCTAAAAAATGGTGGTGTTAAGATTGATGATGAGGATCAGGCCTTAGTTCTATTATGTTCTTTACCTCATTCATTTGAACATTTTGTTGATACCATGCTATATGGGTGAGACACTATTTCTTTGGAGGATGTCAAAGTAGCTTTGAATTCCAGAGAGTTGAAGAAAAAGGTGTCTACAAGCAATAATGATAATAGTAGTGGTTTATTTGTCAGAGGTAGAAATCAAGAAAAAGGCACAAGCAATAATAGAGGCAAGTCTAGATCCAAATCTAGAAAACGAAAAGATAAATACAACTATTGTTGTCAAGAAGGGCATTGGAAAGTAAATTGTCCAAAACTGAAAGGTAAATAAAAATATACCATAATGTCTTCTGGTACTAATGATGTTGTTGGTGTTGCAAATAGTTTTGGTTTTGATGGTGAAAATGTTCTATCAGTATCCATTGGTTCTCCTGGATATGTTTGGATTCTTGGTTCGGGTTGCACTTACCATATATGCCCCAGTAGACATTGGTATGCTTCTTATCATTCTATTGATGGAGGTGTTGTCTTGATGGAAAACAATATGTCCTGTAATGTTGTTGGTATTGGTACTATCTGAATTAAGATGCATGATGGTATTGTTAGGACTTTGAAAGATGTTCGCCATGTTCCAGATTTGAAAAAGAACTTAATATCTTTGGGTACTCTTGATTCACAAGGCTACAAATATGTAGCTGAAGGTGGAGTTTTAAAAGTTAGTAGGGGTGCCCTCGTTGTTATTAAATGGAAATTGTCGCGTGGTCTCTATATGCTTCAGGGTAGCACTATTATTGGCTGTGTTTCAATTTCGTCCTCATCAGATCAAGATTCAGACAATACTCAATTATGGCATATGCGGCTAGGGCATATGAGTAAGGCAGGGATGTCTATTTTGAGCAAACGAGATTTGCTTTGTGATTAGAAAACTGGGAAGCTTGATTTTTGTGAGCATTGTGTCTATGGAAAGCATTGCAGGGTCAAGTTCAGTACAGTCATCCATAAAACGAAAGGTATTGTTGATTATATTCATTCAGATCTTTGGGGTCCTTCTCGTGTTGTGTCTAAGAGTGGTGCCTGGTATATGTTGACTTTTATTGATGACTTCTCTTGTCATGTTTGGTTGTATTTTCTAAAGAACAAGAATGATGCATTCTCAAAATTTGTAAAATTTAAGGCTTGTATAGAAAATCAAACAGGCAAGAAAATCAAGCATTTGAGAACTGATAATGGTTTGGAATTTTGTGACAGTTAATTTAATGAGTTATGTGAAAGAAATGGCATAGTGAGACACCGTACTGTGCGTCATACACCACAGCAAAATGGAGAAGCATAACGTATGAATAGGATTCTCTTAGAAAGAGCTCATTGTATGCTATTTCAAGCTGACTTGGATAAATCTTTTTAGGCTGAAGCTTGTAACCATACCTGTTATTTGGTGAATCGGTCTCCATCAACTGCAATTGAGTTGAAGACTATGTTTGAGGTATTCTTTGGTACTCCTGCTAATTATTCTAATTTGAAAGTTTTTGGTTGTCCTTCTTATGCTCATGTTAATAATGGTAAACTTGAGCCTAGGGCATTGAAATGCATATTTTTGGGGTATCCTTCTGGGGTGAAGGGTTATAGATTATGGTGTGTTAAACCCAAGTCACCTAAATTTTTGATTAGCAGAGATGTTAAGTTTGATGAGTTTTCCATGTTGCAAAAGAAAAAGAGTCTATTGTTGCGGATAAAGACCATGGTGTTAATGAAGAGGTGGAGCTTGAGAGTGGAGCTCCTAATCAAGTGCAAGAGGGCACTTCAGAGCAACCATTTATGGATGAGATAGATGATTATGCTCATGATGTAGCAAAAGAACAACATAAGCAACCATATCGTATCGCTAAGGGTAAAGGAATAAGAGAGATTCAACGTCTTTAGAGGTACGTTGATGCAGACTTAGTTTCTTTTGCATTGTCTATGGTAGAGTCTATTGAGGTACATGAACCTTTTAATTATCATAAAATTGTCACATGTGATGAGTCTGTTCAGTGGCTAGTTGCTATAAATGAAGAGATTGAATCACTTCATAAGAATCATACTTGGGAATTGGTGAAACTGCCTAAGGGCCAGAAGATCGTTGGAAACAAATGGGTCTTCAAGAAAAAGGAAGGTATACTTGAGGTTGAAGTAGCTAGGTTCAAGGCACGTGTTATTGCAAAGGGCTATTGTTAGAAGAAAGGTATTGACTTCAATGAAGTATTTTCACATGTTGTGAAATATAGCTCTATTCGTGTGTTGCTTATTATGGTTGCATTGTTTGACATGGAATTAGAACAACTTGATGTCAAGAAAGCCTTCTTACATGGTGAGCTTGAGGAACAAATATATATACATCAACTAGAGTGGTTTGTTATTCTAGGTAAGGAAAATCATGTTTGTTTTTTAAAAAAATCTTTATATGGGCTGAAACAATCTCCTAGGCAGTGGTATAAGCAGTTTGATTCTTTTATGATTGATCGTGGTTACTCTAGGAGTGATTATGATAGTTGTGTTTATCATAAAAGATTTCATGATGGTTCATCCATTTATTTGTTGCTTTATGTTGATGACATGTTTATTACTTCTAAGAATAAGTTTGAGATTCAGAAATTAAAGTCTCAACTTAGTGGTGAGTTTGAGATGAAAGATTTGGGTGCAGCGAGGAAAATTTTGGGCATGGAAATTTACAGGGATAGACAAGCGAGCAAGCTTTATTTGACTCAGAAATGTTATATTGAAAAAGTTCTTGAATGCTTTGGTATGAAAGAGTCTAAATGTGTGAGTACATCGTTAGTTACATATTTCAGGCTTTCTTTGGATTTGTCACCACAGTTAGAAGAAGAAGAGTGGTACATGTCTCAGGTTCCATATGCTAGTGCCATTGGTAGTTTGATGTACACCATGGTTTGTACTCATCTAGATATTTCACATGCAGTTAGTGTTGTCAACAGATATATGGGTAATCCTGGTAAGGGTCATTGGAAAGCAGTGAAATGGATACTTCGGTATTTGAGAGGTACATCTAATTTTGGTTTGGTATATGATGGAGGTTCTAATACCAATTGTAGTGTTATTGGTTATGTGGACTCCGATTATGCTGGTGATTTGGATAGAAGAATATCTCTGATAGGTTATATCTTCACTCTTTCTCATTATGCCATTAGCTAGAAGGCTACTTTACAGTCTACAGTTGCTTTGTCTACAATAGAGGCAGAATATATGGCAGCAACAGAAGCAGTGAAAGAAGCCATTTGTCTTAGAGGTTTGGTTTGTGATTTGGGTTTACAGCAGGATACTTATGTTATATTTTGTGATAATCATAGTGTAATACACTTGACCAAGAATACTATGTATCATGAAAGAACCAAACATATTGATGTCAGTTATCACTTCGTTCGTGACATTGTCTCTCAGGGTGCTATTGTTATCAATAAGTGATAATTGTATTTTATATAGTTATTTTCATCAATTTTAGTAATGATAATTGCTATGTTCTTTTAATATTTAGTTAATTTTTGTTAAATAAATTAATATTTTCCTTTTATGTGCTAAAAATACATTTTTAATATAATTAAATAATTTGTATCGAAAATGTACTTAATTTCATATTTATGTCCACAAATATAATTTCAGATAATATAGTTTCTTAATTATAATTTATAAAAATCGAAAATATAATTTAAATTAAATTTTAGCTTAATTATAATTATTAAAAGTTTAAAAATTTAATTTAAAATTAGCAAAGGGCTTAACTGTAATTTAAGAAAGTGCAAAATGTAATTTGGATTAAATTTGTGGGTCAAAATACAATTAATGGAAGTTTTAAATTCTCGCTACAGGTGAGAAGAAGCCACGCCAAGAATTATTCAAGCATGCAATCCGGACCGTCCCATCGAGAAAATAGCGGCTAAGATGTGCGCGGGCGTCCAGATCCGACCAAAATCGAGTGGTTGCGAGATTCCTTTACGCGGTTTGGTGTGTTAGTGGGGCCCACGCGCTGCGTAGGCGGCGTGCGAGTGGGACCAGCGTATCGGTTGAGATTTCCCCAAGGCGCATCGGCCCGGCGTTGAATCTCTTGAACGGTCAGTTACGCGTGGAACAGCTTATCGCCTTCCGAACCATTCGTATGGCACAATCGTGTGTGACGCGGGTTATGGAAGCGGCATTCATCCTCGGTTTTGCACAAGAATGCGCCACGTGTCCCAGCTAATATTTAAGCAAATCATATTCGACACGTGGCATGTTATCAGCGAGCGTGAGAGCGCGAGATTACGCCCACGTTTCGGCGTTGTCTCCGTCTGCGACAATCCTTCGCACGCCAGCTTTCCATGACAGCCAGTAAATTCGCCACGTGTCCGCATTAAATCCTCGCGGCCGAATCGGAGCCGACCACGTGGCGTGCACTTTAAATTTCAAAAATCGACAGTGACCCCTGTTTCACGCGTAAATTAAAATAATATTATATTGAATATCGATACGCGTCGATTCTATTTTTGATACAAATTCCTTACGCGTTTAAAAAAAAAGAAATGTATTATTTTTGGATGTATTTTTTAGCTATAAATAGGAGATAGTTTTTAGTTTTTAAAAAAGTTTTTTTTGGTGTATAATTTCTGTGTTGTTCGGTTTTGGACTGCAGAACACGCAGAAGCCATTTTTTGGCTTTTGTTGTGTTCTGCGTGTGCCAAATATTTTCGCTACATGATGTTTTAATTTCCTTTCTTCTTCTTTTAATTTTTTTGAATGTGTTGTAATTTTTATTTTAATTAATGAAGTAATTTAATTTTTCTAGGGTTGCATTTGATCTGAATTTATGAAGCTTTGATTTTAATTATTTTTTTTGATAGATTTATAAGACGTTCGATTTGTTCATTCTATTTTGTGCTTAATGCTTTTTGATTATTTACGAATTTTATCAAAATGATTTGTGGCATAAAAATAAACTTGAGAAAGGCATTTTTGTGTATATTGCTCATAAATAGAATGACATGTATGATGAAGGATAGGAATATACCCTAATTGTATGTGTGACCATTTGAGAACTTAGAACTTAATGAATCTTATTAAATTTAATTCTCATAGAGATATAGTGAATTAATTTAACGAGGTGTGTTTATACGGAGCTCGGAAGAGATGTATGAATAACAAAGAAGTTTTTGGTTGACAAATTAAATGTACTAAAAAATATAAATTAAAAGAAAATAACATGATTTGAGAGGATTAGTTTGGTGAAAAATTGCAATCCTAGAGTTCTCTTATCTTCTTTTTACCTTTTTCTCAATAAACGATTGTTTTGGATAAAATTAGAGAGATACAATTTTAGTACTCAACAAACTATAGTAACAAATCCTCGTGGGAACGATACTCTACTTACAAATCTTTATTACTTGTGACCGTGTATACTTGCATGATTTTCTGTGTGTTGCAAAACACACAACAAGTTTTTGCACACCCCCAAACTTAAGTTTTTGCTAGTCCTCGAGCAAAAGGAAGAAAATAAAACAAAGATAACTGCATTTAAAATAATGATTTTCAAAATATTTCTTTTTAAACATTCCAAATAACATCACTCAAAGAAATAAAAGAATTTTATCTAAGCATCAAAATCAATTTAAAAGTATATAACCTTTTTACAATGAATCTTAAGTGTGTGTGTGAAGTCTTTTCAAATTTCATCACATGCAATCCGGATCAGTTTATACAAATATAAAATCAAACAAATTATCATGAAATCACAAATCTCACAAGTTTATTTTTCATTTCTATCTCCACTAATGTAGACAAACACAAAACACCAAATCAATAGGACTTCATTAAGCTTGTAATGTATGGCTTAGGTGAAGGTAGGATAAAAGATTATATTTAGCACAAAATTTCCTAAACACATCATTTTAGGATTGAAACAAGAGATCTTCTATCATCACATCCAACTCAAATTTTTTTTCTTTTCTGCTTTTCTTTCTCTTTTTTTTTTCTTTTCAGAATCTGTTTTTTTTCTTTTCTGCTATTTTTTTTAGTAACCTCTTTTTTCGGATATATCTTTAAATATTTACTAACAATTTTCACATGTTAGTGAGATAAGAAAAATAGACATATCTACACACACACACACATATATATATATATTGGTAGGCTTTTGAAATGAGAAATATATATATATATAAACTTTGAAGCTCAAAAGGGGTATACTATGGATAGTGTATGTGAAGGTAGATAGAAAGGCTCAAACGATCCAAAGATGGCCTAAATTATTTTATTAGTTAAATGTTATCTATAATTTCGTCTCGAGAGAAAATCAAACAAATTCTAAGAATTGTAACACCATAAATATCAATCGAATTCCATACTCATATAAACCTTCTCTAAATTATCATAGCAATTCAAAAGTCAAGACTAGTGCTCATGAATATTAATTAATCTTGTAAGAATGAAATATACGTAGAAATCATTCATCGCTTAGATAATATTCAAATTTTTCAAAGAGCTATACACAATTTAAACAGAAGAAATAAAAATAAATCACTATTCATAGCAAAATATCTTTAATTAAACAAACAAAAAAAATTTCACAAGCAAGAACATCCAGAAAGTATTTCAATTAAGTTCAATATATCTACCACCCCCAAACTTAATATACACATTGTCCTCAATGTGTGAAAGTTAAAGAACATATGAGATGGGTTTAAAGAAACTTCCTGGTTTGTTTGATTAGTTAAGCCAAAATTGCTTCATTACCTCCACTTTGCACCTACGAAAAAGAAAGAAATAAAATAACATAACAACAAAAAACAATAATCAAATACATGCGAAAATAAAAAATTAAATAAAACACATGGGTTGCCTCCCAAGAAGCGCTTGATTTATAGTCTTCAGTTTGACTTCTCAATTTGTTTTTCGTTTTATAAGTTAAGATTTGTGTGTCAAACAAAATCTCAACTTATGAGAAAATTGAAAAATAAATTAAGAAACAATAACCATAATTTTTTTTTATTTTTTATTTTTAACTTTTTTTTCTTTTGTGAATTAAGATTTGTGTGTCAAACAAAATCTCAACCCACGAGAAAATTGTAAAATAAAAAAAACAACAAACAATAAGCAAAAACAAGTTTTATTTTTCTTTTTGTGAGGTAAGATTTGTGTGTCAAAAAAAATCTCAACCCACGAGAAAATTGAAAAATAAATTAAACACCCAAAAATAATTTTTTTTTTAATTAAAATCAGATTGATTGGTATTAATATCAACAATGAAAATAGTAAAACAAATTCCCGGCAACGGCGCCAAAAACTTGTTGTGTGTTTTGCAACACACAGAAAATCGTGCAAGTATACACGGTCACAAGTAATAAAGATTTGTAAGTAGAGTATCGTTCCCACGAGGATTTGTTACTATAGTTTGTTGAGTACTAAAATTGTATCTCTCTGATTTTATCCAAAACAATAAGATAGTCACTATAGAGAATCCAGCTGATATGTTAACCAAATCAATTCCATTTAATAAGTTCAAGCATTGCTTGGACTTGATTGGTGTTTGTAGAAGATAATCACCCTTCGGGGCTTTGGACGATGGTTATTTGATAATCCGAGGAATTTCATGTTTGAAGAATTTTTTTTCTGTTTTGAGCCAAGGTGGAGATTTGTTAAATAATGGCCCAAAACATTAAGGCCCAAACAAAACCCTCAGCCTCTTTATATATATATATATATATATATATATATATATATATATATATATAGTTTCTTTCCTACTACTCTACGTGAAGACCAACAGCCGCCAGTGATAGAGAAGAAAAATTGAAGTTGGGGACAGGGAGCTGAAACAAAAGCTGCTGGGAAAGATAAGAAGAAGAAAAAACAACCGTGATATAGAGAACAGTGCAACTGAGAACAATTTACCATTGAAGAGTTCTGGGATATACTGCCTTGTTTTTTTTCGTCAGTTTCGTGTCGCCGTTGTAGCTAATTATCTTCCATCTCATTTGTATTGTAATATTTGATTTTATAACAAGTTTTTTAATTTATCTTGCTATATATTACCAGTAAATTAGAGGAAGTTATTTTGTGGATTGATTTTAGATTTTGATATAATTTTGTGAAGCTCTCTGAAAATTGGTGTTTATATCTCCATTTCATTATTAATGAATTTTTCTCGGTATGCCGTCATCAGTAAAGTAGACTTTTTACATTGAAAAGTTGAATCACTTAAATCATTATGTGTCATTTACTGCTTATTATTTTACTGTTACCCATTATTATATATTTATGCAATTAAAATTAGATCCGATATTTGCTTACACATGTAATTATTTACAACACTTGCTTACTGTGAGATCTAGTATTTGGAGGGTTAAAAGATAAGGATGATAATTTCCATCCTTGCACGTATGAAGTAATGTGCATAATAATTAAAAGCTGTGCATTATTTAGATAAATATTGCAATTAACATGTACTACTACTTCAAGCTGGCCTCAGGATGTCGTTATTTTCATTGGGGGGGGGGGGGGGGGGGGGGACTTACGAGGAGTCTCATTCTGTTGCATTGCAAAATACTTGGTGGTTCTACTGTTCTCAATATATTCTAAGAGGTATTATCCATATTCTCATTAATTTCTTAAAAAATGGGTTGACGTGAATATAGGAAAGAAGGGGGAAAGATGGAGGTATGAAGAAATGAGACTGGGTAAATTAGGGAGTAAAATAAGAGATATCAAACATTAATTCAAAGCTCAATTACAAATATCTCCCTCCAGGTTTTTTGAAACAGCAAAAAGATCCCATATATGTCTGAGAATCCCTTCCTGTAACTATTTCTTAATTTTTCAAGGAAGGTATTGGCAATAGAATCAATGAGGGTTATAAAATTTAGGAGAGAATATTGTAATAAATTTATAACATAACTTGTGTATTTAACTATTTTTTAAACTTAAAGGGTGTTTTTGCTGTTTTGGAAACTTGGTTTTTTAATAATTTTCCCTTAATTCAATTATCCTTAATCACCTAATATCAAATAATAATTTTAAATTTTAAATCAAAAATTTCCAAAATAATAAAATTCTATCACGGCAAATAGTTGTCCTATGCTGTATCATGAACAATTGCATTTGATTTTGAATATAACGGTTCTCCAATAGCTAACACTTATTCAGTATGGTTACAATTTGGATGCAAAATTGAGAATGATTTTAGATAGCTTATGGAGTGTTCTTTTTTAATCTTTTTTGAATCTTATAGTTGATTTGGAATTTCAGGTTTCTCAAGGACATGGAAGAAGCTCAAAGAATAGCTCGTTCCAGCATCTCAATGTTTTGAATTTGAAGGCCCGCAATGTCTGATCTTGCTGTTAATGTTCTGCAGATTTGTAAGTGGTTATTGCTTTCTCACTTGCAGCAGTAGATTGTACACAAATCTGCACCAATATATGGAGTTATCTATTCGTTCGCACGCAGACAACCTGTACTTAGCTTGTCATCTGAAATCTGCAGCAGTACCTTGCTTTCTCACTTGAATATAGTAAGAAGGTAATACAAATGGAAGATGCTATATTGGCGGACAACCACCGTGAGAAGATGAAAGAAAACAAAAACTAATCAAAAATTACATTAATGTGATGTATATAAAAATTAAAACTTTAAACAATAAGTTATTATTTTAGTTGAATTCTAAACAAAAATCCTAAATAAAATAAAGTACTTTTTCTTTTTTAATCTTTTCTCGTATTATTTCTCTTCATTTATTTAAAACTCATTCTCGAGTTTTCTTTAGATAAAGATGATAATACTTGTAGCATTAATGGATCTTCAAAATTGATTTTTCTTGTTGTTACGCTTCTGGAACAATATTAACCAAATATTGTCTACATGCTCACTTTTAAAATTAATATTTTAAACAAATTCTAGAATAATGAAATATGATTTGATATCTCGAAAATTATTTAACAACTCTTGTTGCTTTGAAAAATAATTTGTTGTGATGTCAAATAATTAATTGCATTTGAAAGTAGTGAAAACACTTAATTCTTTAACTTCAAGAATATTTACAAATGCCATGATATTTGAATATTATTATTTTTGTCTTCGACCAAAACTATCTCAGAAATCTTATTTTAAAAAAATTGGTCTTCTACTTTTAAAGTTTAAGTGAGTCATTTTTTTACGATTTATATTTAACGCTATGTTGGATCATCTTTTCCACTCGAGTAAAATCTTGATTTTGAGTTTTTTCATAATCTTTTTGAAGAGGAGTTTAATTCATATTTTTATTTAATAACACCAATGATGCAAATAGTTTAGCTTGAGCTTGATTAACCTCCACAAAATTTTTGAAATTCTTTTTGTAAAATACCTTTATTGTGCTCCATTAAACCCACGTTAACCTCGCTATGATACTACTTGACGTAAGATGGAAGCACAAATGCACCAATAATATAGATGTTCAACTTCCATATAGGGCTTAGCTACTTATCATTGACATGTTCCTATAATAATTCATAAAGGTTTTACGTAGGATTCTAGTAATACACAAAAAATAAAAAGTTTTAAATAAAGATTTTTAAGTGGAACTCTAATGTTACATAAAAATTAGAACTCTAAATAAGATAAGTTATTATTTTAATAAAATTCTAAACAAAAATCCTTAAAGAAAAATATTTTATCTTTTCTAATCTTATTTGGTATTACTAGGTTTGGGTGATAAAATGGTAATATGTAATTGTAACAATTTTTTACAGAGTAGATTTGGCTTTCTATCTTGGAAAGCCCATGGTTTTTTCCAAGGTTGAGGAGTTGACACGTAAATTATTGTGTTGTTATGACTTCGTTATAATTTTTCTGTTGCACTTTGATATTTATTCTACAAAAGGAAGATCTTAGAGCAGTTAGAGCAGTGAATCTGGAAGTGTTGTCAAGAAAGTATCTTATTTGAGAGGTCAAGATTCACAAAAAAAAAATAATTAATTTTGTCAACTTTTATTCAATAAAATAAAGCAATAACATCCTCATGACATCAAGAGATCAGCACAGATTTCTTGTCCTCACAGACAAACTACAAATTGTGAGCCATGATGTGTTACCTGAACTTGCTGGACAACTTCTCGTTCATCTGAATCACTCAAAGGATATTCTCACTATATCAATGGCAGTAGTCTTTTAAAATTACTTCATTCCCACATAAGTTATGAATACCTACATAGGTGGTACTCTCCAAATCTAGGATTCGCTAATTGATGCCGTAGATGCTGGATGTTCTCTGAAGTGGGTCGGAGAAAGTATACAGCCTTAAGATGTGACATGGATTCCCTTGGCATGGAAATGGATTCTACCAATTCTACCAAGAAGACTTCTTTCTGAAGAAGCTCGGACTGAGAATACAGGACACTGACAATACTAACCTGCATATCAATGAATAGAAAATCTTAGACAATCATCATAACTACATTAAACAAAGATAAAAAAATGTTAAGTATCCTTATCCCACATCGACTAGGAACAAGTCAGAAGAGCTGCTTATAAGCTTGGGCAACCCTTAACTCAATGAGATCTTATTGGGTTGAGTTAGGCCTGAGTTTCTAACATGGTATCAGAGTTGGGCCTAGTCTCTATGTGTTTGGACCTAATTGGGCTCTACCACAGTCTCACCGTGGCGCTAATGTCCACCTTTTTCTGCCGTGTGGAGGGGGCTGTTAAGTATCCTTGTCCCACATCGACTAGGAACAAGGCAGCAAAGCTGCTTATAAGCTTGGGCAACCCTTAACTCAATGAGATGTTATTGAGTTGAGTTAGACCTCAGTTTCTAACATAAAAAAACTTTTTCAACCTATCTGTAAACACCGAATATAAATGGATATCATGCATGCTGGAATTTATACCCCTCGACTTTATTTAGTTTTTCTATCAAGAGAGAGAAAAAGAAAAAAATAAAACAAAGGGCAAAACTTGTGAATGATATTTGTTTATTCTATTTTACCTTTAAGTTTAATTGAAGAAAATATCCTGTAGGTCCAAGATGAAAAGAATGAGCTCTTCCTACTCCATTTTTTTATAATAAAGTTCTTATCGCTCCTTTTTTTCCATTCATATGCAAGCTTTCACAAAATTGGTAACCAAAAAGGGTAGTAGAAATCCTCCCCTCAAATGGATCTCTATCTATACTTGTTTGGTTCAATGAACAAAACCATTTCCAAATCCCAAATAAAGCTCAAGGAAAATAGAGGCAAAACCAAAAGGCACTTTCTAGCTACGTGTCACGACCCTAGACTTCAACTAGCAATTGTGCGGTACTTAGCACGGTATGTTGCACAAAGTCCATCTTCCTACTCGAACAAAACACTCCCAAAAGACTAGAAAGAGACTTAGAGATTGAAAATATTCAAGAGCAAAGCAAGAACACAAAAGAGTTTGTGAAGAATGCTTTGTATTGCTCTTAGAGAGGTTATCTTACAATTTCTCAAGGATGGGTACAAATGAAGACCAATAGGTTTATTTATAGTAAGACTTCATGCTTAAGATTATACCACAAGTTTCTAGATCCTTCTATGTCTAGAATGTACAAGGGTATATATATTGTTCTAGTTTTATCTACAATATGTCACAAGGTTCTAGGACCTTCTAGTCAAGTCTAGTTAACTCTAGAGTCTTCTAGGATTGTCTAGTTCCTTCATGCAAGTTTTAGGATGTTCTGGAAGCTTATATAGACTTCTACATCCTTCATGAACCATCAAGCATGTTCTAGAATATTCCAGCACATGCTAGTATACTCTAGAACATTCTAGAGTCTTTCAGGCTTGATTTGAGTCCATTCAACTCTAGCTCCCTCTAGACATCTCTAGGTCACTTTAGAACTTTCTCATATAGTAACTTGTAGAAAAATCTAGATCCTTTAGGCAAGCACTATTTCTTTGGATTTTGAGGGATAATTTGAGAGGGATATAACACCCTTCCCCACTCAAGCTTGCGACGCCCTCGTCGTGCCTTTAAGCTTGAACATTTCTATGTGATATTTGAACTGTCACAAAGAGTCTTCGGGTTCCTAGCTTGCCTCTATGTACGGGGAATTCTTCCACTTGATCAAGTATTCTCGATAGCTTGGAACACCCTTGCGCCGAATTAAGCGGTCTGCCAAAATAGAGTCCACTTCTCTATCAAAGGAGGTTACTACTGCGGTGGGTGCCCTTTTTGATTCTCTATAACTCGTGTCTTCCTCGTCTCTATGATAAGGCTTCAACATACTTACATGAAAAACTGGATAGATTTTAAGCTTCATAGGGAGCTGTAGTTTGTAGGACACCTTACCGAATCCCTTAAGGACTGGAAATGACCATTCATACTTCCGTACCAACCCCTTGTGAACCTTCTGTAGGGACTTGAACTATTGGGGCAATAATTTGACAATGACCAAATCTCCTTTCTGAAATTCAACCACTTCATCTTTTTAGATGCCTTGTTCAAATAGGCTCAGGCTAACTCGGCTTGCTCATGCCATGCTTTTACAAAATTGAAGGCAGTAAGACTTTTTCCTTCATAGCTTATGGCCAAAGCATGAGTAGTCACGATTTACTGTACCATGATGATCTCGAAGGGACTCTTGCTAGTGGACTCGTTCCTCTGCAAGTTATAAGAGATTTGGGCTACATCCAGCAACTTAGCCTAATCATGTTGGTTGGCACTAACAAAGTGCCTGAGGTAGAACTCCAGCAATGTATTGGCACTTTCTATTTGCCCATCGCTCTGTGGATGAAATCTTGTAGAAAAGTTCAAGTCTGATCCCAAGAACTTAAACAATTCTGTCCAAAACTTCTCGATAAATCGTGGGTCTCAATCAGTCACGATGTTGGATGGAACTCCCCAATGCTTCACAACATGCTTGATGAACAATTGTGCCATCTCATCCACAGTGCAATCTGCTGAGGCAGGTATAAAGGTTTCATACTTGTTGAAGCGATCGATGACTACAATTATGCTACCAAAGCCCTCTGATTTTGGCAAGCAAGTGATGAAGTCCATTGAGACACTCTCCCATGGTCTCTCTGGAATAGGCAATGGTTCTAACAAGCCTCATGGTGCATGCTACTCCGCCTTGTCTTGTTTCCATACAAGAAAAGTTCTCACATAGGCTTCAATATCATCTCATAGTTGAGGCTAGTAGTAAATGGACTTGATAAAAGCAAGGGTGTGTCTCATACCTGGGTGCCCAACCCATAGTGAATCGTGGCACTCCTTGATCAACTCCTTCCTTAAGTTCCTCCATTTAGGCACATAGATGTGATTCTGTTTGACATAGAGTAGTCCATCACTTAACCAAAATCGCCTTGTCTTTCCTTCCTTGATGAGGGCAAGGATGTTTTAAGCCAGGGCATCATGCTCTAATCCTTCTTTGATCCTTTCCAATAAGGGACTACTTGGTCTACTCAAGGGTTCTAACTCCACCTTTCGACTTACCGTATTAGCCACCACGTTGGCCTTACCGAGCTTGTACTCAAGCTTATAGTCGAACTCCGCCAAGAAGTCTTGCCACCGAGCTTGCTTGGGACTCAACTTCTTCTGAATCTGGAAGTAGTTGGTTGCTACATTCTCTATCATAATCACGAAGTGAAAACCCAACAAGTAGTGTCGCCACACCCTTAGGTAATAGATGATAGATGTCATCTCCTTTTCCTACACCGTGTAGCAGTATTCAGTGTCATTAAGCTTACGACTCTCATAAGCTATCGGACGCCTTTTTTGCATTAACATTCCACCAATGGCAAAGTTTAAAGCATCTGTATGTAGCTCGTATAACCTGGAAGGGTCTGGTAGACAAAGCATCGGTTATCCACTAATGGCCTTCTTCAAGTCTTCGAATGAAGCTTGGCATTCACTTGTCCATTCCCAAGACTTGTTCTTTTTTACCAGGTCAGTCAATGGGGCTGATCTTGCTGAGTATAACTTGATAAACCTCTTGTAGTAGTTCACAAGTCCAAGGAAAGACCTTAACTCGGGGACCTTAGTAGGAGGTTCCCATTCTTGGATGGCTTTTACCTTGGTTCCATCCATCATAAGCTTCTCATCCTTTATCCTATGCCCCAAGAACATCACCTCATCTTGGGAAAATGAACATTTCTCCTTTTTGACATATAACTCATTTTCCCTCAGGACCTCAAACACCTTCCTCAAGTGCTCAAGATGTTCTTCCAAAGTCTAGCTACATATCACAATGTCGTCAAGATAAACTACCACAAACCAATCGAGGTAGGGATGGAAAATCTTATTCATGAGAATGCAGAAGATAGAAAGTGCATTAGTGAGACCAAATGGTATGACAAGGAACTCATAGGCACCGTACCTTATCACATATGTGGTCTTGGGCTCATCCCCTTTGGCTATACGTACCTTGTAGTATCCCGACCATAAGTCCAATTTAAAAAAGTATCTTGCATTCCCCAATTGATTGAACAAGTCAGCAATGAGTGGGATAGGATACTTGTTCTTTACCTTGATCTTGTTTAGAGCCCGATAGTCAATGCACATTCATAACGAGCCATCCTTCTTCTTCTGAAAAGGCACCGGGCCACTAAATAGGGCTTTGGAGGGCCTAATGAAGCCAGCATCCAGCAATTCATCAAGTTGCTTCCGTAGTTCTACAAACTCTGAGTTTGCCATCCGATAAAGGCTCATTGCTGGTGGTCCTGTACTGGGTTCCAGTTCAACTTCATGGTCCATCTCCCTCCTTGGAGGTAACTGTTTGGGCAATGTCTCAAGAATCACGTCCTAGATTTATCCAAGATAACTTGCACCTCTATCGACAAGCTTGGTTGTGGTAACGCCTCCTCCTCATCATACTCTTTTAAGATGACTAAGTAACTTTCTTCCTCCCTCTTCAATCCCTTTTTGAATTGAAGTGCTAAGAGAGCTTGGGTAGTAGGTTTGGTGGTCCTCTCTATTGGTACCATATAAGACTTTGATCCATCTATAATGCACATAGAGTTTGAACACGGGACAAGGAAAGCTCTAACCAGGTCTAAGAACTCTATGTCGAATACTACCGAGAAATCATCCATGGGTGTCACCGATAAGTCCACTTGGCCAGTCTAAGCATCAAGACTTACCTTAACTCTATGAGCAACTCCTTGGAGAGGTAGTGTTGCCGAGTTAACCACTTTGAGAGATCCTCCTCCATTGATAACCTTCAGGCCGAGTTTGTTTGCTTCCTCTAGTGAAACAAAGTTATGAGATGCACCTGTGTCAACCAAAGCTTTGGTAACCTTCTCATTGATGGTTGCATCCATGAACATCAAGCCTTTGGGGGTCATCGGGGTGCTTTGCAATGCACCAAGTGGGTGCAAAGAACCCATCTTTGCAGCTTCATCCGTCTTACCTCCATCTTGTTCATGCGTGGAGGCAACTAAGGTAGTCAATGCCTTCCTTTTTGCACATTCACATGCCCAATACGGTCCGTCATATATGAAGCACATCACACAGGGCTTTGAGGCACCACAATCCTCCTTTTCCTTCCTCTTATCTCGCAATTTGAACGAGGAGCCTTCTTTGTGATTTCTATGGCCTTGAATTTTGGCATGGCCTCCCCCACTCTTTCCTCCACCAAAATTTCTATCTACAGCCTTCAAGCTCTCTTTGTTTATGGAGTAGTCAATAAGGCTTTCAACAACTACAATGGTAGAAGATAAGTCTTTGACACCACGTCACTTGAGTTCAAGGTTAGCCCATGATTGGAGACCATCTATGAACAAGAATAACGCATCTTTGTCCTATGTGTCAAGGACTTCTAATAGCAAGGTTGTGAACTCATTCACATAGTCCCTTATACTACTTGTCTACTTTAACCGTTGCAATCAGCCCCTTACCTCCTCTTCAGCATTTACGGGGAAGAATTGACTTTTGAACTCCCTTTTGAAATCATCAAAGGTGTTAATTGTGCATACCCCTCATTTCACATCTCCATGCCTCTGTCTCCACCACAGCATAGTAGTGTCAGACAAGTACATGGAAATAGTTCAGATCTTGTTGGCATGGTTCGTTATGCTAGTAGCCTCAAAGTATTATTCAAGCCCCCATAGAAAGTTCTCAACTTCCCTAGAATTCCTAGCCCCATTTAAGGTCTTTGGCTTGGGAACTTCCACTTTCTTGGCTTCAATAATGGTAGTTTTGTTAGTTCTTGAGGCCATAGCCCGCTTGCAAAGTGCTAGGTCACCGCCTATATCCTCGACTCTAAGTAACACGTTAGTAATTTCTCTTTGGATAAGATCTCATACCTTGGAAAGTTTGGCCTTCAACCCATCAATCTCTTGCCTTAACCCACTATCTAGCTCATTGAGGGACATCTTGACTACTGCATGGATCTCCACATCCTCGGCCTCTAAGCCATTGCAAAATTCCTCCAAGTTGTCCACCCGGTCGAACAACTCCCTCAAGCTATCTTGAGTACTCCCAATATGTGCTTCCAAGCTAGAAATCATGTCTTTTGACTTGGCTTGAGACTCCTTTGGTAGTTTCTAAACTTCCTCACGCCCATGTTCCTTTGGTGGAACATCCACACTTGGTGTAGCTAGGGCACTATTCTTCATTATGCCAAGGATAATAAAGCTTCAACCTAAAGCTTTGATACCAACTGTCATGACCCTAGAATTCAACTAGCAATCGTGCGACACTTAGCACGGTCAGTTGCACTAAGCCTACCTTCTTACTCAAACAAAAAACTATAAAGAGGCTAAAAAGAGACTTAGAGATTGAGAGGATTCAAGAGAAAAGCAAGAACATAAGAGAGTTTGTGAAGAATGTTTTGTATTGCTCTTAGAGAGGTTATTTTACAACTTCCCAAGGATGGGTACAAATGAAGGCTAATAGGTCTATTTATAGTATGGCTCCATGCTTAATATTATGCCACAAGTTTCTAGATCTTTCTATGTCTAAAATGTACAAGGGTATCTATATTTTTCTAGTTTTATCTATAATATGCCACAAGGTTCTAGGACCTTCTAGTCAAGTCTAGGTAACTCTAGAGTCTTCTAGGATTATCTAGTTCCTTCATGAAAGTTCTAGGATATTCCAGAAGCTTCTAGAGACTTCTACATCCTTCATGAATCATCAAGCATGTTCTAGAATATTCCAGCACCTTCTAACAACTTCCAGCACATGCTAGTATACTCTGGAACATCCTAGAGTCTTTTAGGCTTGAGTTGAGTCCATCCAACTCTAGCTCCCTCTATACATCTCTAGGCCACTCTAGAACTTTCGAATGTTGTAACTTGTAGAAAATTCTAGATCCTTTAGGCAAGCACTATTTCTTTGGATTTTGAGGGACAATTTGAGCTGGAAGTAAAATATGGCTTCCTTACTCCCACAAAGAAATACAACGTGATCATTATTTGCACAACATGAGCTACTCCATTAAGCAACTTGATTCACGATACTATTTCATTAAAATTCTACATTTTGAAAATTCTTGTTCCAAACTAAGTCAAAAAGTGACTCCAAATGAAAAGGGTTGTTAATGAAACGGAATATAATACCATTGGTTTAAAAACATGAAGATTGAAATTCAAAATTCACGTATACTCTTTAGTATTCCCAATAAATCAGTACTCAAACATAAGAAAAAACACTTCCATTCTATGCATTAAATGGATTATTAAAGATTATTTTATTCATTAGTCTAATGGTGTATTTACATTATCTAATAAGGATGAAAATTCTGATAGACAAACTTAATCATACTTGAACTAATATGATTTATCCTAATATAACTAGGATAAATATAATATTTATCTTTATATATCTTAACTCTCCCTCTTAACTTCTAGCTACACCATAGTCATGCACTCTTGGTGTATGAAACTTTGATGTTACTAGATTCCAAATCATCTTTGATGTAGTTTCTGTCAAGTTCAGTGTGCATTATTTGGTCATATTGTATTGAGTTATTAACAATTGCAATAATTGCAGTGTTATCACAAAATAGAACATTAGGCTCCTTAAGACCAAAACAAAGTACACTTAATAGAATCTTCAACCAAGAAAGCCTAATAATAGCGTAATAAAGAGTGTGATACTCATCTTCTATAATTGACAACAATACTACATTTTATTTCTTACTACTCCAAGTCACCAAATTTCCTCCAACAAATGTAAGATATCCTAAAGTAGATTTTCTATTGACCTTAGAACTCGTAAAGTCAGAGTCGACGTAACCTATGAAGTTCAAGTGTCTATGTTTAGATGACATAATACCTTTTCCTGCGGATGATTTTAAGTTAAGATTTGGTTCATCGCATTCATATGTTGCTCACTAGGATTATTGATCTGTGTAAAACTGTAAGTACATAGTATTATAGTTTTATAATAAAGTGATAAGAAGAATATTTTCTTCGGGGATTTATAACTTTTGACAAATACCAAAATTATATTAATCTCAATTTTATATAAAAAAGTCATTAAGGTTGTTGTAATTGAAATTTAAATAAAATCAATTTAAAGAAAATACACAAAGAAAATAAAGATGTTGTTCTAAGGTCAAATTAACGGGAAGAAAACTTCTAGGAAATCAATTCCATCTAATCTCTCACTATGTTTTACTCATCTAGCTAATTGAATTTAATTCTCCCTATTTGTTAGCAAATCTAAAAAGAACATTCAAAAGCCTCTTTCGATAGTCAATTGGAAATATTGTTGTTCATCAATTTACGCAAGAATATGTAATTTAACAAAGCAAGAAAGCATTAAGACCAATTATTTTAATATTACACAAGTTCATACAAGTCTTTTAATCTCTATGTTTACCTATGTCAAAATAATCTAGATCTATCTTATAATTCCCTCTTTCGATAATAAATCACAAGATTAAAATCATCTAATTAATGACCAGTTAATTTAGTAATAAACTCAAAATAAATTAGACAAATATGAGGAGAAATAATTTAAATTAACATAGAAAATCAAGTATAGTTTGGAATTAAATTACATTTTTTTCTAGAATAAAAAAAATTAGTTCATGCTAAAAATTAAATTTAACATAAACGAATTCACCATAATTTTTCTAAGAGGAATTGAAAGAAAAGTGAATCGCAAAAAGAATCCGCTTTTCTCTTTCTTCTTTTTTTCTTTCCTTTTTTTTTGGTTCCCAGCGCCTCAGTACTATTTATACTTTTTCTTCAAGATTTCATTATGTTCCTGCTTTTCTGTTCTACGCCTTTCTATTTTTTTCTCTGGCCACTCCTTCTCTCCCTACTGGCTTCTAATTATATATATATATATATATATATATATATATATAATTTAAATTTGAGAGTCTTTAAATGATATGCTTCTAAAATTTTGAATCTTCATATGAAATAAAATTTAAATAATAATAATAAAGTCTAAAATCAATAAAAATTAAATAAAATTAGACTAAAGTTAATGTTGAGAAGTGATAAAGTATGCCAAATTATACAAGTCATCAAACACCCTCAAACTTAGAACTTTGTTTGTCCTAAAAAAATAAAATAAAATAAAAGACAATTATAGATAATATCAACTAGACTCCATCGAGAAATACCATTACTCACCAAGCCATGATCAGAATTTAGATTTCATCACTAATAACTTACTCATTTACATCGAAGATAGTAGGAAAATCAATCAAAATTTAACAATTTGTCAAGCAAGAGTTAAGCATTTACTTTAACTTAAAGCTAAGTCCTTGAGTGTGTGTGTGTGTGAAATAATCAATTTAACTCCAAACTACCAGCAAATTCAGATAAAAGTAGAACAATTGAAATCAGAAGAATTCTCTCAAAACTTAACTCCTTAACTCCAATTTTCAAAATCCTATCCACTAATGTAATCAAATACTAAAATTAGATATCAAAAGGTCTTTAATTAGGGTTATAATGACAAGCCACAAGGTAAGGGCTAAGAAAGAAATGGATATGGAAAATCAAAACAAATTGGGAAAATACTTGGTAGAAAGAAACAATAAAAATAATATCCACAGGATTCACACCATAGCTCTTTCTTGACAATATGCCAATACTAATGACAATATAATTGTTATACTCAATAAGTGTTGTGCTCTCATTTTTTTTCATATAGTTGCCTTGATACTTATAGTTTTTACTAATTTCAACTACTTTAACCCTTTTTCGATTCTTGTCTTTCACATTTTTTTCAAACTTTGATCAAATAGAGCAAAACTAACTTTCACTTTAAATGAAAATTTCCAACAAAGTATTTTCTCAAAATTTAAGGTAAATTCATGGTTTTTCAGACTTAGAATGAGAATGGTCTATGTAGTTTAAAGAACAAATAAAGGTTTATGTAAAATGAGGCTCAATGGGGTTGCTATGGGAATACACCACGCAATGATGATGTAATGATTAGGATGGCTAGGAAAACTCTTTGGTTGTGAAAAAAATTGTCTATATCATTTCTCTAATATTTGGTATCAACTAGGATTTTGCCTCAAGGATCCATCAACGGATTCTAGAGCAAAGCTAGATTGAACTTTCTTAACCAGTTAATTCATCTCCTTCTCTTCATAGGCAAATAGAGTAAAGAAAAATTAACTATGTGCTTAATTATTTTCAAGGACAAAAATTTAAATCAAAGTATCTACAAAACTCTACCTAACATAATAGCAAATTTTGAAATTTTTTCTCAAAACCATCCTCAATCACAAATTTCAGAGTCATAGTGAATTCAATCATACTTAAATACATGCTTGCTAAGAGACTCCAACAACTCAAGACTATAGGAGTCTATACCCCCAAACTTAAAATAAACAATGTCCTTATTGTAATTCAAAAGTGAGACAAATAAAAAAAACAAAAGGAACTTCCCTAGTTTTATAATGGATCTGAATTAATTTGTAATTTTCAAATTTTTATTCCTACATAATAAACAAGCATCAAAATCCAAATTATTCAAATAGTAATAAAAAAATAAAATAAAAGTTTTATGGGTTGCCTCCTATAAGCGCTTGTTTTATAGTCTATAGCTAGAATTTTCAATCTTCATCAATTAGGATTTTGAAGAGGAATAAATGCACAATTCCTCTCCACTTGTTCTCTATAATAGTGCTTCAATATTTGACTGTTAACTCTCAATGTATTACATGCCTTGTCCTTCAAGTCTTTTGCTCCAAGAGTGGAAACTTTGCCAATTGTATAAGAACCTATCCATCTTGATCTTAACTTACCTGGGAAGAGTTTTAGTCATGAATTGAAAAGCAAAACCTGTTGTCCAAGAACAAACTCATACCTAAGAATCTATTTTTTATGCCACTTCTTTGTAGATATTTACATTTTCATAAGAATCATTCTGGAACTCATCCATCTATTTAAATCGAAGAAGTCAACTTTCCCTTGTTACCTTCAAATCAAAACTAAACTTATTTACAGCCCAATAAGCTTTATGCTCTAACTCAATATGGAGATGACATGCTTTTCCAAACACTAATTGATAAGGAGACATCTCGATAAGTGTATTAAAAGCTATACAGTATGCTCACAAAGCATCATCAAGCTTCTTTTCCCAATCCTTTCTATTGGTGTTGACCATCTTTTCAAGGATATTCTTGATTTCTCGATTTGAAATTTCAGCTTGGCCATTAGTTTGAGGATGGTAGGCAAGTGTTATCTTGTGCTTCACACCATATTTAGATAGAACGTTTTAAAACAATTTGTTGCAAAGTGGGTTGATGAACGAAAACCGGCATCGCCGATTCTTGCCAATACTTTGGTTTTAATATTTATAAAACTCTCGCAAGTGCACGAATCATTTCGAATAAAATGATAAGTATACTCCCAAGGTCAATCTAAGGAAGGAATGTATGTGGTTTTTAATTTATTATTCAAACTTTTAAAAATGAAATTAAATCCTAAACATCCTGTCACGATATTTTGGGGTTTTTGTGTTTTTAATCTAATTATAGAAAATTAAACATAGATTCAATAAACATTCATGCAAATTTTATCTTGTATAAATAGTGGAGTATTTATGTATATAATAACTAAGTTAATTATGCTTGCTCGTATTATTTAGGTTATTAAATATATGAATTGATATTTATTGATTCTCCCTTTTTTGTATGAATACCACCTTTGGTGGGGTTAGATATTCTTTGTTAACTAAACAAATCAATTAACACCTATGGGTGGGGTTGATAACTAATTTGGTTAATTAAATTAATTCCTTTTTCTAAGAGATTGAAAATGAACCATTTAAATGCCACCTTTGGTGAGGTTAGACGATTTAAACTTTATTCAAGGTGTCCAAATTAAACCTAAGAATTTAGTTATCCGAGTACTAACTTTCAAGTTTTAAAACCACTACTGAAAACGTGTTGTCAATACATTTTCAGATAATAATTCTTATAAAAACTTTTGAAATAGAGCTTCACTCTAACTACCGAGCGATTGTACCAACAAATAAAATAGCACTACTCTAAATCAGACCGGATAACTAAACCTTAAAATCTAATTTTCAGATTTAAGTTTGTAATGAAAAATAATATATTTCTCTCTAACATTCTTAATATAAAATCTTGAATAAAAATAAAATCAATTCATTTTAGAGATTTTTACCTATTTAATATTTCGCAAGCATAACAACGTTATTATTATATCATTTTTACAAACAACCACAGACAAATTAAATATAACATGTAAGAATAAAGCATAAAAAATAACTGCAAAGAAAATAAAATCCTTACAGTACTTCGATGCCATTCCCGTTGCTAGAAAACCTCCAAACGGAATTTGCACTCCCATTTATTGAATCAAAAAGCTAATAAATTACAAAAACATAACTAGTTCTTCCCAAAAAGGGAAGAACTCTAAAATTAAGATAAACTAACTAAAACATAAGAAAAAACTAAAAAACCTAAAAACTAAGAAATGGAGAGAAAGAAAGAAGAGAGAAGTGTGTTTTGAGGTGTGTTTTGAAGTGAAGGGAAGGGGGGTATTTATAGGTGAGGATGGAGAGAAACAATGAGTAAAAAATGTTAAAAAATGTAAAAACACGTAATGGAAATGCTGAGGTCATTAATGACATCAGCATGACGTCATGGGGGCGGCTGCACGTGAAAAATGGGGCGAAAAGGCGTTGGCGCGCGCTGGGTGGCCTTTGCAGCGGCCTGTACCACTCGGCGCGTGGCTGATGCCATTTGAAATTTGGTGGTAGCGATTTCCATCTTTTTGACATTTTTGACCTTTTCGACCCATTTTGTCCAATTTTTCCATGTTTGTTGACCTTTTCCCACTTATTTATTAATATATTTGTGATGTATTGCTTCAAGTATTCCTCTTTGAGTCTTTAAATTGCGTTTATAAGCCAAAATACCTGAAAAACAATAAAAATACCCGTGATTCCGAAAAAGACAAATTTATATAAATATATGATAAAACATATAAATATATAAATATATAAATATATATATTTTTAATCAATTAATGTACATACAATCATGGTAATTTTAGTGCTTTTTGAGCACTCATCATGGGTCCCTTCATCACTAATAATAGTCGTGGAGCGCCAAATCTTATGAATATGTTCTTATCAAGAAATTTAAGCACTACCTTTGCATCATTTGTTGTTGCAGTAATTGCCTCCACTCACTTTGACACATAATCAACTACTAACAAGATATAAACAAAGCCAAAATAGGGAGGAAAAGGATCCATAAAATAAATTCCTCAAACAATAAATAATTCAACCTCTAAGATATTTTTCGATGGTAGCTCCTAACATCTTGAAATATTTCCTATACGTTGGCACTGATCACAAGTCTAAACCAAAGTATAACTATCACGAAAATTAGAGGGCCAAAAGAAACCACTTAGAAGTACCTTACTTGTTGTTCATGTTACCCCAAAATGTCCTCCATATGATGAGGAATGATAATGATGGAGAATGGCTTACATATCCTCTTCATGCACACATATTCAGATGATTTGATTAGGGCATCTTTTGAAAAGAAAAGGCTCATCCCAAAGATAATATTTCATATCATGTAAAAACTTATTACGTTGATGGTAAGTAATATCTGATGGCAACACCAAGGAAGCTTGATCTCACATGCAAACAACTACTCATCAGGGAATGCTTCTTGAATTACTAAATCTATTTTTACTTCCTCTTGCTCCAACCAAGAGAGATGGTCAGTAATTGAATTTTCACTTCTTTTCTTATCTCAAACTTCCAAATTAAATTCTTGAAGAAAAAGGATCCAACGAATCAACCTAGGCTTAGCATCCTTCTTGCCAAAAAAATAATGAAGTGTTGCATGATCAGTGAACGCTATCACCTTTGTACCAATAAGGTAAGACCAAAATTTGTCACAAATAAATACCACAATAAGCATCTCCTTCTCAGGCTTCATTCAATGTCTAACTTTCATAGTATATGACCCTAAACAGTTTGTCTCACTTTTGACCTAACATTGCTCTAATTGCAAAGTCATTTGTATCACACATAACTTCAAAAGGTTGACTTCAATCAAATACAATCATTACTGGTGCTGAAATAAGTTTCTCCTTAATTGCATTAAAGGACTACAAACAAATATCATCAAAGTCAAATGTAGAATTTTTTTCAAGAACATAAAGGTTTATAAAGTTTAGAAAAAAAATTTATAAATCTTCTATAAAATCCCGCATGTCCTAAAAACCTTCTGATTCCCTTCACATTCTTTGGTGGTGGTGGTTTTATTATGGTTGCAATTTTAGTTCGATTAACCTCAATTATTTTAGATGACGCTCTATGGCCAAGCACGATTCCTTCTTGAGCCATGAAATTACACTTCTCCTAGTTTAGGACAATATTTTTATCTTCACATCTCTACAAAATAATAGCTAAATTATGCAAACAATGATAAAAAAATGTTCCAAAAACTAAAAAGTCATCCATGAAAATTTCCATTATATCTTCTTCCATATCAAAAAAGATAGCCATCATGTAACGTTGAAATGTTGCTGGGGAATTGTACAATCCAAAAAGCATCCTTCTAAAAGCAAATGTTCCATAAGGGCATGTAAATGTAGTTTTCTCTTAATATTTAAGGGCTATGACAATCTAGTTATATCCTAAATAACCATCTAAGAAGCAATAATAAGGATATCTAGCCAATCGATCTAACATTTGATCAATGAATGGAAGTGGAAAATGATAATTCCTTGTTCCTTTGTTCAACTTGCGGTAATCTATACATACATGCCAACCCGTGACTATTCGTGTAGGAATAAGCTTATTGTTGTCAATTTTCACCACCGTCATTCCACCTTTTTTTGGTACAACATGAACTGGACTTACCCATGAGCTATCTAAAATAACATAAATAATTCCAACATCGAAGAGCTTCAAAATTTTGGTTCTCACAACTTTCTTTATTACTAGATTTAATCTTTTTTGGGGCTCGATTGATGGTTTGTAAGGTTCCTTCATTAGAATCTTGTGCATGCAAATGGATGGACTTATACCTTTTATGTTAGAGATGGTCCATCCCAAGGCTGTTCTATACTCCTTCCAAATACGCAGAAATTTTTCCTCTTCTTTGGGTGTAAATGATGTCATAATAATCACTAGAAAGGTGTAACTATCACCTAAGAATGCATAGCGAAGATTCTTAGGCAATTGCTTCAACTCTAGAGTTGTAGTTTGCTACACTTTTTCTGTAGAGATTACAGAATCCGTTTTTGCTACCATTGGCTCCAACCTTTCCACTTCTTTGCTAAATGATGTAACCTGATGCAATGCTTCCAAGGCAAATACATAGTGGAGAAATTCTTCACAAACAAAAGTTAATTTAGATTCATAAACAACATAGTTATTGAAATCATAAGCATAAGATAAAGTGGTGATACATCGTTCTAGGTGATCGACCGACATATCTTCTCGAAAGACTTCTACTTCACATTGTTTAATGATATCTACCCAAAAGCAAGTGTTTGGATCTTCTAGAAATCTCATAGCTTTGTAGATGTTGAACGTAACTTCTTCCTTGTTCATTCTCAATGTTAACTCACCCTTTTGAACATCCATTAAATCCCTTCCCATAGCCAAGAATGGTCAGCCAAGAATTAGTAGGACATCTTGGTCTTCATCCATATCTAACACCACAAAATCAGCAGGAAAAATAAATTTATCCACCTTTACCAATACATCTTCTATGATTCCACGCAGATACTTGATGGATCGGTCTACTATTTGCAAAGAAATGGTTATTTGTTTCATCTCTCCAAGTCTTAATTTTCTATAAACAAACAGTGGCATAAAATTAATGCTAGCACCAAGATCACATAAAACTTTATCAAAAAATAAATTTCCAATAGTACAAGGCAAAGTGAAACTCCCTGGATTTTTTAATTTTCGAGGTAACTTTTTTTAAGAATGACATTGCATTCTTTAAAAAGCTTCACTATTTTGAACTCTTCCAACCTTCTCTTCTTTGACATGATGTCCTTCAAGAATTTGGCATAATTGGGCTTTTGTTCCAAGAATCTGTAAAAGGAATATTTATGTAAATTTTCTTAAAGATATCCAAAAACTTAGAAAAATGTTTATCTAATTTTTGTTTTTAAAAGTGTTTAGGATAAAGAAGTGGAGTTGAGAGAATAAAAAGATTGTTAGGAAATGAAATTGATGGAGGCATGTTAGTCTTTCTTAGTGTATCATCAATAATATCCTATTCTTCTACTTTATGATTGCTTTGGACATTGTTTGGAGCTATAGGGGTGGACTCGGTTTCCTTTGATGGGAACATCTCAATTTCTCTTCCACTTATAAGTGTAATGGCCTTACATTGTTCCTTTGGATTCACTTCTGTATTGCTAGGAAAAGTTCCTCTTTGTTGAGCATTGATGCTTATGGCTAGTTGCCCAATTTGCACTTCAAGATTTTTCATAGTGGCTCCCATATTGCTACAATAAATCTCAATGTTATCCAACCGTGAATCATTCTTTTTAAACCTTGCTTTGGTTTCTTGGACAAAGGAAATCATGGCATCCTCAAGTGACATATTATTCTCGCTTGGATGACTATCAAATCTTGGAGGAGGTTGCAGCACATTCTTTGTGTTTCCATAAGAAAAATTCTCATGATTTCGAAGCCATGAATGGTAGTAATTTTGCATAGGATTACCATGATAGTTGTAGTTCTAATTGTTAATATACTGAACCTATTCTTGACTTGTTTCATTAAACAGAATTGTCATATTCGGGTTTATAACATATTCTATACTTTGTGGTATTCTTTAGGTTGTCGTGGCTAAATTTTGATGAGATAGAGAAGCTATTTGAGTTGAAAGGGCAGCAAATGCCACTAATTCATAAATCCCAGCAACTTTATTAGTCATAGATCTTTCAGTTGGCCATTGATAGTTGTTTGAGACCATTTCTTCCAAAAGAAAAGTAACACTTTCAGCTATCTTTGGCATCAAAGTTCCACCAGAAGCAGCATCAACTATGGTTCTAGTTTTCCCATTTAACCCTTCAGCTATCTTTGGCATCAAAGTTCTACCAGAAGCAGCATCAACTATGGTTCTAGTTTGCCTATTTAACCCATTATAGAACATCCAAACTTGCAACCAATCTGGCAATCCATATTGAGGACAACACTGAATCATATCTTTATACCTTTCCCATGCTTCATAGAGTGTCACAAAATCATTTTGTCCAAATTGACCTATCTCACTCCTAAGTTAGGCTATTTTGTAGGTGAAAGAATTTAACAAGAAACTTTTCTGCCACATCCTACCAACTAAGATGTGGCTATGTTATAGAGATTGTAGCCAACCTCTAGCCTTGTCACTCAATTAAAAAGGAAACAATCTCAATCTAATGGTGTCTTCAATAACACCATTAATCTTTATAGTGTCACAAATATCTAAAAACATTGCCAAATGAATATTGGGATTGTCAAGTGGCAATCCGCTAAATTAGGCTTGTTGCACCATGCTGATCAATGCCAATTTGAGCTCAAAATTATTGGCATTAATGGTTTGGCATCTTACTCCTAAGTAATTGTCATTCAAAATTGACCTTACATAATCTTTCAAGGTGTGTGGCTATGCATTCCGTTCTCCTTCAACCATGGCTAGTACTTTATTCTTTCTTCGTGATCTAAAGGTTCTTTCAATCTCGTGATCTAAAGGTTCTTTCAATCTCAAGATCTAAAAGGTTCTTTCAATCTCCAGATCTAAAGTTCTTTCAATCTCCAAATCGAAAGGAATAATATTTCGAGTTCTAGCACGGCTCATCCAACGTCAAAAACACACCTAGAGAAAAATAAAAAATAAAAATATAATATAATATAATTCTAAATTAAAACCAAGATTACTTTGTATTCATATTGACAAAAATAAGAAGAAATCAATTCCCGACAACGGTGCCAAAAACTTGATCGATGCAAAACTGTAAGTGTACAATATCGTAGTTTTATAATAAAATGGTAAAAAGAGTATCGTCCTCAAGGATTGGTAACTTACTTTTGACAGATACCAAAATTATACTAATCTCAATTTTATCTAGAAAAGTCACTAAGGTTGTTATAATTAAAATTTAAAATAAAATCAATTTAAAGAAAATACGCAAAAGAAAATAAAGATGTTGCTCTAAGATCAAATTAATAGGAAGAAAACTTCTAGGAAATCGATTTAACCTAATCTTTCACTATGCTTTAATCATCTAGCTAATTGAATTTAATTCTCTCTTATTGTTAGCAATTTTCAAAAAAAAAAAATCATTCAAAAGTCTCTTTCAATAGTCAATTGGAAAAAAATTTATTTATCAATTTACACAAGAGTATGCAATTAACAAAACAAGAAAGCATTAAAACCAATTATTGTAATAATACACAAGTCCATACAAGTCTTTCAATTCCTATATTTACCTATGTCAAAATAATCTAGATTTATCATATAATTCTCTCTTTTGATAGTAAATCACAATATTAAAATCATCTAATTAATGACTTGTTAATTAGAAGCAATAAACTCAAAATAAATCAGACAAACATGAGGAGAAATAATTTAAATTAACATATAAAATCAAGTATAATTTGGAATTAAATTACATATTTTTCCTATAATAAAGAAAAATTAGTTCATACTAAAAATTAAATTTAACATAAACAAATTCACCATAATTTTTCTAAGAGGAATTGAAAGAAAAGTGAATCACAAAAAGAATCTACTTTTGCGTTAATCCGTTGCACTCCAATCTCCTTTCACTTTTTTCTTTCTTCTTTTTTTCTTTTCTTTTTTTTTTGGTTCCTAGCACCTAAGAATTGTTTATACTTTTTCTTCTAGATTTCTTCCTGTTATTTCTTTTCTGTTCTGCGTACTTCTATTTTTTTCTCTGGCCGCTCCCTCTCTCCCTACTAGCTTCTAATTTATATATATATACATAAATCTTAATTTAAATTTGAGAGTCTTTAGATTATATACTTCTAAAATTTTGAATCTTCATTTTCTTCAAATCTGCAATAAATTTAAATAATAATAATAAAGTATAAAATCAATAAAAATTAAACTAAAATTAAAGTTAAGAAATGATAGATTATGTCAAATTATGTAAGTCATCAATTATGCATAAACTAGCTCTGTGCACTAGCTGCATATGACAAATCAAGTCGAGTATGAGTTAAATTAATTAATTTTCCTACTAATCTATGATAGCTCTCCTTATTAGTCGAGATCTAATCAAGATAGACACTCAAGTCATAATTCACTTCAATAGGAGTATCTATAAGAACAAAGGCAGAATGACCAATTTCAGCTAAGAGAATAAAGGCATACTTTCGTTAAGAGAAAAAGAATCTTTGCATAAAACTAAAAATTTCAATTCTTAATTAGTACTTCAAGTTTCTCAAGACCTTTATTTCAAACTCTTTAGTTAAGTAGCTACGTAAATTTTCTATCTCAATGATGTTACAGTCTGTAACAATCATGTCAATATGATTTTTGATAAATAATCCTAATCATGCTTAAACTAATATGATTTATATTAAAATAATTTGGATAGATACAATATTTATCTCTATACAAGTTAACTCATCAAATATAATGACTGCCTCACTCTTAAACAAGAAATTCCAATCCAATTGTTATGATCCAAATATAATACATTAGAAGATTGTTCGCTCAATTTTAAGAAGAATTAATTGTGCAAACAATTTTCTAGGTCTTGGTTTGGATATCTTCACCTCCAAAGTTTTCACTTGCATCAGTTATCTTTATATCTTTTAGCCTTGATTATAAAAAAACCCAATTGAGGAGGTATTATCCATTCATTTGAGGAGGCATGTTTCTCATTTTGTTAAGCCCTTTCAAATATTAACTCAATTGATGGAATATTATCTATCTCTGCTTGATTAACCCTTCAAAAAATATACTCAAGTGAGAGCCCAATAATTTATAGTATTAATTTAGCAGGTGCCAATAACCGACTTGTGCGAGCCCATCAAGTTAAGGGAGTACTAAATACCCAAAATAACACAGAAAGAAGAACTGGTTGCTAATAATCTTCTAACACTGCAATATACTTCCTACAATGTTGAAGTTATTGTTCACAAAAGCATCAGCTACTGAGCACCTACCTCTATTCACCATTGCGTTAAAATTTTGATTCCATTTACACTATGCTAGATTTAAAATAATTCTATAAGTAAATTTCAGAACAAAACGATAAACTATGAATATGAAATGATTCTACTATAATGAGAAATGAAAACCAGATTTTGGAAATATCAAACATTCACCTTAACTATCCTGAAAACCAAACACAAGAATAGTTAAGTAGGCATATCGTGTGAGAATCGAGAATGAAGACCTTGTCGTGAAGCATCCGATTGACGTAATTGAAGAAATCAATATTTAAAGAAATAATTAGAAGAAGAAATAAACGTTTCCTTCAATATATTTTCTTAATTTTGTATCGGGTATGTACATTGTTTATATAGACAAATATTAATTACTATTTCAACAACCACCATTATTGAATTACATAATTTATAGTTGTTTGGTAGACACCGTGTATAATGAGAGGCGTTTGGCGTCGATGCAGTATTTGTTGAATGAGTTGCAGTATTTGTTGAATTCAACACTCCCCCTCAAGTTGGTGCATAGATGTCTTTCATGCCCAACTAGACTGAAACTTCTGTGAATACTCGATATGAGAGTGCTTTAGTGAGAATGTCAACCAATTGATCTTCTGACTTAATTTTTGGTAATTCCAATGAATTTTCTTCTAACTTTTCCTTAATAAAGAACTGGTCAACTTCAACATGTTTTGTATGATCGTGTTGAACTGGATTATGAGCAATAGCATATACTATTTCATTGTCATAAAATAACTTAATTGATTATTTAGGAGGATATCCCAAATCTTTCAAGAGAGATTGTAACCACAAGGCCTCACAAAGCCCAAGTGCCACGCTATTCGTATTCAACAAGGCTTGACAGGCAACAAGATATTGTTTCTTACTTCTCCATGTTACAAGGTTTCCCCCTACAAAAGTAAAGTAGCCTGATCTAGATCGCCTATCATTTATTGATCCAGCCCAATCAGCATCAGTATATACTTCTATTCTTTGGAACTGTAAGTTTTTAGTGAACAATACTCCTTTTCCAGGAGCAGACTTTAAATACCTCAAAATACGAATAATTGCATTCATATGTTGTTCTCCAAGATTATGCATAAATTGGTACAATACTTAAAGCATAGTGCAAGATCCTGGTCTTGTGTAAAGCAAATACATCAACCTTCCAACAAGCCTTTGGTATCTTTCTTTATTTGTTGGAACTTGATCAACCTTGATACATAACTTTAATCCTTCTTCTACTGGTGTATTAGCTGGTTGACATGCCGACATACCAGTTTCTTTTAATAAATCTAAAGCATACTTTCTTTGAGATAAGAAGATTCCTTCTTTTGATCGAGAAACCTCAATCCCAAGAAAATATTTTAAGGAACCAAGGTCTTTTATTTCAAATTCCTTGGACAAATAACTTTGTAGAGCTTTCCTTTCTTCAAGATCATTTCTTGTTACTATCATATCATCAACATATACAATAAGTGTAGTGATCTTACCATACCCTTTTTCAGAAATAAAGTATGGTCTGAATTACTTTGCTTGTAGCCAAATGCCTTCATTGACTTTGTAAACCTGCCAAACCATGCTCTTGGGGATTGTTTCAATCCATACAGTGATTTTTTTAATTTACACACCTTTTCATCACGAATTTTGGATTTCTTGATTCCTGGTGGTAAATCCATGTAGACTTCTTCAATTAAATCTCCATGTAGAAAGGAATTTTTTACATCAAACTGATATAATGGCCAATCTAAATTTGCAGCTAGAGATACCAAGACTCGAACAGTGTTAATTTTGGCTACAAGTGCAAATTTTTATGTATAGTCGATCCCATATGTCTGAGTGTATCCTTTTGCCACCAATCTTACTTTATAGCGTTCAATCATACCATCTGCTTGATATTTTACTAAAAAAATCCATCGACATCCAACAATTTTCTTTGTTGGTGGACGATCGACAAGTTCCCAAGTTCTATTTATTTCTAAGGATCTTAGTTCTTCATTCATAGCATCTTTCCATTTTTTGTCAGCTAAAGATTCCTGCACACTGTTAGGAATAGATACAGTAGATAATTGATTCATAAATGACACGTTTGATTTTGACAAACAATGTTTAAACATATAGTTACACATGGGATATTTGACTTTACTAGAAATCGTAGGTTCATAAATGGCTTTAGGAATATCTCTGTTAGGATGTGGTGGAAGTATTTTTCTGGTTGGTTCAATACTTGGATCATCCTCTACAAACGATTGATTAGGTATATCAACAACTTGTGGAGAAGGAAACTCGTACTCACTTAGTGGTAGTAATGAACTTGTTTGATGATCTTGAAGTTGATGAGGACTTGATTCCATTTATCTTGAGTCTTCTCTATATTGGGATTTATTACCATCTGAATTCAAGTTATTTTTATTTTCCTCATATATAATTTGTCTTTCTTCATAAGGAAACAATTTATATGTAAGGGTTTGAATTTCAGCAAGGTTGTACTCCCCCTGAAATTCAGGTGTAGAAGAGAAATACATTATATCTTCATGAAAAATAACATCCATGGTGGTAATCATTTGTTTTGTAGGAGGATGATAACAACGATACTCTTTTTGTTGTGTGGCATATCCCATAAAAACAGAAAGTATTGCTCATGGATCCAACTTGCTACGTTGTTTTTTATGTAGGTGTACAAATGCCACACACCTAAAGACATGAGAAGGTAAGTTGGGTACACTTGGTGCAACAATTGCTTCAGTGATGGCTTGTAGTGGTGTTTGGAAGTTAATGGGACTAAAAGGTACCCGATTGATCAAATATGCAGCAGAAGTAAGTGCTTCTCCCCAATAAGATAAAGGCATATGAGCTTCGATTAATGAGGCACGGACAACTTCCAACAAGTGTCGATTTTTTCTTTCTACAATTCCATTTTGCTAAGGTGTATCAACACAAGTAGTTTGATGACTAATCCCTTCTGATTTAAGATATTCTTGAAGCTCAGAACTTTTATATTCTCCTCCATTGTCACTAAGTAGAACTTGAATCTGTGTTTTATACTGAGTATAAACCATTTTATGAAATTTTCTAAATAATATGTTTACCTCACTTTTAGATTTCATTAAACAGACCCAAGTCATTCTACTAAAATTATCAATAAATGTAACAAACCAACGTGATCCTTCCAAAGTAGAGACTTTGGAAGGACCCCATACATCAGAATGTATAACCATAAATGGAAAAGGACTTTTATTTAAGGTTACAAAAAATGAGGAACGATGACTTTTTGCTAGTTCACAGACATCACACTTTAATGCATATATTTAAATAACAAGAAACATGGTTGAATCTAAAAGAAACATGACCCAATCTCCTATGCCACAGCCATATATTTGATGCATCCTTTTTAGATCCAGTTGCTACCAGTGCATGATTTGTTGAATCCATGTCCAAATAATACAGGTTTCCTTGGCTAACACCACGGCCAATCGTTTGCTTTGTTTGGATGTCCTTGAACACACAAAAGTCAGGCCAAAAAATAACAAAAAAAGATAAAGCAGTGGTTATTTAAGAAATAGATATAAGGTTATACTCTAAAGATGGAACAACTAGTACTGAATCTAAATTCAAAGTACTAGTGAGAGACAAAGATCTTTCCCCAATAACTAAGGTTGTGTTACCATTGGTAGTGCAAACAGTTTTGTGTGAAGATGGTTTTGAGATTTGTCTAGAATCGAGTGTCATATGATCAGTTGCACCTGAATCAATTATCCGTATATTATTAAAAACAGGAGAATAAGATTTAAGCATCTTACCAACATTTGCTAAGAAGTTTGCAACATGATCCTTTGTTGTTTCAGCAATGGTGGTAGTAGACATCTGTCGTGGATTTTTCTTCCGAGAGTCACGGTTGTGATCCCACCAGTCAGGATATCCCATAAGTTTAAAACATCGTTCTTTTGTATGACCTTTTTGATGACAATGGGTACAATTAAATGATGATTTATCAGCCACCCTTCGTTCTTGCTGATTGAAAAAAGAATGATTTTTAGATATCATGGCGGAAGTGATAACTGTATTTTATACAGTTATTTTCATTTATTTTATCAATTATAATTGCTATGTTCTTTACATTTTTGGTTAATTTTAGTTAAATAAATTAATATTCATCTTTTATAAGTTAAGAAATACATTTTTAAGAAAATTAAATAATTTTTATTGAAAATGTACTTTATTGCAAGTTTTTGTCCAAAAATATAATTTCAAATAAATGAGTGCTTAATTGCAATTTATAAAAGTCAAAAATACAATTTAAATTAATATTGGGCTTGATTGTGATTAAAGAAAGATTAAAATGTAATTAAGGAAATTTATATTCTGTGCAGGAAAAGGAAGTCACGCGCAACATTAAGTCTCAAAGACACGGACCGTTCGATCAGACAACCAAACAATACGATGTTGCGGTTTATTACAAGCGTAACAAAAGAGCGTAACCACGGATTTCACGGCTTATGCGGCTCGGCGTGCTAGTGGGGCCCACCTTCCGCGCAGGCCGGCGTGCAGAGTGGGACCCACATGTCAGCTGCGCAGATTTCCCTGAGGCGTATCGCTGACCGTTGGATCGGCTGAACGGTCCAGATTGAAGCGTGTGGAACCAAGCTGTCGCGCACCAAACCGCTTGTCTAAAAATCGTGTGCGACGAGGTTCATCCAAGCAGCGTGCACCCTCGTGTTTTACAGAATAAGAAGATGCCACGTGTCTACTTTATCTGTAAGAGAATAATATTATGACACGTGGCATATTACAATGAGCGCGAATGCGCAAGATCACGCACGCGTTGTCTCCCGTGCGACAATCCTTCGCGCGCCCGTTTCCCGTAGCCAATGAAATGCTGCCACGTGTCCGTATTAATCCTTGCAGCGAATCAGATGCTGACACGTGGTATGCACTTTGAATTTGAAAAAACCAGAACGGCGCCCCTATCTCACGCGTGAATTAAAATAATATTTCGATATCGAATATCGATACGCATCGATTCTATTTTCGATACAAATTTTTACACGTTTATTAAAAATAAATGTAATAGATGTATTTTGTAGCTATAAATAGGAGATATTATGATAGAGTAAACAAATTTTTTGGGTAGTTAGAATTATTGTGTTGCACGGGTTTGGACTGCAGAACACGCAGAAGCCATTTTTTGGCTTTTGTTGTGTTCTGCGTGTGCCAAAAATTTGTTCTAATTGATGTTTTAATTTTCCCTTTTCTTCTTCTAATTTTTCTGAATCTGTTGTAATTTTTATTTTAAATTGATGAAGTAATTTAATTTTTCTAGGGTTGGATTTGATCTAAATTTATGAAGCTTTGATTCTAGTTATTTTTCATAGATTTATAAGACGTTCGATTTGTTCGTTCTATTTTGTTCTTAATGCTTTTTGATTATTTACGAATCTTATCAAAACAATCTGTGGTACATAAATAAACTTGAGAGAGGCATTTGTGTGTATATTGCTCGTAAAGGATAGAAATATACCCTAATTTTTATGTGTGGCCATTTGAGAACTTAGAACTTAATGAATCTTATTAAATTTAATTCTCATAAAGATATAGTGAATTAATTTAACGAGGTGTGTTTATACGGAGCTCAGAAGAGATGTATGAATAAAAATAGAAGTTTTTGGTTGACAAATTAAATGTACTAAAAAAATATAATTCGAAAGAAAATAACATGATTAGAGTGGATTAATTTGGTAAAAAATTGCAATCCTAGATTTCTTTTATTTTGTTATTAAACTCTTTTCTTTAAACTTGTTCCAAATCAACGATTGTTTTGGATAAAATCAAAGGGAAACAATTTTAGTACTCGACAAATTGTAGTAGCAAATCTCCATGGGAACGATCTTTACTTACAAATCTTTATTACTTATGACCGTGTATACTTGCACGATTTTATGTTCTCCAAAAGAGACAACAGGAAGCATCAACGTCACTAGATTTTTCCTTCGATGAGATTCGACGTACTACCTCTCGTCGAATCAAGGAATAACAACCATCTAAATTTGGGATGGTTTCTTTTCACAAAATTTCTCCACGAACTTGCTCAAATTCATCATCTAATCCAGCAAGAAAAATATGTACCCTTAGTCTTTCAACAGACTCTTGATATAATATTAGATCATGAGGGTCTTTTATGACCACCTTATCACGATGATCTAGCTCTTGAAAAATTCCAGTCAACTCTCCATAATACTCTGAAAGTGATTTTCTGTTTTTGTCTCCAAGTAAAGGCTTTTTGGTTTAAAACAAATACTTGTAATTCGTCACTCCATCATAAAATGCTTTTGCCAAAGCACCCCAAATTTCAAGAGCAGTAGGTATGCGTAAATAACGCTTCATGATTTATGGACTCATTGACATAAGCAACCATCTCTTTACTTTTTTATTTTCTGTATATCACTTGTTATAATTTTTTGATGTTTTTTCTGGTTGCAAATTTTTGTTATAAATATAAGAGAGTTTCTCTCTCTCTGCAATATGCATATCTATTATTTGAGACCAAACATCATAATTAGTCTCAATAAGAATAATTCCAGCATTAAAAACACCTTCAAATGGTATAATAATTTTAGAACTGGAAATAAAACTGTAAGAACCGGTATAAAGAATATTGAACCAATGTTTTTTTAAGAAGAAATGGACTAAACCGGATAAAAAACACAAATCCGGATAAAAGCTTGGTTTAAAAACCTTAAAATTGGACCAAACCGGTTTTTAAAAGTCAGAACCGAAAAAAAACCGAGTTTAGACCTTTAAAACTGACCAAAAAAAGGGAAACTGTGAAAAACCAAGAAAACCGATACCAATATCATTTTTCTGATTTGACGCTGCCGGAGACCTTCGATCTACGGCTATGATCCTGACGCCTGATGAACAAGATGAAGATGATAAGGAAGGTAGTTATGTGTGATCGAAGAATAATCTGAAGAAAAGAGTGTGTCGTATTGATAGAAACGCCAGATGGTTCAGATCCCATTATGAAGAAACGTTAGAAACAACACGATGAAGTGTTTAATCGCATAAAATAACCCAGAAGGGGAAAATATTAATAATTTCATTCAAATTTTTCATTTTTTACACAAATATTTATAATCGTTTATAAATATTAAAAATAAAAATCGAATTTAATATTTTTAATTTAATAATTTAATGAATAAAATTAAATATAATAATATCTTTAATATCTTTAAAATTAAAATATATCTTTAATTAATGAAAAATATTTTTTATATTTTAATATTAAATAATAAATAATATGAAATTATAAGATAAAATAAAATATGATATTTTATTTTGTAAATGTAATGTAAAGAATAAAATTTTAAAAAATAAATACACATAATATTTAAAAATATATACATACGTATTTAAAAATTAAAAAATATATATGGTAAATAAAATTATTTTTTTCATTTATCATATATGATATATAGTAAATTGTTTACGTTTATTTTTTAATTTCTATAAATATTTAGGATTCAACTTTAATTAGTTTTAATGACATGTAATTAAAGGCATAATAATATAAATAAAATATTTTCAGTTTTTATATTTATAATAAAATTAATAATAAAATTAATGAACTAAATTAATTTATAAAAATATAACAAATTAAGATAATTTAAAAATTAATATGTATGGATTAATTAATTTGAATTAAATTTTTATTAACTCGTATTTTTAATTATATTAAGTATAAAAAATGTAAACTCTTAGTTTTCTATAAAACATTGAACAGAAGTTTTAAAAGCATTTTTCTCGTTTTAACAAATTAGTTAATTAGTTTATCAATAAATTTCAATAAATTTTTTTGAATAATGTAAAAAATGAATATAAATAAGTTAAACAAATTAATGGTGAGAAATGAATAAAGAAATATGAGGAGGAAAAGAAATTAATAACATAAGATGAATTGTTTATAACTATTTTTTAATTTAATTAAGCTATTATATATTTATGTATTTCTTTACTAAGGTGAAATTTCTATTTTTTTAATATAACAAACATAGTGAACATTCTTTTTACTTTATTAATATTTATAGGATATTTTAATAATTAATAAAAATTTAAAAATTTATGTAATAAATAATATATAAAAAAGTTTACATCATTATTAATAAGATATATAACTTTAGTGTTATTAAACAAATATTTTCAAACATCATTAATAATTATGAATAAAAGATAAATTTCAATTATTTTTATATTTAAAATTTATAACAATAAAAATAACAACTAATAATATTAAATGATTTCAAATTTAATAAAGTTCAATATTACATACATTTCATTGATAATAGTTTAACATTATTTAAATCTAAATGTTTGTAATCAACTTAAATAACGTTTAATTTGATAAATTTTAATATAAAATAATTGATTAAATTAATTTTAAATATGAATTTATCATAATTAATTTATTTTTATAATTATAAATTTTAAATATATTAACTCCTCATTTCTTTATTCTTCTTTTTTGAAGCTCTTCTTTTACTCTTTTTTTCCACGTTTTTCACTCATTCTATTTGTAAATTATATGATAATATTATCTTAATTAATTTTATTAATATTATTTTTCATTTAGTGATAATTCTATTTAAATGATAATGTTTTACTTTACATGAAATAATTACATATAAAGGAGCTCGTTATTATCTAAAAGTTAACATTATCATTTTATTATAATTAGCATTAAATGATAAGTCATTAATAAAAACATCACTTTTGACTATATTCCATAATTCTAAAATACGAGTAGGTAGTATATTGTGCGTGAAAATATCCACAATAATTTTTTTAAAAAATATTATTTAAAAATTTAATTTAAAAATAATATAAATAAATTTATTGGAAAATAAGTTTTATCAAGTAAATATTTTTTACATTTATTAATTATAATGTAATTTTTTAAGTAGTGTATAAAGATGTAATTGAGATTGATATCTACTTTTATTAAACAAATAGTATATATTTATATCCATATTATTAAATTAATATATTAGTAGTCTTACATTTAACCAAAGGTATTCCAATAGTTCAATTTTGAAAGAAAAAAAATTATAGAAAGATAATTTTGTGTTTATGAAAATATTTTATGCATTCTCTTATTATTTTTGTTCAATTTAATATGAAAATACCTCGTATCACTTTAACAATTATTGTCAACCTCTACCATCCTCTCCATCATGTCTCTAATATCACTTTATTTCTTTATCGATAAATTAATTTTCACTATTTACTACAGAACAATCTAAAGTTATATTTTTTTACTGAATCTATAGTTAGATCACCGCCTACTAATTTAAAATATACATTCTACCCATGACCATCATTGTCACTAGCTCATTTTCTCTAATCTTAATAACTCATTCATTCTTTCCAACTATCTTATATTTGATTAAATCTTACGTGAAAGTAACTTTGATTAAAACACAAAGTGTTCAAAAATATAAATGAGTCAAGAAGATAAGAAGGAATGAACTGATGGTAATCGTTATCATTAACAAAGATAATGTTTCAAATGAATTGATGGTTGTATATATTTAATTTAGGTAAAAATTGCATTTTTGAATTGTTATGAAGTAAACTTTGAAAGGTGGTTAATGAGAAAAAAATAGAATGATGTCAAATGTAGGATAAAGAGAACGATGGATCACATGAACATAGTTGCTAGTATGCATAGGGTGTTTCGAAATGAAATAGATAAAAATATATGAGAGAAGATATAAAATAATAAATATTTTCACAAATATAAAATTATCCTCCTATAAATTTAATATTTTTTTTTTAAATTAGACCATTATTATATCCTTTGTTAAATTAAAGTATTATTAATATATTAGTTTAATAATATGAATCTAATTATATAAATTTTATTTAATAAGAATAATATTAAATTACCAAACCCGATGTAAATTGGGGCACATTTGACTAACCCAAAACTCTAGGTTTGAGCTTGACATCATAGATTCTCGTATTTTTAGGTCACGTTAGATTGGTTTTTTTTTAATAAATTAAACGTATGTTCAAATTACTAAAAGATATAATATAGTGAATTTTTATATCTAAAAAAAATAATAAAAATAATACATTTAATAATTAAAAGTTACAATTTAAAATAAAAATAAAAATATATACATATATTAAAAAGATTAAAATAATCTAACATCATCATTAAAACTCCAGCTACCAATAAAAATGTAATACTAACAAGTCAATGTTTTTCTTTTTGTTTAAAATATGTTTTTTTAATTTATAACTTCTATTTCTATCTATTTTATTCTTGGTTGTAAATAATATTTATATCAGTCTATAACTCAAGTCTAAAATCTAAATATTTCAATATGTTTGGATTTGATTTTTTTAAATTTTAAATTAATTTAAATTAATATCAAAATTTAAATAATATAATAAATTATAAAATAATATCATGAAATATTCAAAAATATATATTTATAAAATTTAAATTTAATTTATATTTCAAAAATGGTTTGAATTATAAATATTTTACAATAAGTATTGTTTTAAAATTATCTGAGTAGGATTTTGATGGAATTATCATAATGTAATTGAATTTCTAACCGAATTGAATCAAGATGGATTATTTAGACCGGAGAAGACTAAATTTACATACCTAATTTAAAACTTTAGGTATTTAGATTTTTTCATTATTATCCCTTTTTTAAAATTCTAAATTAGCGATTTACTATTTTAAAAATATATTTAAATAATTGATCTTAAAAATAAGATAAAAGTGTCGGGGGTTATTTATTTTAAAGTTTTTTTCAAATTTTTTACCTTTTTTTTCTTTATTATTTTCATATATTTTTGAATAAACAAATACAAAAATAAATTTAATAAAACTAAAAACCTCAATTTTATATTTTTCTTATTATTTTTTATACATGTTAAATATAAAGTTAAAAAATATAAAAAATTAATAGGAAATATAGGAGCTCATTGTTTAATTGATTTTCAAATATATCTAATATATGGTTGTAAGTAAAAATATTTTTATAACAAAAGATACTAGAGAATAAATAGGATTATTGGGACAACTCTCCAAGTTAAAGGAAATAAAAATATATTGAAAAAATGAATATAATACTAATTAAACAAAGTAATAAAAATGATAACTAATTCTTATACGTAACAAAATTAATATAATTTTTTCTAAGGAGTTTCGAATTACAAAGTATAAAACTATCTATAAACTATATTTTTGGAATTTTTCAATCATATATAACATAACAAATATCAATATAATTTAATCTACAAAATTAAATCAAAATTATAATCTTGTTATACATTTTGTACAAATGCAGGACCAAAATTTTCTAATTAAAATTTTAAAAAATATATAATACATGGACGAAAAATATTCATTTTTAATTAAAATGTTGTATTTATATACATAATTCAAAATGAAGTTTACATAATGACTTTCCTTGCTCATTATTCCTTTATCATATATAAAATCAAGTTGATTATAAAAAATAATAAAAATAATATTCTTAAAATTTATAGTTATAAAAGTAATATCTATTTATATTCAAATAATCTATATATTTTTATTATTAAAAAAAATCTAACACATTAATTAATATTAAACGACGTTAAATTTAATTACGATTATTTAAAAATATTTAATATTATATATCGTTTAATCATATCTTATTCAATATTATAAAAATATTATTTTTATTATTATAATCTCTATCATTATTATTTTCTATAATTTAAAAAAAAAATATAAAATTAATTTCTTCATAATAAAAAAAATAAACTAAAATTACAAAAAAAAATTACAAAATATAAAAATAAAAATTAAGGAAAGTGAAAAGGAAAAGGAAAAGGAAAAGTAAAAAAATAAAATAAAAGTGCTAAATACAACGAATCACCTTCCGCATTATTTTTCTTAGCCAAAAAACAAATGGAAAATAATACATGTGTTATTTAGTTAATGCTTTAAATAGTCTTTAATGCTGAATTAAAAAACACTTTTAAAAAAAGTTAAAATTTATAATTATAATTATAAAAATAATTAGTAAAAAAATTAATATATTATTTTATTTTAAATACAGTTAAATTAAATATTATTTAATTATAATTTTTTATTGTTATTGTTATTGTTATTGTTATTGTTATTGATATATTTTTATTGTTATAAATTATTAGCTGTATATTTTGTTTTTAAATTTAAGTCTTTTACTACTCAAAAAGCTCCTCTTGCTTTGACCAGTTTCCATAGTTTTGCTTCGCTAACACCAAAAGCATGTATTGGTAAGTTTAACAAGCTCTCTTAGTCTTAACAACGAAAATTACTACTACCCCACAGATCATAGGGTTTTGTTTCTTCATTTCTCTACTCACCCTGCTCTGTAATCAATTTTTCTATAATAGCTTTTGTTGTTTGAGAGAGTTAGATCTTTAGCCTTCAAAGGTTGATTGGGCTATGCTAATTTGGTTCTATTTCCAATCAGAAGCTGATGTTCACTTCCCCATGCTGCTGCTGCTGCTGAATCAAGAAATATGAAAGGAGCCGCCTCCCCAACTTCCATTGAGCTGCCCAGACACCGCATATCTGCTGCTATAAAGTTTGTCTTCTTTCTCCTTATCTTTATACATCTATGTAATTTTATATCATTCTGGCCCTTTTTTCTTTCTGGGTATTGTTTGATTTGGAGATATAAGCTTATCTCGTTTTGATAGAAGTTTTTGGTTTTTGGAAGTAGTAGTTCAAGGTTTACATTTTGCTGGTGGAGTGAGTTTGATCAATGTTTAATTGTACTAGATTTGGATTCTATAATGGGGCTTCTCAAAATGAAATGAACTGATCAAATTTTGGTTTTTATTGTCTTGTGGATGTTTCTGTTTGGTTCTCATTTATGATTCTTCTTTTAATGTTTAAATTGAAGCATTTTAAAGTATATGCAAGTGTTCTGCTTTGGTGTTTGTTATCTATTAGTTAGGAATAGCTTTAATTTTTTCTTCAAAATTTGCAATTTTATGTGGAAAAATTAAATCAAGTAAATAACATAATGATGAGTTGTGCAGGTGGTTTTTCAATTGAAGGTTCATTTTCACATGCATGATCTTCATAGATAAGCTGGTTTCAGAAACTGCTTATGTTTAGGGCAAGACGCTTTGATCTTTTTTTCTCTCTTTTTAAAAGAAATATTAATTAGCATTGTTCTCCTCCCTTTCCAAGATTTATTTTTCTGTTATACTCATCTCATATTTTGATGTTGACAGATATGAGATCAATTTGTTTGCATGCACTTGTTGAATGATATAATATATGATTTGACTGTTTTCAAAGGATCTTCTGTAGATCTTGGTTATCTTCATCAACTAAATGATGCTTATTACATGCTATATTTTGTGTTTTATCCACGAAATTACCCAAACATTAGATTAATGTATGTATAAACTTGTAATAGGAAGAGCTAGAGAGTAGGCTAGTTTTTCATGGTAGCTTGATGTAGTCTTTTGTGGTGATAGTTTTGGACGAACTGTATTTTTTCTTAAGCCCGTATTTCCTTATTTGGTTGTATATATTTTTCTGTAGAAATGTTATATAAGGAGTTTGTCTCTTCGTTGTGATGAAAACAAGTTAATTAATTTATTCTTGGATACTGATACAAAAAGTTGTCTTGAATACCATAGAATGCTCTTCAGCAAATTATTTTTGGTTGATCTTTACATTTTCTCTCACATTACAAGGGAACAATCCTCATGAAATCAAGGATGATTATTTTTGCAGTGAAGACACTAATAAAAGGAGGTCCCAGAAGAATATCAGAGTCTTCAAAGATATTGAAAAGGCATTCCATTTCAATGATCGCAATTTAAGCTTCAAGCCTACTCTGAAAATTGTGTTGGTCATCATAACATTGGGAACTTTTGCTACTCTCTTCCTCTCTTCAGCATTTTACAATACAGAACATTTATCAAATTCTATATCCTGGTATGCCTTTTGGGGTACTTGCCCTGCCTTCATTTTATTCATGGCTCAAGCTTACTCTTCAATATTGCATCTTCATTTTGTTGTTGTGTTTGTTGGGATTTTTATTTATTTATTTATTATTTTCCTTTTCTTTATTATTTTTTCGCCAGGGGACATGGGGGACTGTTTCCCCTTTTGTAAATGCATTCTCACCTTATTGATATCTGAGATTGGTCTAGAGTAGGGCTTCAACTCAATAATTAATTACATGGATTCGCCAGGGGACATGGGGGGGGGGTGTTTCCCTTTTTATAAATGCATTCTCACCTTATTGATATCTGATATTGGTCTAGATTAGGGCTTCAACTCATTAATTAGTTACATGGATTCGGTCCAAGACCTTGTTACTTTGATACTATAAAGAAAGGTTAGACAATGATTATCTAAAAGCTCAAATTTGTGAGAGACGTGCTTAATAATTCATTTATACTCTTTAACAATTTTGTATAGGCAAACTTCTCTAGACAGATGGATAACAGAAGGTGCTGTTACAGATATACGTTATTTTTCGTCCTTAGATATTGACTGGGACCAAGTTTCCAACACCCTGGACAAAGTCACAGACAAAGATACATATCAGGGAGTTGGCCTGTTAAACTTCAATGGCAGTGAGATTGATCAATGGAAGATGCTAATACCTGACGCCGAGCATGTTGTTTTGCACCTGGAACCTGCATCGACCAACATTACATGGGACACCCTATATCCTGAATGGATTGATGAAGAGGAAGAGTATGAAGTTCCTACTTGTCCCTCTCTTCCTAAGGTCCACACTCCTGGAAAACCACGGCTTGATTTAATTGCTGTCAAGCTTGCCTGCTTCAAGTCAGGGCGCTGGTCAAGAGATGTGGCACGTTTACACTTGCAGCTTGAAGCAGCTAGGGTTGCTGCATCTGCCAAAGCATATCATCCTGTTCGAGTGCTTTTGGTGACTGACTGCTTGCCAGTGCCGAATCTTTTCGCTTGCAAAGATCTAGTTCTACGGGATGGGAATGCATGGTTATATGAACCAAACCGGAATACATTGAGAGATAAGTTACAGCTCCCAGTTGGATCATGTGAACTTGCTGTACCTCTCAAGGCTAAAGGTCAGACTAGACCAATGATTTTTCTTTTGGTTTCTTTTGTAAATTCTCTTGTTATTTCAAGGTGTCCATTTTGTAGTCCTGAAATCTGTGGGTGTGGCCCACTTGATAGACTTTTTTATTACATACATTTTGGTATATATTCCTTCCTTGTATGTATTTATGCTCAATGACCAGTGTGGTGAGATTAGATTAGGTATCAAGAGGCCAATAAATATTTTGGAGGCTTCATTTTGTACTGGAATGTATGAGGAGATCTTCTATGTTGATAATAGAAAGCTAACCATTTGATTTGGCCTTATTTTAATTTTTAACCCTCAAATACGACAAGTTGTCCAATTATTTGCTGTATTATTGAAAATTCTATTGCTGAACTCATGGATGATTTCCATCTTGCTCTGGATATACCAAATATATTTTAGTTAGTCTGCAATTGTGCTATACTTTTGTTGGTTTTGCAGTTAAAGATGCTACACGAAAGTGAAACTAACCAAAAGTTTGTTAGCAGAGAACTTTCACTCAGAAAGAGCACACCGGGAAGCATATGCAACAATCCTGCATTCTGCCCATGTATATGTTTGTGGGGCCATTGCTGCAGCACAGAGCATCCGTATGTCCGGTTCAATACGGGATCTTGTGATACTTGTTGATGAAACAATTACGGACTATCATCGAGGAGGTTTGAAGGCTGCTGGTTGGAAGGTACATACAATCCAAAGAATCAGGAATCCTAAGGCTGAACCAGAAGCATACAATGAATGGAACTACAGCAAATTCCGTCTTTGGCAGTTGACAGATTATGACAAGATTATTTTTATTGATGCTGATATGCTTATACTTAGGAATATTGATTTCCTGTTTGAGATGCCCGAGATATCAGCTACAGGAAATAATGCCACCCTTTTCAACTCAGGTGTAATGGTTGTTGAACCATCAAATTGTACATTCCAGCTACTCATGGATCACATCAATGAGATAGTGTCTTACAATGGTGGGGACCAAGGGTATCTAAATGAAATTTTTACATGGTGGCACAGAATCCCAAGACACATGAACTTCTTGAAACATTTCTGGGAAGGTGACGACGAGGAGAAAAAAGCAATGAAGATTCGTCTTTTTGCAGCTGATCCACCCAGCCTTTATGTCCTCCACTATTTGGGTAATAAACCATGGCTTTGCTTTAGGGACTATGATTGCAACTGGAATGTAGACATTTTGCAGGAGTTTGCCAGCGATGTTGCGCATAAGACTTGGTGGAAAATTCATGATGCAATGCCACAAAACTTACACAAGTACTGTCTGCTTAGGTCCAAGCAAAAGGCTGCATTGGAGTGGGATAGGAGACAAGCTGAGAAAGTGAACTACACCGATGGTCACTGGAAAATTAAGATAAAAGATAAGCGTCTAAAGACGTGTTTCGAGGATTTCTGTTTCTGGGAGAGTATGTTATGGCATTGGGGCGAAAAGAACTGGACAGATAATGCCACTGTTACTCGAGCACTACCTACAATTACTAAATCATCATTCTCTTCTCTATGACTTTAGTCTGCTTTTCTTCATACTTGCATACTTAATGTAGATGATGACATAGTTACAGCTTTAAAACAGATTTGCTTTTTTATAAGATGAGATGGAGGCTATATACCTGTAATTCAATTTTTTTACCAATATTTTCAAAATTTCATTTGATGTTTTTCATGTTTTTACTGTATCATTGTTCATGTTTTTACAGGACTCCTTGGCTCTTCCATTTTCTTTCTTAATTGTAACTATTTACTTGAAAATTATAAAATATAAACCTAATTAACCTAGAAGAAATGATTATATTATTTTAATTTTTATTAATTTATAATTTAATAATCTAAATAAAGTGGTCAAACATGTAATTACGTGTAAGAATAAAATGAGGAAATGAAAGAATAACACAATATTTTTAGGTAGAAATAACCTAGGTTACAACCATGACTTAAAGAGGAAAATCATCAAACTATAAGACCATCTAACTTTCCATTATGGAAAACAAATGTTCAATTACAAAATCGTTTTTATGCTACTCTTTATGATATTATCCTAATGTATTTTACTGACGAGCCTTTGTTCGGTTTTCACAGTTTTTAATATTAGCGTGAGCGGTATCTAGATCAACGTTTCAATAAGTTTTCCGTCAATTAAATACGTCCACAAATTAACTGTAAAAAGGTTAGTACAAAAGCACAAGTGTCCACGTGTGTTCTAAAATAGATATAATAATGAATAACTCTAAATATATGATTTAATAACTATATTAGATAAATCAAAATCAACTATCAACCCTAGAATAATCAGTTTAAGCATAAGTTTATTAATGATGGCTTCTTAAATATTAATAATTGATGACTCTACGAAAGTAGAGTCATTAGTGCATTATTTACTTCATATTTATTTATTTTATTTAATAAATAGTATTTTTATGACCAAAAATATTAAAATATAAACTTTTTAGTAAAATGGGATGAAAATATAATTTTTGAATTTTTTTATAGATTTTTAACGCATGGCCAATTAGGAGCTGCCACGTGTCATGACATGCAGGCAGAGAAGCTGAATAGATAAGCCACGCAGACGCCACATGAGCAGGGATAGCGAATCATGTTATGCCACGTGTGAGGAGGACGAACTGCAAGCTACGTGTCAGCACAGAATTCAATCCAAGTTCGGAGATCGATCAAACTACCTTGACACGTGTCGACATTCCATTGCTCATCACGTTCCACCCGTGTGCCATGCCATCCATTTCCGCGAATCATGTCGCACCGCTTTTTGCTGACTCAGCAAGCATTGACTTTGATCAGTCTCCCCTGACACTCGTCACACTCTGATTTTCCCAGTGAATATTATGCCACGTGTCACGTTGTGATTTACTGACGTTATCATTTTTTCTTGTTTTGATCTTAGCCCTTGATATGAAGCTAATCTGATGGTCCAGATCGCACCTGAGCTATATGTAAGCCCCTAGTCACCTCATAAATCCAAAGGGATCGTAGCCTCTAATTACCTCATAAATCCAAAGGGGCCGTAATTACCATAATTTTGGTCAGTTTTTGGAGCTAAAAAGAGACAAAAATACAAAAAATTCAAAAGGGGACACAATTATGGTGGAGATTCAAAAGGAGATTAACACTACAATTCAAGATATTGATTGTATTTTTTCTTCTACTCTTTTCTTTATCAATTTTTATGTCCTCCTTTATGAAAAATATGAGCTTTATGAACACAACTATTTGTAGTTAATTTATTAATCTAGGGATCTTATGAACCCAATTTTTACCATGTGATGATCTAATATTTTATCCCAATTATAATTATAATTTAATTATATTATTTAATCTGATTTGTATGCTATTAATTGTTTAGCCAACAATTTATCTATAGAGGTAATTAAATAGATTTGAGAGAATTATTTAATTGTTTATCTTGATTAAATAGCATGCATAGTTTCTAGGCAGAGATATATGTGATCAATAATTGATGAACTTAATGAGTAGTATGCAATTTAATTGGCATAAGAGTCTAATTAAATTAATTACTATATGGTGTGTAGTTTACTTGAAAGATGAATACATGCTAGGTTAGATTCAATCGATTATGTAATTAATTGATAATTATATTGGAGGGATTTTAGCAATTCACATGTTTAGAAAATTAGGAAATTAAGTATTCTTAGATATTTTCTCATATATCTTCTTAGTTACCAAAACTGATTTAATTAATTATTGCTATTCACTTTTAGTTATTTAATTTTGCTTCCTTAAAATATAAAAACACAAAAAAAATTTGATTTTGATTTATTTTAATTTTAAAATTTAGTTTCTAATAAAATAATCTCTTTGTGAACGATATTTTCTTATCATTATATTACTTGTTGCGATACGTATACTTGTGCATTCATTGTACACACTTCATGTGTGGCGATCAATAATCAAATCGAATAATTATGATATGACACAATTATTTGATCTAATAATTTAAGAACAAAAATAAAGAAGAAACTATAAGAACATATGATCAAATTATCATAAACTAATTAGGCTTATTAATCAATAAAATATAACTATCTATTTTTGATAGATTAACCAAATAAAGAAGTTTAAAGAATTATGATCTTATATTTGCAAAACAAGAGATGGAGAGATTAAAAAGAAGAGAACAATGCTCTTGTGTGGTTGATTGAAACAGTGACATGTGAGTTTATTTTACATGAAAAATAAAAGCTATTAATCCTATATAATTGATAATTATTTTTTCTATTACAAATAAGATTAGTAATATTTATTATATTTAAAGAAGATTCTTTTAAAGTAGACTCATTAATCAAGAAGACTCTTATGAGTTTTTTTTAAAGTAGATTTTAGGCTTTGATTTAGCCTATAATTTAAGCTATATCTTATCTCATATTTTAGCATATATCTTATTCTCTATTTTAGTCTATATCTTAGCCTACATTTTAGCATAAAATTTATGATTTATATTCAAAACAATAAGACACATTAAAAATTAGGCTAAGTGGTAATTTTATAAATTGATTCAAGTTTATATAAATATTTTAGCAGCAAAAATAATTCTAGATTTATGAACATGTGTTACTAAATGCATGAGTACAATCTCTTATGTTATAGTTATAACAGATATACCTAAAGTATGACTATCTTAAATTCTGATGTTTCTTCAACTTTGCTTGATAGATTTGATAGTGAACTTAAAAATAAGTTTACATGCAAATATTTTATCCACGAAAATAACCAACACTTCTAACCCTTACAAACTCGCCCTTTGGCATTTTCATATGGCAAAATCTTTGTCTCACTACATGACACTTATAAGAATAATATAAAAATAAAATGATGTCCTAGACTCCATAGTGAAACTATCCTATGGTTTAGTGAATTTATCTTCGTTGCAACTTGACAAGCTTGTAAGTAATTGAAATGATATAGACAAAACATATGACAACTTGGCTTGAAAGCCTCATTGTATATTCGTTTAGTATACATAAAAATAAGCAAAGTGTAAAGAATAATTATGTAATGCATGCATTTATACCAATCAAGCTTAACATAAGACAAAATGATGGAAGTATTCTTATCCTAAATATGTTCTCCCCCTATATGCATAATAAAATAAAACATGAAAGTGAAACACACGCTCCCCCTTTTTGACAAACTAGACGGACAAAGAATTGGATAAGGAAATGGAGCTAAACTCCCCTTAAAGATAAAAGAGCAATGTAAAAATAAATTAATGTATAAATTCAATGTGATTTAAACTCCCCCTAAATTCTATGACTCTTTAACTTAAAAATCAATTAAAAAGTTATTAAATAAGATGTAAATGAATAAAAATATGATTTTTTTTAAATTTTCATAAATAACCATTTAAGGTATTAAACTCATTTAATCACAAACGAGTATAGAACCAATTGAGAACTCACCATTTTTTACCTCAAATTTTGACTATCTATTGTATATATAAACAAATAGAGTAGAAGAGATACAAAAGCATATTTCACACATATAATGATATATTGACATTAACTTAAAAGTAGTATATATGTTTAAACTCCACAAATATGCTAATTAAGTCATTTATAATCCATCAAGAAAGACTCAAAAGAAAAAAATATCACCTATCATTTAAAATTATAATTGAGTCTTCAATCTCATAAAATAAAATATATCTACCAAACGAAAACTTAATTTTTTTATCTTTATTTTATAAATGTGTGGCACATGATTATTTTTTTAATTATTTTTTTCTTCAACCTTTATTGGCTCTTTCTTTTTGAGTATGCTAAGTACAAGTTTTATAAGAAGTATCTTTTGTCACGAGCCATAAACTTAGCATGATGACTTTCATACTAGTTGTGAGGTAGCCTTCTCAGCACACTATGGTAGCTTCACATATTATAGTAGGTAGCCCTTTCAATACTAGGTTCCTCTATACGGTAAAATTTTAGAAAACAAAAAATAAAACTCAACACAATTTTACAGGCAAGATTAGTTGAAGTCCTAGAGTTTTTCAAGAGAATTCATAAACTTTAAGCATAACATATATGTGTATTGCGAGTGTGTGAATAAGTTCATATCAACATTGATCATCACATGTATAAGAATATATGTGTACATAATTAAAAATTGTAGAAACAATTATACAATAAATATCAAAATGAGTTAAGTTACTAAAAATAAGGTTATATATATGCAAATATTAAATAAGTCCAATATCATGTTGGTTAGATAAGGATTCTATTTCTTTCTCTCTATCTCTCTTTTTGAAATAAAATACTCAAATCTTTGAGTGTCTATAGCTTTGGTGAATATGTCAGCTAGTTTTCTCTTAGTAGGTACAAACTCAAATGTCACTACTTTCTCTTCAACTAATTATCGAATAAAGTAATGCCCAATGTCAATGTGCTTAGTTATAGAATGTTGAACTGGGTTCTTAAAAATACATATAGCACTAGAGTTATCACAATATAAGGGCATCATGCCTTGTGGTTGACCGTAGTCCTTAAGCATGTTTTTCATCCAAAGTATTTGTATGCAAGAGATTCCTACAACAATGTATTCTACCTCATGTAGAGAGTGATATAGAGTTCTATTTTTTACTGTGCCAGGATACTAAGTTGTTCCCAATAAAGAAGCAACCACCTTATGTGCTTTTCCTATCATCATGGTTGCCTGCCCAGTCGATATCTTTATAACCATTTACTTCACAAGTAGTGTCAGTAGTAAAATATAAACCATAATTACTTCTCCATGAAATATACCCGATGATTCTCTTTACATTTTCTAAGTGTGATTCCTTAGGGTTATCTTCATAACAAGCATAAACTCCAATGCTAAAACATATGTTAGGTCTACTTGCAGTGAGGTAAAGTCAACTACCTATCATACTCCTAAAAAGGGTTTGATCAAAATTTTTACCTGGAGTATCCTTTGTAATTTTTGTGCTAGTACCTAAATGAGTCTTTGATGGCCTGCCAGTTTCAAGACGAAACCTTTTAACAAGGTTGCAAGCATACTTGGTTTGAAAATAAATATATTATCATGAGATTGTTTAATTTGGAAACCAAGAAATAAAGACATTTCGCCTACCATGTGAAGGATGCGTGTTTTAAAAGGTTATTCTTTTTTATAAAGATTTATGTATTGTTCATAATTTTGAATATTATGTATTCTCGTTCCTTGAGATTAACATGCTATATTTTGGAAGTGTCCAAGAAGATGCACTTGGTCTTAAACTATAGAACTCTTAAAATGAGAAACATGTAATCCTAAATATGTTCACAATTGTGGTAGTTCAGGAGGAATATTAATTACCGTTAAAGATTGTCATATCGATTAAAAGTACATTATAGTTATATAAATGTTGATAAGGGATTATCATTTAATGACATGAATATATAAAATGTGTATTTTATATATTGAACATGACCTAACTAAATGAAACATTATATGGATTGTGTTTTGTGTCATTAATGTTTCCATTGTGTCTTTAGAATCTTAGATATGAGATGTGTAGGTTTTTCATATGAGAAGTATATAATTTGATTTCTATTTAAATACTATCTTATGATAGGAATGAAATAGTAGTTCATTTTATACAACCTGTACGAGAGAAATCTATATGTTAATATTATCATTGTCCCTCGATTTTGAGTTATGATATTACTGGGCCCCTTGGTAAAGTGGAATTATATTTCATGCAATATAACTGATGTAGTTATAATTATAATCCACTTGAGAGACCAAGAAAAAAAATATAATGCAAAAGTGACACAATCCTATTTTGCATATTATTCATAATATCATGTGACAAGGATAGACACAAAATTAGTGGATCGATTAAATAATTACTATGTTATTTGGAAAACTATAATATAATGATAGAACCTATTATAGTCAATAATATAAAATTTTATATTATTGTGAAGATGATATAGATCCTCTATACGGTCACACCGACTAAAGATAAACAATAAGTATTTTACATTTCATAATGATGTATAATACATGAGATGAAATGCTAAAATAAAATGTCATAATATGACATGCTTAGACCATAAATAAATTTGTGAAATTATGCAAATATTATTTGATATAATGTTTGAATGCATTATAAGAATAATAGAGACACCGTATAATAGATTTGACAATCTCTTTAGGTAAAGGAAATCTTCTTCATTTCTAGCAATAAGGTAGATGAGATTCGTTTATTTTATTTAGTGCACATTAGGTGTTTGTTGAAATGTTTAAGAGAAAATCTTGCATGCAATTGTCATACAAATGAGGTCCTTGTGTATTAAGCCAAGTAGTGATAGGAAAATTTTAAATTCTCACCATATAGGCATACACATGAAATACCAACAGCGGTATCAAATCTTTGGCTTGATTTTGTGACAATTATACCATTTAATTTGTGCTTGATTAAGTGCTTAAGTGTTTGGTTAACTATCTCTCAAGTTCATGGTTCACAAATCTGTCATTTTAGGTCCTTAGGGCATTTGGTCACTTTAGTAATTTTTGAATCACGATTTTTGTGGATCTAAAAATTACTACATTAGTTTATGATGTGTGGATGAAGATTCTAAAATAAAATAGGGAGTTTAGGCCATTTTATTAAGGTAAACCAAAAATGGAAAATAGGTACAATGTTGGAAATTACTATGTCCAATTTTCTGTTTTACTAAGATTCAAAATAGCATAACTTGAGTTTGGATGAATGGATTTTCATGAGCCACCTATCATTGGAAATATAATGAAGTTTAGTTTCTGAAAAAAAATATTTTTCAATATAAAAATATTATAGATTTTGCGTGAAAATTAAAATTACAGAAGCACTATGATCAGATCTCCAATACTGGAACCAACAATTCAAATGTAATTTTCTCACAAACTGCTGAATATTTTCATGATTTATTTATATATCTAGAAATGTGTTAAAGTTTAGTTTTCAGAAATATATGGCCTGAATTTTTATTCGGAATACACACTCTTGAGTAGAGGGAACAACGATTGGTGTGCAACAAACCAAAACTGGACAACGAGCCAATTTTTGGTCTCACCACAATAAAAATTAATTTTTACAAAAGGGATTGTTTTTGTAAAATATATTGTAAAAATAGCTCATCCAAATATGTTAAAAGTGATAAGTAGTTAAGATTAGTTTTACCTATGTGAATGATAATTTTAATTAGGCATAATGACAATTAAGAAATAATTTTATGTTTTCTAAAAGTTTCATATAAGTTTCAAAAATTTGAAATGGGGTATATGAATATTAGAAATAGAAATCATTTTTTGGATTTAAAATGATTTAGATGGATTGAGAACTTGAAAGATATAGGCTTAACTAAATAAGATTAAATAGTGCGACAATATTGCATATGTGTACTAATTTTGTTATGCAGGAGGTTTGTGGGTTAGTATGGCTTAAGATTATCAATGCCTTATGTGTTGTAAGGAATGATGTGCATGAATGTTTGTAATGTGGTCTAAGGTGCCACTGAAAATTAATTAGAATAATTAAATTATGGCAAAAATGTTAGGTTGCCATTCATGTATTAATTCATGGCTTGCTTAAGGCCACATTTTTCCTTCTCTTAGGCCAAAACTTGGAAAGGCTTGCTTAAGGCCAAAACCTATGTGGTTCAACCCTAAGTTGAAAGTCTCTTTTTGCTAGGTGGTTGGATCTAAGCCTTGGACTCTACATCCATCTATCTAAGAGATGTGGTAGTTTTTTGTTTAGGTTCAAGGTGAACCAAGAGGTGTTCCCGAAAGAAAAGTGGTTTCCATGAAATCTAGAAGGGAAATCAACTTCCTTCTACTCAAAAGATTTGACAATATCTTTAGGTAAATGTAATCTTTTTCATCTCTAGGAATAAGGTAGATGAGATTTTTTTTATTTTATTTAGTGCACATTAGGTGTTTGTTGAAATGCTTAAGAGAAAATATTGCTTGCAATTGTCATACAAATGAGGTCCTTTGTGTATTGAGCCAAGTAGTGATAGGAAAATTTTAAATTCTCACCATATAGGCATACACATGAAATCACAACACTATGGACATTTCAAATTCATTTGTCATAACATGCACAAAATCATCCACTAGTTTACTAGACATAGATCCAAAAACTATGTCATCCATATAAATTTGAGCATTTAAGATCTCATCACTACTCTTTTTAATGAATAGTGTCTTATAAACTCCCCCTCGAATAAATCCCTTGTTCAAGTGATAGTTGGTAAGTCTCTCATATCACACTAAAGGAGCTTGTTTCAAACCATAAAGAGCTTTGTTGAGTTTGAAAACATGATTTGAAAATTTTGGATCAAAAAATCCTTTTGGTTCCACGTATACCTCCCCATTCAAAAATCCATTTAAAAAGGCAGACTTAACAACCATTTGATATAATTTGAATTTCATGTGACAATAAATGTCAAGTAAAATCCTAATTAACTCTAACCTAGATACATGTGCAAATGTTTCATCAAAATCAACTTCTTATACTTGCGTGTAGCCTTGAGCTACCAACCTAGCCTTATTTCTAACAACAATATCATACTTATCAGAATTATTTTTGAACACCCATTTAGGTCCAATAACATTTTTGTTTTTAGGCTTAGGTACTAATATTCATATATGATTTCTTTCAAATTGAGCTAACTCATTCTATTTGGCGTTTATCCAAAATTCATCCCTAAGAGCATCATTCAAATTTTTTGGTTCAACTTGAGAAATATAGCATAAATGGGTTACCTCAATTATTTTTATTCTTCTTATTACCATGCTTAAATTAGGATCTCCAATTATATTCTTAATAGGATGATTTTTTTAAGTGTGGGTTGGATTCATCATTGATGAGGTTTATGCTTCTTCCTTCTTTTCTTCTCTTTCCTCAATCTCCACTTCTTTTTGTTCCAATTGTGTCACTAGTTATTGTTAATTGATATGCTGTTAAATTTAATTCATTATCAACTTCTTCACTTATAGCCTACTTACCTGTATCATCTATAATGACATTTATAGATTCCATAACAATATTAGTTCTACAGTTGAAGACTCTATATGCTCTACTATTGAAGGAATAACCAAGAAATATACTTTTATCACTTTTTAAATCAAACTTACCCAACTATTCTCGATCTCTATTTACTTTTGAAAATATGCATGAATTTTAGATTGAGTTTTTTGATCTCTTAATATCTCATAGGGAGTTTGGTTTGTTCTTGGGCAAAGATATATAGCTTTAGCCCAAAACTTTTTAGAGACTCCCTTGGCATGCAACATTACTTTTTCCATCTCCTGAAGCATCCTATTTTTTCTTTCAACTACTCCATTTTGTTGAGGTGTGATGGAAGTAGAGAATTCTTGAAAGATACCATGTTCTTTGCAAAAGTCAACATACTTGGTATTTTCAAACTCTTTTCTATGGTCTGTTCTCAATCTCTTGATGGTTACTATTTTGTCACCTGCTTCAACCTACACTCTTGTACAATATGAGATGAATAATTCAAAAGAATATGACTTATCTTTAAGAAAGTATACCCAAGTGTAACAAGAAAAGTCATAAATTCCAACTACAATATATTTCTTACCTTTAATACTTTCAGTTCTTATAGGACCCATGAGGTTAATATGTATCATTTCCAATACTCTATTTATATTGATACTCTAGATCTTCTTATGAGCATTCATAGTTTGTTTACCCAATTAAAATGGTCCACATATATGTTGTTCAATTTTTGAGAGAATAGGTAGACTACTTACAGTCTCAACTATACTTAATCTAATCAGATCTTTAAAATTCATATGACCTAAATTTTCATGCCATAAGATAGTGGAATCATTGCTAGCTAGGTTACATGTTATTGTGGGTGATGTGTCAATGCAATAACAATTGTCATGTGATCTAATTCCCTTAATCATACATTGACCCTTTTCGATCTATTACAATGCAATGATTATTCCTAAATTGCACATTAAAATAATTGTCACATATTTGACTTATGCTAATCAAGTTTTCCTTGAGTCCTTCAACATATAAGACTTCACCAAGTTTAAGGATACACTCTATTTAATCGGAGCATTTCCCAATAATTTTATAAGTTTTACCATCACCAAAGGTAACTGTCACTTCATTTTATTCTTCAAAGGTTTTAAACAAATAACGATTCCTAGTCATGTTTCTAGAGATCTACTATCAAAGTACCATGCAGTACTTGATTTAGCTTTAAATTCTATTTAGCCCACCAAGCAGTACAACTCAAACTTCTTAACCTATCCTCTTTTAATTTTAGAAGTTTGAACTACTGGTTCTTAGGTTCCTCTTTTTGTGTAGTTCTTACAGTAAAAACTGTACGTTTGAAAATATTTTGAAGTGTCCTAGAAACATTTGTATTCGTGATAGAATCATAGGTATAAATAAATCTACATTTAGCTCTAATGTTTCATTTCCTATCACAATGATGATAAATGGGAACAAACTGAATTTGCTTAGAGTGATAAGGTGTAGAAATTACCTTCCCTGCCAGAGCAATGATGGGTTTTACAAATTGAGTTTTGGATGATGAAGGTGTTAACTGTTCATCTATGTATCCAGGACCTCTCTTATCTTTATGCGACTTTCCATAGTTTAAGATTTTGTTCAATTTTTCAACACCTATGGTCAAATTCCTCACCGTCTCTTTAACAATACTAAGACATTGCCAAGCTTTTTGTATCCTGATTAATTTCTACAAAACTCATATCCAGGGCATTAATATGTTCAGGCAATTCTTTTTTATCTTTCTCAAGGCTAGAAGAATTTGTTTTGTGAACATTGATGATATCATTAAGTTTAGTTATTTCAACAAGTAGTTTATCTCTCTCTTTCGTGGCACCTAGACATGAATAGCTCATCATAATTTGTTACATTAAACTTAGACAGTAAGAGAGAAGAGTTTACTCCCTTATTTTCTTCATCCAAGTTAGATTTGAAGTCATTATGGTATGCTTTGGTAGTTATAGTGAAGACAAGATAGTTAGTGTCATCATCCTTTGAGTTACTAGCATTATTCTGCTCACTTTCTGTGTCATTTAGTGTAGCATGAAAAGCTTTTTCAACTTTATTTTTATTGTTTGCACGTTCTATAGAAATATGACCAAATCCCCCGCAAGTAAAGTATTGAAGACTAGTGGGCTTAGTTTTCTTACCATCAGAGATAGGAGGCTCAATTTCTCTTGACTTTCAATCCCTTGAACTATTGGATTGTCCCTTATTAGATTGATTATTCTATTGACCCTTCTTTTTTAGGAACTTCTTAAATTTCGTGCTAACAAGACTAGTGACTCATCATTCATATCCTCATCACTATCAGAGATGTCCTTTTTGGAGCTTTTGAATGCCATATCCTTATTTTTCTTGAGTGAATCAAGAGTAAGCTCGTAGGTTTGGATTAACATGACAAGTTCATCAATGTTTAGTGTGTCCACATTATTTCTTTCCTCTATCGCTATAACTTTCATCTTGTAGTTTAATGTTAAGGAGCTTAGGGGTTTGCGTACTTGAATAGATTATGGAATTTTCTCACTAAGGTTAGAACAAGCATTAGTGATATCACAAAAGCGGGCATTGAATTGACCAAAATTTTTAGTATTGCTCATTTTAATGGAATCAAACTGAGATGTTAGCAATCTCAATTTTGTTTTTTTCACTTGGGAAGTTCCCGTACGAGTAAGAGCAAGTGTATTCCATGCATCTTTAGGAGTCTCACAGTCAGAGATGCGATGGAACTCATCCATTGACACTATAGCAAAAATTGAGCTTAGACCTTTTTGGTTTGTTCCACTAAAGGTGCATTCTTCAATGATCCAGTATTTTCTTAACTTTATGGTTGTTACACCATATTTCGTTATCAAAGGTGATTCCCAACCATCAAAAATAACATCTCAAACTTTTCCATCTTGTTTGAGAAAGGTTTACATTCGAGCCTTCTAGTATGGGTAATTATACCCATCAAAGAGTGAGGGTTTAACAGATGACCCACCTTCTTTCAATTGGTTCATAAGTAGGAGTATGTATCCCTAAGCATCAAACTCACTAAGCGTGTCTATTGTTGGCTCTGATAATAATTGAAAGTTTATAAAATACAGACCTAATTAACTTAGAGATAGGTAAATAGGTTATTTTCAATTTTTATTAATTTTATAATTTATTAACCTAAACAAAGAGGCTAGGAATGCGTTCACGTGTAAGAATAAAGTGTGAAAATGAAAGAATAATACACGATATTTTTAGGTAGAAAAAACCTATGCCACAACTATGACTTAAGAGGAAAACCACTGGTCCACCGGACCACGTAACTTTCCACTATGAAAAACAAATATGTAAGTACAAACTCGGTCTTATGCTACCCTCCCTATGATATTGCCCTGATGTACCTTATGTATGAGCCCCTACTATGTTCACAGTTTCTAATATTAATGTGAGTGGTATCAAGACCAAGGTTCTAATAAGCTTTCCGCCAATTAGATGCGTTCACGAATCAATTGTAAAAGGGTTAGCACAAAAGCAAAAGTGTCCTTGTATGTTCTAAAACATATTTAATAATGAATAATACTAAATAGATGATTTAATAACTATATCATATAAATCAAAATCAACTATTAACCTTAGAGCAATCATTTTAAGCATAAGTTCATTAATAATAGCTTCTTAAAGATTAATAATCAAACCAAATAATTATTATATGATACACATAATTATTTGATCTAACATTTTAAGAACAAAAATAAAGAATAACCTATAAAAACATATGATCAAAATATTATAAACTAATTGGGCTTATTAATCAATCAAACATAACCACAAATGTTTGGTAGACTAATCAAATAAAAAAACATAAAGAATTATGATATTATATTTGCAAAACAAGAAAGATAGATTAAAAAGAAAAGAATAATACTCTTATATGGTTGATTGAAACAATGAGCAATGGGTTTTATTTTTAGGAAAAATTAAAACCCTTAATCGTATGTAATTGATAAATACATTTTATATTACAAATAGGATTAGTAATACTCATTAATTAAGAAGATTCCTATTTAAAGAAGAGTTTTTTTTAAAGTAGACTCATCAATCAAGAAAACTCTTATTTAAAGAAGAGTTTTTTTAAAAGTACACTCATTAATCAAGAAGACTCTTATTTAAAGAAGATTTCTTTTAAAGTAGACTTATTAATTAAGAAGACTTCTATTTAAAGAAGAGTTATTTTTAAAGTAAATTTGAGTCAATCTTTTAGCCTATAATTTAGGCTATATTTTATTTAATATTTTAGCATATATTTTAGTCTATATCTTATCCTATATTTTAGCCTAAAATTTAGAATATATATTCAAAACAATGAAACACATTAAAGAATAGGCTAAGTAGTAATTTCATAAATTGATTCAAATTTAAATAAATACTTTAGCAGCAAAAATAATTCATTATTTATGAACATATGCTATTAAATGCATTAGTACAATCATATGTATTATAATTATAACAAATATATCTAAAGTATGACTATCTGAAATTCTGACGTTTCTTCAACTTTGCTTGATAGACTTGATAGCGAGTTTCAAAACAAGTTTACTTCCAAATATTTTATCCACAAAATAACCAATACTTATGATCCTTACAAGCTCTTACTATTGAACTCCCATTGCCATTTTTTTAGATTTGTTGACAAAATAGATGGAAGTTAAATGTAACAAGGTCATTAGGTTAGGCACATATTTTTGACATATGATAAGAGATAAATTTGTAGCTGGTTTGATGGGTTATGGACATAAAACATAGTTTGTTCAAAATATTATGGAAAAATGTCACGAGGGTTACTTTTCTTTAAGTAAAAGTGTTGTTTATTCCTCTAACTTTAAAAAGGTTCTCATTAGTTATTTTATTTATAAAAATGTGCTCATTAGTTCTTTTACTTATAAAAAGATGTCCATTAGTCCTTTTACTTATAAAAAATCAGCCATAAAAAGACTTTCGTTGATAATAAAATTTTAAAACCTATTAGTATGTCTATATCTTATCCTACATTTTAGCCTAAAATTTAGAATATTTATTTAAAACAATGAAAAACATTAAAAAATATGTTAAGTGGTAATTTCATAAATTAATTCAAATTTAAATAAATATTTTAGCAGCAAAAATAATTCAATATTTATGAACATATGCTATTAAATGCGCAAGTGTAATTATATGTATTATAGTTATAACATATATACATGAAGTATAACTATTTAAAATTCTAACGTTTCTTCAAATTTGTTTGATAGAATTGAAAGCGAGTTTAAAAATAAGTTTACATGAAAATATTTTGTACATAAAAATAACCAACACTTATGATCCTTACAAGCTCTTACTATTGAACTTCCCTTGTCATTTTTTTAGATTTGTTGACAAAATAGATGGAAGTTAAATGTTGTTACGGTCTTTAGGTTAGGCACATATTTTTCACAAATGGTAAGGGATAAATTTGTCGCCAGTCTGATGGGTTATGGACATAAAACATAGTTTGTTCAAAATATTATGGAAAAATGTCACGAGGGTTACTTTTCTTTAAGTAAAAGTGTTGTTTATTCCTCTAACTTTAAAAATGTACTCATTAGTTCTTTTATTTATAAAAAAATGTTCATTAGTTCTTTTATTTATAAAAAAGTGTCAATTAGTCCTTTTACTTATTAAAAATAAGCCATAAAAAGATTTTTTTTTATAAAAGTTTTTTAAACATATATTAATAAGGGTATTTTTGTCATTTATGTCCACTTTATCAAACAAAAATTACAAATATAAATGGTGAGAGTATTATCATCTTTACCTCTAATTTATGACTAAAATATCCTTGATAATTTTTATTTATTTTTAAATAAATTCAAAATTAATAAATGTTTATTTTTGGTACCATTTTTATAAGTAAAGGAACTAAGATGACACGTAGTTCACAAAATGGAATTGGAATGAGAATGAGAATAAAAACAAAATAATATTGTTTGGTTTGACCACTGAAATCAAAGAAGCAATCAGTATTATAGTGTTTGGTTTACAATTAAAATGAAATGAAAAATACTATAAATTACTTTAATACCCCTATATTCAGTAAAGTTTAAATAATATCATTTAATTGTTATTTTTTCTTTAGACAAAATACATTATTGAAATCATTATTTTTATAAATAATTATTTTTTAAAAATAAAATATATTATTAAAATTATTATTTTTCTAAATAGGATTTAGGTTTTTAAGGTTTGAGGTTTGGGATTTAGGGTTTAAGATTTAGGATTTAGAGTGTATGTATAGGGTTTAGGGTTAAAGGTTAAAGGTTTATGGTATAGGGTATAGGGTATAGGGCTTAGGGTTATATTTATGGATTAAGGTTTATGGTTATATTTATGATTTTAGGATTAAAATTATTATTTTTCTAAACAGGGTTTAGTGTTTAGGATTTAGGATTTAAGATTTTAAGATTTAGGGTTTAAGGTATGAGGTATAAAGTATAGGGTATAATGTTTAGGGTTTAGGGTTATATTTATGCATCAAGATTTAGGGTTAAAGTTATTATTTTTCTAAATAGAATTTAGGGTTTTGTGTTTTAGGATTTAGAGTTTAGGGTATAGGATATGGGATTTAGGGTTTTGGGTTTTGAGATTTAAGTTTAGGATAAAATTGAAACAATAAACTAAGATGATAATGGAATTATGATTCATAAAAAGGGGCATTCCTTCTCTTTTAAGAATTGATTACATATTTTATTCCAACTTTTTAACTAGAAATAATCAATTCAAATTTCATTATATTCGAGTGATCCAAACAATACATAAATGTCATATTCTTGAAGTTCAGAAGATTAAATGACATCTTTTATATAAATAAAATGATTAATGTGAACTTTTACTCAAAATGTTATTATATATTTATAAAAAAATAAAATTAAACCATATATAAATTTAATTCTAAATATAATTGCTTACAACTTATATTTTTTTACACATCTACCACGTGTTACTCAGCCCTCTTGAAAAATAATTCATCTCTCTGTCCATGAGTATCATGGCTAAATGTTATATCTGCATATAGTAAAATTATAAATACTCATTATCAAAGCTATGAAACACATTTCTTTTAATTGTGTATATAAGGTAAATAAAATTGTATTTATGCATTTAATAACACGTGTTCATAAATTTAAAATTATTTTTGATGTTAAAATTAAACTTCAATTAATTTATAAAATTATCAATTAGTTATCTCTTATACAAAATGTGTTTAAATATTTTTTAAATGTATTTTAAAATTAATTTTTTATAATATTAAGTTTTTTAATAGGTTTTAAAAAACTAATTCCAAAATGTATTTAATCCTAATACTATCATATGTTATTATCTATATATACAGACACGTTAGGTTTGAATTAAAAACAAAACCTGTGGACTGAATATACAGAAGAGAAGCTGCCGAACTGCTGCAGAAAATAAAATAATATAGCCACTGGTGCTGCATACTACCGGGAAAAAAATAGAATGGATAACTAACGGCAGCAGGGAAGAAAGCATAGAGATATTAGATAGGAAGTAGGTGTAGATATATATATTCATATATTCATAAATAAGAATGAAAGATGAGAACTTAATTGGTGAGACAGAAAAAGGAGAATAAAGCTATAATAGAGATAAGACATATAAAAGGCAGCTGAAAGAGTAAATAGAAAGAAGGAAAAAAAGGGGTGAGAGGTAATCACCTAATACTATCATAATTTCTTTATTTTAGTAATATTTGATTTATTAAACTCTCATATTTATTATTCTATTTGTTTAATATTTTAGCTTCATATAATTTATTCTTTATTAATATTTAAGTATATTTAGATTAAATAATTTTATGTGTGATAATAATTATTTAATTTAATTATTAAATATTAAAGAAGCTACTTTTAGTGAATTTAGGTTTAATTTTTTTATATAGAATTTACTAATTGATTTGATTTAAGTGATATATATTTTGAATCATCTAGTTAGGATTGTTTATTATTAAATACATTTTACAACACACACAGACACTTATGTTTTTTGTGCTAATTATTTTACAGTTGATTTGTGAACGATTTGATTAGCAAGGAGTTTATTGGAACATTGGCCTAAAAACCGCTCACGTTAATATTGGAAATTGTGAAAACAGAATAGAGGCTCGTAAGTAAAGTACATTGGGGCAATATCCTAAGGAGTGTAGCATAAGATCGAGTTTGTACTTGAACATTTGATTTTCATAGTAGACAGTTAGGTGGTCCGATGGAACGATGGTTTTTCTCTTAGATCATTGTTGTGGCTTAAGTTGTTTTCACCTAAAAATATTGTATGTTATTATTTTATTTTCGTACTTTATTCCTACATGTGATTGCATCCCAAGCCGCTTTGTTTACATTATCAAATTATAAATTGATAAAAATTTTAAATAACCTATTTACCCCTCTATAGGTTAATTAGACCTATATCTTATAAAATTTCAATTGGTATCAGAGCAGACACTAGACACATTTAGTGAGATTGATCCTTAGGGACAGACACTCCTATGTATGGACCAAATGAAAGAAGATGGGTTATCTATTAAACCCCCACTCTTTGATGGGTTTAATTACCCTTATTGGAATGGTTGCATGCAAGCCTTTTTCAAACAAGATGAAAAAGTATGGGATGATATTCTTGATGGTTGGGAACCACCTTCGGTAACGAAAGATAGTGTTACAACCATAAAGCCAAAAAGAGACTAGACCACTGAAGAATGCACCCTTAGTGGGGCAAACCAAAAAGATCTAAGCTCAATATTTACTGTAGTGTCCATGGATGAGTTATGTCGCATCTCCGACTGTGAGACTACTAAAAATGCATGGAATACACTTGCTCTTGTTCATGAAGGAACTTCCCAAGTAAAACAGAAAAAATTAAGATTGCTAACTTATGAGTTTGATTCCATTAAAATGAGCAACACTAAAACTTTTGGTCAATTATATCCTCGCTTTTGTAATATCACTAATGCTTGCTCTAACTTTGGTGAGAAAATTCCATAACCTATACAAGTACGCAAACTTATAAGCTCCTTAATAGTAGATTACAAGATGAAAGTTACAACGATAGAGGAAAGCAATAATGTGGACACACTAAACAATGATGAACTTGTCGAATCAATCCAAACCTATGAGCTTACTCTTGATCGTCCCAAGAAAATCAAGGATATGGCATTCAAAACCTCCATAACAGACATCTCTGATATTGATGAGGATATGAATGATGAGTCCTTAGGCTCGCTAGCACGAAAATTGAAGAAGTTCCTGAAAAAGAAGGATCAATAGAATAATCAATCTAATAAGGGACAATCTAGCTCGGATGAAGAAAATGAGGAAGTAAACTCTTCCTTCTTATTGTCTAAGTTTAATATATCGAGTTATGAAGAACTATTCATGGATTGTCTAGGTGCTAGTAAAAATAGGGATAAACTACTTGTGGAAGTAACTAAACTTAATGATATCTTCAATGTTCACAAAACAAATTCCTCTAGCCTAGAGAAAGATAAAAAGGAATTGTCTGAAAATATTAATTCCTTGAATTTGATACTTGCTGAAACCACTAAGGAAAACTAAAACCTTAGGCAAGAACTTAGTATTGCTAAAGAGACAGTGAGAAATTTGACCATAGGTGCTAAAAATTTGACAAAAGTCTTAAGCTATGGAAAGTTACATGAAGATAAAAGAGGTCTTGGTTACATAGATGAACAATCGACACCTTCAACATCAAAGACCACATTTGTAAGGTCCTTAAACTCTACTCATATTGTTACTACTTATGCACCAAGAACTATTGCACATGTGATAGAAAAAATTGTTAAGTTTGTGTCTATCTGTCATCATTGTGGTAGGAAAGGTCATATAAGACCAAAATGTAGTTTTTTGATGAATTCTCTTAAACTTAATCATTCTTTCAATGCTTTACATAGTAAGACTCATGAGCATAATTCATCTACACACACTACATCATATTCAAGGAAGAATGGAAATTATAATAACTTGTTCATAAATTCTACTAGGAAGCATAAAGTCTTAGGTTCAAAGAGACAAGAAAAATTCAATACTTTTAATGCTAGGACTCATTATTATCATCCTACTATGCATACTGCATCTTCATTTGGAATGAATGAGAAAAGTACAGCTAAGTTCAAGAACATGCCTATGAAACCTAAGTTAGTTGAGTCACAACCCAATAATATAGAAAAATCAAAATGCAAGAAAATGTGGGTTAGGAAAGGTTATTTTTTTTGGTCACCTGACTATTTTTATTCTTTCATCTAGGTATTTTTGTTAGAGTGCTTAAATGACCTTAGGTGAGTAATCTTTATTGTCCTTTTTTTTATTTATTAGTTAAACTTTAAAAAAGAGAGATAGAAAAGTAGAATCCTTATCTGGCCAACATGATACTAAACTTATTTAATACTTACATAAACATAACCTCATTTTTAATGATTCAACTTATTTTGATATTTATTATCTAAATTATTCTACAATTTTGATTTATACACACACATATTCTTGTACATATGATGATCGATTTTGACATAAACTTATTCACACACTCACGAACACACTTATATGCTATGCTTGAAGTTTATGAATTTTCTTGAAAAACTCAGACTTCGTCTAATCTTGATTGTAAAATTATGTTGAGTTCTATTTTTTGCTTACTAAAATTTTACCGTATGGAGGCACCTAGTATTGAGAGGGCTACCTACTATGATGTGTGAAGCTACTACAGTGAGCATAGAGGGCTACCCCACAACTAGTGTGAAATTCATCATGCTAGGTTTATGGCTCGTGAAAAAAATAAAAGGAAAGAAAAAAGAAGAAGGAAAGATTATGCACAAAGTGATTACTTATAAATCTTGTACTTTGAATGCACAAAAAGAAAGAGCCAATAGAGGTTAAATAATAATAATAATAATAATAATATCATTTACCTCATTTATAAAATAAAGAAAAAATTTAAGTCATCTTTTGGTAGATATATTTTATTTTGTGAGATTTAAGACTCGATTATAATTTTATTTGATAGGTGATATTTTTTTATTTTGAGTCTTTCTTGATAGGTCATAAATGAATTAATTGACATATTTGTGGAGTTTAAACATATATACTACTTTAAGTAAATGTCAATATGTTATTATATGTGAGAAGTGTGCTTGTGTACCTCTTCTACTCTACTTGTTTATTTATATGATAAATAATTAAAATTTGAGTTAAAAAATGACGAGTTCTCAATTGGTTATGTGGTCGTTCGTGATTAAATGAATTTAATACCTTCTATAGCTATTTATGAAAATTAAAAAAAAATTAATTAGATTTTTTCATGTACATATTCTTTTCATTTATTACATTTTTAATTGGTTTCTAAGTTAGAGAGTCATAGAACTTAAGGAGAGTTTACAGCACATTGCACTTTTACATTACTTTGATTTTACATTGCTATATCTTTAGGAGGTGTTTGTCCTCGTTACTTTGTCTAATGTTTTGTCCTATTCGCATATCAAAAAAGGGGAGAGAAAAATGTGTTTTACTTTCATCTTTTTCTTTTGTTATGCATACAAGGGGATAACATATTTAATTATGCTTGATTGATATGAATGCACACTATATGATTAATTTTTACATTTCGATTATTTTTATGTAAACTGAACTAATATACAATGAGGCTTTCAAGCCAAGTTTTTTCAGTTACTTACAAGCTTGTCAAGTTGCAGCGAAGATGAATTCATTGGACCATATGATAGTTCCATTATAGAGTCTAGGAAATCATTGTATTTTATCTTATTTCTATAAGTGTCATGTAGTGAGAGAGAGGTTTTGCCACACGAAAATGACAAAGGGGTAGTTTGTAAGGACTATGAGTATTGACTATTTTCGTGAACAAAATATTTATCTGTAAATTTATTTTTAGACATGCTATCAAGTTTATCAAGAAAAGCCAAACAAATGATTAAGTTCCAGATAATTGTAGTTCAGGTATATCTTCGATAACTACGATATATAAGATTACATTCATGCATTTAATAACAAATACTCATAAATCTGAAATTATTTTTTATGCTAAAATATTTATTTAAACTTAAACTAATTTATAAAATTATCAATTAGTTATCTCTTAGATAGATGTCTTTAAATATTTTTTAAATGTGTCTTAATATTTTTAAGATATGTTTTAAAAATGATTTTTTTATAATATTAAGTTTTTTAATGGAACTTAAAAAATTAAGTCAAAAATGTATTTAATCTTAATACTATTAAATCATTATTATTATCTATATTTATATACACAAGTTAGAGTTGAATTAATGTGTGGCTGAATTAAAAACAAAACCTGCCAAGTGAATATATAGAAGAGAAGCTGCCGAACTTGTTAAAAATAATCCAAGTCAGCAGCAAAGTTTCTAGAAGTTGAGGGTCTATTTCTGTTAAGAATTAATTAGAAAGTGTTTGTTAAAATTAGGCAAGTTTTTTTCTTTAGGACGTGCAGGAGCGCTTTTTAGCAAAGATTGTTTCTATATTTAGTTATAGTTGTAGCTGGTTGGTTATAGGTTAATTATGGCAGCATTGTAAATGGGGGTTAGTGGGTGCTAAAAATAGGAATACGCACTATTATAAATATCGTGGTTTGTATCTTGGTAAAAGAAAAAGGTTGGGAAATAAATCGGGTTTGAATTTACCATTCGTTACGTTCGAAAAGAATTCCAACAAATCGTATCAAAGCGAGGTTGATCTAATTGGCCGAGGCAAGTGCTTGATACAGCAACCTGTCAAGATGTCCAATCCGACGATACCTTTGTTCAAGGGTGACAACTATGAAGCTCGAGCATCAAGACGCTATCTATGCTGAAATATCATGGTTTGTGGGAATTGGCAGACAAAGAAATACCGACTCCTGATCCAACACCAATCGACACAGCCAAGCGAGATGCAAAGGCGCTCTTCTTCATTCAGCAAGCTGTACACGAATCGGTGTTTGTGAAGATCGGCAGCCAGTAAAACAAGAAACCAGGCCCGGGTCTACTGCAAAACCGCATTTCAAGGAAGTTCCAAGGTGGTAGCTATCAAGTTGCAGGGATTGAGACGAGAGTTTGAAACATTGTTCATGAATCAAGGCGAGTCTGTCCAATTGTTTCTTACACGAGTTACATCAATAGTCAACCAGATTCGAAGTTGTGGAGAAGATCTGTCTGAAAATATAGTTGTGATGGCGTGTTGCGTAGCTTTGACAACCAAATTTGATCATGTGGTGGCGGCAAATTGAAGAATCCAAAGACATGTCCACCTACACGCTTGATGAATTGACGGATCATCACAGTCCAGCGAAACTCGCCTCAATCGATCGAAGTAAGCGGACGACACCAAAGCCTTCTATACCAAGTGCGATTCCTCAAGCCAACAAGAAGGCAGGTAGGCCAAGGTAACAGCAGAGGTCGAAGCAGTCAAGGCGGCAGAGGCAGAGGCAAGCCAAGGCACAATCAACCGCACTCTAATCAATCAAAGAAAGATGTAGAATGTTACTATTGTCATAAGAAAGGGCATATGCAAGCCGACTGCTACAAGAAATAAAGAGAAGAAGGTCAAGACGTAGAGTGTTATTATTGTCACAAGATTGGTCATATGCAAGCCGATTGTTACAAGAAGAAAAGAGAAGAAGGACATGCAAGTTTTGTTGAAGAAAAGAGCAACCAAGCACGATTGTTCATGGCCAAAACCGATAAAGAATCAGATGTGAGTCAAGTCTGGTTTTTGGACAGCGGGTGCTCCAAACCATATGACTGGTTTCAAACATCTGTTTGATGAATTAGATGAATCATACAAGAAAGCAGTTAAACTTGGTGATGACAAAGAGATACAGGTTGAAGGAAGAGGAAGAGTAGCCGTGCAGACCAGCAGTCACAATACACGGATGCTACATGATGTGTATTATATTCCTCAACTGTCTCAGAACCTACTTAGCATCGGTCAAATGATGGACAGCGGGTGTACCATCAAGTTTGAAGGCGACAACTGCAGAATTATTGATGCAGCCTTGGATCAGACGATGGCAACAATCAAGAAGACACAAAACAACTTGTTCCCTTTGGAGATAGCCAAGGTGAAAGACAAGGCACTTGCAGCCAAGGAGATTAGTTCTAGCGAGCTATGGCATTTAAGGTATGGTCATCTACACATGAATGGTTTGAAATTATTGAATCAAAAGAAAATGGTGAATGGGTTACCCGAAATTGGTGAAATCGGGTTATGTGAAGGATGTGTGTTTGGCAAGCAATCAAAGTTGCCATTTCCAAAAGATCAGTCGATGCGTGCAACCAAGGTACTCGAGTTGGTGCATACTGACTTGTGCGGGCCTATGGAGGTTGAATCCATGGGAGGAAGTAAGTATTTCATGTTATTTATCGATGATTACAGCAGGATGACCTGGGTATATTTTCTTAGTTATAAAAGTGAAGCATTTGGGCTATTCAAAAGATTCAAAGCCATGGCAGAGACACAAACAGGGGCTAGGCTGAAAGCTCTAAGATCAGATCGTGGTGGTGAGTTCCAATCAAAAGAATTCAAGCAGCTTTGTGAGAAAGAAGGGGTGCTACAGCAGCTGACCACTCCATACACACCTGAGCAAAACGGTGTAGCTGAACGCAAGAATCGCACGGTAGTAGAACTAGCAAGAAGTATGCTGAAATCTAAAGGTATGCCGAATAATTTCTGGGCTGAAGCAGTAGCAACAACGGTATATGTTCTAAATCTATCACCAACCAAGGCAGTGATGAACAAAACACCGTTTGAAGCGTGGTTTGAAAGGAAGCCCAGTGTGGGGCATTTGCGTGTTTTTGGCTGCATTGCTTACACTCTTATAAGTGCACAAAACCGAAAAAAACTGGACTCAAAATCTGAAAAGTGTGTGTTCATTGGGTATTGCATACAATCTAAAGGTTATCGGTTGTTTAATCCGGTGACAAAGAAGATTATAGTCGGTAGAAATATCATGTTTGATGAGAATGCTAGTTAGAGTTGGTCTATGGCAGAAAACAACACACCAATACTTGAAATAGAAGATGAAGAAGAAGAAGACAGCAGCGAGCAGTCACAAAGCAGCCCAAGCTCGAGTAGCACTTCACATCGGATGGTTGATCCGGATACACAAGGAAGAAAGGTACGATCCTTACAAGAATTGTATGAAACAACCCAAGTTTTGTATGTAGCAGATCCATTGTCCTATGAAGAAGCCGTAGAAAGAAAGGAATGGGTGCAAGCAATGAAAGAAGAAATGAGTTCAATCGAGCAAAACCAAACCTGGAAGTTGGTGGAATTACCAAAAGATCGCAATGCAATTGGAGTTAAATGGGTTTACAAGACTAAATTTGGTCCAGATGGCAGTGTATTAAAATGCAAAGCAAGATTAGTGGCAAAAGGATATGCACAAAAGCAAGGCATAGACTATGAAGAGACGTTCTCCCCGGTGGCCAGATTTGAAACGGTTCGGTTGTTGATGGCAATGGCAGCCCAATTGAGACAACCTCTCTATCAATTTGATGTAAAGTCAGCATTCCTCAATGGTGAACTAAAAGAAGAGGTTTATGTTGAGCAACCGGAAGGGTTTGAGGTGAAGGGCAAAGAACACTGTGTGTACCGTTTGTTCAAAGCATTATACGGCTTGAAGCAGGCCCCTCGTGCATGGTACAGCAAAATTGATGCACATTTTCAGAAATTGGGATTTGAGAGAAGCAAGAATGAGCCTAATCTCTATGTCAAACGCAAAGAAAAAGGAGGTTTAACAGCGGTATGTCTCTATGTTGATGATATGATTTATTTTGGCACAGATGACGCAATGGTAAAGGAGTTTAAAGAGCAAATGATGCGTGTGTTTGAGATGACCGATCTAGGAGAGATGCATTACTTTCTAGGTCTGGAGGTTGAACAAGAGAAGGGAAAAATCTTTGTGTCCCAACGCAAATATGCAAGAGACTTGGTAGAAAAGTTCAGATTAAAAGATTGCAATCCCGTACTAATTCCAATGAATACAAATGAGAAGTTGAAAGCAATTGATGGAACCGGAGTCGTTGGATGCAACTCCTACAGGAGTTTAGCGGGTGTCTCATACTTAGACGCACACAAGACCGTACATCACACATACGTTGGACTGGCCGAGATACATGCAGAATCCAACTAAACAACACATGGGAGCAGCAAAACGAATTCTTAGGTACATTGCAGGTACAATAAGCTATGGTCTGTGGTACAAGGGTGTTGATGAACCATGTTTGTGACAGTTCTGCCGATAAGGACTGGCAAGCAAGATAGATGATCGAAAAAAGCACAACAGTCGTGTTCTTCTCTTTAGCAATAGCGTAATAAGTTGGAGTTCGAAGAAACAAATGTCACTATCAACCGTTAAGCCGAGTACAATGCAAGAACATCAAGAAACATGCCAAGGTGCTGTATGGTTAAGGCGCTTATTCGAAGAGCTGGGACAGGAGCGTAAAGGCGCAACAATACTCTATCAGGATAAATCCGGGCCTACAATTGCAATTGGTAACAATCCTGCATCACAACGTAACAAAGCACGTAGACACTTCTGGGCCCATTTCATACGAGACTTGATCGAGCAAAAGATGATAGAGTTGCATGATGCGGAACACGAACCAAATAGTTGCAGATGTGCTAACCAAATCACTCACACGAGAGAAGTTCAACTGGTGTCGAGACATGATGAATGTGCTGGACTTTGGATTAAGGGGGGGTGTTAAAAATAATCCAAGTCAACAGCAAAGTTTCTAGAAGTTGCGGGTCTATTTCTGTCAAGAATTAATTAGAAAGTGTTTGTTAAAATTAGGCAGCAAGTTTTTTTTTTCTTTAGACGTGTGCAGGGAGCAGTTTTTAGCAGCATTGTTTCTATATTTAGTTATAGTTGTAGTGGGTTGGTTATAGGTTAATTATGGAAGCATTGTAGTGGGGTTAATGGGTGCTAAAAATAGGAATATGCACCATTATAAATATCGTGTTTGTATCTGTTGGTAAAAAGAAAAAGGTTGGGAAATAAATCGAGTTCTGCTGTGTTCTGTTCTGTTCCGAAAAGAATTCCAACAGAACTTGCTGCAGAAAATAAAATAATATAGCCACTGGTGCTGCACACTGCCGGGAAAAAAAATAGGATGGAGAACAAACGGCAGCAGGGAAGAAAACATAGAGATATTAGATTGGAAGTAGGTGTATATATATATATATATATATTAGAATAGGGGCTGAGATATATATAAGAATAAGAGATGAGAAATTAATTGGTGAGACAGAAAAAGGAGAATAAAAGTATAATAGAGATAAGACATAAAAGTATAATAGAGATAAGACATATAAAAGGCAGCTGAAAGAGTAAATAGGAAAGAAAAAAAAGGCGTGAGAGATAATCACCTAATACTATCATAATTTCTTTATTTTAGTAATATTTGATTTATTAAACTCTCATGTTTAATATTCTATTGGTTTAGTTTCTTCTTTGTTACGATATAATATATTTAGATTAAATAATTTTATACGTCATAATAATTATTTGATTTAATTATTAAATCTTAAAGAAATTATTTTTAGTGAATTTAAACTTAATCTTTTTATATAGAATTTACTAGTTGATTTGATTTAAGTAACATATATTTTGAATTATCTTGTTCATTATTAAATTCATTCTAGAATACACACAGACACTTGTATTTTTTTGTGACCATTTTGTAGTTGATTTGTAAAATATCTAATTAGCGAGAAGCTTATTGAAACATTGGTGTGAAAACAGAGTAAGAGTTCATAAGTAAAATACATTGGGATAGTATCCTAAGAAGGGTAGCATAAGACCGAGTTTATATTGAAATATTTGATTTTAATAGTGTAAAGTTAAGTGGTTCGGTAAACCGATAGTTTTTATTTTAAGTTATTATTGTGGCCTAGGTTATTTTCACCTAAATATATTGTGTATTATTATTTTATTTCTGTACTTTATTTTTACATATGAATGTATTCTTAACCATTTTGTTTATGTTATTAAATTATAAATTGATAAAAAATTATAAATAATGTATACAACTTTTTAGATTAATCAGTTTCATATCTTATAAACTTTTAATAATATTTTTGATAAAATGTGAGAATATAGGATGAATTTAATAAAATAAAAAAATAGCAGTAAGGTCCCTTCTAAACTTCAGAACCTCCGAAGAAAACCCTAGAGGTAAAGTAGTCATGAAAGAACTATGAGATGAAACCATGAAGAAAGAGAATATGAAAAGAGTACAAAGATAAATGCATATTCATTTGTGTCCCGTAATTATAGTTTAAGTATATTTTAGTTATGTTATTATTGAGACTAATTTGTAATGTAATTTAAACTATAATTAATTAAATTAATTTTTTAAAAAAATTAAGCTTTTTAATATGGATAAAATAGAAATAATATATTTTATTAATAAAAAAACACTAAAGATATTATTGTCCTCTCCTCCTCTTCTTCTCTTTCTCTCTCTCCCTTTCTCTCTCCCTTTCTCTCTTATTCATTCTCTTTCTCATCAGAACGAAGGGAAGTGAAAGAAAAGGAGAGCAAATTAGTATAAAATATAATTTTTATTTTGTCTTCGAAAAATTCTAAAATTTTGACTTAATTAATTATATTTTTAAATTATAATAATAAATGAATTCGTTCAATATAATAAAAGTCCATAAAACTTATAATTACATGATTTGATGGAATCGATGTCTTGAATTTATGAGACATTAGTTGGCTTTCACCACATTTTGAAAAAAAGCAAATTAGTATAAATTTATTTCACCCCATTTTGTTTCATTATTAGTAAATATACCCTAACTTCGTATAAAAAGTAAGGACATAATTATAAAAAAATAAAAGAAAGAAAATTAAACTATAAAATATAAAAAGGAGAAAAATATCATTCAAATAGTATCCATTTAAATATTTAGATTCAAAAAATTATTTTCCAATCCATCGATCTTGAGAAAAAATGACAAATAAATAATAATAATTTTTTATTAAAATATTATTATTTTTTTTCAAGCGATTAAAATATGAATAAAATTTGATATTTTAATGATAATAAAATAACATTTAATATGATGAAAAAATTTACAAAATATTTATTTTAATATTTTATTTTTAACAAAATAAAAATATATATTTAAATAATTTTATGTTAGAATATTATTATTTTTTATTTTTTCAATAAAAATTTCAAATTAAAAAATAATAATATTATTGACAATAAAAAATTAAAAATATTATTAACAATAAAAAATAATCTTTTAATAAAAAGTTAATAAAATAATATTATTTATTTTTAATTGATATTTTTTTAAATAGCATGAATACAAAATATATTTTAAAATGATATCAACTTTATAATTTGAGAGAATTCTAAAACCAATAACTCTATAAAACAAATATACAAACTAATTGTGTAATTCAACACTTTCTTAACGAAGAACTAGTAGTACTATACTTAGATTTTCAAATTGATTTTATTTAATTTTCATATTATAAAAAGTTATTTTTAGTATCTAGCTTTGTAAAAAGATCATAAGTGAAAAATAATATTATTTTAATAATTGTTTTTTATTAAGTAATAAAAATGTGATTAAAACACAAGTCATTAACATAGTATAAATAAAAATTATATAAAATTATTTAAGAAAAAATAAAAATAATAATATTGCAACAAGAAACTATTTAAATATATTTTTATTTTTAAAAGAAAAATAAAAATGTAATACACCAAAACTATTATTTGCATCAGTTTAAAACACCAATGCAGATGGCAATATTGGAAAATTTTATATCAGTTTTAGAAAAAGCACCACAAATTTGCATAAATTATTAAACAAAATGGACACAAAATTGAGTCAATTTTTAATAATAAATGACGCACACCCATGTTTTGAAACCATAGGTACACTCTATGGTCTTAGTTTTCTAATAATCGAGGCCATAGACTTGTAATCAAAACGATATTTATTGTTTCGATTACACTTAAATCATGACTATATACATCTCAATTAAGCTAATTTTCAAATATAAATTATTAAAATTAAGATTTATTATATTAAACTTAAGAGAAATATTACATTAAGAGTTTAATAGATCGATACACTAAAACATATAATAAAGGCTAGCTAATTAATGTGTTCCAAAAATATAAAAATATACATGAAAAAATTTTAATGCTGCTAACTAATTAAATTGTCTACAATCTAAATCAATCTGAAAATATTATATGTCCCATTGTAATTTTGTTCTTCAAAATCTTCGTCCTAGATAGCATGCATTAATTTCTTCGTAAAAAACAGCATTTAGTATGAACATACCAACATCCAAATTCCATGAATATAATCCTACATATACAACATCCATAACATAAGAGTCCTATCTACTTATTTATTCTTAATATATAGGTTACACTATGATTATAGTTTCATAAAAATGTCTATAATACATGACACCATGGGACAATACCTGTTAATATAAGCATCTACTATATATGAACATACCAACATCCAGATTCTATGAATATAATCATGCAAATACAACGTTCATAACACACATGAGACCTCTCTACTTATTTATTTTTAATATATATGTTTATTACCCATGATTATAGTATCATAGAATTGTCTATAATAAATGACGCCATGTAACAGTACATGTGAATATAAGCATCTATTATATATGAGCATACCAACATCCAAATTAAAAACCTCACAATAAGTTGCTTATACTTTGGTCTCTATCCAACAAACCTTTTCACTCCCCCCCCCCCCAAAGGAAGGAAGATAAATATTATGGAAAAAATGTAATCATTCAAGTCATCTCAGCTAACTTATACAGTTTTTCAATGGTTTCAAGACAGGCACATTGCCTTGAGTAGTCCAACAGCATCCCATCAAACTCATTGTCAGACAATTGATGAAAAAAGAACAGAAAAACATTAAAAGTTAAATAGAAAAGCCTAAAGTGAAAAGCATATTTCATTTGCTTCTCTAAAATAGCAACCATACACCATCATTGATTGGCATCGCTATGTATCACTCATCAAATCTCGCAAGTGATTCTTCTTAATTAATGAGCCTGGTAATATGCATTTTTGATATCAGAAACAAATTTAACAATATTTTCACTTAACACCTTGATAAGTATCTTATTGATTACCTTTAAGTTTTGTCAGGACTGAGTGTCCTATATGAGAGCAGATGAAGCCATTTAAAAGTTGTTTTCAAGTTTTTGACTAACAATTACCTGTGCCAATTAGTACTACAAACAATCAATAAGTCATATTAGAAACAGTGAAATCGTATGACTTGATTACCATTATTGGTCCTTGAAATGATAAATAAGTGAAAGACATTTGAGCAATCCATTAAAAGGGAAAACCCTTTAGAATAATGAAAGCAATTTATGTGCACTAGCTAGCTCATAGGAAAGTTCCACACCAAATTTAAAATTGTAGTTTCAAATAATCCATATAATAATCAATCATCCTTATAAATCAGAAAGTCCATTCCTTGTTTGATTGAACCCGAAGCTTGATATGGGAAAAACAAACGCCATTCAATCCGTAGATTTTTTCAATGACAATCCAAAGCTATAAACCTTCTTATGAAAAAGCTATATGCCATGAAAGGCCCAATTACATTTTCAAAGATGACTTGCAGAGATCTATTATATTCCATGAAAGAGCGTGTGCAGTAGCTTGCAAATAAACAAACAAAAATGTAATCATAGGATAAATACCCTCCAAAGCATCAGATGGGAAGGACAATGGCTCTGGTAAAATAGAGGAACTATGGTTCCCATCCTTCACGCTACAGATCAACGATATTTTACCTATACTTGACCATTTCTGGAAAAATCAGCACATCACCATATGATGATTCAGTCCCATCGCACATAGTTAACTTCGCCTCCATCGCGAGATGACGACGGCCAGAAGGTGAGATGACGATGGCCAGAAGGCGAGACGACAACGGCTAAAAGGCGAGATGATGATGACCAGAAGGTGAAGTAAACCACTAACTCCACCAACGTGCACAAAGTCTGTCATCCCATCTGAGTTGAACCACTAACAGCGACGCCACAACCAACGACGCCAATGAAGAAATGTTTCCAAATGTTTCCAGAGATTTCTTTCTAGATCAGCTGGGAAAAATAAAAAAGAAAAAAGAGAGATAGAAGGAATTAAATGAAAAATGAGAGAGGAAAAAAGTAAAAAAAAAGGAAAAAAATTAATGTTATGTATAAAAGAGAAAAAATTGATAGGATATGTTTATGACCTCGGTTTTTAAATAACCGAGGTTATAGGATATGTCTATAACCTCGGTTTTTAAATAACCGAGACCATAGGGTATGTCTATAGTCTCCATTTTTAAATAACCGAAGCCAAAACCATATGGTTGTAGTGTAATCTATGAACATCCATGGTGTATCACCAAGATTCAAAGACAAATATGTAGAAGCGTATCTGAATCCATAACCATTAATTAATTTCTATAACTGAGTGGTTAGTCTTTAAGATCTACACGTTTTTATTAGAAAACTCTTTAGTTTTCTTTTTACTTTCTTCAAGATCTATACGTTTTTTTAGAAAAAAAAATTAGTTTTTTCTTTGCTCTCTCTAACTATATGATATCAAATAAGATTATATATATATATATATTTAATAACTTTATATCTATTTTAATCCATCATTAAAATAGATCTTATTTTTAAATCTCTATACACAATAAATATTTATACCCTATTAAATATATTAAAATTCAAACTATTGAAACCTTATCCGATAATTTTAAATAAATTTAACCTTATATATGATAATCTACAACACATGATTATTCACGTATAATTTCAATATTGAATTAAGAATCTAACAATTTTATCATATTTTTCACTTTATACATATTTAAGTTTATGATTTGATATGGTTAACTTTATAATTAGAATAGTTTTTTGCTAATTTAGTAATATTTTCGTTTTTAAAAACATTAGAGTAATAAATTGTGAGATAATTTATTTAATTGTTCTGAAAATATCAATTCCCTTTGAAATAATTAAAATGTGAAAGCTGAAAGTCTAACACAAGGTAAAACATTTTATCAAGCGATGCATTCTTGAGGCGATTGCTTCCAAATATGCATTTCAAAGAATATGTGGAAGAATAAATAGTAAGATCGCTTATACATTATGTGGTGAGGCTGAAAAAACTATAGTATATATATTATTCGAATGTGCGTTCAAAATTAATTTTCAATAACTTATTATTTCTTTAGCTGAGTCTGATGATGTTTTAACTGTGGTAATTCTTATATTGTTACAGATTTGAAAAGCACAAAAAATGTGTTGTTTTTAGGATATTGATCGAATTGTTTTGATAAAAATAAAAAAAATAAAAAAACAATTTGAATAATTTATGATTGTTATTCGCTAATCAACTAGTTACTACTTATGATAAATTAGTAAGAATACTCCCTTTTCGTCTACTTTAATTATTTATTTTTATTTATAGTGTTTTTTATTATTTTAAATTTTATAATTGTATTATATTTACTAATATATTTTTAAACACAATTTTTTATTTTTATTTTTTATTCTCTTTCATTTTATAAAAAAAAAATATATTTCATTCAAATCCTCAGACTACAATTTTGGCGAGACTAGCCGGCGTGCCTGTAAAGCAACAATAAAAAGCTTTTAATGCCTTCCTGTGTAGTAGTAGTAGCCTTCTGCACCTTCCTTAACGTCTCTGTCATCATCATCATCATTACTTATTAAGGGACTTCATTATATTATATAAATTGGAGTAATCGAGTGGGAGGATGTGTTATTATTACTACTCTCCATATCTATAATAATTACCACCCAATCCCATATTTTAAAATTAATAATAAAATATATTATTTTTTATTTTTTTAAAAAATTAAAAAATAATATTAAATTATATTAACTTAAAATATCATGGCAAGATACAAGTAGATATAAATTTTAACATTAATTATATTTAGTTAAAATATACATTATTGTTGTTGTTAGATGTATGACACATTATTGTTGGTATTTAATAGTTTAAAAACATTTACTACCCAAAATAAAGAACATTTCTTTTGGAAAAGGTCAGGCATTGAGCTATAAAAATGCGCAACTTCCTCTTAAAGTAGAATTGGATCCACGTGCCTTGTATAACAGAATCTGTTTCATAAAACTCAGATAAGATGCAATTTGTATAATTATAATATTATTTATTTTTTAATTTATTTTATAATTATTTATCTTATTTTTTAGGTTGTTACGTGGTATATATACAAATACAAGGGTCGAATAATTTCATTTTCTTTGAGATTTGTTGAAATGGGTATGAGTTGGGTTGGTTTGATTTTTATTGTAGTGGGATTTGTGTGGTTCGTGGTTCGTGGTGTAGAGAGCTACCCAAGTGAGGATCTGGTAGTGAGATTGCCTGGTCAGCCAAAGGTTGGGTTTAAACAGTTTGCTGGGTATATTGATGTTGATGAAAAGGCTGGTAGGAGCTTGTTTTACTACTTTGTTGAAGCTGACAATAAACCTCATCAAAAACCCCTCACTCTTTGGCTCAATGGAGGTTAGTCTCTTCTCCTCTCACAATATTGCCATGTGAATTTTACTTATTCAATTTTCATGAACTCAAAGTTGCAGAAGTTTTCTATGTTATGTCTACTCTGTACTCAAGCAGCATGATAAACTAAAGTGAATTGAATTGAAAAAACGAGTCTTGTACTTTCCTAATTATTAGAAATGAGTACTTATAGTTTCATAAGAAAGAGACCAATTTTTACACTAAAGTGCTTGTTTTGCATAAGTAATGGGATTAGAAATACTCAACCCAAAAACAACGGGATTAAAAGTACTTATTTGCATATAATAACGAGAATACTAGTACTTTTTTTCTTTTTAAAATAATGGTTTCTTTCATTCTTCTTATGTTGAGATTCGTTTTACTAGTAATTTTTATTTTTGGGAATTACTGTGTTCAAGCAACATGACATACATATGGGTATCATGGACACTCCAATTTAGTATCAACTACAAAAAAACTTAAAAAATTCCAATAATTCTAGAGTCACAACCAATGGCATTCTCAACAGTGAACTTCTTTTTACACCAAAGTAATACTGCTAATAATTAAGATAATCATTGTGTGTGTTCAGGTCCAGGTTGTTCCTCCATTGGTGGAGGTGCATTCACGGAGTTGGGTCCATTTTATCCGACCGGTGATGGCCGTGGCCTCCAACAAAATATAATGTCATGGAATAAAGGTATAACACATAGCACATGCAGTGCTACATTTTCTTGTATTTTTTTGTTGAAAGCATTAACAAGATTGGATATTAATGAAGTATATTATCTTTTTAGCTTCAAATCTCCTATTTGTTGAGTCTCCAGCTGGGGTAGGATGGTCATACTCAAATACTAGTACAGATTATAATACTGGGGATGCCTCCACTGGTAAAGCAATAATGATAATTTATCAATCAATCTTTATTTTTTGATTCAATTTTCACTTTTTTGTTTATTTTTTGGTAGCTAGGGATATGCATATATTCATGGCCAAATGGTATAAGAAGTTTCCAGGATATAAAACTAGAGCTTTGTTCCTCACAGGAGAAAGCTATGCAGGTTTGGCGCTACTTTTTGTTTCATTTCTCTTTTTGGAATATTTTCTAATGAACAATTCTGAAAAAAAAAATTAATAAACAATATCATCTATGCATTCGGAACTTCTTAGGCTTCATTTGGATGTACTTTTTTAATAATTGGTTTGATTAAAAGTGATTAAAAGATAAACATTATAGTATTTGGCATATATTTATTAGAATTTCTTTTTTTTTGGGGTACTTCGGTAATTATCTTTTACAAAGAAAAAAAGCATCCAACTAATTCTTTAAAAAGTAATAATTACTTCTCCTAAAATAACTGGTAGTTCTTCTCAAAATAGTTAAAATACTTTTAAAGGAATGTGTCAAGCATCACTAGAAGTTCTTTTAGGCTCTTTGACAAAAGTAAAGGCCTATTTGGATGTATTTTGGTTTTAAGAGAAGTGATTTGAAATGAATTAGTTTGATTAAAAGTGGTTTAAAGAAAAAACATTAAGACTTTTGACATAAAATTGTTAAAAGTGGTTTTGAGTAAAAATTTAGTAATTAACTTAAGAGAGGGGTATGTATTTTAAACTACTACTCTCTAAAATAAGATAAAAACTTTTCCTAAAAGTAAAAATAATGTTTTTTAAAATTTTGAAAACATTTTTCATGGAATTGCCTAACATTTTTGAATGTGTTTTAAGTCATTTCAAACCACTTTCAACCAAAAGGAGAAGCGGTTCCATACGAGTCCTAAAAGTAGTTTAAAAAGGATCCCTTTACTTGAGTACAAAATGAAATATTTTCTTTGTAAAAAGGATTGAGCATTTTTATGTTTGTTATCTAGGGCACTATATACCACAGCTGGCTATTGCTTTATTGGACCATAATGAACACTCAACTGGTTTTAAGTTCAACCTCAAGGGAATTGCTGTAAGACAATCTTAACATTTTCAACATTAAGATCTGTTTTCCCTTCTTCATTTTTTCTCATACACTTTCTTGATGATGATAATGTAAAATTCATAAATTTTTTGGTATGGACTATTTTTTGGTTAGATTGGAAATCCACTGCTTAAACTCAATCGTGACATACCGGCAACATATGAATACTTTTGGTCTCATGGAATGATATCTGATGAAGTTGGCCTTACAATCATGAACCAATGTGATTTTGATGATTATACATTTCCAAGTCCTCACAATGTTAGCAATTCATGCAACCAAGCAATATCTCAAGCTAACAACATTGTTAGTGAGTATATAAACAACTACGACGTGATTCTTGATGTTTGTTATCCATCTATTGTGGAGCAAGAGCTGAGGTTGCGTCATGTGGTATCTTCTATGAAGCTTTTTCATTCTCTTATTTTGCATTGTCATGCAGCACAATTGTTTTCCATATAGTGTTTAGTAAATGAAATTGATATTCCTCTTCTTTTGCACGCAGGCTACGAAGATAAGTCTTGGAGTTGATGTGTGTATGAGCTTGGAAAGGCGTTTCTATTTCAACCTTCCTGAGGTTCAAAAAGCTCTTCATGCAAACCGTACGGGTTTACCCTATAGCTGGTCTATGTGCAGCAGCAGCAAGTAAGTGATGTTTCTTCCAGATAATGTTGTAGAGTGACAAATAAGTTATGTACATAACTAATAGAATGATCCTAAATACGTCACTCAGCTACGATTCTAGGTGGCCACATTTAAGTGATAGAAGAAAACTAAAGTGTTTGTGTGATAGTCGCTTATTGTAGCATTGTTCTAACTAATATGAAGCCTTGTATGTGTAATTTTTGAACCTCAATATCCCTTAAATCCGAAATAACTGATATGTAACAGAAATGAAACTAATCAAATGTAACTTTGTGAACTTATGAACGCAATGCCCCTCCTTTAAACACAAAACAAAATTGAAATCTTCAAATCCTAGTTTCTGACTAATTGTCTCAGTTGTAGCTTCACAATTTTGGTACGCTCCAATTAGTTACTTATGGAAACTTGTTTGACATAGTTTAAACTATTTTAACATGCAGAGTTTTAAACTATAATGATGGTGATGGTAGTATTGACATCCTTCCTTTGCTTAAAAGAATAGCTCAAAACAATATACCAATTTGGGTTTTCAGGTATGTTGTGCTTATTTATAATCATAACAAATAAAGATGACTACTCAAAAGAAATACAAACTGACCTTTTTGTTTTTCATTCATGGTAATATTATCATCCCTTTACAGTGGTGATCAAGATTCGGTTGTGCCATTGATGGGTTCGCGGACGCTCATTCGGGAACTAGCACATGATCTACAATTTGAAGTTACTGCGCCTTACGGAGCTTGGTTTCACAAAGGCCAGGTGGTTATCCATATCCAACAAAATACTTGTATTCTTCTCAACTTGACATGGGCTCAAAACATGAAATGGACCAAACAGACATATCCAATAAAAATCTGCCACACTGTTCACAAGAAAACTTTTCCTATTCAATACATTACACACACCAACAACTAAACATACTCATTGTGTAATAGGTGATATGTTTTGAATGCAGGTGGGAGGTTGGGCTACTGAGTATGGAAATCTATTGACATTTGCAACAGTTAGGGGTGCTGCTCATATGGTACCATATGCACAACCTTCACGAGCATTGCATCTATTCAGTTCGTTTGTTCGAGGTAGGAGATTGCCCAACACAACTCGCATTCCGATGTATTGATTGAAATTTTCTTTTTCTTTTCCTTCCCTTCTAATTTTTAGAACAGCTGCTACCAAGTAGTGCAGAATTTTAGATGTTCCCAAGGTTTACAATTTTTCCTTTGTAAAAGGCGATAGCTATTGGTCATTATTTTAATGCAATTATAATGAAAAAAAGAACAAACAAAAACTCTGGATTTTCTTTACAAAACATATGGTCATGTATTAGCTCTTCTATATTCTTTACGTTGTTTTCTTGCTTTGATTTGGATATTTATATTTTATAAACCGACGAAGGCCAAGTTTAAAGTTTGGACTAATAAGCCCGAGAAGTGAATAGATTATTATTCACAACCAATTTTTTTTTTTTTTTACATAAAGTTAAAAGGGAGATACACAATTTTGAATAAGAACACGCATTTGTTTTATTTTTTCACTTAAATTTGATTCAAGGGTGATTTTTTATTATCGAGGTATTCATTTATAAATATCTATGTCATGTTTATATTTATAAAATTTGTATTTTTTTTTGTTAATTTAGATCTTTATCTAAATCTGTACGGTTGAAAATCATTAAGATTATAATAAAATATCAAAAATTTATTTTTTCTGAAGAACGATCAATATATCAGTTAGAGGAGTTAAATAATCTATTAAATAATTTTATAATAAAATAATAGATAAAAATTCAATGTTTATTCTGTGTATTTAAAAATATTTTTAGTTTTGTTTAACAATTTTGATTATTGATGTATTTAGATTGTATATTTTGATTTTAATAAAATTTTATTTAAAAAAAATGAAAATAAGCTAAGTCGATTTATAATGAAAATCACCATGTTACCTAATTTATATATTATGATAATCGATGTTTAATTAAAAAAAAAAGTTCTTACACTACCTTTTAAGTTTTTCAAATTAATTAGATTTTTTTTACATAAAAATCAGACCTTATTGTAACATCCAAATAAATTGATACAAGTAAATTACAAATTTTTTAACCTATTAGATTCGTACGAGATTAATGATTTAATTAAAAATAAATAAGTAATTTAATACATTTAATAAAATATAAATCAATAGCATCCTTTCCCCAAAGGTTGTTGTATGAACCATCTTTGTAATTCCACAATACAACCTATAAAAATATTGTCACAAAATTCTCACTAGTGTTTCACTCTCAATTGAATGTATAATATAGAATTCAAGGATTTTTTTCTTTCTTTCTACTATGGCGCTGTCATATGATTTTAGATATAACATGTTGAGTAAAAAACAAACTTATAATCCATCTTGACTTAGGTCTCTTGGTCAATCTTCTTCTTCTTCTTTTCTTTTAATAAAATGGGATACTAAATTTTATTCAATAACACTCAAAAAACATGAATGGACATCAGTACAAGAAAAAACAAAAAGTCCCAAGAAACCACAATTACAAACAAAGTTGTTCAAAGTCATTGACATAAAGGTAGTTAGACACTAGTAATGTTAACGAAAAACTAAGCTAAAAAAAGAAGATCAAGTCGAACCATAAGATCACCCCTCTAGCATCAAACAACTATTGTTGAAAAATGAAATTATTACGATAAGTCTAAACACTCTATAATCCCATGCAAATTATGGCCAACAACTCTGACCCATCATCGCGAGAATGTGCCTAATAAGTGAAAACCGACATCGACGATTCTCACCAATACTTTGGTTTTATATTTATAAAACTCTCGCAAGTGCACGAATCATTTCGTAGAAAATGATAAGTATACTCCCAAGGTCGATCTAAGGAAGAAATGTATGTGGTTTTTAATTTATTATTCAAACTTTTAAAAATGAAATTAAATCCTAAACATCCTGTCATGATATTTTGGAGTTTTGTATTTTTTTAATCTATTGACATAAAAATAAACATAGATATGGATTCAATAAATATTTATGCAAATTTTATCTTTTATAAATAGTGGAGTATTTATGGATATAATAACTAAGTTAATTATGCTTGCTCGTATTATTTAGGTTATTAAAGATATGAATTGATATTTATTGATTCTCCCTTTTTTGTATGAATACCACCTTTGGTGGGGTTAGATATTCTTTGTTAACTAAACAAATCAATTAACACCTATGGGTGGGGTTGATAACTGATATGGTTAATTAAATTAATTCCTTTTTCTAAGAGATTGAAAATGAACCATTTAAATGTCACCTTTGGTGGGGTTAGACAGTTTAAACTTTATTCAAGGTGTCCAAATTAAACCTAAGAATTTAATTATCCGAGTACTAACTTTCAAGTTTTAAAACTACTACTGAAAACATGTTGTCAATACATTTTCAGATAATAATTCTTATAAAAAACTTTTGAAATATAGCTTTACTCTAACTACCGGGCGATTGTACCAACAAATAAAAGAGCACTACTCTAAATTAGACCGGATAACTAAACCTTAAAATCTAATTTCCAGATTTAAGTTTGTAATGAAAAATAATATATTTCTCTCTAACATTCTTAATATAAAATCTTGAATCAAAATAAAATCAATTCATTTTAGAGATTTTTACCTATTTAATATTTCGCAAGCATAATAACGTTATTATTATATCATGTTTATAAACAGCCAACACAGTTAAATTTAATCACAGACAAATTAAATATAACATGTAAGAATAAAGCATAAAAAATAACTGCAAAGAAAATAAAATCCTTACAGTACTTCGATGCTATTCCCGTTGCTAGAAAACCTCCAAACGGAATTTGCACTCCCATTTATTGAATCAAAAGCAAATAAATTACAAAAACATAACTAATCCTTCCTAAAAAGGGAAGAACTCTAAAACTAAGAGAAACTAGCTAAAAAAATAAAAAAAACTTAAAAAAAAACTAAAAACTAAGAAATGGAGAGAAAGAAAGAAGAGAGAAGTGTGTTTTGAGGTGTGGTATGAAGTGAAGAGAAGTGGTGTATTTATAGGTGAGGATGGGGAGAAAAAGTAAATGAAAAAATGTTAAAAAATTGTGAAAACACGGAGTGCAATTGCTGAGGTCATTGATGACGTCAGCATTACGTCATGGGGCGGCTGCGTGCGAAAATGGGGTGAAATGGTAGCGGAGGAAGAAGGCGGGCGCGCAAGCGTGCACGAAAAGCGGCACACAGCGGAACGATAACAACGTGTTGAAGCGTATGGCGCGATGCGCGTGGACGTGAAGCGTCTTTGCGCGGTGAGCATGGCGGTACGATTTTCTCCTTTTTGACATTTTTGACCTTTTTGACCCATTTTGTCCAATTTTTCCATATTTTTTGACCTTTCTCCATTTATTTATTAATATATTTGTGATGTATTGCTTCCAGTATTCCTCTTTGAGTCTTTAAGTTACGATTTTAAGCGAAAATACCTGAAAAACAATAAAAATACCCGTGATTTCGAAAAAGACAAATTTATATAAATATATGATAAAACATATAAATATATATTTTTAATCAATTAATGTGCATAAAATCATGGTAATTTTAGTGACTTTTGAGCACTCATCAATGCCCACTGAAGAAAGACGTGAAACAATTCCTGAAAAAAAACCTTGAACATATTGAAGAAAGGGAAAAAAGAAGAACATAGAGTAGTTAAGATAGGCCTAACTCTACGACATCTCACCAACAAAATGCACTATAGTTTCAACATGTTCTGTACACAAGGAGCATGACATATGATTCATAGAACACCTTTTCCATACAAGTGATTGTTTAATTACAAACGCAGTATGCAATTGGTTCAAACAATTGATTCAAAAGAAGAATCCTCCAACATATACATTGTGAGTTGATAAGTTGTGTTACCTAGTAGACTCCCTCAACTCATATAAAATAGGGCAAAAAATGGGTGGGTTAAGAAGCCAAGGGTCCTCCTATATATTAATAACTCGCCCCCTATTTATAGACCACCGCACACTGGCTAGGAACACAAGATGAACCTCCAAAAAATTTCACCAAACTCATGAAGGAGAAGATCTAACACCATCCTTAAAGAAAGACCCTAACCAAAAGTACCAATGTTTAAAGATTTGTGCAAATAAAAAATTAGAGAATTTAACCAAGTGCCAACATTGTTTAGTGACCATAGATAAATTAAAAGCCGTGAGATCTTTGAATCTTAAACCCATGTCATCCATAAAAGCACATCTTTTTCACTAAGCAAACCACTGAATCTTTTTATTATTGTCAATTGTAACTCATCAAACTTTTTGCAAGGCATTCTCTAAATTATCACATAACCCTTTAGATAAGCTAAAACTTGCATAACAAAGTTTGGGATGGCATAAGCCATCAAATTTAGAAGAGTGTCACTCTTAGCCATAGAAAGAAATTTATAGGATCAATGTTGGATTTTAGCCTAAACACGGTCCAAAATGTAACCCATCTGTGTCCTCTAAGATCTATAAAATAGTGTAAGAAGACCCAAATATTTATCAAATCTAACAATGCATGGAATACTTAAACACTATTGAATCTCTTCCCTAATAACAAGATATGTGTTGGTGTTGAAATAAACAATTGATTTATGATAAATATAGTTTGTCCCGACATACACTTATAAATTCTCAAAATAGACAGTAAGTGATTCATCTCTGTTAAAGAACTCTGACAAAAGATCAACAAATCATTAGCAAATAAAAGATGAGAAATTGTTGAACTAGTTTTGCTTACTTGTGTTGCAATTCATGGGGTAAAAGATAAGAAAACCCCTTAACATAAAAAAGTAACAAGAATGATGAGAATGGATCGCCTTGGCAAATAACTCTACTTAGACGAAAGAATTCAACTAGTTCCCCATTTAACACACAAGAATATATAATGTTGGAAATATAAGTCATAATCCAACAAATTCAATATTTATAAAATTCCAACTTTCTTGTTATAACTTCCAAAAAACTCCACTTTATCCATTTATTAGCTTTACTCATGTCAACATTACTCATATCAAATTTTAAGACTAAGTGTTGTTATTTCTCATGCTTCATGCGCTTTAAGTTACGAAGAATTTCACTAGCCACTAAAATATTATCAAAAATTAAACAATGGAGGACAAAAATACTTTGATTAATACTGATCATACTTGATATAATATCACGTAATCGATTGAGAAAGATCTTTACAATAACCTTATAAATTACATTACACAAACTTATCAACTTTAATTGTGATAGTTTTCGGATGATAAATTTTTAGAATCAACACAATGTATAAAATTAATAGCTGTGGATAAAGTTTTATAATTAAAAAATAAAAAATAATAATAATTTAATTAATTCATGCAATTAAATATGTATAGCTAGCAAAATTATTATTTTACTTGCATATTTATTTGATATATCAACATATATATTTTCATCATAAAATTAATTAATAATTATTTATTTATTTTTTGAAATATAACATCATTAGGTAATTATTAAGTAGCATACTTAGTAATTTCAATCTAAATAAAATATGAAATTTAATTAAATTTTTAATTAAATATCAATCTTCTTAATTCTAGAGTTGCTCCAAAAAAAAAAACCTTAAAACTGATCCTTGAACTTACAACTATTATTTTCTCAATTCTAAAACTTAAATAATTCATGAATATAACCATCAACCTGATCCTACACAACTAGTCCAAAATTAGAATAAGGTATAAATTCTTGGAGATTGTTATAAAGCTCCTTAATTTAAGGAGAAAATTAAGGAACAAAACATGGAGCAAAACAAGGAGTAAAACATGGAGCAAAACAAGGAGCAAAACATGGTGCAATTCATGGAGCAAAACAAGGAGCTTAATTCAATGAGCAATTCAAGGAAACTTTAATTTAAAGAGTAATTCAAGGAGTGAATTTTCCTATAAATAGATGTATAATTGTAATGAATCAATCAACCAAATGTTCATTCCAATTGAGAGAAAAGCTTAGAGAAAAAAACTTTTGTGAGAGAAAATTGAGAGCAATTTTCTTGTGTATAATTGGGTTGTGAGTTGTAAACACCTTGTATAATTTCTCCTTTCGGTAAAAGATGCGGCAGCAGTCCGGGACGTAAGCAAGATTGGCGAACTCCGTTTATCAAATTTTGTGTGTTATTTTTCTATTCTTGCTTTCTCATAACCGCTTATTCGAATTTGCGTTATTTCCCAACAACTGGTATCGTAGCTATTGGTAGTGATTTCTGTCAATTTTACGCAAGAAATAGTCGAGAAACGATCCCGGAGGAAGTCGGATTTTAGTGGGAGCAATAAGATGAAGGAAGGGTGAAACTCGAGAAATTTGATGGCAATGATTTTGGGTTTTGGAAAATGCGGATAGAGGATTATCGTATCAAAGAAATCTATATCAACCTCTCTCGGGAAGAAACCGAAGCTATGAAGGAAGAAGATTGGAATCTTCTGCAGACATGAGCCCTCGAGTTATTCGATTGACGATATCCGTAATGTTGCCTTCAACATAGCAAAGGAAAAGACCACATGCGTGCTTGCTTACATTCTCTCCAATATGTATGAGAAGGCCATCGGCCTCAAACAAAGTGCACTCGATGAGGCGTTTGTTCAATTTGCGGATGAATGAAGGCGCGTCGGTGGCTCAACATCTCGATGAACTCAACACAGTCACAACCCAGTTGAGTTTGAGTGGAAATTCGATGAAGAAGTACGAGCATTAATACTTTTTATCTTTAACACGGGAAAGTTGGAATGCTACCGTCACGGTGTGAGTAGCTCGTCAGAAGCAATAAGTTGAAATTTGACGATATTCGTGATCCTGGTTCTCGGTGAAGAGATCCGACGTAGAGAGTCGGGTGAATCGTCAACTTCTTCGGTTTTCATACGTAGTCAAGAGGAAGAAATTCAACCAAAGCGGAACGGACGTAAGGCGGAACGGACTCGAGGTAGATCGAAAGGACGGAGGTCCCAATCCAGAATCCTAATAATTCCTATGGCTCGAAGACTATCGAGTGTTGGAATTGTGGAAGAAGCCAGCACTACAAAAATCGGTGCAAGAGTGCAGAAGGAAAACAAGTGAGTAGGCGAATGTTAGTTCCACCTCGGTGAGAGACGATGCATTGATATGCTCTTTGGAGACCAAGGAAGGATCTTGGGTGTTAGACTCTGGAGCTTCGTTCCATGCTACTTCACAAAAAGCATTCTTCGAGAAATATGTCCCTGGAAACCTTGGAAAGGTATATCTTGTTGATGATCAACCATGTGCTATTATTGTGCAAGGTGTAGTGAAGATTAAGTTGAACGGATCTGTTCGTGGGAACTAAAGGATGTCGAGCATATTCCCCGATCTCGGAAGGAACTTAATCTCGGTGGGGCGGTTGGCCGGTGAAGGCTACACTACGATCTTCCATGGTGATGATTGGAAGATTTCAAAGCGGTGCAATGACAGTTGCTCGGGGTAAGAAAAGTGGTACTCTTTACATGACGGTAAGAGGCACGTTGTTCAATTACGGTTGCGGCAGAAGCAATGAAACACCAAATCTGTGGCACCGGAGACTAGGCCATATGAGTGAGAAGGGGATGAAGATTACGCACTCAAAGGGAAAACTTCCAGGTCTACAGTCACGGAGATAGACACGTGTGCGAAGATTGCGTACTGGAAAGCAAAAGAGAGTCGCCTTTCGGACAAGTTGCGAGAATCCCAAAGAAGGAAAGACTAGAGCTTATTCACTCGATGTTTGGGGACCAACGACCAGTCTCATCTATTGGTGGGAAACACTACGCCGTGACTTTCATTGATGATCGCTCTCGGAAGGTATGGGTTTACTTTCTAAAGCATAAGTCTGAAGTGTTGAGGCTTTAAGATGGAAAGCTATGGTGGAAAATGAGACAGGTTTAAAGATCAAAAGCTCGAACCGATAATGGTGGTGAATATGAAGACACCCGGATTCAAAAAGTTTTGCTATAAGCACGGGATTAGAATGGAAAGAAGCGTACAGGCACGCCTCAACACAACGGTGTAGACAGTGTATGAGCAGAATGTTGACAGAAAGAGCCGGAAGCATTCGTATACATTCGTGTCTACCGAAACATTGCAGGCGAAGCGATCAACACGGTAGCTTACTTGATCAACCGAGGCCCATCTGTTCCATTGGAGCGTAGAATATGATGGCTTGGCAAGACGCCAATTCTCGCAAATAATTTTGTTTTATATTTATAAAACTCTCGCAACTGCCCGAATCATTTTAAAGAAAATGACAAGTATACTCCCAAGGTAGATATAAGGAAGGAATGCATGTAGTTCTTAATTTATTATTCAAACTTTTAAAAAAGAAATTAAATCCTAAACATCCTATCATGATAGTTTGGTTTTTGTGTTCTAATCTAATAACAAAAAAATAAACATATATACGTATTAATTAAATAAAAAAATAAACATAGATACAAATTCAATAAATATTTATCTACAAATAAATATAATTACGATTCAATAAATATTCATGCAAATTTTATCATTTAAATTAAGTGGAGTATTTATGGATATAATAATTAAGTTAATTATGCTTGTTCATTTTGTTAGGTCATTTAATATATAAATTGATATTTTATTGATTCTCTCTTTCTTATATAAATACCACCTTTGGTGGGGTTAGATATTCTTTGTTAATTAAACAAATCAATTAACACCTATGGGTGTGTCGATAATTAATTTGGTTAATTAAATTAATTCCTTTTTCTAAGAGATTGAAGATTAACAATTTAAATGCCACCTTTGGTGGGGTTAGGCTTAAACTTTATCCAAGGTGTCCAAATTAAACCCAAAATTTAGTTATCCGAGTACTAACTTTCAAGTTTTAAAACCACTATTGAAAACATGTTGTCAATACATTTCCACATAATAATTCTTATAAAAACTTTTGAAATGAAAGCTTCACTCTAACTACCTAGCGATTGTACCAACAAATAAAAGAGCACTACTCTAAATTAGACCGATAACTAAACCTTAAAGTCTAACTTTCAGATTTAAGTTTGTAATGAAAAATAATATATTTCTCTACAACATCCTTAATATAAAATCTTGAATAAAAATAAAAATCAATTCATTTTTAGAAATTTTCACCTATTTAATATTTCGCAAAGCATAACAACATTATTATTATATCATGATTATAAATATAGCACGTTAAATTTAATCACAGACAAATTAAATATAACATGTAAGAATAAAGCACAAAAAATAGCGTAAAGAAAATAAAATCCTTACAAGATTGACGCTTATTATTCCGTTCTTCAGAAAACCTCCAAACCGGAATTTGACTTCCATTTATTGAATCAAAAATCTAAATTATTACAAAAACATTACAAGTTCCTCTCAAAAAGAGAAGAACTCTAAACCTAAGACAATTGAACTAAAAGCTAAGAGAAAAACTAAGAAAAAGCTTAGAAACTAAGAAAGAAACTAAGAAAAACTTAAAAACTAAGAAATGAGAAAGAAAGAAGAGAGAAGGGTTTTGAGGTGTGTTTTGGAAAGTGAATGGAAGGGGTATTTATAGGTGAGGATGGAGAAAAAATGATTAAAAAAATGTTAAAAAATATTAAAAAATAAAAAACGTGTTTTGGACCTCTTGAGGTCAATCAATGACGTCAGCGTATGGCGTCATGAATGGACGTGAAAAATGGGTCAAAACGCTGGCTGGGCAGCGTTAGTATTGTGAACGCCTTGGCGCCGGGCGCTCTGGCTTGTGTATTGGCGCTTGTATGCGCGCAGCGCTAGGCCAAAATTTGGCTATGGCCGTTTTCTCCGATCTTTTGACATTTTTGACCTTTTCGACCCATTTTGTCCAATTTTTCCATGTTTGTTGACCTTTTTCCACTTATTTATCAATTTATTTGTGATGTATTGCTTCAAGTATTCTTCTTTTGAGTCTTTACATTATGCGTTTTTAGGCCAAAATTCTGAAAAACAATAAAAATACCCGTGATTCGAAAAAGACAAATTTATATAAATATATGATAAAACATATAAATATATATATTTTTAATCAATTAAAGTGCATAAAATCATGGTTATTTTAGTGCTTTTTGAGCACTCATCGTAATACCGAGAGGAGGTATGGAGCGGAAAAGAGTGAAACTATCACATCTAAAAGTTTTCGGTTGTGTAGCATTTGTGCATGCTCCTGATCGAGGTAGGAATAAAGCGATCCCCAATCAAGAAATGCACATTCATTGGCTATGGTGAGGATTTGAGTTTGGCTACCGCATTTGGGATGACGAAAAGAAGAAAGTTATCCGTAGTAGAGATGTGATTTTCAACGAAAGGGTGATGTATAAGTGGCATGCATAAAATGACGCCCGATGACTCGGAGTGCGTAATGAGTCGGTATTTGCGGATGCGGATGATGTCCCGGCATACTTCCGCAATGCAACCAATTGTAATAAGTCCTCGACCAGAGGAACTTGTTGGACAAAGCGACACATGACATTCCGACACCACATGACCTCTTTTACTCCGCCTCCCGTATTATTGAGAAGGTCTTCTCGACCTCGTGCCTAACGGGAGATACATGAACTATATGTTCTTGGCGATGGAGGAGCCCGAATGCATGATGAAGCTTGTCGGACTCGAGATTCCAACAAGTGGGAGCTTGCTATGAAAGAAGAAATGAAATCTCTCATCTCCAACCGGACATGGGAACTAGGCGAGTTACCATGGGAAAGAAGGCACTTCACAACAAATGGGTGTCTACCGGTGAAGAGAGCATACGATGGTTCCAAGAGATACAAAGCCCGCCTAGTTGTCGAAAGGGTTTCAACAGAAGGAAGGAGTTGACCACGACCGACATTTTTGTTCTCGTTGTGAAGCTTAATACTATCGATCGGTATTGAGTATCATTGTAGCCATCGAAGATCTTCATCTTGAACAGTTGGATGTAAAGACTGCATTCCTTCATGGAGATTTAGATGAAGAGATATACACGCACCGGCAAATGTATGTTTCTCGAGAAAGGGGGAAGAAGAACATACGTGCGTACTTAAGAAGAGTTTGTATGGCGTGAAACAAGCCTCGAGACAATGGTACAAAATATTTGACGGCCTTCATGACAAGGAAGGTTTCAGTGCAATGCTAATCATTGTTGCTACTTCAAGAGATATAGGTCCGATTATATCATTTTACTACTTTATGTTGATGATATGTTAGTAGCGAGGTTCGAGATATGGATGATATTAAAAGGTCAAGCGGAATTGTCGAAGGAATTTGACATGAAAGACTTGGTCCAAAGAAAGAAGATTGTTGGAATGCAAATCACAAGAAATAAGAAGAAAGGATCCTTGCGGTTATCTCAAGCAGAAAGTACATCAATCGTGTTTTGCAAGATTGCAACACGGGCGATGCCAAGCCGCTTAGCACCCCGCCCGGTCATTTTCGCCTATCCAAGGATCGGTCCACCCACGTAAGAAGAAGAGAGAATTCATGGCTAAGGTTCCTTATGCCTCGGCCCATTGGAAGTTTGATGTAACGCGAATAGTTCCAGACGAGACCGGACATTGGCTACGCAGCGGTGGAGTTGTTAGCGCAGATTTATGTCAAATCCAGGGAAAACTCATTGGGAAAGCGGTCAGTAGATTTTTGAGGTATCTGCGAGGCACTACGAGAAAGTGCTTGTACTTTAGTAAAGGAGAGTTAAAAGTACAAGCGGTACGTGAACGCCTTAGACTTTGGAGGTGAAGTTGATCACCGGGTTAGAAGCACCTTAGGTTATATATTTACCGTTGGAACTACAAATGTTAGTTGGATGTCACAAATACGAGAAAATTGTCACTCTATCCACTACGGAGGCTAAGTATGTAGCAAGAATGGCGAAGCTAGTAAAGAGATGATATGGCTTCAAGGTTTGTTAATCGAGTGGGATTCAAACAAAGAAAGAATGTTCTCGTAGTGATAGTCAAGTGAAATACACTTGCATGAAGAATTCACATTTCATTCTGTAACAAAGCATATTGACTTCGTTATCACTTCATCGATCTACTATTGGAAGATGATGTGTTAATACCTTGGAGAAGATTCAAGGAAGCAAAATCCAGAGATATGTTAACAAAGGTGGTGACTATTGACAACCGGGAAGTTGTGCTCAACTTCGCTTGGTCTCAACAGAGTAGAAAGGCTGCTTTGCGTTGATCGAGGTGTGAAGACAGATTGAAATCAGTCTTCAAGTGGGAGATTCTTGGAGATTGTTATAAAGCTCCTTAATTTAAGGAGCAAATTAAGGAGCAAAACATGGAGCAAACACATGGAGTAAAACAATGAGCAAAACAAGGAGCAAAATTCAAGGAGCAATTTAAGGAACCATTAATTTAAGGAGCAATTCAAGGAATGAATTTTCCTATAAATAGATGTGTAATTGTAATGAATTAATCATCCAAAGTGTTCATTCCAATTGAGAGAAAAGCTTAGAGAGAAAAGCTTTTGTGAGAGAAAATTGAGAGTAATTTTCTTGGGTGTAATTGGGTTGTGAGTTGTGAGTGTTGTAAACACCTCAGTGTAATTTCTCCTTTGATCAAAAGATCTGCGTCAGGAGGCAGTAAGCAGATTGGCCTAGAACCTGGTTATCAAATTTTGTGTGTTATTTTTCTATTCTTGCTTTCTCATAAATATGACTTATCGGGAATTTGCGTTATTTCCCGACATAAATATCCATTTTACCTCTCCAATTACTTATTCTCCTAAAATGATTCATATTGAATAATTTGCTGTGATTATCACACTAAATTACATATATCTGTACAAACTTCAATTACAGGTGAAATATTTCTTATTAGTTGTTAAACAAAAACATATAAATAACTAGAATGCTTTCTCATTACTATTTATTTATATTATTATAAATCACCTTAATTTAATATTTTTTTGAAATAATGTTAATTTAATATTTGTAGTGTGGTTAGATTTTAACTTAAAATGATGATCAAAATAACTTATATTAATTTATTAAATTAAAAATTAAAACCAACTTATCAATATGGATTTGAGAATATTTGACTAATTTAATGTTAAATTAATAAATAAAATTTATTTTTAATCAACAATTTAATTTAAAAATTATATATTAACATTTAAATAAATTTGTTTTATATTAATGTTAAATTAATAAATAAAATTTATTTTTAATCAACAATTTAATTTAAAAATTATATATTAACATTTAAATTATAATTATACATAATCTTAAACTTTTTAAAATAGGTAAATTGTTAATAACAAGAAGTAATTTATATTTATTAATTATAGTAATTTTTTAAATTAAGAGAAGAATAAATTATTGTACATTCTCAAATAACATAAAAATTTAACTAAAATTATGTGATATAAATATTACAAATATATAAAATTAAAAAACAAATAAGTATATTAATAATATGTAACCCACTTAGATTAAATAGTGATTTATAAACTTTAAAATTTTAATCAACCCAAACGACGTAGATTTTAATATCTTTGAAATTAAAACCAACTTATTATACTTATTAATTATAAAATTTGATTATTATACCTATAAATTATAAAATTTGATTTGATAGGTTGTTATGTACACCACCCCTTACACTCTTCCATATTAAACATTTTTTTGTTGCTTTTGAAATTAAAAAAAATATAAATAAAAAACACACATGCTCTGGTACACCGTCAATTTTGGGCTAACCTGTCACCACTCTAAATCTCTAATTAGTTGAACTCGTTTAGCTTAAAGTTATATATATCTAATAATTTATTTATATATTTTAATATTTTTTTTACTATTTTGTTTTTATAAATACATCTCTTAAAGTTTTTTCATGAGTAATTTTTTGTTTTTTTAAAGATCCGTTAAACTTAGAATTTTAATTAACATTGAAATTAGAATAATTATTCGATCCCATAATCAGTGTTTAAGATTAATATATGTATTATTTATAATTAAGAATAAAATAAGTAAAAATAATATATCAATAATTTTTTAAACAAAAACAAAAATATTAACTTATCAATAATACTCATTTATTGTTGACTAAATTATAAATCCAAAATCTATAATCCTAACCCTAAATATTAAACCATCGATACTTAGATTTTAGAATTATTTTATTTTTTCTAAGATATATATATATATATATATATATATATATATTAAATTATGAATTTTAATTATTAAATTTGTTATTTTTATATTTTTTTAACATTAGATATAAATATTTATTATATTGAGTCTTTTATTCATATAAAAATATTAAATATTAATTCCTTTAAAAATTCAGGTTTATAAGAATTATAATTAATAATTCATTTATATTATTTAATATTCTTGTTCAAATATGACATGCTTTATCTTTATAAAGTTAAAGATACATGACTTAATTTTTCTTAAAAATGAATTTTTTTATTATCTTTTTACAATACCTATGAAAATTAAAAAATTTAATTGGCATTGAAAGCTACTCAACAACAAGATTTTGAGAGGAATATTTTATGTAACATTTTATTATAACTTTCTATTTTATTTTTTAATTTATTTTACACTTTCTCTCTCTTAATATTATGAGAAAATAGATTTTTTATCATAGAATTTTAAGTTATTATAAAAATATTGTAGAATTTATGATTTATTTTTTTTAAATCATTAAATTTTATAATTATTACAAAAATATTATTGATTTATTTTTTTTTGATATTTTTATTACATTTATAAAATATAATGATATGTAAATAATAAAACAAATTGATAATATATTTATAAAATTTAATGTTACGAAAATAACAGACTAAAATTCATAATAATCTTTCATAGAAAAAATCTATTTCCTTTAAAATTAATGATTTGGATTGAATAATGTATGAAACATAATAATACTCACAACCTTACTCACTTTTTGGGCTAACATAATTTTTTTCCTACTGTCTAATAAACACGGCTGTCTTATTTTTCTATAAAATTTAACGCAAATTCATATTTTCTTTTTCTTTCTAAATTTTTCTAGTTATATTGCTTGTAGATATTCTATATATATATGTGTATATATATATATATATATATATATAACGGTGAAAACTTGATTAAATATCCATATTTTCCTTTTGTGATTACCATAAAATTAAAACGAATTATTCAAGTGAGCCTCCCTAACCACGATTTTATTGTTATGGACTCATTTTTACTACTAAATTAGATTAGCGTGCAAATAGAAAAAGTTGATAGTAGGTCGCAAAAACTTTATTTTTGCTTTTTTTCTTCTGTTAATACGTCGTAAACAGTGAAAACTTATTAATGACCACATGAAATTTGCTTTCCTTCTAGTTTTCTTGCTTTTTTAAACAAAAACCACCGACAGCATTCGTGCATTATGCATTTAACTGATGAAAAAAACGGCTCTTTGTTCAGTTGAGAGATCTTGTTCGGACCAACCAGGTGTTTGACCTCCCTCCATTATACAGCCCAAAACTACTCAGTTGAGCCAACCCCATTTACCATTTGGTGCACCAACTTAACTCTCATCTTCAAGACTTCAAGTGCAAGTGATTTCATTACCACCTAACAAAGCTAGAAGCTTTCTTTTAAATTCCATTTTGTGCATCAGTTCTACTTCTTGGTTTTTTTTTTCTTTTTCTTAAAGGTTGTTTATGGGTTCTAAAATGCTTGATTTACAACCTTTTTTTGAGCTACTTCTGAATCTGATCTTTGCATAAGTTATGAATTTTTCTTCAGTAATACTTTTGTTCTCATGTTATGGGTGATTTGGTTTTTATTGGGTTATTAGCTTGAGTTTTGAGATATGGATTCGGGTTCAATTGTAGTTACTGTTTCTGGGTTTTATTCACAAGCAATGGAGGTTGTGAGCAAGCATATGATTTCAATTGGGGTTATTGTTTCTGGGCTGTATGTTCAGTTAATGGAGATGATTAGGAGTTTATATGAAGACACATCTGAAAAATTGAGTCCAATCTATACTAGGGTTTCGAGTTTTGTGGATGAAATTGTAAATGGTCACTGTAAAATCTGGCCTTTTCAATCTCTTAATGGACCTTTTGCAATTGGGTCATTGATATCTTTTGTTGTAGCTATGTCTTGTGCATATTTGTATCTTTTCCCGAGTTCTAGCCCCGTGGTTCGTAGTTACGGGATTACTCCTAAACCAAGTAGTTCCATTCACAAATGTAATGTTTTTGAAGGAAGGTGGATCCGAGATGAAAGCTACCCTTTGTATAATGCTTCACATTGTCCATTTGCAGAACGTGGTTTTAATTGCTTGGCTAATGGAAGGAAATACAATGATTACTCAAAATGGAGGTGGAAGCCGAAAAACTGTGAGATTCCGAGGTTTAACGTGAGAGCTGTTCTTGAAAAGCTTCAAGGAAAAAGGGTTGTTTTTGTTGGAGATTCATTGAGCAGAACACAGTGGGAGTCTTTTATATGTTTACTCATGGTAGGTGTGGAGGATAAGAGGAGTGTTTATGAAGTGAATGGGAATGAAATTACCAAGAAAATTAGATTTCTGGGAGTGTTGTTTAGTTCATTTAGGCTCAGAGTTGACTTTTACAGGTCGATTTTCTTGGTGCAGCCTACTCCGGCACCTAGTCATTCACCAAAGAGAGTTAAATCAACTCTCAGACTTGACCTTATGGATGATATTAGCAAAGAATGGATTGATTCTGATGTTTTGATTTTTAATTCAGGTCACTGGTGGACACCAAGTAAACTTTTTGAAATGTAAGTTCTCTTTCTGGTTTGTTCCAACAGTAATTTGATCTTGTCAATTATACTACCCTATCACTTTCGATTATGTACCTTTAGTGACACTGTTTATTGTTTATATGTTTTGATCCTAATAGCTAATCCTTTAATGATTATGCATCATTTGCTTTGATTTATATTAAAGATGAAGTTTTCTGAAATGCATTTTGAGAATATTTCTAACTTCAAATCTTTAGACAGGGGCGTCTATTTTCAGGTAGGTAAGTCACTGAAGCTTGGATTGCCAATTACCAGTGCCTTCAAAAAAGCATTGGGTACTTGGTCATCTTGGGCTGACACGATGATAAATGCAAATAGAACAAGTGTGTTCTTCCGGACTTTTGAATCATCGCATTGGAGGTATAACAATCTTTGCTGCCAACTCTTACATTGATTAATGCTTTTGGATTATGTTTTCAATTGCATTAAGATCTAAGATATTTATGTTTACCATTCTTTTATATTGTGAAAATTTTGCATAAGTGCATCATCTACTTGCTTTTTTTCTTTTCCTCTTTTTTGCTTTAGATCTCTAATTGGACTTGGCCTTTCTGACTTGCTAAAGATAATTTTATTTTTCTTGATTTCAGGGTAGTTGCATTTTTATTTACGTTTTGGTTGGTGCATATTTTCGTTAGGACCAGATTTATGACCTGACTTGAATAATAAAGAGTCGAGAGGACATTAGATTTCATTATAAGGGAAAAAAGATGAATCACTCTCAGTTTGTTCAAATTAGTATTCATCTAAAATTTGAGTATTAAGCATGGCTATTTCGAAACAATTTTAACCAAGTCACTTAATTTTAAACTACTTGTAGGAGAAGCACATCTAAACGGTCCTATATCAATAACTTAAGTGCCTTCACTCTCCAAAGAAATAAGTTGCTCAAAGAAGTGAGGAAGTTAACATTGTTGCTTTGATTCATTTTAATGTGGCAAATGATGCCTGGAAGTGCAATGGAAAAGAAAAGAAGCATGTTTGAAACAAAAGTTGTTTGTCTCTTGTTATGCTTAATCGTGTTGGTTGTAAGCTTCAAATAATTGTCCTAGGGTTATGGTCCTACAGCCTACAGAGATTTAACTTTGGTTTATGCTAAAATTGAGAATAGTAGCATATCTATTTTGCTTGTCTAAGGACATTCATCTTTAGGTTATGTCCAATACTTTTTATTTTGTTAGTCATACCAAATTTTGATGATGGCATATACCATCTTATCATGGTTTTGCTTAAATATTTCTCACTCATTAAGGGATTTAATTAATGTAAAAATAGCATCCGTAATAATTCACTTAGACTTTTACTAGATTCACTCTAATGCTTGTATGTGTTTCAGTGGCCATAAGCATAATAGTTGCAAAGTTACTCGACATCCTTGGAAGAGCACCAGAGGAAAGGACAGAAGCTCAATTTCAGACATCATAATCAAGGTAGTAAGGAAAATGAAAATACCTGTTAAAGTACTGCATGTTACACCTCTAGGAGCTTATCGGAGTGATGGACATGTGGGTCATTGGAGTGACAATCCATCGGTGGCAGATTGTAGCCATTGGTGTCTGCCTGGTGTACCTGATATGTGGAATGAAATTCTCTTTTCGTATCTAGTGAACATAGATTAACTTTACCTTCAATGAGCAATAGAAAGTTTTCTTCCTCTTTGGCCTGTATCTCTATGTTTGCTCTGTTTGTTACAGGACTCACATTGGAGTTGGCTGAAAGAGAAGCAATTTATTTTCTCTGTAATGCAACTTTTCCTCTTGTAATTATACTGAGACTGAAAAATATTCTTTTTTAGCTTATAGAAGGAAGTTTATTTTTTTCCTTTTGAGAAAGAGAGAAAATGTTTAAACATGTAATGCTAATTTGAGTAGTTTTGTTTTCAAATGAATAAATTTTCTTTCTTGTATTTGCATTTGATATTGGATTTCACTATCTGTGTTTAAAATATAGGAATTCGAGTAAGATTTTTTCTTTTTGAGTTTCATTAGGGTTTAAACAAATGAATTGTGGTTATCCTAACTGTAAACTGGTGCCCCTAGATTGTGCAAGCTTGTTGGATCAATTCAGGTGCTATCCTTGGAACGAGTGAAGTCTCGAGTTTTCAGTCGAGCGAACTTCGATTGTACGAAAGGCATCCTTGGAATTTTTGGGTCTTACATGTTTTCTTGATGGGGAAATTGGAAATAGGAAGGTTGTTTTGACCTAGCTAGGTTTGGGTTTGAGGTATAAAATACCATTTGAAAACTAATTGTTTATGAAAACCACCAAAAACAAATCTATGAGAGCAAAAGATGGATAAAAGAGTGTTTTCTGTGAACTTTGAGAATATGTGAGAAGTGTCTCTTGTTATTTTGATCGTTGATTTCGTGTGAGTGTGACTTGAGATTGAGGGTTGTATGTCTGCTCTACACATAGCAGTGTACTCTGTATTCTTTGATGGATTTACACCTGGGGACTTATATGAACATAGGCCATATGGCTGAACCACATTAGTTATTTTGTGTTCTTGATTTATTGCTTGTGTTTTACTTCCTGTGTTGATATCTTGATGATGCTCCTTGATTGATTTGTCCTTTGATTGATTGGTATAATAACTATCTATTTCAAAACAAGGTGCATAGACAAAAATCAATAAATAATAATAACATTTAAGTCGTTGATTTTGTTAATTTATTTATAGTATTAATTATATTTTAGTTTTAGTTTTATTACTATCGAATAAAATTGTCACGAATTATTATTATAGTAATAATAATTTAAATTGTAACAATATTATCATTTATTTATAAATTCTAACTTATGAGCCTAAATTTTATTAATAATTTTTTTTAATAACTAAATTATTTACACATCCCAATTTGAGTTAAGCAAATTCTTTTTTTAAAATATAGATAGTTTAGATTTGTCGTGTGAAAACAAAAGCTAAATGGGTACATAAAATTTTTATATACCTTTGTAAAAATTTCATATAAACTTATAATCCGTTATTATAGTTGAAATTTTGAAGATGTCAAGAGAGAAAAGGTTAAATTTTTTTTGAAGATTTAAAATTCTATTAATTTAGAGAATCATATATAGAGGTTAGGGAGCTCATATAGCTAAAAATGAAAGCTTGAACATAGTTTTCTCCTTTACTACTTATGATTTTTAATTATTTTTATGATAGTTTGAATATTTATGTGTAAAATAGGTAAAAATTTAGATACCTCTTTAGGTGTTTATTAAAAAAAAAAAAGTTTAGAAGATTATTTTTTAGTCAAAAATCGCAACTTGCAATTTGCAAAGTATATTCTCCATATTCAATATAGCTTGATATTACATATTCTACATTTATATACAAATCAAAGTAAAATGCCTAAAATAAAATATATTTTTCAAGGATAAATAATTAAGGGAAAATGAAAGCTATTAAAAAATAAGTAAAATTAAATAAAGTAAATCATATGCTTAGAGGAAACCTTTACATTATGGTATTAAGAACTAAAGAAAAACTAAGAAGTGCATTCTAATTCAAACAACCCAATACAAGCCTTAGCATGAGAGACAAGTCACTACAACCTTACCTTGAACTCTTTCAAAAAAAAAATAAAAATAAATCCTCATTACATATAGACCTTTAGAGCTGCCCCTTTTCAACAAATAATTACTTGAAACTTTCAAATATATTGGATAAACATAAAATTAAATGGCCTCTACAAATAATTTCAACTTCCCAATTTTCTTTCCACCTCCTATTCATCCCTTTCACCCCCCTCCCCCATCTTCAACACCATCGCCACCACCACATCACCCACCACCTCCATTCCACCCACCACAGTTGCCACCACCACCATTCCACCCACCAACATCACCGCCACCACATCACTCCCCGCCATCACCTCAAGCCTATCCGCCACCATCTCCTCACCTGCAACCACCGCCAGCACCACCAAACAATCATCACCCCACAGTTATAGTCATTGTGTTCATTTCATTGGGTGGTGTTTTCTTTCTTGCCTTCCTAGCAGCTGCTCTTTTTTGTTTCCTTAAAAAGAGAAACAAGAAGACTGTACAAGAAACTGATCTCATTCATATTGATGAGCATAAGAAGGTAAAAGAAGCCATTGTTGAAGGTCCTCATGGATCAGAGGTTGTGATGATATCAGTTGAGGATGATATACATATTGATGAAGAGGTAATGAAGAGTGAGAGAGTTGGTGATAAGGGATCGCATGCCAAGTCAGCAAATGGAAATTCTAGAACCAATGAAGTATCAGAATTACCATCTTCTATTTCTCATGACCATCACCATGCATCTTGAACCCAAGGCTTGGCTTGACTATCATCACTTGCTCATTTCATGAAAAAGACACACATAATGAAATAAAAATTGACAGAGAAAAGTACAATGGCCTTTTATTTGTTTTTTGCATTCTTGAATTCAATAAAAATATATATGACAGTTAATTTATATAATTAATCCTATTTCAGGTGTGTTGCCTGTATACTTGGATGAATACTAACAAATTTTGAGAGAATGAAAAAATAACTACTATTCTCCCAAAAAATATTATTTTTATTTTGAGATGATCGAAAGATATATAATTTAAATTATATATTAATGATATAGATAATTATATAACTTTTATATTTCATTTTTATTTTATAACTAAATACACCATTGTATAAAAATTATAAAGTTTCTTTGAGTTATAGTACTAGTCATCTTTTACGTTTTGAAAGTAATCATAATATTTATTTATAATGTTATTTTTATAATTTATTGTAAAAGTATATATATATATATTAACCATATAACTTTGACTAAAATTGGTAAACGTGTGTTAGGGGAAATATTTGGGAAAACTAAGGTACAAGTGAATAAAAGTTATAAAAGATACACTTTTACATTCACGGATGTCGTGTTAAATAACTGTATTGTATTGTAATTTACATCATTTTTATTTATTAATTAATACACACAAATTTTTAAAGATATAAAAATTATTAAAGAATTCTATGCAGTGTCAAAAATTACCACCTAACGTATTCACTTCACCCAACTCATTTCACCTCATCTTAATTAAAGGCACACACATTTACTTCACTTTTTAATTACTTTGTTCACGTATATATATATATATTGGAAGCTGTTCCTATTCTCTATCTTTCAAAAATGTGTATTTAATACATAATTTTTTTACATGAATAAAATAAATATTAAAATTATATTAAAATTTTATACAAATATAAAATATCATAAAAATTATATATTTTTATATGCTATGTTTTGATGTAATTATTTTTAAAATGATAAAGTTATTTTCAAAATATCACATAACTTGTCTATTTCTCTTCACAAACTTTATTCTCCATTTTTACCCACTATTACCTTTACATTTTCTCTCTCTATCTTCTTCTTCTCCATTCTTTAAGCTTCAAAATTGAAAAAACAATAAAAATAACCCTAAAGTTTATAATATTTTCAAAATATCCATATGATTTACGAAAAAAAATGTCACAATATTCTCAAAGTTTGAAATATTTTCAAAAATATTTTTAATATATATCAGACGTTACAAAAATGGTAAAAAATTACTAGCATTGTTATACCATATATGTTTTACCCTTGCTCTTATACTTTTTGAATGTTACCATTGGTTCAACGATAATATTATGCAACGGTAACATTACATAATATTATAAATATTCATCAAAAATATCCCTTTCAATTTCTATATTATGATAGTAAAAAGGAAAACAATTGCTACAACAATCAATACATTACAAATCAAAATAAGTTATCCTTTCAAAATAGGTTTCATTAGCTTTATTTACCTTTCCATCTAAACTTGTTTTGGGACTTCTTTAGATTACAGTTTTATATTGATATATCAATACCATTGCAGCAAAAAGATAAAAATATTATAGTTGTTCAGTACCTTCAATCTCTAATTTATCATTTCAACCATAGCACCGATCAGTAAAAAGAAAAAAACAATCATTATTTGTCCAACATATCATAACTTCATTGTCACTTTCAACCTTTATTTTCCTATACTTTTGATGGAAAACATTTTATAAACATATAATATACTCACTTTCAAAGCATTCATCCATATTTGTTTAGAAAAAACTAAAGTCTTCATCATATCTAGTACATAACATTAACTTTAAAGCTTGAATGCGATCTGTGACTTCTAGCAGTTCATTAGGCATCAACGAAGAACTCATAAAATTCAACATAAATTATTTTTGTGGAAGAAAAGTAGAAATAAGAATATATGAATCAAGAGGGAATCCTAACAAGTTGTTTTTTTATTGTTCAAATGACACGTGCATTTTTTTCCCATTTTGGGATCCTAATGTTGAAGAATACATAGATAGAGATACAAGTAATATTAATACAAGTATAATAAATAGAACTCATTGTTTTTCATGCAATAAAACTTAAAATTGAAGCTTTAGGAGCTAAGATCCAAAATATGGAAATGAATATGCAGAATGGTTTTAAAAATATAATGGTTCTTAATATAGGTTTATTCATTATTATTTTGTATTAATAATTGTAATTGTAAAGCTATGGTTAAATAAATATATGTATGCTTAAATGAATGAAAATATAAATTAGAATTGTTTATAATTATAAACAAAGTACATTCTTCAATACATATTACACATTCACATTTACGTTTCATACTAACTTGCTCAATAATAGTTCACATCCACATTCACAGTCCATATTACGATCTAAATTCTTACAATATTTAAGGGGAGGGGATACCCTAAATAAGTTTAAATACATATAAAGCCACAAAGTTCATGTCATGTCCTCCAAAACTTGGTTTATACATAAGCTTTAACTTATAAAATATTTTCTTTCAAATCATATACATTGTCCTATTTATTTATATATTGTAAACTAAAAATTATAGAAAAAAATAACATAAACATACATGGTCATTTGATGAAGCAATCAAATCAAAGTCCCATTTTAGAAGGCCTAATTCTACTTGTTGATTCTTCCATCTTTTGCTTCTTATTGGTTGCACCACTACTATCTATCACCTAATTTATGAAAAGTAAGTTGATTCATTTTATAAGAAGTAATGCATAATGAATATGTTATACAATACATTACTTAAGTCTGAATAGTTCTTTTGTTTTGCTTTTTCTTGACCACCTTCTTTAAATTTTTTTCCTACATCCAATTTAAGTTAAATATAATCAATAAAATATATTTAATAAATGAATAATTATAATTTTACCTGAGTTTCATTAGTTAGATTCTTTAACTTCTTCTTATATGTCCTCTTATTATGACCAAATTGATTGTAATACCCATATTTCAATCATTACGGCCTCTTATGTTTCTCTGGTTCAGTAGCTTCTCTATGTCTCTTAGTTGGTGGTTTACCTCTCTTTGGTTTATAAATTGGTAGAAGTATTTGTTGCTTACAGGCATCATAACCCACTATTCTTTAGATGGAATGGGATGAATCAAAGAGAAATATGTCTTCAAGTACGAAGTCTTTGTAAAATATGGATATACATAGTCTTCAATCTTTTACCTTATGGCCATAATACAGGCAACACTATGTTTACAAGGTAAACCACTCAGTTTCCACCCATAACAACTGCATGTCCACTTATTTAAATTAACCAACATGTTGAAATCATCCAATACTTCAGATATTCCATCTCCAGCATATAATACCTTTAAAACTCTTCATTCTTCTTGTCTTTGAAGAATGTATTGAATTACATTTGATGGAAAAAGAGTAGTTCACTTCAAAGCCACTTCTTTCCTTTTCATTATTAGTGGCATCATTTTTCTTCTGGCCTCTTCAATTAACTCCATAATAAGTATAGACCTCACTCTTTCAACCAATTGTTAAAACTTTTAGTCATGTTATTGGTCACATGCTCAACCTTTACATCATCATCAAAAGCATGTCTACTCCAATATGAAGCTTGAATCTTATTTAAATATGAAGCTTGAATCTTACTTAAATATTCATGTGTTTCAGGCTCTTCATTTTTAATTTCATTCATCAACTCATTAAATTAATTTATTCTAGTTGCTTTAGATAACACTTAGAACAATGATCTCATTTTCATACTTAGATGCTTACCTTTCAAGCCTAGCACAAAATCTCACATGTGAAGTTGGGAAAAACTTATTGATTACTATAATGAGACATTTTTGTCTATCAGACATAAAGCACATCCTTCTATTTTCAAACTCCTCAATAGGTTGCTCCAATAAAGCCATAAACCATATCCAAGTTTTACCATTTTCATATTCAACCCAAGCAAAGGAAATTGAACAAACTTCTATTAGCTAGCGTCCTATAAAAAAAACCATTAAGATACTTTTATATAGTCCTCTTAAAAAACATCTATCCATAGCAAGAAATGGCCTGCATCCATTTAAATACCCTTTTTTTTTGGGACAAATAAGCTAATGAAACATCTCTTAAAATAAGGCCCGGCATTTGGTATTAGTATATGAGTATCTACAACTGTCATTGATCCTAGGTTGCTTCTTATAACCATAGGACAATATTTCCATATTTTTGCAAAATTACCAATATGGTCACCCAATTCTCCATTGTAAGCAAATTTTCTTACCTTTTACAATGTTAAGTCAGGTACAAATATACCTAATCTTCTTTTACACTCAACAATCAATACAAGGATATTTACATTAGGATTTCCCATGATTAAGTCCTTCAATTGAGAAACTAACTACGAGGATGTTGTAGATCTTTATTTTTCAAATTTTTAACAACAATGTCTCCATTTCTTGTCTAGTGGCTCAAGTTTTTTAACCATAAAGGTTTTCTTATCACACTACGCAACAACTTACCTTTAAAGTTGGTTAATAAGCGACTTTAAATGCTATGACTTAAAAATTTAAAGTCGGTTCACGCATTGAACCGACTTTAAATTTTTAATTTTCTTTTTTATAAAATTTACTCATTTTCTATTATACTCAAAACCTATATTCAATCACATAATAGCAGGAAAAACCAAAATCTATTTAACAAATAGTTTAAATAATACAAATAATTGAAAAATTAAATATTAATTAATAACTTCAGAATTAAATTTATTACAAAAAAATAATTTATATACAATATATATATATATATATATTTAACTTAAATTACAAATAAAATGATGTCATCTCTTTTGTCATGGATTTTGTGATATTCTAACTTTATTTTAAGAAGAGGAAGCTTGATTTGCTTAGAATCACCAGTATAATAACCAAGAAACTAGGCAAGAGAGATGAGATGGAGTTTGGGCAAAAAATAGCTGGTCCATATAATAGTTCATTCCCTTAAATACATGAGCACGTAAACATCCATCAAACAAACAATCCAAACTTCAGAAACACTGGAATGGTGAAATTAAAGCATTATAAAAATTACCATGGTGTTGTCCTATGTTATTCTAGATCAACAGATTCTTCTCCTGATGTAATAATTTGAACCAAATGTTCTGTCCATTCTTCTCGTAAATCATCAAAAATTTTCATATCATAGCTCCTTTTGTTCCAACCAAAGAACTATATGTAATTAAATTCAAAATAAGAATGTAATATCATGAATTCACAAAAAAAATAACTTATATATGTTAAAATATTAGTAAAAGAGATTATCATATCGACACTAGAGTGATATAATAATAACTTTATCCCTTCGAAATCATATTAGCACTGTATTAATCTTTTCTCTATAAATTTGAAGCTATCTGAAATCAAGCTAGTATTTTTAATGATATAATGAGCTCTAAATATTAAGTCAAGTGTAACTCCAATTTGTTACATAGGTTGGTTGAGTTTTGGTGCCCATAAACTTATGGAACAATTGTTTTTTGCCCAACCAACCCAAATAACAAATCGAAGTTACACTTGGCTTCATATTTATAGCTCATTATAGCATTAAAAATACCATCACGATTTTAGATAGCTTCATATTTATAGACAAAATATTAATACAGTGTTAATATGATTTTGAAGGGATGAGATTATTATTATATCACTCCGGTGTTGATGTGGTAATCTCTTTTACTAATCTTTTAACATATATAAGTTATTTTTGTTAATTCATTATATAACACCAGAATGATGATTCTTGGTGGTTTTCATGTACTTGGTTGGTCAGTGACTACCATGACGTTGTCATACCAAGAAACTAGGCAAGAGAGATGAGATGAGATGAATTTTGGGCAAAAAACATGCCCATATAAAAATTCATTCCCCTAAATACATGAGCACATAAACAACCATAAAAAAACATCCATCAAACAAGCTACCAAAATTTCAGACACAGGAATAGAGAAATTAAAGCATTATAAATTATCATGATATTGTCATATGCTATTCAAGATCATCAGAATCTTCTCCTGATTCTTCTTGTGATGATATAATTTGAACCATGTGTTTTTCCTATTCCTCTCGTAAATAATCCAAAATTTGCGGGCATAGCCCGACTTGGTCCAACCAAAGAACTACATGTATTTAAATTCAAAATAAGAATGTAATTTCATGAATTCACAAAAAATAACTCATATATGTTAAAAAGGTATATTGGTAAAAGAGATTACCACATCTTTAATTGGAATTTGATATTTGTGATGATTTCGCCTATAAACTTTATGACATAGTAACCACACATGACTCCATCATTTTGTCGTGGAACCTACAAAAAACAAGTGTACATTATTTTTCATATCGAACATCTTTATTATTCAATAGTAAAATTAATTACATTATTAATATTCACTTGTACATACCATAACTTGTCCCATATAAGCTTATGAGATTTTTTAAGGGCAATGCTCCTACTCTTGTTTCATAGCTTCTATGCCCTATCAAAGTTTAAAATAGTTAGTTTTTTTATTAAATATTACAAAGAACAATAGAAGAGAAATAGCTAACTATTACTCTTACATTTCAACAACTGTTTTTGTATCTTTACTCAATTCTATGAAAGCTGAGTCATAATACCAAACATGATTTCCATATAGATCAAGGATTACCAATATCTAATGATCTTGGCCTTATTCAAACTTTAGTGGCCAAGAGATTATCAATTTCTAATTTCTATTAAGTTTTAATGCCCTATCACAAAGTTTTTTAGCTTTGATGCTAACATCCTTCTCTTGATATTGATTGACAAATGAAGAATCATAGAACATTGCTAAATGTGATGAGTGATTAGCTTAAAGTCGATAATAACATGCCCTATATAAAAGAAATATATATATAAATAATTAGATAATACAAATATAATTATATATGTTCTACATAAATGAAAGTTATTTACTGATTGAGGACTCACCTTATTCACACTTGAATTATACTTAAATCGATCATTTGATATTCAAATAGCTACAATATGCACTCGATCTATATATAGGTTTGCCAATGTCAACACCAGAAATTTCTAGAGGAAGGGGCACAGTCCATCCATCATTTATGCTAGATGTCCTTGCAACAATAGTCATCAAAGTGCCAAGATTTTTGTTGAAGTTTATAGCATAATCATAACTATAATTTTTCCATGGCTTCTTCTTGAATGACGTAGTGCGCGATGATTGCTCACTAGACATAGATTTACCATGAGATACTTGCTTTGTATCTCTTAAATGTGCCGCACTAACTAATTCTGGTATAATAGACTAAATAAGAAGTATTATATATGTTAGTAATAATAAAAGAATAATAATATAATAGTAGTAAAAAAAGTGTTATCTTAAGTAAAAAAATAGTATCATGTCAAAATTAATCACAATTTGACTCGACAGCCAAACCACATATTTTCCAACCGTTTCTTGAACTATGGTAGCATCAGAAGGTACATGTAGTGGACAATTATGGAGCAATAATTGATCAATTACTATGTGCCAATAATTTGACAAATATTGATTATAAATCATTCGATTATCGCTCAATTGTTATACCATTCCAATAGCAACAAAGTCCTTTGATAAAGGATGTTTCAACAAATATTTCATATTCTGTAAAAAATTTAAGCATTATATATAATAAATAAAATATTTAATAAAAAATAAAAATAATAGACTATCTACATAAACTTTAAATCTTACCACAAATGATTCATCAAATAGAGGAGGACTCCCATATGGGGTAGCTATTGGAAGGACAATCTCATCCAAATTTTCATCGTGATGTGATGGATGGTGAGAATGCACAGATTTCATTGGAGAAAATGAACAAGTACTAGATTGCATCTGCATTCCTGGCATGAATGGAGGACTAATAGGATGACTATATCCCATACAGGATATAGGTTGTGCGCCATGAGATTGCATGGGTTGCATGCCTGGCATGGATAGTGGAATGACTGGCTTGGATGGTTGCATGCCTGGCCAATAGGGCATGCCCTGATTGTAGAGTGGTGTCATGCCTGACATGTGTTGTGATTGATATTCTTTTTAAGTGGCAATCTCACTTAACATTGAGGCCTTAAAAGAGCTGAGTTCTTCAATTTTACAGTACTTCTCCTTATTGACCATCTAAGGATTTTTTGTTTTGGAATGTTAAAAAATTCCATATAACCATCATATTGGCTTCCTCCCCTAACACAACCAAAATACTCGCGTCCAAATGCATGATATATAGCATCTCTATCTAACTATTTGATTATTTTACCCTAGCTATTTGTTCTTAAACATCTCTATACAAATAATAAAGCAAACCAACATATCATACATTATTACATCATTTAGCAAAAATCATAAGGACTTTGTATCAAGTTAAATTACTAACCAACTTATTTAGTTCTTCTTCTTCTTGTTTAGTCATTGGTCTTAACTTCTTTGTTTTGAGGGTCTTTGTTTCTATATACAATTCAGATTGGGTAACCGGTCTACCCAATTTAGATTCATATATAAATTAAATAATTTTATTAACCAAGACATCAACTTAAATTTGAGGAAAATAAATATAGAAATATTTATAAATTTACAACTTAATAATACCATTATTTGTCTAACTTCAGGATTTGAAGACCTCCCAATATGGTTAGGAAGAATATTATGCATTTGTATATTCTGATATTCTTCCCTAATAATTTGAAATTCATCTGTACATCTATAATCCACGAAGTCTTTCCAAACTTGGGGTTCAATCCATGGGTGTTCTTTAGGGATTTTGTATAGTTGTACTTCATCAAGTGGTTCCAAATATGAAAACACATAATTTGTGGCCAATTTGGAACTTTTGTATTCCTTTCATGCCTTATTTACAATCTTATAACACTTGCTCATCCAAGTGTCAGAGACTTTATAACGATTTTGTAAAAACACACTACAAAAGATGAGATATAATATATGTAATTAGTTATAAAATAAAAGAGATTTAGACAAATAATTTTCCATATTTTGAACTTTTTAGCTTTATCAACCTTAGTCCAATCATTTATATTGATTGGTATACTTGACTTCATAAGTCTACCAATAAAGGATTTCAATTGTTGGCCATTTTCTCCTAATGGATTATTAGTAGCATTAAATAGAATGGGTACTCTATCATCTAGGTTAAGTAGAGCATCAGGTATATTCGCCCAACCCCTTCTTCAAATTCCCTAATGGATCATTTGGATCTATAAGCTTTGGTACCCTAGGATTCATGAAATATCTGCAAATAATGATGAAATAGAAATTAATTGATAATTTTAATTCCAAACATATAAACATGCAAGATTTAATAGAATAATATAGAATATACATTATGTTTAATTAAGTTGTTGATCGTATATATATATCCATGATGAAAAATCATCGTCATCAACTAGATCATCACATACATTAGACAATTTTTTTGAGAAATGACTAATATTGGATATTGTATCAAGCATGTCATCATCTTCTAAAGCATCACAATGATAGAACTCTTTTTATGGAGGCATTGACACAACAGACCATCTTGTGTGAATTTGATCACTCACGTAAATTACTTGTTTTGTATGAAGTGCTAACGTGAAAGAATCATCAGTGTGACTTATCTTGGATAAATTTACAAGGGTAAATCCAAAATCATCTATTTTATATGCAACATTGATAACATCTTCGACCCAATCACACAAGAATATTGTTTCATGGAAGACCTCATAATCAAGTTCCTAAATTTCTTGAATTATACCATAATATGTTTGATTAGAAAGTATAGGATTACCATCTTATGAACTGAAAATTGTATAGTTTCTGCAACCATCTTCACACCACTATTCTAATTTACTCAGACTTTGTCCCTTACTTGAGTCGTAAACCTCGATCCATTAATTATGAAACTAGAATATGATTTGACATCGACTTTTGGACTATGTGCAAGCCATTCTAAACTTTATGTTATTTTATGATTGGGTTTGCTGAATTCAACTCGAATCTATGCATACAAAAACATGTAAAACATTACATAGAAGTACTAATGAATTCTTGTATGTGACACATGGTTGCGAAACCAATTAATAAGCTTTCACTTATGTTCATTAATAACTGTATTTTATATAGTTATTTGTACCTATTTTATTAATTATAATTGCCATGTTCTCTGTATTTTTAGTTAATTTTAGTTTAATAAATTAGTGTTTATTGTTTTTAATAAAATTAAGTAAATTATGTCGAAAACGGACTTAATTCCAAATTTATACCCAAAAATATAATTTCAAATAAAAGAGGGATTAATTGCAATTTATAAAAGTTGAAAATATAATTTAAATTAAAATCGGGCTTAATTTCAGTTATTAAAAGTTTAAAATTTAATTTAAATTACTAAAAGGGCTATATTGCAATTAAATAAAGTTGAAAATGTAATTTGAAGTATATTTGTGGGTCAAAATAGAATTAAGAAAATTGAATTTTTTGCGCAGGAAATGAATGACACTCTTACCAATCACGACGCCCATCACTCACCGTTCGATCATCAAATCAACGGCCCCGATGTAGCGAGTGCATTCCAGACGAAGTAGAAGCGCGTTCCAGGATTTATCGCACGGCTCGGCGTGCCAGTGGGGCCCACCTGCCGCGCAGACTGACTGGCAGGGTAGGACCCACATGTCGACTGCGTGATTCCATCGAGGCACATCGATCGCCGTTGGATGAGTTGAATGGTCCAGATTGAAGCGCGTTGAACCAAGCTGTCGCGCATCGAGCCGCTCATGTACAAATCCTGTGTGACGCGGTCCATCCAAGCGGCGTGCACCCTCACGTTTCAAACGGAAAATGACCAGCCACATGTCTCATAAATATTCCAGCGAATAAAATGATGACACGTGGCATGTATTTGGTGAAATAAAAACGCAGAAACAACGCCCACTTCCAGCCGTTAACCACTTCCAATCCGAAGAAATCCTGTGCGACGCGTTCTTCATGCGCCCGGCTTACCACCCAATGAAAAGCTGCCACGTGTCACTATATTTCTCTCAGCGAATCACATGGTGACACGTGGCATGCGGAAAAAGAAAAAAAATTCAAAAATATGCAGAGTGTGTTCACGCGTGCTGCTCCCCATACAATTTTGTTCCCCACTGATGATAAAAAAAATAATATATAAAAAATAAAAATAAAATAAAAGAATTGAAAGGGGATATATGCTTTTGGGGTACGCGTGGTAGAGGAGTCAATTTTTTTCTTTTTTTTTTCAGTTCAGTTTTAGTTCGAGCATTTGTTCTTTCTTTCTTTTTTTTTTCTCTCTAAGTTTTGGGAGAAAACTCGCAGTTCTTGCAAGTTTTTCTTCCTTGTAACATTTTAATTTTTCTTTCTTGTTTGCGTGTTACACAAAACACGCAGAGTATTGATTTAACATTTTATGTTGTATTTTCTTAGGGAAATTACAGAGAAAGAAGACAACAAAGAAGAAGAAAAGGGAAGAAATTTATTTTTCATTGAGGAATCGTGAAAGAGTTTTTTTTCTTATCTATTTTCTTTTAATTTTTGTTTCTCTGCAATGTTTTATTTTTGTTGTGTTGTAATTTTAAATTCTGCTATGAACTAATACATTTGTTCTAGGATTGCAGTGTAGCGTAAATTATGAAATTTGAATTAAGTATTTTTGAATGATTTATGGAACTGTTTTAAGTTGTTTATTTTATCTGTGTTTAATGCTTTTAATTATCGGAAGATTAATTAACTGATATGTGACACTTAAATAAACTTGAAAAAGGCATTTTTGTGTGCTGCTCGTGATGAAATAACGTATATACATAAGAGATAGAAATATACTTTTATTGTATGTGTAACTGTTTGAGAACTCAGAACTTAATAAATCTGGTTAAATTTAATTCGCATAGGAATATAGTGAATCATTTTAACTAGATGTGTCTGTATGGAGCTCGGAAGAGATATATGGATAAATTAGGAGTTCTTGGTTAACAACTTAAAATACGATAACATAAATCAAGATAAAATATAATGATTCAAGTGGATTAATTTGGTGAAACTGCAATCCTAGAATTTTCTTGCAATCTGTTATAAAAGTTAGTTAGTCAAACTGCATCAAATTATCGACTGTTTGGATAAAATTAGGTTGAAATAATTTTAATAATTAACGAATACTAGTAACAAATCTCTGTGGGAACGATATTTTACTTATCATATTATTACTTGTGACCGTGTATACTTGCACGATTCCTGTGTGTTGCAAAAACACACAACATACATTATACAACCATTTTTCTCCTCCCTTTTTTTATAACAAGGATCGATCTTTAGTAAGTTTATATGAATTATTTAATGTTATTAAAGATATATCAATTAGATATCATTAATATTTAAATAGAAATAATTTTATTTTAAATAAAAAGGTTGAACCTATCATCATTTACTCTATGTACGGTTATGCCTCCTTATTATTTACCAAAATGGTTCGATGTGCTTTTTTGCATCAACTGCGATCAAAAAACAATTTCTTACTTTTACCAAGCATTGGGTTACCTACTTGGATCATGTGACATTCTAAGAACAACTTATACGTAGGATTCCCAATTTCAGTACAACTACTAAAGTATTCAAAACAAAACTCAATTTCCTTTTCAGCAATGTAACGTTCCACCATGAATTCTTCAGGTTGATTTCTATTATTTACATATCCTTTAAGGACTTGCATGTATCTCTAAAAATGATACATCTACCTTAAGTAAGTAGGACCACACAATTGAACCTCTCAAATTAATTAAACACACAAGTGAATCATTATATCGAAGAAAGAAGGAGGAAAATATTTTTCAATTAGACATAAATTCTCTACAACATATTTCTGTAAAGTGTTTAACTCACCAATTGATATAGATTTCTTGAATATTGTATTGAAGAATGAACAAAGAAAAATTATTGATAATCAAACATATTTTGGAAGAATTGATCTAATAGCAACTGGTAATGACATTCATGTAATTTCAATTCATAAAGTTTCTAATGAGTGATAGACACAAAATTTCTTAAGTTAGATGAGTAACCATCAGGAACTTTCACACCCATTAAAAATTTACAAAACACATCCTTCTCTTTTGTTGACATTGTATATGATGCTGGTGGCAAGTATGTTCGATTCTTATTATTTTCCACCATTGGTGCCAATTCAGGTTGTATGCCTAGTTTCTTTTGAAAGTTTATAAATTATGGACTTGATTAACCTATAGGGGTGAATAGGTTATTTTTAATTTTTACCAATTTATAATTTAATAACCTAAACAAACTAGCCAGACATGCAATCGTGTGTAAATATAAGTGCGGAAATAAAATAATAACACACGATATTTTTAGGTGGAAACAACGTAGGCGACAACCATAGCCTAAGAGGAAAACCACCGGTCCACCAGACCACCTAACTTTCCACTATGAAAATCAAATGTTCAAGTACAAACTCGGTCTTATGCTACCATCCCTAGGATACTACCCCAATGTACTTTACTTACGAGCCCTTGCTCTATTTTCACAGTTTCTAATATTAGCATGAACGGTTTCCAGACCAATGTTCCAATAAGCTCCCCGCAAATCAGATCATTCACAAATCAACTATAAAATAGTTAGCATAAAAACACAAGTGCTCGTATGTGTTCTAGAACGGATTTAATAATGAATAATCCAAACTAGATGATTCAAAACATATGTCATTTAAATTAAATCAACTAGCAAATCCTAGAGCAAAAAGATTAAGCCCAAATTCATTAAAAATAGCTTCTTTAATATTTAATAATTAAATCAAATAATCATGATCACTTATATAATTATTAGATTTAAATATCTAAGATTCTAAACATAAAATAAGCTATATAAATATAAAAAATGAATAGATTAAAACATATAAAAATTTAGTTGCTAAAATATTATAAAGAGAAAGATAATCAATTTATGATTGTATTAATTAATATCTATTTCTATCCATTAATCAATATATATTAAATATATATAAGTCCAAAGTCTACCGTATATTACCTTTATGAATATGAAGTATGCAATATATATATATATATTATATTATGTTACCTCTATGAATCTGAAGTCTTTATTAATAAAGTATGGAGTCTGACGGAATCATATACATATATGTATATTAGCCTCAATCACATATATATTAACTATATATATATATATATATATTCTTACTTTCCTCCATCACCAATTAGAGTTTTCTTTTCTTTTCGATTTTGTTTTCTCTCGGCACACCCATGTTTCGGCAGCTAGTTATTCTTCTTTCTTTCTTTTTTCTTTTGAACTCTCTCGTCAACTACTTAACCCTAACCTTATGTGTGTATATATAGATAATGATAACCTACTAATATTAGGGTTAAAATATTTTAGACTTTATTATTCAAGGCTCGTTTAAATATTTAATTAAAAAATATTTTTTAAATCACATCTTAAAAATATTAAAACACATAAAAAACATTTAAGCACAAAAAATAATCTTAGATTTATGAACCTATGCTATTAAATGTATAAATGTAATCCTATGTGTCGTAGTTATAAAAGACATACATGAAGTACGAATATCTGATACTCGAGCATTTGTTTGGCTTTTCTTGATAAACTTGATAATAAGCCTAAAAATAAATTTACAAGTAAATATTTTGTCCACGGCATTTTCGTGTGGCAAAACCTCTCACTTACTACATGACACTTATAAAAATATGATAAAAATACAATGAGGTCCCAGACTCCATAGTGGAACTATCCTATGGTCCGGTGAATCCATATTCGCTGCAACTTGACAAGCCTGTAAGTAACTAAAATGAAATTGACAAAGCATAGGAAAACTTGGCATGAAAGCCTCATTGTACATTAGTTCAGTTTACATAAAAATAAGCGAAGTGTAAGGAATAATCATGTAGTGTGCATTCATATGAATCAAGCTTAACAAAATATATTCTCCCCCTATATGCATAACAAAATAAACACATGGAAGTAAAACACATTATTTCTCTCCCCATTTTTGACATATGAGAAGGAAAAAGTATTAGCCAAAGCAATGAAGCTAAATTCCTCCTAAAGATATAGCAATGTTAAAGTAGAGTAATACATAAATGTAATATGCTTTAAACTCCCCTAGGTTCTATGACTCTTTAACATAGAAACGAATTAAAAAGGTAATAAATAAAAAATTGATTTTTTTTGTAATTTTCATAACTAGCCACATTAGGTATTAAACTCATTCTGATTTTGATTATTTATCATATAAATAAATAAGTAGAATAGAAGATGTGCACACACACTTTGCACATATAATGACATATTGACATTTATTTAAAGTAGTATATATGTTTAAACTCCACAAATATGTCAATTAATTCATTTATGACCTATCAAGGAAGACTCAAATGACGAAAAAATATCACCTATCATGTAAAACCATAATCGAGTCTTCAATCTCACAAAATAAAATATATCTACGAAAGGAAGACTTAATCATATATATATATTTATAACCTTTATTGGCTCTTTCTTTTTGTGCACATAATGTACAAGATTTATAAGTAGTCAATTTTTGCATAATCTTTTTTTTTTGCACGAGCTATAAACCTAGCATGATGACTTTCACACTAGTTGTGAGGTAGCCCTCTCCGCTCACTGCGGTAGCTTCACACATCACAGTAGGTAGCCCTCTCAATACTAGGTGCCTCCATGAGATAAAGTTTATGAAAGCAAGAAATATAACTCAACACAATTTTACAGTCAAGATTAATTGAAGTCCTAGAATCTTTCAAAAAAATCCATAAACTTCAAGCATAACATATATATGTGTTCGTGAGTGTGTGAATAAGTTCATGTCAACATCGATCATCACATGTACAAGAATATGTGTATGCGTAAGCCAAAATTGTAAAATAATTTATACAATAAATATCAAAATGAGTTGAATCACTAAAAATAAGATTATGTATATGCAAGTATTAAATAAGTCGAATATTGTGTTGGCCAAACAAAGATGCAATTTTTTTTTGGTAATAAAGTTTGAAATTCAATTTGAGGGAGAAATTCCCAAGGCACTTCTGAGATACTCAAATATTTGAGTGTCTATAGCTTTAGTGAATATATCAGCTAATTGTCTCAGTAAGTACAAACTCAAGTGTCACTATTTTCTCTTCAACTAATTCTCGAATAAAGTGATGCCTAATGTCAATGTGATTATTTCTAGAATGTTGAATCAAGTTCTTAGAAATACATATAGCACTAGAGTTATCACAATATAATGGCATCATACCTTGTGGTTGACCGTAGTCCTTGAGCATGTTTTTCATCCAAAGCATTTGTGTGCAAGAGCGTCCTACAACAATATATTCCACTTCAGCTGTAGAGAGTGATATAGAGTTCTTCTTTTTACTGTGCCATGATACTAAGTTGTTTCCAATGTAGAAACAACCACCTGAAGTGCTCTTCCTATCATCCTGGGTTCCTGCCCAGTCGGCATCTGTAAAACCATTTACTTCACAAGTAGTGTCAGTAGTAAAATATAAACCATAATTACTTGTTCCTGAGATATACATGATGATTCTCTTTACATTATCTAAGTGTGATTCCTTAGGTTCAGCTTGATAACGAGCACACACACCAACACTAAAACATATGCCAGGTCCACTTGCAGTGAGGTAAAGTAAACTACCTATCATACTCCTATAAAGGATTTGATCAACACTTTTACCTTGAGTTTCCTTTATAATTTTTTTGCTGGTACCTAAAGGAGTCCGTAATGGCTTGATAGTTTCAAGACCAAATCTTTTAACAAGGTTACAGGTATACTTGGTTTGAGAAATAAATATATTATCACGAGATTGTTTGATTTGCAAACCAAGGAAGAAAGTCATTTCACCTACCATGGACATTTCAAATTCATTTGTCATAACATTCACAAAATCATCCACTAGTGTACTAGATGTGGATCCAAAAACTACATCATCCACATAAATTTGAGTGCTAAAGATCTCATCACTACTCTTTTTAATGAATAAAGTCTTATCAACTCCTCCTCGAATAAATCCCTTGTTCAAAAGATAGTTGGTAAGTCTCTCATATCATGTGCGTGGAGCTTGTTTCAAACAATAACGAGCCTTTTTGAGTTTATAAACATGATTTGGAAATTTCGAATCAACAAATCCTTTTGGTTGTTCCACGTACACCTCCTCATTCAAAAATCCATTCAAAAAGGCAGACTTAACATCCATTTGATATAATTTGAACTTCATATGACAGGAAATGGAAAGTAAAATCCTAATTGACTCTAGTCTAGCTACATGTGTAAATGTTTCATCAAAATCAACTCCTTATACTTGCGTGTAGCCTTGAGCTACTAACCTAGCCTTATTTCTAAAAACAATGTCATGCTCATTGATTTATTTTTGAACACCCATTTTGTTCCAATAACATTTTTGTTTTTAGGCTTAGGTACTAATACCCACACATGATTTCTTTCAAATTGAGCTAACTCTCCTACATGGAATTTATCCAAAATTCATCCCTAAGAGCTTCATTTATATTTTTTTGGTTGAAATTGAGAAATATAGCATAAATAGGTTACCTCACTTATTTGTCTTCTTCTTGTTACCATGCTTGCATTAGGATCTCAAATTTTATTCCTAATAGGATGATTTTTTGAAGTTCGAGTTGGATTTATCATTGATGAGGTTGATGCTTCTTCCTTCTTTTCTTCTCTTTCCTCTAACTCTTCTTCTTTTATTCCAATTGTGTCACTGGTCATTGTTAATTGAGGTGTTGTGAAATTTTCTTCATTTCCAACTTCTTCACTTGTAATCTTCTTACCTCCATCATCTATAACGACATTTATGGATTACATAACTACATTAGTTTTACAATTGAAGACTCTATAAGCTCTACTATTTAGGGAATAACCAAGAAATATACCTTCATCACTTCTTGAATCAAACTTACCCAACTATTCTCGATCTCTAAGTATGTAGCATTTACTTCCAAAAATATGCATAAATTTTAGATTGGGTTTTTTACCTCTCCATATCTCATAGGGAGTTTGGTGCGTACTTGGGCAAAGATATACATGATTTATAATGTGACATGTAGTGTTTATAGCTTCATCCCAAAACCTTTTGGAGACTCCCTTGGCATGCATCATTACTCTTGCCATCTCTTGAAGTATCCTATTTTTCCTTTCAGCTACTCCATTTTGTTGAGGTGTGATAGGAGCAGAGAATTCATGAAAGATACCATGTTCTTTGCAGAAGTCAGCATACTTGGTATTTTCAAACTCTTTTCCATGGTCTGTTCTCAATCTTTTGATGGTTACTCTTTTGTCACCTGCTCCAACCTGCACCCTTGTACAATATGAGATGAAGAACTCAAAAGCATCTGACTTGTCTCTAAGAAATTCTACCCATGTGTAGCGAGAAAAGTCATCTACTACAACTATGATATATTTCTTACCTCCAATACTTTCTGTTCTTATAGGACCCATAAGGTCAATATGTATCAATTCCAATACTTTGTTTGTATTCATACTCTTGATCTTCTCATGAGAAATCCTAGTTTGTTTACCCAATTGACATGGTCCACATACAGGTGTTTCAATTTTTGAAAGAATATGTAAACCACCCACAGTCTCAATTTTACTTAATCTAACCAAATCTTTAAAATTCATATGACCTAGCTTTTCGTGCCACACAGTAGTTGAGTCATTTCTAGGTAGGTTACATGTTACTGTGGGTGATGTATCAATACAATAAAAATTGTCATGTGATCTGATTCCCTTAATCATACATTCACCCTTTTGATCTGTTACAATACAGTGATTGTTTGTAAATTGCATATTAAAATCACTATCACATATTTGACTTATGCTAATCAAGTTTGCGTTAAGTCCTTCTACATATAAAACTTTATCAAGTTTAGGGATACCCTCTATTTGAATAGAGCGTTTTCCAATAATTTTAGATGTTTTACCACCACCAAAGGTAACTGTCCCTTCATTGTATTCCTTAAAGGTTTTAAACAAAGAACGATTCCCCGTCATGTGTCTAGAGCATCCACTATCAAAATACCAAGCGGTATTTTATTTAACTTTAAATGCTATATGTACCACAAAGCAGTGCAACTCATATTTCTTAACCCATTCTTTTTTAATTTTGGACATTACCGGTTTCTTATATTCCTCTTTTTGTGTAGTTCTTGTAGTAAAAAATTTACGTTTTGAAATTTTTTGAGGTGCTTTAGAAACATTTGTATTCGTGATATAATCATAAGCATAAAAAAATCTACACTTAGGTCTAATATGTCCTTTCCTACCACAATGATGACAGATGGGAACAAACTGAATTTTCTTAGAATGATAAGGTGCAAAAACTACCTTCCCTGCTTGAGAAATAGTGGGTTTTAGAAATTGAGTTTTAGATGATGAAGTTGTTGATTGTTCATCTATGTATCCAAGACCTCTCTTATCTCCATCTGGCTTTCCATAGTCTAGGACTTTGGTTAATTTTTCAGCACCAATGGTCAAATTCTTCATCGTTTCTTTGGCAATACTAAGTTCTTGCCTAAGATTTTTGTTTTCCTCAATGGTTTCTGCAAGTCTCAAATTCAAAGCATTAATATGATCAAACAATTCTTTTTTATCTTTCTCTAGGTTAGAGGAATTTGTTTTGTGAACATTGATGATATCATTAAGTTTAGTTACTTCCACAAGCAATTTATCTCTCTCCTCCCTGGCACCTAGACAATCCATGAATAGTTCCTCATAATTAGATACATTAAACTTAGATAGTAAGAGATAATAGTTTACTTCCTAATTTTCTTCATCCAAGCTAAGGTCAGAGTCATTGTGATGTGTATTGGCAGTTGTGGTGAAGGCACAATAATTAGTGTCATCATCCTCTAAGTTACTAGCATTATCCTGCTCACTTTCTATGCCACTGAGTGTAGCATTAAAGGCTTTTCAAAATTTCTTTTTATTGTTAGCACAATATGTAAAAATATGACCAAATCCCTCACAAGTAAAGCATTGAGGACTACTGGGCTTACTTTTCTTACCATCAAGGCTAGGAGACTTGATTTCCCTTGACTTTCGATCATTCGAACGACTGGATTGTCCCTTGTTGCATTGATTATTCTGTTGACCCTTCTTCTTCATGAACTTCTTAAATTTTCGTGCTAACAATACAAGTGACTCATCATTCATATCATCATCACTATCAGAGATGTCCTTTTTGGAGCTTTTGAATGCCACATCCTTATTTTTCTTGGGTGGATCAAGAGAAAGCTCATAGGTTTGGATTGACCCGACAAGTTCATCAATTTTTAGTGTGTCTACATTCTTTCTTTCCTCTATCGCTGTAACTTTCATCTTATAGTCAGTTGTTAAAGAGCTTAGGAGTTTACGCACTTGTATAGGTTGTGGAATTTTCTCACCAAGGTTAGAACAAGCATTAGTGATATCACAGAAGTGAGCATAGAATTGACCAAAAGTTTCATTGTTGCTCATTTCAATAGAATCAAACTCAGATGTTAGCAATCTCAATTTTTTTTGTTTTACTTGGGAAGTTCCTTCATGAGCAAGAACAAGTGCATTCCATGCATCTTTAGCAGTCTCATAGTCGGAGATGCGACGGAACTCATCCATCGACACTGCAGCAAATATTGAGCTTAGACCTTTTTGGTTTGCCCCACTAAGGGTGCTTTCTTTAGTGGTCCAGTCTCTTCTTGGCTTTATGATTGTTACACCATCTTTCATTACCGAAGGTGGTTCCCAACCATCAAGAATAGCATCCCAGACTTTTTCATCTTGTTTGAGAAAGGCTTGCATGCGAGCCTTCCAATAAGGGTAATTAAACCCATCAAAGAGTCGTGGTCTAACAGATGACCCACCTTCTTTCATTTGGTCCATAAGTAAGTGTGTGTGTCCCTAAGGATTAATCTCACTAAGTGTGTCTAGTGTCGGCTCTAATACCAATTGAAAGTTTATAAATTATGGACCTGATTAACCTAGAGGGGGTGAATATATTATTTTTAATTTTTACCAATTTATAATTTAATAACCTAAACAAACCAGCCATGCATGCAATCGTGTGTAAATATAAGTGCGGAAATAAAATAATAACACACAATATTTTTAGGAGGAAACAACCATGGCCTAAGAGGAAAACCACTGGTCCACCAGACCACCTAACTTTCCACTATGAAAATCAAATGTTCAAGTACAAACTTGGTCTTATGCTACAATCCCTAGGATACTACCCCAATGTACTTTACTTACGAGCCCGTGCTCTGTTTTCACAATTTCCAATATTATCGCGAACGATTTCCAGACCAACGTTCTAATCAGCTCCCCACAAATCAAATCATTCACAAATCAACTGTAAAATAGTTAGCATAAAAACACAAGTGCCAGTATGTGTTCTAGAACAAATTTAATAATGAATAATCCTAACTAGATGATTCAAAACATATGTCATTTAAATTAAATCAACTAGCAAATACTAGAGCAAAAAGATTAAGCCCAACTTCACTAAAAATAGCTTCTTTAATATTTAATAATTAAATCAAATAATTATGATCACTCGTATAATTATTAGATTTATATATCCAAGATTCTAAACATAAAATAAGCTATATGAATATAAAAAATGAATAGATTAAAACTTATAAAAATTTAGTTGCTAAAATATTGTAAAAAAAAGATAATCAATTTATGATTGTATTAATTAATATCTCTCTTATCTATCAATCAATATATATTAAATATATATAAGTAAAAAGTCTACCATATATTACCTTTATGAATATGAAGTATGCAATATATATATATATATATATATATATATATATATATATATATATATATATATATATATATATATATATATTATATTACCTCTATGAATCTGAAGTCTTTATTAATAAAGTATGGAGTCTGACCGAATCATATACATATATGTATATTAGCCTCAATCACATATATATTAACTATATATATATATTCTTACTTTCATCCATCACCGATTAGAGTTTTCTTTTCTTTTCAAATTTGTTTTCTCTCGGCACACCCATGTTTCGGCAGCTAGTTATTCTTCTTTCTTTCTTTTTTTCTTTTGAACTCTCTCGGCAACTACTTAACCCTAACCTTTATGTGTGTATATATATACCTAATGATAACCTACTAATATTAGGGTTAAAATATTTTAGGCTTCATTATTCAAGGCTCGTTTAAATATTTAATTAAAAAATATTTTTTAAATCACATCTTAAAAATATTAAGACATATAAAAAAAATATTTAAGCACAAAAAATAATCTTAGATTTATGAACATATGCTATTAAATGTATAAATGTAATCCTATGTGTCGTAGTTATAAAAGACATAATTGAAGTACGAATATCTGATACTTGAGCATTTGTTTGGCTTTTCTTGATAAACTTGATAGTAGACCTAAAAAAAAATTTACAAGTAAATATTTTGTGCACGAAAATAGCCAACTCTCATAGTCCTTACATCTTTAAATCCAGTCTTGCTATAATTCGATCCTTCGTTTTTCCAGGTATATTAAGTAATGTACAAATCAAGCTCTCACATAAATCATTCTCAATATGTATGACATCTAAGATGCGACGAACGTGTAGGTCTTTCCAATAAGGTAATTTCCAAAATATTGATTTTTTATTCTAAAAACCATGATTTAATCATTCAGTAACATTTTCATTTTCACCCATTTTATTAGTTAACCACTTTGGTTTCCCTCAATTAGTGAGTATTCTTTTTTTTCATCTTTCCATATCGTTTGAATGTCATACTATTCAATTTCCTTAATATCTCAACACCTCGCAAAGGTTGGGGTGCAGGATCATGATCTTCTTCACCATCGAACGGTTTCTTTTGGTATCTAAACTTGTGTCTAAATGACAAAAATATTCTATGTCTTCTATAAGACATCTTTCGTCCGTGAACAAGATAAGTTGCAGATGTTCCATCACTATATATAGGGCATCCCATATAACCTTTTGTTGCATGTCCTAATAAGTTCCCATGGCAAGATGTCCAAAAAAGGACCCCCTTTAAGTTAAAGTATTCTTCTTTATGTGCATCGTAAACATTTACACCATCATTTCACAAAATATTTAAATCATCTATGAAAGGCTACAAATATACATCAATATCAACACCGATTGTTTTGGTCCTGAGATCAATAATGTTAACATCATGAATTTTCTTTTCATACATAACCAGGGAGGAAGGTTGTATGTTACCAGAATTCTGGCCAACAACTACATCTACTACTAAGGGAACTGCGTGGATTAATTCCCTCAGCAGTATTGGAAAGACGAAGATTGCGTGAATCAGATGCAAATTAAGGGGATAAATAACCACTACTTTCCAATTTGAAGAATCATAAGGATGATGCAGCACCTCATCATCAGATTGATTATCTGAATGCCAAGTCAACATCTTTGATGTCTCTTTACTTTTGAACAACCTTTAAAAGTGAAGAATCGGAGAAAATTACCAAAGAACCTTTGCGGACACACCTTTCTTAGGTGTTGTCTCATAAGTAGCATGCTTCCATCTCGACTCTTTACACATCGGACAATTATCTAATGTCTCATATTCTTTTATATAAAGAATGCAATTATTTGGACATCTTCTAGAAGTTTTTTAAAGGTTTCATGATCATCCCCATGTAGTTCATCTTCAACACCATGAAATAAATTTTATATCTGTACATTATGATAAGATGTAAATAATCCACTCACATTCTTATTTATCTCTTCCCCATGAGTATTATCAATATTTTTTCCATGATAATACCAATATTTATAACTCAAAAGAATACTACTACAGATAAGGTGATACTTAACCTCACCAAAATCATGAATTTGCTCATTTTTACATTTAACACATAGATATCGAATCATACTAATTTTATTATTACTATTTTTACAAGAAAATTCGAAGAAACTTTCAACTCCAAAAATGTAGTCCTATTCAATTCTAAAATTTGACATCCAAGATTTGTCCATTTTCTATTAATGGCATTAAACATATTAAATATGTATCCAACCAATATATTTCACATATTATTATTTATAAATTCCCTAATTATTAAAACACCTATCAAAATATGATATAAAAATAAATACATAAAACCAAACATAACAAATATATACACATAAATATAATTATATGAGATTGATTGTAATTATTAATAATAATATGCTACATTATTTGACTTGATTTCAAATTTAAGATATATAAAACAAAATTTATATAACAATTTTGTGACGATTAATATTTTTTTAAAATAACTACACTACTTCAAACCTAAATTTTTAATGAGCATCATATTTTTGAATCATGTCTTTCCCATTTCATATTAAAAAATAAATAAATTAAAAATCAACCTTAAATCACAGTCACAAATATAAAGATTTATTTAATTATGAAAATTTATACAAAACTTACAAAATAAAAATAATAACATACATATAATACAAAACCTACATAATACAAAAATTTATATGCATTAATAATTACACATAATATACAAAAAAATAAAAAAAAATATGAATAATAATTTCGTAAGATTAATAGAAATACTTATAAGAGTAAATGAAGTGACAAAATGAAGAAAATGAAGAAAAATGGTGTTTTGTAAGTGAGAAAATGAGTATAAATATTTTTAGTATTTTGCTCAAAAAAATAGGAGATCTAGAAGATAAATGGGAGAGGAAGAAAACCAATAAACGACATTGGAATTGGTGGTCATTGGTGGCCGAAAAATGAGAAAGAGTGGAGGAGGAGTGTCGATCGGTTTTGGGTATTTGAGAGTAAATACATACAACGTTGGAAAAATATTATTTATGTCTAATATTGGGGAAGAAAGAAGAGAAAAGAAAAATATTTATGTGTGTAGCATCGGTTGATGTGTAGAACTCACTCTACACGTAGGACCAACGCTATATCCTATGTGTAGCATCTGTTGACGTGTAGAATCGATGCTACACGTAGGGCGTATCATTGATCCTACATGTCAACCGATGCTATTCACGTGTAGCATCAGTTGACACGTAGGATCAACGCTATGCCCTAAGTGTAACGTTGGTTCTACACGTTAACCGATGCTACAATCTACATATTTTAAGTTGGTTTTTCAACGAACTGACTTTAAATTTATTATAAGTTAGTTTTCCCCAAAAATTGACTTTAAATCTCGACTTGTATAACCAATTTTATAGTAGTGTCAGTTAAGACTATCATCAATATCATAAATTTCACCATCATTTCCTTTATGATTATCACCCTTATTATCATCTTCATCATTTATAGTATCATCATTCCAATCAGGATCCTCCTCTTCATTGCTCCAAAAATATTTATCATCTCCATAATTTTCATTTTCAATTTCAACAAAAATCCCTCTTTTATATTATTTAAACCTTTCACAATTCCTTAGATGTTGTTGTTCATTTTGGCCATGACTTGGGTTCATGTATACTACATCATCATGTGATTGTTTATTAGTAGTTAGGAATGGCTCAAATGAATCAAGGTCAAGGTAATCAATGTCAAAGTTAGGACTTTGGTTATCATTTGAGCTTAAAGGTGACTCATTCAAATCATTAAAAGTGGGATAGTAATCATTAAAAGCTGCTTCATTTGTTGGTTCAAAAGGTGGTACCTTTCGTGATTGGTTTGGTAAAATAGTTGATGGTTCCTTAAAAGGCGGAATATTATTGCAAATACCCCTAACATTTTTATTTTCTTCAAAATTACCCCTGATGTTTAATTAATATAAAAAATTCTATCCAATGTCATTAATGTTATATCACCATCAAAGATTAGGGGAAAAATGATAATCTCCCCTAAACATTTATCACTCCCGCATAATATCATTTCTTAGCAAACACACACAACCTTACTCTTCTTCTTGTTCCAGTCACCCACTCCCTCACCGGATGCCTCATTCCACTCACCCATTCCCTAAACCTCACGGTTATCCTTCCAGTAACCAACTCCCTCACCGTCACGGCTATTCTGAAAACCACCATCATCCTTACCTTCATCGGACACAAACTCATCGTTACACCATATCCATCACACAATTCATCCGCACATGAAAATACAATTTGTTATATGCTTCCCTAACATGACCCATCATTCCAGAATAACAAGTATAAACTAACTTATATTTCATATATATTCTGTATTTGGTTCGTTTGGATAAAAATATGCTCTTTAAGCACACTTACATGTATTGGAACAAAATATTGTTTCACCATATTTGATTATGTATTTCATCTTCTTTTAATTTGTATTTTAGAACCCATTGTTTGACAATATTCTACTTGTATTGATGAAGTATAATCTAGTTTTTAATCTGTATTTTAGAATCCGTTATGTGGTAGTTTGCTCTAATACTATTGTTTTAGTTCTATTAGGGTTATTCGGTTTAGTGTTATGGTTGTACTCTATTTTTTTTTCAAAATTTGAATCTTTTTTCTTATTACTATGTTGGATAATGCTGGTGAGATTTTGGGATTTTCCTTTAGAGCTTTTGTTCTATAACCTGGTAGATATGTGTAATATCTGACTCTTTAGGTTGCTAGTTTGGTTGCTATGGTTGGAGTCGTTTTAGTGGTTTAATTGTTTGGTTCTTTTGTTTGCTAGCTTATTGTGTTTTAGATTTATGACCATAATATTTCCATTCAAAATTCCTCCACTCTTAAAAGATAGCATATGGCCTACAAAAGGGCGCAATATATAAAAAAATTAATATTATGGAATTATCTTTTCAACAATTATGATTTAACATAATAATGCTTATAAAAAAACTATGATAGTAGGGAAACAACCAAAATGAGGAAAATGGGAGCTTGTGGACATAATATTGTGTACTTTGTATCATGTTCATGATCATATGTTTGATATTTTGTGTTAATGTTCATGATCATATGTTTGATATTGTGTGCTAATGTTCATAAGTAACACATTTTTTGAAAATACTTTTGATTGTTATATAGGGCAATAAAAATAAATGAATGGGCCAGTGTGTATGTCCATCTATTTGGTGAAGTTAGGTGGGCTGGTCATATACCTATTGATGAATATAGTCTCGTTTGTTGCTTCCATGATGCTAAAAGGACTATTATGAAAAAGGGGTTGATGCTTAAAAAAGAAGACTTTAGGATTGAAGTAAAGAAAGTTGTTAGTGATGAACAAAGTGTATTAAAAATAAATAACAAATTACAAGAATTGATGAAGGATTATAGGGATAATAAAAAGAAAAGGCTAGACTTGTTTGCAGAATTCAATATTTTGGAAGTGGTTTTCTTACCCCGCATGTTAGATTATTAGACTTTCAAGGAAGCACCAACTATATTACCAAATCAATCACAAAATGAACCACCTTTTGAACAAAAAAATGAACCACCTCACTTTGACATTGATGAACTTAACCTTGATTCATTTGAGAGATTCCCAACTACTAATAAACAATCCCCTAATGATGAAGTATACATGAACCCAATTCATAGCCAAAAAGAGGGTGAACCTTCGAGGAATTGTGAAAGGTTGAAAAAATATAAAGTAGGAAAAATTATTGAAGTTGAAGATGAACATTATGATGGACATGAGAAATATTTTTGGAGCAGTGAGGAGGAGGATCTTGATTGGCATGATGATATTATAAATGATGAAAATGATGGTGAAATTTGTGATACAGATGATACTTTTCAGGACTTAAGGGATGAAAATGCCTATCATATTAGTGATAATAACTCAGAAGATTGTCAAGGAAAAAGTTCTAGAAAAGTCAGCATACAATATGAAGGTAGGGAATTTAATAGAAGAAGTGATGGTAGCATTGACTTCAAAGTCAGAGATACATTCAAGGATGCTAAAGAATTTAAAGCTATCTTACAAGAGTACATTATTCAAATTGGGTTTCAGTGTGAGAAGGTTAAAGTTGATAAAACCCGAGTAATTGCAAAGTGTAAAGTAGCTGATTGTGGTTAAAGGATACATGCTTCTATTGGAACTAATAAGAAAACCTTTATGGTTATGACACTTGAGCTAGCACACAATAAAAGGGAGACATTGCTATCAAAAAGTTGAAAAACAAATATCTACAACATCGTCTTGATTAGCTTCTCAATTAAGGGGCTTAGTCATGGGAAACCCTAATGTAAGTATCCTTATATTAACTGCTGAGTGTAAAATAAGATAGGGTATATATGTACCTAACTTAACATTGTATAGGGAAAGAAAAACTTCTTGTGATGGAGAATTTGGTGACCATATTGGTAGTTTTTCAAAAATAGGGAAATATTGTCATACGATTTTAAGAACCAACCAAGAATCAATGGTAGTTGTTGATACTCATATTCCATTACCAAATTCCAGCCCTTGTTTTAAGAGATGTTTAATTAGCTTATCCCCTTCAAAATAAGGGTATTTAAGTGGATGCAAGCATTTCCTTTGTATGGATGGATGTTTTTTAAAGGGTCTATATAAAAGGTGTCTTGATCGTTGCTATTGGATTGGATGCTAATGGAAATTTGTTTCCAATGGCCCTTGCTTAGGCTGAATCCAAAAATAGTGAAACTTGGATGTAATTCATGGCTTCATTGGACCAACATATTGGGAAGTTTGAAAATAGAAGGATGTGATTCATGTCTGATAGACAAAAATTTCTCGTTGTAGCAATCAATAAGTTTTTCCCAACTTCACATGTTAGATTTTGTGCTAGGCATATTTATGCCAACTTGAAATGTAAGCATCCAAGTATGAAAATGAGATCATTGTTATAAGCGGCATCTAAAGCAACTAGAACAACTGAATTTAATGATTTGATGAATGAAATTAAGAATGAAGAGCCTAAAGAACATGAATATTTAAGTAAGATTCAAGTTTCACATTAGAGTATGCATGCTTTTGATGATGATATAAAGGTTGAGCATATGACCAATAACATGACTAAAATTTTTAATAATTGGTTGAAAAGAGTGAGTTCTATACTTATTATGAAGTTATTTGAAGAAGTCAGAAGAAAAATGATATGGCTAATAGTGAAGAGGAAAGAAGAGACTTTGAAGTGAACTGCTCCTTTTCCATCAAATGTAATAAAATACATTCTTCAAAGACAAGAAGAATGAAGAGTTTAAAAGGTATTGTATGCTAGAGATGAAATATATGAAGTATTGGATGATTACAACATGTTGGTTAATTTAAATAAGTGGACATGTAGCTGTTATGGGTGGAAATTGAGTGGTTTACCTTGTAAGCATAGTGTTTCATGTATTATGGACAGAAGGTAAAAGATTGAGGACTATGTACATCCATATTTTACAAAGACTTCGTACTTGAAGGCATATTTCTCGTTGATTCACCTCGTTCCATTTCACCAATTTATAAACCAAAGAAAAGAAGACCTCCAACCGAGAGACATATAAAAGCTACTAAACCGGAGAAACATAAGAGGTTGCAAGGATTGAAATGTGGGTATTGCAATCAATTTGATCATAATCAGAGGACATGTAAGGAGAAGTTAAAAAATATAACTAATGAAACTCAGGTAAAATTATAACTATTCATTTATTAAATATATTTGGTTGATTATATTTAACTTTAAATTATATTTAGGAAACAACTTCAAAGAAGGTGGTCAAGAAAAAGCAAAACAAAAGAACTAATCAAACTTAGGTAATGTATTGTGCAACATATTCATTATGTATTACTTTCTATACCATAAATTAATTTATTGTTCATAAATAAGGTGATTGATAGTGGTGATGTAATCAACAAGAAGTAAAAGATGGGAGAATCAACAAGTCAAAGTGAGCCTTCTGAAATGGGACTTTGATTTGATTGCTTCGTTACATATGAACACGTATGTTTATGTCATTTTTTATATAATTTTTAGTTTAAAATATGTAAGTATATGAGACAATGAATATGATTTGGAAGAAAATCTTTTATAACTCAAAGTTCATGTATACACCGAGGGACATGACATGAACTTTGTAGCTTTTGTGTATTTAAACTCATTTATGGTATCCCCTCCCCTTAGATATTTTAAGAATTTAGATTGCAATATATACTATGGATGTTAATGTGAACTGTTATTGAACAAGTTATTATGAAATGTTAATGTGGATGTGAACATGAAATGTGAATGTCAAATGTTATTGAGTATGTTAGTATGGTATGCTAATATGGATGTGGATGTATAATATGTATTGAATAATGTACTTTGGATTTAAATTTAGGGGTATTTTTGATGAATATTTATAGCTTATTATTGATAAGGGGTGTTTTTGATGATTATTTATAGCAGGTTATTGAGTAAGAGTATTTTTGAAAAATATTTATATCATATTATTGAGTAGCATAGGTATTTTTGATGAAGATAAATTAAATATTATAGCAAGAGTATTTTTGATTAAGGTAAATTAATTATTGTAACAAGGGTATTTTTGATGAATATAAATTAATTACTATAGGAGGGATATTTTGATAAATATTTGCAATGGTAACATTCAAAAAGCTATATAAGTAGGGGCATAAAAAACTTTTTCGATACGATTGCTGATTTTTCACAGTTTTTTTTTTAATTTCTGTTAAATAACAAGGGCATTTTTAAAGATACCTCAAACCTTAGGAATATTGTAGTTTTTTTGTAAACGTTAAGGGTATTTATGAAGATATTGAAAATTTTAAGGGTATTTTTTATTTTTTCCTTAAAGGGTAGATAATCTAACTTGGGCATGAAAAACCACTTCCAAAGAATTGAATTCCACAAACAAGTCTAGAATTTTCTTTTTTATTATCCCATACAATCCTTCATCAATTATTGTAACTCGTTATCCATTTTTAATACACTTCATTCCTCACTACCAACTTTCTTTGCTTCAACCTTAAAATCTTCTTTTTTTAGTGTTAACCCTCTTTCATAATAGCCTTCCTAGCATTATGAAAGCAACAAATAAGGCTATATTCATCAGTAGGTATATGACAAGCCATCTAACTTCACCAAATAGATAGACATACACATTGACAAATTCACTCGTTTTTATATCCCTATATAACAATCAAAAGTATTTAAAAAAATGAATTACTCACCAATATTGACACACAATATCAAACATATGATCATGAATAAAGCACACAATATTATACTCATACAAAACACACAATATTAGAAGAATGTTTTAAAAAAATAATACTATAATGATATACAGTTTCAGAATGAATTATAAACAATTCAACGAAACAAAGTTGAAAAACACAATATTTTTCAGCAACTAATACCAACAAAGATGAATTCCAAAAAGAATAACTTTAATAAACACATAAAACAAGTCGATACAGGCATAGCATTGATAAAAATGAATACCAAAATACTAGATAAAAATGAATCCCATAATCAGATAAAAAGGAAAAAACATGCAGAATACATTTAGACCAAAGTACTAGATATTATGTTTACAGATACTATGTGTTAAGGTATTGTCTGTTTACATATATTGTGAACTAGTATAGGTTTGTAAAAACTATATTAAAAAATGAACTCAAATAGGTGTATGTTTATAGATATTGTGTGTTAAGGTAATATACACATACCATATTATAGATAAGGTCATAAATATACCAGCTAAAAGAACCGAACATAGATTAAAACTAGAATATCTCTAAAATATAAGCTTATAAAATTAAGACTATCATCACACACCTTAATACTAAGAAATAAGTTAGGTTATAGCTTTTATCGTCAGGATGGGTTCTAGAACGATAGGTCGCATTAGGGATATGATGAAACGATAGGTTTTGGATCGATAGGTCACATTAGGGATATGGTCAAGCGATGGGTTACAGGTTACCGTGACAAAGGCATGAGGGTTAGATTAATTCTGGAATAATGGCTTGAGGGTGAGGGAGTTAGTGATAGAGATGTGTCCGGTGAAGTTGGTGAAAAAGGAACCTAGGTTCACATGAGAAAGATGTGGTAGCGTGTGCGAAGGTTCTGAGTGATTACATAGAAGTGATAATACATTATTGGGAGTTTACCTTTTTGTCACTGCAAATAGACAATAGCATAACGCCATTACATTGAAAATAATTTTTGATATTATTAAAACCACAGGGATATTTTTAAAGATATTATAAATCTTAGGATTATTTTTGAAATTATTCCTTTGAAATCTAATTTTAGAAAAAAAAATGAATAGGAACATTAGCTATTGATTTTGTTTTTGTGAAAGGTAAGTTATTAAGATAACTAATTGAATTCCATGCAATCTAGTGAGCGACCTTTTATGGTTTTGAGAGGTTTGATTTATGAAATTTTTTTATTTTCTGCAAAATTTAAAATGCGTTGTACGTATTTAGAAAAAATGGAAAGGTTTAACACTAACCTTGAAAGTGTTTACTTATTTATAATTAGTTATTTTTTTATTCAACAAAATAACAATAATTAATTAGTTGTTTTTTATATATTCCAAAAATATCTTTGCACATGTATAGAGATTTTTTGGTATTTTATAATTGTATGAGACGTTAATTAAATTAGTAAGTAAATAATTCATGTAATAAAATACATCTTATAGAAAGTTACAATATCTTGTATGTATTTACTATTTTCCTTATAATCTAGTTTACCTTCATCTTCTTATTTCTAGACTCTCTCATAATTATGTGTATATAAAAGGAGACTCAACTCAAGAATATTAAAAGTTGATCAGATCGACTAATGATATTCTCTTGCCTCCATCCTCGTACCTTTACCCTCAGAATTTTGTTTTTAGCTTTATCTTTAATAAATTTCGAGTTCTTTCCTTTGTTTTTGTCGGGTTTTCCATATACCACTCATTTTGTGGTCTTTCACAGTGGTCCTTTGCAGTGGGCTATTCTTTTCGCTGTGGACTTTCAACTTCGAGGTGGGTTTTCTTCTCAATGTTGGTAAAAAAAAATGCTACCTAGCGTTTGGAGTTATATAGTTTTGTGGTGTTTATGTTTTGTTATTCTTTTGTTTTTAATTTATTTAAAAACTTGTAAGTGTTGTATTTTTGTTTGGTATAATCAAATTATATGTCTATTTTTGTTAGATTTTGTTGGGTTTGTTAAAATGCATTTAAAATAACTTATTATTTATAGCATGAATCATTACAATCATGTTTTAATGTTTATTATTATAAAAAAATCATTATTATGATTATTACGATGAAAACGTTAAGTTAAATTGTAATATAGAATTATTGTGATATGTTTTTATATATTCCTCTATAGATATATTATTACTAGGTTTCTTTTGCTAATTTTAATTTTACTTATAAATATAAGATGTATTTAATTATTAGTTCGGATGGTAATGTTAATTATTTTCCGATAAAATTCTAACCATTTATTATGGAAAACAAACTCAAGAATATTAGTTACAATCGTTACTACACTTTTCCTATTTATAATATATTATTAATATTAAAATAATTTTTACACATTTAAAGAGAAATAAATAATTCTTATATTATTTACTTGTAAATATAAGTTTAAATAATACTTTTTTATGAATATATTTTAAAAAAATATATATATATATATATATATATATATATATATATATATATATATATGTATATATAAATAATATAATTATACTAATTTACTAACCTAATGTAACCTACTAATCTATTAATCTACTAAAATACTAATATACTAAGTATTAAAAATATATAAAATTTATTAAAAGATATTTTCATTATTTTTACTAAATATTTGCTATAAATCTTAAAGCTTTTGAAAATAAAATTATAATGTAATTAAAGTATGAGTTGTATTATAATTAAAGTATGAATTGTATCATACTTTTGTAATATGTAGATAACTCTTTAGCAATTTAAATTGCCTACATATTAAGCTTTATATATGGGTATTTGGGTGGGTTTTGTATTTTTTATTTTTTTTGTGTGAAAAATGATATTATTGATACTCTCATCTTTCTTTCTTTTATCTTTCATTCTAATATATCTAATATACAATCTAATAATAGGCTTAATAGAGTAAAACGAGGAAGAGTAGTAATGAATGATTTTGGAATTGAAATGGTGGAGTTGGTTTTTTGAACACAAGATTACCAGAGAGCGTAGAGATGTGAAGATGATAAAAAAATATATATAAGGATAAACTAACAGTTTATTTGTAAGCAAAAAGTCTAAAAGGTGATATTTGAGTAACTACAAGTGTTTTTATAATAAAAAATTAGATTTTTGTCATATTTTTATTGAAAATGGCACAAAAAGGGGAAAAAAGAAAATATATATGAAGTATAATATTATTTTTTTAATTATGTGATTCTAACATTGTTATTTTGTTAATATTAAAAATGAAATTATAATTAAATATTGTATCAAATGTGTATTAGTGTTTTCCTAATGAATGGAATTACAATTAAAATGACACACTTTTTTAAATGAATGATTATTATATAATTGGTTTAATTAAAATAATATTGAAATACTACATTTGACATTCTTCGTGTACTTTCTTAAAAACAATAAGATAAAAAAATCTAATTATAATTTATAAGATTAAACCATATAAATTACATAAATTACAAAAATATTATAACATTTAGACATTATTTGTATTATTTGAAAAATTTATCATTTATGTTTTAGGTCTAGTATATAAATTTTGTAACTATCATTTATATAACATAAATTAAAGTGTTAAATGTAAAATGAATTTCACTTCACCAACAAAACTAACATTAAGTTTTTAGTATTTGTTTAAATATATCCCTTAATTTATTCACATTAGATTCATATATATATATATATATATATATATATATATATATAAAGTTTTATTTCTATAATAGATGTAATTATAACGAGATTGATAATATACTTATTATAATTAAAATTTAAATTGATTCCACAAAATATGAAATTTTGATGATAATTTTTGTTAATTAAGTTATCAAAAGTAAAGATATTCAAAATAAAAAAATATATAATTTTAATTCTATAAAATAAATAAACAAACAATAATATATCATATTTGATCAACCTATCCATAAATTTTATATTTAAATTAGTCATAAATTAATAATAAAATATAATACATTCCCAAATTAACAAATTATTAATTTTTCTACCTACCAATTACATATAAAAAAAATCTTACATATAATATGTTATATATTTCTTATTAATATTAATAATTGATTTCATCCATATTTTAAAATATTTTCTAGTTTTAAAAAAATAAAGAGTTTAAATAACTCCTCTATTATATATATACATCTCCTATTTATATGCAAGATTATATCAGCTTATAATTTCAAAATTGTAATATTTTTTTATTTATATATTTTATATAAATGATAAAATGACTCTTTAATTACATAGACTTTTTTAAAATTGAATTTTTTTTTATATTTTCTAAAAAACATTTTCTAAATGTTAATTTTAGAAGGGTATTATATTTTCACTATCATCAAATTCAAAAATTTAAACTTAAACTTCTTGGGTCACAAACTAGAAATTTTTTAATGTTAGTATATATCATCTTATTAATTATACTTGTTAATATCACACATATATATATATATATATATATATATTGTTACATCATAATTTAATCTAGAAACGTTCAATAAATCATATAAACGTAAAATTTAAATAAAATAGAAATAAAAATGAATTGAAAACAAATCTCTTGTCATTGATCAAATTTTAACACTTTACAAAAAATTTAATGAATTTTTGATTTGATGCTTTCACTCTCATACTTACTCTATGCGTTTTGATGGTGTATATGAATGTATCAATGAGTAGTGAGAAGTGTTGCTTTTATAAAAGTTTTTTACGAAGAATCTTGTATGGTTTCGTAATCGACGTACGATTTTAACAAAATTAAACTGTTACTACCGTTAACCATTACGTTGCATCACTTGAATGTTACATATGTGTGTAATTAGAGTATCAAAATAGATTCGTTACCTATGTATTTATATAACTATTATACGTAAGAATTTGGGTACATTGTTGTTGTTATTTGTTTTTATATATGGTTTTTGGTAGAAATTAAATTATATTTTTGTTTCTTTCTAACCATCTTCCGTTTATTATTTGATATGCATGTAAACTAATAAAAAATTATTCTCTAATTTTTATGTTTTATTAAAATATATCATTTAATTTTTAAACATGTATTTTCAATCTTATCCTAAATATTACAATAATATGTTATATAATTTAGATAATAGAAATTAATTTTTTTTTTCACGTAAACATAAACTAAGATGTAAATTTAAATTTAAATAAATCATTAAACTTTAATTATAATTTTGTTGGTAAATTTATTTAACAAATAATAAGGGTGTATTTAATTATGATTTTTATAGATTTTAATGGATTTTAAAAAGTTTTTAAAAATTAGATGTTTTCATCTAGATTTTTAAGAATTTATAAAACTTTATCAATATTCAATTTAATTTTTTTAATACTTTTTAAAATTTATATAAATCTATATAAATTTAGGTATATTTAATTACTATTTTTTTAAAATTATAAAAGTATTCAAAATATGAATAATTTTTTACAACTTCACTTGATCATAAACATTTAAGTATACATTGAAAAGATAAATACTAGATTTGGATACTTAATAAAATATAAAATAATATAAAAGTAATTTTAATTTTTTGTGTGAAGAATGATGTTATTGATACTCTCATTTTTTTTTCATTCTAATATATATATATATATATATATAAAAAGAAAGATAAATGTTATATTATAAAAATAATTGAATTTAAGTGTACTTTGAAAAGGTAAACGGTAGATTCTGATAAAATATAAAAAATCAAATAGTATATTTGTATTTATGATATAGTTTAAACCTTATCTTTTCTTCTTTTTTATCTCTTTCAGAATTTGGTTGTCTATAAAAGGAGACTCTAGTCAAGAAGATTAATAATTCACTCATATCAACTCTTTCCCAATTTACCCCCTAGCTCTCAAATTATATCACATTAGATTAGAAAAAAAGATGAAAGTATCAGTAATATCATTTCTATTATTGATGCTAATTACAATACAATCTGTTGCAAATGCATCAGAACTAAATAGAGATGATGATTTAGAATCGGGAGGATTGAGCAGAGATGCATTTCCAAAGGGTTTTGTGTTCGGAACGGCGACATCTGCATATCAAGTCGAAGGTGAAGCCAAAGGTGATGGTCGTGGCCCCAGCATTTGGGACGTTTTCATCCAAACTCCTGGTATTACTATCTTCTATCTTCTTCATTTTTTGGTCATTAATTTTATTTTTTATTTTTTGGGTTAAATTGGTAGATATTTCTATTAATCAAATATCAAACGTTTTTATTGATTCAAATGTTTTCCTTTTCTTTTTCTTTTTTGTCGTTTTTGATATTTATTTTATAAATTTTTTTTTCTTTTCTTTTTCCAACTAGGGGTTGTTGCAAATAATGATACCGGAGACGTTGCAGTCGACCAATATCACCGTTATAAGGTATATTTTTTCTTTATTTATTTAATAAAAATACCAAAAAAAAAAGTTATGATTATAATGAAGTTCACGTGAGATATTTTTGGTTTTTAGTTTTCATCGTTTGTGCAATAGAGGCAGATGGGTTTCTGTCCCCATTATTGTTCTTCTTTTTCAAGCTTTCTTATGGGTTTTTTACTTCTCTCTCTCTCTCTCTCTCTCTCATGCTAGCTGACAATCTTACTCACTTTAAGTTATTTATTATATTAATCATTGGGTGAAATAAAAGAAAAATGTTAACACAAATAATATACCTTCTCATTTGGAATATAAAGTATATTTGGGAAATAAAATTTTAGCTAAATTATATGTTTGCTTCTTTGATTTTAATTAAACTTACATAGTTATAAACTTTTAAAAAATATTATTTAATTTTTAAAATTTTAAAATTCATAATTTCGTAGTAAATTTTTAAATCATACTATTATTTCTCAAATTTTTAAATTTTTTAATATACGTCTTAAAATTTTAATTTATAAATATATATCCTAATAATAAATTAGGATTTATGTATGAATTTTTAAAAGTTTAAAGATTAAATTATAGTATTTAAAAATTTAAAGATCTATACCTATAAAATTTGAATATAAAATTATATGTTATAAAAGTATATTTTTTAAAAATTTAGATATCTCTATTTAAATTTATTTAAAGTTTAGGAAACAGTTAAGTCTAAAACTTTTCATCTTAATAAACAATTACATGCATACAGCAAATGAACATGTTATCCTCTCATTTTATAAAAAATAAAATTTTAAGTATAATATTTTATAAAATTATAAATAAATTAATGAATAAAATGAATTTGTGTTTCCTCTGTATTAATTTAAAGTAAGATTTTTCACACAAAAGCTAATAACATATTTAATAATTTGAATATATTTACACATAATTAATTATGACACAAATAACATATTTATTTAACAATAAATAAGCAACCAAGTAGTAAATATTTATTTATTTTTATTATTTTTATATATTTATTTATTTTTATTATTTTTATTTTTATGTCCTCTTGATTTCAAATCTTAAATATACCATGCTCCCATACTCTGTATTAAATGGGTTCAAATTCGCATCATTATTTTTCTCACATTTTAATGATTGCATACTTTTAGCATATACAAAAAAGAATACAAATTTGATATAAAAAAAAATTGAAAAGTTGATAATTTTTTCATTATTCTGTCACCATTTTGATAATAAAATATCTAAAAAATTTGCCCTCTTTTGTTATGACAGGAAGATGTTGACATAATGCAAAACCATAATTTTGATGCTTACCGCTTCTCTATCTCATGGTCTAGAATTTTCCCAGGTAAAATAATACATAATCTGAGACTCAGATTTTTTTTTTTAACTTTAAAATTATCATCTTCTTTTCGATTGCTGCCTAACACTTCTTCATTTAATTTATGCAGAGGGTACTGGAAAAGTTAATTGGAAGGGAGTTGATTATTATAATAGATTGATTAACTACTTGCTTGAAAAAGGTAACACTATCTTCGACCATCCTTCTTTTAACATTTTAGTTTATAACTCTAAGAATTCAAATAGAGATACAAAGTTTATTTATGGACTATGCTTAATTTTCTCTGTAGGAATTACTCCATATGCAAATCTCTATCATTATGATCTTCCAGAGGCACTTGAGAAGAAGTACTTGGGATTGTTAAGTGACAAAGTAGTGTAAGTATCAAAATAAAACAAAATTTGATGTTGTGAAAAATGGATTTTGAAAATGCTTTTTCGTTTTAAAATTTGCAGAAAAGACTTTGCAGATTATGCAGAGTTTTGTTTCAAGACATTTGGAGACAGAGTGAAGAATTGGATGACATTTAATGAACCAAGAGTAGTAGCTGCTCTTGGTTATGATAATGGAATTTTTGCACCAGGAAGGTGTTCCAAAGCATTTGGAAATTGCACTACTGGGAATTCTGCAACTGAACCTTACATTGTTGCCCACCATTTGATTTTATCTCATGCTGCTGCAGCTCAGAGATACCGTGAAAAATATCAGGTAAACAGCACTCATTTTTAACCATTTTGTTCTCGTTTCAATTCATGAATTGGGATTGCAAAAGATCTACAAGATCATAGCTTTATGAATTCAATTCAGATTGGATTGTACCAAATTTGATCCAATCCAGTGTGACTCATCCCTAGTGTTAATGAATAAACATATTTGCATTATCAGGAAACACAAAAGGGAAGGATTGGAATTCTTTTAGATTTTGTGTGGTATGAGAATCTTACCCGGGGTAAGGATGATAACTATGCAGCACAAAGAGCAAGAGACTTTCATCTTGGATGGTAACACAAACTCTCTTTTTCTCTTCGCGAAGTACATAAGAAGATTTTTAGTCCATATTCAGTTTCTAACTTAGAAACTTTAATTGTTTTTTTTTTCTTAAGGTTCCTTCATCCATTAGTGTATGGTGAGTATCCAAGAACAATGCAGGAAATAGTCGGCGATAGGCTACCTAAGTTCACTTCTGAGCAGGTTAAGATGGTGAAGGGCTCCATTGATTTTGTGGGCATCAACCAGTATACTGCATACTACATGTATGACCCACACCAAACTGTAGCTAAGGACATGGCTCACTTGGGCTACCAACAGGATTGGAATATAGGGTTTGCTTGTAAGTATTTCACTCTCTATGATCTGTTATATGCAGTTCTCCAAAATAACCAATTCAGTCACTGATTTACGTACATTTCATGACCATACAGATGACAAGAAAGGAGTACCTATTGGTCCAAAAGTAAGTTGCATACTCATAACCCTTATCCCGATTGCTTCAACTTCAATTTCAACACAGAATTTATTCTAATAACACTCTTTTTTGCATCATACACAACTCGTAAGTTGGACTCGAGCCCGACCTTCAATATGCCCAAGTGGGCTTCAAGGCGTCGAGCATAACTCGTTGGCCTTGCATAGATTTGATTTAAATGAGAACTTTTTGTCACATATGAGTAAAGAATAGAATGCATGAAGACGTGTATTTATCGTACCTTGTTTGCATAAGCGATGCTAACCAAAATTTGCAGGCTTATTCTTACTGGCTTTACCAAGTACCATGGGGTATGTACAAAGCACTAATGTATGTGAAAGAGCGTTATGGGAATCCTACTATGATCTTATCTGAAAATGGTAACTATTTCTTCGATTCACATATACTCTCTTTTTTGCCTTTAATGTTTCATAAATGGGTTGGCATAAAAGTAAGGATGACAATTTGGATCACAATCCATAATATGAACCCAATATTACAAGCATAAATTATTTTCTACTTAGAATTAACTATTAATCTTTTTGCATATTATGTTTTCTTATCATTAGAAAGAAATAAGGGCTGAAAAATATGAACACGAATACGCATAATACAAACAAACACAACTTGCACGAATTGTCATCTCTATTAAATATTTAATCATGGAGAAGAACTTAACATAGTTTTGACATTTTTCTTTATTATCCAAAGGTATGGATGACGCAGGAAATGTGACACTACCTCAAGGATTGCATGACACCACAAGAGTGAATTTCTACAAAAGCTATTTGACTCAACTTAAGAAAGCAGTTGATGATGGAGCAAATGTAGCTGGATACTTTGCCTGGTCATTGCTTGATAATTTTGAATGGAAATCAGGATACACATCTAGGTTTGGTATAGTTTATGTTGATTATAAAGACAACCTTAAAAGATATCCAAAGATGTCTGCTAAATGGTTTCAGAAGCTACTCACAAGAAACAAGAAGCAATAGTCTCTTCCATAAACTTCCTTAGAGTATAATGTTATCTATATTCTAAGACTTGGCTTAATTTAATGTAAGGAACCTTATGAGTTTTTCCTTCTTTAGTAGTTTCTCGAAATTAATGTTAAAATGTTTCCTTTCTTTATGTCATGTTATCAAATGGATGACCAAAAATATAATAAGTTTTTAGTTATATCAATGTGTCATTTATCCGTTACTTATCTATTACTTGGAATTGGAGATAATTATTTATTTTTATATTTATTTTTGAGATAAAGATTTATGATTTTTGCTTTTGAAATAATAAGATTTATATCTATACATCCACGTTTTTTGAGTCGTGCAGTTTACAAGTTTATCCCTTATTTTATATTTTCATTTGGGGTAAATTTGTAAACTGCAAGACTCAAAACGTCCACGTACAAGGTAGCAATATAATCCTACGAGAATTAAATTACCTGAAAACCCAACAAAGATTGGATAAATTTCAAAAATATAAATTAGATCGGATACTGATTTTACATGACCGAATTATTTAATTTATTTTCTGATCCCTAAAACAAATATATTTTTAGATAACGATAAATCCATGATTAAAAACACTTAATCCACGCTCATTAATATATATATTTTTAATATGTTTATACCTTTCGTTTTTGCTTACTGTCAACGGCGGCCGCAAAATACTGTGTTTTAGCTCACCGTTAAACTACTTGAATTTAAAATTTATTTATTATCTTTCCAATTTTTGGCCACATTTATTTGATATTCAATATTTGAGCTCTTCTGTAAATAACCACTTAAGCTCATGAATTGAGAGAGTTGCAACAATCTTCTATAATTTATAGTAGAAAAGTGGGTTTGGATATGTTTGCTTTTGATAGGTATTTACCCAGTTCATATGGATGATCATGGTAATAAATGATGACAAATATGCCACCAATATAGAATCCACAGTTCAGTGGCATATGGTTTTGTTCGAGGTGATGAGCAAAGATAATCCATATTTTGTACTGCAAATAAGTAATAAATAGCAGTATATAAATATATCAAATCGGTAAAAAAAACACAAAATTTACGTAGTTTGACAATTTATTTAGTTTTACAAGAGACAACAGATATTATTTAATTGAGTAAGAAATATACAAAATACAGATACAAATTTTCTCACTAATAATATCTCAAGTATTTTTCCAAATTCACAGAAAACTTTCACACTCATTAAGTATTCTCTTTTTGAGTTTGCTTATGTTCTCTTTTATTTTTGCATTTTTCTTCAATGCATGAACTCCTCTGTATTTATAGAAGAAACAAGGTTCCCTTTTTTTAAATTATACCATAATTTAAATCACAAATTTAACCACTAATTTCCTTAAATTATGACACAAATTAGGTCACTAATTTGTTACTTTAGAACCAATATTCAACAATCTCTACCTTGGCGAAAAAGTTCATAATGTTGCCTCCAAATACAACCTGGGTGCTCTAAGCTCGAGAGATGTTGATCAAGTTCAAACAGTGTTGAAACTTGATCCCTATAACCACATTTGTAAGCATAATTTAAAGAGCTCTAAAGTAACAAATTAGTGGCCTAATTTGTGGCTTAAATTATTGCATAATTTAAGGAAAGTGAGTCTTGCTTTATCTATAAATATGGAGGAGTTCATGCATTGAAGAACGAGGAAAAAATCAGAGAGAGCATAAGCAAACTCAAAAAGAGAAAATACTTAGAGAGTGTGAGAGTTTTTGTGAGTTCGTGGAAACACTTGAGAGATATTATTAGTGAGAAAATCTATATTTATATTATGTATATTTCTTACTCATTTCAATAATATATGTTGCCTCCCGTGGACCTAGGAAAATTATCAAACCACGTAAATTCTGTGTGTTTTCTTTTACCGATTTGATATATTCATATACCGCTATTTATTACTTCCGTGCACAACAAATTGGTATCAAAGCCAAATATAGCATTATTATATACCAAATCAAAGCTCTTGACGATACAAACGCAATGGTGAAAGAATTTCTCAAATCAGAGGTCAGAATCACCACCAAAAGTCACTGAAGTGCTACCGCTAGTAACTAAGTCAACTCACTGAGTTAGATCGAGTCAACTCAATCATTAGTGAATTTTGGACCGAGTAGGTCCATTTTTCACCTATTTTCAAGTTATTCAGACCTATTCCTAGCTAATTTGACCATTTCTAATTCAACCGCGGACTTTGTTTTTTCAAATAAGGTACAAAATTTGGAAAAATACTATTTTAAGGTCAATAAGCTAACCTTAGAATTCTGGCAAACCAAGTTGTTCTACTCGAAAAACTATGTTTTCCAACGCAAAGTTTGAGGTAGAGAAATTTGACGGCACCAATAACTTTGGCATGTGGCAATGTGAAGTATTAGATCTATTGTTCCTAGAAGGATCTAATATAGCCTTGGAAACGACGCCAGAAGATTATTCCAATGAAGATTGGAATTATGTCAACCGACAAGCTTGTGGCACAATTCGACTATGCTTAGGAAAAGATAGGAAATACTTTGTTATGAAAGAGAATGTAGTCGTAGTTCTCTAGAAGAAGCTAAAGGACAAGTATATGACAAATAGTATAGAGAAAAGACTCTACCTGAAGAAGAAAATTTTTCGTTTCAAGTACAAGAAAGGTACCCCAATGATTGATCAATTAGATAATTTCAATAAAATTTTGGTTGATTTGCAAAATTTAGATGTTAAAATTATTGATGAAGATAAAGTTTTTTTGTTGTTGAATTCATTACCTGAGAGCTATGAGCATTTAATCACAACTCTATTATATGGAAAAGATGAGGTTAAATTCATAGATGTTTCAAATGTTTTTTGGTAAATAATGAGTACCAGAAGAAGGATCAACATAATCACACTCAATATCAGAAGCATTGACCACAGCCAGAGGTAGGATGAACAACAAAAAATCTAGAAGATTAAATAATAGAGGGCGATCCAGATCAAAGTCCAAAGAAGAGTCATCTTGAAGACGTACTTCGAAGGATGAGTGTGTCTATTGTCACCAGAAAGGGCACTGGAAGATAAATTGCCCAAACAAGGAAAAGTCAAATGCGAACGCTGAACGGAAGGTCGATGAAGATGAAGAATTAGCCTTTATAGTTTCATCATCACATACCTACTCACATAAATGGATCCTTGATTCTGGATGTTCTTATCATATGTGTCCAAACAGACATTGGTTTTTAAGTTTTGATAATCTTGATGGAGGAGTTATGCTTATAGGAAATTAAAATTCTTGTCAAATTAAAAGGATTTAAATAATATGACTAAAGATGCACGATGGTACAACCAGAAGACTTACAAATGTAAGGTATATTCTTAACCTAAAGAAAAACCTTATTTCTTTAGGTGTTCTAGATTCTGATGGTTATAAGGTAACATTGGAAAATATAGTCTTGAAAGTTATACGAGGTGCATTTGTAGTGATGAAAGGTACTCGGAAGGTGAACTTGTATTTCCTAGATAGGGGTACAGTTACAGGAAGAACGCTATTTCCAACAGTTCTAAATAAAAGACAAATGATTCTTCCCGCCTATGGCACATGCGCTTAGGGTATGTAAGTGAAAAGGCTTTGCATGGCTTAATGAAACAAGGTCTTCTAAAAGGTGCCAAGACTAGAAAGTTTGATTTCTACGAGCAATGTGTAATGGGAAAACAAATAAGAGTCAAGTTCATCATTTCCATTCATTGTACTAAGGGAACTCTTGGTTATATTCACACGGATGTCTGGGAACCTTCCAAGAATGCTTTACTTAGAGGTAAACGCTGCTTTGTGACTTTTATTGATGATTTCTATATATATATATGTCTAAATATACACCATGAGTCACAAAGATGAAGTTCTGAATATCTTTCTTAAATTGAAGAAAATGATTGAGACTCAGACACGCATGAAAATTAAGAGACTCAGATGTGATAATGGTGGTGAGTATAAATCAAATCCTTTCTTCAAAGTTTGTTAAGATGAAGGGATAATCAGACATTTTTCAGTTCCTTGTACACCACAATAGAATAAAGTTACAGAATGAATGAATCGTACTTTGGTTGAGAAAGTTTGATGTATGCTATCTCAATCCAAATTGAGTAAGACATTTTGGTCTAAGGCTTTGTCATATGCAACTTATATAGTTAATAGACTTCCTACGACTGCATTAGATGGGAAAACTCCTAAAGAAGTATAGTATGGACAACTTGCTTTTGATTATGATTCATTGCGAATATTTGGATATCCTGCATATTTTCATGTTAGTGAATCCAAATCGGATTCTAGAGCAAAGAAAGCTATTTTTTTGGGGCTTTAATTAAGGTTCTCTCACCATCACCACCGAACAATCAACAGCCAGAATCTATTACCACTACTCAACCAAGAAGGGAGATTAGAAAGCCTACCAGATACACAAACATGGTAGCATTCGCACTTCCAATAATTGATGATGATCTCCCATGCACTTACAAAGAAGCCATGTAGAGAGTTGATTATATGGAATGGAAGATGACAATGGATGAAGAAATGAAGCCTCTACACAAGAATCAAACTTAGGAGTTGGTTCAACTTCCCAAAGAAAAGAAAACTATTGGCTACAAATGGGTCTTTGCCAAGAAGGAAGGAGTTCCTGGTAAAGAAAACATCAGATACAAAGCTAGACTAGTAGCAAAATGCTATGCTAAAAAATAAGGAATAAACTATAATGAGGTATTCTCACCTATTGTTAAGCATTCATCTATTCAGATACTATTGGCTTTGGTAGCATAGTTTGATCTCGAGTTAGCTCAACTCGATGTCAAAACAACTTTTCTCCATGGTAGTTTGAATGAAGAAATCTATATGTCTCAACCAGATGGCTTTAAAGTTTCAAGATGTAAGGATTGGGCTTGCAAGCTGAGCAAGTCACTTTACGGTTTGAAGCAATCAATGTGATAGTGGTACAAGTGCTTTGATAGCTTCATCAGAGAATAGAAGTACACATACATCCAGTTTGATCACTGTGTATACTTTCGGAAACTTCGAGATGGTACCTTCATTTATTTTCTCTTATATGTTAATGATATGTTGATTTCATTTAAGAGCAAGGTGGAGATCGATAGATTGAAGGCTCTATTGAGTTCATAATTTGAAATGAAAGATCTTGGAAAAGATAAGAAAATTCTTGGGATTGAGATCAGAAGAAATATAGTTGCAAGCATAATCTATCTGACACAAACTCGGTATCTAGAGAAAGTAATACAAAGGTTTCACACTGATGAGAAAACCAAACCACTAAGTACACCGCTTGCTCCTCACTTTCAGTTTAGTGCATTGATGTTACCTAGCACTGCCAATAAGAAGAAGCAAATGGAGTGTGTTCCATATAAAAATGCCATTGGTGCCTTAATGTATGCAATGGTATAAACTAGACCTAATATTTCCCATACTGTTAGTATGGTGAGTCACTACAAGCACAATCCCAAGCAGTGAAGTGGATTCTATAGTATATCTATGGTACTGTGGATATTGGTTTGAAGTTTGAGAAAGACAAGACTAAAGGCAAGCACCTAGTCAAATATGTGGATTATGACTATGTTAGAGATCTAGATAACCATCGATCTACAACTGATTATGTGTTCACAATGGCAAGAGGACTAGTTTGTTGGAGATCAACATTGTAGTCAAATATAGCTTTGTCTACTATAAAGGCAGAGTATATGGCTGTAATAGATGCATTCAAAGAAGTTATATGGCTTCTTAGGTTGACCAAAGATTTAGGTATTGTTCAAAAGAATGAGGAGGTTTTTTGTGACAGCCATAATATCATTTGTTTGGCAAAGAAACAAGTTCATCATGGTCATACCAAGCACATCGATGTTCAATTTCATTTTGTTCGAGAAATCATTGATGATGGGAATGTTACACTCCAGAAAGTCATAACTGTAGATAACCATGCATTTATGCTTAGCAAAAGCCTCTTCATAATCAATCTCATACTCTTATATAAAACCTTTTGCAACAAGACGAGCCTTGTAGCACTTGATGGACCCATCAGAATGAGTCTTGATCTTATAGATCTACTTACAACCAACCAGTGACTGACTAGGAAGGAGAGTAACCAGATCCTAAGTATGGTTTTTGGTTAATGCATTGATAACTGTATTTTATATAGTTATTTTCATCTATTTTATCAATTATAATTGCTATGTTCTTTACATTTTTGGTTAATTTTAGTTAAATAAATTAATATTTACCTTTTATAGGTTATGGAATACATTTTTTAGAAAATTAAATAATTTGTATCGAAAATGTACTTAATTTCATATTTCTGTCCACAAATATAATTTTAGATAATATAGTTCTTAATTACAATTTATAAAAATCGAAAATATAATTTAAATTAAATTTGGGCTTAATTATAATTATTAAAAGTTTAAAAATTTAATTTAAAATTAGCAAAGGGCTTAACTGTAATTTAAGAAAGTTCAAAATGTAATTTAGATTAAATTTGTGGGTCAAAATACAATTAATGGAAGTTTAATTTTTGCACAGGAGAGATGAAGTCCACGCCCAATATCACACTCACCCAATGTGGACCGTCCGATCAAAGAAGAAACGGCTCAGATTCGCGCGTGTGAATCACACCCGACCAAAGCGAGTGGGTCAGAACTCTGCGTTTTCACGCGGCTCGGCGTCCGTGTGGGGCCCACCTTCCGCGCAGGCCGGCGTGCAGCGTGGGCCCACGTGTCTGACGCGTTGCAGCCTTTGTTCCCCACCATCGCGCGCCATGTTTCCCTGCGGTTGATTCATGTGCGCCCGGTTATTCCACGAGCTATAATCTTCCATGTGTCACACTTTTTATATTAAGCAAATCATGTTCAGACACGTGGCAAGTTACAATGAACGCGAAAGCATAGGATCAAGTCCCCTTTCCAGCCGTTGCCGCACTTTCTCGGCGCCCCAATCCCGTGCTTCAGTTTCTTCGTGCGTCCGTTCCTTTCAACGAATGAGATGTGGCCACGTGTCCCACTATTTGTTTCAGCGAATCAGACGCTGACACGTGGCACGCACAATGAATTTAAAAAAATGCAGAAACGACTCCTTGTCTCGCGTGAATTAAAATAAGGTTTTGATTTTCGCGTGAACGCGGATTTTAAGGGGAATGTTGTTGTTTTATTTTCGATACAAATTGTTACGCATGTATCATATTTTAATATTTTTGATGTATTTTTTTGATGCTATAAATAGGTGATATTATGATAGAGTTGAGAAGTTTTTTTTTTTGTTTAGAATTTTTGTGGTATTAGGGTTGACCGTAACACGCAAGCCATTTTTTGGCTTTTGTCAGTGTTTTAGCCATGCCAAATATTTACGATCTGTAATGTTTTAATTTCCTTTCTTCTTCCTTCTAATTTTTCTGCATTTGCTGTAATTTTTATTTTAAATTTATGAAGTAATTTAATTTTTCTAGGGTTGCATTTGATCTAAATTTATGAAGCTTTAATTTTAATTATTTTGTTTTATAAATTTATAAGACGTTTGATTTGTTCGTTCTATTTTGTTCTTAATGCTTTTTGGTTATTTACGAATCTTATCAAAACCATCTGTGGCACATAAATAAACTTGAGAAAGGCGTTTGTGTGTGTATTGCTCGTAAATAGAATGACATGTATGATGAAGGATAGGAATATACCCTAATTGTATGTGTGGCCTTTGAAAACTTAGAACGTAATGAATCTTGGTGAATTTAATTCTCATAGAGATATAGTGAATTAATTTAACGAGGTGTGTTTATACGGAGCTCGGAAGAGATGTATGAATAAAAAAAGAAGTTTTCGGTTGACAAATTAAATGTACTAAAAAATATAAATCAAAAGAAAATAACATGATTTGAGTGGATTAGTTTGGTGAAAAATTGCAATCCTAGAGTTCTCTTATTTTTTTGTTACCTTTTTCCATATCAACGATTATTTTGGATAAAATTAGAGAGACACAACTCTAGTACTCACCAAACTATACTAACAAATCTCTGTGGGACCGATCTTTACTTACAAATCTTATTACTTATGACCGTGTATACTTGCACGATCTTATGTGTATTCCAAAATACACAACAAGTTTTTGGTGCCGTTGCCGGGGATTTTTTTTACTATTTTCATTGTTGATATTAATACCAATCAATCTGATTTTAATTCAAAAAAAAATATTTTTGCGTGTTTAATTTATTTTTCAATTTTCTCATGGGTTGGGATTTTGTTTGACACACAAATCTTACCTCACAAAAAGAAAAATAAATTTTGTTTTTGCTTATTGTTTGTTTTTTTTGTTTTGCAATTTTCTCGTGGGTTGAGATTTTGTTTGACACACAAATCTTAATTCACAAAAGAAAATAAAATAAAATAAATAATTTTTTTTATGGTTGTTTCTTAATTTATTTTTCAATTTTCTCGTAAGTTGAGATTTTGTTTGACACACAAATCTTAACTTATAAAAATAAAAACAAATTGAGAAGTCAAACTGAAGACTATAAATCAAGCGCTTCTTGGGAGGCAACCCATGTGTTTTACTTGTTTTTTTTTGCATGTATTACTTTTTATATTTTGTTATGTTATTTTTTTTCCCTTCGTAGGTGCAAAGTGGAGGTAATGAAGCATTTTTGGCTTAACCAATCAAGCAAACCAGGAAGTTTCTTTAAACCCATCTCATATGTTCTTTAACTTTCACACATTGAGGACAATGTGTATATTAAGTTTGGGGGTGGTGGATATATTGAACTTAATTGAAATACTTTCTGGATGTTCTTGCTCGTGAAATGTTTTTGTTTGTTTGGTTGATTGAAGATATTTTGCTATGAATAGTGATATATTTTTGTTTCTTCGATTTAAATGATGCATATCTTCTTGAAAAATTTGAATGTTGTCTAAGTGATGAATGATTTTTACGTATGTTTCATTTTTTCAAGATAATTCATGAGCACTAGTCTTGATTTTTGATTTGCTATGATAATTTAGAGAAGGTTTATATGAGTATGGAATTCGATTGATATTTGTGGTGTCACAATTCTTAGAATTTGTTTGATTTTCTCTCGAGGCGAAATTATAGATAACATTTTACTAAGAAAATGATTTAGGCCATCTTTGGATCGTTTGAGCCTTTTTATCTACCTTCACATACATTATCCATAGTATACCCCTTTTGAGCTTCAAAGTTTATATATATGTATATTTATCTCATTTCAAAAGCCTACCTTAAAAAATATATATACGTGTGTGGATATATCTATTTTTCCTATCTCACTAACATTTACAGTTAGTAAATAATTAAAGATATATCATGAAAAACAAAAGAGGTGACAAAAAAAAAAGAAAAAAAGGCAGAAAAGAAAAAAAAACAGATTCTGAAAAAAAAAAAGCAGAAATAAAAAAAGAGAGGATGGTATGTGATGATAAATCCCAAATTGGGAAGTAATTATTGTGATGATAGAAGCTTTTTCAATCCTAAAATGTTATGTTTTGGAAAAGTTTTTGAGCTAAATATTATCCTTTATCCTACCTTTACCCAAACCATGCATTACAAGCTTAATAAAGGTCCTATTGATTTGGTGTTTTGTGTTTGTCTACATTAGTGGAGAGAGAAATGAAAAATAAACTTATGAGATTTGTGATTTCATAAAAATTTATTTGATTTTATATTTGTATAAACTAATTCGGATGTCATGCGATGAAATATGAAAAGACTTTATACACACACTAAAATTTATTGTGAAAATGTAATATATTTTTAAATTGATTTTGATAATTAGATGAAATTCTTTTATTTCTTTGAGTTATGTTATTTGGAATGTTTAAAAAGAAATATTTTGAAAATCACTATTTTAAATGCAGTTATCTTTGTTTTATGTCTTCCTTTTGCTCGAGGACTAGCAAAAACTTAAGTTTGGGGGTGTTGATAACTGTATTTTATATAGTTATTTTCATATATTTTATCAATTATAATTGCTATGTTCTTTACATTTTTGGTTAATTTTAGTTAAATAAATTAATATTCACCTTTTATAGGTTATGGAATACATTTTTTAGAAAATTAAATAATTAGTATCGAAAATGTACTTTAGTGCAAGTTTTTGTCCAAAAATATAATTTCAAATAAACGAGTGCTTAATTGCAATTTTTAAAAGTCAAAAATACAATTAAAATTAAAATTGGGCTTGATTGTAATTTAAGAAAGATTAAATCTAATTTGAAATATATTTGTGGGTGAAAATGTACACTTTGATTTTAAAAAATGCAGAAATGGCGCCTGTCTACGCGTGATTCTAATTTTGTCGATATCGAATTTCAAAACGCGTCGAAATTAGTTTTGAGGGAATAATTTTTTACGCGTTTCTGAAAAAAAAATGTAATATTTCTGATGTATTTTTTTTGGCTATAAATAGGTGATATTATGATAGAGTTTAGAAGTTTTTTTTGGTTTAGAATTTTTGTGGTATTAGTGGTTGGATCGCAGAACACGCAGAAGCCATTTTTTGGCTTTGTTGTGTTACTCGCGCCAAATATTTGTTCTATGTGATGTTTTAATTTTCCTTCTTGTTCTTCTAATTTTTCTGCATCTGTTGTAATTTTAATTTTTAATTAATGAAGTAATTTAATTTTTCTAGGGTTGCATTTGATCTAAATTTATGAAGCTTTTATTTTAACTATTTTTGACAGATTTATGATACGTTCGATTTGTTCATTCTATTTTGTGGTTAATGCTTTTTGATTATTTACGAATTTTATCAAAACGATTTGTGGCATAAAAATAAACTTGAGAAAGGCATTTTTGTGTATATTGCTCATAAATAGAATGACATGTATAGGAATATACCCTAATTGTATGTGTGACCATTTGAGAACTTAGAACTTAATGAATCTTATTAAATTTAATTCTCATAGAGATATAGTGAATTAATTTAACGAGGTGTGTTTATACGGAGCTCGGAAGAGATGTATGAATAAAAAAGAAGTTTTCGGTTGACAAATTAAATGTACTAAAAAATATAAATTAAAGGAAAATAATATGATTTGAGTGGAATAATTTGGTGAAAAACTGCAATCCTAGAGTTCTCTTATTTTTTTTATTACCTTTATTTTAAATCAAGATTGTTTTGGATAAAATCAGAGAGATACAATTTTAGTACTCAACAAACTATAGTAACAAATCTCCGTGGAAACGATCTTTACTTACAAATCTTATTACTTGTGACCGTGTATACTTGCACGATTTTCTGTGTTGCAAAACACACAACATGCATCAATTTCCTCTTTCATTGCAATCTGCCATAAAGGGTCAGTAGATGCCTCACGATAAGTATGAGGCTTATGGAGTGTAGCAAGGGCAATGTAACAATGATAGTCAAGTAAATGTGGAGGAATGGATCTTATTCGGATGGAGGGGTGAGGGGGAATATCTTGTGGAGGATCTTAAAGTAGAACAGGAGTAAGGGACCTAGGCTCAAGGTGGGGTAGCTCGTCATCAACCTATTTAGTTACAACCTATCTAGGAGAATCATCAAACATATCTGAAGATTGAATAGAGAAGTCCAAATGAGGACTAAAGGTATCTGTAGAAGGAATAGGAGACTCGTCTGTTTCTAAAAAAATAGTTAGGGAAGAACAAAAGTGAGAAAGTTCAATAAATAAGCGATGTTCCCAAAAGACAACATTACGGGAAACACGAAGACGATGAGAGATGGGATCATAGCATCGATACCCTTTTTGAGTTTCACCATAGCTAAGAAAACAACAAAGTCTAGATCGAGGTTCAAGTTTATTTTGCTCATGAGGCTGAAGAAGAACGAAACAGGCAGATCCGAAGGAACGAAGGTAATGATAGTTAGGGGATAACCCAAAAAGGCACTCATACGAAGTTTGATTATGAATGACAGTGCTTGGAATATGATAAATGGAATGAATATCGGCTTCACCCCAAAATGGGGTAGGAACTTTGGTAGAAAGAAGAAGAGCATGGACAATGTCAAGAATATGACAAAGTTTTCTTTTGAATCGACTATTTTGTTAAGAGGTACCTGGATAGGTTAGATGATGTACAATGCCATAGGAATGTAGCAGAGCTTGAAAAGAATATTGAGTATATTCAAGAGAATTATTATATCAAATTTTTTTGATGTGTTTGGAGAATTGTGTTTCAACCATTTTTGCAAAGTTATTGTATATTGGTAAGATTTTAGAACGAGATTTCATAGGAAAGATCCAACTATAACGAGAATAATCATCAATAAAAACAAAAAAATAATGAGATCCATTAATACTAGTAACATGAGAAGGTCCCAAAACATTAAAATGAATTAACTCAAAAAATACTATTAGAGATAGATTCACTATTATTGAAAGGTAAACGTGGTTGTTTTCCTAACTAGCATGAAGCACAATCAAAATTGTTTTTGGACACAGAACCCAATAGACCTTTAGAATCTAACTATTATACCCGAGTAGATGGGGCATGACCAAGACGAGAATGCCAAAGTGCAAGAGAAGGTTAGGAAGAAACTACAGCAATTGCAGCAACAACAGAGACATGAGCAACAAGTGGAAGATGAAGATTATTCACTAGAAATATATGCCCAACCCTAGGACCGGTCCCAAGCTCTTGCCCTATCCTCGAATCCTGCACAATACACCTAGAATAGTAAAAAATAAGGTGATATCCTAGATCAACTAATTGTCCCATATAGCACAAATTATAGGATAGGTCAGGTGTATGGAATACCCCAGGAACAAAGAGGTTAGAGGTCGAAACAAAACCTAGACTATTCCTATGCATGGTGGAACCATCAGTTATATGAATATTAAGAGGATGTGGTGCAGGGTCAAGTTGGAGAATAAAGATGAGTGATGTGTCATGTGATTACAACAGGTAGAATAAAAAAGGCAAGTTTGAGACTTACCATGCAGAATTGAGAGAGCAGTGGAAAGAGATGCATTACCAGCCATATGAACAACCTGAGTTATGATCTTCTGTAGTTCAGTCGGGGAGAGATTGATAATGGATCTAGAAGACTAGGACTCAGTTGAAATGGAAGGCATTAGTGGAGTAGGCTTAGTATTAGCAACAACAGCAGTAGATTTGTTGCGACGGTAACAAGTCTCAATGGTGTGTCCATGGAGCTTGCAATAATTGCATAACTTCTTCTTGGCCTGCTTCCGACGATTGCTAGAGCCAGAGGAATCACCTGACTACTGAGGTTGATCAATGGCATGAGCAGAAGGAGTAATAGCCAAAACATTGAACTTATTCTGAGCTTGAAGGGTTGCAAGCCGAGCTTCTTCTCTAACCAACTCGTTTACAACAATATCAAGAGAGGGAGGAGGACTGTGATTGAGAAGCTGACCCTGGAGGGGCTCAAAGTCCTTGTGAAGTGACATCAGGAAATCATATAGATGAAATTCATATCTAATAGCAGCATATTGCTAAGCATGCCCAAATTGGATTACAAAGGTCAATTTGGTCCTAAAGAAAGCGAAACTGATCATAGTAGTCATTAATGGATTACCCTGGTTCTTATCGAAGTTGATGCAATTCAACTAATAATTGATATTTTATAGATTTGTGAGTAGTGGAGTACCTTTTGGGCAATATATCCCATGCTGATTTTGCATCATCAAAGTTGCCCAATAGATTGGAGATGAAGGGAACATAAGTATTTCGAATCCACTTAAGGATATTGTGGTTATGGCTATCCCATTCAATCATATGACCAAGGTAGTCAGCATCTTCTTCACTTTCTCTTTTGATAGGAATGGTAATTGCACCACTATAGTAATGCTAGAGCATGTAACCCTTAAGAAAACTATGCATAACTTGAGACTAAGATAAGTAATTCTTGGTCCCCTCCAATACAGTATTGATAGAGCGAGGAAGAAAAACATCATTTTTATCTATTTAGAAACACAATATGCAAAAACAGATTGCAAAAATGAGGTTTACACGAAAAATTAGGTAGGGAGAATCTGATATACAAAAAGTCAACCCTATAGAAAAGTCAACATCAACATTCAATGGTCAACAATGGTCAACAATGATCAATGATGATTTTAGCTGCACGTGGTGATGATGTCAATAAGACCTGAGGGTGGTGTGTAAGGTGCGGTTCCTTTGTTCGGCGAGTGAGGGCGCATGTAGACACCGATGGCTGTGGGACTTCCACGGTTGTGTAGATTGGGACAAGTCGATCACTGTGGTACCTGTAAAAATTTTATCAGAACAAGATGCATGGCGGAGTGCGGTTTCTATAGGTGGCATGTGAGGGCATGTGAGGGCGCATGCTGAAGCCGATGGTTGCAAGACTTCCATGGTTGTTTAGATCAGGGCGAGCAGATCACTATGGTACCTGTAAAAAGGTTATCAGAGCAAGATGCATGGCAAAGATGATGATTGCAGCGGTATGTGTGGTGTAGGACTCCTCAATGACGGTGACTGTAGGCCTGGAACCCAAGGACAAAGGTTAAAAGACGTTGGAGATTCAACAGTGAGTGACTGCAACGACTGTTGTGATAGCGGAAGTGATAAGGGTAGAGTAACACCAGAAAAGACAAGACTGCTAAAAGAAAGGTTAGAATAATGATTTTGATACCATGTTAGAAATACTTAATAATTGTATTACATTATGTAACTTAAAGAATATATATATGGTGTCTTTATTTAAAAAGTACAAGTAAACTAGATGTGATTAAAGCCCATAACATATATATTTATTAACAAATATCATAAAAAAACATTATATATCTTAGTAACATCCTTAAAAATTAAATATAATAATTTAATATCCAATATCAAGTATAATATCGTACCAGGCATCGGTTACAATATCAGTCCTCTAAAATTAATACCATCAATCATTATATTTTTTTATCACAAAACCTTGAGATGTATTAATTATCGATATAAAACGCAATGGTGAACTGATATTTTGACCAAACTTGAGAAGTAAACGATAATTTGATGCATGACATTGCGCTTGATAAAATTTGTTCTGAAGTATATTTTTAAATATGTGTAAACTAGTTACAAAGCTGCTAGAATTTATATATATATATATATATATTTGTATCATGTATATACGTATTTGATTACACATTTACATTACAAAAATATCTTGGTTACCACATGCAAGTCAACTTAATAAATGTAAATGTGTAATCAAATACGTATATAAATAAGGAAACATTTGCTTCCATAAACAATTATGAAAGAACCCTTTATATAGCTACAAGCTAGTAACTAAGGCCTACTCGGCACATGCTACCAAGCTAACCAACTAAAGACTTTCTTGATTGAATCATATACATCAAGTCCATTTTGTATTAGCAACACCTCACACAAAATCCCCCCAAAATCATACATTTTCTTAAAATCCATCTTACTTCTCGTAATTTCTAATTCATTTCTAGCCATTTCTAGAAAGATTTCTTAAAATCTTCTTCAAAGTTATTCAAATATTCATCTTTTCAAAGAGGTATCCACAAAACTTTGTCTTCTTCAACAAGGGGACAAGTGATTGAACAAATTTCTATAATATATTACTTGAGTTATTTTTTCTGATTTTTTGTGATTTATTTATAAAATTTTATATTAAGGAGTACCAAACCCTAAATTGGTCTAAGAAGGAGTAAAGGAAACTTTTTGGATAAATTTCTAAAATTATATTGATTAAATTTCTAGAATTATTGTGGAACCCTAGTTTTAAGAATATGATTTAATGGCCCTAAAAAGAAATAGAGGTGATACTAGAAAGAAAAAAGAAATTCTCGTAGAATATAATAGAGCCAAATTTGCTAGTTTAGTGGCTAAACTTAGGTTTAACAAGGTCACTTAGATTAACAAAATTTTTATAATATAACTAGGAATGAAATTTGAGTTTAAACTAGTTCAACATTTTGTGTGGATAATTGACAAAATAGTGACATTAATGGAGATGTTTCGTTAAGAGCCATATACCTCTATTAAATCAATTGTTCGGGAATTCTATACAAATGTTTCAAAAGCTGATAATAATAGGGTAAAGGTTCAAGGTGTAAAAGTATTGTTTGGCCTATCAGATATAAATTCTTATTATGGTTTAATGGATGTGAGTCAAGGTGAGTAATTAGGAATATTCTAATGGACAAATAACAAGGTATATTACTCTTTGCAGTAGCATCCACTAAGACCACAGATGTTGGAGCAATAATTAACTGAGAGATAAGATTATCTATAAGCAATCACAGTTTGAGTTATTTCTTCTTCTAACTTATTGCTATATTATGTGCTAAAGCTGGGGTGAACTATCCAAAGGGTGAGGTGTCATTACCACCACATGAATTATTGACTCCAAGGTATATGCATGAACTCACTCAGGTACTAAAGGAACCCAAAGAAACAAATAGGTAACCTTTTCTTCAAAAGCTTCCATGAAAGATGAAATTCATCAACTAAGAAAATATGTGTCTTATATGAAGAATTATGTCCAAGAATACACTACCCAACAAGTTGAGTTTAAGTGGGAAACATTGCATTAAGGGTGAATATATGCATAATATCCATGAGATGCAATGATTGAATCTCTCTAATCTCATAGTTGATTCTAGTCATTTGAAAGAACCCAAGAATTTAGAATATGAGTTTGTGTTTAGACCACTTGTTCCCACACATGATTATGACCAAGTACAAGATGACATAGAGCATTGAGCTCCAGCTCTGCTTCGGATTATTTTTATTTATTTATTTTCATGTATTTTATTATTTTTATTTTATGAACTTTTAATACAGTTGTTTTTATTTTTATTTTGATTCCTGTTACTTTAGATTTAATGTATTTTATTTATTTTTTTGTTAATGTGGACCATTGTTTATTTTATTAGAAATGTTTAATTTATAACTATTTGTTAAAGATGTGATTTATGATAAATACACAGCATTATGTTTGTGTGATAAAACTAAGTTATAAGATGGATGCACTATCAAGTAACCAAATCACTTGCTTGATCACATTGAGCTAAGGCAAATTGATAATTTTTCTTTTCTTTTTCTTTTTTACTTGTGATTTACATTGGATATATTAAGGACAATGTAAAATCTAGGTTATGGGAAAAGGAAAGTTTACATGTGAAATTAAACATTTTTAATTTTTTTTATTAAACATATGTTTACATTCATTTATTCAGTAGTTTAAAGACAATTAGGTCCTTTTTAAATTTTTTTACAAAAGTATCATATTTTTAGTTAATTTTAAAGTTAATGATTGAATCTTTACATTATTTGATTGATATCTTGAACAAGTTCTTAAAATATTGTGAGAATTAATTTTTTATGCGAAGTTTGTATTTCATTCTTAGGTGTTGAGATTGAAATAAATCTAAAATTAGTATTTAGGAATCAAATAGTAGAGAGTAACTTGTGAGAATATTTTGAGCCTATATCTTTTTATTATGAGTGATAATATGTTTTTACTCCTTTAAACACTATTTTTATTCTTTTAAATTGTTAGATGATCTTTATATAGAAAGAAAGATAAAAAGAAAGAAAAAAGTGTATAAAAAAATAGAGAAAATAAATAAATAGTATAGCTATATATTATGTTCCTAAAGTTCTTTAAGTGGTGAGATAGTTATTACAAAAGAAAATAGGACATAAATCTCTTTGAAGTCAATGTATTTTCATTCATCTTATGGCACATGCTTGAAATATTTGCTTGATGATATTAGTTGATGCATGAGAATAATAATGTGATTTCTTCATAAATTCTATCATTTGATTCATTTCATGAGATCAATATTATGCATTTTTTTAGCTTTTGTTATTCAATCATATGAAAAGCTTTTAGTTCTTTTTCTATATAACTTTTATTTGCATATATCTTTGTTGAATGTTTGAACACATAAGATCAGTGTGATATTGAGAGTATCTCTTGTGAGGATTAGAGTCAAAATGAATTTGGATTCCTAACACTAAGATTAAGTGATTCAAAGTTATATTTTTGTAGTGGAATTGATCGACATGAATTATGTGGAATGAATATGCAAATATACGTATTGCAACAAGTAATATAATGATATGAAAAAATCGTTCACATAGAGATTATATTATTAGAAAAAAAATTTAAAACTAAAAAAAGTAAAAATTAATCTTTTTTTGTTTATATGTTTGAAGGAAGCGAAATTAAGAAAAACTAAAAATAAATAGCAGTAATTAGTTAACTCAAAATTGGAAACTAAGAAGATATATGAGAAAATATCTAATAATACTTAATACCTTAATTTTTTAGATATGTGAATCACTAAAATACCCCAATATAATTACCAATTAATAACATGATCAATTGAATCTAGCCTAGCATATATTCAACTCCTAAGTGAACTACACATCATATAGTAATTAGCCTAATTACACTCTCATGTCAATTAAATTACATAATACTCATTAAGTTCATAAATTATGGATCACATATATAATAATCATACATCTCTATTTAAAAACTATGCATTTTATTTAATCAAGACAAATAATTAAATAATTCTCTCAAATCTATTTAATTGCCTCTATAAATTAATTGTTGGCTAAACAATTAATAGCATAAAAATTAGATTAAATAATATAACTAAATTGATAACATAATTATGGTAAAATATTAGATCATCACGTATTGAAAATTGGGCTCATAAGAATTCTAGATTAATAAATTAGTTAGAAATAATTTTGTTTAAAAAGCTTACATTTTTCATGAAAGAAGACATAAAAATTGATAAAGAAAGAAAAAGAAGAATGAATGCAATCAATCACTTGAATTATAGCACCAATCTCCTCTTGAATCTTCACCAAAATAGTATTTTTTTAATTTTTCTGTATTTTTCACTCTCCTTGGAACCAAAAATCAATAAAAGTGTAGTTTTTGGTCCATTAGGGTTTTTGGGACAATTATGATGTTAAATTAGGCTTAGATGGAATTTGGACTGTCAAATCAACTTCAAATCAAGGGTTGAGGTGAAAAAAAGAGAAAATTAATAATGCTGACCAATATAAATGAGACACGTGGCACGAGAAATCATTGGACAAATCAACACGCGATGCGTGGTGTGGGTGGACTTGTCATGGTAAAAACGCTCTAAGTCAATGCCATATGGTGTGTTGTGATTTGTTGATACAAATTGCTTGGTACCCAAGTGGAAAGAATGGATGAATCACTTGACGACACTTGGCATGCCCGTTGACCATATGGAAAAACTTGGAATGAATGCAGTGTTGACATGTCATGAGGCCTGCATCACTTATTACACACGATGCACTTCAATTGGCCCTCTTTTCTTGTATAGCATCCACGTGCTGACAACTAGTCAGCTCATCTGCTTGCATGGCATCCACATGGCATCTTCTGATTGGTTTTGCATTGAAAAATTCATTAAAAAATCTAAAATCTTTCAAAAAATTCCCAAAAAATATATCTTCACATTTTTTCACTAAAAAGTTCATATTTTCATATTTTTTGACCACAAAAGTACTTTTTATTGAACAAAACAAACAAATATTAAGTAGAAAAGTGCATTGATGACTTTGTTTTAATTAAGTCATCAGAAACATGAATTTGTGATTTGTAACTAATTTGAAAAATTAATTATGAACCTTAGGGATATTGGTTTAACTTATAGTTGAGATTTTGATAATGAACTAAAAAGATACCAAAGCATGAGAAGTGAAAGAATCCACAACCTAGTACATAACCAAGGTAAAGAGATACAAACTTCTAATGGACTCATCCCCACAAGTAGCAGAAAGGATTACAACTTAAAACTAAACACTCAATAGTAGTATTAACAATATAATATCGAATCAGCAGATAACATTCAATAACAAATATTATATGATCAAAATAAGACTGGAAAATATTACCACTTTCTAATCAGATTTTAAACTAAACTTTGATTGTTCTAACACAAAAGTGGATGATGTATAACAAATGATATAACAAGGTAAACTCACATAGAGACTGTATCTATGCGGAAATACCCTTGGGTTGCTTAAGGTAACCCCTCAGTAGAAAACAATTCACTAATCAATAAAATAGTTATAACTCTGAAATAAATAAAACCACTATTACCTCTATTAGTTTGAACTTCTATCCAAACTACCTATTGTTACTTTTTTTTGCTACTTCTGTAATGATCTGGTTTGATACAAACTTAGCTCTCATTCATAGTTGACTCCAACTGATGTGATGTGATCGGATACCATAGAATAGTAATGTGTAAAATAAACTAACACATTCCTTGAATACTACTCACATAAAGATTTACTCACTCACCACATAAAAATAGTTACACTCATTATTCTATACTCACACGAACATATCAAAATTACTAAAATATGTTCAAAATTATTAGTGAATACAAAATTTGAATCAATAGATATTTTGATGGAGTTTTAACAAGTTTTTTGAATTAATTTTGTAATTAATTTGGGAGATACTTATAGCACTCAATCGGCCACCTCACCTACCACCTCGCCAAAGGTGATGGTGAGCTTGTTGGTAAGGTTCTAAAAAAGGATATTTTTGTTTCTAAAAATGACAAATAAAATCCACAAATACCCATAACCAAAATGAACCAAAAACCATTACTTGACGTAGCATGCATACTAAAGACTACCAAGCCTATGTGGTGTGAAAACATACTTTTAATCATAGTTTTCCTAACTATGTGTGTATGTAGTACTGATTTGCAAAAAATAACCTTACATAGAGGAAAATGAAACATTGGGTAAAAATAAATAGACATCGTGTTTTGCACACGGGAAGCCAACACACAAAAATATAGTAAAAAAGGACTTAGAATCTCTCCCTTTGGCTTTTTATTTCAAAACACTATACAATTATATACATACTCATATTTTTCATGAGATGAACATGAAGATGACATAAGGATGTTTGTCCTATGAACAAAACATCGACTCACACCTAAGCCCAAAAGACACACCTAAACCAAGTGTATCCTTCTTTATGTATCAACTCATCCATTCTATCACGTTAAAATATGAGGGTTTAAGCACCATTGTACAAAGACACATATAAAGCTTGAAGACTTCACTTTACACGTATAACCTGCACACACAAAACTAACACACATCACATGAATGTATCATGTAGAAATAACGTGTAGCCAAATACCATATACTATCGTGTTACCCCTACACAGGTGAGTATTGATAGATAAAAAACACACGAAAATTACACAACTCTTTTTGACTCTATGCCACACTCCCCCTAAAAAGCGCAAGTTAGACAATAATATGTAGTAAAATACCACATACTATCATGTTACCTCTATACAAGTGAACGTCATTAGGCAAACAACATAAAAAAAGTACACAACACCCCCTGACTTCATATAACACTCCCCCTGAAAGCATGCAAGTTAGATAAAAATATCTAGTGCAATCTTACTTTCATAGTCCATGCAACATATATAATAGGAACAAACATATAGTTGGGCATATAAACTTCTCTCCCTTTTGGCACTGAAAGTCAAAGGAACACTCCTATATGAGGGAGAGAAGGCATATGAGAGTGGAATAAAAAAGAAGTGAACTGAGATGAGAGAAAGTTAAAAGAATGAGACTGTCCTTAGATTAAACAATGCAATTAACATAAACATTCATTGGGCCATCAATCTATGATGCATTTAAGTAATAGTATAACTAAAAATTTGAAGATATGAAATGTGTGTGTTATGCAAAACTTGTTTACTCTATATGCATTCACGATATGCTTATACGAACCAAGAAAATAGAAATATTGACTCAAGTAGATCAACCTTCAAAATTCCACTTTTAGCATGTCTCTCCACTAAATTAGGTGCCAACCAAGAAGAAATCAAGAGGTCTTTCAAAGCTTGTAATGAAAGGCTAGGGTTTGGGTAGATGAGAAGAGTGATTTAAATTTGAGCACACCTTTAGTCAAAACAAACACTTTAAGCAATGGGCCTAACCTTTCACTTCTCAATTTTCATACAAATACATTTCCAAAACATAGGATTTTTTTCTATACATCCTAGCATTCATTTGGTGATACCATTTTTTTCTTTCTTTTTCCTTTCCTTTCCTTTTGTTTTTATTTTCTTTACACATGAGAGTAAGCCATACAATCCCAAAACAAATACATTCAATAGGTAACATAATTGAGACATAACTAAAGGTGTGCAAGGTAAGTGGGATTTATTATTTGTACTAAGCCAGTAAGTACAAAAAAATGAAGGGTAACAAAAAGGATCAAGAGGAGACACTAAGGATAAGAAAACATTGATGGCCTAAATCCTCTTTCTATCTAAGAAGTACCTTGGATTTTGCCTTAAGAGACACTAAAGTGAATTCTAGAGCTTGTTAGAGACATACAAATCATCAATGCAACAAATCCTAACAAACTTATCAAAATAATCATACAAATTCATATTGTTATTACATGTGTAAAGGAAAATTTCAATGCCAGAATAGTCATACACACTCTCAGGAAATACACACATCAAAACAGTAAATTAAAAGCAAGTTAACCATAAAAAAATGGTCCTTCAACACAAATTCATTTCATAAGTAGACATAAGAACGAATGTTTAGAACTAAGGAGTAACACATATAAGAAAAGAGAAAATACAATGGAACAAAACAGCATGCAAAGTTCTTTAGACTCATAAAAATCCTAAGAACAAAGGGAAAATCTCTCGAGGTAAGATACAATACCAATAGCCTTCCCATGGGATTCAAACCTTTGAAAGTTTGGAGGTTAGTAAAAATATTAATAACTTAGTGATTAATATTGATATACCACATAGTCAAGATGGTCAATTCAAAAGGATCTCTTAAGGAATGATGATGAATATCAATATATTTTGTCTTCAAATATTGAACTAGATTTTTTGAAATACATATAGCAGTGGTATTGTTAAGATGCAAAAGAAGATTTTTAACCTTGATGTCGTAGTTAGATAACTTTTGTTTCATTTAAAGTAATTATGAGCAACACAATCCAGTAGTAATATAATAAGCCTCAATAGTTGAGAGAGAAACTAAACTCCATTTTTTACTATGTCATGAAAGAATTTCCCAAATATAAATAGCCTTAAGATGTACTTTTTCTATCATCATTACATGCATCCCAATCAACATCATAGTATCCTACCAACTCTATAGTAATATCATTAGGATACCAAATACCAACTTCTAAAGTACCCTTGACATATTTGATGATTCTTTTGACTGTTGTAAGATGTGATTCTTTGGGGCTAGCTTAGTATCTAGCACATATTCTAACATTAAAAGAGATGTTAGGTAGACTAGCAATTAGATATAGAAAGCTCCCGATCATACTCATGCATAATTTCTTTTCAATATCCTTGCCTAAAGAGTCTTAATGAAGTTTCACAATGATACTCATAGGGTTCTGAGCAGGAGTGGTTGTATCTAAATAAAACTTCTTAACAAAATCTTTGGCGTACTTAGCTTGAGATAAGAAGATTCCATCCTTCATTTGTTTGATTTGAAATCCAAGAAAGAACTTTATTTCTCCTACTAAACTCATATCGAACTCACTTTGTATGGTGGTAGTGAATTTTTGAGCTAAATCATCTTTAGTGGATCTAAAAATGATGTTATCAATACAAACTTAAGTCATAACAACCTCACTCTGAATTCTTGAGCCAAACAATGTCTTATCACCACCTTATTTTAATAAATCTTTATTGAGGAAAAATATGATGAGAGGATTACACCAAGCATGTGGAGCTTGCTTCAACCCATATAATGCTTTCTTTAGTATCATTACATGGTTTGGATAGTGAAGGTATTCATAACCTTTCGATTATTCCACATAAATATCTTCTTTGATGACTCTATTTATAAAAGGAATTTTGATGTCCATCAAATACATCTTAAACCTGAAGAAATTGGAAAGACTAAGAAGTAGTCTAACAGACTCAAAAAATGCAATAGGGGCGACAAGGTTGGACTTATTCCAAGAGATGATCCCATTTTCATCTTATTTTTATACAACCCATAAGTACCAATGATATGCTTGTTAGGAGGCTTAAGAACCAAGTACTAGATATAATATTTTTGAAATTGATTAAGTTCCTCCTACATAGAGTTGACATAATGTACATCCTGTAGGGTTTCCTTAACTTTTTTAGGAAGGATGGTGGATGTGAAACATATATATTTTAGGTTTTCTTATAGCTAACATCTTGTCTTAACTCCACCTTCTTTATTACCAATAATATCATCTGTAGAATTGCATTCTTAGCCCATTTAGGAGTGTCCCAAATTCAAATATTTCATTATCATTGAATTCAACAAGTCTCGAGAGTCACCTACTACAACATTGATCATTTTTATAATAGTTGAAGTTCTCAGGTTGTAGATCTATAAGCATGGTTGTTATTGAAGTATCCAATGAAAATATTTTGATAGAGTTTTGATAGGTTTTTTGAATTAATTTTGCAATTAATAGGGGTATTTATAACATTCAATCGACCACCTGGCCAACCATCTCATCAACCACCTCTCCAAAGGTGGTGGCAACCTTGTTAGCGAGGTGCTAGAAAAAATATATTTTTTGTTTCCAAAAATGCCAAGTAAAATCCAAAATACCCACACCCAAACAAACCAAAAACCACCACTCGACATACCATGCATACTAAAAACAACCAACCCCATAGTGTGTGAAAAAATGCTTTTAATCACAGTGTTTCTAAATATGTGTGTAGGTGTAGTATAGATTTGCAATAATTAACCTTACACGAAGGAAGATAGAACACTGAATAAAATAAATAGACATTATGTATTACACATGGAAACCAATACATAGAAATAGAGTACAATAAGACTTACAAGAGGTTTTGTTATTTTAAATTTTACTTTGTTATTCTTAGCTTTAGTTTTTATTTTGTTAATTTTAGTTTTTGTTTTATTCATTTGTTGTTTCTTTTTATCTTTATTATTTGTTTTTTATTTTATGATGTTTATGGGTATCATCACTGAATGCTTTTACTAGAGTTAAACTCATCCCCTTGGAAAACTTAGGGATTTAAAGGCTTGTGGCATATGGTAAATATAACCGTGTCAATCAATAAAAATGATTTAGTTTATTTTATCTATTTTTGTTTTTACTTGTCTTGCTAGAGGCTAGTAAGAAGTTGATTAGGGGTTGTGATGAGTGATTGAAAAACATTAATATTTCATGATTTTATTACACTTAAATGTGATAAATATATTTGAATATGCATGTTTATATTATTATTTAAGCAAATATATATGTTTGGAATCATGGGTATTTTATGTTTTATTTCAAGTGTTTTTAGCTTCAAAAATATAAATTGATCAACATATGAAGAATAATACTTGAAGCACTCAAATTGCACCTTAGAAGCTTAGAAGAATAAGGAATGGAAGCCTTATATGAAGAATCAGCCTGTATGTATGGGGTGTAAAGCAAGAATTCAAGTTAAACATAATGTGCCACAACGAAGATATTTATGAGCTGCGATGCACTTCTGTCTGCATAGATTCACTAGGTATGTTATTCATTACGTGTCGTGGTGTGGAATAAATGTGCCACAACATGACATGTGTGGGATTGCATTTGGAAAAGTGTTATGTATCTTGGGCCATGATGGTGGAAATACTAGGCCACAATGCGCCTATTTTAATTCGACTCAAATCCCTTGTACTAGCCTTAGCCTATATATATGTTTTGTTTCTTTCCCTTGGTTAGTAGTAAGATTATAATATAGAATTAATACATATTATATTTTTCAACAGCAACATCTATTCTTTGTTTTTCTTTTCTTAGATTAAGATTAGTTTATACATAATTTAAGTTAAGCAATAAAAATAAGAGGCAACAACAAGGAGATTTTTCAGATCAAGTGCTACCAAAAGGTTGCTAGAAATTATGATTATTATGGAGATCAAGATCACAACTATGGAGCAAGGCACATATGTCTATCTACTTTTGGTATTAAGATCTAATATGTATTCTTATTTCTTTTCAATTAACTCTTTTGTATTTCTTAAATTTGTTGAAATTAATTTATTCATCATTTATTGATTTTAAGCATTTATGGCTTATTATTATTATAGGAATTTACTTTGGTTTCTATGATTATGTAAATTATTTAGGCAAAATTTGTTAACATTTAATAAATATAGATTGTTTCATATTTTAAGATTTTACAAAGTTTATTCTTGATTAATACATTGATGATATATTTTAATATATTGAGGACTTATTTTTCATAATAGATTTAAAATATAAAAATTAGGTTTCATATACATCATCTAGATCTCATTTAGATAACTTGAATAAGAGTTTAAATTGGTAATTCAATCGAAGCTATCAAATTAGATGGTTTGTTAATTCTTTAAACATTAGGCATAATTTAATAAAATTTACTAGTGGCCCGAACGAATGCATTAAGTGGTTTGATTAATAAAAAATAGTGACCTGATCAAAGGCATTATTATACATAAAAAGGAGAATTAATAATATGGATTTATACTTCATTAACTTGAATAATTGTATCAAGTATAGTCAACCATCTAAGTTTCTCATTAAACCTCCACTGATTGTTAAATTCATATTTGTTTTGAATTTTTTTAGTCAAATCTATCTTTTATCATTTTATTATTTTGTCGTTAGTTTAATACTTTCAAAAACTCAAATATTGTGGTAGAATGTTTTGTATTTTGTTTTCGTGATTTGTTTTTAGGAAATTTGATGAATTATTTTAAACCGTTTAATTCCTATTTAGACCAATCTTGGGGGTATAATTGTCGCTTATTTTAAGTGATTTGTACACTTACGATCTTTTTATAAATTTAAAATATTTGACTATCAAGATTTTGTGTATCAATTAATACTGACATTCATCTATCTTGATAAGACTTGAAATTATGCTTGAGAGTCTGAGACAATACTAGGCACATTTATAGGTGGAAAACTACCAAATTGATAAGTAAGAGCAGTCTAAGAAGCCTAATTGTTTGAAGCACAATTTGGTAGCAATTCTTTGCTTGAATTATTTATTAATGAATTTATGCTGTTTAATAATAATTTAGATTTAAATATATGTAATTCTTTGGTAGGAGTAAAACGGACTACAATATACAATTTTTTGAAGATTGACGAGTGAAATGGACATAACACATGCTCCGGATTATAAGGCTTCAAGAAGAATTATCAGAAGAATTATGAAAAGAGTTCTTGTCAACAAAGGTCAGTATCAACGTTTGGTTGGGAAGTTGATTTATCTCACACTAAACCAAATATTTCATTTTTGTTAGTATGGTGAGTTATTTCATGCATGCTCCATATGAAGAATTTATGGAAGCTTTTTACAGAATTCTAAGATATTAAAAGGAACTCTAGTGAAAGATTTATTTTTCAAAAAGAATGATCAATAGGGAATTATATTTTATGTAGATTGGGCTGGATTCGATCTTGACAGAAAATTCATTCTAACTTTTGTACCTTTTTGTGGAAAATTTTGTGACTTGAAGAAGTAAAAAGTAACATGTAGTAGCTAAGAGTGGTGCAGAATCAGAGTATAAGACAATGGCTAATAGAGTGTGTGAAATAATATGGTTAAAATGGGTCGTGGAGGAACTTGGTAGATTAGTGGAATTCCTGTTATGTGATAATAAGGTTACAATTAGCATTGCAAACAATCCGATTCAATATGACTGAACAAAACACGTGGAGGTTAACAAATAGTTCAAAAAAAGAAACTAGAAGGTGGAGTCATCTGCGTACCATTTGTGCCCTCAACTCAACAAATCGTAGATGTATTTACTAAAAGATTACATAGACAGAATTTTGAGTTTTTTATAAATAAATTGAACATAATCAATATCTATACATCAATTAAAAAAAGAGTATCAAATTAATTAGGTATTATTTTTATTTCTTTCAATAATTTTTAAGATGTTAACTTTATTAGTTAGATGCCAACTTTCCTTAATTGTTGTGATTATCCTTGATCTAATGAGAAAATCAACAAGAAAGTTAGGGAAATAGCTATCTATTTAATTCTTGTTATCTACACAATTTTAACAATAATAAATAATAAAAATTTCAGCATCAGTTTTTTCAATTTGCATTTTTTCCTTTTGAACTTTTCTCCGTCTTACTGTGGAAAAGCACGTGGAAAAAGTTTTATCAAATTACCTAACTAGAAATCACAGTTTCTTAGAAGAAAAAAATAAGGTACATAGAAAATAGATATTGCGAATAAAATATTTTTTTTAAGTAATATAAACGTCAGCTTGAATGCTCCAGCTAGTACCAGACCTGATATGTACCATCTCTTATATACTTCCAATTTACTCAAAATGATAGCTAAAAAATTTGAGGCTTTTTGAAATAGATTTAATCAACATGAAGTACACAATATTTTTGGATATTTTCTTAAAATGTAAATTAAAATAACTTTTGAAAACAAGCAAACATAAATGAAGTATATTAAATAATAAACGAAGAAAGAAATCAAAAATACCATGATTAAATCAATAGAAAGCACTGTTTGTACCACCTACAGCAGAGCCAATCTGGGACAAACGAAACACCACAACGTAAAAACAAAGCAACAATAAATACTTTTAAAAAAATCAACACAGAAAAGAATTCAAATAGAGAAGAAATGGGATAGGTTACTAGTATCATAAAAGTAAAACTTTCTGAATCACTCCTAGATACCAGAGGCACCAATACCAGGATTCCTAGATACATTATTGAATGAACACCGAGTATTTAATGTATGAATGCATGAAATTTGACACTTGTATTGGCTTCAAGAAGCATTTGAATGGATATTTTCCATTCTGCATTCTCAAGAGGCTGACTGTGGTACAATAACATCAGCAGCAGCAAACCAACTTTCCATTTAACCAATATCATACCACATCAAAGATTTCTTTTTCCCCTAGTTTGTAGAAGAGAACAAAGAAAGTAAAATAAATGGTAATAAATAATATATGGAAAAATAATTTAAGAATAAAATTATTTTATTAAAATTAGAAATATATATATATATATATAAGTATAAAATTTAAATAATATATAATTTAAATAGAAAAAATAATAATCGAGGTATGTAAATTACACAGTATTCTTAAAATAATTTTTTCATTCACTGTGAGTGCTTGAGAATGACGGAAAATTATCTCCCAGAATATAACGATTAAATAATAATAAATTACACCATAGTTTATTATTCTACGCACTTTAAAGTATCTGAACTCTATCAAAAAAAACAAAACTCTAAATAAAAAATATACAAATAATAATAATAATAATAATAAATAAATAAAATATTATTTTTTCCTTATCTTTTCCCTTCCCGTCTCTCTCCTTTTTTTCCTTTCTCTTTTCTTTTTTCTTTTCCTTTTCTTCTTCTTCTTCTTGTTCTCAACAACTGTTTTCCTTTCTTTGTTTTTCTTTTACCATTTTCGTTCTCAGTTTGCCTTCTTTGTTTTTCTTCTCAACTTTCTTCTCTATTTAAAGAAGAATTATACAGAAATAGAAGCTGAGAATTGATGCAGATAAACAGTCAGAGAAGAGGAAGAATAACGGAAGAAATTAATTCAAAAACGGAAGTAGAAAGGGCAGAGAGCAGAACATAAAATTTTATAAACGGACAATTTAGTTCATAAATGAATTTTTCGTTTCTGAATTAAGACAAACATTTAGCAATTTAATTCAAAATATTTCAACAATCCATCACATGAATAAAATTGATATATGTTTTAAATCAAATTTTGACATGAAAATAGAGTTCAACGGATTTAAATCTACATATGATAGGTAGGTGTTACCTTTTGAACCTTCATCTGTGAAAGTATATTTACCTTACTTACTCACCAGTAGACGCAATGTCTTTGAACTATTCTACCATTTATGTAACCGATGACATACTTCACACAAGAGTCGCTTCTGACACAATTCAGTTCTAACTATAATGTTCGTTTTGGCCATGAACATATGCTTGGTTCTATGAAAGTCTCTAAAGAATTGAGCCCTATACAATTATCTTTCTAAGTGACCACACTCATCCCTCACATAGGTGATCTTTATCTTTAAAATTAATCCACAAAGAGTAACCTTCATACTTCGATTGGAATTCTCTTCATAAGAATCATTAAAAGCCTTAACTTATCTTGTATCTTACCGGTATCACTATTTTCATCATAGGAATAGACTTGAGGGTAAACCTCTTTAGTGATCTCATTAAGTCTTTACAATTAGGTTGTCCCTTTGAACCTAGATCTTGCGATCTTTAGTCAAATAGGTTAGATTTCCTTTACAAATCCTTATTCATTCATGGGCTTCAGTCTTATTCCTCTCGATGACTTATCAAATAACTCTCAATTTAACCCTTTAATTAGGGGATCAAATATGTTATCCTTTGACTTCACATAGTCAATAAAGATAACTCAGTTGAGAGTAGTTGTCTAATGGTATTATGTCTATGATGTATATGTCGAGATTTCCCATTATACATTTTACTCTATGCTCTACCAATAGAAGATTAACTATCACAATGAATTCATATTGTAGGTACAAGCTTTACCCACTTAGTAATATCCTCTACAAAATTATGTAGCCATTCGGCTTCTTCGCCACATTTATCCAAAGTGATGTACTCAGGTTCCATCGTGGATCTAGCAATGCATTCCTGTTTAGAAGACTTCCATGAAACAGCTACACCACACATGATGAATACATATCCACTGGTAGATTTTGAGTCTTTCATATTAGATATCCAATTTGCATCATCGTATCCTTCTAATACAATTGGATATCTTGTGTAGTGTAATCCATAGCAACGTGTATATCTTAAGTATCTAAGTAGTCTTGTAATACCTTTTCTGTGATCAGATGCTGGATTACTAGTATATCTACTTAGTCTACTTACAGTATAAGCTATGTATGGTCTCATATAATTCATCAAGTATATAAGACTTCCTATCACTTTAGAATATTCTAGTTGAGACACACTTTCACCTTTATTCTTGGATAGGTGTAGATTTACATCTACTGGTGTTCTCACAATTTGAGAATCACCCTTGTTGAATTTCACAAGTATTTTGTCAACATAATGACATTGACTTAGAATGAGATCGCTTGATATCCTTGATATCTGAATTCCCAAAATTACATCAGTAGACCCTGTGTCTTTCATATCAAACCTTGAATTCAACATAGACTTAGTAGATTTGATCATTTGATCATTACTACCCACAATTAGCATGTCATCAACATAAGGACACAATATAACATAACTATCTTCTTTGTCCTTAACATATACACATTTTTCATATTCGTTGATTTTAAAGCCATTTTTCATCATGACATTATCAAACTTTTCATGCCATTGTTTTGGTACTTATTTCAAGCCATATAAAGACTTAACCAATTTACAGACCTTTCCTTATTTCCTTAGGTATGAAAAACCCTTGAGTTAGTCCATACAGATTTCTTCATCTAACTCTCCATTTAGAAAGGCTGTCTTTACATCCATTTGATGTATTTCAAGATTTTGTAGAGCTGCGATAGCAATTATCATCCTTATAGATGTTATTCTCATCACAGGAGAATAAGTATCAAAGTAACCAATTCCATGTCATTTTTTGTATCCCTTAATTACAAGCATGACCTTGTACTTATCAATTGATCCATCTGATTTATGTTTTCTTGTGAAAATCCACTTAGACCCTAGTGTTTTACTACTTGGAGGTAAATCAACTAGTTCTCAAGTGTGATTTTTCATAATGGACTCAATTTCACTTTTAATGGCTTCTTGCCATTGAGGTCATTCAAAAGAATTCCCAACCTCTTCATAGGTTTGAGGTTCACTTTCTAGCAAATAGGTCAAAACATCTGGATCATAAGAAGTTTTTGTCCTAGCCCTCTTTCTACATTTGAGTTCAACCTCCACCTCATCCTCAACCTCTTGTTTAGGTTATTTGTTTTGATTATCTTCATTCATAGTCTCATATGTTTGTTTAGACAAACTTGATTCTCCTTGAGATTTACCTGGAAATACATCTTCAAAGAACGATGCATTCCTTGATTCCATTATGGTGTTCTTGTATATGTCTAGGATCTTTAACTCATTCATAAGTAACTAATACGCACTACTATTATATACATATCCAATGAAGATACAATCTATTATTTTTGGACCTATCTTCACCTTCTTAGGTATAGGTACAACCACTTTTGCAAGACACCCCCACACTTATAAATACTTATAGGAAGGTACCCTTCCTTTAAATAATTCATACGGTGTCTTATGTGTCTTTTTCCAGGGTACCTTATTTAAAAGGTAGTTAGCTGAAAAAATAGCTTCCCTTTACAAGTTCTGTGACAACCCAAAACTTAATAGCACTGTATTCATCATTTCTTTCAAGGTACGATTCTTACGTTCAGCAACTTTATTTTGCTGAGGTGAATAAGGCGTTATGGTTTCATAAATAACTCTGTGTTGTGCATATAATTCACCAAACGATGCCTCATATTCACCACCACGATTACTATGCAGTACCTTGATCTTCTTGTTAAGTAGATTCTCAACTTATGTTTTATAAAGAATAAGTTTCTCTATAGCTTCATATTTTCTTCTAAGCAAATACACATAACAATATTTCGTGCTATCATCAACAAAAGTAATAAAATACTTATTTCCACCCCTTGTTTGGAGAAATTTCAAATCACATAGATCACAATGGATTAAGTCAAAGGGTTCAATGTTCCTTTCAATCGAATGAAATGATGACCTAGTCACTTTTTTCTCAACATAAGTCTCACACTTATGTTTTGAATCTATTTGGAATATAGTTATGTGTTCCATGTTAATTAGTCTACGCAATCTATTGTAATTAACATGACCTAGTCTACCATGCCACAGTTTGGAAAACTCCAGAAAATAAGCAAAAGAATTAATCTTATTAATATTCTTAGCTTTTACAGTCATTACATTGAGCTTAAATAGCCTATCAAATACATATCCCTTTCTCACAAACATTCCACTTTGTCACAACGACCTTATTAGATTCAAACATCATCTAAAATTCATGCTTGTCTGGCACATAGAGTACATTCTTTAATGTAAGCTCCTTCTCAGAGGTCATCTTTAGTTTGACATGGCCTTGCCCTTGAATGGTTAATGTGGCAGAATTTCCTATGAAGAGCTTTTCTCCATCTTTCACTGCTTCAAAAGTAAATCCACCACTCCTTTGGGTTTGATCTCACTAAGTTTACCTCAAAAATGACTGCACAAAAGTCAATGTTAGAGATATCATGAGTGATGTCATCAACCATGTTTACCTCACGGTTTCTGTTTCTTATTAGAAACCTACAATCTGGGGCTTTATGCCATATTCTTTGACAGTTAAAGAAAATCTCTCTGAAGCTTGACTTCTTAAAAGTTGCTTCTCTAGGCCCTAATTTAGACCCTTTACCCAGCTTGTCCTTGCCCTTATTTTTATTATGTTTGAAACTTTGACCATGTTCCATCACATTAGCCTTGGGTGTTGATGGGATATAACATTTTTTAAAAGAAGCCTTGTTGTCTTCTTCCACTTTGAATCTTATCAGCAAGTCTTTCAAAGACACTACCCTTCACTTGTGCTTAAGCTAAACCTTGAACTCTATTCATGAAGGGGACAACTTTTCAATAATAGCTACAACTTGGAAGGTTTCACTAAATATCATCCCTTCATCATAAATATATGTTATGATATCTTGCATTTTACGTCCTTGATTGCATATCGATTTAGAGTCCACCATCTAATAATCAAGAAAGCGACCAACCAAAAAATTTCTTGGCACTAGCATTTTTAGTTTCATACTTCCGATCCAATGATTCCCACAAGTCTTTGGTTGTCTTTTCCATATTGTACTCATTGTACAAGGAATCAATTAGACTATTCATAACATAGTTCTGACATAGATAATCAGAATGCTTCCATGCTTCAATAGCACTAGAAGACTAAAAATATTATTCACCTTCAGTTAATCGGGAGCTTTTTTCAATCAAGAACCTTGATAAATTTAAGGTGATGAGATAGAACATCATCTTACTCTTCTATCTCTTGAAGTTCAAGCCATTAAACTTCTCTAGTCTCTCTGTCACAACATGATTCATAGGAATAGAAACCGTTAATATTGGGGTTACCCCATAAGCCACAGAAGGCCTCATCATTTAGTTCACAGTAGAACCATTCACAGTAGAACCACCCACAGTATAGTCACAACATTCACAGTTGAGTTTTTAGTTTAGAACACTGGAGTTGTCATTTCAAATTTCATAATCTTTCTTTATATTTTCTTTTCAATACACAAATAGAAATTCAAGTTTTAAAAATTACCAAATAAAGTTTATAGATTAAAAACATTATATATATATATATATATTCATATATTTAATAAATAAATGATAGAAATATGTTAATTTATATATATATATATTTGTAATTTCATTAATTATAGTGATGAAATAATTTTAAAATAAAACAATTTATTTATTTACAAAATTATAATATATATAAAGCAAAAATAAAATAAAAATATAAAGTAAAGAATATTAAGATTATTAACACAAAATAAATAAAGAAAACAAAATATTTAATATAAAATATTAGTATTAAAAAAACATTACAATTATATAAAATAATTAATAATAACAAAAAATACAAAAAGCAACGATATCAAGTAAAATAAAATGAAAATAATTTAATATAAGAACAAAATTAATAAAAATTAATATTAAATATATGATGAAATGAATTAATAAAGATGTAAAAATTGAATAGTAATTATAATAGAATATATATATATATATATATATATATATATATATATAGCATAACATATATATAATATAATAGATAAATATAACATATTATAAATAATATTTGTCTCAAAATATTTATTAAAAAACTTTTTGTATTTATTCGTCCAAAAATTAAGGGGAAAAATTATCTTAAGATTGTAAGAAATAATACACGGACAAATAATTTAAGAATAAAATTATTTTATTAAAATTAGAAATATATATATATATATATAATTTAAATAGAAAATAATAATAATCGAGACACGTATATTACATAATGTCCTTAAGATAATTTTTTAGCTTACTGTGGGTGTTTGAGATCGACGAAAACTTATCTTTCAGAATATAACGATTAAATAATAATAAACTTATACCATAGTTTATTATTATACAAAATTTAAAGTGTTTGAATTCTATCGAAAGAAACTAACTATATATAGAAAATATATAACCAAAATAATAATAATAATAATAATAATAATAATAATAAATAAATAATAATTATTTTTTTCCTTACCTTTTCCTATCTTGTCTCTCTCCTTTTTTTCCGTCTCTTTTCTCTTTCTTCTTTTCCTTTTCTTCTTCTTCTTTTTCTCATCAGTTTGGTTTCTTTAATTTTTATTTTATTCTTTTCGTTGTCAGTTTGTCTTCTTTGTTTTTTTCTCAACTTTCTTCTCTATTTATAGAAGAATTATACAAAAATAGAAGTTGACATTTGATGTAGAGAAACGATCAGAGAAGAAGAAGAGAAAAAGAAAAAAATTAATTCATAAACGGAAGTAGAAATGGCAAAGAACAGAACAAAAAATTTCAAAAATGGACAATTTAATTCAGAAATGAATTTTTCGTTTCTAAATTAAGATAGAAACATTTAGCAATTTAATTCAAAATATTTCAACATAAATTACCATTGAGAAGTTGTCCCTCATAAATGGGGTAACAGTCCATTGGCTAGCCTCCATGTTCTTACAAAGAGGTCCTACACAGTGATAACATCTCGAAGGTGTTCCACGATCGACTGTAGAATCCGCCATTGTCTTTTCTACCTCATGCAACATAACCATGTCAAAAAAATAAATCACATTAAGTACCATTGTGATTAACTAAAAAATAAAATTTTCATGACAAAAAAATAAAGATTAACTAAAGAATCGCGGACTGGGCTCTTTTTATAGTAAATTTGATAAGTACCATTGTGATTGATAGTGGGTTTAGATACCAAGTTCTAAAAATTAATCACATTAAACGAAAAAAGAGATAAAAATTGTGTAAAAAACTAAATGTAAGGATGTAAAAATTATAGAAAATATAAAATAAGTAATTAAACCATTTTTGAAACTATCGTATAAAAAAATCAATATTTTACTTAGCCATATTATGTACAAGTACTCGTATTCAAAAATTGGACAACCATAACTTCAATTTTTTGGTGAGTCAGGGATAGTCCAAGTAATATAGTCCAAAAGCATTAACAAAACCAAAATAACAACACAAAATTTAAAATACTTTCTTTAACACTAGCTTATAATTTATAATCTATTTGAAAATACAACTATCAAAATTGAAAAAAATTAATTGTTTTTTAGATATACAAAGACTAATCTAGCATAATCTTCTCTTCCCAACCAACCCTAAGACCTTCATTTATGGAGAACTATTAAGGATGTAACTACCCAGCTAGCTAATAATACTTAAAAGTACATGCATAAATTCAAGTAAAATAGATAAATCAATATCTCACAAGCATTTTACCAAAAACCTTGTGTCCTTGAAAACATCTTACTATAAAAAAAGGTATTAGGAACCATGGAACTACACATACAAATAAATCATTATGCATGTGCTGAAATGTATGTTAATTATCTCAAATAATCGGAGATGAAACAATTTCATTACAGACTATTTATCAATGTATCAAATTTGTAGATAAAAAATCATAAATTTTGTCCACCTTTCTTGAAAAACAAGTAAAAAGAACTAAATTTGGAAGAGAATTGATAAGAAAATAATGAGCGAAAACAAAATACGCTTACCTGATATTGATAAGCTAAAGGTTTTTAGAAGACAAAAATGAGAGGGCTCAACTGGTAAAGAACCCAAAGTTTTTTTTTATCCTTTTTTGGGTTATAAAACAAAATATGCGGATCTATTTTAAATTTTTTCTCCAAAGAGAGTTCAAAAATGATGATTAGCAAAGAATGAATGGGATATTACCAACCAAATCTTCATGTATAGTCCAAGTGATTAAATGATGCACCTATATAAAATTCACCAAGATACTTGAATGATTTTTTAAGGATCAGTTGAGAGTTGAAATTAACTAAAGATCAATTCTTATGATTAAAAGCATCAATGACAATTTTTGTATCTCACTCAATGTAAATCATCGTAGTTTTCATAGTTAGTGCATGCTAGATAGTATGATATAAAGTTGTAACTTCAATTTCTTCATTAAATAAAGTAGCAAAATAACCAATCCAGGAATGTATTATTTTTCCATAGTGATTAGCAAGTACAAATCCTAAACCTGCTTTATCTTGAAACCAAACTGCATCAAAGTTGATTTTTATGGCATTTTGAGGTGGATGTTTCCATGAGTTAGGGATACTATAAGATTTTTCATGCATTATTGTCTCAATTTCAATCTTATTTCTATGAAGAATCTTGGAAAATTCATTGGTTCTCTAAAATACTCTATGCATATGCAAATTATGATCAATAGTCTTATTTTTGTACATTACCTCATGTCTACCACAAAATATGCTCAATCATGATTATTGCAGTGAGAGTGAACTTTCTTTTATCAATCATCTTAGTTAGTCACTTAGAACGTAGGTTTAAAATAAACAATAAATAATAAAGAATATCCAACTTTTTAATGAAATTTCAAATAATATTCCAATTATAACTAAACCACCACGAATAAGGAAATTCACATATTATGAAATGATGTTTAGTAACTTCTACGTCTTTCCTACAAAGAGAGCAATGCATTTCCTCAAAATTCATGATAATATTATTTTTTTTTTGCTCAGGCATTTATTGGCTACTTTATAAAGAAGAATTTTATGTCTTTCACGAATTGAAGTTGTCCAAATTTTTCCCAAAGGTTGAAATAAGCTATGATGGATAAAAACTTTATATGTATATTTTATTGAAAATTTTTGTTTTCCCATCCCAAACCAAAATATTTGATCTGATAACAAAGGATGAGGTGGTTTAAGTTTAAGAATATAAGATATAATATCAAGTCTAAATAGATTAGAAAGTATTTGATTATCCCAAAACCATTTAGTGTTCCAATGACAAATATAAAAAATAAGTTGACTTGTGGTGGTTTGTGTTTAAAGCTCTACTTTCTATCAACCTTTGAGGTAATAGTTGTAGAGGTAGGCTTGATATCCAAGGATCATTCCAAAGGTTAAAATTTTCATTTCTAATTTTTCAATAACTACCCTTAATTATAAGATTGGGTCCAAAGTAATCCTTCCTAGATGCTTGAGTCATTTAGTTTTTTGTTGACTATAAGGAAAGTATTGTGTTTTGAGTATTTCTGACTAAAAACTTTAACCCAAAGTTTGTCAATTTGGAGCACCAACTCTCAAGCATCTTTAGAGAACATGATTTTATTAAAATATTTAGTTTTTCAATACCCAATCCTCCACATAATTTTGTTCTGTAAACTAATCCCAATTAATAGGAGTAAATAAATGTTGAGAATTTGAATTACCTTTCCACCAAAACCTTTTCATTAATGAGTCTGCAGTGTTATAATAATTAACAAGCAATTTAAATGTGCTCATGGAGTAAATAGGTAAAGTTTGGAGCAAAAAATTTATAAAAATTCTCCTACCTGTTTGAGATAACAATTTTGATTTCTAATTATCCAGATGTCTCTTAAGTTTTTCAAGAAGTTTATTGAACTCCAATTTTTGTTTATACCAATGAGTAATGAGTATCTTAGATATTTAATGACTACTTTAGTTGTATTAATTTGAATATCAGTAGAGATTTGATTTTGGTAAATAGATGGAGTATTTATGGAAAAGAAAATTACATATTTTTGTAAATTTATGTATTGACGAGACCAAGAACAATACTTGTTTAAGAGATCTTTAATAGCAGTGGACTCCTAGATGTTTGTTATGAGAAAAAGCACCACTACGCTAAAATAGAGCTTTTAAGTAGGTTAATAACCGACTTAAAAGTCGTTTAAAGTCAGTTCACCTAACGAACTTAGAAAAAAGAAAACTTAGAATATAAAGTTAGTTCATGCGCTGAAACGACCTTAAATTGTGTTTTTTTAACATATTTTACTCATCTTTTGCTATACTCACAACCTATATTTGGTCACATAATAGCAAAAAAACCAAAATTTGTTTAAAAGAGTTTTTAAATACTATAAATAATTGAAAAATTAAATATTAATTATATATATATATATGTGTGTATGTATATGTATATATATAGATATATATATATATATATAGATACATACATATATATATATACATACATATATATATATATAACTTAAATTACAAATAAAATGATTTCGCCTTTTTGTCATGAATTTTATGATATTCTCACTTTATTTTAAGGAGAGGGTTACTTAGATTTAGGAACAATGTTCCATTCATAGTGACCGGGGAACTAGGCCAAAGAGATGAAATGAATTTTGGACAAAAAAACAGGTCTATATAACAATTCATTCCCTTAAATACATGAACACATAAACATCCATCAAACAAGCCCAAACTTTAGAGACATAGTAATAAAGAAATTAAAGTATTATAAAAATTATCATGGTGTTGTTTTATGTTATTTAAGATCATCATATTCTTTTCCTTATTCTTCTTGTGATGTTATAATTTGAAGCATGTATTCTACCCATTTTTCTCGTAAAGCATCAAAAATTTACATATCATAACCTGACTTGTTCCAACTAAAGAACTACATGTATTTAAATTTAAAATAAGAATGTAATATCATGAATTCATATATGTTAAAAAACTATATTAGTAAAAGAGATTACCGCGTCTTTAATTGGAATGTTGATATTTGAGATGATTTCGCTCATAAATTTTATAACAAAGTAATTACATATGACTCCATCATTTTATTGTGGAACCTACAAAAAATAAGTGTACATGGTTTTTCATATCCGGACATTTTTATTATTTAATATTAAAATTAATTAAATTATTAATATTCACTTATACATACCATAACTTTGTTTCATATAAGCTTATTGGATTTTTTAAAAGAATGTCCTTATTCTTGTTCCATAGCTTCCACAATCTATCAAAGTTTAAAACAGTTAATTCTTTATTAAATATTAAAAAAAAATTGAAGAAAAATAGCTAGCTATAACTCTTATATTTTAACAATATTTTTATATATTTACTCAATTACATGGAAACTGAGTTAGAGTACCAAACATAATTTCCATATAGATCAAGGATTATCAAAATCCAATGATTTTGATCTCGTTTAAATTTTAATGGACAAGATATTATCAACTTTTGATTTCTGTTAAGTGTTAATGTATTATCAAATAATTGTTTAACTCTATTATAATATTATTCTCTTAATATTGATTGATAAATGATGAGTCATAAAACATTACTAAATGTGTGAAAAATATTTTTTTAAATATCGTACATGTATTACTAAATATATAAAAAATTTATAATTAAATGATAAATTCTTCAAAATTGTTAAAGTTTTAGATGTAATGAGATACAACTTAAAAATCTATATATTTATATAAAAAAAAAGATAAAAAAAAAGTGAAATCATGATGCTAGCAAAAACTAAATATTAGTTTTTTTTTTTCTCTCTTAAAAGGAATCCAGCGTAAACCTCCTCCAATCCTTCTTTCTTGTTCCATCGAGGTTTCAATTCCAAAAATTCAACCTTTGTCCATATTAAGGCTGTGGATTTCAAGTCATTATAACCGACAATTAATAAGATTCATCGAAGTTCAAATTTGTTCCCTGAACCCTTGTATTTTGGAGCCTTTGTGATTTTGGGCGTTATCAAAGGTGGGCAACTAAACTCGATCGCCCCTTTTTTAAAGGTTATTGTATTCACATTTTTGACTTGCTTTGTTGCCCATCGCGTGTTTGTATATAGTTCGATTACAAATTTTTGAACTACAAGAAGCAAACTTTTGAATATACGAAGAGAGTATTAAAAACGGCAACTTCCCCTTCAGTTGTTCTGTATACTCGTTTTGTATTTTCTTGTTTTTCTCAGTTAACGATCATTAATTTCTGTTTCTTTAATAGTATTTTTTGTTGAGTATGAGATGGGCAGCAAAATGACAGTTTTTATTAAGCCAAGAGTTGAACTGAGCAGGATGTTTTCAATGTTTGTTGAGTGGTTGATTGAATGGTTCCTTGTGGTGCTGTTTTGTATTCACTAGTTCTTTGGTCGAGGATATCGTTTCATCTTTTCAATTTTGTTCTGTGTTTCTTTCCGATTAATTTAATGCTTAATACTTTTCAGGTCAATCTAGGGTATTCACTTGAAGTGTTACAACCATGTTCCTATCCAGACTTTCAAGGGTTGGAGTTCGATTGTTCAAAGAGATTTCGAAAGGTGATTCCCTAATGCCAATCCCACCTTGATTTGTGAGAGAGTACAGGTCTGTGAGCTTAAGGACCAGTTTACCTTAGAAGTAATTTCAAGAGAAGTGGGTTGAAATGAAGTGTTATGGTCAAAAGTAGTTTCAAGAGAAACATTTATGATTTGGCATAAAAAAATTAGAATTGATTTTGGGCGGTACTTTAGTGATTCATTTTAGGAAACAAGCACTTTCAGCCTAAAGAAGAAGTGACACCAAGCAGACCTTTTATGTCATGGTTTTGCTTAACTAGAATAGGTTACTACAAGATTAGAGTGAACATTAGTGATTTTTACTTAATGCCCATTCTTTTCAGTCCAGCTTATGCTCCTTTGTCCTAATCACTACCAATGGTTTTAATTCAGGAACTTCTGTTGCCATATGTAGAGCTGGACATTTGAAAAGGTCTTACAATCATTACTCTCTAACACCGCCAAAGGTTAGTTGTTCATGCATCTTTCCAATTTTAAAGATGTTATGCCTCAAGAAGGCTTCAATACAGGACAAACAATTACAGTACTTGATCATACTACTTCTTTGCCCCTATCTATTTCCTTCATCCAACTATGTTTGCTACTATTTTGGCTGTTATATATGTGATGTGTAGTGGTGAACCATGCCTTAATTCTAGTATCACATAGCAGTGTGATCCTGTTTTCCTGGTCTAGAATGAAATGCTTTAGAACTGACACAAGTTTGTGCCTTTGTTTTGCTTTCGGGAATCTATGAGGTATATTTAATTTTTTACTTGTGGCTGTGACGCAAGTATTTTTCTGGGGTTTTTCCATATGAAATGCATGTCCATCTGCTCTTTGAAGGCCTTAAACAAATAGTAATTTTATGGATGTTAAGGAAAATGGAATTAAGATGTTAGAGCTTGTATTTGGTAGCTGTTGAAGATAAGTTTAGAGATTATTAGGTTATTAAACTTTGTGCCAATATGTATAACTTGTTGTCTGTTGTTATCTTATTGCTATATTTTTAAATGGTCACATGACAGTCATTATACATTGTTTACCGTTGGTTACTTTATGTGAAAGTATCCGGAGTTTGTATCTAAACTTTTGCTTATTATGTAATTTATATTTTGGTTTGTTTTCTGAAATAGTTTCACTGACAGTTAGAAACTAAGCTATCTCAGGGAACCTTCTTTCAGAAGAGTCGTCTTTTTTGTTCAACTAGTACCCAAGTTTCTTCAGAGGAGGGGAGCGAGCAGGAGCAGAAGTAAGTTTCTCTCATATAAAATGATTCAGGCAATTGCAATTGCATGAACTTTGTTTTTTCAATTGTTTCAAAGGATATAGAGATCTCTGGACTTTGACAACTACTTAAAAATTATAAGTGAAGCTTTTACCTTATATTGGTTATAGCTTTGTATTGTGTGTTTACTAGCAGCAATTTTGCACTTGTATGCCTATGTTATTATCACGATTCATGGTCGGATTGTGTGTTTCCGTTTCTTTTAAAAGCACTTTTGAAATAAAAAAGTGATTTTATACTAAACAAAAAGAAAATTCAAAAAGTGCTTTGAGGTCTCATTATTTTGCTTCTTAAAAGCACTTTCTTTTGAAACCACTATAGGAAAAGTACAAGCACATAGACACGTAGACTAATTAATGAATAGGCAGTTAGTTTATCGAATAAAATATAGAGACATTGTTAATGTAATAATGTCCATTACATTCGCTGATTCCAAAAACTAAGTTTTTGTCTTTATATCCTTTTCAGGATATCTGTGACATTTGTTGATAAGGATGGAGAGGAGAAGCACATTAAGGTTCCAGTTGGAATGTCTATGTTAGAAGCTGCTCATCAAAATGATATTGAACTCGAAGGCAAGGATTTCGCTTCTCGTTGTTGGTGTTCTTAATAGGCCTCTTAACCGAAATCCAGTTATTAAGATTTTCCGATTTTGTATTGCTTTTTCGAGGAATGCTAACTATGTTCAAATTTGCACTCATACCTAAGCACTTCCATGTGGCTCTATATTTTTGAAAATAAAGAATTTGTGAGTTTTAAGTGCAATGTGACATGCAGTGAGTGGCACGAGTGAAATTAAGTGCAAATTTGGATGTAGCTAGCATTCCTCCTGCTTTTTCTGCACGTGCTATATTAACCATAATGCAGAATTCTTGTTGCATGTTCCCTATTACACTCATCATCATAATTTTCTCCATAAGCTGAAATGTCTTTCAGAGCACAAAAAGACCCGTGAATGAATATATTGTTTGCTGAGTTTGTAGCTTCTCCATTCTAGTGGCAAAAATCTAATATTTTGCTTATGATCTTATCAGGAGCATGCGAAGGTTCGCTTGCCTGTTCCACGTGTCATGTAATAGTGATGGTACGAATGTTTATAGGAACTATATATGTATTTCCTATAAGAGTAACTTGTGAAACTACTCTAATTTTAAAGTCACATTGATCTAAATGATTAAGAAGCTAACATAGAGTACTAATGTAGGACATGGAATATTACAATAAACTTGAAGACCCAAGTGATGAAGAGAACGATATGTTGGATCTGGCTTTCGGGCTTACTGAAACGTAAATTCTTTTTCGATGTCCTTATGCTGTCACTCAAAAGCAGATAGGATATAAGTTTTTTGTTGTTTGTACAGGTCTCGTCTGGGTTGCCAAGTAATTGCAAAGTCTGAATTAGAAGGGATTCGTCTAGCTATTCCATGTGCTACAAGAAACTTTGCTGTTGATGGGTATGTTCCGAAACCTCATTAGAGACAATACATCCGAGTTCCCGGACAAGAAGAGTTGGTTACTTCTGACGGATATAATAATCCCAAGTTTTGTAGTGCCTGTTTTTCAGTTTTGGTCCATTTAATTCTATTTATATACGTGAATTATGCGATATGTTTTTAATAATATTGATCAACAATTTGAAAATCTAAGTTTCATGGTCTGTCTGGCCAGTCTTCTTTGATAATCCTTTGTAGTTTCTCTCTCTCTCGATACTTCTATGTTTCAATCGAAAAAGGCTAAAATATGAAGCAGAGTTGTAGTACACATGAGCAACAAAATATTGGAGAGTACTGGCATCAGTTAGTTTTAGTGACAAGTTGTTTGAGCTAGCTAGTCGCATATGATTGAAATTGCATGCCTTCCATGACACAGATAAAAGAAGTATTTGAGACGAGTGTTTGTTGGATCCAGCTGTCATGTTAGTCCAGGTTAATAACATTGGGGAGAGATGATAGGGAGAGAGAAAAACATACATATTTCATCTCTCTTTATATTTCTCACTTATCTCTATTCTGCATTGTTATTAGCATAAACCAACATGTTAGCTTGGTCCAGGAGTAGTGAATAATTTTTTGTACTTGTGGTGGCAATGCCATAAGATGTATTGAGGAATAAGGGCTTACGAATCTGCATGGATGTACAAGAACAAGTTCCCTTCCATAGATGTAAATCTTTATTACTCATGGATTGGCAAATAATGGAGAAAGTAGAGTTCATACGTGATACTTGAAGAATAGTGTAAGGGAAAATGAGTGTTGTTAGCACTACTCTTTCTTTAAATATCGGGAAAAATTTTGAAGGCATACATGAGGTTAGACATTTCAACATAAATACTCAAATTGATGGTATGGGTTCCTAAACTCTATGGTTATTGACCCCATAAATTAACTCCAAAGTTAATAATCATTTAATTTTACTGATAAAAAATTTATTTATTTTTTTAATTTTGCTAAACCAAAAAAGATCCTCTTTGTTAGTCACAAGAATGTTGCGATAATGCAAAGGAAATGAGATATTTACACTCAACAATCAAAAAAGAATTAGAAGCTTACAACCATGATTTAGTTATCTAAATTAGTGTTAAAAAAAATAGAAACTTTAGTCCAAACCAAGCCAAGAGCTTTTTATCAACGGAATGGGTTTGATTTGATCATCGCTTCAATAGATTCGGCTGAGTGATCTTAATTTTATTTCAATCCCTTTCATAAAAAATAAATAAAATAAAAAATTTGACATCGCCCGTTATCTGCATGTTCATAATTAGGGGACTGGTTATTTTAGTGAGAGTGAAAGCGTGAGGAAGACAGAGAAATTTTGTATCTTATTTTTTGTTATTATTTTAACTTTTTTGTTAGCATGTGTTTATTTTGAAAAGTTTCATATAATTTATTTTAATTATTAATAATATGAAAATATTTTTTTTCATCATGTAAGTTTTGATGGAGAGAAAGTATAATTTTTTTTTTTGTTTTTTACTTTATAAAGATTTTAATCAATTAAATAAATAAGAAAAAAACCCTTATATTCAAAAATAAAAAATGAAAAGAATTGTTGAAAAATAATAAGTCTTAACATAGAACCCAAATAAAAAAAACCCTAAAATTACCACTAAATCTTTAATCCCATAAAAAAGGGAGGGAGAGGATGAGGACCTCCTAAGAAGTGAGAAAGAAGCCGAAGGAAAAAGTGCGGTGGTAGTAAATGCATTTTATCAAACATGAAAAAAAAATGGTGAAAAACAGAGCATCTACAGAAATGGAGCAAAGGTGTATAACATGACATGGATAAATTACTAAATGGCATAATAAGGAGTGGGAATGATATGACTGCATGAATGAATCACTGAATACAATTATTTTAAACTTAAGTTCCTTCCAACAACCATCTGCCCTTTCCTTCTCCAAGGAGAATAGAAAATCTAGTCAAAATTCAAGTATTATCCTCCCTCAAGTCCTCTCCCTCCCATTTTTTGGGATTAAAGATTTGTAATAACTGACTGGGGGTTGGTTCACAGAGAGGTGACTGTTCGCAGAGGGGTGGGTCGATGGGTGGTTGGGGGTTGTTACTCAGGCGTGGGTGCTCACAAAGGGTGAGTGTGATTTTATTTGAGTGGTGTTTACGAATTTACACACATAATCCGTTAATCCCGTTAAATATTAACAACGATGTTATATTTGTTATAAATATAAAATTCGATAGTATGAAAGTAAAAGTTTGATAATAAAAAAATCTATTTATTTATTTTTTAAAATATACTACTTTTTTCTTTTACATATTGACTAACTAAATCGAACTATATGTGTTTTTTTTTTCAAAACCTAGGAGAATTTCAAATATATTGAGAAACTCTATGGGTATTTGTGAGAATAACCTTTATTTGTAGTTGCTTAATAACTATAAGATTCACCCTTTTTTTTTTATTTTAAGTTATAAGTTTCTTACACTAAAAATAATATTTGAATAAAAAATATACTTTACAATTGTATCTAAGAAAATTACCAAAATATTCATCTATTTGGGTTTGACATATAGATAATGAAAGGGGAAGTTTGATTCATAGAATAAAAAAAGAATATGAGTGAAAATGGTAATAAAATTGAATATAAAGGAAACATTATTGTAATTACATTATTTGGTTTGACTACTGAAATCAAATAATAAATTAGTATTATAGTGTTTGGTTTACATTTGGAATGAAATATAAAATACTATATATTACCTTAATACCTCTATATTTAGTAAAGTTTAAATAATGTTATTTAATTGTTATTTTTTCATTAAAGAAAATATATTATTAAAATCATTATTTTTCTAAATAATTATTGCTTAAAAATAAAATATATTATTAAAATTATTATTTTTCTAAATAATTATTACTTAAAATATTGTTTAATTTTATAAAAATATTAAAAACAAGAAAAATGTTTCATAAATTTTTTATTTCCATATTATTTATAAAATAACATCCAATTATTAATTATTTTTCTTCATATTATTTAGATTTCTCCAAAATTAAAAAATAGCAAAAAAAAAAAAAACATATAGCTTGCATTGATTTTAACTCTATATAACATAAAAGCTTGAATTTGTTTTCCATTTTAATTATGTTTGTAAAGATGCTCCTTTAAACAAAATATTAAAATTTTCTATATAAAATCCATTAAACAATTAATCAAATTCATACTTTTGCTGATAGCATAACTAAATTGATTCGGACACTATAAACATAATATCTATTAAATATCAAAATATAAGAAAAGTTTTTACAACTCTAACATCCAAATATTGGTATTTATCTAAGTAAAACGAAAGCTTTAAATAAGTTTGATATCAAAACAAGGTTAATATAAGAAATACAATCCCATATTCATATATTAATAGCATTTTTTCATAACTTAATATAATGTGCCTTCATGCCTAAGAAGATTTATAATCCAACCATCTTTGTTGTCATTAGATATGTTGAAAAATGCATTCATTCTTCTAGGTTTGTCAACAAGTTGAATTGTAACAACATTAGACTCTTCATTTCTAAGTGATATGGTTCTTTGTAATTCGTCGTATAACTTCATTTGCTTATCTTGTTCTCCTTCTTTTGTGATGAATCGACTTAAAAAGATGCCAACATTCTTCATCTTTTTAGCAAGTATCGACATTGCCCTCTTAACATAATTTTCATATTCATTAACTCCAGTAGTTCTCTTTCTTTTTTTGAATGAAACATTTGAATTTCGATTATTGGTAGCATCTATATGTTGTTGTAATAAATCGGTTTCATCTATTTTCTCTTGATCCTGTTCATTATCAAGTTCTATGACAACATCATTTGGAGTCTCTACACCTTATGGATTTATCTTTACTAAATATAATAGCCAAGTCCTCATAATGGGGTAATAACCTATGTTTAAAAAAATAAATAAATTCTTTGTGACTCTAACAAAAATTAAAATATGTCAAATTCAAAAGATTAAAAATCAAATGGATTAATATTTAAACATAAACAATGTAATCCATCTAAATTAAAATATGTAATAAGTCATATAAGATGATCAGTATAGAATAAGTCAACAAGCTAAATTAAAGTATATAAACATCCATATCACTATATCAAGCTCTCTAACCTTATCTTTTATTATCATTAATGGAACAAGATTACAATGATATATTTAGTATATACAACTAGCCAATGTTGAAGATTATGCATTCATAATTCAAAGAAGACATGCAAATTTAACAATATTGAATGATGCAGTCTACAATATTTGATCATAATAAAGGAGAACAACAAAAAAATTACCTTTACATGTGCCTCCCAAACATGTGTTTTAACAACTACGTATTTATTCATATAATCCCACCCAAATTCACATTTATCTTGACCAGTTACTCTGTCATGCATAGTAGTAAATTGAGTCTTCGTTGTTTTCAATCAGGAATTAATATGGGGTTTAGCCTTCATAGTACATTTTGATAGTTTTTCAAGTAGGAATTTCTTAATAGCATTTAAATAAACCACCATAAGCTCTATATGAACCTTTATTGTACAATTCTAAAAGACAATGAACTAATTTTTCATCTAATGTTGTTGTCTAAAATATTTTGTTCTCGCCAGAGCCTCGACCTTTTGAAGTTCCACTTTTTGATGATGACATCCTAAAATTAGGTGAGAACAAAACAAAAACACCAATTACTAACAAAGTATGAATAAAAAATATATTTAAGTTGACGAGCCTAGTAATCAATAAGGAAAACTTTAAGAATAAGGCCAGTAGCTTCATGTGTTATAAGATTACACATAATTATAATTAAATAATCCCTTTATTACAATTACAAATAAAAAAAATATAAGAAAACATTATTTCCATTAACATAAACAATTACTACCATTTATCAAACAAATAAATACTATTTGTCATTATCCTCTTCTCATTGCCCTCCATTCATTGTACATGCTTGATGCTGTATTATCTCTACACAAACTCCATCCATATGTAAAGTCTACAATTCTTATTATATCTTCATCATCCTCTTCCTCTTCATCTTCAATATTTTCACAATTTTCCTCATATAGGTCATATGACATCTCACTTCTTATATAGTTGTGTAACAAGCAACAAGCAATAATTATTTGGTTTTGAGTGTTAATGGGATAGAATGTTGGACTTCTAAGAATTTCTTTAACATACCAAAATATCTCTCAATCACATTCCTAGCATGTGAGTGCTTCATGTTAAAAAATTCACATATGTTGTGAGGTTATGGACCATCTCTCCATTCAATCAAACGATAACATTAACCATGGTATGGAGTAAGAAATCCATTGGCATTTGGATATTACTTACCATGTTGGATTTTAAATCCATCCCTCTTATGTATAGCTTCACGTAAGACTTTACTATCAACTATTGAACCGCTCAACTAGGTATAACATAACTAGGTATAACATAAATAAATTGCATAATATATATATATATATATATATATATATATATATATATATATATATATATATATAGAGAGAGAGAGAGAGAGAGAGAGAGAGAGAGAGAGAAAATCCCCAAAATATTTGTGGTAATCTCATCCTTTTGTATATATATATATATATAGAGAGAGAGAGAGAGAGAGAGAGAAAATCCCCAAAATATTTGTGGTAATCTTATCCTTTTGGTTTTGATACCTAGCCTTATCAATTATAGGGACTCTCACCCTAATATGAGTACCATCAAGTGCTCCTATGCAACGTTAGTACCAATAAGTAAAGTAAAATATGAATTTATTAAAAATATTACAAAATAATAAGAAACAAATAGAGAAAAAAGAAATTAGGCATTATATCTACCTTGAAACATTTCCACCTAAGGTCATTACAATCATCAAGAATAGGCTCAATTTTTTTCAATAACTCCTTATGAAACTGTATGATGGAATACAAAACATTGTTGAAGTATTTACTAACTATCTCTCCAGATCTTCTAAATCGATCAGTTATAACTCTATTTTTCAAATGGTGTGCAATTGCATGAAGAAACATGACTACTTGATCATCTACTAACTTTAACTGTTTCAAGCATTACACACAATTTTGTAAAAGCACTTATACTCATCCTAAGTTGATTAATGCTAATAATTTCATTTTCATTTTCATTTTCATAGCACAACATATGCACAATTTTCCTATTTGAAAAAAAAATCAAGCTCATACAATGATCTCCTTAAAGATATTGTCATCTTTTTATCCACTGTTATCTCAAAAAAGAATTTGACAATAGACATTATATCTTAAATTGCAAACAAAAACAATATATAATAAATAGACAACTTTAACAAAAATAGCATATAAGAAGGATCAATCAAACTAGTATATAAGAAGGATCCATTGATACATTAAATATCTTTAATGAGTTCAATTAACATTAAACTTGATGGATGATAATGAAATCGCAAGACCGACATTGCAAATATCAATCTTACAAAAATTATCCTTTTGTGGTTTTATTATTTGTAAAACTCTCGCAAGTGCACAAATCATTTTATAGAAAATGATAAGTATATCCCCAAGGTCGATCTAAGGAAGGAATTTATATGATTTTTAATTTATTATTAAAAATCTTAAAAACAAAATTAAATCCTAAACATCCTGTCACGATATTTTGATTTGTTTATTTTCTAATCTAATAACATAAAAATAAATATAAACGTAGATATAGATTCAATAAACAATAATACAAATTTTATCATTCATAACAGTGAAGTATTTAAGGATATAATAATTAAGTTAATTATGTTTGCTTATATTATTTAGGTTATTAAAGATATAAATTAATATTTGTTGATTTTCTCTTTTTGGTATGAAAGTGTCCTTAGGGGAGGCCCAAATTCTTTTGTTTAATATTAATTAACTAATATCCTTAGGTGGGGCCTATTAATTAATTAAATATTAAATTTCAGCTTTATTTCTAAGAAAATAACAAACTATCTAATCACAGCTTTAGGCGGAGTCAAATAATTAGACTTTATTCAAGGTATCCAAATTAAACCTAAAAATTTAATTTTCCAAGTACTAACTTTCAAGTTTTAAAACCAATACTGAAAATATGTCATCAATACATTTTCGAATAATAGTTCTTATAAAAAAAACTTTTGAAATAGAGTTTCACTCTAACTACCGGGCGATTGTACCAACAAATAAAAGAGCACCACTCTAAATTAGACCGAATAATTAAACCTTAAAATCTAATTTTCAGATTTAAGTTTGTAATAAGAAATAATGTATTTCTCTCTAACATCCTTAATATAAAATCTTGAATAAAAACAAAAATCAATTTATTTTATGAAAGTATTTTACCTATTTAATATTTCGCAAGCATAATAACGTTATAATTATATCATATTTACAAAAAGTCAGCCATGTTAAATTTAATTACAGTAAATTAAATATAACATATAAGAATAAAACATAAAATAATAACTGTAAAGAATCCATTAAAATAATACCTTAAAAGAATTCTTACAATAGTTTGATGTTAATTCTGTTATTGGAAAATCTCCAAACGAATTTGCATATCTTCTTATTGAATCAAAACTAAAAAATTATAAAAACATAACTAGTTCCTCTCAAAAAGAGAAGAACTTTAAAAATAAAAACTAAAAAAAAAAAAGAAAACTTTCTAGAGAGAGAAATAGTTGAGAAAATTATTATTTGTGTTTTGGAACGGGGAAAGAGGGTTCTTTTATAGATGAGAGAAAGGCCAAAAAGGGGGTAAAATATTTCAAAAATTGAATTTGGATGCGTTTGGATAGGTTGACGTGCAAAAATCTCGCCAGATGAGCTATCGGTGCGGCAGAGAAGCGGTTGGTGTGCCTGGGCGTGCATAAGACATGGTGAGCAGTAAGCAAGCACGCGTGCAACACGGTACGGGACTCGGTGTGTGGCTTGGCACGGATCGGATGGTGCGCGAGGAACTTGGGGAGATGGGCGATAGTGCACGCAGGAGCGAGATTGGACGCGAATCGGTGTGTTGTGCACGTTTCTCGGCACAATTACGCGTGCGATTTTTGACCTTTTGACCCATTTTGTCCAATTTTCCCATCTTTTTGACTTTTCCTCATTTATTTTCTCAATATATTTGTGATGTATTGCCTCTAGTATTTTTTTCTTCGAATCTTTAAGTTATTTTTGAACTAAAATACCTAAAAAACAATAAAAATACATGTGATTCCAAAAGATAAATTTATATAAAAATATGATAAAATCATACAAATATAAATATATTTAATCAATTAAAATACATTAAATCATAGTAATTTTAGTGCTTTTTAAGCACTCATCAACTCGTACATGTAATGCATGAGAAAAAATAATGAGTGATAATAAATAGACAACTTCAACAAAAATAGCATATAAGAAGGATCCATTTATACATTAAATATCTTTAATGAGTTCAATTAACATTAAAATTTCACACAAACAATATTAGAATCCATCAATCATGATTAAGCACTCATATTTAATCATTTTTGAATGTCTCATTGTAAAAAAAGCTAGAAATTCATTTGTATATTTGTGTTTATGTTAAATGGAATTAAATAAAAAAATGATTCAAAAAGAAGAAAATAAGATTAAAGTTATATGTGTATGTTTACAAAATATATTTTCTAGGCATGTTCTGAAAAATTTATATCAGTTTGGTCTTCAAGTAATTTGTTTTATCAAATATTTGAAGTGCTTTTAAAGCCAAAAGCAGAAAGATTCATACCCTTGTAGGCTTAAATGCTAAACAATATGATATGCATCAATGATAAACAAAAGGAAAACCACCAAAATTCAGGGGAAAAAAGGAAATTAATTCAAAGCATGAGAGCATACTTAATTAAGTAGCTAGCATAATGAAAGTTGAAGAAAACCCATAAAAAAACAAAAAATTAATAAGGTACCTTTCTTGAGTAGCTTAGGTTTTGGAACAGGAAATAAGTTGTAATTAAAGATGTGAGAGTAGTATTAACCATTGGAAGAGAAACAAAAACCAAAGAACAAGAAAAATAAAGAAAACTATAGAATGTGTTGCATAATAATACGAGAGACAAGAACAAGAACTAGAGAATACCAGCTAGATATACAAGAACAAGAAACAAAGAATAATAATCCAAACAATACCAAAGAATACCAACAGAACAAGAAACAGAGAATAACAATCCAAAACAATATCAGAGAACAAAGAACTGGATTTAGAGAACAAAGAAATAGATTTAGATGCAAAAACCACAAAAAATGGACATTGCAAATCTGCTATGGGTGGTTCTACTATGAGATAGACGAGAGAGAAAATACGGGCTGGAGGATGAGAATTCACCTCGAAGATCGAAGAATCCACCAACTCTGGAGGACTAAGCGACGACTGAGAGTGGAGTTGGTTAAGAGAGCTAAAGTAGTTGAGTGAGATACGAGAATGGTGCTAGAGAACCAAGCGACGGTGAGAGTGGATTTGGTTGAGAGAGTTGGAGCAGCTGGGTGAGACTCGCAAATGGGGTTAGAGGACTAGGTGATGATTGAGAGAGCTAAAGCATGATATGATCTAAGTAGGTAATCCTTTGCTTGGTGGAAGTAAGAAATTGTTCATTGATCGCTTTCGATGGATAAAAGCATGCTAAATAGTTTTGAAAATAATAATAATGAGGCATAAGCATACATAGAATAAGTAATGATAATGCATGTCAGGTTTATCCTTTTAATATTAAATAAAAGTATTATTTATTTAACTATTAATGACACGTAATTGATATATCTTTTATAATATCATAGAAGGCATTCATACTTACCAAAGATCGATCCTCATTACAAAAAAAAGATAGGAGAAAAATGGTTGTTTGAAGAGCATAAACGAGAGCTTATTAATTGGTTTCAAAATCATGTAAGTGTCACATACAAGAATTCATTAGTGCACTTAATTAATGTTTTATAGCTTTGTTTTAAACACATTTTATGTTTTTATATGCATAGGTTCAAGTTGAATTCAACAAATCCAATTAAAAAATAACAAAAACTCTGGAATAGCTTGCACATGGTCCAAAATTTGATGTTAAATTGTATTATAGTTTCACAATTAGTGGCTCTAGGTTTACAATACAAGCAAGGGACAAAGTCCGAATAAGAGTAGTGGTGTGAAGATGGTTGCACAAATATGGCAATTTGCTAGTTCAAAAGATAGTAATCATGTACTTTATGATAGAATGTATTATGGTATAAATCAAGAAATTTGGTAACTCAATTGTAAAGTTTTTTATGAAACAATATTCTTGTGTGATTGGGTCAAAGACATTGTAAATGTTGGATATCAAATAGATAATTTTAGATCTATCCCTGTATCATGAGGAAACTTTGGTGGACAAAAAATATCAATAGGCATCAATGTATCCCTTATTTCTTGGAACAAAATTTGCTTGCCTAAAATGGTCTTAGTTTAAGATAGTTTGAGGATTTCAATAGAGGCATGCTTGCTAAAGCAGCTTAAAGCAGCTTGGGCTATCTTGAAGCAACCTCAAAATCTTTAGGTTCAAATATTCACTTGAAAATATCTATAACATCACTATTTCCAAAATTTCTAAGTTAGACTTATTTATTCCTTTGTTTGGAAGCGTGTACGTGGACTAGAGATGCTTTGAAAGATTTTTTTTTAAATTAAAAATGGCTCTAATATAAATGTTTGGAATGACCCTTGGATTTAGGGATTCTTGAATCAAAGACTACCAGTTTTCATTCAACAAAGTTCAAATCATTTAGTTACTACGATTATTGATTAGTGTCAAGGTCAACCAATTTTAAATTAAAATTTTAATCTCTTAACTTAGATTTTTGGGTTGAACATTATTTATTTGATTTGTAAACTTTAACCACTCACTATAAATGGTAAATATTCTATATAATGGTTTGGAAATGGTTCAAGGAGTTTTGTTGTTAAAAATGTATATGAAAGCATAGTTACTAGAGAGGTTCTACTGACAAAAAAGGTTTCTAGTGATTACTTTGGAAAGTTTGGATCTATGAACGTCATAAATGTTTTATTTGAAAGATCCATTCTATTTTTTTAGGATGAGTAAATGGTGATGGGTTCTTAAAATCACTAAATATTACATGATTTATTTGAATTTTAATGTCAAAAATAGATTTGTGTTTGCATAATTTTATCATTATTTTAGCAAATCTATGTTTTTGGAATCATGAATATGTTTTGTTATTTTTCAAGTATTTCTAGCTTCAAATTAATTAAAAAGATCAACACATAAAGAATCATACCTAAAATCACTTAATTGCAAACAAGAAGAATACAAGGGTAACATATGTAATCTTTACATATTAACAAACCAAGCTTGTAAGCAGGCGTCACAATACACATTTTTCACCATCACGACCTGCCCCAACTAGTACACCTTTCAATAATGATTCATGGCATCCCTCATATTGTAAAACTCATACCAACTAAGCCAAGATTTATGAGTTTCTATAAACAATCCCATTTAATTGTTATAATTTTTGGGTTTATAGTTGTTTACTTTAATGTAGTAGTTTTTTTTCGATCCAATAAAAAATATTGGTCTATCTGCTTAGAGGTTTTTCAAATACAGATCAATACTAAAATTATGTACTTTGAAGGATGCGCTTGAGATATAAATTATATTCTTCTATTTTTAGAACAATTTTATGTGATGTTATAAATGCTATTTTTAATATTCTAGTCATATAAGCATGTTTGAGTGAAAATAGTATAGGAGATTAGTTATGTTGTTATGTTTATGAAATATAAACTTAGGTAAACATTTTTATAAAATAAATTAATTTTTATTTCTTCATTCAGGAATTTTACAAAGCTTATTACAAAACAATATATTGACAATATATTTTCCATAATAAGTTTAAAATATGGAAGTTAGATTTATGATCTGATTATTTAAATATGATTTAGAGTTATATTTTATTTCAAAAATTTCTTGCAAAGATTTATTATTGAAAAAATATATTGACTACATATTTTTCCTAATAGAATTAAAATCTAAAATTTAGTTATCAGATATATCAATCTTAAATCTAACTTTGACACCTTGAATGAGAATCTAAATTATATGGTTTTCCTTAAGCAGTGATTTGGATAGTTTGTTATTTTCTTAGAAATATATAATAATTTAATATTAATCAATTGATAGGCCTTCTTCAAGGATATTAATTCATTTTTACTATCAAAGAATTTGAGTCATGCCTAAGGTCATTTTCATACAAAAAGGAAAAATCAGTAATATTAATTTATATATTTAATAACATAATTAATGTGAGCAAGCATGATTAATAACTAATATATCCTATAAATTCTTCATTGAAGGATTAAATATTTATCTATCTACTATTTGTTGAATCAAATCTATATTTAAATTTATGTCATTAGAATAAGATTTTCAAAACCAAAAAATAATGACAGGATGTTTAGGTTTATTTTTTATTTTTAAGAATTTTGTTAAATTACTTAAAAACCACGTAGTTTATCTTTAGACCAATCTTGGAAGTGTACTTTTCATTTATTATAAAGCGATTCATTCACTTGCGAGTTATTTTCATATACAAAATTAATGCATATGTTTTTGGTGCCATTATCAAGGAGGAATAGCCTTTTTAAATTTTTATTATCAAAAATCTTAAAATCCTTTGAGTTAAAAATATTTATGATTTAATTTTTCATTAAAAAAGGGATATTGTAAAAATCATTATGAAGAAAGAGTTTGCTCGTCGTGATATGCACTCTTTCTGCACCGTTACTTTAGTGTTTTTGCTCAAAATTAGATGGAAATTTAAAGACTCACAAAGCAACATGTTGTTTTTGCGCCATAGCATGTGTGTAAAGTTTTCCTAGAAATACTAGCCCTAACGCGTTACAAACACAATTTCACTCAAATTTTCTCATCTTCTTCATAAAATCCTAATTTTTCTCTCCTTCCAATCACCAAATAACACTCAAAAATCAAGTATTTCTTCTACAATCTTTCAAATCTTTGCACAAAAATTATATTCTTTCTATTTCCTAGCCATTCCATTAAATTGTTTTGGAAAACCATAAAAAAATCTTCAAATCTTAATCCTCTTCACAGAGGTGTTCTTCAAGTTTGATCTTCTTCAAAACAACACAAGTAAGTAACTGTAGCTTTTTAGAAATTAAGTATTGAAATAAATTTTCTAAATTTTTGTGGATTATTTCTATAAATATTTGGATTAAAAAGAGTTCTAAACCCTATTTGGATAAAGTGAGGGTATGGAATTTTTTTAGGTTAATTAAGTATTGTGTTTTTTTATCTGGATTATATATGAACACTTAGATTTTGAGATTTTGTTGATTTTTTAAAATGGCACCTAAAAGGGGTAGAACTGATAAAGAAAAAGAGACAGGAATCTTTGTCGAATATATAGGGTCAAATTTTCTAGTGCTAAGGTCAAACTCAGATTTGATAAGGTCGATGAGATACACAAAAGTTTTATAGTAAAAAGGGGTATGTACTTGGAATTGTAGCAAAATTTCCAATTTAAGGGTATTACTAATGTAATAGTGGTTTTAGGATGAATAAGGTTTGTTAAGGAACTAAAAGCTGGTGCTGCATCAATTGTTCATGAATTTTATGCAAATTTTCTCGACATTGTTGACAATAAGGTTAAAGTATGGGGTGAACTAGTCCAGTTTTGGCCATTTGATATTGATGCTTATTTTGGTTTGAGTATGAAACTTATTTGAGCAATGTGGACTATGTTGTAGTAATAGAAAGCCTAGCAACAAAAAATGTTGAGTCCTTATGCCAGTGGGAAACCAAGGGGATTTGAAGCTAAGTATTTTGGCAAGGTTCCCTAAATATGAAAATATTTTGTTTGTTCAAGACTTATGCCCACTACTCATTACAACTCTGTGGATAGAGAGCAAGCAATATTACTGCATGTTATAGCATATAAAATTACTATAGATGTTGGATCAATAATTCACAATAGGATGAAATTTTCTACTAGGAACCACCAATTAAGTTACTTCTTTCCCTAGCTCACTACTGCTTTATGTTCTAAAGTGAGGGTAATTTACCCAAAAGGTGAAGTTATACTTCAACTTGGTGAATTGTTAAATCTAACATAATACAATGAACTCATCTTGGGTACTAATATTGCCCAAAAAAAGAAAGAAGAGTCATTTCTTTATCAAGCATGACAATGAAGGATGAAATTCATCATTTAAATGAAAGAGTGACTTACTTGGAAAATTATGCCCAAGATTATACTGCATAACATTCTGCATTTACCAATCAATAACATCATGATGAGGTGAATTATAACCATTTATTCTATGAAATGCATCGGTTATAACTTAACCATCTCAAGATGGATTCAAGTCATTTAGAAAAACACATGAATCAAGATTATGATTTTATCTTTACACCACCTAAATGATCACAACATGAAGAATGAGGACTGGATGACATGAAAGATTGAGCTCCAAATTTTTTTCGAAGATTTATAAGTTTTTATTGTATTTCATTTTAGTTTATTTAAATATTTTTGTTTTTGGATTTACTTGCTTTTAATATGTATAAGAAGTCTACAACATTTTGTCTGTTTGGATTAAAATACTTAAAATGATGGATGCATAGGAATTTGTATATCAATACTTGATCATGTACAGCAAATGGGAAAAAAAATTCTTTATTCTTTATCTTTAATTTGTATTTGTTACATTGAGGGTAATGAAAATTCTAGGTCGGGGTGAAAAACGTTATATTACATAAATTTTGACAATTTTAAAATTTTTTATTCAACATATGCTTACGTTTTCACTTATTTTTATATGTTTTTCTTAACATGTGTTTACATTTATTTAGTTTATTTAATTGTTTAGGGATTTTAGGTTCATTTTTAATTTTTTTCCTACAAAATTATCATGTAATTTAGTTTATTTTAAGCAAATTATTTAGTCTATATACTATTGGATTAATGTCTTTTAACCTATCATAAATTAATGTAATAATTAGTTTATTTTTATCATTATTTTTGTTTCATGTTAAAATATTGAAATTGAGATAAACCCGAATTTAGTGTTTAGAAATCAAGTAGGAGAGACTAACTTGTGAAAACATTTTTGAGATGATATTTTTTCTACTCCTTTTAAACATTCTTCTTAATTATTCAAATTATTAAAAGATATTTATAGGTTTTGCATTAAATGTTAGGATTTTTACATTTGATAAAGTATCATATACTTATTTATTTTATTGTTTAAATTGAATGATTTAAGTAGAAATTGAAAATGTATTCCTATTTTATTCATGCATGATTTCCAATATATATGTGTGTGTGCGTGTGTGCGCATGCGTATGTAGTTTCCTTAAACCAATAACAAAGAAAGCCAAAATTAGTGACTTACCAAAATCATACAAATATGTACAAAATATACATGGATCAATTCTAAATATATATATATATATAAGAGTATAAAAAAGGAGAGAGAAATCAATAAAAAAACAATACTATGATCCAAAAGTACTTCAAACTTATGAGAAATAGTTAATACAAAAGAAAGATAGGAAATAAATCTCTTGTAAGTCATTGTATTTTCATTCATTCTCTAAAGACATATACTTAATATTTTTATTTGATGATTTTCATAGACATAAGGATAATGTATGATTTCTTTATAAATCATATTATTTGATTCTTTTCATAAGATCGATGATACGCACTATTTTAAGCATTTCTTCTTTAAACATATGCGAACTAATTAGTTCATTTCTTTACATAACTTCTATTTTCCTGTACCTTTGATTGAGTGCTTGAACTCAAAATATTAGTGTAATATTGAGAGTATGACTTGTGAGGATTAGACTTAAAGGAAATTTGGATTCCTAACACTGAAATTAGGTAAATCAAAGTTGATAAATTTTTTATATGCAAAATGAATTTATGATTTTTTAAATAATTTTTACAATAAACTATAAATGTTTAGGATATCAATTCAACTTATTCTTTGGATTTTAATTGTAAACTTAAAAGATATTAAAAGCATAAGAAATTTTGCTATTTTATATTATCATCTTTTATTTTAATTATTACTTTGTTAAATTATAGTTTTTATTTTAACATTTGTTATTTGTTTATGTTATTTCTTTTACAAATTTTTCATTTTACTTTAATATTTGTAGATATTATCTCTGAAAATCATCAAGAGACTTAAATTCATCTACTCAGACAACCTAAGGGTTTAAAAGCTTGCAACATATACTAAATGCAACCATGTCAATCTACAAAAAATGATTTAGGATAAATTAATTTTATTTTAGTTTTTATCGCTTTCCTTGCTAGAGACTTACAAGAACTAGTTTGTGGTTGTGATGAGTGCTTAAAAGTACTAAATATTGCATGATTTATTTGAACTTTAATGTCAAAAACTGATTTGTATTTGCATAATTTTATCATTATTTTAGCAAATTTATGTTTTTGAAATGATGGGTATGTTTTGTTGTTTTTCAGGTATTTCTTGCTTGAAATTGATTAAAAAGAAAAATAGCTAAAGTATCATACCTAAAAGCACTCAATTGCAAAAAAGAAGAATACAAGGATAACATATATAAGCCTTACATATAAACCAACCAAGCTTGTAAGGGATAGAAACTAAAAGAAGTTAAAGAAAGAGACTTTAATAAGTGCCACGACGATGAAAAATGTCTGTCACGGTGCCTAACATTTCAATCCACTATTCTCTCCTTTTTACAGCATTTTCTACGTATATAAACCCCTTACTATTGTAGAACACACCAACTATACTAAGAGTTCTGAGTTTTTGTAAAGAATTCCTTTTCAGAGTCGATCGATCAAGCTCAGTCTAGATCGATAGAGTGGCTAAGTTTCAATTTTAACCTAATTTTTACCCAAGCCAATTTGTTTCATTACCATATTTTCCTTACTATTTAAAGTTCTTTTAAATGCTTTTAAGGACATAATTGTAAGAAGCTTTTAACCTTGGGCTTCAATTTATTCTATTTAAACAAACCTTTGGCCTACAACTTTCTCAAGCACAATTGAATCTAACTTTGCATCTAAACATTCTCTAAAACATTTTTTGTAAAAAATATTATGGTAGTCTTTTTTTCTTTAATATTGGTGAAATTGTGTTTAAACATCTATTCTAGGGTTGCTAGTTGATAACTGCATTTTATACAGTTATTTTTGTCTATTTTATTAATTATAATTGCTATGTTCTTGACATTTTTAGTTAATTTTAATTTAATAAATTAATATTTACTGTTAATTTTTTAAGGTATATATTTTTAAGAAAATTAAAAAATTTGAATAAAAAAGGACTTAATTACAAATACTAAATGTTTGAAAATATAATTTAAATTAAAAGAGTGTTTAATTGTAATTAACTTTTAACAAAAGTGTAAAAGTTAATTTAAATTAAAAAAAGGGCTTAATTGTAATTAAAAAAAGTTTAAAAGTTAATTTGAATTAAATTAGAGGGCTAAAATGCAATTAAGGAAAATTTATTTTTCTGCGTAGGAAGAAGACCACGCATGACACGCACCGTCAGATAAGAAAATCAATGGTCAGGATCAGGCGCGTGGAGCTAGACGCAACAAAAATCCAGTGGACCTAGTTTTTTAGGATCGCACACTGCTCGGTGTGTCGTGTGGGGCCCACCTACCTCACAGGCCGGTGTGTAGGGTGGGGCCCACGTACCGCTATGTGAATTGTCCCATGCGATGCGATCCAGATAAACACGTGCGCCCTAACATTCCAACTGATCAGACATTTCCATGTGTTTCAAATATTCTTTCAACAAATAAGGAGCTGACACGTGGCATTTGTTAGTTAAAATAAAAACACCAAAACGGCACACGTTTCCAACAACTCCTACGTTACCACGTGTCTTCGAAAAGCAATAATCCCATGTGGTGCAACCACGTGCAAGCTTTCCCTTCCACCAATTAAACGCTACCACATGTCTCAATTATTCTTTTAGCCAATGAAATGTTGACACTTGGCATACGTTTTGAATTAAAAATTAAATCAAAAACGGTGCACGATGTCCTTAGTTTTGGATCGCACAATATTCCTTCTACGGGTTTCAAGAATGTCCCCCACGCATGTATAAATTAATATTTTCGATGCATTATTTTTCCCCCGCGTGTTTAAAAAAATATATTTGATGATGTATTGTTTTTAGAGTGTGGAGCTATAAATAGGGGATATTTGTGATAAATTGAGGAGGTTAGCTTGGAGAGTTTGGAGTGTTGGACAGTGGTACAGGCAGAAGCCATTTTTGGCTTCTGTTGTGTTCTGCGTGTGCCATAAAATTTAGAGAGCAGAAACGTTTTAATTTTCTCTGTGTTCATCATGTATTATTTCTTAAATGCTGTAATTTTAATTTTATTTATGAAGTAATTTAATTTTTTTAGGGTTGCATTTTAGCTAAATTTATGAAGCTTGAATAAATTATTTTTGAAAGATTTATGAGATTTTTAATTTATTTATTCTATTTGTGCTTAATGCTTTTGATTATTGGAAAATTTATCAATTGATCTGTGACACTTAAATAAACTTAGAAGATGCATTTTTGTGTATTGCTCATGGATAGAATAACATGTATATATGAAGGATAGGAATATACCTTTATTGTATGTGTCGCCATTTGAGAACTTAGAACGTAATGAATCTTGGTGAATTTAATTCTCATGGGAATATAGTGAATTAATTTAGCGAGATGTGTTTATATGGAGCTCGGAAGAGATGTGTGGATAAAATTAGAAGTTCTTGGTTGAAAAATTAAATTTATAAAAAAATAAATCAAGACGGAATAATATGATTTGAGTGGATTAATTTGGTAAAAACTGCAATCCTAGAATTTTTTTATTTATTGTTTACAAAAATTAGTTGTTAAACTTTCATCAATTATTGTTTGTTTTGGATAAAATCAGAGTGAAAATTTTTAGTACTTAACAAATTATAGTAACAAAACTCTGTGGGAACGATAAATTACTTATCAAATTTTATTATTTGTGTCCGTGTATACTTGCATGTTTTTATGTTCTCCTAAAAGAGACAATACTAGTGATTTTGATTTATCTGTTGTTCTGTATAATCATCTAGTTAGGGTTATTCATTATTTAATCCACCCTAGGACACACATTTTCACTTGTGTTATTGTGTTAACTTTTTATGTACCAGTTGCAGCTATACGAGTTTGATTAACTTGTGTAACTCGAGTTCATCGAAATGTTGGTCCGGATCCAAACATCTTGCTTATAGAGACTATAAAAGAAAGTAATAGGCTTGTAATTAGATTACTTGGAGGAATTACATTGATGGGTACTTTGAGTCCTAATCTTCTAATTAAACATTATTTTTATAGTGTATAGTTAGGTGGTCCGATGGACTGGTGGTTTTTGTCTTATATCATTGGTGTGGCCTATGTTGTTTCACCTAATATTTTTATATCTCAATCTTTATATTTCTGCATTATTTTATTTATATGTGATTGCATGTTTGGCCATCTACAAAAAAATTTAATTTTTCTTAATTGCACTGATTATCTATTTACCCTTCTAGCTAATTAGATTTATAACTAAAAAAAGAAACTTTCAATTGGTATCAGAGTATATCAATACATACACTTTGTGTGCCCAAGACCTTGTTATAGATTATTTAATAAAGGATTCATCTACAAAACTGTGTACCTTACATTGATGGGTCTAATTACCCATATTAGAAGGCTTATATGAAAGATTTTCTATGGTATATAGATAAATGTGTTTGGACTCTATGCTTTATGGTTAGTGATCGCTACACATGAAGTGTGTACAATGAATACGCAAGTATACGTATCGCAACAAGTAATATAATGATAAGAAAATATCGTTCATACGGAGATTATTTTATTAGAAACTAATTTTTAAAACTAAAAATAAAAAAAAAAAATTTGTTGTTTTTATATTTTAATGAAGCAAAATTAAAATAACTAAAATTAAATAGAAATAATTAATTAAATCAAATTTGGTAACTAAAAAGATATATGATAAAATATCTAGGAATACTTAATCCCCCAATTTTCTAAACATTCGAATTGTTAAAATCCCCCCAATATAATATCAACTAATTACATGATCAATTGAATCTAACCTAGCATGTATTTCTCTCTCAAGTAAATTACACACTATATAGTAATTAATTAATTTAATCACACTCTCATGCCAATTAAATTGCATACTACTCATTAAGTTCATCAATTATGGATCACATACATAATAATCATACATCTCTCCCTAGAAACTATACATGTTATTTAATCAAGACAAACAATTAAATAATTCTCTCAAATCTATTTAATTGCCTCTATAGATAAATTTTTGGCCAAAAAATTAATAGCTTAAAAATTAGATTAAATAATATAATTAAATTAAAATTATAATTGGGGTAAAATTTTAGATCATCACATGGTTAAAATTGGGTTCATAAGATCCATAGATTAATAAATTAATTACACATAATTGTTCATAAAGCTCATATTTTTCATAAAACTCATATTTTTCATAAAGAAAAATATAAAATTGATAGGAATAAAAGAGTAGAAAAAAAATACAATCAATATCTTGAATTGTAATATTAATAATTTTCTCTTGAATCACCACCAAAATTGTGTCTTCTTTTGAATTTTTCTGTATTTCTCTCTCCTTTTAGCTCCAAAAAATGACTAAAATTATGCTAATGGAGGCCAATTAGGGTTTATGGAGTGATTAGAGGCTTAAATAAATCTTAGGTGTAATCTGGATCTTTCGATCAGCTTCAGATCAAGGGCTACGATCAAAACAAGCAAAATTGACAATTTCAACCAATCATAGCGCGACGTATGACAGGGGAGACCGATCAGAGTCAACACTCGTTGAGTCAGCAACATGTGGCATGACATGATTTGCGGAAACATATTGCGTGGCACACAGGTGGAATGCGCTAAGCAATGGCATTGCGACAAGTGGTATGGCACGTTGATCGATTTTCGAACTCGAATTGAACGTCGTAGTGACATGTGGGGTGTGTTTCGTCCTCCTCACACGTGGTGCAACGTTATTTACTCTTTGTGCTTGCATGGAGTCTACGTGGCTTGCCCAGTCAGGTCTCTACCTGCGTGGTTTGCCACATGACAACTCCTGATTGGTCCTGCGTTAAAAATTCATAAAAAATCCAAAAAGTTTATATTTTAATATTTTTTACACAAAAATACTATTTATTGAATAAAACAAGTAAATATTAAGTAAAAAAAGTGCGCTAATGACTATTTTCATAGAGTTATCACACCCCCAAACTTAAATCTTTGCTTTTCCTCAAGTAAAACGAAGTATAACTAAATAAAAGAACTTGGGTAGTACATTCATAAGTATACTTCTATTAGTACATGCATATTTTAACGGAAACTTCACTCTTAAAAGTTGTATAATTCTATGATAAAGAGGTTCACATATTCATCAATCAACATTCCATTAATACAAGGATATGCAAGGTTTTTGACAAATTGATTCGTGTGTGTGTGTTGCACATGATATCATCCAATGCACTCATGAAATCAACCTGTATGAGCATGCTAATCATTTCAATATTAGAAAAAGTCTCATAAGTCTATTTTTACATCCCTCTCCACTAATATAATTATGCACTTAGCTTAAGATAAATAAGGGCTTTACATGGTTTTAATGTAAGGCTTAGGTGAGAGGTCGATAAATGAAGACATTTTAGGGTTTTCCACACCTTAGCTTTTTTTTATCATGCACTTTTTAACTGCAATTGAGCTTTTACTTGATATTTTAGTGCACCCTCTTTTGACATTCTTTTCATATATTTTTTTATTCCACATCTCTTTTCACTTTTTTTTCTTTTTTTGGTCACTTCACAACACCCCAAACTTATTTTCAATTCTATTTTTTTTCTTTAGAGGGATAATTGTGTTATGAGTTTTTTTATAGGGTGCATTACATTTCACCTTACTCTATAGCATAACACATGATTGCATTTTTTTTCTTTTCATACAAAGTAAAGGTGCAAGGATAAAGGTAATGCTTATCGGTTAGGCATTAAATGTGGCTTAAAGATATGAATGGTTCTTTGTTAGGCTCAAATGGGGGATTAAAGATATTAACAATGGTTAGCTTGAAAGGCTCAATTGATCCAAATAAGGCCTAAATCATTTCTCTTGCTAAATACTATTTAGGATTTCGCCTTAAGGGATGATCAAATAGATTCTAAAACTTGGTAGATCTTATCGACTCGCACAACTCACTTCAAATTTTCTCTCAATAATAACACCAAAATCAATCATGAATATGTGTATCAAAAATTGAATCAATCAAATCCAAACTAGCAAGCATATCACATGATTGATGTAAATATCTTAAAAAATATGTTACACTCCTTATCCTAGTCATGACAACCAATTTTTATCATAGAGTTCATATGTTTCATATCAAGCATGCATGTATTTAATTTCCATATATTTATCAATTTCTACCCAAATCATGATTAAAAGAAACCTAAAAATTAAAAAATTCCTAAATATTTAAAATACATACTAAATACTAATGTAGAGAATGAAGTTCCCTCCTCAAAACTTAAATTACACATTGTCCCTATTGTTCACATATAAATATGAAAAACTAAAAGGAAAGAAAACTCCCTTAGTCATGGCACACCACATCTGTCACTGAAATGCTCATTCTTGTTGTGCCATTGCTCTCCACATTTATTCACCTACAAAACAAAAACAATGAAAATATAAGTAAAATAACGTTAGGTTTCCTCCCAACCAGTGTCATGTTTAACATCGTTGACTAGACGATCTTATCAATTCCTAAGGCACATCCTTTTATATCCATTTAATTTTGAGTTTCTTGAAACAGTTTGAGTCTTGATTTGTCCAATGATACCTTATGCTCTTGTTCACAAACACTGTGCTCAATGATCTTCTCATGCCATATTTTTGTCTTCTTTTTGAAACTTTTGGCATTCTTATAAGCACTCCATCGTAACTCATCCAATTTATGTATTTCTAACATTTTTTCACCTCTCCATTGGACTCTTTCACTTTCATACTTGATTGGAGATAAGAGGGTAGAAGTGTGGGGTCTAAACTTGGTGACTTTTCAATTGATGATTTGAGTTTAAATCCTATCTCAAAATTTTCCATAATAGCTTTTGATACATACATGAGAGATGCCTCTTCCACAAAGTTCACACAATCCACAATATCAAGCTTCGATGTCATGCTTTCAAAGTTATAATAGGTTGAGTTGTTTATGTCCTTTTTTACAGTAGTATGTGTTAAAGTCTTAAGTTTGGGCAACTCAGTAGGTTCTTTTATGCTATTCCCACAATCAGAAACATTTATCCTTAAACATTCATTAGCATTATCAATATCAGGGGGTTCAGATTCTTTAAAAACTTTAAATATTACTTGTTCATCTTGCATTCTCATTGTAAGTTCACCTTTTTGTACATCAATGAGTGCCCTTCCAGTTGCTAAGAATGGACGACCAAGTATGATAGGAATGTCATGGTCCTCTTCCATATCTAGAACAATGAAGTCTGCCCGAAAGATGAATTTGCCTACTTTTACTAACAAATCTTCTACCATAACTCAAGGTCTCTTAATCAATCTATCTATCATTTGTAATGTTATCGAAGTAGGTTTTGCTTTACCAACCCCCAATCTCTTGAAGACCGATAATGGCATGAGTTTAATGGTAGAAACCAAGTCACATAGTTCCTTGCCAAAAAAGATGTTCCCAATAGTGCAAGGGATGTCAAAACTACCTGGATCTTTCAATTTTTGTGGTAGTTTTATATTAAGGATGGCACTACAACCTTCACTCAAGGTTATTGTTTCATGATCTCCAAGCCTCCTTTTCTTTGATAGTATATCCTTTATGAATTTGGCATAAGATGACATTTGTTCAAGTGCCTCTACAAATGGTATATTTATGTGTAGCTTTTTGAAGACTTCTAGAAATTTTGAAAACTGCATATCTGACTTTTTCTTTTACAATCTTTGAGGGAAAGGAATAGTGGGTTTGTAAAGGTTTCTCTTTTTTGGCTAAATTATTTCCTTTCCATTACTCTTTTTATCCACTAATTCCTTCTCCTACTTTTTAGTTTCTCGTTCCTCCTTATCCTTTTTGGTTTTATAGTCCTCTTTATCCCTTTTTAATTTCTTGTTTCTCCTCATCCTTTTCTGTCTTATGTTCTTGTTTAAAGTTTTACCACTCCTAAAGGATATGGCATTGCATTGGTCCTTACCTTCTCTTCCCGGGTTTACAATTGTGTCACTTGGAAGTTTACCTTGAGGCCTTTGACTTCTAGCGTGAGAAAGTTTCCCCATTTGGTTCTCCAAATTTCGAATTGAAGCCTCTTGAGTTGAAACTTTTGTATTCACTAATTGGATGAAGTCTTTCATCATCCCCATTAAAGCACTTATATCGTCCTCAGTAGGTGGCTTCTTCTCTTGGGCTTGTGATTGCTGTGGTTGTTGAAAACCAAGTGGTGGAAATGATTGATAGTTGAATTGATTATGATTACTCTATGTTTTAGAGTTATTTTTGTTCAATTTATTAATTATAATTGCTATGTTCTTAATGTTTTTAATTAATTTTAAGTTCTTAAATTAATATTTACTGTTATTTATTAAAGAATATATTTTTAGAGAAAATTAAAGAATTAGAATTGAAAAAGACTTAATTGCAAATAATAAAAGTTGAAAATATAATTTGAATTAAAAGAGGGCTTAATTGCAAATATCAAAAGTTTAAAATTTAATTTGAATTAAATTAGAGGGTTAAAATGCAATTAACCAAAATTTTACTTTTTTGTGCAGGGAAGGAAGACCACGCACATCTCTGTTCAATGCGCCTCACGCATTGTCAGATCAGACAATCAATTGTGAAGATCAGGCGAGTGAGATGAAAGTGCCACATGGGCAATTAGATGCTTTTTTCACCAATGACACACTGCCTGGAGCGTAGAGTGGGGTCCACCTATCTGCGTAGGCCGGTGTGCAATGTGGGACCCATCTGTCTGCGTAAACATTTTCCCATGTGACGCGGTCTAAGTGCATCCTCTCATCCCACCCAATACGAAGCTGCCACGTGTCCCATTATTCTTCTAGCAAATGATAGCTCTCTACGTAGCATGCGTATCGTATAAAAATAATCCAAAAATAGCGCACGCTATCCAACCTATTTTTTTACGCTTATCTCCCACGCATGTTTAAAGAATATTTTCGATGTATTTCTTTGTCTCCCACTTTACACGCGTGTTGTAAAAAAATGTTTTGTGATGTATTTTTTTTATAGAGTTGAAGCTATAAATATGTGCTTATTATGATACAAAAAAGTTGGACGGGGAGTTGGACGGTGGAACACGTAGAAGCTATTTTTGGCTTCTGTTATGGTTCTGAGTAGGATAAAAATTAGAGAGCAGAGATGAAACACTTTTAATTCTTTTTGTTATTCTTCATCTAATATTCCTTAAATGTTGTAATATTTTTGTATTGTAATTTTAATTTTTGTTATAAAGTAATTTAATTGTTCTAGGGTTGCCATGTAACTTTTATTATGAAGCTTGGATTTATTATTTTTGAATGATTTATGAGATGTTTAATTTGTTTATTCTATTTGTGCTTAATGCTTTTGATTGTTGGAAGATTAATCAATGGATCTATGACACTTAAATAAACTTGGAAAAGGTATTTTTGTGTGTTGCCTGTGGATAAAATAACATGTATATATAAGGGATATGAATATACCTTTATTGTATGTGTAACTATTTGAGAACTTTGAAATTAATGAATCTTGGTGAATTTAATTCTCATAGGAATATAGTGAATTATTTTGGTGAGATTTGTCTATATGGAGCTCGGAAGAGATATATGGATAAATTAAGAGTTCTTGGTTGACAAATAAAATGCAAGAATATAAATCAAGAGAAAATAATATGATTCATATGGATTAATTTGGTAAAATTGCAATCCTAGAATTTTCTTATTTATTGTTATAAAAAATTAGTTTAGTTTAACATCATCAAACTATCGATTGTTTGGATAAAATCAGATTGAAACAATTTTAGTACTTGATGAATAATAGTAACAAATCTCTGTGGGAACGATATCTTACTTAATCACTTATTACTTATGACCGTATATACTTGCACGTTTATGTTCTCTTAAAGATACAACAGATTACCACCTTGAATGTTGTTATTACTCCAAGAGAAATTTGGATGTTGTATCCATCTTGGGTTATATGTGTTCGAGTATGAATTATTTTTTTGATTCACATTACCCACATAGCAAATGGATTCAGGATTATTTGGACAATTATCAAACAAATGAGCTCCTCCACAAAACACACATGACACTCCTGAATTTTGGATTTGGTTTATACTCGTTGGCGAGTTTTGTACCTTCAAAAGATTAACCAAATATGAAACTTGAGCTATAAGTGCTATGATATCATTTACCCCATGCATTTCAACTAATTTTCTCATTGATATCATTCTGTCCATTGGCCATTGATAATTATTGCTAGCCATTTTCTCAATTAAATCATAAACTTGATTGTAAGATTTGGCTAGCAAAGCTCCCTTAGCAGATGCATAAACAATAGTTCTTGTGTGAGCATTGAGACCATTATAAAAAGTCTCAATTTGAATCCAAGAAGGAATACCATGATGATGGCACTTCCTTAACAATTCCTTGAATCTTTCCCATGCTTCATAAAGAGATTCTCTTTCATGTTATTGGTAGGAAGTAATGTCATTCCTAAGCTTGGCATTCTTTGTTGGTGGGAAGTATTTCATCAAGAATTTATCCTCTAAACCATTCCAAGTTGTAATGGAATCAGTTTGAATTAAACAATCTGAGATGAAGATGGGGATCCTATGTTGGTAATCCGTTGAATTGCCCAACTGTCTATAGAATTTGAAACATCACTGGCTTTAATTCAAACTGATTAGCTTAAATGTTCGGCCTTGTAATACTTGGATTCAGCCCTTCCAACGTAGGTATAGCATATTCATTCATAGCTCTATCTTTATCATCTATCAAAAGTATTTGATTATTCAAGTTTAGCTCATTGTTGTTTATTTCTAATGGATTAACCATTTTTTCCTCTTGGGTGCTTGTTGTTTTCTAATTAATCTCAAAGTACGATCAATTTCAAAACCTAAAGGTAAGATTTTTTCCTCACGAACTATGTTCATGCATTAGACTCAACTATGTTTCTACAATACTAAATGAGATGTCTAAATAAAAACTAAAACAATAAAATAAAATAAAAAATAAATATATTAATAAAAAAATAAATTAAAGTAAATAAAATAAATAAAAGAAATTAAATAGAAACAATAAATAAACAAGCCATTAAAAAAATATATCTAAATTAAGATTCGGATTAAAATTAAAGTAAAAAAAATAAATTAAGAAAAAAAAATTAATAATAATAATAATAATAATAATTAATTTCTAATATTTATAATCGTTGACAACGGCGCCAAAAACTTGATCGCCACACACGAAGTTTTTGCAATGAATACGTATCGCAACAAGTAATATAATGATAAGAAAAGATAATTTCCACGGAGATTATTTTATTAAAAATTAATTTTTAAAACTAAAAATAATAAAAATCATATTTTGTTGTTTTTATATTTTAATGAAGCAAAACTAAAATAACTAAAATTAAATAGCAATAATTAATTAAATCAAATTTGGTAACTAAAAAGATATATAAGAACATATCTAGGAATACTTAATCCCCCAATTTTCTAAACATGTGAATCACTAAAATCTCCCCAATATAATATCAACTAATTATATGATCAATTGAATCTAACGTAGCATGTATTCCTCTCTCAAGTAAACTATACATCATATAGTAATTAATTAATTAATTTAATCACATTCTCATGCCAATTAAATTGCATACTACTCATTAAGTTCATCAATAATGGATCACATACATAATAATCATAAATCTGTGCCTAGAAACTATGCATGTTATTTAATCAAGACAAACAATTAAATAATTCTCTCAAATCTATTTAATTGCCTATATAGATAAATTGTTGGCCAAACAATTAATAACATAAAAATCAGATTAAATAATATAATTTAATTATAATTATAATTGGGATAAAATTTTAGATCATCCCATGGTTAAAATTGGGTTTATAAGATCCCTAGATTAATAAATTAATTACACATAATTGTGTTCATAAAGGTCATATTTTTCATAAAGAAAAACATAAAATTGATAGAAAAAAAGAGTAGAAAAGGAAATACAATCAATATCTTGAATTATAATATTAATTTTCTCTTGAATCTCCACCAAAATTGTGGCTTATCTTAAATTTTTCTATATTTTTATCTCCTTTTAGCTCAAAAAAATGACCAAAATTATGCTAATGGAGGCCGATTAGGGTTTATGGATTGATTAGAGGCTTAAATAAAGCTCAGGTGCAATCTGGACCTTCCGATCAGCTTCAAATCAAGGGCTACGATCAAAACAAACAAAACTGACAATTTCAGCCAATCACAATGCGACACGTGGTAGGGGAAATTCATTGGGCGAATCATGAAGCGATGCGTGGCAAGGGAGAACAATTAGAGTCAACACTCATTGAGTCAGCAACAAGTGCTATGACATGATTCAAAAAAATAGATGGCGTGACTCACAGGTGGAATGCATTGAGCATGTTGACCGATTTCTGAACTCGGATTGAATGTCATACTGACATGTGGTGTATGTTTCATCCCCATTACACGTGGTGTGACATGATTTTCTCTCTATTCTTGCATAGGGTCTATGTGGCTTGCCCAGTCAGCTCTTCTGCCTATGTGGCATGCCACGTGGTAGCTCCTAATTGGTCCTGCGTTAAAAATTCATAAAATTCCATAAAAAATTCCAAAAATTATATTTTCACCCCGTTTCATTAAAATTTTATATTTTAATATTTTTTACCCAAAAAATACTATTTATTGAATAAAATAAGTAAATATTAAGTAAAAAGAAGTGTCATAATGACTCTATTTTCATAGAGTCATCAGTTAGGAACCACCTACGGTTACCAAAGATAATATAGTCACTCTTAAACCGAGGAATGATTGGACTAATCAAGATAAAACTACTAGCAACTAGAATCAAAAGGTACCAATGTTATTTTTAGTGATGTGTTTGCTGATGACTTTTGTTTTATTTCTAATTTTGATACTGCTATGTATGTTTAGGATATTTTAGATGTTACTCATAAGGGCACCACACAAGTTAAATGAACTAAACTTTTCATGCTTGGTAATTAATTTGAAAATCTTAGGGGGGGAAAGATGAGACATTTTTTGAGTTATATGCTAATTTATGTGATATTATTAACACCTCTACCAATCTTGTAGAGAAAATTGATGATTTCAAGATAGTTCAAAATATTCTCTATTCATTACCCGACCGCTTCCGTGTAAAGGTAATTGTCATTTATGAAAGAAAGGGTGTGGATACCATAAAAATAGAGAAACTCGTTGGCTCAATTCAAATCTTTAAGATGAGCTTTCGAAAACCACCAAAGAACAAAGGGATTGCTTTCAAAACTTCCATGAATAATGATGTTCATAATGAAAATGATGATGAATTCAAACTCATTAGTAAAAAGTCTCAAGAAACTCTTTAACCAAAACATCATAAAGTATCTGACAACCAAATCATTCAATGGATCGAAATCCAAGAGAACTCAAACTTGTGAATTCTGATAGTTAGAAATCTAACCCCACTGGACCTTATTATTTTGAATAAATGGGTTATAGTCACATTGCAGCTAACTATGCAACCAAGAAGAACAAAACTGGAAGAGCTTTCAATACTACACTTACTAACTTTGAAAGTGACAACATACTACTGGTGAATATTCCAATAAGTCTGACATTGAGTCAGATGATGAGGAAAGTGATATTGAGTTTCTACTCGATAAATTTAATACAAATAATTTTAATGAATTTCTTTTTAATTTGGATAGCAGCAAAAGACAAAAAGATGGGTTACTATTAGAAGAAACCAAATTAAATGATAAGATTAAATCTCATGAAATAAATTTCTTAGTGTTGGAAAAAGAAAAAAAAATTGAACTCTTTGAACATACTAATGTTTCGAATTCAAGTTTTACAGATCTTAAACAAGAAAATAAGCATCTAATGTAGGAACTTGAGCAATCAAAAGAATTTGTGATGAGGTTAACCATTGGACCTAAAAGGCTAAACAAAATTCAAGATTATGTAAAACCTCTTAGAGATAAGAAAGGACTAGGCTATGTAGATGAGGATTCTACTTCATCATCTTAAAAAAAACTGAGTTTGTAAAACTCTCCAACACTTCTTCTTCACAGGCTATACATATAGAATCAACATCAAAAACCACATATGTAAGGACTTCTAAAGATACTCCTAACATTACTCCTTATATGCAAATAACAGCTACACATGTGATTGAAGAATTCGTTAAGTTTATGCCTTTCTATCATCATTGTGATAGGAAAGGTTATATTCGGCCCAAGTGTAGATTTTTGATGAATGCTCCTAAATTTAATAATATTTTCCATGCTTCATATGGTAGGACTCATAAACATCATCCATATAGTCATGTTGCATCATATTCTAGGATGAATAAAAATTATAATAAATGTTCATAAATTCTACTAGAAAGCATGAAGTTGTTGGTTCAAAAAGGCATGTAAAATTCAACCCTTGTAATTTTAAGACTAATTACCATCCTCATGTCATGCATACTGCATCTTCATTTAGGATGAATGGAAAATCTAAAGGTAAGTCCAGGAATATGCCAATGACAACTAAGGTAGTTGATTTCCAACCCAAAAATATAATAAAAACAAAATTCAATAAATTTTGGGTTAGGAAAGATTGTACCTTTCCTATCACCGAACCGTCATTTATTGTCCATCTAGATAATTTTTCTTGAGTGCTTAATTGACCCTATGTAACTATCTTTAGTTAGTTTATTTGTTTTTATTTTTGTTGATACTTCTTTAGTTTTAAAAAAGGACAAAATAAAAAAAATAAAAAAGGAGAGAAGTAGACATGCTTTAACATTGACATGATCATTATATACTCCATTCATATTTTTTTATTATGCATTGTGAAAATGGATATTATGACTTGTGCATTTACATGTTTCTCACATCTGATAATTGATGTCAATATGAACCTACTCACATACTCACTAGATACATAAGTATGTCATGCTATAAGTGTACAATTAATATGTGAGATTTTAGGACATAAGATAACATTGATTGTGAAAATTATAGTTGAACTCTGTCTTTCACTATATAAAATGTTGCTATAAAGAGACACTTATTTTGAGAGAGCTACCTATTATGATGTGTAAAAGCTACCATAGTAAGCAGAGAAGGCTATCTTACAATTAGTATGAAAGTCATCATGTTAGGTACATTGGCTCATGCATATTTCCTTTGAAAAAGAAAAATAATATGATAAAGGAAATAGCTATAAAAGTACAAAAGTTTTTGCAAGTACAAAAGTTTTTGCATGCACAAAAAGAAAGAATCATAAATGGTTATACAAAAAGAAAAATAAATAACCATTCCCTTATTCAAAATAAAAAAATAAAAAGTAACATGATAAATATTGAGAGATAATACAAAAAACTTTAATTAAAGTTCTCTCTTAGTAAGAAAATTTTTATTATGTGCAAGTATGAATTAAATTGAAATTTTTGCATGATTGGTGATGTTCTTCTTTTAGATCTTTCATGACCAATTATAAATAGACTAATTGACATACTGTTGCGTGTTTTTCAACACACGAACTCGTGCAAGTATACACGGTCGCAAGTAATAACATTTATAAGTAGAGTATCGATCCCACGAGGATTTGTTACTATAGTTTGTTGAGTACTAAAATTATTTCTCTCTGATTTTATCCAAAATAATCGTTGATTTAAGAAAAAGGTAATAAGAAAATAAAAGAACTCTAGGATTGCAATTTTTCACCAAACTAATCCACTCCAATCATATTATTTCCTTTGGATTTATATTTTTAGTACATTTAATTTGTCAACCGAAAACTTCTTTTTTATTCATACATCTCTTCCGAGCTCCGTACAAACACACCTCGTTAAATTAATTCACTATATCTCTATGAGAATTAAATTGATAAGATTCATTAAGTTCTAAGTTTTCAAAGGCCACACATACAATTAGGGTATATTCTATCCTTCACGTACATGTCATTTTATCTACGGCAATATACAAAAATGCCTTTCGAGTTTATTTTTATGCCACAAATCATTTTGATAAAATTCGTAAATAATCAAAAAAAGCATTAGCGCAAGATAGAGCGAACAAATCGAAACGTCTTATAAATCTATCAAAAATAATTAAAATAAAAGCTTCATAAATTTGAATCAAATGCAATACTAGAAAAATTAAATTACTTAATAAAATTAAAATTAAAATTACAACAGATTCGGAAAAATTAGAAGAAGCAAAGAAGGTAAATTAAAACATTCTGAAAGCGAAATATTTGCCACACGCAGAACACAACAAAAGCCAAAAAATGGCTTCTGCGTGTTCTGCAGTCCAAAACCGAACACAATAAAAACTAAAAAAAACTCCAAACTCTAAAACTCCAAAAAACTGGAAAAAACTTTTTTTACAACTAAAAACTATCTCCTATTTATAGCTAAAAAATACATTAATAAAATATTATATTTCTTTTTTTTTTGAAACGCGTAAGGAATATTTTTGTATCGAAAATAGAATCGACGCGTATCGATTTTCGATATTATTATTTTAATTTACGCGTGATACAGTGCCGCCGTTCTGATTTTTTTTAATTCAAAGTGCATGCCACGTGTCAGCATCGATTGGCAGAAAGATTTCTACAAGGCCACGTGGCGGCCGTCATTGGGTGCACAACCGGCAGACGTAGAACGCGCGCACGTGGATTGGGCACCGAAAAAGTGAGACAACGGTGGAAACGGGCGTGATCAGTAGCGGTCGCGCGTTGTAAATAGCCACGTGTCGCTTTCTAATTAGCTTAAATATTGGTGGGACACGTGGCGCATTTTGTATTCTCAGCAAAGCGAGGATGCACGCCGCTGCATAATCCGCGTCACACGGGATTTTTTACACGAGGCTCGGTGCGCGGACGGCTTCGATGGACACGTTTCCAATGCGGGCCGTCGATCGATCCAACGGTCGAGAGATCGCCTCGGGGAATCTGCGCCGGCAGAAACATGTGGGGCCCATCTCGGCCACGAGCCGGCGACACGTGGGTCCCACCGGCTGACACGCCGAGCCGCGCGAAGTTTTTACACGCGATTTTTGCCTCGTCGGTTGCACTCGCCAAATCTGGGACCGTTGATTCATCGATCGGACGGTGGAGTGATGCACGATTGTGATTTGTGCGAGTGAGATTCATTTCTGCGCGAAAAATTCAAACTTTTCTTAATTATATTTTTGACCCACATATATATTTTAAATTACATTTTACACTTTCTTAAATTACAGATTAGCCCTTTACTAATTTTAAATTAAATTTTTAAACTTTTAATAATTACAATTAAGCCCAAATTTAATTTAAATTATATTTTTGATTTATATAAATTGTAATTAAGAACATATATTACCATAAATTATATTTGTGGACAAAAATATGAAATTAAGTACATTTTCGATACAAATTATTTAATTTTATTAAAAATGTATTTTTAGCAATTAAAAGGAAAATATCAATTTATTTAACAAAAATTAAGAAATATTAAACGAACATAGCAATTATCATTACTAAAATTTATGAAAATAACTGTATAAAATACAGTTATCACATACTATTGTTGTTCAATATTTATCTCACTTTAGGTGACTATTGTTAAGTCACCATATGTGTTGGTATGTTTGGGTGTCTTGTCTACATATATTTATGTTAGGAATGAATAGTCACACTTTGAACAAAATTAATTTCATCTTTTGTGTACTCTTATAATCATGTTTAGCCAAGTTTACTACCCTCAATTAAAAAAAATTAAATACATATATAGATTTTTTTATAATTTTTGATTATCTTAATTTATTTAGGGGAGTTTTAGAAATTAAAGGGAGTTTATTCATTTTTAGAAAATATATTATTTCTAGCTCTGTTTTGATCCTCTTTTAAATTTTTAAATACACTCCTTCCTTTCTTAACTTGTTTTTTGTTGCTTTATGATTATTTTATTTATTCTTATGATAAAAAGAGAGAGAAATCTAGAACATTAATTGAAAATCTAAAAAAAAAGAATAGAGTATATTTAGGGGAGAATTACTTTGAAAATCTTTTTGGTGATCTACACATAGTAGGAGTTGTGCTTTTAATTTCTATCTATTGATTACTCACTCTTATAAATATCATATGCATTCATATTGTTATATACATTGAACTAATGAATAATGAATCTTTCAGGATAATTTGTTTGGTTGTCTATGTTTTTATTTTTCAATGTATACATAAGCTTTTGAGATTTAAATGAAGATAATTTCACCATATCATAGGATAGTTTCACTAAGTAAAATTAATTTTTTTTCTTATGAGTGTTATATAGTGAGAGAGGTTTCGTGACACAAATATGCCAAAGGGAGAGATTATAAGGTTTATAAGTGTTTGCAATATTCGTCAACAAAACATCTAAATGTAATTTTAGTTTCTAAATATGTCTTTCAAGTATATTTTTAAGCCGAAGAAACCAATGAGCTTTAATGAATACCTCTTAAATATATTTCTATTCCCTTGCACGTTAGGATTAATATTAAGACAAATAGGAACATTTTGCATAGAGGTCAGTTGATTGATCGAGCCTTGTTTAGATCAATTGAGCTTAATTAAATCTAGTTGAATTTATTTTTTATATGACTAGATTGATTGAGATATTAATACTCTATCAATTGAGCACTAGATTGATCAAGATTAAGTTGTAGATCAATATACTTGTTTCATAATTAATTATTTGTTTCACTAGATTGATTGAGGATTGACTAGATCGATCGAAATTTTCAGTGTTAATAGATCAAGCTCAACTGAATTTATTGAGTGACTGCTCGATCGATCGAGCTCGATCTAGATTTATTGAGCAACCAGGTTTTTAATTTTAACCTAATTTTTACTGGAGATAATTCATTTCATTACCACATTGTTCTTACTTTTTAAAGTTCTTTTAAGTGTTTTTTAAGGACAGAACTATAATAGGCCTTTGACCTAAGGTTTCAACTCATTCTATTTTAAGAAACCTTTGGATCATAATTTTTTCAACCACAATTGAATCTAATTTTGCATCTAATCTTTCTCTAAAAATTTGTTTTACAAAAAACTCTATGGTAGGATTTTTTTCTTTATTCAATTTTTCAAACATTGGTGATTGTATTTGATTAATTAACAAGCTTATACTGTTTATAATATTGTACTTAAACATCTGTTCTAGGGTTGCTAGTGATTTTGATTTATCTTTTGATATGTTAAATCACCTAGTTAGGTTTATTTATTATTTAATTCACTTTAGGACACACATTTGTATTTTTTTTATTGTGCTAACTTTCCATGTGCCAACAATATTGGTTTAATTAACTCATGTGACTCAAGTTCATCGAAAGATTGGTCTTGATCCAAACACTTTTCTCATGGAGATTATGAAAGAAAGAAAGAGTCTTGTAAGTGGAATATTGGAGGCATTACCTTAGTAGATAATTTGATTCCTAGCCTTATAATCGAACATTTTTTATAGTAGATATTTAGGTGTTCCGGTAGACTAGTGGTTTTTCTCTTAGGTCATTAGTACGGACTAAGTTGTTTTCACCTAAAATTCTCATATCTAAATCTTTATATTTCCACATTATTTTATTTACATTGTATTGCATGCTTGATCGTCTATGAAAATTTTAATTTTTCAAAATTTAGTTGATTATTTATTCACCTTCTCTACCTAATTAGCTCTGTAATTAAAAAAAAAACTTTCACAAAATATTTCTTACAAAGATTTATTATTAAAAAATATATTGACCATATATATTTTGTAATAAATTTAAAATTTAAAAGTTAGCTCCCACATACATCAATCTTAAATCTAGCTTTAACACCTTGAATGAGAATCTGAATTATATGTTCCAACTTAAGTAATGATTTAGATGGGTTGCTAATTCAATAGAAATAAACATAATTTAACATTAACCAATTGTTAGGCCACGCTTAAGGATAATATTTGGCTTTTATTAACAAGTAATTTGGGCCCTTTCTGAGGACATTTTCATTAAAAAAAAGTGAAAATTAGTAATATTAATTTATATCTTTAATAGCTTAATTAATGTGAACAAGCATGATTAACTAACTAATATATCCCATAAATTTTTCATTGAATAATTAAATGTTAATCTATCTACTACTTGTTGAATCAAATCTATCAATATATTTATGTCATTAGGTTAGGGTTTTCAAAACCAAAACAATTATAATAGGATGTTTAGGTTTATTGTTCATTTTTAAGAATTTTGTTGAATTATTTATAAACCACTTAGTTCCTCTCTAAATCGACCTTAGAAGTATATTTACATTTCTTACAAAGTGATTCATGCACTTGCGAGCTATTTCAAAAAGCAAAATTTGTGCATCAAATGGTTAGGTCAATTCCTTAAATTAGAGAACCTTTTTTTTCTTCTATGTCATATGAGGTAGAGGATGAGGAACATATGTTCATCAGATATGATATTCTCAAATCCTGGTAGAAGTATTGGAATTAGAACCTTAATTGGAAGTTTGAAGCCTTATCGAAAGACTGGATATTTTCACATATATTCATTTAATCTTGAAAACGCTAAAACTAATTTTACCTTCTATTATATCTCCTCAATTTTTCACCCTCACTACTATCATAATATTTGAAAATATTTGGTATTTATGGAACAAGATACTATTTAAAGGTTACAATTTATTCGCTCAATCAATCATCTATGATATTACCGAGTGGATTAATGAATTTAAACCTTTTCTTTTGAAGAACTCTCAACCTCCAATTTTGGTAGATATAGAGAACTTTTTTGTCATCCCTTCATGATGGAAAAATAAACCTTTTGGTGCTTTTAAGCTTAATTTAATGCAACTTGGCCTCATGGTGCATCTACAATTGGTTTTAGCATATTTGACCATTGTGGTCGCTTGTGTTATGATTGGACCAAATCGTTAATAGCTCATTTAGTAGACTTTGTTGAGCTTTTAGCATTCCAAGCTACTTTTAAGTATGTGCTTAAATTTAAGCATCTTGTTTTATATATAGAATGAGACAATAAAAAGATTATTAATGCTTTCAATAGTCAGTCGTATAAGGACAATAATTTAGAAGTACTGGATATCATTCGATCAATCCAAATTATGCACCATCACTTCTCCATGATCTATGTCAGGTGGATTCCATGTCATAATAATGAGATAACTCATTACTTAGTACATTGGTCATGCATATAAAAACTTGAAGGTTATTATAATTTGAATGTGTTTGTAAGTCTCATTGTACTTATATTTGTGTGTTGGCTTCATATGTACAAAACATGGTGTTAGTTTTCTTTTTTACTTAATGTATTTTTCTTCCTCTGTATAAGGCTGGTTATTATGAACCAATAATTCACACATGAAAATAGTTAGGTACATTTTGTATCCGAGTATGTTTACACACATCATAGTATTGGTTTTCGTAGTGTGTATACTAAGTTGATGGTTGTGGCCAACGTTGTCACTTGCATTTTTGGTTTGTTTTTGGTGCTAGTATTTATGGATTTTACTCGAAAATTTTTGGAAATAAAAAAATGTGACTTTTTAGTACCTCGACATGGACCTCACCATGGACCTTGCCACCACTCTCGCCACCACCCTTAGAAAGGTGGTTGGTAAGGTGGCAATTTTAAAGGTTGTAAATAACCCCTTTATTTCTCTTATTTCTTACATATATTTTCAAGTGTCAAAATGATGCTAGAATTCATACTAAAAGTTATATCTATTTTAGAAATAATTTTGGTGAGCTTATTTTCACGTGTAGGTTGTTTAGAAAATTAAGAGATCAAATTGTTTTCTGTCTACATACGTGGTTTGACTATGTGCCTCCTGTACAAGATTTGAGATATGTGAAGGACTATGTGTTCCTTAAAGTTATTAATGTTTACACTTTATGTTACTAATCAATGTTTACCAATCACACCATATTGGGTAATATTGGCTCTGGTTGGATTCAAGTGTTGAAACAAGATGTTGTGGAAGTAGCAAGTAAGAGTAGTAGTAGTAGGCATTTTAGATAAAGGTCTCAGCTGATAAAGAAAATAATGGTTTTATTCTCTATTAGAGTTATAACTTGTTTATTGTTTAGTGAATTATTTGTTACTGAGTGGTTGCCCTAAGCAACCCGAGGATGTTACCACATATATATGAACTATATATGGGTTTACCTTATTACATCTCTTGTTATGCATAATCCTATGTTGAGCTAGTATAATCTAAGTTTAAGATATATATGTTACAACATACTATAACTTAACTTTTGATGAGAAAGCATTTACTATTTTCCTGATTTTCATTGTTTACATAATATTTTTCATTTTTAGTCATCTACTTAATTGATACTATTTTGTTTGTGCTTCAATTGTATTATATGTTGAAGTGCGTTCTCATATTTTTATATGAGTTAGATTTGAGTTACTAAAGGGCCTGAATCTCGTTACTCTGATAGTGTACCAGGTCGTTGACTCTTTCATTTGGTATCAGAACGGATGTACCCTTTAGGGCTTAACCATTCTAGTATTAATCTTGTTGACTTGCTTTTTCACACACATATTCTCTCTAATGTAGTTAGGAGAAGAAGGTAAGGTTGGTAGACCTTCGTTTTTCAATGGGCTTAAAGATGTCTATTAAAAATCTCAAATGAGGGCCTTTTTATGATCCCAAGGAGACCATATGTGGTTCCTTGCTAAAAAATGGTTAGACATGCCCCACTAAAACCCTACCTCACAATATTGTTGTCCCAAAACCTATGATCAAATGGACTAAGGAAGAAGCTAAGGAGTCTAAATATAATAGTAAAGAGTTATATGTTATCATTATAGTTGTATTGCCTAACAAAATATAGAAGGATTTAGAGCTATATGACTTTTAAATAGGCCTAGGATATTCTAGAAACCACTCGTGTAGTTTGAATAGAGATTTTGAATTATGAATTATGCTAGAAGATGAGACCATCGACCAGTTTTATGCATAATTTTCCAATATTGTCAACTGCTCTCACAACCTAGGTAGACCAAAAGTGAAGAAAAAAATTGAAAAATAATTGCCAATCCACCTTATTAGTTTCACGCTAAGGTCACTGTAATAGAGTCAACGTATATACCAGGTGATATTACTGTAAATAAGCTAGTTGGAGACTTGAAAGTCTTCAAATTGCATCACATTTTACCAAGACAAGAGCATATTGCATCAAGGAATGGAAAAAAGAAACCCTTAAGACTACTAAAGGAAGTAAACCCATTAAAGATGTATCAGAGATGGTGATAATTATGATTCTTATCTTGATGAGGAGGAAATGACATTCCTTACTCAAAAATTTACGAGATTCTTTAGGAAGAAGAAACCTTCTTTTGGCACTACTAGGAGAGATACTTCAAGTTTCAAAACCTAAAGATCTACTAGAGATGATAATTTTTTGAGAAACTAGGTAACGGTCGCTTGAATAAAATAAGGTACCTTGAATGTGGAAAGCCAGGACACATTGTTGCATAGAGTTTTTAGAAGCTAAATTGCACAAAAAAACATGCTATGAAAGCTAAGGTTATTATTTCGGACAATACCAGTAGTGATGATGAGGATGACACTACTTTTATGGCCTTTATTGCCTCTATTAGTACCGCTTAACCTCCAATTGCTACCTCAGATATTCAAAAGGTGATAGTTGAAGCTAATGATGACGATGAAGTACAAGATGATCTGCTTGATTCTTACAATGCACTCTTGTTGAAGTATATCAAGTTTGAGAAGGAAAAAAAGGCTTTGGAAAGCCTTAATGAAAAGAAGTGTGAGATATGCACTTTAAACAAAAAATATAGAGGAAAAGAAGTCTTCATATGATGATCAATAACTTGACCTCATTAAAAAATATGAGGTTAGTCAAAAGAGATATTCAAACTAGAATGAGGAATTTAATGAAAATTAAGAAAAAGTGATGAAGCTTGAGGAACAAATGAAGGTTCCCATCTCTAGTAAAGTCAATAAATTATTTATCACCCTTGATCCCTCTTAAGATCAAAATGCAAAGGTGTAAGGATTGAAAAATAAAATTATTATCCTATAAAGTACAACGGAAAACATAGCTTATTCTTTTTCCCATAAGGAAGCTGAAATTAATCAACTAGATGAAAAGGATGGAATTCTAAGCATCTATACAACTTTTTTGCGTCCTTTCTCAAAGAAAAAGAAGATTTTCCCCTCACAAATACTTTAAACATAGGGATACTATTTGATCATTATTCTTCGGTGATTTTTTTGGGCATTGAACTGTTTATTTATTTTCTCTTTGTTAAGTTTATATTATATTGGTGATATTCATGAAATAAAACATTTAATTATAATTTTAATTTCTAGGTATGTGTTAGATGAATATTTCAAGTGATAGAAACTATTGCGTCTTAACAATCACATATCAACTATATTTCTATTCCCATTCAAATTAGATTTCATATTAAACACAATATGAAAAATATGAATTTAAGCCATTTGATCGATTGAGTGTATATTGGATCGATTGGGTAATAAATCTAATTAATGCAATTTTAATAAATGACTAGATCGATCGAGGGATATACCAATCGATCCATTTGTTTTTAAATATTGATTAAGTGTATATTGGATCGACCAATGTACTCGATCGATCAAGAAATTGAGTAGATTGATCGATTAGTCAATTATCTGATTTTAAAATGTAATTTAATACCAATTGGATTGGTATTTTACAATATTTCCCTTTATTTCTTAAACATGTTTTAAATGATTTTATGGACAATATGGTAATTACACTTTAACCTAATATGCTTCAAGATATTCTATAAATACAAAGCTAAGCACACTTTAGAAACAATCACACAAGACTTATTCTGCTTATTCTCTTCATCTATCATTCTCTTGTTTTGCTAAAATTTTTCAAGTAGGCTTTTTTATTAATTTAATTTATCAAACATTTGTGATAGTAGTTGATGGATTAATAAGCCTATAATAATAATTATATTATTATGCTTTTAACTGATTGTTCTAGACTTACTAGTTATTTTTATTTTATCTTATATATCATTTAAATAAACTAGTTAGGGTTTTTTATTATTGAATCTGCTCTAGAAAACACATTTGCACTTGTGTATATCTACTAATCTTTCAGGTTAAAGGGTGCATGTTTGATTTACTCGTGGGACTCGAGTTTATTGAAATGCTAGTCTGGATTTGAATGCCTATATTGTAAAGACTATGATCAAAGCAATGACTTGTAAGTAGGTTACTTAGGGGCATTACCTGGGTGGATAGTTTGAGTCCTAACCTTTTAATTGAATACTTATTTTTCATAGTAGATAGTTAGGTGGTCCGGTAGACCTATGGTTTTCCTCTTAGGTCATTAATGTGGCCTAGGTTGTTTCCACCTAAAGATCTCATGTGTTGATATTTTTATTTCCGCATTACTTTACGTACAAGTGATTGATTGTTTGATCGTTTACGAATTTTTAATTTACCATACTTTTGCTGACTAGATATTTAGATCCATAATTAAAGTAACTTTTATAGTTGTTCTTTATGTGTTTTTTTTCTTGTATACGTATTTTATCTACTTTTGTTTACTTTAATAAAAAATATTTTATATATATGTGTATTGTGTTTGATGTTTTAACACTCTTTTCTTCTCCTTTATACCTCTTCATAAGATAGTTCAATATATTGTTTTGTCCTACTTTCTTACCTTTTAAATGAACCTATTGTTGTGACTACTGTTGCTTTTTGTTTGATATGCTTTTGACCTAAATGGAAGTATGACTGTTATGACATATGTATTCCTTGAGAGGTTGTATGACTAATATCTTGTGTATTTTTTATTTATAAAAAAAAACTGGAAAGAACTTTTTCTTACACATGCAATAACATTGTGAACTTGTATAGTTATGTTTGAGAAGTTTGTGTAGACTTCTTTTTTTGATGAATTGTATGTCTCTGATAAGCTCTAGAATCCTTTTTAGTGTCTCTTAAGGTGAAATCCTAGGTATTGTCTAGATAGAAAGATAATTTAAGCTTTCCTTGATTCGTTTGATCTTTTCTTACTGCCAATGTTTCATTATCCCTAATTTTTCCTCTTTCAGCTTCTATATTGTCCCTTATTTTCTTTACATCTACTAGCTTTGCATAAATGATAAATCTTACTTTCCGTACACACCTTCTGTTATGTATCAAATTTATTATTGGTCCATACATTCAGTTGTATTTTAGATGTTTTCCCTTCACTTTTTAAAAAAAAAGGAAAAAGGAAAATGAAAAGAAAAGAGAGGAAAAGGGGAAAAAATAAAACAAAAGAATGAAACAAGGAAAAAGAAAATGAAAAGAAAGAAAGAGAAAAGAAAATGAAAATGAGGGGTTCTAACAAATGAATGCTACGTTGTAAAAGAAAAAAAGGTCTTTTGTATTGGGTTTGTAATTTTTTTTTATTTTGAAAAGTAAAAAGTATCGAACCTAAGTTTAAAAGTTTATTCTCTTCGTTGTGAGCACTTTTCTTAAATCGGTTCTTTTGTTGACAAAAGGTGTGCTTTCCTATAAATGTTCCTTTTCATCTACCAAAACCTTGAACTAACATTACAAACATTGAAAGACCTTTTGATTTCTTCTTGGTTGGCACTTACTTTAGTGGAGAGAGGCTTACTTAAGTCTATATTTCTATTTTCTTGGTTCACATAAACATGTTTTGATTGCATATAGAGTTAACATTTTTTGCATATCACGCACAAATGCATGTTTCCATAATTTTTAGTCATACCCTTAAATGAATACATTATGGTTTGGTTGTCTTATAGATGTTTACGTTGAGTGTTTCGATTGTGTTACATAAGTTTCTAGGTCCCAATTTTTCCACCTTACCATGTAGCTTGCTAGTGTGCTCATTTTTACTTGGCCACGTGGCTCACCAAGCATTCTAATGAGGTGGTTGGAAAGGTATGTAGTGAGATCATCCTATGCCTATATAAAGAATCCTCTAGAGCCTACCTTTTTCACACCTTAGAATAACTTCCTTTTCTTCTTCCTTTACAAGTTTATTCTATCTTTTTACTTTTACCAAATATGGCCCCAAAGCATTCTAGAAGTGGTAAGAAGTCAAAGCAATCTAAGCATACCAGTCTTTCTAGCATTGTTCCCATTCTTATAGAGCATCCTGTTAATATTCGTGATTTTTTTGAAGTTTTGCATATTGTTCCTAGAATTCACTCTTATTCTCTAAATTATTCCCGTAATCACAAGTTCACTACCCTTCCTCATGCTTCTACTACTGGGTTCTCTACTTCTTTTGTCCTTAGAGGATGTAGAGTTACCCTCTCTTAAGATGATATTCATAACTTATCATCCCTTTTTTTGTTTAGTTTCCTTCATTTCTTGTCATCTATTTGGAATTTGAAAATATTGCTTCCTTTTACCTTTATAAATTTGATATTGTGAATTCTTGAATTATGAAGAAATGGCTAACTACTTGGTAAGGCCTAACCACTCTTTTACTGGTATTACATTCATTGTTAACTCCTATGCCCCTAGTCATTCTCATAATGTTGGTATCAGTGCTTTTATTCATCCTTGCTCCCATATTGTTTCTACTCTTATGTGCTGATGACACCCCCTCTCTACAATTACAAACGATGATGATATAGATCTTATTGGTATAATCTATAGAATTATTGTTTTTCATACCGTTGCTCCACCTTCTATACTTCAATACCCTTCTTTGATTTTAAGTTGAGGTTTCACTATTTTTCATAAGATTCCTTTCAACTATTTTAGTAAGTCTATTCTCTCACACAATGTTTTGTCAAACATTCATGGTTCTTGGTATTCTTCTACTACCTCTTCTTCCTCTTCTTTTATGAACGTTTCTTGATGAACAAAACCAAATCCCCGACAACGGCGCTAAAAACTTGATGAGACAAAATTGGCATTGAGTTAGCAATATCGATTTCACAGATACCTTGGTTTTATATTTTTAAAACTCTCGCAAGTGCACGAATCATTTTATAGAAAATGAAAAGTATACTCTCAAGGTAGATCTAAGGAAAGAATATATGTGGTTTTTAATTTATTATTCAAACTCTTAAAAATAAAATTAAATCCTAAATATCTTATCACGATATTTTGATTTTGTGTTTTCTAATCTAATAACATAAAAAAATAAACATAGATATGGATTCAATAAATAATCATGCAAATTTTTATCATTTATATCAGTGGAGTATTTATGGATATAATAATTAAGTTAATTATGTTTGCTCATATAATTTAGGTTATTAAATATATAAATTGATATTTATTGAATTTTTTTCTTTTTGGTATGAAAGTATCCTTAGACGGGGCCTAAATTTTTTTTGTCTAATATTAATTAATTAAGTATTAAATTTTAGTTTTATTTCTAAGAAAATTGTAAACCATCTAATCACAACTTTAGGTAGAGTTAGTTAATTAGAATTTATTTAAGGTGTATAAATTAAACCTAAGAATTTAATTATCTCAATACTAACTTTCAAGTTTTAAACCATCACTGAAAATATGTTGTCAATATATTTTCAAATAATATTTCTTATAAAAAAATTTGAAATAGAGTTTATGTCTAACCATTGGGCGATTACACCAATAAATAAAAAACCACTACTCTTAATCAGATTAGATAATTAAACCTTAAAATCTAATTTTTAGATTTAAGTTTATAATGAAAAATAATATATTTCTCTCTATCATCCTTCATATAAAACCTTGAATAAAAAGAAAATCAATTTATTTAATAAAAATGTTTTATCTATTTAATATTTTGCAAGCATAACGACGTTATTAATTATATCATATTTATAAACATCCGACCATGTTAAATGTAATCATACACAAATTAAATATAATATATAAGAATAAAACATAAAAATAACAGTAAAAAATTCATTTAAAAATTATACCTCAATGAATACATACATAACTTTTTTATGCTAATTATGTATCTAGAAAACCTACAAATGGATTTGCATTTCCATTTATTGAATCAAAAACTAGAAATCTACTTAAGTATAGTTATTTCTTCTCAAAAAGAGAAGAAATTTAAAACTAAAAAATCTAAAAAAACTAATAAAATGAAGAAAGCTTTATAGAGATAGAATAGGGATTTTTATGGATGATTTTTACAATGGGGGATAGGATCCTTTTATAGATGAGGAAAAGGCCAAAAAAAGTGAAAAAATATTTTTGACGCGTTTGGACAGGCTGGCACGCATGTGGGGGGTGAGATTTGCGACGGATGGGCATTTCTGCGTGGGACTCCCATGACACGCCTGTGGAACAAGTGTAGGCATTTACTAGCACATCGGGTATGTGCTGGCTATGTACGGGGTGCGCACGAGACTCAACATTTTTGACATTTTTTACCATTTTGACCCATTTTGTCCAATTTTACCATTTTTTTTACTTTTCCTCATTTTTTCTCAACGTATTTTTGATGTATTGACTCCAGTATTTTTGTTCGAGTCTTTAAATTTTTTTTAACAAAAAAATATGAGAAATAATAAAAATAAACATGATTTTGAAAAGACCAATTTATATAAAAATATGATAAAATCATACAAATATAAATCTATTTAACCAATTAAAGAACATTACATCATGGTAATTATAGTTCTTCTTAAGCACTCATCATTGCTCAATCAACTCGTTCCAAGTCCACTCTTATTTCCTCTATTCCTTCCACTTCCATCTCTCTTAATATGGAGTCTAAAACTCTCATTTCTACTGTTGTTTAGGAGTTGCAAACTTTGGACAAGAATGTTCTTGATATGTATCATTTCTACTGTTGCTTAGGGTGTTGCAGCTTCTTATCATCCTATTGTAACGCCTTTTCATGGTTCACTTGCCTCTTCTTCTTCTATCAGACCTTGCCCTATTGCTACTAGTCCTCATCACTCTGGTGTTTCTTCACTTGGGTTTTTATTTAACATGTTTACTGTGTATGGTATAGATGAGTTCATTCCTCCATTTGAGATCGATCACTCTTTTGATCAATTTGCTAATAATTTTCTCAACTCTTAATCAATTGCACTACCACCTATTGGGCCTTCTGATACTAAATGGTCTTCTTATAGTGGTGTTCAAGGAGATTATGATATTGGGAGGGAGATGAAGAGTTTTGATCTTGTCTATGTCTTTTTACTTTAGTTTATTTTTCTACTTATCTTAGTAAAATATTTTTGTTTAATAAATGTGAATTATTGGTGTTTATTCATCTATGCTTGGTTCTATTTGCATTTTCTTTGTCTTTCACGTTGCATCTTTTTATTTCATTTAAAGAATTATTGTATTTATTTTCTCCCTCATATATGGGTGTTCCTTTGAATTTCAGTGTCATAAAGGAGGAGAATTTTCTGTGCACAACTATATGTTTTGAGCAGGTTATATGCTACATGAGTTGTAAGTGTAAGATTACAGTACAAATATCGGTGTCTGACTTGCATGCATTCAGAAGAGGTCTTGTAAGAAGTTAGGGGGAGTTATGTATGTTTACTTATGTTTGTGCCTATCGTTATGTACCTGTGTAGGGGTAACATAATAGCATGTAGTTTGACTACATATTGTTTCTACATGATATGTTCACGGGGTATATGTTTGTTTCATGTGTACAAATTATAGGTGTAGAGTGGAGTCTTTATGCTTCAGATTTACTATGTGCAGCATGCTAAGAATCCCATAAGGATTGGATGAGTTGATTCATGAAGTTGGATGGAGCACTTAAGATAGATGCACTTGGTGTAGGTGTATCTTTTAGGTTTTGGTGTATGTCGTTATGTTGTTTATGGGAACAAATAACTTTAGGACATCTTCATAATCATCTTATGGTTGATGATTCTATGTATCTATTTAATGTGTTCTTTTTTGTTTATACGAGTTATAGTTGAGTCACTAAAGATTCTGAATCTCCTTACCATAGTAGTGTATCAAGTCGTTGACTCTTTCAGAATTACCTATCAATATATGAATGGGATACCAAGTAGCAGATTAAGACTATCGTCTCTTTATGTAGCAAAAAAAAAAATCTCAAATCAATCTAATTCAATTAATTCTTAAGAAATATAATCAATCAAACTAATTAGATTTGTATAATTAGTTCAAATAGAACAAAAACAAATTGGGTTGGAATGATTGATTTTTCAATCTTTTTTTCTTCTTTAGATTGTGTCATAAATATTTTGGTTCCTTTAAAATAAGGTGGGTAACCGTAGAGATCCACTAACCTCTCGAAATAAAGCTCTTAAACTCATTAGTTTTTTTGTGATAGTTTAATCTACTAGCTTTGAAAAAGTGACATTACACATCTAAATGGTCATTTTTTCCCATTTTTTTTATAAGATTTTTTTTTAAAAAGTACTTCAACAATTATTCTGGTTAAAAATTTGTTTTTCAAAAATTTAAAATTGATAATTTAGACATATTAAGTCACTTTTCAAAATTGATGGATTAAATTGTTTCAAAAAAGCTATTAGACCTAAATATTTCAAATGCAATTACTATTGTGACATTTACTCTTCAAATAAAATATATATTCAACAAACTTCAAGCTTTAAAATTCCTATTACCTATATCATATCATTCTTATCTAAGCTAACAAGAAGAAAATTAACCTAAAACTCAATAAGTTTTCAATTTTTTTACCTGCAGCATGACTTATATTGGGTTGAAGTTTGTCCAAAATGTTCAATTAAGTCAAAATTAATATAACATATAATAATAAAAAGTTTTTTTTAATAAAAAGATCTAAGTATTCAATTTAGTAATAAAACAAGTAACAAATCGAAATAATTCATCCCTTATATCTAATATATCAAAATATTTTACAATTTTCATTCGAATTTGAGACGGAAACTTTCTTATTTTATCTATGTATTCTTTCAAAATTAAATACTAAAAATTTAAGTTTTAAAAATACTCTATAGTATAAAACATACATATATTATTTTAAATATCTATATCTATATTTATATCATACATTAGGGGTGTCCACTAGTCCAGTCCAGTCCAGTTTTGGGAAAAATATTTAATCAGACCGAACCGTTTATATTACTCGGACTTGACCGTTTAAAAACGGTTTTAATTAATACAAACTAGACCAGACCATTTGATTTATAAAACTGTTCGGTCTGGTCCGGTCCGAGTTTTTGGTTTGGTTCGATTTTTGGACACCTCTAATGAGAATTAATATGAAAATTTTAATACATTATTAAACCGATCCGGTTCGGATCGATCAGTTTAAAAATTAATATAACCGGATCGGACCATTTGAAAAACAATTTTAATTAATAAAAATCAGATTGTACCGTTTGATTTATAAAACTGTTTGATCCGATCCGATTCGATATGATTTTCCAATTTAGTCTAATTTGGTCCGGTTTATGTGGCATAAATAAATACAAAATTGAGTTAAAAGATATGATTAAGTTAATTTTTGCACACCTTTAATATTTGCTTTTTTCTAAGTTTTTTATATCTAAAATTTTAAAGTTAAATTCAATAATTCATGTTCAAAGAAGATTCTTGTCGGAATTTATTATTTTTAATTATAAAAATACTACATTATAATATTTAAGTTATTATAATGGTTAGCTATATTTAACTATTCCTTGTTTGCCTGAATAAGGAAACGAAAGATATCCTTTTACTTTTTCGCCGATAAGAAAAGGAAATTTATTTTATGAGTGTGTATATATATAATGTGAGAATTTAGTGTTACTTTTAATGAAGAAAATGTGAGCTTTGTGTAAACTGTGAAGGATACGACAAATATTTTTCTTTATTTTACTTAAAAATTATGTCAATGGGAGTATAATAGCAAATGATGGACATTATTCGTAGAAGATTTATAGCAATTAAAATATTAATTTTAATAATTAAAATAACAATAAGGGATTTTAGTTTTGTTTTGAAAATAAAAAATAACATTAATTAAAATAATAATAAAAATTACAAATTAAAACTAATGTGAAACAAACATACAATTATTATGCGACTTTGTTCAAATGCTATTGTACCGGTAACTTTAGTTTCGGAGAACTTATATCGCCTAAGACTTTCTACTTTTTTTTATAGTTAGTTGAGCATGATACAATCAATAATCAACTCTAATTGTTAAATAACTCAATGATACAATCACATATTCAATTTAAGAATAACATTAAATTCTAAAAGAACAATAATTAAACTAAACAAAATTAATAATTTGATAATTTTTAACCATTGATTATATTTATAATTAGTAAACCATAAGTTGATACTTTTATATTACAATAATTAAAAAATTTATACTAAATTTAAAATCTAACAATAAATCCTAACAAATGAATAAATAATTAATAGGATTCGTAATCATTCAAGAGCAACGTTTTAACATGTATGTATAAAACCATTTACATCACCAATTCAATAGGAAAATAATTAAATCATATAAGAAACTTAAATTAAATCATCTTCTAGTACTTAAAAATTATCCTTAATCACATCATTTAAATTAGTTATATTTTAACATGGTAGAAATTAATAAACAATTTATAATAATGAGATATAATAAGTGTAAATGCAATAAAATTTTATATGTAAAATATGTATAAATTAACTCCTATCAATATAACCTTAATCATTTTTTTTCCTCGTTCTTTTAATTGAGAACATAGAAAAAAAGTTCTTAGGTACAAATCGTTTCGGTCATGCAATTAAAAAGGAATGGATGGAAAAAATACAAAATAGAATTAGTAAAAGAGATTTGCCAATAACAAATTAAAATTGTTTTGAGAATATATGTAGGAAAGAGACACCATTGACTCCAAATTATTCTGAGAATGTGCCTAATAATACTTCTATTCTAGTAAATTGTTTAAAACTCGAAGGTAAAGAAAAATTTACCATAGTATCTCATATCTCTGTGAAAGTACAGTTATTAACGTACTATTTTACTTAATATTACTTATTTTATTCAATAAATAGTATTTTTAGGACTAAAAGTATTAAAATGTAATTTTTTTAGTGAAAAGAGGGGAAAATATAATTTTTATGATTTTTATGAATTTTTAATGCAGGACCAATCAAGAGATGCCATATGGCATATCACGCAAGCAGATGAGCTGACTAGGTAAGCCACGTGGATGTCACGCAAGTAGGGATAGAAAATCATATTACGTCACCTTTGAGGAGGATGAAACGCATGCCACGTGTTAACACGACATTCAATTTGAGTTCAGAGATTGGTTAAACCGAACTACCACCTGGTGCCACGCGATTGATCCCCGTGTTCCACCGGCAAGCCACACCATCCATTACCCCAAATCACGTTGCATCGCATAGTGCTAACTTAGGGAGTGTTAACTTTGACCAGTCTCCATTACCACGCGTCGCGCTCTGATTCACGCCAATGAATTATGTGTTCCACGTGTCGTGATGTGATTGGCTGGCGATGTCAATTTTGCTGATCTTAGCCTTAGATCTAAAGCTGATCTGAAGGTCCAGATCTCACTTGAGCTATATTTAAGTGACTAATCACCCCATAAATCCTAAAAAATCGTTATTAGCATAATTTTGGTCAGTTTTTGGAGCTAAAAAGAGAGAAAAATTCAAAAGGAGATACAATTTTTGTGAAGATTCAAGAGGAGATTAACACTACAATTCAAGAGATTGATTATATTTCTTTTTCTACTCTTTTCTTTATCAATTTTTATGTCTTTCTTTATGAAAAATATGAGCTTTATGAATACAATTATGTATAGTTAATTTATTAATCTGGGGATATTATGAACCCAATTTTCACCATGTGATGATTTAATATTTTATTCCAATTATAATTATAATTTAATTATATTATTTAATCTAATTTTTATACTATTAATTGTTTGGCCAATAATTTATCTATAGAGGCAATTAAATATATTTGAGAGAATTATTTAATTGTTTGTCTTGATTAAATAATATGTATAGTTTCTAGGCAGAGATGTATGACTCTTATATATGTAATCCATAATTGAAGAACTTAATAAGTAGTAGTTTACTTGAGAGAGTAATACAAGTTAGGTTAGATTCAATTGATAATTATATTGAGAGGTTTTAGCGATTCACATGTTTAAAAAATTAGGAGATTAAGTATTCCTAGATATTTTCTCATATATCTTCTTAGTTACCAAATCTGATTTAATTAATTATTTCTATTTATTTTTAATTATTCTAATTTTGCTTCCTTAAAATATAAAAACATAAAAAAATTGATTTTTAGTTTTTTAGTTTTAAAAATTAGTTTCTAATAAAATAATCTTCATAGGAACAATCTTTTCTTATCATTATATTACTTGTTGCGATATGTATTCATTGCACACAGAATTTGTGCAGCGATCAACATCTTATGTTACTAATGATGTTAATGGTGTTGTAGATAGTTTTGGTTCTGATGGTGAAAATGTTCTCTCAGTATCTATAGTTCTTCTAGAGATGTTTATATTCTTGATTCGGGTTGTAATTACCATATGTGCCCAAGTAGGGATTGGTTTGCTTCTTATCAATCTATTGATAGGGGTGTTGTCTCGATGGGAAACAATGTGTCATGCAAGGTTGTTGGTATTGATTTTGTCCGAACTAAGATGCATGATGATATTGTTAGGATTTTGAAAGATGTTCGTCATATTCTAGATTTGAAAAAGAACTTGATATCTTTAGGTACTCTTGATTCATAAGGCTACAAGTATGTAGCTGAAGGTAGAGTTTTAAGAGTTAGTAAGGGTGCTATCGTTGTTATTAAAGGAAAATTATCGTGTGTCCTCTATATACTTCAAGGTAGCATTATTATTGGCAGTGTTTCAGTTTTGTCCTCGTTAGATCAAGATTCAGATACTACTCGATTATAGCATATGTGGCTACGACATATGAGTGAGGCGAGGATGTCTATTTTGAGTAAACGAGATTTGCTTGGTGGTCAGAAAAATGGGAAGCTTGATTTTTATGAGCATTGTGTCTATGGAAAGCATTGTAGGGTCAAGTTTAGTACATCCATCCATAAAATGAAAGGTACTGTTGATTATATTCAATCATATCTTTGGGGTCCTTCTCGTGTTATGTCTAAGGGTCGTGCCTGGTATATGTTGACTTTTATTGATGACTTCTTCCGTCATGTTTGGGTGTATTTTCTAAAGATCAAGAATGATGTGATCTCAAAATTTGTAAAATTCAAGGCATGTATAGAAAATCAAGCATTTGAGGATTGATAATGATTTGGAATTTTGTGAAAGTCAGTTTAATGAGTTATGTGAAAGAAATGACATAGTGCGACATCACATTGTGCGTCATACACCACAACAAAATGGAGTAGTAGAATGTATGAATAGGACTCTTTTAGAAAGAGATCATTGTATGCTCTTTCAAGTTGATTTGGATAAATCCTTTTGGGCTAAAGCTTGTAATTATGCTTGCTATTTGGTGAATCGGTCTCCATCAACTACAATTGAGTTGAAGACTTCATTTGATGTATTCTCTGGTATTCCTGCTAATTATTCTGATTTGAAATTTTTTGGTTATTTTGCTTATGCTCGTGTTAATGATGGTAAACTTGAGCCTAGGACATCTAAATGCATATTTTTGGGGTATCCTTCTAGGGTGAAGGGTTATAGATTATGGTATGTTGAACCCAAGTCACCTAAAAATTTGATAAGTAGAGATATTAAGTTTGATGAGGTTTCCATGTTGGAAAAGAAAAAAGAGTTTATTGTTGCAAGTAAAGACCATTTTGTTAGTGAATAGGTAGAGCTTGAGAGTGGAGCTCCTAGTCAAGTGCAAGAGGGCACTTCAGATCAACCATCTGTGGATGAGATATATGATTTTGCTCATGATGTAGCACAAGAGCAACATGAGCAACCATATAATATCACTAAGGGTAAACGAATAAGAGAGATTTGATGGCCTCAGAGGTACGTAGATGTAGACTTAGTTTCTTTTGCATTGTGTATGGTAGAGTCTATTAAGGTGCACGAACCTTCTAGTTATCATAAAGCTATCACTTGTGATGAGTCTATTTAGTGGCTGGTTGCTATAAATGAAAAGATTGAATCACTTCATAAGAATCATACATGGAAATTGGTGAAACCTTTTAAGGGCTAGAAGATTGTTGGAAGCAAATTGATCTTCAAGAAAAAGAAAGGTATTCCTGAGGTTGAAACAACTAGATTAAAGGCATGTGTTGTTGCAAAGGGTTATTGTAAGAATAAGGGTATTGACGTCAATGAAGTATTTTCACCTATTGTGAAATATAGCTCTATTCGTGTGTTGCTTTCTATGGTTGCATTGTTTGACATAGAATTAGAACAACTTGATGTCAAGATAACCTTTTTACATGGCGAGCGTGAAGAACAAATATATATGCATCAACTAGAGGGGTTTGTTGTTCTAGGTAAGGAAGATCATGTTTGTTTATTGAAAAAATCTTTATATAGGTTAAAGCAATCCCCTAGGTAATAGTATAAGCGGTTTGATTCCTTTATGATTGATCATGGTTACTCTAAAAGTGATTACGATAGTTGTGTTTATCATAAAAGATTCATGATGGTTCATTTATCTATTTGTTGCTTTATATTGATGACATGTTTATTGCTTTTAAGAATAAGTTTGAGATTCAAAAATTAAAGTCTCAACTTAGTGGTGAGTTTGAGATGAAAGATTTGGGTGCAGCGAAGAAAATTTTAGGCATGGAAATTTACAGGGATAGACAAGCGTGCAAGCTTTATTTGACTCAAAAAAGTTATATTGAAAAAGTTCTTAAACACTTTGGTATGAAAGAGTCTAAACCTATGAGTAAGCCGTTAGTTGCACATTTTAGGCTTTCTTTGGATTTGTCACCACAGTCAGAACAAGAAGAGAAATACATATCTCAGCTTCTATATGCTAGTGCCGTTGGTAGTTTGATGTAGGCAATGTTTTGTTCTCGTCGAGACATTTCCCATGCAATTAGTGTTGTCAACAGATATATAGGTAATCTTGGCAAGGGTCATTGGTAAGTAGTGAAATGGATACTTCAGTATTTGAGAGGTGCATCTAATTTTGGTTTGGTATATGATGGAAGTTCTAATACCAGTTGTAGTGTTATTGGTTATGTGGACTTCGATTATGCTGGTGATTTGGATAGAAGAAGATCTCTAACAATTTATTTCTTTACTCTTTCTCATTATGCCATTAGTTGGAAGGATACTTTACAGTTTATAGTTGCTTTGTCTACGATAGAGGCAGAATATATGGAAGTAGTAGAAATAGTGAAAGAAGTCATTTGGCTTAGAGGTTTGGTTTGTGATTTGGGTTTACAACATGATACTTATGTTGTATTTTGTGATAGTCATAATGTGATACACTTGATAAAAAATACTATGTATCATGAAAGAACCAAACATATTGATGTCAGATATTACTACGTTCGTGACATTGTGTCTCATGGTGCTATTATTGTCAATAAGATAGTCACTACATATAATCCAGCTATTATGTTAACAAAACTAGTTCCATTTAACAAGTTTAAGCATTGCTTGAACTTGATTGGTGTTTATAGAAGATGATCACCATTCGGAGCTTTAGACGATGATTACTTGATAATTTGAGGAATTTTATATTTGAAGAACTTGTTTCTGTTTTGAGCCAAGGTAGAGATTTGTTATTTTTTATTTACCCAAAAGTTCAAGACTAAAAGCCCAATTATTTTTAAGCTTTTGCACCTTAACAAATACATGTATATTAATTTCCCTTCCATAGCCACTTATGAAGAGTGAAAAGAAGAAAAAATTTTAGTTACTGAACAAAAGAAAGCAAAGAAGAGAGAGTTGCCAAACTCCATTTTTGGCCAAGAAATCTCCCATTTTTCTTTTCAAATTTTGTAGAGGAGATTAAAAGAGATGTCATATGCAGTAAACTTATTTGTTTGGTAATATTTGATTGAATAACAAGTTTGTTAATTTATCTTGTTGTATATTATCAATAAATTAGAGGGAGTTATTTTCAAGGTGTATTTTGGATTTTGGTATATTTTGTGAAGCTCTCTGAATATTGGTGTTTGTATCTCCATTTGATTATTAGTGAATTTTTTTCGGCGTATCGTCTTCAGTGGAGTAGATTTTTCACAGTAAAAAATTGAACCACTTAAATTATTATGTGTCATTTATTTTCTCACTGCTTATTATTTTTTTACCCATAATTATATATTTATGCAATCAAATTGAACCAGAATTTCGCTTCCATTAGTGTTAATTTTTTTTAAACATATTTTAAGGTAAAGATTAAGAATAAAGAAATTATAAAATCATTTTCTTTTTCAAATCGTTAATGGTGGGTGCATATAAAACCCATTTTTGATAATGAGAGATTATATGTAAAAGATAAACCTACAATAATTTCATTAAATTATTACATTTTATTCATGTGGATTCGGGTGTGCAAAAATTTTAGCATTTAAAAAAATATGAATAATAAATTAAATATATAGTTTGAATGGATTATTTATCCTAATAGATTGAGTTAGAATCCATGCCTAACAAATAGTATCAAAATTAGAGCCTATTTTGTGTTGCCTGGTAACACATAAGATGAATTCCCGAGGTAAAAATGAATGCATGTAAGCAGCGTATGTGACCCGATTTGAATAATGGTGACCCTTATTAAATCACGATAAAAAATATACGATATTATTTTAAAGTCATTTAGATTTTTTGAGGTTTTATTAAGTTTGCGTGTATTCTCTGTTTGTAACTAAATGTAACTAAATGATAGTAATTGATATTAGGTTAGTTAGAATTAAGGAAGTGTAGGTGCATGAAAAAGTCTTTCACACGCTTATCAAGTCCAGCAAAACCCTAATATCAAAAAAGAGAAAGAAAAAAAAAAACGAAAGAAAGAAAGAAAAATCCAACATAAACCTCCTCCCATCCTTCTTTCTGGTTTCATCGAGGTTTCAATTCCAAAAATTCAACCATTTTTCCATATTAAGGCTTTGGATTTCAAGTCATTATAACCGACAATTAATCAGATTCATCGAAGTTCAATTTGGTTCTCTGAACCCTTGAATTTTTGAGCCTTTGTGGTTTTGGGCGTTATCAAAGGTGTCCAACTAAACTCGATCGCCCCTTTTGTAAAGGTTATTGTATTCACGTTTTTGGCTTGCTTTGTTGCCCATCACGTGTTTGTACGTAGTTCGATTACAAATTTTTGAACGACAAGAAGCAAACTTTTGAATATACGAAGTGAGTATAAAAAAAGGCAACTTTCTCTTCAGTTGTTCCGTATACTCGTTTTGTATTTTTTTTTCAGTCAATGATGCTGCACTAATTTCTGTTTCTTTAATAGTATTTTTTTGTTTAGTATGAGATGGGCAGCAAAATAACAGTTTTTATTAAGCTATGAGTTGAATTGAGCAGGATGTTTTCAATGTTTGTTGAGTGGTTGATCGAATGGTTGCTTGTGGTGCTCTTTTGTGTCGAGTAGTTCTTTGGTTGAAGATATCGTTTCATCTTTTCAATTTTGTTCTGTTTTTCTTTCCTATTAATTTAATGCTTAATACTTTTCAGGTCAATCTAGGGTATTCACTAGAAGTGTTACAACTATGCTCCTATCCAGACTTTCAAGGGCTGGAGTTCGATTGTTCAAAGAGATTTCAAAAGGTGATTCCCTAATGCCAATTCCACCTTGATTTGTGAGAGAGTACAGGTCTGTGAGCTTAAGGACCAGTTTAGCTTAGAAGTAATTTCAAGAGAAGTGGGTTGAAATGAAGTGTTGTGGTCAAAATTAGTTTCAAGAGAAACATTTATGATTTGGCATAAAAATTTTAGAATTGATTTTGAGTGGTACTTTAGTGATTCATTTTAGGAAACAAGCACTTTCAGCCTAAAGAATAAGTGACACCAAACAGACCTTTTATGAACATAGTTTTGCTTAACTAGACTAGGTTACTACAAAATTGGATTGAACATTAGTGACTTTTACTTGATCCCTATCCTCTTCAGTCCGGCTTATGCTCCTTTCTGCTTATCACTGCCAATTGTTTTAATTCAGGAGCATCTGCTGCCATATGTAGAGCTGGACATGTGAAAAGGCCTTACAATCATTACTCTCTAACACCGCCAAAGGTTAGTTCATGCTTCTTTCCGGTTTATGTTATGCCTCAAGAAGGCTTCGATACAGGACAAGCAATTACAGTACTTGATCATACTACTTCTTTGCCCCTATCTATTTCCTTCATCCAACTATGTTTGCAACTATATTGTTTGTTATATATGTGATTTGTAGTTGTGAACCATGCCTTAATTCTAGTATGACATAGCAGTGTGATCCTGTTTTCCTGGTCTAGAATGAAATGCTTTAGAACTGACAAGTTTGTGCCTTTATTTTGCTTTCAGAAATCTATGAGGTATATTTAATTTTTTACTTGTGGCTGTGACTCAAGTATTTTTCTGGGGTTTTTCAATATGAAATGCATGTCCATCTGCTCTTTGAAGGCCTTAAACAAATAGTAATTTCATGGATGTTAAGGAAAGTGGAATTAAAATATTAGAGCTTGTTCCTATCGATTCGATAGGTGCTGAAGATAAGTTTAGGGATGATTAGGTTATTAAACTTTGTGCCAAAACCTTCTTTATGGATTGAAAGAAAATAATAACTTTTCATCTGTTATCTTATTGCCATATTTTCCAATGGTCACATGACAGTAATTGTACATGGCTTACCGTTGGTTATTTTGTGCGAAAGTATCTTGAGTTTCCATCTAAACTTTTGCTTTCATCTTGATTATACAATTTATATTTTGGTTTGTTTTCTGAAATAGTTTCACTGACAGTCAGAAACTAAGCTATCTCAGGGAGCCTTCTTTCAGAAGAGTCGTCATTTTTGGTCAACTAATACCCAAGGTTCTTCAGAGGAGGGGAGCGAGCAGGAGCAAAAGTAAGGTTCTCTCATATAAAAGGATTGAGGCAATTTTAATTACATGAACTTTGTTTTTTCAATTGTTTCAAAGGATATAGAGATCTCTGGACTTTGACAAGTACATTCAAAATATAAATGAAGCTTTTCCCTGACATTAGTTATAGCTTATGGAGTATTGTGTGATTACCAGCAGCAATTTTGCACTTGTATGTCCATGTTATTATCACAATACATGGTCGGTTTGTGTGTTTCCGGTTCTTTTAATTGCACTTTTGAAATAAAAAAGTGATTTTATACTAAAGAAAAAGAAAATTCAAAAAGTGCTTTGAGGTCTCATTATTTTAATTCTTGAAAGCGCTTTCTTTTGAAACTTTAGAAAAGAGAAATAGGAAATTAATGATTTGTATTTCTCTGATGATTTTCTTTGTACACAATAGATTAATTTATAATACAAAAAGAATAACCAAAAAACGATACTAATTTAATACATTTATCTCTACCAAAATAGACTATGATTTACTTCTTTTTTTCTAATCTGATACAACTGTCCAACAGGAAATCAAGAATTTACTCTGGTCAATGATTTCAACACTTCCCTTAAAGGTGGGTGTTAAATATTAATCATATCCAACTTATAAACGAAATCATTGAAACCTTTTTGTGAAAGCTATTTGGTGAATATATCTATCGTTTATTCCTTTGTAAGAAAAGTTATGCAAATAACCTCATCTTCAATATTTTCTTTGATGAAATGTTTGTCCATTTTTACATATTTGTTTCTGTCATGTTGCACTGGATTAAGTGAAATATTGATGGTAGTTTTGTTGTCACAATAAAGCTTAATTAGTGACTTTACTGAAACCTAGGTTTCATACTCTTCCAAGTTACTCAATTCTCGAAAACAAATGTACAATACCCAGTAGTGAATCTTTTATCTTTTATTGAGCAAGCCCAATCTACATCGGTAAAGACTATAGCATTGACTTCGTTTTCTTGAAGAACAATCATTTACCTAGTGATCTTTTGAGATACTTGAGAATTTTATAGACAACATCCAAGTGAATTTCTTTGGGAAAGTGCATATGTTGGCTTACGGCACTAATTGTAAAAGCGATATCTGATTTGGTGTGAGATTTATCAACTTTCCAACTAATATTTGATGGCTATCTTTTTCTACTACTTTTCGTGTATCTTCATTTCTCTTCCCTATCTTGATTGGAGTATCACTCGGTTTACATTTGAGTATACTAGTTTCAGTGAAGAGGTCGATGACTTATTTCTTTTAAGATATACTAATTCCTTTTATGGATCGTACAACCTTCATTTCTAGAAAGTACTTCATTTGTCTCAGATCCTTGATTTTGAATTCTATGAACAAGTTTTCTTTTCAGTCTCTCAACCTCATCTAGATTGTCTCCAGTCTTGATTATATCATCCACATAAACTATCAAAATAATTTTTCTTCCATTTTTAATGTGTTGAAAAAACATGGTATGATCTAATTGCCCTTGTTGATATCCTTGTTTTCTTATCACTTTTACAAAACTATCAAACCAAGTTCTTGGTGACTATTTAAGGCCATACAAATGAACTATCAAACCAAGTTCTTGATATCCTTGTATACTGTATTGTTTCCTTTACAAAATCTTGGAAGCAGTCTTGAAAACTTCTTCTTTTAGTTGTCTATCTAGTTGTTGAATTAGGTCAATTCAAGTTAGCTTCCTATGTTACTCGAAATCAAGTACAAATGTCCGATACGATCACATATCTGAAGATCGGGTAAGTGAATTTTAAAATTTTAGGATACATGGATGTGTCCAATATTTAATACGGGTACTTAGACATGAAAATTTATTATATTTTATTTAATTTAATTCATGTGTTTATAAATTGTTCGGTTAATATTTTTTTATTAGAAGATTTAAGTGGTTATTTGATTATATTAATTAGATATTAGATTTTATATTTAATGTATAGTATTTTAATTAATGAAATTTTTGGTAATATTATAGGAAAGTACTTTTAAAAGTAATGGGTTTTTGAAGATGGTACAACCCATATAATAGTTAAAAAGACTTTTAAGGAATATACAACCAATATAAGGAATAGAAAATTAAAAGGCCTATTCTAGATAACAGTTAAAAAGGTTTTTAAGTTTGCCCCAAAGGTTAACTTTTCAACTTTTTTGTGCACCGCCAGACTTCTTCCATCATCTTCTACAACAGCATCGTCTTCTTCTTCTTCTTTATCAAATCGTCCTGTACTTCTTTCTTTTTAGTCTTCTTTTTCTCATCATTCCATAAATCATGGCTATTACTTCAATTGCAGTGTCTAGAAATTTTTTGTTAAATCAGACACATATCTCGTACTGGTGTTAGTGTCGTGTCATGTTGATATCGGTACAATGGGCTAAACCACTGACTCTGAATAACATAATTAGTTGCTAAATACTGTAGGACCCGAACTGTATTTAGCTTAACTATTGGAACAAATGTTTTGTTGTAGTTAATTTCATAGGTTTTTGTAAACCCTTTTACAACCAGACGAGCTTTGTATCGCTCTATTATACTATCGGTATTGTATTTTATTATAAAGATTCACTTATATCCAACTTGAATTTTTCATTTGGGTAGCTTTGTCACATCCCAAGTTTAATTTTTTTCAAGTGCTTTTATTTCTTCCATAACAACTTCTTTCTGTTCTTGGGTATCTAAAACCTCATGGATATTCTTTGGAATTCTTGTTCTATGAAAGTTAGAGGTAAAAGCACGGAATCCAGAAGACAATTTTATATGAAACAAACTTAGAGATAGGGTGGAGAATACATGGTTTTTTTGTTTTCTAAGAGCAATAGGTAGCTCAGGAGACTTATAGGATTTAAAATTATGTGGATTCATTGATACTTGGATCTATCATTGGATTTGACTCTTTTGGTGTTTCAAGTGTGTAGTTCTCCCTTTTTTTTGTTTTAACCTCCTTAAGTAAGTAGTTGTTTTTATTTTTTTGTTTTTCCGTTTCTCCCTCCTGAGATTCAAGGTACTCTTTGTATACGGAAAAATAGTATGGGAAGGTGTGTTAAGTTCTTCCCTATCTAATATATTACAGGATTGGGATTGATCAAAGTCTAAGTACTCATTTAAGTATTTAAAAGGTCCATCCTATGTTATTGGATTCTCCCCTGAGGAGAGGGTTGTTGGAAGTGAAGGATGTGTTTAAAAAAGGTAACATCAAGGCTGACAAATGTTCTTTTGTGAGACAGATCATAATATTTGGAGTCTTTTTGAGTAGGAGAATATCCCAGGAAAACACATTTGATAACTCTTGGATCAAGTTTAGATTGAGTTTTGGGATGGTTGTGAACAAAAGTAGTACAATCAAATACTTAAAGGAGCATATTAGACAATAGATGAGATGTAGAAAAGTATTGCTTTAATTTTTAGATTAGTGTTTTAAAAGAAAGAATCTGACTAAGCATACTATTAATGAGATAGGTTGAAGTAAAAATAGCATATCTCTAGAATTGTTTTGGTATGTTTAGTGAATAATATAGTTCGAGCTACTTCAAGAAGGTGTCGATTCTTTCGCTCAACTATCCCATTTTCTTGGGAAGTATCAACGCAAGAATTTTGATGCAATATGCCATAGTGTTGAAGGTGTTCTTGGAGAGTATGGTTGAAATATTCCGTTCCATTATTAGTACGGATAATTTGAATTTGTGTTTGAAACTGAGTTTGAATCATCTTATGAAAACATTTTGAACCTCTATTTTTTCTTTTAGCAAATAAACCCAATAGACCTAGGTATGGTCATTAATAAAGGTCACAAACCATTTATTATGTGTACGATTAGCCATACGTGATGAATCTCATATGTCATTGTGAATTAGGGTAAACAGTTTAGATGGTTTATATGGGTTTTGTGGAAAAGAAGTTCGGTGATGTTTTGCAAACTTACAAATTTTATACTGAAAATTGCACATTTTATTATTCAATAACATGGATGAAAATAACTGTTTCAAATACAGAAAGCTGGGATGCCTCATTCTATAATGTCATAATAAATTTCACTTTTTGTAGGGCCAGAAACAAAATCACTAGTAATTTGACAACACTCATTTATTTCAGTTTTAAAAAAATAGTACAGACCTTCATACTTGCTATCACACGAAAGACACAATAGGATAGAAAAAATTTAGCAGAACATTAAGATGTTTTTGTCATTTTGTTAATAGAAATTAAATTGCACGATAAATTTGATACATGAAGAACAAAATCGAAAGTTATAGAATCAGAGATTCGAATACTTTTACAACAGATGAGAGAGATCCATCTATAATTCTAACTTTAAAATTTTCTACATAGGGTGAATAAGTGGTAAATAAATGAAAAACATCAATCATATGATCTGGCGCATCAGAAACATTACCTTTGTAGACTAATGAGGTAAATGATGTACTTGTGAATGTCTGACTAGAATTTTGAAAATTGGAAAAACCTTGTACAGTTGATCCATTTGTTCTAGATTAAAAGCTCACCCTGTTTGGTAATCCAACGAGGCTTAGTAGCTTCGAGATCTACTTTGTCATACTTTTCAATCCACCAGTTCTTCCATGTTGGGAAAAACATGCATCTTTCATGTGTTTCGGCTTCCGACCGTATTCACAAAATGGTCATTTTCTTTGAGAATTTTGACCCTTTTTTTGTCTTGTTTCTATCGGGCCCATGTGTGAAGTTAGCTAAAGGCCCATTATCCATATAAGGACCAGATTCAGCTTGAAATTCATGGGCTGATTTGACTGAAGTAATAGTACCAGGCCCATTTCATGGCATATATTTTTGTTTGAGCCCATCTCCACTTCTTGGGCCCTCTTTATTTCTCAGCCTATTAGGGTCAAAAAGGAGCCCATTTGCTAAAGGTTTATTATCAGCTTTTTCACCAGCATATCCATCCTTTAGGGCTGAAAATGATTTGCAAGAGCCATCAATGATGACACGAGAGTTGCGAGAGCTAGGGCCACCAAGAGAGTCGTCCAAACACTTCTCTGATATAGGGTAGTGGGCTACGGCCTAGGATTCTCTCATTGGCATCATCAAGATTGCGATTCAATCCAGCCAAGAATTCAAGTGTTTTCTCGATTTTAATTTTTTTTTCCCAATATCTAGTACTATCTCTGGCACACTCCCATTCTTCTTTAGAGCACAAATCTAATTCTTGTGAGAGAGAGAGCATTTCTATGTAATAACTGATAACCTCCATCTCCTTGTTTTATCTACCAAAATCTGGTTTTTATTTTGTAAATTTTTTACACATCTTCACCATTTGAATAGGTGAGTTTAACGGCCTTCCGCACTTCTTTGGCAGTTGGTAAGAATAAATGTTTTCCCAATTGTTGGTAACATGGAGTTGAGAAGCCTTGCTATTATCATTGAGTTTTCTAGACTCTATTGTTAAAGTGCATTGATGTTGGTTGAATTTGGTTTTCGGGTTTCTCTTGTCTTGTACCCCATCTTTCTTTTTCCATTGACTACAAGTTTAATTGATTGAGACCATTCTCTGTAATTTGTGCTATTTAATTTCTCTATGATCTATATATCTAAAGTACCAAGGTTAGTTGGATTCATGGAAGGAGCTGTATGGGTTGGAGTTGCTCTATGGGTATTTCTTGAACTGGTTTTTGATTTTTGAATATTCAAGATTCATTCAAACATAGCTTGGTTCTAGAAAGAACCTGCTCTGATACGGATACCATATAGAAAACACAAATAGGAGCTTTGATGATTTGCGTTGTAAACAATAGATTAATTTATAATACAAAAAAAACAAAAAAAGGATGTTAATTTAATGCATTTATCTCTATCAGAGTAGGCTATGATTTACTTATTTTTCCTAATATGATATAACTGTCCAGCAAGAAATCAGAGATTTCCACCTGTCAATGATTTCAACAGAAAAGTGCAAGCAAATAGACACAGACTAATTAATGAATAACCAGTTAGTTTGTCGAATAAAATATAGAAACATTGTTAATGTAATAATGTCCATCACAGTCACTGATTCCACAAACTGAGACTTTGTCTTTATATCCTTTTCAGAATATCTGTGACATTTTTTGATAAGGATGGAGAGGAGAAGCACATTAAGGTTCCAGTTGGAATGTCTATGTTAGAAGCTGCTCATCAAAATGATATTGAACTCGAAGGCAAGGATTTCGCTTCTCATTGTTGGTGTTCTTAATAGGCCTTTTAACTGAAATCCAGTTATTAAGATTTTCCGATTTTGTATTGCTTTTTCGAGTAATGCTAACTATGTTCAAATTTGCACCCATACCTAAGCACTGCCATGTGGCTCTATATTTTTGAAAATAAAGAATTTGTGAATTTTAAGTGCAATGTGACATGCAGTGAGTGGCATGTGCAGGCAGCTAGCATTCCTCCTGCTTTTTCTGCACGTGCTATTAATCATAGTGCAGAATTCTTGTTGCATGTCCCATATTGCACTCATCAGCATAATTTTCTCCATAAGCTGACACGTCTTTTAGAGCACGAAGAGACCCATGAATGAATATAATGCTAGGTGAGTTTGTAGCTTCTCCATTCTAGTGGCAAAAATATAATATTTTGCTTATGATCTTATCAGGAGCATGCGAAGGTTCACTAGCTTGTTCCACGTGTCATGTGATAGTGATGGTACGTATGATTATGGGAAAAATCTATATCAAATAAGAGTAAATTGTGGAACTACTCTATTTTTGAAGACACATTGATCTGAATGATTAAGAAGCTAACATAGAGTACTAATGTAGGACATGGAATATTACAATAAACTTGAAGACCCAAGTGATGAGGAGAGCGATATGTTGTATCTGGCTCCCCAGCTCAGTGAAACGTAAGTTCTTTTTCGATGTGCTTATAGTGTCCATCAAAAGCAGATAGGATATAAGTTTTTGTTGTTTGTACAGGTCTCGTCTAGGTTGCCAAGTAATTGCAAAACCTGAACTAGAAGGGATTCGTCTAGCCATTCCATCTGCTACAAGGAACTTTGCTGTTGATGGGTATTTTTTTTAACCTCATTAGAGACAATACATCCGAGGTCTCGGACAAGAAGAGTTGGTTACTTTTGATGGATACAATAATCCCAATTCTTGTGGTGCATGTTTTTCAGCTTTGATCCATTTAATTCTAATTTATACGTGAATTATGCTATATGTTTTTAATAATATTGGTCAACAATTTGAAAATCTAGATTTCATGGTTTTCTTGCCAGTCTTCTTTGATAATCCTTTGTAGTTTCTCTCTCTCTCTCTCGATACTTCTATGTTTCAATCGAAAAAGGCTAAAATATGAAGCAGAGTTGTAGTACACATGAGCAACAAAATATTGGAGAGTACTGGCATCAGTTAGTTTTAGTGACAAGTTGTTTGAGCTACCTAGTCGCATATGATTGAAATTGCATGCCTTCCACGATACAGAGAGAATCAGTATTTGAGAATGTTGGAGGAATTATTCTTTAATCTTGGATGAAGCTGTCGTGTTGATTCAAGTGCATAGTGGATGTTCTTAGAGATGAATATATAGGTGATTTTGTCTAAAAAAAAGTCATTTTTTATAATAGTTTTAAAAAGGGCACATTTTAACCTTAAACTTAAAAAACATATTTTTTAGTCAATTTTATTTAAAAATATATATCAATTCTATTTTACAAAACATAATTATTATAAACATTTTAAAAAGGGTACATTTTAACCTTAAACTTAAAAAACATATTTTTTAGTTAATTTTATTTAAAAATATATATCAATTATATTTTACAAAACATAATTATTATAAACATAAAAAAATATTAACACTTTATAAATTTATAATTAATTTTAAATATATAATTTTTTTATCATATTATATATTAAAGTTTTATTTTAAAAAATAAAAATAATTTATTTTATAATAAAATAAATATAAATTTATAGGAAAATATTATGCTAAGTATTTTGATAATTTATAAATAATTTAATACATTATCATTATTATTATTAAATATAATTATATTTAATAATTAATTCTAATATTAATTATAATTATGATATAAAAAATAATATTCATAAAAATAATTAAATTATTAAAAAAATTGAGAAACCTCTATATCTAACTTTCTACAATATACAAATATAAATAGAGAACATTTTGACGAAAATTTTACGTCAAAATATTATCTAATATAATATTATAATAATTATTTTTATTATTAATATAACAAAATATATATAATTAATTATATTTTAATATGTAAATAAAATTATTATTAATAAATATTTGTTATCTTAATAAAAATTAAAATTATAATAATATTAGAGATATGTGTTATAATGTAATCTATTTTTTAATTTTTTTAATCTTAAGTAATTTATTTTTAAAAAAATATCAATAATTTTTCATGAAAATGATTGTAATTATTTAATAAAGTTTTTAATAATTTAAAATTTTATAATTCATCATTATTATTTTAAATTATTTTATAATAATATTTTGATAAGTTATTTATTATAAAAAAATTATATATGTTTTATTATATAAATATAAATTATTTTTATTTATAATAAAAATAAATTATTATTTATTAAAATTTGTTGAACGATGATATTTTATTTGTCTTTTTTTAAGAAGATAAGAAGAAAAAAAATGTGATTGAGAAATAGGAGAAAAGAGAAAAACAAAATGTTTATTGTTTGGTTTGTTCGTGAAAGAGGAAAAAAGAAGTGATTGAGAAATATGAGAGAAGAGAAAAAATACAATATCTATAAATTGTTGAATAGGTTTCAATTTACCCCTTTTTAAATTAAAACAAATCTTAATCCTTTTTTAAATTATTATAAAAAATATATTTAGACAAATTACCAGTATATTGATACTCGGAATGAAATTCTTCATTTACTTGAAAAAATCATATTCCTAGCTTAAATTCAAATCAATTTAATATAATCAATTCTCAAAAAATAAAAGCAATTGAAACTAATTAGATTTGTAAAATTAGTCCTAATAGAACCTAAAAAAGTGGGCCGGAATGATTGATCCTGTCAACTTTTTTCTTTCTTAAGTTGTCAAATATTTTGGTCCCTTTAAAGTAAGGATGGATGATCATAGAGGTTTATTATTTTTTTCAAATGAAATATTTAAATTAAATAGTTTTTTTTACTATAGGTAATCTATTAACTTTAAAATAGTGTTATCAAAGATTAAATAGTTAATTTTTATATTTTTTTAAATATTTTACTTAAAAAATACTTTATCAATTATTTTTATTAATTTTTTTTAAATACAGTTAAAAAATAAAAAATAATGATATTTTTTAAAAAAAGTCTAATAATTGATTATTTTTACTGGTGGTATCGATTCTCAAGATTAGTGGATTAATCTATCCTAAAATAATTTATTGGAATTAAGTGTTTTGATATTAATAGTTAATTATAGTTGGATTTGTCTCTTAAATTAATTAAATATTCATCAAATTTTAAGTTTTATAATTTTTATTATTGTTTGAGCATATGGTTTAACTTAGAGCCTGACCATGAACAGTCAAACCATAAGATGTATTTACATATATATCCCTTAATACTCTTTATATTATTGACACACGTATATATAATGTCGTCTAAATATGGATATCATATGAGATTGACACAATTCACTTTCACTTCTCTAACTTTTATCTAGTTTCTTTTTCAAAAAAATTGGATCATCCAAATATTTTGTCGCTTACCATAGGACTTAGGATTTCAAGGTTGAACCTTAGCTTATGACCCTATATTTTCAAGGATTCACCTCGAGTTTTGAGATAGAGATATCGTAAACAAGATCCCCACATCGCGTTCTCTAAGACTTACCTTTGTCATGGTGAGAACGCGAACTGAGGAAATATTAAGACTAGAGAATGAAATAACCTCTTCATCATAGGATCGTACCTTGACAATCCATGAAGATGGTCAACCTAAGGTACAAGTTGAGATCGACTCCCATTAAGAGATGGCTCAACAATTTCTTGAGTTAAGAAGAAAGGTCGAAAAGACTAGGCGAGAAAACAAATCACTACACTCGTGATCATACCTAGACGTCCTGTCAGGTCGAGCTAACAACTTGGTTGGTGAGTTTGGGCCAACTCCCAAATAAATAAGCCTGTCGAGGTCCAGAATGTAACAGATGGTGTCCCTTCTAATGTTGTTGGACATAACAATGAACAATTACTACAAGAGTGAAGGATCTAGAAGGCATGCTTCCAAGCATTAAAAGAAACAAATAGAAAATTAGACGATGCCCTCAAAGAAACTAACAAAAGGCAAGACAAGGGTAAGTCACACTATGATGTAGATAGGGATTATGAGTAGTTGTGTGTTTCTCCCTTCTCTAAAAAAATAGAGAACAATGAGGCCCTAATCAAATTTAGTGCTATTAAGTGTCTCGATTACCAAGGGATGAAGGATCTAGTAACTCATGTTCAACATTTCAAGACAACTATGGCGCTTATAAACCTTACCTGAGACAAAAGAGATGCCATGATATTCAAACTCTTTGTTGCCACTCTATGTTATGGTGCTCAAAATTTGTTTAATAACTTGGCACCCTATACCATAATCTCTTTTTCTCAATTTTTCAAGTTGTTCATCACCAATTATGCTAGAAACAAGCCCATGAGGAAAGAATATCATTGTCTCTTCTCAATCACCTAGGAAAATGGAGAGTTTATTGAGGAATATATGAGAACGTTCAGAGAGGAAAAACTAGAAATAATGGACTTCTATAACTCTATTTCGATAGAAACTTTCAAAGTAGGTTTTTAAGAAGTTTCAATTTATTTGCTGAATTAACCAAAACTGTTCCAAAGATGATAGATGAGGCTTATGAGAGGTCAGAAAGTTTGTTAATTTGAAAAGGGAGTTGGAATTGGACAAGAAGATCAAGGTTACTGTAGATACCATAAAAGGAAAAAAAGGAGAATAAGCTCAAACATATCAAACCAGTACAAATGATTAACAAAAATAAACGCTTTGCTCCAAATTGCAAAGTAGGTGGTCAATGGATGAAAAATAGGGGACCTTGGGTAGGTCATCATCTCCTTTCAGAGGTCCACCTTTGAGAGTAAGTATAGCTCAAGCTGTGTTGGGGGTGGAGAATGAGAAAACTATTAGATGGACACCAAAAATGAGGGCATCTCATAGAGACACATCTAAATAATGTGCCTTTCACATAGGCCACAAAATGCGAGATTGCAGACATCTAAAGAAAGAAATAAAGGATTTGTTGTCAAGAGGGTATTTGAGTGACCTCGTTGGAAATGATAGATCCATATAATGAAGCAAATGTGAGAACCATCTATACTACATATAGAGAATTTGAGTTCAATGGGACCTCTAATAATGCACGTAAAAGATACGCTAGAGACTTGCACGAATTACACCATGTTTATAATTTGAATAGAGGGATGTCCTAAGCTACAATCATTTTCTCCAATAATGACGAGACCTCATCTCTCTATGAAGACCTTTGGTAATCACCTTACGGGTAGGATCTTGCAATATCTATCAAATCTTGATTGATACTGAGAGCTCTATTGACCTTCTTTTTCTATCAACAATGAAAGCACTAGGTATGAAAGAATCTAACATCATAAGGATGGAGCTACCTCTAGTAGGATTCAATAGTAGCACAACATAGACGTTGGGATAGTGATATTTCCTATCATAGCAATGAGATCTATAATCATGACCAAATTTGTGGTGATTGATGTCCTTGCGCATTACAATGAAGGATGTGGTTCCAAAGTAGCAATTAAAGCATGGTTCTAATAAAAAAGACCAGGGAGTAGATGCCTAATGTAATCGGTTGATTTAAATGAAGTTCAAGATTTATAAGTTGAAGACAAAGGGGAAGGCCATTCTCTAAAATTGAGCATCGACTTAACAATCAAGTTAAGGAGCAACTATCACAATTCCTAAGAGCCAACTCTGATGTCTTTGCATGGAAGCCTACAGATAGGCTTGGATTTGACCCAGAGTTTATAATCCATAGGTTGAATATTGATCCAAAAGCTAGGCATATCAAACAAAGGAAGAAAGTTTCCAAGAGAAAAGAATGAGGTGATTAAAGGTCAGGTCACAACACTTAAAGAGACAAAGATTATTAGAAAGGTAGACTACCCAACTTGGTTGTCAAATGTAATGCTAGTAAAAAAGGCTTATTGATCACCCCGTATGTGTGTAGCCTTCACAGATTTGAATGATGCTTGCCCAAAGGACTACTTTCCCTTGCCAAGTATTGATCTGTTGGTCAGTGCTACCTTCGGGTTTGGTTTGATGAGTTTCCTTGATGCATATTCTAGTTATCATCAAATCAAAATGCACTCAAAAGATGAGGGAAAAAATATTTTATTACTGAAAAAAGGGCCTTCTGTTACACTCAAATTCCCTTTGGTTTAAATAATGTTGAAGCTACGTATCAACGTCTCATCAATAAGATATTTATTGACCAACTGGGAAGGAATATGGAAGCATACGTGGATGACATGATGATAAAGTCAACACAACCTGTAAACCATGTCAAAGACTTGGAAGAAATATTTCACGTAATCCAAAGGTATGGTATAAGATTAAACCTTAAAAATGTGTTTTTGGTGTTGCTTTATGGAAATTCTTGGGATATCTTGTATCTACCTGGGGGATTAAGGATAATCCAAAAAAGATACATGCCTTTGCCAACATGAAACCTCTAAGTAACCTAAAAGGAATTCAACAACTAAACGCAAGAATAGTGGCACTCAACATATTTATTTTTAAATGCACTGACAAATGCTTACCATTCTTTACAATGTTGAGAAAGAACACATCGGTTTTTTGGAATGAAGATTGTGACAGAGTTTTCCAAGGAATCAAAAAGTATTTAAGTAAGCATCTAGTTATTGTCAGCACTACCCTCTATATTTATATTTGATTGTTAATCCTCAAACTTGTAGTATCGTACTACTTATGGAAAGAGACAAGGTCCAACACCTTGTCTACTACATTAGTTAGATCCTGACAGATGCCCAAAGTAGAATCCAACAATTGATAAACTGGCCTTTGCTTTAAAAGTGATGGCGTGAAAACTTAGACATTACTTTGGCTCACATATAATGGTTGTGTTCACCTTTCTACCATTTAAGAGCATGTTGACAAGGATAGAGGTAGTGGTGAGATTGGCACATATTGCTATAGAGCTGGGAGAAAATGATATCAAGTATATGTCTATGACTTCCATCAAAGCTCAAACGGTGGTAGATTTTATTGCCAAGTTTAGTGAGTTATCAAAAGTCATGACTAACAAAGTAAAAGGCAAAGTATGTGGTATGGATCAGAAGGAAATACCAAACTGATAGGTATTTTTCGATGGAATTCACAACATTAAAGGCGCAGGGCTAGGGGTCATCATAATGGATCAAAATGATATCTATTTTGAATATACTATCAGGATAGACTTCCAAGTGACCATTATCATCGTAGTATATGAGGCATCTATATTTGGTGTAATGACTTCAAAGAAACTTAGAGCCAATAACATTGTCTTACATAGTGATTCATGACTAGTGGTCAATCAATACTTAGGCACGTTTGAGGTTAAAGATAGAAAGATGAAGAGATATGTAGAGATGCTAAGAAAGAAATGCTCGAAATTTTCTAATTTTGAGATCAAGCAAATATCAAGAAATGAGAATGGCCATACTAATGCTCTAGCCACGCTTGCCGTTGTACATATGGCCAGCCATAATAGTGTGATTTCTATAACAATCCTTATAGAGGCCAATTTAGAAGAAGTATAAAAAAATAATTGGAAGCATTGGTGAGGCCACCAACCCATGGTTCTCTCATATCCTTAACTTCCTAAAGGATGGGGACCTACTTGAAGACCGAAAGTTGGCGAAAGAAATCAAGACTAAGGTAGGCAGTACATGATGCAAAAAGACTAATTGTAAAGAAAAACAACCCTTGGACATGGACTCTTATGCATTGCTAAATAATGGCCTAAAAAATCATATTTGAAGCTCATAAGGGAGAGTGTGTCTCCTATTCAGGAGGAAGAAGGTTGTCCCAATGAATTATGAGACATGGTTATTATTGGCAAGTAATTTTAGCAAATTGCACAAGGTATACCTATGTGTATGATAAATGTCAGAGGTTTGCCCCATTATCTCATATGCCACCAATTGCAATGAAGGGGATATCTACAAATAAGGATTGGATTAGTAGGACCTTTATCGCAGGTAGTGGGCTAAAAAAGGTTCTTACTGGTCATTATAGATTATTTATCCAAATGGATTGAGGTACAACCCCTTGGAAGAATTAGGGAGGATGAAGTAATTTGATTTGTCAGGAAGTTTATAGTTTTTCATTTCAGCTTGCCCAAAGAACTCGTTATCGATAGTAGAAGACAATTCACTGGTCATAACATCAAAAAATTAACTGCAAAGTATAACATCAAAATGTGTCATTCAAATCCATATTACCCACAAGGTAACGGTCAAGAAAAGCCATCAAACAAATTGGTACTCAATTTATTAAAGAATAAGTTAGAAGGTGTTAAAGGAAAATGGATTGAGAAGCTGTGTGGGGCACTATCGGCCATCAAAACTAGTCCTAGAGGTAGCACTAATGAGACACCATTGTCACTGGTATATGGGGCTAAAGTTGTGATACCAACTGATATCACAATGTCAACTATGAGATCTACCCTTATTGAAGACCAAAAATCCTCAAATAGAGCAATTGATCTGGTTCTAGTAGGGGAAAAATAAATAAAGCCTTGATGAAAATGGTTGAATAGAAAAGTAATGTGACAAATTATTAAAAACAAGGTCATATGCTTTAAATCATTCATTATAGTTGATTAGGTTTTCAAGGGGGTCTTCCCAACAAAAAGAGTGGATGGTTGGAAAATTGGGTACAAATTGGGAGGCCTATATCAAATAAGTGCAGTGATACCAAGTAGGGGTTACTTATTAAAAAGCATCGAGGGATTTGATGATAATGTAAGCTAGAATGCTTGACAATTAAAAAAGTATCACTTTTAATGTATTTTGATTTATGCTACATTTTTAGTGTATCACCCCATATATATGTAATAACTTTTGATGATGAGAGATTCCATTGCCTACGCATATTCCATGTCACGAGCTGATCACCTTGGTTAGGAACCAAGTATAGCACTCTAACATATGATATTAAAAAGTTGATCACCTTGGCCATAGACCAGGTAGAGCATTCTTCCTTAAAATTCTATGTAACTAGTTGATCACCTAGATCAGGAACCAGATAGAGTGCTTTGATAAATGATATTAAAGAGAGAATCATCTAGTCATAGACCAAATACAGTAATCTCTCTTAAAATTACATGTCACTAGTTGATCAAATTGGTCAGGAACAAGGTAAAACACTCTAACAAATGATATTAAAGAGTTGATCACCTCGGTCATAGACCAGGTAGATCATTCTTCTTTAAAATTCCAGGTCATGAGTTGATCACCTTGGTTAGAAAGTAGGTATAATGCTCTATTAGATGATGTTAGGAAGTTGATCACCTTGTTCACAGACCAGGTAGAGCACTCTCCCTTAATATTCCATATCACAAGTTGATCACTTCGGTCAGGAACCAGGTAGAGCACTCTGATAGATGATATTAGAGATTTGATCATCTCGATCATATACTAGGTAGAATGCTCTCCCTTAAAATTCCATGTCACGAGTTGATCACCTCAATCAAGAACTAGGTAGCGCATTTTGACAGATGATATTAGAGAGTTGATCACCTCAGTCATAAACGAGGTAGAGCACCATTCCTTAAAATTTCATGTCACAAGTTGATCACCTTGGTTATAAACTAGGTAGAGCACTCTGATAGATGATGTTGGAGAGTTGAGTATCTCAACTATAGACCAAGTAGAGTGCTCTCCCTTAAAATTCTATGTCACGACTTGATCACCTTAGTGATAAACCAAGTATAGTGCTGTCATAGATGATGGCAAAGAGTTGATCACCTTAGTCATAGACCAGGTAGAAGGCCCTTCCTTAAAATTCCATGTCATGAGTTGATCACCTCAGCCAGGAACCAAGTAGGGTGCTCTGAGAAATAATAAGTAATATCCCTTAAAATTCCATGTCACAAGTTGATGACCTTGATCAAGAACCAAGAAGAGCACTCTGATAACTCCCTTATTCCACCTGTTATATCTATGACAAATGTTTGAGTTATACTACAGATTTATTACATTGATCGAGCTTCACAAGTCCATTCTATTGAAAATGAAGTTACATTGATTGAGATTAGAAAGCTTTATGAGTTTATTAATAAGGAGCTCGATGTCCCAAAATTACTAAATATCTTTAAGGCATTTGGATCACGACCAATGTTCGGGTTGTTTTCCTTTTCTATTAAGGGCAACAACTCAACCTGAATCTTGAAAACTTTCTTACAGATATTGGTTCCTACCATGGTAGAGGCTAAGCTTAAGAGAATAATTTAATGTTTCAATTCCTCAACAACACCCATGACCTTAATGAACACTCATTCTGATCGTTTCATGTAAAAGTTTGCCCAATGAGATTCGATGTAAACCAAAGCAACAATTTTAGTCATGGTCCTTCTTTCACATTCCTAAGTTTGAGATATCTACTTTTTACAGGACTCGAGCTCATACTTGGTTTCTTCATAAAGAGAAAGCTTATCCTTATGGCTAGATAGCTTAATCTTTAATTTCTCCACCTCTGTGCTAAGCCTAGAATTCTCTAACTTTAAAGCTTGAGTTGAGCGTCTCTTTACTCAGTTAGAATCCATAAGGTGCAAACAAAAAGTTAGAGTGAATTTTTTAGGTTCTTCAAACAAAAGAAGACATAAATTACAAGTATCCCTAATCTTATTTTATAGAGAATGATGTTGGGATAAACAATAGAATAAATGTCCTACAAGTGATTAGTAGGGGTCAACATCATAAATACATATACAATTCATAAACTTATCAAAATAATATTTTATTAAAGACAAAGTGTAGTTGGTTACATGAGTATCTATCGTCCATAAAAAATGAGGGAAGGTCGAGCCTTTCAAAAATAAAGAGCCTTAATCCCTTAAGATTCCATATCCAACTTGTTCATCTCTCACCTTAGGTCCACCATCACTTGTCTCAGAGTCTTCATCTTATTCATCACCCTTATTTTAGGTTTATGGGCAAGTTTAGTGGCATAGATGGGATGTTGAGGATCTATTAGTAGTATTGATTAATGCCATTCTTTTTGGATTCTTTCTTGAGTGAGTTCATGGCCAAGTTATTGCAAATTTCAACGCTCAAAAAAAGCTGCTCCTTCATGGCATTGAGGTCACTCTTTGTCTTCTCTTTTTTGCAAGCTAATATTTCTTTGACATAGTTAAGCTCATGCTTATTAGTTTCAACCTTTGCCTAGAATTTTCTCTGAGCCTCTCCAAGCATCTCAAAGTGTCTCAAGTTATCATTTAACTCATGTATAGCCTTGGCCAAATTTTCCTTCCCATCGATGGTCTTACCCTCCCACTTATTTACCTTTTCCAACAACACAATATTCTTGGCTTAGGTGGAGGTGTGACTCACTTTTTCTACCTCGAGCGCATGCTATTTTTTCAACACCTCGAACTATACTAAGCCTGTGAATAACTTGGGCTTGAAAACGAGTGATACATAAACTTTATATAAGTAAAATATAAACTCAAATTGAGTAAAGTAAAGGCTTGAGGTGATACTTAGTTGAAACAAGAGTTTGCTAAACACGACTGCATAATTAGCATCCTCGCATATGGCATCAAGACGTTTCTCATGTACCATATTGATCAACACGAATTTTTTGCAATGAATATGTAAGTATACTTATCACAACAAGTAATATAATGATAAGAAAAGATTTTTCCCACGTATATTATGTTATTAGAAATTAATTTTAAAACTAAAAGAAGTAAAAATCAATTTTTTTTTGTGTTTTTATGTTTTAATAAATCAAAATTAAAAGAACTAAAAATAAATAGCAAAAATTAATTAACTCAAAATTGACAGGGATTTGATTTTAAAACCTATTTCTAACTCAAATTGAATTGGCTTTGTACTATATTGTCAGTTTCCTTTAAAATTATTTTAATTGATTTTATAGACAATAGTAATTTTATTTTAATCTAGTGCTTCAAAATATACTATATATACAAACATACAAACATACGTACATAACCTTATTTAACCTCACAAAAGCATTATTCTCTTCTTCTTAATCTCTCTCTTGTTTTGCAAAAACTAATCAAGTAGGCATTTTTATTGAATTAATTTATCAAACATTTGTGATTGTATTTAATGGATTAACAAGCTTATAATATTTATGATATTGTGCTTTAACCTAATTTTTCTAGGGTGGCTAATTGATTTTGATTTATCTGATATATATATATAAGAATCATACATCTCTCTCTAGAAGTTATGCATGCTATTTAATCAAGATAAACAATTAAATAATTCTCTCAAATCTATTTAATTACATCTATAAATTAATTGTTGGCCAAACAATTAATAGCATAAAAATCAGATTAAATAATATAACTAAATTAAAGTCATAATTGGGGTAAAATGTTAGATCATCACATATACAAAATTACGTTCATAAGACCCCTGAATTAACAAATTAGCTAGACATGATTTTGTTTATAAATCTTATATTTTTCATAAAGAAAGACATAAAAATTGATAAAGAAAGGAGAAGAAGAATAAATACAATCAATTTCTTGAATTGTATCACCAATCTCCTCGAGAATCTCCACCAAATTGCATATCTTTTTGAATTTTTATGTATTTTCTCTCTTTTTGGCTCCAAATAATGATAAAAAATTTGGTAATTATTTTTGGCTCCTTAAGGTTTTTGGTGCAAGTAGGAGGTTAAATTAGGCTAAGATGGAATCTAGACCATCATATCAGCTTCAGATCAAGGACTAAGATAAAAAAGGGGAAAATTAATAGTGTTGGCTAATAGGAATGTGACACATGGCATGAGAAAATCATTGGACAAATTTTCATGCGATGTGTGGTGGGTTGGACTGATCGTGGTCAACGAGTGCTGAGTTAGTGTCACGAGGAATGCTATGATTCATGGATATGGATTACATGATGCCACGGTGGAACAAAATGATGAATAATGTGACAAAGTGTAGCACACTCATTGATCGTGAGATGAAACTCGAAATAAGCACCATGTCGACATATGGTATGGCCTACATCACTTGGTACACATGGCGTGCTTTGATTTTCCCTCTACACTTGCATGGAATCCACATGATGATGTATGGTCATCTCCCCTACTTATGTGGTCTCTATGTGTCATGTTCTAATTGGTCATGCATTAAAAATTCATAAACAAATTCATAAATATTTCAAACAATTCTCAAAAAATATATTTCATCCTTTGTTTTCTAGAAAGTTAATATTTTAATATTTTTAACCTCAAAAGTACTACTTATAGAATAAATGAACAAATATTAAGTATAACAGTGCACTAATAGCTCTACATTCATAGAGCCATCATACCCCCAATCTTAACTCTTTGCTAGTCCTCAAGTAAAGCTAAGTCTAAGTAGATAAAAAGATATGGGTAGTATATTCATAAATATATATACATACATACATACATACATACATACATACATACATATATATATATATATATATACATACATAATTAGTGAAAACTATCTCCCTTAATAGTCGTACATTTTTAATACAAGGAGGTTCACATATCCATTAACCAATGCTCCAACAATGCAAGGATATGCAAGGTTTTTAACCAATTGATTCATGTGCGTGTGTGCATGTTACATTTGATATCATCCAATGCACTAATGAAATCAACCTATATGAGTATGCTAATAAATTCAATCTTAGAATAAGTCTCATAAGTCTATATTTCACATATCTCTCCATTTTATGCACTTAGCTAATGATCAATAAGAGCTTTTCATACTTGTAATGTAAGGCTTAGGTAGGATCCAATAAATAAATACATTTACGCTCTTTCCACACCTTAGCTTTCTTTTCATTAATCATTTAATTTTTAACTACAATTATTTTACTTGATATTTTAGTGCATCATATCTTATCGTTTTTTTCATATTCTTTATTTCCTTATCTATTTATAACTTCACAACACAACCAAATTTATTTTCTCTGTCTTTAGAGGAATAATTATATTGTGAGTTTTTTTTTCTTTTTTTTATATTGTGCATTGCATTTCACCTCATTCTATAGCATAAGACATGGTTGCATTTTCTTTTTGTATAAGCTAAAGGTGCAAAGGTAACGATAATTCTTATTGATTAGGCATAAAATATATATGGCTTAAAGATATGAAAGGTTTTTATTTGGACTCAAATAGCTAACTAAAGATATTAACAATGGTTAGCTTGAAAGACTTAACCGATCCAAATAAGGCCTAACTTATTTCTTATGTGAAATACTATTTAGGATTTTGCCTCAAGGGATGATCAAATAAATTTTAAAACATAGTAGATCTCATCAACTCGCATAACTCACTATAAATTTTCTCTCAATAAGAACACTAAAATCAATCATGAACATGTGGATAAAAATTTGAATCAATCCAATCAAAACTAACAAGCATATCATATAATTAATGTAAGTATCTTAACGAGCATGTTACATTCTTTATCTTTGTCATGACAACAAATTTTTATCATTGGGTTCATACATTTCATATCAAGTATGCATGCAGTTGGTTTCCATGTATTTATCAATTTCTATCCAAATCATAATTAAAATCATCCTAAAAATTAAAAATGAAAACTAAACACTAAAGTAGAGAATGAAGTTTCCTCCCCTGAATTTAAATTGCACATTTTTCCCAATGTAAACATATAAATATGAAAAAGAAAAAAGGAAAGAAAACTCTCTTAGCCTTGGCACACCACATTTGTTGTTGAAATGCTCAATCTTATTGCCTCATTGCTCTCCATATTTATTTACCTACAAAATAAAAATAACAAAAATATAAGTACAATAAAGTTGGGTTGTCTTCTAAACAACGTCACATTTAACGTCCTTGACTAGACGGTCATACTCCTAAGGTACATCCCTCTATGTCCATTTACTATTTAGTTTTCCTGGAAACAATTTGAGTCTTGAATTGTTCAATAATGATTTATGTTTCTGTTTAAAAACACAATGTTAAATTCTCTTATCATGTCATATTTTTGTTTTACTTTTATACTTTTTGGCATTATTAAGCACTTCACTGTATCTTATCTAATTTATGTATTTTCAACATCTTTTTTACCTCTTTATTGGTCTCTTTTGCTTTCCTATTTTATTAAGGATGGCAGGGTAAAGATGTGAGGTCTAACCTTGGTGGCCCTTAAATAGATAGTTTGAGCTTAGATCCTAAATTTGAATAAATCTCACTCTTTAATAAACAACCTAAGATGTAAATGAGGATCCTCTGTTGGTAATCCGTTGAATTATCCAACTATTTGCAAACTTTAAAACAACATTGGCTTTAATTCAAAATGAATAGCTTGAATGTCCTTGTAATACTTGGATTCAACCCTTCCAACATAGGTAATGCATATTCATTCATAACTCTATCCCTATCATCTATTAAAAGAACCTGGTTGTTCAAATTTAGCTCGTTATTGTTTATTTTTAATGGATTAGCCATTTCTTCCACTTGATTGACAACTTGATTTTTTCTTATTAATCTCAAAATACGCTCAATTTTGGGATCTAAAGGCAAAATTTCTCCCTTACGGACTCTGCTTATTCAATAGAGCCAAATATATTTCTAATAGACTAAAGGAGATGCAAAAATAAATAAATAACAAAATAAATTAAAATTATGAAAAAATAAATAAAATAAAAATTAATTTCTAATGTTTATAATCTCTGGCATCGGCTCCAAAAATTTGATCGACATGAATTGTGTGCAATGAATACGCAAAAATATGTATCATAATAAGTAATATAATGATAAAAAAATATGGTTTCATAAAAATTATATTATTAGAAATTAATTTTAAAATTAAAAATTCAAAATCAATGTTTTGTGTTTTTATGTTTTAAGAAAGCAAAATTAAAAGCACTAAAAATAAATAGAAAAATTAAGAAGATATATAAGAAAATATATAGTAATACTTAATCCCCAAATTTTCTAAACATGTGAATTACTAAAATTCTCCTAATATAATTATCAATTAATTACACGATTAATTGAATCTAATATAGCATGCATTCCTCTCTCAAGTAAACGACACACCACATTGTAATTAACCTAGTCATACTCTTATGTCAATTAAATTACATAATATTCATTAAGTTCATCAATTATGGGTCACATACATAAGAATCAAACATCTCTGCTTAGAAATTATGTTATTTAATCAATACAAATAATTAAATAATTCTCCCAAATCTATTTAATTTCCTTTATAGATCAATTATTGGCCAAATAACTAATAGCATAAAAATTAGATTAAATAACATAATTAAATTGAAATCATAATTGGGGTAAAATATTAGATCATCACATGTAAAAAATTGGGTTCATAAGGACCCTAGATTAATAAAGTAGCTAGACATAATTTTGTTCATAAAGCTCATATTTTTCATAAAGAAAGATATAAAAATTGATAAAGAAATTAGAAAAAGAAGAAATACATGTTACTCTCTTAAATTGAAATATCCACCAAAATTGTATCTCCTTTTGAATTTTTCTATATTTTTCTCTCTTCTTGGCTTCAAAATCTGATAAAATTGATAATTTTTGGTTCCTTGGGGTTTGTGGGGGCAATTAAGGGATCAAATTAGCCTCAGGTGGAACTTGGACCATCAGATTAGCTTCAGATTAAAGGCTACCATGAAAAAAATGATAAATTAGTAGTGATGTCCAATAGAAACATAACATATGGCATAGGAATTTACTGGGTGAATCAAGTGCGCGATGCGTGGCATGGGTGGAATGGTCATGATCAACAGGGATGAGTTAGTTCCATGTGGCATGATGTGATTCACGATGATGCATACGTGGTGCCACGGTGGAAAGAATGGATGAATCAGGTAATGACACATGGCACAGTCATTGATCTAGTAGTGGAACACGAAATGAATTTTATGCGGACACGTGGCATGACCCTACATCATATGGTACATACAGTGTTGCACGATTGGACCACTTTGCTTGTATGGAATCCATGTGCTTTCTTGGTCAGCTCTCCTACTTGCGTGGCATCCACGTGACATCTCTTTAGGGTCCTATAGTAAAAAATTTATAAAATACTTCAAAAAAATTATATTTTCATCCATTTTCACTAAAAATTTCATATTTTAATATTTTTATTTCCAAAAGTATTACTTATTGAATAAAACAAGCAAATATTTAGCAAAAAAATATATTGATGACTCTATTTTACTTGTCCTCAAATTAAGCCAAGTATAACTATAGAGAATGAAATGGGTAATATATTCATATTTAGTAAAAAATATCATCCTCAAAATTCGTACAAATCTAATACAAGGAGGTTCTCATAACCATCAATCAATGTTCCATCAATACAAGGATATGCAATGTTTTTAATGTATTGATTAGTGTATGTGTTGTACATATTATCATCCAATGCACTCATGAAATCAACCTATATGAGCATGCTAATCAATTCAATCTTAAAACAAGTCTCATAAGTCTATTTTTCACATCCCTTTTTTACTAATATAAATATATACTTAGCTAAAGATCAAGTAAGACTTTATATGCTTGTAATTTAAGGCTTAGGTAGGGGTCAAAAAATGAAGACATTTAGATTCTTTACACACCTTAGCTTTCTTTCCATTTATCATGCACTTTTTAACTACAATTGAGTTTTTACTTGATATTTTAGTGCATCTTATGTTATCATTCTTTTGATTTTCTTTTATTCCATATCTTTTTTTTCTTATAAGTTCACAACACCTCTAAACTTATTTTCAATTTTATTTTATTTTTTTAAAGGGACAATTGTGTTACAAGTTTTTCCTTTTTCTTTTCTTTTCATTTTTCATAGGGTGTATTATGTTTCACCTAACTCTATAGCATAACACATGATTGTATTTTTTTGCTTTTAATACAAGCTAAAGGTACAAAGGTAAAGTTAATGATTATTGGTTAGGCATAAAATGTGGCTTAAAGATATTAAAGGTTTGTTTGTTAGGATCAAATGGGTGACTACATATATTAATAATAGTTAGTTTGAAAGACTCAATCGATCCAAATATGGCCTAAATCATTTCTCTTACTAAATACCATTTAGAATTTTGCCTCAAGGAATGATCAAATAAAATCTAAAGCATGGTAGATTTTATCAACTCACATAACTCACCACATATTGTATCTCAATAAGAACATCAAAATCAATCATGAACATGTGCATAAATATTTGAATCAATCCAATCAAAACTAGTAAGCATCTAAGTATCTCAATAAGAACATCAAAATCAATCATGAACATGTGCATAAATATTTGAATCAATCCAATCAAAACTAGTAAGCATATCACATGATTAATCTAAGTATCTTAACGAGGATGTTACATTCATTATCCTAGTCATGAAAACCAATTTTTATCATTGAGTTTATATGTATTATATCAAGCATGCATGTATTTAGTTTCCATATATTTATCAATTTTTACCCAAATTATGATTAAAAATAACCTAAAAATAACAAAAATTCCTAAAAAAATTAAAATGCATATTAAATACTAAAGTGGAGAATGAAGTTCACTTCCCCAAACTTAAATTGCACATTATTCTCAATATGAACATATAAATATGAAAAATATAAAAGGAAAGAAAACTCCTTTAGTCTTGACATACCACATCAGTTGTTTAAATGCTCAATCTTGTTGTGCCATTACTCTCCACATTTATTCAACTACAAAACAAAAACAATAAAAATAAAAGGAAAATAATGTTGGGCCCCAACTAGCGTCACATTTAACGTCATTAACTAGACGATCGTATCAAATCTTAAGGTACATCACTCTATATCCATTTACTATTGAGTTTGCCTGGAAATAATTTTAAGTCTTGAATTGTTCAATAATACTTTATGTTTTAGTTTAAAAATATGGTACACAATTCTCTTATCATGCCATATTTTTGTTTTCTTTTTGAACTTTTTGACATTTTTATAAGCATTCCACTGAAGCTCATCAAATTTATGTATTTCCATTTACCTTTTCATATTTTCATGTGCACATTGGGGAAATGTCTAATATAAGTTTGGGGGAGGGAACTTCATTCTCTATTTTAGTATTTAATATGCATTTTAATTTTTTTTAGGAATTTTTTTTATTTTTAGGTTGTTTTTAATCATGATATGGGTGGAAATTAACGAATATATGGAAACTAAATGCATGCATGCTTGATATGAAACATATAAACTCAATGATAAAAATTGGTTGTCATGAATAGGATAAGAAATGTAACATATTGTTTAAGATATTTACATTAATAATGTGATATGCTTGCTAGTTTTGATTAGATTGATTCAAATTCTTATACACATATTCAAGATTGATTTTGGTGTTTTTATTAGGAGAAAATTATTAGTGAGTTATGTGAGTCGATGAGATCTACCAAGTTTTAGAATCTATTTGATCATCCCTTGAGGCGAAATCCTAAATAGTATTTAGCAAGAGAAATGATTTAGTCTTTATTTCTATTGATTGAGCCTTTCAAACTAACCAATGTTAATATCTTTAGTCACCCATTTGAGTCTAACAAAGAACCATTCATATCTTTATGCCACATTTTATGCCTAACCAATAAGTATTACCTTTACCCTTGCACCTTTAGCTTATATAAAAAAATACAATCATATGTTATGCTATAGAGTAAGATGAAATGTAATGCACCCTATAAAAAAGAGAAGAAGAAGAAGAAGCAAACTCTCAACACAATTATCCATCTAAAGAAAAAGAAAATAGAATTGAAAATAAATTTGGGGTGTTATGAAGTTACAAGAAAAAAAGGAGAAAAGAGATGTGGGATAAAAGAATTTGAAAAGAATGACAAAAGAAGGTGCAATGAAATATCAAGTTAAAGCTCAATTGTAGTTAAAAAGTGCATGATGAAAAACAAGAAAGCTAAGGTGTGGAAAGAGCCTAATTTTTTTTATTTATTGACCCCCTACCTAAGCCTTACATTACAACCGTGTAGAGTCCTTATTAATCTTTAAATAAGTGTATATTTATATAATAGTGGAGAGGGATGTGAGAAATAGACTTATAAGACTAGTTATAATATTGACTTAATTAGCACACTCATATAGGTTGATTTCATGAGTGCATTGGAAGATATCATGTGTAGCACACACACACGAATCAATTTGTCAAAACCTTGCATATCCTTGTATTGATAGAACGTTGATTAATGAATATGTGAACCTTCTTATCGTAGAATTGTACGACTATTTAGAAGGATAGTTTCATGAAATATGCATGTACTAATAGAAGTATATTTATGAATATACTACCCATGTTATTTTATTTAGTTATACTTGGCTTTACTTAGGGGTGTGATGAATTTATTAAAGTAGAGTCATTGTTGCACTTTTTTTACGTAATATTTACTTATTTTACTCAATAAATAATATTTTTGGGGTCCAAAATATTAAAATATAAACTTTTTAGTGAAAAAAAGTGAAAATATAATTTTTGTGATTTTATGGATTTTTTTGAATTTTTTACATAGGGAAAATGAGTAGCTTCCACGTGGCCTTCCATGTAAGTAGAGGAACTGACCACGCGGATGCCATAAAGGTAGGGACAAAAAACCATAGACATTCATGTGTGAGGAGGATGAATCGTATGTCATGTGTTAGCACGACGTTCAATCCAAGTTCAAAATTATGTTAAACAACATTACCACATGTGGCTATGCGATTGCTCCCCATGTTCCACCCGTGTACCACTCTATCCTTCATAACGAATCACGTTGCACTGTGTGGAGATGACTTAGCATGTGTTAACTCAGACTGGTATTTGTCATTCAAACTGATCAATCTTGTTGCATCATTGCTCTCCATATTTATTCACCTACAAAACAAAAACAATGAAAATATAAATAAAAATACGTTGGGTTACCTCCCAACCAGCGCCACGTTTAACGTCCTTGACTAGATGATTATATAAACTCCTAAGGTACATCCTTTTGTGTCCATTTACTTTTGAGTTTGATAGGAAACAACTTAAGCCTTGATTTGTTCAATAATACCTTATGTTCTGGTTCGCCAACACAGTGCTCAATTCTCTTCTCATTCCATATTTTTGTTTTCTTTTTGAACTTTTGGCATTCTTATTAGCACTCCATCGTAACTCATCCAATTTATGTATTTTCAACATATTTTTAATCTTTCCATTCGACTATTTCACTTTCATACTTGACTGGGATGAGAGAGTGAAAGTGTGGGGTCTGAACATAGTAGTCCTTCCATTGATGGTTTGAGCTTAGATCCTATCTCAAAAAATTTCATAATTTTCTTTTATACACATATGAGAGGCGTGTCCTCCAAAAAGTTCACACAGTCCACAATATCAACATTTGATTCCATACTCTCAAAGTTAAAATAAGTTGATTTGTTTTCTGGTGAGTTTATATCCTTGTTTACAGCATCATGTGTAATAGTCTTAAGTGTGGGTGACTCAACATATTATTTTAAGTTGCCCCAACATTCAGTAACATTTATCATTAAGCATTCATTAGCACTATCAATGTTAGGGGGTTTAGATGCTTTAAAAACTTTAAACATTACTTGTTCATCGTGTACTCTTATTGTAAGTTCACCTTTTTGTACATCAATAAGTTCTCTTTTGGTTACTAAGAATAGATGACCAAGTATAATAGGAATGTCACAGGCCTCTTCCATGTCTAGCATAATGAAGTCAACTAGAAAGATGAATTTGTCTACTTTTACTAGCGCATCTTCTACCACACCCTAGGGTATTTTAATTGACTTATCTATCATTTGTAATGTTACTAAAGTAGGTTTAAATTTACCAACCCCTAATCTCTTTAAGACTGATAATGGTATAAGGTTAATAGTCACATAGTGCCATGCCAAAATGGATGTTCCCATTAGTGCAAGGGATGTCAAAACTACCTAGATCTCTCAGTTTTTGTAGTAGTTTTCTATCATGAAATTGGCATAAGATGACATTTGTTCAAGTGCCTCTACAAATGATATGTTTATTTGCAAATTCTTGAAGACTTCCAAAAATTTTAAAAATTATGTATCTAACCTTTTCTTTTGTAGTCTTTGAGGAAAAGGAATAGTGGATTTGTAAAGGTTGTTTTTCTTTGGCTGAATTATTTCTTTTTCAATGCTCTCTTTAGCCATTAGTTCTTCCTTATCCTTTTTAATTTCCTATTTCTCCTCATCCTTTTCTATCTTATGTTCATGTTCTAAAGTTTTATCACTCCTCAAGGATATGGCATTGCACTGGTCCTTACCTTCTCATCTTAGGTTTACAATCGTGTCACTTGGAAGGTTACCTTGAGACCTTTGACTAATAGTTTGAACAAGTTGCCCCATTTGGTTCTCCAAATTTTGAATTAAAGCCTCTTGAGTGGAAACTTTTGTATTTACTTATTGGATGAAGTCTTTTATCATACCCACTAAAGCATTAGTATTGTCCTCAGTAGATGGCTTCCTCTCTTGGGCTTGTGATTGTTGTGGCTGTTGAAAACTAGGTGGTGGAAATGATTGATGGTTGAATTGATTACCACCTTAACTGTTGTTATTATTCCAAGAGAAATTTGGATGTTGTCTCCATCTTGGGTTATATGTGTTCGAGTATGGATTATTGTTTTGATTCACATTACCCACAGAGCATACAGATTTAGAATTATTTGGATAATTATAAAAAAAATGAGCTCCTCCACAAAATAAACACAACACTCCTGAATTTTAGACCTAGTTTATACTCGCTTTTGAATTTTGAGCCTTCAAAAGATTAACCAAAGATGACAATTAAGTTGTAAGTGCTATGATATCATTTACCTCATACACTCTAGCTACTCTTATTTGTGGCTGTCATTCTGTCCATTGGCCATTGATAATTATTGCTAGCCATTTTCTCAACTAAATCATAAGCTTGATTGTAAGATTTGGATAGCAAAGCTCCATTAGAATATGCATCAATAATAGTTATTGTTTCAGCATTGAGAAAATTGTAAAAAGTCTATTTGAATCTAAGAAGGAATACCATGATGAAGACACTTCCTTAGCAATTCCTTCAATCTTTCTCATGCTTCATATAAAGATTCTCCTTCCTATTGTTGGTAGGAAGTAATTTCATTCCTAAGCTTGGCATTCTTTATTGGTGGGAAGTATTTCATCAAGAATTTTTCTACCAAACCATTCCAAGTTGTAATAGAATAAGGTGGCAAAGAGTTTAGGCAAGTTCTAGCACGGTCTCGCAAAGCATAAGGGAACAATCTAAGATTAAATTCCTCCTATGTCATACCACTGAACTTGAATGAATCTTCAACATCAATAAACGATCTAAGATGTAGATAAGGATCCTTTGTTGGTAATCCGCTGAATTGCCTAACTGTTTGTAGCATTTGAAATATCACTGGCGTTAGTTCAAACTAATTAACTTGAATGTTTGGCCTTGTAATACTTGGATTCAGCCCTTCCAACGTAGGTATTGTATATTTATTCATAGCTATATCTTGAGCATCCATCAAAAGCATTTGAATATTCAATTATAGCTCATTATTGTTTATGACTAATGGATTAGCCGTTTTTCTCTTCGGAAACTACTTGTTTTCTAATCGATTTCAAAGTACGCTAAATTTCAGGATCTAAAGGTAAGATTTTTCCCTCACGAACTCTACTCATGCAATAGACTCAATTATATTTCTACAATACTAAAGAAGATGTCTAAATAAAAACTAAATAAATAGATTAAAATTTAAAAAAAACAATTAAATAAAATAAATTAACTAAAATAAATAAAGAAATAAGTCAGTAAAAAAATAAGTAAATTAAAGTAAAGAAAAATAAATAAAAAATAAAAAATAAATAAATTAATTTATAATATTTATAATCCCCAACAACGACGCCAAAAACTTGATCGCCACACACGAAATTTGTTTAATGAATACGCACGTATATGTATCGTAACAAGTAATATAATAATAAGAAAATATCGTTCCCACAGATTATATTTTATTAGAAATTATTATTTAAAACTAGAAAAATAAAAATTAATTTTTTTGAGTTTTTATATTTGAAGAAAGCAAAATTAAAATAACTAAAAGTAAATAGCAATAGATAATTAAATTAGATTTGGTAACTAAGAATATATATGAGAAAATATCTAGGAATACTCAATCTCCAAATTTTCTAAACATTTGAATCACTAAAATCTCTCAATATAATTATCAATTAATTACATCATCAATTGAATCTAACTTACCAGGTATTCCTCTCTCAAGTAAACTACACACCATATAGAAATTAATTTAATCACACTCTCATGCCAATTAAATTGCATACTATTCATTAAGTTCATCAATTATAAATCATATACATAAGAATCATACATCTCTGCCTAGAAATTATGCATGTTATTTAATCAAGACAAACAATTAAATAATTCTCTCAAATCTATTTTATTGCTTGTGTAGATAAATTGTTGGCTAAATAATTAATAGCATAAAAATAAGATTAAATAATATAATTAAATTATAATTATAATTGGGGTAAAATATTAGATCATGACATGGTGAAAATTGGGTTCATAAGACCCTAGATTAATAAATTAACTACACATAATTTTGTTTATAAAACTCATATTTTTAATAAAGAAAACATAAAAATTGATAAAGAAAATAGTAGAAGATGAAATACAATCAATATTTTGAATTGTAGTGCTAATATCCTCTTGAATCTCTGCCAAATTGTAACCCCTCTTGAATTTTTATGTGTTTTTCTCTCTTTTTAGCTCAAAAAACTGACAAAAATTATGCTAATGGCAACTCTATAGGATTTATGAAGTGATTAAAGGCTTAAATATAGCTCCAGCATGATTTTGACCATCATATCAATTTAAGATCAATGGTTGAGATCAAAACAAGAAAATTGAACAACGCTAGCCAATCATAGTGCAACATGTGGCACACTAAATTCATTGGGAAAATTAGAGCGAGACGCATGGCAGGAGAGATCGATCTGAGTCAACGCATGCTAAGTCAACACCAAGTGGCACAACGTGATTCACAGTAAAGGATGACGTGCTACACGGGTGAAACATGGGGAGCAATCGCATGTCGAAATGTGGCAATGTTGTTTGATCGATCTTTGAACTTGGATTGAACGTTGTGCTAACGTATGACACACGGTTTGTCCTCCTCACATGTGGCAATCTATAATTTTTGTCCCTGCCTTCGTGGTGTCTGCGTGGCTTGCCCAGTCTGCTCCTCTGCTTGCATTGTAGGCCATGTGGCAACCCATGATTACCCTTGCATTAAAAATTCATAAAAATTCCTAAAATTATATTTTCGCACCTTTTCACTAAAAAGTTTATATTTTAATATTTTTGGCCCTGAAAATAATATTTATTGAATAAAACAAGTAAATATTAAGTAAAAAAGTGTGTTAATGACTCTACTTTCATAGAGTCATCAATACCCTAGCTAATTGGATCAAGTAAAAAGTGATTAATCGGGGTCCTCAAGTGAAATGAGCACCTCAAGCAAGAAGAAATTTTTGAGCCTTCTACTTCTATGTCTTGACCTCACACAACACTGATAATCAAGTTGAACATACCTCAGACCTAGATATTTGCCTCTAGGTCATGGAGGAAAACATCTAGGAAGAAAAATACCAATGATCCCACAAGTTAAAACAAAGGTTGAGAGGCCAAGGTCAAGCCAAATTGTTAGATTTCTAAGATGAGGAAATGCTAATAAAGATGTATGATAATATTCCCTTCTCAATTCAAATAATGATTCTCAAACCAGGCATTCTTGATAGTGCACCATCTCTAGCTAGATGGACAGCCTTTCATAAAACGGCCTTATGGCAAGGGGTCAGATTCCCACTGTATCCATTCCTAAGAAAGTTCTTGGTAAGGACATAGCTTATGCTAGGAAATTTGATGCAAAATAGGTGGAGGTACTTGCTTTGTCTCTACCTTATATGTAGAGAGCTTAGTTCTAGTTGGAAAGCCTAAGTTCAATGAGGCATATGTATTTAAACAAAACCTCAAAGATATGATAAGGGTCTATATGTTAGTCAAGTAGGACCAGGCATAAATGTGATCCTTCCTAATAATGAGAAGAAGTGGAAGGAGTACTTCTTCGATGTGTCTAGTCGATAGGAAATGTCAGATAATGATGTGAGGTAGAAAAGAACACCTTAGCTGACATCAAAATCGTGATAAGGAATATAGGTTCCCTTATCCCGACCTTGAGCCTCGAGGCTAAACAAAAGTAGGTTGATAGCCAAAAATATCTACTTGAGAAAACATAGTGAAGGAAACTATTGAACACCCTACGCTTTGTTTGCTGCTAGTTAATGAGATGGGGCTCAGTGGAGCTACCCTATAGGATAATCTGTAAACCTCGAGAACCTAAGAAACACAAGACCCATCCAACTAACTTTAGGGGTGAGGTTTGAAGTTGTCTTTGATTATGGTCAATGAGCTCTGAGTTTGATTCTAAGCGACCATTCTCTTTTAGCTCGAGCATTAAAAATATGACACTCCCTTCTATTCTTTCTTTTTTCATGTACTATGGAGTTGAATGTTGATAACTAATTAGCTTGCCTTTAAATAGGGTTTCCAAACAAGGAGTGAGCTCTAAAAAAAGCGCATATATCTCCCAAGGAATGAGCTCCTCTAAAGGAAAGAAGAGGAACGAGTCTTCTTTGAAAGAGAACACTTTTTATCAATCTTAAAAGAAAAAAATATGTGACCATCGAAAAGCCCGTCCTCACCCGTATTCAACTAACAATGGTTGAGCCTTCACCAACATCCCCAAGTCAATATATTTTTGCATCCATCACCTCAAGCCAACAAACACCTACTCCCTATGTAAGAGACTCGAGGAAGAGGAAAGGCGTTATCAATAAGAGGCATCTCAATGCCAGGTACGAGGATGTTGATTTCATGGTTATGCTTAGTAGACTATTCTATCAAGTAAGTATCATCTCAAGCCTTTATTTTCCTAAATTCAAGTTTATATTTTACTCATATTTAGTATGTGTATCACTCATTTTTAGGCCCAACTTATTCACGAGCTTAGTAGAGTTTGAGGTGTTGAAAAGATAAAGCACAAGCTTGAGGTAGAAAAAGAGGGCCATGCCTCAACCTGAGCCAAGAATGATGTGTTACTCACAAAGGCAAATAAGTGGAAAAGCGAGCCCATCAATAAGAAGGAAAAAATTTCCAAGTCTATACATAAGTTAGATGATTACTTGTGGGTCTTTGATATGCTTGGAAAGGTTTAGAGAAATCTCTAGGCTGAGGTTAAATCTTGTAAGCACGAGCTTAACAATGCCAACGGGACATTTTCTAATGAAAAAGAAAAGACAAAATGCAATCTCGATGCCATAACTGAGAAGATTTCTTTGAGAATTGAAATTGATTATAACTTGGTCATGGAATCATTCAATAAAGAATCCAAAAAGAAAGACATCAATCAATACTACTATCAGATCCTCAACATCTTAATTATACCATCATACTCACCTACAAACCGAGAATGAGGGTGACGACCAAGAAGAAGACTCTCATATAACTGATGGTAGACCTAGGGTAGGAGATGAACAAGCTGGAGATGGAGGTAGATATCCTTAATTCTTTAGTGGGCTCAAGGCTCTTTGTTTTTGAAAGGCTTGACGTATGGGCACGAGTGATGAGCGAAAACCGGCATCGCCGATCCTGCCAATACTTTGGTTTTATATTTACAAAACTCTCGCAAGTGCACGAATCATTTCGTAGAAAATGATAAGTATACTCCCAAGGTCGATCTAAGGAAGGAATGTATGTGGTTTTTAATTTATTATTCAAACTTTTAAAAACGAAATTAAATCCTAAACATCCTGTCACGATATTTTGGGGTTTTTTGTGTTTTAATCTACTTACATAAAAATAAACATAGATTCAATAAACATTTATGAAAATTTTATCTTTTATAAATAGTGGAGTATTTATGGATATAATAACTAAGTTAATTATGCTTGCTCGTATTATCTAGGTTATTAAATATATGAATTGATATTTATTGATTCTCCCTTTTTTGTATGAATACCACCTTTGGTGGGGTTAGATATTCTTTGTTAACTAAACAAATCAATTACCACCTATGGGTGGGGTTGATAACTAATTTGGTTAATTAAATTAATTCCTTTTTCTAAGAGATTGAAAATGAACCATTTAAATGCCACCTTTGGTGGGGTTAGACAGTTTAAACTTTATTCAAGGTGTCTAAATTAAACCTAAGAATTTAGTTATCCGCGTACTAACTTTCAAGTTTTAAAACCACTACCGAAAACGTTTTTTCAATACATTTTCGATAATAATTCTTATAAAAACTTTTGAAATAGAGCTTCACTCTAACCACCTAGCGATTGTACCAACAAATAAAATAAAGCACTACTCTAAATCGATCGATAACTAAACCTTAAAATCTAATTTTCAGATTTAAGTTTGTAATGAAAACTAATATATTTCTCTCTAACATTCTTAATATAAAATCTTGAATAAAAATAAAATCAATTCATTTTAGATATTTTTACCTATTTAATATTTCGCAAGCATAACAACGTTATTATTATATCATTTTTACAAATAGCTAGCACGCTTAAATTTAATCACGGACAAATTAAATATAACATGTAAGAATAAAGCATAAAAATAATCGCAAAGAAAATAAAATCCTTACAAGATTGATGCCATTCCTTGCTAGAAAACCTCCAAACGGAATTTCGACTCCGATTTATTGAAACAAAAAGCTAATAAATTACAAAAAAAAAAACTAGTTCTTTCCAAAGAGGGAAGAACTCTAAAACTAAGAGAAACTAGCTAAAACATAAGAAAAACTAAAAAAAACTAAAAACTAAGAAATGGAGAGAAAGAAAGAAGAGAGAAGTGTGTTTTGAGGTGTGTTTAGAAGTGAAGAAAAGGGGGGGTATTTAGAGGTGAGGATGGAGAGAAAAGGTAGAGAAAAAAATGTTAAAAAAATGTAAAAACGCGGATTAGTGATTGCTAACGTCATTTGATGACGTTAGCATGACGGGGGGCGGCTGCACGTGAAAAATGAGGCGAAATGGGCGTGGGCGCGCGCGGATGAACAGTACCGACACGCGCAGCTTTGCGCGGATGAACAGTACCAGCGCGCGCAGCTTTGCGCGGATGAACAAGATCTGCCGCAGCCATGCGCGGATGAACAAGTACTGCGTGGCCCGCGGCAACTGGGCGGCGCGATCTTCTCCTTTTTGACATTTTTGACCGATCTTGTCCAATTTTTCCATATTTGTTGACCTTTCCTCATTTATTTATTAATATATTTGTGATGTATTGCTTCCAGTATTCCTATTTGAGTCTTTAAGTGACGTTTTTAAGCGAAAATACCTGAAAAACAATAAAAATACCCGTGATTCCGAAAAAGACAAATTTATATAAATATATGATAAAACATATAAATATATATATTTTTAATCAATTAATGTGCATAAATTCATTGTAATTTTAGTGCTTTTTGAGCACTCATCAACGAGCTACTCTTATGACCAACTGCACTTTGTCCTTAAAAAATATTATTTTGAAAAGTTTATGAATTGTATGAGTATTTGTGCATTTATATAATTCATTTATGATCTTAACCCACCTCATCACTTCTAGTACATTTTTCCTATTGTTTATACCAACAGCATTCCCAATAAAAGGGGATTATGGATACTTGTAATTTAGATGTCTTCTTTTGTTTGAAGAACATAAAAAATTCACTCCATCTTTTTTGTTCACACCTTATAGATTCTGACCAAGCAAATAGACGCTCAACTCGAGCTTTAAATTAGAGAATGCTAGGCTTACAACTAAGGTAAAGAAATTAAAGATTGAGCTATCTAGCCTCAAGGATAAGATTTCTCTTTATGAAGAGACCAAGTATGAGCTTGAGTCCTATAAATAGAAACTATCTAAACTTAGGCATGTGAAAGATGGATCATGACTGAAATGGTTGCTCTGGTTTACAGCGAATCCCATTGACCAAACATTTATAGGAAGCAATATAAATGAGTACTCCTAAAAGTGATATGTGTTGTTGATAAATTGGAACGTTCAATTATTAACTCGAGCTTAGCCTCCACCGTGGTAGGAGCCAATATCTGTAAGAAAGTTTCCAAGAGTCATGTTGAGTTGTTGCCCTTAGTGGAAGAGGCAAAAAACCCAAACATTGGTCATGCATCCAAATATCTTTAGAATTTTTAGTAAGAAACTTGTAAGCTTTGTAAGCTCGATCAATGTAACTCATTTTCAATAGAATGGACTTGTGAAGCTCGATAAATGTAATAAACTTGTAGTATAACTTAGAAAATTTTCATAAATATAGTAGGTGGAATAGGGCATTTATCAGAGTGCTCTACCTAATTCCTGACCGAGGTGATCAACTAGTGACATGAAATTTTAAGGGAGAATGCTCTACCTAGTCTATAATCGAGGTGATGAACTCTCAACCATCATCTATCAAAGAGCTATACATGATTTCTAACCGAGGTGATCAATTGGTGACATGGAATTTTAAGGGAGAACATTCTACCTAGTCTATAACCGAGGTGATCAACTCTCTACCATCATCTCTTAGAGCATTCAAACTAATTCCTAACCAAGGTGATCAACTAGTGACATGGAATTTTAAGGGATAATGCTCTACCTGGTTTGTGATCGAGATGATCAACTCTCCAACATCATCTATCAGAACACTCTACGTAGTTCTTAACCTAGCTGGTCAATTAGTGACATGGAGATTTAAGGGAAAGCACTCTATTTGGTCTATAATCGAGTTATTAACTCCCTAATATCATCTATCATAGCGCTCTACCTTTTTTCTAACCAAGGTGATCAATTCATGGTATGAAATTTTAAGGGAAAGCAATCTACCTAGTCTATGACTAGGGTGATCAACTTTCTAATGTCATTTCTCAGAGCACTCTACCTAATTCCTGATCGAGGCAATTAATTAGTGACATGGAATTTTAAAAAGGAGCATTATACCTGGTCTATGATTGAGGCGATCAACTCTCTAATATCATATGTTAGAGCACTCTACCTCGTTTCTGATCAAGGTTATCAACTAGTGACATGGGTTTTTAAGAGAGAGTGCTTTATCTAGTCTATGAACGAGGTGATAAAATCCCTATTACTATCTATCAGAGCACTCTACCTAGCTCCTAACTGAGGTGATCAACTAGTGACTTGGAATATGCGTGGGTGATAATATCTCTAATTATCAAAAGTTATTACATATATATAGGGTGATACATCAAAAATGAAGCATAAATCAAATTCTATTAGAAGTGATACTTTTTTAAGTGTCAAGCATTCCAGCTCGTGCTATCTTTAGACCAGGTTGTTAGCTTGACTTGATAAGATGTCCAGGCTTAATCGCTAGTACAGTGCTCTATTTTGTTACCTAGACTCCTCGATCTCACTTCTTAGCTTAAGAAGTTGTCGAGCTAGCTCTTGATAGGGGTTGATCTCAACTCGTACCTCATCTTGAGCCTCTTCATGGATTTTAAAGATACGGTCTGATGAGACAAAACCAACATTAGGTTAGTAATACCGATCTCGCAAATATGTTGTCAATATATTTTTGAATAATAGTTCTTATAAAAACTTTTGAAATAGTGTTTTACTCTAACTACCGAGCGATTGTACCAAAAAATAAAAATAACACTACTCTAAATTAGGTTGGATAATTAAACCTTAAAATTTAATTTTTATATTTAAGTTTATAATGAAAAAATATTTTTTTTCTCTAACATCTTTAATATAAAATCTTTAATAAAAAAAAATTCAATTTATTTTATAGAAATATTTTACCTATTCAATATTTCAGAAGCATAACAACGTTACTATTATATCATATTTACAAACACCCAAGCATGTTAAATTTAATCACAAACAAATTAAAAATAACATATAAGAATAAAACATAAAAATAACTATAAAGAATTCATTTTAAAATTATACCATAAAACATTCTTATAGAACTTTGATGCTAATTTTGTTTCTGGTAAACCTCCTAAAAGATCTAGATTTAGGTTGATTAAATCAAAACTAGAAATCTACAAAAACATATAACTAGTTTTTCTCAAAAAGAGAAGAACTTTAAAACTAAAAAAATTACAAAAAAAGCTTTCTAGAGAGAGAAAGATAGAGAGATAAAGAGATAGAAATGTGTGATTTTTGGGATGATTTTTATTATGGGGGAGATGGTTCTTTTATAGGTGAGAAAAAGGCTAAATAAGTGAGAAAATATATTGAAATTTGATTTTGGACGCGTTTGGACACGGTACCATGATTTAATACTTTATTTGATTAAATAGATTTATATTTGTATGATTTTATCATATTTTTACATATATTTTTATTTTTTGGAACCGTGGGTATTTTTTTAATTATGTACAAATATGATAAAATCATACAACTATAAATCCATTTAATCAAATAAAGTATTAAATCATGGTAAATTTAGTGTTTTTTAAACACTTATTACAACCTCCAACCAGCTTCTTGCTAGTCCTTCACCAAGAGAAGCGATAAAAATTAAAATAAAATTAAAAATTAAGCTATCTTAAATCACTTCCATGAATTGACACGGTTGCATTTAACATATGAAATAAACTATTAAGCCCCTAGGTTGTCCTAGTGGACAAGTTTAAGTCTCGTAAATGTTTTCAGTAATGATACCGACAAAAATTAACAAAAAATGAAAAACAAAATAAAACAAATAAAATAATAAGTTAACTAAATTTTAAAATAAAGTAAAAAGACTAAAATAAAATAAATAAATGAAATACAAAAATATCTCATGCTTATAATCTCTTTTAAATTTCATAATTAAAATCTTAAGTATAGATTATTTCAACTTTCTAAACATTCATGATTTATTATATAAGTTTCACTCAAACTTAGAGTCAGTAATCCGAATTCGCCTCGATTTTATTCCTTACAAGTCAGTACTCTTAAAAACACCAAATCCTATGGTTCAAACACTCATACTAATTTATATGCGAAAGAGTTTATGTACAGAAATGAACTAGTATGTTTGCATATGTATAAAGAATAAAGGCTCAAAGTGTTATTTTAACGTTATTCTTATGAAATGAATCAAATATAAGGATTTATAAAATATTATACATTACTTTCATGCATCAATCAAATTCATCAAATAAAAACATCAAGTAATATACCTTTTAAAAAATGTTGGAAAATGCAATGACTTCTTAAGGAATTAGTTCCTATATTTCCTTTTGCATTAAACTATCTCTTGCAACTGTTTAGGCTTTTGGGTCATAAAATATAGATTATACTATCCTCTCTCTCTTTCTATTTTTTCTTTCTTTTATATTCTTTTTTTATAAGAGAATCCATTTTTTATATAGTTGACCCATGTACAGATTGTAAATTTTTATATGGTAAGGTAAGTGGTTAATATTTGGCTTTCCTGTTTGTATTTGTTTAGGTAACCCTAGATATATCTTTTTTTAATAGAAGTCATGCATGAATGAAGAAAAACATATACTATCAATTTCTACTTAAATCATTTAATCTAAGCAAATGAAAAATAAACATATAATAATTCATTAAGATGTAAAAATCCAAACATTCAATGCTAAGTCTTATAGAGATCCATCTAATAATGTTGAAAAATTAAGAAAAGTGTTTAGATTAGAAAAAATAATAATTATCACTCAAAATAAAAAATAATGGGCACAAAATATTTGTCACAAGAGTAGTCTCCACTATTTGATTCCTAAGCACCAATTTTGAATTTAATATAATTTCCACACCTTATCAAGAAATACTAGTTATGACAAAAACTAAATAATTATCGTATACTCCATGATATGTTTTCAAAAATTAATCTAACAGTGCAAAAGACTTAACTATTTACTTAAACTTGATTAAAAGAAATGAGAAATTTTGTGAGAAATTTTTTAAAACTAATCCTAAAACTCTAAAAATTACTAAACCATATAAAGAAAATAAAAAAAACACAATAAAAATAAAAATTCGAACATAAAAAATTTAAAAATTATTAAAGTTTTTGAAATTAAGCATGATAACTTTTCCTCACCCCACTTAGAACTTACATTGTCCTCAATGTAACAATTGTAAATTAAAGATGAAGAGAAAAGAAAAGAAAAGTTGCCTATTTTTTAAGAATGTGCAAATAGTGATGGAGAAATGGAGGTGCATCCATCATTTTCATCATTAAAATTCACATAGGCATATCGCGGTGAACTTTTAATATCTCAACAAATATTTTTAGTTTTAACAATTCTAAATTTATTCACATGCAATTAAACTAAAATAAACAAAAATAAATAAATAAATAAAACAAATAAAAAATTACCTAAAATGATGGGTTACCTCCCATCCAGTGCTTAGTTTAATGTCTTAGCAAGACGTAAATTAGGGGATTTTATTTTAAGTAAACTTAATGTCTCCACATCATTGAGCCAATTAAACCTACATGTAGAACAAGGTTATCTATCTATACTTTTTAAGTCATACTATAGAGTATTTTCAAAATTTTATTTACTTAAAACTAGGGACATGATTGTGAGTTTTAGATAACTCACTTCTAGGTGCAAATCAAATAACTAAGACATCAAAACACATTTGTACCTAGATCTAACAAGGTAGCTACCTCCTTAATTATCTCACAAATTATTATTAAAAACTTTGAAATTTTAGAGATAACTTCAGAATTTTTTTTTTGTTTTTTAAAACTAATCTAACACTAAGTATTAATATAAAAACAAAACAAAAGAAAATAATAAAAGAAAAAAAATAAATTTAGTAAAATATATAAAAAAAATAAAATAATTATAAAATTTTACAATATATATAATACAAACAACTTTTATACAGATTTTGATACATTGTACGTACTTAAACTATACATATTTATAATATACTCTATCATATAATATAACCACATTTGTTTTACAAATAAATATACATGATTAAATTGTACATAATATAATACACTTTTCTAATAAATAATACAAACACATTTTTTATACATAGTTTATCATATAATATTTACAATAGTTAAGTTAATCTCTAAGCTAAATAACATAATCAAAATTACCCAAAAGTATTCACAGGAAATAATGATGGGGTAAAGCTTTTTTAAAAATCATCCTCCTAAATCGAGCAATGTTCATAAGAAAAACTAGTTGCATAAATACTTTCAAGAACTAGTCTCTTATACACAACTCTGTTAGATTTTTACTTTTCGTGATATTACACAATTAGTTTGTTTTAAATTTTTATATTTACTTTATAAAACAATAACTAAATTAATTAAAAATTAAAAGAAATTAAAAGAAGTAAAAATTAAAAAATTAAATGGAAATTGAAACTTAAAATTTAAGAGTTACAAAGTTTTTTTTAATTTTATATTTTAATTTTATTTTTTATACAAAAATAAATTAAAAATAAATTCATAAAATTAAAAATTAAATGAAAATTAAGACTTAAAATTTAAAATTAATTTTTTATTTATTGTTTTTAGAAAAAAAATAATTAAATAAATTAAAGTTTATATTTTTTAAAAATTTAAAATTTTATTTTACTTTTTACATAATAGTAACATTATATTTTTTTAATTTAAATTTTCAAAAACTAGACGAGACAATATCAAGTCTCTCACAACGTTGTCAAAAACTTGATAAGATAAAATTGACATTGGGTTAGTAATATTAGTCTTGTAGACACTTTGGTTTTATATGTGTAAAACTCTCACAAATACAAAAATCATTTTATAGAAAATGATAAGTATACTCCCAAGATACATCTAAAGAAGGAATGTATGTGGTTTTTAATTTATTATTCAAATTTTTAAAAATGAATAAAACTTAAATATTGTGTCGCGATATTTTGATTTTTTGTATTTCCTAATCTAATAACATAAAAAAAGCATAAATATGGATTCAATAAACAATTATACAAATTTTTATCAATCATAACAGTGGAATATTTATAGATATAATAATTAATTAATTGTGCTTGCTCATATTATTTAGGTTATTAAATATATAAATTGATATTTATTCTTTCACTCTTTTTTATATAAATACCACATTTGGTGAAATTAGATATTTTTTGTTAATTAAACAAATCAATTAACATATATGTGTGGGGTCGATAATTAATTTAGTTAATTAATTAATTCTTTTTTCTAAGAAATTGAAAATGAACTATTTAAATGACATCTTTGATGGGATTAGACAATTTAAACTTTAATCAAGGTTTCCAAATTGAACTTAAGACTTTAATTATCCGAGTACTAACTTTTAAGTTTTAAAACATTACTGAAATATATTGTCAATATATTTTCGAATAATAATTCTTATAAAAAAATTTAAAATAGAGCTTCACTCTAACTACTGAACGATTATATACACAAATAAAATAACACAATTCTAAATCAAACCGGATAATTAAACCTTAAAATCTAATTTTTAAATTTAAGTTTGTAATAAAAAATAATATATTTCTTATTAACATCCTTAATATAAAATCTTGAATAAAAAAATCAATTTATTTTATAGAAATATTTTACCTATTTAATATTTCGCAAGCATAACAACATTATTATTACATCATATTTACAATAAATTTAATCACAAAAAAATTAAATATAACATATAAGAATAAAACATAAAAATAATTATAAAGAATTCATTTTAAAATTATACCTCAAAAGAATCCTTATAGACCTTTGATGCTAATTCTGTTTTTGAAAAACCTCCAAATGGATTTGCATTTTTGTTTATTGAATTAAAACTAGAAATCTAAAAAACATAACTAGTTCTTCTCAAAAAGAGAAGAACTTTAAAACTAAAAAACTATAAAAAACTAAAAGCTTTCTAGAGATAAATAAGTGATTTTGGGATGATTTTTAGAATATGGGATAATTTTCTTTAATAGGTGAGGTTAAAGGGCTAAAAAAGTAGAAAATATCTTGAAAATTGATTTTGAACGCATTTGGACAGGATGACACGCGTGTGGGGACGAGATTTACAGTAGACGTGTGCTAGTATGCCTGGGACTCGGTGTGACATGCGCACGGACGTGTGGTGGCACGTGTGGAACTCGGTTTGACATGCGTATTGACGTGTGGTGGCTACGCGCGCACACAAGAGTATGTTGGCTGCAAGCGAAGCACATGCAGGACTCGACATTTTTTACATTTTTGACAATTTTGAACCATTTTGTCTAATTATTCCATTTGTTTTACTTTTCCTCATTTTTTCTCAACATAGTTGTGATATATTGCCTCCAATATTTTTCTTCGAGTCTTTAAGTTATTTTTGAACAAAAATACCTGAAAAATAATAAAAATACCCGTGATTCAAAAAAGAAAAATTTATATAAAAATATGCTAGAATCATACAAATATAAATCTATTTAATCAATTAAAGTATATTAAATGTGGTGCTTAGAGAACATGATGTGGAGATCTTGTTTATGAGGTCTCTCTCTTAAAACTTGGGGTGAATCCTTGAAAATACGGGATCAGAAGCTAAGGTTTGACCTTCAAATCTGGAGCCCTACAGTGGACGTCGAAATGTTAGGATGGTCTAATTTTTAGAGAGAAATTAAAGAGAAGATAGAGAATTGAAAGTGAATTGTGTGGATCTCATATGAGGTCTCTATATATTAGACATTATATATACATGTGTTAGTCATATAGAGGGTACACGTCGCAACGTGACAAGGGTTATTTATATGTAAAAACATAATATAACTTAAGGTCGACCACTTTGATAGCTTGAACTAATAATCGACCTTCCAATATCGAAAGTTACTTTGCATAAGCGAAAACACCTTATGATTATCATTATATGCAGGGATACAAATTGAATCCTGTTAGAGCAATAAATCGATGGCTTGAACTATTCATGGGTTGGGCTCCAGGTCAAACAATATATTTAAACAATTATACGTATAAGCATGAAAAACATACAAAATTGAGTTTGGTTGTTTCAGAATATATGGTTAGGTTAATTTTGGCTGACCCTAATATTTGCTATTTTTTAAAGTTCTTTATATCTAATGTTTTATAGTTAAATTGAATAATTCACGGTAAAAAGAATACTACATTATAATATTTAAGTTATTGTTTCCTTGATTGCCATGAAAAAGTTTAGTTACAAAAGTACTAATTTTAAAATAATAACGAAAAGCAAAAAAAATAAATATTTTCTATATTTATGAGATTAAAATGATAAAATTAATTAAATATAAAAAATTATAATAAAAATGATAAAATAAGTTATATAATATTTTTTAATAAATTGCAGCAATGTGTCTAATCTATATAGCCTTCATTTTCAACTTTCACTGTATCAAAAATGGTACACCAAAGTACAACTATCTCAAAAAAATTCAATTCTACAAAAAATAAATAATCTTCACCAAAAAAATAATGGGATACAAACACCAAATATGACATAACCTTTGTCAGCACAATAAAATGAGAGCCTTTTGAAATTTGAGATCGAAGAAAATAGAGCTTGAATCAATGAAAATGTATCTAAAATATGAATCCAATTGGACTGAAATTATCATTGGAAATAGAGCTTGAATCAATGAAAATGTATCTGAAATATGAGTCCAATTGTACTGAAATTATCATTGCTCTTACCATTCTCACATTTTTATTTTCTCTTTCTCTTTGTTTGGAGCCAGTCATCACATACTCACTACGTACTCTCTTTTTGTTAGGAAAGTGGCTCAAGCCATAAAAATTTAAAGGAAAAAAAAAACCATTTTGGTTGAATACGAAATCAATGTAGCCTTAATTACATTGCACGTTTTTGCATAAGGGAAAACTAAAAGGTTTTCTTACTGCTGTACAAGTCATATTGAAAGCCTCTAGTTATTTTGTGTTTGAGTATTATTTTTGAAATTCTTAATATTATTATTGAGATAATGATATATTAGGTATTGTATTAAGAAACTTGTATTAAGAAATAATATTAGTATATTTATTTGTAACTTTAACGTGATTTAGGTTAATTTATCAATTACATTAATTTTTTATGTGCTTATTTTTTATTTATTTTGTAATTATTTTTGTTGTATCCATCAAAAAGAAAATGAAAGATATATTTTTTTCTTTTTTGCCTATAAGAAAAAGAAATTTACTTTACAATATATTAACGCCTTATAGCTATTATTTTGTTTTGCAACATACATACATATATATATATATAATTATATAAATTAAGCTACTTCATGACGTGAGAATTGAGATTTGTTTTTAAGGTAGAAAATGTGAGTTTGGTGTAAAGTGTAATATTTTTTACACCCCGGATAAGTCAAATATTATTTCTTAATTTTAGTTAAAATTATTTCAATGGTAATATAATTATAAATAAGAGTTATTTTTTGCTTACTAATGATTAAAAATCGCATTAAAATAAATGAGAGTTTTAATTTTATTTTAAAAATAATTAAATTCATTAACTAAAATAACAATAAAAATCAAAAATCACAATCAATGAAAAACAAACATTTAATTAAGGGACTATTATCAACGTAAATTCCTTTCAAACTACTTTTTAATTATTAATTCATAAGTTCTTGTATCGGTAACTTTAACTTTAGAGCTCTTATATTACTTAAAGGCTTCGTACTCTTACTTAAAATTTAATTGGTTACGTTACGTTGAATAATCAACTCTAATTATTAAATAATTCAATGACACAATCACATATTCAATTTAAGAATAACATTAATGTAAAGAAATTACCTTCAAACCAATGTCTATGTAATCATGATTTTATGCTCGATAATGGAATATAAGCTATGTCAATTCAATGCACACAAAAACTCCAAAATATGCAAATTTTCCTTGTAATTTAGTTATCAAAATTACACCTTAATATCATCAGCATAAGACTTCACTTTCTTCTATCTTTCTAGCACCACCTATAGTCAATTAGTCCTACTCTCTCTACAAGATGAAAACCCTTTTCTCACAATGCTACTTCCATTTATAGGCTTGTTAGTTACAAGCTTCTAATCACATAATCCTAAGTGTACAATAACCAAGTTACTTATTGGTATACATACACTAGTTAGCTATTCATATTAGTTAGTTAAACTATATCTTGGTGTCATTTTCACAAAATCTCCACCTTAGAACCAAGATGTCTTCTCTCTACAACTTCCACTACATTCCCCATCATTGACTTGACACCGGTGAATATGTTATACTCACTATGCATTTACACAATGTGAACTTGTGCAAAGGCACCACCCTGGTAAGGATATCTGTTGGGTTTTCACTAGTATAGATCTTTTTCAACTCTATATGATTTCCTTCAATCACATCCCTTCTGAAATGAAACTTCACATCTATATGTTTGGTTCTCTCATGATGTTAAGGGTTTTGAGACAAGTGAATTGCTCTCTAGTTGACACAGCATACCTCCACAACATTTTGTATATACCCTAGTTCCTTTACCAACCCTTCAACCAAAGATCTTCCCTTACAGCTTCTATAATAGGTGCATATTCAACCTTTATCAAAGAAAGGGCCACCACCTTATGTAAATTATATTTCTAGCTAATAAATCTACTAGAAAATTAAAACAAGTATATTGTCAACGACCTTATGCTTATCTAAATCCCCTACAAAATCTGAATCTACAAAGTCAGTCACTTTTTCCACAGAATTAACTCCATCATACTTCCATCATATTTCAGTAGACCTTAATATGTACCTTAGCACCCACTTTACAACCTCCCAATGATGCTTCACTAGGTTACTCATAAACATGCTTACCAAGCTTGCACTATATGATAAATCAAGCCTGATATACAAACAACCTACACTACTACAATAAGGCATATTTTCCATGTACTCCTTTCACAAGAAGTTGACAATTTAAAATGAAGAGCTAATGGTATTGATGTGGGTTTGCCACTTACCATACTAAATTTCTTGAGCAACTTATACACATATTATCCCTATATCTATGTCATTCTTGGGTAGTCATATATGGAAGTAATAATGTACTTAGAGCACTCGATGATGGGCTATAAATTTGAGTGTATGTAAGTTTGTCACTTGTTCCCTTCTCTTTCCTTGCAAATTTCACCTTCTTTGATTTCCCAATAACACGTTATTCACAAAATAGAAGTTTGTTCAATCTCAGTTCCCCCAAGAACCTTTGCCTTTGTAATTCTTGCAACTCTTTCTCACTTATATGTGTCAGCTTCGATGCCATAATTGGAAACTCTTTTCACCATCACTAGTTTCACCAACAGTCAATGTGGGCAACTTATGTCTCTCTCCAATAAATAGATACAATTTCTCAATTCCCCCTTATAAGAAATCATTGGACCTCTAACAACTTTAAGTTTAGTGCCGTGCCCTTCAAAGATATACCTCTCATTGACAAGTTCACCAAGTGAGATGATATTTCTCTTAAGAGTAGGCATATGCCTTACATTCAACAAGGTTTTTTCTATACCATCAATCATCCTCAAGATTACAATATTATGCCAAGTACTTTACATTCTTGATCATTTCCTATGAAGAAAAATCCATTCTTTGATGCTTTGTACTGAGTAAACCAGTTCGTACATGGTGTCATATGATACGAGCATCCAGTGTCGAAGATCCATTATTTGTGACAATGACCATCAACCATTATAAGTGCTTCAACACTTACATAACCATCATGTGTTAGTAATGCTTTTGTAGATCCATTCTATTTATCCCTATATCCTTTTCTTCTCTCAGAACAATCTCTTTTGGAATACCCTTCTTTATAACAAATGAAACATCTCAAGGTTTTCTTTGATCTAGACTTAGATCTTGATTGGGATTTTTAGTTCTTGAAGTCTCTTGTATCACTTATACCTCTCACTGACAGTGCATCCCCTTTGTGAACTCCGAAACATTGTTTTGTTTGAGGCTTTCATGTCAAGCTCTTTGGATCTTAATAATGAAACCACTACCCCTAGTGTCAAATCCTAATGGCCATATACTATTGTAGCTCTGATGGCATCAAATGACTCAGGCATTGAATTCAATAGGATCACTATTTGATTTTCTTCACTGATTTCCTCCCCAATGTTGGCCAATTCAATTGTTACCTTCTTGAAGTCATCAATATTTGTTTCTAAAGGCTTCATTGGATCCATCTTGAATTCAAATATCTTATTTTTCAAATAAACCTTATTTGAGAGTGTCTTCATCAATTAAAGGCTTAATGCCTTAGTCCATAACCCATAGGCTATTTTTTCATCATTTACCTAATGCAAGACTGTATCAAAATGGTTTAGAATTATACTAGTGAAAGCTATGTCCAATATTTCTTATTTTAAGGTTTTTCTGCTTCTACAAATTAAGGTGTCTTATTGAGTACATTGGAAACTTTATGTTGTACAAGCATATCTTTCATCTTCTTCCTCCATATCTTATAACCTCTTGTCCCCATCGAATTTTTCAATGTCTAGCTTCATCATTCCCATTCTTGATTGCCTTCATTAATTGCTTTCCAAGAATCCAGCCACTGAATGTGTTTTTTCATCTTCCCCTTCAACTTGGGCTCTATGATACCAAATTTGTAAAGAAAATGCCTTCAAACCAATGTACATGTGTTCAGAATTGTATGCTAGATAATGAAGTATAATCTATGTCACTTGAATGCAGAAAAGAACTCTAAAAAAATGTAACTACTCCTTGTTATTTAATCATCAAGATTACACATTAATGCATTAATGTCATCAACATAAGACTTCACTTGCTTCTATCTTTCTAGCTCCACATCTTGCCAATTAGTCTCACACTCTCTCTACAAGATAAAAACCTTTTCTCACAATGGAACTTCCATCTCTCTAAAATTCTCTTTGAGTGTATTATTGTATTCTAGAATCTAGCTAACACATAAAACGTTAGGATCTACTTATAGACTTGTTAGTTACAAGATTCTAAGCACATGATTCTTGGTGTATAATAACCAAGTTTCTTATTAGTACACATATACTGATTAGTACTCATATTAGTTAGTTATAATTATATCTTGATGTCATCTTCACAATTAAGTTTTAAAACAGTAATATTTAAACTAAGCAAAATTAATATGTTGATAATTTTTAACTAAATGATTGATTCTACTTGCAATTGGTAAACCACAATTTGCTACTTTCATATTATAATAATTAGCAATTTCAAACTAAAATCATAAATTAAAAATAAATAAAAATAACTAAATAATTAGTAAGTCTCCTAATCATTAAGAGCAACAATTTTACATGAATGTACAAAACCAATCACATCATTGATTCAATAGCAAAATAATTAAACCATAGAATATAGTTGAATTAAATCATCATCTGCAATTCAAAAATTTACCTTAATCACATAATGTAAACAGAGTAGAAACTAATAAACGATTCATAATAATAAACTGGAAATAAAGAAAAAGCTCATAATGGTGATGAATGATTGCAGATCTTCAATCTCCTTCTTTATCTTCAACTTCTTCTTTTTTAACTTGTGTAGAAATCTTGATCTTTTTTTATCTCTTATGCATTGTTATGCTTATTTATTGTAACCTAATTATGATATATGTACAATGGTTTTGAGTTCATTTTGCTCCCCAACTGATTCCACCTAATCCAACAATTGTAACATATTGAAAGATACAATTTTCACTCACTCTTATGGTCTCAATCAATTGATAACATTGGATGGATCGATCGAGAAATTAAACACATAAACTCGTGAGTGCTTAATCAAAATTTAATCGATTGAGTCGTGGCTCGATGGATCAAGCACGTGGAAAGTATAGTTTCCAATTTTTGATATAAGGGTCCTCAATCGATCTCAATCGAGTACCCCTAATTGTACTCTAGACACATGTTTTTGCTTCGTTTTGTTAGTTTCGTTCTCTAATACAGCAAACCACAGAATAAACAAATAAAGTACAATGAGAATATAAAATAAGTATAAATGCGTTAGAATTTGATACATAAAAATTTGTATAAATTAACTCCTATCAATAGGAACCTTAATTTTATTTTATTTTTCCCCTTTTTCTTTGAGTTGACGACAAGGAAAAAAAGTTTGTAGGTACAAATCGTTTTGGTCATGCAATTAAAAAGGAATAGATGGAGAAAATACAAAATAGAATTAGTAAAAGAGATGCAGTTGGACCAGAGATCAAAAGAGAGTATATATTGTATTGAGTATTAACCACTTGGTTTGCCAACAACTAATTAAAATTGTTTTAAGAATATATGCAGAAAAGGGACATCCTTGACTCCAACAAATTATTCTGAGAATGTGCCTATTATTAACTACTATGCTATGCATTATCAGTAATACTTTTCATAACAGCATTTCGTATCTAACCTTTTAAATATATAACTTATTCCTAATTTTATAAATTTAATAATTTCAATTTAATTTTATAAAATTTGGTCCCCAACTCTTTGATGAAATTTTTTTGATCTCTATCCTTTCCCAAAATTTGTTAAATTTAACTAAAATTGTTAATTTTTAAAAGATGTTAGAGAATAAATTATGCATTTTAAAATATTATAGATCAAATGTAATTTTAAGGTAAAATTAGGGGAAAAAATATAAAATCGTTTTCTCTTTCCAAATAATTATTTTAGGAACGTGTAATCTAATTATTAATCTATATGAAATAAAACTTATGCAATATTATTATTTAACTTTATTCATATAAAATGAACCCATCAAACTTAAATATGCATGAACCAGATTTAAAACTATGTTTCTCATTTAACGGTGAGTTTAGAACATTGCACTCAAGTTATGTGAGATAAATCTTAAAATATACTAAAATGACACTCATCAAAACTACTTCTTATATTATATTATTATTACATTCAAATTTGTATAATATTTAGGATTCAATTTTTTATTTTATTTCTCTTACAACAATTATATCATTTAAATATCTGAATTATTTTAAATCTACTATTAACACGTAACATCGTTTTACAAATACTAATGAAATTATGTAAATGAAATCAATATAAAAGTTTGATAGTATAAACGAGAGAAAAATAATTTAGTTGTATAAACGAAATAAATGTAATAATTTGATGATATTTTTAAAATAATTCGATGATATAAACAAAATATATTCGATAGAATTTGATGTTATTTTTATATTATTTTTATTATCAAGTTTTTAAAATATTATTTAAAATATTTTTTTATAAAATTACTTATAATTTATACTGTGTCTCATCTTAATAAAATTTATATCTATGTCACGGAAGGCACCTTGAACCCAAGGAGCAATTGCTACTCTCAATTATTGTTGTTGTTCATTTTATTTATAATACATGTATGATTTGATTGGTGTTCCCTTTAAAAATTATTTTTATTTTATAAATGTAATGTATTTTAAAATTTAATAATTTTTTATAAACTTTTATAATAAAATATGTATTTATATATTATATTAGACTTAAAAGTCAATAAAATTACAATATTTTCACTATATTTTTATTATATTAAAAACAATTACACTTAAACTTTTAATTTTAAATTCTTGAACGTTTAAAACATTACTACTTATTCTCTAATAAAATGATAAACGTTTGATATCTTCTCAAAATTAATTGCTTTAAATTGGTATTTGATAATAGACGTTGAAAACAATATTTTTTTAACTACAAAGTCACTCTTTTAATTTATTATTCCTCACTATGCCCTATTTTTTTAAAATATTGTGACTTATAAAAAATAATTTGTACTAAATCCAATATAAAAGTTTGATTTGACTCCTTTTTATTTTATAATACAGAACTATTTTATATTTTTATTTTTTTTAGAAATTCAATACTATCTATAAAAAAAATATTTATTAAAACAAAACAAAAAATCTATAAGAAAATATAAAGTTTTATTCATTCTATATTTCTCAAATTTCTTTATAAAAATTCATAAAATTAACTACTAAAATATTTTTTTCTACTCGTGGTTTATATAATTCTCCATCTAAACAATATTATTCTATCTATCACTATAATTAACTACCAAAAATCATCCACGGTTTCTTTTTATCGAAAAAAAGAATAACCTTAAATTAGTTCAGGTTGTTTAGGGGTACTATTATCACCCCATTAAGAAAAAAGATTTCGGTTTACAAGACCATGATATTTTAAATGAAGAATCGTTAAGAAAGTTTGTATGACAGATTATCATAAGAAACTCTAGCACGATGCTCTACTTATGTAGTCAATATTTGGCTCGAGGAGAAGCTCTATAGAATTATTATGTTTTTCCTTTCATCTGACCCAGTTTATGACATCATTACTCGACTCTTTTGGGAAAATTTAGGTGGTTAGTTGGATGGAATTTCTCGGTATGATTTTAAACTGATAATTAGCTAACATTCCAATATTCGAAATATTGAATAACTCATCGTCACACACAAAATATGTGCAATAAATATGCAAGTATATGTATTGTAACAAGTAATATAATGATAAGAAAAGATCATCCTCACGGAGATTATTTTCTTATAAACTAATTTTTAAAACAAAATAATAAAAATCAATTTCTTTATGTTTTTATATTTTAAAAAAGCAAAATTAAAATAACTAAAAGTACATATCAATAATTAATTAAATCAGATTTGATAACTAATATGATATATGAGAAAATATCTACGAATACTTAATCCCCATCAATTAAGTACATGATCAATTGAATTTAACTTTGCATGCATTATTCTCTCAAGTAAACTATACATCATATAGTAATTAATTTAATCATACTCTCATGTCAATTAAATTGCATACTACTCATTAAATTCATCAATTATAGATCATATATATAAGAATCATACATCTCTGCCTAGAAACTATGCATGTTATTTAATCAAGACTAATAATTAAATAATTCTCTCAAATCTATTTAATTAACTCTATAGATAAATTGTTGGTCAAATAATTAATAGCATAACAATTAGATTAAATAATATAATCAAATTGAAATCATAATTAGGGTAAAATATTAGAACATCACATGGTGAAAATTAGATTTATAAGATCCCTAGATTAATAAATTAACTACACATGATTATATTTATAAAGCTCATATTTTTCATAAAGAAAGACATAAAAATTGATAAAAAAAATTAGAAGAAGAAATACAATCAATTTCTTGAATTGTAGTATTAATATTCTCTTGAATCTCCAACAAAATTGTATCTCCTTTTGAATTTTTTTATATTTTTCTCTCTTCTTAGCTCTAAAAACTTATCAAAATTATGCTAATGAAGGCTCCTGGGTTATTAGAGGATTAAATATAGCTCAGGTGGAATTTTGACCATCAAATTAGCATCAGATCAAAGGTTGAGATCAAAACAAGCAAAATTACAGTGCTAGCAAACCAGAATCAAACACGTGGTACGTAAAAATTATAGGGAGAATTAGGGTGTGACGCATGGTAGAAGAGATCGATCCAAGTCAACACTCGTTGAATCAGTGCCATGCAGTGCAACGTGATTCGCGAAAAAAGATGGCATGGCGCGCTGGTGGAAAGTGGTAACGAATAGAATGGTGACACACGGTGTAAAGGTTTGAAAGCGCTATAAACTCAAAATGAACAATGTTCTAACACGTGTCATGCGTTGTGTTACTCCTCACATATGTCAATCTATGATTCATTGTCTCTACTGGCATGGCGTTAGCGATGCTTGCCCAATCAACTCATCTGCTTGCGTGGTAGGCCATGTGATAGCTCTTGATTGGTTCTGCATTAAAAATTCATAAAAATTCTCAAAAAATCCAATAAATATATTTTTACCATTTTCACTAAAAAAGTTATATTTTAATATTTGTAGTCCCAAAAATACTATTTATTGAATAAAATAAGTAAATATTAAGTAAAAAATTACACTAATGACTCTACTTTTATAGAGTCATCAATAGCCCCCTTATGAATCCAATATTATAATCATTAGTATGCAATTATTTGTAGACATATGGGCAACATATATTGCAGAATTTTGAGGAATTCTACCCTAATACTACCTTAGAGGTTCGCTCAATATTTATCAAGAAAGGTACAGATACTAAGATTTAAATGTGTTCGATCAAAGGAGAAGTCACAACCAACAAGGCTTATGAATCCCTACACATGATCGAATAACAAAAAATCTAGGTAGCGTGGTCAGGCTTATGAATCCCTATTCTTACGTGCTATTCAAATTAAGCTTCCTACTAATTGTCAAGTAAAAAGGAGGGGACACTCCTTCCTTTCCTAGTGTTTCTTGTGTGGGTCAGTTGAGGAGATTATTTCTCACTTTTTTCTGAGTTGTCATTTTGTAGGTATACTTTGGGATTTATTATGCTCCTTTTTTGACAAACGGTCTTGTACGGATTCTTCCATTATAGATTTATGGACGTATGTAGTGTTGCTTAACCTTTGGCAAAACTCGATAATTTATGAAAATAAAGTATAATTACAATCATCTTGGTGATATGGGCACCTAGGAATGATGTTTGCTTCAAAGATAAATGTACTTCTTTAAGCTTTGCATTTATCACAGTTTGACGTTTTATTTATGAAGCGAGCCTATCCCATTATGGATTCATGAAAAATATAGTGGAGGATCTAGCGATCCTTTGAAGATTACGAGTACAAGAAATTCCACGATAAGCCCCATGGATGGTAGAGATAATTTGGAGATCGTAGCCTTTGGGATAGATAAAAGTCAACACAAATAGTGCTAATTTTGGATCAATTAGTTTAACAGGTTATGCAGGTGTATTTTGGGCATCAAAATCCTTTGTCATAGATTTTTTCTGTATTTCAATTGGTTTTTCATATGCTTTTGAGGCTAAGTTCATGGTGGCTATTTATGTAGTATTGTATGTTGTCACCTTTGGTTGATGAAGGCTTTGGTTAGAGTCGAATTATGCTTATATTGTGACTCTTTTTTACACTAGATCCTTATCTATACCATGGAGCTACTTAAACTAACTGTTTAGAAAAGATTAATCACATCGATTTTCATCATTCCTATATGTACAGGGAAGGCAACAATATAGTTTATTGTATAGCTCCTAAAGCACTTATTATCTGTACAACAACATAGTAGTGGGATGACTCATCATTTCTTAATATTTTTATTTTTTTGAATGCTAACAGCAAGTTTAATTATAGGTTTTATTGAAAATAGATTTGTATTATTTTTTTTATCAATTTATTAATACCTTTAATTAATGGATTAGATAAATAATGTTGCCATGGGGTGCCAATCTAAGTGAAATGTCCTAATCCTAATGCACCTCTAAAGTCTGTAAGCTTCTACTTTCCTTCAAAAAAAAAAACTACTATTTTGTGATTAATATAAACACATCTTGTATTGATCATTAAATATGCATCTCATCTAATTATTTTAACTCAGTTCCACTCAACTCACATGAAGCCTTAAGACGCGTTCCATTGATTAATTAGATATTGAAACCAAAAAAAACATCTTACAACGAGAAAACATTTGATTTGGGGTTAATTAGATGGTGTGTCTTTTATTAATCACATAATAGTAATTAAATGTGAATATTTTAGGTAATAAATTTAAAGTAAAAACATGTGTAAAAGAGTTCATGTTCCTAAGAATTTTAGCTATATTTTATTAGACTGGTACCATTATTCGTGGTAAATGGAGAGAGTAATAGTAGTGCCTTATCTTTATAGGTAGATTTCCTTTACTTTATTTGCAAGAATATTGTTAGATTTATTTAATAAATTTAACTAGTAACTTGTGGTTTATTTTTCTCTGAATCTTAATTTATGATGATTTGTTTTTCTTAGACTTATTTTAATGTAATATAGATTTAGATCTAAATTTGTTAGTTTTTTTCATTTTAGTTGTTGTTAAGGTTAAATACGTGTATTCAAGTAGATTAATCGAAGATATGATGTCGCGAAATTATGGCAAACAAGCAAGAGTTCATGAAAAATGCTATTATTTTTAGCACTATTTACATAATGATAAAAAGGATGTTTATGTATTAATAATATATTTATAAATTTTTATTTTATTTATTTGTGTCATATAATTAAATTTTTTTAATAATACCATTTTAATGAATTAATGTAAATTTTTATTTTTCTCAAAAAAAAAAGGTAGCATATAATTTAAGTAAAAGTTTAGGTACACATACTATGGTTTAGCAATGTATATCATGAAACCTAAAGATCTCCAAACATAGCAAAACATTCTCTTACAAAGGGCACACTAATTAGAGAACATATACATTGAAATAATCATCAATAATTATATATATTGAGGAATAGCATCTAAACTAAATTAACTAAAGAAGGAAAGTAGAGAGAACCCATTTTTTGTGGCTTTCATAAGAGAAGAATAACAAAAATTCTTGACTTGAGAATGTGAACAATTGTCTTTATTTACTTTGAATTAGGATTCCCAAATTCTCATTCCAATAGAATATTTTTAGAGAAGAAAGATGTGAGAAGAAGAGGAGAAAAAATGAAAAGTTTAATTACGTAACAAAATTTTATTAATATACATATTTTTTTTTATAAAATGTAAAAATATTTTTTTTTATATTCAAAAAATACATTGTATATATATTTTTAGAAAGAATTTAAAAATAAAATCATATGAATATATAATTGAACTATATAAAAATTGTTTCATATATTTTTTTCATCCTTTTAACTTGTATAATGTTTTTTTTTTTTTTTTTAGTTTTTGAATAAGGAATAGCATTCCGTGGTCATTATTCTCACTTTCTATTTAAGCCAAATAGAGAATGCATGCCATCTTGTGTGGTCAAGTGTTGATCACTTATGAATATGATTGACTAGTAGCCCTTCATATACGTTTCGCTATTGTATTGATTTTTTCCCTTTTGGAACTTCTTCTATTGTCCTCTCTCTAATATAAATAAACAGTATTAAGGTAAAAATAATATCAAAAGGAAATGCAAGTACAATGAACAGTAATATATATTATGCTTAATTTGTTCTTCTAATCTAAAGCAAGTAAGGAATAACATATTTACACTGACGATATATACTCTATTTCTGAGAAGACAGCAACATCTAGCTATAAGCTATACACAATATTCATTGCATATATATTAAAATATCATTTATAAAAACATCCCAAATTCAAATTTAATTTAAATCGTGTTAGTAAATTTCCTAACAATTACTTCATCATTACACATCTTTAATTTTATATTTAATTTACATACAACATATATAACACTGGTATTAGGGAAATATAGATGATATAATAATTTTTTTGTAAAATATATTTTTGATCATATGTTCACCATATATTTAAAATTTAAAATTTCTGATATAAATATGTTTTATAAATATAAAAATTAAAAAAATATTAATATTATAAAATAAACATAGAGAATATGAAGAAAGAAAAAAATATATATTCAAAATATTTAACACATTCATGAAGATACATTAACTATATATTCATCGTGTTATAAAAAATATATGTGTTTAGCTCTTGAAAGAAGATTTAAAAATAATACTCTTTCTATAAAATAGGTTGAGTTATGATATGCATTTAATTTTTTTATATTGACTCTGCTTCCACATTTCATTTATATATAATTGCCTAAGATAACATAACCGTTATTTCATATGAGAACATGTCTATGTATATTTATGTGTGTATTGCCAACAAGAAGGAAGGAAGGAAGGAAAAAAAAAGAAAAAAGAAAAAAAAATGATGAACAAGAGTTGTTCGGAAAACATGGAGAAAAAGTATAGCTAGGATGATACTACTTTTTAACCTGTACCAAAAATAAAAGAACATTATGACAATCTTTGTTATTCCATTTATGGATAGAGTTTGTAACAATGTTAAAACAATCCAATCATCACTGAAACTGATGATCATCTCCAAACAATAACATTAGATTAAAAACTAAATTGTATTAATTTTTTTTTCAAATTTTAATTAAATTCAAGCATAAATTTTTAAAATATATGATTTGATCTTTAAAATTTTAAAACTTTACACATAAGTTCTTAAATTTGTAATCCTACAATTTAATTCGCAAACTTTTAAAATTTTATACATAGATCCTAACATAGTTACTAAAATACATATATGTAAACCAAAATCAAGTATCAATGTGTGAAGTTTTAAAAATTTACGGACCAAATTGAATTTTTTAAAAGTTTGGAAACATATGTATGAATTTAATTAAAATTTAAGAACCAATGATACATTTTAACTTAAATTAAATAATATGACTAGGGTCAACACTAATGCAAACCAATTTTTTTAAACAATTAGTTTTGAACAAGTGCTTTTGATTTAAATTAAATAAATAATAGTTTTAATTATCAAGCAAAAATCATTATTGTTTGGATTTTTTCAAATAACAGAAAAAAGAAAGTTTTTAAATATAATATTTTATTTTAGGTTGCTTTTATTACATAAGATGAAAAATTGATGTTAAAATTTTTTAAAAAATATTTACAAAAATATTCTTAAAATAAATAATTAACTAGTTTATTAGTTCAATAAAGAATAAGTAAATGTGATAATTTGTTACAATGATATATAATCTAAATATAAGTAATGTAACACGATATTAACAAGACTTATATTTAGTAAATACATCAAATATAATAGAATAAAACAATTGAAATTGACATGATAGACATGACTTAATCGAACTTTTTTATAAACACTTTTTGCTTAAAAATAGTATATTTGAGTTGACTATTTTTTAATTGATATGAGATGATATGATCTCAATATAAAAAATGTATAATTAATTTAAGACAAATATGATAATAAATTTATCAATCTGATCTATTCATTAAATGAGCAATCATGAATCACATAAAAATGTTACATTTAAAAATTAAAATAATTATTCAATAATAATAATGAAAATGAAGGTAAATACATAACAAAGCTATTAAACCAATGCTTCACAATATATTTTTTTAAATATGTATTGGTATAAAAGATCTAAAAAAATAACATGTTCAACTAAGAAACATTCTCATATAAAGATGAGGCTTAAAATGTTTTATGCACTGTTTTGGATAGGTAGTAAAAATACTTTTAATGCTTAATTTCTTATAATATTTATTTTATTTTGATTATCATTTTCCTTAAAAAATTAGCGATCAGATTTGGTGTTAAAAAAACTAATTCTACTAACATAAATCACCAAAACGTCATGCATATACATATTAACATAACTAAATGATGAAAACATTTTCAGACCAAGTTAAATTTTAGTGTCATTTTTATTACCGTAATTAAAACATTAACTACATAAAAAATATTTAATCCTAAAATAAAGATAAAGAAAAGAGTATAGATCATGACTATAACTTCTTAGTTTCGTATAGAGATACATAAGTATAAAGTTCCTAAAATAAAGTGTGATGCTCTTACAAATTATACAAATCATCCGTAATTATCACAAATCCATTAGGGAACATTGTGTAAAGTGGTCTCTTTTCAAGTGATCATCGTTTCATTTTTCTTTTTGAATACATAATTTTTTAAAAAAATATTATTTTTTACATGCGTATAAATTTTAATAAAATTTAATAAATATCATAATTAATGTTATATCTCAAAGAATAAAGGTTTGATCATAAATATTATTTTGAATATGTATTTAAGTGGATTTTATTTTCAAACATATGTTTAAATTTATACATAAATGGCTCTTAGTCAAAAATAAAAAACAAGGAGCTCGAGATCAAATCTAAAACTGCCTTATCAATTAAGCACTAGTAATGTAGTTGGATATATAATATAATTCACAATTTTAAATATATATATATATATATTTCATTTCTTTTGGGGAAATTACCCATAAGAAAGTATGTAGTTATATATGGAGTCAAATTGGACTTGATGTTAAGCATCTAGCAATATATTTAATACTTAAATTTCTGATATTTTTTAATTATTTTTTATAAATAAATAGAAGAGAAATATAATATCTATAATTTTTGTATTTTATTTTTTAAATAAAATGATATTTAATAATGATTTAAACTTATAATTTAAAATAATAGAAATCAACTTTATCATCCTAACACAACCTACACATATAATTTTTGTAACTAAATTAAATTGGGGATATCAAATTAGGTTACTACTTCATGCAATTTTATTCCCCTACACATGCCAAAAAAAAATAAGAAGAAGAGGAAGAGAAGAAGATTATTATTTTGGAATTCTTCTTTAATTAGCACTTTTTCTAAAGGCTAGCTTTGCATAGATTCTTTCTAAACTGCATATAATATTCCACAAATCAGAATCAGACTATCGATTTTACTAGGAAAAGGCCTTATATGACTATGAGAAGCATGTATCTTACCACAACAATATTTCCTTGTACTCATATTACTTGGTTATTATCTATTGGTATACTTATTCAAATATCACAAACGTCTATATCAATTGAAAATTTAAAAAATTCAAACAATTTAACTCAAATATTAAAATTATAAGTTATAATTAAAGAAATTGATACTTGGTGCATGGTTTATAGCATGTAATTTAAATATATAAGAATATTTTCTTACATTTATCTTATGAATTAGTTAATATACACACGTAATCATCACTTTTTTTAAAGGTATATCATTTTAATAACTATTAATCATATTTGTATGTGTATATATAATTTTATAAGTATCACAATATCCCCATCCATCTAATGGCATAGCATTTTATGTAACTATTAATCATGTTTTTATGTGTGTATATATTGTTGATAAAAATTTATAATACATAATTTTAAATTTATTAATATTGGATCCAAACAAGTAAACAAACTACTTGTATTATACCCACAATAAAATATATTATAACACTTTTCAAAGACAACTCACAAATTGAAGAGAAATACAAACACTCAAAGAAAAAGCTCTCAACTCACACTCAAACTAAGAATACAAAAACTTATTTGTTCTCGATGGAATGATTAAACCAAATGTAAGGTAGGATATTTATAGTTTTCACCATGCAATCTACACCACACAAATATAAAATTAAGAAATAATTCTAGCCACACAAATATTATCTATACACCTCTATGTCCTACATCCTTCAACCACTTCATTTATTTTCCTACATCCTTCAACCACTTCATTTATTTTCCTACATCCTTCAACCACTCCATTTATTTTCCTACATCCTTCAATCACTCCATTTATTTTCCTACATCATTTAACCACTCCATTTATTTTTCTACAACCTTCAACCACTCCATTTATTAGGTTGGTGTTGATTTTTAACTCTCCCTCAACACCAACTCTTATTATTTTTACTGTGCCAAGTTGATAGCGAAACATTTTGAACTTACCAATACTTAAGCTTTTTATGAACAAGTCTGCAACTTGATCATCTGTCTTGATTTATCTCATCTCAATTTCTTCTTGCAAAACTTTTTCTCTGATAAAGTGGCAGTGCACTTCAACATGCTTAGTTCTTGCATTGATTGTATCAACCATGTACTCTCTTGAGCTGTCATTGCTGCTACTCGATACTCAGCTTCAGTGGTTGATAATGATATTGTTAGATGTCTCTTGCTACACCAAGAAATTGTTCTAAAACCAAGTTTAAACACATACCTAATTGTTGATCTCCCTGTGTCATAATCTCCTTCCCAATCAGCATCGCAATAACCAACTAACTTATCGTCTCCACCTTTCTTGTACAAAAACCATAGTCAATTGTACTCTCCACATATCTCAGTATTCGTCGAACTGCTTCTAAATGTGGTTTATTTGGATTTTGCATATACTGACTTATTACACTAACTGCATAAGAAATGTTAGGTCGAGTTAAGGTTAAGTAGATCATATTACCTACCAATTTTCGATACATTGTTGCATCTTCCAAATCTTTTCCTTCATGTGCACACATTTTGGCATTTGGTTCCATTGGCATCAAAATTGGTTTGCATTCAAGAATTCTAAACCTCTTCATCAAATCTTTGGAATATTTTTGTTGACAAATAAATATTCCTTCTTGTGTGCGGTCAACCTCTAGACCAAGGAAGTGCTTGAGTTGTCCAAGTTCCTTCATCTGGAAATAGATTGATAAATTCTCCTATGTTCGAAGAGTTTATGCCTCATCATCACCAGTTATGATTAAATCATCTACGTACATTGGCACGATAGTTAGCTTTCCTTCATCGATTTTTACAAACAAGCTGGAATCTGCAAGTGTTACTGAATAATCACTTTGTCTTAAAAATTCAGAAATCTTACCATACCATACCCTGGGTACCTATTTCAATCCGTAAAGTTCTTTTTGTAGCTTACACACATATTCAGGATGATCTTAGTTTTGAAAACCCATTGGTTGGATCATGTAGATCTCCCGATCCTACTCTCCATAAAGAAAAGCATTCTTCATATCCATCTACCACAAATTCTAGTCTTTATTGGCTGTAAGTGCAAGTTAGACTCGTACAGTTGTAAGTTTTTCCATCGGACTAAACGTTTCATCATAGTCTAGTCCGTACTGTTGAAAGAAACCACGAGCTACCAATCGTACCTTATATCTATCAATTGACCCATCTGGATGATGCTTTACCTTGTAAACCCACTTACAGGATATGGGTTTCACATCTCCTGGTTTTCACACCATATCCTAAGTTTGATTTTGCTGAAATGCATTGATCTCTTCTTTCATAGCTATCATCCACTCAGATCTTTGCGATGCTTCTTCGAATGTCTCAGGTTCTATTACTTCTTCAACTATGGCTGCATTAGCATATTTAGGATTTGGCCTTCGTGTTCTTGTTGACCTACGGAGTTGAGATTATGGAATTGATTCTTTCATTTTACTAGGCCCACCTTCTTCATTTAGTTGTTGATATATGCCAGTTTTCCAAGGATTCTAAGTTACTCTTTGTTCGACACTATCATTGTTTGGATCTCTAGATTTATCTAAACTTGGTTGGAATTGAATAATATGCTCCCCCATCTTTTATTGCAGCTTGTCTCCAAATTCTCTCGAGTTTGGCAACACCTCCTTCTCTAAGGACCACCAAGAAGATTCTTCATCGAACACCATATCTCATGAAGTGTAGCATCTTCCACTCGTTGGATCACAACATTTCCACCCTTTTCTCTGGTTGTCGTATCCCACAAAGATACATCTAATAGCTTTCTTATCAAATTTGCTCCATAAATGATCAGGAACAAATACATAAAATACACAGCCAAATACTCGAAAGTAGCTAACTGTAGGTTTCATGTTCCACAATTTCTAAAAGGATGAAACAAATTCTAACCTTGATTGAGGAAGTCTGTTGATTACAAAGGCTACAATCCTCATAACTTCAGCCCAAAACCTCACAGGTATATTCTTTTCATGTAGCACACTCTGACGAATTTCTACAAGATGCTGGTTCTTTCTCTCTGCTAAACCATTTTTTTGTGGCGTGTTGGCACAAGTGTACTGATGACGTATTCGACATTTCCTTAGATATTGAGAGAACTCACTTGAGCTATATTTGTTCGTTGTTGTCTATGCGTAAGCAACAGATATTCTTTCCTACTTCTCCTTCAGTTGACTCTCTAAACTCTTTAAACTTTGAGAATACGTCAAATTTTTCTTTCATAAAGAAAACTCACACATATCTTGAGAATTCGTTAATGAATGTCACCATGTATCGCATACCGCCAATTGATGGTTGCTTAAGATGACCAAATACAACAGAGTGAATTAACTCCAATGGTTCTTTTGCTTTAAACTTTGAATCCTCATATGAAAATTTGTGAGCTTTACCATACTAGCATCCTGCACAGACCGTGTATGTTCGCACGTCTAGTTGAGGAAGCCCTTTAAGCATCGACTTCTTCACCATCACACTTAGCTTAGAATAGCTAACTTGACCTAACCGTATATGCCATAGATATGTTGTCTCATTTCTTCTTGTCCTGTCTATATATACAGATTCTATTGATATTACGTAGACTAATTCCAATCATTGTCCCTCCATTTTCGGTGTTTTTGATATTTTGAGATCACGATACACCTTTAGATCTCGATGACCGAACAAGAAATAGTGGCTTGATAATGTCAATTGAGCCATAGATAGCACGTTTTTCTTCATTCTTGGGACATGATAAACATCTTGAAGTGGTACTTGGTTAGTATTATATCGAGGCATAACTATCATTTTACCGATGTAGGCTATCGGTAACCTTGAGTTGTTAGTTGTCACCACTACATGACCTCCCTTATACTCAGATATGCTTTTCAACTTCTGTTTATAACCTGTCATATGATTTGAGCAGCCCGAATCTACGATCAAGTCATTCTTATAGTCAATCTATTTTGATGTTGTCACCATAAGAGCTAATTCTTCTTCCTCTATAGCACATAATGCTTCGATATCCTAACCATCTTTGCTATGCTCCTTAGAACTGGAAGTAGCTGAATTACTTTCAATAGGATTTTTCTTACTCCAACAATCTTTTGCCACGTGACCCATCTTTTTGTAGTTGTAACATTCACCATCAAATTTTCTATTATTATTACGGTTCTTCCAAGCTCTCCTTGGACGAAAGCCTCCCTTTCTTTGAGAAATTTTTCCTTTGTTGCCATCATTTTTATATCCATTTCCATTGTACCGCTTGAAAGTGCCTTTGCTTTTGCTGGTGTAGAGCGCTCCTTCTTCACCCTTCAGTGAGACTCCTCTCATTTTCTTAGCCATAGCTTCTTGATCGGCTAGGAAAATCTCAAACTCAACAAGAGATAGTTGTGTCAGCCATCCTTGTATAGCAGTAACAAACCCTTGATGTTCAGGTCTTAAACCGTGAATAATTATTCTCTTTATCCTAGTTTCTCCAATAGGAGCTTTCGGATCTAACTCTGAAATTTCACGACATAACGACTTCACCTTGTGAAAGTATTGAGAAATCGTCATGTCGTTCTCAAGAAGTTGTAATCTTGTATCATTCTTCTTTGAAAAAAGTGTAACAAGAGTGTCCTATGCTTCTTTCGATGTTTTTGCATCCCGAATGTGATCCAAAATTTCTTATTCAACTGTGGACTTTAAAGTAAACATCATTTTTCCTGCTTTAATTTTTCACTTCCGCAAGATGTTGTTTGCATCTTCCGTTATTGATTGTGTAACTTCGTCACCACCAACAACCTCCTACAAGTCTTAACCTTGTAGGTAAGACTCCATCAATGTTGCCTATGTGTTATAGTTTTTGTTGTTGAGTTTCTTGATTCCTCCAATTACTTAAAGATCACTCATCGTGCCGGCAAGACTTCGACTATACCGAACAAGCTTGAATAATAAACTTATAGAGTACCAAACTCCTCATGACTCAAGATAGCTTCGCTAAGAACGATCACTGACCGTCACGCTCTAATACCAATTATTGAGAAAAATTTAGAATACACAACTCTAAATTTACTAATATTTGATTCAAACAAGTAAATAAACTACTTATATTATACCTACAATAAAAGACACTATAACACATTTCAAAGGCAACTCACAAATTGAAGAGAAATACAAACACTTAAAGAGAAAGGTCTCAACTCACACTCAAACTAAGAATATAAAAACTTATTTGTTTTTGATGGAATGATTAAAACATACAATCTACAACATACAAATATAAAATTAAGAAATAATTATAACTACACAAATATTATCTACACACTTTTATTTTTCTACATCATTCAACCACTCCATTTATTTTTCTACGTCATTCAACAACTTCATTTATTTTTTTACAACCTTCAACTACTTCGTTTACTGGATTAGTGTTGATTTTAAACATCTATAATTTATATTAACGTAAATATATATATATACACACACGAATGTTACATATAATTATATACATATAGCATATAGCTCTGAATTATATTTATTTATTTATATATTTTTTTTTTGGCTAACTTAGCAATATAGTTCTGATGGTAACAGCTAATAAGTAACAACGTGCCAATGCAACATGTGTTTATATCTTCTGTTGAGTTTTATTTTCCCTCGTACCTTCGAACTTTGTATTTGATCTGGGTAATGGATTATTTAACTTATTTTATTTCTATCATTAGAATACTCTAATATCGTGAATTTTACAATAAACATCTAAATTATTTCATTTTCAAAATTTAAATATTTTAATTATATAATTTTAATTACGTGACTAAAATGTTTATTTTTTATCCTAAAAAATTAACACCTTAATCACATAATTTTATATATCTTAATTTTAAAAATCAAATAATTTGTGGTTTTTTATTTATTTATTTTTTGATAAAAGTTAAATAACTAATTGTTACAAAGCTCCTTAATTTAAGGAGCAAATTAAGGACCAAAACATGGAGCAAAACATGGAGTAAAACATGGAGCAAAACAAGGAGCAAAACATGGAGTAATTCATGGAGCAAAACAATGAGCTTAATTCAAGGAGCAATTTAAGGAACCATTAATTTAAGGAGTAATTCAAGGAGTGAATTTTCCTATAAATAGATGTGTAATTATAATGAATTAATTATCCAAATTGTTCATTCCAATTGAGAGAAAATTTAGAGTAATTTTCTTGGGTGTTATTGGGTTGTGAGTTGTGAGTGTTGTAAACATCTTGTGTAATTTCTCCCTTTCGGTAAAAGATCTATGGGTGCAGAGACGTAAGCAAGATTAGTAGAACTCCGTTATCAAATTTGTGTGTTATTTTTCTATTCTTGCTTTCTCGTAATCTGGCTTATCGAAATTTACGTTATTTTCCGAACAATTGGTATCGAGTATTAGTGGTGATTTACGTCAATTTTAAGAAATGATCGAAGCTTGATCCGAAGGAAGTCGGATTTTAGTGGGGCTTGATGGCGCGGATGAAGGAAGGGTGAAACTCGAGAAATTTGATGGCACGGATTTTGGGTTTGGAAAATGCGAGATAGAGGATTATCTCAGATCAAAGAAATCTATATCAACCTCTGGGGAAGAAACCGAGAAGCTATGAAGGAAGAAGATTGGAATCTTCAGACAGACGAATACCGGAGTTGACCGATTGACGCTATCCGTAATGTTGCCTTCAACATACCAAAGGAAAAAGACCAACTACGGGTCTTATGGCTGAATTTCTCCAATATGTATGAGAAGCCATCGGCCTCGAACAAAGTGCACTTGATGAGGTGTTTGTTCAATTTGCGGATGAATGAAGGCGCGTCGGTAGCTCGACATCTCAATGAACTCAAACACGGTCACAACCCGGTTGAGTTCGGTGGAAGTGAGTCGATGAAGAAGTACGGCATTAATACTTTTATCTTCTTTACCCGGAAAGTTGGAATGCTACTTGTACGTGAGTAGCTGCGTCGGGGAAGCGATAAGTTGAAATTTGACGATGTTCGTGATCCGGTTCTCGGTGAAGAGATCCGGCGTAGAGAGTCGGGTGAATCATCAACTTCTTGAGTTTTGCATACGAGTCAAGAGGAAGAAATTCAGCAAAGGGAATGAACATGGCGAGCAGGACTACCGAGGTAGATCAAAGGACAAGAGGTCCAATCCAGGAATCTAATAATTCCCATAGCTCGAAGACTATCGAGTGTTGGAATTGTGGAAGAAGCAGGGACTACAAAAATCGGTGCAAGAGTGCCGCGAAGGACAAAAAGTGTGAAGCGAGAGGCAAATGTTACTTCCTCCGGAGAGAGGCAGATGCATTGATATGCTCTTTGGAGAGCAAGGAAGAATCTTGGTGTTAGACTCTTGAGCATCGTTCCATGCTACTTCACAAAAAGAATTCTTCGAGAAATATGTCCCCGAAAACCTTGGAAAAATATATCTTGGTGATGATCAAACATGTGCTATTATTGGAAAAGGTTTAGTGAAGATTAAGTTGAACTTATCTGTTTGGGAACTGAAGGATGTCAGGCATATTCCCGATCTCAGAAGGAACTTAATCTCAGTGGGGCAGTTGGCCAGTGAAAGCTACACTACGATCTTCCATGGTGATGATTGGAAGATTTCAAAGGGTGCAATGACAGTTGCTCGAGGCAAGAAAAGTGGCACTCTTTACATGACAGTAGAGGCACGTTGTTCAATTACAGTTGCAGTAAGCAATGAAACACCAAATCTGTGGCACGCAGGAAGACTAGGCCATGATGAGTGAAAGGGGATGAAGATTATGCACTCAAAGGGAAAACTTCAGTGCTACGGTCTACGGAGATAGACATGTGCGAAGATTGCATACTTGGAAAGAAAAAGAGGTCGGCTTTCGGACAAGTTCGAATCCCAAAGAAGGAAAGACTAGAGCTTATTCACTCGATGTTTGGGGACCAGCGACCATCTCATCTATTGGTGGGAAACACTTCGTGACTTTCATTGATGATCACTCTCGGAAGGTATGGGTTTACTTTCTAAAGCATAAGTCGTATTTGAGGCTTTCGGAAGATGGAAAGCTATGGTGGAAAATGAGACGGGTTTAAAGATCAAAAAGCTTCATAACCGAGAACGTGTGGTGGTGAATATGAAGACACGATTCAAAAATTTTTGCTATGAGCACGGGATCGAGAATGGAAAGAGCGTGCCGGGCACGCCTCAACACAATGGTATAGGCGGCGTAGCGTATGAACCGAGAACGTTGACGAAGAGCCGGGAAGCATTCGTATACGGTCGAGGTCTACCAAAGCAATTACGGGCGAAGCCGGTCCAACACGGCGACTTACTTGATCAACCGAGGCCCATCTGTTTCCATTGGAGCATAGAATACCATAGGAGGTATGGAGCGGAAAAGAGGTGAAATTATCACATCTAAAAGTTTTCGGTTGTGTAGCATTTGTGCATATCGGTGATCAAGGCGGGAATAAGCTTGATCCCCAAATCCAAGAAATGCACGTTCATTGGCTATGGTGAGGATGAGTTTGGCTACCGCATTTAGGATGACGAAAAGAAAGAAAGTTATCGTAGCAAAGATGTGATTTTCAACGAAATGGTGATGTATAAGGACATGCATAAAATGATCGCCAATGACTCGGAGCGAGAATGAGTCGGTATTTGCGGTGCGGATGATATCCCGGATACTTCCACAAGAACCAATTGTAACAAGTCCTCGACGGAGGAACTTGTTGGACAAAGCAAGACACAGCATTCGACACACCACAACCTCTTACTCCAACTCCTATATTGAGAAGGTCTTCTCGACCTCATGCCTAATAGGAGATACGTGAACTATATGTTGTGATACGATGGAGGGAGCACGAATGCTATGATGAAGCTTGTCGGACTCGAGATTCCAACAAGTGGGAGCTTGCTATGAAAGAAGAATTGAAATCTCTCATCTCGACCCGGACATGGGAACTAGCTAAGTTACCTATGGGAAAGAAGGCACTTCTGACAAATGGGTGTCTTAGGGGTGAAGAGGGCATGATGGTTCCCAAGAGATACAAAGCACACCTAGTTGTCAGGGTTTCAACGATGAAGGAAGGAGTTATTTGACTGTGACATTTTTTCTCCCGTTGTGAAGCTTAATACTATCGGATCGGTATTGAGCATTGTAGCCAGCCATCAAAGATCTTCATCTTGAACGGTTGGATGTGGCGCATTCCTTCATGGAGATTTAGATGAAGAGATATACATGTACCAGCCCGGAAGGTTTCGAGAAAAGGGGGAAGAAAGAACATGGTATGCGGACTTAAGAAGAGTTTGTATGGCACAGAAACAAGCTTGAGACAATGGTACAAAAATTTGATAGCTTCACGCACAAGGAAGGTTTTCCGGAAGTGCAATCTTTGATCATTATTGCCACTTCAAGAGATATAGGTCCGAGTTATATCATTTTACTACTTTATGTTAATGATATGTTAGTAGCGAGGTTCGAGATATGGATGATATTAAAAGGTTGAAGCAGCAATTGTCAAAGGAATTTGACATGAAAGACTTGGGTCCAGCAAAGAAGATTCTTGGAATGCAAATCACAAGAAATAAGAAGAAAGGATCCTTACAGTTATCTCAGGCAAAGTACATCAATCGTGTTTTGCAAAGATTCAACGTGGGCGATGCCAAGCCAATTAGCACACCGCAGCAGTCATTTTCGCCTATCCAAGGATTAGTCCCCTCGACGAAGAAGAGAGAATTCATGGCTAAGGTTCCTTATGCCTCGGCCATTGGAAGTTTGATGTACGCAATGCATGCGAGACCAGAACATTGGCCATGCGGTGGGAGTTGTTAGCGCATTTATGTCAAATCCGTGGAAAACTCATTTGGGAAGCGATCAAGTGGATTTTGAGGTATCTGTGAGGCACCACGTAAAAGTGCTTGTACTTTAGTAAAGGATAGTTAAAAGTACAAGGTGCGTGAAGCGCTTGAGACTTTGGAGGTGAAGTTGATCACCAAAGAAGCACCACTCAGGTTATATATTTCTTGTTAGAACTACGTTTGTTAGTTGGATGTCACAAATACATAAAATTGTCACTCTATCCACTCTGAGAGGTGAGTATGTGATATTGAAGAAGCTTCAAGTAAAGAGATGATATGGCTTCAAGGTTTGTTAATTGAGCTGGGATTCAAACAAGAGAAGAATGTTCTGCATAGTGATAGTCAAAGTGCAATACACTTGGCGAAGAATTCATCATTTCATTCTAGAACAAAGCATATTGGACTTCGTTATCACTTCATCAAATCTCTATTGGAAGATGATGTGTTAATACTGGAGAAGATTCAATAAAGCAAAAATCCAGCAGATATGTTAACAAAGGTGGTGATTATTGACAAATCGAAGTTGTACTCGACTTTGGCTTGGTGTCTTAAAAGTAACAAAGACTAGAAAATTTCTTTGCATTGATCAAGGTGTGAAGACAGATTGAAATCAGTCTTCAAGTGGGAGATTGTTATAAAGCTCCTTAATTTAAGGAGCAAATTAAGGAGCAAAACATGGAGCAAAACAAGGAGCTTAATTCAAGGAGAAATTTAAGGAACCATTAATTTAAGGAGTAATTCAAGGAGTGAATTTTCCTATAAATAGATGTGTAATTGTAATGAATTAATCATCCAAAGTGTTCATTCCAATTGAGAGAAAAGATTAGAGAGAAAAGCTTTTGTGAGAGAAAATTTAGAGTAATTTTCTTGGATGTTATTGGGTTGTGAGTTGTGAGTGTTGTAAACATCTTGTGTAATTTCTCCCTTTTTCAGTAAAAAGATCTACAGCAGGTCCGGAGACGTAAGCAAGATTGGCCGAACTCCGTTATAAAATATATGATTTCTATGATAATTTTTCTTTTTATGTTATATTTAATAAAATTAATGGATTGTAAGCTAGAAGAGAGAATCGATCTTACAGGTGCGGAATGGGCTATTTACCTACTCATTTATAGCATGTTGGTTAATTTAAGAGTAAATTCATAAATAACCTTGAGTTATACTATTTACTTTTTTTCATTATTTTTTTTTTACAAATTTTTCCAGTTAAACATCGCGGAAATCTTTTATATATATAATAGTAAATTTTGATTTCATATCCACATAAATTTTCGTGCATAGATGCATATAAATTCATTTGTTTTCTTAAAAGGTTCCTTACGATTTTATCAAAACTTTATTTTAAAATTTATTCAATTTTTTTTTATCAAAGGTTACAATTGAGAAACCTAAGTAACATCCCAATTAAATTAGCAACTCCTTAACACTCTTTTTATTTAATTTTTCAATTATGAATATTATTAAATATATAAAAAATATATATATAAAACAAATCTCATCAAAAACTATAATTATTTTTACTATTACTATCCAAATAAATAAAAACCTAACAAATGATGGAGTATTCTACCACAAATCACTATACAAAAACTAAGGATATAATAAGTTATATTATCAATTGTAGTATTAACCTTTTTATAAATATTGGAGCAATGAGACTCAATGTAACCAAATATCCTTAAGTAGTAAGCCCAAGCAAAGTACCATCTCAGCACTCAAAGTAATACAGTCTAAAAAGGAGTAACAATATAAATCAAGTCCAATTTTAGATAAAGTTTTCTTTATCCAAAGTTGGGCATACATCATTGCGTGAATGATCATTGCAAGTTTTTTCCTTAAAAGCATATTAGATCCTAAGTAGGATGCAGCATCCTTAACTAATGATCTTGAGATACAAAAAACACAGGTACATCTATACAAACTTGGCGATTCAAAAGTACCTCCATCTATATTGACCTTTATTCATCCCGAAGGTGGTGTCCTTCAAATCACCTTTATAATCTGTGGAGCCCATTATGAAACACCTAGTATATGCATACGTTTAAGCATTTAAATTTCATCTAATATATTTTGCATAAAATCATACCATGATAGATCTACATTATAAATAAATCGGTGACAAATATAATTATAAAGTAATGTAAAACTTAGAACTCATTTTAAATGATTATTGTTAACCGGTGAGTTTGCATATATGGTCTTTATAGATATCTTAATTATAAAAATGAATTTATTCTCCCTCTATAAGATGGATCAATCTTAATATAGATGGTATTATTTTTAGTCATCAAGGTTATATAGTTGTGTGGGTATTTTTTGGATATCAAGATCATTTGTTAATTGATGTTTTTGTATTTCACTTAGGGTCTCGTATATTTTTGAGACAAAACTAACGAAGACCATTTATGTAGTGATGTATGTTACCTCCTTTGGGGGACAAAAACTTTGATTGGAGTCAGACACTATTGATGTTATCCCTTTTTTATTGGACTCGATTACGTTTTGTGCCAAGGAGATGGTATTTTATTTGGTTTAATTTCTTAGAGAAAATTATTTGCATAGAGTTTCCATTGTTCTTATATTTATAATATATGGAAATGTTGTAGCTGATAGTATAGTCTCTAGTGCTCCTAACATTTGTATTGTGACTTGGTGATAAGATGTCTCATTATTTTTTAGCCTTTCTATTTATTCATATGCTAACAACAAGTTGAATTATAAGTTTTACTAATATTTAATTTGTATATTTTTTTTCTCTATTTAATAATACTCGTAGTTGAGGGGTTAGATGAACAAGGTGTTACGGAGGTGCCAACTTAATTGGGATGTCCCGATGCATCTACTGAGACCTATCCCATATAACCTTTCATTAAAAAGTTATTCATGTGTTTTTATTTTTAATTCAACTTTAAAATGTCCCATATAACCTTCCATTAAAAAGTTATTCATGTGTTTTTATTTTTAATTCAACTTTAAAATAACATATGTTTTTTTACGTTATAAAGAAAAAATATGTGTATTAAATTTTTGAACATACAAAAAATTTATATTTTTTACATTATAAGATAAAACATACGTGCACTTCATATTAATATGTGTATGTTACCTTAGTAGTACCCATATTAATATTTTAGTACCCATTGTTGACCAAGTTCTTGAATGATACCTTAAAAATAACCAAATTATCTAGAAGGTATTCATTTGATTTAAAAAAAATTGCAAAAATTAAAGATATTTTAACTATATAAAATTTTTATTGTTTCTTCTTTTTTCTCTCTTTTTCATTCTCTATCATTAGATTTAATGTTTAAGTTTATGGTTTATAATTTAAGATTTAGGGTTTAGGGTTTAATGTTTAGAGTTTATTATTTAAGATTTGGTGTTTAGAGTCTAGAATTTAAAATTTAAAATTTAGGGTTTAGGGTTAGTAGAAAAATAAATGACAGAATTTTATACAAATATATAGAGACGTGAGAAAGAGATGAAAGATAAGAAACATATAAAACAAGAGGAGAAAGAGCTAAAAATAAAAATTAGCGATAAAAATAATAAATAAAAACTAAATGACTAAATTGTATTTTATTATTTTGTGTATCAAAATTATTTTTAATTAGATAAATACATTTTTTGTAAATATTAGTATTTTTGTGATACTACTAAAAAATTTAAATAATAATAAATATTAAAATAATAATATGTATGGGTCTTAAAAAGATATCATCCCGAAAATAAAACCTTAAATGATTTATTCTTTTGTATAGCTGTTAATGACTTAAATATATGAATAAATAAATAAACTACTAGTGATAATGAGATATATATTTTTTGAATAGTATCTAATATTATTAATTTTTTTAATATTACATATACTTACGGATAACGATACATGGCGTATCACTACAGCTGATTACATACAATTAATATTGACGATAATTCAACCAAGGTTCCCTCTCTACTTTTAAATAAAACAGCATAAGAATAATAAGCTTGCAATTTACACATATGTAACTTTTTTCAAATGCAAAATCTGATTTTTATATATGCACCGATTCGATCTGCCATTAACTATAGTACAAATGAATAAGAAAAATATAGTCAGGGCCATTAGTTTTTAATTTGATGAGATGCATAGAAAAACATTGTTGACTAGCATGGAAAATAATAGTGGAAATAATAATCAATAAATTAACTTATTTAATTTAAATATATTCAAATCAAAATTATTTTTATATTTCATAGGTTCAAATATATTTGTTTCGGTTTTAAAAATAAAAAATTCAACGTGTATTGTATTGGTTACGGTTTTAAATTTTGTAAACTAACACTTACTACATATTATTAATATACATTTATTTTTTTCAATTTTATTCATTTATTACACATATCATGTATATTTATAATAATCTAATTTTAATTAAATTTTTATATTATTTAAGAACGTGAAATAAATCATATTATTCTTCTCTTATATTCATTTTTACTATAACTAATTAAAAAATCTAAATTATTTTTTATTCTCAATAATTTATTCATTTTCAAATGTTATTCTCTACTTAAAAATTAATGCGCATTTATAGTTTAAATGATAATATATAATTTTTTAATTAATTATTAATTAAACAATAAATCTTATTTATTAATTTAATATTAATATAAAATAAAATTATTTAATTTCACTTAATAAATAAATAAGTAGGTTTAAACCGTAAATTGAACTTATTAAACCTACGTTAATAGCTTAATCAAATGTTATTTAATCAATATTTTATAGATTAGTTCTAATTTTTGATTTATCAAATCTATTAATATAAATTCAATTAGCATTTTAAATCAAAACTAATCAAAATCGAACCTCACTCGCATCTAATGGAAGATCCAAAAAATTTTATAAAATGAGTATTTTAGGCTTGTTACTTTCAACTAAAACACTTTAGTCCCGTAACTTTAAAAATATGTGCACTTTAGTTCTAAAAATTTAAAATTATATTATTTATGTATATCATTTTTAAGACTAAAGTGCATAATTTTAAGACTAAAATACATCTTTTTTTTAAATTTATAAAACTAAAGTGCTAAAACTAAAAATTATTATACGAATACATTCTTTTACTTAAACCTCCATTTTTTCCCCAAAATATATATATATATATATATATATATATATATATATATATATATATATATATATATATATATATATTATCAATCAAATAGAAAGGTAAGTTAGTGCTTTCAACCACTACTAAAATAAATACATATGGTCTCGAAAATTTAGTCTCAATTTTCATAGACATATCATATGGCTTCAGTTATTTAAAAACCGAGGCCATGGATATACTCTATCAATTTCCTCTCCTTTCTCCCCAACCCTCGCAATGATATTTCAAAGGGTTTTTGCCCAGCATATGTAAATGTTTTTCTAAGACGGGATTAATTCACCCTTTATGTCGCTCTGCATGTGTCATTGTCGTCATCCTCATCTCTACGTCTTGTCATCCTCGTCCTCATTTCTACATTTCATTGTCCTCGTCCTCATCTCTACATTTCACCGTCACCATCCTCGTCTCTACATCTCGCCGTCCTCGCCATCCTCGCCATCAGGTTAGGTTATGTTTATGTTTTGTGCTCCATTCTTATTGTATCAAAGCAACAACTCATTAGGTATTTCTTCTCTACTAAATCAAACACTTTTAATCCATGCGATTGTTCCTTCTTCTTAGTATTTTTTATTACCATTTATTTAGCTACTGAAATGCCAATCTTTTCATGTAAAGGTTTGTTCTTGATCTTTAGCTAATGAAGTATGAGCTTCACTTATTGATTTACAATATTGTCAAGAATAAGATTCAGGTAGAGTCTCATTGGTGGATAAGGTTGGACAAGGTATGCTTACAATATATATTGTTTGCTTTCAAATAGTTTGGTTTTAAGTTTATTTTTTCATGTATGATGTATCCTCTTTTGTTCTGTTTCTACTTGGGTTTAACTTTTTTCATGTGATCAGTAGAAAAACATTGATAAAGATGAGACCAAAACGACTTCAATGGTAGTTTATACTTGTATGTGTTAGAAATAAAAGTGAGACTTTCTTTTAGATATTTTATTGAGTAGAAGTTTCATATAATGTTACTATTTATCCTTCTATCCGACTATTTTCTTTGATTTTTTAGTTTCATGTTTATGATGTATGTTCTTTTATTTTCCAACGTTTTTGTCTACACTTTGTATTGCTAGGTTTTGTCCCTTTCCCTATTCATGTTCCCTGCTTACAACAGTTTGGTGTTCGTGGAGTTATCACTCTTAATGAGCCATATAAGACTTTGGTCCCAACATCCTTATATCATATGAGTGTTTTCTAGTCAAAATTGACCTTATATTTCATTGTGTTTGTGCCTAGTACCTGGTGCTAGTGCTTGGTGCTTGTGCTGGTGTTGGTGCTTGGTACTTGATGCTTGGTGCTGGTGCTTGGTATTAGTGTCGGTCCTGGTGCCTGTACTGGTGGTTGGTGCCTATATTGGTACTTGGTGTTGGTGTTTAGTGCTGGTGTTTGGTGCTGGTGCAATGGACCTCCTTCAAACCTAACAATGAACCTTTTTTATGCCTTGGAATTGAATCAAACATCAAGAGATGTTGCATATATGCTATGGTCAACTACTGTTATGATGTATGCTCATTCATATGAGCAATTCACTCCTGCAAGTTTCTAGATAGACATTAATTCCTTTTTTTCTATTTTTTATTTAAGTCATGTTATCTCGTCTGAAAATAATAAGTTATTTGGACATACAAATAAGTGCTATAGTGCAGACCAATTTGGGGTATTGCTAATTGTAAACCAATTTTGAAATCAATTACACACCAATTTTTGGATATCAGCACTAGAATGTCCCTATTCAATAGATAACTCATTTTCCTTGTTCTCCTTCTCAATCTGAATTGCATTCTGTATGCTTGTCACAAAAAGATATGATATATATTATGAGTTCTCTAATAACATGGTATTTTTTGCAAGTTTATTATTGTATCAGATTAAATGTTACAAACTCTTATTCAAGTTCTAGTTTATGACCTTCCTTTGGACTGTTATGCTATTTTTTCAGTGATGTAGGTAAATGGGCTTATGGTCATTATTGTAAGGCTGCCTACTTCTTACCAATGCATTAGAAATATTAAATGGGCTTGTTAGTTGATGATTCTTGCAATGGGTTTTAACTTAGTTTTGAAAATTGGTTTCTTTATATATGGCAGCATTAGCACCAGCAAGCCAATACCAACACCAACATCAGTAACAACACACCAACACCGACACTAGGCATCAGGTGCTAACACCAGTACATCAACACCAACACCATTGCAGCACACCAGGCCACCAGTACCCTAATACCCCAACGCACTAACACCCTAGCGCACTAGTACCAACTCCTATGCACCAACACACTAGTGCCTATGCACCAGCATACCAGCGCCTATAGTATTTGCCTTTTCTTTACACTCCTGCTGAAGTTGTTATGGATTTCATTATGTTGATTTGAAAAAGTACACTTAAATATGCTTTGTAGAAGTACACTTATAAATTATTGTAATAGTAAATCTATTATTCATAGTTGTCGTAAATATTAGAATTAGCTAGTAAGATTTTATTATGTTTTAGTGTAACTGCACTTTTAATTTTAATATAATATGATTTTTAATATTATAATTAATAAATTTATTGTAATTTATATAGACTTTTAATATTATAATTAATAATTATATTTTTATTTAAATTTATGACTATAGGGTATGTATATGGCCTCGATCTTATAAAAACTAAGGTCATAGACATACCATATAACCTCGATTATTGAAAGATCGAGGCCATAAACATATCCTATAGTCATGGTTTTTAAATAACCGAGGCCATAAACATGTCATATGGCCTCGGTTATTTAAAAATCGAGGTTATAGGGTATATCTATGACCTCAGTTAAAAAATTGAAGCCATAAATAACAGTCTATAATCTCTCTCACTTAAGCATCAATTTTTATAACTAGAGCCATAAATTTACGATCACAATAAAAAACCAAAGTCATATATATTTATTTTAGTAGTAACATTCATAAAACATATTCTTTCATTATTTCCAAACTTCCCCTTTAGTATGTTCAGAACATGTAAGACTAAAAGTATAGTATTATTACTCACGTAATAATTTTAGGATAAACTTTATTATTTTTATTTTAAATTATAAATTTAAATTATATATCAAAAAAAATCTCAACCTAAAATTGCTTTCTTATTATAGGAAATAATATACGAATAAACAATTTAAGAATAAAATTATTTTATTAAAATTAAAATATATAAATATATAAATATAAAATTTAAATAGGAAAAATAAAAATAATAATCGAGACCTATGTATCAATTAGTGTTCTTGAGATAATTTTTTTACTCATTGTGCGTGTTTGAGAACGATGGAAACTTATCACTTAGAATACAATGATTAAATAATAATAAAATTACACTATATAATTTATTATTTTACGAATTTTAAAATGTCTAAACTCTATTAAATGAACCTAACTTTAGATATAAAATATATAATAAAAAAAATTCTTACCTTTCACGTATCTCTCTTTTTTCTTTACCTTTTCCCATTTTCTCTTTCCTTTTCTTTTTTTTCTTTTCCTTTTTTTTCTCAACCTTTTCTTCTTCTTTATTTCTTCTTCTTTGTTTTCTCAACTCTGATTTTCTACTTCTTTTCTTCCTCAATGAACCGGTATATATATACCCATGAGAAACGAAAGTAAAGTTGGAAGAATTAATTCAGAAATGGAAAGGAGAAATATGGAAGAAAATTTTTAATTCAAAAACGAAAATGAATCGAAATGAGAGGTAATAGAAAATTAAAATAAGAGAAAATTTTTATTCAAGTTTTCTAACAATCCCCTACATGAATAAAAATTAACATAGATTTTAAATCAAATTTTGACACGAAAATAGAGTTCAATAGATCGAAACCTATATAAGATAGGTAGTAAACACGATGTCCTTGAACTGTTCTACCTTTTATGTAAGCAATGACATACTTCATACAAGAATCTTTCTTAACACAATTCAATTCTCATTGTTATGTTTGTTTTGACCATGAACATATGCCCTAGATAATTATTTTTTCGAGCCAACCCCACTCCTCCCTTACATAGGTGATATCTTATCTTTAAAAGTAATCCATAAAGAGTAACCCATATACTTCACTCGGTATTCTCTTCATAAGAATCATTAAAAGCCTTACATTATCATGTATCTTATAAGTATCATTGTTTTCATCATAGGAATGGACTTAAGGGTAAACCCCCATAATGATCTCACTAAGTCTTTACAATTAGGTTATACTTTTGAACCTAGATCTTAGGATATCCAGTCAAATAGGTTGTGTTTCCTTTGCAAATCCTTATTCATTCATGGGCTTCAGTCTCATTCCTCTCAATGATTTATCAACTAACTCTCAATTTAACCCATTAGTTAAGGGATCAACTATGTTATCTTTTGACTTCACATAGTCAATAGAGATAACCCCAGTTGAGAGTAGTTGTCTAATGGCATTATGTCTACGACATATATGTCGAGACTTAGGATTATACATATTTCTCTATGCTCTTCCAATAACAAATTGACTATCACAATGAATGCATATTACTGGTATAGGGTTTACCCACTTAGGAATATCCTTTATAAAATTGCATAGTCATTCGGCTTCTTCACCATATTTATCCAAAATGATAAACTCAAATTCCATGGTGGATTTAGCAATGCACGTCTGTTTAGAAGACTTTTATGAAACAGCTACACCACCCAGTATAAATACATATTCACTTATATACTTTGAGTCTTTCATATCAAATATCCAATTTGCATCACTGTATTCTTTTAATACAATTGGATATCTTATGTAGTGCAGTCCATAGCTATGTGTATATGTTAAGTATCTAAGTAGTTTTTTAATACCTTTACAGTGATCAGATTCTGGATTACTAGTATATCTACTTAGTTTGCTTACAGTGTAAGCTATTTCTGGTCTCGTACAACTCATCAAGTATATTATACTTTCTATCACTCTTGAATATTCTAGTTGAGACACACTCTCACTTTTATTCTTGGATAGGTGTAGATTTACATCTACTGGTGTTCTCACAATTCCAGAATCACTCTTGTTAAATTTCTCAAGTATTTTGTCAACATAATGACAATGACTTAGAATGAGACCTCTTGATATCCTTGATATCTTAATTCCCATAATTATGTCAACAGGCCCCATATATTTCATATCAAATCTTGTAGTTAACATAGACTTAATAGATTTGATCATTTGATCATTACTACGCACAATTAGCATGTCATCAACGTAAAAACACAAGATAACATAACCTTCTTTGTTCTTGACATATACACATTTGTCACATTATTTGATTTTAAAGTCATTTGTCCTTATGACATTATCAAATTTTTCATGCCATTGTTTTGATACTTCTTTCAAGCCATATAAAGACTTCACCAATTTACAGACCTTTCCTTCTTTCCCTAGGCATGAAAAACCATTGGATTCATCCATGTACATTTCTTCATCTAACTCTCCATTTAGAAAGGATGTATTTACATCCATTTGATGTATTTCAAGATTTTGTAGAGCTACAATAGAAATTATTATCCTTATAGATGTTATTCTCGTCACAGAAGAATAAGTATCAAAGTATTTAAGGTCATATCATTATTTGTATCCCTTAATTACAAGCCTAACCTTGTACTTATCAATTGATCCATCTGATTTACGTTTTTTGTGAAAATCCACATAGACCCTAGTGTTTTACTACTTATAGGTAAATCAACTAGTTCCCAAGTGTGATTTTTCATAATGGACTCAATTTCACTATTAATGGCTTCTTTTCATTGAGGTCCTTCAGAAGAATTCATAGCCTCTTCATAGGTTTGATGTTCACTTTCTAGCAAATATGTCAAAAAATCTAGACCATAAGACGTTTCTGTCCTAACCCTCTTGCTATGTCTGAGTTCAACCTCAACCTCTTGCTTAGGTTCTTTGATTTGACTATATTCATTCATAGTCTTATACGTTCGTTTAGACGAACTTGATTCTTCTTGAGATTTACCTGGAAATACATGTTCAAAGAACGATGCATTCCTTGATTCCATTATCGTGTTCTTGTGTATGTTTGGGATCTTTGACTCATGTACAAGAAACCGATAAGCACTATTATTATGTGCATATCCAATGAAAAATATATTGTTTTTGGATCTATCTTCACCTTCTTAGGTATAGGTACAACCACTTTTGCAAAACACCTTCACACTCATAAATATTTATAGGAAGGTACCATTCCTTTAAATAATTCATACGATGTCTTATGTGTCTTTTTCTAGAGTACCTTATTTAAAAAGTAGTTAGCTAAAAAAATAACTTCCCCTCATAAGTTCTATGGTAACCCAGAACTTAATAGCATTGCATTCATCGTTTCTTTCAAAGTACGATTCTTACGTTCAATAACTCTATTTTGGTGAGGTGAATATGACAATGTGGTTTCATGAATAACTCCGTGTTGTGCACAGAATTCACAAAAATGGTGTCTCATATTTACCACCATGATCACTATGCACTACCTTGATCTTCTTGTTGAGTTGATTCTCAACTTCTGTTTTATAAAGAATAAATTTCTCTATAGCTTCATCTTTGCTTTTAATCAAATACACATAGCAATATCTCATGCTATCATCAACAAAAGTAATAAAATACTTATTGCCACCCTTTTTTGAAAAAAAAATCAAATCACATAGAGCACTATTGATTAAGTCAAGGGGTTCAATGTTTCTTTCAATCGAATGAAACGATGACCTAGTCATGTTTGCCTCAACATAAGTCTCATATTAATGCTTTGAATCTATTTGGAATATGGGTATGTGTTCTATGTTAATTAGTCTATACAATGTATCATAATCAACATGACCTAGTCTACCATTCCACAAGTTGGAAGACTCAAGAAAATAAGCAAAAACATTAATCTTATTAATATTCTTAGTTTTTACAGTCATTACATTGATCTTAAATAGCTCATCAAATACATATCATTTTCCATAAGCATCCCATTTTTTTGTCACAACAACCTTATCAAATTCAAACACTATCTGAAAGCCGTGCTTGTTTAGAGTACATTTTTTAATGTATGCTCCTTCCTAGAGGTCATCTTTAGTTTTACCTAGCCTTACCCTTGAATGGATAATGTGGTAGAATTTACCATAAAGAGCTTCTCTCCATCTTTCACTACTTCAAAAGTAGTGAACAACCCATTATTTGAGCATACATGCTTTGTTGCACCAGTGTCAACCCACCACTCCTTTAGGTTTGATCCCACCAAGTTTACCTCAGAAATGACTGCACATAATTCAATGTCGGAGATATCATGAGTGATGTCATCAACCATTTGCCTTGCAATTTTTGTTTCTTTTTAGAAATCTACAGTTTTGGGCTTTATGCCTTATCCTTTGATAGTTAAAGCAAATTCCTCTAAAGCTTGACTTCTTAAAAGTTTTTTCTCTAGGTCCTAATATAGATCCTTTACCCAGCTTTCCCTTGCCCTTATTCTTATTGTGTTTGGAACTTTGACTATGTTCCATCACATTAGCCTTAGGTGTTGATGGGATATAACCTTTTTTAGAAGAAGTCTTGTTGTCTTCTTCCACTTTGAATCTTATCAGCAAGTCTTTCAAAGCACTTCACTTTGCTTGTGCTTAAGGTAGGCCTTGAATCTTATCCATGAAAGATGCAACTTTTCAATAATAGCTACAACTTGAAAGGTTTCACTAAGTGTTATCCCTTCATCATACATCTATGTTATGATATCTTGGATTTCACATGCTTGACTACATACCAATTTAGAGTTCTACATCTTATAATCAAGAAAGCGACCAACCAAATATTTATTGGCACCAACATTTTTAGTTTCATACTTCTCGTCCAATGATTCCTACAAGTCTTTGGTCATCTTTTCCTTATTATACTCATTGTACAAGGAATCGGTTAGACTATTCAGAACATAGTTATGACATAGATAATCAAAATGCTTCCATGCTTCAATAGCACTAGCAGACTGAAAATCGTGTTCACCCCTAGGTTGATCAGGATCTTCTTCAGTCAAGAACCTTGCTAAATTCAAAATGGTGAGATAGAACATGATCTTACTCCTCTATCTCTTGAAGTTCAAGCCATTAAACTTCTTTGATTTCTCTGTCACAACATGGTCATTAGAATAGAAATTGGTAACATTGGGGTTACCCCATCAGCCACAAAGGGCCTCATCATTTGGCTCACAAGAGAATCACCCATAATAGGGTCAACAACATTCACAGTTAGGTTTTCAATTTGAGACACTAGAGTAATAATTCCAGATTCCATAATCTTTTCTTTATATTTTCTGTTAAATACACAAATAACAATACAAGTTTTAAAAATCACGAAATAAAGTTTTAGATTAATATATATATAATAAATGATAAAAATATGTTAATTTACATATATATTTATAATTATAGTGATTAAATAATTTTAAAATAAAATAATTATTTTTATAAAATTATAATATATATATATATAGTAAAATAAAATATAAATATAAAGTAAAAAAATTAGATTAGTAATACAAAATAAATATAGAAAACAAAATAATTAATATAAAAATATGAGTATTAAAAAAATTACAATTATATAAAATAATTAATAATAGAAACAATACAGAAAGTGATGGACTCAAATAAAATTAAATTGCAAATAATTTAATATAATAACAAAATTAATATTAAATATATGATTAATGGAATTAATAAAGATGTAAAAATTGAATGATAATTATAATAGAATATATATGTCAAAACATATATATAACATAATAGATAAATATAACATATTATAAATAATCTATTTGTCTAAAAAAATTATTAATTTTTTTTTGTATTTGTTTGTCCAAAAAGTAAGGGGAAAATTTATTTTAAGATTGTAGGAAATAATATACGAACAGACAATTTAAGAATAAAATTATTTTATTAAAATTAGAAATATATAAATATATATATATATATATAAATTATAAATACAAAATTTAAATAATATATAATTTAAATAAAAAAATAAACGAAGCATGTGTATCACACAATATTCTTAAGATAATTTTTTCAGTCACTGTACGTGTTTGAGAATGATGGAAACTTATCTCTCAAGATACAACGATTAAATAATAGTAAATTTATATCATAATTTATAATTCTACAAACTTTAAAGTGTAGGAACTCTATAAAATGAATCTAACTCTAAATAAAAAATATACAATAAAAAAATTCTTATCTTTTTTGTATCTCTATTTTTTTCTTTTTCTTTCCTTTTTTCTTTACTTTTTTCTTTTTCCTTTTTCTCTTTCTTCTTTTATTTTTCTATCTCTGCCTCTTCTTCTTCACCGTTTCTTTCTTTTTCTCTATTTTCTTAGCTCTGATTTTTTACTCCTTTTCTTCCTCGATGAATGGGTATATATATACCCATGAGAAACGAAAGCAATGGTAGAAGAATTAATTCAAAAATAAAAAGGAGAAAAATGAAAGAAATCTTTAATTTAGAAACAAAAAAAAAACAGAAGCAAAACGAAAAATTTTAGAAACAGATAGGAAAAAAACAGAAGAAAATCTTTAATTTAAAAACAAAAATGAATCAAAACAAGAAATAACGAAAAATTAAAAGAAGATAAAATTTTTATTCAAGTTTTCTAACACTTCTAAGTTCAAAACACATTATCCAAGTGACTGAGTGACTCAGTGAGTACTAATCAAACATGCAAAGATTAATTATAAGAAATTAAGTCATACACTCATATTAATGAAAAAAATTTAAAAATCATATACATAAAATTCTATCATATCATGATTATAAAATTATCACATAATAATTTTTAATGATATTCAACTAAATAATATTTAATATTGAATGAATTCAAATAGCTTTAATTAAATTTTAATAGTATTTAAATAAATGATATTTAATGTAATAGTAAAAATATATAAATTGAACATAAATAATATTATTTTATAATTATAAATTTTAATGATATTATTTATATTATTTAAAAAAATATAATGATATTAATTATTATGGTTAATGAGAACCCCGTGATCAAATTATTACAAATAATAGCCAAAATAATGGTTAGATATTTAGAATTACATTTATTAATTATTAAACAGAAGGATGTGTTTGGATTTTTATTTTCAAAAAGTATTTTATTAGTCATTCCATTTAATAAAAAATATAATATCAGTTCAATTTTAAAAAAAATAAATAAATTAATTTATATTAAAAAAAATTATTTCTATAAAAATATTTATTATTTCATTTTATTTTTCTTATTTTTTTTTTTACCATTTTACGATACAAAAAAAACTCCTATCATCCTACCATCCTATCAACTACCTATGAGTCCCTCCTACATTTAAGAGAAAGAAAACACAAGTGGTAGGTGCAACCACCAATGGTAGGTGCAACCACCAATGGTAGGTGCAACCACCAATGGTAGGTGCAACCACCAATGGTAGGTGCAACTACAAATGGTAGGTGCAACTACAAATGGTAGGTACAACCACAATGGTAGGTGTATCTAACATTGATATGCAATTTTGCCTATAAATAGGCAATGTTTTTGCCTTAGAGAAACATCAACACACCAAACAAGAAGAGAAGCAAAGCAAAGCCAAAGGAACAATTTCCTTTGAAGAAAAAATAGTGTCAGGTGTAAGAAAGTTGGGAGAGAATATCTTAGAAAATATTGGGATATTTTTCTAAAAGGGAAAGGACAAAATAGTGGAAGCTCTGGGAAACACTTGTATTTAATACACTATTTTGGGTTTATCTCAATTTGTCAGATTGTATTGCCTCTCACTTTGTACCCATTAATCTTATTAGTGGAAGAAATACTTTTCTGAGTTTGCCCGCGACTTAGCCCAAATTAAAGCAACCACGTTAAATTTCCTGTCATTATTCACTCATGAATTCATTTTATTCACCGCGTGCTCAACAATTGGTATCGTAGCCGGTCTAGTAAAATTCTTAATATGCTCTGGTTGCAAGATAGACCATCTTCCACACATCGAAAAGATTTTATTAGGTCCAGGGCGTATTTATTTACGTAAAAAGAAACACAAATAAAAAAATGTCAAGCCAAAAGGTAGATATCGAGAAATTTAATGGCAATAATAATTCTCTTTATGGCAAAGGAGGATGAAAGATATTCTCATTCAATGTAAGGTCCATATAGGCGTCATTGAAAAAGAAAAGAAGATAGCAACCGTCACCGAGGAACAATGGGAGGAAATAGATGAGATTGGCAGCCTAGTATAATCCGTCTAAATCTTTCAGACAAGGTTCTTGCAAAATATTGAATCAAAAAATTGCAAGATCGCTAAAGAAACACTGGAGACTCTAGAAAACGTGTACATGTCAAAGAACCTTGCCAATAAATTTTATTTGTGGAAGGAGCTATATCGATGAGGAAGGAAGATAATGCGAGTACGTATGCAAAGCATGTTAGCAATTTCAACAAAGAAGCTTTCTCACTTAGCAAGATTTAATGAGTTTTGGCGATGAAGAGAAAAGCCGTGATGTTGTTGGCATCACTACCCTCATCATATAATCATATCACAACAACTCACTTATGCAAAAGACAAGATGGAGTTTGAAGTTGTTGGTAGCCTTGTTCTCATATGAGAAACAAAACAAGGAAAGAGATTCAAGACAAGCCCTTATCACAGTAGTCTGTGAGGGAAGGAGACTGCATAAAGAACAAAACCCGTAGTAAGAGTGAGGCAAATCAAACAAATTTGCCAATGTTGAATGCCATCACCTGTAGAGGAAAGGCCATATTAAGAAATTTTTGTTTACGGTGTTCAAAAAGGAACAAGAAACGAACAAAGGCAAAGTAAACGAAGAAGGACGACAAGCAGTTGGATGATGAGCAAACAAATACCATGTGACGAAGTTCAATATCGTTTATGATGAAGATTTTGTCAATCTTGCATCACACGAGACCAAATTGGTGATCTGAGTACAGGTTACGCTCACGCTTTACATCGCTTAGAGAATTTTTCTCATCATACACACCGGAAGTTTTCGTGTTGTTAGAACGGGAAATGGCTGTCCCACAAAGATAAGAGGTGTAAAGGAGACGTTTGCTTGGAAACGAGAACGGAACCGTACTATTTCTCGAAGGATGTCAGTACATATTCCAAGACATATGCGCCGATTTGATCTCTCAGTGCCTCGATCATAAATGAAGGATATCAGTAGCCTCCTTCATTTATGACAAATGGAAACTTACAAAAGGCTCCTTAGTATGCCGTAGGTAGAAGCATACAACTTTGTATATAATGCAAGCAAAACTTTCACCGACACAAGAAATGCCATAGTAGAAAGATAGTGCAAATTAGCTATGGCATAAGAGACTCACCACACGGGTGAAAAAGGTTTGACAAGTCTAGCCAAAAAAGAAGATATCATTGAATGGATGGGAAGCACATTTGGAGAAACGTGTTCATTGCCCAGCAGAAAGCAAAATAGTGGTTGCTTTCAAGAGCTTCTCTCCTTCCTGCACGAATAATATTTTAGATCCGATTCATTCAGATTTATGTGGACCAATGCCAAAGTCACTGGGCGGTGCTCAATACTTTCAGACTTTTATCGATGATCATTCAAGGAAGACGCGGTATATCTTCTAAAGACAAAGGATCAAAGTGCTAGATGTCTTCAAAGAATTTCATGTCTCACTTGAGAGACAGACCGGAAAGAAGCTAAAGTGCATCCTATTTATACAATGGTGGAGAATACATCGACCTTTCCACGCTTATTGCAAAAGCACGGTATTCTGTGATCGATGACACCTCCAAAGACACCGCAGCTTGAATGGCTTAGCCGGTAGATGAATAGAACTTTGATGGAGAGAAAGTTAGATGTCTACTCTCACATGCAAAGTTGCCTAAAATTTTTTGGGTGAAACCATACTCACAGCTTGCATGTGTTGAATCTTTCACCTTGTACTCCTCTCAAGACGGATGTTCCAAATAAAGCGTGGTCAGAAAGGATGTTTCCTATGATCATCTCATGAAAGTGTTTGGTCGCAAAGCATTTGTTCATATCCTGCCAAGGATGAGAGATCCAAACTTGATGCCAAAACAAGACAAAGGTATTTTTATTCAAGGCGTGGTCAAGACTGACTCATTTCCTATAGATTTTATGATCCAATTGCAAAAGAGACTTGTCGTATTGATGCCGTATTTGTCAAGATGAGACCATTGAAGATATTAACAAAATGAAGAAAGATGTTCCTAATTCCAATGGTGACTCATCGTATCTCGAATTAATTCCTCCAACATCACAAGACAAGTTGAGATGAAGACCAAGGTTTATCCACCGAAGATGATGCCCCCATGTAAGTCAAGTTCTCAAGACGAGGAAAATAATGATGTTCATTATCCAAGACCAACACCGCGGCTTCTCCCTGCTCCACCGAGAAGAAGTGATAGAGTGAGACGACCCTCTATCTCATATCCTCCAGCATTTAGTATGTAACTTTCACTCCACGTGAGAACTCGAGAATTAAGAGAAGGCTATTGAGCTAATCCAAACAAAAATGGATTGAAGCCATGCAAGATGAGATGAAGTCCTCGTACGAGAACAAAACCTCGAGGCCGACGAAATTGCCCAAAGCGAAGAAGGCCTTGAAAAATAAACGGGTGTTCAGGGCATACGGTTACATAGTTCCACCACGACATACAAAGCCGTATTGGGTCACAAAGGATTCACCAAAGAAAAGGTGTTGACTTTGATTTCATGAGATTTTCCTCCGCCAGAAAATGCATCCATTCGCATTTACGCTAGGGTTAGCATCATGTCTTAACTTCGAGGTTGAGCAAATGGATGTCAAACCGCCTTCCTACATGGTGACTTGAAGAAGAGATATACATGGAGCAGCCCAGAGGGTTTTCATCAAAAGGGAAAAGAAGATTATGTCTCAAAATTGAAGAAAAGTCTCTACGCTTAAAACAGCACCAAGACAATGGTACAAGAAGTTCGAGTCTCCATATGTGGGGAGCAAGGCTACAAAAAGACTACTGCACCATTGTGTTTTTGTGCGTAAATTTCTAACGATGATTTTATTATTCTTTTGCTCTACGTGGATGATATGCTGATTGTTGGCCTAAATATTTCCGTAATCAACAACTTGAAAACGCAGCTTGAGTAAGTCTTTTTCCATGAAAGACTTAGGACCAAAGAAATGTGATTCTTGGCATGACTATTATTGCAGACAGCGCTAAAGAAATTATGGTTGTCACAGAGAAGTACACGAGAAAGTACTTGCAGATTTCATACGAATAAGGCTAAAGCGATTAGTTGTCCTCTTTGCTAATCACTTTAAGCTAAGTTCAAACAGCCCTTCTACATTACAAAGAGAAGGAAGAGATGGAAGAGGTTCCATATGCTTCACAAGCAAGTCTAATGTATGCCATGCTCAGTACACGGCCGATACTCACCGCAGCTTGGAATCAGGAGTAGATTCCTTTCAAATCCCGGAAAGGGAAACATCGGGGCAAGTGAAATGGATTTTCAGGTATCTTTCGAGGTTCTTCCAAAATATGTCTATGTTTTGGAAATGATAAACCTCGTGTTAGTTGGATACACGTATGCAGATATATTGGTGACGTGATTCCGTAAAATCCACTTCAAAGGTTACTTGATTACATTTGCAGTGGAGCCGTCATGGCAATCAAAGTTACAAAATGTGTTGGTATTGTCCACTACCGGCTAAGCAGGACCATAGCAAGAACTAAGCATGTAAAGAGTCATATGGATGAAAAAGTTCTGAAAGAGTTTGGGTTACAACAAGACAGCTTATCGGGCTATTTTGTGATAGTCGTAGTTGCTTATCCATCTTCCTGGAAAGAATGCCTCCTTTCATTCGAGATCAAAACATATTGACGTGAGATATCACCGGATTAGGGATGGTAATGGAGAAGAAGCTATTACAACTTTATAAGATCCATACGTAAGAAAATGGATCGTATGTTAACAAAAATTCTCCCCGAGACAAAATTTTTGAATACCGTCAGCGTTTAGTCATTGATTGGGTTGAGCCTCTACGTAGTCGGGAGGGAGATTTGAGTCCCTCCTACATTTAAGAGGAAGAAAAACACAAGTGGTAGGTGCAACCACCAATGGTAGTGCAACCACCAATGGTAGGTGCAACCACCAATGAGGTGCAACCACCAATGGTAGGTGGCAATCACCACCAATGGTAGAAAGCAACCTACAAATGCAGTAACTACAAATGGTAGGTACAACCACAATGGTAGAGTGCGGTATCTAACATTGATATGCAATTTTGTTTCATAAATAGGCAATGTTTTTGCCTTAGAGAAACATCAACACACCAAACAAGAAGAGAAGCAAAGCAAAGCCAAAGGAACAATTTCCTTTGAAGAAAAATAGTGTCAGGTGTAAGAAAATGGGAGAGAATATCTTAGAAAAATATTGGGATATTTTTCTAAAAGGGAGTTGACAAAATAAGTGAAGTTCTGGGGAAACACTTGTATGACACTATTTCGTGGTTTATCTCAATTTGTTGTATTGCTTCTCACTTTGTACCCATTAATCTTATTAAGTGGAAGAAATACTTTCTTGAGTTTCGCCTGCACTTAGCCCAAATTAAAGGGTGAACCACGTTAAATTTCCGGTGTCATTATTCTACTCTGTTGAATTCATTTTATCTTTACCCGCTGTGCCCAACACTACCATCAATTTCCATCGTCGACTTAATTATAAGAACATGACAAACATTATTACAAGGAATTAAGACAAAACTGTTGGAGAGTTCACGAAAAAAAAAAGTAGTGATCTCAATTATGATTTATGAGTAGTACGAATAGTGTAGTCTTTCATGTATGATAGCTTTAATTGTAGAGTACGATTAGCTTGTTATCCAAGTATACAAGGTGTACGTAGCAACCTTTAGTGAGTGTACGTAGTCTACTTACTATATATAGTGTTATACAAACTCTTTACATATTGGAATAACATAATTCATTTTTTTTTTCTTAGTTACTATCATTTAATATGGTATCATAACTCTGTAGAATCTTTTTGAATTTTTCTTTCAACGTGCTGGTGCTGCTGGTAAAAGAAAGACAGTTTTCAAGTATTTCATTGTATTAATTTGTGATAGAAATTCATGACTAACTCAACCCAATAAAATCTTATTGAGTTAAGGATTGTCCAAGTTTATAAACAGATTTTAATGGTTTGTTCTTAATCGACGTGGGAGAATGATACTTAACAATTTAAATATTATGACATACTAATAGTACTTTAACTGATATTACTTAGCACAAGTTTGTCTTCCATGAATTGTAAATTTCTCTTCCTCAACCTTTTCTTATTTTTTTCGCGCACATACAACGAGGACATAAAGAGATAGAGAAACAAATAAAATAATTAAAAATTTATGTTCGTACTATAAATCTTGTACGATAGTTATTAAAAATTTTGAAACTAAATTTTAAAAAAAATCTTTTAATACGATAAATAAACTTGTACAAAAATCATATAAGATTATTATTCTACGTCTTAAAAAAATCATATAAGATGATTATTTTACGTACTAAAAAAATCATGTAACCGTCTTATATCTTAACATATAGTACGGATACTGATTGCTATATATATTTTTTTTTACAAACAAATACTCTCTCTCTCTCTTCTCATTTTTCTATCTTTGTCTCTCACAACTCTCACACACGACCTAGAACTCCAAGTGCTGGACCTCAGTTCACCATCCTTGTTGTCATCGTCAGCTCATTGTTGTCTAGTTGTCGTTGTCACCACCTTCCTTAGAGTCGCAATGAAACAGTGTCTTTAGACCTTTCCTCCATTTTACAGCTCCGTCCATCGTCTTTGGTGCGCTATTTTTTCGTTGTTCTACCGTCGCCTCCATGCCATTGCCAATCCATGGAGCTGTCGCCTCTGTATCGTCGATCTACATTGGTCCCTGCAACAGGTCGTTTACTCTTCTCATCGTTCCCCGTACGTAATTTTTCAATTTTCTTCTTTTTTTTCTTTTATAAAAATGCTAAGGTAAACAATTATCTTTTCCTTTTTATTTATTTTTTTCCTTTTTATTTTTTAGAGTGAGTAGTGTTTTTTTCCTTTTTTTTAAATTATTTTTCTAAATTTTTCTTTTTTAAAAAAAAATTTGTTGATTTTTTCTTGTTTCTTATAAAATGTTAAGATAATAACCGGTAATGTATATAATGTACATTGAAACTCATTAAGTATGAACTTTAATGTTTTAACTCTTAATACTTACAAGTTTTATAAAAACTAACGAAGGATATATGATAATTTTTTTGAGATAGCATACTTATATTTATAATTTAATGTTCATTTAATATGTTACAACTCTTTTTATATACATCTATATTAACTGAAATTAAATAATTATGATAATTAAAAATGCATTACAAACATGGTATGATCAATATGAAAATTCATATATTATTTCTAATTGGATTTATGTTAAGGTAATTGTATGGGTTAGTTTTATAATTTGTAGAATTATTTATTTTTGTCTATAATTTTGTGATTATTAATTACTTTTATTTAATTAGAGTGTTCAAAATAATATGAATATTAAGAGTATGAATACTATGTTATAAATTCATTGATATATATATTAATAAATGCATTAAAAATTCCCTCACAAGTATGATATATTGGAACTCTAAATTATATATTTAGAGTATTTATATTTACATATATGAGTAATAATTTTTTATTATCTAGTTTTAAAATATTAATTATCTTGTGTAGTTTTCAAGTAAAAATCTACACGCGCCAATAGAGTGAAACAATTTAGACAAGAGTGGTGCATATACATATTTGATTTTTTTTTCAAATAATTGATGATGAGAAGACAAACTTAAGTGAGACAAGCTATATATATATGTATACATATTTATATATACATGTGTTTTAAGCTATATAATGATCATTAATTGACTTGATTTTTCATATATATATATATGTAGTTTTTAAGTAATATGTATGTATGTGTGTTTGTTAATTTAAAAAATGAACTTTTTCGGAGAAATTGAAAATAAATTAATGAAATGAGTTTCTTTGAGTAAAAATGATGAATACTTTGAAGATAGCTAAATATGATACTATATATTATAGAATTTGTGGTATGAGATTTTATCTATACAATTTTAAAAATAAGAAATAATAAATATTAAAATTAAAAAAAAAACTTTATAAGACAATTAATAACTATCCTAAATCCTTCATCTTAATAGTTTTAAACATATAGATGATCATTAGTCGAACTATAAAAATCATACAAGACAATCACTAGCAATATTATATAAAAAAGAATATAGAATGGTAATTGATCGTCCTATAAGAATAACATATATAACAATTACTGACCTTTCTATATGTTTATTTTTTAGGACAAACTATTATAAAACGGTCAGTAACCATTCTATAAGACATATATGAGGACCAGTGATCATCTTATTTCATTATTTTTGTTATAATCTCATGAGTGGTCAAGCCATTAAACAATATCTTCTGATATATATATATATATATATGTGTGTGTACAAACTCTATATATATATATTGGAATAACAGAATTCGTTTTCTTCTTTTTCAATATCGCTTACTAATGAGAACCCTTATTCAGATTAAGAAAATTACACATAATATCCCACAATAAGGGTACATATTTACTATTTAGTAGAATACGTATTAAAAACATTACACATGTGTATCTATATTTCTATATTAATTTATTAGCCATTCCATTTAATAAATTAAATTCACTACAATAGTTTAATTTTAAAAAAAAATGACCTAATTTATGAAAAGAAAATTTTGCTCTTTACAAAAATATTATTATTTTATACTCTCTCTTTTACCGTTTTCAAAATGAAAACAACTCATATCATCCTAGCCACCATCGTACATTTCCATCATATTCTTCATCCTACCCTTGACATACTGTATTCCTTCATCGGCCAACCACCATTCATTGTATAATGAATGTATAAAATAATTCAAAAATATATTTTTTCCCAAAATTTCAATTAGAGCATTACCAACTCGTTTAAATCAAAGCAATTATCTCTTCTATTTACAGCCACTAACACCAATTCATTATCTTTGATATTCCTAATCTCTTAATCATTTTTAAGCCAACTTAGATTCAATAAAGTGAAAATAACTTTGATCTAACTTAAGATGGTCAGAAAATAAACAAGGAGTCAAAGAGATTGACAATGGTAACACTCAGGAGAAGAAGAAGAGTTTTTCAAATGATTTGGTAATAACCTAAATATAACATTAATAAGAATTATAATTTTAGATTATTCTATAACAAACAATAAAAGATCATTGTTTAGAAAGGAATGAGGTGGTGACAAGTATACGAGAAAGATCATGGTTAAGGTATACAGTAATTGTTAGAATAATATGGGTTATCTTTGTCGTACAACGAGAAAAAAAGAAGAAGAGATAATACAAAAAATTAATAAATTTTCATAAAAAAAATTATACTTCTATAAATTATATTATTTTTAAAATAGAACTATTAATATATATTTTATAAAATTTGAAGTTTAGTAGAGTAGTTTTTAAAAATACGAGTACATTTAAACACATACTTTTAGTTTAATAAATATATATTATAGTACTAAATCTCAAAATAACATATAAACTGTCTTATCCGAAAAGTAACACATTTTAATAGGTAATGAAAATTTTAATTTTTTCATAGAATTTCATTAAATTCTATATGAAGTTTATTTTCACTCTCTCTCTAACCTAAGCAGTTTGATTGTTAGTTAAATAAGATTGATTGGATATGATCAGGGTTAATTGGACTTTGAATATGGTTGGCAAATGGTTGACTAACAGATGACTGCTCATTAAATAAAGTTGAGATAATCCAATTAATTGTTGCAAAATGAATCCAGAACTGATTTTTTTTAGATTGAATTCAAATTAAGTCTACATCATATTATTGAATCCAGATGAAGTCAACTTCATTATTCTAAATTCAAATGAAGTCAACTCATCCAAATACACTGTATGCAAAGATTTTATTATTGCTATTTTTAAATAAAATATAATTTTCTGAATATTTACATTAATTTTATTTCAGATATATCATATGAATAGATGTTTTATTATTAGCAGTACTAGTATGAATTCATGTATTAATACAAATACTATTTTCTATGCTCAAATGTGTAATTAATTGAGAATTAAAAGTAAGTCTCTGTTACATGCATTAAGATTCGAACAATTAATAGAATCTGCAAAGCCAAAGAAGCTCAAACTATATGTGCAATTAGGGTCAAGAACAAGGCAAGTAGTGGTCCTTTTTAAGCCACAACTATGTGAAGTGCAAGTATGTAGCATCAAGCAAGTACAAATCCTTCTTATTTTTCTAGCTAAGCTTTTCATTATTTTAGGTCCCAGCTGTTGTCTTGTGCCATTTGAAGAATGAAAAGGTTTAATTTGAGACTTTTTCAATGTTATATATAATTATATGTAGTCAGTGTGTTTGTGTGTTTTGTTTTGAATAAGTACCAAACTTACTGAAGGAGACAAAAAAGAATTTGTTCCTTATTCTATTCTTTTCCTCTCCAAATAATCTTTAATTAGAAGAGGGATTGATTGAGCATCACCTTTTATAATTAATATTGTTTAAATATATATATGTGTGTGTATAAATAGCTAAAACTCCCTCAATTTTTGTTATTACTTCAATTTGAATATAAATATTACTCAAGTAAACATCTTTTTCCTTATTAATAGTAATTAATTAACTCAATATATCTACTTTTACAACTAATTAATTAAACGTCTTGGATTGGATGACTAAATCTAAGGAGCGCATATATTATATAAGTAAGAAATACTCCAAGAATCTTCCATGGAGGGCTTGAGAGTGAAAGAATGGTTAGCTTTCAAGACAAAGGCATGGTAGTGGATTCTCTTAATCCAATTCACAATATATTCCTCTTCTTAAGTTTGGGAATGAGATTCCCAACTTTAATGCCTTTGCCAGGAGGACAACTATATACTAATTAATAATGCACAAATAAAAGCAGGAACAAAAAATATATATACTAATTGATCAATTATAGTACATATATATATATATATATATACATATAAAGCAAGAAGGCATAAGATGTTTAATTATAATGTTTGAAAAAAGTAGTTGTAAAATTCAAACTAATTAATTACAGAGTCTTATTATAATGAAATTTTAATTAATTAATGGAATATATGATCTTTTCAAGTCACTGTGATTAAAATTAAGAAGAGGTCTTACTTTTCGTCTGTTTTGTTCAAGATTCTATATGCTCTCTCTTTCCTTATAAATCCTAGCTATAGAGAAGTAAACAAGAGATAACTGAGCAAGTAAAGCATAGAAAAGTGTACGTAGGATCAAGCAAGATATTGAAGTCTTATTGTTGGAACAGGTAAAATATATACGTACTACAAGATAAATAGTTGTGTTCAAAGCTCACAATATTTATTTTATTTTTTTATTTTTTATAATTGTGTCATGATTTCAAGTTTTGGGTTTTTTTGAATTACCTAAATTTCAAAAATGTGCTATATAAGGGCATATGAATTGCTGTATGATTTGCATGAAACATGTACTACTAAAGTAGTTGAAATTTGATATATATATATTTTTTTAATAATGATATTTTATATAGAAAATGTTTAATCACCATCAAAATCAAGGGAAGAACATTCACTATAGTTCCTCAAGGATGGCAAATAATAATATATCACCAGAAAGACATCATTTGTTTTTACAAGAAGGAAATGGGCATGGAGATTCAGGATTAGTTCTCTCAACTGATGCTAAACCTAGATTAAAGTGGACGCCGGATCTCCACGAGCGTTTTATAGAGGCAGTTAATCAGCTTGGAGGAGCTGACAGTAAGTACTACAATATTATTACTATTGTACCTTGGTTGAAACTATATACAATATTATTACTTATGCATGCATGCATGCATTGTTTTTATTAATGTAGAGGCAACTCCAAAAACAGTTTTGAAACTTATGGGGATTCCTGGACTAACCTTATACCATCTAAAGAGTCATCTTCAGGTAAAATTTTCATTACTAGTTGTTATATATATAGTAATATCTAAAAGTTCTAAAACATCAATTTTTAGGCTTCATGCATGCTACTTGATGAAATGGGTCTTAATTTCAAGTACCAACTACTAAGTACTTTTATCTTTTTCTTGACAGAAATATAGACTTAGTAAGAATCAGCATGGACAAACAAATAATGGGACAACCAAATTGGGTAAAAGATTCTGCAATTTATTTAATTGATACTTAACAATCTTCAAATAGACTTTTATTATATGCAAAGAGAATAATTAATATTTGTAACTTAAAAGGTGATGAAATAATTAATGGTCATGTTCAGGTAGTACAATTGCAGCTGCAGCAGATAGAATATCTGAAGCAAGTGGTACACATTTCAACAATTTAAGTAATATTGGACCCCAACCAAACAAGTAAGAACACATATACATTTGTGATTATAACACTTGGTTGAATTTTGTTTTTATGGATCTTGTATGTAAGAGTCCTCTTAAAATAGAAAAATATGTATTTTGGTCTTTATATAATTTGAATAAGGGTCTTTACATCCTAATCTTAGATTATGAGAAAGATCATATTTGAGCTAAAAGACTCATTTTTTTAATTCTAAAAATCATTGAGTGATACTTGTTCAAAACTAATTAACTAAACCATACAGTTTTCAAAGTTAATGGTCTATTTTTATTAACACCTCACCTTATATAATATGCTTCATTGTATATTATTTAATCTTCAATGTTGATTAGTATTTAGAGATGTATTTATTATTAAAACTAAAAACGAAATCTCTTATTTATTCAGAGGCAACGGTTTACATTTTAGCGAAGCATTACAGATGCAAATAGAGGTCCAAAGAAGGCTACATGATCAGCTTGAGGTAATACAAAGGCATTTTGAAGATAAAAATACTCTAGAAGGATAATTGTTTTGCCAATTTAGGACAGTCGTATAAAAAAAATGTGTTAACTAAGAAATCCATTATATATAAGTAGTATGAGATTTATCTTAATTTGCTGTGAATTTTTGGATTTGATGTGTTATATAATAATATATATATATATAAATGATTTATCATTAGAAATTTGAATTGTTTAATTAATTTTCTTAAACAAAATTAAACTGCAGGTACAGAGACACTTGCAGCTTAGGATAGAAGCTCAAGGAAAATACCTACAAGCAGTGTTAGAAAAAGCCCAAGAAACACTTGGAAGACAAAACCTAGGTACAGTTGGACTTGAAGCTGCCAAAGTTCAACTCTCTGAACTTGTCTCAAAAGTATCAACTCAATGTCTAAATTCTACACTTTCAGAGCTGAAACAAATACAAGGACTCTGCCCACAAAATACACAAACAACTCAGCCTAATGATTGTTCAATGGACAGTTGCTTATCCTGTGAAGGGTCTCAAAAAGAACAAGAAATGCATAATAATGAAATGCTTATGAGAAGACAATGTAATGGTACTTCACTTTTTGAACCAATTTTGCTTCCAAAAACAGAACCCAATTGGATAAGGAAGGAAACCGAGAGATCAAGAATGTTTCAAGTTGAAAGAAGTAGTATTACAAGTACTGGCTTGTCTATAGGAATTGGATTGCAAAGAGAAGAAGGAAATGAAAGCATTAATGGGTATTCTCACGAAGGAAGAGATATTGAAGATTATGAAGAATTTGTAAACAGAAAAAGAGAAAGAAGAGATTCAATTAAATTGCCTTATTATTCACCAAAATTGGATTTAAACTCTCATGATGAGAATGATTCTTCTTCAGGTTTCAAACAGTTGGATTTGAATGGTTTTAGCTGGACCTAAACTACTCTTATTATATATGATGATGATCAGAAGAAAAATTTAATGTACTATTTTTATATGTGATTCAGAATAAGCTTTATGGCTTAGAACTAACACATGGCAAAACTGTACTTCTTTAACATATTTGATTATAACATTTAAGGTTGAGTATTAATTACCGAGCAGAATTTTAATGTACTCTGGATTGATTATTTGTATGTTTTTTTTTTCCACGAAGATAACCCAAACGTTCCTATTGTCATAAGTAAACGTAGAGGCGGATTTGTAGAGAGACGTGAGTTGCACGTTCCGCTCTCATTTTTAGATATATAAAATTTTAGATATAATATCTATAAAATTATAGAAAAATTTATATGTAAGGAAAATCACGTATATTTTTCATATTCTAAATAGTTAATATTCACGAATATTATAATTTAAATGAATAGAACTCAAACTAGTTTGATAAAATATTATTATTAGAAATATAATGTTTAAAAAAACTAAAGAAAATATTAAATAAAATATTAAAGTAAAAAAATAAAAACATCAAAAATTTAACGAGATTCAGTATAAATACTACCTGTGTTTTCGGGCATCGTTGAATACTTTTACTATCTTCAAACATAATGAACTCCAAAAATTACAACTGATTGGATAAGATTGAGCTAATCAATTACTCACACAAAATAGAGGAAAATATACAAATTTTTGGATGATTTCAAAGTGGAGGAATGAGCTTTATTTATAGCCCAAAATATAACATCCACAGTGGTTCCTAATCCATGTGGAACTTTTTCAAATTGCTCAATAAGGAGTTATACAATAAATCTTTACCTTAGCGACTTAGTTATTCTCAAACGATTTCTTCAATTTCTATATCAGCGACGCCAGTGCCAACTTAAATTTACAGGATGTTAATCAAGTCCAAACAATGTTTGAACTTGATTTTTATTACCACATTGGTCTTCATATCTGCGGGATTCTCTATAGTATTGATCTTTTGAATTAGTACTCCACCGTCTTCAACAATCTCTCACACAAAATGGTAATGAAAATCAATATGCTTTGTACGTGCATAGTAGACTTGAATCTTTGCTAAATGAATAGCACTCTAATTGTCACAAAACACATTAATATGTTTTTGATCAACTCTCAAGTCTTCAAGCAAACCTCATAACCAAATAGCTTCATCCATTGCCTCTATAACTGCCATTTACTCTGACTCTGTAGTAGATAAAGCAATTGTGGACTACAAAGTAGACTTTCAACTGATTAGTGCTCTAGCAAGAGTAAACACATAGCTAATAGTTTACCAATGCTTATCTAAATCTCCTACATAGTCAAAATTACAATATCTGACTATACATTGACTAACAGTATTATCATGCTTAAATACTAAACCAACATCTACAGTATATAAAATATACCGTAGAATTCATTTTCACAGCCAACCAATGTCCTTTACTAAGATCATGCATGTACCTGCTTACAGTTCCAACCGCATGTGAAATGTAAGGTCTCGTACACATCATTACATACATTTGGGCCGAATCGGTTTAAACCGAAAAATCGGGCCAGATCAGACCAGTTTTAATAAATAATTAAAAAGTTTTTAATTAAGCATCATATATCCGTAACTTCTCATCTTTCATCCATCCTCTTCAACTACGAGTGTGAAGTGTGAACCCTAGCCAGTCGACCGTAACAATATCCTCGTCGTCGTTGCCTCTAGCAGTAGCCATCCATCCTCACGTCGTCTCCACTACCAACCAGCCGACGTCTCTTCGCATCGCCTTGTGTCCTATCATCCATGGACGAAATAGGTATGTGGTGAGTTGACTAATATATGTTTGAATTTATGGATGAATTATTTTGTGTGACTTCTCCAAACATTTTCAGTACAATTTCGTGTACGAGACATTATTTGTATTACCATCAAATTTTGGTAATGTTGTTAGTACGACACTACGAGTAAAGTATATGTGTTTCTAGTTAGCGAAGATAGGGATAGAGAGAGATTAAAGGAAGAATAAGAATGGAGGATGTAGGATGTAGGGTTTTTGGGATTGGGGATAATGGGGAAGGCCATATCCATGAATCTTCTACGTAATGGCTTTAAGGTCACCGTTTGGAACAACTAGTTTTATTTACCCTGAACTCTTCACCATTTGATTGCGATTATCTTTCATATCAATACAATATATATGAATTATATCATGTTGATTACCCTTGATTGTTATTCTTGCTAGTCCTGCATTTGATCGTTTTATAGGTATTACGTATTTATTCCAAAATTATCAATTAGTTTGTAGCCCTTGGTTATCAATTTTCACTTCTTCCTATGTTTTCCTTGTTTACTTGAGTTTCATTTGAAACAAATATTTCTAGTATGCTCTGGATGACTCGTTACTTGCAATCTTTGAGAAAGTTCTTATTATATGCACCTTGGAGTTTGCGAAATCTCCCGTTAAAAATTTGACTACACGACCAAACCTTGCAAATTATCTTTAGAAGCTTTCCAAATAAAATTAAGAATACATGTGAGTACTGGTTTTTTACATTGATCTCGACAAACCAATTTACTTGATTGCCGCTTTCACTTATTTCTGATAGTATTTTCATAGAAAATCCAGTCTAAGCCTTTCATTTCAACAAAAATAATTATGTGAATGTGATCAACATCTTGAACTTGCACCAACTTGTCTTACATTTTGTTACTTGCTCATTTTTCTTTTAGTGTGAATAACTTGCACATCATGGTGCTTCTATAGCAGAAACCCCTACAACAATAGTGAAGAAATGCAAGTACATAATAGCAATGTTAGCTGATCCTTCAACTGCTCTCTCGGTTAGTAATTTACTATTTAGTGCTTGAAAAATTATAAATATATAATAGTTCCTATCGTAGTTCAAATTGCATAGGCGTTTTTTGACCAAGATGGAGTTCTTGAGTGAATCTGCCCCGAAAAAAGTTACATTGACATGTCAACTGTTGATGTTGATACTGCTTTAAGGATTAATGAGGTTGGTGATGCATGTTAATGCTACCCTATCCCTTTTATGCTTACCTTCAATTATCCATTCCAATATGGCTTTGCACCAGATGCATCTCTTTTTTTTCTGCAATGTCTGGAGCTCATGTTGTTCTATGAATATGGCACTATATTATTAACCGTTCTAAACTCTTAACTAAACCAGACCAAACCATTCTATTACAATATTTTCGATAGCCAAATGGTCCATTCCGGTCCAGTTTGAGCATTATGAACAGTCCATTTTGGTTATAAAAATTACTCAAAATCGAACCGAACTAGACCGTGGACACCCCTAGTCATAAGTAAATATAGAGGCTAATTTATGGAAAGACGTGGGTTGCACATTCCCCTCTCATTTTTAGATAGATAAAATTTTAGATATAATATCTATAAAATTAAAGAAAAATTCATGTGTTGTGAAAATCAGGTATATTATCCATATTCTAAATAGTTAATATTCATAAATACTATGATTTAAATAAATAGAACTCAAACTAACATCACAAAATAATGCTATTAGAAATATAATACTAAAAAAACTAAAGAAGATATTAAATAAAATATTAAAGCATAAAAATAAAAACATCAAAAATTTAATGAGATTTGGTATAAATGTTACCTATGTTCTCGGGCGTCGTTGAACACTTCCATTATCTTCAAACAAGATGAAATCCAAAAATTACAAATGATTGAACAAGATTGAGCTAATCAATTACACATACAAAAGAGATGAAGTTATACAAATTTTGGGATGATTTCAAAGTGGAGAATGGGGCTTTATTTATAGCCCAAAATACAACACCCACCATGGTTCCTAATCCATGTGGGACTCTTTCAAATTACTCAATAAGGAGCTATACAACAAATCTTTACCTTAGTGACTTAGTAATTCTCAAACAATTTCTTCAATCTCTAAATCAACAACACTAGCGTCAACTCAAATTTGCAGGATGTTAATGAAGTCCAAACAATATTTGCACTTGATTTCTATCACCACCTTGGTCATCATATCCGCGAGATTCTCTATAGTATTAATCTTTTGAATTAGTACTCCACCTTCTTCAATAATCTCTCACACAAAAATGGTAACAAATGTCAATATGCTTTGTACATGCATGGTAGACTTAATTCTTTGCTAAATGAATAGCATTCTAACTGTCACACAATACATTAATATGTTTTTTATGAACTCTCAAGTCTTCAAACAAACCTCATAACCAAATAGCTTATTTCACAGCCTTTGTAACTGCCATATACTCTACCTCTGTAGTAGATAAAAAAACTGTGGACTGCAAGGTAGATTTCCAATTGATTGGTGCTCTAACAAGAGTAAACACATAATCAGTAGTTGATCAATGCTTATCTAAATCTCATGCATAGTCAAAATCACAATATCCGACTACATATTGACCAATGATATTATCCTGCTCAAATATTAAACCAACATCTACAGTATTTAGAATATATCGTAGAATCCATTTCGCAGCCAACCAATGTCCTTTACTAGGATCATGTATGTACCTACTTATAGCTCCAACCACATGTGAAATGTAAGGTCTCATACACACCATTGCATATATCAACCTACCAACCATATTAGTATACAGAACCTTTTCCATGTATTCGCGTTCTACATCATTCTTAGGAGACAATTGAGCACTAAGCTTGAAATGAGGAACAAGCAAAGTATTTACAAGTTTTGTTTGTTCATTCATACCAAAACAATGTAGCACCTTCTTCAAATATTGACTCTCGGTCAAACAAAGCTTCCCTTTCTTCTTGTCTCTATTTATCTCCATGTTGAGAATCTTCTTGGCTTTTCCCAGATCTTTTATCTTGAACTTCTAACTTAGTTAGCCATCAACCTCTCAATTTTTTCTTGGCTCTTTGATGCAATCAACATATCATCGACGTACAATAAGAGATAAATGAAAGACTCATCTTGTAGCTCATAAAAATCTATACAATGATCATATGTACTTCTAGTGTACTTCTACTGCAACATAAACTGATCAAATAGCTTGTACCATTGCATCGGAGATTGCATCAATTCATACAACGATTTGTTCAACTGGCTGAGACACATAGATTTCCTCTTCCAAGTCACCGTGTAGAAACACGGTCTTTACATCAAGTTGGACTAGTTCTAAATCCAAATGTGCTACCAAGACCAACAAAAATCTAATGGATGAGTGTTTTACAACTGGAAAAAATACCTCATTATAATCGATTTTCTCCTTTCGAGCGTAGCCTTTAGCCACCAACCTTGCTTTGTAGTGAACACCATCTTTTTTAGGAAATCTTTCTTTCTTTGCACACACTCAATTATAACCAGTTTCCTTCTTACCCTTAGGTAGTTGTGTCAATTTCCATGTCTTATTCTTCTGAAGGGACAATAGTTATTCATCCATGGCTTCCTTCCATATTTTAACTCCATAACTTATGATTGTTTCTTAATATGTGGAAGGAACATCATTATGCACAACTGAAAGTGCACATGCCATTATATTCTTAAATTGAACAGGTAGATCTTCCATATCCTTATATTGATTTGAGTAGGCACCTAGACACTTTGTCGTCATGGCCTATCAACTATAGTTTTTTCTTTGTTACTGCAGAGGTTCTTGGGTTAAAACCTTTTTTTCATATGATTCATCTTTTACCAACGGAGGATCAGTTTCTATCTTATCTCCACTAACTGGATCAACAATTCTACTTTCAAACTCCAATTGCTTCGAAGTTTGCTCCACCTATTGCAAAATACCATCAATTTTCTCAATTACCTTTCTTGACATGGCAGATTCATCAAAGGTAACATCTCAATTGAAGACTATTTTTTTTTGTTTCAAGACATCATAGACGATATCCCCTATAACTAGAGTCGATCCCTAGAAAAATAGCTTTCTTAGCTCTTAGATCCAAGTTCGATTTCTTGACATGATAGTATGTAGTAGAACCAAACACATGTAAGAAATCATAATCTCTAGCAGGTTTTTCAGACCATACCACCATAGGTGCTTTGCCTTCAAGAGTAGATGATGGTAGATAGTTGATAAGATGACATGCATACATCACAAACTCAGCCCAATATTGCTTGCCTAACCCAACATTTGACAACATACATAGAACCTTCTCCAGTAAAGTCCAGTTTATACCTTCTGCAACTCCATTCTGTTATGGTGTTTTTTGAATAGTAAAGTATTGCACGATCCTTTCTTCTTCATAAACTTTCATAAGTGGATCATTTGTGTACTCATTACCACTATCAGACCTCAAGTGCTTGATCTTTATACCAATCTTATTCTCGATCATCTTTTTCCACTTAAGAAAAATTCCCAGCACTTCATCCTTCTTCTTTATGAGATACACCCAAACTCTTCTTAAGAAGTTGTTGACGAAAGTGACATAACAATTTTTACCACTCATGGATGGAGTTGTTGTTGGACCCACACATCAATATAAATGTAATCCAAGATGCCTTTTGTATTATGGAGTGTAGTGCCAAAGCTTACTCTTTTCTACTTCCCCAATATACAATGCTTACAAAAATCCAACTTGCCAGTTCTTGTGCCTTTCAACATGCCTTGCTTTACTAGAATTTGTAAAACTTTTTCACCAACATGTCCCAAATTCATATGCCACAGCTTGGTAGTTTATGAATCTTTTTCTTCCTCTAAGGTGGCCGCTAATGCTGTCCCAATAATCGTACTACCAAGGTAGTAGTATAAGTTATTCTTTCGAACACCTTTCATCACCACAAGTGCTCCATAATAGAGTGTTCATGGTCCAGTCTGGTCCAATTTTGAATAATTTTTTTTAACCAAATCAAACCGTTTGGCTATACAGAATGTTGTAATCGAACAGTTTGGTCTAATTTGGTTAACGGTTTTGAACAGTTAATAATACATAAACATGATATAGCCTAATATGATATAGTCAAATGTGATGCTCATTGATGAGTGCTCAAAAAGCACTAAAATAACCATGATTTTATGCACATTAATTGATTAAAAATATATATATTTATATGTTTTATCATATATTTATATAAATTTGTCTTTTTCGGAATCACGGGTATTTTTATTGTTTTTGAGGTATTTTGGCTTAAAAACCCAATTAAACGACACAAAGAAGAATACTTGAAGCAATACATCACAAATATATTAATAAATAAGTGGAAAAACGTCAACAAACATGGAAAAATTGGATAAAATGGGTCGAAAAGGTCAAAAATGTCAAAAGGCGGAAAATTGCGCGCCTTTACGCAACCGCTGTACGCCAATGCCTTGTGCCAAGGCGCAGCTGGCATCAGCCACGCTGGCTACATGGCAGCGCCTTCAGCAACCGCCCGTAGCATACCAACGCGTTTTGACCCATTTTCACGTCTGACGACGCATGGCGTCATCTTCGTCATTGATGACCTCGGCATGTCCACTTACACGTTTTTATTTTTTATATATTTTTTTTAACATTTTTTTACTCATTTTTTCTCTCCATCCTCACCTATAAATACCCTCTTCCATTCACTTCAAAGACACCTCAAAACCACACTTTCTCTCTTTCTTTCTCTCATTTCTTAGTTTTTGAGTTTTTCTTAGTTTCTTTCTTAGTTTCTAAGCTTTTCTTAGTTTTTTTTCTTAGTTTTTAGTTCAATTCTCTTAGGTTTAGAGTTCTTTCTTTTGAGAGGAACTTGTAATGTTTTTGTAATAATTTAGATTTTTGATTCAATAAATGGAAGTGCAAATTCATTGGGAGGTTTTCTGTAGCAACGGGAATAAACGTGAAGTTCTGTAAGGATTTTATTTTCTTCTGATTATTTTTACGCTTTATTCTTACATGTTATATTTAATTTATGCGTGATTAAATTTAACTTGTCTACATTGTTCATAATCATGATATAATAATAACGCTACATGCTTGTGAAATATTAAATAGGTGAAAATTTCTAAAATGAATTGATTTTATTTTTATTCAAGATTTTATATTAAGGATGTTAGAGAGAAATATATTATTTTTCATTACAAACTTAAATCAAGATTAGACTTTAAGGTTTAGTTATCCTGCCTAATTTAGAGTAGTCTTTCTTTTATTTGTTAGTACAATCGCCCTAGTTGAGTGAAAAGCTCTATTTCAAAAGTTTTTATAAGAATTATTATGTGAAAATGTATTGACAACGTGTTTTCAAGTAGTGGTTTTAAAACTTGAAAGTTAGTACTGGATAACTAAATTCTTGGGTTTAATTTGGACACCTTGAATAAAGTTTAAAGCTATCTAACTCACCAAATTGGCATTTAAATGGATTCATTTTCAATCTCTTAGAAAAAGGAATTAATTTAATTAACCAAATTAGTTATCAACCCCACCCATAGGTGTTAATTGATTTGTTTAGTTAACAAAGAATATCTAACTCACCAAAAGGTGGTATTCATACAAAAAGAGAATCAATAAAATATCAATTTATATCTTTAATAACCTAGATAATAGCAAGCGTAATTAATTTAGTTATTATATCCATAAATACTCACTAATATAAATGATAAAATTTCCATCAATATTTATTTCATCTCTATTTATATTATCTTTAGATAAATATTTATTGAATTTGTATCTATGTTTATTTTTTATTACATTTAATTAACCTCTATATATCTTTATTTGATATTTTTAGATTAGAACACAAAAACCAAACTATCGCGGACGGATGTTTAGGATTTAATTTCGCTTTTTAAAAGTTTGAATAATAAATTAAGAACCACATACATTCGCTTCCTTAGATCGACTCGAGAGTATACTTATCATTTTCTACTTAAATGATTACGTGCTGACGAGAGTTTTACAAATATTAAAACCAAAGTATTTCGAATTGGCGATGCCGTTTTTCTTATCAAGTTTGGTGCGTTCTTAAGGAATAGCGTTTGTAATTTATTTATCAAAATTTTAAAAATATTTTTGTGTTGTAAATAATTGTGATTTTTTTTTCAAATAAAAAAATTTTTAATCAAATTTCAAATTTCATAAAAAAATAAATAAATAAATAAAATAAATAAAATAAATATAAAAAAATAAAAAATATATAAAAAAAATAAAAAATGTTTTTTTTTAATTATAGCATAAAAAGTAAATAATTTAGAAATTTGAAATTTGAAGTAAAAAGTTATTACCGTTCGTAAAAAAAAAATTTTAAAATTTTAAGTTAATAAGAAATAAGATAGCTTGAATAGTAAAATAAAATTACCGTTCGTAAAAAAAAATTTAAAATTTTAAGTTAATAAGAAATAAGATAGCGTGAATAGTAAAATAAAATTACCGTTCGTAAAAAAAAATTTTAAAAAATTTTTTTTTAAAAATTTTAAGTTAATAAGAAATAAGATAGCGTGAATAGTAAAATAAAATTACCGTTCGTAAAAAAAAAACTAAAAGGCATGAAAAGTAAAAATCTGGAGTTATGCCTGGAAATTGGTTCTTTGCGGCTTTTGCGCTTACCATTTTTCCTGGGACGCGTTGATGGTAGGAGAGTGGTTTTTAAGCGAGCCATAACGCACCATTCTTTCCCTGGGAACACTCTTGGTTAATACTGATTATGTTATATAAAATATATATATATATATATATATATATATATATATATATATATATATATATATATTTAATTTAAAAAAAATTAACTAGTTTTGTCTAGTGTTTTGTATTAAATGCCATGGAAATTTTCTCTAATTTTTTTATTTTTGTTGACAGGAGTTTTAAATTTACGTTTAAAAAATAGTCCATGCGTGGTAGGAGATCCTTAGGAAACCCCACTGCCATATATGTAAAATAATATTCATAAATTTAAACAAGTGTCAACAACACTGGATCCTACCATCAACCTGATTTTGAGCCAAACATAGAACCAAGTCTTAATCCTTTACTAGAACCAAAAAGAAATGGAGGAAAACCAACATGTATTAGGGAAACCACGATGAAGGAGTTTGCAAGCCAGGTGATTGGCACTGAATCGCTATCCGGTTGGAGGAGCTTTAATTATGACCTTAAAAATATTCATTTTTCTACGCTTCCTTCCTTTTTATGGGCTACTAATGAAGATTCTCTTTCCTTTATGAGAGATTTCTATGCTACGGTCCAAACATTCCCTCGGTATTCTAAACGAGGATCACTAGAATGAGATGTTTTTCCTACACCTTAAAGGATAAGGCCAAAGCTTGGTTGATGTCACTTCCCCAGTTCTCTGACGACACGGGGTCACATTTACAATAAATTCAATGGGAAAATTCTATTCCCATCAAAAAACATCGGTGAGAGGAAAGATTGCTACTTTCTCGGATGGAAGAGAACCATTCCATGAAGCTTGGGATAGGTTCAAAAATGTTTCTCACTCAATGTCCTCATCATAGCTTTCCCTGATTGCGAACCAATTATTTTACGATGGACTTACACAACAATGTCGGTTCATTGTCGACAACGCTGCGGGAGGAGCAACAGGGAGAAAAGACGCATCGAAACGTATAACCTCTTTTGAGATGTTGAGTCTTAATTCCCAACAGAAAAGCTCCCTTGATGAGAAAAGCTAGTGTTCATGAAATCGACTCCAAGGTAATGAAGTTCAACAACAACTTGTTCAACTGACTAAGTAAGTTGCCGCTACACAAACCAACACAAATAATGAACAATATGGTTTGTATAGCAACACGGGACAAGGTACTGAAACTCCGTCCATATCATGAGATACAACCTGACCGAAAGTTAATGTGTTGGGGCATATCACCAGAGACCAAGGTTTGATCCCAATTCAAATACCTATAATCCTGGGTGGAGAAAGTCATCCAATTTCTCTTGGAGGCAAAACAACCCTCATTTCCATCAAAGCTCAAACCAGGGCGGGCAAGCCAATTCCACCCACCTTTATTCCAAGAAGCATTCCAAATAAACCAACTCTGAGGACAACTTGAATTCTTTTATTCAAGTTTGTAGGATAATCAGTCTAAAACCAATCAACGGTTGGACTCGTGGAAGCTTCAATCAAAAAGGTGGAAGTTGAGTTGAACAGTTAGTTGAACATTTGCAAAAAGGCAAAGACTAAATTGAAACTTAAATGAATTCAATGACAGAGACATTGAGTTTTTCATTCTGCACTGTCTCAAGCAACGTCTTACTAGAAGACGATAATTTTAGTCCTACATGGGAGGTCACCCATTATTGTATTTTCCTTTGTTTTAGTTTGCGTGTAATAAAAAAAAATATTTCAAATAAAATAAATTCGTTTGTTTCAAAAAATTGTGTCCCTTCGTTTAAATTAAAATAAATAAAAAAAATAAATAAAAAAATTTAGGTTCCTTGCATTTTTTTAGAGATATCTACTATTGTTTTTAAGAGCAAAATGTTGATTCACAATAGGAGGAGGATCATTTTCAACCACAAACAACCATGGGAGATCAAGATAGGCGGAAAAAGATGAAAGACTATACAATGCCAATCATTGGCAATGTAACTTCCGGCATCCAATTGCGAGAGGCTGCAAGGAATTATGAATTGAAAAAGATTCATTATTCTTTGTTGCCTTCCTTTACTTGGTATCACCTAATGAAGACCCTTTGCATTTCATTCGAGAATTCTATGCTATTGTCCAAACCTTTCCACTACATGCAATTAATGAAGATCAACTTAGGGATGAGGTGTTTTCCTTACACTCTCAAAGATAAAGCTTAGTCATGGTTCATTACTCTACAATGTTCTCTTAAAACTTGGGAGGCGCTTCATGAAATTTTTTGCTGGTAGGTTCTATTCCCATCAAAAGACTGTTGATCTAAGAACAAAGATAGCAACATTTTCTCAAATGAATGAAGAGCCCTTTCATGAAGCTTGGGAGCGATTCAAACTCCTTTTCATTCAATGTCAAAATCATAGCTTTCCACTACAACTACAAAACCAATTCTTTAATGATGGATTGACACTACGTAGAGTCAATACATGGTTGATAATCTTCTTGCGAAGTCTTTGTGGGAGAAAAGACCATGAGAGGAAACCTATAATCTCTACGAGCTATTGGGTTCTAATTCCCAACAAAGAGGTGGTAGAAGGAAAGCAAAGGTCAATGAAGTCGGCTTTGATAATGAGATAACCTTGCAGTAACTCTGTCGAATTGACTAAACAAGTGAAATTCATCACGTCTCACCAAATTTCAAATCAAGAGGTAATGTGGAGTGTGTTGTTCAATTGGGCATGGTACTCATAATTATTCAAATACTTGTGATTCTAGTGTCGATGCCATGAGGAAGTCCAATATTTTCAAAAGTATCATCCAAACACCTATGATCACCCAACCTACAACCACCCTTACCCACCAAGCCAATCTTTTAAACCAACCTTAAGATAGCTTGAATGCTTTATTCAAGTTAGTCGTGACAACCAACTGATGACTAATCAAAGGTTGAACACCGAGGCTTCTAAAAAGAATTGAATCTAAAGTTGGGCAACCGTCAACAAATGCAAAAGAAAGAACCAGGAAAGTTGCCCAACAACCGGAACAAGCAAAAGATGTTAGAACTCTTCAAGTGGTAAGGTAGTCAATACCGGTTACCTAAAATCTCTAAACTACCTTGTAGTTCATGTAATGTTAAGGCGATATTTTAATCTACTTAAAAGGAGAAACAAGTGTTAAACTTAACAAGCTTTAAAAACTCATCGTTGAAGGTCATCTCGACACTCCCAAAGTTCAAAGACAAACAGAACCACACCGCATGCAAGTACCTTTTTTCCCACCGTTTGAAAGAATCCAAACAAGATAAGCAATTCAATGATCTTTTAATATGCTCTAAAGTAAATATCAATTTACCATTATTAGAAGTGATCATGAATGTGTCTCTCATATGCCAAGTTTTACAAAAAGAGTTGAACACTAAGAAAAGGAGGTATGAACTGAATGAACGAGTAGTATCGTAGAATTTCTAGCAATGATTGACAAACTACCCCCAAGTTGAAAGACCTGGAAGTTTTATTATAAACATAACTATGGGGATAGGAAGGTTTGCTAAAGCAATGCTTGATTTAGGTGCTAGTATAAATTTGATGCCCTACTCTGTATTCTCACAAATCTGGGGATTTAAACCCACAACTATGTCCATGCAACAGATAGATCTCTTAAATATCCGTAGGGAATAGTTGAGGATGTTTTGAGTACGTAGACAAAGCTGATAATACCTATTGACTTTGTGGTTCTGGATATGCAAGAAAATCCCATTGACAGAGCATACAATATTGCTTGGTAGACCGTTTATGGCAACTACTAAAACTATTATTGATGTCCAAGATGGAAATTTGACAAACGCATCTTAGGAGAGGCTGCTCATTTCAAAAAGTTTTTGATTCTTCACCTTTCCGCTTCTATTTATCGATGAAATATTCGAAGTTGATCCTTTGGATAATCTTGTCCAAAACACCTTTTTCAAACCAGGAATGAAGACAAGCTTGAAAACCGTTCTTACACTTGAAAAGGTTGAAGAAGATTTAGATGAAGAAATTAAGGGTACCTTGAACAACTAGACAATAATGAAGTGATGACAAAATCTAGTACACTTTTAAATCTACCCAGGTCCTTCATCTGTTAAAGAGGCCAATCCAATTCGAACTTGAACTCAAAGACTTACCTCGAGCACTTAAAATATGTGTTTTTGGGAGAAGGAGAAACATATCCAAAGGATAATTTCTTCAACCTTGACCAAATCACAAGAAAGAACTCATCAAAGTGCTTAAAGCATTTAAGAAATCTATAGGTTGAGATGTGATATAAAGAGGCATTAGTCCAACAATGTGTACGCAAGATCAACTTGGAGGATGGTGCTAAACTGTACGAGAGGCCCAAAGAAGACTAAACCCAAACATGCAAGAGAGGTAGTTAAAAAGGAAATCCTTAAATTATTAGAAGAAGGGATTATCTATCCTATCATGGACGGATAGTAAGTGGGTTAGTCCAAAGGTACGTGGTACCAAAGAAATGCTGGGATAACAGCTTGTTAAAAATGATAAAAGTGAATTAGTGCCCACTAGAATAATCACCTGGATGGAGAATGTGTATAGATTTTAGGAAACTAAATTTATATACCTAAAAAGGATCACTTTTCTCTTCCATTCATTGATCAAATGTTGGAAAGATTAGTCATACCTAATTTTCTTGTTTTTTGGATGGTATGCGGATATTATCAAGTACCACATAGCACCGTAAGATCGTGAAAAGACCACATTTACATGTCCTTTTGGGACATTTTCTTTTCGCGAGAATGCCATTTGGGTTATGCAATGCCCACCGCCACTTTCCCGGAGATGCATGATATCTATTTTTCTCGGACATGGTGGAGAAATTCATTGAAATTTTCATGGACAATTTCTCTGTCTTTGGAACTCATTTGATGATTGCTTACATAAATTGACTTTGGTTTTAGAAAGATGCATTGAATGCAATCTAACCCTTAGTTGGGAGAAAAGTCATTTTATGGTTCAACAAGGGATAGTTTTGGGACATATAATTTCAAACAAGGGTATTGAAGTTGATAAGGCAAAAGTTGAATTGATATCCAAACTACCTCCCCTACGTAAAAGGGGATAAAAGCTTCTTGGGACATGCAGGATTTTACAGCATTTATTTATTAAAGATTTCTCTAAAATAAGTCGTCCTTTATGTAACTTACTATCCAAAGATCAATTTGACTTCAACAATGACTACCTTATTTCCTTTAATACCTTGAAAGAGAAACTAACATCTACCCCTCAAGTTATAATGGCACCAACCTGTCTTTACCTTTTGAGATAATGTGTGGCCGCTTCGATTATGCAATAGGAGCAGTCAGGACAAAGAGTGGATAAGCGTTTACATGTCATCTACTATGCTAGCAAAACACTCAATGATGCCCAAATGAATTACACCACCACCGAAAAGGAATTTTCGCTATAGTATTCTCTTTAGACAAATTTCTGCCTTATTTAGTAGGATCTAAAGTGATCATGTACATTCGATCATCTTTGCTTTAAGATACCTATTAAGTAAACCAAATGCCAAGCCAAGATTAATCCGGTAAGAGTCTTACTCTTTACAAGAATTTGACCTAGAAATCAAGGATAAGAAAAGCGGTGAAAACTTAGTAGCCGACCATTTGTCTAGGTTGATTTCGACTTCAATTCTCTTAAAGATGAGTAATGACGATATAGTTGAAACCTTTGATCCGATGAACGTTATTTTTCATAGTCCGAACCCGTAGTATCTGATATTGTAAACTATCTTGCCCACTTTGGTGTTTTGCGACCTAACACTTACATATCGAGAACAAGAAAAGGTTTTTAAAACTATTAAGGACTATTTCTGACGACCCTTATTTATACAAGATTGGTCAAGATCAAGTCATCCTGAGATGTGTACGGAAAGAAGAACATAAGAGCATTCCGACTTTTTGTCGTGAACTTCGTTGTGGGGTCATTTTGGAGGTGAAAAAGACACCCGTAAGATATTACGATCTGGATTCTTTGGCCCACTTTTTAAAGATGCTCATATGTTTTGTGCGCAAATGTGATAGATGTCAAAGAACGAAACATAAGCAAAAGAGATGAAATGCCTTTGACATCTAATTTAGTTGTTGAACTCTTTCGATGTAATGTGGATTGACTTCACGGGTCCTTTTCCCCCATCTAATGGTTTTCAATACATTTTTGGTTCATTGTGGATTATGTGTCCAAGTGGGTAAGCTATCCCCACCAAAACCAATGATGCTAATGTTGTTGTGAAATTCTTGAAAGATTTCATATTCGAAGAGGGTTCGGAGCACTGTAGCTATAATAAGTGATGGAGGTAGCCATTTTTGTAACAAACTCTTTGATGGAGTACTAAACAAGTACAACATCACACATAAAGTAGCTACTCCATATCATCCTCAAACTTAGGTTTAGTGGAAGTGAGCAATAGGCAAATTAAGTGGAATCTTGGGAACGACCGTGCATCCGTCGAGGAAGGATTGGGTATTTAAGCTAAATGATGCCTTACGGCATACCAGCACCGCTTACAAAACACCTATTGGGATGAGCCTTACTTACTCCGGTTAATTTTTGGGAAAGCGTGCCACCTTCCAGCTGAACTTGAACACAAAGCTTATTGGGCAATTAAAGAGTTAAACATGGATTTAGATAAAGCAGTGAAACGATTACTCGAAATTTTGAGTTGGAAGAAATTAGGAATGAAGCCTATGAGAATGCCAAATTATACAAGGAGCGTACTAGCGCTTATCATGACAAGAGGTTAGTTCCTAAGACTTTTTCACCCTGGAATGAAAGTTCTTTTTATTTAACTCTCGTTTGAGATTGTTTCGAGGAAAGCCGAGATCAAGATGGGATGGGACCATTCAAAATAGTTCAAGTATTTGAACATGGAGTAGTGGAACTATTGGACTCGAAGACACAAAAACGTTCAAAGTCAATGGCCATCGTGTCAAGCCTTATTTAGAAGAACCAAACAACATTCTTGTCAAATGGATTGCAGATTTGGCTTCAGTAACCTTAGCACCAAAAAGATACGTCTTGCTAAGGACGTTAAAGCTACTGGATGGGAGGCAACCCATCATTTAAAAAAAAAACAAAAAAAAACAAAAAAAAAAACAAAAAAACAAAAAAAAAATTGTTTGTTATTTGTTTTATTTACTTAATTTTGTTGTTTATTTCATTTTAATTACATGTGAATAATTTTTAAATTGTTAAAACTAAAAATATTTGTTGAGATGTTAGAAGTTTACATAAATACATGTATACACTTTAATGATGAATATGATGGATGCACCTGCATTTTCCATTACTACTTGCACATTCTCAGGAAATAGGTAATCTTTCTTCTCTTCTATCTTTATCTTTAATTTACAGTTGTTACATTGAGGACAATGTAAGTTCTAGGTTGGGGGTGGTGAAAAGTTACCATATTAATTAAAAATAAAAAAAATAAAAAAAAATTAATTAAAAAAAATACATGCTTTTTCATTTTTTATGTGTTTGGTTTTATTTCTATTTTGTGTGATTTAGTAATTTTTCGAATAAAAAAATTTTCACAAAAATTTATCTTTTCTTTAAATCAAATTTAAGTAAATAGTTAAGTCTTTTGTACTGTTAGATTAATTTTTTTGAAAACATATCATGAAATATTTTGTAACTATTTTTGATAATTAGTTAGTTTTTGTCATAATTAGTACTTCTTGATAAGATGTAGAAAATATATTAAACCCAAAATCAAGAGTGTTTATGAAGTTTTTTTTAGTGGAGACTACCTTTGTGAGATATAATTTGAGCCTAATTTCCTTTATTCAGAGTGAAATATATATTTTTTCTACTCCAAACACATTTCTTATTTCTTCAAATTTTTAGATGATCTCTATAGGTATTAGCATTGAATGTATGAATTTTTTTCATCTTAATAGAGTATCATGACAAGAGGCTAGTTCCTAAGACTCTTCACCCTGGAATGAAAGTTCTTTTATTTAACTCTCGTTTGAGATTGTTTCTAGGAAAGCTGAGATCAAGATGGGATGGACCATTCAAAATAGTTCAAGTATTTGAACATGGAGTAGTGGAACTATTGGACTCCAAGACACAAAAAACGTTCAAAGTCAATGGCCGTGGTCAAGCCATTATTTAAGAAGAACCAAACAACATTCTTGAAATGGATTGCATTTGGTGAGTAACCCTTAGACTAAAGATACGTCTTGCTAAGGCGTTAAACTAAGCTACTGATGGGAGGCAACCCATCATTTAAAAAAAAACAAAACAAAAAAAAACAAAAAAAAACAAAAAAACAAAAAAAAACAAAAAAAAAACAAAAAAAACAAAAAAAAAATTTGTTTGTTATTTGTTTTATTTACTTAATTTTGTTGTTTATTTCATTTTAATTACATGTGAATAATTTTTAAATTGTTAAAACTAAAAAAATTTGTTCGGATGTTAAAGTTTGCTGACAAACACCGTCTTCGTATACACTTTAATGATGAATATGATGGATGCACCTGCATTTTCCATTACTACTTGCACATTCTCAGGAAATAGGTAATCTTTCTTCTCTTCTCTCTTTATCTTTAATTTACAGTTGTTACATTGAGGACAATGTAAGTTCTAGGTTGGGGGTGGTGAAAAGTTACCATATTAATTAAAAATAAAAAAAAATAAAAAAATTAATTAAAAAAAAATATATGCTTTTTCATTTTTTATGTGTTTGGTTTTATTTCTATTTTGTGTGATTTAGTAATTTTTCGAATAAAAAAATTTTCACAAAAATTTATCTTTTCTTTAAATCAAATTTAAGTAAATAGTTAAGTCTTTGTATCTTGTTAGATTAATTTTTTTGAAAACATATCATGAAATATTTTGTAACTATTTTTGATAATTAGTTAGTTTTTGTCATAATTATTTCTTGATAAGATGTAGAAATTATATTAAACCCAAAATCAGTGTTTATGAGTTTTTTTTTTAGTGGAGACTACCTTTTGAGATATAATTTGAGCCTAATTTCCTTTATTCAGAGTGAAATATATATTTTTTCTACTCCAAACACATTTCTTATTTCTTCAAATTTTTAGATGATCTCTATAGGTATTAGCATTGAATGTATGAATTTTTTTCATCTTAATAGAGTATCATATATTTTTTGATTATTATTTTTGCTTAGATTAAATGATTTGAGTAGAAATTGATAGTATATGCTTATTTCTCATTTATGCATGAATACTACAAAAACAAAAAGACATGTATCTGGGTTACCTAAACCAAGATCAAACAGTAAAAGCCACAAAATTAACCACTACTTTAAAATCCAAAAAAATGTACAATCTGGTACATGGGTTGACTCTCTAAAAAATACACATATTGAAAAATATCTACGTAGAAAAAAAAGAGAGAGATAAAAATAGTATCATCTACATACTATAACCCGCATTGCCTACAAAGTTGTGAGTAAAGGCTAATTACAAAAGAAAGATATGAAGTAATTCCCTAAGAAGTCATTGCACTTTCTTCATTTGTAGAAGGCATATATCTTGAAATTCTTTCTTAATGAGTTTGATTTATGCATGAAAATAATTTTTATATATGATATCTTTATAATTTATACATTTGATTCCTTTCATGAGATCAATGTTAAAATAACACTTTGAGCCTTTATTCTTTATACATATGCGAACATATTAGTTCATTTCTAGACATCAACTCTTTCGCATATAAATTAGAATGTGTGTTTGTACCCATGGGATTCAAAGTGTTTTGAGAGTATTGACTTGTGAGGAATAGAGTCGACGTCCGATTCATGACATCAAATTGGGTGAAATTAAATTGATACATTTTTGATATGAAATATGAAAATAATTTTCGACTAATTATTATAATAAATCATGATTGTTTAAAGAGATTAAAATAACTTATGCTTGAGATTTTAATTATGATCTTAAAGGAGATTAAAAAGTATGAGACATTTTTGTGAGATGTTGATAATTTGTGATGTTGTTGTAAATTTAATTTTTAAGTTGTTTGTTTTTATTGTTTCTTTTGTTTTTACATTAAGTACAATGTTTGTGGGAATCATTCTTGAAAACCTCACGAGACTCAAACTTCGTCCACTAGGGCAACCTAGGGGTTTAAAGGCTTGTTGCATAGGCTAAATGCAACCGTGTCAATCCACGGAAGTGATTTAGGATAGTTTAATTTTTAGTTTTTATCGCTTCGCTAGGGACTAGCAAGGTTCGGCTGATTGGATTGTGATGAGTGCTTTCAGCACTAAAATAACCATGATTTTATGCACATTAATTGATTAAAAATATATATATTTATATGTTTTATCATATATTTATATAAATTTGTCTTTTTCGAATCACGGGTATTTTTATTGTTTTTCGTATTTTGGCTTAAAAACACAATTTAAAGACTCAAAGAAGAATACATGAAGCAATACATCACAAATAAATTAATAAATAAGTGGAAAAACGTCAACAAACATGGAAAAATTGGACAAAATGGGTCGAAAAGGTCAAAAAAATGTCAAAGGCGGAAAAATTGCGCGCCGCGGCCGGTACGCCCGGCTTCACCAACACAGCGCTACTAATGCTCACTACTCTCCATTCACGCCGCTAACGCGTTTTTTGACCCATTTTTCACGTCGGTAGAAATTTCTATGACATCATCTTGACGTCATTGATGACCTCACAATGTCCACTACGTTTTTTATTTTTTATATATTTTTTTAACATTTTTTTAATCATTTTTCTCTCCGTCCCTCACCTATAAATACCCCTCTTCCATTCACTTCAAAGCACACCTCAAAACCACACTTCTCTCTTTCTTTCTTTCTCATTTCTTAGTTTTGAGTTTTTCTTAGTTTCTTTCTTAGTTTCTAAGCTTTTTCTTAGTTTTTTTTTCTTAGTTTTTAGTTCAATTCTCTTAGGTTTAGAGTTGTTCGGTTTTTGAGAGGACCTTGTAATGTTCTTGTAATAATTTAGATTGTTGATTCAATAAATGGAAGTGCAAATTCCGCTTGGAGGTTTTCTAGCAACGGGAATAGCGTCGAAGTTCTATAAGGATTTTATTTTCTTCTTTACGCTATTTTTATGCTTTATTCTTACATGTTATATTTAATTTGTCTGTGATTAAATTTAATTGTGCTAGCTGTTCATAATCATGATATAAAAATAACGATGTTATGCTTCGAAATATTAAGTAGGTGAAAATTTCTAAAATGAATTGATTTTATTTTTATTCAAGATTTTATATTAAGGATGTTAGAGAAATATATTATTTTTCATTACAAACTTAAATCAAGATTAGACTTTAAGGTTTAGTTATCCGGTCTAATTTAGAGTAGTGCCTTTTTTTTATTTGTTGGTACAATCGCCTGCGTTAGTTAGAGTGAAGCTCTATTTCAAAAGTTTTATAAGAATTATTATGTGAAAATGTATTACAACATGTTTTTAGAGTAGTGGTTTAAAACTTGAAAGTTAGTACTTGATAACTAAATTCTTGGGTTTAATTTGGACACCTTGAATAAAGTTTAAATCGGTGTCTAACCCACCAAAGGTGGCATTTAAATGGTTCATTTTCAATCTCTTAGAAAAAGGAATTAATTTAATTAACCAAATTAGTTATCAACCCCACCCACAGGTGTTAATTGATTTGTTTAGTTAACAAAGAATATCTAACCCCACCAAAGGTGGTATTCATACAAAAAAGAGGGAATCAATAAAATATCAATTTATATCTTTAATAACCTAGATAATATGAGGAAGCATAATTAATTTAGTTATTATATCCATAAATACTCCACTAATATAAATGATAAAATTTGCATGAATATTTATTGAATCAGATTATATTTATTTTTAGATAAATATTTATTGAATTTGTATCTATGTTTATTTTTTTTATTATATTTAATTAATCTGTATATATGTTTATTTTATGTTATTAGATTAGGAACACAAAAACCAAACTATCATGACAGGATGTTTAGGATTTAATTTCGTTTTTAAAAGTTTGAATAATAAATTAAGAACCACATACATTCCTTCCTTAGATCGACCTTGGGAGTATACTTATCATTTTCTACGAAATGATTCGTGCACTTGCGAGAGTTTTACAAATATTAAAACCAAAGTATTTGCGAGAATTGGCGATGCCGGTTTTCGCTCATCACTCATCAATCATCATACATAGATAGATATTATTGTTAAATACATTAATACATAAATAAATACATAAGATGTTATTGAAATTCAAAAGCAAAAAAGATTAAGCATGAAGAAATGAATTCCAAATATTTTATTTACACAGAATTCTTAAACATATACAAGCATCCAAACTCATAATAAACAACAATATATCATTAGATAATAATATTTAAAACTTACTCATTATTAATCATCAATGATCAATGTAATGTCTTTCATGAACTCTACAATCAAATAAAATCAACATCTTCATAAATCTCTAGGTCATCATTGTATTTTGGTAAGACAACATAGTTATTATTAATGGAGGAATGAAACCAATTTTGACTACATACTAATGCCTCTACCATTTTAGGATTCAAATAACTCCTAAATGGATCAAGAATACACCCTCATGTGCTAAAAGTTGATTATGATGCAACAGTTGAAAATTGAATTGCTAACACATCATGTGCAATGAAAGAGATGATAGGAAACCTAAAAGAATTTGTCTTCCACCATTTCAATATATCAAACTTATCCAACATGACATTTTTACATGAGTTGTTCAAATATTTCTCAACCTCAGTCTTCAACTCCAAACTATTTTTCTCCTCTAATCGTTTAAGAAATTCAACTTTCTTGCTTCCTCAGATGAAAGAACCTTCCTATTATATCTTGTGAATGAGTCACATTAGATTGAATTGAAAATCCTTACCATGCACTAACATATAGTAAGCTTTGAACATATCTATAAAAGTCTTTTTGACATTATCTCTCAATTTTTGAATAATTTCTAAATCATAATTATCTTCAAATAGGAATTCCAAATACCCCAATTTGTACCTTGAATAAAGTACAAATGCAACATACAACATCTTATCAGTTTTATCTACATTTTCCCAACACTTTTCAAATTTTGTTTTCATGCTAGCAGCCATATTTTTCAACAACAAATCATTAGAACCATACCATGTAAGTATTTGAGATTGAATGTTATGAAATTATGTAAAATATAAAATTGATGTAGTACATAAAGATCCACTGAGTGCTAAAGCAGAGTCATAAAAAGTCTTCAAAAACTTGACAAAAACACTAGCATTCTTCCAATCATCTAATGTTGGAGGCCCAACATTCGATCGCTCCTCATGAAAATAAGAAATAAAGTTTGTTTTTTCCTCTTCTTCGTGACGATCAAATGCATTTTGAAAATCTAAAGAAGATTTTAACATTAGATATGTGGAGTTCCATCTTATAGGCATGTCTAATACGACACTTCCTTAGGACTCAATATTTTCCTTAGGACTCAATATTTTCCTTAATAGAACACATTTTAAACTTTTGTAATCTCAAAAGAGAAGATCTAACATATCTCATAGCACGACTAAAAGTTTATAAGATATGGATCTAATTAACCTAGAGGGAAGATGAATAGGTTATTTTAATTTTTACCAATTTATAACTTAATAATCTAAACAAAGCGACCATACATGCAATCATGTGTAACAATAAAATGTGAAAATAAAATAATAACACACGATATTTTTAGGTGGAAACAACTTAGGCCACAACCATGACCTAAAAGGAAAACCATTGGTCCACCGGATCACCTAACTTTTCACTATAAAAATCAAATGTTCAAGTACAAACTCGGTCTTATGCTACCATTCCTAGGATACTGCTCCAATGTACTTTATTTACGAGCCCCTACTATGTTTTCACAATTTCTAAAATTAGCGTGAATGGTTTCCAGACCAATGTTCCAATAAGCTTCATGCCAATCAAATCGTTCACAAATCAACTACAAAAAGATTAGCATAAAAAAACACAAATATCTGTGTGTGTTCTAGAACATATTTAACAATGAATAATCCTAATTAGATGATTTAAAATATATATCATTTAAATCAAATCAACTAATAAATTCTAGACCAAAAATATTAAGTATAAATTCAGTAAAAATAAATTCTTTAAAATTTAAGAATGAAACCATATAATCATAATCACTCATACAATTTTTTGATTTAAACATGAAATATTCTAATTAAAAGGAAGTTATACGAAAAATAAAAATATGAACCATTTAATTATAAATTATAAAAAATATAAATAATCAAATTAATATTAATTAAGCTTTAATCTTTTATGTTTCCATTACCTTTCAACTTCATTGCTGCTTAATTTGCATTTCACTATGCACAAAAATCAATTCTTTGAATATGTATAATATTATTTTGCATTTGCCGAATGATCCAGTAAAGTAATTTTCAGCACACAATTCTCTTATTGAAATATGTAAAGTATTACTTTGTTTCCGTCACCATGAATGTCCTCTGATGTGTTAAATACCTTTTTTTTTCTTTCAAATTGTTTTTCTTCCCAGCGCAAGCCTCTCATGCAAAATGTTTTTCAGCAGTTCGGCCAGTTCAATTTCTATTTATTTATTTTTCACACCTTTAACCCTAATTTTTATATATATCGATTATATTGATAACCTATAGAGGGTTAAAATATTTTGGAATGTATTATTCAAATCCCATTTAAAGCCTAAAAATTTATTTTTAAAATACATCTAAAAATTATTTAAACACATCTATCTAAGAGATAACTAATTGATAATTTTATAAATTGATTCAATTTTAAATAAATATTTTAGCACCAAAAAAAATTTCAGATTTATAAATATGTGTTATTAAATGCATGAATGCAATCCTATGTGTCGTAGTTATAAAAGATATGTCTGAAGTACGACTATCTAGAACTCGAGCATTTGTTCGGCTTTTCTTGATAGACTTGATAATATGCCTAAAAACAAATTTACAGATAAATATTTTGTCTACGAAAATAACCAACACTCATAGTCCTTACAAACTCCCCCTTTGAAATTTTCGTGTGGCAAAACCTCTCACTCATTACATGACACTTATAAAAATAAGATAAAAATACAATGATGTCCCATACTTCATAGTGGAACTATCCTATAATCCGATAGATCCATCTTCGCTGTAACTTGACAAGCTTGTAAGTAACTGAAATGACATTGACAAAGCATAGGACTACTTGGCATGAAAGTCTCATTGTATATTAGTTCAGTTTACATAGAAATAAGCGAAGTGTAAAGAATAGTCATGTAGTATGCATTCATATCAATTAAGCTTAATTAAATATGTTCTCCCTCTATATGCATAACAAAATAAAAATATGGAAGTAAAATACATTATTCTCTCCCCTTTTTGACATACAAGAAGGACAAAGTATTAGATAAAACAATGGAAATAAATTCCTCGTAAAGATATAACAATGTAAAAGTAGAGTAATGCATAAGTGCAATGTGTTTTAAACTCTCCTAAGTTCTATGACTCAATAGCTTAAAAACCAATTAAAAAAATAATAAATAAAAATAAGATGTAAATGAATAAAATCTATTTTTTTTATTTTCATAAATAGCTACATAAGGTATTAAACTCATTTAGTTACAAACGAGCACACAACCAATTGAGAACTCATCATATTGTAACCCCAATTTTGATTATTTATCATATAAATAAATAAGTAGAATAGAAGAGGTTCACAATCACACTTCGCACATATAATGACATATTAATATTTACTTAAAGTAGTATATATGTTTAAACTCCATTAATTCATTTATTTATGACTTATTAAGAAAGACTTAAAAGAAAAAAATATCACCTATCATGTAAAATTATAATCCAGTATTTAATCTCACAAAATAAAATATATCTACTCAAGGAGGACTTAATTTATTATTTTTTATTATTTTTATTATATATATGAGGTAAATAATATTTTTTTATAACCTCTATTGGCTCTTTCTTTTTGTGCATTCAATGTACAAGATTTATAAGTAGTCATTTTTTGTATAATTTATTTTTTTTTTGCACGAGCCATAAACCTATCATGATGACTTTCACACTAGTTGTGAGGTAGCCCTTGATAAGTGCTCAAAAAGCACTAAAATAACCATGATTTTATGTACATTAATTGATTAAAAATATATATATTTATATGTTTTATCATATATTTATATAAATTTGTCTTTTTCGGAATCACGGGTATTTTTATTGTTTTTCAAGTATTTTGGCTTAAAAACGCAATTTAAAGACTCAAAGAGAATACTTAAAGAATACATCACAAATATATTAATAAATAAGTGGGAAAAGGTCAACAAACATGGAAAAATTGGACAAAATGGGTCGAAAAGGTCAAAATGTCAAAAAGATGGAAATCGTTCACAACGCTTTCAATTGCCACAGAAGCCTCAAGCCACTAGACCGTTTCACGCGCCAGAATACTGGGCCGATACAGTCTTCCGCGTGCGCACAAGTGCCCAACAGCCTCTTCACACCTGGCGCCCAACGCTACTTTTCGCCCCCATTTTTCACGTGCGCCTGCCCCATGACGGCCACGCCGACGTCATTAACGACCAAGCATTTATGTTTTTTTTGTTTTTAAGAAAAAAAATAACATAATTAGTATTAACCAAGAGTTCTCCCAGGAAAGAACGTGTGGGTGCAAAAGCTCCTTAAAACCATCCTCCTGTATTTAACAACGTTCTCGGTGAAAGACACAAGGCACAAAAGCTTCCAAGAACTAGTCTCCAGATTAACTTCCTTAGATCTTTACTTTTTCATACGTTATAAGTTAAATTAAATAAAAATTTAAGTTAATGAAAATCTAAGTTAATTAAGTTTAAAGAAAAGGTTAATTAAATTAAGTGAATTAAAAAAAATCTAAGTTAATTAAGTTTGTAAAAAAAAAAGTTAATTAAGCTAAGTGAAGTAAAAAATCTAAGTTAATTAAGTTAAGTGAAAAAAAAGTTAATTAAGTTAAGTGAAGTAAAAAAATCTAAGTTAATTAAGTAAAGTAAAAAAATCTAAGTTAATTAAGTGAAGTAAAAAAAAATACTAAGTTAATTAAGTTAATGAAAATTTAAGTAAAAACCTAAGATAATGTCAAAAAAAACTAAGGTAATTAAGTTAAAAAAAAAAAACTAAGTTAAGTAAGTTAAATAAAAATCAAGAAGAAAAAAACATAGCTAAATAAAGAAAAATAATAAAATAATAAAATAAAATAAAATTGAAAAAGGTAAAAGAAAATAAAGAAAATAAAATTATGATTTAAAATAAATAAAAAAAATAGTAAAAATTAAACTCAAAAAATTAAAATTTTGGTTTATTTTTTTATTTTTTTATTTTTTTATTTTTTTTATTATTTTTTTATTTTTTTTATTTTGTCTTTATTTTGTCTTTATTTTTTTTTATTTGTTTTATTTTTTAACTTAAAATTTTTGAAATGTTTTTTTTATTTTTTATTTTACTATTCATGAACGATAAAACTTTTTTTTTAATTCAAATTTTAAATTTCTAAATTATTTTATTATTCACGCTGCAATTTTTATTTAAATTTTTTTATTTTTACTATTCATTAACGGTAAAAACTTTTTACTTCAAATTTCAAATTTCTAAATTATTGTACTATTCAAGCTATAATTTTTTTTATTTTTTATTTTTTATATTTTTTTAGTTTTTTTAATTTTTTTAATTTTTTTAATTTTTTTAATTTTTTTTTAATTTTTTTTTAATTTTTTTAATTTTTTTTTAATTTTTTTAATTTTTTTTAATTTTTTTTAATTATTTCTTATGAAATTTGAAATTTGATTAAATGTTTTATTTATTTTTTTATTTTTTTAGAAAAACAAAAAAATCACAATTATTTACAGCAAAAAAATATTTTTAAAATTTTGATAAATAAATTAAAAACGCTATTCCTTCCAGCAAGAACTACCAAAAACTGATTCCATCCTCAATCTGAGTCATCTCAAGAACGACGCCAAAAATTGATAGCAGAATCGGATTGCTAAAACTTTCACTGGCATCCTCAACGGAGTATTATCAACGGCGCCAAAAACTTATGAGAATCGGATTGCCAAAACTTTGATGCCATCCCGCAATCCGCATTCAAAAAACATGATGAACGAAAACCAAAGATCGCCGATCCTCGCCAATACTTTGGTTTTATATTTATAAAACTCTCGCAAGTGCACCTAATCATTTCAGAGAAAATGATAAGTATACTCCCAAGGTCGATCTAAGGAAGGAATAACGTATTGTGGTTTTTAATTTATTATTCAAACTTTTAAAAACAAAATTAAATCCTAAACATCCGTCACGATATTTTGGGGTTTTTGTGTTTTTAATCTACTTACATAAAAATAAACATAGATTCAATAAATATTTATGCAAATTTTATCTTTTATAATTAATGAGTATTTATTGATATAATAACTAAATTAATTACGTCATTGCCATATTATTTAGGTTATTAAAGATATGAATTGATATTTATTGATTCTCCCTTTTTTGTATTAATACCACTTTTGGTAGATATTCTTTGTTAACTAAACAAATCAATTAACACCTACAAAGTGTTGATAACTAATTTGGTTAATTAAATTAATTTTTTCTAAGAGATTGAAAATGAACTATTTAAATGCCATTCATGGGGTTAGAGTTTTAAACTTTATTCAAGGTGTCCAAATTAAACCTAAGAATTTAATTATCCGAAGTACTAACTTTCAAGTTTTAAAACCACTACCGAAAACATGTTGTCAATACATTTTCGTATAATAATTCTTATAAAAATTTTGAAATGTAGCTTCACTCTAACTACCTATTGTACCAACAAATAAAAGAGCACTAATCTAAATTAGACCTGGATAACTAAACCTTAAAATCTAATTTTCGTGATTTAAGTTTGTAATGAAAAATAATATATTTCTCTCTAACATTCTTAATATAAAATCTTGAATAAAAATAAAATCAATTCATTTTAGAGATTTTTACCTATTTAATATTTCGCAAGCATAACAACGTTATTATTATATCATTTTTACAACATGTACCAAAGACAATTAAATTTAATCAGACAAATTAAATATAACATGTAAGAAATAAGCATAAAAAAATAACCAAAGAAAATAAAATCCTTACAAGATTTCGATGCTATTCCCGTGCATTTGAAAACCTCCAAGCGAATTTGCACTTCCATTTATCAATCAAAAACTAAATATTACAAAACATTACAAGTTCCTCTCAAAAAGAAGAACTCTTAAACTAAGAGAATTGAACTAAAAACTAAGAGAAAAACTAAGAAAAGCTTAGAAACTAAGAAAGAAACTAAGAAAACTCAAAAACTAAGAAACGAGAGAAAGAAAGAAGAGAAGGCTGGTTTTAAGGTGTGTTTTGGGTTGAAGGGAAGTGGTATTTATAGGTGAGGATGGAGAGAGAAAAATGAGTAAAAAAATGTTAAAAATGTAAAAACGCAGAATGGAAATACCGAGGTCATTAATGGCGTCACCATGACATCAGCTGGGTCAGGCCGCACGTGAAAAACGGGGCGAAAAGGCATTGGGCGCGCGAGGGGGCTGCTGGCACCGCGCGCATGGAGTGGGGCCGGCTGGGCACCGTGCGCGCGGGGTCATTGCCGCGCGCGCCTCAGCGCGTGAACAGTGCCATCACGCGGCTGGGCTGCAGGGCGCGATTTCTGTCTTTTTGACATTTTTGACCTTTTCGACCCATTTTGTCCAATTTTTCCATGTTTGTTGACCTTTTCCCACTTATTTATTAATATATTTGTGATGTATTGCTTCAAGTATTCCTCTTTGAGTCTTTAAATTGCGTTTTTAAGCCAAAATACCTGAAAAACAATAAAAATACCCGTGATTCCGAAAAAGACAAATTTATATAAATATATGATAAAACATATAAATATATATATATTTAATCAATTAATGTACATAAAATCATGGTTATTTTAGTGCTTTTTGAGCACTTATCAGCCCTCTCCGCTCACTGCAATAGCTTCACACATCACAGTAGGTAACCCTCTCAATACTAGGTACCTCCATACGGTAAAGTTTTAGCAAGTAAGAAATATAACTTAACACAATTTTACAGTCAAGATTAATTGAAGTCCTAGAGTATTTCAAGAAAATTCATAAACTTCAAGCATAACATATATGTGTGTTCATGAGTGTATGAATAAGTTTATGTCAACATCGATCATCACATGTACAAGAATATGTGTGTGCATAAGTCAAAATTGTAGAATCATTTATACAATAAATGTCAACATTAGTTAAGTCATTAAAAATAAGGTTATATGTCTGTAAGTGTTGAATGAGTCCAATACCATGTTGGCCAAATAAGGATTATACTTCTCTTCTCTTTTTTTAAGTTTAACTAATAAATAAAATAAAGACAATAAAGATTACTCACTTAGGGTTATTTAAGCACTCTAATAAAAGACGATCAGGTGATTGGGAAAAACACCCTTCCCTAACCCATATTTTCTTGAATTTTGGTTTCTCTATATCATTGGGTTGGGACTCAACAAGCTTATGTTTCATAGTCGTGTTCTTGGACTTAGCTGCACTTTTCTTATTCATCCTAAATGAAGATGTAGTATGCATAATAGGATGATGATAATGAGTCTTAGCATTAAAAGTACTTAATTTTGCTTGCCTCTTTGAACCTAAGACTTCATGCTTCCTAGTAGAATTTATGAACAAGTTATAATAATTTCCATTCTTCCTTGAATATGATGTAGCATGCGTAAATGAATGATGCTTATGAGTCCTACTATGTAAAGCATGGAAAGAATGATTAAGTTTAGGAGCATTAATCAAATATCTACATTTTGGTCTTATATGACCTTTCCTACCACAATGATGACAGACACGCACAAATTTAACAACTTTTTCTACTACAGGTACAATAGTTCTTTATGCATAAGTAGTAGCAATAGAAGTAGAGTTTAAGGACCTTACAAATGTGGTCTTTGATGTTGAAGGTGTTGACTGTTCATCTATGTATCTAAGACCTCTCTTATCTCCATGTAGTTTTCCATAGTCTAGGACTTTGGTCAATTTTTTAGCACTCATTGTCTCTTTAGCAATACTAAGTTTTTGCTTAAGCTTTTTGTTTTTCCTTAGTGGTTTCAACAAGTCTCAAAATCAAGGCATTAATATTTTCAAACAAATCTTTTTATCTTTCTCTAGGCTAGAGGAATTTGTTTTGTGAATATTGATGATATCATTAAGTTTAGTTACTTCTACAAATAGTTTATCCCTTTTTTCCCTAGCACCAAGACAATCCATAAATAGTTCCTCATAACTCGATACATTAAACTTAAACAGTAAGAGAGAAGAGTTTACTTCCTTATTTTCTTCATTTGAGCTAAAGTCGGAGTCATTGTGGTGTGCTTTGGTAGTTGCGATGAAGGCACAATAATTAGTGTCATTATCCTCTGAGTTACTAGCATTGTCCTGCTCACTTTCTATGTCATTGAGTGTAGCATTAAAGGATTTTCTAAATTTCTTTTTATTGTTAGCACAATCTGTAAAAATATGACCAAATCCCCTACAAGTAAAGCATTGAGGACTAGTGGGCTTACTTTTCTTACCATCAAGGCTAGGAGGCTTGATTTCCCTTGACTTTCGGTCATTCGAACGACTAGATTGTCCCTTGTTGGATCGATTATTTTGTTAACCCTTCTTTTTCATGAACTTCTTAAATTTTCGTGCTAACAAGACTAATGACTCATCATTCATATCCTCATCACTATCATAGATGTCCATTTTGGAGCTTTTGAATGCCACATCCTTGATTTTCTTGGGACAATCAAGAGAAAGCTCATAGGTTTGAATGGACCCAACAAGTTCATCAATGTTTAATGTGTCCACATTCTTACTTTTCTCTATCGTTGTAGCTTTCATCTTGTAATCTACTGTTAAGGAGCTTAAGAGTTTGCGTACTTGTATTGGTTGTGGAATTTTCTCACCAAGGTTAGAGCAAGCATTAATGATATCACAAAAGCGAGCATAGAATTGACCAAAAGTTTCATTGTTGCTCATTTTAATGGAATCAAACTCAGATGTTAGCAATCTCAATTTTGTTTGTTTTAATTAGGAAGTTCCTTCATGAGAAAGAGCAAGTGCATTCCATGCATATTTAGCAGTCTCACAGTCGAAGATGCGACGGAACTCATCCATCGACACTGCAGCAAATATTGAGCTTAGACCTTTTTGGTTTGTCTCACTAAGGGTGTGTTCTTCAGTGGTCCAGTCTCTTCTTGACTTTATGATTGTTACACAATCTTTTATTACCAAAGGTGGTTCCCAACCATCAATAATAGCATCCCAAACCTTTTCATCTTATCTGAGAAAGGCTTGCATGCGAGCCTTCCAGTAAGGATAATTAAACCCATCAAAGAGTGAGGATCTAACAGATGACCCACCTTCTTTCACCATAATTAAGTATGTGTGTCCCTAAGGATTAATCTCACTAAGTGTGTCTAGTGTTGGCTCTGATACCAATTGAAAGTTTATAAGATATATACCTAATTAACTTAGAGGGGGGTAAATAGGTTATTTTTAATTTTTACCAATTTATAACTTAATAACCTAAACAAAGCGGTCATGCATGCAATCATGTGTAAAATTAAAATACGGAAATAAAATAATAACACACGATATTTTTAGATGGAAACAACCTAGGTCATAACCATGACCTAAGAGTAAAACCATCGATCCACTGGACCACCTAACTTTCCACTATAAAAATCAAATGTTCAAGTACAAACTCGGTCTTTTGCTACCCTCCCTAGAATACTGCCTAATGTACTTTACTTACGAACCCCTGCTTTGTTTTCACAATTTATAAAATTAGTGTGAGCGGTTTCTAGACCAACGTTCCAATCAGATCGTTCACAAATCAACTACAACAATACTAGCACAAAAAAAACACAAGTGTCTGTGTGTGTTTTAGAACGGATTTAACAATGAATAATCATAATTAGATTATTCAAAATATATATCATTTAAATCAAATCAACTAATAAATTTTAGAGCAAAAATATTAAGCATAAATTCAATAAAAATAACTTCTTTAAAATTTAATAATTAAATCATATAATCATAATCACTCATATAATTATTTGATTTAAACATATAAAATTTTAATTAAAAGGAAGTTATACTAACAATAAAAATATGTACCCATTTAATTATAAATTATAAAAATATAAATAATCAGTTTAATATTAATCAAGCTTTAATCTTTTATGTTTCCATTACCTTTCAACTTCACTACTGCTTAATTTGCATTTCACTCTGCACAAAAATCAATTCTTTGAATATGTATAATATTATTTTGCATTTGCCAAATGATCCGGTAAAGCAATTTTCAGCACACAATCCTCTTATTGAAATATGTAAAGTATTACTTTGTTTCCGTCACCATGAATGTCCTCTGATGTGTTAAATACCTTTTTTTTCTTTCAATTTGTTTTTCTTCCCAACGCAAGCCTCTCATGCAAAATGTTTTTCAGCAGTTCGGCCAGTTCAATTTATATATATATCGATAATATTGATAACATACTCGGGTTAAAATATTTTGAGTTTTGTTATTTAAAGTAGATTTAAAACCTAAAAAATTATTTTTAAAACACATCTTAAAAATATTAAGACACATCTAAAAATATTTAAACACATTTATCGAAAAAATAACTAATTGATAATTTCATAAATTGATTCAAGTTTAAATAAATATTTTATCACCAAAAATAATTTTAGATTTATAAACATGTGCTATTAAATGCATGAATGCAATCATATATGTCATAGTTATAAAAGATATACCTAAAGTACGATTATTTAGAACTCGAGCATTTGTTCGGCTTTTCTTGATAGACTTGATAGCATGCCTAAAAATAAATTTACAGATAAATATTTTGTCTACGAAAATAATTAACACTCATAGTACTTACAACAATGAATACTCATAATAGTATTATGAGGATCTTTAAGTCCTTTTCTTACAACCAAATTCAAAATGTGAGCACAACATCGCACATGAAAGAGCTCTCCACTTATAACAAGTCCATCATTCTAATTTTTTAGCTTCCCTTTCAAGTATGACACAACAATATCATTTGAGGAAGTATTATCAAGTGTTACGGTGAATACCTTACATATACCCTAATCATGCAAACTCTATTCCATCACTCTCCCAATTGTATCACCTTTATGATTCTCAACTTGACAAAAGTTTATAATTCTCTTTTGTAATTTTCAATCTTTGTCGATATAATGAGTGGTTAGACAAATATAATTAATATTTTGAATTGAAGTCCAACAATCACTAGTAAAACAAACTCTTTGCTTTTCACTTATGAAAAAGTTTCTCAAACTTTTTTTTTCATCTAAATAAAGTTGAAACATATCTCTAAAAATTATTTGACGAGATGACACATGAAACTTAGGACAAATTTCAGCTACAAAATCTTTAAATCCTTCACCCTGAACAAACCTAAAAGACAAATTCATCAATAATAATCATTTTTACCAAAGCAACTCTAGCACATTTTGCATCAAATGATACAACAACTAATTTATGAGTTGTCGTATCATCCTTTCCTTTTTGTGTTTGAAAACTTAACATCTTTTGTCCTTTAACTACTTCTTTATGAATCTTCTTACATAAATTATTGAAGTGATATCATTGAAGTAGTTCCATTCCTTATGGGGTTTTTTTTTTTACAATAATGACATATAGCTCTAGGATTTTCCAAATCATAGGGTAAAATATATGAAAAATGATTCCATATTTTTGACTTGAAATTTTTTGGTTTCTTCATATCAGATTTGTTATCGGGGTGAACATTACTTACTTCTATTACTCTTTTTGAAGATGAGTCATTTAAATTCTGTGATGGATTTTTCATTTCCTCTAGATGAATTTCAAGTTCAATATTTTTAATCATAAATATAGAAAAGTCTGAAAATTGACTTGGTCCAATAAACTCATGTAAATCATCACCTATATATAGAATATAGATTAGTATATATTTTTAATATATTAAAATATTACCTTTTGTAATTAATCAAAAATCATTTTAAAACTAAAATAACTAAATTTGTTTTACTCTTTGTATGGCATAACATGGCTGGAAGTTGCCAAACTAACTATTAAAAAAATAGATACGAGGACTGATATTAATGTATTATATGGTTACTTTGAAACATCCACTTGACCTAATGGAGAATTTGTTAGCAAATTTACAATTCTATTTTTTACACTAATAAGATGTGTAAACCAACATCTAAGTTGGTGTAGTTCTTTTATTTACTATGTAAAATAGGTTGACTTGTTCATATATTTTAAAGAATTATATTAAAGAATTATATTGTGAAATATATATTATGTATATGTTATATATAATATTATTTTGAGATTAATTTAATTATGTTTAATATATATATATATATTATTTAGTATCTGAATTCTTCAATTGCGTTTTCAATATTTGATATTAACCAAAATAAATTTAGTGGTGATATCATTGTCATTGTCCTCCAATTTGAAATAAAGACTTATTAGTGTTTAATATTTCAAAGAATTTAGATAATTTGTTTTTTAAAAATGATTCCAAGGTATCATGGAATACTCAAATAAACAAACACGATGATTCGATAATTTTGACCCACATCAGAAACTTGCAAATAAACAACAACATTTGGTTACAAATTTTTAGTGTTAAAAATAAAAAAAAGTTTAAATTTAATTTTAAAAAATTATTTTAAAATTAAAAAATTAAAAATTAATAACTAAAATGATTCCAAATTAAAGAGAGAGAAAGAGAATTAAAATGATTAATGTAATGTAATTGTGATTGAAACGAAAATGTAATAAAAAATTCGTGAAGTAAATTAAATTAAATTCATTCACATTCTCGTTCAGTCTTTGCTTCACGACTGACTGCAGCTCTTAAAACGAAAGCAATCGTGTTCCTATTCTTAGGGTTTTATCCAAATCCAAATTCAACCCTGTTCATCTACTCTAGGGTTTCGGTTTTGGATGACACTCTCATTCACATTAAAACCAATTAAGAATATCAACAAAATAACAAAACACCAAAGTGAACGAAACCAAGTGATTCCATTTTCCTACGAAAATGGGGGCGAGTCGGAAGCTACAGGGAGAGATCGATCGAGTTCTGAAAAAGGTACAAGAAGGAGTGGATGTCTTCGACAGTATTTGGAATAAGGTGTATGACACAGACAATGCTAATCAGAAGGAGAAGTTCGAGGCCGACCTCAAGAAAGAGATCAAAAAGCTTCAACGTTATCGGGACCAGATAAAGACTTGGATCCAGTCCAGTGAGATTAAGGATAAGAAGGTCTCTCGCCTTTCTTCAATTATTATTATTTTAATTTTTGATTTGAACTCAAGGGATCTCTACCTTTACTAGTGTCAATTTTGGGTTTGATGATGCCATTTTGATGTCTATTACTTTCTTGTTCGGTCACTTTAAATTTTTATAATGTTAGCCCATACGTGCAGTGTCGGATTTATGATTTGATTTCAGGAGCACATATAAGCAGTAAAAAATAGTATTATTTGTTTCTAATTGGGAAAATATCTTAAATGCGTTTCAAGTGAGTGTGTATGTTCAGATTATTGAGTTTGTAGTGATTTCTTGAGTGTTAAAAGCCTATAATTTAAAATTCAGGACATAGTTCAGTTTTATATATATGTCTACAATTTCATCTACACCTAAAATTTTATTTGTCTAGAGCTGAGAGGGGGCTTGTGCTACATGCTTCCGCCTGCATAAGTGTATGAAACTTCCAATAGGTTGCTTTAGTTTAGTGAACTTACAGTTTTTTAAGTTTCATGGAGCAATGATTCCGGAATTCTGGGTGGATTTTAATTACGGTATCTGGTAGATGTTCTAAGTAGTTTAGCAGATGAAGATTATTGGATTTTAAAAGATTACTCACAGTATGAGAACTTGGTGCATTACATTTTTATTGAAATGTTGTGGTAAGTTTACTCTCTATATCTGCATCATCTTTTCTGTTGAAAGACTTGGTGTACTATATTTTTCATTTTTTCTTCCAGTTTTTTTTTTAATAATATATTTGAGTACTGTTATCTATTCTTGATAAATTACATCCATTTTTTTGCTTGAAATTATGATTTTGAGTCAACGATTTTCAAGATAATTAATCCTTTTCTTTTGATACTTGATGACATAGGTTAGTGCCTCTTATGAGCAGTATCTGGTGGATGCTCGCAAGCTTATTGAGCGAGAAATGGAAAGATTTAAAATCTGTGAAAAAGAGACTAAAACGAAAGCCTTTTCAAAAGAAGGGTTGGGCCAGCAACCTAAAACTGTAAGAACTACTCCATTGCTTTAGGCTTTTTGATCTGATGCTAAACCAAACTATTGCTCCGGTGAAATATTAGAGTTAAGCGGGAATCAGGGTAATTAATATTAGTAGTTCCGTCTGGAGACTGATATCTATTAACTCTTTGCTTTTTAGCAATGTATGTTGTGAGTCTACTGTTCACCTTTATTTAGCGTCTTCTTGGGCGTCAATTTTAAAGAATTGAAAGATTATTCTCAATTTCTCTTAAGTTTGAATTGGGAAGCTTGTTTATCCTAGCTAGGTTTTGGAGCTTTGTTTTGGATTGGGCATATATTATTATTTGGTATAATTGGATGTTTCTTTTTGTAAGTGGATTACTACTCTACTTTGTACCTTTGTAATTATTACTTATCTAATATAATATAATGTTTCTTATATAAAGAGTCTTCTATTAACCTTGGACTGTTCACATTCCATTACTGTTGTAATTTTGTGGAAGTGGTGTTATCAAATTTTTTGCTCGTTAGCAGCAATGTCATGTTCTTCTTGAACTGGATTCAAATATATTTGGTATATTTGGTGGAGAATTATTGATTTGTGCTGTTTCTTTGTATTTGACTTAGTTGCTTGTTTACTAGTTGGGCCTTTATGATGAATAGTATGTTTTCTAAATTCACCTTAGTTGCAGTTAACATGTTTTTATTTGTGTTTGCCTCCATTGTGAGCATATATGCCTTTGTCCTTGTGTATTACAGGTCTGTTCACTGTTTGTAGGAAGACATGCAGTTACTCTGTAATTGCATGCATTTTTGATCCGAATGCCAGATTTGTCTTCTTTTGATTGAAGATTCATTAATAATGAGAAAAGGGACAGAACTGGGCATCATGATATCTCCCCAAAACTTGTCCCACCTTTTGAGTAGGCTCATGGGTTATTTGCTCCTTGTTTTATTAACATCGTGCATGGTCTGACCTCTGTCATGAGAAAAATAGTAGCTTAAGGGGACTACAAATTCTTCCATGCTTCAATATTCATGACACAGATTGTGTCAATGACTGCTCTTTTTACGGAGCTCAAATTTTGATTTCTATATTGTTACTGAAATTGCTTTATTTATATGCCTACACATCATCTTTCGATGTTTCCCTTTTACATCTGTATTCCAAGAAGGCTATATTGTTTGCCTGTAAGTAAAATTCATTGTTATTATTTGCATAATTTGTATTTTTCTGTTATCTTACGCAAACTTGTTTTATTCTGAATAGACTTCTTACAGCTTTAGTTCTTTTGTATATAGGATCCAAAAGAGAAGGCTAAATCAGAGACAAGAGACTGGATAAACAACGTGGTATGAAATTGACCCCTTCTGCTTGGCTTTATGTTTGTGGCTTTTTTTGCTTCTATGTTGCAATCTCTCTCCACACCCTCTCCACCCCCTGTCCAAGTTTATAGACAAAACACTTATAACTTGTTTAATGACATTTCTTTTTGCTCTTGTTTTTTCTATGTGTCAGATTTTCCCATTTTGAGATTTATTTCCTGAAATATAGTGTGTATCTTTATTTCTATATGCAATAGTTAACTGATACTTTTCAGTATTCTCTACTTTACCCAATACTTTTATCCACTCTAAGTTTCCTCTCCGTCACAATTCTTGAATTGAGTTTTCATTTGTCAATTTAAATTCAAAAACTCTGAAAAGACGTAGACAATGAAAGGGAAACATAAACGAGTTGGTTTATTTCTAAAGTTTTGACGTTGATTGTTTCTTACAATAGGTAATTTAGTATATCATATTTTTATAAATAACCAAATAAATGTAATTTGATATGTTTCTATGCAAAAATATAGAAAGAAGTTTTGGTAGGTGTGAGATTTATATTTAGTAACAGCTTGTGGCATCTGTGCTACATAATCTTACAAGTTATTCATCGATGTATGTCTAACGTAATGCAAATTTAAGTAAGTGATTATTTGTGGGAGATGGACTTCAGAAAGTTCTGTACTCATCTTTTTGATTTGCCATATTATTATATGTATGTTGTTTCATATTTCATATATATTTTTTGTTGGATATTAATGCTATTAGTTTTGGTTGAAAAGGAAAGTTATGTAATTTCACTAAAGCTTGGGGGTTCTGGTGTGATTTTTTTGGAAGAAGAGTGGAAAGTGGGGGTATATGTTTGATATGTTGATTTGCAACCTTTCTGTAGCTATAATATTTCCTGATACATAATGAAAAATCGGTCCACCTGTCTCTGGTGAAAATCTATTTGTAGACGTACATGTAAACTAGCTAAGGATGAGCTATGTGTTCTGACCCATGCATGGTGTGCATGTTTGTTGACAGCAAAGGGAGAAGGGATAATGTCTACTCTGGTTTTATTTCTTTGATACATATACATGTGAGACTTTGCTAATTTTGTTTGAAAGCTTCATTTTATCTCCAATTTGGAACTACTATTCAGCAATAATAAATATCTCTTCGACATACATACTGTTGAACTATCTTATTAATATTTTGAGACTCCTTCTAGTAGTAACGAAGCATATTCAGAATTTAGTTTATTTGGAGTTTACAATTGTTAGAGTTTGTAACTTTTATGTTACTTTTTATCATTACTAGATTGGAATTTTCTTAGTTTCCTTATTGATGTTGATTATACTGTTGTATTTCAGTAGACCTTAATCTAATTATCAAAAATTGCGTATTGAGATTTCTAGTCTTGGCTATCTTCTCTGTCCCCAAATGCTTATTTTCCTCTTTAATATTTTTACTATCACTTTTTATTTTTCCTCTCCCACTCTACCTCAAGTAGGTTGGAGAGTTGGAATCGCAGATAGACAACTTTGAAGCCGAGTTGGAGGGACTATCTGTAAAGAAAGGAAAAGCAAAACCACCGAGACTGGTAGGATGGAAATAGAAATAATCTTTGCATATGATGGATTATTTTATATCTTATTGTTGATGATCTCTCTCTTTCTATTTAACCAGACACATCTAGAGACATCTATTACTCGGCATAAGGCTCATATAATGAAGTTAGAGCTGATTTTGAGACTATTGGATAATGATGAGTTGAGTCCTGAGCAAGTCAATGATGTCAAAGACTTCCTGGATGATTATGTGGAACGTAATCAGGTTTGAAGTGCCTTAAGTTTGACTTCAGTCCTCAAATTTCATTGTATTTTGGAAAATATAGCACAGCATTTTCCGAAGGCTTCCTTGTGCTTAGCTGTTCTTTTTAAATATATTATTTTATAATGTCATAATATTGTTGTAGGAGGATTTTGATGAATTTAGTGATGTTGATGAGCTCTACAACACATTGCCATTGGACAAAGTGGAGTCGCTTGAAGATTTGGTTACAATTGTTCCTAGTCTTGTTAAGGTAAACGATGATGTCATGTGGTTCCTATTTCTAATATCTTGATTTTGTGAGAGTTAAAAAATTACTTTTCAATTCACGTACTCCCTGGAAAAAATTCTTATCATTAGTTATTCTTTTTGGTTGGAAACAAAAACATTTTATTTAATTATGTAGAGAAAGTACAAAGTTGACCACATAGCCAGCTAAAAATGCTAGTACATAAGAATTAAAAGAAGCAACATAGTTATACCAATAAGCTCTTGCACCCAAACTTTATGAATCCCTAAACAATGTTAAAAAAGTTTAGGATATCATTAATTATGTTACTTATATTCCCCCCCTCTTTTTCCTCCTCTTTCTCTCCAAAAAAAAAACCCAAACCTCTTTTCCTGATACATTATTGTGTGTATGATACAAGTTGGGAGATTTAAAGCTTCCTATAAGAAAGAAAAATCAATAGAAAAAGAAAGAAGAGTTGGGCAATTAGAAGTCTTTATTGTAGCCAGTTTGAATTGTTGATTTAGTTTCTAAACAATCTAGTTATGGCCACTGCAAAAGAACGGTTGAATTGTTTATGCATTTATCAAAACCATGACATGCTAGAGGTTTCAGAATGCAGTTTGTCACCTGTTTTGGAGAAAAAAATTCATATTAACTTGACTAAGTTTATCTCTGTCATTAGTTGTCCAATTTTGTTCATGCATGGGTAAGTAAACAATTTTTGAGTTTGATGATGTCTTAGTTATAGTTTGTTATTTTAAGTGCACGAGTTGCTTCCCCTAAAGGCCGTATATTGTAGGCATTTTTTTTTCGTTTTATATTCAAATTTATACGTGATATATGAAGACAAAATATTATTATGCATATTTTAACTGGAAAGTACTTGTCTAAGACTCTAAATGGACATTCATCTTTTGAGTTTTAGCTAAGGACACATTTTTTATCTGTTTCTCTATTAGGGTGCACCTCTTCTTGGCTTGAAGACTTCGTTAGCTGCACCAGCAAATCCAAATGCTGTAAGTTCATTTATTTCACAGTTAGATCAGTCTTGAGCATTGAAACTGTTCTAAGGAATATATTGCAGAAACTAAAGGTGTTACTCTGAACCATCATCAATTGGTCTAAAGGAACTTTTATTGGTGTAATAGGCAGAAGCTCTTTTGTTTTCCTTGTTTTAGACTCGTCTTTTATTACATGGTGCCTTTACTTACACGTCCACTTGCCCCTGAATAGTAATTGGTGAAGTTTAGTTGTATTTAATGAAGTATTTGAAGAGTTGCAATCCTACGCATTTAATTTAAGAAATCAAGATGCTAGGCACTTCTTATTGAAGATTCCTTTTAAGTTCTGTTTAGTCCTTATGGTACATGTGATTGTTATCATGGAGAACTTAGCATTTCATCTATTTTCTGCCTCTTTTATCAAATCCTTCCATGGTTTTTGATACCAGACTATTGTGCTGTGATGTATGGATGCTCTAATTCTCCTGGTCATAAGAATTCAGTATTCTGTTTTGTCAATTATCTATATATGCTCTGGTGGAAATCTTTCCTTATATAGTCACATTGTCTGACATGGATATCAAATGCATTGCAGTTTTTCCTATATTCTTTTGGCTGAATGTATCAATAGGTTGTCTGTAGGAAATTATGAAATACATGTTGCATTTTCAGTATATAGCTGAGTATTTTTTTTATCAATATCATTTAGACTTATATATGCATGGAACTTTTTTTTTTGTTGAGTTATTAGTTTTTTTCATGACTTAAAAAATTGAATTGTTTTGCCTCAGGTCAAATTATCAAACTGAAAACTTTCTAATTTCCTAATTTCTGTAGTTCATCTTTTCTCTCTAGATACTTTTCTGATGCATGAGGGTTGATTTTGTCTTTTTACCAGACTTCAAATCATCAGCAGACTACTTCTGTTCAAGAACCTGTTGAAGAGACAGCCTCCCCAGATAGCAATTCTGAGACATTAGCTAGAACTCCACCTTCAAAGAACAGTGCCTTGAGCACTTCTGCTCCAACAACTCCAGCTGCGAGCCATGCAACTCCTGCGCCAGTGAATGTTCCATCTCATAATTTGTCCAGTGCTTCTATTGCTTCTCCAGTCCTTCAAGCTTCTGGATCTACACGTCCTGATGGTGGTGGGGCCTCATCTCCTGTTAGCTTGCCTAATTCTGCAAAGGACGAGGAATTATCAAGCTTTCTTGGCCATAGGTCATCTCCATCACATTCTGATGCTGGACTAGTAAGGGGTGTTGGTAGAGGTGGAATTTCTAACCAATCATCTAGTGTACCTATTGGTTCTAGCAATATACTTCCTGGCAATAGTGCACTTGGTGCTGTATCTTCAACTTCTGACCTTGCAAAGAGAAACATTTTGGTAGCTGATGACAGACTTGGTAGTGGTGGCATGGTCCAGCCACTTGTGTCTCCTTCAAGTAATAGGATGATCTTGCCTCAGGCTACTAAGGTTAATGATGGAAATAGTTCCACTGATGCTGGTAACGTTGGTGAGAATGCTTCTATCCCTGGCCGAGTTTTTTCCCCTTCTTTGGTCTCGGGCATGCAATGGCGGCCAGGAAGTTCCTTTCAAAGCCCAAATGAACCGGTATTTTACATTCAATATAAGACGTGGACAATGCTTTTGGATAGATCTTTATTTCACAAGTTTGTCAACATTTATCTCTCTCTCTCTCTCTCTGTTTTTTTAAGGGGGGAGGTGGGGATGGTACTATCATGTCATCATGTGGTACTTTGATTGTTTTGCAATATATCTTATTTGAACCCTGTAGTGATTTCAATTTGTTGTAATATATTTTTATTTACCCTATGCACATTGAACAATCATAAGAAGCAAGTTGTGAAAAGATGGAAGTATAAACTAAATTGTTCATAGTTGGTCAGAATCGGGATCATATATGCAATGACCGAGATTTTATCCTTTCTGTTATATAAATTGAGAAAAGGGTGAGAAAAACACCATAAAACATAAAAAGCCTTTAAGATTATTTCAGATGTGTTGTACTTGTACCTATACTCGATTGTATTTACCATGAAATATTGCTTTTTAACATAGTTTTCTACTGGCTACAATTACTGCCTCAGAGAGTTGTTGTGACAATAAATTACTAAACCTTGGTGGTGGGTATCTAGTCACTGATGTTGCTGTAGAGTAGTTTGTCTAGGACTAGAAGGATGCAGAATTGCTGACGCCCACCTACTAAGTTTTGAGCATCTGTTTGCTCAGAACAATAGAGCGACTAATGCTTTAGAAGCTTGGTATAAATTTTCTAGGTACTGCCCTGTTTTATATGGTCATTTGATATTAGGCTTTTGTTCCAGTACATGCTTAAAATCATTGTTTTCAATTGGAATTTATCCACTTTTACTGTAGGGGCAGTTTCGTGGAAGAACTGAAGTAGCACCTGAACAAAGAGAGAAATTTTTGCAGCGGCTGCAGCAGGTCCAACAACAGGGTCAAAATACCTTTCTTGGCGTGCCTCCTCTTATAGGTGGAAATCAGAAGCAATTCTCAGTGCAACAAAACCCTCTCTTGCAACAGGTGCTCATTCTTGTAATTTTGCTCATTCTGCATGGGTTTCTCATTAGAGTTTGCTCCCTTTTCTATATCAAGGCTTAACGTTCATGTAATGACATGAAGACATTTCATTCAAGCATGAATCAAGCTTTTTATGATTGGTTCAAGCAAAATTGTTCAACTCACAATGTAAATCTTCAACTGTATAGTTTACTGGTTGCAGGTCATTTGAGTTATTCATACTATTAGGATGAACATTTCGATATGATGCAGTTAGTACTTTAGCAACTATATGACAGAATTTCTTATAGTTCGTGCTTGATGTACTATGTTGTGTAGGATAAAAGTTTGGAATTTTATCCTCCTACAGCCTTTTTCTATCTCTTTACCAGCAAAAATATATACACCATTAACTAGTTCTTCTGAGTTTTGGAGTCTTTTACCAGAAGAGATGTTTTCTCCTTGTACTGCTCAAATTTGAAATTTGAAATTTGATGCTCTTTATTTTTTTTCTTTTAGCAAACTAATCTGATTTACATGTTTTGTGATTAGTAACATCAATTTTTGGTTTGAGCCCCGAGAAACTGCACGAGGAAAAAATGTCACAGTATTTTGACGTGGATTTTAACATTTTATTAATCTGCAGCTTAATTCTCAAAGCTCACTGTCTCAAGCTGGACCTGGAGTTGGAGTCCAGGCCTTAGGACTTGGTAATGTTGTTTCTACCACCTCTCAACAACAACCGAGTACATTACATCAATCATCAAACCAACAAACATTGTCATCAAGCGTACCAAAAGAAGCTGGTAACTTTAATTTCTTAGTGTAAAACTGTAAATCACTTTTAAGTTAAATATGCCTTAGTCCTTACCCATAACAAAGTTACGGATATTGTTTATTAAGCTAATCACTTGTTTCTTGTTGTCCGTCTCTTTCTGATGAAGTTTTGTATTATTTCTCTCTTTCTTTTTCATGCTTTGCTGGATTATCGGGAACAGGTCTGTTTGAGCTGTTGGTTTTACTGAAATTCTTATGAAGGAATTGCTCTATTGTAAATGTAAACGTTTAACTGTGTCAATCGATGTTTTTGTTCTGCTTTTCACAGTCTACCAAATCATCCATAGTCATTTGTCTCTGTGACTCATCTTGTTTTCAGGAGCTGTACATTTTACTTGCAATTGTTAAATTTCTATGTGATCATATTGTAAAACGAAGCAGAACTGAAAGAAGACCCTTTATTTTTCATGATAAAACACAGCATTCTTTGGAGGGGTATGGTGCTATAAAAGCTTAATAACTTTTATTAATGTATGGCCCAGAAATTGGCGTTACAAAAGTAGAGGAGCAGCAACAACATAATTTGCCAGATGATTCAAATGCTGACACTGCTCCAAGTTCTGGTTTTGGAAAGAATCTTACGAATGAAGATGATATGAAAGCTGCTTATGCAATAGATTCCGTGGTATGCTTACCTTACTTTTTTGGGTCCAATATTTCAATAAGTGATATAGTGACACTATCTTGTTCCATGTATTTTGTTCAAGAATGCTAAGAACACATATATTTGTGCACACTTTTGCACACAAATTACTTATATCTTGACAAGTAGTAGAATTATTTTTCTAGATAATTCTACCGCTTGGCACAATGTAAGTGTTATGCGTGCAAAAGTGTGCAAATTTGCATGTTCTCAGCACTCTTTTTTCTCCCTATGTTGTTATGTGAAAATTGTGATAATATGTGGGAAAATGGCTGGGGGAGTTGGTATTAATATACCAGATCTAATTAGATTTTCCTCTTTTATGAGATATGAAGTGGCCAAAAGGCCCCAAATCTTGTGCTATAAACTATTGCAAAGCTTACATGAACTCTAGGTTTTGATATGTCTGGAATAGCAAATAATGTGTAAACCTGGTGGGAAGAATGGTTATATATGAGATGTTATAGGGAATCAAAAATCTTCCGTCAGGCATGTACTTTTAAATTATCAAATCTTTATTGACTAAAGATTCTAATGTTATATCATATTTTTTTCCTTTCTGAGCATTGGCAAGCTAATATGTCAGCAAACTGTGATGGTCAACTATGTTACATGGACTATGGTGTTGGTATTGAGAGTGGGTACATGTCCATGTCTTAGACTCGCCTACTTTGAAATTTTTATGATACGAGGACTCAAGTGAAATGCAGTTCGTGCCTTCTTTTGGAGGTCGAGTAACAATGTCCCAAAATCGCAATATAGAACATTTACATAACTTATGTACAACCTTTAAATGACTATTTTGGGACATATTTTGCTTCAACTCTAAAAGGGTGGATTTTTGGGCTTATACAGTGGGAAGTGTCAAAATATTGGTCTAGTACTTTGGACATTGCTACTGACAGTTAAAAATGCATAATTGTTGTTAATCATTTTTAAATAACTGAACATTGTATAAACACCAAAATGTTATTATGTTTTCTTATACTTTTGCCTTCATTTGCTCTGTTATATATTTAAATTTTAATCAAAAAATTATTTATCAATTGTTTTTTACAAGAATTGCCTGAAGATAATAATTTTTTTGAACCAGAGCTTTTGAATATGGTCAGACCATTTTTTGCGGAGTTCGGCCCATATTGTTTTAGAACAACTATGTATATTCAGAACGTAAGAAGCAGGCCCTTGCTATTCCCAGTGAAGCACATGATATCTACACTTTTATAGGCCTGTTCCTCACATAACACAAATTAGCACCCTCATTTTTACCAAAATATCACAACTCCTAGGTGAAGTGCCTCTAGATAAAGCCCATCTAAGCAACAGCTGGTCTAATCTGCCATATATCTTCCATTTTGTGTTATTTTGGAAAATATGAAGCTTTTAACGACTCATTTGTGGTATTCTATGAAAAATGAAGCTGTATGCAATTTTTGCAATATATTAAACACTTGTTTCATCCTCTCATTTTTACTTTGAGTTCTCGAAAAACCCGCTATTCTTGTTCTGGTTTTTATTCCAATCAGCCAGTCCGGCATTCTTTCATGTCAGACTTGTATCTATAACAAATTGTGTCATGTCTACATGGGAGCAGTGCACGTAACATAGGCTGTCATTTGTGCTATGAAGTCAGAGTCAGCTGCAAATACAAAATTTCATCAAGCGTTAGGCTCAGGTTTGCCCCCATGTCAGTAATGTGTCTTGTAGACATGGGTGTGGTTCATGTAGCATAGCTGTGTAAGTGGTAGTATAATTATAATTCTTATGAGCTTTTACATTTAACACAAATAAGTTAAATTTATTTGCGCCTTGTCTCTTGGCCTTAGTTTTGGTGATAAAGCTTATTATTGTTGGTGTTTGATAACGGCCCAATATTTTACCTACAATTCTTTTCCTTAGAATTGCTAGATGTTTGAATTTATAGGGAATACTTTGGTCATCAAAATCTAGTATATCTGCATTAGATGCTAGACATTTGGCATCTTCTGAGATGTTATCTGCACTGGATTTTCTGGAATCCATGCTGCTGATTATTTGTTTTACCAATGCTTTATTCTTCCTAATTTGTTTGGGAAAATAATGCACCCCCAAGCTATTTTGATGAATAATAAGATGGATTAATTTTCTTATAAAAAGTGGCCTACTCTGACTTTTTTTAGAACCTTAAATTTATAGGTTGGAGTTTCTGGCTCTTTGACAGAGTCTACTCAAGTGTCCAGAGATATGGATCTCTCTCCTGGACAACCTTTGCAGTCCAATCAATCTTCTGGCAGCCTTGGTGTTTACGGCCGTAGGAGTGCTTCTGACCTTGGTGCAATTGGCGATACTGTTAATCCTGGGGGAATGCATGATCAATTGTACAATTTACAAATGCTTGAGGCGGCTTATTACAAACTTCCACAACCCAGAGATTCTGAACGTCCAAAAGTCTATAATCCAGTATGGATGACATATTATATTTTATCTGTATATTAACTAGGATGTATTGCTTCTGTTAATTATTGATTTTCATCTTTTGCAGAAGCACCCTGCAATGACTCCTCCAAGCTACCCGCAAGTTCAGGCACCAATTGTTAACAATCCAGTCTTCTGGGAGAGACTGGGCATGGAAACTTGTGGCACCGATACACTCTTCTATGCATTTTATTATCAGCAGGTATATCTTACTTTATGAATTTGTTATATGCATTTTTGTACTTGTAACTAAGATATACTTTTGGACTTCTTCTAAATTCATTATTGTTCCCAGAACACATACCAACAGTATTTGGCTGCCAAGGAGTTGAAGAAGCAATCTTGGAGATACCACAAGAAATATAATACGTGGTTTCAGCGACATGAAGAACCTAAACTTGCCACAGACGAATATGAACAAGGGACATACGTATATTTTGATTTTCATATTGCCAACGATGATCTACAACATGGATGGTATGATTGTTTGAATTTTTATATGGAATCTTTACATGTGTTCATGTATAGTTTATCATCTATACTTACAAATTCTGATATATTTATGGGAATAGAAAAGTGTTGGACACAACTGGACCACCTAGTTGGCATGTTTTAAAAGAATTATGGGCGTATATATAGTAATTACGCTTATAAGGCCTAACATTTGAAACCTTTTAAACCTAGACGAGATGTTACTGTTTGAAACTTTACTTACATTTTAACTAGAGAAACTTATAACTTCAGACTTTGAAAAGAAAAGACAATAAGTAAACGGTGGTTTTTGGCTATCACATGCCCTAGACAGGTCTTTAGGTTATGACCATTGGGAATTGTGCAAGGTTGCAAGCATACAAATTATAGCTCTTGTGTGTTAAATTTTCATGTTCTGAGTGATCATATTTTTGTTGGTACGCAGGTGTCAAAGGATCAAGACCGAATTCACTTTTGAGTATAATTATCTTGAAGATGAACTTATGTAGAAGAGTTTGATGCTAGTATGTTAGGTTTTCATTGTTGAACTTGGTCATTCTATTTTGAGTTTGTATTGACAATTTTTAATTTCTTTTTATATCGTCAAATTTAGCTCAAATCTTCTAGTTTAATCTTGAAGTGTGGTTGAATGCAAAATGTCCTAAACAAATTAATATAAATCCAATTTCAAGCTCTCTAATGCATTTGAAATTTCCATTATGCAATTTATAGTTGACGAGTACTAAATATATTGTATCGTCCTTTGACATAGTAGACGTTAATAACTTACCAAGCTTGACCCGATAATATTTAACCATTGGACCAGCGATTTCTACACAAGGAAGCTGCTTTTCTTGTACTCTACTATACATTTACGTGCTTTGTGCGTGCAAAAATTCAAGGAATTTAAAGGATAAAATTGTAAAAATCTAATTGGTTTCTCTGGTTAAAATTGCCTTTAAGAAAAATCGACTTGTGAGTGTGCATGCCAAATAGTTAAGATTCGATAATTATTTTCAGTTATTATAATTTGGAGTTATTAATTACAAATATTTAATTCAGGTGTTTTAACTATTTGGCTTCCTTTCTCTTTTAATTCCAAAAAAAGAGAAAGAAAAACTCTTCGGCTTTTACATAATTGTTATATAATGGTGAAAAACATGAAAGTGACATTTTTCTTTCATTTTTTACAGTTTTGAAGTTTTTTCGGCATTTTTCAAAAATTTACCCCATTCTTTGGCAATTTTTGATAATTTTCCAAAATTCTCGCCCGGCACATGTTCACTATAAAACTATCTCAATTGTATTCCATAATTATGACTGAACTTTGGAAATTAAATTATATTAATTTATGTGAGTGATATTATATATTATTAGAAATATGAGAAAGTTTAATTTTTAGATAATTTTATAATTTTAATTTTTGTAATTTTTTAAGAAAAAAGTTATTTTAATTTTAATGAAGACGTTTTCAAACCTACTAAAATCCAAACTTTTTTGGTTTCTTCATACTTCCTCAAAATTAGTTGTTGTTTTACTTTATTATTTTATTTAATTAGTTTTATATTCTCTTTTTGACGTTTAAAACTTATTAGAATACAAACTTTCTTGGATTCTTCCGAGTTCTTTTGCTTTTTTCAACAATAAGTTATTGTTTTAATTAATTACTATGTTTAATTAGCCTTATATTCTCTTTTTAAATGTATTTTTCTTTTCCTAAACATGGAGTGTTGTTACAAGATAATTATTTAAACTATAGTGTATTTTGCTGATGATCTTTGAGTATTGAAATCCTTTGCGAGCTTTTAATATTCATAATGATTAATAAGTATATCTTTGAAAATCAATTGAGTGATGTGCTTCTATTTTTCCTATTATTTTTTTGGCCTTTTATTTAGCATGTATAAAAAATAATGTCAAAAATATATAAAATTGAAATCCTTAGATATATCAAATTTCATTATTTGAAAATATATGAATCTATGAAAAATATATGAAAACAGCAAGTGAAAAATGGAAACAAGTTTGCAAAAAATAGTTATAAAAATTGGAAAAGTAAAAATATATAAAAAAAAAAATGAGATGGGAGAGGAGGGGGTTAGAATTGAAATGAAAAATAGTGGCTATCTCATGTTATTATTTTTATATAGTATATATAGACCTAAATAATAATTCTAAAGGGATTTAGTCAGGGCAATATTGAAAAATGTGTGAAAAAACTGGATATGAAAGCATATGGATAATTTTTTTTTTACCAAATATAACTCTCTAACAATCACATTCATAAATAATATTTATAAATTAATCAACATTTATTAAGACAAATGGAATAACAAAAAAGTAAATCACAAAACGATGTGTTATGATTGTAAATTGCAAACTTGTCTTATCATTAAAAAGTAAGAGTATTTTGAAATTTTAATGGGTAAAGAGCATCTTTTACAGTAGAATATAAATAAATTACTATGAAAATAAAATTTAATATAAATTAATTAAAAAATATTAGTATTTTAATTTTTAAACTAAAAATAAATGCAATATTGAAATAAATATTAACAAAAATTTGTAATTTTTAATTTAAAAGATAAAATGATATTAAATAATGTAATTTATGACTCATGTTTTAATTATTTAATATAAAAATTAATATAAAATTCATTAAATAATGTAATTTTTATTAATCGACTCATTTTTCTAGGTAATTTTTAATTTTAAAGATAAAATGATATTAAATGCTTAATTTAGGAGACATATATCACATTTTCCTAAAAAGTAAAAGTAAAAATGATATCAATGGCCTAATTTATTAAATCCTTCCTTCCAAAATTTCAAAAGAATAAAAACTCTTACGATAGCCATGAGTGATATTAAATCCTTCCTTCCATTGTAATATTCTTCAAAAGAATATTTTATTATTTCAACTAATTTATTAAATATTTTTTAAAATCAATTGATTCTGGATATAGTGATCTTTAAGATTTTATACCTCACATGTACGAAAATTTAGATTTTCTATTAAACACTAGAAAAATAACTATTTCTATGATGGAGAAGCATGTATTGAGAATTTAAAGATCTAAAATAACTATTTTCAATCACAAGTGGGATATTTAGTAGATAAATTGAATTTTATTTAAGTAAATACTTATAAAATTTTAAATATATTTATTTATTATATAATTAAACAATAAATTAAAATTTAAAAATTAAAAATATATGTTATAATTATAATTAAAATTTTATTTTATTAGTTTAACAATATCTTAGATTTTTATAAATAAAGCGTTGAATTTTTTTATAAAAAAAATTTATTTAATTTAACTCTAATTTTTTATAAATATGTATAATTTTAAAAAAAAATTATCAGAAAAGATGGATCAAAATTCAGAGAATAGCCGGATCGGGAAAGGTTGTTTTCAAATCTACCCTGTCTCTATATCGATATTTTCCACAGGTGTGAAAATCGAAAATTTCCCACAAATCCCGGGCAAATGACATTTTTAATGACCAAGCAATGCAAGCATGTTTCAGGTTTCTTATTTCTTTTTTGACTTGGTTTCCTATTAAGAGTTCTCTTTTTCTAGTACACGGGCTTAAGATCTTTAGGCCGAACAATAGAAAAACATAAGCCCTTAAAAGAGTGCCTTATAAAAAGAAGTATCACTTTCTTTTAAGTTATAATATAATTATAATTGATGTTATCAATAATAATTATTGATAAAAATAATATGAATTATTTTATTTTATCTTATAACTAATCGTTGGAATAAATATGTTAAAAATAATGTAAAAACAATATTACCAAAATATTGAAATATATTGTTTGTCTTGAGTCATGGATTAAATCGTTCTCTTTTAGACGTTTTGTGGCTCTGTCGAAACTTGTACAAACAAACACAATCTCGTCATCTTAAAATAAAGTATCACAAAATCTTTGTTTTCTGTCTTGGAGCTTCACTGCACCGATAAAATTCGGAATGATATACCTCTAAAGTTTATGTTACTCATAAAACTCTAAAAGCAATTTAATATCTTCTTTTTTTCTTTCTAAGAACTATTTCTTTTTTTCTTTTCTAAGAGCTATTTCCAAAAAATGATATAATGTAAAATTGATAGCTAAGGTCCTCTATTTATAATTTGAGAAAATATGTGATAATTATGATAAATAACAGTCATATCTGAGTAAAAAAATAAGTCATAATTACGATAATAACGGTCATGTCTGAGTGGAAAAAATAATGGTCATAATTATGATAATAATGGTCATGTTTGGGTGAAAAAAAAGTAACGACTATTTCTGAGAGGAAAAATAACGGTTATTTTCTGAGTGAAAAAGTAATAACCATTTTCTGAGTGAAAAAGTAATAACCATTTTCTGAATGACAAAATAAATTAAAATTTTTTTTTCCAAAAAATATAATGCCACCTCACCTCACTCGCACTCGGCATGGTACGGTCGGACGGACGACGGTGGCACATGCGTGTGTGTGGAATCACATATTTCTAAATCCTCTCCAGTCTCCACTTCCACAAAAGTGGGTGCCTTTTGGGACCAAACCCAATAGTCAATTTTTTTTTTCTATTTATACATCTTCTAAGTTATATAAAATAGCAATGTGAGATAAAGTTTTAAGAGACTAAAATTTGGCACTTTATTCTCATCATTTGTTTTTATTAAAATTCACATTTCCAACAATCCCCAATTTGAATTTTATATAAAAATAGTATTCATTATGCAACCGATCAATTAAAAGTATAAGATTGTGCATAAGCAAAAGGTATCTATCGACTTGAACTTTTGCATAGTGTTGATGCTTTAGAATATATTAGAGTAACTCGTAGTTTTGAACTCTATCTCTAACAACATTGCTAACACAACCTTTCCAAGGTGTAGTTTGAAAATCTCGTGTTTTATGGTCATGCCCGTGTATCCTAGTATAGTAAATGCTCTAGTAAATTTTGCCCAAAATTTTCATAAGAAGCGGCCACACTTTCACATTCACATAGGTGAGTCTATCAAGAGTACTCCTGTAGCTATGTGCTCCATTCCACATAGAGTATATAACTCAATAAGAGTTTAATAATTAACCTATCATTTTCTGTCGCTTCAGGACTTTATGCTTCTAACAATATAGAATGAGACTTCATAATAACATGATTCATCTCATATCATTTCATGACTTGTTATTACCCATTGAACTTATTTCTTGGGATCTTCAGTCTATAAGTTAGGTTACCATCACGAGTGACTCTTTATTATAAGAACATCAGTCTCATTCTTTTCGAGGTTTTGAAAACCTTCTCTCTTGGTATTTCGTCAAAGAATTTGCTAAATTTTCATTAGAAAGTACATAATTCACTCTTACAGCTCCTGTAGAGAGGAATTCTCTAACAGTACTGTGCTTACGATATATCTATCATCTCTTACCATTGTAATAACAGTTCTAAATTTTTGTAATAGCCACGGTACTATCGCAGTGGATTAGGACAGTTGGTATCAGTATTTCCTATAAAGGGATCTCAACTAACAAACTTCTTAACTAGTATGCTTCTTCACTAGCAGTAGCTACTGTTATCATTTCAGACTCCATCGTAGATTGAGCCAATATTGTCTATTTCTTAGACTTCCAAGAAATAGCTCCACCAACAATGCTAAATATATAGCCGCTAGTTGCTTTTGAGTCTTCTGATAGAGTGTTCTAATCAACATCGCTGTATCTTTTTAGAACAACATGAAACTTTTTATAATGTAATCCAAGATTCATAGTTCTCTTAAGGTATCTCATGACCCTTTCAATAGCATTCCAATGCTCTATACTAGGTCTACTGGTAAACCTACATAGTAGTCCCACAACATAAAATCTGTCTCTGGTGTTCTTGAACAAATTTGCACTAGGATCATAAGGAGTACATGTAGGTTTACAGTTAAATTAACTATATTTCTTTAAGATCTTCTCAATATAATGAGATTGATCTAGAAAAAGTCTCTTTTCAGACCTAATATTTTTTATACCAAGGATTACACTCGCTTCTCTGATATTTTTCTTATCAAAGTTAGCACGTAACAAAGTTTTCACATTATTCACAACATGAATATTTGACCCAAAAATAAGCATGTCATCCACATATAAACATATAATAGTGCAAATGCCATTTTTTGATTTATAATAAATGCATTTGTCACTTTCATTCATTTTGAATCCATGGGAGATAACTAGATTATCAAATTTTTCATGTCATTGCTTAGGTACTTGTTTTAGACCATAAAAGGGATTTATTTAGTTTACAAACTTTATTTTATTGACCAGGGACAACAAAGCTTTCAGGTTGGTCCATATAAATTTCTTCTTCTAAGTCACCATTTAAGAAAGAAATTTTAACATCCATTTGGTACACTATTAAATCATGGATAGTAGCAAGAGAGAAAAGTGCACATATGGAAGTTATTTGTGACTGGTGAGAAAGGTATAAAAGAAATCTACATTTTCCCTTTACCTATACCCTTTGACTACAAGAAGAGCTTTGTACTTTTCAATAATACTATCGAGTTTTAATTTATTCTTTAGTATCCATTTACATCCTATGGTTTTGCAAGCATGAGGTAATTCAACTAAATGTCAAGTTCTATTATACTCAAGAGAGTCCATTTCATCATTTATGACTTTTTCTCATAAGTTGGCATCTAAATAAGATAAGGCTTCTTGAAGAGTTTGGGGATCTTCCTCTAAAGTATAAGCATAAAAATCAGACCCAAAATTCTTAAGGGTTCAAGCCCATTTAATTCTCCTAATTTTAGTGTTTAACTCCTTATTTTGTTCACTAGTTATAGTTATGAGTAAACTACTCAAATACAAGCCTCCACTATTTTTCAATTTAAAGGGAAACTTATGTTTATAGAAGTCAACATCATTTGATTCTATAACTAAATGATCATTTAAGTCATAGAATTTATAAGCTTTACTATTCATAGCATATCCTATGAACATACATTCATATACTCTACTAGCACGTTTATTTCTTTTAGGATCAGGGATTCTAACATAGGCTAAACAATCCCAAGTTTTAAAATAAGTTAAGTTAAGTTTCTTATTTTTTATAATTTCATATGGTGAAATTTTACTAGTAGATTTAGGCACTCTATTTAGCACATAGCAAACAGTTAATAAATTTTCTCCTCACCAATGAAAATCAGCATTAGAGTTTAATAAAATTGTAACAACTGATTCAGTAAAAGTTCTATTTTTTCTTTCATCTTTTCCATTCATTTTAGGAGAATAAGGTATAATTTCTTCATGAATGATTCCATGAGTTTTATAAAAATCATTGAAAATATTGGAATCATATTCAGTGCCTCCATTACTTCGAAACCTTTTTATTTTTTTTGTTAAGTTGATTTTCAATTTCAGTCATAAATATTTTAAACATATCAAATGCTTCACTTTTATTTTTCATTAGATATACATAAGTATAATCTGAATAGTCATAAATAAAAGTTATAAAATAACGTTTTTCATTTCTTGTTAAATTTTCATCAAGTTCACATATGTTAGAGTGTATTAAGTCTAAAGGTTTAGATTCTCTAACTATTGAATTATGTGAAGTTTTGGTTATTTTAGCTTGAATATAAAAGTCACTTTTTTCAAAATCATTCAAAGATAGTACTCATGTTCTTGATTATGCGTTTATTAACATGACAAAGTCTAACATGCCAAATATTAAAAGAACTTAACATATAAGCATAAGAAGAAGCTTTATTAATTTCAACATTCAATTTAAACATGTCATCAATGGCATACCCTTTCCCAACAAAAATATAATATTTTTAGTTATTGTATATAAATCAGCCCCTATAGTTTCAGTAAACCCAACTTTGTTAAGAAGATATCCCGAAACTAAGTTCTTTCTCATCTCTAGAGTATGCAAGACATCCTTCAAAATGATAATCTTTCTATAGGTAAACTTCAATTCCACCTTACTAGTACCAGAAACTGTAGTGGAGTGGGAGTCGCCCAGCATCATATTTTTATCCTCAGACACATAATAGGACTTGAACATGTCTTGATCATAGCAAACATGGCGAGAAGCACTAGTGTCCACCTACCACCCCTCAGATCCACCAACAAAATTGATTTCAGATATCATAGCAATTAGCTGATCTTCGGTAAGGTTTGCTTGTGGGGTAGGACAATTCCTATTTTGGCAGTTCTTGGCTAAGTGGCCAAGTTTGTTACAACTATAACACATGAATGTGTTATTTCTTGAGGGGGTTGAGGTCCATTTTGTGGAGGATAATTTATGTTTCTATTTTGGTGGTTACGGTTCTAGTTATTATTACGATTCTGAGTTTTCATGTGTTCATTCTTTAGGTTTCAAAATTTTAGAGAAGGATTTCTTATTGATACTATTGTTTGAGACAATGAGTACTTCATTGCTTTGATCTTGTTTTCGGGTTTCTTCTTCTATTCTTAGATGCGTTATAAGACTTTCTAAAGCTAATTTCTTAGTTTTATGTCTAAGTGCATTCTTAAAATCTTTCCATATAGATGTAATTTATCTATAATAACAACAACTTGAAATTGTTCATCTAAAGTCATACCTTTAGAAATTATTTCATGTGCTACCTTTTACAGTTCGTGTGATTGAGTTTCCATAGATTTGTCATCAATCATTTGATACTTAATGTATCTACTAACAATATACTTCTTTGTTCCAGCTTCCTTAGTGTTGTACTTTTTTTGAAATGCTTCACAAATTTCCTTAACAGACTTATCAGAATTATAATAGTCATACAAGTCATCAGCTAATCCATTAAGAATAAATGTTTTTCATAGAAAATCATTTTTCATCCAGGTGTCTAAATCCTTTGTTGTAGCTTCAGTAGGAGGATTAAGTAGTCTTGGTTTTTCAGTAGTAAGAACATAAACGACCTTTTTCACGGTTAAGAAAAATAATTTTTTTTATCTCCATCTTGTAAAATGTAGTCCCTCGAAACGAAATGGTTTATTGAGATCAACAGTTAACATTTCATTAGACATGCCAGATAGAAATCGTCTTAAAATTGTTGGAACAAGTATGTGAAAGTAATGTAAGAACAATATTATATAAATACTGAAATGTACTACTTGGGTTGAGTTGCGGACTAGGTCGCTCTCTTTAAGACGTTTTGTGGCTCTGCCCAAACTTGTGCAAGCAAACATAGCCTCGTCGTCCCCATGATAAAACATCCTAGAATCTTTGTTTTCTGTCTCAGAGCTTCACTGCATTGATGAAGTTCAGAATGCTACACCTCTAAAGTTTATGTTGCTTGGAAAACTCTAAAAACAATTTAGTATCTTTTTCTTTTCTTTCTAAGAATTATTTCTTATTTTCTTTTCTAAGAGCTATTTCCAAAAATATGATCTGATGTAAAACTCAGAGCTAAGGCCTTCTATTTATAGTTTGAGAAGAAAGTATGACAATTATGATAAATAACGATCATATTTAGGTGGAAAAAATAATGGCCATAATTATGATAATAACGGTCATGTTTGGGTGGAAAAAATAACGGCTAGAATTATGATAATAACGGTCATGTTTGGGTGAAAAAAAAGTAACGGTTATTTCTAAGAGGAAAAATAACGGCCAATTTTCTGTGTGAAAAAGTAACGTCCATTTTCTCAATGGAAAAGTAATTTTAAAAAAAATATAATGCCACCTCACCTCACATGCACTCACACTCGGCTTGGATTGATTGGTCGAACAGACGACGATGACGACGACGGCGCACGCCTTTGTGTGGAATTATATTTACCTAAATCCTCTCCACTTCTACAAAAATAGGTGCCCCTTTTGGGCCCAAATTTAATAGTCAATCATTTTCTATTTATACATCTCGTAAGTAATATAAAGTAGTAATGTTGGACAAAGTTTTAAGAGACTAAAATTTGACACTTTATTCTCATAATTTATTTTTATTAAAATTCACATTTCTAACACAAATAGATACATTAATTGTCATAATGCATTAACTTATGATATATAGACTTTTTAAATAAAAATAATCTAAAAGTTGAAACATATATTATTGAGTTTAAAGATTCAAATGAGAGTTTATATATGTCAAATAGGTTGTTAAATGATATCTTATATTTTATTTAATATTTTTAATAGATTTATAAGTTAAAAAGTTACCCATCACATATTATATTCTATTTAATCTCTCTAATATATTTATGAATTAAAGTTGATTAATTTCATTTAAATTTCATTTCATCACATCTCATTTTATTTGAAGTTGTTACTAATGAATTCATAGTTATTATAAATAACATAGATAATCATGTATATTTTTTATTATTTTTGTGATCTTCCTTGCTCTATTTAGATCATTTAAAATAAATAAAATATTTCATTATTTATTATCATCCTATCCTACTAAAACATAAAGGAAAAAAGATAAGATAAGATTATAAAATTTATAAATTATATCATAAATTAGTAAGTGAGTTTATTCGGAAAAAAATATTATTAGATAATAAAAATCAATTTAGTTAAAGAGAAAAATAAAAATCAATTCTAATAACTCCTATTTAATAAGGGATATTACCATAAAAATAACAATCCAACTGAATTGAAATTGTTAAAAAGTTGATGGGCATTAAAAGAGTTAAGGGAGTTCCTTAGGTTTTATAATTTTAGTTTTCAATTTTTTTTAAAAATGCATGTTATTAGTCTCTTACTTATTTTTAAAAGTATATATAAATTTATTTTTAAATAGTTATTTTAATTTGATTACTAATTATACAAGTAAAAGTCACGTGTGATTATAAATGAAGGCATAAAATTTTCAAAATAAAATATTTATTTTACCTTTAAAAATCAACAATTCTTCTTTAATTTCATTTAATGACAAGCTATCTATTATATAGTAGGATGTAACATAATTTTTACAAATTAAAATAATTAATTTTAAATAAATTTACGTGTATATTTTAAAAGTTCTCCCCAGCTATTCTCAAAAAATAATTAATTTTTTTATGTTTACCTTAAATAAAAATAAATAAGTAACTTATAATAGTGTATCTCTTAAAAATTTAATGCTTAAAATATACATTTTAAAAGTTCTCTAGGAGCTCTTTTCAAATTATATTTTATTTTATTTTTAATTTTTTTTCTTCATATAACTTGGAAGATGAAACAAATTTCAAACCATTAATTTCGGCAAAAACCACTTTACATACAAAGTAGCTCTATTATTCTTTGAGTTTTTAAAAATAATAATGAGTTTGGTATGTGTTTGTTGGCGTTCATGAGTTGTATTACAATCCTAATGGCTCGTTCATGGGATCGATAGGCTGTATAGACTTCAATTTCTATGGTTAATGCTAATTAATCATGTGATTTGTTTAATAATTTGATATAAATCTTATATTTGAAGTAAAATGCACTTGTATGCAAATGGTTTGGAGGAAAATAACTGTAGCATTAAACAATATATAATTTTTATGGGTTTTGAACATTAATTATTGATGCTAAAATTTGTTATGATTTAAAAAAAAAATTATTAATTAAATTAAGCTTGATTTTAACCTAAAAATGTTATAACATAATAACTACGAATTTAATATTTATATACTATATAATAAAAAATATTATTAGTTATTAGATATTTTTAATTAAAAATATAATATATTTTATTTTAGTAAAAAATATGTTCAAATTATTAAGTTTTTTTTTAGATATTGAATATTAAAAGCTTAAAAGTTAAAATTTAAATTGAGACATAATTATATTTTATGTATATAATTTATTTATAATTTTATATTTAAAAAAATATTTATTTAAAATTAAGATGTAATACGTGTACATATTCACGTACAAATACATGCATCCTTGAATTTGCATGCAAAAAATAATTTTATATTTTCTTATGTTAGAAATTTTCAAAAAAGAAAAAGAAAAAGAAAGAAAAGTAAAATAATTATTTTAGTTCCATTTCATTTGTTTCAAAATATTTTAAGACAGAAAATTAAGGTAAAATTTTAATTTATATTTTCTTAAAGAAACGCAATGCATAAAAAACACACATAATAAACAATAAAGAAAATAACAGTAAAAATTGCACAACGTAGCTCAAGAAAAGCCACCCGTTAATCCAACGGTTACTTATCTGTCGGTGACCGACTAATACATACACCAAAAAATTATTTATTATTTTTTTTAAAACAATAAAAATAATATTTTTAAAATTTATAATTATAAAAATAATAATTTATATATATATATATCTCATATATTTTAATACTAAAAATATTATTTTATTTTAAATATAATCTAATTAAACATATTTCATAAATATTTTTGTTAATATTATAATAACAATATATTAGTAACTTTTTAATTATATATTTAATTATATTTTTATGTATTAATATCAAATAAATATGTAATTAATAAAAATAATTATAATAATAATAATTTAAATTGTTTTAATATCATCATCTTTAAATATTATTAATGAAAATATTCAATATAAAATATAAAATATAAAATAAATATAATTAATTTTTTTAAAAAAGAAACAACCACTGATGGGGCTTTGTTAAAACAAATAATCATAAAGACTATGGCTAATTTATTCTAAGATGAATAAATGAATAATATTTTGTGATTTACTTAATCTTCTCACAGTGAAATTAATTCTTTCCTAATTACAAGTAACAAATTTAATATATACCAAATACTGTTGAATCTATTTTTTTTTTATTTTTTTATTTTTAAAAACCTTCTCCTTACACCTCAGTAATTCTATTGTATCAAAATGTTACCCATTACAAATCTGTTTTAATATCTCATGTGATATTACAATGTAATTTTTTTTAAATATATATATATATATATGATTATTGAAAATGAATACATACTATAAATTAAAAAAAAAAAAAAAATGTATTAAATCCATATTATAACCGTATAAATTTATTTATAATTTAATAATTAAGTTTTTTTTATCTTTAATTATTTTAAGTTTGTATAAGTTTTATTTTTATAATTAATAATATAATATAATTTATTTTAACTAATGTTGTTATCTTAAATCAAATTTAATTGGAAAATTATCATATTACATATAAAAATCGAGGTGGATTGAAATAATTACAAAATAAATATTATGATATCTATGAAAAATTAAAAAATAAATAACAATTCATCCAAATGAGAGAAAACTTGTATGTGAGATAAATTTACTGAAGAAAATACGGTCAAAATTTTTGCGAAGCAAGAAAAAATTAAGAATAATTGTCATACATTTATAATATGCAATATAAATAATTAATTGAATTATTTATCGAAATAAATATTATAAATAATTGGTTATTACGATATTTTATGATTTTAAAATAATTTTGATAATTTTTTTAAGTGTTTTTCTATAATGACATATTTGATATTTACAAAAAAAATATATTTTTTAACACATTTTAAGATCGCCAACCTACATTATCCATTTTAATGAGAGACGTGGGATGTCAGGAATGGTTGGACTATATTATCTGTACCAATCACATCGCTCAAATAATTTTATTTGTAGATTTATTCGAAAAGAGGGGATCAAAATTATTCACACTTTTTTGAATTTGGTTCGAGAAACGCCAAAATAAAGTAAAGGAGTAGGGGACAGAATCAACATGGTAGGATCGTATTACCTATAAAAATTTAAAAAATGTCAGTTTTGGACGGGTTGAAGTCGACATACTTTTTTATTTTTTCTTTTCTATGAATTGCAGTCGACATACTTATTATTATTATTTATTTTTTTTACTTATTTCTATATATTTTATATAAACTTTTTTCTCATCAAAATCAAATTATACTAAGATTTAGGAAAGTAAATTTTAAAAAAATCATTTTATAATATATATATATAGATAATATTAAAATTTATATTTATATTTAAATATTAATTAAACTTGAGAATAATCTTTTTTGATTGTAGCTAAGTAATTTTATCCGTTGTAATATATTATAAGACTTATATAAATATATATTCGATAGTTCAATAGTTTCCATTAGGGGTGTCCATAAACCGATTCGGACCGGATCAAACCGTAAAACCGGATCGGATCAGATCAAATTGAACGATTTTGTTAATCAAACGGTCCGGTCCAGTTCAGTTTGTATTAATTTTAAACCGTTCGAACTGGACCGGACCGATTTAATAATATATTAAAAAATTTAAATTATTTTTCATTAAATTATAAAAAAATTCGAACCAAACCGGGAATCAAACAGGACCGAACAATTTTATAAGTCAAACGGTTCGGTCCGGTCCGGTCTGGTTTTTATTTCTTAAAACCGTTTCAAACGGTCTGGTCCAAGTAATATGAACGATCTGATCTGGTTAAATTTTTTTTAGAAAAAATTGGACCGAACCGGACCATGGACACCCCTAGTTTCCATAGATTTTAACAAGTTAATGAACTCTTCTCGAAAAAGTTAATTCATTGAGTGTGTTTAACTCGTATACTTAAAGAAGAATTGACACAAGATAACAACCAAAAACTTTGATACCATTTGATAGGTCCAATAATTATCATAAATTTTCACAAGATAATAAACTACCATCCTAAAAAATTCATCCTAAATCTTTAACCTCAAATTCTAAATTCAATAATGTTTTGAGGTTAATAATTACAGACATGTCTTGACTAGCTTCTAAGAGTAGATAAGCAAAACCACTTTAGGGGAGTTGTTTGTGATCTACACAGCCATCGAATTCATTTCTAGTAAAATGTATTTTGATCATATATGTATCAAACTTTTTGTACCGTTGACGAGGTGATTGTTTTGATTCATACAAGGATCTTTTTAACAAACACACGTTCTTATCTCTTCCATGTTCAATGAACCCTCCAGGTTGTCTCATGTAGATTGTTTCTTCTAATTCTCCGTGCAAAAATATTGTTTTGACATCCATTTGTTCCAAGAACATGTCATATTGAACTAAAGACAAGAGGATTCTTATATATGTGTCCTTGACTACAAGAGAAAATATCTCATTATAGGCAATACTAGCTTGTTGGGTGAACCCCTGCGCAAATAATTTGGCTTTGAATCTCACTAGTTCCATAGTCTTTATTCCATCTTTCCTTTAGAAAATCCATCTACATCCCACCAGTTTAACATTCCTAGGTTTGTCAACAAATATCTAAGTTTCATTCTTCATTAATGAGCCTATCTCTTCTTCCATTGCTATTATCCACTTGTCTGAATCTTTAGAAGTCACGATTTCTGTATAATTTTTTTGTTTTCATAATCATTATTAGCACCCACTTCAAAAGCATAAGCAATCACATCTAAAAAACCTAACATGTTAGGTTTCTTTATGACTCTTCTATTTTATGTCTTTGACAAGGGAATAATATTTTAGGTTTTCTTCATCAATAGCTACTAATTCATGTTCATACGAGGGATTGTATTCATTTGTCCTTGATTGAAGTTATTGTACAATACCACTAAAAGGCACTACCTCACTAGTGCTTTTCTTGTTCAGTGATGCTTGTCACATATTTATTCCCATTTTTAGTCTCCACATCAATCACAACCCTTTTATTCTCCAGAAATTTTGGGTGACTTCTCAAGACCTATCATACCTTTATATATTTGTAATTCATTAAACACTATATTTGTACTATTTAAAAATTTCTTTACATTAGGATTCGACAATATGATATCAGAGCTTGGTTGTAAACGAGCTTCTTGTATCATGTGATATGAAGAAGTTAATTCAGTTACTGAAAGGATATCAACGAATAGTTTTGTTGTCCATTAACCTTTGATTGCTAATTTTATCAAGAATAACAATTACAAAGTTTGAATTTGAGAAGTTTGATAGCACTAGTGATTTTTCAATATGGAGCGGAAAAATGAAAAATATATTGATCCAATAAGAATTGAGTGCATCACTAGAGATAGACATATCATATCTATATGTTTGTTATTCGTTAAAAACCATATTTCTACTTTTATAACATTTCTTTGTATTAGGATTTAACAATATGGTATCTGAGCTTAGTTGCAAACAAACTTTTGGTTTCTTGTGATTTGAAGGAGTTAATTCAATCCCAGAGAGAAAATCATTGAATAGTGTTGTTTGTCCATTAACCCTTTATTGCTAATTTTGTCAAAAATGACAACTACAAAGTTTGATAGAACTAGTGATTTTTCAATGTGGAACATAAAGATGAAAAATGTATTGATCCACTAAGAAGTGGATATAACACTAGAGGAAGACTTAGCAACTGATAAAAAGGAGGAGGAAAAGAACTTGATCAAGAATAAAGCATGAGTTAACTCATTCACTTATAAACACATGCTTTCATTGATATTTATCAATATAGGACTTGTTTGCGTTTCACTTCTCAAGAATTCCCCTTTCAAACAAGACCACTTGGCTTCCCTAGGTCCACACTCTAAATCAAAGCCACTCCAACTGATCTTCCATAGCTACTCGCTCTTGACTTTGATTTCAACCCATCTTATTTGCTTAAGATTTTAGGATCCTTCACACTAATACAAAAGTAACTTTTCTTGATAGAAATTTATAGTTGATTTTTTAAAAAACTATTGGGTGTAAAATAGTTTATGTCATATGGCGTAATATAATGGTATCTAGTAAGCAAGTAACCCCCAGGCCAGCCCAATCAACATTGAGTAAGCACATAAGCATTAATATGAGTTAAATAACTAACCTGATAAACAACTAGCATTTAAATTCTTAATTATCCGATAATGAGATAATTAATCAGATAAAGTTTTTACATTTAAAGATAAGCCTATTATTATGGATAAAGATCATCAACATGTATATTTTCTCATAAAAATATTTATAACTACTCATCATTAAACATAATTTCTTTTTAACTTCAAATAATTGGAGATAACTTCTCATAACTACATACACTAAGATCTATACTTTCTCTATTAATATCTCTCTGCATCACAAGTAGAGACACTAGTCTTTTCCTTCTTCTTCTTACCCAGACTTACTTAAGAATCAAAGGGCCAAAGGCCACCACATTTTGTGGTGGTCCAAGGTCTTAATGATATTTTCTCTATTCTGAGGTCCACAAGAAGCAGAGGTGTATCCAATCATTGATGTTGAAAAAAAATGTTCTCTATGGGAATGATTGTACTCTACTAGTTGAATCACAACTAGAGAGAAAAAGATTTATAGTGTTATCTAGTGTTTTAAACTAGGTGGTTTTTGAAGAAAAAACCCTAAAAGTTTAGAAGAAAACTACTCCAGAAAAAGTTCATTTTGTACGGTCTTTAAAGTCTATACTTTTCTGTCCTTCTAAGATAAATCAACCTTGCATCACTACAGCCATAGTTGGATTGAGTGAAGCGTCAAAAAGGGACATAGATGGAAGTATACCTAAATATAATTGAGAATATTCTTCAAACTATCTTAGAACGTCTACCAGGGCCATAAGCCACTAAACCAGAAGACATTAAGTGGCATCTTTTAATGCCCACAGTGCACCAGATTTGATACACAACCACACAGGCTCAGATTGGAGACATATTCCATTGCGACAAGGTCTACACCCACTAGTCAGATAGATAGGTTCAACCAATATGATTCACAAGTTAATGTGCATGCACTATAGCCATTACCACCAAATGATGGTTCAATTTTTGACACCTTTAAAGAATGAGGCATCTTAGGCTACCGAATATGAAAACCTAGTAAGCTGGCCATCATGGAATAATTAGAAAGGGATCCATATTCCAATTTTTGGTTTGATTGAATGTTATCTGTTAGGGTCTCAAAATCCATACATCATCTAAACAATTCGAAACCACTATCAAAAAGATCATGTTCCGAACAACCACCCTTTAAATTTTCAAGTTGAACGATCATCGGAGGAGCCCGTAGGCGCCACCAATATGAATAGGCAAGAGACAAAATAATAGTGGCATTGAATTTGGTCAAAATTATTCCTGTTCATTGTACAAAGATAGAATCTAATTCAGTGCCAATTTATCCACTTTCTGGCTGGTTCTCGAGGAAGTAAAATGGGTTCTGTAATTCTCTTGACGAGATGATTCAAATTAATGTATATTTAACATTTATATATATATATTGTTCACCCATCTAATTCAATCAAAATTATGGGTGAATGATCACCCACTGTCCATTTAACTACTCTTTCACTCATCATTATTACAACATTCTTAAAGAATGATTGATCGTTCCTCGAAAAACAATGGGATAATGAACTAGTTCTAACTCTCAAAATGATGAAGATAACATTCCAAGTTATCTTGGACATGCTTCCTAGGGTCACAGGCCTTTAGTCCACTTCCCATCCTAGAGAACATCCATATGGCATCTTCCAATGCCAATAATGAACTGGATTTGACCCTTACTTAGAAGGAGCTCAACCAATAATGTGACCTACCACGATAGGAACCAGGCTTCATTACTTTGCAGATAGAGTTCACCTATAAAGTACAAAGACATTCACTTACGGATGCCTTGGAAGCATCCATCCTACCGTCCGTCTTGGACCATTTGGTACCACCTCGAGCAGCTTCTATCAGTAGTGATCTATGTGACCATCTTGAGGACCATATATGGGGACACTTTGTCCAAGATGGCCATGATAACCATGTGGCCTTAGCGGCTAATGACCAAACTAGATATCATCATCTATGATGGTACTAAAAAACCTTTGGAATACATGGAAAACTTTAAGGGGTAGGACCATGCGTCTACCTTGACATCACGAAGAACACACTTTAGACTATTTGGAATACCTCTACAATCCATAATATATGTAACCATTTTCTATCAACGAGGACTCCGTGCGACATCTTCCAATATCCAGAGCATCATAGTGTCCACTCACAAGTTGCATAGTCTAGAATGACACCTTATAGATTGCGTAGTCTAGATTGATGCTAAAAAGGCCCACAATCTCACTAATAGATGAGATCACAATCAAGTTTAAAAATAAATTACAAGTAAAGAAGTGCATAGATTAGAGCTAAGGACATATATGATATGTCTAGAATATTCATGCAAGGAAATTAAATGTGCAACCTAAAATTGTTCCCTACTAACAAAATGGGTTGTGAGGTGTCTAATCATCATATATCATCCAAGGGTGCACGCCTTCCCATGAATTATTTCAAAAGGAGTTTTGCGAGAATGTCTTAGGAGTGCACTCTAGAAATCCACCTAAGTCCCATATGAGAACATTTGGTCCGATCAATAAAATCAACCAAGTCTGGAAACAAACTTAATGAAGTAACATGTCATGTCTAAGTAAAGAACAAAATATGGGTCCACTCATATATTGGAGGGACAGAACAATGTTTCAACTCTTCTAAGATTACATAAGTTCACATTATGCCTAAGAGGCACACACCAAGAGGTGAGCATAGGCCAAAAAGGCCTTACAACAGAGGTACAAAAAGGCCATTCCTAAATAAGACCATAGGCTCATGTCCTCACATATTATCTCTACCAAAAGCTCTAGAGATAATAGTTATCTTGAAAGAGCAAAAGGTGGCACAAGATGCCACTCACAAGGAATAACATGGGATAAAAAATGCCTTATTACGATAAAAATATAGACAATGTTCCACCAACACTTTCATTCTAACAAAAAATATGTTTGCAGGTATTTGGGCCACGCTTGTCTACACTCATGGAATTCAACAAGGACAGGTGAAGTCCAAATAACAAAGGGACTGAGAGGTGTGGACTATAAAAGTTCACATGCCAGTATCCTCAAGTTCAGGAGGTGCTATAACTTATGAACCCTACCTTTATAGGTCATGACTGACACAACAACTACGCCTTGGGTTTAAGAGTTGCTACAAATTCTGCAAACCTTTGAAAATGCAACAACTACACCTTGGGTTCAAGAGTTGTTACAGATTTTGCACCCTACCTCTATGGGCCATGACTGACTTTTGAAAAGGAAGCAACTATGCCTTAAGCTTAGGAGTTTCTACAACTTCTACATCACATCTCTACGAACCTTGATTGGCCTTTGAAAATGTAGTAACTATGCCTCGAGTTCAAGAATTGCTACAACTTTTGCACCCTATCTCTATAGGCTATTTGAAAAGGTATAAATTATGCCTCGGGTTCAATACTTGCTACAACTTTTTCACCCCATCATACAACTCATATTTACTCATATTGTAGACCTTGAGCCTTCAACTATGGCTATTGATAAAAACCTTCAGGTACAAACAGAGTGCAATGACACTCATGACAGAATGAAATAATCCACCAAGGACTACGAAATTTTTCTAAGTCTCAAGACCAAATGCTTGGATGTCTTGATAAATTCAAGCATAGCAAGGAGGGGACTAGTATACCAAGAACACCCTGGTTTAAAAAAACTACCCTTACTTAGAAAAATTGAAAACAAATCAAATGAAAGAGAAAACACTCAGGCACATGCCCAATGGATACATGGTCAAAATGAAAATAACCGAACTAGTTAATGAACACATGAAAAGTAGGCCAACATGAGCCCACTGAATAGCACATGGCCAAACATGACACATATGGCCGGACATGGTACACATGCCCAGATATGTTACACGTGACTAGATATGGTACATATGGCCAATTATGATACACATGGTCAGATAAGATACATGTGATTGAACATGATACATATGGCTGGACATGGTACATGTGACTAGATATGGTACATATGGCCAGACATGGTATATATGGTCGAATGTGGTACATGTGGTCGGGCATGGTGTATGTGGACAAACATAGAACACGTGCATGGACCCTCAAATATCAGAATCACTTCGAACCTACATCCCAATAAGTACCTACCATTCAATACCAATGCAATGGATAACATATCCCGATAAGAGACAAGCTCAAAGAGTGCCCACTATATTGAAACAGATAAGATCATAGATGAACCTTACTAAAAAGTAAAAGAAGTACATAAATGAACACAAGTATATGATTCAAAAGTACAAAAATAGTATAGCAATATGGCATATACATATATACAAAAGATCTATACAAAGACTTAAATTCTAACATGATGATCCAAGCATGTGGTAGAACACTGGGCTTTAAAAACTCTGTTGGGCATGTCATAGTTCATAAGCTCCATGAACTTTGAAAAACTCAAATAGGGGACGACCTTAATGAAGTCATAGTGGGAGCACCTAACTCAATGGGCTGCGAACATGTACCATCTACATTCAACATTAAGTATTCCAAAAATACTTGAACAAAAATAAAGGGTAGAACTTAATGTCTCAGTGGGCTATCATCCTTCAGTATGGCTTCTTCAAGGTGCAAACCTTAGTAAGTAACTCACTCAGGAAGTGCAAAGCCCAAAGCATATAAAGTGTCAATACATCTCTAGTCTATAAGTTGCAAAACATAAACTTTCACCTAGCACATATTTTTATCTAATTGGCCACGACGCCCTATCCACTACCTTCGTAGATCATGCCATATCATATGTCATCCTAGAGAATTGACACCTCCAATGGTGCATATTTATATGTCCTCCCTTATCGGGTACTTTTCTAAAGTGTTCAACCATATGTTTATATTTTGGATAAAGTTCGGTATAAGTTAAGCATATAACTTATTATGTAGATCAAGATATTAGTCCTATTAGAACTTGAGGTGATCAAGACATTATCCCTCACTACATGGACCCCTCAAAAGAGTCCAAACCTTTATGCACTGATAACTGTATTTTATATAGTTATTTTCACCTATTTTATTAATTATAATTGCTATCTTCTTGACATTTTTGGTTATTTTTCGTTAAATATATTAATATTTTCTCTTTATATGTTAAGGAATATATTTTGAAGAAAATTAAATAAATTGAATCGAAAACGTACTTAATTTGAAATTTATGTCCAAAAATCTAATTTCAAATACAAGAGTGCTTAATTACAATTTATAAGAGTAAAAAATATAATTTAAATTAATATTGGGCTTAATTTTAATTAATAAAAGTTTTAGAATTTAATTTAAATTAGAAAAGGGGCTAAATTGTAATTAAAGAAAATTTAAAATGTAATTTGAATTAAATTTGTGGGTCAAAATGCAATTAAGGAAATTTATATTCTCTGTAGGAAAAGGAAGCCACGCGTACCATTATTTACGGGAGACACCAACCGTTTGATCAAACAATCAACAGATAGGATTAGGTGCGTGGATTGCAAGCACGACAAAAGAGAGTGAACATGGAATTCAATGTTTACGCGGCTCGGTGTCCGAGTGGGCCCACCTACCGCGCAGGCCGGCGTGCAAGTGGGACCCACGTGTCTGACGCATCCAGCTGCTATCCCCCACGTTTCGCGTGCCCCAATCTTGTGCGGCAATCTATCGTGCCCCCGTCCTTGATATTGAATAATATTATGCCACATGTCCCATCATTTCTTTTAGCGAATCAGACGCTGACACATGTCACGTAGATTGAATTAAAAAAAGATTAGAAATGACACCCCTGTTTTTGATGTCTCTCATGCGTATGTTTAAATAATAATTTCGATATCCAATTCCCATACGCGTGTCTGTGTAATTAAAGAGAAATGTATATTTTTTTAGATGTATTTTTGGTGCTATAAATAGGGCATTTATTGCTTAAATTTAGAGGTTGGGTTTTATAGGTTTTGTTTTAGGGGTTCGTTTTTGATAGACTTGGACTGTGGAACACGCAGAAGCCATTTTTGGCTTCTGTTGTGTTCTACATGTGCCAAATATTTACGATATGAAATGTTTTAATTTTCTTTGTTCTTCATCTCATTTTCCTTAACTATTGTAATTTTAATTTTAATTAATGAAGTAATTTAATTTTTATAGGGTTGCATTTGATCTAAATTTATGAAGCTTTGATTTTAATTATTTTTGATAGATTTATAAGACGTTCGATTTGTTCATTCTATTTTGTCCTTAATGCTTTTTGATTATTTACGAATTTTATCAAAACGATACGTGGCATATAAATAAACTTGGAAGAGGCATTTTTGTGTATATTGCTCATGGATAGAATGACATGTATAATGAAGGATAGGAATATACCCTAATTGTATGTGTGGCCATTTGAAAACTTAGAACGTAATGAATCTTGGTGAATTTAATTCTCATAGGAATATAGTGAATTAATTTAACGAGGTGTGTCTATACGGAGCTCGGAAGAGATGTATGGATAAAATTAGAAGTTTTCGGTTGACAAATTAAATGTACGAAAAAATATAAATCAAGAGAAAATAATATGATTTGAGTGGATTAATTTGGTGAAAAATTGCAATCCTAGATATTATTTTATTTTTAAACTCTTTTCTTAAATTTGTTACAATCAACGATCGTTTTAAATAAAATCAGAGAGAAATAATTTTAGTACTCAACAAACTGTAGTAACAAATCTTCGTGGGAACGATATTTTACTTACAAATCTTATTACTTATGACCGTGTATACTTGCACGTTTTATGCTCTCCTAAAAGGGACAACATGTACCTATGACACTTCACTCTAATAAGGGATATTAATGTTCATGTTAGAAAAATAATTGCGATAAAGAAAAGCCTAAGAATTAAAGAATGAAGATATCTACATGAGAGAGGATATCTATAAGAGCGGTATCAAAACCTCACACTTACGCAGTCTTCCTAGAAAAGGGTGATCATGTCTTCAATAGATCCTATAAGGATTTTAGAAAATAAAATCGTGTTTCTAGGATGGTCCAAGACCATCACTCGACTCGATGCACACTTGACCACTAATGTATGGACCCGAGCCCCCATACCAATATGACTAAACTATGGTCAAACACACTATATGTGGCTATACCATGGCCATATACTCTAAGAGTGGTCGGCCTATAGATGGACACACCATGGCTAGTCAAACATGAGTCCCCTACTTCTTTGTCATTCTTCCACTCAACGAACACCTTACTTGACCTGTCATTGTCTGTGCTCGCTTGTCTCAACGACAACCAAGTTTGATCTTGTTCATCAGTCCTTTTTTCCTTCATCAAGCTTTTGGATAGCTTATGGGATCATAAGTCCATAAATTTGAATTCATGCCTTCCATCCTTAAAAGCCTTCCCTCCCAAAAATGGGAAAGTAAACCCATTGAGTAGTGGTTTTGATGTAGACATAACTCCCTAATTGGGAGTTCGATTGATAATTCATAAAAACCGCCAACAATAAGACATCACTGCGTACATTTTAAGTGCTTGAGAAAAAAAATTCATTATACTTTCAAGTAATGACCACGTGAGAGTGGACTTGACGCCACTAGTAAGGTTTAAAAAATAGTGAACCTAGGTTATGATAAAAGGACAAAATATACTTCTTAACTTATGTATCCAATGCTAGCAAGTCTAGGGGCTAATGTTGGGTGTAAAATAGTTCACAGTGTATGGGTAATATAAAAGGTCCTAATTAGCAAGTAACTTGCAAGCTAGCTCAATTGGTACTGAATGAAGAGATAAACATTAGTATTAGTTAAATAACTAACGACATAAACGATTGACATTTAAACTCTTAATTATCTGAGAATGAGATAATTAAGCAAAAAAAGCTTAAACATTTAAAGATAAGTCTATCACCATGAGTAAAGGTCATTAATATGTATATTTTATTCTATAAATATTCACCACTGCTCACCATTAAATATAACTTCTTCATAACTTCGAATAACCGGAGATAACTTTTCATAATTACAGATACTGAAATTTATACTTTCTAACTAAATATATTTTTGTATCCCTCTATATCATAAAGAGAGACACTAATATCCTTCTTCTTCTTACTACCCAAATTTTCTTAAGTATCGAAAGGTCAAAACTATCACACATCGTGGTAGTATGAGATTCTAACGGTATGTTCTTTGTTATTATTGGATATTAGCTCTTAATTCAATGAATAAAACAAGGACCTTAATTCAAGGAGCAAAACAATGAGCTTAATTCAAGGAGTAAAATAATGAATCCTTAATTCAAGGAGTAAAACAAGGAATCTTTAATTCAAGGAGTAAAACAAGGAATCCTTAATTCAAGGAGTAAATCAAGGGATGCTTAATTCAAAGAGTAATTGAAGGAGTAAAATTTCCTTATAAATAGCTATACAATTGTAATGAAAACATAAAGAAAATAATAAGAGCTCTTTTGTGTAGAGTTATTTCTTGTTTTTTCAATAGTTATCATATTCACAAGAGGAATAAGTAAATCTAATCATTGATGATGATGAAAATCGATGTTAACAAAAACTAACAAGGTAAGATATATTGTAGATTTTTTAAAAACTACTCAATTAGATAATTATTATTATCTTGATATTTTTTTTATAAGAAATCACAAAAAAAAGTATACATGAATAAAAAAATTTATGTGAAAAAAATAAAAATATTATAACAAAGGTTTTTTTTTCACAAGGATAACACAAAATTGAGAATTAGCGACCAAAAAAAAAAAACCTAACATTCTCGGTGGGATAAAACAAATATTAAAGCCATATTCAAAGGTCTCAGGTTGCAAATTAAAGGACTCTCCCAGTCTCCCTTACATGCACCTCAGCCCATGCAAGCCTTATCAGCCATTTTCTCCCTCTTCCGCAGACCCTCCCTCCGCATTCGATTGTCGATTTCTTCCTCCACTGAACTATCAGACATTGTCGGTTTCTTGTATATGAAAGGTTCGCGTGCCACCACTGAACTATCAGACCTTGTCGGTTTCTTGTATATGAAAGGTTCGCGTGCCACCACTGAACTATCAGACCTTTATCTTCCTCCCATTAGACCCATGAGGTACCTCGTCGCACAACCACTTTCCCATATCGCGCGCACCAGCTCGTCCCACAACCAAAAATAGAAGATGTTCCCCACCATTCCTCTGTTTCGCGTTCTCAAGAAAAACCACGCCCTAATCGGCCTAACCAGGGTTACTTGCCACATCACTAGGTTTGGGTCCTCCACATCATCCATCCACTCGTTGAAGCTAGCTGTTCGATGTCTCCTTTTTCTCCATCGTAGTTCAGCCACAAAGCACTAGTATTTAATTTGATCTTTGGTAGTCTTTACAAGATGATTGTGCGTACAAACTTAAATTGTTCTTTTTACAGTTCTTTATTCTTATGAGAAATAAAAATGGTCTTTAAATTCTTATTAGTAATTTCTACACGTACTGTTTCTGTGATTGAGCAATTTCTGATGGTTTCTATTGAGAAATTAAATATCTTTTAATCAGTTACAACATTATCTTTTTTTAAGGATCATTCTTAAATTTTTTTAGCTGTGTGTATATAACTTGATTGTTTCGATTTTGATTCTGGCAGGGCTTGGATGGAGTTGTCCCTGCGATGTTTGGAGTGTTGCATGGTTGTATTTTGGTGGAGTTGTGCTCGGTAGGTATGTTATTTTGGTGGAGTTGTGGCGTATAATTCTCAAATCATTAGTTTGATCGTGAAATGATGTGAGTTTCTCTTTAATAATTGTTATATGAATGATTCTGAACAAACCAAGCATATTGAAGATCTTCAAAAGAAAAACAAGGAACTACGGGAAGAAAAGGAATGTCATCATAGAAGAGATCAATAGCATATAAGAAACTGGGACAATTTGATTCTTATTAGTTCAAGCATTTTTTTTCTCTTCATAGTATACAGTCCGTTTCATAGCTTATGATGTAAATTGTTATTAATTGTAAGTTTCAATTTTAATGTATCTTAAATGACTTATACTATATAGATAGTGACTTTTCTAATTCTATATAATTAATTATTAATATAATTTATATTTTTGTAACTTGTTAACACATATCTTTAAAATACTTGAGATTGGAGAATAAATCTACGGATATCTTAATATTAAAATTATAAAAACAATCTAAATAGATTCGTAACTTTTATACAGTTAAAAGAATCAATAGATTTCACCTCTAACTTTTACACGGTTAAAGAATTAATAGATTTCACCTCTAATTGAATTATGACTCATTTTTTTATTTTATTTCCATATTCGAATATTCGAATTTGAGACATAATTTTTAAATAATTTATATTAATAGAATTTGATATCACAATCATTTTAAATTTTGGTACTCAACAATTAAATACACGATAATTATAAATTTATTTTTTAATTAAAAACTAGAATAAAACTATTTTTATATTATATTTTCTAATTTATGCAAAGTTATAACTATATATTTCTAAATAGAAGTTAAATTTGAATTATAACAACTCTAACTATTGACAATTATAGTAATCATATATTTTAAGAAAAAATGAATATATTCTTACAAACAAACATAATTAAAGTTACTTTTTGTTATATTTTTCTATCTTCTCACCTTCCATCTTCATTCCCACAAACTACTAAATTTTGCTCATGATTAAATTGTAACTTTATAAGTAACATTTTTCATCCTATTATATATATATATATATATAAATATTTCTTCATTTTCTTTTAAATAGCTCAATCTTCTTTACATTCATCATTACACTTTTTGTTATTCAATTTTGTGCTTTACTTTTATCATAATTGATGAATATATCTTAATTAAAAAAAATAATAATAATCAGTCAAATTTTATAATGAAAAAAAAAATTCATGTCAGGTATTCAAATTGTAGCCGTTAAGACTGATACAAATCCAATTCGCCAATTTCACGTTTTTTACGTTCAAACAAAATATTTGTATTAAACTTTGTGGGTTTTTGTCATTTTTTGGTTGGCTATTTATACAAGAATACGTTAACACTCTATTTTAGACTTTCAGTATTTTAGGAGGGATTTTTTTTTTTAATGGAAAATGATATATAAGACTAGTGATTAAATATATGTTATTTATATTTGAGTTGTTTTAATCGATTACATGTTTTTATTTTTTAAATAAGGATGAAAGTTACTACTCATTTAATTTAAGTAGTAATGATTAGTAGAAAAATTAATAATTGTTTTTAAAATATATTATAATGTGATATTTTAAGTTAATAAAATTTAAAATTAATATAATTTTTTTCTTAAAAAAAACAAATATTTAATAAAAGATGTAGAAAAAAATAATACAACTAATTAAAAATATACTCATCTAAAAAGTAATAAATAATACATCATGTTTTGTATTACTTATTTAGTACTTTTTTTTCTTCATATTTTTAAAATTATTATTTAAATCATTTTATTTGTTGAAAAAATATATAAATTATGATTCAAATAGAACTTGAAAAAAAAAATTATTTAAATTCTAAAAAAATATAAAAAGTTATTCATTTTTATTAGGATACTTAATATAATTTTTTAATATAAAATAATAATAATTTAATTCATAAAAATATATTCTAAAAATAAATATAAATAGGAAACGTTACTCCCAGTAGAATGAGTGGTTGGGCTATACTCTTTCAATTTGAATTTGAAGTCCTTTTTACTTGGTTTTATTCCATATTTACTTGAACGCTAACTTCAAGTTCCATTTTTCTTTATTACCGTACAAAATTTACGCGGTTTTGTTTAGTTTTTATGTATTATTTATTTGCTTAGTAATTCTTCATCATTTCCATTTTCTGTTTTCTCCATGTGAAACGATCCTCTGTTTCCAACGCTATCTCAATTCTTCCTTTTATTTTAATTTCAATTTCAATTTCATTTTCTATTCGATCTTAATCAATCCCAGTTATTCAAATCGATTGATACGTGGTGTTTGGATTTGATACATTGATCTATTGATTCTCTTCCTCTGCTCTGCATCACAAAAGCCTTAATAAAGCTTATGCCTTTTTCTTCTTTCCAGTAAGCCTCATTTTCAAGCTCGCTTTTTTATTTATTTATTATTACCTATTACATCTGGTTTTCAGATTTATACAGTAAAATATAACCGAAGAATATAAACGTCAGTTTTACCTTTATCGACTTTCGTTAGTCGGTGTTGTTATTATGTTATCTTTGGTGGTTCACATTTAGTGGAAAAAAAAACAAAGAGCTGTTCTCACACTCTGTTTTTGGGTATTTTCTCATTTTCATTTTCATTTTCATTTTGATTTTATTTGCTGGGTTCTGTTTTGTCGGTCTCAATTTTCGTTGGAAGATTAAAAGAATCGCTTGAATATCGCTGATTTTCCGCATCTATCTGGGAAAAAGCCGTCTGTTTTCCCTCCCTATTTTCTCAGTGTGGCCTAATAAAAAGGGCATTCAGAATTTTTTTCCGGGAAAAAGTTTTGATCTTTTTTCTAGGGATAACAAATTGTCAAAATGGAAAAGATGGAGTTTTTAAAGTTGGGTTTGCTTTTGGGGCTGTTGGGTTGTTTTCTGATTGATGTTGAAGGTCTTGGTGTGAATTGGGGAACCATGGCTACACATAAACTACCCCCCAAGACAGTGGTTCAAATGTTGAAAGACAATGGTATTCAAAAAGTGAAACTTTTTGATTCAGACCAGACTACCATGAATGCTTTAGCCGGGTCTGGTATTGAAGTTATGGTTGCTATTCCTAATGATCAGCTGTCTGCTATGACTAGCTATAATCGAGCAAAAGAGTGGGTTCGTAGAAATGTCACTCGTTATAACTTCAATGGAGGAGTTACTATCAAGTAAGTTGATTTTTAGGAGGAGCGATTGCTAACTCTTTGAATTAGATTGCCATATTAGTTTTATTTTATTTTATCATCTTGATCTGTTTTGGGATTTTTTTCTACAACTCATATAGGGTGTTGTTTTTATTTTAAGACTTTTTGTTTTTTCTCAGTTTTGAATCTATTATTATCAGTTTTATTTTTTTGTTTGTACACAGATTGTTTAGCTATATACATAATATAGTTATACTATTTCAGTATATAGTGGCTAAAAAAACTAGCTAAAACAGATTTATAAGGATTGATAACTTGCCGATGGTTTCAAATTGAGAAAAAAATATACTTTTGGGTCTTAAAACGAAATCTCACCCATCTGTTTTGTGCTTCTAATTTTTAGCATAATATTTTTAAGCAGTTTACTACGTCTTGCTATAAGTCGCTTTGTTATTGGGATGTTCTTTATTTGAACTAGTTTGTTATTCAGTTTCTTTCCTCACTAATTTAGCTAATTTAAGGATTGATAGGTACATAATATCAGATGGATATTGTTAAGTCGCAGCTAAGAGTAAGTCAACAATAATTCAACAATGCTTCTTATAAGTCTAGGCAATCCTCTAACTCAAAAGCTGGCTTTTGGGTTCAGAGTTAGGCTTGTGTTTCTAAGATGGTATTAAAGCTAGGCTCTTGGCTTCCTCGTACTCCCATCGGCCCTCGTCATCCGGACCGTCAGTAAATCAGGACTCTGGCCGATGTGGAGGAGGATGTTAAGTCCCACGTTAGGTAAGAGTAAAGCGGCAATGAATCTTATAAGTCTAGCGTCTTAACTCATAAACTGGCTTTTGGGTTCAGAGTTATACTTGTGTTTCATAAGGGATATGATTTAATACATGTTAATACAATTTGATTTATAAATCATCTTTAATAGTTGAGCAGCTGTTTGGTGTGTATAAATCCCAATGTATGTGATGGGATTTCTTGAATTTCTCTCTCGTGAAAGTCTTAATTATTTGAGAACGTGCTTGTGACTCAACCCCATAAATCCTACTTGGACATCTCGGGTTTGAATTCTAGTTAAAGGTGTTGTGAGTTGTGTTGTATTTAAAAAAAAAATCTTACAATTATTCATTCATTGTTTTTATTATATACATTGGTTTGATTAAAAGGTTTTTCTCTTTTCATACTTCTAGGAAATTAACGTAGCATAGGTTAATAATTTTGCTTGTTTGTTAGGTTGTTGTGGGGGAATCATCTTTAAAGAAAGCTTGGAATCTATCCAATGTATCCAATTTCTAGTTTCTCTTTGACTTGTACAAGGCAATAATTTGAGCATTAGATTCTTAAGAACTTTGAGCAGAAAATGAGAAGGGTAGGGTGGATTTGGAATCTTTACCCTTCCCAGAAGGGACTTCTCTCTACATCTCATAGACCAATGGAAATATTATAGCTCTAAATATTGAACTTGTAAAATAGAGAAATATAGTGAGAGAAGCATGAAAAAGATTGGTTTATAAAAATATTTTAGTTTGCGTTCTTCTAGTTGAGAAATGCTAAGTACACACAAATTTGCACCCACATTCTTTATGTTGGGACACCTATCAGTATATAATCTAGAAAAATGAATCACTTTTTCATTTCTTAAAATAATTTTTAAAATACATGATATGAGAGAAATGAGTGCAAATATGTGTGATACTTACGTTTCTCTCTTCTAGTTTTGAAACCTTTCATGGACCAAACTTCTTTCTATTACTATTATTATCATTGGTATAAATTATTTCCATTTTAAAATTTTATAGAAGAGCTAAAAGGGTACCTATAAGATTGAACATAGCCATGAAAATGGATATATCTTTTTTCCAAAAGAACAGAAAGGCAATGGTAATGGTGTATTTGACTAGAATAATTTTATTATAACCTTGTTTTTAGAGCTATGTTTAAATTACCGAGTATCCCTGCGTAGATTACAATTCTCTTTTCTTTAAAATTCTAAAATTCAATATTTTATGTAAATTTGTTTTACTGACATTTGTACTAAAACTATGATTCAAGGACACAAAGGTTCCTATTTTTTCGTCTTATTATTTTTTTTGTTCTTGACAGATATGTTGCAGTTGGAAATGAGCCTTTCCTCAAATCCTACAACGGTTCATTCTTAAATACAACCCTACCAGCCCTACAGAACATTCAAAATGCTCTAAATGATGCCAATGTTGGTGACACTATAAAGGCTACTGTGCCTTTAAATGCCGATGTCTATGACTCACCTGTAAACAACCCTGTACCATCAGCTGGAAGGTTCCGACCCGATATAAGTCAACTAATGACTGATATTGTTCAATTCTTAGACAAGAATAAAGCACCATTTACTGTTAACATATACCCTTTCCTAAGTCTCTTTGGCAATGATGATTTCCCGGTTGATTATGCTTTCTTTGATGGGGCAAGCAATCCCATTGTTGACACAGGTAGTGGAGTTCAATACACCAATGTTTTTGATGCCAACTTTGATACCTTGGTATCAGCTTTGAAAGCAATTGGATTTGGACAAATGCCTATAATTGTTGGAGAAGTTGGTTGGCCAACTGATGGAGATAAAAATGGAAACACAGGAAATGCCTATAGATTTTACAATGGACTTTTGCCTAAACTTGCTGGTAACAAAGGTACTCCATTAAGACCCGGTTATATAGAAGTTTACTTGTTTGGACTTATTGATGAAGATGCAAAGAGTATTGCACCAGGAAATTTCGAACGCCATTGGGGAATTTTTCGATATGATGGGCAACCAAAATTCCTTATTGATCTTTCTGGTCAAGGTCAAAATAAGCTTTTAGTGCCTGCACAAAATGTGCAATATCTTCCTCAGAAATGGTGTGTGTTCAATCCAAATGCTAAGGACTTGAGCAAACTTGCAGATAATATAAACTATGCTTGCACATTTTCGGATTGTACAGCTCTTGGTTACGGATCATCTTGCAATTCGTTGGATGCTAATGCGAATGCTTCATATGCGTTTAACATGTACTACCAGGTACAGAATCAAGATGAAATGGCTTGTAACTTTCAAGGTTTGGCTACTATAACTTCACAGAATATTTCACAAGGGAATTGCAATTTCATTATTCAGATAGCTAAATCTTCTTGTTCTTCTTTGGGAGCTTCTCTACTCATTTTGGTACTTATGGTAGTTTCTACACTTGTTTTGATTAGTATGTTTTAAATTTTTGTAGATAATATTGATACTGTCTATTTTATGAGGTATTTTATTTTTACTCAAGATTTATTTAATAAAACTTCAAAGTGATTTGTGTGATTCTGATATGACAGTGATCCAATTCATCAGGATCATCATCATTATTATGTGGTCTTCTGGTTACTGGCTCACATTTGAAGTGATGCTACACTAAAATGTTTCTATGAAAATTACTTAATATGGGCATCGGATTTATTTAATAACACAATGCAGGTTGTAATAATTAATTTTCGTGACATAGTGATTATAAATTGGTTACGCACCACTGTTTTTGACTTCCAAAGGCGTCTAACTCATTGTCATGGGCAACCAAGTTGAAATTCTCACAATATGAAATTTTTGCTAACTTGTGAGTTGCTTGCCCTTCTTTTTATTCAACTTTTGATGGATTTAAAAAAAAAAAAACTGCCATAAGACCTAGTTTTTTAGTATTTTTATATGTGTTTGCTTCTTATTAGTGGGATATAATGGCACGTTAAAAATGGATTTGAAATTTGAACTCTTTTGGATAATCGATGAATGTAGTAACCACCAATTGGGAAGGGATTAGGACCCTTTTACATTATATGTCCTCTATTTTGATTTATTTTCTATTCTCACTTGAAATATTTGCGAGAAATTTGAGGGATCTTTAAACGAGGAATGAAAATTTAAGTGATATTTTAAAGTATTTTATTATTTTTTCATAATTTTTTTATTTTTATTATAAAAATAAAACTAAGTTATTAGTAAATATTTTATAATGGAAAGGAAAAGAAAATTTTGAGTCAATAAATAATTTTTAAAAAATATTGATGTCAAAGGAAGAAAAATAAAATATATATAGAAATAAATGCATAATCATTTTATACTAAATAATATTAATAAAATCTTGTTAAAAATTAGTTTGAAATAATAAAAATAAATTACAAAATAATTATAAGATTTTAGATTTTTAGAATTAAAATAATTTTATAAGAAAAATTTATTGTAGTTTTAAAATAATAGAAACATAACTTAACTTTAAAATGAAATATAAAAGATATAATACATTACTCATTATTAGTTTGAGTTTAAATGTAATTAAATCTTTTAAAAATTTAAAATATAAATAAATTAATATATTTATTAAAATAAAATATATAGTTTTAAAGAACACAATATCCATCCATGCGCAATCTTATATAGTAAAATATGGATCCCATTTTTCATTTTATTGTTCTTATCATTACCTCTAATAAGATAATCAAATGTATGAATTTGTTCTATCATGAAAAAATAACAATCTTGTCATTAACGACTAATGCTTGAGTATATTGAAAGTATATTTTTCTATGTAAATTATACGTAAATAAAAAATAATATTAATATATATTCGGTTTTTTTAATCATGTGTTCAATATTATGATGATTATTTTCACCCCACATCTTATCGGTTAAGGTTATTTTCTTAAATAAAAACCATTGAATTTTTAAAAATAATTATAATTTTAGTTATCCAGAGTTAAAATACCTATCATGAATAATAACCAAACAAAATCAGACTCGATTTTTTATAAAGTTTATAGATATAAAGCTTAATTCTTTATCATATTGTTATTATGAAAAACCATCAAAGTCACTTTTGAAAGAAACAAAAATGCTTCGGATCCATGTTTAAAAAAAGATAACATATGGCACAAAACATGTGCTCCCCCCCTTTCTTTCTTAAAGGGCTTGTAATTGCTTTTAAAAGAAGCATAAATAAAAAGCTATCTTTTTTCCCCGTCGAGAGTTAGAGATGTTCGTTCTAAGCCTAGAAAACGAGGCTAATAACAAATATAAGTGCATAGGGAGGTGATAGCATGTGATCTTTGTTTTCTTGAAAAGAATAGTGTAGCTTGTATGTAGAGTTTCTATATTTTAACGCTGTTTTCTTTAGTTTTAGGCTCACGAGAAATTACATACTGGAGATATCGGTTATTTACGTACTGCAAATATTTTCTAAAAATTATACATGTAAAGTTAATAAATAAATAAATAACTTTTGTAATTTTTAAAATAATTCTATTATATTATATAATATAAAAGATATGCATGCAAATTTATGTGATATTACAATTTATTAATATAATTCATGAATATAGACGTTACTTCTCACGCAATTATGTTAATGATCATTTAATATGCTAATGCAGTAAACATATCATGCCATTTCTAATGTGAAAGTTCTAAACTATAGACTTAAATAACCTAACGAGCTTTAATAAAAAAAATAAAAAATAAAAAATAAAAAAATTAAGGAGTTGAATAGGCTTTTCAAATAAATTTCACTAGTTTAAAATTAATTATCAAAATAATCATGCATACAATCGTGTATCAAATATAAATACAAAAAATAAATAATTAACACATGATATTTAAGTGTAAATAACCTAAATACATTTGACTTAAGAAGAAAATCATGGGTCTTAGACCACCTAATTTATCGATTATAAAAAATAAATATTCATTACAAAGAAAGTCTTAGGCTATTTTTAAAGTGATAAAGCTCCAATGTACTCAACTAACAAGTAAACAAGTTGTTGTTCTTTTCCACAATCACCTTAGGTGAATGGCTGATCCAAACCAATGCTTCGTTCAACCAGAGTTTACGTGCTACCAAACACATTAATCTTAGCACCTAAATCATTACCATAAAAATAAAGAAAACAAGTATAAGGTATGTCCTATAACAAGTTGTAAAAGAAAGAATCATAAATTAATGGCTGCAAAATATAAATTAATTATTAAAGAGCAACTAGCAAATCCTAGAAAAATCATATAAGTTCAAGTTCAATAAAAATAGTTTTCGTGTATAAAAGAAAGCTAATCATGAATAAGTTATATGAAAATGAAAGAATATAAAATAAACTACCTAAATGTATGAGAATGTAAATAAATAGGTTCTGTGTGCTTGTAGAAGTGTGGGTTGGAAGCACAATGATGGTTATGATATGTATATAATACAACTCTCAAAACCTAATTGAAAAACGTCCTTATATGAAGTGGCATTAAAATAGTGATTGTTGGGTGTTAATTGGGCTTAAAAAATGTAAAGAATAGAGATAAAATGGATAATTTCCAACATCAAGATCATCTGATTAAGTAGGAGATCGATCTCATTCAAACATTCTTTCACTTTTTTTTATTCAATTTCTTAGTTTGATATGATATCAGATCTATTTTAATCTTTGGTATGTGAAATCAAATCTCTCACAAATTCATTCAAACTCAATCATCTTTTCACTCACACTCATCATGGAGAAAATTGAAGTTTTTCAACCAATTTAAACTTTCATGGATGAATCAAACTATACTCTTTGGGCTCAAACAATGACTAGTTTTCTTAAAGAATGCAAACTTTGAAGATATATCACTAGACATTAAGTTTTTTCAAAGGGGATGAAGAAACCAATGAGAAATGTTTTGAGCATCATAACGAATGGGATAGCAAAAATCATCAAATTATTACTTGGTTTCGCAACATTTCAATTAGATCAATCAACCTCTAATTTGGGCATTTTGAAATTGCAAAATTTGTTTGAAAATACTTACCTCAAGGCTATAGTATTACTAGTATTTCTTGCCAATATCAACTTTTGAGTTATTTTCATGTTATGCACTAAGAACTGTGTGAGTCCATTGATGATATATTTTCCTAAATGCACTTTATTTGGGATTAATTAACTACTTCTAAACTTGTTTGGACATGTTCCATTGATACTACCAAATTTTAAATACTTTGAGATCATTGACGACTAGTCCAATTACTCATGACTTTTAATGATAAATTTGAACTTGCTTGTTCTTCTAGTCTTAATAGAACTTCATATCCAACTATATCCGAAGAAACATGACTCAACAAACTAAAGTTGTTCTTGCAACATCAACTAATTCTTCTTCTCCAGCATGTAAGAAATGCAAATATTGCCATAAATCTGGTCATTTTCTTTGGAATTGACCAACTCGGTTATACAAATATTTTTATAAACTTGGCTATTATCATGATGATTATCCTATCAATCCAAACAAATGACATAATAATAAAAACAAAGGAAAGTTTTTCAAAAATGCTAGTTCTTTTTAATTTGCTGCTACTGCCTCTAACAATAATTCAATCAATGAGGAACCCCGTTTCAAATTCCTCCATCATATCATTTTAAATCACTACTCAAATAGGTTTTTTCTAATTCAAGTTCCCCTACATCTTCTACCACAGCCATAATTATAGGTAATAATTTTTGGATCTTTGACTCCTACATGTTATAATTACATGACTTCTGATTAATCTATCTTTTGTTCAAAAACTCAATTCTCACGTACCACCATTCACATTGTAGATAGTTCATAATGTTGGCCAAATTTCTAATTCAGAGTTATCAATATCTGATGCATATTTGATTCCTAAACTCACTTTGAGTATTCTTTCCATCGACCAATTGTATGAACTTGGTCTTATAGTTACATTTACTTCTTCTGGATATTGTGTACAAGATCCTCAGATAGGACAAACTCTTTAGATAGGCAATATGATTGGACATCTATTTGAGCTAATCAATCTTCATAAACCTTCATCACTTATTTTTACAAAAGTAGTGACTTCCACATCATCAACTCCCTTTTTGAGTTTTTGGTATTCATGTTTAAGACATATTTTAAAAAAAATTGTAATCGTTTGTTTAAAATGGTTAGTTAGATCCTTTCATTAAATATTATGTGAAATGTTAACCTTGTTAATTGGCCAAACAAATATATTTACCTTTTAATAATAATAATTCTATTTTTTTAAACATTTTGATCTAGTATATTCGGATATTTGGTGGCCTTCTCTTAATATTATAATGGGTGGATCAAATATTTTTTTATCTTTATTAATAATTATTCGCGTTATACTTAGATTTATTTTATGAAAAATAGATTCAAGTTAACTCAAATTTCATCTTAATTTTGCTACTATGGCCAAAGCTCAATTTCATGTTGTATCAAAGTTTTTCATATAGATAATGCCATAAAATATAAAAGTGAAGATTTTTTAAATTTTTGTACACAATAATGACACCATTTCTCATTGTTCTTGTACATACACCTAATGGTCATACTAAGAGAAAACATAGGCACATCTTAGAAACTACTTGTGTTTTGATCATTTTTGCATCATATCTTGAAAGTTTTTAGGGAAAGTAGAATTCATTATTGCTTACACAATCAATCATATTCCCTCAATTGTCATTGGCAATCAAACTCCTTTTTAATATTTATTTGGTGTTTTTCTTGACTATATAACTCACTAAAAGTTTTTGGATGTGCATGTTTTTTTCTTCAATTTCATAAAAGAACTAAGTTAGAACCACGTGGTCGTCTTTGTTGCTTTCTTTTGTATAGAATTGAACATAAAGGATATCGTTGCTTTCTTTTTTCCATGTAAGTTTTTGGAAACAAAAAATGTTCTATTCTTTGTATAAATTCCATCTTCCATATTCCACCACTACTTCATTCCTTACCGATAGTTCCATTGAATTATTTCCTAATAGTTGTGATACAAATTCTTTATCTAAGCTCACTATAGACACTTCCCATAATCTTGCGGTCCATACTAAGATTATTTCTCCTTTTGATAATTTTGGTGAGTTTATCTTTGAACCTTCCACCTTATCTTTTGAGTCTCATAACTCAACATTCTCTCATGTATCTTCTCAAGTTCAGTCTCTTCATTTTTCTAGTAGAATAACTCAAATTCCAATTCATCTTCGTGATTATCATTGTTATTCTACTACTATTTCTTTATATGATCCTAAACTTTATAGAGAGACCACTTCTAACTCTACTTGAAAACAAACAATGAAAGAAGAATTGCAAGTATTAGAGAAAACTTATACATGGAATCTAGTTGATCTTCCTCTTGAGCTTAATTCTAGGTCAAATTATATGATGGTACTCAATTAAGATATGTTACTCTTTATGAACAGTTAGTTGGGAATCTTGTTTATCTCATTGTTACTAGACCAAACATTGCTTATGCAGTATACAATGTTAGTGAGTTCATGTTTGGTCCTTGTTCTATTCATTTTTCCATTTTGGTGGTCTTCTTCACATCCTCTACTGCAATAAAGATACTTTATTTCTTAGACTTCATTTTTTCAACTCACTCAAAACCAATATTGATGTACTATCTATTTTATGAGGTATTTTATTTTTACTCAAGATTTATTTAATAAAACTTCAAAGTGATTTGTGTGATTCTAATACGACAGTGATCCAATTCATCAGGATCATCATCATTATTATGTGGTCTTCTGGTTACTAGCTCACATTTGAAGTGATGCTACACTAAAATGTTTCTATGAAAATTACTTAATATGGGCATCAGATTTATTTAATAACACAATGCAGGTTGGAATAATTAATTTTCGTGACTTAGTGATTATAAATTGGTTACGCACCACTATTTTTGACTTCCAAAGGCATCTAACTCTGTGTCATGGGCAACCATGTGAAAATTCTCACAATATGAAATTTTTGCTAACTTGTGAGTTTGCTTGCACTTCATTTTATTCAACTTTTGATGGATTGTTTAAAAAAAAAAACTGCCATAAGACCTAGTTTTTTAGTATTTTTATTTGTGTTTGCTTCGTATTAGTGGGATATAATGACACGTTAAAAATGGATTAGAAATTTGAACTCTTTAGGATAATCGATGAATGTACTTGGGAAGAGATTGGACCCTTTACATTCTATGTCCTCTATTTTTATTTATTTTCTATTCTCATTTGAAATCTTTGCGAGAAATTTAAGGTATCTTTAAACGAGGAATGAAAATCTAAGTGATATTTTAAAATATTTTATTATTTTTTCATAATTTTTTATTTTTATTATAAAAATAAAACTAAGCTATTAGTAAATATTTTATAATGGAAAGGAAAAGAAAATTTTGAGTCAATAAATAATTTTTAAAAAATATTTATGTGAAAGGAAGAAAAATAAAATATATATAATAATAAATGCATAATCATTTTATATTAAATAATATTAATAAAATTTTGTTAAAAATTAGTTTGAAATAATAAAAATAAATTATAAAATAATTATAAGATTTTAGATTTTTAGAATTGAAATAATTTTATAAGAAAAATTTATTGTAGTTTTAAAATAATAAAAACATAAATTAACTTAAAAATGAAATATAAAAGATATAATATATTAATCATTATTAGTTTGAGTTTAAATGTAATTAAATCTTTTAAAAAATTTAAAATATAAATAAATTAATATATTTATTAAAATAAAATATATAATTTTAAAGAATACAATATCCATCCATGCCCAATCTTATATAGTAAAATATGGATCCAATTTTTTATTTTTCATTTTATTGTTCTTATCATTACCTCTAATAAGATTATCAATGTATAAATTTGTTCTATCACGAAAAAATGACAATCTTGGCATTAACTACTAATGCTTGAGTCTATTGAAAGTATATTTTTCTATGTAAATTATACGTAAATAAAAAATAATATTAATATATATTCGGTTTCGATTAATCATACGTTCGGTATTATGATGATCATTTTGACCCCACACCTTATCGTTTATGATTATTTTCTTTAGATAAAACCACTGAATTTTTAAGAATAATTACAATTTCAGTTATGCAAAGTTAAAATACTTATTATCAATAATGATAAAACAAAATGAAACCCATTTTTCTATAAAGTTTATGGATATAGAGATTAATTATTTACTATATTGTTATTCTGAAAAACCATCAAAGTCACTTTTGAAAAGAACAAAAATGCTTCACATCCAAGTTTAAAAAAAGATAGCATATGGCACAAAATATGTGCTTTTTTTTTAATAAATAACACAAATATAAGTTATGTCTTAGAACAAGTTGTAAAAGAAATAATCATAAATTAGTGGCTACAAAATATAAATTAATTATTAAAGAAAAACTAGCAAATCCTAGAAAAATCATCTAAGCTCAAGTTCAATAAAAATAGTTTTCGTGCATAAAAAAAGCTAATCATGAATAAGTTATATGAAAATGAAAGAATATAAAATAAACTACCTAAATGTATGAGAATGTAAATAAATAGGTTCTATGTGCTTGTAGAAGTGTGGGTTGGAGGCACAATGATGGTTATGATATGTATATAATACAACTCTCAAAACCTAATTGAAAAACATCCTTATATGAAGTGGCATTAAAATAGTGATTGTTGGGTGTTTATTGGGCTTAAAAAATGAAAAGAAAAGAGATAAAATGGATAATTTCCCACATCAAGATCAATCTGATTAAGTAAGAGATCGATCTCTCATAAATAAAAGCTAAGTTTACAAAACAGGGAATCAATCCCTCTCTTCAAAACCATTTTTTAAAACGTATGCATTTAACATGATCAAATATGGATCGTATGAGAATTCAATTAGTAAATAGAGTGATCGATTTCTCAACCTTTCATCACATCACTTTTGAATCACATATCATAATCACTCCAAATGAAAACCTATGTAAAGAGAAACATTTTTACCTTAAAATGTAGAGCTATTTACACTTTAAAAATGGTGCAACTTGAAAATTGTTAAATTATTTATAGACCTTTGATATTATCTATGTAGTCTTTTCCTATTTCTTTGTTAGATTATTTATTTTTCTTTTTCATTTTCCCATGTATATTTATTAGGTATTTTCATCTCTTTGAATTTTAGTCTATAAATAGTCTTTGTTATCTTCCATATCTAGTATCCATCTCAATACAATTTTCATTCAAACATTCTTTCACTTTTTTTATTCAATTTCTTAATTTGATATGGTATCAAATCTATTTTAATCTTTGGTATGTGAAATCAAATCTCTCACAAATTCATTCAAATTCAATCATCTTTTCACTCACACTTATCATGGAGAAAATTGAAGTTTTTCAACCAATTTAAATTGTCATAGATGAATCAAACTATACTCTTTGGGCTCAAACAATGACTAGTTTTCTTAAAGAATGCAAACTTTGAAGATATATCATTAGACATTAAGTTTTTTCAAAGGGGATAAAGAAACCAATGAGAAATATTTTGAGCATCATGACGAATGGGATAGCAAAAATCATCAGATTATTACTTGGTTTCGTAACATTTCAATTAGATCAATCAACCTCTAATTTGGGCATTTTGAAACTGTAAAATTTGTTTGAAAATACTTACCTCAAGGCTATATTATTACTAGTATTGCTTGCCAATATCAACTTTTGAGTTATTTTCATAGTATGCACTAAGAACTGTGTGAGTCCATTGATGATATCTTTTCCTAAATGCACTTTATTTGGGATTAATTAACTACTTCTAAACTTGCTTGGACATGTTCCATTGATACTACCAAATTTTAAATACTTTGAGATCATCGACGACTAGTCCAATTTCTCATGACTTTTAATGATAAATTTGAACCTGCTCGTTCTTCTAGTCTTAATAGAACTTCACATCCAACTATAGTAGGTGTTATTGCTGAACTTATGTATGAAGAAACATGACTCAACAAACTAATGTTGTTCTTGCAACACCAACCAATTCTTCTTCTCCAGCATGTAAGATATGCAAATATTGTCATAAATCTAGTCATTTTCTTTGGAATTGGCCAACTCGGCTGTACAAATATTTTCATAAACTTGGCTATTACCTTGATGATTATCCTATCAATCCAAATAAATGGCACAATAATAAAAACAAAAGAAACTTTTCCAAAAATGCTAGTTCTTTTCAATGTGCTGCTACTGCCTCTAACAATAATTCAATCAATGAGGAACCCAGCTCCAAATTCCTCCACCATATCATTTTTAATCACTAATATAAAATCACTCTTCAAATAGGTTCTTTCTAATTCAAGTTCTCCTACATCTTCTACCACGTTCGTAATTCTAGGTAATACTTCTTGGATCTTTGACTCTACATGTTGTAATTACATGACTTCTAATGAATCTATCTTTTGTTCAAAAACTCAATTATCACATACCACCATTCACATTGTAGATAGTTCATAATGTTGGCCAAATTTCTAATTCAGAGTTATCAATATGTGATGCATATTTGATTCCTAAACTCACTTTGAGTATTCTTTCCATCAGCCAATTATATGAACTTGGTCTTATAGTTACATTTACTTCTTCTGGATATTGTGCACAAGATACTCAGATAGAACAAACTCTTGAGATTGGAAATATAATTGGACATCTGTTTGAGCTCATCAATCTTCATAAACCTTCAAACTTATTTCTACAAAAGTAGTGACTTCTACATCATCAACTCCCTTTTTGAGTTTTTGGCATTCATGTTTAAGTCATATTTTAAAAAAATATTGTAATCGTTTGTTTAAAATTGTTAGTTAGATCCTTTCACTAAATATTATGTGAAATGGTAACCTTGTTAGTTGGCTAAACAAACATATTTACCTTTTAATAATAATAATTCTATTTTTTAAAACATTTTGATCTAGTATATTCGGATATTTGGTGGCCTTCTCTTAATACTATAATGGGTGGATCAAATATTTTTTTTATCTTTATTAATAATTATTCGCGTTATACTTAGATTTATTTTATGAAATATATATTTAAGTTAACTCAAATTTCATCTTAATTTTACTACTATGGCCAAAGCTCAGTTTCATGTTGTATCAAAGTTTTTCATATAGATAATGCTATAAAATATAAAAGTGAAGATTTTTTAAATTTTTGTACACAACAATGACACCATTTCTCATTGTTCTTTTCCATACACCTAATGGTCATACTAAGAGAAAACATAGCACATCTTAGAAACTACTTATGTTTTGATCATTTTTGCATCATGTCTTTGAAAGATTTTAAGGAAAGTAGCATTCATTATTGTTTACAAAATCAATCATATTCCCTTAATTGTCATTGGCAATCAAACTTATTTTTAATATTTATTTGATGTTTTTCTTGACTATATAACTCACTAAAAGTTTCTGGATGTGCTTGTTTTTTTCTTCAATTCCACAAAATAACTAAGTTAGAACCACGTGGTCGTCTTTATTGCTTTCTTTTGTATAGAATTGAACATAAAGGATATCGTTGCTTTCTTTTTTCCATTTAATGTTTTGGAAACAAAAAATGTTCTCTTCTTTGTCCAAATTCCATCTTCCATATTCCACCACTACTTCATTCCTTACCGATAGTTCCATTGAACTATTTCCTAATAGTTGTGATGCAAGTTCTTTATCTAAGCTCACTATAGACACTTCCCAAAATCTTGCGGTCCATACTAAGATTATTTCTCCTTTTGATAATTTTGGTGATTTTATCTTTGAACCTTCCATCTTATCTTTTAAGTTTCATAACTCAACATTCTCTGATGTACCTTCTCAAGCTTAGTCTCTTCATTGTTCTCACTAATACAAAAAAATGGATATTTAAGTCGCTATTTAAAGTCGGTTTTGAAAAAAATAACTTATAATGAATTTAAAGTCGGTTCGGTGTAGGACTTAGCATCGGTTGACGTAGCGAACCGACACTATCCACGCGTGTAGGGTCGGTTCGTCACGTCCACGGATGCTATGTCCTATGTGGATAGCATTGGTTCGCCACGTCAACGGACGCTATGTCCTACGTGTATAACATCAGTTTGCCACGTCAACGAACGATATGTCCTACATGGATAGCGTCGGTTCACCACGTCAACGGACGCTATGTCCTACGTGGATAGCGTCAGTTTGCCACGTCAACCGATGCTACGTCATACATGTATTTTTTAAATTAAACAATGCATGCAGTTTACAATTGAAATTTTTTTTAGGTAAAATGTTTTTTTAGGTTAATTATTATTTTATTTGACTCTTTAAAATTTAAATTTGATATATATATAGTATAATTTTATTTTTTCTTAGACAATTGGTTTTTAAAATTATATAATTTTTTGTATTTATTTGGATATTAAATTTATATACGTATGTATGATATATCTTTATTTAATTTTGTGTATTTGTTTTGGATATTATTTTAAAATTATTATTTTTTCTTTTTCTATAGACATATATATATATATATATATATAAGAGTTTAAATAAAATAATAATTGACAAAAAAAATATATTTTAAATTGCGTGGCTAGCGTCGGTTGATGGGGTGAACCGAGGCTACCCATGTGGCTAGTGTTGGTTCACCACGTCAATCGACGCTACCTCTACGTGGATAGCATCGGTTCACGTGGTGAATCCACTTTTCATTTTAAGTTACTCAATTTAAAGTCGATTTATCAAACCGACTTTAAAGCCCATTTTTGTATTAGTGTCTAGTAGAATAACTTAAATTTCAGTTCATCTTCGTGATTATCATTGTTATTCTACTACTCTTTCTTTATATGATCCTAAACTTTACAGAGAGACTACTTCTAACTTTGCTTGGAAACAAACAATGAAAGAAGAATTGCAAGTATTAGAAAAAACTTATACATTGGGATTTAGTTGATCTTCCTCTTGATAAATATGTTGTTTGAATTAGGCAGGTTTATAAAGTTAAGACTCATATTGATGCTACTCTTGAACATCATCAAGCATATGTAGTTGCTCAAGGCTTCTCATAAGAGTATGGAATAGATTATGAAGAAAAAAATTTCTCCTATAACTCATCTCACTTCTGTAAGAAATCTCATTGTAGTTGTTACCATCAAAAAATGGAATTTCTTTCAGATGGATGTTAAAAATGTATTTCTTGATGGAGAAATATGGATCGACTCGGAGCCCGATCCATCAAACGAGTCATTCCAGTAGGACCTACATATGCCTGCATCTACAATGACACCAATAGTACAGGTCTTCCTACACATAGAACCCTTGGTGTTGGAAGGCCGACTTCTAGATCGAGCCATGGTGTGGTCAACCTCAAGCTTTAAATATGTTTTATTTTACTCTTGTATCTCTCTTACATGTTGTGACGTGTACTCCCTATGTAATCAACATGTGTACATGCAATGCTCTATATATACATGGATCTTATAAGAGATCCACACATTTCACAAAATTCTTTAACTTCTCTCTCTGTGAATCAGACCAATTCCAACAGAGATCTTAATGAATAAGTGTACATGTAACCTCTTACTGGATATGATCACCCACCAAGTAAAGTTTGTAAACTTCAAAAAGCTTTGTATGGTCTCAAATAAGCTTTTCAAGCTTGCTTTGCCATAATCAATCAAGTTTCTATTAAATTTGTATTCACTTTAAGCCCATATGATTATGCATTATTTATTCGTAACATTGCACATAGATGCATTCTTCTTCTATTATATATTGATGACATGATCATAACTTAAGATGATCTTGATGGTATTTTTAAATTTAAAGCTTATATTAGTCAACATTTTGAGATGAAAGATCTTTGTAGGTTGCATTATTTTCTTATATTGAAAGCTTGATCTAAATCAGATGATTATTATCTTTCTCAAGCAAAAAATGCTTCTAATCTACTTAATAGTTCATGAATAATTGATGACAAGATTGTTTTTACTCATCTTGAGCCTAATTCTAAGTCAAATTATGTGATGGTACTCAATTAAAAGATGATACTCTTTATCAACAGTTAGTTGGGAATCTTGTTTATCTCATTGTTATTAGACCAGACATTGTTCATGAAATACACATTGTTAGTCAATTCATGTTTGGTTCTTGTTCTATTCATTTTTTCATTTTGGTGGTCTTCTTCACTCATATCCTCTGTTGCATTAAAGATACTTTATTTCTTAAATTTCATTTTTTCAACTCACTCAAAAGAAAATTTACATGTATATTTATATACGAAATGGGGAAGAGATCTTAATGAGAGAAGGTTCAATCACATGCTTTTTGTTTTTTCTTAAGAGATTCTCTAATATCTTGACAAGACAAAATATCATGTCATGATAATACTTAAAAACTTATTTGACTTTTTTTATTACTTAATGATATTAAAATTTCACTTACTCATGCCACTTATCTTGATAATAAAAATAGAATCCAAAACACTAAAAACAATGTTTTTTTCTCGAGCAAACAAAACATATATTAAAATAGATCGTCAATTTATATGACAACACATAACACACAATACTGTTTACATGGTCTAAAAAACGTCTACAAATAAAACAATTAATATTTCACTAAAAATAATTTATTAGAAAGCTTTAAAGATTTAGTTTCCAAATTCAAGATTACTTCTTTTATCATCTTCCCATTTGAGAAAGAGTCTTAGATTATTTATAAAAACTTTTAATATTTACTATTTAACCTTTTCATATTTCTATATTTGATTATTTATGTACCCTTTTCATTTTTCCCTAGTATATTTATTAAATCATTTCATTTCCTAGTGTAATTTTATTAGTTCATGTTATTTCTCCATTAAGTATTTTCATCTCTTTATATTTGAATCTAAATAGATTTTGTTATCTTATATATTTGATATCAACTTCAATACAATTCTCATTTAAACATTTGTTTACTTTCTTCATTGTAAGTTCTTATTTTTCACAAAAATACTTGAATTAAAGATCATATTTGGCCATTCTTAAAATCTTAACATTACACCAAATCTTAATATTACACCAAATATATTTATCTATAAAATTACTCATATGTTGGTGTTAAAAAAAAAAGGTTCCAAACCAATTTCATTACAACAAGACCACATTCGTATGAAAATATTGGGACAAATGTGTCCTCAGTAGGACTAAGAAACTGTTGAACTTAGCATCTTCGGCAAGAAAATATAAGAATTAATCAAATCCAAAGGGACTAGCATTTTACTGAGAGACACCACTGCCATCAAGAAGAGCATCTGCAGCGGAATCTAGATCCTGAGGAAAGAAAACCCTACACAACAACATCATAACATCAAGCAAAATATTATTCCACAAAAACAACAAGAGGGAAACATCTATGTATTAAGCCATGGCTAAATAATGGACTACCTTCACAAGTTTGAAAAATTACAAGAACCCTTACCGCGTTACACTAAGTTATGCTTTTTGGGGATGAGGAACTATTTTAAAAATACATCTCTAAGTTCCAAAAAATATTATAAACTTATAGGTGCACTGTTTTATTTAGGTAAACCACAAGAGAGGTGTATTTGTAATTAACATTAATGAATGTAATGTAATACATGATCAATTTGCTCTATATGCACTACTTAGTCAGCATTAGTAGTCAAAGAAAAATATTATTTGTCAAACTTAGCATAAAATGGAAGGTTCTAAGCTCAGTTATATTTGCTTCCAAACGCTGAAAGAAAATGTTTAACAAACATACCTGCAAGTATTATGGTACAATGTCCTGCTCAGCTGCTCTATATCGCTGATACCTTTACAACCAGCCACCACTTCAAGAACTTGCCTAAAACCCAGCATATTAAGTTAAGAGGCAGATACATAAAAAGATGGTTACGACTAGAGGTAGAAACAAGTCTTTAACCTTCTATACATTTTACGATTAAATACTACCTTTTAATGTAATCAGTTTTGTCGTCCGGCTACAAACTTCTATTCAATCAGGTATACAATAACTCTTTAATATTTAACGGTCAAAAGTTGTAAAAACCAATTGTGACAACACTAATCTTACAATACTACCTTTTGCCTGGAAGTATTTAGCTAGTTATGAATGTTTACAATACTCGGTTCTTTACTCATGTAAAAGGTCACTTAATTTATTGAAAACGTCTCATCTTCTAAAAAGTTATAACATACTAGCTGACGGGTTTACAAATTTAAGAAGTAATTATGTTAGCACTACTTTAAGTTGATATTACTTCATGAGTTTTGCTTCCTTAGGCAAAAAATAATAAACATAATTATGGATCAAAGAATTTACATATCAAAACTAGAAAAACACTACATTCACCTGACCAAACAAGGTTCATTGCGTCCTTTGACCATGCTTTCTGTATCATATTTTTCCTTCTTCTTAGAAGGCCATACAGACTTTACAAAGTTAATCCCAGCATGAGTGCTCCTGATATCACAATATGGAGAATCTGTCTCGATCATCATCCGCTCTATAGGAATGGTCTTCACAACATCAAGATTCTCAGTTGTCTTCAAAGAGCAACCATTTATACCTGCTTAATTACAAAAGATTAAATGTATGTAAATTCCATCTGATCGATCTGTCTTTAACCTGAAAAGAGCAACCACTTGAGAAGAAAACCGATGGACATTTGAATTACATGGAATATGCATGGAGGGATGTGGGAAGGCTAGGTATTGAAAACACTGATCCATTCTCAAATTTGAATCTTTCTATTCAATTTCATATTAGAATCCAAACAGACCTCAGCGTCATGAAGTTCAACATTTCCTAATAAAATAATTAGTGATAACCTTGAAAGCAAAAGGAAAGTTTGATACTAGAAACGCTAAATTGTTATGAGATACCAAATTAGTCTTCTTCAAGTTCATCTCGCATAAAGCTACACACCAAACTCATTTATCTAAGGCATGTCTGATTTATATGCAAAATATATGTTTGTGTATACATGTATAAACACCATTTTTTGCAATCCAGTAAAAGAAAATTATAGATATTGTAATAAAGAAAATGAGTATCTAGTCATTCACCTATGTACATTTTTGTGAAGGAAAGTAGTTTGGAACTGTCTTCTGCACTACCAGTAAATGAATGGGTGACTCCACCATTGAACCTATGAAAAGGCAGGTTGAAACAATTAAGTCCATAAGCATTATACAATACCACTGCAAATACTTAAAACTTATTCTAAAAACTCCGTATGTTATTTTGGTCTTCTATTGTTTTATGGATTCTTGGAAAGAATGTAAAAACGGTTTCTTTACACCACAAAACTTTCAAGTAGTAAGAAGCAACCCTCTTTTCTGTAAATTATAGTTTTGTTAAGGAAATTTTAATCTCACCTGTCTTTATTCCTATCAACAATTTCACAGAAATCTTCAGCAGCAGCACGCATATGCAAAAACATGGGTAGCTTCGTGGCATATGCCAGTTCAAACTGCTTCTCAAAATACCTTTTTTTTTCAAATGTAAACATATGAGCAAAATTTGAGAATACAGAACAAAATGGCTTATGAAAAAAAAAACTTACTTCTTTTGAATTTCAGATGGGCAGAAGTGAAGCCTATCATAGTCCAATCCACATTCACCAATTGCAACTACCTTGAGGATATATTTCACCAAAACATAACAAGTATAAGCTACTTTCACAACTACATATCAAGAGGTGACACTATAAATAGTGAAAAACAAATTCGCTATTCTTTAAGATATTCTCAATCTAATATCCTCTCAACACAACTCTGGCTGCATACCTTCCCCTTTTTCATTCCCTCTTGAGCCAAAGACAAAAGAGCCTGAAAATGCTTTTCTGGATTCCCACATTCTTCAAACTCCTGAATAAATAAAAAAAGACATGCTAAGAAATATATCTAACCAAACCCATTTGTAGTATAAAATTCAATTTTCAGCCATTTCCAATATTTAAAATAAATAAATAAATTTCATTCAAAAAACAGCAACCTTGCATCTAGTTGGGTGCACACCAACTGTGCAGAAAAGCCTTCCTGCAATAGACCATTGAAAAAACACTTATAACTATAAAATCTCACAACTATCATGATGATATATAGATTTCATAAGATGCAAAACATAATGAAAGAATGAACCATCAGTCTCAGCAATAGCAAGAGCTTCCTTTGACTCCTCTAGCGACCCACCAGTCACCTGTAATTATATAACATAATTTGAGAGAGCTACTTTTATTTATCACAAAAATCTAAACAAATTAACTTCTACCCAATTAATTATAAGCTCAAATATAAGAGAAAAGAGATACAATGATGCGATCTACGCCGGTGCTCCAAGCCCTGCTCAAAACCGTGGTTATATCAGGAGCGTGGCATAACTTGCCATTATAGATTCCTTTGAACATGCCATCTGTTTGAGAAATTGTGAAGTTCAGATTTGAAAAGAGAAAATAGATAAAGGGTAAAATAATAATGAGAAAGAAAAAGAAAAGGAAAGAGTTATGTTCAAGTAAAGATGAAGTTTCATGGAATGAGTAAGACGTGTTTGATGAAATGACTGACCTGTGAAGTTAACCGCTATATCTGTAATTAAGGAAGAAATGTCAGAGTTTTCAGCTTAATAAGAATGCTGAAATGAAATGAAAAAAAAAAAGGATTTTGAAAAAAGTTGCTTGCCTATCAAGCGGAGTGTAGCCATGGTCAAGGTAAAGCTTAAAAGAAAAATGACGACTAAGAAAAGTCTGCCCCTTGAAATCGTGGTTATCTGCATTTGTATAGTTCATTTTTAAGGTTATAGTCTAGTCTCAAAATTTTAATTTCAAATATAGGTTTTTAAAATTTTAAAAAGTATAATTTGATTTCAAAATTTTAAAAATTTACTTATAGATTCTTAAATATTTAAATCTTCTATTTTCTCTTTTAAATTTTTAAAATTTTACACATATATCTTAGCATAGTTACTAAAATATATATTTGTGGATCAAAAATTTAGGATCTATAGGTGAAGTTTTAAAAATTTAAAAACTAAATCGTATTATTTAAAAATTTAGGTATAAAATGTTAAAATTTGAAGACCAAATTATACCTTTTAAAAATTTATGAATCTACGTGTGAATTTAATTAAAATTTAAATATGTACTTTATCTTATTTTTAAAAGTTAAATCCAATTAAAAATAATTCAAATCACAACAAATATAGACATGCAATAACTTGAAAGTATACATGCGAAAAATTAAAGTTGACACGTATGAATCTTTACATGGAAACAACCCAAGTCAAATATAATTTAAGAGGAAAATCACTACCACCGAATTACCTAACCTATCAATTATAAAAAAAAATGTTCAAATACAAAGGTCTTAAATTACTCTTGTGTACTTTACTTATAAGTCATCACTCTATTCTTTGCAAAAAATTTAATTCATGTGTCAGATCCATATCAACTTTTCAATCAACAAGTCTTAAGAAATTGAACTTGTCCACAAAACAAATAATTAGCACAAATAATACAAGCATTGAAGGTGTTCTAAACTGATTAATGCAACATATAGTCATGACATATGCTTCAAGCAAATAACAAATAGTAAATAAGAAACTGATAGATAACTTAAAACAAATCACAATTCTTAAAAACAAAATCAATGAATAGGTTGAATCTTAAACTAGCATGATCACCCTAATATGCTATAAGAAAGTAAAGTAGGAGCAACCCTAAAGATAGAAAAACTAAATCAAAAGAGGATGAGAAAGTTGAGAGATAAAAAATAAAAATTGGTGCTCAAATAATTTCTTTTGAGTGATACTGGTGCATGAGGGTGAGTGTTTGCATTTATAATGAAAAACTTCTAGATGCAAAAAAGTCATCAAATTTAAGAAGAGGTTGGGTGTTAATTAGGATTAAAAATCTTGCAAACAAGACAAAAATGATCAATTCTTGTTTGAAAGTGTAAGATCTATATGAGTGTTGATAATATTCGTGAACAAAACATACCATTATAATTTTAGTTTTTAAGTGTCCTTTAAGAATATTTTCAAGCTAAAGAAACCATCGAGTTCTAATGATCATATTTCAGGTATATCTATGTTTTTATACACATTAGATTTCACATTATACACAGAAATATTTTGAGATTAGGCTACTCGATCGATTAAGACATAGCTTGATCAATAGAGTTATGTAGATAAATCGAGAAACGATATACTCCATTTATAAAGTCTTGAATTAATTATTTAATTGACTAGATTGATCGAGTAATTAATAATTCATCAAGCAAGCACTAGATCAATCGATTTATTAGTTAGATCGATCAACCTTAGTTTAGAATTAATTAATTATTATATTGGATCGATCGAGAATTGATTGGATTAATCAAAAATGTTTTGATCGCTTTATTGGATATATAGATAAAAGAATTTGATCGTTCAAATTATGTATTAGATCAATCGAGCAGTCAAGGCTTTGATTTTAAATCCTATTTATAACTCAAATTGAATTAATTTTTTACTATATTTTCCTTTTTTCTTTAAAAATATTTTAAGTGATTTTATGGGCAATATAATAATTTTACTTTAACCTAATGTTTTAAAATATTTTATATATACAAACCTAAGCATACAACTTTAATTAACCACACATGTGCATTCTTTTCTTCATCTTAATCTCTCTCATATTATTTTGCAAAAAAATATTCAAGTAGGCTTTTTCATTGAGTTAATTTACCAATCATTTTTGGTTGTGTTTGATATATTAATAAGCCTACAATATTTGTGATATTGTGTTTTAAACTGATTGTTCTAGGGTTATTAGTTGATTTTGATTTATCTGATATATTTATTAAATCATCTAATTAGTGTTATTAATTATTAAATATGCTCTAGGGCACACATTTTTCTTTGTGTTATTGTGTTAAGATAAGTACTGGTCGAACAGGTTCAATTTCTTATATGACTCAATTTTTTAAAACATTGGTCTGGATTTGAATACCTTTCTTGTAGAGGCTATGATAAAAGCAATAGTTTGTGAGTATATTACTTGGGGGCTTTATCTTGGTAGGTAGTCTATGACCTGACATTGCAATTGGACCTTATTTATTCATAGTGGATAGTTATGTAATTCGATATACTATTGTTTTTCCTCTTATGTATTTGGTTTTTCTCTTAGGTTATTGGTGTGACTTAGGTTATTTTTACCTAAAAATCTCATGTCTCAATCTTTATATTTTCACATTATTTTATTTACGTGATTACATGCTTGGCCGTTTATAAAAATTTAAATTTATCATAATTTTGTTTATTATCTATTTATCCTATTTAGCTAATTAGATCTGTAATTAAAAAAATTAAACTTTTATTTGGTATTAGAGCCGTCACTAGGTACACTTAGTGTACCTAGGACCTTATTATGGATCATTTGAGAAATTATTCATCTACAACCCATGCTCCTTACTTTGATAAATCTAATTAATCATTTTGAAAGGCTCGTATAAGAGCCTTTTTATAGTCTATAAATGAGAGTGTTTGAAACTCTATGCTTTATGGTTGGGAATTAGCTATGGTTATCAAAGATGATGCATTCACTCCTAAACTTAGAAAAGATTGAACCATTGAAGATAAAACTAATAGTAACTAGAATCAAAAGGATATTAATATTATCTTTAGTTTTTTCATATTTTTCATGTTGATACTACTAAACATGTTTGAAATATTTTAGAGGTTGACCATGAGTGTAAATACTTTTAACCACGATGAGATACGAATAATCTTAGATCCCTTGTGAAAAGTTCCATCACAAAAACAGTAACAACATAAAATCTTGTATGTAAAACTCTAACACTCAGTGATTCTCTCGTTGGGTTCCTTATTCTATTTAAATAAAAGAATGAAAATGACACATGTTTTATTCATTCATTTTCTTGGTAATAAAGAGGCCCTTACATCCAATTTTTATACATTATTTATCGCTTTAAATAAATATTATAAAGTTTAGATTTTACAAGAAAAAAAATAGATAATTCAATTTTTAGAAAAATAAATTACTTTTGATAATTAATGATTTAATATGATATAAATTTTAAATTTTAGATTAGTATAACCGAATATTATCTCTTATCTTAGTTAGTTTTATTATAAATCTCAAATAGAGATTTAATCTATATCATATCATAACTTTAAAATTTGTATTGTATAGTGAGAACCCTATAAATAAGGTTTATAATATAAATTAAATTCTTCTATCCTATTTTTGATATATTGTTACTTGTATTATCAATACAAAACAAACACATGGATAAAAGTCGTTAAAAATACGGGCTCTTATCGTATAAAATATGAATTTTTTGTCTACATATTTACCAAAAACTAATGAAACATAAAGTTATACATAAAAAGTGAAATAGTTGAATTGAACGATTCCTTATATTATGTCAAATATAATGGTTAATTTGGATAATACAATTTAATAATGCCAAATATGTTATGCAAAGTTAATAATTTAATGGTTATTGTGTTTATCCAATTTAATGATCTACTTAAAATAATAATTTAAAATGATATGTGTTCTTTCAATGATGTATATTAATTTTAAATTTATTATTTATATTTTTACTAATATATTTATATAAGGAAGAGAAATAATTAAAATCATTCTTATTTTATTATTTTAAAAGAGAATACAACACTAAAAACCTTAATACTAACTAAGGATTTCAAATTATAATGAAACTAAATATTTAATATTTTATACTCCCAAACATATAGAAGCATGTTCCTTACAAGTAACAACATATTCCTTTTCTCTTTTCGGTAAAAAAGTAATTACGTTTTTTCAAGAAGGGTGATGAGATAAAATCGACATCGGGTTAGTAATATTGATTTTGTAGATACTTTAGTTTTATATTTGTAAAACTCTCGCAAGTGTATAAATAATTTTATAGAAAATGACAAGTATATTCTCAAGGTCGATCTAAGAAAGAAATATATATAGTTTTTAATTTATTATTCAAACTTTTAAAAACGAAATTAAATCCTAAATATTCTATCATGATATTTTGATTTTTTTGTGTTTCTTAATCTAATAACATCAAAAAATAAATATAGATATGAATTCAATAAATAATTATACAAATTTTTATTATTTATAATAGTAGATTATTTATAAATATAATAATTAAGTTAATTATATTTGCTCATATTATTTAGATTATTAAATATATAAATTGATATTTATTTATTCTTTTTTCTTTATATATAAATACCACATTTGGTGGGGTTAGATATTCTTTGTTAATTAAAAACATCAATTAACACCTATGTTGATAATTAATTTGGTTAATTAAATTAATTCTCTTTTTTTAAGAGATTGAAAATTAATCATTTAAATGCCACCTTTGGTAGAGTTAAACATTTTAAACTTTATTCAAGGTGTTCAAATTAAACTTAAGAAATTAATTATCTCAGTACTAACTTTCAAGTTTTAAAATCATTACTCAGAATAGGTTGTTAATATATTTTCGAATAATAGTTCTTATAAAAACTTTTGAAATAGAGTTTTACTCAAACTACCGGACGATTGTACCAACAAATAAAATAGAACTACTCTAAATCAGACCGGATAATTAAACTTTAAAATCTAATTTTTATAATTAAATTTGTAATAAAAAATAATATATTTCTCTTTAACATATTTACTATAAAATCTTGAATAAAAACAAAATAAGGTTATTTATAGAAATGTTTTACCTATTTAATATTTCGCAAGCATAACAATGTTATTATTATATCATATTTACAAACAATTAGACATGTTAAATTTAATAATACACAAATTAAATATAACATATAAGAATAAAATATAAAAATAATTGTAAAAATTCATTTTAATATTATACATCAAAAGAATTCTTACAAAATTTTGATGCTAATTCTATTTCTGGAAAACCTTCAAACATATTTTCATTTCAGTTTATTGAATCAAAAACTATAAATCTACAAAAACATAACTAGTTCTTCTCAAAAAGAGAAGAACTTTAAAACTAAAAAAACTAAGAAAGCTTTTTAGAGAGAGCAAGGTATAAAGAGAGAAGAGAGTTAAGAAATTGTGTGTTTTAAGATTGAGGAAAGAGTCCTTTTATAATTGAGAAAAGGCTAAAAAGTGGGAAAATGTCTAAAAAATGGTTTTGGATGCATTTGGACAGGCTGGCACACGTGTGGGGCGAGATTTGTGACAGGACTAGTGCTGGCGCGTACCGAATTTACAGTAGATGGACGCGGGTACACGCGGGACTCGGTGTGACATGTGCACAGGACTCGACGTGTCATGGGCACGTGGGCGTAGGTATGTGCTAGCTGCGTATAAATTTGTCCATTTGTCCATTTATTTTTACTTTTCTCATTTGTTTTTTCAACATATTTATGATGTATTGCCTCTAATACTTTTCTTTGAGTCTTTAAATTATTTTTGAATGAAAATACCTGAAAAATAATAAAAATACCCATGATTTCGAAAAGATAAATTTATATAAAAATATGATAAAATCATATAAATATAAATCTTTTTAATCAATCAAAATACATTAAATCATGGTAATTTTAGTGTTTTTTAAGCATTCATCAAAGGGGTAGGGTATCAACTAGTACCTTATATTTAGAAAAAGGTACACAAAAGTACTGTATTTATTTGGAATATATTAGAAATACCTTTCTTTTGAAAAATGGTATAATTGGGTCCAAAATAACTCTTTCTAAAAATAAAAATTATCACTAATGCCCCTATCATTTAGCATATCTTCACTTATGTATTTGATTAGTTAACAACGTTAACTTTCCATCTAATAATGTATTTTTACTTTCTATGGTTCTGATACCAAATTGAAGCTAGATGTTTTACAACGCTAGTTGTTATTTTTTACATATTATTATTTAAGGACAAACCTTTAAATTTCTTATTAAAACATTATTTTAGCTTTGTATTTTTCCCAGGTATATTCTCTTACAGACTTGTACCTAGTTTCTTTGTTTTCATTTATTATTTGTTAATTTTATAAATGTTATTAAAAATATTTAATTATTCAAGATTCTTAATTAACTTAAAGTTATAACTATCATACTTGAATTTAATGAGTCTATCATGATTTTCACTTCTGTTGTTTGTCTTCTTTTGTTACATCTAATATGTTTTAGCTTGCTCAAACTTTAATATCCTCCTAGTAATGATAAAGTCTTTGTATCCATACATAGTTGCACTTCATTTTCTTCATAATTTTAATAACTATTTCAATTCTTAAACCAAACTAAGAACTTTGAAGATATTTTTAGATACTCTTGAAGATATTTTTAGATACTCGTAGTTTCTAGATACATAATTGATAGGCAAATAATATTTTATAGTAGAGAGATTGCTCAATCTTAAGCTATGTCCAACTAATGGAAATAAAGATTCCTTTTATAGGACAAGGAATCTCTATTTATAATAGTAAAAAATCACTATTTTACCTATAATTTAATAATTCACTTAACTTTTTTCTTTTTGCTTTTGAATCTAAGCCTTTCATTTCCTTGGCATGACCTACCGACTGAAGATATGAGTTCAACATCTTTATTCCTTTTTTTTGTTTTCTACCGATAGTCCTTTTGATGATATATATTATGATGCATTTTCATCTTCTCCATCTTTAACGTAGTAAATGCATTTATGATTCTTAGTAGTTTTCTTTAGCATAAAAACAAAACACATTTCTTATTTCTTGATAAAGTTTTAGGTTATTACTATTAAAATTGTCTCAAACTTATTGATTTTTTCATCATCTTCTTCAATGATGGCCATATTGCTATAGGAAATGATTGTGACTTTAATAGTAAAATAATTTACTTTGATTTTAGAAGAATTATCATTTTTTTTAGTTCATGATAAATTTGACCTAACATCTATCCTCTTAGTATACAAAATTCATCTGTATGGAATTCATTTTCTAGAAGCACCCTTGTTTTGAAACTTCTTTATTAGTGTTGAAATTTCTTAATTTGATAAAATGATAAGAACTAACATAACCTTCTTTATTTTAGTCCATAAGTGAACTAAAAAATCTAAGATTGACAAGCTTGTCACCTACTCTAATCTCTTCCCTGAAGTTCTTGATAGACTTCTCAAAAAATTTCAAGAAAATAATTTAATTCACTTAAATTAATTCAAGCATATAGATTCTCAATTAAACCTACATGGAAAAATTTTATAAATAAAAATTGGATCAGCTTCATCAAGAATATTAAAGTTTCTACCTATAGGAAATTCTTTTTATGTAGTGTAAAATTTAATATCTTTGATATGGTCCTGGGTAGGTTTTCTAGATAAGTTATAGAGACTCAACCATTGTGGTTTACTTAAATTCTTGTACTAGCCTTTTTCATCTTTTATGACCAATGTACTTATGGCAATGCTTCCCTGAATAGTATTGGTGGTTGTATTATCTTTGCTATTTCTATGAGAGGTGTTTCTCTGAATGGTATTGGTGGTCTTACCATCTTTCCTAGGGTCTTCAATTTCTTGGTAGCGATAGTTGTTGTTGCAATACTTAGAGTAATTTTTAACTATATCTTTTGAAATCATTAGTTTTGGTACTATGTAGTTGACATAACTACTTTTAGCTTCTATTCTATTAGTGAAAGTTCTATGAGTTATTCAACTAAATATAATAGTAGCTTTGCTTGCTTCAAGTCAATTGTTGTAAATTCATGGTTTTGGACCATTATAATCCATATAAATCTTTTTTCTGGTCTTCTTTTTTCTGCTTCTTCAACCTAACTGAGTTTTTCCTTTTTCTTTTCAAAGTTGTTACTCTTTTTTGAAGCATAAGGTTCTTCGTTCTCATTTTGAATTCCTTCTTCAAAATTTTTACCTTCCTTAGAATGAATCTCTAATAGGGATTCCTCTTTAAAGGTTTTGGACTCTAATGATCATTTTGAACTGTTAAGTTCTTCATGTTTAATTCTTGTCTCCAAAAGAGACTTCTCTAGGTATAAAACCTTGTGTTTCTCCTGAAGGATTCTTATCTCCTTTTCATTTATCTTGATCGTGGTATCAAGATGTTCTATTCTTGTATGAACAAAAATAGTTAAAGGTGCTACTTCTCTTATAAGGGCATCTGCTAAACTATTCTTTTTTTCTTAAATATGTTCGACATCAAAATTATACTGGTTAAATAACAGTTTTCATCTGACTAATTTTCCTTGTTTATAATCATATGTAAATTAGTTCTTAAAAAATAACTAAAATTCTTATTATCTATTTCGACAATAAATCTAGAATTTATTACATATATTGTAAATTTCTTAATAACTTTTTTTACTACTAAGTATTCTTTTTCATTAATATGATAATTTATATTATGGACTATGGATAAATCCTGATGTATATCTATAAAGATATTCATCTTTATCATCTACTTTTTCTTTTAAAGTTGTTCTCTAATATTCATGTGAAGTATCTATTCAATTATCATTTTATCATTTGGACCTATATGGTATAAAGTTGGTAAATTGTTTACCTTATCCATTTTCAAACATGATCTTTTTTTCAATTTTTTTTGTAAAGGTTTTTGCATTTTAAAAAGTTTCTTGATGTATGCTTCAGCATGCATTAAACATCCAAAGAATTTTTATAATTGATTTTTATCTTTTAGTTGACTAAAAAATCCTTGAATTTTATTTAGTATATAGAACTGTAGATTATGTTTTTCATCTCTAATTTCTAACCCTAAATATTTAATTTTTTACTGAGCAATTTTTGCTTTCTTCTTAAAAAGTACAATGCATTCTTTCCCGCATTCTTGTAGAATATTAATATCATCTAAATAATGTTTATTTAATTCATTATTGAAAGCCAAAATATCATCTATGTAAACACAACAAATATTTTATAATTTTTTAAAGATATTGTCCATATACCTTTGAAAGATACCTAAAGCTTGTTTTAATCAGAATAGTACAATAGTCTATTGGAATTGTCTTTGAGTGCAACTAAATGTTGTTAGTTTTTTAGATTCCTCATCCAAACTTATTTGCAAAATCCACTTTTGCAATAAAAACTTGGAAAATATTTTTTCCTTTTTATTAATGATAATAATTTTTTTTTCTTTTGAATAAAATATCCATCATCAATGGTTTTACTACTTAATACTTGAAGTTTATTACCATTCTCTTTTTTCATCTTCCTTTATTAGCTTTTTTTTACTAAGAATGTTGGGCTAAAGTGAGGTAAATTACTTGGTATTATGACTTTTAGTTTCAAAACTTATTAAATTTTTTTTCAAATTCAATCTTGTCTTCTAGAGTAAAATCACAGGTTTTACTCTAATAATATTGTTAGGGTCTCTTAGCTTTATGTTAGCAATTATTTTATATTTTTTTACCTTTGGATCTAAAGGATTTTCTAAGCTTACTGTTTTTAATAATTTTTTGATACTTGTTAAGACTTTATCTCATATATTTCTATAAGAAAAAAATATTGTTTCTCTTCTATATCTAATGAAATGTTTTTTGAATAAGATTTTGTTGCTGCTTTATATCTATCTCACCATGCTTTCTCTTTTTATGTTATTACATAAAAATTAGGTTTGATACATTCAAAGTTTATTTTATTTTGACATGTAAATTGTTTAACCATCTAGTGTTGTTAGACTTATTTTGTCTAAATATTATGTAAAAGGTTTATACAAGTTTAGAAAATTATTTTCTATTAATAAATCAAAACATGTTTCTTGTTGATATATTATAGAAATATAAAATTTCTTTCATCCTATCATTATATCTATATCCTTTAAGATTTTATTATGATTTATTGTAGTATTGTTAACAATTATTATAATTAAAACTTTTGGTGCTTATTTTTAGAGTTCATCTGGAAATATATATTTACTAACTACATATATACTAGCTCCTTCATCTTCATATGCATGTAAATGGTAATTTGTGTAACCTTTAAATTTCAATCTTGTCTTAATATAAGCATTATTTACAAATAATTTGTATTCTAAGTATTATGAACATTCATAATACTTAGTTATTTGTGATGAAGAGTATTATGAACATTCATATTCTAAGTAAGTTATTTCTTCCTAAATTCCTTCAAATTGATAAATACTATAAGTATCATCTATATTTGATTTCTCAATTAGTTTTAATTCCATTTTAAAAGCTTCTTCTAAAATGTTTGCTTTCTATATAAATTAATTTTTAAATTCTTTTTTATGTTGAAGCCTATTGGGGCATTCATTAGCATAATATCATTCCTCGTTGCAAATCCAACACTTATATTTCATTTTTCAGTGATGGGAAATACTTTTTGTTCTCTGGTAGCTAATACATTTTTTTTTCTAAAATATCTTTTTCTATAAAGTTCTTTATTATACCATATTTTCGAAAGTTCTTTTTTCTAAATTTATATTTTTTTATATTTCTTATACTTGTTCTTGTAAGATTTTATGTTATATCCATATTTTCAGGCATTCTAAAATCTCTTGTACTACAATATATATTATTATTTCCTCTTATTTGTATATTCATGTTTTTCTTGACATTTATAGATTATCCAATTTTTAAGATTTCTTATTCTCCCTCCGAAGGTGTCTGGTATAAGTTTCCTGTTTTTTTATTCCATCTTTCTATTATAGTTTTATGTAATATTTTAAGTGATTTTTGGAAAACATTATTTTTATAAGTTTCTTGCATAGATGGTAGTAACTTATGATAATACATTTCATGTTCATAAATAAAAGAGTTTATATAAAACATATCCCATGTTTTAATATTTGTTAAATGCCATTTGGCTTCCTTAATTTCATTTTCATTAGATTTAGTGATATGTCCACATTTGTCTTCTCCAATAAATTCATTGTAAATTACTAGAGTCTCTAGGTGTTCTCTACATGTTGGAGCATTCCCTTGTATCTGTAAATGTTATTATTCTATTAAATTTGTAAATCAAATTTTAACATTTCTTATCATTATGTGAGCTACTAAGACTTTACATGTTAAAGGGGTTGATTGTATGATTACACTCATACCACTAGACCATTCATATAAGGATTTTTTCCCATCCCTTGTACAATCTAAATATATAAGATCATATTTATAATTTTCATAAGGTTTGAATTCTAGTGGGATGCTACCTTTAGTTCCCCAATATAATCATTCTTCCATTTTTGAGTGTTGTTTTCTTCTATAAGGATGGTTAGGTAATTAAATTAGCTTCATATGATTTTTTAGGATTATATTGATTATTTTCATATCATCTTCCTTTTTGTTTTTACAAAGTTTTTTATCAAAATATCTTCCTAGTTTTTCATTTGTTAGTGTTAATAAAGTAATTAACTTTTCTATGTCTTTATTCCTAAGATCCCTAAACTATTCTACTAATTCTTTTCTTTATTCCATTAAACTAGAATTATAGATTTTTCTTTATTTTTTGGGTTTTCCTCATTCTTTCTTTTCTCATTCTAATGCCTCTAATCTCTTAGGTGATTCTTCTTTTAATCCTACAAATTGATCAAACTTATAACCTATAATTTTATTATTTTTAAGTGTCTTATTTGCATTCATTCTTAATATTGTAAATTCTTTATGTATATCTTGTCGTAGTTTTTTATTTTAACCATATTCTTTTATTTCTTTTAGGAGTTCTTTTTGTATCTCATCTATGTCTTATAAGAACTTAATGTTTAATTCTTAGGATATATCCATTTCTTCTGCTAAAAAAATTAAAGATTTCATTATTATCATTTGATTTTTTTATATGCTTGTTAGACTTACATGAAGATCTAATCCTATATTTTGTAGTTTATTTCTAAACATTATTGAGATAATAATATTATTTTCTTTCTAATATTACCCCATGGACTAATACTTTCAATACTTAAACATCTTGTTTTAAACTTGTCACTTCTCTTTCCTTATTAAAGGATTCTTCTTCAAGATCTATGAATATAAACCTTGATACATTATCTTTTTTTTTTGCTACATTATTTCTTCTTCTTAGTATCAAAGGTTTTTCCTTGACATCTAATTCCATTTTTCTGGTATTTCAAAATCTGTTAATACTTTTAGTTTTATTATTTATCCAATTTCTTGAAATTTTTTATTTATTTCTATGAATTCATATTGTACATATATTGAACTATTATGGTTGTTTTTTGATGAATATTCTACTATATAGTGTACTGAAAATAGATTATTTTCTTCTTTCATTAAATCTCTTCTTTCAAATTTATAAACTTAACACTTAGTTTTAGTTCTTATTATTAATATTAATTGAAAACCTAATGATAATTTTTTAAGTGTATTGATTTCTTCTCTAAAATGTGTTTTTATTAATATTTGAATTCCTCTTAAATGGATGTATCCAATTTTCCTTTTGTTCGTTCGAGAGATTTTTGATAGTTTACCTATAATGGTTTCTTTGTCAATTAATGATATATTATATATATTTTTTGCATCTATAATATTAATTTTCATTTCTTAATAAATTATATTTTTCCTTGAACATATTTTTCTTATTCTTGAGAATGATGAGCCTTTGAATTTATCTCCTTTCTTAATATTTAAACTTGTTTTTTATATTTTTTAAAATTTCTTTTTACTAATTATCATTTTCTGTGAGAAATATTCTAAAATATATTGTACTTATGTTTCCATTATTTCTTAGTTTCTTATTATTTTTGAATTTTTATTATTTTTTATGAAAATTATTATTTAATTTCGTTAACTTTAACTTCTGTTAAGTTAGGAGATATCTGTAATATTTTTGAAACCTTAAGAATATTTATAATATTAAGATTTTCTAAAAAAAAACATTAGTGTACCCTTTATTTAAAGTAAGATAGTAATGATGTACTCCTATATAGTTTTATTATTAATCTATACCTTTATATAAAGCTAAGGAAACATAAAAAAAACTTTTTTCTTTTCAAGAAGATCAAAAATACTTAATTTTTATTTAATTGAATGAAAATTACTAAAAATTGTGTAATTATTGCTTTTGAAAAATAAATTTTTGTTTGCTAAATCAACAAAGTCAAAAGAAATATTTATAATCTTTTGTCTATATAAAAAGTGGCTTGATGTATAACCACAACATAGTTTGTTTTGTACATGTATTTTATGTTATCTTTTTTTTAATGTAGTAATAGGTAATGGGAATTAAAAAGAATAATGCATAAATTTATTCAAAAAAATAATTTAATGTATAAATTATTATTTTGTATTTTTTACTTGCCAAAAAATGAAATGATTTATAAGTAAAAACAAAAATTTAAGGTAATTATCTTATTTGTACGAGTAATTATAACTCAATGATACTAAAAAATTTATGAGATGTGTAAATATAAGGTCAATAATGTGATCCTAAGATATGTAAGTTGTGTAATGTTATTTTAAAAAATAATAATTATTTGAGTCTCTTTCACCTAGTATACAATAACTTGTGATGCATTTTAAATAAGGTGTTAGCATTTCATAGGTGATGAGATGATAAAACCTCTTATTAATGATTATATACTATTGTTGTAATTTGGGTTGTAAGGTTTACGTGAGTATTGACGATATTCGTGAAATAAAATATATAATTGTAATTTTAGTTTATAGGTATATCTTAGAAGAATTTTTGAAGCTAAAGAAATGATGAGTGCTCAAAAAGCACTAAAATTACCATGATTTTATGCACTTTAATTGATTAAAAATATATATATTTATATGTTTTATCATATATTTATATAAATTTGTCTTTTTCGGAATCACGGGTATTTTTATTGTTTTTCAGGTATTTTGGCTTAAAAACGCAATTTAAAGACTCAAAGAGGAATACTTGAAGCAATACATCACAAATATATTAATAAATAAGTGGGAAAAGGTCAACAAACATGGAAAAATTGGACAAAATGGGTCGAAAAGGTCAAAAATGTCAAAAAGGAGAAAATCGCGCCCGGAGCGGCCACTCAGCCGGCTGCCCGATCCACGCCGATCGCGCGGTGCGCGCGCCTTCCTCCAGATCCGCGCGCTCTTTGGTGCCTTCCGCGCTGTGCGCGCCCTTCCTCCGCGTCGACACCATTTCGCCCCATTTTTCACGTGCAGCCGCCCCCATGACGTCATCAATGACCTCCATAATTGCACTACGCGTTTTCATCATTTTTTAACATTTTTTCACCCACTTTTTCTCTCCATCCTCACCTATAAATACCCCCCTTCTCTTCACTTCAAAACACACCTCAAAACACACTTCTCTCTTCTTTCTTTCTCTCCATTTCTTAGTTTTAGGTTTTTTTTTTTAGTTTTTCTTATGTTTTAGCTAGTTTTTCTTATGTTTTAGCTAGTTTCTCTTAGTTTTAGAGTTCTTCCCTTTTTGGGAAGAACTAGTTATGTTTTTGTAATTTATTAGCTTTTTGATTCAATAAATGGGAGTGCAAATTTCGTTTGGAGGTTTTCTAGCAACGGGAATAGCATCGAAGTACTGTAAGGATTTTATTTTCTTTGCAGTTATTTTTTATGCTTTATTCTTACATGTTATATTTAATTTATGTGTGATTAAATTTAACTGTGCTGGCTGTCTGTAAAAATGATATAATAATAACGTTGTTATGCTTGCGAAATATTAAATAGGTAAAAATCTCTAAAATGAATTGATTTTATTTTTATTCAAGATTTTATATTAAGAATGTTAGAGAGAAATATATTATTTTTCATTACAAACTTAAATCTGAAAATTATATTTTAAGGTTTAGTTATCCGATCTAATTTAGAGTAGTGCTCTTTTATTTGTTGGTACAATCGCCCAGTAGTTAGAGTGAAGCTCTATTTCAAAAGTTTTTATAAGAATTATTATCTGAAAATGTATTGACAACATGTTTTCAGTAGTGGTTTTAAAACTTGAAAGTTAGTACTCGGATAACTAAATTCTTAGGTTTAATTTGGACACCTTGAATAAAGTTTAAACTGTCTAACCCCACCAAAGGTGGCATTTAAATGGTTCATTTTCAATCTCTTAGAAAAAAGAATTAATTTAATTAACCAAATTAGTTATCAACCCCACCCATAGGTGTTAATTGATTTGTTTAGTTAACAAAGAATATCTAACCCCACCAAAGGTGGTATTCATACAAAAAATGGAGAATCAATAAATATCAATTCATATCTTTAATAACCTAGATAATATGAGCAAGCATAATTAACTTAGTTATTATATCCATAAATACTCCACTATTATAAATGATAAAATTTGCATGAATGTTTATTGAATCTATGTTTAATTTTCTGTAATTAGATTAAAAACACAAAAACCCCAAAATATCGTGACATGATGTTTATGATTTAATTTCGTTTTTAAAAGTTTGAATAATAAATTAAAAACCACATGCATTCCTTCCTTAGATCGACCTTGGGAGTATACTTATCATTTTCTACAAAATGATTCGTGCACTTGCGAGAGTTTTATAAATATAAAACCAAAGTATTGGCAGGATCGGCGATGCCGGTTTTCGTTCATCAAGTTTTTGGCGCCGTTGCCGGGGATGACTCCGTTGCGGGGATGGCATCAAAGTCTTTGGCAATCCCGATTCTGCTCATCAAGAAACTATCAAGGGTCAATGATCACATATAATGTATTTTTCTATTCCTATGCACGTTGGGTTGTATATTAGATACAATAAGGACAATATAAAATGAGGTCATTCCATCGATTGAGTAATAACTGGATCGATCGAGCAATATAACTTGATTAAATTAATTTTAATGCATGACAAGATCAATTAAGGAATTTACTCGATCAATTGAGTCCTCAATTGATCGAGTTAAATCACTAGATAAATTCACCTTTTTTTGTTTGAACGATTGACCAATGTAATCAATCGATCAAGCAGCTACTTATTTGAATTTGATAAGTATTCCTATTATGATTTGGATTTGGTTTTTATTATTTTGTTCTTATTTCTTAAAAGTGTTTTAACTGATTTTAGGGACAATATGGTAATTCCACTTTAACCTAATATGCTTCAAAATATTCTATAAATACAAACCTAAGCACACATTTGAAATTAACCACACAAGAGCTATTGTGCTTATTCTCTTCATCTTTTATTCTCTCTTATTTTGCTAAAAGTTTTCAAGTAGGCTTTTTCATTAAGTTAATTTATCAAACATTTTACGATTGTATTTGATGGACTAACAAGCCTATAATAATAATTGTACTATGGTGCTTTTAACTAATCATTCTAAAGTTGCTAATTATTTTTTATTAATCTAATATATTGTTTAAATCAACTAGTTATAGTTTTTCATTATTAAATCTGCTATATGACATAGACTTACACTTGTGTTTATGTGATAACTTTTCAGGTGATAACGTGTAGGATCGATTAACTCGTAGGACTCAAGTTTATTAGAATGTTGGTTCATATCAGAACACCTATATTATAAAGACTATGATGAAAGCAGCAGCTTGTAAGTAGGTTACTTGGGGGTATTACCTAGATGGGTAGTTTGAGTTCTAGCCTTATAATTTGATACGTATTTTCCATAGTGGGTAGTTAAATGGTCTGGTAGATCGGTGGTTTTTCTCTTAGGTTATTAGTGTGGCTTAAGTTGTTTTCACCTAAAAATCTTGTGTGTTGATATTTTTATTTCCATAGTACTTTACGTACATGTGATTGGTTATTTGGCCATTTACAAAATTTTAATTTATCATACTTTCACTGACTAGATATTTAGATCCATAACTAAATGAATTTTCATGGGCCAAGCCCAATAAGGATTAAGTCTTTAAATAAGCATGATCAGAAGATAATTATAATAAATAGATAAAATGCCAATAAATATCCTCCAATTGTCCTAAAAAGATCATTATAGATAGATATCTATGATGCTACAGTAAGTCTATCTACATGAATAAGGAATATATATTAGGTTAATTCTACTTTCAATACAAATTTACACTTGTAAACATTCACAAATAGATTATATCTCAAATCACTATAGCAAAACACTTTTTTTTCTCTTCATCATAGAGTGAGAAATAGATCTCTTTAATCTTCATCATTCTCATTACTAACTTAACCATCCGAAGGCCAAAGGGCACCATTACTTTGCAGTGTTTTGAGGTCTTGACAAACTGTTTCATCTCACAGATTCACGAATAACAATCATACTTGGACAACTAAGTAGACCCTTACCATGCAACCATTGTTGACTAACCAAATTTTCAACATGCACAGTGAGCGTGAGCTACTACTACATGACATACCATTCCCCATCATACTTGGCTAGGATCTTGACCCCGACAAGGCCACATTTCTACATTTAAACCATCATTCATCTACAAAGTTTTAGGGTCTATGGATATAGACTGGCATCACAACTAGAATTTCCATACACTCTATAAGATTGACACTCTATGTTTCTAAAAAAAAGTAACAAATCAATTTACAATTTTTGAGGCTTTAGTTCTAATTAAGCTAAAAAAAGATCAATCCATATAATCCCTCGATCAACAAGTTGAACGCACATGTACCACATACATCATCGCCAAATGGTGGCTACATTTTTGACACTTCCTGCAAGTGAGGCATCGTTGGTTGTCAAAGATAAAATCCCAACTAGTTAGCCATGGTGCCACAACCCAAAGTGGGTCTTATGTAGAAAAAATATTCCCAGTCATAGACCTTTTTATGGATCTGAAAATTTGTGCATTGCTTGAAAACATCTAAGACCACTATGGAAAAGATCATGTGATGATCTGCCATCCATCAACAGTTGGAAATCAATAAACACTCCACATTGCGCCACAAGTCGACAAGTGCCACCAATGCGAGTAGACACCAACCAAAATAAGAGCTGCTCAAAAATTGGGTCAAAATAGGTTTAATTCGTTGAATAGGCATAAAAACTAGTTCATGTTTAATTAACATACTTTTAGATCAATATTTAGATAAATAATATCAGCTCTTCATTCCTAACACAAGATGAATCCTTCAAAAATTTTAGATGCATGTTTGAAATAGGTGTATGGAAAGAACGTCCATCCATACCATTCAATGGAATTTAAAGAAAAAAATGGCCCTTCTCTCTTCAATCATTGAATGTATCTATATAATACTTGGAAAAAGAGTATATTCCCTTCCAATCACTATCATTTATAGTATCTTTAAAGTGATGGTTTTCAAAAAAAAAACAATCAATGAGTTCTAATGCTCAAATGGGAATCACGTGTCCAATTAACCATTAGTCTTTCTAGCGCTCCCTCGACCTGCTAGAGTGGTAGAGCATGCATTTGTTCCAAGTTGCTTATAATATGCCTGACTAGCTAGTAGTTGAATAGCTCGAGTGGATACAAGAACCCATATTAACAAAATGAAAATAACTTTTCATGCCTTCATACAATGCCCCTCAGAGCCACGTTCTTTCAAGATACTTATTGTCCTAGAGAATGTTCATATGGAATCTTTCAATGCCTAGAGCGTACTAGATCTTAATCATGCCCAAACAAAGTCTAACCAATAACATGACCTACCATGAAAGGAACTAATCCAAAGGGACAACCAGATAGAATCTGCCCATAAATTACAATGATGTATGGACACCATCCCTTTAGCAATTCATCCTAGATTAGTTGGGACCAACCTAAATAATTCTCTTTCCAAACATGATATGCACAATCATCTTGAAGCCTATAGAAACAATTTCTTTGTCAAAACAAAATATGTTGATCACACAGCCTCAGTGGCCAATGGTTGTCTGATAAATCATCACTTACACAAAGTATAGATAATCATCCATACAATAATTGACCAACTTGTTTTGCAACTATAAGAAGTGAAACAAAGGTTGAACTAAACTAGACCCCTAGATATAATTATCTCGGTCAGTCCTATGTTCACACCAAAAGTTGTGGTTACTTCACTCTCTTACAAGTTCAAAATTCTCAACACATGCACCGATGATAGTAATATTGACCCATTATTGCACGTGGAAAAATTCAAGGGATGAAACCATATGTGCACCTTGATATAATGAAGAACACATTCTAGACCATTATAGAGCATCTTCTTGAGTTATAAGATCTGGAACTATTTTACATTAACAAGGACTCCCTATGACATCTTCCAATGACTGGAGTACGATAGCTTCCACTCATGGATGAATGATTACATCGTAGGTTGTATAGTCACACTACCATCTAACAAGAAGCATAGTCAATATTGATGCCCTCAAGTCTAGATTATTACCTTATAGGCTATGATGTTTGTATTACGATTGCCCCACAGGTTGCATAATCTAAATTTGAACATTTCTATCATAATAGTCCAAGACCATACCAGGTCACATTGGATAGGACAATGTGCCACCAAATAGGCCACAACATCCCACATGAGATATTACGTCTAACAAACCTTGATAGCCTAGAGTATGGCTATCCAATCTTACAGTCCAATACTTTTTTATTTGACACTTCCTAATGAGAATAATATTCATCATCTTAATAACAAATGTTTTCTAAGTTAAGAAATATCTCATGCTTTGACCACTTGACAAGTTCAAGTACTCCAAGAAAAGGGATGACAAATTAAGGGGACAAGTAAATTAACATTTGGTCTAACAAATCACCCAGGCTTAGAAAATTATCACGCAAACATAACAAGGACCAAACAAAAAAAGGCTATGGGTACGAAAGTTAAGGTCACCCAATAAAACAAAACATGACCAGGAAAAGTGTAGTCGGCTAAATAGAGTATGGCCAACTAGAAGCATGGTCCGCCGGCTAGGATATAGATGGCTATGAGTATGACCAATCGATAAAGATGTGGTTAGCTAAGGATTTTTTTGACTAGACAGACCCGAGGATGAGACCAAGCAATCATACCTCATGAATCCTTTGCTTACCATCTCGCCTCAGGTCCCTAACCTGCATTTCATTCTCTACTAGTACATCATCCCATAATTACATACGGAATCAAAGGCCCACAGTCTCAAAATTGATGAGACCAAGGTTAGGTTTAGAAATAAGACTATAAGTAAAAATATAAAATGCATAAATAATACAAGTAAAGAAGTATATATATCAAAGCCAATGATATATATGTCTGGAACACCATACAAAAAGTAAAGTTTGCAACAAAAGTAAGCCCCATGAAGTACATGCACTTAATTTGGAGGGAAAGATACATCAATTCTTACATGTTCTGACTTCTTCTAGGTTATAGAGATTCAAATAATGCTTAGAAGGCACACTCAAGAGGTGAATGTGGGCCAGAAAGGCCTTGCAATAGAAAGTCATAAATGTTGTCTCTATACACAAATAGAATTGTTGTCCTTACGTATCATTTCATCCTAAGGCTCCAAACACAATAATAGCCTTGGAAGGATAAAAAATAACATGTGGTAATACGTGTATGAAATCTACAAGGAACATAAACCATGCTCTACCATGACAAAAGGACAAACAATGCTCCAATAATAATTTTATGCTATAAAAATTGTTTTTGCAGGTATTTAGGCCACATATGGCCACACTTGGAGGATTTAACAGGTCATAAAAACTCTAATAGAAAATTGAAAAGCAGGTATGTGCCATCTGAGTCTAACGAGTTTAGGGCCCATAGTGTGACACCGCTAGAGACTAAGCTATCCAGACTTTTTGGAGTATATGAGGCCCTCGGTATCCTTGCACGGCATACACCCGTATAAGGCCAAAAATATAAAGCATCTTAAAATGTGAGCTCTACGTTTTCATGGCCCAAGTCATCAAACAATCCATATATGTTGGATGTGTTACATTATAAATAAGAAACACCTTAATTATAAGTTTTGCGTTTCAAACTATAATTAATATGGAGAATAGTTTAACATGATTTCTATCACCCCTTAACTAGTCATAGATCCTAAAAGGGAGCTTTGGCTCAAACACTACTTCCCTAGGTCCAAGAATTGTTTTAGGTTCCTACACCATGTCAAAATGCAAACTTAGGTTTATGAGATTTCAAAAATGAGACCACAAGTCACTGACACAATAGTGATGGAACATCGTGGGAAAACAAGGTTCATATCTCTTAGAGGGAATAAGACATGTTAGTCGGGTCATACCTCCCCAAATAGAACTGCACCACCCAAAGAAATGCCAACCAGAAAAACACTAGCGAGGACATTGTTGGTAAGGAATCTACCGACCAAGACCTTATCATCTATACCTCCATCGTACGAAACCTCGCTGGTCATTCCCTCATATGTCCCTCACTCGATCACCACACCATGTGAACCTACTCAATCCCATCTCTATGCCTCAATGGTCACATCAAAAGGCCGATATTGCTTAGACAAGCCTAAAGGTTCCAAGCCAAGAATTCAAAATTTTGAATTTCCTTCCAAAGAAGAGGGAAAGGTTGACTTTGACATAACTCTCTAATGGGGAATCCAATTAGAAATTTGGAAACATTGCTAGCAAAATAAAGCTTCAGTGCACATTTTGAAAAACCCAATACAACACAGATTCCCTCGCATGAACAAGTAAAATAGCGAATGAAAATTGGGCCTAACACTACCAATGTGACTGGAAAGGTCATAAACCCAAATACTGATAGAACAACAATCAAACCTTCTCGTCCATTTGATCAAGGCTTAGAAGGTCCAGAGGGTTAAGGTTAGGTGTAATTTATTACATCTCATGTGACAAGCAAATAAATGTTTCTGCCAGTAAAAATATTTATAGGTTAAGAGCTTAGTAAAGGCTGAGTCATCATATAATCATGATCATAGAATAATTTAAATAAAGAGATAAAGGGTTAATAATTATCTCATAATTTTCCTAAAGAGACAATTACAGATAGATGACTACAATGCTATAACAAATCTATCTACCTAGGTAAGGAATATATATTTAGTTAACTATATATAGTTTTTATATATATTCACAATTTTACATATTCACAAATAGATCATATATCACATCACAACTATAGTCATACATGTTCTTTCCTCTTCATTACATAACAAAACCTATATCTTTATCAATCCTATTAATGACTTAAGCATAGAGAGTCAAAGATCGTCACCTCTACAATGGTACAAGGTCCTAATAAGTTTCATATCTCAAATCCACATAAAATAATCATACTTAGTGTTGATAAAAATCATCATTAAGACATACTTTCAGGCTTAATTGTATTCAATGTCCTCATTAATTAATTGTGTGTAATCTATTACAATTATGCCATTAATGTTAGCAATGTAGATGCAAATATGCCTTCTTGTGTCGGTTACCAAATATCAGTACCTCTTTGCCAATTACCGCTGATGAATTTAACCGATCATGTGTTTTACATATGACTTAATTTTTTAAGAAGAAGAAAATAAGATCAATCAACCTATGTGACTTAATTTAATACCAAAACATTTGTGGTATATCACTAATCCTAGTTCTACTAAAATTAATATCCTCTTGTTGGCTTCCATACATGGGACTAATAGAAAAGGTCACATGCCTTCTCCACACTTTACCCCAATTTAATATAAATTAAAATTAATTTTGTGATATATTTATTTATTTTTAGTTTTGAATTAGAATTTTTTTATTTATTTAAAATTAAAATTAAAAAAATTATAAATCCATCTTCTACATATTTATTCATTTTTAATGAATAAACTAGGCATTCACTGTGCAAATAATGTTGATTTTTATTACATTAGTTCTTTTTTTTTCCTTTTATGTTCAATAATTTATTTTTTAATATGTTATTATTTAAAAGATTGAGTTTTGTTATAAAAAAACCCAAAAATGCCTATAAATAATATCAAATGCATTTAAAAACTTTAAATTTTTATTGTATTATTTAAATAGGTTCACTACTTTATTAGTATTCTAAATTTATTTTTGATATTATTGTTTTTATTATTAATTGATAACTTATTGATAATTATATTTAAAAAAATATATTATTTTATATCTCTTCTTACTCCTAAGATGGAAAAAAAATCATTCTTGAATTCTTATATTCAAATTTTAATACTTTTTGATTCATTTTACATCATCTTTAACCTCTAGTCTTCTTTTAAAGATGACTCTCACAAACTGTTGCCACTTACTATATGAAATTGAATTTTAAAAACTATAAATTTTTACATCATATATTTAACATATAAAAATTACAACTATTATGTATAATGTTTAAATATCTAAATTGAATAAACAAATCACAATTAATATAAAAGCATAAGTGAGTACAACAGTAGTAAAATATGCTTATATGAAAGATAAAAATAATTTTATCCTTTGTATAAACTTGATCTTAAAATAACGAAAAATAAAAGAGAATACAAAAGGAGAGAGTTAGAAAGAAGGTGTTAGGAAAGATAGAAGTTGAGAAAGAGAGAAGAAATATAAAAAATATTAAAAGATAAAAATATCTTTAAAAATATCATATGTCATATACATGTTGAAATTTTAATTTTATAATAGATTTGTGACTTTTTTTTAAATGTATGTAGAGTAAATTATTAATTAATAATAAAAATATAAAAAAATTAAAATATTATTAAAATGGTAAATGTTATAAAACTTTTATCCTTTTTATTATAAAAATGTTTAATTCGACTACACCCTGGAGGGTGCCACAAACTTAATTGATATTGAGAATTTGTTGTTCTTCCATTATACTTAATATCAATTCAATTGTTTTTTTTTCTCTATCTTCTATTTAGTATTTATTTTTTTTAAATTAAATTTTATTGACTTAAAATATAACATCATCACATATTTAATATATTTAAAAATAATAAATAATTTATCGGTTGATCTATTAAAAAATATAAAATTATTTTTAATGATTAGTACTTGATCAAGATTATATACTAATGTAACTATTTAAATATTTTTGAGATAAAATATTATTTTGCTTGCAGGATACTAATAACTATTTCATATTAAGTAATAACTATTTCATATTTTATTGGCATTGAAGCAAAAGGACAAAAAAGTAATACACAATCACGTGCATGCTGTTGCGTTCCTGCTGGATACCATATTAACAGATGCAATCTTATCCCCTTGTTCCTTTTCCCATTTCTATTCACGTTACTGTAACTATGAGACTATGAGGTTTTATAGTAATTCCAAAATATCATTAAAATCACAAATTATTAAAATTAAATTCTTAAAATAGTAATTATTAATTTTTAAAGATAATAAAAAAATATTATTTAGGGCCCTCACTCCACTATTTTCATTAACAGTCCTAAAGCAACTTTTATTACATTTCCAAATCGACGTGCATAGATAATAGATACTCTGTTCGAATTCAGAAAGTACTTTATGGAATATAGAATTGCCAAGTCCAAAAACTACTTTTTTTAAATTATAATTAGCGGGATACGAATTCAAATTCAGGGATTATAAATCAACAACTTCTTTCTTTTTCTTTTTCTTTTTTTTTTAATTAATTAAATTTTATATCTATTATGAAATAATTTATAAAATTGTAACTTTAAAAATACAAATTATTTAATATGTTTTTATCTTTACTCATATATTTTAGACATAATTATAATAAAATAAATATTTTTTTTATATTTTTTCCCATAAGAAAGATTCATAAATCTACACACGGAGAATCTTAATTGAGCAAGATTTTTAATTAATATTAGATTTTAATCGAAAAAAATATTAAGTATACTTTATTTAAGTATAAATTAATTTAAATTATTAATTTTAAGTGATAATAAATGTTTAAAAATAAAAATATAAAAATTATACTCGTTTATTTTATACATATATTTTTTTTACTACGTGATAAATAAATAGAACACTTTAATCCTTTATTGATTATTGTACAATAAATTAGGAATGAAAACGGTGCAATCCGGGTCTGATCCGATCCAATTAAGACCTGTCCGTAGAATAGTATGAACGGAATCATTTTTGAGTAATTCGAGTATGGGATAATTCTGTTTTTAAAAAATCAGATTCACACAAGATTAAATGCTTAATCCGTCTGTAACCCGAAATATATTACCTGAAATGGATCACGAAATAAATCCTAAATCGGCTCGACTCGGACCACCACACTCTACTTCAAATGAATCGGATATCCATGGGGCCCATCCCCGCGGGTAAAACTGCCATCACTGATACAAATTAATATAATTTTGTACATTCAATTATATTAATGAATAATACTGTATTAGGTCAATTAATATACATCTCATAATTTTTGAATATGTAAACCTTTCCTAGAGACATGAGTTCGAATTTTAGTTTTACCCATAATTAAGTAAGATGGACAATGCTAAATGCTAATGTTGGTGTATGAGTCTCATTTTTCTTGAAAATAAATAGTTAAAAAATTATAAAAAATAATAATTTTAAATTATTATAATAAAAATAACACCTTAATAAAATTAAATAAATTTAATTGAATAACAATTAATATTAAATCGATTTAAATTATTGTAATTCAATTTAAATAGGATTTAAATTATCGTAGTTAATGTAAAATAATAATTTGTACTGTTCATATGAAATGTATAAATCGATTTTTATAAATTTATATAAATAGGATTTAAATTTTATTATAATAAAATAATAATAGGAATGAATATGATTGTCTATTTTATAAAATTGAGATAGATTTTTTACTATTTTTAAAAACTAAAGATCGATCAATATATAAATATGTTTCGAAGAAGAAAAAAAATCAACATATAAATATTACACTAACACTATTATTATATTTTTTTTCTTTCTCTTCCTGATAGTCAACCAAAACAAAGAGATATTAGAATGAGATTTATCAAGTGGCAGGACGTAAAGTATCTCTAGCTATATATGTTCCATGTACGTACATATATGGCACTGCCTTTTTAGCATTATGCTTTTTTTTACTTTCAACCAAAAACCATACGAAGCAACGAATTACTTTTCAAACAGATAAAGAAAATGCATGGCAAATAACACATTTGGGAATTTTTAGGTATTTCTTTCTCTACTACGCTTTTTTATTAAAGAAAAAAAGAAAAATACACTACTAGTTTTTGGATTTTATTCCTACTTTAAAAAGTGATTTAAGAGAAAAACATTTCTTAATAATCGTGCGACCAAGTCCCAAGTTTGAATAATAAATTACAATTTCTCAAAAGTTAAATTTTTTTGTATTAAAACTCTAGATCTAATATAACTAAAACTTAATGAAGTATGATTTCTGTTTATAAGATGAACTAAATGATTTGATTCTTGATATTGTAAACATTAAAAAATATACAATTTAAATGAACTACTCTTAACGCAAAATTTCGATAAGCAATTCTACAATATCTAAAAATGCTTAACTTAAAAGGCATAAAGCAGAAATATGAATAATTAAGTACTTGATATATATACTAATTGCATTACCAAAAGATAATGAATTTGAGTGGGTAGCAGAGGCCATTAATTATTCACTATTGGTAGGAATGGAAGACAGAGGAGACATTCTCATCTCCATAACTTTCTTGTGAGAATTAGAATGTAAATAGCTCACAAAAGTAGGACTTTTAGCTGGTCTATACTCTGGCAATAATCTGCCTGACTTATACCTCACACCACACGCATTACACAATGTCTTTGGACCCAATGGACCAGCCCTCCATTGTGGGGTCCTTTGTGATAAGCAATGACTACATCTCCTTGTATTTGATTGTTGCCCATTACTACCCTCAAACCCACTACTATTACTCTCTTTATTAACAATCAAAACTTTATCTTCTTCTTTTTCTTCTTTTTTGGGCACAATAAGTTCACTATCAGCTAACCAATAAGTCTGTTGAAGCAGAGGAGGGTCAGAGCTTTGAAATTGGAAACTTTTGTTCTGCAAAACCAAATTATTAGACCAACTGGTTAAAGGGTTTCTGCTTTTGGGTACAGTGACTCTTCTTCTTTTGCTTCTGGCTTTACTTGGTACAACAAATTTCTTTTCCAAAATTGGATTTTTCTTGGTTTTATCAAAGTTCAAATCTTTTGAGGGTTTTGGGGTTAAATTCGTGGTTTGAACACTTGAAGGTGTTGTGAGACAGTTTCCTGAGCTGGATAAGCAGTCTTCTACAAAAACTGAAAGCCATTCTAAGTGTAAATCTGATTCCTGCATAAGTTTAACCATAAAGTTATGAAATTTAAGAAAAATCCATGAAGTTAATGTCTCTGAATAAGGACTTGAACCAAAGATAGAAACCAGAAGACAGAAGCTAAAAAAATTAAAAAATTAAAAAAAAATTGCAAAAGAAGCACAAAGGTAGTAACTTTGAAGCTGGATAAGATAAAGGTAGAAACTGTCCGAAGGAATCACTTAATTTTTGGTCTGAAATTTAACATTTAAAGAGAGAGAAAAGAAAGGTCTTACACTTACAGTGTTCTGGGCAGAGAAGAGGTCGTCAAGACTAGAAGTTGATAAGCCAGAAAGCTTGTTGGGACAAGTAGGAGAAATCACTTGGTCTTGTTGATACTCACCGGGAAATGTCACATTCCGGCAGAAATCCATGGCCAGAAAGCAAAACGACGATAAATATGGAAAAGAAAGAGAAAAGAGAAATTGTGAGATATGGTAGCAAGTGGAAGCAAGTGGAAGCAAACAAAAGAGTGAAAATGAAGTAGTACAAATTATGGTGATTTGGCTCATAACTTGGCTTAGAAAACACCCCTTTTATGATCTCGTTTCTGTCGGCAGATAATGTTAAAAGTAAACAAATCAAAATTATGAGGGTTATTTTTTTTCACCTTTTATATTTAAATTATATATTTATTTTTATAACATGTTATAAAAAATTTACTAATTATTTTTATATTTTTATTTATTTTTTTAATTATAATTATTTTTAAATTATAATAACATCTATCTAATTTGATTAAAAAATTAAATAAATAAAAATTAACTTTGTTATTATATATTCGTTTTTTTATAATAATAAAATTAAATTGTTATAAAAAATAGTAAAAAAATTAAATATTATTTTTATAATAAGTAAATAATTATAAAACTATTTTTTATTGAATGTAAAAATAAATCAAATCAAATCAAATTTAACATAATTGAAATTAAATTATAATTATTTATACATGTTTAATATAAAATTTTGTTTAATTTAATTTTTTTATTAATATTATTATAGTGTTATATTATTGTTATAAGTTTTATTTTATGTAATTTTTTTAAAAAAATCGAAAAATTGTGAGCTAAAATTCCTCATCATTTTATGAGTTATTATTGTTATAGGAGTAATTATGCATATCCTTCGATAAATTATTTTAATAGTAATTTTGATAATAAATTTAATTTATAAGATATATTATAATATTTTTTAATAAAAAATTATATTAAATAAATATGTAATTAATATAAAGTAACGCGTTACTGGGTAATAGATAATTTATTGCATTATTAAAAAAAAAGCTAAAATTTCTTATTTTATTTTAATATTCAGGGGAAAAAGTAAAAAAAAAAAAATTGTATAAAAATGGGGTCAATGGTAGAGAGAGCAGCTTTGAAGAAGTTATAGTTGGGGTCATGTAATCTAACTAGTATCATTTATATCTTCATATACGATTAAATTATTTAAAAAATATTATTTTTTAATAATATAACCCATGGTATAATATAAATAACATAAATATAAAAATAAATATAAATTTATATATTTATATTCCAACTTTTGATGTGGTTGGTTTTCAAATGAATGTACAGGATTTGGTGCAAAAAGTCAATCCTTCTCCAATAATTAGGCCTTATATCAAGCGAAAAATAAAAAAAAATGTATTTCAATTTTCAGTATAATTTAAAAGGCTATGCTTATGCTAACTTCGTTTGGTATTTGTTGAAGGAGTATGAGTTTTGTGGGAGCTTTTTGAAATTATTAATTTCGCATTCTTGCTTATCCTATTTTGACTTTTAAGTTTGTAATCCAAAAAGAAGATTTCAAAAAACCCATTTGAACAAAATGGAGGGAGATTTGAATAACATAGGACGAATGATGAGTATTTAATTGTTGTTAACAACTTTTTACAGTTTAGCCAATTTTGCACGAATTGTTCTGCCTAATTCTAAGATTAGTTTTTTTTTTCTTTCCTATTTTTATACCTTCCGATCCATAATTTCTAACAGAGTTTAGGGAATTTTTTTTCAAGTTTAATTTTTTAAACATTAATTTTTATTTTATAATTAATTTATTTTTAAGTTCAAAATAAAGTTAAAATTCAATTCAATTTTTATATTTTTTTATTGTTTCCAAACAAAAAAGTTTTGAAAATTATATTTCAAGTTAACATTTTCTTTCATGATAATGAATGAAATAAAAAAAATATAATTTTTTATTAAACAATTTTTATTTTTATTTCTTTATAAATGAAGTAGAAAACATAAAAATAGTTTCAAAATTTGAAAACAAAATTCATTATAAAATGAGTCCTTAGCATTTTTTTATTCGAGTTTAAACAAGGATTGTCAATTTAATCCCATAATTTTATCCTATTGATACTATAATATTTTAACAATTATAATAGTAAGTTCATTTAATCCATTAATTTTAAGTTTTGGTCATTAAAAAACAATTTAAAAAATATTAAAATTTTCATTTGAATGAAAAGTGTATGTCATATTGTTATTTTTAGTGATACTTTTATACAAGTTGTGATCTTATTCATCTTAAATGGATCTAAATGAAGCGAGTAAAAACAAACATAATTATATATATTATGAAAATTTAATAGAACAAAATAAAGAAAAAACAAAGATGGCCATATCAAAAGGTACACATTTTATTTTCTATGTACCTAAGAACAGAGAATACGTCGTTAAGACCTTGGACCACCACTAGGTGTGGTGGCTTTTGGTCTCAAATACTTAAGTAAGTCCAGGTAATGAGGAGAAGGAGTAGATTAGTGTCTCTCCTTGTGATGCTAAGAAATATTTAGGAAAAAAGTATAGATCTCGGTGTTTGTAGTTGAGAGAAGAAGTTGTGTGTAGAAGTAATTGTGTTCAATAGTAAGTAGTGGTAAATATTTATAAGAAAAACTATACCTACTGATAAATCTTACCAATAGTGATAGACTTACATTTAAATATTGGAGTTATATCAGCTTGATTATGTCATTATCAGCTAATTAAGAGTTTAAATATCGATCGTTTATCTGTTAGATATTTAGTAGATATTGATGCTTATCTACTAACTCAATATTGACTAATGTGGCCAATAAGTTATCTATTGACAATTACCTTTGATATCACGCTACATAGTGTGAATTATTTTATACAGAACATCAACCCTCTAGACCTACTAGGCCTAGATATATGGGCTAGGAGGTCTATTTTACCATTTGGATTCACTATCTTTTAAACCTCACTAGTGTTATCAAGTCTACTCTTATGTGGCCATTATTTTATCTCATAATGAATTTCTTGTTTTTTTAGGCACTCAAGATATGCGTAGTAATATTCTATTGTGGGTGGTTTTTAGAATTCTCAATCGACTCCCGCTTAGGAAGTTAGGTCGATGTTAAAACTACTACTCAATATATTCCCTTTATTATTATTGAAGAAAGGATGTGGATCCAAGTGTGTGGGCTTTTAGGACTATGAGCTACCCAATAGCTTAAGACCCTTGGATAGGTTCCTTAATGAACATATGAGATCCTATCTTATCCCTTATATAAAGAGTTTTCCCTCTTCATTTTTTCATTCCACTCTTTTAAGCTCACTTTTGAGAAAGAGAGAGAGAAAGGTGTGAGAGCTTTCTTTAAGGCTAGGTAGGTCTCTATTTTCTTTTCTTTTTCTTTTTTATTTATTTATTTTCCATGCACTTTATAGAAATTGTAGGATTTTTATTTTCCTATTATCCAAACACATCATACCCCATGATATTCAAATTCATCCTTTATTGTGCAGGTAGTGATGAAGGATGAGATTATTGATGGACAAGATTAGAGTTGGCCATCATGGGGACCAGTGACCACGAGTTAGGAAAGTTCATGTGAGGTAGTCATCGAGTGGAGGGCCGACGAAGAGGTAGGGAACCCATGCCCGACCAACAATAGTGTGCTACCCATAGGCCAACCACTCATGGTGTGTTCGGTCATGGGTCAGCCATCCTTAGAGTGTTTGACCATGATCCAACCATGGTTTGGGCACCCATAGGATGTCCAACTATGGGTTGTCTAGCCATGGTGTAGCTTGGGACCACACGGTGGCAACTCGGGTTCATGTGGTGTCAATCAGATGCATTTCGAGTGGAGTGGTGATTTTGGATCATCCCAACGATGTGATTTTTTCCATAGGGGTCGTTTGGATGCATTTTCCTCATAGAATGATCCTTCCAACATTGAATACTTGCATTTTATCTTGGTTGGTATTCCTAAGTATCAATTGGGTCCTGATGAAGAAGACCTCACTTTATTTTCTATGAACATGGTCCATTCTTGGATGAAAGATCCTTTATTAGACAAAATTAGGGAGATATTTAGTATATTGGAATCAATAAGGTTGATATCCTAAGTTCTAGGTATGAGTTGGAGAAACCCAGTCTAGGTAGGGTCACATTATCTATAAATCACCTCTTTGTTGGATTGAAACTACCCTTTTTGCTTATAGTGTGGAAGTTTTTAGCATATGGTGGTATTACACCATCCTTATTTCCTCACATCTTTTACCAAATATTGTTATATTGTTGGATGCTCTAGAAGGAATATATATGAGAATTGGTCATGGAAGAGTTCACTTGCTACTACTTTTCACAACTTTAAGGTGGCAGTTGTAGGTGATTCTATCTTAAAACCTTTGCCAATTGCATTTTGATTCAGAATCTTCCAAACATTAACAAAGGTTTGAAAAAATCACTCTTCATGGTGGATGAAGAATTTGACTTAGATCTCCTAAGGGTCTCTCCTACGCCCATATGGTACAATAGGAATGGTAGGACATTCTAAGACTAAGCCTCACTGTGATATGCTCTATTTGTTAACATGTTTCTTTTTTGTATGCAGTTCATTGATTGTAGGGTCATCCTTCCAAGAAGCAATTGAAGTGTATCAATTATTTCTACAGTACACATATGGATAAGCAAAATAGTGAGACTCATACTCCCAAAATGGATTGTTTATTGGGGTTTGGATGCTATAGTAACTTAGCAAAAGAGTGATGATTCTTCACATCCTGATAGTGAGTACTAAACTTGTCTCATTACTTTCAGTATCTTATTTTGAACACTTAATTGATACTTATGCACTTTTTGCAGGTAAGACTTCTAATCTTCTAGGTGGTAGGAAAAACAGGAACATGATAGCTTTCAGATTTCTCAAAGAGCATAGTAACAGGAAAGCACCTTTACAGACTAGGGTGGTTTATAGCTCGGGAGGTTCAAAAAGGAAAATAGGCCCCACTTTTAGAGAAACTATCATTTGAGCACCTCTTAGGAGGATGGGGTCATCATCAATACCCGTCGAGGTTTTGTCGGTGCCAATTACCAATGATATAAGTTCACAACCTATGAAATTTGATGTCCTTTATGTGTCTTCATCTACGTCCCACACTTTTTCAGACTCTACAAAAGTCGAGGTTCATATTTGTATAATCTTTCTGGTATAATACATACACTTGCCTCAATTTGAACCATAGTATTAAGGTTTATGTTGATTAGGAGAGTCACTTGGTGAGCTTGCCAGTCGTAAGGTGAAGTGGGAGTTTGAGAAAGTTTAAGAGGTATATCATGTATCCTAACTAACTCATGTTGTATCAATGGAAACCTTTAAGGCAACCTTAGCATAGAGAGATACCATTTTGACCTAAGAGAAGTAGCTAACTCAAGAATTATTAGCGAGCCTTCATTTATCTCGAGAGTGAATACGTAGACTTAATGCTAAGATGGGGGCACTTAGAGCAAGGGAAATTAAGAAGTATAAAGATTCTAATGATTATACTCATGACACATTGGACGTGTTGGCTTACAATTTTGAAACCACAAAACAACAATTTTAGAAGGTTTATCTTGACATTATTCTTTCTACCACCATTTTTGTAGACTTAGAAAAGAAGGTCTCCTACTATGATGTGATCACTTTTATTTGGGAGGAAGAGGACTAGAATGGACTTGGCAGTGATGGTTTAGAGGCAACTGAGGAGGAAGTTAACACAAAAGATGATGGTGGGATCAGTAGGCTACCACTTTGTGTTCTTTTGATTTTAGTTCCCACCAAAGTGCATGTACTTAGTGGTTTTACTTTCTAATAGTAGGCTCGGTTTTAGTATGAACCTTTTTGATATATATATACACACACACACACATACATATGTTTCATTGCTTTTTCATGTTTGTATCTTTGAGTTATGTACTTTACTTTTATGTTTTAGTAGTGACTCTTTGGCTAGGTTTATCAATGATCTTGTTTGTTTTGAGATGAAAGGTGCTCCTTGAGCACGTCCCTTGTTAGGATCTGTGGTATACTATGTTAGTACATTCTGGTATGTACTCTCTAAGGAATGAGTCCAGAGTGATCTAGTTGACTACATTTTCATGCACATGTACTCTGACTAGGCATGTACATTGTGTCCTACCACATATGCTATATCTGGCCATGCTCCCTTTGCTCAACCATATAGACCATGTTTGGTCATAGGTGTTATGTTAGGCCATGTGACATTCGGTGGATTCCTGTTGGCCCAGTTTGTCGTATGTCCATTAGCTAGTCCAGTCACTTTCAATTTAACTATGTATCCATTGGGCTTATGCCTAGAATTTGTTGTTTTGAACAAAGGTGTGCTTGGTGTACCAGTACCACTACTTGGTGTGCTTGAGTATATCAAGTCATCCATGAATTAGGTCTTGAGACTTAAAAAACTTTCGTAGTCCATGGTGGATTATTCTATCATATCGTGAGGGTCGTTGCACTATATTCATTCACGGTAGTTTTTATCAATGATCAAGATTGCGGAATTATGGTCCCTAATATAAGCAAATATGTTTTTATGTGGATAAGGTGCAAAAGTTATAGTAACTTCTAAACGTAGAGAGTAATTGTTGCATGTTCAAAGGTTTATCAGTACTCATAGGGATGGGGTATAAAAGTGGTAGCTATTGAATATGGAACATGGTTACTGCCTATGTAAAGGCCAACATAACCTATTGAGATGGGTGAAAAAGTTGTAGCAACTTTTGAACCTAGGGCATAGTTGATGCCTATTCAAAGGACCAGCATGGCCCATAAAGGTACGGTGCATAAGTTGTAGCAACTTCTGAACCCAAGGCGTAGTTGTTGCCTAATCAAAAGTCTAGAACGACCCACAAGGGTAGGGTGTAGAAGTTGTAGCAACCTTTGAACACAAGGTGTAGTTGTTGCCTAATCAAAAGTCTAGAATGACGCACAAGGGAAGGGTGTAGAAGTTGTAGCAACTTCTGAACCCAAGGCATAGTTGTTGCCTAATCAAAAGTCTAGAATGACCCACAAGGGTAGGGTGTAGAAGTTGTAGCAACTTCTGAACCCAAGGCGTAGTTATTGCCTAATCAAAAGTCTAGAACATCCCACAAGGGTAGGGTGTAGAAGTTGTAGCAACTCTTGAATACGAGTAATAGTTGCTTCTTATTCAAAGGTCAAACATGGCCCGTAGAGTATAGAAGTTGTAGCAACTTCTGAACCCGAGGATACTGGCGTGTGACTTTTTATAGTCCACACCTATTAGTCCTTTTTTAGTTCAAACTTCCCCCGTCCTTGTTGAATTCCACAAATGTGAGACAAGCTTGGCCTAAATACCTGCAAATATAATTTTTATTAAAATAAAAGTATACCTGAAGCACCGTCTGTCTTTTTATCATAGTGAGATGTTGTTTTTGTCCCATAATGTTCCTTACGAGTGGTATCTTGTGCCACTTTCTACTCTTTCAAGGAAATTATTATTATCTCTAGAGCTTTTAATAGAGATCATATATGGGGACAAGAGCCCATGACCTTGTTTATGAACGACCCTTTTAAAATTGTATTTTGGGGCCTTTTGGCCCAAGATCACCTTTTAGGTATGTGCCATGAGCGTGGGCCTCTTGGACATCATGTGAACTTAGGTAATTATGGAGGGATTGGAACATTGTTATGGACCTTGGATATGTGAATGGACATATATTTTTTTTAGTTGAACATGTGTTACTTTATTAAGTTTGTGTCTAGACTTAGGTTATTATGTTGATCACACAAAGTGTTCTCATATGAGACTTGGTTGGATTTCTTAAGTGCACTTTTGGGAAATTCTTACAACACTTCTTTTGAAATAATTCATGGGGGAGGTGTGCACTATGGGATGATATGTTATGGTTATACACCTCATAACCCAATTCGATGGTGGGGTGCAATTTTAGATGGAATACTTTATTTAGTTGCATAAATGTTCTGGACATAACATTATGTCCTTGGCTCTAATCCATGCACTTATTTACTAGTTGATTTATTTTTGAACCTAACCATAGTCTCATCTATTTGTGAGAACATGGCCTTTGAAGCATTAGTAATACCATACAACCTTTGAGGTGATGATTTGAACGTAACCTATGAGAGGGCCCTATGGAAATATGGGAATTGGAAGATATCACATGGAGTCCTCATTGACGAAAAATGGTTATAGATCTTATGGACTATGGAGACACTCCAAAATAGTTTGGAGTGTATTCTTTATGATGCCGAGGCGAACACATGGTCCCATCCCTTGAAGTTTTTCATGTACTCTAAGCTTTTTAGTATCATCACATGTGTCGATTTCTTGGGTGGTCATTAGCCATTGAGGCCACATGTTTAACATGGCTGGCTTGGACAAAATGTCCCAACATGCGGGCCTCGAGATGGTTACGTGGGTCATGATGGACAGAAGCTACTTGAGGTAGTCCCAATCATTCTAAGATGGATGGTCCGAGGGACACTTCCTAAGTATCCATAGGTGGATGACTTTGTACTTTATAGGTGAACTAAGTTTGGTAGGTTATGGAGTCTGGTTCCCATCATGATAGGTCATGTCATTAGTTAAACTTCGTATAGGTCAAATCCTATTCACTGTAAGCATTGGAAGATGCCATGTGGATGTTCTTTGGAATTGGAAATGAACTAGGTACTTGTGGCCCTGAGAGGAATTCCTAGGATTTCATGGGATACTATTCTTATTATTTTGAGTGTCAAAACTAGTTCATTATTTCATTCTTTTTTTTAAAAATGATCGATTACTTTTTAAGAACACTGTGATGATGATGATGACTGAAAAAGCGAATAATATCTTTCTAAAAATTATTTGGATGTGTTGCATGAATGGAATAATGGGTGATCATTTCCCTACAATGTTGACCGAATTTGATAGGTGAACGGTTTTCTATACACACATTTTTGCACATATATTAAAGAATGTTGAATATATAATCGTTGGAATTGCCTCGTTGAGAAGATCTTAAAATTAGTTTTACTTCCATGTGAACCAGTTGGAAAGTAGCTAAACCAATCCCAAATTGATTTCTACATTTTTTCGATGAACCGATCCAATTTTGACCAAATTTAGTGTAGAGTTGTTTTGTTTGATGCTCACTCACGTTGGTGACGCTTGATGGAGCGTGTAGGCCATTCTTATGTTCGTTCAATGTTAAATTTTGAGAGGAGGCTATTTGGAACATGATCTTTCCGATGGTGGTCTTAAATTTTTAAAATGATGCATAGATTTTGAGATCTAGATAGAGGACACTCAATTGGATAGAAAAGTGGAAGGTGGATTCCTTTCGAGAAGAGCCATTATAGCTGGTTGATTGGGATTTCATAGGCCAAGATGCCTCATTCTCTAAAGGTGTTGAAAAATGTGCCATCATTTAATGGTAGTGATTATAGTGCCTGCTTGTTGGCTCATAAACCCTATGGGTTGAACCTATTTATCTGACTTGTGGGCTTAAACCTCAATCGGGCAGATCACATCTTCGATCTGAGCTTGTGTGGTTGTGGACCAGATCTAGTGCACTATGGACATTGGAAGATGACATAGGGACATTTTTTGGTCTAAGAGCTTGTGGCCCTTAAAGGGTCAATAAGGGATGTGTGGGCCGTACTACCAAGTTTGTTTGACCATTATATGTCTAGTACACTTTGTTCGCCGATTCCTTAGGTTGTGATGGATGAGTCATGTTGATGAGTGCTTAAAAAATACTAAAATTATCATGATTTAATGTACTTTAATTGATTAAATAGATTTATATTTATATGATTTTCTATTATTTTTATATAATTTTTTTTTCGGAATCTCGAGTATTTTTATTTTTACTAGGTATTTTTATTCAAAAATAACTTAAAGACTCGAATCAAAATAGTAGAGGCAACTTTCACAAATATGTTGAGAAACAAATGAGAAAAATTCAAAAAAATTGAAAAATTCAACAAAATTGGTCAAAACAATAAAAAATGTCAAAAATGTGTGCATGCTCGTACGCAACCAGAACACTCCCAACACACACCCATGCCGAGTCATGCGAGCACTTGTACATGCCAATGCCTATCTACCCAAATCTCGCTCCCTGTATATGTGTTAGCCTGTCAAAACGTGTCCAAAATCAATTCTTGAGATATTTTTCCACTTTTTTTGGCTTAAGATTTTAATTATGAAATTTAAAATGTTTAGGAAGTTGAAATAATCTATGCTTACGATTTTAATTATGAAATTTAAAAGAGATTATAAGCACGAGATATTTTTATATTTCATTTCTTTATTTTATTTTAGTCTTTTTACTTTATTTTAAATTTTAGTTAATTTCTTATTTTATTTGTTTTCATTTTTTTGGTAATGTTTGTGGGTATCATTACTGAAAACCCTCATGAGACTTAAACTCGTCCACTAGAGTAACCTAGGGGTTTAACGGCTTGTTGCATATGCTAAATACAACTGTGTCAATCCACAGAAGTAATTAGGATAGTTGAACGTTTAGTTTTTGTTTTAGTTTTTACCGCTTCTCTTGCTAAGAGACTAGTAAGAAGTTAGTGGGGGTTGTGATGAGTGCTTAAAAAGAATTAAAGTTATCATGATTTAATGTAATTTAATTGATTAAATAGATTTATATTTGTATAATTTTATATTATTTTTTTATAAATTTGTCTTTTCAGAATCATATATATTTTTATTGTTTTTTAGGAATTTTTGTTCAAAAATAACTTCAAGACTCGATGAAAAATATTGGAGGTAATGCATCACAAATATGTTGATAAAAAAATAAGGAAAAGTCAAAAGAATTGGAAAAATTGGACAAAATGGGTCACAACGGTAAAAAAATGTCAAAATACTGAGTCCCAGGCATGCGCCGTGCACAACTAGCACGAGTTCGCGCTGAGTTCCACGCATGCTAGCTCACGCTCACGTCGAGTTCCTCACGCACCAACACGCACGCTTGTCCCATGCAAATCCAACACCCATGTCGTACATCTCACCTCCCACATGCGTGCTTACTTGTCCAAACGCATCTAAAATCAATTTTTGAGATATTTTCCCACTTTTGTTTTTTAACTTTTCCTCCTTTATAAAAGGACCATTTCCTTCATTGTATAAACCATCCCTCAAAATCCTCAAAATCCAAAACTTCTCTCTCTAGCAAGCTTTTTTTTAGTTTTAAGTTCTCTTTTTGAGAAGAACTAGTTATGCTTTTATAAATTTTTAGTGTTTGATTTAATAAATAGAAATGCAAATTCGTTTGGAGGTATTCCAGCAACAGAATTAGTATTAAAGTTCTGTAAGGATTCTTTTGAGGTATAATTTTAAAATAAATTCTTTATAGTTATTTTTTATATTTTATTCTTATATGTTATAGTAAATTTGTCTGTGATTAAATTTAACATGATTGACTGTTTGTAAATATGATATAATAATAATGTTGTTATGTTTGTGAAATATTATATAGGTAAAACATTTATGTAAAATAAATTGATTTTGTTTTTATTCAAGATTTTATATTAAGAATGTTGGAGAGAAATATATTATTTTTCATTACAAATTGAAATTTGAAAATTAGATTCTAAGGTTTAATTATCCAGTCTGATTTAGAGTAGTGCTCTTTCATTTGTTGTTACAATCGCCCGGTAGTTAGAGTGAAACTTTATTTCAAAAGTTTTTTTATAAGAACTATTATTCAAAAATATATTGACAACATATTTTGAGTAATGGTTTTAAAACTTGAAAGTTAGTATTCAGATAATTAAATTTTTAAGTTTAATTTAGATACCTTGAATAAAGTTTAATTAACTAACTCCGCCTAAAGTTGTAATTAGATGGTTTGCTATTTTCTTAGAAATAAAGCTAAAATTTCATACTTAATTAATTAATAGGCCCTGCTTAAGAAGCAAACATAATTAACTTAATTATTATATCTATAAATACTCAATTGTTATAAATGATAAAAACTTGCATTATTTTTTATTGAATCTATATCTATGTTTATTTTTTATGTCATTAGATTAAGAAAAAAAAATCAAAATATCGTAACAAGATGTTTAGGATTTAATTTCATTATTAAAAGTTTGAATAGTAAATTAAAAAACCATATATATTTCTTTCTTAGATCGATCTTTGAAGTATATTTGTCTTTTCTATAAAATGATTCGTGCATTTGCGAGAGTTTTACGATTATAAAAACCAAAGTATTTGCAAGATCGGTATTGTTAACCCGATGTCGATCTTGTGTCATCACATGTTCGGAAACATCTTGGCCAATGATGATGTGATAGGTGTACTCGCCAAGTGACCTTGTTGGTAAGGTCGAAAGAATAAGTGTGAAACATTTTTCTCTATCCTATGTCTGGGATGGAGTCTTGATTCAATCCACTTATTCATGTGACTACACACCTTGTTGGATATGAGGTGGGACCTCATTTCCCCTTGCTAGAGTTTGGTTGTTTGAATAAAAAGGTTGGTTTATCTTGAAAGAACATAAATGTGTGACCTTTAGAGGCCGCGTATAGTGAACTTCTTATGGAACAATTTTCTTCTAAACTTTTAAGATCTTTTTTTCTAGGGCTATCTAGTTTAGAATGTTAAAGGATACTGTAAATCATTTCCTCTCTAGTTGTGAGTAGAACACACTCATTCCCATAAACAACCCAGATGTTGATATCGTTTTTTTATCAACATCAATTCATATGTACCTAGGAATATAGAACACACTGTTAGGACCTTGGACCACCATGGGATGTGCACTACTACAAAAAGGGTATTTAAGTTGATATGTAAAGTCGATTTTTGAAAAAAAAAACTGACTTTTAATGAATTTAAAGTCGATTCGGTGTAGAACCGACGCTATCCACATAGGACGTAGCATTGGTTGATGTGTCGAACTGACATTACACGTGGACGTAGCATCGTTTGACGTGGTGAACTGATGCTATCCACATAGCGTAGCATCGATTGACACCTGGAATCAACGCTATCCAAGTAGCGTAGCGTCGATTGACACCTGAAACTGATGCTATGTCCATGTGTAGCGTCGGTTTGACACGTCAACCAACGCTACATATGTGGATAAATTCTTTTCTCTTCTTTCTTCCCCAAACAGAAACTATTTTAAGTACTGTATAACTCTCAAAAACCCAAAACCTCTTCCACTTCTCCTCCACTCTTTCTCATTTTTCAGTCACTTACGACCACCAATTCCAACGCTGGTTAGTAGGTTTTCTTCCTCTTTAATTAATCTTTTAGATCCCCTATTTTTTGAGCAAAATACTCAATTTTTTATACTCATTTCTCACTTACAAAACACGATTTTTTCTTCATTTCTTTCATTTTGTCACTTCATTTACTCTTGTAAATATTTCTATTAATCCTACGCACTTATTATTCATATTTGTTTATGTTATTATGTGTTATTATTTATGTGTATAAATTTTTGTATTTCTGTTATTATGTGTATAGATTTTTGTATTATATATGTAGGTTTGTATTATAACATCAGGAGAAGAATATATGATCTTGAAAAACATAGAACAACACCATGATAATTTTTCTGCTATTAATTAATATTTTATTTTTCAATTATTTGTATTATTTAAACTATTTGTTAAACCGATTTTTTTCCTGCTATTATTTAGTGATCGAATATAGGTTTTAATTTGAGTATAATAGAAAATGAGTAAATTTTGTATAAAAAAAATTTAAAGTTGGTTCATTTCATTTAAAGTTGGTTTCTAATCGAATTTAATACCCCGTTTTGTAGTAGTGGTGATAGTCTTTTAACCCTTTGATACTTAAGTAAGTTTGGGTAATAAGGAACATCGGGTGGTCATTTGACCTCTTGATGCTTAAGTAAGTCATGGTAATAAGGAAAATGTGTAGACTAGTATCTCTCATTGTGATGCAGAGAGATATTTACAGAGATAGTATAATATGGATCTCAGTGTTTGTAGTTGAAAGAAGAAGTTGTTGTGTATAGAAGTAATTGTATTCAATGGTAAGTAATGATGAATATTTATAGGAAAAAATACACTTACTAATGATCCTTTACCCATAGTGATAAACTTACATATAAATATTAGAATTTTATCTACTTAATTATCTCAATGTCGGATAATTAATAGTTTAGATATCATTCGTTTATCTATTAGATATTTAGTAGATATTGATGCTTATCTGTTGACTCAACGTTAACTTGGTTGACCTACAAGTTATTTGTTGACCAAGACCTCTCACATCACATCACATAACATAAATTGTTTTATAGCCAATGACATATGTGATGAAATGAAATAACATAAAATTTATTGAAATTGCACAAATTTGAAGTTTGAACCATGAATTATAAAAGATATTATTCTTTATTTTTAGATTAAACAATTTTAACATACACTTTGTTCATGGATAAGGTGTAAATATGTTTAATTGCATATAAGGAATCCATTTTATTGTAATTATCTATCTTATTTCATTCAAATTTTCATGGTGCACCACATATATATCAACCTAATTCATACAAAACTTTTTTCTTTTGATCCTTATAAAGTAGGTAAAATGATACTCTTAACCAATAATATTCTATGATATTTTGAATGAAGTGTTAGGCATTGTGTTTTTTAAGAAAATAAATGCATTAAATTTATATTCCATTAACATAGAATATTACATTGTCTCCAATTTCAATTACAATGAATAATTTCTCATGCTTTAAAGCCAATATGTCCGCATCTAATTTGGAAAGGAATATATCAATGAGATTTTTTTCTACTCTAGTTTTTGCTTCACATTTTTGTTAATGGAAAGCGAAGGAAGAGTTTTCAAAATACTATTCTAAATGATTTTTTATACTCTAGTTTTTGCTACATTTAGCACCATTTTAGGTATTTATGTTTTCCTAAAAAGAGTAGATGTAAGAATACTCTATTTTTCTGAAACTGAAATACCCTAAAATGAAGCCAAATACAACTCAGAGAAAAATGGGCAAAAAGGAAGTGTAATGATAATTTTATCCCTGCTCAAATAATTCTAAATGATTTTTTTTGTCAATTATTGTTCAAAAAAGATTAAATTGAATTTTTTTAAACATTATGGGTACCAAATGTGAATTTTTTAAAACTCAAAGAGAAAAATGGGCAAAAAGGATGTGTAATGATAATTTTATCCCTACCCAAATAATTTTAAATGATTTTTTTTATCTATTATTGTTCAAAAAAAATTAAATTGAAACTTTTTAAACATTATAGGTATTACGTGAAAATATTTTCAAAATATGATCAATTTTTAAAACTTTGTTAAAACATGGTTACGCCAAAATACCAACCCTATTAACACAAATGGTTGTCACTGATTCTGATTCTTTGTTCAAATTATTGGTATTTTATTCTCATTTATGCATAGTAACAAAAGTATCATTATAATACATTTTGCATACATAAATCATAAATAGATATTTAGCCCCCCAAAAAAAAGAGTGAACTTGCACAGGGGCACGCACACATATTTTTAAACATTAACTTTTATTTTATTCATAAAAATTCATATTTAAAGATAATTTGATAAAGTTGTTTTTTTTTTCTTCTCAAATTCCCTTCATTCTCGTTCAACATGTTTCTCCACATATAGAACTATAGAAGGGACATGTTTCATGCTTATTTCATTTCCATAAAATATTTGGTAAATACAATCAATTCTTTTATTTTGATTCCTTCCTAAGTCAATTCATTCACAATCTAATTTGTTGATTTTCATCCCTAAGGTAAATGCACCCTTAGGTACAATCCATAAGCTTGAAAGAAAAGTTAAGCATGATGGTTTCATGTTTCAATTATAAAATCAAACCATATCAAATATCATTTAATCTTAAATAATAATAATAATAATAATAATAATAATAATAATAACTTGAAACAAGTAGTTTCCCTACAACTGCATGACAGTGCAAATCAATTATTGTAAGACATGAAGCATGACGAAATGTGAACGAGAAGATAGAGAAGTTGCTCACTTAGTATGTCTCTATCTCCACAACTTGATGAAAAGTCCACAAGCATTGACAACACTAACCCCATTTCTATCCCAATCTCTCTTTCCTCATAATTGAACCTGCTTAGGATACCATTTGAAAATATGTCCATATGCCCTTTAAATAATTCAACGTATGCATGAGTTTTTGAATTACACATTATTGCTCACCAGCATAAATTCATTGAACAGTTCATTGATTGTCTCTTTTGGGTTTCTCACTTTTACTTTCTTCATATCAAATTCATCCAATTAACGCATGACACATCAGTAGTGATAGAGCAGCGATAGCAAAATGAACCATGGTAAATGCAATTTTCCAAATGGTGCGCTCATCATATTTCAATTATTCTGGAAATGTAGATTCGGCATTTCAACTTCCTAAGTATTTACTATACATGTATTTTCAAATGAAGAAAATGGTTAACATTCTACAAATCACATATCTATGCAATGGAATGTACAACCTTTGTTATGTGTGATTGTCAAGAATCTGAGGGTGATGCTAGATATTGACGCCATTCCTCGGGAGTTCCCTGCCGCATTTTCAGCATCTTTATTGCTGCACTTGTAAGGGGTATGGCAAGTATGTCAAAGTCTTTTGGGGCCTGCAAGATTGTCAAATATAATATGTAGTTATCTTGCTGCATACGAATTCTATTACTTCTCAATTAATGAACTATTATGGCCTGGAAGCTGAGATATGATCATGTTTGTTTCCATATGGAAAGCAACAATCAAATTATCTCTTTTAGAGCCGCATCATTCTGCTTGACGACTTCAAAATACAAAGTCTTTTTTTTGAGATAAATTATACGTACAAGTCTGCTTTAATATATCTCTATAATTATTTATCTCTCCCAAAAGCTTCATCTCATTTAGTGTGGTCTTTTTTTTTGCTCCCATTAAAGTGAGCTTCATCGTCTCCCTCTTGCATATGGGGTTTTTAAGTCTCAGAAGTTGGAAATTTTGGTTTTGTTTTACTCCTCTCCTTCTCCTCTTTCATAGCTGTAGCTTGTTTGAAATTTTGGGTCTCTCAAGTTTGGGTTGAAGCCATGGATGAGGGAGATGAAAATGATGATGAGGATGAAGGCGATGGAGGTTTGCTGCCTTATGATAGTTCTTTTCATAAAAGGTGATGATTGGGTTGGATATAATCTGGCTATGATTTTTCTCTTAAAATCTGTGTATTTAAAGAAAAGTAGTGATGATATATTAATGTTTCCACCTTTGAAGGTGTTTTGTTATCTTTTATGTTAATGATACCTTTTATTTTAAGATCTTTGTATGTATTTTGTTGTAAGCTTTATTTCATACATCTTTCATTCTGGTTAAAAAAAATAAAAATAAGTCATTTCTTTGGCTACCTCTGGACCACCCCCACCAACAATAATCTATTCCTTTTGGCCACCTGTTGTGTGGGCTCTAACATGTATTTCAGTTTTGGGTCCATCATATGAAAATGTTAGGAGTAATTTAGAGAGAGTTAGAGGAAGAAGGACAGTAGGGAAAGGAAGGCTGATTGTATAATTTTCCGTATATCATTTCCATAATTTCTCGGCTATATATAATCTTACAACCGATTAAAGAAAAATAAACAGAAGGAATGCGTGATGGGGTGGTTACGTGTTAGAGGGAAGTGGTGAGCATCCTTCCTAACGGTTTAGTGGTTTCCTCCTACACCGTGCACCATCTCTACACATGTAGTTGCAGTCTCGCCCCAGAAAACTACCTTTGCACCTACGTGTGCCCGTATCTGCACGCTTGTACGCCCGTATCTGCACGCTTGTACGCCCGTATCTGCTCGGCTTGGCACGCATATGAATATGCACTTATCAACCCTTCCCCGCCTGAGAATCCTTGTCCATAAGGATGAAATCAGGGTAGGTTTTAGAGAATCGCCACTCATTTTCCTATGTGGCATCCTCTTAGGAATGGGCACGGGGACGGGCGGGGACGGTTATATCAAAAACCGTCCCCGAACCGAATTTTAAAACCTATAACCGAAACCGTCCGAAAACCGTTACGGTTCGGGGACGGTTATGAAAAACCCCCCGAAAAAAAACCGAAATATATATATAATTTAATTTATTAAATATATATAATTAATTTTTTATTTATAATTTAATTAATTAAATCTAATTAATTTCGAGTACGGGCGGGTACGGTTTTTAGTATAACCGTAACCGTTGTTTCATATTCGGTTTTTTCCCGAAACCCTCCCCGTCCCCGAAATTTACCGGTTAAAAACCGAACCGTCGGTTCGGATAACCGAACCCACGGTTTTTTTGCCCATCCCTACATCCTCTGCTGGTGCACCGGCCCATTTCACGAGGATTTTCGATTTTGGTCGATATTTTTCTTTTTGAATCACTCTACGAGCCAAAATGACTTCTGGTTGGGTAAGCACTATTGAATTTTTTGAGACTAGGGGTAGTTGGGGAAGAGGTGGCGTGTAGTGCCCCAAGTGTTTTTTGAGTAGACTGACATAGAAAACGTTGTAAATTTGAGAATCAGAGGGTAAGGCCAGTTTGTATGCCACCATTCCAATTTGAGTTGTTATTTTGTAAGGGCCATAGAAACGTGAGGCAAGTTTCATGGTAGCTCGAAAAGCCACTGATCTTTGTCTCTAGGGTTGGAGTTTAGGATACATATAATCTCCTACTTCAAAAGAGATTTCTCGTCAATGTTGATCAGCTTGACATTTCATTTGATTTTGAGCCTACAGGAGGTTATGGCGCAGATCACACAAAATGTGATCTTGATCACGCAAGTACTCATCCACTATTTGGACATTGGAGGTTCCAGGAATATAAGCAAATAGACGTGGTGGTGGAGTGCCATAAACTACTTCAAAAGGAGTCATTTTAGTGGAGGAATGTGTTGAGGTATTATAGCTGAATTTAGTCCAAGGTATCCACTTCACCCATTGCCTCGGTTGTTCCCCAGTGAAGCAACGTAAATATTGCTCTAAGGTTTGATTGACCACCTTTGTCTGGCCATCAGTTTGGGGATGGTAGTTGGAACTCATGCATAACTTGATACCTTGTAGTTGGAACAAGGCTCTCCAAAATGAGCTGATGAATACCTTATCTCTATCACTTACTATGGACGTGGGAATGCCGTGTAGGTGCATCACATTGGCCACAAATGCCTTGGCAACAACCATTGTAGTAAAAAGGTGTCGCATGACAATGAAATGAGCATATTTGATCAAGCGATCGACTACTACCATGATCACAGTGTTTCCTTTCGAGGGAGGCAACCCTTCAATGAAATCCATTGAAATTTCAGTCCAGATTCTGGTGGGAATTGATAAGGGTTGCAACAAGCCTGTTGGTTTCATGCAGTCACTCTTGCACCTTTAGCATATATCACAAGAATTGAGAAACTCCTTCACTCTTTTTTGCATGTTAGACTAGCTAAAATTTTGTTTGATGCGAGAGAGTGTTTTGTGAAATCCAAAGTGTCTCCCATTGGTGATGAGTGGCTAAGCTAATATATGTGGAACTAGGGAAGACTGTGAACTTAGATACACTTTGTCTCCCTTGAACCATACTCCATCACGTTGATAAATATTGTGTACCTCATAAGAGGAGATTTTGGCTTGGAGTCTCTCATAGAAGGGGTCTTGTTGGACTTCTTTTTGGAGTATGGGCCACCAAGCTGCTTGAGGTTGAGAGATGGATAGAAGTTGAAACTCTACCACTCGGGACAAGGAATCTGCTTCCTGATTTTCTGAACCCTTTTTATACTCGATTTCATAATCATAACCAAGGAGCTTTGGCAGCCATCGTGCCTGAGCTGGTGTGGTGATTCTTTGCTCTAGTAGGTACTTGAGACTCTTCTGATCAGTGTGCATTGTGAATGGCCTTCCAAGTAAGTAAGGACGCCTTAACTTGATGGCTCTAACCATTGCTAGCATTTCTTTCTCATAGGTTGATAGGGCTAGAGCCGATCCCTTGAGTGCAACACTGAAGTAAGCCACTGGGTGATTCTCTTGAGTCAGAACTGCCCCAAGACTAATGCTACTTGCATCACATTCGATCACAAAATGTCGAGTGAAATCTGGCAGTCGTAGGATGGGAGGGGAGGTTAATGCTTCCTTCAATTGTTGGAAGGCCATGGCTGTAGCCTCATTCCATTGGAATCTCTCTTTTCCCAATAGATGGGTTAGGGGTGCTACTATTCCTCCAAACTGTTTAATGAATTTTCTATAATAACCTACCAACCCGAGGAACCCTCTGACTCCTTTGGTTGTGGTTGGTATTGGCCATTCAACAACCGCACGAATTTTTGCGGGATCAACTGAGACTCCTTATTCTGAAATGAGATGACCCAAGTATTCCACCTGTAATACACCAAAATGACACTTAGATGGTTTAGAAAACAAACTGTTAGCTACTAGTATCTGTAGAACAGTTTGCAGGTACAGGTTATGATCTTCCCATGATCTAGAGTACACCAGAATATCATCAAAGAAAACCAGTATAAATTTCTTGAAGTGGGGCCGAAAGAGATCATTCATCAGGCTTTGGAAGGTGGTTGGGGCATTGGTGAGACCGAATGGCATTACGAGAAACTCATAGTGGCCTTCATGTGTCCTAAAGGCAGTCTTAGGAGTGTCATCCTCTTGAACCCTTATTTGATGATACCCTGAACGTAGATCCAGTTTGGAATAGACCTTGGCTCCATGTAATTCATCTAACAGTTCATCTATGACATGTATAGGGTACTTATCCTTGACATTGATTGCATTAAGAGCCCTATATTCCACACAGAACCTCCAGGGGCTCCATCTGTCTTTTTAACCAACAAAATTGGTGATAAAAAAGGATTGTTACTTGGTCTTATCAAGCTTGATTGTAAGAGTTCTTGCACCATTTTCTCTATTTCAGCTTTCTGATAATAAGGGTAATAATAGGGTCGCACGTTTATTGGTCCTGAGCCTAGTTGTAGAGGGATGCGATGATCATGTAATTGTCTCGGAAGTAGGCTAGATGGAAGTTCAAATACCTGAGGAAACTCGGCCAATATTTTGTCTATCTCTGGGGGGTGAGTTTTGGATTGCTCATTGGGGCTGTTATCAGAGATTATTTGAAGAAACATCCTTGTACCTTGTAGATTGTTGAATTCCTTGCAGGCCAGAGCTGCAATGTTTGCTCGTCCTAAACCTTAGAACTTATGAGAGATACCTTCTACTGTGAAGCTAATGGTAAGTTTTTTATAATCCATCTTCATAGGTCTTAGGATCTAGCCATTGGACACCGAAAACCAATTGGCATGCTGCAATTGGAAGGACATAAAAATCTGCAGTGATTTGATACCCTTGGATGGTAAGGGTGAGGTTAAAACATTGTCCAACGCATTCTATCTTCTTACGATTAGCCACCATTACCTCTAGTTTCTTTCCCTAGATCATTCCAAACTGAGTGATTAGGGCATAATCAATAAAATTATGAGTACTTACTCCATTTATCAGGACTAATACCCTCTGATTTTTTAATTATCCCATGATGCACATGGTTTATGGATGCTCAATCTCTGCTATTGCATGGAATGAGATCTTAGGTATCACTTCGTGAAGTTCTAGTTCCAGCAGGGTTTCTTCAAGGTTATCTGTGTGACCCTGGATAGAATCTTCTATCATAAAGAACTGTGGTCGTGCACAACGGTGGCCTACCACAAATTTCTCATCATAGTTGTAGCATAACCCTTTGTCTCGATGTTCACGTGCTTCTTGGTTAGTAATTCTTCGAAAATTCGTTGCTTGAGTTATTGGGGTTGGATTTAGTTGTTGGGGTAGTGGTCCTAACATACCAACTGTGGGGTTAGGCAAGGTTCTTGGTGTTACTGATGCTGATTGGTAACGAAGGTATTGAGTTGTTTTCCTCTAAAGTAAACTCTTCTCTTCGATCAATCTTGACACCCTTAAAGCATCAACCAATGTTCAAGATTGTTTGATTTTGACATCAATTTTGATTTGTCTCTTAGTTCAGCAATAAAACAACCTATCAAAAACTCCTCTGGCAAACCATCAACCTTGTGAGAAAGCTTCTCAAATGCTTCTTGGTGTTACTGCTGCTGATTGGTAACGAAGGTATTGAGTTGTTTTCCTCTAAAGTAAACTCTTCTCTTCGATCAATCTTGCCACCCTTAAAGCATCAACCAATGTTCGAGATTGTTTGATTTTGACATCAATTTTGATTTGTCTCTTAGTTCAGCAATAAAACAACCTATCAAAAACTCCTCTGGCAAACCATCAACCTTGTGAGAAAGCTTCTCAAATGCTTCTTGGTAGGTAGCTACACTAGAGGTGTATTTGAGTCGAGTCAGTGCTTCTGAAGGATCCTCATAATCAGTTGGACCAAATCGTAATTGTGCGGCTTTGGTGAATTCTTCCCAGGTAAGTGGTCCACGGAACTTAGTAAGCCATCGATGTCATTATAAGGCAATGCCTTCGAGGTGGAATGAGGCCAACTGTACTTGTTCTAGTATAATGTTGGTGAATTTGAAGTACTGTTCGGCTTTATATATCCAACCGGTGGGATCCTTACCAGCAAACACTGAAAATGATAGTTTCAGGTGAGAGCGTGGGTGGTCTATATTGGTTCGAGATGTATGTGAGTTTTCTTCCCTCGCAAAGGGGTTAACCTCAAGGGAATTTCGAGAGGAACGTAGCGCCTGCAATTCGGTGAGTATTGCTGCTTGTAAGGTAGTGCTCACTTGGTCGAAGTTGGACTCATGTCATGCAAGGGTTTCCATCACTTCACTGCGGAATTCGGCTTTGAATTTTCCTCGAGTATCCATGGCTTTGATACCACTATTAGGAGTAATTTAGAGAGAGCTAGGAAGAAGAAGAACGGTAGGGAAAGGAAGACTGATTGTATAATTTTTGTATATTGTTTCCATAGTTTCTCGGCTATATATAGCCTTACAGCCGATTAAAGAAAGATAAACAGAAGGAATGCGTGATAGGGTGGTTGCATGTCAGAGGGAGGTGGTGAGCATCTTTCCTAACGGTTTGGTGGTCCCCTCTTCCATCGTGCACCATCTCTGCACATATAGTTGCAGCCTTGCCCCAAAAAATACCTTTGTGCCCACGTGCACCCGTATGTACGTGCTCGCGTGCCCATCTTTGTGCGGTTTGGTGTGCGTATCAGTCTGCACTTATCAAAAAAATTCTATAATGCTTATAATCCTACTTTGATAACATGTTGAAAATATGTTGTCTAATGCTGCTTTCTTAAGTTTAATCTATAGAAAGTGGTAGGGCTTGCATCTTTACGGTATATATTGTATGTGTTGTACAAATCTATCACGTTATTCCTTTGTATAGGTCATGCTTCTGTAGTTTGAATGGGTTCTTTACTCATATATCAGATATAGAAAAAAGAAAAAAGAAAGATATGCATAGTCAATACTACCCAAAGAAAAATTTCGTTTAAAGTTATAAGATGTTGTTTGCTGTAGTAGTAACTTTAATAAAGAAACAAAACTTTTATAGTATTACCTTTGGGACTTTGATCAGCTTCATACTTGCTTCTTCCAATGTTTTTTGACCTTTCTTTGAGTTGCATTTGGAACAAGCAGTTACCTGTGAAATATAGAAACAATGTGAGGGTAAAAAGTCTAGGAATCTGGAAATAGAATGATTTTTCTAATTAGTAAAGAATAATAATGGGTCTTCAAAACACTAGTTTTCCTTTAACATATTAACAGTACAATTTCATTTATATCCATCCAGATGATTAGTTCTCATAATAATTACAATTACTATTAGCACAATATAAACATTACTATACTTTTGAAGAGACATGTTCACACAATTATCAGCTTCCAAGTAGGCTGTAGCTTTATTTGTGTTCCAAAGAGAGCATTTCTTTGTTATACAGTTTTGAGTTTGGGTATACAACCCCTCTTAGCAAATCAACAAAGCCAAATTTCGAACCATTTATGCAGAGATGTCGATCTTCCTCGTCAAATACTTGTGTTTTGTATCAAGATAATGTCGTAACTTGATTGCTTTTAGGTTGAAATGTATCGCTAAATTCCTCAACTAAAGCACAACTAAAATAGAACCTATGAATCTAAGATTTGCTACTTATAATTGGATTTACTCTTATTTATTCTAAATTTTTTAACCGGTTCCTTTCATAGTCTTAATTTTTTCAAAAGCAAGCAATGCATTAATAACCACATTCTCGGAAAAATTAGTGGCAGATAAAATAATATCAAGCAATATGAAAAATTTTCGGCTGTACCAGATTTTCCCATTTCCATTCACCACCAAGTGCTGCTGGCATAACATGATCAATAGTCAAGTTATCACCCGCAGAACAATACCTTTCAACAAGAGTAATAGTAGTTAGACGCATTTATCTAAATATACATCATCAATATAAAAAGAGAATTCAGTTAATTGCATGCTAAGTAATTTCCTCATCATAAGAAAAGGTCTATTGGATTCAACAAGAATTTTCAAAGAGTTAATAAAATTAAAGACGGTGGTCTGGTGGATTCATTCCTAAATTCTTAAGCACTTTCACTATTATTTTGTAGTTGCAAATTGCTGCAGTTCCCAGACGTTCATCAAAGCATCTAAAACAAAAATTAAAAGGATTTGAAAACTTTAGCAGTAACCTTAACATATTTACATAAATCTCTCAACTCTTTATGCCACACTACCAAAATATGAGATAATTCAAAAATATTTAAAAAAAAGATTTTTTAATTAGATTTCTGATTTCTGATTTTTAATTTTTTCATTTTCAACAAACATTTTTTTTAAAGAATAAATCGAGTCTTGTGAATTTATATTTATAAGTATTTGAAGAAAATAGTTAAAAAAATAAAATTTGTAAGTAATAACCAAAATGTTTTTTTTATTTTTTAAGTTAATGGAAAAAAAAGAACATTACTAAACAACTTGTAAGTAATTTTTGATTTTTTTCTTGAAAATCACTAAATAAAAATTGTTACCAAACATATTGTTGATTATTTTTACAAAAAATCATACATCACAAAACCAATTATTTAATCATAAATTATAAATCAAAATCATTAGCAAATAAGGCCTGTACAATCAATGATAATAATATGAACACAGAAGCTTATGAAGCAGAATATTAGAAAACATTTTGACAGTTATCCATAAGAATAGAGAAAAAAAATGAATCTTAATTAATGAGTAATTAGAAGGTAGATAAAACAAAGAACACCATTAAATTCATGAGCAAGTGTAATATATCATTCCCTGTCAAAGTTTCACATAGCTACTAAGTTTAACAGTGCATTGTTCTACAGAAGTACTAGTTTAAGTGAAAAGATATCCACAAATAGAGGCAGCAGGACAGAAGACAAAGAAAAACAATATTTGTGTCAAGGTAGAAATAGCATCAATTTGATGAACGTAAGGGAGTTGAGGTCCTCAAGGAATAAAAATTATTGAAAAATTGTACCAACATGATGGCTTGTTGGAGCAGGGTTTTCTTTGTCAAACTTTTCAATAAGCTGCAGAATTCCAAATCATAATTTTACTAAAACCTGTTCTTGCCATTATCTAATATATCAAAAATATCTTTAGTCTTTACATGTCCCAGTCCCAGGCTTGTGTAGCATGTTTCGTTGGCTTTAAGATTAATTAAATTATTTGAAAAATTACATATATAGTCACCCTAAAGCTTAAAATAACAAAAATAGCATCATTTCTTTGAATTCTAGGGATATAAGCTAGCGTCAGGGCCACAATTTTTGTTGTTTTGAGTTTCATGATACTGAATAGAACACTGGAATTTCTACTTAGTCCTATCAATTTGAAACTAAAGTTCCAAAATTGTAGTACGACAAGCAAAATACTACTACACATTATTAAATTGTAACTGTTATAAGAGTTCAACATGATCAGAAGGGATTGTCCACTTACTGACAGGTATAATTGTCCCGATATAATATATTTTTACGACTGAGAGTACTCTTGATTCTTCTTCTCTTCACAACCTGCAATAAATGAGGAACCTGAAGCAGAGAAGAATCTGATCAGTGTAGCAGAAATAAGCAATCAGAAATAATAAAGAATTCAGCAATAACATCATTACTAAGAAATGGTGAAAACTTAAAAGAAGAAAAAAAAATGAAAAAAATTTAGCACATACCCTTAAGACAGCTGGTATATAGAAAGATCCGCTTGGGGAATTAACAGTTTGATCATAGTATTCTAGGACATCAGCCTGGAATATTGGAAGGTTCAAGTCCAAGTTAAAAGAATGAGCTAGTAGTGTATTAGTACAGATGAATATCCACAGCGTGTAAAGGTCATTGGTCTTCAAAAGAGATAAAAAAGTAAATCCTTCTTTGTAGTGTTTCTCATAATAGATTATGTTTCAAGTTGACCACCACAGATGCATTTGTAGTGGCCATGACGGTTATGAACTGGCATGTAGTTGGCAAGAACAAGCCAACCTATAACAAACTATGTTACATCGACTCTTCATTTTTCACAAAGTACTTGTGTCTAAGCAATATGACATGGAAATGGATGTGGTTACTCGACACTCGAAATTGATGGAAATTTACAAAAAAATTGTGAAGAATAGGTGTGTTGACAACGGTATACGTATCCAAAACTTAACAATACTCGATGTCCTAAATTAGTCAATGTAACATAGATAACAAATGCACATGCACATGCACAAACTATTCCAGTGTTATTTCAATGTGATGGCAATTAAGTATGCTCTATTTTTATGAGTAGGGGGATTTGCAAGTAACAAATAAATTTCTCGTCTAAAATAGATATGCAGTGAAAAATTCGCAAATGGACGTCTTGAGGGGGGAAAAACATCATCCTCACAAGTATGCATTTACTGAGTCCATGCATCCAGTAAGTGTAAGTGAATTGTGCAAGTCCCACCTTCTCCATAAATTCCAAACAAATAGCACGTTTCCAGCAAACAACATTGATTGGCCTGGAGCAGGGGAAGAACACTTAACCAATAAGCAGAAAAATTATCAATTTTTGTTCCTTTTCTCATATTTAACAATATGAAAAGGAGGGAAGGACTGAGAGTGGTTGGAAAAAAAATCAAAGCAAAAAGGTAACTACAACAAGATAATCGCCAGCCGATACCGAGGCAGTACATGAATTATAAATAGAGATTCATCTAAGCAAGTGCTTACGCAAGCTGATGTGGTTATTACAGTTCATAATTCATAATTAACCACATATAATAGTACTATATTTCCATGATAGAGAGAGAAAGGAATTGGATAATGCATAATAAAAATAGTGAATTTAAAACAAAGAAACTCCTTCAAATCGAACCCTAGGGAGAAAACTTCATCAGTTCAACGCTTATGAGTTATGATTAATATGAACAGATTTAGAAAACGAACTGTTTTTATGATGAATTGACTGATCACAGACGCTTACAGCAAGAATATAACTTTGACAACATAAAGCATCTAAATTTATAAGTTACTCGGACAAGGCAAATCATTAAACTACTGATAATCTAGAAAATGCTAATTTATGATATTGTTATAATTAACAATTTAGTCCAACTCCATCTTAGCTATTATCCTTAATTAAAGTTTTGAGAGAAACTTTACAATAATCATTGGATCGAAAAAAGGAATTCCATAATTACAAATAATGGTCTTGAAGGTGACTCATATCAAGAAAAGAAATTCACCCATCCAAAATCTTAGGCTTTCCAAAATGACCACACTAATGGAAACCCAATAGATGCCTGGTCAAAATTAAAAACGTAATATTATTTACAATTAGTGCTATAGTTGAACCAATTACATTAAGTGCAAATATAATTTATAATTAAGTGTTCATCAAAAGTAAAGACAATGTCCTACTCCTCCAAGAACTTTGATTCGCAGGAAATTACCAAACAAACAGCTAAAAGATCGTCCAATACTTCAACTTTAGAAGCAAACAACATATGAGTCAAAGAGAAAATCTGACCTGTAAGAAATATCCAAAACTAGACCTCTGAAACAAGCTAAGTTATCTCTTGAAAATTCATCATCATCATCCTCACTATAATCAAATTTGTCACCACTAACATTACCATCACCACCAACACTAGGACCAGCCACAAGTCTGTAAAGGGTGGATTTATTAAATAAAGAAGAATGCGAAGAAAATTTGAAAATCCCAGTAAAAGCTGAAAATCTGAGTTTGCGTTTATTGGGTTGGATTGATCTTAGCTTGTAGTGAAATGGGTCTTTGGTTTCTAACCAAAATGGTACTCCCTCACCATTAAAGAGCAACTTCACACGTCCTTGAGCAGTGAACTGTGCCATCTCAAGCTCTTTTCTAATGGGTTTTCGCTAATTTCTTGTTTTCTTGAGCTAAATGCCAGAAAGTTTGAAATTCATAAGAAAAATCGAATTGATTTTTAGAAAATGAAGGAACGAAATGGAGGTCTAGGAAAATATCACAACAGTCCCAACTCCCAAGAATAAACGGTTACCACATATTTTGGCTCTTTTTCTTTATTCTATTCCGAATATATTTTTCAAATTTACAAATATATCCTTGAATTTGCCTAGTTCAAGGTGATTTTTTTCTTTTCCATTTAATAATGGCTTTTTCTTCTGAAAATATTCATAAATAAAAAAGAAAAAAAGACTTTATTTTGGTTTAATTAGTTAAATGATTTTTCTCTTAATAATGTGTTTGGTTTGAGTGAATAGAAAAGAATCAAAATTGATATTTTTCATTTGTCCGTTTAATTGGATCGAAAAATGAGTTAAGAATAAAATCAATTATTAAAAAAGAATGAATCACAATTCCTAAAAAGAAATAATCATAATTTTTAAAAAAGTTTATGAATCATGATTATATTTCCATCTCAATTTTTTCCAATTTTACCCCACCCCAAATATAACCATAAACTCAAAACCCAAAACACAAAACCCTAAATCCCAAATCCCAAAACCCTAGAACCTAAATCCCAAAACCCAAAACCATAAACCCTAAACACTAAATACTAAACTCTAAACCCCAAATCCCAAATCCTAAAATCCTAAACCCTAAATCTTAAACCCCAAATCCCAAATCCTAAATCCTAAAACCCTAAACCCTAAATCTCAAATCCTAAATCCTAAAACTCTAAATCCTATTTAGAAAAATAATAATTTTAACCCTAAACATTAACCCACAAATATAACCCTAAACCCTATTTAGAAAAATAATAATTTTAATAATAATTTTCTTTTTAAGTAATAATTATTTAGAAAAATAATGATTTCAATAATATATTTTGTCTCAGGAAAATTAATAATTAAATGATATTATTTAAACTTTACTGAATATAGGGGTATTAAGGTAATTTATACTTTTTCCATTCCATTCTAGTGGTAAACCAAACACTGTAATACTGATTACTTCTTTGATTCTAGTGGTCAAACCAAACAACATTGTTTCCTTTCCATTCCATTCCATTCCATTCCCATTCTGATTTCGATTCGGATTCTGTGAACCAAACGCCACCTAAAGGTTAACGTAAGCCTTTTATTTCTCAAGGAATTCCATGCTTTAAATTCTCATATTTTTTATTAAAAAACCTTTGGTTTCTTCTGTACTCCATCTCAGCTATGGATGTTAACTACTTTGGTTTGATATTGTTAATGGAGTTTGCCATATCATAGGGTTAGTTTATGAACCCAAAATGCTTGTGGAGATGTGGATTTCTTATAAATTTTTTAGTAGATAAGTCTGAATATGAATGAAAGTAGAATAACCATTATTTAAAGGGAAAAATCTACATTGTTTCTCCAAATCTAAGTTGAGAGATCCAAATATAATAAGTGGAATAAATTTTATATGAATCAGGTTTATAGATATTTGGGTGTTACAGACCAAAGTATCCTATGTGCCTAGAATACCCTCACATGGAGTGTACGAGATGCATATGAATGAGTACACATGTTGATTTAAGTACACAAGGTGTAAGTTGTATACGAGGTGTGTGACACACGAGGTGTATTGGTACACGAGGAGCTTTAGGTGTATGATCCCAATAGGGTACCCAAGGTATAGGAACTAGTAAGGGAATAAGAAAACATGAATTGCAAATATATATGGAGGTAACTTCGTCATATAGTAGTGATTTGATGGAAAGTCAGAATAAGGTCGTTCTAGTGGGGTGTCGATACCTGATGGTGATGGTGTCTATATATATAGACCTATGTGATCTACTCTAAGGATATGCCATCTCTTACTAGAATCTCTTTAGAACCATTTAGCACTTGTAATTCTCTCTAAACAATTGGCTCCTAATCACCACACAAATTGTATATGCAATAAATACGCAAGTATACGTATCGTAACAAGTAATATAATTATAAGAAAAAGATCTTTCCCACACTAAAAAAATAAAATCAATTTTTTTGTTTTTTTATATTTTAAGGAAGAAAAATTAAAATAACTAAAAGTAAATATCAATAATTAATTAAATCAAATTTGGTAACTAAGAAGATATATGAGAAAATATCTAAGAATACTTAATCCTTCAATTTTCTAAACATGTGAATCGCTAAAATCTCCCCAATATAATTATCAATTAATTACATGATCAATTGAATCTAACCTAGCATGTATTCCTCTCTCAAGTAAACTACACACCATATAGTAATTAATTTAATCACATTCTCATGTCAATCAAATTACATACTACTAATTAAGTTTATCAATTTTGGATCACATACATAAAAATCATACATCTCTGCCTAAAACTATGCATGTTATTTAATCAAGACAAACACTTAAATAATTCTCCCAAATCTATTTAATTGTCTCTATAGATAAATTGTTGGCCAAACAATTAATAGCATAAAAATAAGATTAAATAATATAATTATAATTATAATTAGGATTAAATATTAGATCATCACATAGTAAAAATTAAGTTCACAAGATCCCTTGATTAATAAATTAACTACACATAATTGTGTTCATAAAGCTCATATTTTTCATAAATAAAGATATAAAAATTGATGAAGAAAAGAGTAGAAGGAGAAATACAATCAATCTCTTGAATTGTTGGTTAATCTTCTCTTGAATCTCTACCAAAATTGTATCCCATCTTAAATTTTTCTCTCTTTTTAGCTCCAAAAATTGACCAAAAATATGCTAATGACGACCCCTTAGGGTTTATATAAGCTTTAGATCAAGAGCTGAGATCAAAATAAACAAAAATGATAGCGCTAGCCAATCACAATGTGACATGTGGAACACATAATTCATTGGACAAATTTAAGAGTGACCTATGGTAAGGGAGACTGGTCAGAGTTAGTGGCACGCTGCAGAACGTCATTTATGGAAATGGATGACATGATGCACAGGTGGAATGGATGGACAAGTAAAGTGGTGACATGTGGTAGTGCTGTTTGACCGCGCTCCGAAGTCGGATTGAACGTTGTGCTCAGACATGGCACGTGATTCATTCTTTTCACATGCAGCATAATGTGATTCAATGTCCCTACTTATGTGGCATCTACATGGCTTACCTAGTCAGCTCCTTTGCTTGCATGGTAGGCCACGTGGTAGCTCTTGATTGACCCTACGTCAAAAATTCATAAAAATTCATAAAAATTCCAAAAATTATATTTTCACCCATTTTTACTAAAAAGTTTATATTTTAATATTTTTGGTCCAAAAAATACTATTTATTAAATAAAAAAGTAAATATTAAGTAAAAAAGTACACTAATGACCCTACTTTTATAGAGTCATCAGCTCCCATCGTGGTTTTTTAAGTTTTTTAGTCCATATTGAGGATTTGAGACCTTTCATTTAGACAACCACGAGAATTACGTCGTGTAATAGAGAAATTTAATCCAATAAATATGACTAGCCACCACACTACCTCTGGTTCAAGAAGCAAAAATCAAAACCACCCAAAGCACTTCGTGCCTCAAGTTACTAAAAGTCATCCTATTCAACATGTACTTCATCAAGAAACTCACCCAATGCCACATCGTGGACCTGTTGATCATGTAACTTATCAAGCAACTCATACAATGTCACATCATGGACTGGGGTATCACTCTAGTTAACCATTAACCCTAGAAGTAAGAACTGAAGTTACAAAGACAATTCCACGTACCATAAGTTTAATGAGTATGACTTTCGAGGATTTATCCTTGGAAAAAATGCCAAAATGGAGAAGCTACAACAAGAAGTTACATAATTGCAATAAGCTTTTATCCAATCACAAAATTAAAATAGGAAATTATGTGCACTCCTATTATAATAAGATTATTCGAAGGAGACAAAAAGCTCTTTCCAAACTATAACAGTTACATCACCCCTAAAACCATCATACCCAACAAGAACTTGAAAAATATCTCATGGGTCGAGAAAACATCACCATCGAGAACCAATAGCCATATATAAAGAGCACACCCCTATAAATCCACCATAAGTACCACAAGAAAAACTTGATCACCTTACTATCCCAATTAAATCACTTCTCAACTTGAACCATATGAAGAACAGGTCCACATCAATACTCACCCGGATTACCTCGACACCAAGTGGGATGACAAGTGGATGAAGATGGAATAAAAGATGGTCGATTAACTAAAAAAATAGGGTAGAGGACACCCTGTGAATGATATGAGGCCATGTATGATCAATTATCGACACCTTTATTTTTTTGATGGCATAGAAATGATGGTTCATCCTTCCAAATTTTTTAGCTCCTAAGTGCCCACATTATAAAGGAATAAATGATCTTGTTACTCATGTTATACATTTTAAAATGGCAAGGATTCCAGTATCGATCTTAGAAGATAAAAAAATGCCATATGTTGTAAGATTTTTGCCTTAAATTTCCAAGATACGACACAAAAGTGGTTTATGGAGCTTCCTCTGAATAGCATCGATCACTAGTTTCAACCAATTGGTGAAAGCGTTCATTATGGACTATGACTGCAACAAGCCCATTTGGAAAGAATCACACAATTTATTCTCCATTGTCCAAGAAAATAAGGAGACAATAGAGAACTACATAAAGAGGTTTAAGATAGAGAAAATAGAGATTTCATAATGTCTCAATTATATCGCAATGGAAGCTTTCAAAAACTAATAAAGAGAGACACTAGTTTTTTTGTGGAATGCATTGAGACCACTCTATGTTCTTTGGATGTGCTTTATGAGGAGGTATAGAAGTTTGTTAATGTTGAAATAGAAATGAAATCCACCAAAGCTATGACATCTAAACCATTGGACAAACCCAACACGAGCAAGAATGTTGGAGAAAGAAAACTATTTATGGATAGATGCCTAAACTCACCCTAATTTAAACCAACAATCACAGCCAGAGGAAGGAATTTTTCACCTTTCAAAGGAGCACCTTTACGAGTATCCCTTGATGCAATCCAAATTATGGAAAGGATGGAAAAAGTTAGGTGGACACAGCCTATGAGAGCACCCTAGAAAGACCCTTTCAATTATTGTGCATTCCATAAAGATATAGGTTTTTAGACCAATGATTACAGACATCTCAAGTGGGAGATTGAGAAACTCTTGTAGAAATCACATCTGGAAGATATAGTGGATAGAAATAGGAATAAATTTCTTAGGCAAGAAAATTAATGGGTAACTCGAGGAGGGATGTGGTTCCCCTTAACCCCCTACAAAGAGAGGAGAGGCAAGCCTAACCAACCCAAGGAAATTTTTGCATAATTCAAACCATCCATGATGGTCCAAATATGTCTGAAACTACACACAATTCTTGTAAAAGGTATGATATAGAGACAAGAGACACATATAATCCGATCTATATCTTAATACGTAAAGGACCAATATTTCCAATAACCTTTGAAGGAAGGAAACCTCTACCACCTCATGATGGAAATTTAGTGATCATAGTTAAAGTCACACATTGGAAGGTGTGCAAAGTATTGGTAGACAATGGCAGTTCCTTAGACCTATTGTACTTTTTGTTGCTTCTTGACTTGGGGATAAATCCCAAAGAGATCACTCAACAACAAATGCTACTGGGGATAGCTTGGATTCATAAAACGAGGTATGTCCCATCAACTTATCTTTAGTTCATCATGTATCTTACAATGGATGAGGTGAAAGAAATCAAGAGAGATTAGGAAAAGGCAAGGATCTACTATAATTCTGTGATGAAAAATACATAATCCACATCCAGCTCAAAATAGCAATTAAGAAGTACCAAATGTATTATAGCTATAAATACATATCAATCGTGTAGCCAGTTATTGACTGTAGGTATTGAAGACTATAAGATAGTCTCTATGGGGACAGAGGATTAGGAGAAATTTTGAAGATCAACTCCATTCTCCCCACATATGCCAAGGAAGAGTTAATTGAATTCTTAAAGAGAAATGTGGACCTTTATGCTTAGAATCTAGAGGATATGCATGGTATTAACCCAGACATCATTTCACATTAATAGAATTTGGATCATATAAAAAAACCAGTTCAACAATGAAAGAAGAGGTTTATGAGAGAAAAAAGTAACATTGTCAAGGACAAGGTTAACTTACTCAAAAGAAAGTGAAATGGGTTAGAGAAGTAGACTATCCAACATGACTTTCAAATGTTGTACTAGCCAATAAGGCCACAAGTGACTACTACATATGCATAGATTTCATTGATGTTAGTTTGGCTATCTTTAAAGGTTGCTTTCCCTACAAACATTGATCAACTGGTAGATCAGGATATCATCAAATCTGTATACATCTAAAGGATAAGAAAAAATAGAATTTATCACAGAAGAAAGAACCTTTTTCTATACAAGGATGTCTTTTGGATTAAAAAATATAGGTGTAACTTATCAAAGGCTCGTCATCAGAATGTTTGAAACCCATATAGGAAGGAACATGAAAGTGTACGTGGATAACATGATGGTCAAAACCAAGTCTATAAAGGAACATTTTTTCAATCTAGAAGAGATTTTTTTCCATCATTATACATTATAAGACGTGCCTTAATCCTAAGAAATGTGCCTTTGGAGTACTATCAAGAAAATTCTTGGGGTATCAAGTATCTTCTTAAGAAATCAAAGAAAATCATGATAAAATTGCCACCCTTATCAACATGAAGTCTCTACAATGTCTAAAGGAGGTGCAATAATTGACCGGATGCATAAATGCACTTAGCTATACTATTGAGAAAATTCGATATACAATAAAGGCCAAAATCATCCATTAAAGGAAAAACACTGGTTGAATTTTTTGCAAAATGGACACAGAGTGAGCCCATAGGTTATTTAAGTGATGTGTATAAGGAAGTTGTATTTGTAGAAACACTTGTCCCAAACTTATAGATGGTATATGTGGATGGGGCTTTTAATTCTAAAGGATCTAGAGTAGGGATAACTATATTCACCCCTATAAGAGTACTAATTGAACAATGTATTTATATAACTTTCCCAACCATTAAAAATGTAGCCTAATATAAAGCGCTTTTGTTGGCACTTCGTCAACTCCATTCATTAGAATCAAAGAAGATGTTGATCTATAATGATTCACGTCTAATAGTTAATCAAGTCAACAACACCTTTGAAGCTAAGGAAGAAATAATGAAGAAATACTTGAAAGAGATTAAAAAATAAATATCAATCTTTGAAGTATTTGAGATCAAGTATCCAATGGAGGAAACCCACATGCTGATTCACTTGCTAGTTTGGCCGCAAAAGTAATCATGGAAACAAAATAAGTATTTCCTTTATCATTCTTATCAAGTCCTAGCATCTCTATAGACCTTATCACTTATAGTCCTAGCTACTTCATATATGACCCTATATTTAGAGTACCTTGTTCAAGGGATTCTCCCCACAAATAAGGAAGAAACACAAAAAATCACAAATCAAGTCCAAGAATTATACGATCATTCAGGGAACTCTTTATCAAAAAATCATAATCAAGTTCAAGAATTATTCATACCTTTAGGGAATTATTCTTCAAAAAAAATTTCGAAGGACCTTGGCTAAAATGCCTTCCTACCTAGGAAGCTCAACTAATGATGATGGAATTACATGAAGTTCGTTGTGGCTCACACTCAGATGGAAGAACACTCGCACAAAGAATCAATCGACTAGGCTTTTATTGGTCTAACTTGCAAAAGGTTACATTGATCATGCTTACAGATGTGATAGATGCCAAAGACATGCCAATATTTCGCATTTACGTGCAAGTGAAATGAAGGCTATTATCAGCCATAACCTTTTCAAAAGTGGGGGTTGGATATAGTAGTCTCTTTACCTATTGCTCCAGCCTAGAATAAATTTCTCATTGTAGCAACTGATTACTTTTCCAAATGGATGAAGGTTGAACCTCTGGCACAAATACAAGAGAGTGACATATAGAAGTTCATATCGTGCAACGTAATATGTCAATTTGGTTTGCCACTTAAGCTAGTAATGGATAATGGATGATATTTTGCCTCCCTAAGTATGACATCCTCTTATCAGAAACTCAATATCAAACTCTCACATTCCACCCAATATAGACCTTAGGCTAATGGTCAATTAAAATCTTCAAACAAAACATTGATCAATATTTTGAGAAAACAATTAGAAGGATCAAAGGGTAAATGAGTGGATGAATTACCTGTCATTCTATTGGCCACTAGAAAAATCCCAAGGATTGGTATAAGAAAGAGCCCATTTTCTTTGGTGTATAGAACCAAAGCTATCACCATTTCTAAAATACAAGAACCTATATTGCTTCAACAAGGATAGATGCATAAAAAGGGTAGTTTAATGCTCTTACAACAAAACATTCATATCCAAAAATTTCATTATGGGAGATTGGGTCTTACTTAAAACTCTTGGGAATAAAGTTGAAACTAATTTTGGAAAGTTTTTTACAATATGGGAAGGACCTTATATTATTTATGATATCACCCCTAGAGGATTATACAAGATAGAAAAGGATGGGAAAAGAAAAGACTTGAGTTAGAATAGCTAGCTACTAATGAAATACTATTTTTAAATAGAACAGTATGTATATCGACCAATGAATGAAATAATATTTGCACCTAGAGCCATGTCTCATGATTAAAATAATGCAGTAACCCCCTAGTATAGAGAAGGAGGCCAAGTGAACCCTTAACTAGGGATGAAGGTATAAGAGACATAAGTCCCATCCAAAGAAAGGGTTGTGAGTTCACAAAAGTTAGCCTCCTCTTTGGGCCGAAAAGGATAAGTGATGAATTGATTTTTTTCACTTATCTCTATCGCTTGTCTCATGAATAAAATAATGCAATAACCCCTAGTATAGAAGAGGAGGCCAAATGAACCCCTACTAGGGATGTGGGTATAAGAGGCATAAGTCCCATCCTAGGAAAGGGTCATAAGTTCACAAAAGTGAACTTCCTCTTTGGGTCAAAAAGGATAAATAATGAATTGATTTTTTCACTTATCCCTATCGCCTGTCTCATGAATAAAATAATGTGATAACCCTTTAGTATGGATGAGGATGCCAAATAGACCCCTATTAGGGATATAGGTATAAGAAGCACAAGTCATATCTTAATAAAGGGTCATGAGTTCATAAAAGTGAATCCTCTCTTTGGTCGAAGAGGATAGTCAAAAATTGAGTTTGACACATCCCCATCACCTGTTTCATGAGTAAAGTAATGTGATAATCCCTTTGTATAAAAGGAAAATTACTCATCCTAAGTAAAAGTTATGAGTTCACAATAGTGAATCCCTTCTTAAAAAATAAACAAGTAATGACCCAATGAAAGAGGATACAAAAGATCCCATTGGGGGTATAGGTACAAACGAAGTACAAATAATACATTCGTTGAATTCCTAAAGATCACAATGTCAAAAATAAATGACTTGTCATTTTATTACAAGATTACAAAGATACAAAACTTCCATAATCTCTTAGGATCATAGGACAACCTTTGCATCTCGAAGTAGCTTCTTTTCCAATTATCCACTTCTAAATGCAATAAGTGTTGTTACTCACTCAAGTTTATGCCTTAAGGTACCAACTTTTTTATGCAGTTCATGATGTTTGACTTTTAAGCTTTGGTTCTTTTGAAGGATTGCTCTACATCCTTCGTTAAGAATACATATTTCATTCTGAAGACTTTGAAGCTCTCGGGATGCTTCCATATAAGTTATGTTTTTAATTGCAATATCTTTTTCAACATCATGGGAAATTCATATAATTGTTGAGTAGATCTCTCTTAGTTATGAACAAGAGACATCGCTTGCCAAGCTAATAGTGAGAATCAAACCATAAATAGGAGAAATATATAAGGATATTTACCTCAAACAAATGATGTTCAACCATATGCTAAATAGAACCCTTATTGTTTTTGGAATGCGATATGGTTAAATGATTTACGAGGGTACCAAAGTGATAGTACAAGTCATTTAATCGAACATAAATTGTGTGCAATGAATGCACATATATAAGTATCATAACAAGTAATATAATGATAAGAAAATATCGTTTTCATAAAGATTATGTTATTATAAACTAATTTTTAAAGCTAAAAAATAAAAATCAATTTTTTGTGCTTTTATATTTTAAGAAAGAAAATTAAAAGAACTAAAATAAATAAAAGTAATTAATTAATTCAGATTTGACAACTAAGAAGATATATGAGCAAAAATATCTAGGAATATTTAATCCCCCAATTATCTAAACATGTGAATCTCTAAAATAATTCAACTATAATTATCAATCAATTATATTAACAATTGAATCTAACCTATCATATATTCCTCTCTCAAGTAAACTACACACCATATATTAATTAACCTAATTACACTCTCATGTCAATTAAATTGCATATACTTATTAAATTCATCAATTATGGATCATATACATAAGAATCATACATCTCTGCCTATAAAACTATGCATTTTATTTAATCAAAACATATAATTAAATAATTCTCTTAAATCTATTTAGTTACCTCTATAGATAAATTATTAACCAAATAATTGATAGCATAAAAATTAGATTAAACAATATAATTAAATTGAAATTATAATTTGGAGTAAAATATTAGATCATCACATGTATAAAATTGGATTTATGAGACCCTTAGATTTAATAATATAGCTAGACATAATTTTCTTCATAAATCTAATATTTTTATAAAGAAATATATAAAAATTGATAAAAAGGAAAAGAAGAAGAAATACAATCAATCTCTTAAATTGTAGCACGAATCTCCTCTCAGCTCATTAGGGTTTATGGGGTTAAATTAGATTCAGGTGGAATATGTATCATTAGATTAGCTTCAGATCAAGGACTGAGATGAAAAAAAATATTAACAATGTTGGCCAATAAGGTAGTGACACATGGTATAGTAGATTCATTGGGCGAATTAGCATGTGACACATGGTGAGAGAAAAAATGAATCCAATCAACATGTGATGCATGGCATGCTTGATTGGTCATGGTCAATGTATGATAAGTCAGCACCTTATGGAAAGATGTGATTTGTATATAAGGATTGCATGTGTATCGATGCAAAGAATAGATTAATCACGTGATGATGCGTGGCAAGACTGTTGACAACGTGGTGAACTCAAAACGAATGTCATGCCAACATGTGGCATAACCCTACATCACCCAATACACGTAGCATGATTCAATTGGCATCCACGTGGTGTGCTTGTTCATCTTCTCTGCTTACATGGTGCCCACATGATGTCTTCTGAATGGTCTTACATTAAAAATCCAAAAATATTACAAAAAATTCCCAAAAAATATATTTTCATCATTTTTCACTAAACAAATTCACATTTTAATATTTTTAACCAAAACATTCTACTTATTAACTAAAATAAGCAAATATTAAGTAGAAAAATACACCCTTGAACTCTACTTTCATAGAGTCATCACACCCCCAAACTTAACTCTTTGCTTGTCCTCAAATAAAGCCAAGTTTAACTAAATAAAATGACATGGGTAACATATTAATATATATATATATATATATTAATACATGTATATTTAGTGAAAACTATCCCCTTCAAAATTCGTATAATTCTATGACAATGAGGTTCACATATTCATCATTCAAAGTTCCATCAATGAAAGGATATGTAAAGTTTTTGACGAATTGATTCGTGTGTGTGTTATACATGATATCATCCAATACACTCATGAAATCAACCTTTATGAGCATGCTAATCAATTTAATCTTAGAACAAGTCTCATAAGTCTATTTTTCACATCCCCTTTCACTAATATAAATATGCACTTAGCTAAAGATCAATAAGGACTTTACATGCTTGTAATATAAGGTTTAGGTGAGGTCAATAAATGAAGACATTTAGCCTCTTTCCACAAATTAGCTTTCTTTTTATTCATCATGCAATGTTTACTACAATTGAGCTTTAACTTGATATTTTAGTGCAACCATTCTTATCATTACTTTCATATTCTTTTATTACACATCTTTTTTTTTTATAATTTCATAACACCCCCTAAACTTATTTTTAATTTAATTTTCTTTTTCTTCAGAGGGATAATTGTGTTGTAAGTTTTTCTTTTTGTTTTGTTAGGGTGCATTACATTTCACCTTACTCTATAGCATAACATATGATTACCTTTTTTCTTTTCATACAAGCTAAATGTGCAAGAGAAAATATAATGCTTATTAGTTAGGCACAAAATATGGTTTAAAGATATGAAAGGTTCTTTCTTTGGCTCAAATGGGTGACTAAGGATATTAACAATGGTTAGCTTGAAAGTCTCAATCGATTCAAATAAGGTCTAAATCATTGCTCTTGTAAAATACTATTTAGAATTTCACCTCAAGGAATGATCAAATATATATTAAAAGATGGTAGATCTCATCAACTCACACAATTCACCAAAAACATTTTCTCAATAAGAGCACCATACTCAATCATGAACATATGCATAAAAATTTGAATCATTTGAATCAAAACTAACAAACATATCACATTAATGTAGTTTCTTAATGAACATGTTACATTCCTTATCCTAGTCATGAAAACTAATTTTTATCATTGGGTTCATACGTTTCATATAAAGTATGCATGTATGCATTTGGTTTTCATATATTTATCAATTTATATCCAAATCATAATTAAAGACATCAAAAAAATAAAAAAATTCTTAAAAATTGAAAATAAGTACTAAATAATAAAGTAGAGAATGAAGTTCCCTCTTCCAAACTTAAATTACACATTGTTCCCAATGTGAAGATATAAATTTGAAAAAGGTAAAAGGAAAGAAAACTCTCTTAGTCTTGGCACACCACATCTGTAGTCAAAATGATCAATCTTGTTGCAACATTGTTTTCTACATTTATTCATCTACAACACAAAACAATAAAAATATAAGTAAAATATTAGGTTTCCTCTCAACCAACGTCACGTTTAACGTCCTTCACTAGATGGTCATATCTACTCCTAAGGTATACCCCTTTGTGTCCATTTACTATTTAGTTTACCCAAAAACAGTTTGAGTGTTTATTTATTCAATAATACTTTATATTCTGATTTAAAAATATGATGCTAAATTCTCTTATCATGCCATATTTTTTTTTTGTACTTTTTAGCATTCCTATAAGCATTATACCATAGTTTATCAAATTTATGTATTTCTAGCATCTTTTTCACCTTTATGTTCAACTCTTCTACTTGCCCACTTGATTGGGGATCATAATAAAAAGGTGTGAAGTCTAGCCTTGGTAGAGTCTCAATTGATGGTTTGATCCTATCTCAAAATTCTTCACAATAGCATTAGGTATACACATAGGAGGTGTAGCTTCCAAATAGTTTTCACAATTAATAATATCAATCATAGATTTCATACTTTCAAAAATTAAAATAGATTGAATTGTTTCTTGGTGAGTTTACCTCATTGTTCACAGTAACATATGTAACAGTCCTAAGTGTGGAGGACTCAACATATTCTTTTAAGTTATCATCACAATCAGTAACATTTATCATTAAGCATTCAATAGCATTATCAATATTAGAGGGTTCAGATGCTTTAAAAACTTTACACGTTACTTGTTCATCTTGCATTCTCATTGAAAGCTAACCTTTTTGTACATTAATGAGTGCTCTTCTAGTTGCTAATAATGACCGACCAAGTATGATAGAAATATTACGATCTTCTTCCATGTCTAGTATAATGAAATCTATCGGAAATATGAACTTGTCTAATTTTACTAGCATGTCTTCTACCACACCTTGCGGTCACTAAATTGATCTATCTGCAATTAGTAATGTTCTTGAAGTGGATTTGGCTTTATCAGCACCTAATCTCTTGAGAATCGATAATGGCATAAGGTTAATACTTGAACCTAAGTCACATAATGTTTTCTCAAAGTAGATTTTCCCAACAGTGCAAGGGATGTCAAAACTATCTAGATCTTTCAATTTTTGGGGTAGTTTTCTAGCAAGGATGACATTATAACCTTCATTCAAGGTTATTCTTTCATTATCTCTAAGCCTCATTTTCTTAGACAAAATTTTATTCAGAAATTTGGCATAAGAAGGCATCTGTTCAAGTGCATATGCAAATGATATGTCTACGTGTAGGTTCTTGAAGACATCCAAAAAATTTGAAAATTGTGTATCTAAATTTTTATTTTGCAATATTTTAGGGAAAGGAATGGTGGATTTATAAAGGTTTCTTTTCTTTGGCTGAATTATTTTATTTTTGGTACTCTCTTTATCCACTAGTTCCTTATCAACCTTGTTAATTTCCTATTTCTTCTCATCCTTTTGAGTCTCATTTTCTTCTTCATCCTTTCAAGTCTCATGTTCCTCCTCTAAAGTTTTACCACTCCTCAAAGCTATGGAGTTATAATGAGACAAGACCGACATCAGGTTAACAATACTAATCTTGTAGATACTTTGATTTTATATTTTGTAAAACACTCATAAGTGCACGAATAATTTTATAAAAAATGAAAAGTATACTCCCAAGATCGATCTAAGGAAGGAATATATGTGGTTTTTAATTTATTATTCTAACTCTTAAAAGCAAAATTAAATCTTAAACATCTTGTCATGATATTTTGATTTGTGTTTCCTAATCTAATAACATAAAAAAATAAACATAGATATAGATTCAATAAATAATAATGCAAATTTTTATCATTTATAACAATGGAGTATTTAATGATATAATAATTAATTTAATTATGCTTGCTCATATGAGAAAATTGCAAAGCATCTAATCATAGTTTTAAGCGGAGTCAGTTAATTAAATTTTATTCAAGATGTCCAAATTAAACTTAAGAATTTAATTATCAGAGTACTAACTTTCAAGTTTTAAAACTATTACTGAAAATATGTTTTCAATACATTTTTGAATAATAAGTTCAAATCAAATAGCACTACTCTAAATCAAACTGAATAATTAAACCTTAAAATCTAATTTTTAGGTTTAAGTTTGTAATGAAAAATAATATATTTTTCTATAACATCCTTAACATAAAATATTGAATAAAAAAATCAATTTATTTTATAGAAATATTTTACCTATTTAATATTTCGCAAGCATAACAACTTTATCATTATATCATATTTACAAACAGGCAGCCATATTAAATTTAATCATAGATAAATTAAACATAACATATAAGAATAAAACATAAAAAAATAACTATAAAGAATTTATTTTAAGATTATACCTCAAAAGAGTCCTTATAGAACTTTGATGCTAATTCTGTCGCTGGAAAACATCCAAACTGATTTGCATTTATGTTTATTGAATCAAAAATAAAAATCTATAAAAATATAGCTAGTTCTTCTCAAAAAGAGAAGAGCTTTAAAACTAAAAGCTAAAAAAAAAAGAATAACTTTCTAGAGAGAGAAAGTAAGAGAGAAAAAATTGAGAAAATTATTTTTTACAATGAGGGAGAAAGTTCTTTTATAGGTGAGGAAAAGGCCAAAGAAGGTGGAAAAATATTTCAAAAATTGATTTTGGACGATTTGAACAAGCTGGCACACGTGTGAGGCGTGAAAATTGCGGTAGACGGCGTTTGGCCTGCGCGGGACATAGCACGGGCGTGTGTAGGAGCGTGTGGAAATCAGTATGGCGTGTGCTGGACATGTTCTAGGCGTGTGTTGACTATGTGAGGGCATGTGTTGGGCAGCACGTGCGAGACTCTGCCTGAATGTGCGATTACGCGCAGGATTTGAACCATTTTGACATTTTTGAACCATTTTGTCCAATTTTTCCATCTTTTTGACTTTTTATCATTTATTTTCTCAACATATTTGTGATATATTGCCTCTAGTATTTTCTTCGAGGTTTTAAGTTATTTTTGAACGAAAATACCTAAAAAACAATAAAAATATCAATGATTCTAAAAAAACAAATTTATATAAAAATATGTTAAAATCATACAAATATAAAATCTATTTAATCAATTAAATTTAATAAAATCATGATAATTTTAGTGTTTTTTAAACACTCATCACAACCCTCAACTAGCTTTTTGCTAGTCCCTTGGTAGGAGAAGCGGTAAAAACTAAAATAAAAATTAAAAATTAAACTATTCTAAATCACTTCCGTGGATTGACACAATTTTATTTAAAGTATGCAACAAGCCTTTAAAACCTTATGTTCCCATAATGGACGATTTTAAGTCTCATGAGGGTTTTCAGTAATGATACCCATAAACATTAAAAAAACGAAAACAAATAAAACAACAAGTTAACTAAAATTTAAAATAAAGTAAAAAGACTAAAATAAAATAAAGAAATGAAATACAAAATATATCATGCTTATAATCTCTTTTAAATTTCATAATTAAAATCTTAAGCATAGATTATTTCAATTTCCTAAACATTCATGATTTATTATAATAATTAGTTGAAAATCATTTTCATATTTCATAAAAAAATGTATCAATTTAATTTCACCCAAACTTAGTGTCAGTAATCTGAATTTATCTCGACTCTATTCCTCACAAGTGAATACTCTCAAAAACATTGAATCCTATGGGTTCAGACACTCATACTTATTTATATACGAAAGATTTGATGTATAGAAATGAACTAATACGTTCGTATATGTATAAAGAAGAAAGGCTCAAAGTGTTATTTTAACATTAATCTCATGAATGGAATCAAATGTAAGGATTTATAAAATATTATACATTACTTTCAAGCATCAATCAAATTCATCAAATAAAAATATCATGTAATATGCCTTTTAAAAAATGTAGGAAAATGCAATGACTTCTTAGGGAATTACTTCCTATATTTTCTTTTGCATTAAACCATTTCTTACAACTGTTTAGGTTTTTTGGATCATAGTATATAGATTATACTATTCATTTTTCTCTTTTTCTTTCTATTTTTTTTCTCTCTCTTACACTCTTTTTTTTTATAAGAGAATTCTTTTTTTAGAGAGTGGACCTATGTACATATTATACATTTTTTTATAGGGTAGGGTGAGCTGTTAATATTTGGCTTTTCTATTTGTAATTTTATAGGTAACCCTAGATATATCTCTTTTTAATAAAAGTCATACATGAATGAAGAAATGCATATACTATCTATTTCTACTTAAATAATTTAATCTAAGTAAATGAAAAATAAATACATAACACTTCATTAAGATGTAAAAATCCAAATATTCAATGTTAAATCATATAGAGATCATCTAATAATGTAGAAAAAAAATAAGAAAAATGTTTATAGTAGAACAAATAATATTTATCGCTTAGAATAAAGGATAATGGACACAAAATATTTCTCACAAGGGTAGACTCCACTTATTTGATTCCTAAACACTTATTTTGGGTTTAATATAATTTTCACACCTTATCAAGAAATATTAGTCATAATAAAAACTAACAAATTACCATATACTCCATGATATATTTTCAAAAATTAATCTAACAGTGCAAAAGACTTAATTATTTACTTAAATTTGATTTAAAGAAATGATAAATTTTTGTGATATTTTTTAAAAACTAATCCTTAAATTCTAAAAATTACTAAATCACACAAAGAAAATAAAATCAAACACAATAAAAATGAAAATGTGAACATAAAAATTTTAAAATTATTAAAATTGATAAAATTAAGCATGTTAACTTTTCAACACCCCCAACTTAGAACTTACATTTTCCTCAATGTAACAATTATAAATTAAAGATAAAGAGAAAAGAGAAAAAAAAGTTACATAATTCCTAAGAATATGCAAGTACTAACTTTCAAATTTTAAAACCATTAATGAAAATATGTTGTTAATATATTTTTGAATAATAGTTTTTATAAAAACTTTTAAAATAGAGCTTAACTCTAATTATCAAGCGATTGTATCAACAAATAAAATAGCACTACTCTAAATCCGATCGGATAATTAAACCTTAAAATCTAATTTTCAAATTTAAGTTTGTAATGAAAAATAATATATTTCTCTCTAACATCCTTAATATAAAATCTTGAATAAAAGAAAAATTGATTTATTTTATAGAAACGTTTTACCTATTTAATATTTCGTTAGCGTAACAATGTTATTATTATATCATATTTACAAACAACCAATCATGTTAAATTTAGTTACAAACAAATTAAATATAACATATAAGAATAAAACATAAAAATAACTATAAAGAATTCATTTTAAAACTATACCTCAAAAGAATCTTTACAGAACTTTGATGCTAGTTTCGTTTCTAGAAAACCTACAAATGGATTTGCATTTTCCTTTATTGAATAAAAAACTCGAAATCTACAAAAACATAGCTAATTATTCTCAAAAAGAGAAGAACTTTAAAACAAAAAAAAACTAAGAAAGCTTACTAGAAAGAGAAAAAGAAGATATTTTTAGGGATATTTTTTAATGGGGGAGAAGGTCCTTTTTTAAATGAGGAAAAAGCTAAAAGAAAGTGGGAAAATATCTCAAAAATTGATTTTGGACACGTTTGGACAGGCTGGCATGCGTGTGGGGAGCGAGATTTGTGGCAGAAGGGCGCTAGCGCATCCGGGTGCACTCAAGACTCATCATGACATGCAAGAGGGGTGCATGACTCGACGCGGGCGTGTGCTAACCGTTTTAACCTATTTTGTCCAATTTTTCCATTATTTTCACTCTTCCTCATTTTTTCTTAATATATTTGTGATGTATTGACTCTAGTACTTTTCTTCGAGTCTTTAAATTATTTTTTGAATGAAAATACCTAAAAAATAATAAAAATACCTATGATTCTAAAAAGAAAAATTTATATAAAAATATGATAAAATCATACAAGTATAAATCTATTCAATCAATTAAAGTACATTAAATAATGGTAATTTTAGTGCTTTTTAAGCACTCATCAAGTTGCAATATGCCTTATCTTCTCTTCTTAGGTTTATAATTGTGTCACTTTGGAGGTTACATTAAGGTTTTTGACTTATGGCCTGGGCAAGTTTTCCCATTTGGTTCTTTAAATTACGAATTAAAGCCTCTTGAATGGACACTATTTTATTTACTAACTAGATGAACTCTTTCATCATTCCCATCAAAGCATTTGTATTATCCTCAATAGATGGCTTCTTCTCTTAGGCTTGTGATTCTTATAGTTTTTGAAAATCAAGTGGTGGAAATGATTGATGGTTAAATTGATTACCACCTTGATTGTTGTTATTATTCCAAGAAAAATTTGGATGTTTTATCCATCTAGGGTTATATGTGTTTAAGTATGGATTATTATTTCAATTCAGATTACCTACATACAATGTTGATTCAGTATGATTTGGACAATTATGAAACAAATAAGGCCCACCATAAAAGACATAGGACACCCTTTAATCTTAGACTTGGTTTATACTTACCAGTGAGTTTTGAGCCTTTAAAAGATTCACCAAAGCTGACACTTGAGCTATAAGTGTCATGATATCATTTACCTCATGCATTCCATCTACTTTTCCTGTGATTGTCATTTTATCTATTGGCCATTGATAATTATTGGTAGCCATTTTTTTCAAGTAAATCATAAGCTTGATTGTAAGATTTGGATAGAAGAGCTATATTAGCGGATGCATTAACAATGGTTCTTGTTTAAGCATGGAAACCATTGTAAAAAGTCTCCATTTGGATCCAATGAGGAATACCATGGTGAGGAAATTTCCTTAGCAATTATTTGAATCTTTCCCATGCTTCGTATACAGATTTCTCTTCATATTGTTTGTAGGATATAATGTCATTCCTGAGCTTGGTATTCTTTGTTGGTGGTAAATATATCTCACAAAGAGTAAGGGAACAATCTAAGCCTAAATGCCTCCTTAGTCATACTACTAAATTTAAATAAATCTATAACTTTAATAAACAATTTGAGATATGAGGATCCTCTGTTGTTAATCTATTGGATTGTTCTACTGTTTATAGCATTTGAACATTTAATGGATTTAATTCAAACTGATTAGCTTGAATGTTTAGCCTTATAATATTTGGATTCAGCCCTTCTAACATATGTAATGTATATTCATTCATAGCTCTATCCCTATCTGAGGATAGAGTACGATAGCCCATTCGTATCCTGAAGGCCCTGTAATGAGGTTTGGTCAAGATGTCTTTGTAAGTCACACAGTGAGCATTCTGCAACTTGAGGTGACAAATTTTTTCTCTCCTACCATGACTAAGATGGAGTAGTATCTCTTGATCCCATGGTTGCATTCTATCAAAAATTTGATTCCAAGTAGAATGCATCAGAACTATAGGTTCCCCATCTCATATATAACCCCTAACATAAAAATAATTATCCTTCCATTTGGGTTGACTATTGGGAAACTTTAGAATAAGACCTCTAAGTGTGATGGCTAATATGTATACTCTGCCTTCATCCACCCTATTCCTTTTTGCATAATAAATAGCCTGTATCTCACCCTCTTACAACTCAAATTCTTACTCTCTACTAACTACGACTAGAATAAAGAGTATCATTCATGCATTGGGATTCATTTAGGCTAAGGTTAGATCATAAGTATTAAAAAAATGGACTATAACTTGAGGTATAGGAAACCTCAAACTAACACGTTGTGCCTCATTGTGCAAAACTTATCATCTGTGGGATGGATTATCCTTTTTAAAGAGATGTTGGGGGACTTGTACAAGACCCATATGGGGTGAAATATAGAGTATGCTATTCTCAAATGATACATGCCATCTATAGGTAACTTGGAAGGTAATTTCTAAATTTTCTTCCCAGTTGGCTCACGTCGTTGTCTTTTTTCTCTATAGACCTTCCAAAGGATTGTGCGATGAATTGGAGGTACATACCTCGATGTTATGGCATCCAATATATCTAGAACTAAGGTGTTGGTAGATTCAGAAGCTTGAGACATAGTCGGGGTGCTCAACTTAGGGATTGGAGCAACATTCATGTCGGTTTGGCTCGAGGTGGTCTCTCGAGATGTTTAACCAGCTTTAGAGGTACCAAAATACTTTATTCTAAAACGTGTGGTTCCTTTCACACAGACCCCATCGATTAGATCTAGGATAGAAACAAGGAGTGCTAAAATGCCACTTTGTGTGATAGGCACCCTTACCCATATTTATCTACCTCATTAGTTGTACCTACAAATTACTAGGGTAGAATATCTTTGGTCCCCAAGGTGCATAAGATGGAACACAACTTGGATGGGAATTAGGTTGCTCAACCATAGATTATGAAAATTTAAAGAATGAGTTAGCAAAAACACCTAAAGGTACCAACCTGGTATTCTTTTCATGGTTTGAAAATCTAGAAGCAAGGATTGATTTTCCATAAACACGAATTGATTTCCCTTTCGTACAAATTGAAATTATTTACACGGCCTAGAATTCTCTAAAGGAACTTTCAATGTTTGTTGAATAAAAACTCATAATGAAAAGAATTGACAAGCTAAGGCTCCTAATATAGTGAGTGAGGAAGTTGGATCTCCCAATACAAGTAGAAAGATTGAGAAGAATTTGAAAGGTTTATTCTAAGGAATTTAATAAGGTTTAAGTACAATAAATTGAAAAGGTTGTACCTCTAAGAGATAGATACATATTAATATGATTACACGAGAAGAGCAATTCTTTCATCTAGCTTCAAGATAAAAGAATGAAGGACTTAATGTTTAGGTGTTACAGATTAAGGTACCCCATATGCCTGGGGTACCCTCACATAGGGTGTTTGAGATGCATATGAAGAAGTACACAGTGTGATTGAGTACATGACATGTAAAATGTATACGAGGTGTGTAGCACATAGGGTGTACTGGTGGATAAGGAGCTTTAGGTGTATGACCCTAAAGGGGTACCCGAGGTATAAGAACTAGTAAGGGAACAAGAAAACATGAATTGTAGAGATACATGGATGTGACCTCATCATGTGGTAATGATTTGATGGCAAGTTAAAATAAGGTTGTTTTAGTGGTAATGACACTTGGGGGTGATGGTGTTTATATATATGGACCTATATGACTGATTGTAGGGATTTATAACCTCTCACTAGAGTCTCTCTAAAACACTGTAGCATTTGTAATTCTCTCTAAATAATGGATAATGTTGAGAACCCATCCATTAATTGATTTACATCGATGTGTTCACTTGCATATAAAATATTTCATTTTATATAGGTACTAATTACGAACTATAACTAAAACGTGGCATCAAAATTTGTAAATACAAGCAAACTTTGATTGATATACAAATGTTTGTCACTAAATCCCATTTGTATAACTCCTTATATAAGTTTCCAAACAGGCTACTCAGTCGTATCACTTCATGGTATTTTTTCACTATGTACTTTCTAAAAGGTAGTGAGATGAATGTGAGGTATGGATTCCGATGTTATGGCACCCAACAGATCTGGAACTAGGGTACTGGTAGATTTAGAAGCTCGAAACATAGTTAGGGTGCTCGATTCAGGGACTGAGACAACATTTTTTCCAGTATGGATTGAGGTGGTCTCATAAGATATTTGACCTACTCTGGAGGTATCGAAATGCTTTACTCTAAAATGTGTGGTTCCTCTCATGCAGACCCCATCAGTTAGATCTGAGGTAGAAACAAGGAATGTTAAAACCCAAATTTGTGTTACAAGTTCCTTTATCCATTTTTCTATACCCCATTAGTTGTACCTACAGATTATTGGGGGCAAAATGTCTTTAGTCCCTAAGGTGGACCTATGTGGAACACTTCTTGGATGGGAACTGGGGATCTCAACCATAGATTAAGAAAATTTAAAGTAAGAGTTAGCAAAAGCACCTGAAGGTAGCAAGTTGATATTCTTCTCATGGTCTAAAAATCTAGAAGCAAGGACTAATTTTCCTTAAGCATAGACTGATTTTCCTCAAACATAGACTAGTTTTCTTTTCATATAATTGAAATTCTTTGTACGGCCTGGAATTCTTTGAAGGAATTTTGAATTTTTGCTAAAGAAAAATACACAATGAAAAGATTTGAAGGGCTAAGGCTCTTAATATAATGAATGAGGAAACTGGATCTCCCAATAGAAGTAGAAATGTTGAGAAAAATTTGAAAAGTTTATTCCAAAAAATTTAATAAGGTTTAAATAAAAGAAATTGAAAAGATTGCACCCCCAAGAGATAGATACATATTAACATGATTAGCCAAGAAGAGTGATTCTTTCACTCTCATCAATATAAAAGAATGAGAGACTTAATATTTGGGTGTTGTAGACTAGGATATCCCATGTGCTTGGGGTATCCTCACATAGGGTGTACAAGATGTATATGAATGAGTACATGGGGTGATTTGAATACAAGAGGTGTAAGATCTATATGAGGTGTGTGAAAAACACATGAGGAGCTTAGGTGTTTGGGTACCCGAGATATATGAATTAGTAAGGGAACGAAAGAATATAAATTACAGAGATGTATGGATGTGATCTGATGGCAAGTAAGAATAAGGTCACTCTAGTGGTGTATTAACACATAGGGGTGATAGTTTCTATATATATGAACCTATGTGACCTATTATAGAGGTGTGTGACTCTCACTAAAATCTCTCTAAAATAATATATCACTTGTAATTCTCTCCAAACAATGGATAATGTTGAAAACCCATCCATTGATTGATTTACATCGATGTATTAACTTGCATATAACATGACGTTATAACTTGCATTCATATAAGGTGGATCTGTTTGTACAACTCTTTATATAAGTTTCCAATTGCATTCATTTAACATGACGTAAAGTCCAAGTTCATTTCATTTTCCTCAAGTTACATCCACATCTCTCTATATTCAACTCATGCAATAATAAGTGACATGAAAAATGTTTTATTTTGTATCATTTATACTCATTTTTGTATGTAGACCAATATATATTATATACATGCCACATGACATAATAATCTTATTAAGTATCCTTGTCCCATATCGGCCAGGAGCAACACAACAATGCTACTTATAAGCCTGGGCAACCCTTAACTTGAAGAGATCTTATTGGGTTGAGTTAGGCTTGGGTTTCTAACATGGTATCCAAGCCACTACTCTAACCTTTCTTTTAGCAGTTTTGTTTCTTCTAGTGTTACTCCACCCTTATAGATTTCGCCATCACAACAATCGCTGCAGCCACTTACCGTTGAACCTCTAACATCTCTCAACCATTGTCCTTGGGTTCTGGGCTAGCAGCCACCATTGTTGAGGAGTACCACACCATAAAGATCACTACAATCACTATCTTTGCTGTGCATCTTGCTCTGATAACTATTTTGCAAATACCACTGTGATCGGCTTGACCAAATCTACACAATCGTGGAAGTCTTGCAAGCATCAGAGCCCGTATGTGCCCTCATGTGTCACCAACAGAAAATGCACGTCAGATTCACGTGCCTCACACACCGCACTCAGGTTCTATGATGTCATTAGTGACACATCCACTAGGGTTGACGTCATCATCGCCTTCTACTAACATCACAACACCGTTACCGTTGACCATCATTTGCATCATTGACTGCCGTTGACCATCACCGTTGAAGCCGTTGATTTCCGTTGATTGTGACTGTTGACTATGTTAACCGTACCGTTGATTATGTTGACCATGACTATTGACCATTGACTTTTTTATAGGGTTGACATTTTTGTAGATCAGGTTCTCCCTACCTAGTTTTTCACGTAGACCTCGGTTTTGCAATCCATTTTTGTATATTATGTTTCTAAATGGATAAAAAAGATGTTTTTTCTTCCTCGCCCTATCAATACTGTATTGGAGGGGACCAAGAATTACTTATCTTGGTCTCAAGCTATGCGCAGTTTTCTTAAGGGTCGCATGTTCTAGAATTATTGTACTGGTGCAATTACCATTCCTGTCAAAGGAGCTATGCACACTAATTTAAATTAGTTTAATAAATTATTATTTACTGTTTTTAATATTTTTTATGAAAAATAAATAATTTGTATCGAAAACGTACTTAATTGCAAGTTTTTGTCCAAAAATATAATTTCAAGTAATATAGTTCTTAATTATAATTTATAAAAATCGAAAATATAATTTAAATTAGATTTGGGCTTAATTATAATTATTAAAAGTTTAAAAGTTTAATTTAAAATTAGCAAAGGGCTTAACTGTAATTTAAGAAAGGGTAAAATGTAATTTGAAATATATTTTTGGGTGAAAATATAATTAATAAAAGTTATTATTCTTCACAGATTAGAAGAACCACATGCCAATCATGGACCGTCCGATCAAATAAGAAACGGCTACGATGCGCGCGTCCCGATCACGTCCAACCAAATCGTGTGTTCCCAGATTCATTCATGCAGCTCGGTGCTCGAGTGGGGCCCACCTGCCTCGCAGGCCGGCGTGTAGAGTGGGACCCATGTTCTGACGCGTCCAGCCGCTGTCCCCCACGTTCGCGCGCCTCTGATCCCGTGCGCTGATCTCTGCGTGCAACAGGATTTTCCTCTAATAAAAAGCTGCCAGGTGTCCACCTGAATCCATTCCTCGAATCAGAAATTGCCACGTTTCCCACTCTATTTTTCAGGCAATAAAGTGATGACACGTGACATTCTACCATGAGTGCGACCGCGCTAGATCGCACCCCTCGATGCAGCCGTTGGCTCCCGTGCGACAAGCAATCGTGCGCCTATTTTCTTCAACGAATGAGATGCTGCCACGTGTCCCACTAATTGTTTCCGCGAATCATAACCTGACACGTGGCAGTGTGGAAGGAAAATAAATCAGAAATGCGCAGCATCTCCACTCACTTTTTCGATTCCATTTTCGATACAATTTTTGTCCCCCATGCGTGTAATTTATTATTTTCGCCACACTTCATTGTCCACCGCGTGTATTAATTTTAAATATTTTTGATGTATTTTTTTAGCTATAAATAGGTGATATTATGATAGAGTTTAAAAGGTTTTTTTTGGTTTAGAATTTTTGTGGTATTAGGGGTTGGACTGCAGAACACGCAGAAGCCATTTTTTGGCTTTTGTTGTGTTCTGCGTGTGCCAAATATTTGTTCTAATTGATGTTTTAATTTTTCTTCTTCTTCATCTTATTTTTTCTCTATGTGTTGTAATTTTTATTTTAATTTATGAAGTAATTTAATTTTTCTAGGGTTGCATTTGATCTAAATTTATGAAGCTTTGATTTTAATTATTTTTGATAGATTTATAAGACGTTCGATTTGTTCGTTCTATTTTGTACTTAATGCTTTTTGATTATTTACGAATTTTATCAAAACGATTTGTGGCATAAAAATAAACTTGAGAGAGGCATTTTTGTGTATATTGCTCGTAGATAGAATGACATGTATGATGAAGGATAGGAATATACCCTAATTGTATGTGTGGCCATTTGAGAACTTAGAACTTAATGAATCTTATTAAATTTAATTCTCATAGAGATATAGTGAATTAATTTAACGAGGTGTGTTTATACGGAGCTCGGAAGAGATGTATGAATAAAAAAAGAAGTTTTCGGTTGAAAAATTAAATGTACTAAAAAATATAAATCAAAAGAAAATAACATGATTTAAGTGGATTAGTTTGGTGAAAAATTGCAATCCTAGAGTTCTCTTATTTTTTTGTTACCTTTTTACATATCAACAATTATTTTGGATAAAATTAGAGAGATACAATTTTAGTACTCAACAAACTATAATAACAAATCTCCGTGGGAACGATCTTTACTTACAAATCTTATTACTTGTGACAGTGTATACTTGCACGATTTCTGTGTGTTGCAAAACACACAACAATAGACACACCTATTTATAGTTACAAAAATACATCTAAAAAAAATTACATTTATTTTTAATAAATGTGTCAAAATTTGTATCGAAAATAGAATCGATGCGTATCGATATTCGATATCGAAATAATATTTTAATTCACACGTGAGACAGGGGCGCCGTTTCTGATTTAAAATTCAAAGTGCATGCCACGTGTCAGCGTCTGATTCGCTGAAAAGATTTAAAGTGGACACGTGGCAGCATTTCATTGGCTGCGTGAAACGAGCGCACGATAGATTGTCGCACGGAAGACAACGGCTGCACACGGGCGTGATCCTGCACTTTCGCGCTCATTGTAACATGCCGTGTGTCATAAAATGATTCGTTGATATATAAAATGGGACACATGGCATATTATGGTTCGTGGAATAACCGGGCACACGTGGATCGACCGCACGTGAAAAAGGGCGCGCAAAGGTAAGGGACAGCAGCTGGACGCGTCAGAAAGGTGGGTCCCACCAGCACGCTAGCCTGCGCGGCAGGTGGGCTCTAATCGAGCACCGAGCCGCGTGAAGAATAATGACCTGCACCTACTCGCTTTGGTCGGGTGTGATAAGGACGCGCGAATCTTAGCCGTTTCTTCTTTGATCGGACGGTCCACGTTTCACGCGTGCAGATTAGGGCGTGGATTCTTCTCACCTGCGCAAAAAATTTAACTTTAATTAATTGCATTTTGGCCCACAAATTTAATCCAATTACATTTTCAAACTTTCTTTAATTACAATTAAACCCTTTTCAAAATTTAAATTAAATTTTCAAACTTTTAATAATTGCAATTAAGCCCAAATTTAATTTAAATTACATTTTCAACTTTTATAAATTGTAATTAAGAACTCTATTATTTGAAATTATATTTGTGGACATTAATTGGAAAATAAGTACGATTTTGATTCAAATTGTTTAATTTTATTAAAAATGTATATCTTAATACAAAAAAGATAAATATTAATTTATTTAACTAAAATTAAACAAAAATGTCAAGAACATAGCAATTATCATTAATAAAATTGACGAAAATAACTATATAAAATACAGTTATCAATTAGCTTCGCTTTCTTTGGGACCAAATTGACCTTTGTGATTCAGTTTGGACATGCTCAAAGGATGCTCAACATTATGCTACAGTTAGAGATGAATTTTGTCTCTATAAGTTCCTAATGTCACTTCACAAGGACTTTGAGCCCATCCGAGGTGAGCTTCTTAATCACAATCCTCTTCCCTCTCTTGATACTACTGTAAACGAGTTGGTTAGAGAAAAAGCTCGACTTGCAACGCTTCAAGCCTAGAATAAGTTCGATGTTTTGGTTATTACTCCTTCTGCTCCTACCATTGAGCAAGCTCAACAATCAGGTGATTCCTCTAGCTCTAGCAATCGTCGTAGGCAGACCAATAAGAAATTCTGCAATTATTGCAAGCATCTTAGCCACACCATTGAGACTTGTTACCATTGCAATAAATCTACTACTGTTGTTGCTAATACTAAGCCTACTCCATTGATGCCTTCCATTTAAACTGAGTCCTAGTCTTCTGGATCCACTATCAACCTCTCCCCCACTAAACTATAGAAGATCATAACTCAGGCTATTCAAATGGTAGGTAATACATCTCTTTTCACTACTCTCTCAATTATGCCTGGTAAGTCTCAAACTTGACTTTTTGATTCTACCTGTTGTAATCACATGACACCTTACCCATCTCTTATTCTCCAAACTTGATCCTGAACCACATCCTCTTAATATTCATATAGCTGATGGTTCCACCATGCATGGAAATAGTCTAGGTTTAGTTTCAACCTCTAACCTCTTTATTCCTGGGGTCTTCTATATACTTGACCTATCCTATAATTTATGCTCTGTGGGACAATTAGTTGAACTAGGATATCGCCTTATTTTGACTATTCTGGGTGTATTATGCAGGATCCAAGGACGGGGCAAGAGCTTGGGACTGGTCCTAGGGTTAGACGTATGTTTCCCGTGAAAAATCTTCATCTTTCACCTATTGCTCCTATCTATGTTGCTACTACAGTTGCTGCAATTTCTTCCTTACCTTCTCTCGCACATTGGTATTCTCATCTTGGTCATACCCTATCCACTCGGGTACAAAAGTTAGCTTCTAAAGGTCTATTGGGTTCTATGTCCAAAGATAATTTTGATTGTACTTCATACCAGTTAGGAAAATGACCAACTTTACCTTTCAATAATAGTGAATCTATCTCTAATAGTATTTTTGAGTTAATTCATTCTGATGTTTGGGGACCTTCTCTTGTTACTAGTATTGGTGGATCTCGTTATTTTGTTGTTTTTATTGATGATTATTCTTGTTATAGTTGTATCTTTCCTATGAAATCTCGTTCTTAAATCTTACCAATATACAATAACTTTGCAAAAATGGTTGAAACACAATTCTCCAAACATATCAAAACTTTTTGATCTGATAATGCTCTTGAATATAATCAATATACTATTCCTATGGCATTGTACATCATCTAACCTGTCCAGGAACCTCTAAAAAAAGTGGTCGAGCCGAAAGAAAACTTTGTCTTATTTTTGACAATGTTCGTGCTCTTCTTCTTTCTGCCAAAGTTCTTGCATTCCAAGCACTGTCATTCATAATCAGACTCCATATAAACACCTTTTTGGGTCATCCCTTAACTATCATTACCTTCACTCCTTCGAATCTTCATGTTTCGTTCTTCTTCAACCTCATGAACACAACAAACTTGATCCTCGATCTAGACTCTGTTGTTTTCTTGGTTATGGTGAAACTCAAAAAGGGTATTGGTGCTATAATCCTGTCTCACATCGTCTTCGTGTTTATTGTAATGTTGTCTTTTGGGAACACTGCTTATATTTTGAACTTTCTCACTTTCTTTCTTCCCTAACTAACTCTTATGTTTTAGAAATCTTTCCAAATGAATCTTATGTTCCCTCTATAGATACTCTTTATCCTCCTTTTGGATTATCTATTCAATCTTCAGATATTTTTGATGATTCTCCTAGACAGGTTGTAGATGAGCAGGTTAATAACGAGCTACCCCACCTTGAGCATAGGTCCCTTCCTCCTGCTCCGCCTGAAGATCCTTCACAAGACATTCCACCTCGCCACTCAACCCGGGTAAGATCCATTCTTGCACATTTACTTGACTATCATTGTTACACTACCCTTGCTACACTCTATGAGCCTCATACCTATTGTGAGGCATCTACTGACCCTTTATGGCAGATTGCAATGAAAGAGGAAATTGATGCATTAACCAAAAACCATACTTGGGATATGGTTACTCTCTCTTCTGGTCAGTTTATGGTTTGGTTGTAAGTGGATCTATAAGATCAAGACTCGCTCTGATGGGTCCATCTAGTGCTACAAGGCTCATCTTATTGTAAAAGGTTTTACACAAGAGTATGGGATTGATTACGAAGAGACTTTTGCTCCAATTGCACGTATGTCTTCTGTTCATACCCTCTTAGTTGTTGCCACTGCTAGTAAATGGGATCTTTTTCAAATGGATGTTAAAAATGCATTCCTTAATCTATATTTGCATGAAAAAGTCTATATGCAACCTCCTCCTGGTCTTTCTGTTGAAACAAACAAGGTTTGTCGCCTTCGACGTGCACTTTATGGCCTTAAACAAGCTCCACGAGCATGGTTTCCCAAGTTCAACTCCACCATCATTCGCTTGGGTTACACTTCCAGTCCTTATGATGTTGCCTTATTTCTTCGTCGTAATGATAAAGGCACCATTTTGCTTATCTTATATGTGGATGATATGATCATAACTGGTGATGACCTCAATGGCATTCAAGAACTCAAGGATTTTCTTAGTCAGCAGTTTAAAATGAAAGAACTTAGATGTCTCAGCTATTTCTTGAGTCTTGAGATCACTTGTTCCATAGATGGTCTTTATATTACTCAAGCCAAGTATGCATATGACCTTTTATCTCAAGCTGGACTCACTAACAGCAAGACTGTTGACACTCCAGTTGAACTTAATGCGCATCTGACACCCTCGGAGGGGAAACCATTGTCTAATCCCTCTCTTTATAGACGATTGGTTGGAAACTTGGTTTATCTTACAGTTACTTGTCCAAATATTTCTTATGTTGTTCATCAGGTGAGCCTGTATTTGTCTGCTCCACGATCGACTCACTATACTGTTGTTCTGTGCATTCTACGATACTTGAAGGACACTCTCTTCCATGGCCTTTTCTACTCAACTCAGTCTCCTCTTGTACTTCGTGCATTCTCTGATGCTGATTAGGCAGAAGATTTCACCAATCGCAAGTCCACTACAGATTTTTGCTTTCTTCTTGGTTCTTCTTTGATTTCTTGGCAAAGTAAGAAACAAACTTTCGTGGCCTGCTCCAGTACTGAAGCATAATATCGTGCTTTTACTTATACCACATCTGAGCTCCTTTGGCTACAATGGCTTCTTAAGGATTTGGGTGTGTCCACATCCTCTACTACTCCCCTTTATTGTGATAATCAGAGTGCCATTCATTTTGCTCACAATGATGTCTTTCATGAACGGATTATACACATCGAGATTGATTGTCACTTTATTCGTTCTCATCTTGTCCATGGTGCTCTCAAGCTTTTCCCCGTATCCTCCAACGATCAACTTGAAGATATGTTCACTAAGGCACTTCCTAAGGGACGCAATCGTAATTTGGTTGACAACCTCAAGCTGGTTTTACATCCACATTGAGTTTGATGGGGGCTGTTAATGTATATCTATTAATAGATTAATATATATCATATCTGCTAATGTATATCTGGTTTATTTTAAGCATATCTAGTTTACTTGTAACTCCTATATAAATGCATCATGTATATTCCTTAATACACAGAATACAATACAATAATTAAGTATTTCTAACATGGTATCAGAGCTCTACTCCTGGTCTCTATGTGCTTGGACCCTGGACTCTACCACAGTCTCACTGTGGCGCTTATGTCCACCTCTATCCGCCGTGTGGAGGAAGCGTATCCTTGTCCCACATCGGCCAGGAGTAACGCAACAATACTGCTTATAAGTCTGGACAACGCTTAACTTGAAGAGATTTTATTGGGTTGAATTAGGTCTAAGTTTCTAACAAATCTAAAAATATATAAGATTATATTGCAATGAACCATGATCAGTAATGAGTAGAGTATGTAAAAATTTAACTACAAATGTGTGTGCACCAAATATTTCACATACTAACAATGAAATCTTGAAATACTTTCCGAAACAATAGTATGATTTTCTTTTTGGTTAAGAAGAAAGACGTATGTATGAAAGGACGAAAACCCAATGTACTAATACTTTTTAAGAGACTTCTTAAGCTGGCCTCACAAACAAAACTGTATCAACAAATTGATTCTCATGCAAAACCAAATGTTACAAGCTCACATTGTCGAAGGGTAGGTCTTTGCGCATGTATGCCCATGTCAACACATATGTCACTCTGTCTTTGGGACTCATAACTCATAAGGATGACAACTTTTGCTCCCAGTCAGTTTGTATCTAAAAAGTAAATCCATCAAAATGAATAATTCATCTCATCTATATACCCAATTTATTCTTTTATATATTTTTTTCAATAGAAGACTCATGCCGAGTCTCTTCTTCAACACCAGGCTTCCCAAACTCAATAAATTCAGCTTGTTTGAAGAAAATCTCAATTGAAGAAAAAAAACACCCATAAGTACGTGCTTGAAGAAAAAAATACACCAAAAAAAAAAACCCATAAGTATGTGCTTATATTTTTTTGTTCAAAAAAAAAAAAAAAACACCACACCAATTGAAGAAATTCTCAGCACCACTAAACTGGCCAACATAAAACGCCCATGGGTATGTGCTTGGTCACAACCCTATATCATTGGGCGTGACACTAAAGAGGGTAGTTGGCTTAGAGGCTATTTATTTTGTAGATTGTTGTAAACATGGTGAAGATGGTTAGAGATCAAAAAACAATTTTAGGACTTCCGTTCATTTGGTTAGTAGGCTATTTATTATGTTTTAGATTTTACAAGACTTCACAACTGATCAAGAAATATAACAAATTGAAATGCATGAGGAAGAAGAATGGTATCGCTATTCACTACCAGTGTAAATCCAACATGCACAGTATCCAAGCTTCTTCTTTTGTTTATTTCCGAAACACGTTTTCAACACAAAAATATATCAATTAGATTTGGGCAGCAGAAATGTCATAGCAAATAGAGAAGCCTTCTCAAATTCCTGAAGCTTTTTACCAATCATTTTTGCTATGTAACTTGTGAGGTGAATAATATATGGTCATTTTCTTCAATTTTACTGAATTTCTTAGCAAGTAGTTAATCAGCTGCCTCTCATTCTGGTTTCCTTCAAAATCCATAAGCAGTTCCTCCAATGACTCAACAAATCTAAGGTCTTGTGACTCCCAATAATCCACATCAAAAGTCTTTTTGAACGAACAAGTTCCTGGCTGAGGAGACAAAAGAATCAGGAGTTTACAATATGGTTAGAACCCAGACAAAAGTTCATGAAAGATACAATCAAGGACGAAGAAAGACGTATTTCAAATTCCAACAATTCTTTTATCTAAAGAACATTGACGGTTAATATACAATTACAAAGACCAGGTAGTTTTTTTAAGATTATTCCAAAGATCGGTTGTTAATGATATTTTAAAGTAGCAAGAATTTGTTCAACGGTTAACTGATTAATTCACAAGATCATAACTTCAAGAGCTGACTAGTTCACTTGATTAACCAACCCATCCCTCATTTTTCACTTAGTAATCCTCATTTTTGAAGCTACTTTTTCTTATTTCTATTCTACGATTTCGGCTTTCTCTTTAGGCTGATGGGAGTCTTTCTAAGGAGATTTCCTTAAATTGGTCCAAAACTTTAGTCTAAACCAAAGCCCAATAATAATATTAAAACCCTTCTTCTTCTCCTTATATATATATTGTTTCTTGCAAGAGTTTATGGGAAGCATCAGCAAGAGAGCTGAAACCAAAAGAAAAAGAAAAAAATCAGCAGCTGCGTGACAAGGGAGAAAAACTATCGTAGTCTCCAGCTTCTTCAGGTTTGGTCTTTGCTGCCTCTGTTTTTCGGCAAGTTTTTTCACCCTCCATCAGCAGGGGAGTTGCTACTTATTCGGCAGTTTAGAAGAGGGTCGAAAATATATAATAAGCAATTGATTTTATCTGTATGATAATATTTGATTAAATAACAAATTTATTAATTTATCTTCTTATATATTACCAGTAAATTAGAGAGATATTTTCTGGATGTATTTAGATTTTGGTATAATTTTTGAAACTCTCTGAATATTGGTGTTTGTATCTCCATTTGATTATTAGTGGATTTTTCTCGATGTGCTGTCGTCAGTAAAGTAGACTTTTTACATTGAAAAGTTGAACTACTTAAATCATTGTGTGTCATTTAATTTCTCATTACTTATTATTTTGCTGTTACCCATAATTATGTATTTGTACAACCAAAATTGGACCTGATCTTCACTTTTACAAGTGCTAATTTATGACAAATTGACATCAAAGCATTAGGTTATTTTGCTATATATTGGAACTGATCAAGTTTGTTATTTTGGATTTATTTTGAGCTTTTGGTTATCTGATTAGTTTCATATTTTCTAGGTTTTGCTTATGTTTATTTAATATTGGGCTTTCTATTATGGCGGCAAAATACGAAATTGAGAAATTCAATGGTAGGAATGATTTCAGTCTATGACGAATGAAGATGCGAGCCATATTAGTTAAAGAATAGCTCGTTAAAACACTTGAAGGTAAGGATAAATTGTTAGAAAAATTGACTGATGAAGAAAAAGATGCATTGATGAAAAGTGCTCTCAATTCAATTCAATTATCCTTATCAGATGAGGTACTACGTGAGGTTGGTGATGAGGAATCTCCCGTTGGGTTATGACTTAAATTGGAGAATTTGTGTATGACAAAGTCTTTGACAAGACGGTTATATTTGAAACAACGTTTGTATACATTCAGAATGTCAGAAGGTACGCCTTTACACGATCACCTTGATGAATTTATTAAAATTATTCGTGATCTAAAAAATAATAGTATTAAGATTGATGATGAGGATCAGGCCTTAGTTCTATTATGTTCTTTACCTCATTCATTTGAACATTTTGTTGATACCATGCTGTATATGCGAGACATTATTTTTTTTGGAAGATGTCAAAGTAACTTTGAATTCTAGAGAATTGAAGAAAAATGTGTCTACTAGCAACAATGATAATAGCAATGGTTTATTTGTCAAAGATAGAAATCAAGTAAAAGGCACAAGAATTGATAGAGGCAAGTCTAGATCCAAATTTAGAAATAGAAAAGATAAATGCAACTATTATCGTCAGGAAAGGCACTAGAAAGTAAATTGTTTGAAGCTCAAAGGTAAAGGAAAATCTGTCACAACATCTTTTGTTACTAATGATGTTGTTGGTGTTAGATAGTTCTGGTTCTGATGGTGAAAATGTTCTATCAGTATTTATTGGTTCTCTTGGAGATATTTGGATTCTTGATTTAGGTTGCACTTATCATATGTGCCCCAGTAGGGATTGGTTTGCTTCTTATCAGTCTATTGATAGGGCTGTTGTCTTGATGGGAAAAAATATGTCTTGTAAGGTTATAGGTATTGATACTGTTGAAATTAAGATGCATGATAGTATTGTTAGGACTTTGAAAGATGTTTTCCATGTTCCAGATTTGAAAAAAAACTTGATATATTTGGCTACTCTTGATTCACACGGCTACAAGTATGTAGCTGAAGGTGGAGTTTTAAGAGTTAGTAAGGCTGCTCTCATCGTTATTAAAGGACAATTGTCGCGTAGCCTCTATATGCTTCAAAGTAGCACTGTTATTGGCAGTGTTTCAATTTCGTCCTCGTCAGGTCAAGATTGAGATACTACTTGATTATGGCATATGTGGCTTGGGCATATGAGTGAGGCAGGGATGTCTATTTTGAGCAAACATGATTTGTTTTGTGGTCAAAAAACTGGGAAGCTTAATTTCTGTGAGCACTATGTCTATGAAAAGCATCGCAGGATCAAGTTTAGTATAACCATCCATAAAATGAAAGGTATTGTTGATTATATTCATTCAGATCTTTGGAGTCCTTCTAGTGTTGTGTCTAAGGATGGTACCCGATATATATTGACTTTTATTGATGACTTATCCCGTCATATTTGGATGTATTTTTTGAAGAACAAAAATGATGCATTTTCAAATTTTGTAAAATTCAGGGCTTGTATAGAAAATCAAACAGGTAATAAAATCAAGCATTTGAGAACTGATAATGGTTTGGAATTTTGTGAAAATTAGTTTAATGAGTTATGTGAAAGAAATGGCAAAATAAGACACCATATTATGCGTCATACACCACAGTAAAATGGAGTAGAACATATGAATAAGACTCTCTTAAAAAGAGCTCATTGTATGCTCTTTCAAGCTGACTTGGATAAATCCTTTTGGGCTAAAGCTTGTAACCATGCCTGTTATTTAGTGAATCAGTCTTCATCAACCGCAATTGAGTTGAAGACTCCGTTTGAGGTATTCTTTGGTACTCCTGCTAATTATTCTAATTTGAAAGTTTTTAGTTGTCCCGCTTATTCTTATGTTAATGGTAAACTTGAGTCTAGGGCATTGAAATGCATATTTTTTGGGTATCCTTTTAGGGTAAAGGATTATAGATTATGGTGTGTTGAACCTAAGTCACCTAAATTTTTGATTAGTAGAGATGTTAAATTTGATGAGTTTTTCATGTTGGAAAAGAAAAAGAAGTCTATTGTTGCAGGTAAAGACCATGGTATTAATGAGCAGGTGGAGCTTGAGAGTGAAGCTCCTAGTCAAGTGTAAAAGGGCAATTCAGATTAGCCATCTGTGGATGAGATAGACGATTCTGCTCATGATGTAATAAAAGAGCAACATGAGCAACCATATAGTATCGCTAAGGGTAAAGGAATAAGAGAGATTCAACACTCTCAGAGGTACGCAAATACAGACTTAGTTTCTTTTGCATTTTTCGTGGCAGAGTCTATTGAGGTGCATAAACCTTCTAGTTATCATGAAGCTGTCACTTGTGATGATGGTTGCTATGAATGAAGAGATTGAATTACTTCATAAGAATCATACTTGGGAATTGGTGAAATCACCTAAGGGCCACGAGATAGTTGCAAACAAATGGGTCTTCAAGAAAAAAGAAGGTATACCTGAGGTTGAAATAGCTAGGTTCAAGGCACGTGTTGTTGCAAAGGGTTATTGTTAGAAGAAAGGTATTGACTTCAATGGAGTATTTTCACCTATTGTGAAACATAGCTCTATTCGTGTGTTGCTTGATATAGTTGCATTGTTTGACATGGAATTGTAACATCTTGATGTCAAGACAGTCTTTTTACATGGTGAGCTTGAGAAACAAATATATATGCATCAACCAGAGGGGTTTGTTGTTCCAAGTAAGGAAGATCGTGTTTGTTTATTGAAAAAGTCTTTATATGGGTTGAAGCAATCTCCTAGGCAGTGGTATAAGAAGTTTGATTATTTTATGATTGATTATTGTTACTCTAGGAGTGATTATGATAGTTGCGTTTATCATAAAAGATTTCATGATGGTTCATCTATTTATTTGTTGATTTATATTGATGACATACTTATTGCTTCTAAGAATAAGTCTGAGATTCAGAGATTAAAATCTCAACTTAATGGTAAGTTTGAGATGAAATATTTTGGTGCAACGAAGAAAATTTTAGGCATGGAAATTTACAGGGATAAACAAGCGGGTAAGCTTTATTTGACTCAAAAAAGTTATATTGAAAAAGTTCTTAAATGTTTTGGTATGAAAGAGTCTAAACCTGTGAGTACGCCGTTAGCTGCGCATTTCAGGCTTTCTTTGGATTTGTCACCATAGTAAGAAGAAAGAGAGCGGTACATGTCTCAAGTTCCATATGTTAGTGTCATTGGTAGTTTGATGTATGCTATGGTTTGTACTCGTCCAAACATTTCACATGCAGTTAGTGTTGTCAACAGATATATGGGTAATCCTGGTAAGGGTCATTGGAAAACAATGAAATGGATACTTCGGTATTTGAGAGACACATCTAATTTTGGTTTGGTATATGATGGAAGTTCTAATACTAGTTGCAGTGTTATTGGTTATATAAACTCCGATTATGCTAGTGATTTGGATAGAAGAAGATCTCTGACAGGTTATGTCTTCACACTTTCTCATTGTGCCATTAGTTGGAAGGCTACTTTACAGTCTACGGTTGCTTTGTCTACCATAGCGGCAGAATATATGGTAGCAGTAGAAGCAGTGAAAGAAACCATTTAGCTTAGAGGTTTGGTTTGTGATTTGGATTTACAGTAGGATACTTCTATTGTATTTTGTGATAGTCAGAATATGATACACTTTATTAAGAATACTATGTATCATGAAAGAACCAAACATATTGATGTCAGATATCACTTCGTTCGTGACATTGTCTCTCAGGGTGCTATTATTGTCAATAAGATAGTCACTACAGAGAATCCAACCGATATATTAACCAAACCAATTCCATTTAACAAGTTCAAGCATTGTTTGGACTTGATTGGTGTTTGCAGTAGATGATCACCCTTTTGGGCTTTGGGCGACGATTATTTGGTAATCCGAGAAATTTCAATTGAAGAACTTGTTTTATGTTTTGAGCCAAAGTGGAGATTTGTTAAATTATTCCAAAACTTAAGTCTAGCCCAAAGCCCAATTATAATATTAAAACCATTCTTCTTTTCCTTATATATATATGTATATATTGTTTCCTGCGAGAGTTCATGGGAAGCAGCCGCAAGAGAGCCGAAACCAAAAGAAAAAGAAAAAAATCAACAGTTGCGTGAGAAGGGAGAAAAATTGTCGTAGCCTCAAGCTTTTTCAAGTTTGGTCTTCGCTGCCTCTGTTTTTCGACCAATTTTTTCACTGTCCATCGGTAGTGGAGCTACTACTTATTCAAAAGTTTAGAGGAGGGTCGAAAATATGTAGTAAGCAGCTGATTTTATCTATATAGTAATATTTGATTAAATAATAAGTTTGTTAATTTATCTTGTTATATATTACCAGTAAATTAGAGAGAGATACTTTCTAGATGTATTTGGATTTTGGTATAATTTGTGAAACTCTCTGAATATTGGTGTTTATATCTCCATTTGATTATTAGGAGATTTTCCTCGGTGTGCCGTCATCACTGGAGTAAACTTTTCTCATTGAAAAGTTGAATCACTTAAATCATTGTGTGCTATTTAATTTTTTTCATTATTTATTATTTTGGTGTTACCCATAATTATATATTTATGCAATCAAAATTGGACCCAATCTTCGCTTCCACAAGTGTTAATTTATAACGCTATTTAATTGAGTCTTGTTGGGAAACAATATGATCTGTTTTCTAGAATCTGAAAGGGTATAGAACACAAAATATTACTTAGATTTGATAAGAGTTCATATGATCGTGTAAATGAACTAGGCTAAGGAGGCAGAAGAAGATTTGGACAAATGGTTCAGAAATTTTTTGTTATGTCTTATCAGATTCAGAGGGATTTTTTGCTAATGAACGAAAAAAAAGAAAGTGGTCCACTAGTTAATGCATCAAAGCCGAGTCCACAAGGGACAAGACTTCTCCTCTTTCAGTAGCTCTCTTCAGTCTTTAAAGGATCCAAAGCAAAATACTGATAAGAATATGACATCGATTTAGCTTTAGTTTTGTTGCTGAAACTTGTTTCATTTACTTTGAGTATTGATTAAGGAGTAGTAACTGTTAGTTTGATAAAAATGCTGATTTCCTTTCTAGTTTCTCCAATGGCTTACGAGGGCATTGGTTAGGAGTAGGGGTGTCCATGGTCCGGTCCGGTTTTTCCTAAAAAAAATCTAACCGGACTGAACCGTTCATATTACTAAAACCGAACCGGACCGGACCGGACTGTTTGAAACGGTTTTAAAAAATAAAACCGGATCGGACCGTTTGATTTATAAAACCGTTCGGTCCAGTTTAGTTCCCGATTTGGTTAGATTTTTTTATAATTTAATGAAGAATAATGTGAAATTTTTAATATATTATTAAACCGGTCCAGTCCGGTTTGAACGGTTTAAAATTAATACAAACCGGACCGGACCGTTTGATTAGTAAAACCGTTCGGTTTGGTCCGATCCGGTCCGGTTTTACGGTTTGGTCCAATCCGGTCCGGTTTTACGGTTTGGTCCGGTCCGATCCGGTTTTTGGACACCCCTAGTTAGGAGTACGTGTTTTTGTAAGGATTGTGTTATATTATCAGTTTATGCAGCTTCAATTTCTAAGTAGATAGCTAGGTTAGGCTCTTATTTAGTCGTTTGAAATATTTTGGACATAAGTGATACGGTTGATTGTTTCTTGAGTATCTAGCTGTTATTTGATGCTTCTCTTTCTTTGATACTCTGAGTTTTATCAATAAAAAATCTTCAAAACAAATAATAATAAAAGCAAAGAAAAGGAATGATACAGAAAGACATTCACTTTATAAATCATGATTTCGTTGGTAGCAAAAATGTAAGTCGCACATTGATTAAGAAAATACTAAGATAATATTACAGTACAACTTAAAAGAATCGTAGTTGGTAATAAAAATGTAAGCCCCACAATAAAGACAAAACAATGATGACAGAACATATAAGAATCACGTTTTCTCTACGCATTGGATTAATCTTTTGGGATTTGATATTGGATTAATCTTAGAATATGTCGTAGAATTAAAGTCTTTAAGTTGTTTAAATTCAGCTGCAGATTTTCAGAAAGCATCATCTAAAAAACATTTCAGAGTTGATTATGTTAGGAAATTTTGATAAAATGGTATAATCACAAATTCTCCTTCCCAAGATCTTCCTTTGAAAAATATCAAATAACAGATAAATAGATAATACACAACACAAGAATTATAGTGGAAACTCCAAATTAGAGAAAAATCACTTTCGTTGTCAAAAGACAACAAGAGAAAAATTCATTATGTGGAAAATTGTTACAACCACACTCTCAGTAATTTTCTCACACACCCAAAATTCACTATGAGAGAATTTTCGCACAAAATTCAACAAAATTCACTCAAGAACTTCTCATACAAGTTTTTCTCTATTTTTGGGATGATTATCAATGAAGAAATGAAGTCATATTTATAGCCTTCAAGTTCTCATTTCATATGCCAAACATTTCTTCATTCAACAAAATTAGGCTACCTAATTTTCCTATTCTTTATTCAAACAAGGTTAAACACCTCCATCTTTGACAATATGGTAAGCCACCTTCCATGAATTTTCTTCTAAATTAGACACCTCCTATTTTGACTAATAAACCTATTATTATTTTTAATAAATCATAACAATCTCCACCTTGATTAAAAATAAACATGGTTACCCTTCTGTACAACACATCTGTTCCATCAGGTTATAATTCTCTAAGCAGAGAATTATCATACTCGCCATAAAGAGTACACCCACTTAGAATTAATCACAAATTCTAAGAATTTCTATCGACTCGTAATAGAAAAAAGAAAAAAAAAAACTTCTTTGAAATTTATGGTGCAACTCTCTCCACTTGGTTTTCAGAGAGTTCATCGACCATCGACATCCTTTCCACCGCACACCTTGCATCTATACCAAGCCAATGCCGGGTGTGCAAACTTATGGACCCGCTACCGGTAACACACCTCTTTCATGGTAATATTTAGAGACTAGCGGCATGCCGTGAGGATGTACACGCTCTTTTTCAAAGAGCATCGCTATAGTCTTTGAAAACGGACATACTATTAGCGTCGCGAAATCGATATTTGAGCTTAACTTTGCAGGATCGAGCTCCACCACTTTGGACAATTTCTTTTGAGGTGCTCGGATTGTCCACACCATATAGCTTATCTTCTTTTTCATAGAAATTGTTTTCTTTCGGTTGTCATTACCAATCTTTGAGTTTTCGGTAGAAACATTTCTTTCACCACTCGGCCTTTTTCTTCGAGAAAACAACTTGCTAGTAACCACGAAAAAATTATTTTCTCCTTTCCGTAGAATCAAGATAGGTTTCATGTGATCATAAGAAGATGGAAGAGACCAGGATGAGCCTTAAAGCTATATCTTCATCATCGAGTTTAACTCGATGGTTTCGGTTCGGAGACAATACCATTGAGAACACTTAGATGGTCGACATAATAGTTCCTTCATTCATACATGAAGTATGTATTTCTTTCAAATACAGATTTGAAAGCGCCTTTTTACTGATACAATTCTTCAAGCTTTTCACGAGTTCTTTGGCCATAGATATTCCATACGCATTTGCAAGAATATTTTTGGCCAAAGCTAACGAATTGCACTTGCGACTCTTAGATCAAGATCTTCCCGATCTTAAATCACTTATATTGGTTTTCTTTGGACTCGATACCGGTAACAAGGTCACAGTTTCCCTTTAACGCTTGTGTAACCCGTATTGGATCAACAAATCTTTGACTTGTACTTGCCCACGAAGCCAAAATTGATTCTCGTCAAATTTCTCAATGTCAATCTTAACTCACGACATTTCTCCTTCTTTTCTTTGAAATTGGCTCGTACAGGTTGTTAGGAAATTTTGATAAAATGGTATAATCACAAATTCTCCCTCCCAAGATCTTCCTTTGAAGAATATCAAATAACAGAGAAAGAGATAATACATAACACAAGAATTATAGTGGAAACTCCAAATTAGAGAAAAACCACTTTCGTTGTCAAAAGACAACCAGAGAAAAATTCATTATGTGAAAAATTGTTACAACCATACTCTCAGTAATTTTCTCTCACTCAAGAACTTCTCATACAAGCTTTTCTCTATTTTTTGGATGATTATCAATGAAGAAATGAAGCCATATTTATAGCCTTCAAGTTCTCATTTCATATACCAAACATTTCTTCATTCAACAAAATTAGGCTACCTAATTTTCCTATTCTTTATTCAAACAAGGTTAGGCACCTACATCTTTGACAATATGGTAAGCCACCTTCCATGAATTTTCTTCTAAATTAGGCACCTCCTATTTTGACTAATAAACCTAATATTATTTTTAATCAATCATAACAGATTAGTTATTAGATAATGAGTAAACAAATAAAATACACAATTTCATATAATGTGAAAAATATAATTTACCTTTATAGATGTTTCATTTACTTCAAATGCTGAACATTGTGCTATAGTTTGAAAAATCTTAACCATGTCTTGATTAATGGAAGTCACTTGTTTATTGCCAGACAATGAATATAAACATAGACATGATGCTACCATGCATATACCGAAAATTTCCATGATAAGAATATCTAGGAACATTCCTCCTCATGCAAAACCTTTTAAGATTTGGAGCTTCTATTTCAAGTGAATGTTGCTGATTTTGAGAAGAAAAGAAGTCCCAGCTAATATATCCAGACGCTCAAGGTTGATTGCTGCAACTTTAATATGGAAAAAAGGTCATTACTATAAGTCAACTGGTTAATGATAATGTGTTCAAGGGATGAAGAACTAATGCTCAGCTCATTAATTCCAGTAATACCTCCAAGTTTAAGCCTTTTCAGTGACTTTCAGGTCTTTGAAATCCATTCGCTAAAAGACTTGTCTCCATGATACTTAAAATATTTCATTGATAACACTTCAAAGTGAACTAAATTCTACATTAGTCAAATTAAAAGCACAATGCAAATTCAACTTCAACGACCTCATAGAAGCACAGTTCAAGATGCAACTAGGCAAAGTGAAACAACGGGACCTACCCAATGCGATGTTCAAACTAATATTTTCAACATTGAGCCTTGTTGCTAGTAGCAACCATGTACCAATGTGAAATGTCGCATCATAGTTATCTTTCACATAAATCATTTTGAGATGAAATTGATGTACCGGCCCATTGTGCGAGGGGATTACATAGAAGATGAAAAGAGTGGTCTTCGATTTACCAGGATATGGTGAAATACAGAGTCTGGGAGATTGTTAAAATGGTCATAATTATTCAACTTTAGTGGGGATTCCATAGAAAATGAAAAGAGTGGTCTTCGATTTGCCCACAAAACAAATAGAATGCCTCTCAGATCTCTTACTTTCCTACCTAGATCATGATTCCCAGTATGCTCATCAAATCAACTAAATTAGAATAGTGACAAGTGATCAAGAATACAATCAAGAAATGATGAAGATTGCCATTGTTTTTAAAAAATTATTCTCAAAAATTAAAAATAAAATATAGTTGTCATGATACTTTTAATTGTTTTTAAAAAGTAAAAATCCTAAAATTAGTCTTCTAATATAAATTAACCAATTTATTCATATTTTAAAATAATTAAAATGATAAATCATATTTTACATTAATAAATGGCTAAAGTAAAAAAGTGATAACATATAAAAAAAAAGTATGAAATTATTTTTGCTTCATAAATAGTTATTAAAAAAATACAATAAAATTACTTAAAAGTATATGAAATTAATTATATGAGTAATGATATGTCACAAATGCTTTTATTATTATAGTAACAAAATACATGAATTGTTTATTTTATTACTTTCACTAATTTTACTCTAAGTCATCACAACTCTCTGAACTGTCTCTGTTAACCTGGCAGTGGCTCTTAGTATCAGAATCCTCTTATCTTCAACATAAATAGAATAAAGTATCAAGACTAGAAACTTTACCATTGAACCAACTAAGAACAGTTGTGATTAGCTACTTTATCAGATAAACTCCATCAAATAAAGAAAATAAAATTTACAAGATAAACGAAAAAATAAAAAAATATTAATTAACGGAAGCCATGCGAAGACACACTAGCTTATCCACAAATTAGTAGCATTTACATGTAAACAAAAAACACATAAACCCCTTAACAGGGTCATACATTAATATAAATAAATAACACCAAGAACAAAATAAACAATATTGCTGGTGAACAAGGAATGTGAAATACGAAACGAACCAAATTGAAAACCCAAATTAATAATAAACGAACCCTAAATTCGATTGAACCTTTTGCTGATCAACTCGCTATTGTAGTTGTTCCTTGGCAAGTGGCAACGAAACAAACAAGGGCATTTAGAGTAGAAGAATACAGATGAACGAGGAGATTTCAGGGCAGAGCAACGAGATTGTTCACAAAGGTCAGGAGGCACCGAATCCATTCCAATTGATGTCAAAAGAGGGACGCCATATTCATGAAATAATTATTGGGATTGTCAAATAATAAATAATAAATAAAATTTTAAATGTATTTATTTATTTTATAATAAATTTAAAATTAAGATTATAAATTATAACTGGAATTTAATTTTTTATTTCATTTGTTAATTGTTACATAATTATGTCTCCTATATCATAATTAATTTAATTTAGTTTTAAAATTTTACAAATACAGTAATTATAAAAAAACAAGGATTGAAAAATAGGTGGGTAGGAAGGGTGATCCCAACTCACCCTATACCTATTGGGACATTATCTGCTAGTATCAAATTGATTTTTTTTACAAATTCTAAGAAATTAATTTCTAGAATAATTCAAATAAGATGTGTTTATTAATTTATTACGAAGATCAATAGAAATAAGAATTAATACAGACTAGAAGGGTATAAAAAGTATTTTATTTTTTTGTTTATTAAACAATAATAATAAATCGAAATAAAAATATTAATGTACTTATAACTGTCTTTTAAATTTAATAATATAAAATATAAGAAAATACTAGAATAAAAGATAGATATGTAACATGTGAATTTGAAAAAATTAATTAATATTAAGAGAAAATATGAAAACAGTAAATATGAATTACCTTTAGATTGTGAGGTTCTTATTTCCCATCCTATCTAACTTATTTTTAGAAAGGAAATAATGAAATAAGAATGTTTCTCATTTCCCAATTCTCTGTCCTTGCTATAGTTCAGTCCCGACAAGCATCTAAATTAGAGTGGTTCAACGTTAATTAAATTGTGATGACGGTTCGATTTCGTTAGAATCGTACGTCAGTTCCGAAACTGAACGACGTTCTTGATGGAAGAACCTTAATAAAGTATCGGGTCCTCTCACTATTAACTGCATAACAATTCAGATACACCATCAATACGCAGTAAATAAGTATGAGAAATCAGTGAAAGCATCAAATTGAAAATCCATTGGAATTTTCGTGTAAGTGCTGAAATTTGATCAATGGCAGGAGGTATGTTTTCAATCCAATTTTGTTTCCACTGCATTTAAATTATGAGTTCATATGGTTTTCTGAACGTTTCTGGATTGAATTGAGACTCTAACATTTGGTATCAGAGCCATTTGAAAACAATTCTGTTTTGTTCTGTTTCACGAGAACTAAAATTTTGGATTTTTTTATTTTGATTGTTTTTGATGTATATAAAAATTATAAAGTGTTTCAATATTGATTTTTGAGTGATTTTGTAAAATTAAACTTGAAAAACAATGAAGAAAATAAATCCAATTTATTGTGGGTATTTATTTGCTTCATTAATTAACTTTTTATTTAAAATAATATTTTTACTTCAAATTAAGATCATTAATCACTCGGAAATCGAATTCTGAGAATTTTGATAAAAAGAATGTCGGATTTCATCGTCGGAATAGAAAGATATGGCCCGGTATCTATTAAGGTCAAACCGGGTCAAGTTGACCCGACAGGAGGTTGAAGATGAAGTTAACAAATTTTTTTTGCTTCGTCTAGGAATCAAACCCAGACTAAACTATGGTTTTGTAATAGTCTATCCACTTGACCATTAAGCCAATTTTGTTATTGTATGTAACAAAATATTTTTATATAGAATCAGAAGTTAGTTTTATTAAAAAAATTAAACATTTGGAGTGTCTGGGACATGAACCTTGGTCTCAGGACAGAGAATTCAAAAACCAAACCACCAAACTACAATATGTTCAACATTGTATAACGTACAATATTTTATATATATTAGGGTTTTTTATTAAAACAAAATAAATATATATATATATATATATATATATATATATATATATATATATATATATATAATAATTCTGAATATAATATGATTAATTATTTAACTTAAGTTTTTCATGTGTATAATAATTATTATACATGTTATATTTATTTAAATAATTTTTGGGCACATTAAAATTTTATTTAAATACATTATGCTTAAATTATTTGTTTTGGTTATTTATATGTATAAATTTTGTAATTAATTATACATATAAAATTGAGTTAAATAATTTATGCATAATAAAATTAATTGTTAATGGCTCTTATGGATTTAATTTGTGTTTATATTATTTATTTATTTTTGTATAATTTATTGTCATATATGCAATTTAAGATAAATAATATTTACATATTTGAAATTAAATTAATATTGCTTATGGTTTTATGCAATAATTGAGCATAAAGATTTAATTAATATTTAAGTGATTCATATAGTTGAATTAATTAGGGAGTAGCCACAGCATCTTTAATTAATTAAAAATATAATAAAGTTTATTTAGGATCACATTTAGAAAATAAATATTAATTGTAATTAATCATATGTGATATAATAGATCTTATCCCATATGAATTTTTATTATATTTTTGTGTGATTAATTAGGATATAATATCAAATTATATTTTCCAATTTATCCACAGGGATTAGGAAAAGGAACATAATTTGATAGTTTTATCGTAAAGTTAGGATGAATCTAATTGAATTAAAAATTTAGCCCACATACAAGTTTTATGTCACTAGATTCATATTATTCATGATTTACATTGGTAAAGAATGATTATAGTTTAGGTTTCAAATTTTAATAAGCATATAATCTTTAATTGCAGTTTCTCAACCTGTAAATTTCTCTGATATCCGTTGTGATATTCCCGATCTGAAAGGGGATAATTATAAAATATGGAAAGAAAGAATTCTCATTCAATTAGGGTGGATGGATATTGATTATGCTATTAGGAAAAACGAACCACCTAAAATTACTCAAACCGGTACTCCAGAGAATATCATGCTTTATGAACAATGGGAACGATCTAATCGCCTTAGCATGATGTTCATTAAGACTAAAATCTCTACTGGTATTCGTGGTTCCGTTGATCAGCATACCAATGTTCAAGACTTGCTAAAGTCCATTGATGATCAATTCGTCACTTCAGATAAGGCTTTAGCAAGCACCCTTATTATGAAGTTCTCTTCTTTGAGACTCACCAGTGTGAAAGGTGTGCGCGAGCACATTATGCAAATGAGGGACATTACGGCTCAACTTAAGCATCTCGAGGTTGAGATGTCAGAATCCTTCCTGGTGCACTATATCCTTAACACTCTCCCACATCAATATGGGCCATTCAAAATCTCATACAATACATATAAGGATAAATAGTCAATCAATGAACTAATGACCATGTGTGTTCAAGAGAAATGAAGGCGAAGGCTTGTTATGGAATTTGGTGAAAGTGCAATGTTGGCTACGACGTACCAGAAAGGAAAATCTCAATACAAGCATAAAGGAAAGGGGATAATTCCACCTCAGGCTGATATTGAGAAAGAATCCAAGTGTTTCTTTTGTAAAAAGAAAGGACACATGAAGAAGGATTGTATCAGATTCCAGAAATGGCTTGAGAATAAAGGTAATCCAACCTCGTTTGTTTGTTATGAATCTAATATGGTTAATGTTAATATTAACACCTGGTGTATTTATTCTGGATCTACAATCCATGTTACAAACTCCTTATAGGGTATGCAAAATCTAAGGAAGCCAGTGGGAAGTGAGCAATACATCTTATCCGGTAACAAGATGGGCTCACATGTGAAGGCTGTAGGGACATGCAGTTTGATTTTAAGTAGTAGTTTTATTTTAAAATTAGAAAAGACCTTTTATGTTCCAAGTTTCTCTATAAACTTGATTTCAATTTCAAGACTTGTACCTTTTGGTTATTCCTTTCATTTTTTAGAAACATCTTTCAGTTTATTTAATAAATCTGATTGTGTTGGGAATGGTATTTTGTCTGATGGTCTTTATTGCATTAATTTATGAAATAATTCCACTCATAACGCTATGCATGTTCAAGCTAGCACTAAAAGGTGTATTATTAATGATGACTCTTCTACATTATGGCATAGGAGATTAGGACATATCTCCATAGAAAGAATTAAAAAATTAGTGAAAAATGGGGTACTTAGTACTCTATATTTTACTGATTTTGAGACATATGTGGACTGCATTAAGGGAAAGTAGACTAACAAGTCAAAGAAAGGTGCCAATAGGAGTTCAAACATATTAGAAATCATATATACAGATATATGTTGTCTAGACATGGACATTCAAGGTCAGAAATATTTTATCACCTTTATTGATGATTTTTCTCGATATATGTATCTCTACATGCTTCATAATAAGAGCGAAGCATTAGATGCCTTCAAGAGCTTTAAGGTTGAAGTAGAGAAACAATGTGGAAAACAAATAAAGATCGTGAGATCAGATAGAGGTGGTGAATATTATGGTAGATACACTGAGAATGGACAAGCACCTGGTCCATTTGCTAAGTTTCTTCAAGAACATGGGATAGTTGCCCAATACACTATGCCTGGTTCACCAGACCAGAATGGTGTAGCAGAAAGGAGAAACCGAACACTATTGGACATGGTGAGGAGTATGCTTAGCAACTCCAATCTTCCTAAATCCTTGTGGATTGAAGCTTTAAATACGGCTATGTACATATTAAACCGAGTTCCAATCAAGGCTGTCTCAAAGACGCCATTTGAATTATGGAAAGGTTGGAAATCGAGTTTGCAACATATACACGTTTAGGGATGCCCGTCTGAAGTAAGGATTTATAATCCACAAGAGAAGAAGCTGGGCCTAAGGACTATTAGTGGGTATTTCATTGCATATGCCGAACGGTCTAAGGGTTATAGATTTTACTGTCCATCTCACAACACTAGATTTATGGAAACAAGAAATGCAAAATTTCTTGAGAATTACTTGATTAGTGGGAGCGATCGATCCCAGGGCATTGGTTCTGAGAAAGATCATTCAGATGCTCAATGTACCACTTCAAGTAATGGACTGATCGTTATTGTTAACAACACGCCTCGAGTACAAACGTGTGTTGAAGAACCAGTCTTGGAAGTACCACAAGTTGTTGATCCTGATCCAGTAGATGTTGAAGTTCAATAGATGCCTACAACTGTTGAACAACCAGTTGAACAACATGATCCTGCTGCTCAGGTGAATGTTGATGTAACATTAAGAAGATCTACTAGAGTAAGGAAATCAACGATTCCTAATGATTATGTTGTGTATCTACAAGAATGTGACTATAATGTTGGAGCCAAAAATGATCATGAGATGTTTTCACAGGCCATGAGTTCTGAGGTTTCGAACTTATGGTACAATTCCATGAAATAAGAGATGGATTCTATGGCATCTAACCGAGTCTGGGATCTCGTCAAGTTTCCTGATGGTGTGAAAGCCATTGGATGTAAATGGGTCTTCAAAACAAAGAAAGACTCACAAGGAAACATTGAGAGACATAAGGCAAGACGCGTTGCCAAAGGATTCACTCAAAGGGAAGGAATCAACTACATGGAGACATTTTCTCCTGTATCTAAGAAAGATTCACTTCGTGTGATCATGGCATTGGTTGCCCATTTTGATTTTGATTTGCAACAAATGGATGTGAAAACGGCTTTCCTTAATAGTAACCTAGAGGAAGAGGTTTATATGAAACAACTTGAAAGATTCTTCTCTAGTAATGGTGAGCATTTGGTTTGTAAGCTTAATAAATCCATATATGAATTAAAACAAGCTTCTTGTCAATAGTATTTGAAATTCCATAACGTCATCACTTCATTTGGTTTTGAAGAGAACGTCATGGATCAATGTATATACCAGAAGGTTTGTGGGAGTAAGATTTGTTTTTTGGTGCTATATGTGGATGATATTTTGCTTGTAGCCAATGATAGGGGTTTACTACATGAAGTAAAACAATTCCTCTCTAAAAATTTTGATATGAAGGATATGGGTGAGGCATCTTATGTCATTGGCATTAATATCCATAGAGATAGACTTTGAGGTGTCTTGGGTTTATCTCAGGAAACCTATATCAATAAAGTTTTAGAGAGATTTCATATGAAGGATTTTTCACCAAGTGTTGCTCCCATTATGAAGGGTGATAAGTTCAATTTGGACCAATACCCAAAGAATGATTTTCAAAGAGAACAGATGAAAACCATTCCATATGCTTCAGCTGTTGGAAGCCTGATGTATGCTCAAGTCTACACCAGACCTAACATTGCATTTTTTGTTGGGATGCTAGGGAGATATCAGAGTAATCCAGGTGTTGACCATTGGAAAGCTGCAAAGAAAGTGATGAGGTACCTACAAGGAACCAAGGATTATATGCTCATATATAGACGAACCGATGAATTGGAAGTAATTGGCTAATCTGATGCGGACTTTGCTGGCTGTATTGATTCACGAAAATCAACATCTGGTTACATTTTCATACTTGCCGGTGGAGCTGTGTCTTGGAGGAGTGTGAAACAGTCCTTGATTGCTACTTCCACTATAGAGGCCGAGTTCGTATCATGTTTTGAGGCCACATCGCATGGTGTATGGTTGAAGAGTTTCATTTCTGGGCTTATAGTAGTTGACTCTATTTCTAGTCCATTAAGATTGTACTGTGACAACTCAGCTGCTGTATTTATGGCTAAGAACAACAAAAAGTGATAGTCGTAGTAAGCACATCGACATTAAATACTTGGCCATAAGAGAACATGTTAAGGAAAAGAAAGTGGTCATTGAGCACGTAAGCACTGAGTTGATGATTGCTGATCCTTTGACTAAACGCATGCCACCAATGAAATTCAAGGATCATGTAGAGAAAATGGGAATTGGTCTCACCTTGTAAATGTATATATACAATTAATTAATGAAACTCTTATATATTGTGATATTTTATCATATTCATGTGCACCTTAATTTATTTGAGAAAATTTATATTGGACCAAGAATAAATATAGGATTTATTCATTAAGTTTAGTTACCACATAAAGTATAGTACTTGAGAAACTAAATACATTGTAATACATGGAAGATAATACTAGCTCTTAGAGGACCTATCGCTATGATTCATTTGTTTTGTTACTCAAGAGAATTTCACTTAACGTTTGCACCAAATGGGAGAATGTAAATCAGAGTGGTGCAACATTAAGTGAACCGTGGTGACGGTTCGATTTCATCGGAACCGTACGTCGGTTCTGAAACCGAACGAGGTTCTTGATGGAAAAACCTTAATAAAGTATCGGGTCCTCTCACTATTAACTGCATAACAATTCAGATACACTATCAATACACAGTAAATAAGTGTGAGAAACCAGTGAGAACATCAAATTGAAAATCTATTGGAATTCCCGTGTAAGTGCTAAAATTTGATCAATGGCAGGAGGTACGTTTTCAATCCAGTTTTGTTTCCGTTGCATTTAAATTATGAGTTCATATGGTTTTCTGAACACTTCTGGATTGAATTGAGACTCTAACATTTACAACTAAAAGAAAACACCTTTAGTTGGATTTCAAATCATAAAGAAAAGTATAACTAGCTTTTGACATCAAGAAACTCAATTTTCGAATATGGGAATCATTATAAATTGTCAGTTGTTAGGGGACTTATTTTGTTTAGAAAGAGAAATTAAAGATAATGGATCATCAATTAATGATGATGATTTAATATCTTTTCTTTAGATATATATAAAATATGTTTACACGTGTCATTCATTTAAGTGATACTAGTAGAATTACAAAAATCATTATGAATAAATGCATAAAATAAATATAAATCATTACATATATTCGATCTTTATTCTGAGTATATATATATTAATTTGAGCTACTTATTAACATAAACACGTAAAATATGTCTAAACATTGAGTCTCTTACTTTTTTAATTCAAACATAAGGATCAAAATGAAAGAATGTTCATTCTATCCGAACTATAATCCCTGTTCTGGTGCATCAAAAGCTAACACAAAAATGTTATAACAAACTTACTGTGTAAGGAACTTAAGTTTACATACCAAAAAGTTAAATTATTTGATAAATTAACACATTTTTTTTATAAATTTATAAATCATCTCATATTTACATAACGTGTAACTTTGTTTATAACTTTTAACAATATCTTACTCAAAGTAGCATATTATAAATTTATTTGCAAATTAATTTTCTAAAGTAATGTGAAAATGTACATTATATATGATCATCAAATGATGGTGCCAGTACACATTGGTGGGTGGTGACCGGTTGTGGTCATATTATATTAAAAGTATTTTTTATGTTTTTATAATAGATTTTATTAAGAGAGACTTTAGGAACACTAAGGTTTAATGTCCAAAATCTTGTTTAGAAAGCTTGAGAGGGTTGATTATGTTTTATGTTACAACATATGAGATAATTTGTAAAATATCTAAAACATTTACTTTATTACAATTATGCTCATAATGTATGAGTAACGATAAAAACATGTCCAACTTTGAGTCTATTTTTATCATTATTCATATGTTGTGAACATATTACAATTTTAAACATGCTTAGTGTTGGACATGTTTTTATAGTTACATATACGTTATAGGTATAATTGCAACAAAATTAACATTTTGAATGTTTTTATAAATTACTTTATACATTATGAATATAAAACGTAATTAACCTAAACATCGAATAAAAAGTGCAAGAACAATAATCGTACTTATTTAAGTACTTATGCGTGTAGTATACTACAAACTTGAAACTTCGTCTTCTACTATAGGACATCACATCACAAGCTTAACTTCTATACTTGCTCTCTTTGATGGAGATCAAGTATATAGTATTATAAACTTCATTTTGGGAGATAAGTTTGGTTAATGTATCTTGGAATGCAAGAAATTATTGAAGGAGACTCTTAGTTAATAAATTTCAATATTTTGAATCTCAATAAATAAAAGAAAATTATTCATTGCTTAAAAAGTATTGAAGTCGATTTTTGTATTCATCGTGTTCTTACCATGTCAATCCTGAAAATCACTAACAAACAACATCAAAAGATACCTTGAAATGTCGTATTCACTCTAATGCTTAAGTTAGTAATTGAATAAGTTTATTATGATTAGAGAGAATAAGAATTTGAGAGTTTACTTATGCGTACCTTTTGAAAGTGAAAGGTGTCTATTTATAAGTTTAGGCCAATGGTAATTTTGTAAATAATTTATATTTATTAATCAATATTAATCTAAATTATTTATATTAATTTAAATATTGAATAAATAATATATTAATGACTTCTATAAATAGCAATTTGATTTGAGTAATTAATATATTTTTTATAATAAACTCAAGAATTATAAATGTCTTATTATGAATTCAAACAACCTTGATTGTTCCCATTTGACTATTCAATGGTAAAGTAGACTAATCACAAGCCCCCTAGACCTCTTGGGCCATCTTTGATAGTGTAAGTGGTCTAGCTGATCACCTGGGTACAATGGCGTAAAGGCATCTAATCTTGGAATGTCCTACCTATGTTGTGCAACTGGTATTTCTTTTTTTGTACCATGTTAATTGTGGGGTCATAAGCTTCCCAAAGGTTGTTTCCATGTATCAATTGATGTCTTGGCTAGAAAGTTATAACTTATCAAAGTTTGGGAGAAAAATTCAACACAAGTTGAGAATTTGACTTCCCAAATTTAATATTTTATAGGCTTGATTCTACTAGATTTCCTTCCTATTTGGACCCTTGGGTTACTTGCTATGTGAGAGGTTGAGATTGAGCATGGAAATATATATATGTACCATATCACTCTTAGCTTCACCTCATCTCATTCTTTACAATCAAAGGTAAGGACTTTGTAGTGGAGGAATTTGACAACAGAGTTCTACAATAGCTAAGTCTTTGTAAGTGGATCAAAATCTCTTCAAATAGGCTTGGATATTTCTATAAATACCAAGAGTATAAAAAATATGAAGAAAACTTGCACCTTTTTTTCCCCTTGTTGTGGACCCAAACTAGCATACTAGAAACATGCCTGAAGGATGTTCTTTATTTTTTTAAGGATCCAAAGGTGTCATGTTTCTCTGTAGTGGATTTGATAGATGTACCCCTATGAACTCTATGCACAATAGTAGGTACCATACATATGACCTTAAGCACCATGATAAAACTTCAAAAATACCTAGAATGGATTATTGGAGTGTAGAAAATTCCAACCAGGGGAGTGGCATCTAACCTGAAGGTGCTTCCTCATCGGAAGGAAGTGATAAGAAGGACCCATCGAGCTACCCAATTGAACCAATCGACCTACAAGCCAAGCCAACCAACTAGTCCATTGACAACCGAGTTGACCAATCTACTAAAGATTGGGTCGACTAGCCGTTTACGAACTCAATTGTTCAACCGTGCACGAATCCAACCATATAAAGTTCACGACTTCCTCCTCTTGAATCTTATTCAATGCCTCAACCTCTATCCACTTTGTGAAATAGTGGGTAGCTACGTACCAAAAGGAATTTTTTCTTATCGGCGGCTAATGGCATATGCCTTACAATATCCAATCCACATTTGTAAACCTCTAACCTTTGTCAAACATCTGTTAGTGATTTACACTATTTGTCAACATGGTCGGCCTGTAGTATACCTAGCACATTATTATCTATGATAATTTTCTACCCCCAAAGTGTGATATAAACTTACCCTCGTGTGCCTCTTTAAGGAGGTTTTGGTTGGCCTCATTGGTTACACAAAGAAGTCCGAGCCCCAATGGTGTTCTTCTGTGCACTTTTTTCTCTTATAGGAAATATCATCTAGACTTGCTGACAATGGTGTTTTCCTTCCTCCTATCATCGGGAAAAGCCCCATTATTTAAATATTTGATGAAAGGATCAAACCATGACCTTGATAAATCTTCCACTTGATTTATAACCATTTTTCCCTCAAATAGGCTAGCCCTTAACAACACTATTATTGTCACAGTCCTTTGGGATTTTGTGTCATGTATTGAGGCCAGTGTTACCAAGGCATCAACATGACTATTGTTATTATGGGAATTTTTTTCTATTTTTAAGTTTTTAAGCAATGAAAATTCATGCTTTAACCTTTCCAAGTATTTCCTCATCTTGTCATCTTTTGCCTCAAAGAAGCCTGCATATTGGTTAAAGACCAATCTCAAATCTTTGAACAAAACCAAATCCAAGGTGCCCATATTCCTCGAAGTCATCATTCCAAAAATGGCGGCCTCATACTCCATGACATTTTTTGTTACTAAGAAATCTATTCTAACAAAATATTCATAGATTCCTTACTCATTGCCCCATATGACCACAACGATGCATGCCCCTTTGAAGTTACTAGAACCATCTACTTATACTTTCCACCCTACCTTATACTTCAATCCCAAGGTAAAAAGACCAAATCAAACATTCCTTCAAGATGCACGGATTCATGCATAGGACACTCGACCATAAAATCTACTATGGCCTGTGCCTTAATAGTAGTACAAGGATGGAACTTGATGTCGTAGTCTCCAAGCTTAATAGAAATATGGGCTAGTCTATCAGAGATCTCTGGTCTCTTAAGAACATTCTTCAATGGGTATGAAGTTAATTTGTTTTTCCTTTCTACAAGTAGTATAGCACTAACCGTTCTGGTAGTTACAATGAAGTAAATGTACACAATCTCACCTCAAAAAAGGCTAAGGAGGATAGGTGGTTGGCCAAGATAAGTCTTGATATTTTGGAAGGCATGTTCACACTTTTCATTCCAAAAATTGAGGTATTGTTTTCTTAATAGCTTGAAAAAGGGAAAACATTTTTCGATACATGTTGATATAAATCTATTCAAGGTAGTAATTCGCCTATTCATTGGTTGAGCCCCTTTTAGATATGAGGAAAATTTCATATTCACCAACGCTGGAATTTTATTAATGTTGGGCTCTATTTTCCAAGTAGAGAGAGGTATCCAAAGAATTTTCCCAAGGAGATCATTAAACATCATGTTCACTAGTTTTTGGTAGGTCTCACCTGTATTTTTGAGATCAGAAGTAATCGTTCTATAACAAAAGATCACATCCACAGTTATAAAGATCATCTTTTCTTCATCTTTAAGACTTATATTTATTTGGTGATAGCCCGAATATGCTTTAAGGAAACTCATCATGCCATACCATAACATCGCGTCCACAAGTTGATCGATGCTCTGGAGAGTATAACAATCCTTTGGAAATACATCATTTACATCAGTAAAAGAAAATCACATTTGAAGAGCCCCCCAAGATTTTACAATGAGCACCACATTTGATAGCCAACTTAACTAGTCAACCTCCCTTATAATCCCAATATCCCTCAATGAGTTGACCTATGCTTAGATGCTTCAATTTTTTCTCTCAAAATTTTCCTATTCCTTTGTTGCAACGAACTCTTACAAGGGTCGATATTCAATTTATGGGTGATCACTATAGGATCGGTCCCTAGCATGTCTTTGGGTTTCTAGGAAAATATATCCAATTTTTCGTGAATGAAGTTGATTAAAGGCGTCATTGACTACATTGTCCAAGCTCAAGTTTACTTTAAGCACTCAATTTTCCCTGACTCCTAATGCAACCAATTCCACCTTACTGACACTAACTATTCCAAAAAGTGACATTTTCATCTGACCCTTATCTGGCCTTCGACACCGTTGAGTAGTTAATAATTTCTATTTTAGTCTGACCTACTTCATGGCCGCGTTGTAGTAGCTATACACCTTTTCTTAATCACCTCAAATTTCCATAATTCCTTCCTTGATAGGATACTTAATAACCTTATGATAAGTAGAGGAAGCCACCTTCATTTTATCTATCCAAGGTTTGCTTAGTATCATTTTGTAACGTGTCTGCACATTAACCACCCCAAAGTTTTCCATTACCATAGACCCATTTGCCATTATAGGAAACTTGATTGTTCCCAAAACGTACGTGGTACTATTATTAAACCCTATGATGGGCATTTTCTTCTTTATAACATCTCCTCTCGGACAAAAAATTCATAAAGTATGGATAAGAAAACAGATCTATTGAACTCCCAATGTTAACTAAAATATGACAGACGTCGCATGAACCTATTGTTAATGTAATGATGTCGCATGAACCTCACGTAGACAAGTTACTTCATTCCCCTTACTAAACATTATAGGGGTAATCGAACACTTTATAAGCTTTATACTACACTCATCTCATTTCATGCTTCTTTGGAATATTTTTTCAAGTATTACTTGATTTTCCATTCAAATCAGATCCTCTATGTATGGAATGGATTACATGGACATTGTCATCTATTCGAGTGGCCTGTTTTCCTACTAGAGTAGTAGCTATCTAATAGAATCTCTATTTGATCTGACATCATTTCTCTAATTAGTATCGGCTATTAGATCGTCTAGACATCCATTTAATAACAACTCTTTGATTCCTTTTTCATATTCTAGCAATCTCTAGGGTCATGCTCGATGTATTTATGGAACACATACCATCTAGTGGTGTCTCTGTTTGGATCTTTTATTTGAGAAGGCCACTTGACATTTTGTTCTCCCTTCATTTTTAGGATGGACTCCATGAGGCTAACTCTTAATGGGGATCCCCTTAAGGGTGAGAACAATCTTCCCCATGGTCCTGAATTCTCATTTTAAGAATCTTCATGTTTGGAATTATACCCAACAAATATTTTATTGGTTGGATACTCCATCCACTTAGGCCTATCCAAACTCAAATCTCTTTTTTCTTTTCCTCTTGTAGCCACGAGCTTGATCGAGCACTCTTTCTTGATCGATTTTAAATCCCTTTCTAAGTTGAAAACTTATATGCTTCCATATAGGTCTTTTCCCATTTTCCAAGCACCGTCTTCATGAGTTCGGAAAACAAACTTGAAATTCTCAACACACCCCTCCAAAATGCTTGAATAGAAATGGAATCTAGAAAAATTGATATTTTAATCTTTTCCTTGCAAAAAGTTTTCATGAATGCTTTGATAGATTCATCCATATTTTGGACTATAGAAAATAGTTGATGTCATTCCCTTTTCAATTGTTTATTGTTGGCATAGTTAGTAACAAACAACCTACCCAAATCAAAAAAGATGTGATATTGCCTAACTTAAAATCACTAAACCATTTGCTGGCTGAATCATGTTGGATGGATACAAAGGTTTTGTACAACATGACATCTATTTTATCACGAGGCATGTTAAAAATAGACATACTTGTTTTGGAAAGGAACACATGAGAAATAGAGTCTTTTGTTCCTTTGTAGCCCAGACATTTAGGAGACACAAACTTCTTTAGATTTTCACTCAGTTTGATAGCCTTCAAGAAAGATGAACTAACCAACTGTTTACACATTCTATCAAGATTAGTCTAAGCTTTTCCTGTATTTTATTTTTTATTTTTTCTTCCAAGCCTAACACTTTATTTTACCATAATAAATTTTATTCAAGCATCATATCAAGTTAACCCAAAAGACATATAGCCTCAGGTTGTGCCACCTAGGTGACAATTGGTCTTGGATCAACACATTATTGAGTTCAGTTTACTTGATCATATGACTCTCTATCCCTTTCATGTTCTGTCATTATTCGATAAACCTCTTCATCCCCCTCCCCATTTCTCGTGCATTATCAAGTATGAGTTTGACCTTAGGTACTGTAGGGTGTTCTTGACTTATTACCTCCACTTACCTTCTTAACTCCAGGTTTTCCTTCCTCATCTCATTTTGCATTTAGTCCATGGATCTTCTCATGTCCAAAAATTTCCAAAGAAATTTTTGGTTCGAATTTATCACCTCTACAACCCCATTAGTCGTGTCCCCTAAAACCCCTTTTTCTGAAGTTGGTACATTGTTGACACCATCTTTGATCTAATGACCCATCAATCTAGTACTTTCATATATGTGAGTTTCAACCATGATTTTTGATAAGAGTGTTTGAGTTGCAATGTTCTACCCAGATAAATGACAAAGTAGATGAGTTCAATCTAAACTATCAATAAGTCCAATGAAATAAGTTGAGTCAAACTCTATTGAACACGTCTTAAAATCTAAGCCCCACAATGGGTGCCAAAATATTAGAGCACATATTCAATTTAGAGAAAGAAAGTAGAGAGATGTATGAAATGAGAAATAAATTATTATGACTCTAGGTCCTTCACTGGTGATATATAATACATACATACACGTGTAATTCAATTAGGAGGTCTCAGTGGACCTTACATGAATTATAAGAATGAGATAGATATCTTACACAAACTAAGCATAAATAGCGACCTACTTCCAGTCTTCACCTCGGACCATGTATAATAACCTGGTCTTCTCCTCGATACAAACGTGTAATCTATATTCAAACACTAACTATTGTAGTTGGTATATGAATTGGAAATACATGTTACTCATAGGAAGAAAAAATGTTATCATAGGCAGAAAAGTTATCCCAAAAGATGATGGTCCAACTTATGATAAATGGAAAGCTAAAAAATGTCTTTGAAAAATCATGGCTTTATAAATCTAAGATAGACAAATTGATGCCTCACTTTTTTCGATATGGAACTAAAATGGAGGTGTAGGATGTAGTGAAATAAAGCCACCTAAACGTTTTTGACTCTTCACAAGTGTATGAGTTAATGAAGAGATCCTTTCAACTTCGTCAGGGTGGTCAATCTCTTGTATAATATTATAATGAAATGAACTCTATCTTTATGGAGTTATATTATCGTAGACCTAATGATATGGAATGTTTTATTTTCATTGAGAAACTAAGAAAATGTATTGTTGAGGATTAGATTTATATATTTCTGGTTAGTTTAGATCAGAGTTTGCATCAAGTTAGCAATTGGTTTTGGATACTTCTATTTTACCAAGCCTAAAAGAAGCTTATTCTATACTTCATCGTGAAGTACAAAGGTAGTTCACGATGGGTACTAAGGACCACCCTAAACCATCAGCTCTCATTGTCCATGATGGGCATTGAGGACCACCTTGAGAAACTTGATTTTGCACCTACTGTAATAATTACAATCATATTATTGATGTTTTTTTGGAAGAAACATGACTATTCGTATCAAAGTGGTACAAACTTAAGCAAGCTGAGCAAAAAAAATCTCCTTAGGTCATTGCCTTTGCCTTTCAAGATTCTCAAGTAACTACCTAAGGAAGTAATTTTGATTATGCATTTATTTCTTTTACTTCTAACACTAGACGTATTGATTTAAGAGCCACTGATCATATGACTAGTACCCACTTTATTTTTGATTTTTTAACATTCTCTCATGTTAAGTATGTTCAGGTTACCAATAGGGAACCAATTTCAATTTTAGGAACTTGCAATATCTCACTATCACCTACATTTTTCATATCTTTTGTTTTATTTGCATTTTCTCTTTAGAATAATCTTTTATCAATTAGTAAACTCACTAAGAATCTTGATTGTTGTATAACTTTCTATTCTACTCACTATGTATTTTAGGACAATCAAACGAAGATGATGATTGTCACTGGTAGAGAGATAAGGTCTTTATTACTTGGAGAAAGAGTCTACATATCCTAGTTGTGTATTTCAAGTGGATAAAGGAAGTGATAGAGCAAGAATTATGTTATGGTACTATTATGTAGGACATTTATCATTTGCTTATTTGGAATGTTTGTTTCCTAAACTATTTTCTAATATTAATGTTTCTAATTTAATTTGTGAACAATGCATCTTTATAAAAAATAATTAGGCTACTTTCAAATTTAATTCTAATAAAAGTTCTATTCCATTTGTTTGTGTCTATATGGTTCTTTCTCTACTCCTATTACCACTGGTCATAAATATTTTATTTCATTTATTGATAATTGCACTCGAGTCACTTAAATCTATTTGTTGAAATCTAAAGGTGATGTTACTCATGTTATTCCTAAATTTTATAAAATGATTGCCATACAGTTTCATGTATGGGTTAAGGTTTTTCATTCTGATAATGGTCGTGAGTTTGTGAACCAATCTCTTACTGTTTTCTTTTTTAAATCATGGCATCATTCACCAGACAACATTTGCATATACACCACAATAGAATGGTATAGTAGATTATAAAATCCTTTACCTTCTTGAGATGGCATGTGCTCTATGCTTTAATATGCGTGTTCTTAAACGTTTTTGGCCTGAGACTTTCACGATTTCTCCTTTTCTTATAAACCAAATACATGCTTGTATTCTTAACTATCAGACTCCATCGAGAAAATTATTCTCATTTACCATTTAGATTCTGAGGGAGTCTAAACATGTAAGTATGTTGTTTACCGCCTCTATTTAATGAACTAATGAATTCAGCGTTTCCAACATAGCATAAGTATATCTAATAGGAAGGAAAGAAAAAGGAGAACGAAATTATAACGTAACACTAACCACAAAAAAGAAAGGGGATATGGAAAAATTGGTAGACCTATTAGACTCTATTGAGAAAATTATCTTTTTTCACACTTTATCACTACTACAAAAATGGGCTTTAAAGTCGATTAAAAACTGACTTTAAATAAATTTAAAGTCGATTTGCTAAACTGACTTTAAATTGAGTGACTTAAAATGTAAAGTCGGTTCACCATGTGCATCGTAAAAATTTACACCATCATTTCACAACGTCTTTAAATCATCTATCAAAGGCTACAAATATGCATCAATATCAACATCAGGTTGCTTCGGTCTTGAGATCAATAATGTTAACATCATGAAATTTCTTTTCATACACAACCAAGGAGGAAAGTTGTATGTTATCATAATTACTAGCCAACAACTATATCTACTACTAAGGGAATTATATGGATTAATTCCATCAACAGCAATGGCAAGACAAAGATTGCACTGATAAGATGAAAATTAAGGAGATAAATTATCCACTACTTTCCAATTTGGAGAATCACAAGGATGGCGTAGCACACCATCATTAGATTGATTATCTGAATTCCAAGTCAACATCTTTGATGTCTCTTTACTTTTGAACAACCTTTGAAAACGAGGAATCAGAGGAAAGTACCAAAGAACCTTTATAGGCACGCCTTTCTTATGTGTTGTCTCATTTGTACCATGCTTCTATCTCGATTCTTTACACATCGGACAATCATCTAATATCTCATATTCTTTTCTATAAATAATGCAATCATTTGAACAAGCATGAATCTTATGATATTCCATGTCAAATCGATTAAGAGATTTCTTCACTTCATACATTGAAGATGGAAATTCAATACCCTCAGGAAACATATCGACTAGTAAATTTAGTAATTTTGTGAATCCCTTGTTAAAAAAACCATGTTTTTCCTTCACATTGTACAAATGAACCAATCTCGACATTTTAGCGTATTTTTTTCATTTTAGATACAATGGTTTTTTCGCATCTTCTAGAAGTTTTTTAAAGATTTCGGGATCATCCTCACGTAGTTCATCTTTAACACCATGAAACATATTTTCTGTCTGTACATTATGATAAGATGTATGTAATCCACTCACATTCTTATTTATCTCTTCCCCATGAGTATTATCAATATTTTCTCCATGATAATACCAACATTTATAGCTCAAAAGAATACCACTACGGATAAGGTGATACTTAACCTCGTCAAATTCATGAAATCGCTCATTTTTACATTTAACATATGGGCATCGAATCATACTAGTTCCAGTATTATTATTTCTACAAGAAAATTCCATGAAACTTTCAACTCTAGAAATGTAGTCCAGCTCAATTCTACACTTTAACATCCAAGATTTGTCCATTTTCTATTAATGACATTAATTAAGCATATTAATTAATTATGTATCTAATGAATATATTTCAAGTATTATTATATATAAATTTCCTAATTATTAAAATATATACCAAAACATACATAATACAAAACATACATAATACAAAACATACATAATACAAAACATTTATCATTTTAATCATTTTACAAATGTATTACTTTTACTTAATAAAATATAATTATTTATATATAAATAAATTTATCCACATACGGTAAATATTATAGTCCCTCGAACCCACAACATGCAGATATTATTTCCATAGAAAATAAGCCAAACATATAATAACAACTATAATACAAAACATACATAAATCAAAAATTTATACACAAAATAAAGAAAACTGAATAATAAGTAAAAAGAATTAATAGAAATACTTACAAGAGTAAATGAAGAAAATGAAGAAGAAATGGGTGTTTTGTAAGTGAGAATAAGTGAGAAAATAGGTATAACAAATTTGAGTATTTGGCTCATAAAAATAGGGGATTTGAAAGATAATGAGAAGAGGAATATAACCCACAAAACGATGTTGGAAATGGTGATCAGAGGTGGCCGAAAATTGAGAAAGAGTGTGGGTGATAGCTCAATTTTGGGAGGTGGGAAGAGAAATGAATTTTTTTTGGCTTTTTGCGATGAAGAAGAGAGCATAACGGTAATATTATATGGCTAGCGTCAGTTTGCCACGTGAATTGACGCTATCCATGTGGAGGTAGCTTCAGTTGACGGGGCAAACCGACGCTACACACGTGGCTAGCGTCGATTAGCCACATCAACCAACGTTATCCACGCAATTTAAAATTAATTTATTTATCAATTATTATTTTATTTAAAGCCTTATATATATATATATACACACGTACTATAGAAAAAGAAAAAAATAATTTTAAAATAATATCCAAACAAATACACAAAATTAAATAAAGATATACTATATATATATATATATTTAAATATCCAAACAAATACATAAAATTATATAATTTTAAAAACCAATTGTCTAAAAAAACAAAGTATACTATATATATATATATATATATATATATATATATATATATCCAACTTAAATTTTAAAGAGTCAAATAATAATTGACCTAAAAAACATTGTATCTAAAAAAAATTTCAATTGTAAAATGCATTTTTTAATTTAAAAAATACACGTAGGATATAGCGTCGGTTCACCACGTCAACCAATGCTACGTCCTACGTGGATAGCGTCGGTTCTACAACGAACTGACTTTAAATTCATTATAAGTTGGGTTTTTTCAAAAATCGACTTTACATAACGACTTAAATACCCCTTTTGTAGTAGTGTGAATCATGGTTTAACTATCAATATTGATTAGATTACAACAAATAATTAATAGGAAAATTGATTTATTTGAATCATACTTGACTTGATTTATCTTATGCTATTAGTTTGGTAAGTTAGTTCATGCACGATCCGAGTAACCGGCACATGAAAACTGTGAACTAGATTTTAGTCTATTTGAAGTCATCCCCAGGAATGGTATTTTGTTCACGAAACATAGGCATCTAAATATTATAAGTTACATTGATTCTGACTTTACGAGTTCCAAGATAAATATAATGTCTACTTTAGGGTACCTTACATTTATTGGAGGAAATTTAGTGACATGAGGAGTAAGAACTAGACTGTGATATCATTGTCCAGTGTAGAGGTCGAGTACTACACTCTTTACTCTGATATTATAAATATTTATTATTTAAAAATTTTGTTGAGTGTGCTTGGTTTTTCTCCTAAGAAATCTATGACTTTATTTTGTAATAATACAACATCAATTGAGACTGTGAATAATCCAGTGCAACATGACTGAACTAAGCACACTGAACTTGAAAAAAACTATATCAAAGACAATTTCAATGCTGACATCATTAAAGTCATATACATCAAAAATGTTGATCAATTAACTAACATTATGACTTACGTTGTTATAGGAAGTTCCTTCCATACATCACTATCTAAGTTCATCATGTGTGATATTTATGCTCCAACTTGAGAGAGAGCTTAAATAATACATTTCTTAGAATTATTATAGGGATATTTATTTATTATTATTAATATATAAATATTTGTATTTATTGTCATTCCTTAAATAGGATTAGCATATATGTATAAATACCCAATTAGGATTAATGTAATAATAAGGATTTTTCTTTTCCAAAGTTAATTGAGTCCATTATCCCCCAACACTCTTGCTTTAAAAAAAATTTAAGTGTTTCAAGCAATGAATATTTTCTAGATGCCAATCAATAAATAGTGTAGCTTTCATCTTTTTTGCCAAGGGAATGGTTGATGCTGACTTTTTGATTACATCTGACTTGGAGTGAAAGTTTCTATAAGTTCTACTCATTTGGAGCTAAAGTAGCTTCCTGCTCTCAATGTGGGAGATAGTAGCTTGGAAGGTGATAATCTGAAGATGATGTTGCTTTTTAACCATTTTAAGTTTATTCTTGCAATATTTTTTGTAAGTGGTGAGATTCTGGATCTCCTCATTCCAAAAAGGTATGGAATTGTTGGTATAGTGAACACTTGTTTTAGGATTCCACTTTTACTCGTGGACTTTTAGGTGAAGTTCTACCCTGCTTGAAGGTAGTTGTATTTGAATAAGTAGATAGGTACTCTCATTCTTTAAAACTCTAACTACCATAGACACCAAGGTGATGTGCTCTTACAACAATTATTATTCATGTTTGTGGGATGAACATTTATAAATCTCATATATACTTTGGTAAGGTACCCTTCTCATTTTAATAGACTTATCATAGGGCAATAAGCAACTTGGATCCAAAAAGAGATGAAGCTTAATAGTTATACCCACCTTCTAATCCATTTATTTGAAATTCAAGTATGATTGACCCCTCAGGAAGTGCCTTCATCCATAATTTTTACAACGACTTATGTTCTGGATGCAATAATTGTCACATTTTTTGAGTTGCAATAAGAAGTTGCTTTTAGTTTGGTGATATACTGGAATCATAGTATGGAGAATGACAAGTTAGGTGGTGCAATCGAGAAGTAAGCTTCTCTAGATAACGTGCCTTGGAAGATGGCAATCCATCAAGTCCTGTGCGGCTTGAATAGTGGCACCCTAGAAAGTATATGTTTAGGGGTGGTAATCTAGATAGTATAGCCTTCTAAGGTTGTAGAAGCTCAATGCCAGTTGATGTCTAGTAGACTAAGCTGGTTTAGGCATATACTCTTCTTGAATAAAAATAGTTTACAACTAAGTAAAAATATAAACACAAATAGATCTACAAGTCATGACATTTACACTAAATAAACCTATGATGCCCTTGCTAGTTACCTCTATAGCTATTATGATCCAACGCTGAATTTAGCTCTCTTTCAGAGCCCTACTATCATCAAATGGTACAAACAGTCACTAATAGTTAGCATTGTGAAACCTAAGGGTACGACTTATCCAAAACACAGTCAAAGTATTAATAGTGAAGCTTCGTAATAATGGAAGATGTTTGAAAGATAATTCATTATAGGAAGTTGCTTGGACATCATGAAACTACGAATCGCTATGGAGAATAATATGTGAAATCTTCATATACTCAAAATTTCCATTAAGTGAATACGTTTTTGGAATATCTCCTAACCATATAAAATATTGTAAATTAGAAGCATATATTTCAAGTGATTTATCTTTGCACATAAAATACCAAGATATGGACAGAGACCAAAGTCTCATTGTTGAAACTTTAATACCCGAAAGGTTGAACTTCTCCATGTTCTTATTGAAAATGGACACCTTTTCAAGGAATGTAGAATTTATATTAAGTTCTTCGATACCATTAATGTTATGATTGATTAAAAATAATATTGAATTTATTAGTCAAAATAGGAGGTGCTTAATTTATAAGAAAATTCATGGAAGGTGGCTTCTCATATTGTCAAAGATGAAGATGTTTACTCTTGTTTGAATGAAGAATGAGAAAATTAAGTAGCCTAATTTCGATGAATGAAGAAATGTTTAGCATATGAAATGAGAACTTGAAGGCTATAAATATGGCTTCATTTCTTTATTATTAATAATCCCAAAAATGATGTTTACTCTTGTTTGAATGAAGAATGAGAAAATTAAGTAGCCTAATTTCGATGAATGAAGAAATGTTTAGCATATGAAATGAGAACTTAAAGGCTATAAATATGGTTTCATTTCTTTATTACTTTTGTTTTTTTTTTTGTGTGTGAAAAAATTAATCAGAGTGTGGTTATAACAATTTTCCACATAATAAATGTTTTATCTAATTGTCTTTTGACAACAAAAGTAATTTTTCTTCAATTTAAAATTTCTACTATAAATCTTATGTTGTGTATTTTCTATTTTTATGTTCTTTGATATTATACCAATGAGGATCTTAAAATGAGAGAATTTATGATTATACTATTTGATCCAAATTTTCTAACAATTAAAATGTTTAAGTTCTAACAATTTCAACTTTTTGCAGCTCCTTGAAATCCATTCACCGATCAAAAACATTATAGGAAAAAGAAGCCGATGAGAGTAGTAGCTCTTCTAAAGAGACATTCTACTTTTGGTAAAGTCAAAAGTTCATAGTGCAGGCTTAACTTCAAAGATGCACAGCTTAAAACACGACTAGGCAAACAAAAGCTTTTAAATTTCAAACATTCCAAAGAGATCCTTTCAACGTAACGGTTTGCTGAGTACACTAACCATGTACCAATGTGAAATATGATATCATTATTGGGGACATTATGAACAGAGTGGAGATGAAATTGATGCCCCATCTCGCAAACAGATGAAACGGTGTAGAAAATTCTTAAATTCTTGCATCTTTTTCTTATTGGTTACTTCCTTCAGATCAATGTTCAAGAACGAACAGGACAAACAAAGTGTTCTGCAACGGTTGTTTAAGGTTGCCATTCGAGCCATGTACTTGATATCAAGTAGACAAAGAATTTGGTGAAATAAAGAGTCTGGTAGATTACTAAAGTAGTCAAAATTATTGGATTTAAGAAGAGGCGCCATAAATACAAGCTAATAAAGATTTCAGCTTCTATAGGAATGAATTTGGAGCACTCCAAAAGTACAGCTTGATCTAAGCATTCAGCAGAGAGAGAAATTGGCATGCTTGGGTGACCTTCTCCAAATATTTTGTGCTCGTCAGATCAAACAAACGAAATTATACTAACCCAAAAGGGAAAAAATAAACAAGGTATGCATACCAATAGAATCTTAAAATTTTATAAAATAAACATATAAAAAATAAACAATAAATAGATTTTTCTACCATCAAATTTTTAAAAATTATTATAAAAATATTATTAAATTTTATTTTATTACTTACATATCTTAAATTTATAAATACTACCAAAATACTATTATTTATAATTATTTTTATTATTTTCAATAATTAAACTTTATATATATTACAAAAATATTATATAATTATTGTTAACTCCTATTAATTAATTAGTTTCTAACCTTATTTTTATACCATTTATAAAATTTAATGATATAGATGTAACAAAAAATTTTATAATATTTTTGTTACGTTTATAAAATTTAATGACTAGAAATAATAATACAACATTCGATAATAATTTTATAATAATCCATAAAATTCGGCTTTATAAAAATCTACTTTACTCAAAATCAAATATACCGGCAATTACATAAAACCCACAAAAATATAGAAAAAAATCCGTTATTTTTTACACATGTAAATAGAAAAAAGAAGGATACATCTACCCACACAAAATCAATTTGAAACCCTAAATTTGAATAAGAACAATATTAAACCCTAAGTTCGCAACTGTTGTATTCTAAAAAAAAAAATACCTGTTGAATTTGTAGCTGCAGTTGTTCTGTTGCAATGAAATAAGATGGTAGAAATCTGAGATTAGAACAATGCAAAAGAACGAAACCGACTTTCTGGTGTCTCAGTTCTCTGAACTATTTTAATTCTACATATAAATCACTAAAAGTGCAAAGCAATTTTTGGTATACTGCTTTCTTGGGTCGCAATTGAGGAGAAGAAAACCGACTTTATGAACGTGTTCTGTTTCGTTAAGATTACATCAAGAATCCAAAACGTTTTGGCGGAAGCGCTGCAAAGCCAAGAGTTTTTGTGTTAAATTTGATCTCAAGCCTTCAGCAGGGATTAGTGTTCTTTGATTACTACACTTTTGCTGCATTTACACAATTTATATTAAAAAAAATAAAAAAAGGGAAAATAAGTTAATGTTATCCCTTTTATTTATCATATTCCATATACATATTTTGTTTGTATTTTTTTATACAATAAATAAATATGTATATAGATCATCTTAAAATAATAATAGTAAAAAATAGTTAAATTTACTTATTTTTCAAAAAACAATTACTAATTGCAAGATAATTTTATAAAATGTTATTTTTGCTTATAGTCTAATGAATTTTGAATAAATTTAATTTAACATCAAAAAAGTCAAAACAAAAATATTTCTCTAAAAAATAGAAAGAAAAATATATAAATCAAAATGAAGGCTTAGGAAGGTAATCTAATAAGTAAAGATTATTCCTATATTTTAAAAAGTTGGACGGTGAATGCTTTAACTTAACGACTAAGGTACTTATAGAAGATGAATGATTACTTTATCTTAATGAAACTCCTACAATCCAATTATAAGGTTGGTATAACTTACACATACCAGATACCAGACTACCTAGATAGAAAATGGATTTGAATGGAGACCCTTGAGAATAGAGCAATGTTTGCTTTTATTTTCCTATAAAATAAAATGCAATGGAGAAAAAATTGATCTTTAAAGATACCATAGCCCTGGTTTGGATTCATTTGTCTTCTCGGTCTTCCTTTTGAATAATGGTGCCTTCTCACCTTCTTTTTATTTCTTCAAAATTACATGAATTAAAAAATTTCATCCATATGATAACAAACAAGACTATGAATGTTAAAAGATCTTATAAATCAATATGACTTTAACATAGTTACATATGTTTACTCTTGTATTTAGAAAGATATTTGTTTTTTTGAGATTATTACTCAAAATTGAGACTTTTTGGGAAATAAGAGATGAGAAATCCATTGATATTTAAAAATATCATTGATTACTTAGCCTCCTAATCTCTTTTGCCCATCCCTTTTTATTGGTATAAATGATCTCATTTATTGTCTAATCAAAGTGCACAATCTACTCAATGATTAAGGTAAAGGTTAAGATTTTCAATTAATTTTTATAATTTGGGGTTCATTAATGTGTTTTTATTTATCAAAACTTTCCCTACTTATGCTAATAAATTGGATTCATAATTGAAAAAGTTAGTTTGATTTTAAATCTACTTATAGCAAAATTATTTTCATTAGATTTTCAAGAATTTATTTCCTTTTTGGAATTTTTTTGAAAACAAAAATTTCATAAGAGAATAAAAATATCTTATTAGAGACATTTTTTTAATTATCTCCCTACTAGAGGAAACATAAACCAAAGAATTAATTTCCTTATATCTCTTGTCCTCTTTGCAATTATGATATTAAAACTATAAATTATCTCTTCACTTCTTGTTAGTTTAATATCCCTCTTTGGTCAAATTGGTACCCCACTATTAGTCTCGCTAATTCAAATGTTTATTCCTTAATACTTTCATTCAAGAAGTCTATGATAAACAAAATGGATTTACACCTTTTATGTTAGCTCGTATTAAATTAATCTTATCTATGTGTATCTCTTTTGAACAAATCTAAAAAATTAGAAACGATCTTATCTTTAACTCTAACGTTCTATATCTTAAAATTATTATTTTTAAATTAAATTCCAAAATTTGCAAGATTTATGGGGTTTTTAAAGACAACATAATATGTTTTTGGATTCTGATACCAATTATGTTTACACATCTTCTCCTCTTTTCTACTAGAGGAAACCACCAAAGAGATACTATTAAAATCAACTTTGATGTAGTTATTTATTATAACATTCTTAATGCTGCGATTGTTATTAGATACTTTAATTTTCATATTCTTGTTTGTTGGAGTAAAATATATCATGATAATTTGTCTAAAAAGATTAAGCATATGCATTGTTATTCCTTCTTCAGCTGGCTCTATAATATAATTTTAAAACTGCTTATTTGGATGGTGATAAATATAATTTCATAAAGACCTTAATGTATGATGTTTTCGTCAATTTTTTGTAAGCTCAAATTGTTATCTACCAAACCAAACTTCTACTACATAAGTTTAGTATGATTTTTGTTCTTAGAAACCCAAAAATATAAATAATGTTGCTCATTATTTAATTAAATGTGATTTTTATAGTCAAGTTGAGGGTTTATTTATAATTCTATTTTATATCAATATTTCTTTACTATTGTTTGTAATGTATATTAATATCAATATATATTTGTGCTTTTAGAAGAAAAGGAAAAAAAACTAGTTACATATACTAATATGCATATAGAAGCTTCCTTTCTTGTTGGCTTCGGGAGACTTCCTACTTATGGAAGTTTGATTTTGCAAAAGGGTTTTTTTAGTTTCTTGATCCTTTTGACCATCCTGTTTTCTTAATTTCAAATTCATCTTCTCATTTCATTTTGGATAAATCTTTTCTTTACTTTAGTTTCTAAAACATGTCTTAATCATCCCTACACTTGAGTTAGGGTTTCTAGAATTCTTCCTAATTAACCTTGTTATTCATATTCCGATTGGCTTTTCATATCCCATGAATCATCCTATTAGTTTTTTAATGACAAATCATTATCCTTTTTTGCTTATTATTTTGGGTTAATTTTCTCATAAAGATTTAATGTTATACCTAACTAACATTTGTGCAATCTACTTAGATATACTTAACACCTAATTTCCCATTTTTGTAGAGATGACATTTTTGTGTGTGAATGTTTTCACTTTCGAAGATTCTTTGAGCATCAATCCTTAATTATCCATCTTTCTCTAGTTTTTTTTCTATCATATTACTATCTCAAGTGTAAGAGCTAGTCTTTTATGTGATCATTGATAGTCCTAAGGTGTGCGATTGATATTCTCTTTGAACAATATTGAAAACCTTGTTGAACTTACTCGAAATATTTTTGATGACATATTTAAAATTAATTTAGAGGAGGATAATGAAGAAGCTATTATTATAGCTTTAGTCAAACTGGTAGGAAAGGTACTCACTCAATCACGTATAAAAAAATATCAGGTGGCATTAGTAGTTGAAAAATCTTAGGCTTTGAAAGAAGATATCTTAATGGCTTTCTTGGATGTACATAAGAATATTTTCTCCTTCACTTTTTCCAACCTTTTGGATAGAGTTTCCGTATAATAAACTAGAACTTTGCATATAAAATATTTTCTACTATTGTTAAGTGAATGGGACTATACACTGACTATTACTGAGTTGGACTTCTCCATTGTAGATTTACGGGTTCCACCACATGGTAAACATTTTACTAGTAAGAAGCCAGCTTATACTCCTTGACTGACTAGCTCTATAGGCAATTTAGTTCTGGCAGATCTTATTGAAGATGATCATTTTATTGCATGCAACTTGCTTCATTTTGATTTTCCCTTTTTGTTCACAGATCTCTAGTTCCTAGTTGTAAATGTATAGGAAAGAAAATGATAAATGGTAATTTCGTAAACTAAAATATTTGGATTGATTTTTAGAATGAATGTTTGCCTAAATTATATTATCATTATGGTATGCCTGACCACTTTGTAACTGAATGTTCATAACAAAAAGCTATGCGTTTTAAAGTAAGAGTTGATGTCTTTGCACCCATTTATGGTACATGGATTTTAGCACACTATAGCCAAACTTCACTAATATACTTTCATTGGCTTGTAAATGTTAATCGACACAACTTAGAATGTTTGGGTACACCTCGTACCTCTCATCCCAATCATCATTTGGATCCCCCACTTAGAAGATTTTTTGAGAATATAACCTTTCTTACTAATCGTCCCAATTTTTTAGAAAAACAATAAAGCTACAACTAATTTTCTGTTAATAAAAATGAGAATTTTCATTCAAAAGCCTCTCAAGTTCACCATGACATTCAAGAGGTCCTTCACATAGCCCAAGCCTTAGATTCATATCAATATATGTTGTTCTTTTGTGATAGGTATATCATAACTGTTATGAACCTAATAAAGTTCTTTTGAGACACAAGATGTTAGCTTAATCTATTGGTTTCATATCCTCTCATCCATTGATGGATTTGATAAAAAAAATCTACAAATTAACTCGATATTTTTGTTTCTACAGTTATGAAAAGCATACCTCTTCAACTAAAGAATCTGATAATTCATTTCATTTACAATTTCTTCTAATCATAAAAATAACTCAAACATCATACAGTTACAAGTAATTAAATTGAGCAAGACTTTTTTGACCAAATTCCTATGGATCTTACAGAAGTCCAAGGTGAGAACAATCCAATATCCGTTGAACCTTGGAACCCAAGTAACACTATTAGAAGATGCTACTTAACATTATTTGTTTCCCAAACAAACTAAAACCCATTTTATGAGCAATACTTCTCATATTGATCCTTAGAGGAATCAGGAGAAGAGGAAAGTTAGGGTTCATCATAACCTAATTTCCAAAAGAAAATCCTTAGTGCAAGACATGAACATTTTTCCTAATAGGGAAGGCTTTCATAACCCTTCTTCAATTGACTGCTTATAATATGTGGTAAATCAAGATATATACTAGTACATATGGTATTATTGATGGTGATCTTACTTTTCCTTTCACTACTCAAGACAGGGAGGAGGCCTCCCCTCCCAATTAGTCATAATATGCTTTAGTTGGAATGATCGAGGCATTGTAAGACCTCAGGCTCAAAGAGCTCTTAAGTATTATGCTCGCAAACATAATCTAAGATTCTTTGGTTAGGGGAAGCTAAGGCAACTCTTTCATATTCTCGTTCCTTACAATACTCTTTAAATTATCCCAATAGCCTTATTATTCCAAATGTTAGTCTTAGGGATTTTTTGTCTTTTATAAGTTGATAATTTAAACATTAGCACCCTTGATGTTGGCAACTATTTTTGGTTTGTTAAATTTGCAACACCACTTTGTCTAATTGAAAAATGGATTCTTTGCTTCTGTTATATGCCACCTTATTATAGACAAAATCCAATTATTGTATAAAATTACAAGTTTTATACATTAATACGACAAACCTTGGTGTTCACTAAGTGACCAAAATGACATCATGGCAAGTAATGAGAAAATAGGTAGCTCCCTTTTCATCTTTTAACAATCAAAATGAAATATTCCAATTTTTGCATAATACCCAAACATTGGATTTGAGCAATGTTGGAGCTTAATTCACTTGGTTTAACAAACAAAAGGTTGTAACAAAATTATGCAATAATAAGATAAAGCGTTATCATTAATTTTCCTAACTATTTATCATTTTGTACTGTTTGGGTTTGATAGAGCGTTATCATTTCAAACACTTTCTACTGCATGGTTAAGAAATGTTGACTAAGAAAAGGTTATCCAAAAACACTAGTCTAGTGTTAACCGAAAGTCATAGCAATTAGATAGTAAATTATCTATACTTGTAAAGATGTTAACCATGTGGAATAAGAAACACTTTGGATTTATAGAATCTAAGATTAAAGAGTTATATTATAAATTATAGGTTGCTTAATCCAATCCTTTGATTCAGGTCAATTCTCTATTAGAATCTTATCTACAAGAATAACTTGATGAACAAATGGCCATAATTGAATCACTTTAGAAACAAAAATCTAAAGAACTCTGGGTTATTGAGGGAGATAAACATATAATATTTTTCTATACTTCCATTTTAAATCATATAGCAAATTGGATTGGATTTAGTTAATTCTTTTTAGCAAAATTTCAAGGCCTCTCAAATTTATTCACTCTTTGAACTCTTTATAAGGGTAACTACCATTGTGGAAAATAATGACCTCATTTTCATCCCTTCCTTAGAAGAAATCAAACAAGCCCTAAATGACATGCATGCTTTGAAAGATCCTGATCCATATAAAATTTTGGCTATTTTCTACAAATGATTTTGGTACATTTTAAAACAAGATCTTATAATTGAAGTATAAAACATTTTTCCAACTTGTTCAATTCCCTCTGAATTGAGAAAAACTTTCATATCACTCATCCCTAAGATTTCAAATCCTACTACATCCAATCATTTTCATCAAATAAGTCTATGTAATGTAATCTACAAGCTGTTTTCAAGGATTTTAGTGAAATGACTAAGATATATTCTCTTCAAGGATATATCTTCTTTTCAATCAGCTTTCATTCTTGGATGTTAGATAGCTGAAAATACATTAATAACTTAAGAAGATGCCACTAATATGAAGAAAAATGGGATGTAAGTATGGCTTTATTGAACTAAAATTGGACACGTAGAAAGCTTATGATAAAGTGGAATGAAGTTTCTTATTGGACATTCTACAAGCTATATGTTTCTACACAAAATTTTACAACTTGATTCATACTTGCTTATCTACACATAGTCCTTACTATTAAATAGGTTACCTTTTGACAATTTTCATCCTGAATGAGGTCTTAGGTAACGATACCTTTTGTCGCCTTATCTTTTTACCATAGTTGATAAATGTATTTCAAGATTAACCCATAATGCTAAAAGGGATCTTATTCATGGAGTATGAACAACAAGACATTCTCTTTCTATTTTGCACTTACTTTATACTGATGATTTGATAATATTTTGCAAAGCCAATGGATCTCAATATACGGCCATTCACTCAATTCTTCAAAAATATTGCAATCATTCTGATCACGTAATTAATTTTAACAAATCTATTTGTTTATTTTCACCTAATATTCAAAGTCATTTAAAATAGGAACTCAACACTACTTTTCATGTCCCTATCTCAAATGTGCAAATCAAATATCCTAACCATTCTCTATTTCTTTATAAAAGCAAAAACATGGAATTCTAATGTATTCTCAATAAGATCATAAATATATTATCTAATTCAAAGTCTAAATTTGTATCCCAAGCAGGACGTGCAACTTTAATTAGATTGATTTTGTAGAACATTTCAATTTAATAGATAGAGTACTTTCAAATTCCTACCTCCATTTGTGAAGCAACTAACAGTCTTATAAGGAAGTTTTCATGGACTGTTGACATTTCTAGTACTCATTTTCCTCTCCATTATGTTAGGATAGGATTTTATCTCCCAAACAATTTGGTTGATTGGGTTCTAGAAAACTCTCTAATTTTAACATAACTATGCTATCAAAATTTGCTTAGGATCTTGTTACTAATAACTATAAACTAAGGGTGTAGCTTTTTCAAGCAAATATCTCACTACCTTTACTTTCTTACGAACTAAAGTAAGACATTCTAATACCTTTATTTGAAAAGGGCTTTTACGAGCCAAATAAGCTTTACTACAAAGCTTATTTTATAAAGTGGGAGATGGAAGCACCATTAATGTTTGGACTAATCCATGGATACCAAGCCTTAAAAATCAACTTCTGCTTCATCTTAAGCAACCTTTATCATCTCTAATTTTGGCAATACAAAATCTTTGTTATTGTAATAGTGGTTGGAAATGGGATAAACACAAATTAGAATCAATTTGGGGTCCTAATATTGTAAAATTCACATATTCTCTAAAATCACACATCATAGATTCAGTGGTCTGGTTAGGTTTTGGCTAAGGTTCCTTTTTGTTCAAAGGGGCTTATCTAGCTCTCCCTAAAGATAAAAATCAATCCAATTTTTCCAATCTTTAGAATAGACTGTGGAAATCCAAACTCCATGAAAGGCATAAAATTCTATTGTGAAAAATCTTCCATGAAACTTTACCTATAAGAGCTTCTACTGGCAGGTTTTAAAATATCAATGACTGTAGTTTCCCTTTATTCCATAAAAAAATAAGATATTAAACATCTTTTCATCTTATGTAAAATTATAATATCCTTTTCGTTTCACTAAAAATGGATTGTTCTATGAAAATTTCTCAATAAATTAGATTCAAGTCTTACATTCATTTAATTTTATCACCTCCATGCACTTTATTGAAAATGGATATTTCATTTTTTGAATTCACTCTAACAACAACAATCATTTTAGAGATCGTTTTGTGGTTGAAAAATAAAATAATTTTTCAAAATGAAGTTTTACAACCTCATAAAATTATACAAACCATCAACACTAAATCAAAGAATTCTACCATCTTCTTCTTAATTATTAGGATAAGAATATCAATAGGCTTTCACTTATATTCCTCCCAATTGGTATCCTCCACCTTCTAGATCCTTTAAATTAACTTTTGACGTAACTTGGATCAATGGTCTAACTATAGTTGTCTTTTCCGTGACCGATCATAATGATAATTGTAAAATATAGGAAGTTTTAGATTTTTTTTTGTATTTCATAATACTAGGAATAGACTATATATTCAAATATGGATGTAAACCAATTACAAAAAATAGTTCTATGTTTAGCTAGTAATTAAATGACCCAAATACATAGGATTTATAACAAATAAGGCATCTAAATAAAACAAAATGAGGCAACTAAATATTCCTATAACTACTCTACAGATGAGGTAACTAAATAAAATAAAATAAGATAACTAAATATTCATATAATCACTCTAATTTCATAAAGATACTCATCCTCAAGTTGGTGCATAGATATCTTTAATGCCCAACTTATCTAGTGATTTGTGGAAGTTCTACTTGAAATAACTTTTGTAAGAATAACTACAAGTTATTCTTCTAAACTGATCAAATAAAATTTATTGGCCTTTTCTTCAAGGTTCTTTTTGATAAAGTGTCTATTGGCCTCGATATGTTTGGTACGATCATGTTGGATTGGATTATGAGAAATCTGAATAACTATCTTGTTATCACAACAAATGTTCATTGCAATATAAAATGCAAACCCTATCTCGGTTAGTAGTCTCTTGAGCCAATAATATTCACAAAGTCCTTTGGAAATTTCTCTAAATTCTAGTTCTACACTAGATAAGGAAACCATTTTTTTGTTTTTTTGACTTCTCCATGTAATGAAATGTTTGCTAACAAAAGTGAAGTATTTAGATGGTGGACTTTCTATTCAACTTAGTCCCTACCCAATCTACATCTGTATAATCATCAATATTAAGATGGTTATTCTTAGAGAACATAAGCCCTCTACCCAAGAAAGATTATAAGTAACAAAGTATCTGAATCATCGCATTCATGTGCTCTTCACTAGAATTATGCATGAATTGAATTACTATACTGATAACCTAAGTAATATTGGGATGAGTATAAGATAAATAAATTAGCTTACCCACCAATATTTGATACATCTTCCTATCAATTGGTACTTTATCTAGATGTTCTCCAAGTTTTTGATTCTAAACAATTGGTGAATTAGTCAACTTACGATCAATCGTCCATACTTTAGATAGTAAGCCAAGCATATACTTTCATTGGGAAATAAATATACCTTAAATTAATCTAACAACTTATATTCCCATAAAGTATTTTAGTCCTCATAAGTCATTCATCTCAAATTTGGTGTCTAGTTGCTTTTGAAGCATGGAGATTTCTACTTCATCATCCCTTGTGATAATTATGTCATCCACATAAATTATTAAAGTAGTGACGTTGCCTTGCTGATGTTTAAAGAAAATTTTATGATCTAGGTTGCTTTGTTGTAAACCATAAATTTGCATGGCCAAGCTAAAATGTCCAAACCATGCTCAAGGTGACTATTTTAGTCCATATAATGCTCATTATAACTTACAGACAATTCTAGTGTTTAATGACATGGTGTAACCTAGTGGAATGTCCATATATACTTACTTCTCAAGATCTCCATGAAGAAGAAAAAATTACTTTAAATTGATGCAATGGTACGTCTAAATTTTCTATGAGGTATAACAAGACTCTAATAATATTTAATTTTATAACAGGTGAAAAAGTCTCTTGATAATCTATGACATGCTTTTGTAAATAATTTTTTTCCACAAACCTCATCTTATATCTATCAATGGATCCATATGCATTGTACTAAATGGAGAAAACCCATTTGTAATCTATTGTATTTTCCCTATTGATAATGAAATAAGTACTATGTTTCATTCTTTTGTAGAGCTTTTAATTCTTTTATTGCTTACACCCATTTTGGATATTTTAAGGCTTCTTCTGTTCCATTAGGAATATAATGTGTATAAACCTCATGCATAACCTTTGGAGAGGTTTTGATAATCACTGAGTAGATACATATTTGTCAATTGCATACTTTGATCTCTTTCTTTCAATATCGTATGAGTATCGATCTGGGGACTTACCTCTATTATGTCTAAAAGGTAACTAATAACTAGTAGAAGTATCCAAAACATAACAAGAAGATGGTGCAAGAGAACTTACCTCATGGATATTTTCCAGAAAAGCATTGTCATGTTGAAGAGAAAGAGAGAGAGAAGAGTACCTCATCTTCTTTGCTTCCTTCTTCACTTTTAACATTATATTCCTTATTCTCTTCAATTGGTAGTACCTCATTTCTCTAATTTTCCCTCTTATTTCCTTACCATATTCAATTTCTTAACTAGTGTTATTAATTTCCTCAAGTCTTGGACAATCCCACCACTTTTATTCTTTACGCATGTTTCCCCCTAAAGATGAGAAGTGCGTATTGGAGAAGAGTAGTAATTTTTGGATTCCAAAAAAGTTACATCAATAGTGACATAAGTATGTTTGGTGGTAGGATATGTTTGGTGGTAAGATTATAAAAATAATAGGATAGGGTCTCCAAAGATTAGAATGAATCAAAGTAACGGGAATATCACATATATTTGAACTAATAAAAAAGGTAAACGATGACTTTTGGCTAAACTACAAGTTTTACATTTAAATTCTAAATAATTTAAATCTAAAAATAACTTAGGAAATAGGTATTTCATGTTACTAAATGATTGGTTCCCCAAACGACAATGCCACAACCAAATTTTTTTTGGCACGGTTTGAATGTTGCATTTTATTAACTCTATAGGATCAAAAGTCATTCATATAGTATAATGTATTTCTTTTAGTACCATGTACAATGATCTCTTTTGCTAGAATATCTTAGAAAGGCAAAAGGTAGGATAATTTAGAGCAACAAAATTTAATTCTTTAGTAGCTTGACTCACTGATAAAGAAAGTGATTATTGTAAGGCTACTATTTTTGCTCCTATAATTGGAAAAGTAACCCATTAGCATTGACGATGCTAGTTCGCTTTGACTTTTTAGTCTTGATAAAATCATTTGGACTAAATGTCGCTTGATATTTTTCCCTTGAATCCACAGTCCAATCATTATAATCATCTTGATTAGATACAAGTAAAGAAAATATATTATTACCTTGGTCACTTAGAGTGTTTGTTAAATTATTTAGAGATTCAACTTGTGAGATAATAGATAATTAGGTAACTACATTCACCAAGGATACCTGTCTTGATCCACCAGTAAACTCTATTTATTTTCAGGCTTTAAGTTCCCTCCACCATTCTAGATACTTGTGTAACTTGAAGTAGGTATCACGAGTGTATTTCATGCTTCCATAATAACAACAATCACCTACTTCACCTTTTGTTTTTCCATCAGTCTTTGTAAATGCATTTGACTTTTCACCACTTAGAGATGGGAAACTAGATTTGACCAACTAGAGTGTAGTTGGTTGTGAGGTCCCTTTTTTATTCCTTTATATGTCATAACAACGGCTAGTGTAATCTCTATGCATGCCAACATTATTGCTTATCTATTATCCTCCCTTCGAACATGCTCATAAACTTGTTTAATTGTAGGAATTGGTGGTACTCGAAATGCATTACTCCAAATCTTGTAGTTTTTCATTTAATCCATCAAGGAATATATAAACTATATCTTCCTATAAGAAAGATTTGTATTTATGTATATTACATGAGCATTCCATTGGATTTGGGCAACAAATATTAATATCCCTCGACAAACCTTGAAGACTATTGTAGTATGATTCAATGGATCCTCCGTCTCGTTTCATTCGAATCATATGTCTCTTCAAATCATATACATGAGATGTGTCAATTACATTAAAATGAGGTGTAGTGATTGACTCTTGTACTAGTTTTGTAGTTGAAAAACGAATAAAATTGCTAATTAAGGATGGGTCCATTGAATTGATTAGCCATTCTTTTACAATAACATTCTCAGTTTCCATCTTATAAAGGTTGGATTTGTTGGTTCAAGTTGTAGGATATCACAATTTATGTATCCTAGTTTATCTCTTCCTGAGATATACATCTCAACAACTTGGGACCATAGAGAAAAATTGGTATCATCAAGCTTGATACTAATGTAAGCAACACCAACATCATACGTTGTTGTTGAAGCTTAAGTTTGGTTTTGAGTCAAAACTTGGCCCATTCTAGGAATCAAGTTTTCAAGGATAACAGTCGTAAAGCTATCACCATGTTGCTCAAGTTTTACCAAATCTTTTGATTTTGCCATTGTTTTTGGTATGTTTTACATTTCCTCTAAGGATATTTTCTATGATACATTATAAACACGAGGAAGTTTTGGATTTTTTTTTTTTTTTTGTATTTCATTATGCTAGGAATACACTAAGATGGATATGAACCAATTAGGAAAATAGCTATATGTTAGGTTAGTAATTAAATGACTCAAATATATGGGATTTAGGGAAGCTAAATAAAAGTAAATATTCTTATAATCACTTTACAATTAATGTAACTAAATAAGAACAAATTAGGTAACTAAATATCCTTATAATCACTCTAATTTCATAAAGATACAAATTATGTTAATAATAAATTTTATTATCGGTGGACCAAAATGTTGAAAACAACTTCGCCATAGATAGATGACGTTTTTTTCTTTTTATTATACTTTCCATGAAGCTCTAATGTGAAAAAAGAAACCGGTTTACTTGGAAAGAGATATAAAAGTAATCATTGAATATTTAGAAAAATACTTTTTGTAAGATGAATACTAAGAAAAATAAAAATCTAACACATAATGTAATTAATTGAGCTTTTCACAATTAGTTTGATGGCATCTTTTTCATGTTCATTTTGACATCAGATTTTTTCTTAATCATTGAACATAATGACAATTCTAATTGCCTATTTTTTATCACAAAAAATATGTATTGATATGCATATATATCCATCTTATTATGATTTTGGTTTTGATTTATTTATTTAAAGACGAGCATGAGAAATAGAAAACTTAGTTTTTTTCTCCTTTTTTAAAAAAAGAAATACCATTTTATCCTTTTAAAAATACATTTTTTTTAACTTTTTACAATTTTATCCTATATTAATTATTTTTATGGCATATTGAAAGTAACTTAAAACAATGTTTTCATATAAAAGAGTTAGAAGAGTACTTTAGATACCCCTAATCTCAGTTCAACACATCGGTTAATATTGAATTGATATGTGTTTTTTTTTCATTCCGCAAGCTTAAGTGATAACCCAATTTGGATCCCATATATTTTTTATATTGAAATCATAGGTGGTATGGGTTGAGTTCTATACGAATTTGCTACACATTCAATTATACATCCTTATATCTCTTGAGTTTGTTTTTTTTTTTTTAGTAGAGAAATGAGTTTTAGTGAATTTGTATTTCTTTACTTACTATGCTTTGTGAGTAGAGAGATGTTAGGTATATTAAGCTTTGTATTTGAGAGTTATTTTGAATTCTTTGTTAGGATGAAATAGGTTTTGGGTATCGATTTATGTTGTCAAGATTGATACTATTGAATTTATTTAGTGATGTGTAATTTTCAAATTACATAAATATCTTTTGCTCTTTTTTCTTGTTAATATTTTTCTCATTAGTTCGATTTTATTTCTTTTAGTATTTGTTGTGCTTTTGCTACCCAACAAATAGCAATTGTTTAAGGAAGACCTGTCCACCAGAAGGTTTGTGACTTGGAATATCAATGTGAGGAGTATATGGATACATAAGGAATTTTTAATGTACATTTGAAGAAGCAATTATATTCCTTACAATGGATGAATGTGATGACATTAAATGTCATGTAAATATATACAAACAAAGTGTTTTTGAATGTAAAGATATAAGATGAATATCAAACAATGATTTTATTGTTTTTGTTGTTCTTGTTGCTTGAGTCATGTGGTTTTTTGGTGTCTTCACCAAAAACAAAATTCATGATGGATGTGATATTAAAGGATATCTTGGAAAATGTTAATGAGGTACAACCGATTAGTTCTGCATGTGGAGATTTTCTTTGTATAGGCATACACACAAGTATTGGAAGAAGCAAATATAGAGAAGGTATTCTAAAAAAATGGTAACTAACTCAAACTTCATCCAAGATGTGATTTTAAGTAAAACAACTTCTATTCCTTCTTCTTCACAAATTTTCATAAATGGATCGTTTGTGTACTTAGTGTCATTATCAGACCTTAGACGCTTGATCTTTCTACCAGTCTGAGTCTCGATCATCTTCTTCCACTTGAGAAAAATTCTCAAGACTTTATCCTTATTCTTCATGAGATACACCCACACTCTTCTAGAGAAGTCATCAACGAAAGTGACATAATAATGTTTGCCACTCATGGATAGAGTTCTTGTTGGCCCTCACACATCCGTATAAATGTAATCCAAAATACCTTTTGTATTATGGAGTGCAGTTCCAAAGCTTACTCTTTTATTTTTTTCCAATACACAATGCTCACAGAATTCCAACTTGTTGGTTCTCGCTTCTTTTAACATGCCTTGCTTTACAAGAATCTATAAAGATTTTCCACCAGTATGTCCAAAACGCATATTCTATAGCATGGTAGTTTTTGAATCTCTTTCTTCCTCTGAAACTACTATTGATGTTGTCTCAATAATCGTATTAACAAGATAATAGTACAAGTTATTCTTCCAAACACCTTTCTTCGCTACAAGTGCTCCATAAGTAACCTTCAATGCCCCATTTTGTATGGACACGATGAAGCCTTTTGATTCTAAGACTTCTATAGCAATGAGATTATTCTTCATATATGGAACATAATGAACATCCATCAAGACCCTGGTTGAACCATCTTGATTCTTCAAATGAATTATACCGATCTCCAAAACTTTGCATGGATAATCATTACTTATGAAAACAACTCTACCATCTAGTTCTTTAAAGTTAAAGAACCACTTATTATTAAGAGACATATGGAAGGTACATGTTGAATCAAAAATATAATCACTAGGATGGGATGCTCTTGATGAACCAACCAATGCAAAATCTGAATTTGAATTACTTTCACCTATACATGCATCAGACGACACAACTTTTCCTTTCTTCTACAACTTTGGACAGTTTTTCTTCCAATGGCCTTTTTCATGACAAAAGCACATTCATCTTTACCAAGCCTTCCTTTTGAATGAGATTTTCCTCTCCTTTTTTTTTGAGTTTGCGGATGCCTTCTTACAGACAATGCCTCTACTGCTTCATTCCTACTTTCTTTTTTATCTTTCTTTCTAATTTCATAACTATACAAAGTAGTGCAAACTTCCTCAAATGACACTTTATCCTTCCCAATGAGTAAGCTCACTACTACAAAAGGGGTATTAAAGTCGGTTAAAACCCAACTTTAAATGAAATGACTTAAAATTTAAATTCGGTTCAACGTGTGAACCAACTTTACATTTTTAATTTTTTTTTTACAAAATTTACTCATTTTCTATTATACTCAAATTAAAACTTGTATTCGATCGCAAAAAAATAGCAGGAAAAATATTTGTTTAACAAATAGTTTAAATAATACAAAAAACTAAAAAATAAAATATTAATTAATACCAGAAAAATTACCATGGTGTTGTTCTATGTTATTCAAGATCACCACATTCTTCTCCTGATGTTATAATACAAACCTATATATATAATACAAAAATTTATACACATAAATAATAACATAAAAAATATGAATAATAAGTGCGTAGGATTAATAGAAATACTTAAAAGAGTAAAAATGAAGTGAGAAAATTAAGAAAATGAAGAAAAAATGGTGTTTTGTAAGTGAGAAATGAGTATAAAAAATTTAAGTATTTTGCTCAAAAAAACAGGGGATCTAAAAGATTAGTTAGAGAGGAAGAAAATCCATTAACCGGTGCTAGAATTGGTAGTCATAGGTGGCCAAAAAATGAGAAAGAATGGAGGAGAAGTGGAGGAGGTTTTAGGTTTTTGAGAGTTATGCAACGCTTAGAATAGTTTTTGTTTGGGGAAGAAAGAAGAGAAAAGAATTTATCCATGTGTAGCATCAGTTCTATGTGTCAACCGACGCTACGCTACATGGATAGCATCGGTTCCAGGTGTCAACCGATGCTATGCTACGTGGATAGCGTCAATTCCAGGTGTCAACCGATGCTACGCTATGTGGATAGCATCAGTTCTAGGTGTCGAACTGAAGCTACATGTGGATGTAGCGTCGGTTGACATGGTGAAACGACGCTATCCATGTAGCATAGCGTCAGTTGACACCTGGAACCGATGCTATGTCCTACATGGATAGCATCGGTTCTACACCAAACTGACTTTAAATTCATTATAAGTCGGGTTTTTTCAAAAATTGACTTTACATATCGACTTAAATACCCTTTTTTGTAGTAGTGGCTTCTAATAAGGTAATCAAACTCATTAGGAAGGGAGGCTAAATCTTCATCTTTAAAAGTTTCATCCATATTTAACAAATCTGCTACGAATAAATTAAAAGTAGTAATGTGGTCGTTTATTATAGTAGCTGGAAGGTATTCAAAATGGAACAACTTCTTCTTCAAATAAAGTCGATTATGTCCGCTCTTCTTCATGAACTTGTTCTCCAACACCTTCCATAAATTACTAGGAGATGTCTCCTTCAAGAACGTGTTCTTTTGTTCTTTTGAGAGACACAAACGAATTGTACCATATGCCAATCAATTGATATTTTCTCACTCGACTTCATCTGCTCCATCTAGTTTTTCTTCTTTAATGGCGATGTCTAAACCTTGTTGAAATTGAGCATCTAGAACTTTGCCTTGCCACATGCTGAAATGATCGGTTTCATCAAACTTCTCCACTTCGAACCTTGCATTCATCACCATTGTTCTACCTGATGTAGATGGTTGACCTTTGTTTGATGGAGACTTTTCTTCTTCCATTTCTTTAGATTACAACAACTAGCAAACAAATTTCTAGGTAGAAACCTTTAGCTTTGAAACCAATTGTTGGGAAAATCAGGTATATTTTTCCTATTCTAAGTAATTACTATTCACTTATGATTTAAATGAATAGAACTCAAACTAGCCCAACAAAATAATGCTATTGAAAATATAATGTTAAAATAAATTAAAGTAGATATTGAAGCAAAAATATTAAAATAGAGAAAATAAAACACCAAAAATTTAACGAGAATCTGTATAAATGTTACCAATGTCCTTATTGGAACAAATATGTGGAAAAACTATGTAAGAACAATATTACCGATATACTGAAATATACTATTTGGGTTGAGTCACGGACTAGGTTGCTCTCTTTAAGATGTTTTGCGGCTCTGCCCAAACTTGTGCAAGCAAACACAGCCTCGTCATCCCCAAGATAAAACAGCCCAGAATCTTTTTTCTGTCTCGGATCTTCACTGCACTGATGAAGTCCGGAATACTACACCTCTTAAATATTTATGTTGCTTAGAAATCTGAAAAAAAAATTCTGAATTTTCTTTTCTTTGATTTTGCTATGAAAACCGTAGAACTGTTTTTGAGTTGTTAAGTTATGTTCTAAACTAAGGGCTATTGCCCCTATTTATAGTTGAAAAAATATGTGTAACGGTCATATAATTATGAAAATAATAGACACATAATTATGAAAATAACGGTCATAAAAGTAATGGATGCATAATTATGAAAATAACAGTCAAAAGTAACGGACACATAATTATGAAAATAATGGTCATAAAAGTAACGGTCACATAATTATGAAAATAACGATCATAAAAGTAACGATCATATAATTATGAAAATAATGGTCATATAATTATAAAAATGACAGTTATATAATGTATGAAATAACGGTCATAAAATAATAAAAAATATTTTTTTTATTTAAATTCATTTCTAACAATCCCCCACTTGAATTTTAAATAAAAATAGTTTCATCGAGCAACCGATCAATTAAAAGTATAAGATTGTGCATAAGCAAAAGGTGTCTATCGACTTGAACCTTTGCATAGTGTAGATGCTTTAGAATATAAGAGTAACTCGTAGTTTTGAACTCTATCTCTAACAACATCACACACACAACCTTTCCAAGGTGTAGTTCGAAAAGCCTGTGCTTTACAGCCATGCACGTGTATCCCAGTATAATGAATGCTCTAGTAAATTTTGCCCAAAATTTTTATAGGAAGCGGCCATACTTCCACATTCATATAGGTGAATCTATCAAGAGTACTCCTGTAGCTACGTACTCCACTCCATATAGAGTATAGAATTCATTAAGAGTTTAATAATTAACTCATCCATTCTTTCACTTCAAGAATTCATGCTTCTAACAATATAGAATGGGACTTCACAATAGCATTATTCATCTCATATCACTTCATGACTTGTTATTACCTATTGAACTTTTTTCTTGGGATCTCTAGTCTATAAGTTGGGTTACCATCATGAGTGACTGTTTATTCTAAGGGCATCAGTCACATTCCTTTCGAGGTTTTTGAAAACCTTCTCTCTTGTTAATCCTTTCGTCAAAAGATTAGCCAAATTTTCATCAATACATATATGATCCATTCTTACAGCTCCTGTAGAGAGAACTTCTCTAACAGTACTATGTATCTGTCATCTCTTGTCGTTGTAATAATGGTTCTAAATCTTTGCAATAGCCGTGGTACTATCGTAGTGGATCAGGATAGCTGGTATCGATCTTTCCCATAAAGGGATCTCAGCTAATAGACTTCTTAACTAGCCTGTTTCTTCACTAGCAGTAGCTAGTGCTATCATTTCAAACTCCATCATAGATTGAGCCAATATTGTTTGTTTCTTAGACTTCTAAGAAACAGGTCCACCAACTATATTAAATATATAGCCACTAGTTGCTTTGGAGTCTTCTGATAAAGTGTTCCAATCTGCATTGTTGTATCCTTCTAGAACAACGAGAAACTTTTTATAATGTAATCCAAGGTACATAGTTCTCTTAAGGTATCTCATAACCCTTTCAATAGCATTCCAATGCTCTACACTAGGTCTAATGGTAAACCTACATAGTAGTCCCACAACATAAGCTATGTCTGGTCTAGTGCAATCAGTAGCATAACGTAAGCTACCAATGATGCTCGCATACTCAGTTTGTCTAACACCGTTTCTGGTGTTCTTGAACAACTTTACACTGGGATCATAAGGAGTACATGCAAGTTTACAGTTAAAGTAATTATATTTCTTTAAGATCTCCTCAATGTAATGAGAATTATATAGAGAAATTCCCTTTTCAGACCTAGTTATCTTTATACCAAGGATTACACTCGCTTCTCCGAGATCTTTCATATCAAAATTAGCACTTAACAAAGTTTTCACATTGTTCACAACATGAATATTTGACCCAAAAATAATCATGTCATCCATATATAAACATATAATAGTGCAAATGTCATTTTCTTATTTATAATAAATTCATTTGTCACTTTCATTCATTTTGAATTCATGTGGGATAACTATATTATCAAATTTTTCAAGACTTGCTTAGGTGCTTGTTTTAGATCATACAGATATTTATATAGTTTACAAACTTTATTTTCTTGACCTGGAATAACAAAGCCCTTAAGTTGGTCTATATAAATCTCTTCTTCTAATTCACCATTTAAGAAAGAAGTTTGGACATCCATTTGGTGAACTACTAAATCATGGATAGCAACAAGAGATAAAAGTACACGTATGGAATTTATTCGTGTAATTGGTGAAAAGGTATCAAAGAAATCTACATTTTCCCTATGCCTATACCCTTTGACTATAAGACGAGCTTTGTACTTTTCAATAGTACCATCAAGTTTTAATTTCTTCTTTTTGTATCCATTTACATCCTATGGTATTACAACCATGAGGTAAGTCAACTAAATGCCAAGTTTTATTATACTCATGAGAGTTTATTTCATCATTTTTGGCTTCTTCCTATAAGTTGGCATTAAAGAAGATAAGGTTTTTTTTTTTGAAGAGTTTGGGGATCTTCTTCTAAGGTATAAGCATAAAAATCAGACCCAAAGTTCTTAAGGGTTCGAGCTCATCTACTTATCCTAATTTCAGTGTTTAATTTCTCATTTTGTTTACTAGTTCTAGTTATGGGTAAACAACTAGAAGACGAGCCCCAACTATTCTTCAATTTAAATGGAAACCTTTGTTCACAGTAGTCAACATCATTTGATTATATAACTATGATCATTTAAGTCATAAGCTTTACTATTCATAACATATCCTATGAATACACATTCGTATGTTCTACTAGCAAGTTTATTTCTTTTAGGATCAGGGATCCTAACATAGGCTAAACAACCCCAAGTTTTAAAATAATTTAAATTAGGTTTCTTATTTTTCAAAATTTCATATGGTGAAATTTTATTTGTAGATTTGGACACTCTATTTAGCACATAGCAAACAGTTAATAGAATTTCTCCCCACCAATGGAAAGTAGCACCAGAGTTTAATAAAATTGCAACAATTGATTCAGTAAAAAGTTCTATTTTTTCTTTCAGCTTTGCCATTCATTTCAGGAGAATAAGATGCAGTTTTTCATGAATGATTCCATGAGTTTTATAAAAATCATTGAAGATATTAGAATCATATTCAGTGCCTCTATCACTTCAAAACCTTTTTATTTTCCTATTCAGTTGATTTTCAATCTCAATCATAAATATTTTAAACATATCAAACGCTTCACTTTTATTTTTCATTAGATATACATAAGTGTAATCTGAACAGTCATATATAAAAGTTATAAAATAGTATTTTTCATTTCTTGTTAAATTTCCATCAAGTTCACACATATCAGAATTAATTAATTCTAAAGGTTCAGTTTCTCTAACTACTGATTTATGTGAAGTTTTGGTTATTTTAGCTTAACTACAAAAATCATATTTTTTTCAAAATCATTCAAAGATAGTTTAGGAATTAGTTCTAAAGTACTCATGTTCTTGATTATACGCTTATTAACATGACAAAGTCTAGCATGCCAAATATTAAAAGAACTCAACATATAAGCAGAAGAAGAGGTTTTATTGATTTCAACATTTAATTTAAACATGCCATCAGTGGCGTACCCTTTCCCAACAAATATATTATTTTTAGTTATAGTATATAAATCAGCCCCTATAGTTTGAGTAAACCCAACTTTGTTAAGAAGATAGCCTGAAACTAAGTTCTTTCTCATCTCTAGAGTATGCAGGACATCCTTCAAGATGACAGTCTTTCCATAGGTAAACTTCAAAACCACCTCACCAGTCTTTAGTGGAGTGGTAATCACCCAGCAACACTTTCTTATCCTCAGAATCAAAATAGGACTTGAACATGTCTCGATCATAGCAAACATGGCGAGAAGCACCAGTGTCTACCCACCACCCCTTGGATCCACCAACAAAATTGACTTCGGATATCATAGCAATAAGTTGATCTTTGGTAAGGTTCGTATGTGGGGCAGGACGATTCCTGTTCCGACAATTCCTAGCCAAGTGGCCAGGTCTGTTACAACTATAACACATGAATGTGTTATTCCTTAAGGGGGTTGAGGTCCATTCTGGGGAGGATAGTTTCTATTTCTATTTTGGTGGTTGTGGTTCTGGTTATTATTACAATTTTAAGTTTTCATATTTCTACCTTTAGGTTTCAGAATTGTAGATGAGGGTTTCTTATTGGTACTGTTATTTGAGACTACGAGTATTTCATCTCTTTGGTCTTGTTTTCGGGCTTCTTCTTCTATTCTTAACCGGGTTATAAGACTTTCTAAAGAAAATTCCTTAGTTTTATGCCTAAGTGTATTCTTAAAATCTTTCCAAGCAAGGGGTAATTTATCTATAATAACAGCTACTTGAAATTGTTCATCTAGAGTCATACCTTTAGAGGTTATTTCGTGTGCTATCTTTTGTAGTTCGTGTGATTGAGCTTCCACTGATTTGCCATCAATCATTTGAAACTTCATGTATCTACTGACAACATACTTCTTAGTTCCAGCTTCTTCAGTGTCGTACTTCTTTTGAAGTGCTTCCCAAATTTCCTTAGCAGACTTATCAGAGTTATAATAATCATACAAATCATCAGCTAAACCATTAAGAATATAATTTTTGCACAGAAAATCACTTTACATCCACGTGTCTAAATCCTTAGTTGCATCTTCAATAGGAGGAGTAGACTATATTGGTTTTTCAGTGGTAAGAGAAGAAACGAATTTTTTCATGGTTAAGAAAAATAACATTTTTTGTCTCCATCTTTTAAAGTGTAGTCCCTCAAAACGGAATGGTTTGTTTAGATGAGCAGTTAACATTTCAGTAGACATAGCAGATTGAATACGTCTTAAAATTGTTGGAACAAATATGTGGAAAAACTATGTAAGAACAATATTACCGATATACTAAAATATACAGTTTGGGTTGAGTCATGGACTAGATCGCAAACACAGGCTCGTCATTCCTAGGATAAAACAACCCATAATCTTTTTTTCTATCTCGGATTTTCACTGTAGTGATGAAGTCCGGAATACTACACCTCTTAAATATTTATGTTGCTCGGAAATCTGAGAAAACAATTCTGAATTTTCTTTTCTTTGATTTTGCTATGAAAATCGTAGAACTATTTTTGAGTTGTTAAGTTATGTTCTAAACTGAGGGCTATTGCCCCTATTTATAGTTGAAAAAATATGTGTAACGGTTATATAATTATGAAAATAACGGACACATAATTATGAAAATAACCGTCATAAAAGTAATGGTCGCATAATTATGAAAATAACAGTCAAAAATAATGGACACATAATTATGAAAATAATGGTCATAAAAGTAGCAGTCACATAATTATGAAAATAACGGTCATAAAAGTAACGATCATATAATTATGAAAATAACGGTCATATAATTATGAAAATGAAAGTTATATAATGTATGAAATAACGGTCATAAAATAATAAAAAATATTTTTTTATTTAAATTCATTTCTAACAGTCCTCGGGCGACGTTGGCCACTTTCAATAACTTCAAATGGATGAACTCTAAAATTACAACTAATTGAACAAAATTAAGCTAATTAATTATCTTTACAAAAGATAAAAAGATTTACAAATTTTAAGATATCTTATAAGTGGAAGATGATGTTTTATTTATAACTCAAAATATAATACCCACATATTCGTCTATAAAAATGAAGCACAGTTGCAATTAAAGGTAAGATAAATAATAATGAAAAGTTAAAATTAAAATCTTGTATGAGTGATGATAATATACGAGAGAAATGAGTCAAATTTAACAAAGATGTCACTATATTTGAAATTATAAGTATAATGCTAAAAGATTATTCTAAATACAATGAACAAATTATGTTTAAGTTGGTTGAAATGAAATAATAGGTGCACTGTATCCGCGTACTTGCTCGTTATAATAATAGAAGGCTATTAGAAGTCATAGTTGAATTTTATCATGAAATTTCATTTTATATAAATACGTAGATAAATTTAATTTGAATTAAAATTGAAGATGTAAATGGATTGGATTGATTTTGTAATGATTCGATATAATCTATTATTTTAAAATTTTTTATCTGTTTTGATTCGTGAATAAGATAAATTGAATTAGATATTGATCTATAAATAAATAAAAATTTATAATTTGATTTAAATTTTTTTATGTTTTTATTTTTTTAAAATTAAAATATTATTTAATGTATTGAATTATATATTTTAAATTAATAAATAAATAATTAGATAAAATAATAAGAGAATATTATATAAAGATTACTCTCTTTTTTGAGAAAAAGAAAAACATTGTCAACTACGGAAGAATTTATCTACTAATATCATATGCCACTTGTTGTTGAAGTAATTTCAGAACTCGCACACTTTCACATATTTATATTAGCAATCGATTAGCGACATGATCCAGTGAGTGTACCATTATTAGTTCTTTAAGATGAATTATTTATTTATGATATTATATTCTAACTCAATAAATTATAAAATTAATGCAATAATTTTTTTTAAAATATAAAATGGGCATTTATTAATTATAAAAATAACGAATTTTATTGATTGAAAAAACGTTTAAAAATAATGAATAATCTTCGATTAAAGAACTCGATATCTAATTAGAAACTAACAGTATAAAAACATAAACTTTAATAATTATGTTTATTTTAATTATTATATTTTTTCTTTCTTTTTTATATAAATTAGATTGTAATACTTTATACAATACAATAAAATTATATCTTATTCTTTCTTATACTTAAAAATATTCCAAAAATATTCCCATTTTTAAGATAATTATTACTATTTAAGATATTATTTAGGTATCGAATGTATCTTTTTCGTTATTATGTTAATCATCGCCTATTTTTGCCATACTCTTCTATAAATACTACTATCAAGTATCAAATACGCATCGCTGGTGTCTTCTTTTTTTCCTTCTTCTTCGAAATAGATTACTATAATATGATACCTGACTTTTGCAGCAGGTTAACAAGTGAACACTATCAAGAATTATTTATCCAAAATAGACTAAAAAGAACAAAACAATATTTTTACATAATAGAAAAACGAATGAGTTTGGGATATTCTAATCCTTATAAAAGTACAATTTTATCTTTTAGGAACTTCTAAATTAAAATTTACATAAGATATTAATTAGATGACAACTATGTAAAATCTTATAAATAATAAAATAATGATAGAAATAATAAAAAATCATAAATAATAAAATTTGAAGAAATACAAAAACAATTAAATTAAATCTTAAAGAAAAAGATAAATTTAAAGATTTATATAAGAAAATTATTTTTAAGAAAAGATATAATTTATTATGGAATAACTAATAAAGAAATGAGTATTAATAATACAAATATAAAAGAAAAATATAATATATCATTAATTAACAAAAAAAATCATTATGGATAAACTATCAAAATCTATCAGAAAGAGAAAAAAAAATTAGATACATCCATTTAAGAGAAATCCAAATATTAATAAAAATATATTTTAAAGAATAAACAAATACACCAATAAAACCAGTATTGCTAGATAATAGAAAAATAAATAAGAAATATGTTTTATTATGAATAATGGATGAAAGCCTAAGATACTAGAAATTAAAATTTACAGCATACCTTAAGTTAGCCTTTAATATTAATGACAATAACTTAAACCAAGTATTAAATTAAGCATATGAATTTGAAAAATGAAATTTAATGAAAAAAGAAAACCATTCATTTTTAGTACACTATATAATAGGATATTCATTAACAAACAGACATAATAATTCGAGAAATAGGACAAATAATAAAACTATAAATATTAACAGACTTTAAAATACTAGAAAAATAGAACATAAACGTTAAAAAAACCTCTAATACTAAGAAAAAAAAGTAATGTAACATGATTTATGTTTGTAGATCTTGAAGGAGAAACCTCTAACAAAGAAAGAAAAATGATACATCTAAAACAAGAAGTTAAAATAATAAAAGCATGAATCCATTATGTAATGTTACTAAGAAAATAATACCATTAATATCATAATAATTTTCAAAAACAAACTACAAGATCTAGAATTAGATTTTGATAAAAACCTAATAATCATATTAAAAAATCAAATAACAATAATGAAAGCCTTAATTATTTTAACAAAATAAATAGATATAGTACAAGAATCAAACATCAAATCCTTACATGATATAGATGAAATAAAAAAAGAACTCTTAAAAGAAATAACAGAATATGATTATAATAAGAATTATAACAAGACATAAATAAGAAATTTATAAAATTAAGAAGTGATGTAAATAACATACCTAATGAAATTATAGGTTATAAGTTTGATCCATTTGTAGGATTAAAAGAAGAACTACTAGAAGATCAGATGCATTGAGACTTAGGAATGAAAAAAGAAAAAAGTGAGGAAAAACCTAAAGATATAGAAGAAACTATAATCTCAATTTAATGAAATATAGAAGAATAATTTATAGACCCTAAGAATATGAATATAGAAAACTTAGTTAGTTTGTTAACACTAACAGATGAAGAACTAGGAAAACATTATGATGAAAAACTTTGTAAAAAAAAGGAAGATGATATGACAATAATCAAGGAAACTAATTATGAACCATAAAATATAATCCTAAAAAATCATATGAAACCAATTTCATTATTAGATCCTTATCAAGAAGTAACATCTACATCTGACCCACATAGGTAAGAAAAAAATTGGCAAAGGTGAGAAGCTTTAGATGAATGATATGAATGTAATCATACAAAATTCTCCAACTACATAGTCAAATTCTTTAACTTGTGTAGTCTTAATAACCCACAAAAAGACAAAATGTTAAAATTTAGTTTACAAATTTAATATAACAACAACATTTATAAATGCAAGGAAATGCTTCCACAAGTTAGAGTACTTAGATATTGTAAGAAATGAAATATACAAGAAATTTATTGAGAAGATAAAGATATATATATATATATATATATATCACTAAATTCAAGAAAATGAAATTGAGAAGCCAAATACCATTTAACAAATATGAAAATATATGACATTGGTTATATAGATTCATTTATTTTTGAATATTTATTTGTGAATATGAACTATATTATCATAAGTTATCATCTATGCAAGAAACTTATAAAGAAATGTTTTTTTTTAGAAATCTAAAACATTACATAAAATTATAACAAAATGATGGTATAAAAGAAATAGAGAAATTTACTGCAGACACCTCTTTAAGGAAGAATACAAATTATTAAGAAGTAAATAATTATTAAATGTCAAGAAAGATAAGAATATAAACAAATAAGAGAAAATGATAAAATTTATTATAATTCAAGAGATTTTAAGATGTAAGAAAAATATGGATGTATATAAAATTTTATATACAAAAGTATAAAAATATATAAAATAAAAAAATAAAAAGATATAAATTTAGAAAACAAGACTTTCAAAAATATAAGAGAATGTATAACAAAGAACCTTAAAGAAAAAATATTTTAGGAGAAAAAATATATAAGCCGTAAGAAAAGAAAAAATATTATCCATCTAAAAAATAAATGCAGATGTTGGATTTGCAATTAAGAAGGTCATTATGCTAATGAATGCCCTAACAGACTTTAACATAAAGAATAATTTAAAAAGAATTTTCACAGAAGCAAAAAATCTTAGAAAAAGCTTTTAAGATTTAATTAGAACCAATAGAGGAATCAAATATAGATGATACTTGTAGTACTTATCTATTAAGAAACCGAAACCAAATAACTCACTTAGAATTTGAACCTTCTTCATCATATGATGAATGATTTGTATAGCATTACAAATCCAAATAATACTTACATTAAAATAAGATTAAAATTTAAAGGTTATGCAAATTATCATTTACATGCATATGTGAGACACATAAGCTAGTACGTGTGTTGTTAGTAAATATGTATTTCTAAAAGAAATCTAGAAATAATCCCCAAAAGATTTAATTGTAAGAATTGCTAACTATTTGAACATCCGAACCGACACGAAGCTCGGCCCGTAAACCACCTAAGACAAGTCACCACCTTTAAGATGGAAGATGAAGCACCGTAGGTCCTACCCATGGGACATCCCAAGCTCAATGGCAGCCATCTCAAGCAAGCAAGCCCGAGTATAATACGAGCTTATGGACAGACGAGAAAACTCGACCTAAAGCTGGACATGTTGTACTTTTTATGCCCCCTAACACGTAAATATGTATGTATACACATTGTATAATTGACACTTGTATCTATAAATGTTCTCTAAATAGATGGACCCCTCAAGGATTCACACATTCTAATTGTATTAAATTCTCTCTAATCTCTCTCTCGTAAAATATTGGATCTCAACATTTTGGTCCAGATCGTACTAGCTCCTAAGAATCTAAAGTACTTAAGGGCTAGGTCTCGTGTTCGAGGTCAGCGGCGAAAGGAATGGGATACACGGTGAACATAGATCCGTGAGCCTAACCAGATACTTTCAACGTGCGAGTAATATGAATTTCAACCATGCTTAAACATTAACAATACTACAAATAATCTTAATAAAGTCTTTAAAGACATAGATATTATGATAGAATGAGAAAATTTTCATATTCCTACCATATATTAACAAGAAAAATGAATTGATTTATTAGTTGGAAACAACTTCCTAATCCTTTACCAACCCTTTACTCAATATTTAGATAAAATAAGTTTAACAACAAGAGATAGTTAAACCATTTAATGTGTTAAAAATAGGAAAAGTTTTGACAATATTAAACCCAAATTTTATGCAACAATATAAAAGGCAAAAACGTGGTGAGATGAATACAAAGAAATAACCTTATTTAGAAAACATTTTATTAGACATAGAAGAGAAACAAAACTTTTTCTTAATGAAATACAATAAGACAAAACCATAACAACAATAAGAAAATTGTTACAAACAAGAAGTTTAGAAAACTCGTTAGATCCTAAAATCAATAGTTCTTAAATAATAGAAACTATAAAACTCAAAGACCTTAACAAAGGTACGAGAGTAAAACCAATTATTTATACCCTATAAGATGTAGATGAATTTAAAAAACAAATTTAAGAACTTTTGCAATTAAAAGTTATAATATCTAATAATTCACCTCATTCAAGCTCAACATTTTTAGTTAAAAAAGAAGTTGAAAAAAGAAGAGGTAAAAAGAGAATTATAATAAACTTCAATGCCTTAAATAAAGAAACCATTGATGATGGATATTATATTCCAAAAAAAGAAAAAAAATATTATCATTAAAGGAAAGAAATATTTCTTATGTTTTGATAGTAAAAGTGGATTTTGGCAAATAAGACTTGATGAAAAATCACAAAAAGTAACAACATTCAATTGCCCACAAGGACGTTCTAATGGACAGTTATACTATTAGGATTAAAATAAGTACTATGTATTTTTCAAAGACATATAGATAATATCTTTAAGAAACTACATAATATTTGTTGTATATACACTAATGACATTTTAGTATTTAGTAATTACTTAATAAACATTAATTGGATATTATTAATGTCTTACAAGAATGCATGAAATGGGTATTCTATCAAAAAGAAAGGTTGAAATAGCTAAACAAAAAATTAAGCATTTAGGATAAGAAATAGAAGATGAAAAACATCATTTACAACCTCATATATTAAACAATATAAGGATTTTCTAGTGAAATCAAAGATATAAAATCAATTACAAAGATTTTAAGATGTTTGACTTATGAAGAAGCATACATCAAAAAATTAGCAAGAATGTGCAAAATATTACAAACTAAACTCAAAAATATTATGTTTGTAACAGACGTAACATGACACGATTATATGGACAAGGTAAAAGTACAAGTAAAAAACCTTACCAACTTATACCACCTATGTCTATATGATAAAATGATAATAAAACGATGTTTTACATGAATATCGAGGAAAGCGATATTAAAAATAAAGGTAGATGACAAAGATGAATATCTTTGTAGATACACATCATCATCTTTTAGGGTTTAAAATTAAATTATCATAGTAATAAAAAATAATATTTAATCAAGTAAAAAGGTTATAAATAAATTTACAATATATGTTATTAGTTCAAGGTTTATTATCATAATGGATAATAAAAACTTTGCATATTTCTTAAGAACTAATACTACAGGTGATTATAAGCAAGGTCGATCAATCAGATGGCCACAATGGCTCAATCATTATAAATTTGAAGTCAAAAATTTACCAGGAAATAAAAACAATTTAGCTGATATATTAACAAGAGAATTAGCATCTTTAACCATTTTTTATTTATCGAGAATGGATCCTCTTATCATAGACATTAAGATTAAAGAAAAGAAAATCAAAATTCTATAGTACCAACTTGAGATATTATACATTAAGAAATCTTTAAATGATAACATCAAAGTCGTTAACCCTCGCCTAAGTAGCAATGTCTTAAATGTTCAAACTATTTAAAATGATGAGATATTTCCTATATCTCAAATGAAAAGAAAGGAATCAAAATTTCTAAAATAGATGAAGGGAAAAATAATCTCTATAAAGAAAAAGAAATAAAAGCTCAATTGGACAAATGAAACAAAAAAAAAAGAATAGTCAAAGATTAAGCTTTTTGCGGGTCTATAATGACCCCAAATCAAAGAATCTATACCACTTGACAAGAAGCTAGCAAATTTATAAATGTGCTTAGGAAATAATATATAGATCATTTAGCAACAAGATAAGCATAAGATAGTTTTTGTCAATTATAGTAATGCCAAAACTATTAACTTCTTTAGAAGTAACTAAGAACTATTCCCGTTAGACAACAATCACTAGTCTTAGCAGATTGAAGACACTACAAGGATACCTAGATCGGTGCTATTCAGTAGAAGCAACCAATAACTCTTTTATTTTAGAAGAAGAAAGTTATACTAGGCACAAGAACCTTACCTAACAACAATGATTTAGTTTGTATAACCTATCTAGAAAATCTATTGAAGAACATCTTGATGATATGAAGTTCTATACTTTAGAGAAATAATTTTTGTAGATAGAAAATTCAATATCCGATAAGAGAGATCTAGTGTTCAGGGTAATTTAAGCATTTCATGCTGGTTTAATAGAAAACTTGTATCCAAGAAATAACTTAAATTAATTTTCTAAAAACTTCAAGAAATCCATTAAAAAATTTAGAAAGAAAATTTAGGCTATGGATAAAGCTTGTTTATTTAAGATTTTTCAATTTAATTATGGATTAAACCGAATTTCAAGAAGTTCGTGATCATTTTAGTAAGTATGGACTTGCTAACACCAAAAGGAATTTAATCAACCCAAAGCTTTGTCAAAAAGGAATTTGATCAAGAGAAATTAAGCATATAACGTGACTAAATGTTAAACCAAATCTATTATGAAGTAAGAAAAAATTAAAAGTTTTTCTAAAGTTGAAGATAATTATTCTACCAAAGAAAGTGATTATCACCTCACAAAGTAATCTCCCTATCATTAATGAAGATGGTGAAAATATCAATGAACTATTTTTAATTGGAATGAATTGGAATTAAGTATGAAAATCAAGAAGATATTATGTCAGATAGTAGGCTAGGGACCATCAATGCATTTATTACATTCACCATAAGAGTCAATGTTGAAAAATAAATCTAAATAAATGTAGGATCCATTCACAATAAATTGGTGCTCCAGTCTCAATAATTTAGGTGTTAGCTAGGAAAGTTGGGTGAAATAGTGAAATTTCACATATGTAAAAGAGAACTCTCGTGTCTATAAAAGGAAACTCTTATTTTTAAGGAAAGACAAATCTCTCAAACTCTTTGGAAAATTTTTCAATCAGCTCCTATCTTTCTATCTTTGGTAATTTTTCATTTAGGAATGAGTAACTAAAATCTTCTTTTAAGATTCTTAGTACTCAAGTTGTTATAAACTATTATGATTAAAAAAAAGTTCATTTTAAACAAAAAAAAAAATCATATTTGTCACTATAACCTTAAAACGAACATACAGGTACTATAAATCGTCATAAGTCATGAATGACATGAGGTTGGGTCTAGTTGAGGTGCTATCTCAAGAAAAAAGAAATGGACATCACGATGCGGAAGATCAAGATGAACTCATATTTTTCATATCGGTTACAATTACATACTATGAAGATATTAAAAATCTTAATTGTTTATTAATTTGTTTATCACTCATTTAATAATTTGTATAAAATATGAATAAAATAAATAAAAAACTAATTTATATAGAATTAAAATAAAAGGAAAACAAGAAATTGGAGAACGTTTAAAAAATGTCATATATCTTAACGCATCTTTGCTACATTTTAAAAAATCTATAAAAAACCAATTATTTATGATAAATAATTGGTTTTTCTAACCAATTATTTATGATAATAAAACAATATTTTTACATAATAGAAAAACGAATGAGTTTGGGATATTCTAATCCTTATAAAAGTACAATTTTATCTTTTAGGAACTTCTAAATTAAAATTTACATAAGATATTAATTAGATGACAACTATGTAAAATCTTATAAATAATAAAATAATGATAGAAATAATAAAAAATCATAAATAATAAAATTTGAAGAAATACAAAAACAATTAAATTAAATCTTAAAGAAAAAGATAAATTTAAATATTTATATAAGAAAATTATTTTTAAGAAAAGATATAATTTATTATGGAATAATTAATAAAGAAATGAGTATTAATAATACAAATATAAAAGAAAAATATAATATATCATTAATTAACAAAAAAAATCATTATGGATAAACTATCAAAATCTCTCAGAAAGAGAAAAGAAAAATTAGAACATCCATTTAAGAGAAATCCAAATATTAATAAAAATATATTTTAAAGAATAAACAAATACACCAATAAAACCAATATTGCTAGATAATAGAAAAATAAATAGGAAAGATGTTTTATTATGAATAATGGATGAAAGCCTAAGATACTAGAAATTAAAATTTACAGCATACCTTAAGTTAGCCTTTAATATTAATGACAATAACTTAAACCAAGTATTAAATTAAGCATGTGAATTTCAAAAATGAAATTTAATGAAAAAAGAAAATCATTCATTTTTAGTACACTATATAATAGGATATTCATTAACAAACAGACATAATAATTCGAGAAATAGGACAAATAATAAAACTATAAATATTAACAGACTTTAAAATACTAGAAAAATAGAACATAAACGTTAAAAAAACCTCTGATACTAAGAAAAAAAAAGTAATGTAACATGATTTATGTTTGTAGATCTTGAAGGAGAAACCTCTAACAAAGAAAGAAAAATGATACATCTAAAACAAGAAATTAAAATAATAAAAGCATGAATCCATTATGTAATGTTACGAAGAAAATAATACCATTATTATCCTAATAATATTCAAAAATAAACTACAAGATCTAGAATTAGATTTTAATATAAGGCTAACAAGCATATTAAAAAACCAAATAACAATAATGAAAGCTATAATTCTTCTAGAAGAAAAAATAGATATAGCACAAGAATCAAACATCAATTTCTTACAATATATAAATGAAATAAAAAAAGAACTCCTAGAAGAAATAAGAAAATATGGTTATAATAAGAAATTACAACAAGACATACATAAATAATTTACAAAATTAAGAAGGGATGTAAATAACATACCTAATGAAATTATAGGTTATAAGTTTGATCCATTTGTAGGATTAAAAGAAGAACCACTAGAAGATCAGATGCATTGAGACTTAGGAATGAAAGAAGAAAAAGTGAGGAAAAACCTAAAGATATAGAAGAAACTATAATCTTAATTTAATGAAATATAGAAGAAAAAAAATTAGAAGAATAATTTATAGACCCTAAGAATATGAATATAGAAAACTTAGTTAGTTTGTTAACCCTAACAGATGAAGAACTAGGAAAACATTATGATGAAAAACTTTGTACAAAAAAAAGGAAGATGATATGACAATAATCAAGGAAACTAATTATGAACCATAAAATATAATCCTAAAAAATCATATGAAACCAATTTCATTATTAGATCCTTATCAAGAAGGAACATCTACATCTGACTCACATAGGTAAGAAAAAAATTGGCAAAGGTGAGAAGCTTTAGATGAATGATATGAATGTAATCATACAAAATTCTCCAACTACATAGTCAAATTCTTTAACTTGTAGAGTCTTAATAACCCACAAAAAGACAGAAAATGTTAAACTTTGGTTTACAAATTTAATAGAATAACAACATTTATAAATGCAAGGAAATGCTTCCACAAGTTAGGAGTACTTAGATATTGTAAGAAATGAAATATACAAGAAATTTATTGGAGAAGATAAAGATATATATATATATATATATATATCACTAAATTCAGTAAAAATGAAATTGAGGAAGCCAAATACCATTTAACAAATATGAAAATATATGACATTGGTTATATAGATTCATTTATTTTTGAATATTTATTTGTGAATATGAACTATATTATCATAAGTTATCATCTATGCAAGAAACTTATAAAGAAATGTTTTTTTTTAGAAATCTAAAACATTACATAAAATTATAACAAAATGATGGTATAAAAGAAATAGAGAAATTTACCAGACACCTCAGAAGGAAGAATACAAATTATTAAGAAGTAAATAATTATTAAATGTCAAGAAAGATAAGAATATAAACAAATAAGAGAAAATGATAAAATTTATTATAATTCAAGAGATTTTAAGATGTAAGAAAAATATGGATGTATATAAAATTTTATATACAAAAGTATAAAAATATATAAAATAAAAAAAATAAAAAAGATATAAATTTAGAAAACAAGACTTTCAAAAATATAAGAGAATGTATAACAAAGAACCTTAAAGAAAAAATATTTTAGGAGAAAAATATATAAGCCGTAAGAAAAGAAAAATTATTATCCATCTAAAAAAAGAAATGCAGATGTTGGATTTGCAATTAAGAAGGTCATTATGCTAATGAATGCCCTAACAGACTTTAACATAAAGAATAATTTAAAAAAGAATTTTCACAGAAAGCAAAAATCTTAGAAAAAGTTTTAAAATGAAATTAGAACCAATAGATGAATCAAATTTAGATGATACTTGTAGTACTTATCTATTAGAAGAAACTGAAACCAAATAACTGACTTAGAATTTGAACCTTCTTCATCATATGATGAATGATTTGTATAGCATTACAAATCCAAATAATACTTACATTAAAATAAGATTAAAATTTAAAGGTTATGCAAATTATCATTTACATGCATATAGAGACACATAAGCTAGTATGTGTGTTGTTAGTAAATATGTATTTCTAAAAGAAATCTAGAAATAATCCCCAAAAGATTTAATTGTAAGAATTGCTAACTATTTGAACATCCGAACCGACACGAAGCTCGGCCCTTGCAAACCACCTAAGACAAGTCACCAGCCTAAGATGGAAGATGAAGCACCCCAGAGGTCCTACCCATGGGACATCCCAAGCTCAATGGCAGCTCGATCTCAATGGCAGTACAAGCCCGAGTATAATACGAGCTTATGGACAGTACGAGAAAAACTCGACCTAAAGCTTTGACATGTTGTACTTTTATGCCCCCTAACATGTAAATATGTATACACATTGTATAATTGACACTTGTATCTATAAATGTTCTCTAAATAGATGGACCCCTCATAAGGATTCACACATTCAGCCAATTGTATTAAATTCTCTCTAATCTCTCTCTGTAAAATATTGGATCTCAACATTTTGGTCCAGATCGCACTAGCTCCTAAGAATCTAAAGTACTTAAGGGCTAGGTCTCAGGTTCGAGGCTGGGGAAGGGCGAAAGGAATGGGATACATGGTGAACATAGATCTGTGAGCCTAACCAGATACCCTTCAATGTGCGAGTAATATGAATTTCAACCATGCTTAAACATTAACAATACTACAATAAATCTTAATAAAGTCTTTAAAGACATAGATATTATGATAGAATGAGAAAATTTTCATATTCCTACCATATATTAACAAGAAAAATGAATTGATTTATTAGTTGGAAACAACTTCCTAATCCTTTACCAACCCTTTACTCAATATTTAGATAAAATAAGTTTAACAACAGTAGATAGTTAAACCATTTATGTGTTAAAAATAGGAAAAGTTTTGACAATATTAAACCCAAATTTTATGCAACAATATAAAAGGCAAAAACGTGGTGAGATGAATACAAAGAAATAACCTTATTTAGAAAACATTTTATTAGACATAGAAGAGAAACAAAACTTTTTTCTTAATGAAATACAATAAGACAAAACCATAACAACAATAAGAAAATTGTTACAAACAGTAAGTTTAGAAAACTCGTTAGATCCTAAAATCAATAGTTCTTAAATAATAGAAACTATAAAACTCAAAGACCTTAACAAAGGCATGAGAGTAAAACCAATTATTTATACCCTATAAGATAGAGATGAATTTAGAAAACAAATTCAAGAACTTTTCGAATTAAAAGTTATAATATCTAATAATTCACCTCATTCAAGCTCAACATTTTTAGTTAAAAAAGAAGTTGAAAAAAGAAGAGGTAAAAAGAGAATTATAATAAACTTCAATGCCTTAAATAAAGAAACCATTGATGATGGATATTATATTCCAAAAAAAGAAAAAAAATATTATCATTAAAGGAAAGAAATATTTCTTATGTTTTGATAGTAAAAGTGGATTTTGGCAAATAAGACTTGATGAAAAATCACAAAAAGTAACAACATTCAATTGCCCACAAGGACGTTCTAATGGACAGTTATACTATTAGGATTAAAATAAGTACTATGTATTTTTCAAAGACATATAGATAATATCTTTAAAAACTACATGATATTTGTTATATATATGCATAGATGATATTTTAGAATTTAGTAATGACTTAGATATTATTAATGTCTTACAAGAATGCATGAAATGGGTATTCTATCAAAAAGAAAGGTTGAAATAGCTAAACAAAAAATTAAGCATTTAGGATAAGAAATAGAAGATGAAAAACATCATTTACAACCTCATATATTAAACAGAATATAAGGATTTTCTAGTGAAATCAAAGATAAAAATCAATTACAAAGATTTTAAGATGTTTGACTTATGAAGAAGCATACATCAAAAAATTAGCAAGAATGTGCAAAATATTACAAACTAAACTCAAAAATATTATGTTTGTAAATAGACAGAACATGACACAGATTATATGGACAAGGTAAAAGTACAAGTAAAAACCTTACCAACTTATACCACCTATGTCTATATGATAAAATGATAATAAAAACGTATGTTTTACATGAATATTGAGGAGCGATATTAAAAATAAAGGTAGATGACAAAGATGAATATCTTTGTAGATACACATCATCATCTTTTTAGGGTTTAAAATTAAATTATCATAGTAATAAAAAATAATATTTAACTGTTAAAAAGGTTATAAATAAATTTACAATATATGTTATTAGTTCAAGGTTTATTATCATAATGGATAATAAAAACTTTGCATATTTCTTAAGAACTAATACTACAGGTGATTATAAGCAAGGTCGATCAATCAGATGGACACAATGGCTCAATCATTATAAATTTGAAGTTGAAAATTTACCAGGAAATAAAAACAATTTAGCTGATATATTAACAAGAGAATTAGCATCTTTAACCATTTTTTATTTATCGAGAATGGATCCTCTTATCATAGACATTAAGATTAAAGAAAAGAAAATCAAAATTCTATAGTACCAACTTGAGATATTATATATTAAGAAATCTTTAAATGATAACATCAAAGCGGTTAACCCCTCAGCTAAGTAGCAATGTCTTAAATGTTCAAACTACGAAAATGATGAGATATTTCCTATATCTCAAATGAAAAGAAAGGAATCAAAATTTCTAAAATAGATGAAGGGAAAAATAATCTCTCTATAAAGAAAAAGAAATAAAAGCTCAATTGGACAAATGAAACAAAAAAAAAGAATAGTCAAAGATTAAGCTTTATGTGGTCTATAATGACCCCAAATCAGGAATCTATACCACTTGACAAGAAGCTAGCAAATTTATAACAGGCTTCAGTGAAATAATATATAGATCATTTAGCAACAAGATAGAAGCATAAGATAGTTTTGTCAATTATAGAATGCCAAAACTATTAACTTCTTTAGAAGTAACTAAGAACTATTCCCAAGCAGTACAACAATCAGCTAGTCTTAGCAGATTGAAGACACTATGAAGGATACCTAGATCGGTGCTATTCAGAGAAGCAACCAATAACTCTTTTATTTTAGAAGAAGAAAGAGACCAGGCACAAGAACCTTACCTAACAACAATGATTTAGTTTGTATAACCTATCTAGAAAATCTATTGAAGAACATCTTGATGATATGAAGTTCTATACTTTAGAGAAATAATTCTTTGTAGATAGAAAATTCAATATCCGATAAGGAGTAGATCTAGTGTTTGTGTACGAAGCATTTCATGCTGGTTTAATAGAAAACTTGTATCCAAGAAATAACTTAAATTAATTTTCTAAAAACTTCAAGAAATCCATTAAAAAATTTAGAAAGAAAATTTAGGCTATGGATAAAGCTTGTTTATTTAAGATTTTTCAATTTAATTATGGATTAAACCAGTAAATTTCAGTAAGTTCGTATCATTTTAGTAAGTATGGACTTGCCAACACCAAAAAGGAATTTAATCAACCCAAAGCTTTGTCAAAAAAGGAATTTGATCAAGAGAAATTAAGCATATAATGTGACTAAATGTTAAACCAAATCTATTATGAAGTAAGAAAAATTAAAAGTTTTTCTAAAGTTGAAGATAATTATTCTACCAGCAAAGTGATTATCACCTCACAAAGTAATCTCCCTATCATTAATGAAGATGGTGAAAATATCAATGAACTATTTTTAATTGGAATGAATTGGAATTAAGTATGAAAATCAAGAAGATATTATGTCAGATAGTAGGCTAGGGACCATCAATGCATTTATTACATTCAGCTTCATAAGAATCAGTGTTGACAAATAACTCTGAATAAATGTTAGGTTCATACACAATAAATTGGCACTCCAACCTCAATAATATATGTGTTAATTAGAAAAGTTAGGTGAAATAGTGAAATTTCACCTATGTAAAAGAGAACTCTCGTGTCTATAAAAGGAAACTCTTGTTTTTAAGGAAAGACAAATCTCTCAAACTCTCTGGAAAATTTATTCAATCAGTTCCTATCTTTCTATCTTTGGTAATTTTTCATTTAAGAATGAGTAACTAAAACCTTCTTTTAAGATTCTTAGTACTCAAGTTGTTATAAACTATTATGATTAAAAAAAAGTCCATTTTAAACAAAAAAAATCATATTTTTCACTATAACCTTAAAACGAACATACAAATACTATAAATCGCCATAAGTCATGAATGACATGAGGTTGGGTCTAGTTGAGGTGCTATCTCAAGAAAAAAGAAATAGACATTACGATGCGGAAAATCAAGATGAACTCATATTTTTCATATCGGTTACAATTACATACTATGAAGATATTAAAAATCTTAATTGTTTATTAATTTGTTTATCACTCATTTAATAATTTGTATAAAATATGAATAAAATAAATAAAAAACTAATTTATATAGAATTAAAATAAAAGGAAAACAAGAAATTGGAGAAAGTTTAAAAAATGTCATATATCTTAATGCATCTTTGCTACATTTTAAAAAATCTATAAAAAAAACTTCACTATTAGCAATAGAAGATCAAAAGTAAATTACAAAATTACAAAAATTTAATTGATTATTTTTAAAAATAAAAAACAGATATGATTTAGTAAAAGGATCTTATAAAGATTTTCTAAATCTAGAAATCAACTTCTACGTAATCATATCATATATAAAACAAAATAATAAAATACAAAAATTAAGTCATTAATTAAATAATAAATTTAATCTAAAAAATATTGAATTAATTTCAATATATGATCAATTAAAATAAAAATTAACTCAATATTTAATCGATTAGAATTAAAAGAATTTAAACATAATTTAAAATCAGTAATAAAATTAATAAAAATAAAGAATATTTAAGAAAAAAAATCTTAAATTTGTAAGCTTTATAAAACTTATAAAAGGTTCGTAACCCTTGTAAATTTATAAAATAAGAATAATAAAAGGAAGAGTAAGTAGTAATTTTGTTTACTATAAAAATTCAAAATTATCCCATTTAAATAAAAATGAACTATTTAAAAAAATATGATCGGCCATTTTCCGCACTATCTCAAAGCACATAAATGATTCAAGTCGTTTAGCCATACGGGTCAGCCAAAATCAGCTCAAATCCAACTCAAACGAATCATTGTCTAAGTTCGGGGATTTTTCAGCATCTTAAAATAATCAAAAAGCATCATTTGCAAGAAGTTACAAAAATTGTTATAAAACGAGCAGACAAAAAGATCCTCTTAAAGTCTGTGAATTAGTTAAAAAATATATATTTAATTTAATTTAATTTAACTTTAAAAATACAATGACTAAAATTTGAGTATCTAAGATGTCATATTTGTTACTTTTCTATTAAAGGTAAGTGTTTTGAGAAGAGAAAGAAGGGTATGATATTTTTGATAGTTGTTGTTTAAGTTGTGATATTTAGAAGTACAAAAATATCCAAAAAGAATATATTTGATAAAAAAAAAATGTGTATAAAAAGTTAAAAGATATTTTAATCTTTCCAAAAATTATATATTTTTTTCCTTTTTTCTATTATTTACTTTTTTTGCTCCCTCTTTTTTCATTTTTAGATTTAGTATCTAGATATATTGCTTAAAATTTAGGAATTAGTTTTATAATTTAAGTTTAAGCTTTAGAATTTATAGTTTAAAATTTGAAGTTTAAAACTTGAGATTTAGTAAAAAAGAATTAAGAAATTTTTTATGTATAAATAGAGAGAGATATGAGAAAAATAAGAGAGAATAAAAAAGAGGTATGAGAAAAATATGAGAGATGATAAAAAAAGAGAGAAGAAAGAAAAAAAAGATAAAAAAAATTAAAATTATTTTATATATATATATAAATCATTTTTTACTAAATATATACCATTTTAAAAAAATTAAAATTATTTTTTATATATATATAAATCATTTTTTACTAAATATATACCATTTTAAAAATATGGATACTCATAAAATACCAATAAAAAACTTTAAAAAATATGAATACTAAATGAATAATATGATTACCACAAAGATAATGTTCCAAAAAAAAAGTGTTTGTAGAAAGAATTTAATGTTTTTTAAGTTCATTAAAAATAATATAGTGAATTTAGGAGAGATTATACTTCCATATAGATAAGTGTTAGTTCATTATTTAAAAGAATATATACTCTTTACTAATTATATTATTTTTTTCTCTATATTAAGTATTAAATATTTATTTCTTTAAAAAAAATTACATTAATTTTATAATTTATTAACCTAAAATAACATATTATCATATAAGCATAGCATAATTTCTCTTGATAGATATATAAAATTGGCAAGAAAGGCTTTGAAATTGGTGAACATGATCATACATTATTGTCTTAAACTAGTACCTGTACCACTACCATCGTAAATTATTATTTGAGGATGACACAATTTGATGAGTTTCAAAACATCCAAAGCACATCAAAAAATGGTACCCATAAATCAACAAACAAAATGGAACCAAAGTTGTTATTAACAAACGGAATAAAAATATTAGAAGCCATTGTTTAATCCCCGTCCGACCAAAGAGATACTTACAATTACATTTGACTCATGAATCTCCCACATCATATAAGCTGAATACTTTAAACGTTGGTTCACCCTTAAATCCCTTAAAATCAATACACGTTCACCCTTAACCCAAACCCCTACTACAACGGAAACCAGCCAGCAACTTCTTCCGTATTTGTAATCTTTAATCCACATTCACCAGTTCACCGACCACCAGGGAACAGACAAAATAGCTGCATGCTCGAGGTTGTGGAAGCCATCTCTGAAAGCATTTCTGAAGCCAAATCAAAGTGCAGGCAAACAAGACACGTAAAAAGACAAAACACAACAGACCATCCTCGTATTAATCAGAGTACACACAAAACAGAACTTGCTAAAAAAATGGGTTTAAATTTGTATGTCATGAGGCACAAGAACGTGTGCGTGTGTATGTGAAAGAGACAGAGAGAAAGAGAGAGGATGCATACCATTGCTGAACCTTCCTAAACTCAGTCAGCACAGGGTAAATATTCTCAAAGGCAGTATATGTGTCTTCTCTCACCTAAAGGCAAATAACAAAATCATTAATGACAAGGTGTAAACAATTTCCCATCAGCACTTGCAGATTAAGTGAAGAACATGGAAACAGAGGTTATAATCACCTTTGCTCCAGTGAGCACAATTTTTCCAGAAACAAAGATAAGGAGCACAATCTTCGGCTGTTTCATACGATATATTAACCCTGGAAAAAGTTCTGGTTCGTACTGCATGGAATGGGCAATCATTTTTTAGAAAATTATGAGGAAAGAAAACTGTAATTGACATTTCCAGAGCTTTAGGAATATGCATCTGTCCTCACAACAGCAAAAATAATTTTGCAAAATAACTGCACCCTTTGCGCAAGTATATGATAAAATTCATGTGTACCCATATCCCTCTAACTAGTATCCCATTTACAGTATGATATTTTGAATCAGCAGTATGGAATCAAAATGATCTCTGTTACTACAGACGTGGTAATCTATAACACATTGAACTTTTTTCCCTCCACATACTTGAAAAATTTTCAACTTCCCCAGCTCTTTTTGCCCCAAAGGTGGTTATAAGTTGATATCAAAATTGATCTATCTGTCCTAGTTCTTACTAAATGCTTATTAATGCAGTTTTATAGAACCAATGTCCAAAAACAAAAATGAACATCTTACATATAGGGTAACTGATTGAAGAAATATTTAACACGGCCTGATATGTTCATTTTATTTGAACATTACAAATTCCAACTAATGATAACGATCACTTACACTTGAAAAGGCACCATGGGAATATGCAAGACCTTCAAGTCTGATAGGAAACTTAACATCACAAGAGCCAACAATGTTCTGAATCTTAAAGTCCTGGAAAACAGATAACAGATATTAACCAAAAAAGAAATAGCTCATGAAAACTCAATTTTGTCATCACTGTGTGCCAGCATCTGCATGAGTGTGCAAAGAAGAGAGAGAATACCTTAAACTTAGCAGGAAAACCAAGCTTTTGGATGATTCTGGCATACTGAACAATCAATAGTCAGTCATGTAAAACCAAAGAGAATACCATTATGCCCCATTCCAAACTTCTAACTAAATCGATTGTACAATAACAAAACAGCAGTTGTGACAATAAGTTCTACTTCCTATCAGAGCAAAATAGAGCACATGATTTTGCTTTATATGAGCATATGGTTTCACACCTAGATTAACTCATACAAATAACAGGATATAATTTTCTACCTTCCTCGCCGCTAATTTTGACTGTTGTTCACTTTTGGCTCCTGTACAAACCTGAAACAGTAAAATCATAAAATTTTCAGCCACACAGCGCAAGAGAAGTACAGCAAGAGCAATGCTCAAAACAGTTGGGTCATGTTTGGTTGGAGATAATACTCATGATAATAGAACTAAATACTGTACAGTATTCCTTTGTTTGGTTATCTTTCCAATAAAAAAGAAATGAATTATTTTCATTGGATGGTGGAAAACACTTTCCATCCCCTTCCCTTGGGAATACTTTTTCAAATCGACATTTCTTTACTTATTTGTACTATTTTTTCCCCTATTTACTTCATATGTAACACAATGATCTTTTATTTTCAATTTTACCTCCATATTCCACCCTCATTTTGAGCATATTATTTTAAATTTCTAATTTTACTCATTTAAAATATAAAATAAACTTTCTTTTACACTAAGCACCATTGAAACGCAAAAATATTTTTATTTTCTAAATCTATCATTGTCTAAGTGGAATTGAGTATTTCATTATATTTCCATTTCAAATCAAACAACCTAATGATAAATGTTATTCTTTGATCCCATCGTTCAAACCAACATGGTATTATTAATAATATTTCCTTTTAATTTTAAAGATATTAAAATTACCATTAATGTTTTCATTCCACAAGCCAAACATGGCCAAAGAAAAATTGAATAACTACACCTAGATTTAACTAAAATGCACTAGAAGGAAAAACAGGTCCCTAATGAGTACAATATGATGCCAACCAAGTTTGATATAATTGTATAAAGGGATCCAAGACCAATCATGATTATTGTAATAAGCGGGATGAGGAAGGGGAAATTGAGAGTGTGAGAACAGTCTAGGAAGTACATGTATTCAAGGAGTCCAGTTCAATGAAATCCTGCTTGTATTACCTTCTATTTTCTTTTATAATTATTAGAAAAGCTTGGGTGGATTTCTACAAGTTTTTACCCAAGGTTATGAGGATTTAGCTTCCATATGTGAAAACCTTAGCAATAAAACTGGAGAAACTTGAGTAATAAACTTCATAAACTTTGCTTCATTTAATCATTATGAAACTCAGCTAAGAGAATACCAACTAGACATTGAAAGAGACACAATATAGAGGCTGCAACGCACACACAAAAATAGTTTCCAATTCCCCTTTTTTCTTTATTGTGCTTTGTACTTTGAATTTACAAACTATGAGACAAGAAGGCCTCCACAAATCTCCTGCCCCATCGCCAGGGTTCACTTCATGAAAATGCATTCTCATAAATCCAAATACATAAACCTTACCAAACCCATCCCTCTCATAAACCTCCCAGTATTAGGACTTCCACTAATTTATAAAATATTAAATATAAGTTTAAAGCAACAATGATTAACCTATTCATGCCATAGTTTATTGGTTAGTAAATAGTCCATTGAGTTCCATCAACAAAGTTGTAAACAGTATTTATAAGCATAAAAAAACAGAAATTTTATATACATTACTTTATGACGGTCCGTGGATGGAGCTAACAAAACAGGGAAAAACTGGATCATGTTAAATGCTTAATGAAAGCAAAAAATGCAACAGCTGAAATTTAATCATGTATACATTATTATATGCATCGCATCTGCTGCAGAACTTACCATCTTTCCAGAGGCAAATATTAAAGCTGTAGTTTTTGGTTCCCTTATCCTCATTATAACAGCAGCAAAACGCTACATGAAAGAACAACAAAAATTAATTATTACTTAATTTTGAAAAATGTAATTCAATCAAAAAAAATTTAAGAAATGGCATAGCCTCTCCTGAAGGAGCATGGTCATTACTCTCAATAGATACTCTCAACAAATAAAGAATAATACAAGAGCTCAAATGTGAAGAGCAAAAGTGATCCTCACTCACGCAGACACACACTTTTCAAAAAATGATGTACCACCAACAAGAAATATATTGTTATAATTATCAATAAATTGAAACCAATGTTAAGTGGAATTGAAAAGAGTGTGATACACGCACGTGAACAAGCACAACCAACTTCACTCATAGACCACCCAGGCATATGCACACATGTGCTCCCATGCATCCGTATGCATACACACTGTGTTTGCACACACACAAGGGAGAGAGGGAGGAGAAGGAAAAAAAGACTTCAACAAGGTTAAAAGCTTCCATGGTGACTTGGTGAGTACCACAATAAACCCAAAACATTTTCAAATGTTAGTCTAGTAAATCAACAATACACTTCACAGCCCTAATAATCACTATCCAGCGTCCTTTTCATTTCCCCTACTAAAAAAGTTAATTTCAAACAACCTAATGTGAACCCAAGATATGAACTAGAAGGACTACACCAGCGAGGCAATCCCTAAGGGTCTTCTATCCAATGTGTTGGAAGGGTGCTAATAGAGGCAATTAAATTTTTAAGAAAAGCTGAAACAGACTATACAGTCAGATTTACAAAAGCTTCCATACCTTGGGATTGTATTCGGCATTACGAGCCTGCAATGCAATAGTCTTAAGATCCAACTTGCAATCCAGGTTAACTGTGGATACAATGTTCCTACAAACAGCAAAAGATCAACCACGAGAAAAATGTTTCAAAGTTATCGTGAAATAATCAAGCTTCCTTCTAGCAGAGAAAAACAGAGAATTCAATTTCATAAACTAGTAAAACAGTCACTTAATTATGTTCTCAGAAAATAGAAAGAATAATGCAAAAAAATTGCACTAAACGTTTTCAGTCAGTCCCTTCCAAATTCCAGTGTGTATTTGGTGTAAAAGTCCTCCATAGAATTTTGAATATACCGTTGATCGTTCCTTTTCCCAACTCTAAATTATACATAAGTTGATCTTGAAGTTAACAATACAAGTTTTACAGCCCATCATTATCCCCATTCAAAACGAATGACATGTAAACCAACCAAATTTAACTAAACCATTATGTGCGGCTCATCCATTAGGCAGATGAGGAGGCCACTTTAGGCTCTGGCTTGATAGGGGCCACAATTTTTTGTAGCATCTATTTCATTTAAAATAAATAAATAAATAATTTATCGAAAAAAAATTTATGAAGATATTAATTTGAAACATTGTTATGTATTTAAGTAAATATTGTAGGGTGACAATATTGTCATAACACAATTTTTTATTGCTTCCAAAATATGCATGAATTTTTTATTTTTTAATTATAAATAATTACATTTTAATGTTATTATTATTGGAAAAAAGTTAATTAATATTATTGTTAACTCTATTTATTAAATAAAAAATAATTTCTTAATTGATGTAATACAATGAGATTCATCTAGTGGTTTGGTAATAAAACTCACTTCTCTCTCGTTTCAAGTCACAAGTTTAAATCATACTAACTATTACATATGATATGAAATAAACATTGTTTACCTATTATAAATTAATAATAAGAAATATGCAAAATTGTTGACTCTTAGTTTTATTATTTAAGAAAAATTCTTATATTTTTTAAATGACAAAATCAACTTATTCAAATTCTTTAATAATCTCCATTTAATTTCTTTATCAGTTCCGATTATGCAAAATAATAACTAAATATTGTAGAAACATCTCTTTTAACAGTTTTTTGTATATGTCTCTTCTTTTTTCTTTTTTCTTTTTTCTTTTTTACATGTCTCTTCTTCTTCTTAAAGTTCAAAACTTATTTTGTTCATATGTTTGTTTTATTCATATTGCAAAGAATACATTGGAGTTTTGTAGAAAATTTCACCTTTTATTTAGTTTCGTAAAAAATATTTCAATTCTATTATATTAAAAAAAAAGTTATAATTTCTTGTCATTTACCATACAAGAAAAGTAACTTTTACATCTTTATTCATTTAACTTTTATTATTTATTCAATTTTTGGTTTTCAATTTATATTGGACTAAAAAAATTGCATTAATTAATTCTTATCAGCCCGATTAAATTTGTATTTGTGAACAATATGTAAGGCCTCATTTGATGTTTTCGAATTAGGCCACAAAATCCCTCAAGCCGCTCGTGAGCCCATCCTTGAAATAGAGTTCATCCCCAAACAAATTAAACCGTAGGTTATTCCAGGAACTATAAGTCTGAAAGGTCACAGAAAGAACTAAAGAAAAACCAATTACTAGCACTCCAAGCTTACAATTCTCTAGCGAGATATTTCAAACAAATTTTACATAAATCATTATGAAATTTTCGGTCTGTAATTATAAGTCAAGAACCCTCCGTCAAACAAGCTCGTCGATCCCAGCACAAGACCCCATAAAAACCCAATTTATTTTGCATATATTCAATACACTTTTGATGCCAAAAACTCTCAGATCCTCCTAAGCCATCCCCAAAAGAAAATATCGTACAAAAGCACGATACTTCAGAGATTGACAAACATGCATGAAAAAATATTGAAGGAAAAAACTCCGAAGAGAGACTCACTGAAGCGTGGGAACAATTCCTGATGGGTGCTTGGAGAGATCTACAGGTTGGCTCCCTTCCAATCCAACTTGTTCCGCCATTCACCTTATCTTCTACCCAATTTCGAGTCAAACTCAACTTTCTCTAAACTTAAATCAAAACTTTCTATTATTCTTTGAATAATAACACAATGAAAATTCCTAATTGATATTTTGTAATATCCCGTTTCTACTGGGACGATTTATTTAGGATCGAAGGACAATCGATATAATACAAGAAGATTTAAATTCGAAAGCTGATTCAAAAATTTCAGAACCCTATTGGTACAATCGGGATTTGGGTTTTGAATCGATGAAGATAATCTGTGAAATTTTTAGATGGAAAATAAAGATTTTCCGAGGGAGAAAATTCGAATTAGGGTTTCTTTTATATGTTTGGGGTAGAGATGAGAAAGAGTAAGCTTCTTTGGTTTCGTTGGATTTTAGAGATCTGATTGCAAATAGATGGAGAGATAAAGAACGGGAAAAAAATAGAGGTTAGTTGAGTTGACGAGACAGGTAGACTTTTTGTATGAGTGGTCGACTATATATAAAGGGAACCGGATCATCCGATGTGGAACCTGTACTGTACCGGGTGTTACCGGTTATTAATATATAATGAAATTGGAATTAAGGTATTTATTCTTATTCCTTCTAAGTTTTAAGTTAACTAAATTTATTTTATTAATTTTAAAAGTAAAGTTGAATCTTTTTAAAAATATAAAAATTAAAAAAAATTCTATTTCTTAAAAGAAAATACTTATTTTTTTCTCCTTCGTCTCTCATCCTTCTCTCATCTTAATTTTTTTTTATCTTTTTAGTCTTTTTTATCTTATTTTATTTATATATTTATAATTTATTTATATAAATACTATAAATTTTTAATTATTTTTTTTAAAATTTATAAATTATAAGAAAAAATAAAGAGATTTATAGGAAAGAGATTGAGAGACTCCCAAATAAATTATTTTATTTTTAAACAAAAAAATGAATATAGTATTATTTTTTATTTTTAATTGTTATTTTAAAGAAAATTTTAATTTTTCTTTTAAAAAATATTTTTCATAACTAATACTAGATTGATTTTATCTAAAAATATATCGAACTAAACTTAACCATCTTAAAAAAAATGATAGTAAAAAAACAAAGTAACTCTATAAAAAAGGTAAAAGTTTTACCGAATATTATATATTTTTGTTCAGATACAAATTAATACTAAAATTATATAAAGATATACTATTAATATTTTACTTTATGCAGTGATATATTATTAGTTTTTTTTTCATTGATACTGTAAAAAAGTGATAATGATAAATTTTAAGTATATTTAAAGAGGACATAATGGTAAATATATCATTTAAAAAAAATAAAACTATTTGGCTATCTACTTTTCTTCTTAAATTGAACTTAATCTAAATAATGTCTTTCTTTTTATTATTATTATTATTTATTTGGCTTAATTTCATATATATTACGTGACAGTAAAAAAATGATTCTAATCAACAAATAACCATATAGGTTAAGTTTAATAAGTGTCTAATTATCGTATAAGTGTGAATGCAATACAATTATCATAACATTATGTATATCTAATAATTATCTTTTAGTTATCTTAAAAAAAGAAAGACCTAAAAATTATTTTTATCTATCTTTGTGGATAATCTATTATATAATTAAGAATAGATATCTACTAACAATGTATGTCTAGAACATATAGTTGTCTACAAAGCTACAACAACTCAATCTTAATCAAACGAGAATAAGTTATCGAATTTATTCTTTCTCCTATACATAGTCACATACGCATAACATAATATGATATATAATATCTAAATATCATACATCTCATAACAGATAATCACAACGAAACACCTTCTTTTTACATTATTATTATAGTGAGATTAAGATCTCTTCTACTTTACATCTTATAGTTACTAACTTAAGGATCGTATGTTCAAAGATTACGGGTGAATAACGGATCAAAACTACCTATTATTGGCCAGTTCGAATATGATCCAATTCAAATATATTTGAAAATTTTCAATTCGAATCCGATCCGATGATATAATCAATCTAAATTCGAACAAATCAAATTTTTTTCAATCAGATAAGGGCATATTGATATTGAAATTTATTTATGAATTATTATCATATGTAAAACACGAGATATATAAATTTATATTTTCGTAATAAATATTATTATTTATAGTCACAACTAAAAAAATCAAAAGAATAAAAAATATATTTGTACAATTTCTAAATCATTATAAATATGTATATTTATTTTTTAAGGTAAAATAATAATCTAATATAATTATGGTATGTAATATTTAAATGTAACATAATATAATATAAAATATGCATTTATTTGTAATTTAATAGTAATTTGATCCATATCGAATACAACGGATTATAAAACCTATCAATTCAAATTTAAACGAATTGTATAATTTTCAATTCGAATCCAATTCAATTATAAAAGTTATCAATCCAATTCGATCTAAATACAATGGATCAAATCGAACTTTTTAATTTAAACGAATTATTTGCTCACTCCTACCAAAGATCACCCCCACAAGGTGATCCATGATCCTAACAATTTATTCATCTTATAAATTATACAAAGAACAATCCTACTTAGTATTAACAAAAATCAATATCAAATATTAAAAGAGTCCAGAATCCAATCAACCACTAGGGTAAGGAGATACATACTCCTAAATGACTCAAACCTAACTCGCAAGAAATAGAATAGTAGAACACTTAAATATTTCACCAACATAAGCATAAAAAAATAGTATAAAAACATATGACTTTAATAACAAATACTATATATCAAACAAAAAGCAAGTAAATAATAATGGTTTTCTAATCAAAGTTTAAACTTATAGTATATTGAAACATACACACCCCTAAACTTAAATTGTACTAACACAATATCAAATCATGCATAACAATCGATATAAAGAGGTAAACCTATATAGAAATTGTATCTATATGTTAAATTTCACATGTTACTTAAGACAACCACTTAGCAGTAAGGGTGAGCAATGGATCGAAGCTTTCTGTTTTTGGCTGATCCAAATTCGATCCGATCTGAATGGATTTGAAGATTTTCAATCCAAATTCAATCCAATGATATAATCAATTTGAACCAATTTGAGTATGAACAAATAAGATTTTTTCGGATAGGATAAGGGTATATTGATATGAAAATTTATTTATGAATTATTTTCATATATAAAACACGACATACACAAATTTAAATTTTAAATTTATATTTTTTTAACAAATATTATTATTTTTAGTTACAACTAAAAAAATTGAATAATAAATATATATGTACAATTATTAAATTATTATAAATATTTATATTTATTTTTAAATTAAAATAATAATATAATATAATTATGTTATGCATAATTTTTAAATATAACATAATATAAAATAAAATATGTATTCATTTATAATTTAATAATAATTCGTTTCAGATCGAATACAATGGATTATAGAATCTGTCAATCCAAATCTCATCTCAATCCAAACGGATTGTATAATTTTCATTCTGAATCTGATTCAACTATAAAATTTATCAATCAAATCTTATCCAAATTCGATGAATTTAATCGAATTTTTCAGTTTAAACAAATTGATCAGATTATTTGCTCAACCCTACTTAGTAGTAAATAATTCACTAAATAGTAAATAAGTTGCAACTCTAATAGGTAGTAAAACAATTATTGTCTCTATCAGCTAAGACCTTCGTCCAAACTGCTACTACTGGTCTTCACTTACTTCTTTCACAATTGTATGGTTTAACACTTAAATCTAACTGTCTTCTATAGTAAATACCATCTAATGTAGTGTGATTTATAACCAATAATTAGTAATTGAAAGTCTATCTACTCACAATCTCAAGGGGCACATAGTCCACTATGAAATAAAGTATGAGAGACACACAGTCAAATCACGTACTCATATAAATAATGATTTGATAATTAATCATAAAATGACTTGGTCTCAAATATAAGTTCTCCAAAATAATTTCAAAAATAGATATAAATTTTAGTGTGAATTTTGAAAATGTTTCAACTATTAAACAATGGGTAAAGAGAAGGCTTGGAATGCACATCTCGCCAACCACCTCGCCAAGGTTGGTGAGAGTGGTGGCAAGGGTGGTAGCAAGGTCCATAGCGAGTTTTTTGGTAATGTGCTAAAAAGTCACATTTTTTTCGTTCTAAAAATTGTTGAGTACTAACCATAAACACTCACATCCAAAACGAACAAAAACACAAGTGACAATGTTGGCGACCAAGCTCTTATCATGCACACTACGAAAACCAACCATGTAGTGTGTGTAAAAATAATTGCATACAAAGTGTTCCTAACTATGTGTATGTGAATTACCAATTGCAATAATAACGGGACTTACATAGACATGAATATAACGAGACTTACAAATATATATATATATATATATATATATATCATATTTTTCATTTTCATAAATATCTTATTTTATGGAGAAAAATGTGAAATAGTATTTATAACACCTAACCACGTAAATAAGATTTATAATGTTCAGCTTATAATTATGTATTTATATTACCAAAAAAATATTCAACCCAAATATTTCAATTTAAATACCATTAGGTTTAATGCCATTTAAATTAAACTCTAACCAATAGACGTGTTCAATGTTTTAATTCTAAAAAATTGAACACTATATTATGATATTATGTAATATTTTTGTTATAATAAGTTTTACAAATGTTATTTTATATAATTATACTTAAAAGTTCTTATGTTACTATGTAAATAGTTTATATTTATACCATATATCAATTGATTTATTATGTTAGAATTATGAATGTAATTTTAAAAAAGGTTGTGTTACGAGTTTAACAAAGACAAAATTTACAACCTATGTCGTATTGATTTTATGAAAACATATAAGTATAAATTGTGCTACACTGTTAAAAAAATTTGTAAAAACATATTGTGTTTAAAATGTGATAAGCAACTTTAATGACAAAGATTTTATGTTGAAACTGTATTATTTTAAAACTATTTTAACACATGTTCATTTATTTTACTTTTCAAATGAGGCAAAAATCAGTTTTAAAACAAAATGCAAAAAATAATGGCGGTGAGAGAAAATGGGAAGTAAATATGAAGGGAGTGGTGGGTGAAGTAATACATATATAACCTTTTTTGGTGAGAAAATAAGTAGTAAAGGTGCCCAAACTAAAAATGACATAAATACCCCCTTCATTAATGGATCATATTGGTCAAACTTTGTCAACTTTGTCTTCTTATAATTATTTTGGACTAGATTATGCCTATTTAAAAATAACAAGACCTATGGTATACCCTAAAATATATAAATTTTTGCATATTTTTCTTAAATTTAAGGTACTAGTTAGTACCCAACCCTTTTATCAAAATATTAAAGGACTAATACGAATAGGTTTATGGAACATTAAACAAACATCACCTATTATATGTTATTATTTTGATAAAAAAAATAGAATAATGGTTTTTATCATATACTTATATCAATATACATGTCACTTTATAATTAACCCTATTAGTAAGTTGAGTCATAATTATTCAATATCTTATGTTTTTAATTTAACATCCAACTTAATAATAATATGTTATTTTATTCATATGATAACTTGATGCATATAATATTACTCTAAAAACATATTAGTCATATGCATATATTTTACAGAGGAAAAAAAATGAGAATAGTTTTGATACTCTATAATAATTTCTATTGTAGTTGGAAATGTAAACATATTTATCTATTTGTTTGTTTTATAAACAATTATGTTTATAAGATTTAATTTTTGAATTCAAGTTTAAAGTGGGTATTATCTAATAATTAAATTCATTTTCAAGCTCCAAATCATATTAGAACTCAGTTTTATTTTTAATCACTTTTTATTATTTTTAAAACTTAAAAAAATTAAAGTTTACGTTTTTCCACTAGTTAATTTTACCTTTTTTTTAACTTAAGAGATAATGAAACAAGAAAAAAAAATTTATAAAATGATTTTTTTATAATAAATAATAAAACAAAAAACTAGTTTAAAAAAACTTAAAAAGGGAACTCGATACAAAACAAATTGTGATACTCTTATAAAAAATTGTATTACTTTTTCACAAACTCAAGGCCTTATTATATGAATGAGTTCTAACACTTGTTTCACATTATAAAGATCAATAGAAAGTAGTTTTTTTTAATGAAAAAGATGTATTATATCATTCATAAAATATTAGTTGATACATAAGGATGTATATAAGATAGACATTCTTCTAACTATACGAGTTTATCATTACAAATAATATCATTAATATTAAACTTGGTCAGATTATGAGTTATTTTATTCACTTCCCTTTGGCAAAATTGTCATTTAAGTTTTGCAAATTTTTTAATCAGTTTAATAATATCCTCAACTAAGTTTTCTTCAGGTATTAGACATTTATTTTCTTCTTATATATAACGAATATCTATTGGTGAGTCACTTTGTACTATATACCAAATTATAAATCTCTTCACCCAAATTCCATTGGATACTTACTAGAATAACATGCAACTCAACAATTAGAAGATAAGTGAATCTATCTCCATATTTAACTCCTAAAATGAGAACTCTTGCTCCAAATCCTATCTTATCTTTAAATTATTTGCACTATTAACATTTAGTTTTAAAAAGGTATCTAAATGGGTGACCAACCAATGTGCTAAAGCTCTCGAATTTTGTTAAGATTTTCATTAGCTTCTTTGAAATCTTCTATTTTGAAATCTTCAAGAAAGAGAGATGTTTTAAAAAATACATCTGATGGATCTTGGGAACGACTTTCATACTCAACCTTATTTTTTTCATTCCATACGTTCTACATAATCATGACATTAGCTTAATTTCATCTTTCTTAGGAGTTGATAAGAAATAATATAATAGATCAATGAAATTTCCCCTACTTTAATATGTATGTACTTGGAAAAAGTACCTTCCACCCTCTTTTAACTGCCACACATTCTCATAAAGTATGCAAAACATTTTCACTATTATTTCCACAACTTGGGCAAGTAGGTTCATTTGAAATCATTTTGTACTATAAGTTCTTTTTGCATGGAGTATGCTATGAATAACATATCATATGGAAATCTTTGTTTTGTTTGGAGCGAGCTTTAATTTGTCATACTTTTTCCCACCACTTAGCTTTTGACAAATCATTGATATTCTCATTTGAATTGTTATTCTTATTGTTTTGTGTTTAGGCTAATCAATATCTACTTTTATAAGTGTATCTTCTATTCATTTATAATTCCAAATCAAATTATCAATGATTTGTAATATGAAACAAGAGGGATGAAATATATAATATCAACTTCATGGGTAAAAAAGAATCTTTAATTATATGTTAATTTCATGCACCAATAGAGCTAATTAAAGAAGCAACCTTACTATCAAGAGTTAATATCGGAGGTAATTTAAATCCAATGACTTTGATATATATAAAAAACTTATTCTCATTGCCCACTCTCCATCTCATACCAGAATTAAGCAGGTTTCTACCCCCACAGAATACTCTTCCATATGTAAGAAGAATTTTCCTACCTTTTAACGGAAAGAAGATCACTGTTCTAAAAATATTTAGTCTTAAGAACCTTAGCATCAATCAATGTTAAGTTTTCTATAAGTTTCCAAGCTTGCTTAGCCAATAAAGCTTGGTTAAAATTTTCTAATGATAAAAAACCTAGCCCTTCTTGTGTGCAAGATTTTTCCATGATAACCAATTTTTTTCAAAATATTTATTTATATTTTTTAATTTAATTTTTATGTTCTTTTATTTTTTCTATTTTTTTAAAATCATTTTCTAAAAAAAATTATAAGAAAAATAAATAATTGTAATTGATAAATATATAATATGTTAAAAAAAATATAAGCAAAGCTAATTTTGTTATTTGAATGTGCGTACCATCAAAAGTCATGTATTTTTTGTAAAATTAATGTCTAATTAATTTAAATATTGAATTAAACTCTTTTTAAAATTTTTTTATAAACAGAAAAAATTAATTGAATAATATCAAGTAATTCAATAATTTGCTTTCAATTTTTTGTTTTTATTTTTTCTAATTTTTATAACAAAGTTATTTGCATTTGATTGTTATATATGGTAACATGAATAAAAGATTTAGAAATAAAAATAATTTTTTTTATCTGATTATCACATAGTATGAATAAGTAGTTAATTTTATATCTATATAATACAACCTATATTTATTTTGTTTATACGAGCGTGTTGTAAGATCCACTAATATATTTGTGTGCAATCATTTATTTGTAAAAAAGTATTAATAAATTATTTTATTCAGAATAGGTCATTTTATTTGATAAAAAATTATTTATTTACTTGTTAATATATTTTTATTTGAGATTTATTGATAATTAAAATTATTAAATAGAGGGTTAACTTAATTCGACAAGTAATTTAATTTTTTTAAATAATAGTTATAGTTATTTGTTCAAAGTTTAGCAAATGACGTAATATTGATAAAAAATATCATGCAATGGAAGTATGTGAAATGGAAGTATGTGAAGATTATGGCTAAAATAACATCAGTCAGCCTAGTTAATTCATTAAATTATAAGTTGAAGTCAAATTTGTTCTAACAATTTTGAAAGAAAAATAAATAAAAAATCAAGAACGTTAAAAAAGAAATATTTTAGTAAAGCAATTTATTATGACGTAAATGATATTAAAGGATATATTAATTATTATTTTTCATGATGATATAATGAACAATAATAGTATTATTAAACTATTTACTATAAAAATAAAAATAATTATTAAATGATAATAAACATTAAGAAAAATTGTACACCTTAAAAATATCACATATGTTACTATATAATTTTTGATTTCTTTTATTCTTATTTGATTTTACAATGTTATTGTATGCATCTTGTTTTTTAGGCTAATGTCAAACCTTTCTAATCACAATCTTAAATTCATCATGTAAATTTTTATTTATTTTATTTTATAATATAAAATATTTAGATAAATTTAAACACCAAGATACCAATTAAAATTTGAACATATAATTAATAAAATAAAATGTCAAAATAAAACTAAAGAGAGAACTTAAAAATCACACTTTAAATTAGTATATGTAAAATAAGAGCAAGTAAAAATCATCCAAAACAAAAGCACAAAAACTTTTTGTATTCTTTGAGTTCTCTTTGATTGATAAAGACCAATATATTTATACAAAACCAAATAAAGCATCAAATTTAAAAGGAGATAGAAAAATGACGAGGATCTTAAATGAAATTATTGATGTATAAAACAAAGACACATATTTTAATATGTCAAAATAAAATAGAAAAATTATCAAAATTAGTGTGAATTTTATGAGATATGTTCAGTAACCAAATAATAGTTTAAGAAAAAGAATGAATTCAAATTAGCTAAATCTAATCAAGATCTATTCACGTATTTTTTCTTCTTTTTATGCACATTATTTTTTTGATTCCTTTGATTTCTTATAATTTTATCGTTACCTTATTGGAATGATGATGTATGAAAATAAGAAGCAATGTTCACATTGAACTCTAATCGAACAAGTTAGAATTTACAATCACAAGATAACTCTGGTCTCATATTGCAGATGACTCTTTTTGTAAAGTCAAATCAAAGTATGAAACCGGTCTCTTTTTACCATTTTATTTCAGTTTCACTATATATCATAGAGTCATATCTCTATTAAAAGAGCATGCACTCCCCTAAAATAACTATCTTATGTCGGTTATGTTTTATCTGAGATAGATATATAGGTCCCGTACAAGTCATTTTCATAGTTTAGAACATCTAAACTAAATATGTGGTTTAAAAAATAACAGAAAAAAACTTGTTTTAATTGTGTGGTAGGTATTGACTCGAAATGCATGTGTAAATATTTCATTTGATTATTATATCATTTAATAAAAATAAAAATTCATCAAACAAAATAAATATTAAATAAATTGAATAACAATTATTGAGAAACTACCTTCTATATATAAGATGATAGATAATAGATTTCAAAATATTCTTATTTTTCATATTCCTTCTTTTTTTATTTTCTATTATCAAATGATGTCATAAAATGAATAGATAAAAAAAATTTATCAAACAAAATAAAATCAAATAAATAAGAAGCTACCAATTCCCTTTTCCATGTATATATAACTCACTTCTATATATAAGATGATAGATAATAAATTTAAAAATATTCTTATTTTTCATATTTTTTTATTTTCTATTATCAAATGATGTCATAAAATAAATAAATAAATAAAATTATCAAAAAAAATAAAATCAAATAAATAAGAAGCTACCAATTCCTCTTTCCATATATATATATGCATGCATGCATATATGTCATTTCAACAATCCAGTACATTTAAACTAAATATGTGGTTAAAAAAATAACACTCAAAGTGTTAAATAACACTCAAAGCTACCAATTCCTTTTTTACGTCCCTATGTCCCTCCCGTGTGGCGACGTGGGTGCGTAAAAAAGGGGTTTCAATTATGTATTAAATATAGACTCAAAGTGCATGAATAAATACTTAATTAGACTATTATATCATCTAATGAAATTAAAAAAATCAATCAAACATAATAAGTGTTAAATAAACATAATAGTAATTATTGAGCAACTCTCTTTTATACTTGAGTAATAGATAAGAATAGGCAAAAAAACTACAGGTTCGGTTATCCGTGGATAATCGCACCGGCGGTTCGGTTTTTAACCATGTAAATTCGGAGACGGGTTCGATTTTGGGTAAAAACCGAACATAAATGAGCGGGTACAATTCGGTTACGGTTATACTAAAAACCGTACCCACCCGTACCTAAAATTAATTATATTTATTTAAATAAATTATATATTAATTAAAAAAATTAACCTAATATATAAACCTAATATTAACCTAATTTAGTCACTTCCCGTATTCCTAAAGCCCTATTCTCTAACTCTCAAGTCTTACTATCTCAGCGCCTCCTATTTTTTTCTTAATCTCTCATTTTCCTTCCAATCTTCCATCTACAGATCAGCATGCATCTCTCACAAGTCACAGCGCCGCGTCTTCTCCAGCCGATGCGTCTTCTCCAACCACTGCGTCTTCTCCAGCCACTGCGTCTTTTCCAACCGCTGCGTATTCGCCAGTCGTCAGTCATCACCAATCCATTCACAGCGCCGCGTCGTGGAGAAGAAGAGGAAGGTAACGTAGATAATAAAAACCTTATGTGTGGAGAATAAACTTGTATTATGGAGATTGAGTATTGTGGTATCACTGGTATGCTGGGAAGTGAAGAAAATGCTAGCTAGAACTTCAAAGTCCTGATCAACAACTATATTAAAAAATTGACATAGAAATTGTATATTTAAGTTGAAGAAATTGATGAATCTTCGTATTAGAATTGAATTCATCGATTCAAACCCAAAAATATTTCATTAAAACTAAGAGAAGAAAATCTGAATAGAAAAGTTCACGCAATATTCATTCTAGTTTTCTCAGCTCACATTCTTCCTATTTGTAGCTAAAAACTCCACTAATGACAAAAAGGACTACAATAAGCATAAGGAAAAATATGACCGTAAAGTTCCCTAAACAACTAATAATAAAGACTAAGGACAACAATAAAAGTAATATAAATATACAACTTATTTATAATGTAAAGAGTGCCCCTAAACTTCTACATCAAAAACACAAGTTCAATTAGCTCAGAAACTAGTAGGAAGGTCATCTGCATTCCTAGGTAAGCCATGTTGAAATATCTCAGGCTCTCAGCCGTAAAATAAATCTAATTATCATTTGAAAGTATGAACATTAAGATCCTACAATTGTAATTAAAATCATAACTTCTTTTTAACCAAATGAATGACTTTGAAGTGAAATGAGTTGCTGCACTCAAAGAGGCATGAAATCAAATGCTGGTTAAACTATTTAATCAGTTGCAATCTAAATGAAGAAAGGTAAAAGTGTGTAAAAGTGTAGTGACATGTGTTGTGTAAATTGTGAACCAATGTGTAAAACTGTGTGTGCTAAAAATGCGTGTGCTATTTAGTGTGCTAAAACTGTGTAATATGTGTGATGTGGAAGGCAATGTGTGTTGTGGAAGTGTATGTGTTGTGTGCTCACAGAAAGTGTGTAAAAGTGGAGTGACATGTGTTGTGTAAATTGTGAACCAATGTGTAAAACTGTGTGTGCTATTTAGTGTGCTGCTTCTTATGATTTGGTTTGGTAATGATTATGCTCCAATCATGCAGCCACGTACCAGGAAAAGGATCATTGGCATTAGAGGTTATCATATCAAGACTATCTAGAGACTTTAAATATCATAACAAGTGAATATGTTGAAAAGGTAACGTGAGATAATAGAAAGTATAAGTATATATTTTTTATATATAAATTTAAATTTTGAAAGTTATTTTTTTAGAATTTTTCACCACAATCATCTCAAGGAGTAAATGAAATTGAACTTAATGTGGAGGTAACAAGTGGTGGAACTTCAAGTGTTGATCAACATACAAATGTTCCTCTCCTTACATCAACCTCTTCACCTGAAAATACACAAGGTATAAGTTTATATATTTAATACTTGTTTGTAATTTTTTTAAATATTTATTCATAAAATATTTATTAGTACTATTAAAAATTATTATTTGACTCCTTTTTTATAAGTAAAATAATGAATAATAATTTTTCTTAATTTGAAAGATTAAATAATACTTTTATTCAAAAAAATACCTTAAATATTTATCTATATTTTTAAAGAATAAAATAACAAATATAATATATTATATTTTATTAATACTTGTTTTATGTATTATATATTAATTATTTAATTATGTATTTAAATATTTTATAATTTATTCAGATATGTTATCTCCCGGTTCATCCGCTTCTACTATTAATATTGCAGAAGATGATGTCAAGGTAAAATATTTCCATTATTAATTAATCAATTTATTATTTTGGTTTATAAAAGTAATTTTATATGTTTTATTTTTGCAGGAAACGCGTACAATTGATGAATAATTAGAAGAAAAAAGTTTTGATTTATTGTAATTGAAGTTTTCTTAAATTTATTTAATTAGATTTCAATATTTGTATTAGTTTATAATATTTTATTTATATCTTGTGTTTCTTGTTTATATGTATTTAATCTTATCTAGATTTATAGAAATATATATTATTAAATGTTAAATTTATCATAAATTTAAAATAACAAATTTAAATAACAAATTCACATAATAAATTAAACATTTGTTTTAGGTGTATTGCATTGCTAAAAGGAGCTCAATTGAATAATATTTTGAAAAACGGTTTTTTTTTGTTTTTTTTCAATAACTGTCCCAAACTGTTAACTGCAGGTAAAAAACTGTCCCCGAACTGCAACGATTTTTGGGCGGTTTTGGGGACAGATTTTATAATTTGGTTTGGGGACGGTTATATTCAAATCCTTCCCCGCCCGTCCCCGTGCCCATCCTTAGTAATAGATAATAGATTTGAAAAGATTCTTATTTTTTATATCCTTTATTTCCTTTTTTGACCTTTCTATTACCAAAGATCAATAATTAAAAGTGTATTAACTCACAACCTCATAGGACACATAGTCTACTATTAATATCAAATCGCATACGGAAAAAACATAGTCAAACCATATACTTACACAGAAAATGATTTGATCAAAAACTACATTGAACGACCCACACTCAAATATGATCTTACCAAAATAGTTTCTAAAATAGATATAAATCTTAGTATGAATTTGGGTATAAATTTGACACAAAATGTGGGTAAAGAGAACATAAATGAGTGGAGTATTTATAGGGTTATGAATGCACACGTCACCAATCACCTCGTCAAGGGTAGTGGTGAAGGTGTGATAGTGAACTTGGTGGTGATATGTTAAAAAAATTTAATTTTTGTTTCCAAAAATGCTAATACTATCCATACCTATACTCAAAACATGTCAAAAACCACAAGTAAAAGAGTCAACTCGTTCGTACACTCACTCATAAAAAACCAACACTCTACCTAGCATGCACACTATGAAAACCAACCTTGTGGTGTGTGTACCTATACTTGTATACAAAGTGTACCTAACTATGTGCATATGTGAATTACTAATCTGTAGTGACCAATCTTACAAAAAGAAATATAAAAACACTAAGTAAAATAACAGACATCATGTTTTGTACTCGAAAAGTCACAAACATAAGTACAATGGGTCTTACATTCTCCCTCTTTGGCTTTTCGTGTCAAAACACTACACAACTAGGTACAAACACTCATCAATCATCAAATAATCATAAATATGTCCTAAAGTTTTTTGTTCCTATGAAAAACATAACAACAAATAATAAAACCCAAAAGACACATCTACACCAAGTACATCTATCTTGTGCACTCCATTCATCTTTATGTTTCAACTAATCCATTCTATCACTTTGAAACCCGAGGGTCTTAATACCAATGCACACAAAACATGCTCAAAGACTTCACTTTATATTTGTAACCTATACACACGAAACAAACACATACCCTGTGAAACGTATCATGCAGAAATAGCATGTAGTCAAACCACATGCTATCATATTATTCCCACATAGATACACAATGATAGGCACAAACATAAGTAAACATGAATAACTCTTCTGACTTCATGCAACACTCCCCTTGAATGCATGCAAGTCAGACAACAATATGTAGTGCAATCCTATACTCATATCCCATGAACACACAGTAAGGTAACAATCATATAGTTGTGCACAAAAAATTTCCCTCTTTTGGCTTTCCATGTCAAAACATTGTACAACTATGTACGAATACCTATCAATCATGAGTTGAACATAAATATGTCCTAAAGTTGTTTTTCCCATGAATAACACAACAATACACAATAAAACCCAAAAGACACACCTATACCAATTGCATCCATCTTCATGTATCAACTCATCCATTATGTCTCTTTAAAACACGAGGGTCTTAGCACCACCGCACATAAAAAATTTGAATCTCGAAGACTTTACTTTACACCTATAACCTGCATGCACAAAACAAATATATACTCTGTAAAATATATCATGTAGAAATAGAGTGTAGTCAAACCACATGCTATCGTGTTACCCTTGCATAGGTACACAATGATAGGCACAAACACAAGTAAACATGCATAACTCCCCCTGACTTTATGCAACACTCCCTTTGAATGCATGTAACCCAGACAACAATATGTAGTGCAATCCTGCATCTCATAACTCATGAATACATACAAAGGAAACAATCGTATAGTTATGCATAAAAGCTTCTCCCCCTTTTGACACTAAAAGTTAAATGACCACTCTTTATATGAGGAAGAGAAGGCATACAAATATGCTATAATTTTAACACTAATGCAACAATACAAATAAGATTAAAGAAAACACAATAAGATGCATTACATGTAGTCATGCGAAAAAGATAAAAGATAACACATAGACAAGCAAAATACAAAATCACGCAAAAATCAACAAATTGAATACATAGACAAAACCAAGTGTCATGCATTCAAACAACAAAATCTAACCTATCAACAACAAATGAGAAACAAACACTAACTCACTACTACATGATAGCAGGTAAACACATAGGTAGACATGTGAAATAAGAAATTACATATATTCCATGCAACATGTTATGCTAACAGTCTTATTTATGCATGATTCATACAGTGTGATGACAAAGAGAAGAAGGCACTACATGAACATGTAGCATAGAAAAAGCTCACAAATAGGACAAACAACATGAAGTAAAATGAACACAGGACTTTTCTAGACAACATGCATAAGACATACCTGTCTCCCCTAAAAGTATGCATGTAATGCAATAAACATGTTATGCATTATACTCGTAAAACTCTCCCAACACAAAAGCATCTATATGTAGTAGATAAAAAGAAAAATAGAAAGAGACAAGTAAACTAAGCATGTTCAATGAATTTAAGGGTCCGTAACAAAAGAGAAATACATTCAATGTAAACATTTATACGTCCATCAATCCATGATGCATTCATATAAGAGTATGATTAAATTTTTGATGCCATACACAGTGTGTGATATGCAAAAACAAATTTACTCTATATGCTATCAAGATATGCTTATGTGAACCAAGCAAATTGAAATATATACTCAAGTTGAAACAAGCTTCATATATCCACAATCAGTCTCTCTCTCTACTAATGTAAGTGCCAACCAAGAAGAAATCAATAGGTCTTTCAAATATTGTAACGACGGGCTAAGATAAGGGTATGAGAGAGGGAATAAATTTAGGATATAACACATCTTTATTTATCCAATCAAACAGATAAGATCATATTCATGACTCTTATATCCTCAAGCATGAGTTCTTTTCTCTTTACTTCTCAAACTTTAAACAATGGAGTTGTGAAAACGATACACAAAAAATAGATGTTTAAGCAACACTGCCTCGTCATCTCTTCACTTTTTCTTTTCTTCATCTTTCCCCCTTACTTTTGTTTTTGCATAAAAAAATCTCAATACTTATTTTTCTTTTTCTTTTCTCCATTTTTTTAAATATTCAACATTTCATTATCACCTTTCATTCTTTTTCATTCACATTCCCTTTTTTATAGAAACCAATAATTAAAATTGACAAATCCAGAACATACAAGCTCAATCAAATGGTAGATAAGGTAAGTGGGAATAAATAATTTGACTAGGCAAGTATTTATATGCAAAATAATGAAGGGATTACAAAAAAACTCAAGGAGGGGTGACTAAGGATATGAGAACAATGATGGCAAGATAGGAACAAATGATTCAAGGATAGCCTAAATCTTTTTTCTAACCAAGTAGTACCTAGAATTTCACTTTGATGGACACTATAGATGGACTCTAGATTATGTTAGAGAAATACAAATCATCAAAGTGGGAGATTCATACATGCTTATCAAAATAACCATACAAATTCACAAAGATATGGCATATACAAAAGAAAATTTCATTTGAGATAAGACAAACAAGAAAATTTTAGCCAAACATGCTATCACGGAATACCTATTTCAAAACAACCATATGCCAATTTAGATCAAAATCATGCCAAACAAATATTAACATGATCCCTTTAAAATTAATTTTACATGTAATAATAACAGAGATAAAATTTGTTCATTTCACGAAGCACAAACGAAAGACTAATTGGTGAGATGACAAGAATAGACTCAAAATAGGTCAAAGCTCAAAATGAAAAGGAAAGTGTCTTGAAAAATATAAACAATAATACTTACATCATTGCTAGTCAAGAGAAAAAAAATTGACTAACTAGTGATCATTACAAGCATCACTCCTAAGAGAAAGAAGAAACAAGAAAAGTTACTAAAACCATTAAGCATGTGAGAAAGCAAAAGTTTCAATGTAGCAACATAAGACATGCTAGACAAGGACAACAACTCAAACAACACGAGTGCCAAAAAAACATAGGTTAGTTAAAACATTGTAAGTATTTCAAAAGTCCATAGATAGATAAAAACTCTATATGACATACAGATGCATAAAGCAAACCAAAGCAAGCATAGAGAAGAGTGACATACAAAGATACAAGTAAGAAAGATATCTCAATTAATTTCAAAGACGTAACTCCATAATAAAAGGATAAGAAGATGAAATATAGGTAAAGATGGTTAGAAGTTACCAAGAGATAAACAGAGAACTAACACACAACATGCTAGGTGCAAGAACTGAATACCTACTATAACATATAAGAAGCATTCTAATTGACATGGCATAAGAATGATAGGATAATAGATAGATAATTCTACTACAATGACACTATATGATGATAACATGTGATGTGATGCACATGCAAACATCCACATAGCAAGAAGTAAATAGTAAACAATGAAGAAAGCTAGTAGCATGTCAAATAGTAAGGCATATCATCAAGTAAAATAGTAAAGTAATATGCAAGACAAAGAACCAAGGAAAAAAGTATAAGTATGTATGAATAGGAAAAATAGGACACATGTAGACAATAAAAAAACATAAATTCACATGTATAAAAACTATAAAAAATCATAGAAATGAAAGTAAGCAACTTGACCCCAATAGATCATCCTAAATTAGTGATCAGATTGCATCCATCCATTTAAATAATTTTTAAGGGGAAACAAAACTTGGAACTAGTCTCTAATGTATGTGAGCATAAGATGTATATGAAAATTGTGATATATTTTATTTATAGTTTTTTTAAAATTTTGATGAGCATCCATATAAGTAGGGTAAGGCAAACTTTTTGATGTAGATTTATTTCTTTCCTCACTATGCCTCAAGTACATAATGCACCCTACTTAAACATGCTCAGATGAGCTATAATAGCTACATCTAGACAAATAAGTAGGGGGTGAGCGAGATGAAATACTTTGAGATGAACTTTTCATATATCTAGGATACTACCTAGCAAGATGGCTAGTAGTACACAAAGATAAGACGAGTGAATTTAGAGAATTTGGGTCCCTAACTTCAAAGAGTTGTAAGTAGAGGATAGAAAGAAAAGGTATTCATGTTAATTTTAATATGAGGATGAGAAGTTAATTTTTCATAACGAGGTCTTATATGCCCTAGTTTACTACAGTGGTGACAAGTAGGGATAAAAGTAGGTAGACGTAGTAGATTATTACCAGAACAATGGGAAGTGTTAGCCTTAAATGAATAGTTGACCTTGATAGAGGAACCAGGCTAGAACATGACAACTAACTTATCTTTAGAGGCAACAACAACTGACTTCAATATAAAATCTTGATCAGTAGACTTGACAAACATAGAAGCAATAGAAGTAGAAGTATAAACCCTTTCATTATACGTGATACCTCATTTATCACCAAATGACTTTATGTTACCAATAATTTCACTTAATTATTGAGAACTAGAAATCATGTTGTTGACAATAGAGGTAGACTTACCGAGTTATTTTTGACTCATGCAGATTTTATATTTTAAAGTTACAATCACCTCTTCCTTTTCCTTAAGGAAAGATTCTAAATAAATCATTAAATTGTTGAAAATCTTATCTCTTTCATTCATATCTTCACTTCAGTTTCTTTCTTAGTGAAAGTATAAGTTAGATACTCTTTGGTACTTTCAAGGAATATTATTTACTTTTTCAACTATTCAATATCATTCTTTTGATCATTCAAGGGATTATGATTGACATACAACTGCGTAGCTTTATCAGAGGTGGAACATTTCAATTGTTTCTCAAGAATCTTTATCTTCTCGATATTTGTGTAAAAAAATTCTACACATCTAGATGTCTCTTTTGAATGACCACACACTTGGTAGTGAGATCATGTTGTTGATAATCTACTAAGGATTTTCTTTTCTCAAGAGTTTTATTTGGAGCACTTATCTCATGATCCTTTTCATCCAGGCTTTGAAAATCCTTTTTCTTAGCCTTTTCTGATTTGATGTACTCCAACAAGAGTGCATTGTAGGAGTCAAGAAATTCATGTTGCTCATCATCATCATTAGCTTCAAATTTAACCTCTTGAACATCAGAGGTAGTAGTTGGAGGATCAATGACACAACCCAAAGCAACTAAGGTTAGAAAATTAGTGTCACCCTAATCATTACTATTATACTATCCAAAATAGTAACCTTAGCCTTCATTGTGTTCTTTTTTTACACTTTTATTTTTGAAAATAATTTGCTACAAGGTGATCAGGCTTCCCACATTTGAATCATTTGATCTTGATTATATACCATTTTCTAGGTTTTTGAGATTCATTATCTGAGTCATCAAGAAATTTTTCAGATTTTGAGCCTTTAAAGCTTGATTTACCTTTTCCAATACCCCTAGAAGAGGGTTTCTTCTATTTTTAAAAAATTTAGTAAATATTTGGGCAAGAAGAGCCATTTCCATCTTATTAGGATCAGAGTCATCATTACCAACAATTGTGGAAAAAAATCTTTGCTCATACCATAATCTTTTAATGTCTTATGTTCCAAGCTTTTTCCCTTCTTGTAAGTAGATTACTCTTGTCTTGGCAATAGATTATGCAAATCGAAGACTCGTAGGTCACCAACTACTTCATTAATAGTAAGTTCACTACGCTTGTATATGGACTCAAGCATGATAACTTTGGCATGAAAATGATAGGGTAAGTTAGCGATGATTTGCTCAATATGTTTTTCCTCGCTAATAAATCTACCCAAGTTATAGGAATTGTTGACAATGTTTCAAAAATGTGCATAAAATTTGTAAAAAATTTCATCATCTTACATGATATAAAGTTCAAAATCTCTACTTAACTTCAGAATTTTAGATCTTTTTATAGTTAAAGTGCCTCCATTAGTGGTCTCCAAAATGTCCCATACTTATTTTGAAGAAGTACAACTCTGAATTCTTTGAAATTCTTCTGGTGAAACAACCCTAATAACTATGTAGAGTCCCTTGCTATTCCATTCAGATTCCTTACTCTCATCTTTAGTCTACTCATTCATAGGTTTAGAAATCACAATGTTATTAGGTAGGGTTTGGTAGGATACGTCCAATAATTCTCGATAAGGAACCATACTCAGTCAACTTAAGACCATAAAAGGCCCTCATTTGTGATTTTCAATAGACATAGTTCACCCCATTGAAAAGTGAAGGTCTACCTATATTACCATATTTTCCTAACTCTATAAGAGAGAAGTGTGAACACATGAGTTAACAGAATCAACACTGGAACGGTTAAGCCTAAAAGGGTGCACCAACTCTGATACTAATAGAAATAGTTTACAACTCCATATACGACCAGGGTAATGAGAAACAAATTCCTAATAGACTCAGCCTTAACTCGTACAAATAAGGATATAAATACTTACACAAAATGCATTGCAGAATCATAAATAGTATAATATCAAAAGTAGATAACTTTATTAACAAATATCATATATCAAACAGAAATAAGGCAAGAATACAAAAGATTTCTCATCTAAGTTTATTCTTTTAGTATGTTATTACATACACACCTTAAACTTGGATTATACTAGCACAATATTGATGAGCGAAACCGGCATCGTCGATTCTGCCAATACTTTGGTTTTATATTTATAAAACTCTCGCAAGTGCACGAATCATTTCGTAGAAAATGATAAGTATACTCCGAAGGTCGATCTAAGGAAGGAATATATGTGATTTTTAATTTATTAATCAAACTTTTAAAAACGAAATTAAATCCTAAACATCATGTCACAATAGTTTGGTTTTTGTGTTTCTAATCTAATAACATAAAATAAACATAGATATAGATTCAATAAATATTTATGCAAATTTTATCATTTATAATAGTGGAGTATTTATGGATATAATAACTAAGTTAATTATGCTTGCTCATATTATCTAGGTTATTAAAGATATAAATTGATATTTTATTAATTCTCTCTTTTTTATATGAATACCACCTTTGGTGGGGTTAGATATTCTTTGTTAACTAAACAAATCAATTAACACCTATAGATGGGGTTGATAACTAATTTGGTTAATTAAATTAATTTCTTTTTCTAAGAGATTGAAAATGAACCATTTAAATGCCACCTTTGGTGGGGTTAGACAGTTTAAACTTTATTCAAGGTGTCCAAATTAGACATAAGAATTTAATTATCCGAGTACTAACTTTCAAGTTTTAAAACCACTACTGAAAACATGTTGTCAATACATTTTCACATAATAATTCTTATAAAAACTTTTGAAATAGAGCTTCACTATAACTACCGGACGATTGTGCCAACAAATAAAATAGCACTACTCTAAATTAGATCGGATAACTAAACCTTAAAATCTAATTTTCATTTTTAAGTTTGTAATGAAAAATAATATATTTCTCTCTAACATTCTTAATATAAAATCTTGAATAAAAATAAAATCAATTCATTTTAGAGATTTTTTACCTATTTAATATTTCGCAAGCATAACAACGTTACTATTATATCATGTTTACAAATAGCCAGCACAGTTAAATTTAATCACAGACAAATTAAATATAACATATAAGAATAAAGCATAAAAAATAACTGCAAACAAAATAAAATCCTTACATAACTTCGATACTATTCTCATTGCTGAAAAACCTCCAAACGGAATTTGCACTCCCATTTATTGAATCGAAAAGCTAATAAATTACAAAAACATAACTAGTTCTTCTCAAAAAGAGAAGAACTCTAAAACTAAGAGAAATTAACTAAGAAAAACTAAAAACTAAGAAAGAAACTAAGAAAAGCTTAAAAACTAAGAAAAAAACATAAAAACTAAGAAATGAGAGAAAGAAAGAGAGAAGAGAATATGTTTTGAGGTGTGGTATGAAGTGAAGAGAAGGGGGGTATTTATAGGTGAGAATGGGGAGAAAAAGTGGATGAAAAAAAATGTAAAAAAATGGTGGAAACGCAGAGTGGTGGTTGCTGACGTCATTGATGATGTCAGCATGATGTGGGGTAGTTGCGTGCGAAAAATGGGGCGAGATGGCGTATGCGCGCGCGAAGCGTAGCACCGTAGGCGCTGCGTGACGCCGCGGGAATACGGCGTTAGGCACGATTTCCTCATTTTTGACCCATTTTGTCCAATTTTTCCATATTTGTTGACCTTTCCTCATTTATTTATTAATATATTTGTGATGTATTGCTTTTAGTATTTCTCTTTGAGTCTTTAAGTTACGTTTTTAAGCGAAAATACGTGAAAAACAATAAAAATACCCGTGATTCCAAAAAAGACAAATTTATATAAATATATGATAAAATCATATAAATAGATATATTTTTAATCAATTAATCTGCATAAAATCATGATAATTTTAGTGCTCTTTGAGCACTCATCAAATATCATATTACACGTAACACTCGATATAACGAGGTAAACCCATATAGAGATCATATCTATATGGTAACATCCTCGGGTTCCTTAAGGCAACGACTCACCATTAAATAGTAATTAAGTTACAACTCTAATAGACAATAAAATCATTATTACATTTATCAGTAGTGAACTTCGTCCTAACTACCTACTGGTGCTTCTATAACGATAGGGGTTAAGAATAGAGCCCAATTGTTTTCAACATCCAACACCACCCAATGTGAGTATTCTTGTAATTTATGAATTATGCACTATCACTCATGTTATTATGAAAAGTATAAACTTTAAGTCTTATAATTTCTTAAAATGAACACATCTAGTCAATCAGAAGTATTAAATTGAACACTTATAGTACTTAACTTTCATAAAAATAGGACTATATGTGCACAACGTAAAAATTATAATATTAAAGTACTCATTTGCACATAATAATGAAACAATTATGAAATTTTCTTAAAAATTATAAAACTAAATCGTTAAAGTTAAATAATTATAAAATATACAGTGACAACTTATTTTTCTAAATACTTCAAATCTCATGCGTCTCTTGTTGTAGGTGTCTCCGTGAAGTGATGCACTAAGGTGACTGGTATAATTTTTAGAAGTAGATGAATTTATTTTTAGCCACACTAGTAAAGTCTTTATTTATACAACAATTATTAAAAAAAATGAGAAAATTATTTGAAATCAAACCCGAAATAAAAGATGGGGTATGAACGTGTTGACAAAAAGAAAGATCGGACAAATATGGTTGTTCCTTGTCCATGGATATGAAAAATTATTTATTGTTTCTAAAATATTATAGACATGAAATACAAAATACGTGCAATTTCTTTGCTTGAAAATCTAACTTTTTCATGTTTTTTTCAATTATAGACATAAAGTACTAACTTAGCATACTCCATGAGCAATAAAAAGCTTGTTGATGACTTATTACTTAACACTTAACAGAGCATTCCATTTCATTTGTTGGGTTCTTCACATGTGACCCTTCATATCCTAAGTAATAATATGAAAAGATAAAAAAAAAGAAGAAGAAGAGAGGGAGAGAGTTTAAACATTTGGGATGTGAGAAGTTATAAGTTAATAGGATATATGATTAATTAATCTAATACCCATCGGTTTTTTGACCGCGTGAAGTTAAAATCTATTTATTAATTGGGCTATGTGATTTTACTTGTTTTAAATGGAGTTAGAAGCCAAGAAGGTTTTATATATATATAGTATTAGTGGTGAGTAATAGACTAAAACTAATTATTGTGTTTTATATAAATTCGATTTGATTATATAATTAATTCAAATCTAAACAAATCAAATTTGGATAAGATCAAAATGATATTGAAATTTATTTATGAATTATTATCACGTATAAAACAAGATATATATAAATTAAATTTTAAATTGATATTTTATAACAAATATTATAAATATATGTATAATTATTAAATTATTATAAATATTTATATTTATTTTTTAAGCTAAAATAATAATATAATATAATTATAATATTATAAAATAAAATATACATTTATTTATAATTTAATAATAATTTGATCCAGATCAGATACTATGGGTTATAAAATATGTCAACTCAAATCCGATCTGAATTCGACGAATTGGATCAGATTTATCAATTTAAACGGATTGATAAGATTATTTACTTACTTCTAATATGTATGCCAAGAGCAAAGTGATACGAGGATGAAAAAATTTAGAGATAAAAAGAGAAAATAAAATAGTGTGAGAGTGGTAAGAGCCAACGATAATTTCAATCCATTTGGATTCACATTCTATTTCTCTATCGACTCAAATTTTAGAAAAAATCTTATTTTGTTGTGCAACCAAAGGTTATGTCAATTTGGTGAAATCTAAAACTCTCTTTGTATTTCATTATTTTTGATGAATATTATTTATGTTTTCAAGAATTGTATTTTTCTTGAGATTGATATAATGTGGTGTTCTTCTAGTTTTTTAGAGAAGAATTTGGTGTACTTATTTTTTATATAGTAAAATTTGAAAATGGAGAGATATGAATTAGGCATATTCGTGAATCATGTTAAAAATTGTTGTGTTACTTATTTATCACTTTGTTTATGATTTTCTATAATTGGTTTAATTGTGTCATTTTAATTACACAAGTGAAAAATGTTTAATTTTTGCTTATATTATTCCTTTGAAATTGATACTTTTCCAACAAAAGTGGTATCAAAACATTGATAGTTTTGAATTGAATTTATGTTACTTAAAATAATAGATAAAGGCATGTAATTATTATATCTAGAAACCTATAATGGATGATATTCTATATTCTAATTATTTATAAAAGCCAATAAAATGTGATAAAACAAAGCAAGGTGATAAGACTAATGATTATGATTGGGACATAATGCACAAAAAATATGTTGCATGCATTTGAAGGTGCGTTGATTCAAGTGTAGTTCATAGTATTGCCAAAGAAACATAAGTCAATGTGTTTAGGAAAAAATAAAGATGTTCTAAAAGTTAAAGTGCCCAAATAAAGCAATATTGATTAAGAAGCTTGTAAATTTAAAGTAAAGAGAGGGTTGTAATATCAACGAGCACATTAGTAATTTTAATGGTTGTATGAACTATTTATTAGGTATGGGTATTACTCTCGATGATGAGTTACAATCACTTTTTTTGTTTAGTTTCATGCCAGATAGTTTGGAGCACTGGTGGTTTCAGTTAGCAACTCTATGCTTGATGAAAATTTAAATATTGATATGGCTTAAGACAAACTACTTAATTAAGTAGCTAGAAAAAAAGATTTAGGGCAATCTTCTAGCAACAGAGTACTTGTGATTGAGAAAAATGAAAGGCGAGGTGGCAATCAGGGTAGAAACCATTGCATAAATGATGAACATGACGCTTCTAGAGACAGATTCAATTCTAGAGGCAGAAATCCAATCAAGTGCTATCATTTTCAAAATCCGAGGAATATGAAGAAAAAATGTCACTTATGGAAAATATATTGGTCCAAAGAAATAGATGATGGTCAAAACTCACAACATGAGACTATTACAACAAGTGTAGATGGTGATGTGCTTAATGCCTATGATGATAGTTCCATTAATCTTGCTTGTCAACCTAATACATGGTTGTCAACTCTAGTGCATCCTACTAGGGGTGAGCAAAATATCCGATCAATCCGAAAAATCCGATCAAATCCGATAAAATTAAGTAGTTTCTATCCAAAGTCGGATCGGATTCGGATTGGATTTTATCAATCTGCTCGAATTCGGATTCAGATTCAGATTCGGATTAGAAATATTCAAATCCGTATAATCCGATCCGATCCGATATATTTAATATATTATTTAAAAATATATATATAATAATTATTTAACCTAACTATTAAAGCAGCCCGTATATCTAAATTTTAACCTAAAACCTAAGCTACTTCCATCTCTCTAAATCTTAACCTAAAACCTAATATATTTTTTCCAACTGCCTCCATCTCTCTCCGTGCCAACCTGCCTCCTTTATTAAGTGCTTCTCTGCTGCTGCTGCTTGTGCTTCTCTGCTGCTGCTACTTGTGCTTCTCTGTTGCTGCTACTGGTACATCTCTACTTTGCAACTGCTTATGCTTCTCTACTTTACTGTGCCAGGCTTCTACTTCGCAATCGCCGCTTATTCGCCTTGTTGCCGCTTCTCGCTGCCGCCGCTACTTGTGCTTCTACTGCTTCCGCCGCTTTCCGCTCACCGCTCTATCGCTTACTAGCCACTACTGCTACTACTGCCGTCATCGCTATTGCTCGCCATCGCTAGGGGTGTCCAAAAACCGAATTGGACCGGACCAAACCGTAAACCGGATCGACCGACCAAACCGAACGGTTTACTAATCAAACGGTCCCGGTCCGGTTTGTATTAATTTTAAACCTGCTCAAACCGACCGGACCGGTTTAATAATATATTAAAAATTTCACATTATTCTTCATTAAATTATAAAAAAATCGAACCAAACCGGGAATTAAACCGGACCGAACGGTTTTATAAGTCAAACGGTCCGGTCCGGTTTTTATTTTTTAAAACCGTTTCAAACGGTCCGGTCCGGTCCAGTCCTAGTAATATGAACGGTTCGGTCCGGTTATATTTTTTTTAGGAAAAACCGGACCGGACCGGACCATGGACACCCCTAACTGCTGCTATTGCTTGATGTTGTTGCTCGCCTCTGCTGCTACTACTGCTCGCCTCTGCTGCTACTGCTACTCGCTGCTCGTTGTTCTTCATCATCCTAAACAAGAAGGTTATATTTTTTGAACTTTTTTCCTTTTTCTGAATTTTGATTTCAGATCTAATATTCAAATGCTCTGTTTTGGCTATTATTGATAGTTATTACTTTTGTTTCAAATGGATGTGTGAAGCAATAAGCTATCTAGATTCTAGAATATATTGTGTATTTTACTGTTTTCATATAGTAATTTTCGAGAGCTATGAGATGAAATTACGAGTCTGAATGAAAATGTGATTGTATTGTAGAACAAAAATTAGATGACATTATAAGAAAACTTTGAACAGTCATAACTTTGTGTTGTGAAGTTTGTTTTGGACGAATGTTTTTATGATTCCATATAACTTTTTGATATCTAGGCACACCAAACTATCAAAAGCAATTTGTCTAGAGTTTTCCCCCAAAAACTCCGTTTTTCATGTTTTAATTGAACTATAACAATTTTTAAACTATTTTTAAAATATTGAGGTTTATCGTGGCTTGGTGGAACAAATGTCAGCATTGTAGTACATCATGGTTATTTACATAATTATAAAAATCAATATCATAAAACATTGTTCTATAAATGGTGCATGTTAATTGAACATTTCATTCGTATTATTAAATTTTTAGTTATATTATATATAAATGTTCAATACATATTTTAAATCACATAAAAGCAAACATGTCCAACATCATCCCATGTCTATGTGCACATTTTTACAATTATTTATTGCAAATGTCTAATATTTTTTTCTACAACTATACAGATGGCTTTAGATAAAGATAATGATACACTTTATGTGATTGAAGAAGTAAATAAAGATGAAAGTGCAACACAACCAACTCAAGAAGAAGATTCTGTAAGTACTCCAATTCCTGATCTATGCATTGCTTCTAAAGAAGAATGTAAAAAAGTTTCCTCTAGGTCAAGTAGTGAAGTATGGGTTCATTTTACTATAGAAGGGGTAGGGCAACATCGCAAAGCTATATGAAAATATTGTAAGAAATAATATAAGTATGTGTCAAGCAAATCTGGCACGTCAAATTTTCTTGCACGCATTGCCATTGGATGTGATAAGTTTCCCGGTAGAGTTCTTAAGAAACAAAAAACGTTAGCTTTTCATAAGGAAGGAAGTCTTGTACCTCACAGTTTTAATGCTGAAAGATGTAGAGAAAAATTGGTAAGGATGATAATAAAAGATGAATTACCATTTATTATCGTAGAAGGTGAAGGATTTAAGGAGTTTATTGAAGAATTACAACCTTTGTTTAAAATCCCTTCTCGGTGGACTATTGCAAGAGATTGCTTGAATAGAACTAGTAAAAGAATATGTCTTACCACTAATACATAAACATCTTGTCAGAATTTATGTTATATGTATTTAACTGCTCATTTTGTTGATAATGGTTGGAATTTACAAAAGAGAATCTTGAACTTTTGTCAAGTTCCAAATCATAAAGGTGATACACTTGATAGAGCAATTGAAGCATGTTTGTTAGATTGGAGCATTGATAAGATATTATGTATTACAGTTGATAATGTAAGTTCTAATGATACTACACTTACTTATTTGAAAAAATGTGTTAATGGTTGGGGTAATGCAATTTTAGAATCAAAACATTTACACATGCGATGTGGTACACATATTCTGAATTTAATTGTTGAGCAGGGTTTGAAAGAGTATAACATATCGATAAATAGGATTCGTGTTGTTGTAACATACGTGAGAGGAACACCAATTAGACTGCAAAAATTTAAGAATGTTGCTGAAATGGAAAAAACTCTCTACTCAAAAACTCGTTTGTTTAGATGTTACGACAAGGTGGAATTCAACTTATTTGATGTTGGATTCTGCAACTTATTTTCAAAAAGCATTTGAAAGGTTAGAGATCATTGATTTGGGGTACTATCAAGAGTTTTGTCGAGGTGAAATTAAACAAGCTCCGACTATAATGGATTGGGATAATGCTAGACATTTTGTCCAATTTTTGAAAGTTTTTTATGAAGCTACATTAATGTTTTCTGGATCTTTATATGTGACTTCTAATTTCTTCTTGGATCGTATTTGTTTTATTCATGATCAACTTGATATGTGGAGTAAATGTGAGGATTATATTATGATGAAGATAGCTAGTGATATGAAGGTAAAGTTTGACAAATATTGAGGAGGAATATCTAAAATAAATATGATGTTATTTGTGTCTGTTTTACTTGATCCTAGGCATAAAGAGTGTTCTTTACATCTAAGTTTGCTATAATTGTTTAATGGGGATGAAATTGAGGCTTTAATGAGTTCAAAAAGGGTAAAACAAATTTGGAAGATATGTACGAGGAGTATCGTAAAACGTATTTTCCCTCAAACACAGAATAATCTTCTCAACCTTTAGAAATGGGTACAGAAGGTTTTGGTTTAGAAGTAGATGCATTCCAACTTTATGCTTCTCGTAAGAGAAAGCATTTAAAAGAAGTTCATACTATGGAAAACAAATCTGAAGTGGAAAAATACTTACAAGAAGCATTGGTTGATATGGATGATGAGAAATTTGATCTTTTAAATTAGTGGATTGTTCATTCCTCAAGATTTAAGATTTTGTCTTTGATAGCTCGAGATGTATTGGCTATACCAGTATCTACCGTAGCATCTAAATCTGTATTCTCTACTGGTGGTCGTACAATTAGTCCATACAGGAGTTCTTTATCTTCTAAAACTATACAATCTTTGATTTGCACTCAAAATTGGATTCGTTCATCTCCAATCATTAATATCCAAGAGTCACTTGATGAAATTGAAGCTCTAGAATCAGGTATATTGCATAAAACTTTCAAATATATATTTCAAATATATATAGATTTATTTATTATCAAATATATATTATTATGTTTATTAGCTCATTATTTATGTATATTTTTAACTTTTTAATTTTTCATTGTGCAAATATTCTTGATGGTATTGGTGACTTAAACCTTGAATGATTATAAAAAAGAATTGTTGTTATTAATGTTCGTAGAGTGAAGTTAATTTATGTAATTGATATTTAATTTTTTGGATTTAAATTATTACTATGTATATTTGAAGTTAAATTATGTAATTGATGTTTAATTTTTTCTTTTTGATTATTTTTGTTGAATTATTTTTAATCATGTTGTTACCTACTTTTTTAATTTGTATGAAAAATATTTTTATTTTAGATTTTTTTTATTTTATGTAATTTTTTATTTTATATGTTGAAATTATATCAGATTTGGATTTGTTCGGATTGACGTTTATACCAGTTTAGATTGGATTGATATTTCATAATTTGCTTATTTATGTAATTTTTTAATAGATTTAAATTAAAATTTCAGATTAAATAATTTTCGGATTGGATCGGATTCGAATTGACATAAAATTAGCAAATTCGGATTTGTTCGGATTGGCATGTACAACAGATTGGATTCGAATCGTATAATTTTTTGGATTGAATAATTTTCGGATCGGATCGGATTCGATTTAGATTGACTTAAAATTGGCGGATTCAGATTTGTTCGGATTAGCATGTACATCGAATCGAATTCGGATTAAATAATTCATAATTTACTTCGGATCGTATCGGAATCGAATTGACCTAAAATTTGTGGTTTCGAACCGATGCTCACCCCTACATCCTACCATGTTACATCACAGGGTGAGTTTTTCATATTCTGCAAAAGCAATAACAATGACTTTGTTAGGATAGGAAATGAAATTCTTCCAAGATTGTAGGCGTAGCAGATATTTGTATAGAGGCAAATATTGATTGCAAATTAATACTTATAGATATCAAAGATGTTTCATATATTCACCTTAATTTGATATCTACTAGCAAACTAGATGATGATAATTATGATATTTAGTTTGGTGAAGGTAAGTGAAAACTCATTAGGGGTACTCTATTAATTGCCAAAGGAATGGAGAAAAATACACTTTACTATTTCCATGGCAAGTTGAGTTAAGTAGGAGTGAATGCATTTAAAAAATGACATAAAGTTTTGGCACAAAAAACTATAAACACTTGTTAAAAAGAAGTATTTATTGGGATTGCTTAGCTAGTAAAACTCATCAAGTTTTTTTTTCATAGTTATTGTCCTTTAAGAAGAAAACATGTATTAGATTTGATCCATATTGATGAATGTGACATGTAAGATAGAACACTTGATGATGCATATTATTTTTTCACTTTTATTGATAAACATTCTAAAAAAGTGTTTGCATATACATTAAAAATAAAAGACCAAGTGTTAGGTACCTTAAAAACTCTTAATAAGTGTTATCTTATACACATTTTTGGATATCAATTTTTTTATATTTGTATATATTTTATTATTATAATGATGTGAAAAATATTTATTTTGTACTTATTGAAAAAATATTAATTTTTTGAATTATTTGATATTTTTTTGAGATTTGTATGATTTTTATTTGATAAATAGATTAACTTATAAAGATAATGGATGTATTAGCAAATCATCACATCTTATTCCAATCACAGTTTATCACCACTACAACTTATTTCCATAGTAGCTTATCCTATTATTTTATCACATGATACATACTAATTCTATCTCCACTAAAATACCAACAATCCTATTTATATCTTGATTCAATTTTTCTCATAAATATAAAATAATACCCCCTACAAAATAAAAGAGCATCAAAATTTACAAAATGAATATAACAATTAATACAAGGAATAAAAGAGATCAAAAAGCTATCTAGGGCAACTTATGGAAGAAATTTTGGAAATCTTCATAAGTTTTTTTTAATTCTTTTCTTTTTAGTATTACACGATAATAATGTTAATTCTTATGAAATCTAGTTAATTTAATAATGTGATTATGGACAATTACAAACCCTAGACTATAATTTAACATTACGATAATTTTTTTTAAATCCTCTTCTCTTTAGTTTTTCATTATAATAATGTTGATTCTTATGAAATCTAACAAATTTAATAACATGATTGTGAACAATTTAAAACCCTAAACTATGTTTAATTAATTTAATATCATAATAATTTTAATTTTAATTCTTGATTTTTAATGTCACTACTACAATATTGATGTTCAGTTAAGGTTCTTTAACCGTAACCATAGACCTATGGTCACGATTATAAAAATTGTGACCTAAGTGGGAGAAACTATCGACAATTACATATGGTCACTGTTTTAACCACTGCCACTGATGTTCCTGGACTGTGAGTGCCAATTCAAAATAAGACACTATTAGGAAGTTGGTAATTGGACAAATAATATTAAAAATATCATAGCCTTCTATTTCTCACAGTATAAAGATATAAAGATGAATGGACAGTTTATACTTATCACTCACAAACTTCCACTTTTCAATGTCCAAGGCATTCATACCAACATAAAGGAGGATAAAAATATCAGCAACAAATGACAATGTTGCAAATGCATGTCTGCAATGTGTTTACAAATTTTAAACAAAAGGCAAAAAATATGTTGGCATTAGATTCTAACGCTTGAGAAAGTTTAGGAAAACGTACTTAGTAGTTACTCTTGAACTTTAAGTCACATTATGCCATGTGCAATGAGACATGTTGATCCCACAAAAAGAAACAGTAAGAATGTCATTCAAATCGAACAACTGCATTAGAAATTAGACATATAGCAACACAAATTTTTACTGTGATTTGTGTTAGGCATCCTCATATCTAAAAAAGAAACTTCAATGGAGACTTTTGGGAGGAACCAAAGTTAAACAATTACTTCAGGCAGCATGTATGAAAGGTAAGCTATCAACATCATAAGAGCAACCTCTCGATCTGTAGAGTCCTTGAATTGAGTAAAAAACCAAGTTAAGTGAACTTTTAGTTGGAATAATGGTTTGGGTTAGTAAAAGAGAGATCGTGATAAAAAATTGATCAGTATTAACAAATAAGAATAAAAAATATAATCAACAAGTTTCAATGATGACAAAATAATACCTTCTAAAGTAAAGCTTTTTGATAATGTAAGCAATGAGCAACCATGTCTGCAAGGGAAGGATAAAAGTCATGCTAGATAGATCAAATTGTTCAATAATTAACAGTTTGTACCTACACAAGTAGAATGAAAGAGAAAAAGAAGAAAGAAACTTACAAAGACTCCCAGCACAGTGCTTGTAAAAAACAAATACTACAAGTTGTCAATAAGCTGTAAAGCAATTCTGGAATCGATATTGTCAAGGTCAAAGTTCTCGACTGCATAGAAAAGAACCATGGATGTAGGTTCATTAACAACACCCTTGCCAAACAAAATATTGTACAGTAAAGGCGTCTCATCCTGATTAAGCACCTGCACCATTGTACGACATGAGTTTTCAAGTTTTAATATTCAACCATCTCTAGAATTTTTACATTGATAATTTGTACCTGAAATGTGCACACATTATCTGTTGCAGCAAAGATTGCACCACTCGCTGAGAACAGTAAAACAAAGTTTATAAAAGACAGGCAATTGCAAACATAAAATTGAGACAAAGCAAGGGATATTACTGGTACCTACATAATCCCCTATTTCTAGTGAATAAATTTCCAACTTTTAAAATACTTTGCAACAACAGCATCAAGCATCACATTTACTATCATAGAAGATCTGACATAATCTCAAGTTAATACCACAAAACAATTTTTTTTAGAACATGCCACAATTCAATTCAACTGTGGAGATTCTTTAGCAGTTCTGACTAATGTAAGAGAATAAGAGCAACTAAAACATGAAACTATACCCAGTGCTTGAGGTAGCTTATATAAAGTAGCTAATATTCAAACCAAGCATATTAACTTGCTTTCAACCTCCAAAACAAATACTTAAGTGACACCATCAGTGACAGTGAGTTCAATCCAATTATTATTAAGTTAATAGCAAGTGGATTAACGACGATTATCCTTAAACATTTCATAACCATTATAGAGCACCAAGAAAGTGACTCTATGACAAGAAATATCACCTGTCATGAAAGGATTTTAGATAAACAATTTTAAGAATATTGGATTGCAGTCAAATTACCTAGTGATTCTCAGTGTGTACTTATTAAAAAGAGCTTGGCATCCTATGTTTTAAGAAACATAATAGAGTTAAATAAGCAAAATAATAATAATAATAATAATAATAATAAATAAATAAAAATAAACTGATGAAGGTTTTAAACGAAACTTGGCCTAACTGAACCCAACATCAAAGATACTTCCTTATCTTTCCTTATATCACATTCGTTCAAATGAAGCACAAAAATAGACTAACCTAGCAGTCAAATTTGCTGGAGCAATTGCGATGGGGAACAGAGATATCTAGGTCGAGAAAATAATGAAGAATTAACCCTACTTGTTGAATACTCATTCAAATTTAAATGACAAAATAATGAGGGATAGAAACAAACGTGATAGTTGAATACCAAGTCGAAATCAATAGCCAAGAAACTCTCGAAATCTTATCCTCAACTAAAAAAACAAAATAAGAACAAGAAAAACATCAAGATATGGGCGGGAAGAGAAAAAAAAAACTTGAAAGAGAAAGAAAGCACAACCAAATTTCATACAATCAAAACTCAAAAGAAAAATCTAACTGGCTACTGAAATGGTCTTCCAAATTGCTACAACCCATGTTAATCGCCAAGGCACAATCGAGAGGAAAAGGGAGGGAGATGGGGAAAGAAAGGCATAATCTATCGGGTAACCTTTGTTAGTGGATTTGTGTTTTCTCATGTGGGAGCTAGAGGGGAAGCCAACAGCGCAGAGGTTGGCGGCACAAGAGGCTGGTGTGAGGAAACATCAGAGCTGGGAAGTATGCTAGCTGGAGGAGGGTTGATCGGGAGGTTGTTACGGGTGTGGAGGGAGAGGGAGAGGAAGAGGGGCTATTTTGGTTTTGTTAAAATTTTTATTTTTATATTTTTAGTTTTGTTTTTCTTTCTTAAATATACATAAAACCCAAGATATGTTTGATTTCTGTTAACAAAATACTGAAATTATATACTTATAATTAACTGGCACATAATTTTTATAACATGACTCATGATTACGATTATTGTTAAAAATTAAAATTATGAGTATACATTATAATCAAGAGTTTAACTAAACTATAATTAAAACTTATGAGTTTGATTTTTAAAAATATAATAACCAAGTTTTCGAGATCAAATGTCATTATTGTAGTAATATTTATTCAATTCAATATTTAAATACTAAAATTATACATATATAAATTAAAATAATTATGTAATTTATTGTATAAATATATTGTAATTATTAATAATCTTATTTAAAGTGTTACTTTATGGTTGTTGTCACAAACATAGTTGAATGCATTCTTTAAAAGTTAAATAGTTAATTTAATCTTAGATATTTTAACTATTATCTTTTAAGATATTAATACAATTAATGAATTAAATCTAATAAATATATCTCTATAATGTTTAGAATTTGGTTGGTAATAAACACTTATTTAATCAATTACAAAGTAAATAAGAGAACATAGATTTCTAAAATAAAAGTTAAGAATTTTAAAATAGTTTTAAATTATAAAAATAATTTTGAACTTAAAGAAACTAATTTATTTTCATGATATGATTAATAAAATTGTAGACTAATATTGATGATAATCATATGATCACATATATTTAATAATATTTGTCAACTTATTATACTTAAAAACAACAAAAACCTTTTTTTACTAATTTTAATTAACTTATTAACAAACTAGTAATTAGAAATATATATTATTACATATCTATGTAAGTATGACAACATTTATTCTTAAATTAATTTCATTTGTACATGATCATGTATATTTGTATGTTTTAAATGTGCCAAATTTTTAACTCCGTTGTCGGGGATTGGTTTAATAATTTTATTAATAATTGCTAGTTTTTTTTTCTTTTAACTCTAATTTTTATTTTTCGTTTTTTGTTTTTATTTTTAGATTTAAGATTAATTTTATTTTATATTATTTTTAGGTTAAGAATTAGCTTTATTTTTTATTTGTATTTTATGAACGAATTCTCTTGAAATGTTGACTGTTAGAAGAAAAAATATATATATAGGTGCAATATTATCTCCATAAAATAGATTTTCTATACTATGCTTAAGGCATTATCAAAAATTGAGACTACGCTAATGCTATGGGTGGATAAGAAAGCAAAAGGCATAAGTATGATCTAAATTATAACATGTACAATGCAGGTTGATGGAAACATCAATAGCCAAGCTATTCATATAGAAATTCAACAGTTGATTTCAACATCAAACTAACTTTTAATTCCTAATACAACAACATATTCTAACCATTCAAGGTATGTCTCTTAAAAGCTTAATAAATTGTTTAGTTGCTCACATTTATGGATTTCAATAAGAATGGGAAATTGCAAGGAGAAGTCTTAGAATACAAATTAATCAAGTAGTAGCAAGTGTGGATAGAATGTTAGCATGTAAAATTGATGAGCTCCCCTCTCAAACAGTTGTTAATTCTTGAGAGATCGCCAATATCATTATTTTGGAAAGAAGTGAGAACCTTGAGAAGCCCAAACAAGTCTTAAGAATGATATATTTGAAAAAGGGACCAGTCAAGAGGAAAAGACCATTGCCCCCCAAGAATTTAATGTGGTAACAAAGGTAGTATCCAAACCTTCTTTTTTTACTAATGATCTTGATTTATCTTTTTTTCAACAAGTTTACTAATTCAACGAAGCATGATCATAAAAAGGAAAATTTGGAAATATTTCCTAAAGTAAAAATCTACATACCTCTTATGAAAGATATTAAAAAAGAACATTGGTATGAAAGTACCTTAAGGAATTTTTTTCTTACTAATGACAAGCTTAAAGATAAGTGTAAGAAGAATAATATGTTTAGTATAATTCAAATGAGACTACCATTAAGGTGCAAGGATGTAAATAATAGATTGTTAGCTCAAAAATTTGACATTATACATTTCAAGATCTTTGTTGACGGTGAATGATAAAAGTGGTAGCATTAGAAATAGTATGCTCTAAGTAGCATAATTTTTTTCACTTTTAGTATTTTATTATTTCATTTTTAAGATAGTAAGAATGAATAGATGGACTTGGAAATAACAACTTCATATTTCATCATTGTTTTCTAATAAAATTGATCATAAATGCTTAAAAAATAAAGTTTTCAATGATAATAAATATTAGTAGAATCTTGATATTTCTCTTAAGTGAATGCATAATTTATAATAATCTAGGTAGTTAAATTGATGATATGATAGTTTATATATTTGAATTTTTAAACTACTATATTAAATTCTTAGAATATTATTTTAATTCTAATGAAAATGATTAGGTTGTTAGAATTTTTTATTAAGTTGCTCAAAAACTTGGTATGATTTAGAACAGGTAATTATATGTGATCATATATAAGTAATAAGTAATTTAAAAATAATGGTTGTCATATCTACAAGGATTGATAACAATATTTACTCATAATTACTAATTCGTTAGTGAGTTAATTAAAATTAGCAGTTGGGGTTTTTGAATTGTTTTTATAGTAAAATAATATAAAATAAAAAAATAAGTTGCACAAGAATTATGAGAGAAATGTGATCATGAGAATGTTCTCACCATTAGCCTATAATTTAATTAAATATCATGAATACAAATTAATTTCTTAAGTTTTAAATTATTTTCATATTTTAAAATCATTCTTGAATTCTTAACTTTAACTTTAGAAGTCTAGATATGCTCAAGATTTCTCATTTTTTACCGTGTAATTAATTAAAAGTTCACTTATTAACCAACTTGAATTCTAAACAACTTAAATATATGCTTATTAGATTTAATTCATTCATTGTTTTAAGATCTTAAAAATGATGATAGCTAAATTAGGTAAGATTAGAATAATTGTTTAACCTTTAGTGAATATATTTAACCTTACTTTTTACGGTAATTATAAGGTACCACTTGAAATACGAATATTAACAATTATATACTAGCATCTTAGACTAGATATAAATATATTCATGCAATGAATTGGCTAATTACTCTAATCATATATGCATGGTTTTGGTATTCAAGCATAGAATTAAACATATCAAAAATCAAGAATTAAAATAAAAATTATTATGACATTAAATTAATTAAATCATAACCTAAAGCTTGAAATTATCCACTATCACATTATTAAATTAGCTATATTTTATAAGAATCAACTTTATTACTATGAAAAACTAAAGAGAAGAAGATTAAGAAAAACTTATGAAGATCTCCAAAATCTCTTCCAAAAATTTCCCCATATATGCTATTTGATTGCTTTTGTTTCTTGTAACAATTATTATATTGATTTTGTTAATTATGATGCTCTCTTTATTTTATGAGGTGTTGTTTTATATTTATAAGAAATAAAAATCGAATTAAGATGTAAATAAGATTACTCGCATTCTGATGGAGATAGAATTAATATGCACCACGTGCAAAAATATATGATAAGTTATGATGAGAATAACCTATGATGGGAATAAGCTGCTATGGTTTGCTAAATACATCTATTTTATTTGTACGTTAAACCACACATCAAATAAACAAAATAAAAAATCCATAAAAATCTCAAATAATCCAAAAAATTAATATTTTTCAATAAATATATATAAAAATATTTTTAGCTCATTATTATAATAATATATATATAATTTTAAAGGAATTGATATATAAAAATGTATATAAAATAACACTTATCAAACTCGATTATACCTACTCTTTGCTAGTCCTTAAGCAAAATCAACACTTATAGACCTATAGTTGAGAGAATAAGCCTTCTGATAATTTATCTCAAGGGCTTAAAAGTACTTACATTTCAAAATCTAATAAATATTAGAAGTGGTCTATAACCTTTTATTCACTTTGACATTCTTCATAATAATATAGCTGAGAGTGAGTATTTGTAGCAACTATATTAGTGACAATCAACTTATGTAATTTAAATCAATAGAACATGTGTGTATTTTTCTATAACCTCATCATATTTATAGATTTATATCAAGCACTATAAGCTTTTTTTTAAGTTATATCTCTTTTCATCGAATTTATTTTCTCAAGTTAAAAGGTTTTTCATTTAGTTATAATAAGATTAACCTTGTTGGTTCAATTTAAATGAAAGAAAAAAAAGAAAAAAAAGGTCTTGAATCCATGGAGTAAAAAGAATAGATTTATAAATGACATTGTCCTAACACTAATCATGTCAATGAAATAGTGTCAAATGTTTTTTTTTATTTTGGACCCAAATATTATCATTATCTTCTTTTTCTCTCCTTTTGTCATTCTTCCTCTTTGGTTTTTTCAATACTTAACTCCTTTTTTATTTTTATTTTCAGCTTATATCTTTATTATTATATATGTTTTTTATGGATTACATATTGTAGAAATATATGTTAGGCATTTATTAATTATAGTACAATTTTGACATTCTTAAGTCTTAATCTAATATTTTTATAGTCTATTATTTTTTTATGCAACTCCACTTTTTTTTTAAATTATAGGGCATAATTAATGTTTGGTTCAATGAATAAGAAGTGGGTACAAATAATTGACTTATGTAAGCATAAATTGTTCACTAAAGAGTTTGTTCATATAAGAACAACAATATTTAGAATATGATAATTTGGTTAAAAAAAAGTTAATCATAATACCTTAATCATTTTTCAGAAAATACTCGAGAGGATTTGTTTTGATAAACCTAAGAAAAAGTTCTAGCAACCTAATCATTCTCATTGGAATTAAAATAATATTCTAAGAAATTAACATAGTATGTTAAAAATTCAAATATATAAATCATCATACCACCAATTTAGCTATTTATGCATGAAAGTTTTGAGCTATATTATTACAAAGTATGCTTTCACTTAAAAACGATATCAAGATTTTTCTGACACTCATTATCATTCAAAACTTCATGTTTTTGAGCATTTATGACCAACTCTATCAAAAAACAAAGATGGAACATGTGATTATTTTCAAACACATCTATTAATCCTAACTATACTAATGAATGTAATAAATAAATTCTAAAATAAATATGCTACCTAGAGCATACTAATCCTTACATTTTCATTAATGTAAAACATGCATATATGTAATGTAAAAAAGAAAAATAGCATTAAAAATGCTAAACTAATAGATAAAAAATATAGTGATATATTAATACCCCTACCACTTAATTGTTACATTGTTCTCAATGTAAGCATATATATATATATATATGTAATATGTAAGCATATATATATATGTAATGTAAAAATAAGTAAAAGGTAAATAGGAAACAAATCTTGGTGGATTGTCATCTACAAAGCGCTTGGTCTAACATCTTTAGCCAAACTTATCCAACTTTTATCATCTATCATCATTAAAGATCTTGAAGTAAATAATTTTAAACTTTCAAGCTAATAGTCTATTATTTATATCCTTTCATTTTGGTGATAGTCTCTTTTGAAGCATACTAAACAAATTTTTCCTAACACCTATCTCTTTGTTACCCTTAAGCTTGTCCTTAGTAAAAAAAAGTTCATTAAAGTACATTTCATACCAAGGTTCCTACTTAATATCTTTTATCAAAGGCATGTGGATTCACACATTAGGGAATGTCTCCATATTTTCCTTTTCTTGATTCTTCTTTATTGAATTATCATACATGTTGGAAAAAGATAAAGTATGGCCATCAGTAAAAAAGAAAGTTTCAAATATTATCTTTGGAATCACATTGGATTCTTGGGGGGTATGGTCCTTTTATCTTTACTAGTCCATCCTTCAAATGTATCATTCTTAGGGACTTTTTGGGGCTCGTTTAGTTGCCTATTACTTTCCAAACTAATGGTGTTGACGGTCTCCCTAGAATTAGCAACTATTTGAGAGGGGAGCTCATCAACTGCTCATGCTAACATTCTATCCACAACTACTTTAGTACACTTGGAACTCCTAATAAAATTCAAAAATGTGAGCAACTAAGGAACTTATTAAGTCTTTAAGATATTTATCTTGAATGGTTGGAGTAGGTTTTTGTATTGAGAATGAAAAGCTAGGTATGATGTTTAAATTAGATGCTATGTTTCTATATAAATAACTTTGGTATTGATAAACCCATTATCATGCATTATGCATGTTAGAATATGGATCATAAATGGCCTTTGTCTTTCACATCCACCTATAACATTAACATAATCCCAAATATTTTGTTGATGCTCAAAGTATGGTACAAGAAATCCATTGTATGGAGGGTATGTTGCATCTATGTGTGTACATTTTTCCCTAACATTCAACATTTCAAGAGAATTAGTTCATATAAAAATAATATATGTGTTTAAACTTTTTCTTAGGTTTATCAAAACAAATTTTGATTGAGTATTTTTTAAAAAGATGATTAAGGAATTATGATTAATTTTTGAAGCTAAATTGTCATATCATTAATGTTGTTCTTATAAGAATAACCCTTTTAGTGAATAATTTGAGCCTATATGAGCTAATTTTGTTTATCCACTCCTTACCCTTTAAACCAAATATATTGATCATGCCCTATAGTTCAAGAACTATAAAAAGAAAGAAAAAGAAGCCATTAATGATGTTTGGGTCCAAAATAAAAAAAATTTGACACCTACTATGTTGCCATGATTAATCTTAGGATAATATTATTCATAAATATCTTTTTCTTACTCTATGAACTCAATAACTTTTTTCCCTTTTTCCCTTTCATTTGAATTGAACCAATAAGCTTAATCTTATTACAACCAAATGAAAGACCTTTTGATTTTAAAAAATACATTAGGTGAGTGAAAATATAACTTTAATAAAAAGCCTATAATGCTTGATATAAATCTAAAAATATGGTGATGTTCTAAGGGAATACACGTGACCTTTATTGGTTTAAATTACATAGGTTGATTGTCACTAATAAAGTTGCTACACACACTCACTTTGAGCAATATTAGTATGGAGAATACTAGACCAAATGAATGGTTATAGATCCCTACTAATATTTATTGGATTTTGGAACATAAATGCTATTAAGCCATTAGGATAAAATGTTAGAAGGCTTACTTTTTCTACTAAAAATGTTGACTTTACACGAGGACTAGTAAAAAGCAGGTGTGGAGAAGTTTGATAAATACTATATTATATAAATTTTTAGATATCAATTCTTTTACATTTATACATATTTTATTATTATAATGAATTGAAAATATTTATTTTATATTTATTGGAAAAATATTAGCTTTTTGGATAGTTTGGGATTTTTTTGAGAATTTTATGGATTTTTATTTGATAAGTAAAATAACTTAAAAAAGAAGTGGATATAATTAGCAAATCATCACAGTTTATTCCCATCGTAGCTTATCTCCATCGCAACTTATTATAACCTTTCAACACGTGGCGCACACTAACTTTATCTTCACTAGAATACTAGCAATCATATTTATATTTTGATTTGATTTTTCTCTTACAAATACAAAACAACAACCTATAAAATAAATAGAGCATTAGAATTAACAAAATGAATATAACAATTGATACAAGGAAGAAGCGAGATCAAAGAACACATCTAGGCCCACTTTTGTAGGAGATTTTGGAGATCACCATAAGCTTTTTATTAATCATCTTCTCTTTAATTTTTTATGATAATAATGTTGATTCTTATAGAATGGAACTGATTTAATAATTTGATTGTCATCAATTCCAAGCCCTAGATTATGGTTTAATTAATTTAATGTTATGATAATTTTAGTTTCAATTCTTGACTTTTGATGTGTTTAATTCTATATTTGAATGCCAAAACTATGCATGTGTGAATTAGAGTAATTAACTAGTTTTTACATAAATATGTTTATATTTAGTCTAAAATGTTAGTATGTAGTTGCTAATATTTTTATTCAAAGTGGTACCTAGTGGCTACTGTCACAAGTAGAGTTCAATACATTCACTAAAGGTTAAATAATTGTTTTAATCTTATCTAGTTCACCTATCATCTTTTAAGATTTGTCATAATTCTTGTGCAACTTATTTTAATTTTTTTATATTATTTTATTCAAAAACAATAAAAATCACACATTTTATTACTTTTAATTAACCTACTAACGGATTAGTATTTGAAAGTAGATATTGTTTCCAATCCTCGCGGGTACGACATCCCTTATTCTTGAATCACTTATCACTTATACATGATCACATATACTTACATGTTTTAAATCGCGTCAACTTTCATGCTATGATAGAAAAGAACTATAACAACGTTGAAATATGTTAGATCAAAAAATAGTGGTGAATACAAAAGACCATTTGAAAGTTATCGTAGAAGTCATGGTATCAGACTTGAGATGACTGTATGTAAGAATCCTTATCAAAATGGTGTGGCACTAAAAATGAATAGAATAATTGAAGATATAATCAGGTGTATGCTCTCTGATTTCAAGTTACCTAAGTTACTTTAAGGTGAAGCGATGAGGACTATAGTTGATTTGATTAACCTATCTCCTTCAACTCATTTGGGTGGTGATGTTCCTAACAAAGTTTGGAAAGGAAAAGATGTTTCCTATAAACACTTGAGAGTGTTTGGATGCATAGCTTATGTTTATATTCCCAAAGATAAAAGATCCAAGTTGGATGATAAGGCCAAGAAGTGTATCTTCTTAGGATATTCACATGAAAAGTATGGGTACTAGTCATAGAATCTAGTTGGCAGAAAAGTTATTAGAAGTAGAGATATGATTTTTCTTCAAGATCAAATAGATGATATTGATGGAGCTAGTAAGCCTCAATCCTATGTTGAAGTTTGTGTCAATTTGGAACCAATTTCCAAAATTCTTGCTCATAATATTCATCGTGATCCTAGAGAAGAAAACCATGATGATGTTGTTCATCCCAAAGTACTTGTAATAGATGAGTTGGAACCTACTAGAAAGGTTTAAGAAGAAATTCCACCTTTAGGAGAGCTTGTACTAAGAAGGTCAACCATGGAGACAAAACATTATACAAGATACCCTCTACATGAATATGTGCTACTAACTAATGTGAGAGAATTAGAGACTGACTAAGAAACTATAAGCCATAAGAAGAAGAAAAAATGGTACAAGTTTATGTAAGAAGAGATCCATTCCTTGCATGAGAATCATAGTTATGACTTGGTGAAGCTACCTAAAGGTAATAGAAGTTCGAGAAACAAATGGTTTTACAAACTAAAGACAAAAAATAACTCACAACTACGATATAAGGCAAGAATAGTTGTAAAAGAATATGGTCAGAATAAAGGCATTGATTTTAAAGAAATTTTCTCTCCAATTATGAAGATGTCATCTACAAGAGAAATTATTGTTTTAGCTTCTTGTTTAAATTTAGAAATTGAGTAGCTTAATGTAAATATTTTTTTGCTTCATGGTGATCTAAAAGAGAAAATATACAAGGAGCAACCAAATGGGTTCAAAGCCAAAGGTAAAAAGAAGTACGTCTGTACGCTTAAGAAAATCTAATATGGATTGAAGTAAGCACCTAGGTGGTGGTACAACAAATTTAACTCTTTCATGTTGAGTCATGAATACATTTGAACTACATTTAATCACTATATGTATGTGAAAATATTGTCTAATACATGTGGATGACATATTGATTGTTGGTTATAATACAAGCAAGATAGAGAAGTTGAAGAAAGAGCTTAACAAGTCTTTTGCCATGAAAGACTTAGGACATGAAAAAAAATTCCTAACATGAATAATACTCATAATAGGAAGAACATAAAACTTTGGTTATCTCAAGAGGCATATATTGAGAAAGTTCTTGAGAGGTTTAAAATAAGTAATACTAATATGATTTACTCTCCACTTGTATGACACTTCAAGCTAAGCCCCAAGTAAAGTACTACAAGTGAAAGAAAAAAATTTGAAATGGAAAGAGTGCCTTATGAATCTATAGTAGGTACTTTGAAGTATACCATGGTGTGTACTAGATTAGATATCACTTATGTTGTTGTAATGGTCAACCATTTTCTCTCTGATCCTAGCAAAGAACATTGGGAAGTAGTGAAGTGGATTCTTAGGTATCTTAGAGGTACTTTTAAGACATGTCTATGTTTTGATAATGGTAAAATTGTATTGGATGGGTATATAGATGCAGATATTATAGGTGATGTTGACTCCAGGAAATCTTCTTCAAGTTATATGATGACTTTTGTAAAGGAAGATGTTTCATAACAATTAAGATTGAAAAAGTTTATTCCTTTGTCTTCTACAAAAGTTGAGTATATTACTGTAACTAAAGCATGTAAAAAAAGCCTTGTGAACGAAGAAGTTCCTACAAGAGTTAATTTTATAGCAAGAGAAATATGTTGTCTAATATGACATTCAGAATGTCATTCATCTTAATAAGAATCCTATGTTTCATTCGAGATCCAAACATATCGATATGAGATACCATTGGATACGAGATAATTGTATAAACAGAAGAGAAGAATAAATTAATAAATTGAAGGATAATTATTTTATCAAAGGACTACATTACAAGAGAGAATTATATTACAAAGATAGGGAAATTTTATCTATATCTTACTATTGAGTGGTTTTAACCTTATATAGGCAAAGAGAGCTCATTATAAAACAAAGCTATAATTATTAAAGAAAAACACTATACAACTTTAATAAAGCAAAAAATTCTTTAACTTTATTAAAGTATAGCATGTGATGCTTGGCACATGTGCCTGAAGATGTATCCCGGATGAGATTCCTTTTAAGAAAATGGAGTTGAATAGTCCAAAAATGGGTCATTGTCTTCTTTATATGCTTTTAGTAGATTTAATCTGATTCAGCCATTTGGATTCACCGAGAGATGGTTCCAAATCCAATTTTTCATCTTCGTTGAACCTAGTACTGGAGATGAATGAGATAAGTTTCTCTAGTTTTTTTAGAGATACAATCATCCTCTTTCCCCTGATGTTTTAATGTGTTGATTAATGAGTCCAATGGAGCTTTTCCTTTATCCTTTTTAGGAGTTACAGTTTTGAGAGTTTGAAATAATTGGATAATTTTAAAATCTTGGAACTCAGTCATAGGAGTTTTATCCCACCATCGTGCAAAAGTTCGTCTTGTAAGAAATGGAAATGTATCATAGAAAGTAATTAAATAATCACATTTAATAATATAGGGAAGTTTATATAATGAAACAAAGAACATTAAGGCATGATCACTATCATGAATATAATCAAAATTACTTTCTTCAAATTGATTATAAGCCTTTAAGATTTTTGTTGAAAAGATATCCTAAGTTGATCCAAAGAAAGAGAACCAATTTTGAAATCAATTGGAAAAATTGTGAAAGATGTAGTAATCTCCAGTTTTAAATTAAATGTACCACGTATGAGCCTATTGAGGGTTTTGGTAGCACATGGTTTGATCCCATGCTTGTATATAGTCAAAATAATTGTAGATGGTAGGTTGTATCCTACGATCTTTAAAGCATTCTCTTTTTTAGAGATTGGTATCCCAATTTGCTTTGGAAAGTACCCTTGTTATTTTTAGGGTAGAGAAGGCAAGGTTTCGACCATTTCTCATATTATGATTTATGTCTACAAAACTTGTTTCTCTTAGAATAAATTTATAAAAATAACTTGTCTTAAGGATAGTATGGTATAAGATATTATCTTTAAGATAAATGGATGCTAGCTATTCAAGTAATTTGTTTACATCTTCAAACTCTATTGTAAAGAGTATCTTTCTTACTATTTCAATGAACTCATCCTTTTTAAGAGGTGACATGGTCTTTTTTTTAGAAAAGCTAGTTGTCTAGGGAGTTACCTGCTTGTCTCCGCTCTTTATAAATTCATTGTAGACATTCTCTATTTATAAAATCTAGAAGAGAGTTAGATTCTCCCTTAATAAATTTTATATCAAAATTAAATATAGAAAGTATAGCTTTCCACTTAGCAAATGTTTGCTTAAAAGCTAGGTTCTTGACATCCTTTTCAAAGACTTCTTTAACAAACTTGCAATCTATTATCAATAATAATTTTTGGTTTAGAAGATCCTTCTAAAATTTGGAAATACAAATAATTATAACTAAAATCTCTTTTTTATTGTAGAATAATTCTTTGGGATGGTTTCTAGATGCCTGAAGTGAAGCGCACAAGGGTCTCTTTTATAGCCAAGTGTTGCTTGAGTATTCTTCCATACCATATCTCTAGTGTATCAATTTCCACTATTTTGAATGCTTTAGGATGATAGGATAAGCAAGGGAGCTCTTTAGCTCTCAACTTTATGAGCTGGACTACTTTAGTACAGGCTAGACCCCACTCGGGTGAATTTTTCTTTAATTTCTCATATAGAGGTTTGGAATCTTGTGTAAGATTTCTTTAAAAATTTGACAAATAATTAAGGTTACCTAAAAACATTTGTAATTGTCTTTTATCCTTAATTTCATCAGGGATTTTTTAGCAAAAATGATAGAATGATCAATTGGTGTTATTGGTCCCTGAGAAATATAATGCCTTAAAAAGATACTTTTGTTTGAAAAAGTTTTACGTTTTGAGCAAAAGTAACTAATCTTGTTTCTTTAATAATTTTAAAAAACATATTTAAATGTTTCCATTGTTAGTCTATGGAATATGAGTAAACCAATACACCATCAGTATAAACAATAGTAAAACTCATGTAAGGGTTGAATATTTCATTCATAATTGTTTGAAATTATGAAGGGAATTTTTTTAACCCAAATGGCATGACATTTCATTCATAATGTTCGAAAGGAACAGTAAAAGCGATTTTATACCGATGTTTAGGGGTAATTTGTATTTTCCAATAACCACTTTTAAGATCAAATTTAGAAAAAACTATTGCCTTGTAAAGTCGGTTTAATAAATCTTTCTTGTTAGGGATTGAATATCTAATCCATCTTATGACCCAATTTAAGGGTTTGTAGTTGATTACCAATCATGGAATTCATCTTTCAAGTTTTGTTGCATTTTCAACATAAAACGCTAGAAAAGACTAATGAGAAGTAATTTTTTGAATTAGCTTCTTTTTTAAAAGATTATAGATATCATGTTTACATATATTCAGGTGTCTTTGATTCATCAAGATTGGTCTTTTTGGTGATAATTTTGGATTTTGTAAAATCTAATTCGTATGGTAAATTTACCATATGCTTTTTTCTTTCTCAAAAAGCAGTGGGTAATTCCAAACATATTTCTTTTTTGAATTTCTCTTTAAGATATTTAAGCTTCCTATGGACTGTATCAGTTATAATATTATCTTCTATAATCTTATACATGACCTCTTCGTTTAAAGAGTATAAAAATCATTCTTTTTCAGTAACCTTTGATTTTAGGTTATTGATTTTGATATTGTTTGGTTCCTTTGAAAACCTGAAACATATTTCATGACCTTTTAGGTTTGAAGTGATACCATTTTTGTAACTTTAAATAGATATAGCATACTTAGAAATGGTGTGCCTAAGATAACCATTGTGGATATTCATTGCTTAATAAGAATGTGGTTTCAAGACATATTCCCTTATTATGTACTACTGTATTAGGCAGTTTGTAGTGGATAGAAATTCTACCTCAATTAGCAGTATTTAAAACCTGGGCGGTTTTGGAGAAATACCTTGTTGGTACAATACCTTCATTTATATAATTTAAGTCTATAATAATAATGGTGAATTTTGAGTATCATTTTTAATTAATGATTCTATCAATAGAATTGATATATTGCATTTTAGCAATATGAGCTTCTTCTTGATCTGGTAGGTTTATATCATTAGTATTTTGTACCTCTTTAGGTAAAGTTGAAATTTTTTTATCAAAGTTTTCTTCTTTATTTTTTGAGTGTAGAGGCATTTGAGATCCTTGATAAAATTCCAAAATTTGGACTCTAGTTTTTAGATCTTTAAGATCCTTCTTCGTTTGGTTAATCTCTTGTGAGAGATATTTTATGGTAGGTTCTTTCTTTTTAGAAGTATTTTTGATCCTTTTAAGGATTTCATTGAATGAGTATTGTTGGTCATGTTGTTTGAGTTTTTGATTTAAACCATGGTCATCTTTCTTTTGAGAAGAAGTGATGGGTATTTCTTATTTTGTCACAACTATGTATCTAGCTAGGGCTTCTCTTTTTTCTTGTGGATCATTGATTTTATGAATAAGATCCAAGACTAAATTTTCTTCTTTAGTGAAAAAATTTAAGTCAAGGCCATTTATTTTAATAATGGCTTTCTAATAGTCACACTCACATGCTTCATCATCTTTGTCCTTTTCTTCTTTTAAGAAGGATGACTCATATAAGTAATCTTCCCATGTCTCATATTTAGATTCACTATTTAAGAGAATCTGTAATAATTATTTTTTGAGCTTATCATCAACTTCAAGCTCATTAATCTTTTGTTGTGTTTTATAGCTAGTACTGTAATGTGCCTTTTTCCACACTTATAGCCATTGGGTATCTTCTTATAGCTTTTAGCGGGCATAACATCTTTGGCTTTATGAATGGGTTTTTTAAACCATCTTCTTTTGAATGTAGACCATTGCTTGGGTGGCTTCCTTTTATGCCAATATCTGTTCATCTATTTTTTCTTCTTGTTAGAATTGCTTTTCAGCATGTCTAAATAGCCATACTATTGAAAAAAAATCTTTGAGAGCTCTCTTATTCTGAGCTCTTTCTTTGATTAACTGGCGTTGGAGTTTTAGATCGTTGCATAATTGTAACCCTTGGCCAATTATTTCAACTATTATCTCTCCATATGTGTACATGTCATATGGGATAATTGTGCTATGTTTAGTACAAAAATAAGTATAGATTTTATCCTCAAATAATGTTGGAAGTCCATATATAAATTATTCCTTCCAGAAATCACCATTACAATTGCCTCTTTGTAGTACTTTGGAGAGAAAGGCATCCTTATACCATTTAAAATAGGATAAAGATGGACATCTTGAATTAATTAATTTTTCTTGGCTTCTATCCATCTAGATTCTCACCGTTCAAACAAAATGTAACACGATAGTGTATACCAGCGTGTTAACTGCATCTTCAGTATGATAGGGTTCACCATTTTCCCTTATATTTTGTTTGATTGCATTAAGGATCCCTTCACGTTGGAATTAATTGAGATAATTATCCAATCACATCTGTAATTGTCCAAAAAATCCTACTATAATTCCAAGTGTTACTATTTTATCGAAAGTATGATAGATTTTAGTTGTTGAGGCAAAGATCATCATATTTTTAATGGCCTAAATAATTTTATATTTGTTAAGGCTATCAATATTCCACTCGTGTATCTGGTTACCAATGTAGGTGACATTGGGTGGTATCTATTCTTTGATTTGTAAATTGATGGGAGTTGGTTGAAGGTAATAAGCTAATTTGTTGGGAAAATTGGTTTTACCAGTTTTTTAATCTCCATAGGGCTTTATTCCTTAGATTCGTTAAACACTTTAAGTGTCCTTTCTATCTCTTCATCAGACATTTATGTTTTATCTCATTCTTCCATTATCTTAACGGATTTAGAAGGATTTTTAGACTCTATGCTTGAGAGTCTTGAGTAAATTTATTTTAAGGACTTTGGTTTATCTTCTTCTTTTCTAGTGTTAAAGTCTAATAAATCTGGTATAAGTTTAAGAAAGTCAAGTTGAAATTTTCCTTTCTTTGAACTATATTTAGATGAGGATGAGGCTTTTGAAGAAGAAGGAGTAAGTGTTTGTATTTGTATAGAATTTTCTAAACGAGTAAATTAGCTTCCAACTGTTTGTAAAAACAAGTTAGTATAATTAGCTTGGTCTATAACATGGTTTCTTCCTTTGCAACTTCCATCATAAAAACATTTGAAAACCTAGTGTTAGGTTTATCAAAGCTTAAGTCTTATAAAGTTGGGCTAGTTGGGGTACTCCTTATAAGGCTTTCATCTTTTCTTTCTAATTCATAGACTGGCTAGCTAAGTCTAATGGGGAGCTTAACTACACCTTGTATATTACCTCTTGTTCTATTTAGAACTAAGGGTGTTTGGATGGATGGAGATGGTGTAGATACAGTTGAGAATTAAGAATTAGAATATGAATATTTTAGTTTGATCTTTTTGGTTGAATAAAAAACGATTTCAACTTATCCATTTACATGCTTAATTATTTTATTGAGCTTAGTGTTCTTTGGAACTATTATTGGATGATCATGATTCTAGTAAAGTAATTTGATTCCAACGTATCGTTGGAGGCATTGCTAATATTAATTTTATCAAATTAGTTTGAAATAAAGTTGATTCTCCTCTTTTGTTTTTGATAAAAGACTTTAGGTTTATATTTGGGCTTATGGTTTTTATGACTTTGAAATATACTCTATAAATAAGAGCAATATTATTGGTTTCTTCTTTCATGTCAAACCCATGAATTTTTATATTGACCTTTAAGACCCTTTGAACATTGCTAATCTTTAATATGAACCAAAAAATTGGAAAAACAATTAAAATACATGATGAGCGAAAACCGGCATCGCCGATTCTCGCAAATACTTTGGTTTTAATATTTGTAAAACTCTCGCAAGTGCACGAATCATTTCGTAGAAAATGATAAGTATACTCCCAAGGTCGATCTAAGGAAGGAATGTATGTGGTTTTTAATTTATTATTCAAACTTTTAAAAACGAAATTAAATCCTAAACATCCTGTCACGATATTTTGGGGTTTTGTGTTTTTAATCTACTTACATAAAAATAAACATAGATTCAATAAACATTCATGCAAATTTTATCTTTTATAAATAGTGGAGTATTTATGGATATAATAACTAAGTTAATTATGCTTGCTCGTATTATTTAGGTTATTAAAGATATGAATTGATATTTATTGATTCTCCCTTTTTTGTATGAATACCACCTTTGGTGGGGTTAGATATTCTTTGTTAACTAAACAAATCAATTAACACCTATGGGTGGGGTTGATAACTAATTTGGTTAATTAAATTAATTCCTTTTTCTAAGAGATTGAAAATGAACCATTTAAATGCCACCTTTGGTGGGGTTAGACAGTTTAAACTTTATTCAAGGTGTCCAAATTAAACCTAAGAATTTAGTTATCCGAGTACTAACTTTCAAGTTTTAAAACCACTACTGAAAACATGTTGTCAATACATTTTCATATAATAATTCTTATAAAAACTTTTGAAATAGAGCTTCACTCTAACTACCGGGCGATTGTACCATCAAATAAAAGAGCACTACTCTAAATCAGACCGGATAACTAAACCTTAAAATCTAATTTTCAGATTTAAGTTTGTAATGAAAAATAATATATTTCTCTCTAACATCCTTAATATAAAATCTTGAATAAAAATAAAATCAATTCATTTTAGAGATTTTCACCTATTTAATATTTCGCAAGCATAACAACATTATTATTATATCATGTTTATAAACAGCTAGCACAATTAAATTTAATCACAGACAAATTAAATATAACATGTAAGAATAAAGCATAAAAATAACTGTAAAGAAAATAAAATCCTTACAGAACTTCGACGCTATTCCCGTTGCTAGAAAAACTCCAAGCGGAATTTGCACTCCCATTTATTGAATCAAAAAGCTAAAATATTACAAAAACATAACTAGTTCTTCCCAAAAAGGGAGGAACTCTAAAACTAAGAGAAATTAACTAAGAAAAGCTAAAAACTAGCTAAAACATAAGAAAAACTAAAAAAAAACTAAAAACTAAGAAATGGAGAGAAAGAAAGAAGAGAGAAGTGAGTTTTGAAGGTGTTCTTTGAAGTGAATGGAAGGGGGGTATTTATAGGTGAGGATGGAGAGAAAAAATGAGTAAAAAAATGTTAAAAAAAAAATTAAAAAATTAAAAACGTGTAATGGACATGCTTGAGGTTATCAATGACGTCGGCATAACGTCACGAGGGTCTTGCACGTGAAAAATGGGGTGAAAACGCGTTGGGTGCGCGCGGTACAAGGGCTGGGCCATCGCGTGACAATGGCAACCGCGCGTGGTCGCTGCGCGCGTGAACAGAACCTCACAGCGCGCGATCTTTGTAGCATGAACAGAACCCGCGATCTTGCACATGAACAACATAGCTTTGGGGGCTGAGTCTTGCGCATGCCAGGCGTAATGGCGCATTTTTCTCCTTTTTGACATTTTTGACCTTTTCGACCCATTTTGTCCAATTTTTCCATATTTTTTGACCTTTCCCCATTTATTTATTGATATTTTTGTGATGTATTGCTTCATGTATTCCTCTTTGAGTCTTTAAATTGCGTTTTTAAGCCAAAATACCTGAAAAACAATAAAAATACCCGTGATTCCGAAAAACACAAATTATACAAATATATGATAAAACATATAAATATATATATTTTTAATCAATTAATGAGCATAAAATCATGGTAATTTTAGTGCTTTTTGAGCACTCATCAATACACCAGTCCAAAACTTAAAGATGTTTCCACAACTCTTAATAAGGATTCTGAGAATTATAGTGTCGCTTATCTCTGACACATAATAAAAGTGAATTATTTAATCCCTCTCGTATTAGAGGTTTAACATCTATTTGTACTAAACCTATATGTAAATAATTATATTTTTCTCTATATGAGTATTAGACCTTGATATAATGGACTAATATCTAATAATTTTCCTATTAGAGGAAGGGTTTCTTCAACTATTTTAATTATATAGTCTGATTTAAAAATTAAGGTTTATTTATTATATAATTAAGATGCTCCATATTTAAGAACATTTCAATTTTGGAGGTGTCTTTCAACGTCCTTTATTCTTATCACTTTTTATTTTTAATCGTAGAGGCTTCAAAATTAGAACCTGATGAGGTTGAAGCTCTAGAAAATCGAGAGAAAGATCTTACCATTTGTTCTATGTTGCTATTTGAGAGTTATTGCACTTTGAGAGTTACTGAGTCCTATGTCTTTGGATGCCTCTCCTTTATCTTACTACGATTGCTCCTCGATTCACCTCAAAAAGGTATACATGAAACGATAATAATTTCCTTTTCTTTTGCCTATGTTACTCTAACATTATCTAATTATAGCTATGATATCAATATGGCCTAAGATCTATTAGGAAGGATAATTGTATAAACAGAATATAAGAAGAAATCAATAAATTAAAAGATAGTTATATTATTAAAGAAGACTATATTACAAAAGAGAATTATATTACAAAGAGAGGAAATATTATCTATATCTTATTAGTGAACAGTTTTTTATTGCAATTAGTTAAAGCCTATTTATTAAGTGTGCTTTGTGATTATACTTTGTAATTGGAGTTATATATATATATATATATATATATATATATATATATATATATATATATATATATATATATATATGCATGTCTAGAACAAAGTGATGAGAGGCTGCAAAAGTCTATAGACAAATGGAGAGAAAAAGAGAGAATAAAATAGTAAGAGTGGTAAAAATTGACTATAACTTTAGTCCAATTGGATCCTTGTTTTATAAGTTTATTAATCTTTTCTAAGCTTTAGATTTTAGAAAGATTCTAGTTTCGTTGTCAACCAATAGTTTTATCAATTTAGTAAGATCTAAAAATCTCTTTTATATTTCATCATTTTTTACTAAGATTATTTGTGTTTTTAAGAATTGTATTTTTTTTAGATTGATGTATTATGATGTTTCATTAGTTTTTTTTTCTACATAAGAGTTTGGTGTATCTATTTTTAATGTAGTTTGAAAGTGAAGGTCATTAAATTAGAGACATTGTTACCATGTTACGTGACTTTATTATGAAAGGACTTAGCCACCCAAATGAATTATAGACTATAGAGATCAATATAGCCTGATCAATTTAAGCCCAGAAAAGAAGAATTAGAATAGCTAGAGAATAGAGTTGCAATCTGATAGTCTATAAAGGAAACTAAGAGAAAGGATATCAAATACATAAATATAAATATATATATATATATATATATATATATATATATATATATATAATGAAAATATATAGGATCGAAATTCAATCTAATGAAGATTCGATTTGATAATCATTTAAAAGATTAAATTTAATATAATTTATTTTAATCCATAAATCAGATCAAATATTTTATAGATCATTAGATGAAATCCAAATTATTCTTTTTTTATTTTTTTATTTTTAAATTAAAATATTATTTTATGTGATACATTATACATTTTAGATTAATAAAAAAACATTATATATTTGTAAGAAAACATTTTCTTACTCTTTTTTTTTAGACTCCTCTACTTTTTTTTAAATAAATATACTTCAATTTTTATTTAATTTTTTCATTAATATTATAATCATATAAATTTCACAAAAAATTAATATTTTTATAATAAAAAAATTTGCATTGTTAACTTTATCCACTATAAAATTTAGCATAATTTACGCTTATTAAATAAAGCAAATAAGATTTACTTTTATTTATAAATAAGAAAAATGAAATTTGAGGTAGTTATTTAAAAATTAAAAAAAATATTATTTAAAATAAATATAAAAAAAATTATAAATACGATGACATTTAAATTTAAATAATAAAAAATAGATTTATAAAAATCGTAAAAGATTGAGTTATATAAATAAATAAATTTTAAAAATTACTAATTATAATGTAAAAATTTTCAAATAAAATTGTAAAAATTAAAGAATTACGTTATGAATATGTAATTATTTTAGTTCTAAAATTATAATTTTAAAAATATTTATATTTAAATCGTACGAATTGATATATTTTAATCTATTAATATTATATATAAATCATGATATTTTTCTATTCAAAATTAATTCGTTCTTGATCCAATATAGAAGGAATCGGTAAATATTCATCGGATCTTTTTATATGCTTAAATAAATATATTTATAATATAACCTTCAATGCTTTTCTTTGTGCGTGTCAATACGAAGGAGGGTAGAGGGTGGAGGGTGGAGGGTGGAGGGAATACTAAAAAACTAGTATTTAAAACAGAGCTCAATTTTAAAGTAAACGTACACTTGAGATCAAAACTTATATATATATATATATATATATATATATAAAGAGTAATGTGTTATGTTTAAAGCTTTCTCATCAATTCCATGACATAACCTTCTTCACAAATAAAATTTTAATTTTAACCTCATGTGCTTTTTTTCGGTATAACATAAAAAACATATTTTTTCATGTTCCAAAATACAGTCTACATATGTTTTTTTATATAACATAAAAAAACATATATTTTTTAAAAGAATGGATAAAAATGAAAATATGTAATAACTGGATTCTATAAAAGGGAAAGTGTATTAGAACAAACAGAATGAGCAGCATTTTGAAAAGGAAAAAAAAACGAGAAAGAACTAAAAATGCACAAAACAACAAATTTCGGGCATTTGGCATTTAATCCACTTAATTGTAAGAAGAGCAAAAAAAAAGAATAGAAAAGCTAAGAGCGTACATATGAATATATGAAAATAGAATCATTAACGCATTTTTTTTACTTAATATTTATTTGTTTTATTTAATAAATAGTATTTTTATACCCAAAAAAAATTAAAATATAAATTTTTTAACGAAAATGAGTGAAAATATAATTTTTGAAATTTTTCTAAAGTTTTTATGGATTTTTAACGCATGATTAATCAGAAGCTATCACGTGGCATACCACGTATGCAGAGGAGCTAACTAGACAAGCCACGTGGACACAACACAAGCACGGAGAGTGAATCAAGTCGTGCTGCGTGTGAGGAGGATGAAACACGTGTCACGTGTCAACACAGCGTTCAATTTGAGTTCAGAAATCGATCAACGCGACATACCACGTGTCACCACGCCATTTGTTCCCACGAATCACGTCGCACCACGTGTTGTTGACTCGACGAGCATTGACTTTGACCGGTCTCCCCTGCCACGCATCGCTCCCTAATTTATCCAATGAATTTCTTATGCCTGATTGGCTAAAACTGTTAATTTTGCTTGTTTTGATCGTAACCCTTGATCTGAAGTTGATTGGACAATCCAAATCGCACCTGAGTTTTATTTAAGTCTCTAATCACTCCATAAACCTTAATTTGTCTCCATAAGCATAATTTTGGTCAATTTTTAGAGCTAAAGATACAAAAAAATTCAAGAAAAGACATAATTTTAGTGGAGATTTAAGAGGAAATTAATACTATAATTCAAGAGATTGATTGTATTTCTTTAATTCAAGAGATTGATTGTATTTCTTTAATTCAAGAGATTGATTGTATTTCTTTAATTCAAGAGATTGATTGTATTTCTTTAATTCAAGAGATTAATTGTATTTCTTTAATTCAAGAGATTGATTGTATTTCTTTTTCTACTATTTTCTTTATTAATTTTATGTTTTTCTTTATGAAAAATATGAGTTTTATGAATACAATTATGTATAATTAATTTATTAATCTAGAGATCTTATGAACCTAATTTTCACCACGTGATGATCTAAAATTTTACCCCAATTATAATTTTAATTTAATTGTATTATTTAATCTAATTTTTATGTTATTAATTATTTGACCAACAATTTATCTATAAAGACAATTAAATAGATTTGAGAGAATTATTTAATTGTTTGTCTTGATTAAATATATGCATAGTTTCTAGGCAAAAATGTATGATTCTTATGTATATGATCTATAATTGATGAACTTAATGAATAATATGAAATTTAATTAGCATGAGAATATGATTAAATTAATTACTATATGGTGTGTAATTTAATTGAGAGAGAAATACATGTTAGATTATATTCAATTGATTGTGTAATTAATTGATAATTATATTGAAGGATTTTAACGATTTACATATTTAGAAAATTGAGGATTAAGTATTCCTAGATATTTTCTCATATATCTTTTTAGTTACCAAATTTGATTTAATTAATTATTACTATTTAATTTTAATTTTACTTCTTTAAAATATAAAAACACCAAAAATATTGATTTTTATTATTTTTAGTTTTAAAAATTAGTTTCTAATAAAATAATCTCGATATGAACGATCTTTTTTTATTATTATATTACTTGTTATAATACGTATACTTACTTATTCATTTAACGAACATTATATATCAAGCAAGGCTTAGCAAGTACCAATAGCCAAGTATATTTAGAGCCACAAGAATCTAATCAAGCAAGTTTCGATAGATCCTTGAACTCAAATGCAGCATTACCACTAGACCGCAAGGTCGTTTAAGAAACAAAGGAAAAATGAATAAGCATGCAAACAAACATTTTAATTCCTCAATTATATGCTACAAGACCTCAAAAATGATCAGATACATTTTCCATAAATCCAGCCCCTCTTTCATAGTGAAGCCACACCTAGAGACCTGTTACAGAACATTACGATACTTGTTTGTCTTGTTAAATGCATTCGATATTTAGGATGAAATGCGTATAAACATTCCCTCTTTTCATAGAGGATACCATATCGAGGGTTAAACGGATAGCTAAGAAGCCCCTCAATAAAGACAGTAACCAGCAGCACAAACGACTAGCATCATGAATACAAATTTCCAGATGATAATATCAACTTGTTAAACTTTTGTGATGTTAACAGTCCAAAATTCCCAGATGACGGTGTTGGGATATGTGCTCTAGTTTAAGGCTGCGTAATATTTTATGGATAATAAATTCATAATGTATTTTATGACAAAAAAAAAATCATAATGTATTGACATTGCAATAGTTACAAATAATATATATGTTATTCATAATTATTTATTCATTTCATCCAAGCAATTTATTTTCATTCTAGCTAATTGGAATAATATGTGATTGAATTATACAAGGCATCATCATTACATATGAATCTAAACATTAGTTTATTACAGTTTTAATCTTAGTGATAAAGTGCTCATTAGCTTCCCTCTAGGTGAGGTTCTAGCTAGCATTCCTCCGTATCAATAAAACTCGGGTTTTGGTGTGCTTGTTCTTGAGCCAAGTGAGACCTAAGATAGACGAGATGACATTTGTGGCTCTATGAAGTTGAGATACTTTCTTGTGAGATGCTGTTGTGCTTGACTACTTGAATCCATGACAGTGATAATCCTATGGATTCAACAGAGTTTGTAGTCATTGGTCTTAAGCAAACTAGATATGTTGGAGGTAGTCACTAGAGGTCCTGGATACTCGAGCACAAGAAGTTTGTATTGGTTGATAATTGTCACCAGTGTATTTGAGTATTACAATAATGAAGTGTGTGTATTGCCAGTGACATTTGCTCGAGTACAATGTATCATGGGAAATCATTTGAACATTCAAATGGTTATATCACTAAAAGTTGTAATCTTGAGCTTAAAGTGAGTACTACAGAGATTAATACTTAGTTCATTGGACTTAAAGAGAGAGAGTCATGAATAGACTAAATATTATAAGCCTCCTAATATAGTCCCACAAGTAACTAAGGTAGCTAAGATAACGAGGAATGAGGTGGCCACAGCTTCACGGGCTTTATGCTCAAAGTTGATGCATAACGGCAAGATGATCACAAAGGGAAGGTAGCGCCCAAGCAACTTATTGGGTGATTGAGTGCACACTTAGCTACATAAATGGTTGAAGTCCACGTTGTGTTCGAACGACCTTATAGGTTGATTGGGCGAAAACTTCAAAAAGTCACATGGGCAATTCCTTTTGCACGCATTTTAAGCAGTGTCTTTTCCTAATTCGCTTAGAACTTGTGTTACACAAACCCTAGGGGTTTAGGAGCTCTATATAGTCTTCTAACAGCTCTAGATATGTAAGTTTTACATCTCCACCTTTGTGTAGCTCTTGTGTGGAGCAATTGAAAGAAACTACAATCTCATTATAAGCTTTGATAAGAGTCAAATTATTGCATTTTTGTTATGATTTAAATGTTGATATTTGTGTGAAAATTGTGTTTATTTGATTATTTAATCCACAAATGTCATTTCACGGGTATTTCGTGTTTAAAATACAATTTCAGGTAAAATCATGATTTTGGAGAAATTTGGGACAAATTTCAATGATCGGGATTGAGTGACAATAAAAAGAAAATAAAGTTTCAAAATTTGGAAATCCCACCGACGGTGAGAATTAACTCGCCGGCGGCGAAAATCTTCCCGAGAGCACGGATTTTGGCAGATACAAATCTCGCCGCCGGCCAAATAATCTTGCCTCCGACAAGACACCTTTAGCCGCCGGCCAAATTATCTAGCCGCCGGCGAGAATCAGAAGAATAAAAATTTTAATTTTCCAAAAATCTCGCCGCGGCGAGAATAATGTCGCCGCCGATGAGTTTCGTCTGAAAACACATTTTTTATGTTGTTTTGTTCCAAAATTGCCCCCAAAACCCTAGATCTATATATACAATATGATGGAGAAAGAGGCCACGACAGAAGGAGGAGGTCTAAGACATTTTTGGAGGAGAAAAGGCAATTTTGGAGAGAAAGTTTGGAGAAGCTTGAAGGATCATCATCATTGTTGGTACCAAGTCTTCATCTTCAAGAGTTTTTCATCTCTTCTCCTTAGCTTTTATTTTCTGCATTTTATTCAGATTTTTTATTCATGGATTCAATTGAGATAATGTTTGTTCTTATTTCTATTATGAACTAATTCGTTTTTGCTAAGGCTGTGATGTAGTTGAATCAAGAAAATCTGATTTCTTTTGTTATTGTTATATGAGTTCATTGTTTTCAAGTTGAGTATTTATTTCCATGCTTAATGCTTTTAAATTTCTGGCCAAGATTTAGATGATTTGTTGCATTATATTGAGACCAAGAAAAGATGTGTAATGAATGTTTCTTGTGATAAATATCGTATGTTGAATGCGAGTATGAGAACTAATGCATGATGTATGTGGTTATTCTAGAAATTCCATAAATCGTAATGTGCTTGTTTGTGATTAAATCTTCATAGAAATATAGTTGGTTTTCATAGATAAGTAATTCTAATATAACTCGAGAGAGAGTATTAGGTAAATTTGGGTTTTTCAACCATCACTTTTAGCTTTGATTCTCATATAACATGACTTGAAATCGGATTGAATTGATTTAGCGAAATCAAATGCCTTAGCGTTTTTAATCATTTGTGAACAACATTCAATTGTGTTATTTGCATTTAGTTTTAAGTTAATTTGCTTCTTAAACAAATTTCAACAATTCGGTTTTCAAATAAAATTAGGATTAGTCAATTTCGATACTTAGTAACGCCATTCCTTGTGGGTTCGATATCCGTACTTTTGTATACTTTATTACTTGAACGATTCGTACACTTGCGAAAATATGCATCAAGCTTTTCCCTCAAGTGCAAAAACTGATCATGGCCTTTGAATAGTAATTGAAGTTTATCTTCCTTTTAGTGACCGCAAACCTAGTGACAACATTTTGGTCATACCTTGAAAGACTTATGGAAATTGGATTGAAAATTGCTACGACAACATCAAACTTGTATACTTCTCAAACTCCTTATTTCATGCATATTATGAGAGATCGCTTTGAAGTTCTTTTACTGCCTTGCTAAACCTTTGTTATTTTTCAGTACAAAGCCAACTCATGTTAAATGTGTATAAATAAAGTTTCTCCAAGTTAAATTTATTAAATTTGATTAATAGTAGTACTATATGAGTTGGTGCCTAGGTTTCTACTTTGTTAATTTTGTTTACATGATGACAGTGGTGACCGGATGTATGGAAATTGTGATTATTATCGTGATTACGAGAATTGACGTAACCTTATAGATTTTGATTTGGGTTGTACCAAGAATAATAGTCTCATATGCCTTATTAATCTTAATTTACATATTTTAGCTAATAGATTTAAGTTTGCAAATTGGTTTAACAATGTATATGGATTCAAGCATTTATTGCCGGTCATGAGTTATTTATCAAGTTAGTAGGGATTTTGCAACTAAATGTATATTTTAAAAAAATTACTTCCTATACGTCTTACTCACATAATATAAGACAAAAATACCCATAAATTTATCTTCACATAGGAAAGGCATTGGCTTTTTATAGCTGTAGAAAAGGCATTGGCAAGCTATGAGAAAGCATCGACCCAGTGTAAGAAGGCGTTGGAAAACCATGCTAGACTTACCAATATCATGGTAAGATTTACCACGATAAAATAATGCACAATCACAATAATTGTATGCCTTCCCTTTGAGCAATGTTGGTAAAAAAATAAAATCTAACTCAAATTTTAGCAATTTTGGGTAACTGGACAACTGGTCATGATAGATCACAAATGGAGTTTGTTTGTTGTTCATGGTTTTTGTTTTGTGTGCCTCATAAAATCCCATAGATGGGTCTACAAGAGTTTTTGGTAATTTGGAGCTCTGGTGAATTCTAAGGAAATTGGAATTTTGGTAAAATCTGAATTTTTAATTTAGTGGGTTGCTAAAGTTCATAATGGCTTAGAACTCTGATTGACCTGAAGCTCAAAAGGACAATAATTCAATTTGTAACATGATTTTGTCGGAATTGGAATATTATTTGAAATTTGGTTCTTAATTAAGTTACTAGAATTCTAAAATTATAATTCTAGTTGGTCAAAGGCCCAATTTAGAAAAAGAGAGGGAATTCAATTTAACTATTAATTCCAATAAATTTGAATTATACTAAAACTAGAAATTTTTCTTTAATAGGTGACTAGAATTCTAGTTGATAGAATCTTAGACAAAGATCTCTAATTATGTCATAATTGTGTTGGAAGTTAGATAATTAGAATTTTAATTTAGGTGGATAATTAGATTTCTTAGTGGTATAGAATTCAAGTTAGTCCAAGACCCAATTAAGAAAGAACTGTAATTGATCTATTAATTTCCAATTATTGACAACTTAGAATTTATTATTGATCGATGGTTAGAATTCTTAGTGAATAAAAATTCCAGCTTAACTTGAATCAATTAAACATGGACTCTAATCTGACGACTTAATGGTATTTGGGTTGTAATTAAATTAGAATTTACTAATTCAGTGGGTCATCAAATTCTTAGTGGTTAGAATTCTAATAGATTTATAACTAAAACAAAGACAATCTATGATCATTACAAGACTATATAGCGAACAATTAAATTTAGCAAACAATTATTAATTAAGTAGAAATCTTAATGTTTAGAATTCTAATTGACTCAATTAATAGAAACTCTAATTGGATTATAAGTTTCCATTAATTAAATAATTAATTGTAATTAATTGATTAAGAATTATAGTATAAATGAGACATTTGGTCTTTGACCATAGTAATGCTTCTACAAATAGAATAATTTTAGGAATCTGAATCAATTTATATTAATTAAGCCCAAGATTAAAATAACATGTAAAGCCCAAAATGAAAGCGAACCTTAAAGAAGAGGAGACACCAAAGAAGAGACAAATATTTGTCAGGATGACTTCTTGTGTAATAGAAGTAGACAAATTGTTATATTTGTTCTATGAAAATACGGTCAAAGGATGTTTACTTTACATGTATGTCTTATAACAAAATGTCTAATATGTCATATAGAATTAGTGATACCACTCTATGCGTCATGTTAGAATATTCATGAAATCAATATTGTAAAAATAAATAAATGTACGAAAATGTTGATTGAACGTTCGATAAAAAGAACCCAATTTTTTTTATTCATTGAATAGAGAGATCTCTAGAGTAAAATTGGTTCCAAATTTTATGAACTCACTATTTTACTAAACTTTTATAATAAGGATAGGTGACCATAGAGGTCCACTAGCTTTTTTGTAATGGAGCGAATCCAATAGCTTTTTCTTGTAACAGTTTAGTTCACCAGCTTTTAAAAAAGTGACTGCACATCCAAATAATCAATTTTTATATTTTCTTTCTATTTTTTGAAATTTTTATTTAAAAAACTACTTCAATAATTATTCATATTAAAACTTTTTTTTCAAATGTAGTTAAAAAAATCCTTTTTTTCCAAAAAAACTTAAAAATTGACTATTTGGACATGTGGTGTCACTTTTTCAAAGCTAATAGACTAAACGGTCACGAAAAGAGTTATTGGATTTAAGTACTTTAACTGTACTGATGTAGCATTTCTCCCTATGGATAAAAAGATATATGCCTTGTAGCTACTTATAATAGACATCCCTATAGAGGTTTATGGTTGATCTAGTTAATGGTAAAACATTCAAATTGAAAATTCTATTACCTACAAGGCACTATTAAAATTTCAAGTAGCTAAACATAAATCGATGGTTAATCTTTTCTTAAAGTTAAAAGGTTTAGTTTAGACAGAGCTTCTATTGAAGGTGAAAATCTAGAGGTTTGCCCCCACATCAACTCCAAAAAAATTGTAATTTCAAACGTTAATGTCACGTTTAATAACCCTGTATTATGATACATAACACAACTATTTAACATATGTTCAGGAGTTTTCTTTCCATAAACATTGAGCTGCTAAGCTAGACAATAGAAATATAAATAGATAACAGAATTGGATACCCAAAATTAATGGACACAATTAAATTTTGTCATGCACATACCTCTTGGAAGGGGAATTTATCCTAAACATAACCACCATTTACTCGAATGACCTGCCCATTAATCCACTCACTGGCATCAGTAGCCAAGAACCCAACCACAGGTGCTACATCCTGGGTTTGACCAAGCCGGCCATGTGGGCATGAGTCCACTACCTTCTTCACATCCTCCTCAGTCTTCCCATCAAAGAACATTTCACTAGCAATTGGGCCAGGAGCCAAGCAGTTAGCAGTTATCCCAGTCCCCTTAAGCTCCTTTGCAAGTATTTTGGTCATGGTTTCCACTGCTGCCTTTGATGCTGTGTATGCTGCAAACCCAGGTCTCAAAGCACCTATCGAAGATGAGGTCAGCATTATGATACGACCCCCACCACCACGCTTCAGCCTATTTGCTGCTTCCCTAGCGCACAAGAAAGCTCCTCTAGTATTCACACTGGAATAAATCCATAAAAACTGTCAGAAGCATTCAACAGACTTAATTGAGGAATTTTTTTTTCAATCACACAAAGCTTGTCCTTTTTCATAAATCGGAATTCAGAAATGCTTTTAAGAACTGAATGGTGTATGGCACGTTCTAATGCTTTAAAAAAAACCATATAATGACTAGAATCTATTACAGAGCACAATGGCTAAGGATTTTTGTCTAACCACCAAACCCAACATTTGATACCAAGGCAAACATGGGAAAATCCTTTAGTTAAAAATAAATAAATTGAAAAAAATGCTATAACTAATTGGAATCTGCTCATATTTTACTCATGATGTTGTGTTTCTAATGAGAAGCCCGTTGGGCTCCAACCAATCAAATTTTCTCAAAAACAGCTTGTATCTGCAATACTATTGTCCAAAAATATGAAAACTAAGTAATCCATCCTTTCGTTCAAATAAAAAAAAAAGCTTTATAAATTATAATCAAGAATTAAAACTTCAAAACTCCATGGAAACAGTTGCAACTTATTCTTAAAGGAAGCATATATTATCAGTAATATCAACTTTTTTCCCCCTCAGATAACAGCGATAAATTTTTTATTTCGATGTGCTATGTGATATTTCATTAAATATAAAAATCCACGATATGTACCCCAATTATTGGAAATACCTTGTTATTTTTTTTAATGTTAAAGAAGAAAAATGTTAAGGAGATGTTGAGTACCTAAAAATGCGATCAAAGTCTTCGAGTGATGTGCTAGCTAAAGTAGGGTATTTAGGATCGATGATTCCAGCTGAATTGACAAAAATGTAGAGTGGTGAGTTGAAGGCCTGTTCGGCCGAATCAAAGAGGAATTTGACCTGGTCGAGGTCGGACACATCGGCTCGAATAGAAATGGCTTGTGGGATGGTGGTGGTGGAAGAAGAAGAAGAATCGTTGATTTGGGTAACGACGAGGTCAGCTTGGGCAGAGTTGGAAGTGTAATTGACGACTATTCTGGCACCGAGTGAAGCCAAGTGAATAGCAATGGCTCGGCCTATGCCACGAGAGGCACCTGTGACTATTGCCACTCGGTCTTTGAGTGGCAGAGAACCTGAAGATGATATTTGTTTTGGGGCTTCACTTGTAGGGGTAAGGGTAGCCATTATTTTGAAGGTTTTGGGATAGAGCTCAAGGGCTATCGTTTAGTGTTATCAATGACAAAAGAGATTGGCGAGTGGCTAGTTTTATTCCAATACTTCGATGCTCCAATTAGAATCAATTAGCATTTTATAAGTATTTTAAAATGTAAGTGTATTTTTATTAATTATTTTGGATTTGATACTGTTGAATTAATGGTTTCTTTTAAAAAAAAAATCTAAAAAGTTTTTTTTGGCTAATGTAATTTGAAGTTGGAAAGCCAAAATAATTAATAGATAAAGCCCAAAAGCTAATAATTTTGGCATGTGAAGTGTAATATAAAAAAGGTGGGAGGTTTTGGTGGGCCAAATGTCTAATTAATATTAGACTTCAAATAGTTGATGGGTTTAATGTGTTCGTGTCAATTAATTAATATTAACTCCTAATCTTTCATAAATCAAGTTAATGTGCTAAAAACTTTTTTAGTTATCTCTTTTATCTTACAAGATAAACCCAAAAAAGGCTTTTAAGTAAAAATATTTTAGATATACTTATTTTTGCAAATGCAATATCAACTATTATTATATCTAAAGTCTCACTTTTAAATACGATTATCAAAAATATATACAATAGACATATTTAATATCTCACTTTTAAATACGATTATCAAATGTATAACGTAGACATTTAGATACAATTAACATATTTTTGGGGCTTTTAGGTATCATTGTTAATTGTATCTAAAAATTTTATAAAAACGTTTTAGGTACAATTAGCATATTTTTGGGACGTTTTTAGATATAGTTAACAATTATACTTAAATTTTTTGTAGTTGTACTCGTAGATATTCAAGAATAATTAACATCTTTCAATGAAATATTTAAGTATAATTAACAAATATAGTTTGATGATTCTATGAAAATAGAGTCATTAGTGTACTTTTTTACTTAATATTTACTTATTTTATTCAATAAATAATATTTTTTTGGGTTAAAAATAATAAAATGAAAAGTTTTTAATGAAAAGGGGTGAAAATATAATTTTTAAAATTTTTTGGGATTATTTTATGAATTTTTAACACAGAAACAATCATGAGTTGCCATTAGCATGACACGCAAGTAGAGAAACTGATTGTGCAAGCCACACAGATGACACACAAGCACGAATACCGAATCATGTTATATCGCATATGAAGAGAATAAAACGCATGTCACGTGTCAACATAGTTAGAAGTGTCCAAAAATTGGACGAAATTTAGATAAACCAAAAAATTGGACTAGACTAAACATTTTTATAAATAAAACGATCCGATTCAATTTGTATTAAATAAAACCGATTTTTAAACTGTCCGGTCTGATTATACAAAAATTTTAACTGTTTAGACCGGATTGAACTAGTTTAAATAAAATAAAAAATTAATTCAGCATATATATAAATACACCACTTTTCATTTTAGTTACTTTCCCCGATTTAATCTTTCACTCTCATTCTCCGCTTCTTCTCTACGAAATGAAAACCCTAACATTTTCCTCGTTGATGCCTCATCCACCAGCTTCTTCTCTACGAAATGAAAACCCTAACATCTTCCTCGTTGATGCCTCATCCACCAACAGCAGCCGACCTCGCCTCGTGTCACCTCCACCACAAGCTAACCAACCTCTCCTTACGAGCTGCTCCCCCGATGGCTCTAATTCTCCAGTATCATCAAACTCAAGCTGGAAAGTGAGCAAGGCTGTATATGGTACCTTGAGTTTCGTGTGTTCTTCTCTTTCCCCTTTTCCTCCATTCCCCTTCATTGTTAATATGTTTCCTAGCGTTTGTTGCTTGTTTCATGTATTTATTTGTGTAAGCAAATTTCTGCTATATTTTCTGATTGAACTTAAAAATATTACTCTTTTAATGGTATAGTGGAAAGCCTTTCTGCCTTTTTTGTTTTATATTTCTCAAAACATTTTCATCATTCAATTTTGTGTTGGGAAAAATAAATGGCCAAAAATTTGTGAACTTGATATTATCATGTAATATTATTAGGATTCTGATTTGGCTTTTGCCTACGTTGCTTTGTTGGAATATTTCACTTTATATTAGTTTATTATTTTTCTCGGTGAAAATGAATTATTGTAGGTTTTTGTAAAAGATTTTGTTTCCAGAACAATTATCTCACATTTCAAGGCTCAAACTAGTCTAATATCTGCTCTTTGTTTTTATCCGAGTAGGATGCTTCTTGTTACTGTTTCCATATATGGGAATAACATAAATATCTTTCGGATAATGCCATCATGTGAGCATAGTAGTTCGGGTAGCGAGAACTTTGACTGGAGTTCATCTCATGTGCATCTTTACAAACTGCATCGTGGCATAACATCAGTTGTGAGTATATTTTATTTTGAGATATATTTGGTTTACTCACCTTGCCCCCTTCTAATTCATTCTCAATCTTCTTTTTTCTAAATTTCAGATGATTCAAGGTATTTGTTTTAGTCACTACAATCAGTGGATTGCTGTTGTTTCGTCCAAGGGGACTTGTCATGTTTTTGTTTTATGCCCTTTTGGTAGCGATGTTGGGTTCCGGATTCTTAATTCTCAAGGTGAAAGGCAACCATTCATGTTTCCAGTTTTGTAACTACCTTGGTGGCCTGCATCATCGTACACTACAAGCTAGCAATCTTTTCCACCCCTCCACCCATTGTCCTTTCAGTTGTGAGCAGAATAAAATATAGTAGCTTTGGATGGCTTAGTACAGTTAATGGTAATGCTTCTTCAACAGGAAATTTTTTTGTTCAAAGCTACTGTCAAAAACCCAATGAGAGGTCCTTCTGGTACATATCTAATGTGGAGGTGCAAGTAAGCTCTCCTAGGCTGCCCATTTGGCAGAAATCTTAGGTATATTTTATTCTAAAAGAAACTGATGTGAATTATCTCTTGATGCCAGCTATCTACTTACCCATTAATTTTTCATTTTCTAGATTTGCTTTTATGTTATGAGTTGTCCAATATATGCCAATTTTGCTGGTGGAGAGTTTGAAATTGAAAATTTACCTGTTCATGAAGTTGAATTGAGAAGGAAGGAATTATTATCTGTTTTTGACCATTTGGGTAGTGCTAAATTAAGTTTGACTCCCATTTGATGCATCAATTTTTGAGGAATGTTAATGTTTTTTAATAGAAATATTAAAATGTATTATTAATTGTTTACCAAACCTGACCAAAATCGTTCGATTATAACATTTTGAATAGCCAAACAATTTGATTCGGTCCGGTTTGAGCATTATGAACATTCCAATTTGGTTAAAAAAAATTACTCAAAATCGGACTGGATTGGACTGTGGACACCCCTAAGCATAGCGTTCAATCCGAGTTTAGAAATTGGTCAACGCGTCATGTCACATGTCTTTATGCTATTACTTTGTGCATTCTACCTGTGTGTCACGTCATTTGTTTACGCAAATCATGTCCCGTTGCGTGTCGCTAACTCAACGAGCGTTAACTCTGATTGGTCTCTCCTATCTTGATTCACTTAATGAATTTTTGATGCCACATGTCGTGTTGTGATTGATTGGAGCTATCAATTTTGCTTGTTTTGATTGTAGCCCTTAATGTGAAGCTGATCTGACAGTCTAGATCACACCTAAGCAATATTTAACCCGCTAATCACCCCATAAATCGTAAGTGACCTCCATTAGCATAATTTTGGTCAATTTTTGGAGCTAAAAAGAAAAAAAATACAAAAAATTTCAAGATAAGACAATTTTGGTAGAGATTAAAGATGAGATTAACATTACAATTCAAGAGGTTGATTGTATTTCTTTTTCTACTATTTTCTTTTATTAATTTTTTTGTCTTTCTTTATGAAAAATATGAGTTTATGAACACAACTATATGTAATTAATTTATTAATGTAGGGATCTTATGAATCCAATTTTTACTGTGTGATGATCTAAAATTTTACCCAAATTATAAATTTAATTTAATTATATTATTTAATCTAATTTGTATGTTATTAATTGTTTGACTAATAATTTATCTATAGAGACAATTAAATAGATTTGAGAGAATTATTTAATCGTTTGTCTTAATTAAATAACATGCATAGTTTTATGTATAAGTCTTATGTACATAATTGATTAACTTAATGAGTAGTACGCAATTTAATTGGCATGCGAGTGATTAAATTAATTACTATATGATGTGTAGTTTACTTGAGAGATAAATACATGCTAGATTAGATTCAATTGATCACGTAATTAATTAATAATTATATTGAGGGGATTTTAAGGATTCGTATGTGTAGAAAATGAGTGAATTAAGTATTTTTAGATATTTTCTCATATATCTTTTTAGTTATCAAATTTGATTTAATTAATTATTATTATTTAATTTTATTTTTTTAAAATATAAAAACATCAATAATATTGATTTTTATTATTTTTAATTTTAAAAATTAATTTCTAATAAAATAATATCTATAGAAACGATCTTTTCTTGTCATTATATTACTTATTGCGATACGTATATTTGTGTATTTATTGCATACACTTCATACGTGACGATCTTAGTTAAAAGTTTTTTAATTAATTTTTTGTGAATTTTTTTTTGTACATATATCAAATACTATATTTATTTGTAATACTTTTTTATTCCTTATTATATCAAATATCATAAATACGTGCATCTTAAACACATTATTAATTACACCACAGTTAATTACAAACACAAAATTAATTTAATAATTACTAAAGATAAAAATACGAAATTTGTACACACGTATATAAATATATAAAAGTTGTACTCAATAATTACATATATCAAAATGTAGGTATTTAATTATAAAAAAACAAATATATTAAGTGATATGTCTAAATAACTAATGCATACAATATATTTAATTACTTAACTGATTAGCTAGATGTATCAATATTATCGAGAAGAAACTGACATATTTCTCTTCTATAAGTTATCTTTTCCACGAACTATAGAAAAAAAAAATTACAAATCAAAAAGTTCTTACAAAAAACTAGATTTCACAAATTATTATTAATTGGCGAGACATTGTTGATTGCTATACAATATCCTTCGTGTATTTCATCACAAAAAACAACACTTAATATCATTATTTTGAATAATACCTATGTAAATATATTTAACAGAACATAATATATATTATGATTTACATAAAGTATCCTTGAATTTGCTGATTGCATGCCCTTTTCAGCCTCGTCTCCACACCCATTATGTGCATATCCATGTATCATCTCAGTCCATGTGACAGTATTTTTACTAGGCATCATCCTAAAGAACTTGCGTGCCCCATCTATATCACCACACTTGCAATACATGTCAGTAAGAGCAGTCCCTACATAGACATCATTTACATATTCATCTTTTTCAGCCTCGTCCCTACATTATCTAATGAATTCAGTGAAAATCCCGCTATCATTGAATTGCATCAAACAATATCTAATTCAGGCATTTTATAAAATATATGCTTCACAAGTTCTGTCTTGCCACACTTTGAATACATGGCAATCCTGAAACATACATGTCTGTATGAAATGAAAACTTTAGTGATGCAGCATGTATCTGTTTTCCAGCTCCCAGAAATCCCATTCCTGTACAGGAGCTGAGTGCAATAGCCATAGTTGTCTGATCAGGTTGCACAATCCGAAATTGCATTTCCCCAAAAAGCTTTATTGCCTCCTCGTGATTTCCATTCTTGGAATAACCAGAAAGCATAACATTCCATGAACTAACACTTGGGTTTGACATGCTATCAAACATTTGACGTGCAGTTTTGATGTCTCCAGACTTGAAACATCCTTTAAACATGTTTATTCAAGTAACCTCATCTGGATGGAAACCATAAGATTTCATTCTATGAAAATATTCCACAGCCTTTCTTGCTATGGTATGTTGAAAAAAAATGAAATTTATTAAAAAATAGATGTTGGGAATTGTACCTTGTCCCACCTTATTTCTTTTATAATATTTTAAAGAGGTATAAATAATGAAGAGTTTGTTATTGGGATTAGTACACCCACTTTTAATGGAAGGAGAGAGGACCTAATGTGATCATTGTACCACGCCACGCCGCCATTGAGCCGAAAGTGAGGTGAGGTGGTATTTTATTTTTTGGTAAAATATTCTTTTTAAGGAAATTTTTTCCACTTACAAAATGGTTGTTATATATATATATATTTTTCAGAAAAAAAATAACCGTTATGTTCCTTTATTAAGAATATGGCCGTTGTCTTCTTAATTCAGAAAAAAGAGTCGTTGCTCGTATTTATTCACAAAAATATCCGTTACTCGTCTTTAATCTGAAAATGGCCGTTACATTCTTAATTCCTAGACATTACCGTTTTATTCATAATTGCTACACGTTTTCTAAAGCCTATAAAAAGAAGGCTTCAGCTCTCATTTTAACACATCAATCAGCAATCTCATCTCCCTACAAAAACAATTCTCTCTACAATTTCTACAATTTTAAGTAATCTTTTAGTTTTCCGAGCAACAAATTTTCTGTTGTAGCATTCCGCCTTCATCAAGGTCAGTTGAAGTTCGAGACGTAGATTACGATTCGCTTTATCCTGGGACGACGAGTGTTTGCTTGTACAAATTAGGCAGCCGCGAAACGTCTTAAAGAGAAGCGACCTAGTCCGCGACTCAACCCAAGCAAGCATTTGAAGTTATCGGTAATATTGTTCCTACACCTGTTTTTATAAACTTGCAATCAACAATTTTAAGACGGATTCAATCTGCCATGTCTACCGAAATCCTAGTTGAATGGTGAGAACATGCACTTGTTTCCCTATCACGTCAAAAGAAGAGACATCATGATCATAAAAATGGGTATCCCCAGTTTCCCCCCGACACACAAACCCAAAATGCTTGACAATGAAACAGGGTCAACCTAAGCCACCCATCAACCTAAACATCTTCAAAGCCTCCATGAATCTGTTTGTCTTTTCTAAGCCACCCATCATTGCCATAAACATAACATCATTACGCTGAAACATGTAATCAAAAACTCGCACAGCATCCCCAATAAGCCCACACTTAGCATACATGCACAACAAAGCATTGCACCCGTACATATTCTCTTCTAGACCAATCTTAACAACAAGACCATGACACTTTTGACCATGCTCTACCTCTAACAATGCTCCAGAAGCACTAAGGCACTTACCAATGTAAAATAAGTAGGCACAAATCCTTCCGAAACCATTATGTCATAAACTTCCAATGCGTTTCTTTCAAACCCATTACGGACTAAAGCACTAGTTAGAGTGTTCCATGATAAGAAAGTCACAGCGACTCCCACTCCACTAAAGTCAGCTGCACCGCGAGGTGGTTTTGAAGTTTACCTTCGAAAGACCGTCATCTTCAAGGATGTCCGTATACTCCAGATGAGAAAGAATCCTAGTTTCTGTGCTATCTTCTTAACAAGCCGGATTTACTCAAACCATAAAATAGATTTATATACTATAACTAAAAATAATATATTTGTCAAGTGGTATGCCACCGATGGCATGTTTAAGTTGAAATCAATAAAACTTCTTCTTCGCTTACATGTCGAGTTCTTTTTAATATTTGCATGCTAGACTATGTCACGTTAATAAACGCATAATCAAGAATACGAGAGTTTAGAACTAATCTCTAAACTATCTTTAAATGATTTCAAAAATGTGATTTTTGTAGTCAAGCAATAATTCAAAACTTCACATAAATCGTTAGCTAGAGAATCAACCTTTAGAATTAATTCATTCTCGATATATGTGAACTTGACGGAAATTTAACAAGAAATGAAAAACGCTATTTTATAACTTTTATAGATGACCTGCTCTCGCATTACACTTACGTATATCTAATGAAAAAATAAAAGTGAAGCTGCCGACATGTTTAAAATATTTATGATCGAGATTGAAAATCAACTTAATAGAAAAATAAAGAGGTTTCGGGTTTATTAGAGGGTAATCGAATATGATTCCAATATCTTTAATAATTTTTTATAAAACTCATGGAATCATTCATGAAAAAATTGCACCTTATTCTTCCTCGGAATGCATCATAAAACGGGAAAAAAGAAAAATAACTTTTATCAATCGGCTTGTTGCAATTTTATTAACCAAAGGGCCGCTTCCCATCGGAAGGGGAGAAATTTTATTAACCTGCCATATGTATAAATAAAGGTTTGGGTCTACAAATAAAATTTCACCATATGAAATTTTGAAAAATAAGAAACCTAATTTAACTTATTTTAAAACTCGGGGTTGTTTAGTTTTATGTTAGATCCTTGATCCTAAAAGAAATAAACTTGCAAGTGTATATACGAACGTATTCATAGGATACGCCAATAGTAAAGCTTATAAATTCTATGACTTAAAAATCAAGTAGTTATAGAATCAAATGATGCCGACTTTTACAACACAGTTTCCCCTTTAAAATTAAGAATAATGGGAGGCCGTCTCTGTTAGCTACCTATAACTGTAATCCAACATCAAACCTAAGAATTAAACACCGAAATTAAGAAGAAACGAGTTCTAACCTCATGATTTTTGGTCTGATTTTTACGTTTATACCTGTATGAAGATCTCCAAACTATTAAAGTTAAGCATTATCTTTAGATGCCAACTTACGTGTTAAGCCAAATGATGAAATGGACTCACTGGAAAGTATAATAAGACTTGGTATTTAGTTGACTTACCCTGGTTGCAAAACCATTGATGTAAATGGATACTAAAAAGAAATTGAAACCTAACGGTACTATCGAAAAAATATAAAGCTCGCTCAGAAGTTAAAGGGTATGTGCAAAGCGGAAAATGTAGATTTCTTTGATACCTTTTCACCGCTTACATCAATAACTTCTATAATGCAGTACTTTTCTCTCACCGCTATCTACGATTTGGGTGAAGACATCAAATGGATGTTAAACCGCTTTCTTAAATGGTGATTTAGAAGAAGAAATTTATATGGATCAACCCTCGAAGGTTTTGCGATTCCGTGGCAAGAAAATAAAGTTTGTAAATTAGATAAATCTCTTTACGGTCTAAAACAAGACCTACAATGGTACGAAAAATTTGATAATCTAGTTATCTCACATGATTCAAAATAAATGAAAGTGACAAATGCATTTATTATAAATTAGAAGATAATATTTGCACTATTATATGTTTATACGTGGGATGACATGCTTATTTTCGATCAAATATTTATGTTGTGAATAATGTCAAAATGTTGTTAAGAGTTAATTTTGATATGAAAGATCTTCGATAAGCCGAGTGTAATCCTTGGCATAAAAATAACTAGTTCCGAAAAGGAATTTCTCTAGATCAATCTCACTACATCGGTAAGATCTTAAAGAAATATAATTACTTCTAACCGTAAACCCGTACGTACTCCTTAGCGATCCTGGGTAAAGTTGTTCAAGAACACCGAGACCTGTTAGACAACCGAGTATGCGAGCATCATCGTAGCTTACGTTACGCTACCGACGTACTCCAGACCGTACATAGCTTATGTCGTGGGACTACTACGTAGGTTTACCAGAGCCTAAGCAGTAGCATTGGAATGCTATTGAAAGCGGTTGGCTAGATACCTTAAGAGAACTACGAACCTCGGGATTACATTATAATGCTTTCCCCGTCGTTTAAGGATACAAATACGCAGATTGAACACTTTATCGAAGACTCCAAAGGTCCAAGGGCTATATTTTTTACCATACTGCAGCCGTTTCCCTTAAGTCTAAACAAACAATATTGGCTCAATCTACAACGAGTCTCGAATGACAAGACTAGCCACCTAAGCAATGTGGGTTGTGCCAGGCCGCGTTAAGTTTGTGCCACCGAGATCCCTTTACGAGACCGATACCACCGTTCCTTGATCCACAGCCGATAGCACTGCCGCTATCGTAAAGATTCGAACCGTTTACTAACGGCAAGAGAGACGACAGACACGTCGTAAAGATAAGATCGTTGCAGAATTCTCTCTCAACGGGAGCAGTAAGAAGGATCAGCGTACGTTTCCGATGAAAATTTTTGCGTATCCTTCGAATAAAGGATTATCAAGAGAGAAGGTTTTCAAAATAAAAGGAAATCTGGATTAACGCCTCTTAGAGAACGGCGAGTCACTTACGACAGAACTCCAACTTATGTATTCCGGAGATCCCAAGAAACAAGTTCAAAAGTAATAACAAGTCAGCTTAAGCCGATATACGAGATGTATCATGCTATTAATCAAATCTCATTCTATATTGTTGGCGCACGAAGTCCTGGCGATAAAAGGATTTAGTTATTTGTTAAACTCTTAACGAAGTTCTATACTCTACGTGGAAGCAGCGGCATACCATTGCGAAAGATTTCTCGATGCATCACCTACGCCAACGTGGAAGCGTCATTCCTATGAAAATGTTTTCGGGCAAAATTTACTGTAGGCCGCTCACTATACCTGATACACGTAATTTAATCGCAAAGCACTCCGGATTTTTTCAACTACACCTGGGAAGGCTATGGTGTGATGCATTGTTAGAGATAGAGTTCAAAACTACGAAAGTTACTCTAGTATATTCTAAAGCATCAACACTACGCAAAGGTTCAAGTCGATAATAATTTTTCGCTTACGACAATCTTATAATTTTAATTCATCTACAGCTCGATGAAAAAATTATTTTTTATATAAAATTCAATGGGATTGTTGGAAAAAATGAAATTTATTAAAAAATAGACGTCAATCAGGTCATTCCACATTGCTTTATAATATTTTAAAGAGGTATAAATAGTGAAGAGTTTGTTATCGGACGCTGCCCCGCTGCACCCACTTTCGCGGGGCTTATAGTGACCCAGTAAATGTGGATACCACACGCAAGGCGTCGCTGGGTTCTGTCGACCGGGACGGGCCGTGTCGGAAATGAAACAGCCAAGGTATGGCATGAAAGTGATAAGTAGATTTTTATTTTTTGGTAAAATATCTTTTAAGGAAATTTTTCCACTTACAAAATGGTTGTTATATATATATATATTTTTCTTAAAAAATAATCATATGCCTTTTATTAAGAATACGGGCCGTTGTCTCTTAATTCGAAAAAAGAGTCATTGCCGTATTTATTCACAAAAATATCCGTTCCGTCTTTAATCCGAAAATGGCCGTTACTTTTCATTACCGAATGGCCGTTACATTCTTAATTCCTAGACACGTTTTATTCATAATTGCTACACGTTTTCTAAAGCTCTATAAAAAGAAGGCTTCTAGCTCATTTTAACACATCAATCAGCAATCTCATCTCCTACAAAAACAATTCTCTACAATTTCTACAATTTTAAGTAATCTTTTAGTTTTCCGAGCAACAAATCTTCTCAGAAGATTCCGGCTCTCTCATCAAGGCATGAAGTCTCCGAGACAAAGAGATTACGATTCTGGGTCGCTTTTATCCCGGGGACGACGAGGTCATGGTTTGCTTGCATAAATCGCGTAGCCGAAACGTCTTAAAGAGAGCGACCTAGTCCGCGACTCAACCCAAGCAGTTACTTTGAAGTTATCAGTAATATTGTTCCTACACTGTTTTTATAAACTTGCAATCAACATGGTATGACTGCCCATATCCAGCTATCATAACGTTCCAAGATACGACACTGATTTCAGGCATATTAGTGAAAACCTTCTCATCAGCATTCATGTTTCCAACCTTTAAATACGTATCAAGCAATGAGTTATTCAAATGAAGATATCTCTGCTTTCAACAACATAGTTTGTGATGTCTTAAAGTGCATTTGACATTCTATCAGAGCGATTTCTTGTTCAATTTTTTTTTCAAACCAAATTTCTTGGCGATGATGGATTAAATCTCTCCTATAACTCCTACCTACCCGTTGTGGAGGGGAAGTATTATGGTAAAAGGAAAGGTCTCACATTGAAACCAAGCTCTTGGCGATGATGGATTAAATCTCTCCTGCAACTTCTACCTACCTAATGTGGAGGAGGAGTATTATGGTAAAAGGAAAGATCCCACGTTGAAACCAAGCTCTTGGCGATGATGGATTAAATCTCTCCTACAGCTTCTACCTACCTGATGTGGAGGAGGAGTATTGTGGTAAAAGGAAAGGTTCCACAGTGAAATCAAACTCTTGGCGATGATGGATTAAATCTCTCCTGTAGCTCCTATCTCCCCGATGTGGATGGGAAGTATTATGGTAAAAGGAAACGTCCTACATCGACAACAATAAATTATTATTTTTTTGCTATCGTAATTAGCATTTTTTGTTAGTTTTACCTTTGTTGTCTTGGCTTCTCATCAGTTTCAACGACTTTTGTGCAAGCTTAGATTCATAAACCTTATGGATCCAACTTGAGGGGGAGTATTAGAGATAAAATTAAAGAGTAATTTAAGGAGTAAATCAAGGAGTAAATTAAGGAGTTATCATCCTTAATTTAAGGAGTAATTCAAGGAGAAAAACAAGGAATCCTTAATTCAAGGAGAAAAACAAGGAATCCTTAATTCAAGGAGTAAAACAAAAAATCCTTAATTCAAGGAGTAAATCAAGAAATGTTTAATTTCAAGAGTAAATCAAGAGTAAATCTCCTTATATATAGCTATATAATTGTAATAAAAATATGAAAGAAACAATATAATTTTGAAAGAGCTTGTTTTATTTAGAAAGGCCTTTAGACATTGGCCTTTGACCTTGACGTTTTCAACACAATCTCTATGGATAAGTTAGTCCAGAAAAAGGTGGAAAGGATACACATAAGGTATAGCTGGAACAATTTGGGCTTTGGTAGAAAACTATGGAAATATTTCCTTAGACACCTGTACCCTTGTACGATCGTTAAGGTTTAAATTAATTCCTACCTCGACAAGAAGTATTGTCAAAGTATACTTTATAAATATTGGATAACCTTTTAACTATGAGAGTTATTTTAGTTAGAGTTATGTCTGAACTTCTAACATGTTACAGGTGCCTTGGCAATATTTTGGGCTCTTATAGCTCTCACCCGCACGATGTGGAAGAGAAGTATTAAGGTTTAACTTAAATACCACATCGATCATAAAATGTTATCGAATTGTAGATTATAAGTCTTAGGCAACACACCGAGTAGCGTAGGGGTGGGGGAATAGGGTCAAGGTGGCGTGGGGACTAGTTTGGCGATATTGACAAGGCAGTTTGGCTAGTAGAAGGGCACGCATGGAGGAATTGCAAGTGTAAATTTGAAAAGTATTTAAATACATTAAGAGTTTTACCTAAAAATTAAGTCTTTTGAGTACAATTATTACCTTATGGTTTAATTTTTACCTATGATTTTCATCTTATATGAAAGAATTTTAGTTACCATTAACAATTATAACTCAAACTTAACTTTTAAGTATAGTTATTAATTATATCTAAAAATGTTTCGAAAATAAAAAAACAAGTGATTTTTTTAGTTTTAAGTACATTTAATAATTGTATTTAAAATTAATACATTTAAAAAATATTCATAATTGTGCTTAAAAATCATTAAGTATTATTATTATTAATTTTTTTAATATAAAAATATATCTAAATGTATTTATTGTTGTAGTAATTATTGATATATATATATATTAACGAGTGTGAAGTATTTGTTTTGGCTATACAAATAAAAATAAAGAAAGTAATTTGTTGTATTTTGAGATTTTGATTTTGATTTTGTTTGTTAGAGTGATATTGGAGTTTTATGTTTGAGAATTATTTTTAATTCTTAAGATATAAAGGTATTGAGTAATTAAAAAAGATTATGTATTAATGAATTAATATTAAAAAAATATTGAGATTTTTGTGTGTGAATTAGATAATTGATCAAACTATTTTAAGCTTTGTGTTCTTATTTGCTTTATTTACTTTTACATTTGTTTTGTCCAACAAGTGGTATCAAAACAAAAGTTAGTAATCTCGAGTTGAGAAACATAACAACAATAAAATTTGAAATAAAGAAATTTGATAAGAAAATTAATTTCAATATTTAACAAAGGAATGTGAAAGATACATTTGTGCAACAAAGGTCTTCTCAAAGCATTGAAAGGAACAAAGCCAGAAGACATGAAAGAAGATGATTGGGAAGAAAGGAAAGCAAAAACAGTGAACATTATTCGCTTAAGTTTGATGTTTGAAGTTAAATATAATGTGTTTAATAAGACTTCTTCATCAAATTTGTGAAAAAAATTAAAAAAAAGTATATATATATGTCAAATTGTATTATAAATAGGCTTTATTTGAAGAAACAATTGTTTACTTTGAGGATGAGTGAAACTGATAACAATAAAAACCATCTAAAAATATTTAATATATGTATTTTTGAATTTCTAAATATTAATGTAAAGATAAATGATGAAGACCAAATAATGATTTTAATGTGTTTATAACCAAAATCATATAATACACTGGTAACAACATTACTTGTTTGAAAGACTATATTGACCATGGATTAGGTGTCAACAACACTTTTGGAAACTAATAATGTGATCCAATCGACAATTATTGCACATGGAAATGTTCTTGTTACCAAAAAAATTTTAAGTGCAAGTTCATCAAGTAAAGAAAAAAAAACAAGCCAAGAGGAATAGATCCTAATAGTGATAGAATGAGTGCTTTTATTGTCATAATAAAAAGGATATCTAAAGAGGTTTTATGAAAATAAACTAAAATATATAAGAGGTCTTGATAAAAAGAAAAGTAAAGTTAAAAAATAAATAAATATTACTAAAACTTATGATTATTACTTTGACGCTATATGTGTAACTACTGATGAAGGTTCATTTGAATGATTGGATTTTAAATTCTAAGTGTTGTTTTCATATGTATGTAAATAAAGAATTGTTTGAAAATTACAACACTTGTAATAATGTTGATATTGCGATGACCAATGGATCAATTAATATTGTAAAAGGCACTATAAAGATGATGTATGATGAAGTTATTCGAACAATGGGTAATATAAAATTTGTTTCTAGTTTGAGAAAAAAATTGATTTATTCGACCTAACTTGAATTCGTACAAAAAAATGATTCTATGAAAATGAGTAAAGGCTTCTTGATTAGTTGATTGAGAATCATATTTGAGGTAAAGATGTAATCATCTAAGTAAGGTTATATGTAATCAAAATTTAAATCTTTCAATAATATTAATAATATAAGGTAAGTGAAATATATAAAATTTATTAAAAAGGTTCTGATTTTTGGTGATAAAATATAGTATTAAAGGACTATTTTAAGATAAAATAATCATAAATAAAATTATCTTTAATTAAAGATAGATGTACAAGTAAGTGTAATGAAGATATTGATGAATATGTTATAAATGATACTAATTTTGATATATTTTTTTAAATATGTTAAAGGTAGAGATAGTTGGATTAATGAATTTTAATAAATATGTATGACCTTTTTTTTATTTTTGACTGATGTACTTTGTAGTTAAAAAGTCAAAATAATTAATGTATAAGCCTAAAAGCTAATAACTTTTACATGTGAAGTATAATACGAAAATGTGGGAAGTTTGGTATGGTAATCCAAATATCTAATTGATATTATATTTTATTTTAATGATAGGTGGATATAATGTTTTCATGTCAATTAATATTTATTGATTTTTATCTTTCACAAACAAGTTAATGAGGTAAAAAATTTATTAGTTAAGTTGAAGTGTTTGTTAAGGTTAAATAAATCAAAATAAAAATAATAATTTATTATATTTTAAGTATCTTTATTTTTTTATTTGTAAGAATAATATCGAATATTGGGTTATTGAAAAATGATTTATATTCCATAATTAATATTAATAAAATAATAATTTTTTTGTAAGTGGATTAAACAATTAATCAAATTACTTAAATTTTTGTATTTTTATTTACTTGATTTATTTTTACACTTCTACTTAGTCTAGAAACTTTAATTCTTATTTAATAAAAAATAGCATGTATTTAATATATTAATAACTTATATATTTAATATTAAATATATTAATAATATAAAATTAAGATTTAATTAAAACATTTAATGTGATATATACAAATAATAAAGTATATACTCATCTATAAAACTTTTTCTCGTGTTAAACCACCTTTCAATCTTACATATGTTATTTTTAATAATATTAACTAAATTTTATTAATTATTGATTTGTGATTAAATTCTTATTTTTTCTTTTTGTTCAAAAAGTTATCTATATTCTCTAGTTTTTCTTACAAAATTATCATTATTCCTTTAAATTTTTTCGAGATTCTCTATCAATTTTTTCTGTGATTTCGGGTGAAACAAAAAGTTTTTTTTTAAATGAAAAATAAATTTTTATAATTCTTTAATTATTTTAATGATAAATTTATCTTTATTTTTAAAACTACTCAGTTACCTACAGAGTTACAACAAAATTCAGTTTGTGGCTGCCAAACAAGCTACTAAAATTAAAAAATATTTTTTTTTAAAACTTATGATAATAAAAATAACACTCATATAATATTAAACGAGATCGAATGGAAAAACGTTAAATATTGAATGAGTTAAAAAATTATAGTTTAATTTAAATAATATTTAATAAAAATGATATTTTATATTTTTTTAAAAGTAAAAATGTATGAAATAATAATAATAAATATTATTTGTATGATTATAAAATTTAAAGATGTTATTTTTATTATTCCTTCAAAATATACCACATATGTCACAAGATTTTACGTTCATCTTCTAGCAAATTTTGAGACTTGGTAAACTATAATTGAAAGTAATTTTTCCCCTCAAAACGTATATATATATATATATATATATATATATATATATATATATATATATATATATATATATATATATATATATATATGTGTACGAAGCATATGTTAAATGACTAGTTTTAAATGACTCGTCATATAAACTTGTGCAAGAAATGAAATAGTAGCAAAAATACTAGCTTTTAATTATGTCATAGACAACAGATTCAAATAGCAATACAACAAATACGAAAATTTAAGATAAAACAATTACACAAGCCAGGAACCCAGATCAAGAAAGAAAAGAAAAGAAAAGAAAATTCAAAACTGTGGGTAAAGAAAGGCTTGATTTAAAATGATTAAATAACAAAACCACCATTGACTCTAATGACTTGACCATTAATCCACTCACCAGAATCACTTGCTAAGAAACCCACAATATCGGTCACATCTTTTGGCTGGCCAAGTCTTCCTAAAGGACAAGCATCTATCATTTTGTTAATGGTTTCTTCTGTTTTCCCAGCATAGAACATCTCAGTAGCAATAGGCCCAGGAGCTACACAATTAGCAGTAATTCCAGTACCCTTTAGCTCCTTAGCCATAATCTTAGTCATAGTTTCAACAGCTGCTTTAGAAGCAGCATAGGCTCCATAACCAGGCATTAACGACCCAACAACAGAAGTTGTTATCATTATTATTCTACCCCCACCTCCACGCACCAATCTCTTAGCAGCCTCTTTGCAATTCAAGAAAGCACCTTTAGTGTTAACATTGAAAGTCCAATCCCAATCCTCAACTGTTGTATTGGATAAAGTTGGATACTTTGGGTCCAAAACACCGGCAGAATTCACTAGAATATGAATTGGGGATTCGAATTCTTGTTCAGTTTTGTCAAATAAGAGCTTTACCTGATCTGGATCTGAAACATCTGCTTGAATTGAAATGGCACTTTTGGGTTTAGAAGAGTTTGATGCAGAGTTAAGTTGGGAAACTAAGTGATCAGCTTGGGTTAAGTTTGAAGAGTAGTTAATTGCAACTCTTGCTCCGAGAGAATGGAGATGGGTGGCAATTGCTTTACCAATTCCACGAGAAGCACCTGTTATTATTGCTACTCGGCCATTTAGTGGAAGAAATAAATGTGAAGAAGAGGGTTGTTGTGTGGAAATAGCCTCAGCCATGAAATTAAGAAGTTGATTGATAAATGGGTGTTTTGGATTGGGAGATCGGAACAAGGGTTAAGAAGGATTTGCGTGTTAAGGATTTGTAAAATAGTTGGAGAATCTATAGATGGAGGGAGGTGTAAGTGGCTTAACCTCACGCACTATATGTATATATTATTGGAAAATATTCTTTAGTGAGAGATGAAACGTCACGGCATAGGTAGGATTATGTAAAGAATGGCATTTGGTCTAATTTGGTTGAAAAGGGATAGCAAGCAATTAAACGGGCAAATTTGGGTTTTGTCAAGGGGATAATATCTATTTAACATATTTTTATTTACGATTTCAAGGTTTATAAAATATTTAAATTATCTCTAAATTTTATGGTTAATATCATTATTGTCTTTTATTTTTAATGATGTTAATTTTCAATTCATTATTATTTAGAATATTATTCCTTAACTTTAATATCAATTTTTACATATCGATATAATTTTTAATTGGAGTTAATATTTACTAAATTGACCTAGTTGATGATTTTTATATATTTACAGAAGGTAATAATTTAATAATTTGTCTAAAAAGTTTATTATTTATTGATATAGATATAATTTTCTTCTATATTCATTACAAGAAGAATATATTATGTTCTTCATTATATTAATTACTTATTTATAATTCTGAATCTATTAATTGTCTTTTAAAATTTAAAATTATTCTTTCATTTGTTAAATCTATTAGGTCTAATTTATGTATCAATGATTCGATTTTCATAAGGTATTATCCTGATAAATCATATGTGTTGAATGCACATTATTTTGTCTTATTTATAGTATACAAATAGGTTTTTCTTGTGTACATATAGTGTACTTATAATATTCAAAGAGATAGTATCCAAACATTAAGTTGTTCAATTCCTCTTCATTTATTTTTACATATTTTTGATTAAAATAATCTATTAATGTCCTTGAAATAGGATGGTCTATGATGCTTGTGATAACTTTTGTATAATCTGTGTAGATATCTAATAATGTGTTAAATCTTTTAAAATTTTTAAGACAAGTTTCATAATCCCCATCTTTGAAGTATTCATTTAAATGATAGAGGTAACCTTTATCAAATTTTTCTAGTAGAATTAGATTTTTATCTTTGATTTTATTTAGATTTATTAGTTGTTTATTTCTAAAAGCAATTTCCATTTTCCTATTTTAGCAGTATTATGTCTTGTTGTAAGCAAATATTTAAACATTCAAGATTCTTAACTCACTTAAATTTATAATTATTATACTTGAATTTGATGAGTCCACCACGGTCTTTCTTTCTATTCATCATCTTTTGTTACACCTGTTATGCCTCAGCTTTGCTTAAACCTCAACGCCCTCCTGGTAATGGTGAGTCTTCTACATCCGTACATAAATAGTGTCTAATAGTTGACTTATTAGAGAAGAGTAACTGAACTCCATTTTATTAATATGATAATAATTATTACAACTTAAGACCAACTAAGAACTTTGAAGAGGTGCTTAGCCGCTCATAATTACTGGGTATAACATTATTGGTTTTGGGATTTCTAGATAGAGGGGTTTTCTATGCTAGTATTTTGCGTATTTCAGAGTAGAAAGCTATGGATTTCTGTGTATTCGTGTCTTTGAAATGAGTATAAGGGTTCCTTTTATAATAAAAGGAATCCTTATTTACAAAACTAGAATTATTATTTTACCCTTGTTTTAATAATTCTTCTACTTTTGCTTTAAATGATAGCCATTTTTTTCCTTGGCACATGATGTCGATTGAGATGTGGAGTCTACATCTTTATTTTCTTTATCGTCTTCTACTGACAGTTCCTCTATTTATTTTTCTTTGTCATTTTCTACCGATTGTTCTTTTGATGACGTTGATGATGACGCATCTTCATCTTCTCGATCTTTGATGTAGAGAATGCATATATTGTCTTTGGTGGCTTTTTTGGAATAGAAGCAGAATATCTTCTTTGTTTCTTGACCAATTTTCAAGTTGTTGCAGTTAAAATTGGTTTCATATTTGGTAATTTTTTCACCATCTTCTTCTAACAGAGCCATGTTACTCTGGGAAATAGTGATGACTTTACTAGTTGAATAATTTACTTTAATCTCAGTAAAATTGTCAATCTACCTAAATTCATAGTAAATTTGGCCTCTTAGTACACAAAGTTCTTCTATATTAAATTCATTTTCTAGAAGTGCCCTTGGTTTGGAAACTTTTTTGTTTGTGTTGGAAATCCCTTTCTTGATGAAGTGGTAGGGACTAATACATCCTTCCTTATTCTAGACCATTAATGAACTAAAAAATATAAGATAAACAAGTTTGTCACCTGCTTTAATCTTCCTTATGAAGTTCTTGATTGCCCTTTTAAAATTTTCTGGGAAATAATTTAACTCACTTAAACTAATTCTTGGATATATATGTTCTATTAGTCCTATATGAAAATATCTATACACAAATATTGAATCAACTCCTTCCAAGATATTGAATTTACTTCCTGTAGAAAATTCCTTATCCATAGTATAAAACTTCATATCTTCAATATGATCTTGGGTGGACTTTCTGGCCAAGTTATAGAGACTCAACCATTCTAGTTTGTTGAGATTTCTATATTGGTCATTCTCATCTTCAACGATTGAAGTATTTTTAGGGTATGTCTCCTTGAATAACACTGAATGCTTTACTATTTTTGATGTCTCTGGAGGAGATGTTTCTCTAAATAGCACTGGAGGCCTTGCTATCTTTCCAAGATTTGTCAACCTGCTTGGAGCTGTTGGTTGTTATTGTAATGCTACAGAATAACTTCTTACTATCTTCTCTATAGTTATTAGTTTTGGTGCTTTGTAGTTGGCATAACTACCTTCAACTTCTATTCCGTTGGTGAAAGCTCTATGAGTTACTACACTAATTCCTAGAATAGATTTACTGACTTCTACCCAATTGTTATAAATTACTAGTTTTGGGTCATTATAGATCACATAAATTTTTTCTATTCTTCTTTTTCTGTCTCATATGTCCAATTGAGATTTTTGGTTTCAAAAGTTTCATCTTCTTTAGATTGAATTTTTAATGAAGATTCATCTTTTGCATTTTTAGCCTCTATAGATTGTTTTGAACAATTAAGTTCTTCTTGTCTCTTTTCTGTCTCCATAAGAGATTTCTCGAGATATAATAGCTTGAGATGTTCCTGTAGGATTTTTAACTCCTTTTCCTTTATCTTGATTTTAATTTCAAGATGTTCCATTCTTAAAAGCGTAAAAATAATTAGAGGTGTTAATTCTCTGTTAAAAGCATCTACTAAGCTATTTTTATGGCCTGGAAGATGTTCAACATCAAAATTGTAATGGTTGAACCATTGTTTCCATCTTACTAATCTTTCTTGTTTGTAATCACCAGCAATATTAGTTCTTAAGAAATAACCAAAATTCTTGTTATATGTTCTAACAATGAATCTGGAGCTCATAAAATATATTGCAAATTTCTTAATGGCTTTTTTGACAGCTAAATATTCTTTTTCATTACTATGTTAACTTAAATCTGAACCTTGGAAAGATCCTCATACATATCTACAAATATATTCATCTTTGTCATCTACTTTTGCTTTAAGAACTGCTCCCTAATATTCCTAAGAAGCATCTATTTCAATTATCATCTTATCATCTAGTCCCGGATGGTATAAGGCTGGAAAATTTTTTACCTTTGCTTTTAATCTATCCATATATAGAGTATCTTCTTGGGTCCATTTCCAGATATGATATTTTCTCAATTTTCCTTGTAATGCTTTTCTCATTTCTGTAAGTTTTTTGATGTATGCTTCTATATATGTTAAACATCCTAAAAATCTTTGTAATTGGTTTTTATCTTTTAATTCACTAAGAAAACCTTGAATATTATTTAGTATATGGGGTTATAGATTATGTTTTACATCTTCAATTTCCAACACTAAATATTTAATTTTTTGATGCGCAAGTAATGCTTTCTTTTGAGAGAGTACAATACCTTCTTTTCTATATTCTTTTAAAATATTGATAATATCCAAATAGTATTTATTTAATTCATTACTAAAAACCAAAATATCATATATATAAACACATCAAATATCTTGTAATTTCTTGAAAATGTTATCCATATATCTTTGAAAAATACATAGAGCTTGTTTTAATCCAAATAGTATAACTGTCCATTGGAATTGTCCTTGGGGCAACTAAGTGCCGTTAATTTTTAGGATTCTTCATCCAATCTTATTTGCCAAAATCCACTTTTGCAATTAATACTCAAAAAGTATTTCTTTCCTTTTATTAATGATACTAGTTCTTTTTTTTTAATGAAGTATCCATCGTTAATGGTTTCTTTATTTAATGTTTTAAAGTTTATTACCATTCTATTTTTTCCTCTTCTTTTCTCAACTTCTTTTTTAACTAAAAATGTTGGACTAGAGTGAGGTGAATTAGTTGGTATTATGACTTTTAATTCCAAAAGTTCTTGAATTTATTTTCCAAATTCAATCCTATTTCCTAGAGTATAAATCATTGGTTTTACTCTTATGACCTTATTAGAATCTCTTAATTTTATGTTCACTTTTGTTTTAAATTTATTTATTTTTGGATACAAAATATTTTTTGAAATGATTGTTTTCAATAGTTTTCTTATTCTTGTTAGGGCTTTGTCTTCTTGTATTTTAATGGGAAAATAGTTTTGTTTCTCTTCTATATCTAATGAAATATTTTCTAAACAAGGTTTTTGCTAGTCTATCTCATCACGTTTTTGCTTTTTATGTTGTTGCATAAAATTTGATTTTAAGACCGCTAAAGTTTTGCTTATTTTTGAGACATAAATGGTATCTTCTTCTAAAGTTATAAGACTTATTTTGTCCAAATATTGTACGAAAGGTTGATATAAATTTAGAAAATTATTTCCTATTAACAAATCAATTTCTCTTTTCTATTGATATATGGTAGGAATGTGAAACTTTCTCCTCATATCATTATATTAGTATCTATTAATACCTTATTAAGATTTATTGTAGTATTATTAGCAATTCTTACAATTAAATCTTTTGGCACTTGTTTCAAGAGATCTTCTGAAAATACATATTTATTAGCTACACATATATTAGCTTTTGTATTTATATGTGCATGTAAATGATAAGTGGTATAGTCTTTAAATTTTAGTCCTACTTTAATGTAAGTACTATTTGGATCTGTAATACTTTACAAATCATTCATCATTTGATGAAGAATATTCATAATTTGAGTGTTCATATTCTGAGTCAGTTATCTCTTCCTCAGTTTCTTTCAATAGATAGATACTATAAGTATCATCTATATCAGATTCCTTAATTGGTTCTAATTCTATTTTGAAAGCTTCTTCCAAGATTTTTGCTTTTTGTGGAAATTCCTTTTTATGATGAAGTCTGCTTGGACATTCGTTGGCATAATGTTCTTCTTCGTTACAGATCCAACGTCTACATGTTTTCTTTCCTAAAGGGCAATAAATCATGTTTTCAGAAGGTTTATACTTCTTTCTTCTAAAATATATTTTCTTGTAGTTTTCTTTATTAAATCTCTTTTTATATTTTTGGAAAATTTGTTTTCTTAATTTATATTTTTTAAATCTTTTATATTTATATTTGTGTTTATAAGATTTTCTATTACATCCATATTTTCCTGGTATTCTAAATTTTTTTATATCACAACAAATTTTATCATTTCCTCTTATATGTTTATATTCTTTTCTTTCTTTGCATTTAATAATGATCCAATTTTTAAGGCTTCTAATTATTACTCCTAGAGTATCTGATATAGTTTTTCTATTTTTTTATTCCCAACTTTCTATTAAGGTTTTATGTAGTGTTCTAGGTAATTTTTGAAAAAACGTTTATTTATAAGTTGTTTGCATAGGGTTATAATTTATGGTAATACATTTCATATTCACAAATAAAATAATCTATGTAACATATGTTATAAATTTTTATATTTGTGAGATGTCATTTAGCTTCATTGATTTCATTTTCACTGGATTCAGTGATAGTTCTTCCTTTATCTTCTCTAATAAATTCTTTGTATATTTCATTTATTATTGTATCCAAGTATTCCCTTCCTGTGGAAGCATTCCCTTACATTAACAAATGTTATTGGTCTGTTAAGTTTGAAAACCAAACTTTAACGTTTCGTGTCATTTTATGTACTATAAGTACCCTACAAATTGAAGGATTTGTTTGGGTAGTTTGAAAGCCCATTCATCTAAGGCTTTCTTCCTATCTCTTATAAAGTCTAAATATATAAGATCAAACTTATAATTATCATAGAGTTTGAATTCTGGTGGAATACTAACTCTAGTTCCCCAATGTGACCCTTCCTCCATTTTAGGTGGTTGTTTTCTTCTATATGTAGTATCAGGTTGTTCTGTTCTTTGCCTATTTCTTTCTCCCCTATTTGGATAAGATGTTCCTTATTGGTAAGGGACTGGTAATGAAATTGGTTTCATATGACCTTTTGAGGTCATGTTTTCTGGTTCATAATTAGTCTCACTAATTATTATCATATCATCCTCTTCTTTGTTAGTATAAAGTTTTTCATTATAATGTTCTTCTATTTCTTCATTAGTTAGTGTTAATAAACTAACTAGTTTTTTTATATCCATATTTTCAAGGTTCATTCATTTTCTTTCTAATTATTTTCTATATTTTATTAAATTGAAATTATTTCTTTGTTCTCAGATTGTTTTTCATTTTTTCTTTTCTCATTTTTAAGAATTAGAGAATCTAATCTCGTAGGTGCCTTTTCTTTTAGTCCTTCTAAGGGATCATATTTATGACCTATTATTTCATTATTTCTATGTATGTTGTATACATCTTTTCTTAATTCTGAAAATTCCTTGTGTATATCTTGTTGTAGTTTATTATAACCATATTCCTTTATTTCTTTTAGTAATTCTTTTTGTGCATCTATTATTTCCTGTAAATATTTTGTGTTTGATTCTTGAACTAATGTCATTTCCTCTGTTAATAATTGTAAAATTTCAAATCATGTTGCTTGATTTTTTGCTACATTTACTAGGCTTCCATTTATTTTCAAATGCATATCTTTTATCTTATCTCTAAACATTGTTTTTTCCTAATATACAGTCATGAACTAATGCTTTCATTATTTTAACTTTATTTTCTAGTTTTGTAACTTCTTCTTGGTTAGAAGTTTCTCCTTCATGGTCTATAAAAGTAAATCTTGACATGCTATTATTTCTAACAAAATTACTTTTTCTTCCTATTATCAGAGGTTTTTCTTTGATATTTAATTATCGTTCTTTTGATATTTCAAAGTCTGTTAGCACTTTTTGTTTTATTATTTGTCCAAGTTCCTTAAAAGTTTTGTCTATCTCTATAAATTCTTTTTATCTGTATATTAAACCATTATAACTATTTGTTAAAGAATATGCTATTAGATAATGTATTGAAAATGAATAATTTCCTTCTTTCGTTAATTCTCTTCTTTCAAATTCATAAGCTAAACTTAATACTTGATTTGGATTTTTATAATGTATATTAGTAGCAAATCTAGGATATGTTGTAAATTAAATTTCCTATAATTATTGTAACTTTTCCTCCACTCCTAACCTAGAATCTATATTATCATCAATGTAACAAATATAAATTAAAAATAAAGATATAAAGAAGTTATCCATTTACTCTAGCTTGATGTGATTACATATGTGAAATGATGCATCTATCATCTATTTCATTTATATCACACAATAAAATGATATGTACTTCTCATACTTCACATCATAATAAACAGTTTTAAATCGCATGGTATACATAAACAAGAAATAAAACCAAAAAATAATTAACAAAAAACAAATATAAAAAACAATTAAAATAAAATAAATAATATTATCTAAAGACTATAAATTGCCTCCCATCCAATGCCTTGTTTAATAATCAAGCAAGAAGCTTATTGGGAGATTTTCATTTTTCAAAATTTAATATACTCAATGTCCCTTTTATTATTCAATTTATTGAAATTATAAAATCTATATGTATAATATGTTTGTCTATTTGTATTATTTAAATCTTTTACCATATCCTATGGATATTAAAAATTTATCCACTTAAAAGTAGGAACATGATTTTGGGTTTTAGTTAACATATTCCTAACTACAAGTATAATTAATATGGTATTAAATACTTGCATCTAAATCTAGTATAGTATTTACTTCAAAAAATTTAAGAATTTTTATAACATGGTTATGGGTTTTGTTATTTATTTTTATTTTTAAACACCAATAGTAATATTAATATTAACATTAAAATTTTAAGAATTTTTGAAGTTAACTTCAAAATTATTTGTATTTGGGGCATAGATAAAATAAGATTTGTAGAAAAAGAAAAAGAGAAAATTTATTTGAGTCTTATTTGAAACGTATTTTTTTAATTTAAAAATTCATTGTAACAAAAATAGAACCCAACATATTCAAAGAGGGATCCATGTGAAAATATATTTTTCTTCATTCTAATTGCAACTCAATTTTTTCTTTTATTAAACAAAAATACTAAATAAAAATAATAAAACAAAACAACAAAAAGAAATAACAAAAATAAAATAAGTAAATAAAAACAAACAACAAAATAAAAAAATATTAAATAGAAAAGGAATAACAAATAAAATGAAATGAAAAAAATAATAGATAAGAGAAAATAAATAAAAAGAAACAAATAAGAAAAATAATTAAAGTTAGTAAATAATCAAACAAAAGTTAAAGAAAAGAAAAAAATAATAAAAATAAAAGATAGTAAATAAAATTATTTATACAAAAAGTCAGTAAATAAAAATACTAAATAAAAAGAAATAAAAGTTAGTAAATTAAAAAAATCAAATTAAAATAAAAATAAAAATTTAAATTAATATACAAAAATATTAAAAAGAAAAGTTTACGAAGAAATTAAGTTAATAATTAATATATAAGTAAATTAAAAAATTAGAAAAAATAAAACTAAGATAGCGTTTATTTGTTTTTTAAAAGATATTTTAAGTTTTTTAAAAAATCATTATGATATTTATTTTATATTTTTTTAATATAAAATCTCTAAAATCAATTAATAATCTAGATTTTTTTATGAATTTGTTTTAACAACGATGACATAATATTTTTAAGATGTTTTTATTGCTCCCGATTGTATGAATCACTTATAAAAATGATAAATATACTTCAAAGATAGGTCTAAAGAGAAATCATATAATTTTTAAAATAATTTAATAAATTCTTAAAAACGAAAATAAAACCTATATATTCTATCATAAAGTTTTTGTTTGAAAATCTAATCTAATGACATTAAAATAAAGATAGATTTAATAAACATTCAGGAGTTTAAAAATTTATCATACTGTAGAGAATTTATATGATGTATTAACTTAATAGATTACGCTTGCTCAATATTAGACAAGTTATTAAAGATTTAAATTTAAATCATTAATTATTCTTTCTTTGTATGAAAATATCCTAGAGCAGGGATAATTCTCGTCATTAATAATAAACCAATTAGAATCTTTATGTGTGACTTATCAATTGATTTTATTATTAAATTTTGTTTCTTTTCTTAGATATTAGATAAACCATTTAATTATCTTCCTTAGATGAGGTCTAACAATTTAAACTTCATTAAATGTGTCAAAATTATATTCAAGAATTTAACTATATGATAACTAACTTTTAAATTTTAAAACTACTATGAAAGATATGTTGTTAATATATTATTCAATAATAATTCTTATAAAAATCTTTGAAATAGAATTTACACTCTAAGTACACATATAAACCAAATCACAGATAAAAGAATATTACTCTAAATAAGATTTAGATAATTAAATCTTAAATCTAACTTTCATATTTTAAGTTTATTATTAAAATTCTATCATCACTATATTTTTTGAAATAAACTTTGTAGAATTCTTGAATAGAAAATAATACTTAATTTTGTAAAAATATTTTACCCATTTTAATTTGATAAGTATAACAACGTTACTAATATCCCATTATAATTTCATCCAGACATGTTTAATTTAATAATTGGTCAAAAAATTAAATATAGCATGTAAAAAATAACTCACAAAGAATAATTGAAAATAATATATAAATATTCTTCAATACAATCTTCTTGAATTATTTTTGAAAAATCTCCTAGAGAAATGTCGAACTTGTTTATTAAATTAAGACTACAACTATTATCTAAATTAAATTTATTCAACTCTAAAATAGGATAAGAACTTTTAACTAATAAAAGAAAAGCTAAAAACTTAAGAGACTAAAAAGAGAGAAGTTAAAAATCTATGAAATAGATGATTGATACAATGGAATAGGGATCCTATTTATAGGTTCAAAAAATCAAATCAAAAGTGTTAGCATCGTGACACACAATAGTTCATGTCACGACATGCATGTAACTATCACACGCATCATACTCGATCCAAGCATCTCGTGCCAAGGCACAAAACCTTTTAATGTCATGGCCTGTAAAGAATCTAGATAATTATTACTCAATCTATTAGCCTGCAATGTGGCACGATGTTTCCACATTGCGACATGCTCTGTTCTGCTTCACTTTTTTTCCTTATTTTTCTTGTATTATTTGTAATGGTTTGGAACATTTCAATGGAGTGCTTATGATGTAATTCTTCAAGTATTGATCCTTTTTTTCTTTTTAAACTAAAATACCTAAAAAATAACAAAATATATTTGTGATTCTAAAAGTATAAATTTGTATAAAATAATAGTAAAACTAAGTAAATACAAATCTTTTTAATCATTAAATATGCATAAAATCACAATATATTGAGTGTTTTTTTATCATCTATTAGTAGTACACCTTATATGTCAGAAGCATATTCATCTTGCACTTTGAAAAGGTGCATGGTGTCGTATATGAGACACAGTTGGCTAGAGAACCACAACCAAGGGATGGGTGCACCATTGAGTAGAGATTGCATGTTGGAAAGGATTATGAGAACTAATTGCATGAGTAACATATTTGAATGGTAGCATCATGGAAGGGCCAAAGAGAATAGGGTACATATGTGGAAGTATTGCATATTAAAGAGCCAATGAGCATAAAGTGAAAACTTAGTTTGTCAATATAGTGAAGTTGTAAAGGATCAGAGAGCACGAAGTGCATATAAATGGTTTTAGTTTTGCATGTCAAATGGGTCAGGGAGCATCAATTGCAAACAACGTCTAGGAGGACTGAGGTAAGTTATGATAATGACTTTGTCATAGTTAACACCAAGATTTGGTAGGAAATGCTACAATGGGAAAATGGTTGACTTATGGGCCATATCTTACGAGATGCATCATAGTAATAGGTCTAAGAAGCAGACTTGACTAGGTTCTTAGGAAAATCTAGTCAATTTGGGTTGGTAGCGATAGAGCGGAAATTACTTGTGTCATTGGCAATGACACTTGTTCAAGTGGAGCTTTTGTTTGGGTGAATAGACGTAATAGAGTCCTAGGCCAAGTCCAAGATAGGCGTGCAAAGGTCATTACCAATGGTGATTCTACGAGAGATAGTGGGACAATTGTATGCTAGAAGCCAATTAGAATATATGGACCCTAAAGACTCTTTAAAGCACTTTGATGAGAATGTCAAAGGAATAAAATGGAGAAGGATGTCATGATCTATATGAGGAGTACTTTGGTAATTAGTAAAATAATTATTATTGAATTATTTTGGGCATATGTCTCCTCGAGCAAAGTGATGTTTTATTTTCAAAGATGGAAAAATTCTATAAGAGCGCTTTAAAGGGAGATATGATGTCAATCTCCACCTACCGACACCTTTGGGCCTAGTATGTTAAGTGAGCTACCTATGTTCTAGAGAATGCTCATGGGATGGGCATTGATTGTGTCGTGAGGGCATACCAATGTATTTCTAAGACAAGGAGTCTTAAGGATAGTATCGACGAGGTTAAAGAGTCAATACTATACATGATTCCCATATAGGAGGCTACATAAGAGGGAATATCTATACTAATAGTTTACTCGATATGGATATGTGATATAGTTTCATAGGAATGTGGCATGTCTTGTGGGTGGAATTGCACAAGTAATGGTGCATCAATATGTAGTGGCATGCTAGTAAGGTAGCATTGATTTAATTAAGGCACATTACGAATGTGACAACCCTTATGTTGGTGATGTCGAGTGGGGATGTGCATTGGTCAAGGGTTTGGCTAAGTACTAAGGATCAAAAGGCTTGATGGCACAAAAATGGGTGACAATATGCTAAGACAAAGGTATCACGTGTATGCATTAGTGATGAGTACTCAAAAAGTACTAAAATTATCATGATTTTATGCACGTTAATTGATTAAAAACATATATATTTATATGATTTTATCATATATTTATATAAATCTATCTTTTCGGAATCACGGATATTTTTATTGTTTTTTAGATATTTTCGCTAAAAAAAGTAACTTAAAGACTCAAAGAAAAATATCGGAGGTAATACATCACAAATATATTCATAAAGTAATTGAGGAAAAGTAAAAAAAAGATGGAAAATTGGATAAAATGGGTCAAAAATATCAAAAATGAGGAAATCACGCATGTAGCTACGCCGGCCAACATGCGCAGCACGCCCAATCGCGCCGCGCCAGCACAACGCCCAATCTGCGTGCACCTACGCCCAGTCTATATGCACTGCTGTGCCCATCTACGTGCGCCACCGCATCCACACCACTATGATATCAGTAGTATGACATCATCATTCACTGCTCTACATTTTCTCCATTTTTAATCATTTTTTACCTATTTTTTCTTCCTCTCCTCACCTATAAATACCCTCTTTCTCTTCACTTCAAATGACACCTCAAAACACATCTTCTTTCTCTTTCTTTCTCTCCATTTCTTAGTTTTTTAGTTTTTTTTAGTTTTTCTTAGTTTTAGAGTTCTTCTCTTTTTGAGAAGAACTAATTATGTTTTTGTAATTTATTTGTTTTTTTCAATAAATGGAAGTGCAAATTCCGTTTGGAGGTTTTCCAACAACAGGAATAACATCAAAGTACTGTAAGGATTTTATTTTCTTTACAGTTATTTTTTATGCTTTATTCTTACATGTTATATTTAATTTGTCTGTGATTAAATTTAACTTTAATGGTTATTTGTAAACATGATATAATAATAATGTTGTTATGCTTGCGAAATATTAAATAGGTAAAAATATCTAAAATGAATTGATTTTATTTTTATTCAAGATTTTATATTAAGAATGTTAGAGAGAAATATATTATTTTTCATTACAAACTTAAATCTGAAAATTAGATTTTAAGGTTTAGTTATCCGATTTGATTTAGAGTAGTGCTTTTTTATTTGTTGCTACAATCGTCCGGTAGTTAGAGTGAAGCTCTATTTTAAAAGTTTTTATAAGAATTATTATCGAAAAATGTATTGACAACATGTTTTCAATAGTAGTTTTAAAACTTGAAAGTTAGTACTCGGATAATTAAATTCTTAGGTTTAATTTGGACACCTTTAATAAAGTTTAAACTGTTTAACCCTACCAAATGTGGCATTTAAATGGTTCATTTTCAATCTCTTAGAAAAAGGAATTAATTTAATTAACCAAATTAGTTATCAACCCCACCCATATGTGTTAATTTATTTGTTTAGTTAACAAAGAATATCTAACCACACCAAAGGTGGTATTCATATAAAAAAGAGAGAATCAATAAATATCAATTTATATCTTTAATAACCTAAATAATATGAGCAAACATAATTACTTAGTTATTATATCCATAAATACTCCACTATTATAAAAGATAAAATTTGCATAAATGTTTATTGAATCTGTATCTATGTTTATTTTTATGTTATTAGATTAGAAACACAAAAACCCAAATACCGTGACAAGATGTTTAGGATTTAATTTCGTTTTTAAAAGTTTGAATAATAAATTAAAAACCACATACATTCCTTCCTTAGATCGACTTTGAGAGTATACTTATCATTTTCTACGAAATGATTTGTGCACTTGGGAGAGTTTTATAAATATAAAACCAAAGTATTGGTAGGATCGACGATACCGGTTTTGTTCATTAATTAGATCAAAGGAGTTTCTTACTTGAGCAACATGTGAGTTTGGTTGAATGAAACTTTCTTACATGTAAGACACACTTGCTTGGTTGACTTGAGGATAAGTTGGCATGTTTGTTAGTTTGAGTATAAGTGTGTTGAGGAGAAATGAGCATATGTGCATAAGGGGTTCAAGAAAGAGTTAGCCCTTAATGTCAAGTTTCTTATTCGAGGGTGTGTATGAAGATACTCAATAAGAGGAATAAAAAGTTGGCTAAGTATTAGTACAGTGTTATACTACTTTCTATCAACATGTGTGACTTGCACAATTGGGCAAGAAGTTGTGCAGCATAATGGCTACATTAAGAGGAACCTTATGATGGGGTGAGAATTTCGGTTGAGTAACCTTGATGTTGATAAGCAATCGTGAAATCATATATGTGCTAGATTTGTTAAGAGTAGTTATTGTTGGTATTTTCTCAAACAACACCTAAGTATTTAGACAAGGGTCAAGTTTAAATCTCGAAATTTGATAGACTAGCCTTGACTTGGAGAGTCTTGGAGCTGAACAATCGAATTTCTACTATACAAACTTGTGGACTATTACATTATGGCTAACAATAGCAAGCTTCTAGTTAGCTTGCTTTGTTAGTAGGCTGGCTATTTTAGTATTATGGGTTATGTATCATCTTTCTCTACTTGTACTATTCTACATCGTGTGAATTTTTAATAAAAACTGTAACTTATCGATTACTAAACAATGTGATTATGAAAAATATGTTTTTTCCTGAAAGACATGTACTTTCATATATGTATTTTTGAAGGGCTATTACTCTTTAAAATAAAATTGCATTAATAAAAAGGGTATAATTGGTATGCTTTGGAAATATATATATATTTAATTCTGAGCCAAATACATATAACTTGAAATTAGAGATCATTGAATTTGTCTCTCTTCTTATTTTATTTTCTCTAGCACTCTAGTTCCTAATACATATAAATATTATAGATTGTAATGAAAATTCTAGTTCTATTGTATTTATGATCAAATTGTCAATAACCATATTTACACTTACAATTGTCGTTGAAATAGTGTCAAATTTGTCTTATTGATATCGCATTTGATAGGGCCTTGAATCCAGAATTATCCTATGTTATTATCTCAATTTTTACTTAAGAAAGTAAATTTTCTACTTATTTTATTGTATCCCTTCCAAGATTAGTAGCATCTTACTTAACCGGACATCCATACTCTATCCAATTCACTAACGTATGAAAATTTAATTACATCTCGATAGTCCTATGAGTCTAAAACACTATTGTGATCCAACAGAGAGCCCTCTATTCATTCAGACTTGTACCACATGCAATGCATACACACGTATATTTTCACATTGAGAATTCATCTTGTATGCCCTCACGCAATGTAAATTAAGCCTGATTTTGATACGACTATTGGGCTTGAAATTTTAAACCAAAAAAAATAATTTATTAGGAGGAATAGTTTGTCCCAACTATATATTCAATTTACTATTTATATTTTTAATGTATGACTCTTTTGCATACCTAACTATCCTACTTTATGAATCAAATTTTGCTACACTATTCTAGATCAGTGAGATCAAAGTAGGTGTAGACAACACATGAAATAATGGAGATCAACCTAACCAAGGTGAGTCGAGTTGGTTTTAAAGATTTATGAGTTAGTTATTCCAATATCTCATGACCTTAAATTTAGTTTTAAAGATTTAGGAGTTAACTATTCCTACATCTCATGAACTTAAATATATTTTTTGGTTTCAAATGATGAAGGTGGCTAACTCGTTGAACTCAACTTGATCGAGTATCTTATACAATTAAAAAATTTATATTTAAAACATACATTTTATATATCATGTAATTCTTATTGATAATATATTTGGTATCATCTTTAAATTTGTCTATCATTCTTTATTATTACAAAATGTTTTTTAATTATAAAGACTTTTTAAATAAATAAAAGAATTTTTTTTCTTTTCAGTATTAAAAGTCTCAAATTATTTTTAATTTCACACCTTATATTTTTTACTATTATTAATGGTACCAAAGTTTTAAATTTACTATTATTTTGGTACTTTCGTTGACAAGTTGGTTAATTTATGAATGGAAAATGTGATGTGTCAATAAGATGGCAAATATAACGGGTATATTTTAAGCATTTCATTGAATATTAAAAAAGGAAAGAAAAAAACACCAAAAACCCTAAAGCTCAATGGTATGAATTCACATGGTATATGACTGTTCCATATCATGAATTCACAATTCAAGAGCTCCAAAGCTCAAACAAAGACAATTAAAGCAGCTTGAGTCTATTATCCTAATTTTGTCTAATAAGAAATGAGAAAAGAGGAACATCAAAAAGAGGCTTAAGTAAATGGCCAACAATATATTCTTCCTCTAATAATTAGAGCTCGCTCACATCCTGATAAAGGTTATTCCATCAAAAATTGATATTATATTCATGCAGCATGTTAAAAACTCTCAAAGGGAGGCAGCAAACCCAAATCTAACCCAACCTACAACAACTTAGTACAACCTTCATTGTATATCTGTGTTTAAGGGGATTATTGACTAAATAATTGGCAAGCTAATTCCAGTCACCAACTTTTGCCTCAACAATATACCCTCAAACACCCTCACAATAGCTATTTTAGAATAGGTAGGGAGAACTGGACAATGAATAATGAATAGGAATTCATATTCGATTATATACAGGTATTAATCATTAGTTATAAGTTGTTAATATTTTTTCCATGATTTAATTACGTTTCTTATTTTTAATGTTTATTTAAAAATATATTTAATTTTAAAAAATTAAATCTTAATATAATTCTTACTCAATTATATTATTTAAAATATTATTATTAATTTTTATTTTTTAAGTTTTTAAGTAAAATAAAAAATATAAAAGTAAGAATAATAAAATTCGTTCTTATTATTCCAAATATTTTATTTTTTATTGTTAAAAATCTATTTTTTATACAATTATGTGTGTATAAAAAAATAATATTAATATATGTTAGATTTTTATTAACACATTTTCTATTCTACAATAACCATCTTCATCTCATATTTCATTAGTTATGGTTATTTTAAAAAAAAAATTTATAATTTTAATTATTTATAATTAAAATATTCATTACTAATATCATCATTTTCGACCTAAATAATTTTTAACTTCAGCACTGTAGGTTAAGCAGGAATAGGTAAGAAATATGACCAATGTCCACCCCTAGTTCAAAGAAATAAAAAAGGGAAAGTAAAGTAAATTTTGTAGTGCTGATTTGAAAGGAAAAAATAAGACCTAAAAGATAAAGAAAATCAATCATAATTTGATGATTCCCATTGCCTCACTTTTTGTATTTAGAAAGAGAATAATGTCAATTTCATAATATTATTATCATTTTTTTAATAATTCTCTAGCTCAATAATTTATGTTTTATTTAAATAAGTAAAAAAATTATGATTGTAATCTTAATTATGAGTATACAAACACTATAATTATTTTAAATAAAAAAATATTATTAGTATTTTTCATTTCACACCGAACAAATCCCACTCTTTCCGACTAATAAATAGAATATATAAATATAGAGAGAGAGAGAGAGAGAGAGAGATAAAAAGGGAGAGGAAATAAGGTTGATTTCAACGTAAAGTAATAAAGTGCTGCATTGTCATCAAACAGTTATATTAGAGATTGTGATAACAATTAAGGTTTGCATAAACAAATAACGATATGAAAAACTTGTTCACGTTGGAAAAGGAGTTTTGTTTAGGGCCTTAGCTTCAGGTTGGGATATGGATTAGTGGGTTCTTAAGGGTTCTTGGGATATGAACTACGAATTTCATTAATTTAGGGATTTTATCGAGATAAAGAAGGCAAAATGTGATGGTTTTAGATATATTGGTCATTTTTTTTTTCAAAAACCTACTAAACAATTAGAGTACAGTTCCAAATTAAAGTTATATTTTTTTTTTAGAAAATTGATTGGTCAAAATGGATACAAAAATTATCAAAATTGATCTTATTAGATCAATTGGAGGTCTAAAAATTAAAAAAAATCATACAAAATCGAACCAAGTTTTTATTTTTAATATATAATAATATTTTACGTATATTTTTTAATTATTTATAATTATAAAATATTAACTCATTTTTAAACCTAAATTTTAATCTATTCCTCTCAGATCTTGGTTGGAACTATATTAAAGAAGATAATGATCATGAAACTACATTGTCTTTTAGTAGGGTTCCACTATATGACTCTAAGTGGTAGAAATATTATAAATTTATTTTATTTTAATAGGTAAAAATAGGAAAAAATATCTTATCTTAGATACATACTCAAAGTATAATTGATAGATTGCTATAATGATTAGGCTTTTCCATTTATGTGGACAAAATGTAGAGTTATTGAGAAGAAAGTTTAGAAAAAAGATATGGAATGAAGGTAAGAAAATATAGATGAATGTTTTTCTCAAAGCAAAGCTTTCATTAAGTCTTTGACTCTTGTGTGCAAAGAGCGGTTGCTTTTACTTAAATGTTCTATATTTATAGTTGTGATGTCTAGGTGTGTTTATTGGTATGGTATGGTAAAAAAAAACCCATGAACTTCATTGATATTAAGCTTTTACTTCTGTTTCTTTTTCATTTAATGAATATATTCAAGAGATATTAACTTTGATAAAATAAGGCAAATTTTATCATTAAACATTACATTATATTCATGTTTAATTAGTTTTCATGTTATTATTATAGGTTTAAAATCATCAAACTAATATATCTTAAACCAACATTTTAAGTTAACTTGAAGATTATTTTTTGAGAGTAATAAATCGGTTAAGGTTTTGGGTTTTTCAAAACTGTTAAGATAAAATTAACTTATAAAATGACCTAAAAACCAACCAACCAACCCAGTTTCACCCATAGTTTTAGATTTATTAGCAAATAGAACATGGTTTTCGCGTGTAAAGTATAAAATAAAATTTCTTTTATTTAACAAGAAATAAAACTTGAAAACTATGTAAAATAAAATATTATAATTAATTTAAAACAAACTATTTAAATAACTCTTCTAAATATTATAGATTAATTTTTTTTAACTTTTATATAATTTTCAAAAAGAGTTAATATTTAACTAATTTAGTTTGTTTTTTTATTACAATGTTAATTGAAATTTAATAGTAGGTAAATTCAATAACTATTTTTTTAACTCCTAAATTTATTATGATCACTTTATCACTTCACGTTCATAGGGGTGGTTAAAAAGAAAAGAAAAAAATAATCAAAGCCGATTTCGATATGGTAGAAAAAATGTCAACAAAAATTGATGCTTTAAAACTATTTAAAAAAAAAGGCAAAAAAAAAATGACGGTTGATACAATTTGTTAACAGTTAGGCTCCAAATGATGTTTTCTATTTCTTCCCATCTTTTTAGACAACATATAAGAGGAAGTCGACATTGACAATAAAAATGAAAGAGATTGTATGTTTAGTTATTTTCTTTTCTTGTTCCTTACTTTTTGTAAATTTCATATAGTGAAAGGGACCTCAATATCAAAAAATGAGACTATTTTAACAATAATTGTTAATTTTTTGTATTATTTAAATGAATTAGTTAATTAATATACATGAATCATGTAAAAAAATTAAATGGGATTGTATTATCAAACAGTTACAAAAATCAAATTCTATTAATTTATTTGAACTAATAGAATAAGCTAAATAAAAGAATGCCAAATGATATATATATCCATAATAATTAAATTTGATTTTCTTCTAAAAAAAATTAAATCGAGCCCAGATATAAAATACAAAAGCTTTTATTAATTATAATAAAAAAATCATATTGATATATATATATTTTTTACAAATTGAATTAATTGGTTAGAAAGATTATAGATAGAGTTAAGTCCACACTAACCACGATAGATCATAGAAAGAATTGATTATTGTTTAGAGATCAACACTAAGCAAATTAATTTTAATTTTATGTTTATATTATTATACATTTTAAGAAAATACTTACAATAAACACTTGTATAATTAATTTCTAGTAATACTTCATTCATATTCTAGAAAAAATAAATAATTTAAAGTAATAATATTATCACATCTATTTTGTTGTTACTATAATAAAAGTGTACAATTTTTTATTATAATTATTTAATTAATTACATTTTAATATTATTATTTTAAATAAAATTTTCATTAAAAAATAATTATTATAATAATAATAATTAAGTTGTAATAATATCCTACCAATAATTTATCCCTATTATAATTATAAATAGATTCCTGAGCCCATTAAAATTTTAAACCTTAAAAGTTTACTTTCGTTCTTTTATTCGCATCTAATTATATTTGAGACGGACATTCCTTTATTCCTTGTTTTTGTTAATAATATTTTAGTTTATCACTTGATTATATAATTCATTCTTAACATCGAAATTCGTTTTTGTTTTTTAAAAATTTCAACTTATCCAAGGGTTTCAAGTAAGTTGAATTTTAAAGAATCCTATTTAAATGAATAAAAAATACATTAAAAAAAACTTACAAAATGATTGTCAATTTTCAATTATTTTTAAAACTCTAACTTACTTAGGGTAGGCTTGTATTTTTATAATTCATTTTTAAATTAGCAAAACATATATTAGAAATAAACTTACAAAATGATAAAATGATTTTTTAATAATTTTTTTAAAATTTTAACTCCGAATAAATTGAATTTTAAGAAACCTAATTTAAATAAACAAAAAATACATCGGAAATATACTTGCAAAATGACCAAACCTTTTTTCAATGATTTGAAAAAGTTGTAACTTCATAGGAAATCAAAATAAGTTAGATTATAATAATATCTTTTCAAATAAATAAATAAAACATTGAAAATAAACTTGAAAAATGTAAAATTTTATAAAAATGAAATTGTTAAGGCCCTGTATTTTACATTAATGTATTCATACGTAAATTTTAATGTATGAATAATACTAAATAAATCATACTTTAATTACGAATTAATGTGTAGGTGAAATAAGTTATGAAAAACCTAGTAGGGAGTTTGACAATGTCTAAATCAAACATTTATCTTGTATTTGACAATTTTAATGGTAAATTGGTTAAAAAAGAATATACATAAGTACAGTGTAGCATAAATTGTCATAATTAAGTAAGGGTTAAGTACGTTGAAATTGTTGATAGGTTATATGGAAAAATAAGAATTGATATAACTAGATTCACATTGAAGGTTCGTTATTTCTATAAAGAATTAAATAAATATCAATCTATTTGAGATAGTGGGTATGAATCATTGGAAGTTTTCTTGACATTTCATGCAAATGATGTAAAAAACCAACATGTCTTATACCTATTAATTAGCTTAGTGTCATTGGGTCATGTTTCACCTATTAATTGTTTGTCTACACACGTTTGTTTAAACGATAGTGTGGTTGGTTTGATTTCTATAAATGTTCAATAAATTGATAAGGCAATGGATAAGGGATTATCATGCTAAATAATCGAGTTGTCTCTGATTTCTTTATTCCTTGTGATATTAATTCAATTGATTTAATTATGAACGAGGAAAGATTAGCAAAAATTGAAAGTGTTACAAATAATGCGAGTTATAAGAATGGAAAACCAAATGCTATTAAACCGAATTGGTTTAGTATAAATTTTATTATACAGATTGAATTAAAGGTTAGTGATATATTTAATTCTATGAAAGAGTTAAGAACATTTATTGAACTTTTTGGTTCAATGAGTAAATATCACTATAAGGCTTCTAAGTCTAATCCTAGTGAATAAGCTATATGTAATGTGTTTGCTAAGGGTGTACATGGAGTATAAGATGAGTTTATTTGGGTAAATCTTTGATGTAGATAATTTCAAAGTTGAATGATTTACATACTTGCCTTAAAAGTAATTCCATCATTACCAAAACATGTGTTTGCTCTAAGTGATTAGTGCTATTTTGTAATAGAAATATATATGGATCCTATAAGATATTATAGACCAAGGAAGCTGTTGTTGACATGTTTATTGATTATAGTCTTCATATTACATATATGAATGGATGAAGGTTTCATGAAGTGACTTTGAAAAACATTAGGAGGGTCTTAAAGGGTCATATACTCTCCTACCTATTTTTTGTCATAAGTTCAAGGAAAAGAATTAGGGAACAATTATACGTATTGAAGTTGATTCTCAAGATAGATTCTAACAAGTTTCAGATCATATATTAGGCATATCATTACAATAGATGCAACTTATTTGATGAGTAATTACCTTGGAAATTTATATGCTTTTTGTTGGAATGGATCCACAAAGTGGTATATTTCCCCTTGCATTTGGCATTGATTTGGGGAAGCAAAAGAAACTTTGAGTTAGTTTTTAAACAAACTAAAAAAGTTTCTTGGTTCAATACCCGATCTTGTATTTAATTCTAACCAACATTCTTGTATCAAAGTGGCACTTATTAAAAAATTTCCTTATGATATTCATAGATAATGCATTCATTATTTGGCCATGAATATTAGGAATAATTTTAAGGATGTTGACGATGAAGTAATAAAACTATACTACAATGCAGCAAAGTATTATAAGGGAATTGAATTCACAATTGTTTTTTTGAGATAGAATTTCTTAACAAAAGTGTTGGTAATTATTTACAACAAGAAGGTTTGAAGAATAGATGAGGTCTTCATTCCCAGATATATCATAACATATATATATATGTTATGATATAGTATAATATTTGAAGTTTTTAAATTGTCAATTTAGATTTCTTTAATCAAAACATATTAAATACATCAAGTATGTATAAATAAGTACATTATAAATTTAATAGGAAACAAATACATCATTATGAAAACCAATATTATTGAGTCAATGAACAAAGTTAGCAAATATGTAAAGGAATTACCAATTTGTACACTTGTGGAGTTCTTGATAAGTGTGCTTGTCATTAGTTCTATGATTGGCATAATATTGCATCCTTATGTAACTAACAAGGTCTAATGAAGGATATGGGAAAAATATATTTTACAATTGGCATAATATTGCATCGTTATGGAACCAACAAGATTTAACGAAGGATACATGAAAAATATTGAAAGGTAAGTGCAATGCTTCCCAACATTATAATGTTCATCCTATAGTGTGCACACGATTTCTGTTACAGGTAACGACACATTTAATGAGGTAGACCTACACAATAAGAGGTAGATGACTCTTTAGTGTAATAACTATTGCTGCTGCTTCTATTTTTTTATTGGTGCAAAGAATGATTAGAACATTGCTAAAAATATACTATTTTTTGTTGTTAGATACCGCCTTTTAAGAGGAAAAGAGGTCTTCCCAAGAAACGAATCATATGTAGCAATTATGATGAACTCGGACACAAATGGGCATCTTGTTAGAACCATTTTCAAATGATCAATGATAATTCTATAGGTCATGCTATATTTGATTTTCATTAACCTATTTTAATATCTTGTAGTATTTTATTCAAATTATTTGAATTCATTAATGAAGTGCTTTGTTGATTGCATGTTTAAAATAAACAATAATGTTTTAATATGTTAGATGTACACATTCTACCATTTTCAACCTTGGATTGAATTGGAACTATCCAATTATGTTATTTACATTTGAATTTATAAATCCTACGTACTTTAGGATCCTCGGAGTAAATTCTAATATTTACCATTATCCATTAAAATTATTTTACTTAAACAGTATAAATAATTTGCATGAACCATACGAGCCAACAAAGTATGTCAATTTTTTTAAAATAATTGGATAATATAAAATTCTAACTTGTTTGGACCTTTTGAGTATGTAGGATTTTTATTTGAGTATGTAGGATTTTTATAAAATGAATTTAAAATTTCTTGCATAAACTGTACGGGTAATTTCCAATGTAATATTTTGTTCATGTAACTTACTTAGACCCTTCAAGTAAGTTATAATTTATCAAAATCATTGAAAAAATGACTTACTCAAACCATGGGAAAATTTTGAATGTAATAATTGTAGACTAAACTAGGTATGGTAAATATATAACTTATTCAAATTTTCTGAGTAAGTTAGAATTATCAAAATCATTGATAAATGCTCATGCAATTTTTAATGAATTCTTTTATAATATTTAAATAAGGCCTCTTAAAATCCAACTTACATGGACTGTTTGAGTAAGTTAGAATTATCAAAATCATTGATAAATGACTTGGTTATTTTGGTTGGGCAATTTACAATGTATTTTTTTATAATATTTAAACAGGACCTCTTAAAATATAATTTACTCGGACCTTTCGGGTAGGTTAGAATTATTAAAATCATTGATAAATGACTTAGTCATTTTGCTCGAGTAATTTCTAATATATTTTTTATAATATTTAAATAGGACCTCTTAAAATCCAACTTACTGAGATCCTCTAAGTAAATTAGAATTTTTTTGAAACTTATTGATTTTTAAATTTATCATACTTTATGGTCATTTTAAAAAATTAAATAATTCAATCGACCTTCAATATTGATATGTACGATCGAATAACTTCGTAATATTTGGCCCTTGATTGGTCTAAAATGCTCGATCGATATTTTGGACACGTACAACCGAATATCTTCAGAAAGTTTTGGCCATTAATCGATTAAAACTATCAACCAATTACATGTATGATCGAATAGATCCAGTTTTTCCAAATTACTCAATGTCAAATGATTGATTAAATAATTATTATAGTATTTATTTAGTTTATTGAATTTGTGACAAACAAATTGGGCCAAATTGCTATATTATAAAAAAATCTACACATTTTTTATCAATTACTTTCTTCCACTCCACACCACATTTGTAACCAAAATTGCTACTTTGTACCCACTGACCAACTTTTTGGCATAAACTATTATACTTTTAGGGTTCAATGCCTCCAAAGGGTTCAAAATGTGCTTCTTCTGCAAGATCTCATCAAGAAGATGTCCAAAAAATTAGGTATAATCCTTTGTTGTTGTTTGTAAATGAGGAAGCTATGAATGAATTCCAAGTGGTTTTGAGAATAGACATGTTTTGTTTGGTGGAAGAGTGGACTTTGTTGAATTATAAGATTTTAATTTTAATGCATTATTTAGGGAATTTGGCTTTAGATATATGATGGGGATGGAAGAAAATATTTATTTTAAACTTATTAGATTGTTTTTTGTCAATATAAACTGCAATAGATTTCATAATGAGAATAAGTCTAACGTTCTTGAAAAAAACATAATATTGAATGAGAAATCCCTTAGTAATATTTTGCATTTGAAAGATGAAGGATCAGATGTATATGAAGGAAAAAGCATACCTAAGGTGGATGATTTTGATCATATGGATGTTTTAAGAAGAATCTTGTACAACAATACTCTTAAGGTTTAGCTCCCAACTTGTCAGCTAGAATGCAATTCTTGTTCATTATAGATCGAATTTTGCAAAGCAAACTATTTAATGTTGGATATCTTATGATAAAACAAATGGTCCATATCTCACAAACGGAGACAAATTACCTTCCTTATGGCAAGATTTTCACTAAGATTTTTCAATCACATTATATGCCATTAGAAGAAGATTGAGATATAAAGAGTTTACCTCATACAAACGTGTATGATATTGACACCCTTGAGAGGATGAAAATCAAGAAAAATGGTGGTATTTGGAGTTATGAACTCACTCCTTTAAATTTCAAAACAAGGAAGGATTATCTATCTTCTTTAGAGGTAGCACAAAAGGCTCAAGGTAGTTTCTATTATGGTGAAATGGAAGAGGGGGAGGAAGAAGGAGGAGGAAGAAGGAGGAGGAGATAATTAACAAGATCCAAAATTCTATTGGTCTCAATTCAACTATGATGATATGTTTTTGGAGGTTTACGAAGGCAATTATGTTGGTCTATTATATGCTTGGAAACACATAAGTATACATGATTAAATTCTACAATTGATAAGTAAATTAAGAATAAAGATTGTCAAACCTATGAGAATTATCATTATAACTACAAATACTTATTAACTTGTTAGTAAATTAGCAAAGGGAGTTTTGAAAAAAAAAATAAAACTTAAACATAATAAACAAAATAATGGGTACATAAATTATGAGAAACATTTGATTATGGAACTATCCTCACCACTGGCCTATAATCTAACCAATTATGTCATGGTTCAATATTAGAACTATCCTTGAATTCTTGTTGAAGCAAGTTTATAAAAACAGTGTAGGAACAATATTACCGATAACTTCAAAGTAACTGCTTGGGTTGAGTCGCTGACTAGGTCGCTCTCTTTAAGACGTTTCGCGGCTCTGCCCAATTTGTGCAAGCAAACACAGCCTCGTCGTCCCTGCATAAAACGACCCGGAATCGCACTGCCTCAACTTCACCGACCGATGAAGACCGGAATGCTACAATTTAAAATTTGTTGCTCGGAAAACTAAAAAGAATACTTAAAATTGTAGAAATTGTAGAGAGAATTGTTTTCGTAGGGAGATGAGATTGCTAATTGATGTGTTAAAATGAGAATAAGCCTTCTTTTTATAGGCTTTAGAAAACGTGGTAGCAATTATGAATAAAACGGTAATGTCTAGGAATTAAGAATGTAACGGCCATTCGAGTAATGAAAAATACGATCATTTTCAGATTAAAGACGAGTAACGGATATTTTTGTGAATAAATACGAGCAACGGCTCTTTTTTGCTGAATTAAGAAGACAACGGCCATATTCTTAATAAAGGAACATAACGGTTATTTTTTTTTTGAAAAATATATATATATATAACAACCATTTTGTAAGTGGAAAAAATTTCCTTAAAAAGAATATTTTACCAAAAAATAAAATACCACCTCACCTCACACACGCACACGCACACGCACACGCACTCGGACTCGGACTCGGACTCGACTCGGCACGGCCGGTCGGTCGGACGGACGGCGGCGGCGGTGCGCGCGCATGTGTGGTATCACATTTGCCTAGGTCCTCTCCCCTTCCACAAAAGTGGGTGCCCCTTGGGGCCCAATCCCAATAACAAACTCTTCACTATTTATACCTCTTTAAAATATTATAAAAAAGCAATGTGGGACAAGGCACAATTCCCAACATCTATTTTTTAATAAATTTCATTTTTTTCAACAATCCCCCACTTGAATTTTATATAAAAAATAATTTTTTCATCGAGCAACCGATCAATTAAAATTATAAGATTGTGCATAAGCGAAAAGGTGTCTATCGACTTGAACCTTTGCATAGTGTTGATGCTTTAGAATATACTAGAGTAACTCGTAGTTTTGAACTCTATCTCTAACAATCATCACACACACAACCTTCCCAAGGTGTAGTTCGAAAAAGCCCGTGCTTTACGGCCATACACGTGTATCCCAGTATAGTGAACGCTCTAGTAAATTTTGCCCAAAAAATTTTCATAGGAAGCGGTCACACTTCCACATTCACATAGGTGAGTCTATCAAGAGTACTCGCACGTAGCCTACGCACTCCACTCCACATGTAGAGTATAGAACTCATTAAGAGTTTAACTAATAACTCATCCTCTTACATCGTCAGACTTCATGCTTCTAACAATATAGAATGAGATTTGATTAATAGCATGATACATCTCATATCACTTCACGACTTGTTATTACCCTTTGAACTTATTTCTTGGGATCTCCTATAAGTTGGGTTACCATCATAAGTGACTCTTCATTCTAAGCGGCATTAATCCCATTCCTTTTGAGGTTTTGAAAACCTTCTCTCTTGGTAATCCTTTCACAAAGGATCCGCCAAATTTTCACGTAGACGCATACGATCCACTCTTACCGCTCCCGCGAGAGAAATTCTCTAACACTATGCTTACGACGTCGTCGTCTCTTCTTGTTAGAGTAACGGCTCTGGATCTTTGCAATAGCAGCGGTACTATCGCTGTGGATCAAGACAGGTATCGGTCTTTCCCATAAAGGGATCTCGGCTAACAAACTTCTTAGCCATTCTTCACTAGCGGTGGCTAGTGCTATCATTTCGTACTCCGTTGTAGATTGAGCCAATATTGTTTGTTTCTTAGACTTCCAGAAACAGCTTACTCATGCTATGTTAAAAATATAGCCACTAGTTGCTTTGGAGTCTTCTCGATAAAGTGTTCCAATCTGCACGCTTTATCCTTCTAAAACAAATGTGGGAAACTTATTATAATGTAATCCAAGGTTCATAGTTCTCTTAAGGTATCTCATAACCCTTTTCAATAGCATTCCAATGCTCTACACTAGGTCTACCGGTAAACCTACATAGTAGTCCCACAACATAAGCTATGTCCTGGTCTAGTGCAATCAGTATCGTAACGTAAGCTACCAATGATGCTCGCGTACTTTCGGTTGTCTAACACCGTCTCGATTGTTCTTGAACAACTTTACGCTAGGATCATACAGTACATGCGGTTTACGAGTTAAAGTAATTATATTTCTTTAAGATCTTCTCAATGTAGTGAGATTGATATAGAAAATTCACTTTTCAGACCTAGTAATCTTTATACCAAGGATTACACTTGCTTCTCCAAGATCTTTCATATCAAAGTTAGCACATAAAACAATTTCACATTATTCACAACAAGAATATTTGACCCAAAAATAAGCATGTCATCCATATATAAACATATAATAGTGTAAATGTCATTTTTTGATTTATAATAAATGCATTTGTCACTGTCATTTAATTTGAATCCGTGTGAGATAACTAGATTATCAAATTTTTCATTCCATTACTTGGGTGCTTCTTTTAAACCATAAAGGGATTTATCCAATTCACAAACTTTATTTTCTTGACCAGGGACAACAAAACCTTCAGGTTGGTCCCTATAAATTTCTTCTTCTAAGTCACCATTTAAGAAAGCAGCTTTGCCATCCATTTGATGTACTACCAAATCATGGATAGGAGCAAGAGAGATAAGTACATGTATCGAAGTAATTCATGTGATTGGTGAAAAGGTATCAAAGAATCTACATTTTCCCTTTGCCTATACCCTTTGACTACAAGACAAGCTTTATATTTTTCAATAGTACCATCGTGTTTCAATTTCTTTTTTAGTATCCATTTACATCCAATGGTTTTGCAACCGTGAGGTAAATCAACTAAATGCCAAGTGTTATTATACTCAAGTGAGTCCATTTCATCATTTACGGCTTCTTCCCATAAGTTGGCTTCTAAAGAAGATAATGCTTCTTTAATAGTTTGGGGATCTTCTCTAAGGTATAAGCATAAAAATCAGACCCAAAATCCTTAATGGGGTTCGAGCTCGTTTACTTCTTCTAATTTCGGTGTTTAATTCTTCGGTTTGATCACTAGTTCTAGTTATAGGTAAACTACTGTAAGACGAGCCCCCACTATTCTTAATTTTAAAGTGGAAACCTATGTTCATAAAAGTCGGCATCATTTGATTCTATAACTACTTGATTTTTTAAGTCATAGAATTTATAAGCTTTACTATTCAAAGCGTATCCTATGAATACACATTCATACGCTCTACTTGCAAGTTTATTTCTTTTAGGATCGTGATCCTAACATAGGCTAAACAACCCCAAGTTTTAAAATAAGTTAAATTAGGTTTCTTATTTTTCAAAATTTCATATGGTGAAATTTTATTTGTAGATTTAGGCCCACTCTATTTAGCACATAGCAAAATGTTAATAAAATTTCTCCCCTGATGGAAAGCGTACTTAGTTTAATAAAATTGCAACAACTGATTCAGTAAAAGTTCTATTTTTTCTTTCAGCTTTGCCATTCATTTCAGGAGAATAAGGTGCAGTTTTTTTCATGAATGATTCCATGAGTTTTATAAAAATTATTAAAGATATTGGAATCATATTCATTACTATCATCTTGAAACCTCTTTATTTTTCTATTAAGTTGATTTTCAATCTCGGTCATAAATATTTTAAACATGTCAAACGCTTCACTTTTATTTTTCATTAGATATACATAAGTGTAATCAATGCACAGGTCATCTATAAAAGTTATAAAATAGCGTTTTCCATTTCTTGTTAAATTTCCATCAAGTTCACATATATCGAATGAATTAATTCTAAAGGTTCTGGATTCTCTAACTACTTGATTTATGTGAAGTTTTGGTTATTTTAGCTTGACTACAAAAATCACATTTTTCGAAATCATTTAAAGATAGTTTAGGAATTAGTTCTAAACTACTCATATTCTTGATTATGCGTTTATTAACATGACATAGTCTAGCATGCCAAATATTAAAAGAACTCAACATGTAGCGGTAAGAAGAAGTTTTATTGATTTCAACATTTAATTTAAACATGCCATCGGTAGCAAGTACCACTTTCCCAACAAATATATTATTTTTAGTTATAGTATATAAATCGGCCCCTATGGTTTGAGTAAATCCACCTTTGTTAAGAAGATAGCCTGAAACTAAGTTCTTTCTCATCTACGGAGTACGCAGACATCCTTCAAGATGACTCTTTCCAGAGGTAAACTTCAAAACCACCTCACCAAGATTCAAAGAACTTTAGTGGAGTGGGAGTCACCCGAAGACTTTCTTATCCTCGAATCGAATAGGATTTGAACATGTCTCGATCATAGAAAACATGGCGAGAAGCACCGATGTCTACCCACCCCTCGGATCCTCCAACAAAATTGACTTCGGATATCATAGCAATAAGTTGATCTTCGGTAGTTGGTTCGTAGAGGTGACGATTCACATTCGGGAAGTTCTAGCCAGTGGCCAGGTCTATTACAACTATAACACATGAATGTGTTATTCCTTAAGAGGGTTGAGGTCCATTCTGGGAGGATACCTTCTATTTCTATTTTGGTGGTGGCGGTTTTGATTATTACTACGACATGAAGTTTTCATATTTCTACCTTTAGGTTTTAATTGTAGAGGAAGGTTTCTTATTGGTACTATTATTTGAGACTACAAGTACTTCATCTCTTTGGTCTTGCTTTTCTAGCTTCTTCTTTCTATTCTTAAACGTGTTATAAGACTTTCTAAAGAAAATTCCTTAGTTTTATGCCTAAGTGTATTCTTAAAATCTTTCCAAGCAGGTAATTTATCTATTATAATGACTACTTGAAATTGTTCATCTAAAGTCATACCTTCAGAAGTTATTTCGTGTGCTATCTTTCAGCTTCATGTGATTGAGCTTCCAGCGATTTTCCATCAATCATCCGAAACTTCATGTATCTACTGACAAGATACTTTTTAGTTCCAACCTTCCTCAGTTGTCGTATTTCTTTTGAAGTGCTTCCCAAATTTCCTTAGCGGACTTATCACGCTTATAATAATCATACAAGTCATCACAAACCATTAAGAATATAGTTTTTTCATAGAAAATCATTTTCAATCCGTGCGTCTAAATCTTTAGTTTCGGCTTCGGAAGGAGGATTGGACTGTATTGGTTTTTCGATGAAGAAAGAGAAACGACTTTTTTCATGGTTAAGAAAAACAACATTTTTTGTCTCCATCTTTTAAAGTGTAATCCCTCAAAACGAAATGGTTTGTTTAGATCAAATAGCTAGCATTTCAAGAGTAGACATGGCAGTATTGAATTGCCTTAAAATTGTTGAAAGCAAGTTTATAAAAACAAGTGTAGAACAATATTACCGATAACTTCAAAAATGCTTGCTTGGGTTGAAGTCGGCGACTAGGTCGCTTCTCTTTAAGACGCGTTTATGCTCTTCTGACTCATGTGCAAGCAAACACACTCGTCGTCCCCAGATAAAATACCCAGAATCGTAATCTCTGCCTCGAACTTCACTGCGATGAAGGCGGAATGCTACACCGAGAAAATTTGTTGCTCGGAAAACTAAAAGAATACTTAAAATTGTAGAAATTGTAGAGAGAATTGTTTTCGTAGGAGAGATGAGATTGCTAATTGATGTGTTAAAATGAGAAATGCCTTCTTTTTTATAGGCTTTAGAAAACGTGTAGCAATTATGAATAAAACGGTAATGTCTAGGAATTAAGAATGTGACGGCCATTCCGAGTAATGAAAAGTAAACGGTCGCATTTTCAGATTAAAGGCAGTAAACGGATATTTTTGTGAATAAATACGAGCAACGGCTCTTTTTTCTCGAATTAAGAAGACAACTAGCCATATTCTTAATAAAGGAACATAACGGTTATTTTTTTTTGAAAAATATATATATATATAACAACCATTTTGTAAGTGGAAAAAATTTCCTTAAAAAGAATATTTTACCAAAAAATAAAATACCACCTCACCTCACACACGCACACGCACACGCACTCGGACACGCACTCGCACGGACTCGGCTCGCACGGCACGGCCTGTTGATCGGTCAGACGGCGACGGCGCGCTTGTGTGTGGTATCACATTTGCCTAGGTCCTCTCCCCTTCCACAAAAGTGGGTGCCCCTTGGGGCCCAATCCCAATAACAAACTCTTCACTATTTATACCTCTTTAAAATATTATAAAAAAGCAATGTAGGACAAGGCACAATTCCCAACATCTATTTTTTAATAAATTTCATTTTTTTTCAACAATTAACTTTAATTTTAAAAATCTAGGTGTATTTAAGATTTTCCACATTTTCTTACTATAAATCGATTAATGATATAATCTATTAACTAATCTAAATCCTGAATAATCTAGAGATACACTTACTAGATTTAATCAATTCATTGCATTTAGTTCTAAAAAATAGATAGCTAAACAACTCAAGATTATAAATATCATTTAACTTTTAACAAAGGTATTTAACTCTACTTGCCACTTGCAACCACAAGGTATCACTTCGAATAAGAATATTATTAATTACATACTAACATCTTAACATATAATTAAACATATTCATGTAATAAACTAGCTGATCACTATAATTTATACATTCATAGCTATGACATTTATACATAGAGTTAAACACATCAAAAAACAGGAATTGAATCTAAAAATTTATTATGATATTATATTAATTAAATCATAGTCTTGGGCTTGAAAATTGCCCACAATCACATAAGTAAATTAACTAGACATGGATTCTAAAAGAATTATAATTAAAATCATAAAAAACAAGAAGATGAATAAGAAGATGAAGAATAAACTAAGACTAATATCTATAGCTTATCTCTCTTTAAATTCTATCTTACCTCTAGCCTCCAATTCTTTATAGATCTAAGTATATTTTTTGTTATTCCTGTGTATAAATCTATGCCTATTTTCTGGTTAACCCTAGTTTCATACTTATAGTATAAGAAGTACATATTATGTAATTAGGATTAAGCTTATAGAGCTCTAATGCAATTAAAATTCTAAGCTAGCAAATCTTGAGCAAGTGGGATAAGGATGTTGAAAATCTAGACATTATATGCAAATCTGAGAGCATGGTTCGCATCGTTCTTGGACTTGTGCCACGATTTGCCTGAACTTATGTTGTAGTGTGACCTTGTTTTTGGTTTTGTCTAATTGCATTCAAGAGATTGGTGCCACAACGCATATAGGCTTATGTTGTAGCGCACTTTTAACTTTCTCACTTTCATGTTTTGACTCCTTGTTGTATTATGTATAAATATTTTTTAATCAAGCCCTACAATTTTTCATTTATATCTTTTAATGATCAAAATACTTAAAATACATCAAAATATATTATGTGATTTTAAAAACATATTTTGTAATATAATTAAGAAGAAATGCATATTAAAACCTAAATTATTCTTTTAGTCTTAATAAATCACAAGATATGCGTATTTCTGAGGCATGTATTAGATGATAACTTATTGTTGATTCGATGAGTTGCCAGATTTAGTTGGAAGGACTCAAACAAGAACTCACAACTTTCATGCTTCTATAGATTATAATCTTAATGTGAAAATTTCCAACTTTGAAGCATTCTTTCAACATATAGGAATCATTCCACCATCATTTCCTTCAAATAAAGTATCGAATAATTGATGGAGTTCCTAGTTATAGTTTAGCATTTGTGTGATTTTTATATTATCTATTTACAATAATGTCAATCATAATGGAAAATTTGGTGCATATGTTTCAAATTTCAATGAACCATTGGGTATTTTATAAATAAGTTTCAAACTTCACGAACCTTATATTAGGTATTTAGTGTTTCAGTTTTTAGTAGGGACCGAGTAATTTGGGTTATAATACACTGAATGATTATATTAGTTTCTTTCCAAAATGTTATGCATTATAAAAACAAATTGCTATTTTTAATTGATAGGCCGATCGAATTAGATCAGAGGGATTTTTATTCCAATACTACTTAAAATAATAGACAATTTTATTCCAACACTCTTCATTTGCAAATTTAATTGTATGTCAACGATCGTACATATAATCTAATGGAGAGATATTATATAAACCTTAAAATATACATTCTAAAATCAAACTTACAAATAAAGTAATTTAGAAAGATACGTAAACAATGTCATGTCCCACAATGGAAAACTAAACATAAAAAGAGTACTATGGTTTAATAACTTGCACATGTGAAGGCTATTGTGGTACATCTTCCTCGTATCAACATAAGGTGAAATGACTTCCACATATATTATTCTCTAACTCAACCATTTGAATCAAGAAGTTAAAACCTCTTTGTTAATTCCTCACATTGGCTTTATGGAATCATAATAAGTCAATTTCCTATTGATCATGTCTATCACACCAAGAACCCAGTAGTTTTGTCTCATAAGACATGGTATATAAAATTGTTGACACTAAAGACATTACAATGTATGGAATTTTGGTCAAAGATCCTTCATGTAATTCAACAAGGATGATTTTCCAATATCATCCTAAAGAGGGCTGCATTGACTCCTTAACATATCAAAATAGGACACCACTATTGTCTACAAGATTTGTAATAACAACTTACTTATATGTTTAATAGTTAAACAAATCATTAAAAGAAAATGGAGAAATCATATTAACTACATATGATAATATGTTAGGTATTTAGAATAATTAAAAAAATTCAAAAAAATTTAATTCAAATACACCGAAGAAGCTATCCGTGTTTTGTGAACCTATGAGGTATCAAGTCACGAATTTGGATGCAACATAATCGAAGAAATTGAAGCACAACATCCATTTGTGGCAAGAAGACCAATAAAATTTATTAAAACCAATAAGGAATGCAATTTTACGATTTATATAAGTATAATAACATTATTTCACTAAATAACACCATTAAAGGATAACGTTTAATAACAAACAAAGGACATTCTTACCTCTGACTGAGTGGAAGATTTACACTTTGGGTTGTTATAAACCATTTTCTTGTCTACTATAGTTCCATCCAAATCGATCCTCTTTAACTTTTGAATACAATGTAACATTCTTTGAATTAATATGAATAATGAAGATAAAAATGGTTACAAATCATCAACATGAAACTAAATATTTAAAACATACTTTGATAAAGATTGGTACATCCAATCATGATATCTTTATATTACATCATCTTTACAAGTCAATATAGATCAAAGTTCTAAATATTAGTTTCTTCGGTTGTTATAGAATACATAACATCTATTATTTTCAATCTAGTCACCCATTAACTATGTGAAACTTCAAATAGATGTCTCTTATGTTCACGCAGGAGGATGTTGATACGTTTGATACGTGCAGACTGATACACGAGCCAAGCCACACAGAAATGGGCGCCCTCGAGCACGTAGACACAAGCGCAGAGACAATTTCTTGGCACGAGGTTGTGACTACAAGTGAAGAGATGGAGTATGGTGGATGAGGGGACTACCGGGCTGTTAGGAGAACCACTTATCCGTTAGGAAAAGATGACCATACCCTTCATATGACACACACTCACCCTTATCAAGAATTCCTTCTATTTATTTTCTTTTAATCTCTTGTAAGGCTATATATAGTCAAGAAGCTATGGAAATGGATATATCGAAAATTATACAATCAGCCCTCATTCCCTTACTGTTCTTCTTCTTTTTCTAGCTTTCAAAATTACTCGTATCAGTGGTATCAAAGCCATGGATACCCGTGGTAAATCCAACGCCGAATTATACAGTGAGGTTATGGAACCCTTGCGTGACATGAGTCCGGCTTCAACCAAGTGGGAGCTACTTTTAAGCCTTGCTCACCAAAATATAGGCGCTACGTGCCTCTCGAACTTCCCATGAGGTTAACCCCTTTTACGAGGGAATAAAACCCACATCCACACCCACATACATCTCAAACCAATATAGATCATCCATGCTCTCACCTGAAACTATCATTTCCAGCGTTTGATGGCAAGGATCCAACCTGTTGGATATATAAAGCCAAGTAGGACTTCGAATTCATAAACATTATACCAGAACAACTAGTACAATTGACTTCATTCCACCTTGAAGGCATTGCCTTATAGTGGCATCGATGGCTCACTAAGTTTTGTGGACCACTTTCTTGGGAAGAATTCACCAATGCTGCACAATTATGATTTAGACCAACTAATTATGAGGATCCTTCAGAGGCCTTAACTCGCCTCAAACACACCTCAAGTATAACTACCTACCATGAAGCATTTGAGAAGCTTTCCCACATGTTTGATGGCTTGCTAGAGGAGTTTATGATCAGATGCTTTATTGTTGGACTAAGAGATGAAATCAGAATTGATGTCAAGATCAAACAACCTCAAACGTTGGCTGGTGCTATAGGGGTGGCATGATTGATCAAAGAGAAGAGTTTACTTCAGAGGAAAACAACTCAATACCATCATTACCAGTCAGCAGCAGTAACACCAAGAACCTCGCCTAACCCCACACAACGACTAAATCCATCTCCAACAACTCAACCAACGACCTTCCAAAGAATTACTAACCAGGAAGCACGTGAACGTCGAGATAAAGGATTATGCTACTACTATGATGAGAAATTTATAGCTGGCTACCGCTGTGCATGCCCACAGCTATTTATGATGGAAGATTCAACCTAGGATCACATAGATAATCTTGAAGAAACCTTTCCAGAACCAGAACCTCATGAAGTAATACCTGATATCTCATTCCATGCAATAATAGGTACTGAACATCCATAAACCATGCGCATCATGGGATAATTAAAAAATAAGAGGGTATTAATACTGATAGATGGAGGAAGTACTCATAATTTTATTAATCAAGCCTTGACCACTCAATTTGGAATGACCATAACCAAGGGTAAGAAACTAGAGGTAATGGTGGCTATCCGTGAGAAGATAGAATGCGCTAGACAATGTTGTAACCTCACCCTTACCATTCAAGGGTATCAGATCACTACAGATTATTATGTCCTTCTAGTTGCAGCATGCCAATTGCTCTTAGATATCCAATGGATAGAGACCCTAGGTCCCATTGGGATGAATTATAAAAAACTCACCATCAGCTTCACGGTAGAAGGAATCCCTTATAAGTTCCAAGGGCTAGGAAGAGCAAACATTGTAGCTCTAACCTGCAAGGAGTTCAACAGTCTATAAGGTACATGACTATTCCTCCAAATAATACCTACTAGTAGTCCTAATGATCAATCCAAAACACACACCCCATAGATAGACAAAATACTGGCTAAGTTCCCTTAGGTATTTGAACCGCCAATTTGATTACCTTAAAGACGATTACATGATCATCGTATTCCCCTACAACAGGGCTCAGGACTAGTAAACGTGCGACCTTATCATTACTCTTATTATCAGAAAACTAAAATAGAAAAATGGTACAAGAGCTCTTACAATCAAGCTTGATTTTCATCATCAGTTTTGTTGGTTAAGATGACAGATGGAGCCTAAAGGATTTGTGTGGACTATAGAGCCAAGGTTTACTCCAAATTGGATCTACGTTCACGATATTATCAAATAAGGGTTCATAAGGATGAAACTCCTATGATTTCCTTTAAGACACATGAAGGTCATTACGAGTTCCTTGTGATGCCATTTGGTCTCACCAACGCCCCAACCACCTTCTACAGCTTCATGAATGATCTCTTCTTGCCTTACCTCAGGAAATTTATCTTGGTTTTCTTTGATGATATTATAGTATACTCCAAATCATGGGAAGATCATAACATGCACTTACAAACTGTTCTACAGATACTAACAGTTAATAGTTTGTTTGCTAAACCATTTAAGTGTCATTTTGGTGTATTGTAGGTAGAATACTTTGGTCACCTTATCTCAAAACAAGGAGCTTTAGTTTATCTCGCTAAAATTCGTGCGATTATTGAATGGCCAACACCAAGCATAGCCAAAGGAATTAGAGGGTTCCTCGTGTTGGCAGGCTATTATAGGAAATTCATTAGACAATTTGAAGGAATAGTAACACCCTTAACCAAACTATTGGGCAAATAGGGATTCCAATGGAATGAGGCTGCATCCATGGCCTTCCAACAATTGAAGGAAGCATTTATTTCCCCTCATATCCTACGGATACCAAATTTCACTTAATGTTTTTATGATTAAATGTAATGCAAGTGGCATTGGCCTTGGGGAAATTCTGACCCAAGAAAATCGACCTTTGGCTTACTTCAGTGCTGCACTCAAAGGATCGACCTTATCCTTATCAACCTATGAGAAAGAAATGCTAGTAGTGGTTAAAGCCATCAAGTTATGACACCCTTATTTACTTGGAAGACCATTCACAGTGCGCATTGATAAGAAAAGTCTCAAGTACCTACTAGAGCAACAGATTACCACACCAGCTTAGGCACGATGGCTACCAAAAATTCTTGATTATGATTATGAAATCGTGTATAAAAAAGGTTCCGAAAATCAGGGAGCAAATTCCTTGTCTCGAGTGGTAGAGTTCCAACTTCTATCCATCTCTCAACCCTAAGCAACTTGGTGGCCCATACTTCAAAAAGAAGTTCAACAAGACCCATTTTATGAGAGACTCCAAGCCAAAATCTATTCTTTTGAGGTACATAATACATATCAATATGATAGAGTATGGTTCAAGGGAGACAAAGTGTATCTAAGTTCACAATCTTCCCTAGTTCCACATATATTAGCTGATTTCCACTCATCACCAATTAGAAGGCACTTTGGATTTCACAAAACACTCTCTTGCATCAAACAAAATTTCAATTGGTCTAACATGCGAAAAAGAGTGAAGGAGTTCTTACACTCTTGTGATATATGCCAAATGTGCAAGAGTGATTGCATGAAAACTAGTAGGTCTACTTCAACCCTTACCAATCCCCACCAAAATCTGGACTAAAATCTCAATGGATTTCATTGAAGGGTTACCCCCCTCGAAAGGAAACATTATGATCATGGTAGTAGTCGATCGCTTGACCAAATATACCCATTTCATTGCCATGAGACACCCTTTTACTACAATGATCGTTGATAAGGAGTTTTGTGGCCAATGTGGTGCGCTTACATGGCATTCCCACATCCATAGTGAGAGATAGAGATAAGGTATTCATCAACTCATTTTGGAGAGCATTGTTCTAGTTGTAAAGTTCCAAGTTATGCATGAGTTCAAACTATCATCCCCAAATTGATGGCCAGACAAAGGTGTTCAATCGTACCCTAGAGCAATATTTACGTTGCTTCACTAGTGAGCAACCGAGGCAATGGGTGGTTGCTTCACTAGTGAGAAACCAAGGCAATGAGTGGATTGGATACCTTGGGCTAAATTCAACAATAATACATCAACACATTCCTCACCAAAATGACTCCATTTGAAGTAGTTTATGGCACTCCACCACCACGTTTATTGGCTTATACTCTCAGAACCTCCCATGTCCAAATAGTGGATGAGTACCTACGTGATCGAGATCATATTTTACGTGATTTATGCAATAACCTCTTGTAGGCTCAGAATCGAATGAAATGACAGGCTGATCAACATTGACAAGAAATCTTTTTTGAAGTAAGAGATTATGTGTATCTTAGACTCCAACCTTATAGGAAAACATCAGTGGCTTTTCGAGCTGCCATGAAACTTGCCCCACGTTTCTATGGCCTTTACAAAATAGTAGTTCGAATTGAGACAATGGCATACAAGCTGGCCTTATCCTCTGATTCTCAAATTCATAACATCTTCCATGTTAGTCTACTCAAAAAACACTTGGGACACTAGATGCCACACCTTCCCTAACTACCCCTCATCTCAGAGAATTCAACAGTGCTTCCCCAACTAGAAGCCATTCTGGCTCATAAAGTGATTCAAAAAGGGAAATATTAAGCCAAACTAGAAATCCTTATGAAATGGGCCAGCACACCAACAGAGGATGCCATATGGGAGAATGAGTGGTGATTCTCCAAAACCTACCCTGATTTCATCCTTGTCGATAAGGATGAACAAGTGGGGAAGGGTTGATACATTCAAACTATTATACGCACAAAGTCTTACAGCCATGGGCGTGCAGGCACATAGACACGGGCACACGTGGGCATAGAGATAGTTTTATGGTGCGAGGTTGTGACTACAAGTGTAGAGATGGAGCATGATTAATGAGAGGACCACTAGGCCATTAGGAGGACCACAAATCTGTTAGGAAAAGATGCCCACACCTTCCCTTTGACACGTACTCAACCTTATCACGCATTCCTTCTATTTATTTTCTTTTAATCTCTTGTAAGGCTATATATAGCTGAGAAGCTATGGAAATGGATATATCAAAAAGTATACAATCAACCCTCATTCCCTTACTGTTCTTCTTCTTCCTCTAGCTCTCAAAATTACTCATAACAATGCTCTTTCCCTTCTTTCTATAAATAGAAATAGGTTGAATGTCGAGTACAACATCCCCATTGACTTCAAGAAGGGGCATAAGAATGGGAACATAATATGCTTCTATCTCATGTATTTATTTTCCAACAAATTTCACATTTTCAGATACATAATCTTCAAATGTGAAACCACCAAGGTTTGGAATGAGATCTTAGGTTGGGTCACCTTTAGTGAACTCCCCAAAGTTTTCATCAGCCTTAATATCTTCATTAAATTAGGCATTAAGTGACTTCCCATCCTTACTAGTACCCTATCATGAAATAGTATTTCATCACTTGGCCGTATGGTAAACAAGAATTATAAACTGGATTTTAATAACACATTTAATTAAAAAGAAATATTATGTATGCATTACCCATATGTTATATAAAATTGAATTTTAATGTGTTTCTAAAAATTCCAACTTACTCGGAAGGTTCGCATAAATTAGATTTTTGATAATACATTATTATTAGAAAAAAACATTATGTATAACATGCTCCTGTGTTATTAGCAATTTGAAAATCAAAGAGTTTCTAAAATTTTCAACTTACTTTAAGGGTTTAAGGGTTCAAGTAAGTGGATTTCAATAATTTATTCTTATTGAGAAGAAAGATTATGCATGACATGCACATATGTTATTAAAAATTTAAGAATCAATTAGTTCCTAAAAATTACAAATTATTCGGAAGTTTCGATTAAGCTGGATTTTAATAATCTATTCTTATTAAGAAGAAATATTATATATGAAAATAAAAAAAGTTTTGATAGTATTAAGTCTAACTTTTATGCAACAACATAAAAAGAAAAAAACATGGTGAGATAGATACAAAGCAATAGTTTTATTTAAAAAATATTTCATTAGACATATAATATAAACAAAACACTTTTCTTAATAAAATAGAGAAAGATAAAGTAGGAATAAGAAAATTGTCACAAATAGTAAATTCAGAAAACCCTGTAGATAATCAATAGGTTTAAAATAATAACATGCATAAAACTCAGATTCTAACAAAGCCATAAGAGTAAAACCAATTATTTATACTGAGAATTTGGAAAACAAATTCAAAAACTTTTGAAATCAAAAGTCATAATACCCAATAATTCACATCACTTTAGCCCATCATTTTTAATTGAAAAGAAGCTGAGAAAAGAAGTGGTAAAAAGAGAACGATAATAAACTTCAAAGCCTTGAATAAAGAAACAATTGATGATGAATATTTTATTCCAAAGAAAGAAGAATTATTATCATTAATAAAAGGAAATAAATAATTCTCAAGTAATTCACCTCACTTTAGCCCATCATTTTTAATTGAAAAAGAAGCTGAGAAAAGAAAGGGTAAAAAGAAAATGATAATAAACTTCAAAGCCTTGAATAAAGAAACAATTCATGATGAATATTTTATTCCAAAGAAAGAAGAATTATTATCATTAATAAAAGTAAATAAATAATTATCAAGTTTTGATTGTAAAAGTGGATTTTCAAAGTAAGACTTGATAAAGAATCATGAAAATTAACAGCATTTAGTTGCTTACAAGGACAATTCTAATGGACAGTTTGTACCATTTTGATTAAAATAAGTACTAGATACTTTTCAAAAGAATATGTGTAATATATTTAAAAAGATATATGACATTTATTGCATATACATCAATTACATTTTAGTATTTAATAATGACTTGAATAAATATTACTTAGATATTATTAATGTCTTACAAGAATGCATGAAAATAAGGACTTGTTCTATTAGAAAGAAGGACTGTAATAGCTCAACAAAAATTAAGTATTTAGGATTAGAAATAGAAGATGAAAAACATCATCTTTAATCTTATATATTAAACATCATACAAGGATTTTCTAGTGAAATCAAAGATAGAAATCAGTTAAATTTTTTTAGGATGTTTGACTTATGCAGAAATATACATAAAAAAATTAGTAGAAATGAGAAAACCATTACAAGCTAAACTTAAAAAAGATTATGTTTGGAAATAGAGAAGACAAAAGCACAAGTAAAAAACTTCCCAACCTTATACCACACAAGTCTAGATGATAAAATACTAATAGAAATAGATGTTTTACATGAATATTGATGAGCACTTTTAAAAGGAAAAATAGATGATAAAGATGAATATATTTACAGATACATATCAAGATCTTTTCATGGTACAGAATTAAATTATTACAGTAATAAAAATAAATATTTAGCTATTAAAAAGACTATAAATAAAATTTACAATATATGTTATCAATTCAAGGTTTATTGTAAGAACGGATAATAAAATCTTTGGATATTTCTTAAGGACTAATATTGTATGTGATTATAAGCAAGGTCGATTAACCAAATGGTAGGAATAGTTCAATTATTATAAATTTGATGTTGAATATTTATTAGGAAATAAAATCAATTTAACTAACACATTAACTAGAGAATTAACACAATTAATATTTTTTTATTTATCAACAATGGATCATCTTGACATAGACATCAAGATTAAAGAAAAGGAAATCAAAATCCTACAGGACTAACTTGAGATATTATATCTTAAGAAATACTTAAAGGATAATATGAAAGAGATTAACCCCTCGGTTAAGTAGGAAAAACTTAAATGTTCAAACTTAAAAAATGATGAGATTATTTCCTCTATCTTAGATGAAAAGAAAGGAATCAAAATTCCCAGAACAAGTGAAGAGAAAATAATCTCTCTATAGAGAGAAAGAAAGAAAAGCTCAATTGAACTGATGAAACAAAAAGTGAAGAATCTTCAAAGATTAAAATTTATGTAGTCTATAATAGTCCCAAACCAAAAATCTATTCTAGTTGGCCAAAAGTTAGCAAAGTCATAACATGCATGGTGGAATAATCTATAGATCATTCAGTAACCACATAGAGCATAGATATAGACAACATCATTACTAATTATAGAATGTCAAAATTATTAACTCCATTAGATATAACCAAGAACTATTCCCAAGTAGTATAACAACCAACCAGTATTGGTAGATCGAAGACATTCAGAAGGGTACCATGATTGCGCTATTCAGGGAAGCAACCGACAACTCTCTTGATTTAGAAGAAGAAAGAGATCAGCACAAGAACCTCACATGATAACAATGGTTAAATGTGTATAACCTAGCTAGGAAATCTATTTAGGAACATCGTGGTGATATGAAGTTCTACACTTTAGAGAAAAAATTCCTTATAGGTAGCAAATTCAATATCTAAGAAGAAAGGATTAGATCTAGTGTTTGTGTACAAAGCATTCCACATCGGGTTAATAGACAACTTATATCCGAAAAATAATTTAAATGAGTTAAATTATTTCCCTAAAAAATTAGGAAATCCATTAAAAAATTTAGAAAAAAAATTAAGGCTCTGAATAAGCCTGTTTATTTAAGATTTTTTAGTTCAATTATGGATTGAAACTATAAATTTTTAGTAAATCCGTATCATTTCATTAAGCTTGGACTTGCCAACACCAAAAATGAATTTAATCCAGAGGAATGTAGCATAGAATATGGCCAAATGTAGCCAGATATATTATGAATTAAAAGAATTAACAACTCTTCTAAAGTTAAAGTTAATTATTTTACTAACAAAGTGATTATCACCTCACAAAATAATTTACCTATCACCTCATATATTATAAAGCTATTTTTAATTGCAATAAATTGGAAGTATAGAAAATAAGAAGATGTTTTGCTATAATACCAGGGACCACCAATACATTTATTGCATTAAAGGTAAGGAAGAAGATGTGAAAAGTTCAATTTCATAAGAATCAATATTAACAAATGACTCTTAATAAATACAGGGACCATACACAATAAATTTGTGCTCCATTCTTAAATGTTAACTAAGAAAGTGAGGTGAAATAGTAAAATCCCACCAATGTAAAAAAGAGACCTTGTATCTATAAAAGGTAACTCTTATTTCAAGGGAGGACACACCTCCTACGAAACTTATTCACGTAACTTTTATCTTTCTATCTTTTGTAATATTTCATCTAGAAATGAGTAACTAAAATCTTTTTATTCTTAGTACTTCAATTGTGATAAAATATTATGATAATAAAAGTTCATCTTAAACAGAAACTCTTATTTTTCATTGTACACCTTAAACGGAACATACACATAATATAGATCTCTATAAGTCAAGAAGAACATAAAATTGGATCTAGTTGAGATGCTACTTTAAGAAAAAAGAAAGAGATATCAAAAAGTAGATGATCGAGGTAAATCTATATCTATCGATCAATTACAATTACATATTATGAGAATATTAAGGTTATTAATTATTTATTAATTTATTATCACTCCTTTAATAATTTTCATAAAATATGAAGGAAAATATACTGAAAAAAATAAATAAAAAACTAATTTATATAGAAGTAAAATAAAATGAAAACAAGAAATTGAGGAAAGTTTAAAAGATATTATATATTTTAAAGCATCTTTTTATATTTTAAGAAATCTATAAAATAAAAATGCACTATTAGTATAAGAAGATTAAAAATAATTAAAAACTTACAAAGATTAATTGATTATTTTTTCAAAAATAAAAAAAGATATAATATAATAGAAGATTCGATAAATATTTTTTAAATTTAAAAATCAATTTAGATAAAATAATATAAAATATAAAAATTAAATAATAAATTTAATTAAAAAAATATTAAATTAAATTCAATATAATCAACTAAAATCAAAATAATCTACCCTTAAATTTAGGATTGTAATAAACTTGAGTTCATTAATTTGGGTAAAGCCTTGACCTTACGCCCAATTCTGTTAAAATCCCAATGCCAGCCCATGTCTGTCGTTTCATCTAATGTCACAGAGACGTAGCATTAGCCAGCTATTTAAAAGCTTTTGAGACTGTTGTGTGTTACGTTCTAGGGCTTTCTGGGTTTCAGTTCTGTACTCCTATATAGTACTCATTTCCTTCGTCTAACCTCTTTTTCCCCTAGTAAACAAAATTGCAGAGATAGTCTTTTTAAGTGTTCGGAGTTTTGAATCTTCACTGCCGTTAAACAGTAGCCTCTGAAGAAGAAGAGGTAGACGGCGACGAAGAAATAAAGACGTACTTGTAGAAGATGGTGGGGTTTTCAATGCAGCCATATGGAGTACAATCGATGCTGAAGGAGGGTTACAAGCACCTTTCTGGTCTAGAAGAAGCGGTGCTTAAGAACATCGATGCTTGCAAACAGCTTTCCACTATTACCCGCACTTCTCTTGGCCCTAATGGTACTTCGCTCGTTTCCATTTTTTTAAAAAATTCATTTCATCTTTATTTTTGCTTTTCTATTTTCGCTAATAATTTGTTTAAAATCGACATGTCGAAAAATGTGTGTAAATGCTTCATTATTTGGGTTTAGATTGAAAATGTTAAAAATGAAATTAATTTCAAGGTGATAACTTCATTTTTCTCATAATTATGCTGATTTTACTTCATTTTCGTTCGGCCAAATAACTTAAGATTTTTGTTAGGTTTGCGGCTTTTATACGACTATTTCTTTCTAAAATTATCAGTCTTCACTTATGATTGTACCTTTGTGCTCTGTTATCATTCTTTGGTTCAATTTGATATTTTCTTCGTGCTTCATGTTATGATGGATTCTTTAGTTGTAAAATTTCAGTAAATGTTACTTGGTTGTGCCTTAAATTCAGGTATGAATAAGATGGTAATTAATCATTTGGACAAGCTTTTTGTCACCAATGACGCTGTCACTATTGTAAACGAACTAGAGGTTCAGCATCCTGCTGCCAAGATTTTGGTTCTAGCAGGAAAGGCTCAACAAGAAGAAATAGGGGATGGTGCTAATTTAACAATTTCTTTTGGTGGAGAGCTCCTTCAGAATGCAGAAGAACTTATCAGGATGGGTCTGCACCCAAGTGAGATTATCAGTGGATATAATAAAGCCATTAATAAGGTTCCATAATGTTTTTGTAATACAGTCTATTGTTTAGAGGCTTCCAACTGTGTTTTTTTATAACTGTCTCTTGTTTATGAGGTGCCAGGCAGTTGAAATATTAGAAGAGCTGGTAGAAGAAGGTTCAGAAAATATGGATGTGCGTGATAAGGATCAAGTGGTCTCTCGAATGAAGGCAGCTATTGCTAGCAAGCAATTTGGACAAGAAGATATTTTATCTTCACTCGTTGCCGATGTAATTTTTAACTTTCTTCCCATGTATGCTGCTCAGATTGTTTTATTACCAATTGTGTCTTAATATCTTCTAGTGACTCTTTTTGCATGAAATCCCAGGCATGTATTCAAGTGTGTCCCAAGAATCCAGCAAACTTTAATGTAGATAGTGTTAGAGTTGCAAAGCTATTGGGAGGGGGTTTGAATAACTGTACTGTTGTTAGAGGCATGGTGTTGAAAAGTGATGCTGTTGGAAGCATAAAGCAAATTGAGAAGGCCAAGGTTAGCACATGCTATACCAGTTATTGCTGACCCATTAGCTTCACTAAAGAGGAACATCTTTGGTTCAGGTTGCTGAGCATTTCCCTTCTGTTTCTACCTTTTTAGGTTGCTGTTTTTGTTGGCGGTGTTGATACTTCTGCTACTGAAACAAAAGGGACAGTGTTAATTCATAGTGCTGAGCAGGTACACATTTTTAACGAGGAATCTCTTGCTGGATGGTAGCTTTCATTTTTTAGAGGATTTTTCTTCTAAGATTTCTATTTAATGGGAATTAGATGGAGAATACCAGTCCTTGAACTATATGTATCTACCTTGTTCTTAAAGGGAGAAGTGTGCAGGTCGTGCTTGACTGGGAATTGTATTCTTTCTAATGGAAATTAGAATTGCATCCTTGTTTGGCCTTGAGCTTGGCTTGGATGTCATATCTGAACCCTCAAGGGACTGTAACTAACTGCAAATTTTTGCTAGCAAATTAGAAAATGAGGTGTTACTAGCAATATATGCTCATAAGAAGTGGTCTGTGCTGCTTTTATTTTCTGCATTGGATAAATAATTCCTTCATTCAGAGAGGATGTATATCTGGCTTCTGAAGTGCAAGGCCTCCTTTTGGTTGTTTTCTTCAGTTTTCTTGATTAACGAGATAGATATGAACTTCTGTTATTGTTCTGATATCTGTGCATTTACCAAAATTGGTATTCATATGAAATCTGTACTTTCTTCATGTGTTGCTTTGTGTGGGAGTTTAGTTTGATAAGTTATTTGGAGCAACTTTACTATGTTACATATTTTAAATTATTTCTGATAGATACTCTACCATTTCATAGCTAGAAAATTATGCAAAGACAGAAGAGGCTAAAGTCGAGGAGCTCATCAAAGCAGTTGCAAATTCAGGTGCTAAGATCATTGTCAGTGGGGCTGCTGTTGGAGAAATGGCACTCCACTTCTGTGAGCGTTACAAGTATGTCAGCTTCTAAATCCGCATTGTTTTTGTTAATTTTTTTTATAAAGATGATAATATATGTATTTATGAGTATATACGAAAATGGTTGCATGCCATAAGACCTGTATAGCTGTATATGTTTCATGTCATTTAATACTCCCTTTGAAGATACTTTGAGCAGGTTTTTTATTATTTTATTTTAAATTTCTTTATTACAGGCTTATGGTTCTAAAGATCAGTTCAAAGTTTGAACTAAGACGCTTTTGTCGTACAACTGGTGCTGTTGCTATGGTAAATCTTCTATTAATTGAGGAGATATTACATGTTTTAAAAACTTCTAATTTTGTGTTCTCTTGGAATAGTTGAAGCTTTGCCAGCCAAATCCAGACGACCTTGGATATGTTGATTCTGTTTCTGTTGAAGAAATTGGGGGTGCTAGGGTATGTTTGAATTACAGCAGAACGTTTTGTTTGGAATTTTTCCACTTGCTGTTTCTCTTTGCATCTCTGCTAACATTTTCTGGCATTGTACTTAGGTTATTATAGTGAAGAATGAAGAAGGTGGAAACTCGGTATCTACTGTGGTTTTGCGTGGAAGCACTGATAGTATACTAGATGATCTTGAAAGAGCAGTTGATGATGGAGTAAATACTTACAAGGTAACTTCTGTCGAAACTTAAATTTTACTGTTCTGTTACTGGCTAAACATGTTTTCCTATGTGGGGTATAGGCTTGAGTCAGTAGTTAATGCATCAAGGTTGGGGTTGAGAACTTTTCAACTAGCATGTGTTTTACTGAGAAAATTCATTGACAGGCTATGTGCAGAGATAGCCGTATAGTTCCTGGAGCTGCAGCTACAGAGATTGAGTTAGCAAGGAGAGTGAAGGAGTTCTCTTTTAAAGAAACAGGGTAATACTTTTTGTTGCATACTTTTATTATATATTCTTAATGAGACTCTTACAATGCGATAAATCAGCCCCAGTCTTGGTTATTATTTGTTCTGTTCGATAATACTTAGTGGTCTATGCAACTTGGATTTTCCTGCTCCCGGGAATGTTGTTAGATTGTAGTACTGGTCTGCTCTTTAGCTGGTTCTCTATTCTCATATTCTTCTATATTTTTATTTCTTTTATGAATTACTGAAATATCGTAGGTCAATTAAGATGATCCATAATTAATATTTGTTGTATTAATTTTACAAAAAACACTTTTATTATTTATTGATGTTATACCTTAACATGTCTGCAAAAAAGGGTCCAATGTGCTACTTATGTGAAATATTCATACCATGGCAGTCAATAAAGTAATTTGGGCCTAACATTCTAAGTGGTATTTTATGTAATGGAGCAGCAATGGTTTAATGAACAGACTTAATGTTTAAGTTGCTTTTCACAGATTGGATCAGTATGCCATAGCGAAATTTGCTGAAAGCTTTGAGATGGTGCCTAAAACTCTAGCTGAGAATGCTGGGCTAAATGCAATGGAAATTATTTCTACTTTATATGCTGAACATGCATCTGGAAACACCAAAATTGGCATTGATTTAGAAGAAGGTGTTTGCAAGGATCTCTCAACTGTGAATGTCTGGGACCTTTATGTCACCAAGTAAGTATACATAACTAGCGTTTAAACTTGTTTGCGTTTTGGTATTTTTTGTTTATTTGACAGCTTTAAATATGGTTTTGGAACATGAGTACAATTTTATTTTGTTCACTGCCATTGTGGAAGAGGGGGAGGGGGGACTGTCGAAGTCTGGTTGCAATCGTTTATAGGATTTTTATTTGAATGACCAAGTGCTCATTCCCTATCATTATAGCATGCTACACATGCTCACACCTATACTGTGGATATGTCGGTCGATGGAGCATTCTCTAATTTGAGTGTTGGACAAGTATTGCATTTCATTTGCTGGGTATTTTGTTTGTCATATAGGTTGAGTAAAGTTTCAGTTTTGGTTGTTTATTGGTCTGTTCCTTTATCAGTTAGTTACTTTTGATTCTATTTACATGAAAAAATTGCAGATTCTTTGCTCTGAAATATGCTGCAGATGCTGCCTGCACTGTCCTACGAGTGGATCAGGTGATTATTGTTTAATGGTTTTTGTTTCATCTATTACCATCTGCCTTGATTTTTTTTCAATTTCTAGTTGCATCTGGTTTTATAATTTGGTTCCGAGATGGTGTGTAAAAAAGGATAAGGAACATTGAAAATGAAGTGAAAAGAGTTATTTATGCATTTTTTTTCATCATAAATATATTTTGGTGTTTGAGTTTTGTGGAGTTTTGGATTAAGATGTAGAATCATGGAATGTAGTGGTAATTGTGGGGAAATAAGGAAATTATTGTGAAAGATGTAAAATTGTTGTTCTGAGTATATTATTATTTTGATTATCTTGCAGATTATAATGTCAAAACCAGCAGGAGGCCCAAGGAGAGATAAACAACCTGGCGGTGGCGGGACCGGGATGGATGAGGACTAGTTTTCCTTTTGACAAAAATATCACAAATCCAAATCTTATTTGCTTCTTTTACCCAGGTTTCTCAGCAAGCATATTATTATGTTTTTTCTCCGGAATTTTGTTTGTAGTTCAAATACACTGAGATAATGTTTTGTATGGGCGACTTGCATTGTTACTACTTTCTTATGTTTTATGTGTTATTTGAGCGTTTACTCTTTTTTATCTTTCGACAATTCTCAAGGGTGTTTTTGATTTATTGGTCAAATACTATCAAAAAGCTTTTTTTTACCAAACACTCACACAATCAAAAATTGATAATAAGCTTGTCATAAAGACGAACTCGTATTGCGTAAAATAATTTCAGGAGAATTATTTTTATTTTTAATATTTTTTTATAATATTTAAAATAAATTGTAAAAATAATTATTAATTATAAAAACATAATATGAATTTTTTTAGAAGTATAATTTTACTCTATCGGAATATTTAAGTTTTATGTTTTATGTTCATATATGATATAAAAGTAACATGGTAAAAGTCGAATTTTTTTTAGAAGTATAATTTTACTCTATCGGAGTATTTAAGTTTTATGTTTTATGTTTATATATGATATGAAAGTAATATGGTAAAAGTTGAAATAATAAATAAATAAAACAATATTTTTAATCAATGTTTGGTGTTTCATGAATAAGCATAGAAAATATATATGTGTATATATATATATACTATGAGTAATAATGTTTTTGTTTTTTAGTTAATATAATAATATTTTTAAAAGTTTAACGATGTTAATTTTATATTTAATATATTTTATTTTTTATAGCTATAATACTAAATAATTTTAGTTTTGATTATTTTTTTTTATTTTTTTGATTAAATATATTTTTAATAAATGAATATTGATTAATTTTTTAGTTGAATTTTTAATAAATTAATACTATTTTTAATAAATAGAATCATAATTGTATTTAATCTTACTTTATTTTAATAAATATGGTTTTATTTTTATCTTTTGTTATTTTATATATGATTTTTAGTTATCTTATTAGAAGTCTTTTGGATTGAGAGTAATGACTTTGTATCTTCAAACAAAGATAAGATATATACTTTTATTTAAGATATAAAAAAGATATTGGATTTTAGTAAAAAAAGAATTTTTATTTATTAATGAATTAAGATTATTATAACTCTAGTTTCTTCTTAATTTACTATAGGAATTTGTTTAGACATTATCTAAAAAGGAGGAATTTGTTTAGACATTATCTAAAAAGGAGTGTTTTTGTTTTATGGTTAGAATTTGCTCTATCCATCTTATAAAAGAACCTTTTTATAGACATAATATCAAACAAAGGTGTTTTTACCGCTCTATATTCTCTCTTGATTAATTCCTTTAAAATTGGGATTTGATATAAAATCTACCTTTACTTTCGGCCCCATACAGGGATCCAAAGGAGGCTAATGTACCAAAGATCCAAAGGAGGCTAATGTACCAAAGGGGCGTTGGAATAAGTATGATAATCTGATAATCTAACATACTCTTTCATAATGCTTTTGACTTTCTTATTGTCGTGGAGCATACATGACATAGGTTCAACCAAGAGGTTTATTCAACCACCGATCATGATGACCTAATCTTACTTATGAAGGAAGGAGAAAAGGGGTTTAGACTGAGAGCGGTTCACCTTTGTAAACATAACTACGAAGGATAAATATTTCATCTTATCTTTATCTATTTCTTCTTTTTAGAAATTGACATTTAATAAAAATAACTTGTTGACATGCTTCCTCTTGATATTGAAGATGTGGATCCCTCTGTCTTTTATACAATAAAGACACTTAGTGACCATTATTTTATTTTTTTCCTAGTTGACAAAATCTCTATTTAGTTCCTTCAATTACATCTAATTCAGTGCACTTCAATGATATTTTATAATTGACAATTTTTTCACCATCTTCTTAAATTATATTCAATTTGTCATGTGAGATATTATGATTTTGTTTGTGGAGTAATTTACTCTGATTAAAGAGTATACTCTTATTTTCTTGGTTTCATGGTATATTTGACTTAACATTGTTGCTTTTTCTAGTTAAGAGCTTTTTCATCAAGCTTTTCTTTTGATAGAACTTTGGGTTGGTCTACTATTTTTGTTGATGATGTCCTTTCTAATTTAATAAAATGATAAGGATTGATAGACTTTCTTTTATGTCAATCCATTATGAAACTAAAAAAAGCTTAAAAGGATTGAATGATTATTTGATTTTACTTTTTTCTTAAAAAAAGCTTAGGTAAATATTTTCAATCAACTGATAATAGAATAATTGATAAACAAGTTTTGGATATACTCATTCTGTAATGTTGTAATTTGGTGTATGTGATTGGTCTTCCTTTTAATGTGTGAACCTTTTTTGTGAAATTTTTTATAGTTTCAAGTTATTTTTTTCTTGATTTTCTTGCTAAATTATAAAGATTTAACCATTGGTTTGAGTTTTTGTTCCTTTGTCTTTCATTTTCTTCTTTGGAGATATGAGATGTAACATCTGTTTTCTTAAAGATTATTGACCTTGGTATTTTTCCTAGTATTGTTATTTTTCCGTTTGTAATTGTCTGATTTTTTGAGTGCTTGTGTATAGTTGTCTTTTAAGTTGGGTATTTCATTATTAGGTTTGAGAAGCTTAAGGGTTTTGTAATTAACAAAACTTCGTTTTACTTGAATCCTATTAGTAAATTCTTTATGTATTACACCAAAAAATCCAGTTATTACTCTACTTACTTCTGGCTATGTTTTATATATTGTTGGGATTGGTTCGTTGTAGACAACATATTACTTTTTTTTCTTGATTATTTTCTTTGAGTTTTTCTTCATATGTTATATCAAACTATAAGGCTTTTGAGGAGTTACCCTTTTCTCTTTTTATTAATTATGTTGTTTTATCTTCTTATTTTGAGATTTTAATTTTTTTCTTTGTCACAGTACTTGACTTTTTTTGGTTTTCACCTAAGAGTGATTTTTTGAGATACAAAGTCTCTAGTTGATCTTTTATAACATTTATTTCCTTTTCTTTGATCTTAATTTCTATGTCAAGATTGTCCATCTTTCCTACAATTATAAAAATTGTAGTAGGGATAATTCTTTGGTTAAGGCATAAGTCAAACTATTTTATCTTTTCTGGTAGATGTTTAACATTAAATTTATAATGGTTAAACCATTGCTATCATCTAATTAATTTTCTTTGTTTGTAATCTCCTATAATATTAGTTTTCAAGAAATATCCAAAAAATTTGTTGTCTGTTTTAACAATAAATTTTGAGGATATTATATATATAGAAAACTTTTTTATTATCTTTTTTACAATTAAATATTCATTTTCATTACTATGGTAATTTAATTTAATTCCTTGAAAGGCTCTTGAAATAAACCTAAGCAAATATTCATCTTTTTCATATATTCTTACTTTTAATATGACTCCCTAATATTCATGTAAAAGATCCATTTTTATTATCATTTTATCATCTAATCTTAGATGGTAAAATACTGGTAAATTTCATATTTGTGTTTTTACCTTTTTCATGTATTGAGTAACTTTATCATTTCACTTTCAAACATAATTTTTCTTAAGTTTTACTAGTAAATATTTTCTTATTTATATTAATTTTCTAATATATGCTTCAACATATGTCAAACATCCCAAAACTTTTATAATTGATTTTTGTGAGTGATGACACTGAAAAATTTATATATTATTTAGCACGTGAGGTTGAAGTTAGTGTTTTCCATCTTCTATTTCAAGTCCTAAATACTTGGTTTTTTGTTGTGCTAATAGTGAATTTTTCTCAAATAATTTTATTCCTTATTTCTTACATTTTGTTAAGATCTTTAACATGTTTAGATAATATTGATTGATATTATTACTCTAGACTAATATATCATCAATATAGATTCAACAAAATGGATGATATTCCTTAAAAATATTGTCCATATATTGTTGAAATATTCATAGTGCTTGTTTTAATTTAAATAGTACAACAATTTATTAGAATTGTCCACGTGGACAACTAAACACTATTAATAGTTGAGATTCTTTATCTATTCTAATTCATTCTTACAATCAAAAATAGAAAAATATTTATTTCCTTTTATTAAGGATAATAACTCTTTATTCTTAAGGATAAAATATCCCCAATTTATTGTTTATCTATTTAATGATTTGAAATTTGTCATCATTTTTTTTTTTCATTTTTTAGCTTTTTTTCTACCAAAAATGCTCATTTTAAGTGTGAACTCATGTTTAGTTCAATTATTTTTACTTCCAAAAATTCTTGAATTGGGTTACTGATTTCTTCTTGATATTCTGGAGTGTAGACCACATGTTTTACTCTTATAACCTTATTAGAGTCTTTTAGTTTTACACTTGCTACGTATTCAAGCTTATTAATATTTGAATCTAAAGATTTTTCGATCTTACTATTTCAAATAATTTCTTTATTTTTGGTATACTCTTATCTTTTTGTATTTATTTGAAAACTGAATTTTCCTGGTTATTAAATTCTAAATCATTTTCATCTTGTAATTTTTTTATATTTTTTAAATGTGGTTATGTTTTTGATATATCTTTTCACATTTTTGCTTTTTATGTTATTCAATAAATTTTTCTGATGATACACTCTTAGAATTTCTAACCTTTAAAATATATATTGATTTTCCTTCAATTGTTGTTATACTTGTCTTGTTTATATATTGTATACATAGTTGATATAAGTTTAAAAAGTTATTTTTATCAAGAAATTAAATCTCGTTTCCTGTTAATATATAGTAAGGATATGAAAATTTTCCCCTTCTATTATAATATCAATATATTTTATAACATTGTTAAGATTAATTGTTGTATTATTTTCTATTCTTAGCGTCAATATCTTTTATAACATTGTTAAGATTAATTGTTGTATCACAATATATTTTAGAATTTTATTTAGCATAATTATATTCATTTCTTCTTTGAAATTGTAAAATTATCCAAGATTTTAATTCTTTTATTTTTTTCTCCTAAAGTATTTGGTATTGTTATAGTATTCTTATTTCTCCAACTTTTTTTTGAGAGTTTTATATAAAGTTTATGGTAACTTTTGATAAAATATTTTCTTAAATTGTTGTATTTTGGGTATCATGTGATAATACATTTCATATTCACATCTATGTAACACGTATAACATTTTTTCATAATTACTAAATGTCATTTAGCTTAATTTATTTTTAGTTCACTTGTTTCAATAATATGATTCCCTTTATATTCTCCGATGAATTCTTTATATATTTTTTTATTACTTGATCTAAATATTGTATTCCAATTGTATAATCTCTTTGCATCCTAAGATATATATCATATGGTATATTACTAAATCATGTTTTAACATTTTTCAGTTATTTGATGGTTTAACAATACACAAGATTGATGGGTTTGTACTAGTAGTTCTCTATGTCTGGGTTTCTATCTTTAACAATACACAAGATTGATGGGTTTCTATCTTTAATACAATCTAAGTCTAAATAGTCAATTTTATTATTATTTTATGAAGTCTAAATTTTGGTGGTATTGATCCTTTTGTACCCTAGTATATTCCTTCTTCTATTTTTAGTTGGTATCTTCTCCTATTCAGAGGATTAGGTTCATCTATTCTTTGTCTATTTTTTTCATTTTTGTGAGAATGAGAAGTTTCTTCCTATATTATAGGGGATATTATTGTGTTTCTCTCTACAGTAACTTTTGAATTTTTTGGTTCAGAGTTTGTTTCATTAATTACTATCATATTATCTTCTTCTTTATTAGAGCATATTTTTTCTTCATAAAGTTTTCTTAATTCCTCATCTGTTAATGTTAACTAAATTACTAATGTACTCACATCTTTATTTTCTAGATCCATAATATTTTCTTCTAATTGTTTTTTATATTTTATTAGGTTAGAACTATAGATTTTTCTCTATTCCTTCTTTTTTCATTATGAGGAATCATTCCATCAGAACTTCTTGGTGGTTCTTCTTTTAATATTTTTAATGAATCTCTTTTTAGGTTGTTTAATTGTAATATGTTATCATAACTATTATGTCTTATTTCTTTAAGGATTTCTTCTTGTGTTTTATTTATATTTTGTAGATATTTTATTTTCTCTTTTAAAAAAATTAAGGCTTTCATTATAGCTTTTTGATTATTTGTTATGATTATTAGGGTACCATTATTTTCAATTATGTTTCTTGTAATTCGTCGTTTGACATCTTCAATAAGATTTTTGACTTTTTTAATTTCTTGTTTTAAATCTTTTATTTCTTCTTCTTGTTCACATTCTTGTTTGCTTATTTCTGTTTTATCATTTATAAATTCTATTCGTTGTATGTTATTCTTCTTATCACATTATTTTTTCTTCCTAGTATCAAATTTTTTTTATTTAATATCTTGTTTTCATTTTTTAGGTATTTCAAAATCTATTAATATTTTTGATTTTATTATGAGTCCAATTTCTTAAAAAGTTTTATCAATTTCTATGAATTCATTTTGTCAATTTATTGAATTATTATGACTGTTTATTAATGAATATCCTACCATATAGTGTACATAAAATGGATGATTTCATTATTTTATTAAATCGTCTCCTTCAAGTTTATATGCTGTGAATTTTAATTTTTGGTATTATAAGTTTTCATGGATTATTTATAATAAAATATATTTCCCATTTATTATTCTATTATTTAAAAATGCTAATTTTATTGATGTATATATTTATTTTTTAAAGTGTACTTTTTTTAATATTTGAATATGTCCTAAATCAGTGTATCTAATTTTCTTTTATCCTTTTGGGGTATTTTAGATACTTTATCTATAATAGGTTCTTTTTCAATTAATGATATGTTATATCTTCTTTTTGCATATGTAATATTAATGATCATTTCTTTACTACTTATTTCACAATAAACTATATTTTTCCTTGAAAATATTTTTCTTATTTTTGATAATTATGAATCTTTAAATTCATGTTTTTCTTCATATTTAATCTCGTTTTTATATTTTTTAAATTTTCTTTTGATAATTATCATTTATTGTGAAAAAATATTCTAAGATACCTTGTGTTTCTATTTCTATTATTTCTTAATTTTTTATTATTTTTGTCATTTTTATGTAGAAAAATTATTATTTATTTTCGTTAACTTTAACTTCCTTATATTTAAGAATATTTGTGATATTTTTAAAATGTTAGGATTATTTATGATATTATTTTAAAACTTATGAGTATTAATGATATATATATATATATATATATATATATATATATATATATATATATATATATATATATATATATATATATATATATATATATATAACTTAACATGTACATATTTCTTAAAGTTTTAGATAAATTATTCATTTTTTGGTGAGAATAGTTGAATGAAAAATAATTTGATAACACAAATAGTGAATTGAAACAAAAAAATATTAAAATTGATAAATTGAAAATTTTCAAGTAACATTATTATTTAAATGAAAAATTGCCTTGCTTTGCTTCAGTTATGCTTATTCATTTTTATATATACAGGGTAATTGAATATTTCTTTAAATGTTCATTTGAGATTCAGATGAAGTATTATATATAAGAAGAAAATTAAGAAATGCAATTAAGTATATAAACTAAAATTTTATAGATTAAATCGTTATAAAAGTTATAAACATTATAAAATAAGTAAAAAATTAATCATGATTAATTTGATAATTGTATTTTTTATAACATTAAAATTTTTACATTTTAAGTTTATTACGAAAAATATAATAAAAAAGTTTGAGTTTAAATTTACCTATGTTTATTTTTCACATTTCTTGTATTCTCCTATGATTAAATAGATTTCAACTTTTTTTTGTTTCAAGTCACATAGTTGAATTATACTAAATATCATTTGATATAAAAGAATTAAATAAACTCATAATAAATTTGAGAAAAAAATGATAATATTGTCTAATAAATTTGATATATAATAATTATTAGTGTTAGATTAGAAATAGTAAAAATGCATCAAAAATCCATAGGTGATTTCTAACTATTTTAACTTTTTAAAGAAATTAAATAAACATGATTAAATAATTAGAACAAAAGAATTTTAGAATTTTAATTTTTCATTTTTAACCTAGTGATTATATCTATTATTTATTATTATACAAATGATTAATTTTGATAAAAAACATTAAAGTTTAGAAGAATTTTAAACGAAATAATTATACGAAATATGTAATTATTTTAATTTTATATAAAAAATTATGAAATTGTTATTCTAGTTTTCAATGCTTGTTATATTTTATTCTATAAAAATTAATTTTAAGTAAAAATCATAAATTTTTAAAGAAGTATGACCAAAATAATTATATGCAATCTATAATTTTTTTTAATTTTATTAAAAAGAATATTAAAAAAATATTATTAAATAATACTAAGTGTTTTATAAAATTCTAGTTTTTAATTAATAATTAAGTCATTATGTTTTTTATTTTTATTAATAAATAATTTAAATTAAATAATTAAATGTTTTTAAGAAATATATGATAAGAATAATTATATTCATTTTATAACATTTAAATTTTATAAAAAATAAAAATCTGAAAAGATGATTAAATAATACTAATGGAAATCTTTCTAAATTTTAGTTTTAATTTCTAATTAGCATATTATGTATTATTTTAAATAATTAATTTCAATTAAAAATGTTAAAAATGAAAGTTATGAAAGGGTAATTAAATAATAATAATTAAACAATTCATAATTAAATCATTATGTCTATTATTTTTATCTCGAAGAAATTATTTTAATTAAAAATATTAAAAATTAAATTTACTAAGGAATTTATAAATAATTCAAATTGAATTCTTCTGAAATTCTAGTTTTTAATTTAATTAATTATAATTAAAAATATTAAAATTTTGTAAAAAATATGATAAAAAGTAATAAAATATATAAAAGGGTGATTTAATCACCTTAGGTGAAGTTTTTTTGAAATTATAGTTTTTAATTAAAAATATTATGTTTGTTATCTATTTCTGACTAACCTATTATATATGTTATTTATTATAATAAATAATTAATCTCAATCAAAAACATTAAAAAAAGATAATGAATAAATGATTGAATAATCCTTGAGTATTTTGGAATTTAAGTTTTTAATTTTTAATTAAATTATTATATTTATTATTTATTATCTTTAAAAAATAATTTTAATCAAAAATATTAAAATATAAATATAATACGATGATTAAATAACGAAAGTTAAAATCTTTTGAAATTATAGTATGATATTAAATAAAACGTTCAAAATTTCTTTCACTATTGGGAAATAGTAATTAAAAAATGGGAAACTCTTTTATATGCTTTATTTTCGGTGTCAACCAATGATACAAATATAATTATTACAATATTTTTTTTATGTTGATGCAATAAAACAATTATTTTTATAATATTTTTTAACGTTAATTTTATATATTATTTTTAATAATAATAATAATAATAATAATAATAATAATAATAATAATAATAATAATAATAATAATAATAATAACAACAACAACAACATACAGAATTATTGATTGATATTCTAAGTTTGCATTGCTATAAAAATATTAGAAATAAATAACTAAATCCCTAAAAAAAAAAATTAAATTCACAATTTTAGTATTAGATATTATATTTATTACTTGATTACTTGTGATCGGTACCTACTCATATTATTATCTTAAATTCTTTAATGATATCTTACACGGTTAGGTGGTCAGGTCGATTGCCTAACCACGAGCCTAACGAGTCAATTGCTTGTAGATTCAACACAAAGTAGTGCCCTTTATACGGCATTAGTGATTTAAGTACAAGACTCCCGAACGATAAACCAAGAGGATCTTTGCAAATACCAAGCCTTTCACGATGATAGAAGCATTCTACGCAGATTCTAAATTCTATTTGGAGTCAACTAAGGAGTTGCGAAAGCCTGCTCCTACACCTCCAGATCAAATGGCTTTCTCGGAAAAATGAAATCAGAATACTGAAGAAGAAGCGGGTCGCAGGCCAACCATGAAGAAGACGTATCGCTACATCCCTAGTGGGAAAGTGATCCCATCTTGAATATCAGGAGTCTCTCTCAGACTTTAAGGGAGTCTTGAGATCGAGATATGGAATTGATAAACTGAGTCTTTGGAGAAATGAAGAATTACAAATGCCTTAGAGAATGCTAACTTGCTTCAAGAGACTGTTGGGAATGCTTAGGAGATTACTGAGGCTGTCATACATTAACTTTAGGAAGAGATGTCTTCGAAGGAGCTAGAATGTGAAAGTCTAAGAATTGAGAACTAGAGTCTATCTACTAAACTTTAAGAAGCAATCGAGAATGCTGTGAATGAATACCTAGACTTAGATGATTTTGCAACTGATACAAGCATTGCTTAGGCCCATGGCTTTGAATCAACAAAGAGAATGATCAAAACATGTACCCTAAGTTAGATCTCCTTCTTCGCTACCTTCCAAACTTTTTAGAGATTATAGTTGAGCACGATAGTTATGATGATGGCTCAGACTTTAAGGGGAGTGAGGTCCCAAATGGAGTAGTGCCTCAAAATTTTATCGGTGCTGAGAATGAAACATAGCCCTTGGTGACTAATAGGTCTAGGAGGCAGTTGAGGCAGTACCCATTTGTTAAGAATTTAGTGTGCTAGGATCTTAAAAACCGAATTTTTATTGATGAAAATATTTAACTATTAAATAGTCTTGTACAATAACTGAAAATCAGAAAAACAAATAGCCCATGCAGCCACTTCCTAAGTGTGTGCGTGGTAAACTACCAAGAATAATTAAAAAACAACTAACACTTATTCCTTAACAATAGGGATTTATTAAGCACACCCTAACCACTTAACATAATGCATTTCGGTTTAACACCCTCCTTTAAACTCCCTTAAATTGATATTAATTAATAATCAGTTTCCATCCATGAATGAGCATAGTCCCATTAATTTGCGCAACTTTATGAATGTATCAAGCTTTAAAGGCTTTGTCATCACATATGCAACTTGTTCCTGAGTATTATAGTAAACTAACCAAACTATTTCATCCTTTGTAAGTTCACGAACGAAATGGAAATATATGTCAATGTGTTTATTACGTCTATGCATTAAAGGATTCTTTGCTAGTTTTATGGTTGAGTTATTGTCACAGTAGATAGTTATAAGGTTGTTTTGTGTATGGCCAAGCTTTTCCAACATCCTTCTCAACCAAATTGATTGGCAAGCGCATGCAGTAGTAGCTATGAACTCTACTTTTGTAGTAGACACAGATACTATAGGATATAGGCTACTTTTTAGATAATGAAGATACTGCAACTGAATTGAGTAGGAATACATATCCTAAAATGTTTTTCCTATCATCCAAGTCTCCTGCGTAGTCACTATCTGTATATGCAGCAAGTTCGTTATTTCCTCCCTTCCTATAGATTACTCCATAATCAGTTGTTCCTTTCAAATACATTAAGATTTTCCTTGGTGCATGTAGATGTATCTTTGTAGGATTTTCCATATACATGCTAATGAGATTAACAGCAAACATAACATCTAGCCATGTAGCAGTCAAATACATAAGGCTTCCTACTATTTGCTTATAATAGGTGTAATCGATTTTCTCGCCAACTTCACCCTTTTGAAGCTTTTCTCCTGTAATAATTGGATTATAGTCTAGATTACTTTTGTCCATTCCAAATCTTTTTAATACTTCCATCACGTACCTTTTTTGGTTAATGAAAATTCCCTCAGTCTTTTACATTACTTCAATTCCAAGAAAATACTTCATTTTTTCCAAATGAGTCATATCAAATTCAATCATCATGGATTTTTTGAATTAAGCAAACATAGATTTATCATTGCTAGTAAATATGAGATTGTCAACATATAAGCTTATAATCAAAATTTTACCTTCAATATTCTATTTGATGAACAAAGTGGGTTCATAAGGACACTTTTCAAAACCTTCCTTCATAAAGTATGATTCTATGCTACTGTATCAAGTGTCAGGAGCTTGTTTCAGTCCATAGAGAGCTTTCTTCAGTTTGTACACTTTCTTCTCATTCCTTTTGATTTCATATCCACGTGGTTGCTCAACGAACACTTCTTCATTTAATTAACCATGAAGAAATGTAGATTTTACATCTAATTGATAGATGTTCCATCCATTTTGAGCTACAAGTATAAGTATTAGCCGGATAGTTCTTGTATTTCTACAGGTGCAAAGACTTCATTGTAATCCACTCTATATTGTTGAGCATACCCTTTTGCAATGAGCCATGCTTTGTATTTATCTACTTCCCCGTTCTCATTAAGTTTTGTTTTATACACCCATTTCACATCAATTTTCTTTCCTCTTGCTGGTAAGTTTGTCAATTCCCATGTCTCATTTTTTCTATTGATCTTATTTCCAAATCAATGGAATTTCTCCATTTTACACACTTTATGGCTTCTTCAAAATATATTGGATCAACAACTACAAACATAACTAAGTTAGTCATGTTTTCTTCTTCAGATAGTCCTTCTCCACTTTCATAGTTCCTCATCCAAATAGGCTGTTGTATGTTTCTTTTTCTATCTGATTCTGGTTAGCTTCCACCGAATAGCTCATTAGTATTTTCAACTTCCTCTTATGTTTCTTCATTGGTCTCTGATTCATTGTTGTTTTCAACATTGTCTTGTTCATTTTCCCATTCCAAATTGACTGCCAGTGTCTCTTCATGTTTTTTTATCCCAATCCTAGCTTTGATCCTCTTCGAAAATGACATCTCTACTCACAATGATCTTCTGAGTAGCTGGATTATACAATTTGTATGCTTTTGATTCTTCACTTACTCCAAGTAGAACACAGCTCACACTCTTGTTATCAAACTTTGTTCGTTTCTCATAAGGTATGTGAACATGAGATAAACATCCAAAAATTCTAAAATGCTTAAATAATGGCTTCACTCTATTCCATGATTTTTTTGGAGTCTTATCTTTCACAACAAGGGTTGGACATCGATTCAGCACATAAACTGCCCAATTTACTACTGATGAGCGAAAACCGGCATCGCCGATTCTTGCCAATACTTTGGTTTTATATTTATAAAACTCTCGCAAGTGCACAAATCATTTCGTAGAAAATGAAAAGTATACTCCGAAGGTCGATCTAAGGAAGGAATGTATGTGGTTTTTAATTTATTATTCAAACTTTTAAAAACGAAATTAAATCCTAAACATCCTGTCACGATATTTTGGGTTTTTTGTGTTTTAATCTACTTACATAAAAATAAATATAGATTCAATAAACATTTATGCAAATTTTATCTTTTATAAATAGTGGAGTATTTATGGATATAATAACTAAGTTAATTATGCTTGCTCGTATTATTTAGGTTATTAAAGATATGAATTGATATTTATTGATTCTCCCTTTTTTGTATGAATACCACCTTTGGTGGGGTTAGATATTCTTTGTTAACTAAACAAATCAATTAACACCTATGGGTGTGGTTGATAACTAATTTGGTTAATTAAATTAATTCCTTTTTCTAAGAGATTGAAAATGAACCATTTAAATGCCACCTTTGGTGGGGTTAGACAATTTAAACTTTATTCAAGGTGTCCAAATTAAACCTAAGAATTTACTTATCCGAGTACTAACTTTCAAGTTTTAAAACTACTACTGAAAACATGTTGTCAATACATTTTCACATAATAATTCTTATAAAAACTTTTGAAATAGAGCTTCACTCTAACTACCGGGCGATTGTACCAACAAATAAAAGAGCACTACTCTAAATTAGACCGGATAACTAAACCTTAAAATCTAATTTTCAGATTTAAGTTTGTAATGAAAACTAATATATTTCTCTCTAACATTTTCAATATAAAATCTTGAATAAAAATAAAATCAATTCATTTTAGAGATTTTTACCTATTTAATATTTCGCAAGCATAACAACGTTATTATTATATCATGTTAACAAACACCAAGCACAGTTAAATTTAATCACAGACAAATTAAATATAACATGTAAGAATAAAGCATAAAAAAAATAACTGCAAAGAAAATAAAATCCTTACAGTACTCCGATGCTATTCCCGTAGCTAGAAAACCTCCGAGCGGAATTTGCACTCCCATTTATTGAATCAAAAGCAAATAAATTACAAAAACATAACTAGTTCTTCCCAAAAAGGGAAGAACTCTAAAACTAAGCAAACTAACTAAGAAAAGCTAAAAACTAAGAAAAAACTAAAAAAACTAAGAAATGAGATAAAGAAAGAGAGAAGAGAAGTGTATTTTGAGGTGTGTTATGAAGTGAAGAGAATGGGGGTATTTATAGGTGAGAATGGGTAGAAAAAGTGAGTGAAAAAATGTTCAAAAATTGTGAAAACGCATAGTACAATTGCTGAGGTCATTGATGACGTCATGGGGGCGGCTGCGTGCAAAAATGGGGCGAAATGGCAGCGCGGCGCGCGCGGAGGGCAGATGGGCGCGCACAGCGCGCGCGGAATGGGACGGGCGCGCGCGGCAGCGCGGACGTGGGCGCTGCTTCGCGGCCGGGCGCCAATGAGTGGCGGCGTGATTTTCTCCTTTTTGACATTTTTGACCTTTTTGACCCATTTTGTCTAATTTTTCCATATTTGTTGACCTTTCCTCATTTATTTATTAATATATTTGTGATTTATTGCTTCTTGTATTCCTCTTTGAGTCTTTAAGTTGCATTTTTAAGCCAAAATACTTGAAAAACAATAAAAATACCCGTGATTCCGAAAAGGATAAATTTATATAAATATATGATAAAACATATAAATATATATATATTTAATCAATTAATGTGCATAAAATCATTGTTATTTTAGTGCTTTTTGAGCACTCATCAACTACCTCAGGCCAAAAAGTTCTAGGAATCCTCTTTTCATAAATCATGCTTCGAACCATGTTCATAAGAGTTCTATTTTTTCTCTATGCTATCCTATTCTATTATGGAGTGTATGCAGTGGTTAATTGTCTTCTCATACCATTCTCATTATAGAAAGACATAAATTCTTGGGATGTGAATTCACCTCCTCTATCAGTAAGCAGATTGCTTATGGAATCACTTGTTTCTTTTTTCACACAATTCTTAAATGTTTTGAAAGTATTAAAAACTTGTGATTTTTCTACTAGGAAATACACACAAGTGTTGCGATTAAAATCATCAATAAAGGTGATTAGATACCTTTTGTTTCTATTTGAAATGGGTGTGATTGGACCACATATATAAATATGAATCAACTATAGAACTTGAGATGCTCTCCACATGCTTTCCTTTGGAAATGAATCCCTTTTTTGTTTTCCCATTAAGTAGTTTTGACAAATCTTGGAGGAAGTTTTGAGTTGAGGTAAGCCTTTCACCATTTATTTTTGCTTGAGGGTTTTCAAACCACTGAAACTTAGATGTCCATATTTGCAATGCCATTAATGAGCTGGATCTTTGGTGATAGTGTAGAAACAAGCTGTCACATCTAGCTGTAGAGTGAACATTCTATTTGAGGAAATTTTAGTTTCCATAATTAGCCCTCTTTTCGAGTGCAAGATTTTGCATCTTCCATTTTGAAATAAGATTGCTAGTCCCTTTTCTTGTAGTTGACAAATGCTCAACATATTAGTCTTCAATTCAGGTACATAAAATGCTTCAATGATAATCTGTGAAATTCTATTTGACTGAAATCTCACATTACCTTTTCCCTTGACTAACATGCTAGTATTGTTACCAAGCTTTATAGTTTCTCTAAAATTGTCATCTAAATAAGAGAACAACTCTTTCTTACCAGACATATGGTTGCTACACCCTGAGTCAAGAAACTACATATCTTCCTTTGTTGCTTGGCTATTCTCCATATATGTCATCATAAGCATTTCTTCTTGGACTTCTGCATAATTTGCTTCCTTCTATTTGCTTGGACATTTATATTGATAATATCTAAGCTTATGACAATGATAACATTCCATAATGGACTTGTCAAAACTTGATGAGCCTCATCCTCGACCATAGAAACCTCCACAACCTCATCTTCTTTCTCTACTTGATCTATCTTCACAGTCCACAGAAACCTACACAACCTCATCTTCTTCCTCTACTTGATCTATCTTCATAATTTACCTTGAAGCTTTCTCTTCGATGACAAGAAAAACCATGCGTTATTCATGCACAAACATACTGCTTTGTAGTTGATCTATGGTTAGAGCATCAACATTATTTGACTCATCAATTGAATAGACAATATAATTGGAGTTTAAATTCAAACTATCTAAATTAATTATTATTACTATTTAAGTTTATATTTTTAATTAAAGCATAACTTTTGAGTGTTGGGTTGGTTAGATTTGGCTAAATGCCAGAGACCAAAAAAAAAAAATTTATATTATGATATTAACTCTTTATTCTTTAAATCAATTAAAATTAAACATAAGAGCATGCTTTTTATTTAAAAAAAAGAATTTCAAAAAACAAAAAAATCTTTCTAAATAAACTAAAAGTGCCAATAAGATCTTATTTATTTTATTTATTTTATTTTTCTTATGTTATTAATTATTACTATTTTTTAGTTTATTTAAGTTAAAAAAAATCTTACTTATTCTTTTATTTTGTTACTATTTTTACTCTTATCTTTTAAACGATTACTATTAGATGAAATTTTCATCTACGTGGAAGGTACACGGTTTAGTTAATACTTTTTTATAATAGTTAAATTTTATACCTTTGAGGCCTTATATAAGTTATTTTAGTAACATTTTATTATATTTATTATTTTAATGTAAAATATTAAGTAATAATATTAACACAATTACTTTTATTAATATTATAATAACGAATTTTTTAAATATAATTAATTAAATTTTAATATCATTTTTAATTTATATAATACAATATAACTTTATAACTAAACACAAAATTATTAAAAATATTGAGAAAATGATTACTTAGTTTTCCTTGTTTAAGTCATTGGTGTCCTTTATTATCCTTATTTGTAAAAAATGAATCATCCAAGAACAATTCAAACTTTTTAAGAATATTTTGTTATTAAAAGGTTGAAAAGCATAAGAAATGATAAATAAAAAAAGAATTGTATTCAAAGAAAACAAAATATCTTAATCTTTGATCCAATTTACAAAAAAGATTATTATTAAGTTAAATATAAGCAATCTCAATCCTTCTACATATGAGAGACCACGTGGGACAAGAAACAAATCTCTATTTGAAAAATTAGTGAAGAAAAAGAGTGCAACATCAACATTGAAACTGAAGGGAAGCCTGATAGATTAAGGAAAGTTATGGTTATGAATTGTGGTTATTTTAAGGAGACTAAATATAATAAATAAAGTACGCAAAAAAAAAAAAAGAAGAAGACAAATGCAACAAAGATTACACAATCTACTGCTTAGATAGAAACAGAGGTTATAATCTTTGCACTATTTAATATTTGATATTATATTGTACTTGTAACAGTATATTATTTCTAAATGTTGAAACAAATATGTGAAAAAACTATGTAAGAACAATATTACCGATATACTGAAATATAATGCTTGGGTTGAGTCGCGGACTAGGTCGCTCTCTTTAAGACATTTCGCGGACTAGGTCGCTCTCTTTAAGACGTTTCGCGGCTCTGCCCAAACTTGTGCAAGCAAACACAGCCTCGTCGTCCCCAGGATAAAACAGCCCAGAATCTTTTTCTGTCTCGGAACTTCACTGCACTGATGAAGTCCGGAATACTACACCTCTCAAATATTTATGTTGCTCGGAAATCTGAGAAAACAATTCTGAATTTTCTTTTCTTTGATTTTGCTATGAAAATCGTAGAACTATTTTTGAGTTGTTAAGTTATATTCTAAACTGAGGGCTATTGCCCCTTTTTATAGTGGAAAAAATATGTGTAACGGTCATATAATTATGAAAATAACGGACACATAATTATTAAAATAACGGTCATAAAAGTAACGGTCACATAATTATGAGAATAACGGTTATAAAATTAACGGCCACATAATTATGAAAATAACGGTCATAAAAGTAACGGTCACATAATTATGAGAATAACGGTTATAAAATTAATGGCCACATAATTATGAAAATAACGGTCATAAAAGTAACGGTCACATAATTATGAAAATCATGGTCATAAAAATAATGCATATAATTATGAAAATGACAGTTACATAATTTATGAAATAATGGTCATAAAATAATAAAAAATATTTTTTTTATTTAAATTCATTTCCAACAATCCCCCACTTGAATTTTAAATAAAAATAGTTTCATCGAGCAACCAATCAATTAAAAGTATAAGATTATGCATAAGCAAAAGGTGTCTATCGACTTGAACCCTTGCGTAGTGTTAATGCTTTAGAATATACTAGAGTAACTCGTAGTTTTGAACTCTATCTCTAACAATCATCACACACACAATCTTTCCAAGGTGTAGTTCGAAAAGCCCGTGCTTTACGGCCATGCACGTGTATCCCAGTATAGTGAATGCTCTAGTAAATTTTGCCCAAAATTTTCATAGGAAGCGGCCATACTTCCACATTCACATAGGTGAGTCTATCAAGAGTACTCCTGTAGCTACGTACTCCACTCCACATAGAGTATAGAACTCATTAAGAGTTTAATAATTAACTCATCCTTTCTGTCGCTTCAGGACTTCATGCTTCTAACAATATAGATTGTGACTTCATAAATAGCATGATTCATCTCATATCACTTCATGACTTGTTATTACCCATTGAACTTATTTCTTGGGATCTCCAGTCTATAAGTTGGGTTACCATCATGAGTGACTCTTCATTCTAAGGGCATCAGTCACATTCCTTTCGAGGTTTTTGAAAACCTTCTCTCTTATTAATCCTTTCGTCAAAGGATCAGCCAAATTTTCATCAGTACATATATGATCCATTCTTACAGCTCTTGTAGAGAGAAATTCTCTAACAGTACTGTGTATCTATCGTCTCTTTCCATTGTAATAACCGTTCTAAATCTTTGCAATAGGCGCGGTACTATCGCAATGGATCAAGACAACTGGTATCAATCTTTCCCATAAAGGGATCTCAGCTAACAAACTTCTTAACTAGCCTGCTTCTTCACTAGCAGTAGCTAGTGCTATCATTTCAAACTCCATCATAAATTGAGCCAATATTGTCTATTACTTAGACTTCCAAGAAACAACTCCACCAGCTATGTTAAATATATAGCTGCTAGTTGATTTGGAGTTTTCTAATAAAATGTTCCAATCTGCATCGATGTATCCATCTAGAACAGTGGGAAACTTTGTATAATGTAATCCAAGGTATATAGTTCTCTTAAGGTATCTCATAACCTTTTCAATAGCATTCCAATGCTCTACACTAGGTATATTGGTAAACCTACATAGTAGTCCCACAACATAAGCTATGTTTGGTCTAGTGCAATCAGTAGTATAACGTAAGCTACCAATGATGCTCGCATACTCAATTTGTATAACACCGTCTCCGGTGTTCTTGAACAACTTTACACTAGGATCATACGGAGTACATGCAGGTTTACAGTTAAAGCAATTATATTTCTTTAAGATCGTCTTAATGTAATGAGATTGATCTAAAGAAATTCCCTTTTCAGACCTAGTAATCTTTATACCAAGGATTACACTCGCTTCTCTGAGATCTTTCATATCAAAGTTAACACTTAATAAAGTTTTCACATTATTCACAACATGAATATTTGAACCAAAAATAAGCATGTCATCCACATATAAACATATAATAGTGCAAATGTTATCTTCTAATTTATAATAAATGCATTTGTCATTTTCATTCAATTTGAATTCATGTGGGTTAACTATATTATCAAATTTCTCATGCCATTGCTTAGGTGCTTATTTTAGACCATACTGATATTTATCTAGTTTACAAACTTTATTTTCTTGACCTGGGATAACAAAACCTTCAAGTTGATCCATATAAATTTCTTCTTCTAAATCACCATTTAAGAAAGCAATTTTAACATCCATTTGATGTACTACTAAATCATGGATGGTAGTAAGAGGAAAAAGTACACATATGGAAGTTATTCGTGTGACTGGTGAAAAGGTATCAAATAAATCTACATTTTTCCTTTACCTATACCATTTAACTACAATACAAGCTTTGTACTTTTCAATAGTACCATCGAGTTTTAATTTCTTCTTTTGTATCCATTTACATCCTATGGTTTTACAACCATAAGGTAAGTCAACTAAATGCCAAGTTTTATTATACTCATAAGAGTCCATTTCATCATTTATGGTTTCTTCCCATAAGTTGGCATCTAAAGAAGAGAATGATTCTTTACGAGTTTGGGGATCTTCCTCTAAGGTATAAGCATAAAAATCTGACCCAAAATCCTTAAGGGTTCAAGCTCGTTTACTTCTTCTAATTGCAGTGTTTAATTCCTCATTTTGTTCAATAATTCTAGTTATGGGTAAACGACTAGAAGACGAGCCCCCACTATTCTTCAATTTAAATGAAAACCTATGTTCATAGTAGTCAACATCATTTGATTCTATAACTATGATCATTTAAGTCATAGAATTTATAAGCTTTACTATTCACAACATATCCTATGAATACACATTCGTATGTTCTACTAGTAAGTTTTATTTCTTTTAAGGATCAGGGATCCTAACATAGACTAAACAATCTCAAGTTTTAAAATAAGTTAAGTTTCTTATTTTTCAACATTTCAGATGGTCAAGTTTTACTAGTAGATTTAGGCACTCTATTTAGTACATAGCAAACAATTAATAAAATTTCTCCCCACCAATGGGAAGCAGCACCAAAGTTTAATAAAATTGTAACTACTGATTTAGTAAAAGTTCTATTTTTTCCTTTCAGCTTTGCCATTCATTTCAGAAGAATAAGGTGCTGTTTTTTCATGAATGATTCCATGAGTTTTATAAAAATCATTGAAGATATTGGAATCATATTTAGTGCCTCTATCACTTCGAAACCTTTTTATTTTTCTGTTAAGTTGATTCTTAATTTCAGTCATAAATATTTTAAACATGTCAAACGCTTCACTTTTATTTTTTCATTAGATATACATAAGTGTAATCTGAACAGTCATCTATAAAAGTTATAAAATAGTGTTTTTCATTTCTTGTTAAATTTCCATCAAGTTCACATATGTCATAATGTATTAATTCTAAAGGTTCAGATTCTCTAACTAGTGACTTATGTGAAGTTTTTGTTATTTCAGCCTGACTATAAAAGTCACATTTTTTTAAAATCATTCAAAGATAGTTTAGGAAATTAGTTCTAAGCTACTCATGTTCTTGATTATGCGTTTATTAACATGACAAAGTCTAGCATGCCAAATATTAAAGGAACTCAACATTCAATTTAAACATGCCATTAGTGGCGTACCCTTTCCCAACAAAAATATTATTTTTAGTTATTGTATATAAATCAGCCCCTATAGTTTGAGTAAACCCAGCTTTGTAAAGAAGATATCTTGAAACTAAGTTCTTTCTCATCTCTGGAGTATGCAAGACATCTTTCAAGATGATAGTCTTTCCAGAGGTAAACTTTAATTCCACCTCACCAGTACTAACAACTTTAGTGGAGTGGGAGTCACCCAACAACACTTTCTTATCCTCAGACTCAGAGTAGGACTTGAACATGTCTCGATTATAGCGAACATGGCGAGAAGTACCAGTGTCCACCCAACACCTCTCGATCCATCAACAAAATTGACTTCAGAAATCATAGCAATAAGTTGATCTTCGGTAAGGTTCGCCTACGTGGTAGGACGATTCCTGTTCCGGCAGTTTCTATCCAAGTGGCCAGGTCTGTTACAACTTTAACACAAGAATGTGTTATTCCTTAAGGGGGTTAAGGTCCATTCTAGAGAGGATAGTTTTAGTTTCTATTTTGGTGGTTGCGGTTTTGGTTATTATTATGATTATGAGTTTTCATATTTCTACCTTTAGGTTTCCAAATTGCAGATGAGGATTTCTTATTGGTATTGTTGTTTGAGACAATGAGTACTTCATCTCTTTGGTCTTATTTTCGGACTTCTTCTTCTATTCTTAAACTGGTTATAAGACTTTCTAAAGAAAATTTCTTAGTTTTATGTCTAAGTGTATTCTTAAAATCTTTCTAAGCATGGGGTAATTTATCTATAATAACAACTACTTGAAATTGTTCATCTAAAGTCATACCTTCAAAAGTTATTTCGTGTGCTATCTTCTGCAGTTCGTGTGATTGAGCTTCCACAGATTTTTCATCAATCATTTGATACTTCATGTATCTACTGACATCATACTTCTTAGTTCCAGCTTTCTGAGTATCATACTTCTTTTGAAGTACTTCCCAAATTTCCTTAACAGACTTTATCAAAATTATAATAGTCATACAAGTCATTAGCTAATCCATTAAGAATAAAAAAAATTTGTATAGAAAATAATTTTCTATCCAGGTGTTTAAATCCTTTATTGTAGCTTCAGTATGAGAATTAGGCAGTGTTGGTTTTTCAATAATAAAAACAAAAGCGACATTTTACATGGTTAAGAAGAATAACATTTTTTTTGTCTCCATTTTTAAAGTGTAGTTCTTCAAAACGAAATGTTTTGTTAAGATCAGCAGTTAACATTTCAGTAGACATGGCAGATAGAATTCGTCTTAAAATTGTTGGAACAAATATGTGAAAAAACTATGTAAGAACAATATTACCGATATACTGAAATATAATGCTTGGGTTGAGTCGCGGACTAGGTCGCTCTCTTTAAGACGTTTCGCGGCTCATTTAAACTTCAGGTAAGCAAACACGGCCTCGTCCCCAGGATAAAACAAATTTGAGAATCTTTTTTCTGTCTCGGAACTTCAACCGCCCGATGAAGTCCTAATACTACACCTCTCAAATATTTATGTTGCTCGGAAATCTGAGAAAACAATTCTGAATTTTCTTTTCTTTGATTTTGCTATGAAAATCGTAGAACTATTTTTGAGTTGTTAAGTTATATTCTAAACTGAGGGCTATTGCCCCTTTTTATAGTGGAAAAAATATGTGTAACGGTCATATAATTATGAAAATAACGGACACATAATTATTAAAATAACGGTCATAAAAGTAACGGTCACATAATTATGAGAATAACGGTTATAAAATTAATGGCCACATAATTATGAAAATAACGGTCATAAAAGTAAGGGTCACATAATTATGAGAATAACGGTTATAAAATTAATGGCCACATAATTATGAAAATAACGGTCATAAAAGTAACGGTCACATAATTATGAAAATAATGGTCATAAAAATAATGACCATATAATTATGAAAATGACAGTTACATAATTTATGAAATAATATTCATAAAATAATAAAAAATATTTTTTTTATTTAAATTCATTTCCAACACTAACAGATTGATTGTTAACCGTGAATGATCATTTTAAACTAGTCATTATCAATAATCAATCTTAACGTATGAATCTTAGTTATAATACATTATTTTAACGTTTAATGTGAAAAACAAATCTAAACATATACTATTAAATATAAGAAAAAATATAGCTAAAAGAATTATGCATGATCATAACGTCAAGCGTTCTCAAGAGTACGACAATAAATTAAGCAACGTAATTAATGAACAACATTAAAATTTATTTTTATCATTACATTGTTAGCTTGTTAGATTTTTAATTATTTTTGAAGTAATAGCTATATAAATATCTCCTCAATTAAAATACAATACAAGTTTTAGGTATTTTGATAATTAAAATTATTATTGTTTTTGAATGTTTATATGAAATGTGTACAAATAATATAATTCTTCGTTAATTTAATATTTAAAAACCATTTAGAGGTGAGAGAGATAGAACAATAATGAAAAGAGAAAAATTGATCGAATATAAGAGAATTGATTGGAATGAAAGATTGAAAAAAAATAACGAAAAAAAAGTTAGAGACGGAGGAAACTTCTTTAAGTAACCTATAAAATATTTTTTTTACTATGCTTTAATAAATTATTATCCTATAAAGTTAAATTGTTTTTTATTGACTTTAAAAAAATAAATAAATAAACAAAGGGATTAAGATCTTCCTTTTTTTATAAATAAGGGTAAGGGTAAGGGTGAGCAGGGAATTAAAATTGTCTATTTTAACCGATCCAAAATGAATTTGAATATTTTAAAAAGAATTCAATTTGACGATGTAATAAATTTAAATACGAGTTGATTAGATTTTTCAAATCGAATTAGATCAAATTGATATTAAAATTTATTTATAAATTATTGTTATATATAAAACAAGATATACACAATATTTAAATTTTAAATCAGTACATTCTTAGTAAGATGTAATATTTATAACAACAACTAAAAAAATCAAAATAATAAGAAGTATGATTGGATAATTATTAAATTATTATACAGATTTAATATTTATATATATTTTAAACTAAAACATTAATTTAATGTAATTGTGTTATGTATAATATTTAAATATAACATATTATAATATAAAATATACAATTATTTATAATTTTAGTAGTAATTAATTCGATTTGGATTATATTGTAATAGATTATAAAATTTTATGTAATTATCTTATAATAAACCCATTATTATTCGATATTTTATATCTTCACCAAAATTATTGGACTTAACTAATAATAAAGAATGATCTAAAAACCTTAAATATTATATTCATTACAACAATTTTTTTTATGATTCACACATATAAGTATTAAATAATTAAAAAGTTATCATTAATAAAAAATAATTATTAAATAATTAATAATATTAAATATTAAAGAGTTGAATCATTTAAATTAATATATATATAAATAAAGAATACAATTTTATATATTTTTAATTAAAAAAATTATGTACATTAAATTATATGTTATATTTTTTTTTGAATAAAAATACTTTTGAGTGATCATAATCTATAACTTATAATTTGAAAGGGTGAGTCACATAACACAACTAGACAAATCATGTAAAATTATAATTATTTAAATTATTTAAAAAAAATATTATGTTATCTTTTTTTTTTTGAATAAAAATACTTTTGAGTGATCATAATCTATAACTTATAATGTAAAAGGGTGAGTCCCATAACACAACTGATGAGTGCTCAAAAAGCACTAAAATAACCATGATTTTATGCACATTAATTGATTAAAAAATATATATATTTATATGTTTTATCATATATTTATATAAATTTGTCTTTTTCGGAATCACGGGTATTTTTATTGTTTTTCAGGAATTTTGGCCTAAAAACGCAATGTAAAGACTCAAAGAAGAATACTTGAAGCAATACATCACAAATAAATTAATAAATAAGTGGAAAAAGGTCAACAAACATGGAAAAATTGGACAAAATGGGTCGAAAAGGTCAAAAATGTCAAAAGACGGAAAATCGCGCGCCGCGGCCTTAACGCCCGGCCGCGCGGCAGGCCAGAGCCGCGCGCGCATCCGCGCCCGTTGATACCTGCGCGCGGGGTGCTGTTCGCGCGCGCCAGCGCCAGCGGCCGCCAGCGCACGCCCAACGCGTTTTTGACCCATTTTTCACGTGCGGCCGCCCGTGACGTCATGCGGCGTCATTGATGACCTCGACAGGTCCATTACACCTGTTTTAATTTTTTAATATTTTTTTAACATTTTTTTACTCATTTTTTCTCTCGATCCTCACCTATAGATAGCCCCCTTCCGTTAACTTCAAAACGGACCTCAAAACCTCGCTTCTCTCTTGTTTCTTTCTCTCATTTCTTAGTTTTTGAGTTTTCTTTAGTTTCTTTCTTAGTTTCTAAGCTTTTCTTAGTTTTTCTCTTAGTTTTTAGTTCAATTGTCTTAGGTTTAGAGTTCTTCTCTTTTTGAGAGGAACTTGTAATGTTTTGTAATAATTTAGATTTTTGATTCAATAAATGGAAGTGCAAATTCGCTTGGAGGTTTTCTAGCAGCGGGAATAAGCGTCGAGAAATCTTGTAAGGATTTTATTTTCTCTACAGATATCTTTATGCTTTATTCTTACATGTTATATTTAATTTGTCTGTGATTAAATTTAAGCGTATGCTAGCTGTTTATAATCATGATATAATAATAACGTTGTTATGCTTGCGAAATATTAAATAGGTGAAAATTTCTAAAATGAATTGATTTTATTTTTATTCAAGATTTTATATTAAGGATGTTAGAGAGAAATATATTATTTTTCATTACAAACTTAAATATGAAGATTAGACTTTAAGGTTTAGTTATCCGGTCTAATTTAGAGTAGTGCTCTTTTATTTGTTGGTACAATCGCCCGGTAGTTAGAGTGAAGCTCTATTTCAAAAGTTTTTATAAGAATTATTATGTGAAAATGTATTGACAACATGTTTTCAATAGTGGTTTTAAAACTTGAAAGTTAGTACTCGGATAACTAAATTCTTAGGTTTAATTTGGACACCTTGAATAAAGTTTAAATTGTCTAACCCACCAAAGGTGGCATTTAAATGGTTCATTTTCAATCTCTTAGAAAAAGGAATTAATTTAATTAACCAAATTAGTTATCAACCCCACCCATAGGTGTTAATTGATTTGTTTAGTTAACAAAGAATATCTAACCCCACCAAAGGTGGTATTCATACAAAAAAGAGAGAATCAATAAAATATCAATTTATATCTTTAATAGCCTAGATAATATGAGCAAGCATAATTAATTTAGTTATTATATCCATAAATACTCCACTAATTTAAATGATAAAATTTGCATGAATATTTATTGAATCTGTATTTATATTTATTTTTTATTTATTGAATTTGTATCTATGTTTATTCTTTTTAGATTATATTTAATTAATCTGTATATATGTTTATTTTAATGTTATTAGATTAGGAACACAAAAACCAAAATATCGTGACAGGATGTTTAGGATTTAATTTCGTTTTTAAAAGTTTGAATAATAAATTAAAAACCACATACATTCCTTCCTTAGATCGACCTTGGGAGTATACTTATCATTTTCTACGAAATGATTCGTGCACTTGCGAGAGTTTTACAAATATTAAAACCAAAGTATTTGCGAGAATCGGCGATGCCGGTTTTCGTTCATCAACAACTAGGCAAATCATATAAAATTATAATTATTTAAATTATTTAAAAAAAATATTACGTAATTAATACATTTTTTTGTAACTTGCACATCAAGCATATGTGATATTGTAATATATGTATTCTAATACATCAAAATATGATCTTTTAATTATCTTAAAAAGATAAAGATTCTAATATTATCCTTAAATTATCTTAAAAAATAATATAAGAGATAATTAAAGATATATATCTAAAAAAACAAATTCCTATAGAGAATAAGCTAAAACATTTCAATCCTAATCAAAAAAGTCATTATCAACAATCAATCTTAACATATAAATCTTAGTAATAATATATTATTTTCATGTTTTATAGGAAAAACAAGTCTCAACATCTACTATTAAAAATAAAAAAAAATATAGGTAAAAGAATTATGTATGATCATAAGGTAACCATAAGCTTTCACAAGAGTATGACAGTAAATTAAGCAAGATAACTGATGAACACATTAAAAATCTATTCTTGTGATTACATTGTTAGCTTGTTAGATTTCTGTATTTTGAACATTACATTGTATGTTTTTCGATAAAAAAGATAGTTATAAATGTTATTATTCTTAAATTTATTGTTCTTAAATCTTAACTATGCTAAGAATTTTGTAATTATTTTTGAAATAATAGCTATATAAATATCTCTTCAATATCGTTATTATTGTTTTTGAATGTTTCTATTAATGAAGATATTGAATGTGTACAAATAATATAATTCTTCCTTAATTTAATATTTAGAAACCATTTAGAGGTGAGAGAGATATAGCCATCTAAAAGAGAAAAATTGATCCAATATATTAGAATTGATTGGAACGAAAAATTGGAAAAATTAATGGGAAAAAGTTACAAACGAAGGAAACTTCTTTAAGTAACCCATGTGCATTTAAAATATTTTTTTACTATACTTTAATAAATTATTATGCTATAAAGTTAAATTGTTTTTCATTGATTTTAAAAAAATCAATCAATAAACAAAAGGACTAAGATCTTTTTTTTTCTTCTTTTATAAGGGTGAGTAACAAATCAAAATCGATTCAAATTGAATTTGAATATTTTAACAAGAATTCGATTTGATAATATAATAAATCTAAATCTGAGTTGATTAGATTTTCAAATCGAATGAGGTCAAATCGATATTAAAATTTATTTATAAATTATTGTTATATATAAAACAAGATATATATAATATTTAAATTTTAAATCAATATATTTCTAGTAAGATGTATTATTTATAGCAACAACTAAGAAAATCAAAATAATAAGAAGTATGATTGGACAATTATTAAATTTTTATACAAATTTAATATTTATATATTTTTTAAACTAAAACATTAATTTAATATAATTGTGTCATGTATAATATTTAAATATAACACATTATAATATAAAATATACAGTTATTTATAATTTTAGTAGTAATTCGATTCGGATTAGATTGGAACGGATTATAAAATTTGTCAATCATAGTCTAAATGAATTTTATACTTTTCGGTTCAAATCCTATCTAATACAAATTATATCGTTCTTCATTCTAAATTCGATGGATCGAATCAAATTAAATTTTTTAATATAAATAAATTGATCAGATTATTTAATCACCCCTAAATAAGGGTACTAAATGAACCCAATTGTTCAATTGTTCTCTCAATAGAGAAATTTTATATTAATTCTAGATTATTGATGATGTCAATGAGATGAAAGAGAAATACAATAATTTAAAAAAAATACAATTATTAACTAGTTTTTGGAATAACAACCAAAATAATTAGTAGAGAGAAAGACATAGGTTACTCCTCACTAATACATAATGTTGGATAGGAAAATCACTAGGTACATATGGTTCCATTTGATTGGTCTATGATGACATTGAAAAGTCAAATGAGTAAGTCATGTATATTTTTTTATTATTTTTAAAAAATCTATATTAATGACACCATTCTATTATGGAAGATTATTAATATCATAAATAATTATATATTAATTAATTTAATATTTAAATATTATAAGTTTAAATATTAATTAATCCATATTAGTTATTTATGGTTATGACATCTGTAAAAACCTTTAAATAGGTCATCAATCTTGAAAAAGGTACGCATAAGTTCATACCACAAACTCTCACATTTCTTCTAATCTTAACTTTAGTCTTAGAAACTAACTTAAATATTAGAGTGGATACAACACCACATGTGTTTTACCTTCTGACGTGATTTTTTAGTGATTTGTAGGTTTACATGCCTAAAGAACCTTATAGGCAAAAATTGCCTTCAATAATTGGCGTCATCTACAGGAAAAAAAATTGGTGTTCAACTGATTGAGCTAATGAAAACTCAAGAACATTCATCATGTTCTTTAATCTATTCGTTGTGTTCTTCATTCATTCTTTCTCCTAACTGTGTGTTAGATTAAAAAAATCACTTGACTAAATTCACAAGAAAGTTCTCAAAACTCACCATCAGTCCCAATGAATAAAGAGCATGTGGAGGTCTAGGTGAGTTACCAATCATCACCAAAAAGGACTAAAAGAAAGAAGAAGGGCCCCAAGCCTAAGAAACCAACCATAGATCAAAGGTTGGGAAAGTTAGAGCTCATGATGGAGCAATTGCTATAGCTTTATATGAATTCATAAGTGCACCCCAGTGCTTTAGTGAGTCACTCAAGGTCTCTACAACCATTAGGTCTCTACAACCATCCGTTGGGGAACAAGTTTAAGCAACTCTCCATTGGGACTTACAACGAGTTCTTTGATTCCTTAGACCACCTTGACATGTTTAGCGATTGGGTAAATATCTATGCGCACAACAAAGCTATCAATTGTAGAGCATTTTTTATGACACTAGTAGACAAGGCCAAAGTATGGTACACACTCAAGCCAAGAGAAATTGAGAACTTCTTAGAGTGTGAAAAATAGTTCTTCACTCACTTCTTAACAAAGAGAAGACTATCAAATACATCAACATATCAAATGAGGCTAACCTAGAAAGAAAATAAGTCATTGAAAGATTCCTTTGACTACTTTAGTAACGAGAATATCCAGGTTGAAGACTATCCAGACTCTTTGGTAGTTAATGTATTCATCATATAGTGTCCATATGAGATTGTTATGGACCAAGCTAGCAGAAAATATCCTTGGCTTGTCTTACAAAGAGATGACTAGGATTGTAGTAGTGGCAATCAATGTTGAAGATATGGAGCCGAGAATAACATTTAGAAAAGGAAGATAGAGGAAGAGCTCAAAAGCCTAACATCTAAGAAATTCAAAACTGGAGACAGGAAATAAGATCCTCCATGGAAAACTGGAGCATTACTGCCCGAGAATAGCTTCCAAAAGTTTGATCCTCTGAATGTTTCATGGAAAAAAGTGTTGATGTAGGTCTAGGATTCAAGACTCTTTAGACACCCACAAAAATTAAAACTAACCTATCTAGTAAGAATTAGAATATATACTTCAAGTTCAATTGGGACTTAACCACAAAACATATAATTACTAGGATCTCTAAAGAGAAATACAACACTGGATACAAAAAGGGTTATTTGAAGAACTTTGTGGAAATTAGGCATGAGATATGTCCAGTAGCCCTAGGTAACCAAGTATAGGATATCAGACTTTCAACCTTGAATGACGTTTACATCATCTTTGTTGGTCCAACATGTGACGATACCAATCATGCCAAGAAGATGCATGCCACAAGATTGGAAACCAACTAAGAGGTTCTCCACATCATACATAATCATGGCAAGGTTAAAAATCTAAGAATATTTACGAAAGACTTAGCTTCACTAAGAAGGAAACAATGTGATCAGTGTATCCTTACAATGATGCTTTACTTGAAACCTTGCAGATTTCCAACAACATGATTTATCGAATATTGTTAGATATTGGTAGCTTAGTGGACATCTTGTTCAAGGATGCTTGGAAGAAGATGAAGCTACAACATTCCCTTAAGAAATTTAACATTCCCATGTATGGATTTTCTAGAAAACCTCTCACCCCAAATAGAGAGATGTGCCATTAGGACCATTATGATCAATTTCTCGTAGTAGACTACCCTTTCAATTTACAACGAAATCCTTGTTTGACCTTTCCTATATGATTCCAGGGGAGTATCATCAACTTATCACATAGCACTAAAGTTCCCAACATAAATGGGAATTGGGATTGTTCTGGAAAAAATAGAGAGTATCATGGGAATTCTTTAACATGGGGATCCATCAATAGTAGAACATATGATTGGGGTCCGACTTGAAGAGGTTAGGAACATCAATATTTATTTATTTGTACTTATATTTTGTATTAATTCAAAGTGTTAGGAGAGGTTCTATGTGGGCATGTCAACACCTTTATTAATAAAAGAGATTAAGAATAAATAAATAATTTAGCCAACTTTGCATTTATATAACTTCTATAACTTAGCTCTCCAAGCATCCAACACATCCTTGGTATCTAGAAAGGCTATAACATCACAATGAAAATTAACCACTCATCCACAGCAAGAGTCAAACTTATCCTACATTGGATTAGAAAGGCCACTTCTTCTACAAAACCATGTAGTGACTATCCCCATTAGGACTTAGCCAATGTCTTAATGGAAAAAGTCTTGTACAGACAATGGAACAAAGATTACCCTTCTTCCACGCATAGTGATTATAGTCCAGGATCCAGATTGGCTCCACAAGACCACTATCTTAATTGTTAACTTCCTGGCGAGAAAGGAAACTGAGCTTAATGTTCATTCCATACCTATAGCGATAGTAATTTAGGATCACAACAGTGGAAACCATTACGTCAATGGTTTACTTCCTGTGCAGGAAAGGAAGTATTGCTAATGCCCATTCCATACCTATAACGATTGTAACCCAAGATCAAGGTAGTGGAAAAAGAGTGTAAGACCATTGTCTCAATGAATCACATCCTATGTGAAAGGAAGCATGGATTATGCCAATTCCTGGCTACCATTACCTATATAGATTACTTATATGTGGGAAAAGAAATAGGGCACATCACCTAATAATTTTTGACACGACCTAATAATACGACATGGGATCGATCCAAACATGAAATAACCAACATGATATGACACAACCCATTTTAACCCATTTTTTTAAATGGGTCTATCACAACACAATACGATAAACTAAAATAAATCAATTAAATTAATATTTTAATATTATTTATTCATTAAACTCGACATGAATACAAACTAACCCAACATGAAAGAATTTATTAAGTCCTATTTGGCTAAAATAACATTTTTTTTAGTCAATGACACGATAACTAGATCCAAGATGATCTAAACCTAAAATGACCCAACCCGATAATTTTTTTCTTAATGGGTTGAAGTGACACGACCCATTTATCAAATGGATCGATATGGTTGGACCAATTTGCCACCCTGACCCACAGCGAAAGTAATCCATAATCAAGGTAGTGGCTCATACATTGTCAAACCATTGTCTCAATGGATCACATCCTATGGGAAAAGAAGGGGACTTGTTGTGTGTTTTACAACACATAGAAACGTGCAAGTATACATGGTCTCAAGTAATAATATTTGTAAGTAAAGATCGTTCCCACGGAGATTTATTACTAGCGTTTGTTGATTATTAAAATTATTTAAACCTGATGTTATCCAAACAATCAATAATATGTTGCAGTTTGTTTTAATTAATTTTTTTAACAGATTGTACGAAAATTCTAGGATTGCAGTTCACCTAAATTAATCCACTTGAATATTTTATTCTCTCTTGATTTATGTTCTCGTGTTTTAAGTTGTTAACCAAGAACTCCTAATTTATCCATATATCTCTTTCAAGCTCCATACAGACACACCTAGTTAAAATGATTCACTATATTCCTATGAGAATTAAATTCAACCAGATTTATTAAGTTCAGAGTTCTCAAACAGTCACACATACAATAAAAGTATATTTCTATCACTTATGTATATACGTTATTTTATCACGAGCAGCACACAAAAATGCCTTTTTCAAGTTTATTTAAGTGTCACATATCAATTAATTAATCTTTCGATAATTAAGAGCATTAAACACATATAAAATAAACAACTTAAAACAGTTTCATAAATCATTCAAAAATAATTAATTCAAGTTTCATAATTTACGCTACCCTGCAATCCTAGAACAAATGTATTAGTTCATAGCATAATTTCAAATTACAACTCAAAAAAAATAAAACATTGCAGAGAAACAAAAATTAAAAGAAAATAGATAAGGAAAAACGATTCCTCAATGAAAAATAAATTTCTTCCCTTTTCTTCTTCTTTCTCTGTAATTTCCCATAAAGAAAATTCGCAAGAACTGCGAGAACACCCCCAATTATGAGAGAGGAAAAAAAACCAAACTAAACTCCAAACTCCTCCCTCAAAAACCAAAGATGCGTACAAAAATATATATCCCCCTTTTCAATTCTTATTTTTTTATCTTTTTTATATTTTTTATATTTTTTTTTATTAAAAGTGGGGGACAAAAATGTATGGGGAGCAACACGCGTGAAAACATTCTGCGCGTTTTTGATTTTTTTTTCTTTTTTCGCATGCGACGTGTCACCATGTGATTTGCTGAGAGAAATATAGCGACACGTGGACGATTTTCATTGGGTGGTAAGGCCGGGCGCATGAAGAACGCGTCGCACAAGATTTCCTCGCGTTGGAAGTGATTAACGGTTGGAAGTGGGCGCGGTTTCTGCATTTTTATTTCTCCGAATACATGCCACGTGTCATCATGTTATTCACTGGAATATTTATGAGACACGTGGCTGCTCATTTTCCGTTGAAACATGAGGGTGCATGCGGCTTGGATGTACCGCGTCACACAAGATTTGTAGACGAGCGGCTCGGTGCGCGACAGCTTGGTTCAACGCGCTTCAATCTGGACCGTTCATCTCATCCAACGGCGATCGATGCACCTCGAGGGAAGCTACGCAGCCGACATGTGGGTCCCACTTTGCACGCCAGTCTGCGCGGTAGGTGGGCCCCACTGGCACGCCGAGCCTCGCGAACAAAGAACTCTGTACCCACTTTCCTTGGTCGGTTTTGATCTACACGCGCGAATCCCAAACGTTACTTCTTTGATCGGACGGTCCACGTTGCGCGTTTAGAATAGGGCACGTGGCCTTATCTCACCTGCATAGAAATTAAGTTTTATTAATTGCATTTACACCCACAAATATATTTCAAATTATATTTTATACTTTTCTTAATTATACAATATAGCCCTTTTTCTAATTTAAATTAAATTTTCAACTTTTAATAATTCGAATTAAGCACTATTTAATTTGAAATTATATTTTTGGACATAAATTTGCAATTAAGTATATTTTTGATACAATTTATTTAATTTTCTTAAAATATATAATAAAACAATAAATATTAATTTATTAACTTAAAGTTAACTAAAAATAGAAAGAACATAGCAATTATAATTAATAAAATAGGTAAAAATAACTATATAAAATACAGTTATCAGGACTTAATGCTCATTCCATACATGCAGCAACTAGGATGCAAGATCAAGACAAGGTATCCAATTGTCTCAATGGATCACATCTTTTAGGGAAAAAAAGTAGGGATTACACCCCTTCCACCCACATCAACTAGGATCTAGGAATAAGATATTTCAAACCATTATAGCAATGGATTATTTCTTGTGTGAAAATGGTGGCGAAATGAACACCCCTCTAATGCCCATAGAGAATGAAATCCAAGATTAAGAAAATGTATCTAATTATCTCAATAGATCACATCATATCAAAAAGAAGTAAGGATTACACCCATTCCATACCTACAACGACTATGATCTGGGATCAAGATAGTTGAAATCATTGTCCCAATAGATCATATATTGTGGGAAAGGAAACAAGGCTTAATGTCTATTCCAAACCCACAATGACCAATATTTGGGATTAAGATAACATATTTCAACACCTCAATAGATCAATTCTTGTAGGCAAGAAAATAAGGCTTAATGTCTATTCCATACACACAACGGTTGTGTTTCAGAATCAAGGTTATGGCACTAACTTATCATCTTAATAGACTTAGTTTTCTGTGAAAAATGAAGCTAGGACATAAAACCTTCAACACTCACAATGACAATGATCCAGGATCTAAACACAAGGATTGGGAAAGGTGTGACAGGGAGCGAAGCGAGGCACAACCTTCTTCACATCCATGAAACTCTTTTCCAAAATTCTACGACATTCAAAGAAATTCCAAGGAAAAGATGGAACCCATACCTCCACAAAATTGAGGGTCCAGAGAATCATCATTTCTTATTGCAAAGAAAAGCTCATCAAGTTAGGGGTTGGAAGAGTAGGAGCCCAGACCATCCATTTTCAAAAATTTCCTAAGGTACTTTGGAGAACTATAAAAACCTCACAAGAACCTAGGGAATCCAAAGGAAAGTAGGAGTCCAAATAAGATGGAGTCCATACTACTCATTTTCAAATAACTTCCTAAGGCATTTGGGAGAATCAGAAAAATCTCCTACGAACTTAGGGAGTCCAAGAGAACAATAAATGTTCAAAAAAGATGAAATTCAGACCACTTACTTTCATAAAATTTCTTAAGGCACTTGTGAGAACAAGAAAAACCACCTAGGGAATTTGGGAGTTTAGAAAAGATATTCTAGAAAAAATGGGGTCTAGAGAACAAGATGGATTCACGAACAATAGACTCAAGAAAAAGTTAAAATTAGTAGAAAAAGTTGAAATTTTGGAGTTTGGGTACGTGGTGTTAGAAAACGTCGCAGCACTGACATAATGGGACTGTTGCTCGTTGGATCCTACCTGGGGATCAACTAGCAACCACGAACTATTCACCATGGTTGTAGTGGGACCTAACTGATGACCCAAACGATGAAATCTTTTGAAATTATAATGTGAAATTAAATTAAATTTGCAAAAATTCTTTCAATGTTGTGAAATATATATTAAAAAATTTGAAACCATCTCGTACACTTTGTTTCAATTTTCAAACAATAATATAAATGTAATTACTATAATGTGATTTTTTGACGTTGATAGAGCAAAATATTTATTTTTGTAATATATTTTTAATGTTAATTATATTTTTTATTTATTCTTTCACAAAGAATAATTGTTTTATTAAAAACATACAAATTTTGAAGATATATGACCAATAAAATGCACAAAAAAATTTAGAATAAAAAAGATAAATTATTTTGTGATATGTCATTCCTTTAAGGTTTAAGAAAGGCAAATAGAAATTTTAAGAATATTGTATTATTTAATGAACATAAAAACTCATACATTTGGAATTGTTATATGATCAATATCAATAAATGTGTTGAAGTATAATTATATTCATGACAAAAGAGTGAGAAGTAATACAACATTGTAAACAAATGATAAAATTATGAAAGAAATACAAACCTTACAAAATTATGGAAAAGATAACTTTAAAATAAATTGGGTGTCAAATGCAAAATAATTTATATTATTAAACTTAAATTTGTTAGAAGCTTAAGATTTTTAAAAACTTTAATAGTTATAATTTTAATGAGCAACTTTTTATATTTCTTCTTATAAGTTTATTCCCTTGTCAAGTAGTAAACTAATATAATAATTAAAAATATAGATAAATCATAATTTAATTGAATATAGTTTATGAAATGTGTAGTTATAAATAATCAAATTTTTATAATTAATTAGAATTTTAAAGAATATAAAAATCTATTATATATATATATATATAGTAAAGAAACCCATTTATGAAACTTATATATGAAAGCGTATAGGATTCAAAAAAATTCAAAATAAAAAATATTTAAAACAAAAAAAATAATATCAAAAACCTCATGTGATTATTCTTTTTGATTATAATGATGGAATTGACCGTTATAGTATATAAAAAATAATTGATATAAAAATGTTGTAATCAATGAATAGGGTATTTACAAGCTAAGGTCCATGATAGTGTCAGAAATAATATATTGTTTTAGGTATTAAGTAATTAATTTAAAAATTGTTTAATATATTAATGATTTTTCATAAAAGTATATTTGATTCATCAGTATATTTTTACATTAAATTCAAAAATCTTATTATAAATTAAAATTTATATGACTGTGTTGACTATACTCATTTAAATTTTTAAAATTAACGTGGATTAATTAAATGAAGTTTCACGTACCTAATGATTTTTTTCATCCAATATATAAACCCACTATATTACCTGGGTCGTTTCTGATGGAGTAAGTGGTCTAGTGTTTCATATGGATACGATGGTGTAGTGACATTTGGTCTTAAAATGTTCTAATTATGTTGTGATTGGGGTCCGACTTGAAGAGGTTAGGAACATCAATATTTATTTATTTGTACTTATATTTTATATTAATTCAAAGTTCTTGGAGAGGTTTTGTGTGGGCATGTCAACATCTTTATTAATAAAAGAGATTACGAATAAATAAATAGTTTAGCCAACTTTATATTCATGTAACTTCTATAACATAGCTCTCCAAGCATCCAACACATCCTTGGTATCTAGAAAGACTATAACATCACAATGAAAATCAGCCACTCATCCAAAGCAAGAGTCAAACTTATCCTACATGGATTAGAAAGGCCACTTCTTCTACAAAACCATGTAGTGACTATCCCCATTAGGACTTAGCCAATGTCTTAATGGATAAAGTCTTCTATAGACAATGGAACAAAGATCACCCTTCTTCCATGCATAATGATAGTAGTCCAGGATCCAGATTGGCTCCATAAGGCCACTATCTTAATTGTTAACTTCCTAGCGAGAAAGAAAACCGAGCTTAACGTTCATTCCATATCTATAGCGATAGTAATTCAGGATCACAATAGTGGTAACCATTACGTCAGTGGTTTACTTCCTGTGTAGGAAAGGAAGTATGGCTCAATGCCTATTCCATACCTATAACGATTGTAACCCAAGATCAAGGTAGTGGAAAAAGAGTGTAAGACCATCGTCTCAATGAATCATATCCTGTGTGAAAGGAAGCATGGATTATGCCCATTCCTGGCTACCATTACCTATATAGATTACTTCATATGTGGGAAAGGAAATAGGGAACATCACCTAATAATTTTTGACACGACCTAATAATACGACATGGGATCGATCCAAACATGAAATAACCAACATGATATGACACAACCCATTTTAACCCATTTTTTTAAATAGGTCTAACACAACACAATACGATAACCTAAAATTAACCAATTAAAATAATATTTTAATATTATTTATTCATTAAACTCGACATGAATAGAAATTGACCTAACCTGAATGAATTTATTAAGTCATATTTGGTTAAAATAACATTTTTTTAGTCAATGACACGATAACTAGATCCAAGATGATCTAAACCTAAAATGACCCAACTTGATAATTATTTTCTTAATGGGTTGAAGTGACACGACCCATTTATCAAATGGATCGACATGGTTGGACCAATTTGCCACCCTGACCCACAACAAAAGTAATCCGTAATCAAGGTAGTGGCCCATACATTGTCAAACCATTATCTTAACGGATCACATCCTATGGGAAAAGAAGGGAACTCAATTCTCATTCCATACATGCAGCAACTAGGATGCAAGATCAAGACAAGGTATGCAATTGTCTCAATGGATCACATCTTTTATGAAAAAAAGCAAGGATTACACCCTTTCCACCCACATCAACTAGGATCTAGGAATAAGATATTTCAAACCATTATAGCAATGGATTATTTCTTGTGTGAAAATAGTGGCGAAATGAACACCCCTCTAATGCCCATAGAGAATGAAATCCAAGATTAAAATAATGTATCTAATTATCTCAATAGATCACATCATATCGGAAAGAAGTAAGGATTACACCCATTCCACACCTACAACGACTATGATATGGGATCAAGATAGTTGAAATCGTTGTCCCAATAGATCATATTTTGTGGGAAAGGAAACAAGGCTTAATGTCTATTCCAAACCCACAATGACCAAGATTTGGGATTAAGATAACATATTTCAACACCTCAATAGATCAATTCTTGTAGGGAAGAAAATAAGGCTTAATGTCTATTCCATACACACAACGGTTGTGTTTCAGAATCAAGGTTATGGCACTAACTTATCATCTTAATAGACTTAGTTTTCTGTGAAAAATGAAGCTAGGACATAAAACCTTCAACACTCACAATGACAATGATCCAGGATCTAAACACAAGGATTGGGAAAGGTATGACATGAAACTCTTTTCCAAAATTCAACAATATTCAAAGAACTTCCAAGGAAAAGATGGAACCCATACCTCCACAAAATTGAGGATCCAAAGAATCATCATTTCTTATTGCAATGAAAAGCTCACCAAGTTAGGGGTTAGGAGAGTGGGAGCCCAGACAACCAATTTTCAAAAATTTCCTAAGGTACTTTGGAGAACTATAAAAACCTCACAAGAACCTAGGGAATCCAAAGGAAAGCGGGAGTTCAAATAAGATGGAGTCCATACTACTCATTTTCAAATAACTTCCTAAGACATTTGAGAGAATCATAAAAATCTCCCAGGAACTTAGAGAGTCCAAGAGAATAATAAGAGTTCAAAAAAGATGAAGTTCATACCACTTACTTTCATAAAATTTCTTAAGGCACCTAAGAGAACAAGAAAAACCTCACGGGGACTTTGGGAGTTCAGAAAAGACAGTCTAAAAAAATGGGGTCTAGAGAATAAGATGGATTCAAGAACAATAGACTCAAGAAAAAGTTAGAGTTAGTAGAAAAAGTTAAAATTTTGGAGTTTGGGTATGTGGTGTTAGGAAATGTCGCAGCACTGACATAATGAGACTGTTGCTCGTCGGATCCTACCTGGGATCAACTAGCAACCAATAACTATTCACCATGGTTGCAGCTAATGGGACCTAACCAATGACCCAAACTATGAAATCTTTTGAAATTATAATATGAAATTAAGTAAAATTTGCAAAAATTCTTTCAATGTTGAGAAATAGATACTAAAAAATTTGAAACCATCTCGTACACTTTATTTCAAGTTTCAAACAATAATATAAATGTAATTACTATAATGTGATTTTTTGACATTGATAGAGCAAAATATTTGTTTTTGTAATATATTTTTAATGTTAATTATATTTTTTATTTATTCTTTCACAAAGAATAATTTTTTTATTAAAAACATACAAATTTTGAAGATATATGACCAATAAAATACACAAATAAAAATTTAGAATAAAAAAGACAAATTATTTTGTGATATATCATTCTTTTAAGGTTTAAGAAAGGCAAATAGAAATTTTAAGAATATTGTATTATTTAATGAACATAAAAACTCATACATTTGGAATTGTTATATGATAAATATCAATACATGTGTTGAAGTATAATTATATTCCTAATAAAAGAGACAAGTAATACAACATTGTAAGCAAATGATAAAATTATGAAAGAAATACAAACCTTACAAAATTATGGAAAAGACAACTTTAAAATAAATTGGGTGTCAAATGCAAAATAATTTATATTATTAAACTTAAATTTTTTAGAAGCTTAAGATTTTTAAAAACTTTAATCGTTATAATTTTAAGGAGCAACTTTTTATATTTCTTCTTATAAGTTTATTCTCTTGTCAAGTAGTAAACTAATATAATAATTAAAAATATAGATAAATCATAATTTAATTGAATATAGTTCATGAAATGTTTAGCTATAAATAATCAAATTTTTACAGTTAATTAGAATTTTAAAGAATATAAAAATCTATTATATATATATATAGTAATTGAATTAGATTATATGAAAAAATAATTTATAGTTGAAGTATATATCACCAATCAATTTTTTGCAAAAGAAACCTATTTAAAAAACTTATTATCTAAAAGCAGATGAAATTCAAAAAAATTCAAAAGCAAAATAAAAAAAAATCAAAACATCACGTGATTATTCTTTTTGACTATAAATGATGGAATTGATTACTATGTTGTATAAAAAGTAATTGATATGAAAATATTGTAATGAAGAGGGTATTTACAAGCTAAGTCCATGATAGTTTCATAAATAATATATTGTTTTAGGTATTAAGTAATTAATTTAAAAATTATTTAATATATTAATGATTTTCCATAAACGTGTAATTGATTCATTAGTATATTTTTACATTAAATTCAAAAATCTTATTATAAATTACTTATTTTAAATTAAAATTTATATGGCTGTGTTGAATATACTCATTTAAATTTTTAAAATTAACATGGATTAATTAAATGAAGTTTCACGTACCTAATGATTTTTTCATCCAACGTATAAACCCACTATATTACCTGGGTCGTCTCTGATGGAGTAAGTGGCCTAGTGTTTCATATGGATACGATGGTGTAGTGACATTTGGTCTTAAAATGTTCTAATTATGTTATTGCATAAGGTATTCTAACTTTCTTTGTACCATGTTAATATTAGAGTCACACGCTCTTATCAGCTGTTATGTCTAAATCAGAGTCTTAGTTAAAAAGTTATAGCCATTCAAAGTTAGATAAAAAAAGTCAAAGTTGGTTGCAAATTTTTACTTTTATTAGATCTCCTTTTTATTTGAATCTTTGGATTACGAATTGGATGGGAGGCTAAGATTGAGTTTAATAATCTATAAATAAACCTTTTACCCACCTTATTCTTTATAGTCAAAAGCTTAGAGCTTTATGGTGGAGGAATCAGATAGAAGAATTCTGCATCAACTAAGCCTTCCTGAGCAGATCAAAATCCCTCATTTTTTATTTTATTCTTTAGATAGCTTTGAATGTTTCTACAAATACCAAGAACACAGAGAACACTTGCACCCATTTTTTTTGTGGACCTAAACTGTTTTGAAGGATGTGTGTACTTTTGTCTGTATATTTTTAGGATTCATGGATACCATGTCTCACTGCAGTGGATTTGATAGACACTTACATAGGAACTCCATTCATAGTAGTAAGAATCACACATGATAGTAGGCACCATGATGAATTTTAGGAAGACCTAGGATAGGTGACCAGAGCATAGAAAGTTCCAGTTGATCAATTGACTAGGGACTAGGCTGACCAGCCAATTGAAGATTAGGTAGACGACTTAACCATGTTCCCAACCTGCCAATCGCTCGTAGATCCAACCGACCAACTGATTGGAGAACTAGCCAATCAATTGATTGACAAAGCAATATAGAAGCCAAATGGGTGAGGTGATGGAACCATCCAGTGGTCATGCATCTAGTGGCAGTCGATAGTCTTGAGATCGAGAATGACGAATTACAGATGCCTAAGAGAATGCTAGTCTATTCCAAGAGGCGCTTGAGAAGGCTTAGGAGATTTCTGAGGCTATCAGACATTGACTTCAAGAAGAGATAACTCGGAAGGAGTCAAGATGTGAGAGCCTAAGCATTGAGAACCAGAGTCTATCTGTCAAAATATTGTGTTTCTCTGATAATTATCATGTATATTTCATATTATTTTTGTTCTAATATTTTCTGTACAAATGTATTCTATTTGTATACAAAAAGAAACGAAAAGTAAACATAATTATAACAATATTAATTTTCATTATTATTCTTGTCTGCTGATTATCTGCCATAATTCTTGCATTGATGTTTCCTTGTTGTCTGCCATATTACTCACATGCCAACACTCCTCCTCAAGTTGGTGCATATATGTCTCTTATGCCCAACTTGTCAAGTGAGTTGTAGAAGTTCCTTGCAGACACATATTTTGTGAGTATATCAGCCAATTGATCTTCTGATTTAACAAATGGAAGCTTAATAATCTTTTCTTCAAGATTCTGTTTGATGAAGTTCCGATCCACCTCAACGTGCTTCGTGCGATCATGTTGAACTGGATTGTGGGAGATGACAATGGCTACTTTGTTATCACAAAATAAGTTCATTTCAGACTTAGGAGCAACACCAATCTCAGTTAGAAGTTTTTTCAACCAAAGGAGCTCACATATTCCCTTGACCATTCCTCAAAATTCAGCTTCAGCACTGGATAAGGCAACTACATTTTGCTTCTTGCTCCTCCATATAACAAGGTTGCCCCCTACAAAATTAAAGTACCCAGCAGTAGATTTCCTATCCTTCGTATTCCCTACCCAGTTTGAATCTGTATATCCAAGGACTTCCAATTGACCAATTGACTGCATCCATATGGTCTTCACTTGGGTAGTGCGTGAATTGACTCACGACACTCACAGCATAAGCAATATCAGGTGGAGTATGAGATAAATATATGAGTTTACCTACTAACCGTTGATATCTCTGTTTATTTGCTGGTACTTGGTCCACATATTCTCCGAGTTTATGATTTTGAACCATTGGAATATCGACAGGTTTACAATCTAGTAGTCTTGCCTCTATTAGTAAGTCCAGAGTATATTTCCTTTGGGAAAGACATATGCCTTGTTTTGATCTTGTTACCTCAATACCTAAGAAGTATTTGAGCCCTCCCAAGTTCTTCATTTCAATCTCATTTGAAAATTGTTCTTGAAGCTTAGAGATTTCTTCTTTATCGTCCCCTGTAATGATCTTGTCTTCTACATAGACTATAAGGGCTATTATCTTCCCTGATCGATGTTTTAGGAAAAGAGTATGATCAGAGTTGCTTTGTTGGAACCCATATTTCTTCATTGCTGAACTCAACCTACCAAACCACGCTCGAGGTGATTGTTTTAGTCCATACAATGCTCGTTGTAATCTACATGCAGTTTCTTTTCCTGATGTAACAGTATATCCTGGTGGGATATCCATGTAAATCTCTTCTTCAAGGTCACCATGAAGGAAGGCATTCTTCACGTCAAGTTGGTGCAATGACCAATATAAATTTGTTGTAAGAGATAACAAAACTCTCATAGTTTTTAGTTTAGCCACAGGTGAGAAGGTTTCTTGATAATCTATCCCATGTTTCTGTGTATATCCTTTTGCTACAAGCCTCGCCTTGTATCAATCAACTAACCCATCTGCTTTATACTTAATGGAGAAAATCCACTTGCATCCTACCATCTTCCTCCCTTGAGGCAACTCGCTTAACACCCATGTGTTATTCTTCTACAATGCCTTAAATTCCTCTTTTATAGCTTGAGCCCATTTTGGATCAGATAAGGCTTCTTCAATGCTACTCGGAATTTGACACGAGGAGAGTGTTTGTGCAAATGCCTTGATAGGTTCTGATAACCTTTGAGTAGATACATAATTTGCTATTGGATACTTGGGTTTTCGTTCTTCTCTTTCTGGGGAGTATCGATTTGGAGGTTTACCTCGATTGTGTTTGAAAGGTAAAACATAACCAACAGGTGTATCTATAGCATTAGTTTGTATAGGTGTGATAGGATAGCTTACCTCACGAGTGTTCTCAGCAGGAGGATCATTGGGTACTAGAGAATGGAGGTGTACATCAACCACTTCATCTTTTGGAGATTCAATTACTACTTCAGCTTCAGTTCTTGGAAGTTCAAGCTCGGGTCTAGATACTGGCTCCTCCATATTATTGGCACGATCCGAGTATGTTGGACTAGTGTCTAATATTTCAACATCAAGCCAATTTCGTTCTTCACCATAACTCTCCTCCTGAAGAGTGTAATTGGATACCGATGATGGGAAAAACCATTCTGATTCGAGGAAAGTGACATCCATGGTAGTATAGATTCTTTTAGTAATTGGATCATAACATCGGTAACCCTTTTTTTGTACACCATACCCCAAGAATACACATCGGACAACACATGGATCCAACTTAGTTCGTTGATTTTTATGAAGGTGGACAAAAGCAACACATCCAAAAATTCGGGGCGGAAGCATCAAAATAGTAGGCAAGGGAAGATGTTCAGATAACACCTTTAATGGAGTTTGAAATTGTAAGGTTTTTGTGGGCATATGATTCAGTAGATACACAGCTGTAGTAATAGCATCACTCTAGTATTTATTAGGCATATGTGCACCGATTAGTAAGGCCCGATCCGTTTCTAAAATATGTCGATTCTTCCTCTCCGTAGTCCCATTCTATTGTGGGGTTTGTGAACACGAGGTTTCATGGAGAATACCATGGTTGTCCAAGTATGTCCGGAATTGTTGATTAACATACTCCCCTCCATGTCATTCGTGTACAATCATAAACAAAAATAACAAACCAACGATGACCCGATGACGTAATGACCGGGGAAGGTCCCCAAACATCAGAATGTACCAAAGCAAAAGGAGTCATACTTTTATTCATGCTCATAGGATAAGACGCCCTATGAAGTTTTGCTAGGATACAAGTATCACATTTGAAATCTGAATGTGTGATATTTGAAAATAAACTGGGGAGTAGGTGCTTTAAATACCTGAATGATGGATGCCCAAATCTACGATGACATAGCCAAATCTTTCATTCCTTGTTACCAATAGTACGTTGCATGTGATTGGCTCTTCCTGAATTGAGGTAATCCACATAATATAGCCCTCCTCTCCTAGTACCACGCCCAATGATCTCCTTGGTGAGAATATCCTGTAGAAGGAAAAAAGTAGAATACATCAATACTACACGGTTAAGGTCTGAAGTGACCTGACTTAAAGACATTAGTCGGTTTGATAGAGAGGGTACAAGAAAAGTATTAGATAATGATAATGAAGGAGATAAGGTCACTGTTCTAGCTCCTGTAACTGGATAAGTGACCCCATTTGCATTGGCAACACGACTCCGTCTTGGCTTGGTTGTATTGGAGAGATCATTTGGGTCAAATGTCATGTGATCTGTAGCTCTAGAGTCCAGAATCCAATCCTCTTTATCACTACGAGTGATGAGTGCTCAAAAAGCACTAAAATTACCATGATTTTATGCTCATTAATTGATTAAAAATATATATATTTATATGTTTTATCATATATTTATATAAATTTATCTTTTTCGGAATCATGGGTATTTTTATTGTTTTTCAGGTATTTTCGCTTAAAAACGTAACTTAAAGACTCAAAGAGGAATACTGGAAGCAATACATCAGAATTATATTACTAAATAAATGGGGAAATGTCAACAAATATGGAAAATATTGGACAAAATGGGTCGAAAAGATAAAAAATGTCAAAAAGGAGAAAATCGTGCCCGAAGCAGCCCATCTCGTGCGCGGCTACTGTTCATCCGCGCGCGCCCAGCTGCCTCCACGCGCGCCAACGCTATTTCGCCCAATTTTTCACGTGCAGCCGCCCCCATGACGTCATGCTGACGTCATCAATGACCTCACCATGCCCATTACGCGTTTTTACATTTTTAACATTTTTTTACTCATTTTTTCTCTCCATCCTCACCTATAAATACCCCCCTTCCCTTCACTTCAAACCACACCTTAAAAACACACTTCTCTCTTCTTTCTTTCTCTCCATTTCTTAGTTTTTAGTTTTTTTAGTTTTTCTTATGTTTTAGCTAGTTTTTCTTATGTTTTAGCTAGTTTCTCTTAGTTTTAGAGTTCTTCCCTCTTTGGGAAGAACTAGTTATGTTTTTGTAATTTATTAGCTTTTTGATTCAATAAATGGGAGTGCAAATTCCGTTTGGAGGTTTTCTAGCAACGGGAATGGCATCGAAGTACTGTAAGGATTTTATTTTCTTTGCAGTTATTTTTTATGCTTTATTCTTACATGTTGTATTTAATTTGTCTGTGATTAAATTTATCTGTGTTAGCTATTTGTAAACATGATATAATAATAACGTTGTTATTCTTGCTAAATATTAAATAGGTAAAAATATCTAAAATGAATTGATTTTATTTTTATTCAAGATTTTATATTAAGAATGTTAGAGAGAAATATATTATTTTTCATTACAAACTTAAATCTGAAAATTAGATTTTAAGGTTTAGTTATCCGGTCTGATTTAGAGTAGTGCTCTATTATTTGTTGGTACAATCGCCCGGTAGTTAGAGTGAAGCTCTATTTCAAAAGTTTTTATAAGAATTATTATCTGAAAATGTATTGACAACACATTTTCAGTAGTGGTTTTAAAACTTGAAAGTTAGTACTCGGATAACTAAATTCTTAGGTTTAATTTGGACACCTTGAATAAAGTTTAAACTGTCTAACCCCACCAAAGGTGGCATTTAAATGGTTCATTTTCAATCTCTTAGAAAAAGGAATTAATTTAATTAACCAAATTAGTTATCAACCCCACCCATAGGTGTTAATTGATTTGTTTAGTTAACAAAGAATATCTAACCCCACCAAAGGTGGTATTCATACAAAAAAGGGAGAATCAATAAATATCAATCCATATCTTTAATAACCTAAATAATACGAGCAAGCATAATTAACTTAGTTATTATATCCATAAATACTCCACTATTTATAAAAGATAAAATTTGCATGAATGTTTATTGAATCCATGTTTAATTTTCTGTAATTAGATTAAAAACACAAAAACCCCAAAATATCGTGACAGGATGTTTAGGATTTAATTTCGTTTTTAAAAGTTTGAATAATAAATTAAAAACCACATACATTCCTTCCTTAGATTGACCTTGGGAGTATACTTATCATTTTCTACGAAATAATTCGTGCACTTGAGAGAGTTTTATAAATATAAAACCAAAGTATTGGCAGGATCGGCGATGCCGGTTTTCGCTCATCAAGTTTTTGGCGCCGTTGCCGGGGATGACTCCGTTGCGGGGATGGCATCAAAGTTTTTGGCAATCCCGATTTTTCTCATCAACGAGTAGAGATGTGAAATGCTTTACTTGAAATACCTGGATCCTGGGAAGATTCGGCCTGAGAAGTAAGGGATAGTGAGGCATTATTGGTAGCCACAGCTGCTCGTCCAGTGGTGTCCCGTTTCTTCCGTGCTTGAAGATCATTCCACCATTTTGGATACCCATGGAGTTTGAAGCAGTTTTCACGGGTGTGTTTGGAGTTTCCGCAATGGCCACATTTCATGTCAAGAGATGGTGGATTTCCCGAGGATTTCTTGCTACCCAAATAGGTTCCTGTTTTTGGTGGCTTCAGATTATGGTGTCCTTTGACTCCTTTAAAAGCCATAACTGCTCTGGGTGTCGTATCTATACCCATGATCATCATGGTCTACCAGACTTCTTCCCTACGTATGAATCCATAGGCTTGTTCCACCGTAGGGAATGGTTTGATTTGAAGCACATCACTTCGAGTTTTGTCGAGTCTGTCATCAAGTCCATCAAGGAAGGTATACAACCGATCTTCCTGTACGATGGAGTTGTATTTTTTTATGTCATCTGCACATTCCATTGGATTAGGACGATGGAAATCAATTTCTCGCCACAACCCTTGAAGGTCATTGTAGTATTTTTCAATTGATCCACCCGCCTGCTTCATACGAGTAACTCGACGGTGAATATCATACACTTGAGACGTGTCTGTCCCATTATAGAAGTTGGTAGCAGTAGAATCCTAAACCTATTTCGCAGTTGGGAATCGAATAAAATTTGCAATCAAGGAGGGGTTCATCGAATTGATCAACCATCCTTTAACAATGGCATTTTCAGTGCGCCATCTCCTGAATGAGGGGTCGGTTTCAACAGGTTGAGGAAAATCCACATTAATATATCCCAGTTTGTCTTTGCTAGAGATATACATCTCCACCACCTGGGATCATAAGGCATAGTTGGATCCTCCCAACTTGATACTAATGGGGGCAGTCGACGCTTCAGTTAGCGGAGGTTGTGAGACGGTCTGAGCTCTAGTTAGAACTTCCGTCATTTTTGTCGTCAAATCTTCCAATATGAAATTGGTGGTTAAATCTCTAGATTCTGCCATGAAATCTAAAATTTTTTTCCTTCTGTTTTTCCTTCTTTTTTTTACACTTCGTACACTATATATAGAAAAATTTCGTAACCCTAAACCTCCTTTTTCATATTCGCGCAGCTTCTTCTCCTAACCCTAATTTTTTTTTTCCAAAAATCTTGCAGCTTCTTCCTCAACGCAGCTTCTTCTTCCTCAGCGCAGCTTCTTCTACTACGTTCCTCAACACAGCTTCTTTTACTACGTTCCTCAACGCAGCTTCTTCTACTGCGTTCCTCAACACAGCTTCTTCTATTGTGTTCCTCAACGCAGCTTCTTCTACTGCGTTCCTTAAGCAACCTCTGTGCAGTTCCTTCTTGTTCCACACAGTATGGTTACCCACAACTGCACAGAGATAAACCAAAAAATATATGTTGATGCGTAGAGAAACTGTGATAATTCCACACCAACGAGCAATCAGCGCTTGTTATCGTTGTGTTCTGTTTCTTTTCCAGACAAGAAACTGATGGTGGAACCGACCACACTGTGAGGCAACCAGCATTGGAGCCAACCAATTAGACCGGTATGGTTTCAATGAGTAAGTTAGAATGACCACATAGGTCGAACCAGTGTCAAGAAAACTACAAACCAAAATGGCCACCCTAGAAATCAGATTCAGAGGGAAAATGTAAACCAGAAATCAGAAATCAGTAGCTGGAATCTTAAATCAACAGTAAATCGTAAATCTACAAACAAATGTAAATCAGCAGTAAATCGTAAATCACCACAGTGAAACAAAAATCGCCAGAATCGTAAATCGCAGCAGAAACGTAAATCAAGAATGTAAAAATCGAAATCAGCAGCTACAATCAGCAGGTAGTTCCATCAGTCAGCAATAACTTGCTCTGATACCATGTCAAAATATTGTGTTTTTCTGATAATTATCATGTATATTTAATATTATTTTTGTTCTAATATTTTCTGTACAAATGTATTCTATTTGTATACAAAAAGAAACGAAAAGTAAACATAATTATAACAATATTAATTTCCATTATTATTCTTGTCTGTTGATTATCTGCCATAATTCCTGTATTGATGTCTCCTTGTTGTCTGCCATATTACTCACATGCCAACACTATCTACTTAACTTAAAGAAGTGATTGAGAATGCTATGAATGAATACCTAGATTCTGATGATTTTGCAGCTGATACGGGCGTTTTATGGGCTTATGGCTTTGAGTCGGCCAAGAGAAGGATTAAGAAAGTCTACCCCAAGTCAGATCTCATTCTTCACTACCTTCCAAACTTTTTAGAGACTACAGTTGAGCATGATAGCTTTGATGATGGATCAGACATCAAGTGGAGTGAGGTCCCAATTAGAGTAGCTATATAATAGTTTATCAGTGTTGAGAATTCCATAGAGCCCTTAGTGACTAACGGGGACTAAGAGGCAGTACCCATTTTGGTTGTTCTGTTGGAGTATGTCCACGAGGATGAACTTTATAGGACTTAGGTCTTATTAGATGCTTTAGGAGGTCCCTTATTAGAAAGTTGTTGCCTGATAGTGATCTAGGTGGCTAGTAATTGTGACTCAAATTAAGAAAACTGAGCTCCCTTTGGGTGTTCTCATTTTCTTGAAGCACGTTGAGGTAGAGTCACTAACTTTTTACGGAACGAGATGTCATTAAGAACATGTCTAGAACTCATTGTAGTGACTTAACAGATCAAACTGATTTTGAAGGAAAATATGGATGAAGAATGCAATGAACACAATAAATATTCTTGAGTTGTTCAACAGGTCAAATCAATGAAAACACCAACAATTGATGCCAAATGTTGAAGTTAATTCTTATGTTTATTGCGTCTATGATACGTCGATCTTGAAAGTTACTAGCAAACATAATCAGAAGGAATAACACGGTAGAATGTTACATTGACTTTCATGTTTATGTCAGTTTTTGAATGAGTTTATTAATATCAAAGAAGATAGGTTTTTTGAAAATTTGTTTCAATTGAATATACTGAAATATATTTACAATATAATTCAATAAGTGATAATACAAGTATAAATACAAGAAATAGGAATATGCTTTTTGTAAAAGTACTTTTTAGAAAGTTATATTAGTTGCATACAATTAATATACCACTAATGATGATTAACACTCCCCCTCAAGTTGGCGCATAAATATCGATCATACCCAACTTGCTTACTGAGTCATATAATGCCTTCTTGGAAACTCCTTTGGTAAGCATATCTACAAGTTGCTCTTCAGTGGGAACAAAAGGAAAGCTAATAAGTTTGGCATCTAGCTTCTCTTTTATAAAGTGACGATCAACCTCTACATGCTTAGTGCGATCATGTTGTACGGAATTTTGTGATATATCAATGGTTGTCCGATTGTCGTAATACAACTGCATAATATTTTTGAGTTCGAAACCCAAATCAAATAACAAAGTTCTTATTCACAGTAATTCACAAACCCTATGAGCCATACCTCTATACTCATCCTTAGCACTAGATCGTGCCACCACTTTCTGCTTCTTACTTTTCCATGTAACCAAGTTACATCCCACAAAGGTGAAATAACCCGATGTTGACTTTCTATTTGTAATACTTCATGCTCAATCTGCATCTGTGAAGCCACAGAATTCAAGAGGATTGTTGTGTTTAGAGAACATTACTCCTCTTCTTGGAGCCAATTTCAAATACCTTAAAATTCTCAAAACTGCATTCATGTGGTTCTCACTTGGATTATGCATGAACTGACTCTTCACACTTACTACATATGCAACATTTGGTCTAGTATGAGCCAAGTAAATCAAACGCCCAACCAATCTCTGATAGCGAGCTCGATTAGTTAGTATTTGATCTGGTTACTCTACTAAACAATGGTTTTGCTCAATAGGAGTGTCAATAGGTTTTCAATCCAACATACATGTCTCTGTTAGTAGATCAATAATGTACTTCCTCTGACACAAATATATTCCTTCTCTTCCCCTGGCTACCTGATGAGCGAAAACCGGCATCGTCGATTCTCGCAAATACTTTGGTTTTAATATTTGTAAAACTCTCGCAAGTGCACGAATCATTTCGTAGAAAATGATAAGTATACTCCCAAGGTCGATCTAAGGAAGGAATGTATGTGGTTTTTAATTTATTATTCAAATTTTTAAAAATGAAATTAAATCCTAAACATCATGTCACGATAGTTTGGTTTTTGTGTTCCTAATCTAATAACATAAAATAAACATATATACAGATTAAATATAATAAAAATAAATAAATATAGATACAAATTCAATAAATATTTATCTAAATATATATACAGATTCAATAAATATTCATGCAAATTTTATCATTTATATTAGTGGAGTATTTATGGATATAATAACTAAATTAATTATGCTTGCTCATATTATCTAGGTTATTAAAGATATAAATTGATATTTTATTGATTCTCTCTTTTTTGTATGAATACCACCTTTGGTGGGGTTAGATATTCTTTGTTAACTAAACAAATCAATTAACACCTATGGGTGGGGTTGATAACTAATTTGGTTAATTAAATTAATTCCTTTTTCTAAGAGATTGAAAATGAACCATTTAAATGCCACCTTTGGTGGGGTTAGACAGTTTAAACTTTATTCAAGGTTTCCAAATTAAACTTAAGAATTTAGTTATCCGAGTACTAACTTTCAAGTTTTAAAACCACTATTGAAAACATGTTGTCAATACATTTTCACATAATAATTCTTATAAAAACTTTTGAAATAGAGCTTCACTCTAACTACCGGGCGATTGTACCAACAAATAAAAGAGCACTACTCTAAATTAGACCGGATAACTAAACCTTAAAGTCTAATATTCAGATTTAAGTTTGTAATGAAAAATAATATATTTCTCTCTAACATCCTTAATATAAAATCTTGAATAAAAATAAAATCAATTCATTTTAGAAATTTTCACCTATTTAATATTTCGCAAGCATAACAACGTTATTATTATATCATGATTATAAACAGCTAGCACACTTAAATTTAATCACAGACAAATTAAATATAACATGTAAGAATAAAGCATAAAAATAACTGTAAAGAAAATAAAATCCTTACAGAACTTCGACGCTATTCCCGTTGCTAGAAAACCTCCAAGCGGAATTTGCACTTCCATTTATTGAATCAAAAATCTAAATTATTACAAAAACATTACAAGTTCCTCTCAAAAAGAGAAGAACTCTAAACCTAAGAGAATTGAACTAAAAACTAAGAGAAAAACTAAGAAAAGCTTAGAAACTAAGAAAGAAACTAAGAAAAACTCAAAAACTAAGAAATGAGAGAAAGAAAGAAGAGAGAAGTGTGGTTTTGAGGTGTGCTTTGAAGTGAATGGAAGGGGGTATTTATAGGTGAGGATGGAGAGAAAAAATGAGTAAAAAAATGCTAAAAAAAATTAAAAAACGTGGAATGGATATCTTGAGGTCATCAATGACGTCAAGATGACGTCATGCGGCCGCACGTGGAAAATGGGGCAAAAACGCGTTGGGCGCTGGGCCGGGCGGCCGAGTACGCGCGCAGCCGCACGTGAACGAGCCACTGCGGCGCGCGCGAAAGAGGAGTGAACGCGCGCGCGCGCGGCAACGGGCGCCGGGCGCGCGCGGCCGGGCGCCGGCGCTGGCCGGGCGCGCGCTACTTGCGCACGATTTTCCGTCTTTTGACATTTTTGACCTTTTTGACCCATTTTGTCCAATTTTTCCATGTTTGTTGACCTTTTCCCACTTATTTATTAATTTATTTGTGATGTATTGCTTCAAGTATTCTTCTTTGAGTCTTTAAATTGCGTTTTTAAGCCAAAATACCTGAAAAACAATAAAAATACCCATGATTCCGAAAAAGACAAATTTATATAAATATATGATAAAACATATAAATATATATATTTTTAATCAATTAATGTGCATAAAATCATGGTTATTTTAGTGCTTTTTGAGCACTCATCACAACCCCCAACTGCCTTGCTAGTCCCTTAGCAAGAGAAGCGATAAAAACTAAAAATTAAACTATCCTAAATCACTTTCGTGGATTGAAACGGTTGCATTTAGCCTATGCAACAAGCCTTTAAACCCCTAGGTTGCCCTAGTGGACGAGTTTGAGTCTCGTGAGGGTTTTCAGTAATGATACCCACAAACATTGTACTAAATGTAAAAACAAAAGAAACAATAAAAACAAACAACTTAAAAATTAAATTTACAACAAAATCACAAATTATCAACATCTCACAAAAATGTCTCATACTTTTTAATCTCCTTTAAGATCATAATTAAAATCTCAAGCATAAGTTATTTTAATCTCTTTAAACAATCATGATTTATTATAATAATTAGTTGAAAATCATTTTCATATTTCATATCAAAAATGTATCAATTTAATTTCACCCAATTTCAGTGTCATGAATCAGAATTCGCTTCGACTCTATTCCTCACAAGTCAATACTCTCAAAACACTGAATCCTATGGGTTCAAACACTCATACTAATTTATATGCGAAAGAGTTGATGTATAGAAATGAACTAATATGTTCGCATATGTATAAAGAATAAAGGCTCAAAGTGTTATTTTAACATTGATCTCATGAAAGGAATCAAATGTATAAATTATAAAGATATCATATATAAAAATTATTTTCATGCATAAATCAAACTCATTAAGAAAGAATTTCAAGATATATGCCTTTTACAAATGAAGAGAGTGCAATGACTTTTTAGGGAATTATTTCCTATATCCTTCTTTTGTAATTAGCCTTTACTCACAACTTTGTAGGCAATGTGGGTTATAGTATGTAGATTATACTATATATTCTTTATCTCTCTATTTTTTTCTGAAGATATTTCTCAATATGTATTTTAGAGAGTCAACCCATGTACAGATTGTACATATTTTGGATTTTGGTGAGTGGTTAATTTTGTGGCTTTTCTGTTTGATCTTGGTTTAGGTAAACCCAGATATGTCTTTGTTTTTGTAGTAGTCATGCATAAATGAGATATAAGCATATACTATCAACTTCTACTCAAATCATTTAATCTAAGCAAAAATAATAATAAAAAATATATGATACTCTATTAAAATGAGAAAAAAAAAATTCATACATTCAATGCTAATACCTATAGAGATCATCTATAAATTTGAAGAAATAAGAAATGTGTTTGGAGTAGAAAAAATATATATTTCACTCTGAATAAAGGAAATTAGGCTCAAATTATATCTCACAAAGGTAGTCTCCACTAAAAAAAACTCATAAACACCGATTTTGGGTTTAATATAATTTCTACATCTTATCAAGAAATACTAATTATGACAAAAACTAACTAATTATCAAAAATAATTACAAAATATTTCATGATATGTTTTCAAAAATTAATCTAACAGTACAAAAGACTTAACTATTTACTTAAATTTGATTTAAAGAAATGATAAATTTTTGTGAAATTTTTTTTTATTCCAAAAATTACTAAATCACACAAAATAGAAATAAAACCAAACACACAAAAAATGAAAAAGTATATTTTTTTATTTTTAAATTTTTTTTTATTTTTTATTTTTTTTTATTTTTAAATTGTTAAAACTTTTTTTTTAATTAAGCATGGTACTTTTTACCACCCCCAACCTAGAACTTACATTGTCCTCAATGTAACAACTGTAAATTAAAGATAAAGAGAGAAGAGAAGAAAGATTACCTATTTCCTGAGAATGTGCAAGTAGTAATGGAAAATGCAGGTGCATCCATCATATTCATCATTAAAGTGTATACAGACAGATCGCTGTAAACTTCTAACATCTCAACAAATATTTTTAGTTTTAACAATTTAAAAATTATTCACATGTAATTAAAATGAAATAAACAATAAAATTAAGTAAATAAAACAAATAACAAACAAAATTATTTTTTTGTTTTTTTTTTTGGTTTTTTTTTTGGTTTTTTTTAAATGATGGGTTGCCTCCCATCTAGCGCTTAGTTTAACGTCTTAGCAAGACGTATCTTTTTGGTGCTAAGGGTTACTCAGCCAAATGCAATCCATTTCAGCAATGTTGTTTGGTTCTTCTAAATAAGGCTTGACACGATGGCCATTGACTTTGAACGTTTTTTGTGTCTTGGAGTCCAATAATTCCACTACTCCATGTTCAAATACTTGAACTATTTTGAATGGTCCATCCCATCTTGATCTCAACTTTCCTGGAAACAATCTCAAACGAGAGTTAAATAAAAGAACTTTCATTCCAAGGTGAAGAGTCTTAGGAACTAGCTTCTTGTCATGATAGCGCTTAGTACGCTCCTTGTATAATTTGGCATTCTCATAGGCTTCATTCCTAATTTCTTCCAACGCATGAAGGCTGGAGTAATCGTTTTTCACCTCGCTTTATCTAAATCCATGTTTAACTCTTTAATTGCCCAAGAAGCTTTGTGTTCAAGTTCAACCGGAAGGTGGCATGCTTTCCCAAAGATTAACCAAGTGGCTCATCCCAATAGGTGTTTTGTAAGCGGTGCGGTATGCCCATAAGGCATCATTTAGCTTAAATGCCCAATACTTCCTTGACGGACGCACAGTGCGTTCCAGTATTCCCTTAATTTGCCTATTGCTCACTTCCACTAAACCGGAAGTTTGAGGATGATATGGAGTAACTACTTTATGTGTGATGTTGTAATTGTTAAGAGTTTGTTACAAAAATGGCTACCTCCATCACTTATTATAGCTCTAGGCGTTCCGAACCTACTGAATATGAAATCTTTCAAGAATTTCACAACAACATTAGCATCATTGGTTTTGGTGGGGATAGCTTCTACCCACTTGGACACATAATCCACAGCAACCAAAATGTATTGAAAACCATTAGATGGGTGAAAAGGACCCATGAAGTCAATCCCCCATACATCAAAGAGTTCAACAACTAAATTAGATGTCAAAGGCATTTCATCTCTTTTGCTTATGTTTCCTGTTCTTTGACATCTATCACATTGTGCACAAAACATATGAGCATCTTTAAAAGAGTGGGCCAAAAGAATCCAGATCGTAATATCTTACGGGCTGTCTTTTCACCTCCAAAATGACCCCCACAATGAAGTTCATGACAAAAAGTCGAATGCTCTTATGTTCTTCTTCTCGTACACATCTCAGGATGACTTGATCTTGACCAATCTTGTATAAATAAGGGTCATCCCGTAAATAGTCCTTAATAGTTTTAAAAACCTTTTCTTGTCCCGATATGAAGTGTTAGGTCGCAAAACACCAGTGGCAAGATAGTTTACAATATCAAAGATACCATGGGTTCGGACCTATGAAAAATAACTGCTCATCGGAAAGGTTTCAACTATATCGTCATTACTCTCATCTTTAAGAGAATTGAAGTCGAAATCAACCTAGACAAATGGTCACTACTAAGTTTTCAACGCCTTTCTTATCCTTGATTTCTAGGTCAAATTCTTGTAAGAGTAAGACCCACCGATTAATCTTGGCTTGGCATTTGGTTTACTTAATAGGTATCTTAAAGCGGATGATCGTAATGTACAATCACTTTAGATCCTACTAAATAAGACCAAAATTTGTCTAAAGAGAATACTATAGCCAAGAATTCCTTTTCAATGGTGGTGTAATTCATTTGGGCATCATTGAGTGTTTTGCTAGCATAGTAGATGACATGTAAACGCTTATCCACTCTTTTGTCCCAGGACTTGCTCCTATTGCATAATCAAGCGCCACACATTATCTCAAAAGGTAAAGACCAGTTTGGTGCCATTATAACAGGGGTAGATGTTAGTTTCTCTTTCAAGGTATTAAAGGAAATAAGGCAGTCATTGTTGAAGTCAAATTCAACATCTTTGGATAGTAAGTTACATAAAGGACGACTTATTTTAGAGAAATCTTTAATAAATCGTCTGTAAAATCCTGCATGTCCCAATAAGCTTCTTATCCCCTTCACAGATGTAGGGGGAGGTAGTTTGGATATCAATTCAACTTTTGCCTTATCAACTTCAATACCCTTGTTTGAAATTATATGTCCTAAAACTATCCCTTGTTGAACCATAAAATGACTTTTCTCCCAACTAAGGGTTAGATTGCATTCAATGCATCTTTCTAAAACCAAAGTCAATTTATGTAAGCAATCATCAAATGAGTTCCCAAAGACAGAGAAATCGTCCATGAAAATTTCAATGAATTTCTCCACCATGTCCGAGAAAATAGATATCATGCATCTCTCGGAAAGTGGCGCGGGCATTGCATAACCCAAATGGCATTCTGCGAAAAGCAAATGTCCCAAAAGGACATGTAAATATGGTCTTTTCTCGATCTTCTAGTGCTATGGGTACTTGATAATATCCAGACAGTCCATCCAAAAATAGTAAAATTCGTGCTCTACTAATCTTTCCAACATTTGATCAATGAATGGAAGAGGAAACTGATCCTTTTTCGTATATAAATTTAGTTTCCTAAAATCTATACACATTCTCCATCCACTGATTATTCTAGTGGCTACTAATTCACTTTTATCATTTTTAACAACCCTTATCCCACATTTCTTTGGTACCACGTACCTTTGGACTAACCCACTTACTATCCGCAATAGGATAGATAATCCCTTCTTCTAATAATTTAAGGATTTCCCTTTTAACTACCTCTTGCATGTTTGGGTTTAGTCTTCTTTGGGCCTCTCGTACAGGTTTAGCACCATCCTCCAAGTTGATCTTGTGCATACACATTGTTGGACTAATGCCTCTTATATCCCCTATACTCCAACCTATAGATTTCTTAAACTGTTTAAGCACTTTGATGAGTTCTTTTTCTTGTGGTTTGGTCAAGGTTGAAGAAATTATCACCGGATATGTTTCTCCTTCTCCCAAAAACACATATTTTAAGTGCTCGGGTAAGTCTTTGAGTTCAAGTTCAGGTGGATTGGCCTCTTTAACAGATGAAGAACTGGGTAGATTTAAAAGTGTACTAGATTTTGTCATCACTTCATTATTGTCTAGTTGTTCAAGGTACCCCTTAATTTCTTCATCTAAATCTTCTTCAACCTTTTCAAGTGTAAGAACGGTTTCAAGCTTGTCTTCTATTCTGGTTTGGAAAAAGGTGTTTTGGACAAGATTATCCAAAGGATCAACTTCGAATATTTCATCGATGGCGTAAATAGAAGTGGAAAGGTGAAGAATCAAAAACTTTGAAATGAACAGTCTCTCCTAAGACTGTCATTGTCAAACTTCCATCTTGGACATCAATAATAGTTTTAGTAGTTGCCATAAATGGTCTACCAAGCAATATTGTATGCTCTCTCGTCCAATGCCGGATTTTCTTGCATATCCGTAACCACAAAGTCAACAGTATTATCGGCTTGTCTATCCGTACCAAAACATCCTCAACTATTCCCTCCGGATATTTAAGAGATCTATCCGCAAGTTGTAGGGACATAGTTGTGGGTTTTAAATCCCCTAGATTGAAAGTAAGAATATAGAGTAGGGCATCAAATTTATACTAGCACCTAAATCAAGCATTGCTTTAGCAACCTTCCTATCCCCCATAGTTGTGTTTATAATAAAACTTCCAGTGGTCTTTCAACTTAGGGGTAGTTTGTCTTTGAAGTACAAGCTAGAAATTTCGATACTACTACTGCTCATTCGGTTCATACCTCCTTTTCTTAGTGTTCAACTCTTTGAAAAACTTGGCATATGAGGGCACATTCATGATCACTTCTAATAATGGTAAATTGATATTTACTTTAGAGAGCATATTAAAAAGATCATTGAATTGCTTATCTTGTTTGGATTCTTTCAACCGGTGGGGAAAAGGTACTTGCATCCGTGTGGTTCTGTTGTCTTTTGAATTTTGGGAGTGTCAGATGACCCCCCAATGAGTTTTTCATAAGGCTTGTTAAGTTTAACACTTGTTTCTCCTTTTTGCGAGATTAGAATATCGCCTTCTTTGTTACATGAACTACAAGGTAGTTTAGAGAATTCTGGGAAACTGGGATTGACTACCTTACCACTTCGAAGAGTTCTAAAATCTTTTGCTTGTTCGGTTGATCGGGCAACTTTCCTCGGTTCTTTCTTTTGCATTTGTTCAGCCGGTTGCCCAACTTTAGATTCAATTCTTTTAACCGAAGCCTCCATGGTGTTCAACCTTTGATTAGTCATCAGTTGGTTGTCACGACTAACTTGAATAAAAGCATTCAAGCTATCTTCTAAGGTTGGTTCAAAAGATTGGCTTGGTGGGTAAGGGTGGTTGTAGGTTGGGTGATTATAGGTGTTTGGATGATACTTTTGAAAATATTGGACTTCCTCTATGGCATCGACACTAGAATCACAAGTATTTGAACAATTATGAGTACCATGCCCAATTGAACAACACACTCCACATACCTCTTGATTTGAAATTTGGTGAGACGTGAGGAATTTCACTTGTTTAGTCAATTCAGCAAGTTGCAAGGTTATCTCATTATCAAAGCCGACTTCATTGACCTTTGCTTTCCTTCTACCACCTCTTTGTTGGGAATTAGAACCCAATAGCTCATAGAGATTATAGGTTTCCTCTGCGGTCTTTTCTCCTACAAAGACCTCCAAAGAAGATTATCAACCATGTATTGACTCAGAAGTGTCAATCCATCGTAAAAGAATTGGTTTTGTAGTCAGAAGTGGAAAGCTATGATTTTGACATTGAATGAAAAGGAGTTTGAATCGTTCCCAAGCTTCATGAAAGGGCTCTTCATTCATTTGAGAAAATGTTGCTATCTTTGTTCTTAGATCAACAGTCTTTTGATGGGAATAGAACCTACCCATAAAAATTTCATAGATCGCCTCCCAAGTTTTAAGAGAACTCCGACCGTAGAGTAATGAACCATGACCAAGCTTTATCTTTGAGAGTGTAAGGAAAACACCTCATCCTAAGTTGATCTTCATTAATTGCATGTAGTGGAAAGGTTTGGACAATAGCATAGAATTCTCGAATGAAATGCAAAGGGTCTTCATTAGGGATACCGTAAAAGGAAGGTAACAAAGAATAATGAATCTTTTTCAATTCATAATTCCTTGCAGCCTCTTGTAATTGGATGCCGGAAGTTACATTGCCAATGATTGGCATTGTATAGTCTTTCATCTTTTTCCGCCTATCTTCAGCATCTCCCATGGTTGTTTGTAGTTGAAAATGATCCTCCTCCTATTGTGAATCAACATTTTGCTCTTAAAAACAATAGTAGATATCTCTAAAAAAAGTGCAAGGAACCTAAAATTTTTTTTTAATTTTAATTTAAACGAAGGGACACAATTTTTGAAACAAACAAATTTATTTCATTTGAATTTTTTTTTATTACACGCAAACTAAAACAAAGGAAAATACAATAATGGGTGACCTCCCATGTAGGACTAAAATTTATCGTCTTCTAGTAAGACGTTGCTTGGAGATTGTAGAATGAAAAACTCAATGTCTCTTCTTCATTGAATTCATTTAAGTTTCAAATTAGTCTTTGCCTTTTTGCAAATGTTCAACTAACTGTTCAACTTGAACTTCCACCTTTTTGATAGAAGCTTCCACAGAGTCCAACCGTTGATTGGTTTTAGATTGATTATCCCTACAAACTTGAATAAAAGAATTCAAGTTGTCCTCCAGGGTTGGTTTATTTGGAATGCTTCTTGGAATAGGTGGGTGGAATTGCTGCCCACTGGTTTGAGCTTTGAGGAAAGGAGGGTTGTTTTGCCTCCAAGAGAAATTTGGATGACTTCTCCACCCAGGATTATAGGTATTTGAATTGGGATCAAACCTTGGTCTCTCGTTGATACGCTCCCAACACATTAACTTGCTCAGTCCAGCTTGTATCTCCTTGATATGGACAAAGCTTCAAGTACCATGTCCCATGTTCTTTGTACAAACCATATTGTTCATTATTGGTGTTGGTTTGTGTAGCGAGAAGGGCAACTTGCTTAGTCGGTTGAACAAGTTGTTGTTGAACTTCATTACGGGAGTCGATTTCATGAACACCACTTTTCTCACTCGGGAGCTTTTTTGTTGGGAATTAGCAACCAACATCTCAAAGAGGTTATACGTTTCGATGCGCCTTTTCTCCTATTGCTCCTCCCGCAGCGTTGTCGACAATGAATCGACATTGTTGTGTAAGTCCATCGTAAAAGAATTGGTTCTGCAACCGTAGGGAAAGCTATGATGGGGACATTGAGTGAGAAACATTTTGAACCTATCCCAAGCTTCACGGAATGGTTCTCCTTCCATCCGAGAGAAAGTAGCAATCTTTCCTCTCACTCGATGTTTTTGATGGGAATAGAATTTTCCCATGAATTTATTGTAAATGTTACCCCATGTCATCGTAGTAACCTAGGGAAGTGACATCAACCAAGCTTTGGCCTTATCCTTTAAGGTGTAGGGAAAACATCTCATTCTAAGTTGATCCTCGTTTAGAATACCGAGGGGGAATGTTTGGACCGTAGCATAGAAATCTCTCATAAAGGAAAGAGAATCTTCATTAGGTAGCCCATAAAAGGAAGGAAGCATAGAAAAATGAAAATTTTTAAGAACATAATTCTCGAGCGACCTCTCCCAACTGGATAGCGGCGATTCTTAGTGCCAATTACCTGGCCTTCCAAACTCCTTCATCGTGGTTTCCCTAACATGTTGGTTTTCCTCCATTTCTTTTGGTTCTAGTAAAGGATTAAGACTTGGTTCTATGTTTGGCTCAAAATCAGGTTGATGGGTAGGATCCAGTGTTGTTGACACTTGTTTAAATTTATGAATATTATTTACATATGGTGTTAGGGGGTTTCCTAAGGATCTCTTACCACGCATAGACTATTTTTAAACGTAAATTTAAAACTCCTGTCAACAAAAATAAAAAAAATTAGAGAAAATTCCCATGGAATTTAATACAAAACACTAGACAAACTAGTTAAATTTTTTTTTTTTTTTTTTTTAAATAACATAATCAGTATTAACCAAGAGTGTTCCCAGGAAAGAATGGTGGTGCAATGGCTCCTTAAAAACCATTCTCCTAAATGTAACAACGTTCTGTGAAAGACTAGTACAAAGGCTTCAAAGAACTACTTCCTGCATTTAACTCCCTTTGATTTTTACTTTTCATGCCTTTTAGTTTTTTTTTTTTTTACGAACGGTAATTTTTATTTTACTATTCACGCTATCTTATTTCTTATTAACTTAAATTTTTTTTTTATTTTATTTTTTTTTACTATTCATGAACGGTAATTTTTATTTTACTATTCACGCTATCTTATTTCTTATTAACTTAAAATATTTTTTTTTTAATTTTTAATTATTTTTTTTACGAACGGTAATTTTATTTTACTATTCACGCTATCTTATTTCTTATTAACTTAAATTTTTTTAATTTTTTTTTTTACTATTCATGAACGGTAATTTTTTATTCAAATTTTAAATTCCTAAATTATTTTATTATTCACGGTACAATTTTTATTTAAAAATTTTCTTCTTCTTTTTTTTTTTTACTATTCATTAACGGTAAAAACTTTTTACTTCAAATTTCAAATTTCTAAATTATTTTACTATTTATGCTATAATTAATTTTTTTATTATTTTTTTTTTATATTTTTTTTTATATTTTTTTATTTATTTTTATTTCTTATGAAATTTGAAATTTGATTAAATTTTTTTTATATTTTTTTATTTTTTTAAAAAAAAATCACAATTATTTAAAACACAAAAATATTTTTAAAATTTTGATAAATAAATTAAAAACGCTATTCCTTCCAAGAATCCGGCCAAAAACTTGATGAAATAAACCCAGATCGTCGATTCTCGCAAATACTTTGGTTTTAATATTTGTAAAATTCTCTCAAGTACACGAATCATTTCGTAGAAAATGATAAGTATACTCCCAAGGTCGATCTAAGGAAGGAATGTATGTGGTTTTTAATTTATTATTCAAATTTTTAAAAACGAAATTAAATCATAAACATCCTGTCACGATAGTTTGGTTTTTGTGTTCCTAATCTAATAACATAAAATAAACATATATACAGATTAAATATAATAAAAAAAAATAAACATAGATACAAATTCAATAAATATTTATCTAAATATATATACAGATTCAATAAATATTCATGCAAATTTTATCATTTATATTAGTGGTGTATTTATGGATATAATAACTAAATTAATTATGCTTGCTCATATTATCTAGGTTATTAAAGATATAAATTGATATTTTATTGATTCTCTCTTTTTTGTATGAATACCACCTTTGGTGGGGTTAGATATTCTTTGTTAACTAAACAAATCAATTAACACCTATGGGTGGGGTTGATAACTAATTTGGTTAATTAAATTAATTCCTTTTTCTAAGAGATTGAAAATGAACCATTTAAATGCCACCTTTGGTGAGGTTAGACGAGTTTAAACTTTATTCAAGTGTCAAATTAAACTTAAGAATTTAGTTATCCGAAAGTACTAACTTTCAAGTTTTAAAACCACAATTGAAAACATGTCATTAATACATTTTCACATAATAATTCTTATAAAAACTTTTGAAATAGAGCTTCACTCTAACTACCTAAGTATTGTACCAACAAATAAAAGAGCACTACTCTAAATTAGACCGGATAACTAAACCTTAAAGTCTAATATTCAGATTTAAGTTTGTAATGAAAAATAATATATTTCTCTCTAACATCCTTAATATAAAACTTTAATAAAAATAAAATCAATTCATTTTAGAAATTTTCACCTATTTAATATTTCGCAAGCATAACAACGTTATTATTATATCATGATTATAAACAGCTAGCACAGTTAAATTTAATCACAGACAAATTAAATATAACATGTAAGAATAAAGCATAAAAATAATCGTAAAGAAAATAAAATCCTTACGTAACTTCGACGCTATTCCCGTTGCTAGAAAACCTCCAAGTCGAATTTGCACTTCCATTTCTTGAATCAAAAATCTAATTTATTACAAACCTTTACAAGTTCCTCTCAAAAAGAGAAGAACTCTAATCCTAAGAGAATTGAACTAAAAACTAAGAGAAAAACTAAGAAAAGCTTAGAAACTAAGAAAGAAACTAAGAAAAACTCAAAAACTAAGAAATGAGAGAAATAAAGAAGAGAGAAGTGTGGTTTTGAGGTGTCCTTTGAAGTGAATGGAAGGGGGGTATTTATAGATGAGGATGGAGAGAAAAAATGAGTAAAAAAATGTTAAAAAATGAAAAAACGAGTAATGGAAATGTCGAGGTCATCAATGACGCCAGGATGACGTCATAAGGCCGCACGTGGAAAATGGGGCAAAATGCGTTGGGCGCGCGGCCGGGCGGCCGGGCCGGCGTCGCGCTGGGGCTGTCGCTGCGCGCAGCTCGGCGCGCGTGAACAGTGCCCGCGCGCTGCGGCGCGCGCGGAAAGAGGAGTGAACGCGCGCGGGCGCGCGCGGCTGGGCGCTGGGCTGGGCTACGGCGCGCGATTTTCCGTCTTTTGACATTTTTGACCTTTTCGACCCATTTTGTCCAATTTTTCCATGTTTGTTGACCTTTTCCCACTTATTTATTAATTTATTTGTGATGTATTGCTTCAAGTATTCTTCTTTGAGTCTTTAAATTGCGTTTTTAAGCCAAAATACCTGAAAAACAATAAAAATACCCGTGATTCCGAAAAAGACAAATTTATATAAATATATATATTTTTAATCAATTAATGTGCATAAAATCATGGTTATTTTAGTGCTTTTTGAGCACTCATCACTACCTCAATTCTTAAGAAGTATTTTAGGTTTTCAACTCGAATTCAGAGGCTAGTTGTCTTTGTAATTTATCCATCTCAACAGTATCATCACCAGTGATTACCATATCATCAACATAAATGATTAGGGCTGTTACCTTCCCTCGTTGATGTTTGAGAAATAGAGTGTGGTCTGAATTACTCTGTCTGCAACCAACCTTCTACATGAACTATGAAAACCTTCCAAACCAGGCTCTAGGGGATTGCTTGAGACCATACAAAGACTTCCTCAATTTGCATACAAAATTACCAGGAGAATCAAATACATACCCAGGTGGAATACTCATGTACACCTCCTCGACTAATTCTCCATGAAGAAACGCATTCTTGACATCAAACTGCCAAAGTGGCCAGTTTAGGTTAGTGGCAAGTGAGAGCAAAACCCGAATAGTGTTCATTTTGGCAACAAGAGCAAAAGTCTCATCGTAGTCTACACCATACGTTTGAGTAAACCCTTTTGCTACAAGAAAAGCTTTATAACGATTTATAGATCCATCACCATTATGTTTTACAATAAACACCCATCAACAACCAACTGCCTTTTTTCCTTGTGGTGGTGGCACAAGTTTCCAAGTATCGTTCTTCTGTAACACCTCCATCTCTTCAGTCATTTCCTTTCTCCATATTGGATCTCCCAACGCATCCTGCACTTTGTTAGGTACTGATACACCAAATATTTGATTCACAAATGATTTATATGACTTAGATAATCTTTTAGTAGACATGTAATTGGCTACTGGGTATTTTGATTTTGCATGAATATTTGGTTCATACCTTTTGGCTGGTTGACATCGAGTGGACCTATTTGGTAACACATACTGTCCAACATTAGACTCAATGCTATTAGTATCAGTGGGTGTACATACCTCAGATGAGTGACCTTCAGTACTAGGGATTTGTTGATCAGGGGTAGGACTAATGCCTGAGGGAACAATTGTGTCTTTAACTTCATTTGTTGTAAGCGAATTTGGTGCTTGAATACTTGGAGCATCTCCTCCTTCGATGACTGGATTCAATGGATTAGGAATCTCATCTGGTCTCATTGAAACATCAGTTGATGATTCTTCTAATTCCTCCCCCTCACCATGATACAGTTCTTCAAAATATGTATTCTCCCCCTGACGAGCAGTATCAGGTAAGGAAAAATAACTCATGTCCTCAAATAGGGTAACATCCATAATGACATAATACTTTCTAGTTGGTGGATGGAAGCACTTGTACCATTTCTAATAACTTCCATAACCTACAAACACATATTTAATTACCCAGGCATCTAATTTAGACCTTTGATTTTTAGGAACTTACACAAAGGCAACACAACCAAATACACGGGTAGGAAGATTATGGAAGGATGATAAGGAGACGTAAGATATGAGAATCTTAAATGAGATTTTTCCGTTAAGGACACTATATGGGAGACGATTGATGAGATGGGCGGAAGCTTGGATAGCATCACCCCAAAGATATTTTGGCATATAAGCACTAAATATGAGTGCACGAGCCATATCAAGTAAATGACGATTTTTTCTTTCACACACTCCATTTTGTTCCGGTGTTTGCTGACAAGTAGTTTGGTGAATAATCCCATGTGTTTTGAAAAAATCTTGAAAAAAATGATTAACATATTCTCCCCCATTGTCAGAATGGAGGATCCGAATGATGCCATTGTATTGTGTTTGAACGAAGGTATGAAAAGTTTGAAACACTGAAAAAACTTCATCTTTTGTTCTAAAAAGAGAAATGCATGATAAGCTTGTACAGTCATCGATAAAGGAACAAAATATCTCATACCCGATATAGTGGGCTCTTTAGATGGTCCCCAAACATCAGAATGAATTAATTCAAAAGGAATAGTACTTTTATTAGAAATACTAGGAGAATAAGTAATACAATGGCTCTTGGCCAAAACACAAGTCTCACAATGTAAAATAGTGTCACTAACACCAATAAATAAGGTAGGCATGGATTTTTTCGTAAGACTAAAAGACGGATGCCCTAAGCGGCGATGCCACAACCAAATTTCACTTAGCTTATCAAAACTCAAAGTCAATGCAGTGCATGCCCATGCTTCTAGTTTCTTCCCTGCGTAGTTCTAATCCAAACGGAATAATCTACCCCTCACATACCCTCGACCAATTATTTCCCTGGTAAGAAGATCCTGAAAAATCACATACATAGTATAAAAGGTTACAGAACATTTAGACTCAATATTTAACTGTGGGACATATATTAAGTGATGAGATAAGTCAGGTATATATAAAACATTATGGAGCTGTAAAGATGGAGTGATATGAACTGACTCCTTTCCTAAGATAGGAAAGGCCTCACCGTTAGCGTTTATAACATAAGACACAGGTAGGGAAGATAACTCATTAAAATAAGATTTTTCATAAGTCATATGATCAGATACACCAGAATCAATAATCCAAGTATTAGACCCAACAGAGTGAGAAACGTTTAAGGTCATACCAATCTTACCACGACTAACTATTGAAGCTGTAGGGATACTTCCACATTCCATAGGATGATCCTGTGCAGTTACTCCATAGTAGTCTAGTTCTTGGACAATTTGCACTGTAGCTGATTTTGCTTTAGAACGATGATGTTGTCATTTGGCTCCATAGTAGTTTGTTTTGGATTGCAAGTGTGGATACAGTTTCCAACAAGTCTCATGTAGATGCCCCCGTTCATTGCAATAAGAGCAGTGAGAATGAGGGAGATTGGTAAAGCCTAGTAGAGGTCCCTACTGATGAAGTGGAATTGAATTTTACTGTTGGAGGAAATGTGCCTTTGATTTGGCTTGAATGGCTAGGTTTGATATCTCAACTTGTGCCTGATGAAGACTTTCCTGCTGAGATTCTTTACATCGTAAAGGCGGTAGTCAAGCTCGGAGGGTCTAACATTCAAAGCAATTCGTCTTTAGCACTATTATGTTTTGTATCAAGGCCACTTAAAAAGCCATGTACTCGTTCAAGCTCTTTCTCCTTCTGATACCATAGAAGATCTTGATTTTTAATTTTGCACGGGCATTTCTGGTCAATTTCAGCCCATACATTTTTCAACTTGGTAAAAAACAGAGATACTGGTTGCCCATTTTGATGCATACCAACAGCTTTGCACATGAGTTCATGAACTTGAATAAAGTCACACTCATTTGTATAAAGATCACTTAAGGTATTCGATATGGCCTCAGCAGTTTCACATTCCTCCAACATTTGTAATATATCATCAGTGATGGCTCTAAATATAATTGACATTACAAAGCCATTATCATCTTCCCACCTAGTATAGGCTTCTACATAATCTTGACTAGGAACCTTGATTAATCCAGATACATGTCTCACGAAGATAAACAGACATAACTTTTTTCCATGTTCAAAAATTGGTACCATTAAGTTTAGTACCCCTGAAAGAACCAGTTTTTGAACTCTTAACAGAAACTTCAAATTTTAGAAACCTGATTTTGTCTTGAATCTTCCATTGAAATAAAAAATATTGTGCAATGGAATAAAAATTTTGGATTTTTTTTTGCCAGACTGGACTGTGGATTGGGCTAGTAAGTGGGCTGATGAGCTAATGGGTAAGTGGGCTGATGAGTAAATGGGTTGATGAGCTAATGGGTAAATGGGCTGATGAGTAAGTGGGTTGATGAGTAAATGGGCTGATGAGTTGATGGGCTGATAGGCTTGAACTTAGGATAGGCTGATGGGCTTGGACTTAGGTCAAAGTTGAGTGAATGTTAAAATCTGAAAGCTAAAAAATTGAAGGAAAAAAGAAGACACTACAGGAGTAAATATTACTCATAAAAGAACACAGAGCAGTGCGTGAGCTGGTGCACGGACGATGCGGACGGCTAGTGCACAGATTGCACGGGAGCTGGTGCTCGGACGATATGGACGGCTAGTGCACGGGTTGGATAGGTAGACGGTTGGTGCACAGACGGTTGGGTAGGCAGACGATTGGTGCGCAGACGGCTGGACATGCAGACAATGGTCTTGTGCGGACGAGCAGATTCTGTGACGACACAAACCCGAAGGCGAGAAGATTAACGACACTGTATAAAAATACCTAAGAATCCAGATCGCCGCCGAGACCTGGTAATTATTTTTCCTTTCTTTCTTTCCTACTCTGATATCAAATTGAATATATTGAAATATATTTACAATATAATTCAATAAGTGATAATACAAGTATAAATACAAGAAATATGAATCTACTTTTTGTAAAATTACTTTTTAAAAAGTTATATTAGTTACATACAATTAATATACAACCATAAAGTATATTTGTTGCATAAAACTAATATAACACTAATGATGATTAAGAGTTTCTGTATGCGTTTTAGTTGGTAGAATTAGAATGAGCTTATTTATCATCTAGGGTCATAAAACTTTTGTAAATAATATATTATTTTAAATATTAATTAATTAATATAAAAATTATTTAATATATTAATAATTTCAGTAATTAATATTTTTTTTAAATTGAATTTTGGTATCTTACCATAAAGAGGTTTATTTTAAATTCAAATTCATTTAACTATGTTAATTATATTTAATTAACTTTTTAAAAGTTACGTAAACCATCATGTTTTTTCAACCTAACAAAAAGTAAACATTCAATTTATTTATTATAAAGGTAACGTATTATCAATAATTATTGACTTTAAATAATAACACATATTTCAACATTATTTCTTTCTCATATATATATATATATATAAAAACTTAGCGTTAAATCATGAATTAGTTAGTGTAATTCTAACTTTGATGATAATGTTAGCTTTAGGGCAATTAGTAATTTTGTGGTGGGGGTGGGGAACGAACTTCGCCCATAGTAAACCACTAAACTCTTTAGAACCTCTTCTCCAAATAAATTCAAATCAATCAAGAAAAATATAATCCAAATAAATAGATGCAAAGTAATATATTTCGGTGGCCACTTGCTCCAGTACAGTACTGAAATAATAAAATAAATCACAGTATCGTACTATACCTCTTTTCTTTCCCACACAAGCAAACAAATCATACGCACTAACATAGACGCTCGACAAAGTAAATAAGAGAGACCACGTATACAAAAAAGACACGACATTTGAAACCAATAGATCTCATTTTATTAATTTTAATTGAATTATTAATAATAAATATTGTTATCAATACTAATAGATGCAACCATCTTTGTTATTAAATTACTTATTAATTTTACATTATATTGAGATTAAAAATTTTATTCTATGAATATCGTGCATAAAATCATCCCGTATCTAGATTAACAACTTGTGTTTAGATGATTGTTTAAGTGTTGTTTGAATTGTTCATTAATTATAAGTTATACTTGAATATTTTTCATGTTATATATTATGGACAATTTTTGAGACAAAGACTTAAATTGATTTCGAAATCAAATTTTATTTTTGTTTATTTCTAGTTTTTGTTTGCTTAATTTAATTTATTTTGGTTTAATTAGGATATTTGTGGGTACCATCACTAGAAACTTTGACGAAACTATAACTCATCCACTAGAACTATAAGGGGTTTAAAAACTTATTATATATGGTAAATACAATCGTGTTAATCTATAAAAGTGATTTAAGTTAGTAGTATATAATTGTTTTATTTTCTTTTGGAGAACCTCTTTGGGTCACGTAGCTTACTAGGCACTAGTTAGAAATTGGTTGGAAGTTGTGTGATGATTTATTAGAATTAATTAGAAGAATTAAGTTTTAATATTGTATTTTTACTTAATTATATTACAAAATATGTTTTCAAAATTATAAGATATGTTTTGATGTATTTCGGGTATTTTGGTTGTCAAAGATACAAATGAAAAATTGGAGGAATTAATGGAAAAATAGTTGTACATAATACATTAATGACTGGTCAAAATGTGAAAGTGGGAAAAATAAGAACAAGCTATGACATGAGTATATTATGATACGGAACTAGTATCCCGAATGGAATTAGATAGAACCAGAAACAAGGTCACACCGTGGCATGAGTTTAGGCACGCTGTAGTTCGCGCTTTTGAATTTGGACATAATCTGCCAATTTTCAACATCCTTATCCCACTTACTCCAGGTTTAGAATTCTAATTATTTTAGACTACTATAACCCTAATCCTAAATACATTATGTGTAACTCTCATACTATAATATGTAACTATAGTTAATCACAAAATACATAGATTTAGTTACATAATTCAGCTGGAGGTATGAACTAAAAGCAAGATTTAAAGAGTCAATTTAATAGAGTTGAAGACCAGATTTAAAGATAATAGTTCCAAGTTTTCTTCCTTTTCTTTTATTGTTAACATGAATAATATTTTGAATTTATTGTTTTTCATGAATAATTAATTTTATAGTTGATTGTGAGTGGTTTCAAAGCCTTAGATATAGATTGCAATCTTTAATAAGATTAGCAATATTATGTTCAACTATTTTTCTCGATTATGTATCAATTATCAGTTTTAATCTTTGTTTGAGTTTTCTTAATTATTCAAGTGTATAATTGAATAATTAGATTAATTCATCGTTAATAAATTTAGTTTAATGTGTACGTAATCGCTTGATTAATTTCTTGCAATGAGCATTAACACCCAGGATGATTAAACTAAGTTTGTGTGTTTAATTTGATCCAATATGTTTCTTGAAATTGAATACTTTTGATAGCTTAAATTTATAGAGCTTATTCTGGGTTGTCTATTAGAAATAATTTAGATTAGAAGCTTGTTTAATTCAACGAATAAGTAAAATGTGGTCAAGACTTTCAAGCATTTGAATTTCTCAAAGTTGGTGTAATCAAAGAATAAGAGATTATGATATGCTTTTGTTGATTTGTAATACATACTAGTAGCGAAAAATGATCATGAAATCATTCTTTTATTCAATTTTTATAGTAATCTTTAGATTTCGTTTTCATCTGATTAATCTTTAGTTGATATATTTAATTTTTAGTTTAAAAAAACCTATTTTCATTAATATGAATTAGTGTTCAAAATCATCTACGTAAAAGACCCTTATTTGTCACATACTAAATAATGACATCTTAAATAATTTAAAATAAAATTTAAATTAACTATTAATCTGAATACATCAATGATGAGCCATTATGTCAATAAAATTGAAATCAATCAATTACAAATTTATCTAAATAAATAGATGCAAAGTAATATAATATTGCACTCTTGAATTATTTCGGTGGATCCGTTGAGCAAAAAAAAGGTCATAGAATAATGAATTAATGATTTTGTTTTATATGCTGCTTTTATTTTTTGCCTAGGATAATTAAGTCTTCTATTGAGAGAGAATGCATGTTTGGCTTCTCTAGTGCAACACTCCTTTTTGGTTGTTTTCTTCAATTTTCTTGATAACAAATCAGAAATGGACTTGTGTTATTGTTTTGATTTATGTGCATGTACCACAATTAGTATTCATATGTGTAAGGTTTATGAGTACTGGCGATATTCGTGAACAAAACATCTGAATGTAATTTTAGTTTCTAGATGTGTCTTCTAAGAATATTTTCAAGTAGAAAAAACTAACAACCTTTAATGAGCACATCTTAGGTATATCTTTGTTTTCATGCACATTAGATTTCATATTAGATACATAGGAACATTTTACATGTAGGTCACTCAATCGATCGAGACATATCTATATCGATTAAGCTTAATTACCTAACTGAATTAATTTTTTATATGACCAAATTGATCGAGCTATTAATACTTGATCAATTGAGCACTAGATTGATTGAGATTAATGAGTAGATCAATTGACTTATTTCAAAATTAATTAATTATTTCACTAGATCGATCGAATTGTTCAGGGTCGATCGATCAAGGTTAACTAGATTGATCAAGCTAGGTTTAGATCGATCGAGCGGCCATATTTTCAATTTTAACTTAATTTTTACTCGAACCAATTTATTTTATTACTATATTTTCCTTACCTTTTAAAGATCTTTTAAATTTTTTAAGGACATAACTATAATAAGCTTTTGACCTAGGGCTTCAACTCATTCTATATAAACAAACCTTTGGTTCAGAATTTTCTTAACCATAATTAATTCAATTTTCGCATCTAAGTTTTCTCTGAAAATATATTTTGTAAAAGCTTTCTGGTAGGATTTTTTCTTTAGTTAATTTATCAAACAGTGGTAGTTGTATTTGATTGATTAACAAGCCTGCAATATTTGTGATATTGTGCTTAAACATATATTCTTAGGTTGCTAGTGATTTTGATTTGTCTGGTGAAATATTAAATTCTCTAGTGAAGGTTCTTCATTATTTAATCCGTTATAAGACACACATTTGCACTTGTGTTGTTGCACTAAATTTTTAGCTACCAACTGTATGGGTTTGATTAAACTCATGTGACTTGAGTTTATCGAAACATTGATCTTGTAAAGACTGTGAAAGAAAGTAGAAGGCTCGTAAGTAGATTATTTAGGGGCATTACCTATATAGGTAGTTTGAGTCTTAGCCTTGTAATCGAACATTATTATCGTAGTGGATAGTTAGGTGGTCTAGTGGACTGTGGTTTTTCTCTTAGGTCATTACTGTGGCCTAGGTCATTACACGTGATTATTTGTCTTGACATTTTGTAAAATTTTAATTTGTCATATTTTCACTGATTATATAATCACCCCTCTAGCTAACTTAATTCATAACTAAATAAAACTTCTCAATTGGTATCAGAGCCAGTCATTAGATACAATTAATGTCCCCTAAGGCCTTGTTATGGATCATCTTGCTATGGGTGATAGCTAAGATATTGAGGGATGCCTATCTTTTTTCTATCTAAATATAATGCTAAAATTTTGAAATAATTGTTTTCTAAATGTGTTAGAATCACATAAAAGAATTCTAGGTTAAATGTAAAAATCGAAAAGTTAAATGAACAACTTGAGACACATGAAAGCCTTTCAAATAAATTAATAGAAGAGAAGAATATTTTCCAAGAACAAAATAAGGCCTTGAATTTGAGTCTTGCATGTTTGAAATAAGAAAATAATAATTTTGCTGCAGATAAAGAAAAATTGGTGCAAGGGCTTGTAGAATCAAAGCAAGTTGTGAAGAGATTGACCATTGGAGCTGAAAGGTTGAACAAAATTTTGGATTATGGAAATCCAACTGGAGATAAGAGAGGACTAGGATATTTAGTGAGCACACTAAGCCATCTTTTTCAAAATTAACTGTGTTTGTAAAACCTTCTAATCCCTACTCTTCACACGCTATACACACATCTCATGCATTTGTTTCTAAATTTATTCCTACATGCTATAACTATGGTAGGAAATGATATACTATACCTAGATGTAGATTCTTGATGATATATAACTATGTTGATAATGTACGTTCATCATTTTCAAGAATTAAAAGTCATGTTTCTAGAAATAAGCATATGATTCAAAAAATTAGGAAATTTGGGTTAAAAAAATCTGATTTAAATTGTTTTGTAGCCCATTTAGCATTTAAAGCTAAATCTGATACTACTTGGTACTTTGATAGTGGTTGTTCTAGAAATATGATCGCTGATCGTTCACTTCTTAAAGCCTTTGAAAAATATAATAAAGGAACTGTTACTTTTGGTGATGGAAATAATCATTGTGCTATAACAAATGAAAAAGGTAAATATGCGATTAGAAGAACTAGGACTCAAGATAATTGCTACTGCATTGATATAGGCTTGGGTAATGCTACTTGTAATTTAGCCAATGATCATTTTGTTTCCTTATGGAATCAAACATTGGGACACAAACTTTAAAGAGCTTGTTAATTTGAGCAAAAAGGAAATTGTGTCTGGTCTACCCATGCTTTCTTAAAAATGAAAAAAACCTTTGTAGACCATGCCAACTTGGCAAATAAACTCGCTTTTCTCATAAGAAAATTAAAGGAGTTAACATAAGTAGAACACTTGAGTTAATTAACATTGATCTTATAGGTCCTATGAGAACTGAAAGTTTGGGTGGTAAAAATTATATTATTGTTACTGTTGATGATTTTTCTCATTTTACATGGGTTGGATTTTTGAAAGAAAAATATGATGCATTTGATTTCTTCAATTCCTTTTGCCTTAAAGTATAGATTGAAACATGTAACAAGATAACAAACATTATAAGACTAAGATAGATCATGTAAAAGAATTTTAAAGCTTAAGATATGATAAATTCTGCAAGCAACATGGAATAACAGATAAGTTCTCTGCACTAATTACCCCACAACAAACTGGATATTGAAAGGAAAAATTGAGTATTACAAGAGATGGCAAGAGTCTTGCTACATACAAAGGGAATTCCCAAAAACGTTTTAGGTTGAAGTGGTTAGTACTTCATACTACATAATAAACTATGTATACCTTCGTCTAGGTACAAATTAAACTTCTTACGAGTTGTGGAAAGATAAGAACCTAATCTTAAACATCCATATGTGCTTAAAAGTAAATGTTATATCCTTAGAGATCGTAAGAATCTAAAAAATTTGACTATAGAAGTGATGAAGGTATCTTCCTAGGTTACTCATTAACATTTCATGCTTTTAGAGTATTCAATAGGAGAACTAATACTGTGATGGAGTCCATCAATATTGTTGTAGATGATGCAGGTACCAATATTCCATTGACTAATGATAAAGATGAATCCTTAAGCATAGGCTTGTCTACTAAGGAATAGAATGATTAAATACCTGACCTTGAAAAGGTGGATGAAGAGTTAGCCTTGAATGATATAGATGCCATATAAAACACTCAAACTCAAAGGCCAACACATATTGCTAAACATCACCCAACAAAAAATGTCATTGGTGATCCAAATGCAGGCATGGTAACCAAAAGGAGATAGGTAAGTGAGATAACACATCTATTTTATGTTTCTCAAGTAGAACCAAAAAATGTTAATAAAGCATTAAAAGATGAATCTTTGATAAATGCCATGCAAGATGAATTAGCTCAATGCAGTAAGAATGATGTTTGGAATTTAGAAACAAGGCTAGACTAGTTGTCCAAGGGTATAAACAAGTTGAGGGAGTTGGTTTTGATGAAACTTTTTCTCCTATAGCTAGGTTAGAAACAATTAGGATTTTACTTACCATTGCATGCTTTATGAAATTCAAATTCTTTTAAATGGATATGAAGTATGCCTTTTAAATGAAATTCAAAGTCTATGTTGAACAACATAAAGGTTTTGTTAACCCATAATTGCTCGAGCATGTTTATAAAGTTAATAAGGCTCTTTATGGTTTAAAATAAGCTCTTAGAGGAGTTGATATGGTGCGAAAGACTTACAACTTATCTTTTGGATAAGGGATTTGTTCAAGGAGGAGTTGATAAGATTCTTTTATTAAAAATACTAAAGAGGATATATTCATAGCTCAAATATATGTCGGTGACATAGTTTTTGGGTCAACATCCAATTCACTTGTCAATGATTTTGTGAACATAGTGATTAGTGAATTTGAAATGTCTATGATGGGTAAGCTCACCTATTTTCTGGTTTGCAAATTAAACAATTGAATGATGGGATCTTTATTTCTCAAACCAAATATGCATGTAATTTAATTAAGAAATTTGGACTTAAAACAAGAAAAATTTGAGAACCTTCATAAGTACTAGTGCTAGTATTTCAATAGATGAATGAGGTAAGAATGTTGATTAAATGCTATACAAAAGCATGATAGGAATGTTGTTGTACCTCATAACAAGAAGACCTAATATTTTTTTTAATGTTGGTGTTTGTGTCCATTATCAATTAGATCCTAAGGAATCACACATTGAATATGTCAAAAGAATCATTAGGTATGTCTCCATAATTAAAAACTTTGGTATTTGGTTTACTAATGATACTACATGTGAAATTAGTGGATATATAGATGCAGATTATGTAGGAAATCAAGATGTAAGAAAAATCACTTCATGTGGATGTTTCTATATTGGTAACAATCTTGTATTCTAGCATAGAAAGAAACAAAATCCATCTCATTATCTACTACAAAGTCATAATAAATTGCTACTCAAAGCTCATACACACAACTTCTGTGGATGAAGAACATGCTTAAGGAATATAGATTTGAGCAAGGTACGTTTTCCCTTTACTGTGATAATACTAGTACTATATGTATCTCTAAGAATCTTGTTCTGCATTCTCGAATAAAACATATAGACATTAGACATTATTTTACTAGGAAACTAGTAGAAGACAAAGACCTTATGCCTATTGAAAGGAAATTAGCTTATTTATTCACTAAAACACTTGATACTCAAAGATTCGAATATCTTAGAAATGCTTTTAGAATCTGCATTATCAATTGAGTTTCATTAGTAATTTTTTTCTTTATTCATTTAGAATATAAAAAGGGGAAAGGGAGAAGTAGACTGCTTTAATACTAACACTAACATGAACATTGCATATTATTTTTATATTTATTTTAATTGGCCATACATTGTACAAATAAACATTGTAACTTGTGCACTTACATATCCTATGCATCTAGTGATCGAAGTCAATATGATCTTACTCACGTACTCACTAGACACATATGTATGTCATGTATGAAGTTTTTGATTGATTTATATGAGATTTTAGGGCTTGAGATAACCTTAATTGTAAAAACTGTGTTTGAGCTTTATCTTTCACTTTATAAAATATTTCTATAGAGAGATACTTAGTTTTGAAAGGTCTACCAATTATGATGTGCGAAGCTACTTCATTGCCTTAGAACTAATGTAAAAGTCATTATGCTATGTCTTTTGGATTGTGAATAATTCCTTTTGCAAAAACAAATAAAGGATAGAAACAAAAAAATATATACAAAAGTTTTTATATGCACAAAAAAAGAGCCATAAATAATTATGCAAAAATAAATAAATAAATAACCACTCCTTAAAATATATATATGTATATGTATATATATATATAACAATGAGAGGGAATTCAAAAATAATATACTAAGCTCTATCTTAGTTAGTAAAATTTTATTTTATGCAAGTTTGAATTCAATTGCAATTCTTTTATCATTGATAATGCTCTTTTCTTTAATTATTTCATAACTAATCATGAATTGACTAATTGACATACTGATATAGTTCAAATATTCATCTCACTTTTGGTGACTGTAGATATGTCACTATATATGTTAATATATGTTTGTGTGATTTGCTTATATATGTTTTTGTTGTTAATAGATAGTCATACTTTGAACACAAATTAAGGTTCTTATTTTATATACGTGTTATTGCAATGTTGTAGTCATGTTTTAGCTCAATCTACTACCTTTTGATCAAAATAAATCTTTATATCTTTTCTTTATGTTTGTTTATTCGTATGACAAAAAAATGGACAAAAAATGAAACTTTAATTAAAACAAATCTACAAAAAAAGGATAGTTAATTTAGGGAAAAATTACTTTGAATTGTTTTGGGATATTCCACATAGGAGAGATGTTTTTAATTTCTGTCATTTGTTTACTCATTCCACTCTTATGAACATCCTTCGATTTTCTATGTATACACATTGAAATAATAAACAATAAGTATATCATTGTTCTTGTAAATGTTATATTTCATATTAGGCACATAGGAACATTTTGCATATAGGTCACTCGATCAAACTTATTTACCTTATTGAATTAATTAGATCGATCAAAGTATTAATACTCGATTGATCGAGATTAATGAGTAGATTGATTTACTTTTTTCAAAATTAATTAATTGTTTTTTAGATGGATCAAGGATTGACTAAATCAATTGAATTATATAGGATCAATCGATTGAACTTGACTAGATCGATTGAGCAGCCATGTTTGATCGATCGAGCTAGGTTTATATCGATCAAGCGACCAATTTCAATTTTAAACTAATTTTTACTCAAGCCAATTTGTTTTATTAGCATATTGTCCTTACCTTCTAAAGATCTTTTAAATGTTTTGAAGGACAGAACGGTAATAGGCCTTTGACCTAGGGCTTCTATTTTAACAAACTTTTGGCTCATAATTTTCTTAACCACAACTGATTCAACTTTTGCATCTAAGCTTTCTTTGAAAATATATTATTTTGCAAAAAACATTTGGTACGATTTTTTCTTTATTTAATTTATGAAACATTGATAGTTATAATTGATGGATTGACAAGCCTAAAATGTTCATGATATTGTGCTTAAACATTTGTTTTAGAGTTGCTAGTGATTTTGATATCTGTTGATATACTAAATCATCTAGTTATGGTTCTTTATTATTTAATTCGCTGTAGGACACACACTTGAAATTGTGTTATTGTGCTAACCTTTTACGTACCACCTGTATGGGTTCGATTAAACTCATGTGACTCGAGTTTATCAGAAAATTGGTTCGGATTCTAACACTTTACTTGTGGAGATTGTTGATGACATGCATAATTTGGCATAATTTATCACTTATAAAATTTAACTTTAGCATAATTTTATTTAATATTTATTGATTTTAGAGTCTATTATTATTATTTAAATTTTATTGCAGACTTAAAGAAAATGAAGATTCAAAATTTGATAAGCATATTGTCTAAGGATTCTCAAATTTAAATGAAGATAATATGAATGAATAAAAAAATGCGAGAAGAACGTAGTTATATATATATGAGTGGACATAGAATAGAAACAAAAGGGAAAAGTAGTGTAGAAGGAAATAGAGAAAAAATAGAGTGGCGGCGAGAACAGGAATAAAAAGGGGTAAGCGACGCAGGAGGAAACATAGAAAGAATAGAGAGGCAGCAAGAATAGAAACAAAAGGGAAAAGTGGTGCAAGAGTAAAAGAAAAACTAAAAAAAAACAGACGTAGATAAGAGAAAAATAGAAGAGAAAGCTGGATGGAGGAACACGAAGCAAATAATTTTTTGGTCCGTTCATTTTCCTTTCAATTCCTCTTAGAAATAATATGGTGAATTCATTTACATTGAATTTAATTTTTAGTATGAACTAAATTTTCTTTATTCTAGGAAAAAAGATGTAATCTAATTCCAAATTATGCTTGATTTTCAATGTTAATTTGAATTATTTCTCTTCATGTTTGTTTGATTTATTCTTAGTTTATTGCTTCTAATTAATTGACCATTAATTAGATGATTTTAATTTTGTGATTTAATGTCGAAAGAGGGAATTATAAGACCGATCTAAAATATTTTAGTGTAAGTAAATATAGAGATCGAAAGATTTGTATGAACCTGTGTAGTATTAAAATCATTGGTCTTAATGTGTTCTTGCTATGTTAAATTACATACTCTTGTGTAAATTGATGAACAATAATGTTTTTCCAATTGACTGTCGAAAAAGGCTTTTGGATGTTTTTTGGAGATTGCTAAAAAATAGAGATAATTAAATTCAATTAGCTAAATGAGTAAAGCATAGTGAGGGATTAGGTGAAATCGATTTCTTAGAAGTTCTCTAGATAAAATTGAGATTAGCAAAATTTTGGTATTTGTCAAAAGTAAGTTACCAATACCTGAGGAGGATACTCTTCTTATTACTTTACTATAAATCTACAATACTGTGCACTTGCAGTTTTGGACCGATCAAGTTTTTAGCATTGTTTTTAGGGATTGATTTCTTCTTATTTTTGCCAATATTGATGCAAAGTAATCTTTAGGGCTATTTATCGGATCGAAATCGTTGATTTTACACTCATCCGATCCGATCCGATCCGACCATCCGCTCGGATTGAAACATCATAATCCGCAACCAATCCGATCACCTCTCACATTTGCTCAATCCTATCCGTAAACTATTCGGATGACATCCGATCAATCTGATCAATCCGACCAATAAATTTAATTAACTCTATTTTTTTTATTTTTAAATAAAAATTTTAAATTTTCACATAAATCATAACATAAAATGATTTGACTTAAAAAAAACATTAAAAAATAAAATAAATATATATTAATTAATTAAATATATATATATAATTAATTTAGGTCGGATCGGATCAGATCGGATGAATGGTAGTAAAATCTGCCCTCCGATCCGCACTTAGCGGATGGAAAAAATTTCCATCCGATCCGACCATCGGATTGGATCGGATCAGATGAAAAATCAATGGATCGGATCGAATGATCGGATTTTTTGTACACCCCTAGTAATCTTGGTTTTAATTTACAATTGTATGTTATTTCATTTATTTATATTTTTTTATTTTTCTCTAGGTGTGTTTTTGACGCTGGATGAACCGTGAAAGAACTCAAAGTATTATTCCTTTTGATATGGGGATTGAAAGAAATTTTAGATAACAAAGAAAGAAGAAAGTACTAGCCATGGTTGAAGGAGAATAGAATGCATAGTCACACACCTTGAAGGATTATGTAAGGGCAATTGTGAATGACAATTATTCAGGTGTAAGACGTCACACCTTTAATGCCAATAATTTTGAGCTAAAAACAACATTGATCAGCATGGTTCAACTAGCCCAATTTAGTGGATCGCTACTTGATGATCCCAATATTCATTTGGTGATTTTTTAGGAGATTTTTGACACTATAAAGATGAATGGTGTTACTGAAGACATTATTAGAATGAGATTGTTTCCCTTGATAAGGCTAGAGTTTGCCTACAATCCCTGCAATTGGGAAGCATCACTAGTTGATAGGACATGTGTTGTGTGTTTTGCAACACACAGAAATCATGCAAGTATACACGGTCACAAGTAATAAAGATTTGTAAGTAGAGTATCGTTCCCACGAGGATTTGTTACTATAGTTTGTTGAGTACTAAAATTGTATCTCTCTGATTTTATCCAAAACAATCGTTAATTAAGAAAATGTTTAAAAATAAAATAAGAGAACTCTAGGATTGCAATTTTTCACCAAACTAATCCACTCTAATCATATTATTTTCTTTGGATTTATATTTTTTAGTACATTTAATTTGTCAACCGAAAACTTCTAATTTTATTCATACATCTCTTCCGAGCTCCGTACAAACACACCTCGTTAAATTAATTCACTATATCTCTATGAGAATTAAATTTACCAAGATTCATTAAGTTCTAAGTTCTCAAATGGCCGCACATATAATTATGGTATATTCCTATCCTTCACTATACATGTCATTCTATCTACGAGCAATATACACAAAAATGCATCTCTCAAGTTTATTTTTATGCCACAAATCGTTTTGATAAAATTCGTAAATAATCAAAAAGCATTAAGCACAAGATAGAATGAACAAATCGAACGTCTTATAAATCTTTCAAAAAAATAATTAAAATCAAAGCTTCATAAATTCAGATCAAATGCAACCCTAGAAAAATTAAATTACTTCATTAATTTAAAATAAAAATTACAACTAGGAAATTAAGATGAAGAACAAAGAAAATTAAAACATCACAAAACAAAATATTTGGCACACGCAGAACACAACAAAAGCCAAAAAATGGCTTTTGCGTGTTCTGCAGTCCAACCCCTAATACCACAAAAATTCTAAACCAAAAAAAACTTCTTAACTCTATCCTAATATCACCTATTTATAGCTAAAAAAATACATCAAAAATATTTAAAATTAATACACGCGGGATACAATGAAGTATGGAGAAAATAATAAATTACACGCGTGAGGGACAAAAATTATATCGAAAATGAAATCGAAAAAGTGAGTGGAGATGCTGCGCGTTTTTGTTTTTTTTTCTTCCACGCTGCGACATGTCGCGTTATGATTGCTGGAAACAATTAGTGGGACACGTGGCAGCATATCATTCGTTCAAGGGAATGGGCGCACGCAGAACTTGTCGCACGGAATTGAGGCGCGCGAAACGTGAGGCAACGGCTGGAACAAGGACTTGATCCTGTGCTTTCGCATTCATTGTCGGAACATGATTTGCTTTAATATAAAGTGTGACACGTGGTAGAATATGGTTCATGGAATAACCGGGCGCACGTGGATCGACCGCACGGGAAAGGGGCGCACGAAGGAGGGGACAGGTCTGCACGGTGTCAAACGGGTGGGTCCCACTCGGGCACCGAGCCGCGTGAAAGCACAGAGTCTGCACCCATTCGCTTTGGTCAGGATTGATGAACACACGCGAATCTGAGCCGTTGCTTCTTTGATCGGACGGTACACGTTAGGCGAGTGTTTTCTTGCGCGTGGACTTCGTCTCTTCTGCGCAAAAAAAACTTTAATTAATTGTATTTTGACCCACAAATTTAATTCAAATTACATTTTGAACTTTCTTAAATTACAGTTAAGCTCTTTGCTAATTTTAAATTAAATTTTTAAACTTTTAATAATTATAATTAAGCCCAAATTCAATTTAAATTATATTTTCAATTTTTAGAAATTGTAATTAAAAACTATATTATTTGAAATTATATTTGTGGACATAAATATGAAATTAAGTACATTTTCGATACAAATTATTTAATTTTATTAAAAATGTATTTCTTAACACATAAAAGGTAATTATTAATTAATTTAACTAAAATTAAACAAAAATGTTAAGAACATAGAAATTATCATTAATAAAATCGATGAAAATAACTGTATAAAATACAGTTATCAACATGGAAGAAATTTTCTTGCTAAATTTTTTCCACCTACAAAAAAAGCCCAACTGAGGGGTAAGATGGGTCAATTCAGGAAAAATGATTTTGAGACACTCTTTGAAGCATGGGAAAGGTATAAAGATTTGATTCGGTATGGCCCTTAGCATGGATTGCTAGATAGGTTGCAAGTTCAGATATTCTATAATGGGTTAAATGGGAAAACTGGAACCATAGTTGATGCTTCTTTTGGTGGAACTTTGATGTCAAAGATAACTAAAGGTGCTACTTGTCTTTTGGAAAATATGGCCCCAAACAACTATAAATGGACAACCGAAAGATCTATAACTAAGAAAGTTGTTGGGATTCATGAATTGGAACAGTTTGCTGCCCTTTCAGCTCAAGTTTCCTATCTATCTCATCAAGTTTTAGCCATGATAACCAAAAAAATACCACAAAGTGCAGAATATGTTGTAGCTTCACGTATGACTGATGCGTATTTTTGCAAGTGTACGAATCGTTCAAGTAATAAAGTGTACAAAAGTACGGATATCGAACCCACAAGGAATGGTGTTACTAAGTACCAAAATTGACTAATCCTAATTTTATTTGAAAACCGAATTTTTGAAATTCTTTTAGAAGCACATTAACATAAAACTAAACGCAAATAACAAAATTTAATGTTGTTCACAAATGATTAAAAACGCTAAGGCATTTGATTTCGCTAAATCAATTCAATCCGATTTCAAGTCATGTTATATGAAAATCAAAGTTAGAAGTGATGGTTGAAAAACCCAAACTTATCTAATACTCTCTCTCGAGTTATATTAGAATTACTTATCTATGAAAACTAACTATATTTCTATGAAGATTTAATCACAAATAAGCACATTACGATTTATGGAATTTCTAGAATAACCACATACATCATGCATTAGGTGTCAAACTCGCATTCAACATACGGTATTTATCACAAGAAGCATTCATTACACATCTCCTCTCGGTCTCAATATAATGCAACAAATCATCTAAAATTTGATCAGAAATTTAAAAGCATTAAGCATGGAAATAAATACTCCATTTAAAAACAACGAATTCATATAACGATAACACAAGAAATCAAATTTTCTTGATTCAACTACATCATAGCCTTAGCAAAAAACGAATTAGTTCATAACAAATATTAGAACAAACATATTCTCAATTGAATCCATGAACAAACAATCTGAATAAAATGCAGAAAATAAAAGCTAAGGAGAAGAGATGAAAAACTCTTGAAGATGAAGACTTGGTAGCAACAATGGTGATGATCCTTCAAGCTTCTCCAACCTTTCTCTCCAAAATTGCCTTTTCTCCTCCAAAAATAACTCAATTCTGCTCTGTCTGCCATCCCCTCTTTTTCCATCATAATGTATATATATATCTAGGGTTTGGGGGGCAATTTTGGAAAAAAACAACATAAAAAATGTGTTTTTAGACGAAACTCGCCGGCAATGACATTATTCTCGCCGCGGGGAGATTTCTAGAAAATTAAATTTTGGTTTTTCTGATTTTGGCCGGCGGCCAAATTAATGTGGCCGACAACGAGATGCTTTGGCCGGCGGCAAGATGAGTTTACCAAAATTTGTGCTCTCGGGAAGATTTTTGCCAAGATTTTCGCTGGCGGCAAGATGAATATGGTCGGCGTCGAGACACGTTGGCCGGCGGCGAGATTCACTTGGCCAAAATCTGTGCTCCCTGCATGATTTTACCTGAAATTGCACTTTAAACACGAAATACCCGTGAAATGACATTTGTGGATTAAATAATCAAATAAACACAATTTTCACACAAATATCAACATTTAAATCATAACAAAAATGCAATAATTTAGCTCTTATCAAGAACCCCCAACCAGCTTCTTGCTAGTCTCTAGCAAGAAAAGCGATCTATTTAATAAATTCAAATGAGACATTAAGAGAAACTTCAAAGAAACTTTTATTCTATTTACAAAATTACATTAAGCGTATGCAATAAGCCTTTAAACCCTAGGCGGCCCTAGTAGGATGAGTTGTAGTCTCGTGAGGGCTTCCAGTGATGATACCCACAAACATCTTACCTATAACTATCCTAACTTAAAACAATAAAATCACACAAAAATTAATTGGCACAAATGTCTCAAAAATTGTAAATAACACACAACACGTAGAATAATTAAATGTCACCTAACCTTTAAGAAATCTCAAATGCAAATTTCACTTTTGTTATTGAATCTTAAACATCCATCAAACCACAAACCAATTGCCATAATTCTTGGATAATATTATGCATAAAATCCGCAAACAAAAAGGTGAAATCTCAATTTCCATAGGCTCACTTCTCAAAACTCTCTCCACTAATGAAGGAAAATACACCACTTCGGATCAATGGGACTTTATGAGGCTTGTAATGTTAGTCTTAGGTATTTGGTTAAGAAAGAACGGGAAGTGTCGAAATACAAATAATAGCACTTATTAGATTAAACACAACCAATTAAGTAAAAGAGTAACACCATTTAACCCAAATTTTTTCTTCCGATCATAACCCATTTTTCCAAAGATAAACAAAATTCTTCCACAATCTTTCACTTTAGTACATTCATCACTAACACTTTTTTATTTACTAGAGTGTGAAGGCCCTTTTTTCTCTTTTTTTTCTTTTCTTTTTTTTTAACACAACCCCTAACCAATTTCTTCCAATATATGTGGAAGATGTCTTATTTTTTTTTATTCCATCCTTACTCCAATTGCTCTTGAAAAGTTTGTGTTCAAAATTAAGTGCTCTTAACAAATAAGGTAGGAATTATATATATATATATTTTTGGCTCAGTAAAAGGTAGGTTATAGAAGGCAAAAAGAAAGAAAAGTAAGGCTAACAATATATTTAAATAGGCTCAAAGAGGTAACTAGTGATATAACGTTAACAAGGTAGGCTTAAAATGGCAAAATCGATCCAAAAATGGCCTACATAATCTCCTAAACAGTGCAATCCCAAATTATTTCGCCTCAAGAGGTTTTCAAATGTGTTCTAGAGTTTGTTGAGATCACAAAAATGTCCATGAAAAATTCGCACATAAGACTTCTCTAAGCATTTAGACTAATCAACCAAATCATACCACATACCAAAAAAGTCGCCAACTAGGTAAAATCAACATTTGAAATTATCTTTAAACCGAAGAAAAATTTAATGTCTTCTAAAAGCTACTTGTTATCACAATCACATTATTATCATCAACGTGCAAATTAAAATAAGTAAAATGCAAATAAAATAAAATAAAAATAAGACAATAAACAAATAAAAGAAATTAAATCAAAATGCAGAAAAATAAATGGAAAATCAAAATTAAACACAAATAAACACACAAACAAAACTAATAAAAATGAAGGGAAGAAAAGATTTACCGTTTACTGCACCCCCAACCAAAACCTTACATTGTCCTCAATGTAAGAAAGAAAAACTGCAAATGGATCTTTTTTTTTTACCTGCAAGACAAATAAAATAAGCATATTTAATTAAAAATAAAATTATCATAAAATAAAGTGCATAATTTAAAATTTCTAAAATAAAATGAGATAAAATATGAGAAAACAAATCTAATGGGTTTCCTCCCATTAAGCGTTTTAAGTTATAGTCATTAGCTAGACTTTATGTCATCTTTCTGCTTGCTGAATTCTCCGTCAAAATATGGCCTCAACCGTTGTCCATTTACCTTGAAAGTTCCCTTTGTTTCATGACCGATCTCAATTGTTCCATAAGGAAACACCTTGGTTACTAGAAAAGGTCCTAACCAACGAGATTTTAGCTTTCTTGGAAAAATTCTGAGATGGGATTTATAAAGCTGCACTTTTTGTCCCACCTCAAAGTTTTGCCTCAAAATGTGCTTATCATGCCAAACCTTCGTCTTGTCCTTATATATTGGGGCATTCTCATAAGCATCATTCCTCATTTCATCCATCTCATTTGTTGTAGATTTCACAAGGCAAGCTTCTAGTGGTAGCAATGGAGTTCTCTCCTCAAAAGTTTCTGAGATTAACTTTTCAAGAGTGTTAATTTGAAAACAAGCATGTACCTCACTTGGAAATTTCATTGCTTCAAAAATATCAAAAATCACTTGTTCATCTTGCACCCGTAGAATGAGCTTTCCTTGCTGAACATCAATCAATGTTCTTCCAGTTGCAAGGAACGGTCTCCCCAATATCAACGGTACCTCTCTATCTTCCTCCATGTCAAGCACCACGAAATCTACAGGGAAAATAAATTTGTCAACTTTAATTAAAACATCCTCAATTACCCCTCGAGGATATTTCACCGATCGATCCGCTAATTGTAGAGAGATTGAAGTGGGTTTTACTTCTCCCAGGCCTAGTTTTCTGAAAATAGAAAGTGGCATCAAATTAATGCTTGCTCCTAAATCACATAGGACTTTATCAAAATTGCAACTTCCTATAGTACAAGGTATAGTAAAACTCCCTGGGTCTTTCAATTTCTGTGGTAGTTTTCTTTGAAGAACTGCACTGCACTCCTCATTTAGCATGACAGTTTCATAATCTCCCAACTTCCTCTTCTTTGATAGAATTTTCTTCACAAATTTTGCATACTTGGGCATTTGTTCCAACATCTCTGCAAAAGGAATGTTAATATGCAATTTCTTAAAAATATCCAAAAAATTATCAAATTGATTATCAAGATTTTTTTATTCAATCTTTGAGGATATGGGATAGGAGGCTCATATTTCGCATTTAGGGAAGGTTGAACATCTTGGGATGTTGATGGCTTATCTTTAGATTTTTCCATCTTTTTCTCCGATTTCTCCTTCCATTCAAGTTCTTTACCGCTTCTCAATGTGATAGCCTTTACATGCTCTTTGGGATTTATTGTGTCACTAGGCAATGATCCTTGAGACCTTTCTAAAATCTGCTTTGAAAGCTGCCCTAGTTGGTTTTGGATGTCCCTATTTATTGCCTCTTGATTTCTGAAATTTGTTCTTGTCTCCTCAATGAAGTTTCCCAAAATTCCTTCCAAATCTATTTGTTTCTTCTCTTGGGGTTGGTAGGAAGATGATGACGGTTTGAATCCCCCTTGGTTATTTCCCCATGACAACTTTTGGATGATTTCTTCAACCTGGATTGTAGGTGTTCGAATATGGGTTATGTTGAGGTTTTTGGAAATTTGAAACATAATTTTCTTGCTCAGCATTTGGTGAAGCAAATGGATTTCTAGCTTGGCACTCAATACTAGCATGATTTCCACCACATAAATCACATTGTACAGTTGGTTTGGATTCGAATTTGGATGACAAAGAATCCATTTTTCTTGAAAGAGCAGCAACTTGAGCCGACAAAGCATTCACTGAATCAATTTCATGCACTGATTCTGGTATTTTTGCAATTACCTGCTCTGAATGCCATTGATTGTTGTTTTCCGCCATAATCTCTAATAACTCATGAGCATCCTCTGGTGTTTTTCCCATTAAAGACCCTCCAGCTGCAGCATCAATCATTGCACGATAGTTTGAAACCAACCCATTATAAAATGTAGAAACTTGCAGCCAAATTGGTATACCATGATGTGGGCACTTTCTCAACATTTATTTAAATCTTTCCCAAGCTTCATACAATGATTCTTGGTCATATTGTGTAAAAGATGTGATTTCATTCCTCAATTTTTCCATCTTAGCAGGAGGAAAGAACTTGGACATGAATTTCTGAACCAACTCATTCCATGTTGTAATTGATTCCGGTGGTAATGAATTTAGCCACTCCTTGGATTGGCTTTATCTCGAAGTGAAAAATGAAAAACCCTCAATCTTATAGCATCTTTAGGCACACCATTTATCTTGTAAAGATCACTCACCTCCAGAAAGTAAGGAATATGTGCATTTGGATCATCCTTTGACATTCCCCCAAACTGATTTGATTGAACCATTTGGATAAAGGATGGTTTTATCTCAAAGTTATTTGCTTGAACAGTTGGCCTCCTTATACCCGAAGTAGTTCCAGCAATATTAGGCACAACATAATCCCTCAATGCTCTATGATTTCCACCTCCCTCAACAAATGGTGGATCCGTAGTTGATTGTCTATTAGGAGGTGAGGTTGAACGCCTTCTCTCTCGGTTTAGACGCCTAAATGTTCTATCAATCTCTAGATCAAATAGAAATTGGTTAAGGCTTCTTGTACGTCTCATACAACAATCCTACAACCAGAAAATTAACTACCACAAAAACAACACAAAGTTACCTTTTTATGATAAATGAAATAAAAGAGAAAAATAAACAAAATTAAAAATGAAACAATGATAAATCAAATTAACTTCAAATTAAAACTAAGATTAGGTAGTATCGATATTAATAAAAGCAAACCATTCCCCGGCAACGGCGCCAAAAACTTGATACGTATTTTCGCAAGTGTACAAATCGTTCAAGTAATAAAGTGTACAAAAGTATGGATATCGAACCCACAAGGAATGGCGTTACTAAGTACCGAAATTGACTAATCCTAATTTTATTTGAAAACCAAATTTTTGAAATTGTTTTAAAAGCAGATTAACATAAAACTAAACGCAAATAACAAAATTTAATGTTGTTCACAAATGATTAAAAACGCTAAGGCATTTGATTTCGCTAAATCAATTCAATCCGATTTCAAGTCATGTTATATGAAAATCAAAGTTAGAAGTGATGGTTGAAAAACCCAAACTTATCTAATACTCTCTCTCGAGTTATATTAGAATTACTTATCTATGAAAACCAACTATATTTCTATGAAGATTTAATCACAAATAAGAACATTACGATTTATGAAATTTCTAGAATAACCACATACATCATGCATTAGGTGTCAAACTCGCATTCAACATACGTATTTATCACAAGAAGAATTCATTACACATCTCCTCTCGGTCTCAATATAATGCAACAAATCATCTAAATCTTGATCAGAAATTTAAAAGAATTAAGCATGGAAATAAATACTCAACTTGAAAACAACGAATTCATATAACGATAACACAAAAAATCAAATTTTCTTGATTCAACTACATCATAGCCTTAGCAAAAAATGAATTAGTTCATAACGAATATAAGAACAAACATATTCTCAATTCAATCCATGAACAAACAATCTGAATAAAATGCAGAAAATAAAAGCTAAGGAGAAGAGATGAAAAACTCTTGAAGATGAAGACTTGGTAGCAACAATGGTGATGATCCTTCAAGCTTCTCCAACCTTTCTCTCCAAAATTTCCTTTTATCCTCCAAAAATAACTCAATTCTACTCTGTCTGCCATCCCCTCTTTTTCCATCATAATGTATATATAGATCTAGGGTTTGGGGGGCAATTTTGGAAAAAAACAACATAAAAAATGTGTTTTTAGATGAAACTTGTCGGCGGCAACATTATTCTCGCCGTGGCGAGATTTCTGGAAAATTAAATTTTGGTTTTTCTGAGTTTGGCAGGCGGCCAAATTAATGTGGCCGGCGGTGAGATGCTTTGGCCGGCGGCGAGATGAGTTTACCAAAATTTGTGCTCTCGGGAAGATTTTCGCCAAGATTTTCGTCGGTGGCGAGACACTTTGGTCGGCGGCGAGAATACTTTGGCCAGCGGCGAGATTCACTTGGCCAAAATCCGTGCTCCCTGCATGATTTTCAACATTTTCTCTATAAGGTTTTCCTCGCCGGCGAGATTTTCTCGGGAAGATTTTGTTCTCTTTTTATTATAATTCAACCCCGATCGTTGTACTTTGTCCCTAACTTCTCCAAAATCATGATTTTACCTGAAATTGCACTTTAAACACGAAATACCCATGAAATGACATTTGTGGATTAAATAATCAAATAAATACAATTTTCACACAAATATCAACATTTAAATCATAACAAAAATGCAATAATTTAACTCTTATCAATGAAAGTTTTGATGAATGAATCAAGTCAAGAATATGTTCTATACATCAACAATCGGAACTACAACTATCATTGTAATTATTCCAAATTACTACCATCTAGGGCTTCAAAATCATGAGAATTGTTCTTATGGAAACATAAAGAATGTGATGTAACCTTCTCCAGGATTTGATAGTCAACCTAGTGAAAAGAAGATGTCACTTGAGGATGCCATGCTTTCCTTTGTTGAGGAGACCAAAGCAAGGTTTAAAAAGAATGATTCACGGTTGGATAACATTGAGAATAATTATTGTAATATGGGAGCTATTATGAAAAATCTTGAAGTGAAAATTGGGAAACTAGCCACTACCATCAATCCCTAACAAAGAGAAACTTTTCCTAGCAATATCGAAGTGAATCCAAAGGAACAATGCATGGCCATTACACTTAGGAGTGGAAGAGAAATTGAGAGGTCACCGTTAAAGGAAATCGAGTCCACTCCTATAGCTCCAAATAATGCCCAAAGCAATAATAAAGCATAAAAAGAGGAGATTGTTAATGATACACTAAGAGAGATTAGCATGCCTCCATCAATTTCATTTCCTGACAATCCTCTTATTCTATCTACTATATTTCCTTATCCTTAATGCTTTCAAAAAAAAAATTAGATAAGCAATTTTCTAAGTTTTTGGATATTTTTAAGAAAATTCACATAAATATTCCATTTCTAGATGCCTTGGAACAAATTAAAAATTATACCAAATCCTTAAAGAAAATCATTTCCAAGAAGAAAAGGTTGGAGGAGTTCGAAATAGTGAAGCTTTTTGAAGAATGTAGTGCCATTCTTCAAAAGGACTTACCTTAAAAATTAAAAGATCAAGGGAGTTTCACTTTGGTTTGCACTATTGGAAATTCATTTTTTGTTAAAGTTTATGTGATCTTAGTGCTAGAATTAATCTTATTCCACTTTCTGTTTATAGGAAATTGGTACTTGGAAAGATGAAACAAACAACAATCTCTTTGCAATTAGTAGACCGATCCATCAAGTATCCACATGGAATCATAGAAGATGTATTGGTAAAGGTGGATAAATTTATATTTCTTACTCATTTTGTGGTATTAGAAATGGATGAAGACCAAGATGTCCCACTAATTCTTAGCCGACCATTCTTGGCTACAGGAAGGGCTTTAATGGATGCTCAAAAGGTGAGTTAACATTGAGAGTGAACAAGGAAGAAGTTACATTCAACATCTACAAATCCATGATATTTCTAGAAGATCCAAGAACTTGCTTTCGGGTAGATGTCATTGAGCAATGTGTAGTAAAATCCTTTCAAGAGGATATGTCAGGCGATCACCTAGAACAATGTATCACCACTTCATCTCATGCTTATGATTTTAATAACTCTACTATTTGTGAATCTGATTTACCTTTTGTTAGTGAAGAATTTCTCCACTATGTATTTTCCTTGGAAGCATTACAATAGGTTACATCATTTAGCAAAGAAGTGGAGAGGCTAGAGCCGATGGTAGCAAAGGCGAATTTTGTAATCTCTACAAAAAAAAAGTGCAGCAAACAACAACTCCAAAGTTGAAGAAATTGCCTGAATATCTTTTCTATGCTTTCTTTGGTGATAGTTACACCTTTCGAATGATTGTTGTGCCATCACTTACACCCGAAGAAGAAGAAAAGTTACTGCGTGTGTTAAGGGAGCATAAAACAGCTTTGGGATGGACTATCTCTAACATAAAAGGTATAAATCCTTCCATTTGCATACACAATATTCTAATGGAGAAACTTTACAAATCATCAATTAAGCCCCAAAGAAGATTAAATCCAGCAATAAAGAAAGTTGTGAGAGCTAAAATTTCAAAGCTTTTCAATGTTGGAATTATTTATGCTATTTCAAATAGCTCATGGGTAAGTCCAGTACAAGTTGTACCAAAAAAGGGTGGAATAATTGTGGTGAAAAATGACAAAAAAGCGTTTATTCCTACAAGAATAGTCACAGGTTGGCATGTATATATGGATTACTACAAGTTGAACAAAAAACCAAGGAAGGATCATTTTGCACTTCTATTAATTGATCAAATTTTAGATCGATTGGTTGGATATCCCTATTATTGCTTCTTAGATGGTTATTCAAGGTATAACTAGATTGCCATAGCCCCCAAAGATCAAAATAAAACTACATTCACATGCCCTTATAGAACATTCGCTCTTAGAAGGATGCCATTTGGATTGTGCAATTCCATTTTCAACGTTGCATGATAGTTATCTTTTCTGATATGATGGAAGATATAATGGAAATTTTCATGGATGAATTTTTTATTTTTGGTACATATTTTCATTGTTTTCCTAATTTAGCTCTTGTTTTGCAGAGATATGAAGATAAAAATCTTGTCCTAAACTGGGAGAAGTGTAATTTCATGGTTCAAGAAGTGATCATCCTTGGCCATAGAGTGTCATCTAAAGGAATTGAGGTTGATCTAGCTAAAATTGTAACCATAGAAAAACTACCACCTCCAATTAATGTGAAGGGAATAAGAGGATTTTTGGGATATAAGAGATTTTATAGAAGATTTATAAAGAATTTTTCTAAACTCTCTAAACCTTTTATGTAATCTTCTTGAAAACAATTATGCATTTGACTTTGATGATGTTTATTTGCAGGCCTTTAATGCAATTGAGGAGAAACTGATTTCAACACGAGTAATGACTATACTTGATTGTATTAACCTTTTGAAGTAATGTATGATGCAAATGACTTTGCAATTGGAGCAGTGTTAGGACAAAAATGAGACAAACTGTTTAAGGCCATATACTATGCAAACTAGACATTGAATGAAACCCAATTGAATTATACAACAAATGAGAAGGAGATGCTTGTTATGGTGTTTTCTTGTGACATATTTTTGTCTTACCTCATTGGTTCAAAGGTGACAGTATTCATTGATCATGCAACACTTCGTTATTTATTTGGCAAGAAGGATGCTAAGCCTAGGATGATTCGTTGGGTTCTTCTTCTTTAAGAACTTGATTTGGAAGTTTGAGATAAGAAAAGAAGTGAAGATTTAGTTGTTGAACATCTCTCTCAATTGGAACAAAATGAAGTAAAACCAAATTTAGTGATTCAGGAAGCATTCCCTAATAAGTAGTTGTTTGCATGTGAGATCAAGCTTCCTTGGTATACTAATATTGTAAAGTACCTATCTTGTACGTGATTTCCACCAGATCTTACTTACCACCACCACCAATGTAAGAAGTTTTTACATGATGTGAAATATTATCTTTAGGATGAGTCTACTTTTCAAAAGATGCCCTGATCAAATCATCCAAAGATGTGTGCCTGAAGAGAAGATGCAAACCATTCTCCATCATTACCATTCCTCATCATATGGAAGACATTTTGGAGTAACACGAATAGCAGATAAGGTACTTCAAAGTGGTTACTTTTGGCCCTCTATTTTTCATGATAGTTATACTTTGGTGAAATATTGTGATCGATACCAACGTATGGGAAATATTTCAAGGCATCAGAAGCTTCCATCGAAAAATATTTTAGAGGTTGAGTTATTTGATGTTTGGGGAATTGATTTTATGGGTCCTTTTCCTCCCTCTTTTGGATTTGTTTATATCTTGTTAGCCATTGATTATGTGTCAAAGTGGGTGGAGGCAGTTGTTGCAACAAAAAATGATGCAAATGTAGTGCTTAAATTTCTGCATAAGAACATATTCACAAGATTTGGTACTCTATGAGCTATTATTAGTGATGAAGGGACCCGTTTTTGCAACAAATTTTTCAACAACCTTCTCTCTAAAAATGGTGTGAAGTACAAGATAGTTCTTGCCTACCATCCTCAAACTAATGGCCAAGCTAAAATTTCAAATCAAGAAATCAAGAATATCCTTGAGAAGATGGTCAACACCAATAGAAATGATTGGGCAAAGAAGCATGATGATGTTTTGTGGGCATACCGTACAACTTTTAAAACACCTATCGAAATATCTCCTTATCTATTAGTGTTTGGAAAAGCATGTCATCTCCATATTGAGTTGAAGCATAAAGCTTATTGGTCTATAAAGAAGTTTAATTTTGATTTGAAGGTAGCAAGGGAAAAGTGACTTCTTTAATTAAATGAGATGGGTGAGTTCCGGAACGATACTTATGAAAATGAAAAGATCTACAAAGAACGAACAAAGAAGTGGCATGATAAAAAGATTCTTAGGCGTGAGTTTGCTCCATGATATCATGTTTTGCTTTTCAATTCAAGCCTAAAACTCTTCCCGAGTAAGTTAAGAACAAGATGGATATATCCTTATACAATTTACAAATTTTCCCCTTTTGGAGAAATAGGTTTGAAGGAAAATACACGGCATATATTTAGAGTTAACGGTTAGAGATTGAAGCACTATTATAGAGAACAAGTGGAGAGGAATTTTGTAATTATTCATCTTCAAAATCATAATTGATAAAGATTGAAAATTTTGGTTGTAGACTATAAAACAAACGCTTATGGGAGGCAGCACATAAAACTTTATTTTATTCTTCTATTTTATTTTATTTTATTCTATTATTATATATTTGAATAATTTGGATTTTGATGCTGGTTTATTTTGTAGGAATAAAGAGCTAAAAATTACAAACTAATTTGGATCCACCATAAAACTAAGGAAGTTTCTTTCATTTCTTTAATCTGTCTCACTTTTGAATCACAATGAAGACATTATTTGGTTTAATTTTGGGGGTGTAGACTCCTATAGTCTTGAGTTGTTAGATTCTCTTATCAAGCATGTATTTGAGTATGATTGAATTCACTATGACTGTGAAATTTGTGATTAATGATGGTTTTGAGAAAAACAATTCAAATTTTGCTATTATGCTAGGCAGAGTTTTGTAGGTACTTTGATTTAAATCTTTGTGCTTGAAACTAATTGAGCACATAGTAAATTTTTCTTAACTCCATTTTTCTTATGAAGAGAAGGAGTTGAATTAACTGGGTGAAGAAAGTTCAATCTTGTTTTGCTCTAAAATCCATTGATGGATCCTTGAGGCAAAATCCTAGTTGATACCAAACATTAGAGAAAGGATATAGGAAATTTTTTTGTTACAACCAAGAAAGCTTTCCCAACTGTCCTGATTATTATGCCATCGTTGCATGGTGTATTCTCATAGTAAACCCCCTTGAGCCTTATTTTACATAAGCCTTTATTTGTTCTTTTAACTACATAAATCATTCTCATTCTAAGCATGAAAAACCATGAATTTACCTTAAATTTTGAGAAAATACTTTGGTAAATATTTGTATTTAAAGAGAAAGTAATCAAATTAAATAATCCACATTATGTTTGCTCTATTTGATCAAAGTGTAAAAATAAAAGAAGGCGAAAAGCAAAAATCTAAAAAGGGTTAAAGTGGTTGAAAATCAGAAAAATGGCTATAAGTATGAAGATGCTATTAAAAAAAAGCACTCCACCTGTTGAGTAAAGAAACAATATTGTCATCAACTTAAGCATATTGTCTAGAAAGAGCTATGGTGTGAATCTTGTGGATAAGTTTTTTTATTGTTCTTTCTACAAATTATTTTCCCAGTTTGCTTTGATTTTCCATATCCATTTCTTTCTTAGCCCTAACCCTGTGGCCTGTCATTACAACCTTGATTAAAGACCTTTTGATCTCTGATTTTGGTGTTTGATTCCATTAGTAGAGAGGATTTCTAAAAATTGGACTTATGGAGTTAAGTTTTGAGAGAATTATTCTGATTTCAATTGTTCTACTTTTATCTGAATTTTCTAGTGGTTTCGAGTTAAATTGACTATTTCACACACACACTCAAGGACTTAGCTTTAAATTGAAGTAAATGCTTAAATTTTTCTTGAAAAATTGTTGAATTTTTGATTGATTTTCTTGCTATCTTCAATGTCTTAAGAGTAAGTTATTATCGATGAAATCTAAATTTAGATCATGGCTTGGTGAGTGATGGTAGTTCTCTATGAATCCTAGTTGATATTGTCTATAGTTGTCTTTTATTTTATTTTATTTTATTTGAGGACAAACAAAGTTCTAAGTTTTATCACTTCTCAACTTTCACTTTAATCTAATTTTATTTATTTTAGACTTTATTATTATTATTTAAATTTTATTGCAGATTTGAAGAAAGTAAAGATTCAAAATTTTAGAAGCATATCGTCCAAGGACTCTCAAATATAAAGATTTATTGAGATCAAATTTAAATGAAGATAAGATGAATGAATAAAAAAATGCAAAAGGCATGCTATTATATATATATATGAGGGACACAGAACAGAAACAAAAGGGAAAAGCAGCGCAAGAGGAAAATAAAACTGAAAAAAAAACTAGACGCATATTAGAGAAAGCTGGATGGAGGAACACGAAGCATATTATTTTTTTGATAGCATTCATTTTCCTTTCAATTTCTCTCAGAAAAATTATGGTGAATTCATCTATTGAATTTAATTTTTACATGAACTAAATTTTCTTTATTCTAGGTAAAAGATATAATCTAATTCTAAACTATGCTTGATTTTTCATGTTAATTTGAATTATTTCCAAACTACCCAATCACTATCAATGTATCCAACTAGCCTTGAATTTGGTAATGGCTTGTACCATATTTCATAGTTCTTTGTTCTTTGTAAATACTTGAGTATCCACCTTGCTATTTGATGAGCAAAACCGACATCGCCGATCCTGCCAATACTTTGGTTTTATATTTATAAAACTCTCGCAAGTGCACAAATCATTTCATAAAAAATGATAAGTATACTCCCAAGGTTAATCTAAGGAAGGAATATATGTGGTTTTTAATTTATTATTCAAACTTTTAAAAACGAAATTAAATCCTAAACATCCTATGACGATATTTGGGTTTTTGTGTTTTTTAATCTAATAACATAAAAATAAACATTTATACAAATTTTATCTTTTATAATAGTGAAGTATTTATGGATATAATAACCAAGTTAATTATGCTTGCTCATATTATTTAAGTTATTAAAGATATAAATTGATATTTATTGATTCTCCTTTTTTATATGAATACCACCTTTGGTGGTGTTAGATATTTTTTATTAACTAAACAAATCAATTAACACCAATGGGTGGGGTTGATAACTAATTTGGTTAATTAAATTAATTCCTTTTTTCTAAGACATTGAAAATGAACCATTTAAATGCCACCTTTGGTGGGGTTAGACAGTTTAAACTTTATTCAAGGTGTTCAAATTAAACCTAAGAATTTAATTATCCGAGTACTAACTTTCAAGTTTTAAAACTACTATTGAAAACATGTTTTCAATACATTTTCAGATAATAATTCTTATAAAAACTTTTGAAATAGAGCTTCACTCTAACTACCGGGCGATTGTACCAACAAATAAAAGAGCACTACTCTAAATCATACGGATAACTAAATCTTAAAATCTAATTTTCAGATTTAAGTTTGTAATGAAAAATAATATATTTCTCTCTAACATTCTTAATATAAAATCTTGAATAAAAATAAAATCAATTCATTTTAGAGAGTTTTACCTATTTAATATTTCGCAAGCATAACAATGTTATTATTATATCATGTTTACAAACAACCACCAAAGTTAAATTTAATCACACACAAATTAAATATAACATGTAAAAATAAAGCATAAAAAATAACTGTAAAGAAAATAAAATCCTTCCAGTACTTTGATGTTATTCATGTTGTTGGAAAACCTCCAAATGGAATTTGCACTTCCATTTATTGAATAAAAAAGCGAATAAATTACAAAAACATAATTAGTTCTTCTCAAAAAGAGAAGAACTCTAAAACTAACTAAGGAAAAACTAAAAACTAAAAAAAACTAAAAAAACTAAGAAATAGAGAGAAAGAAAGAGAAAGAAGATGTGTTTTTAGGTGTGATTTGTTATGAAGAGAATAGTGGTATTTATAGGTGAGGAGAGGAAGAAAAAGTGGGTGAAAAAATGATTAAAAATGGTGGAAACGCGCAGTAGTGAATGATGACATCATTGATGATGTCATTTTGATGTGGGGCGGCAGCGCGCGTGGATTGGGGCTTATAGGCGTGCGCAGACTGGGCAGCTGCGTGCGTGATTTCCTACTTTTTTACCCATTTTGTCCAATTTTTCCATCTTTTTTGACTTTTCCTTATTTAATTTATGAATATATTGGTGATGTATTGCCTCCGATATTTTTCTTTCAGTCTTTAAGTTACTTTTTTAAGCGAAAATACCTGAAAAACAATAAAAATATCCGTGATTCTGAAAAGACAAATTTATATAAATATATGATAAAATCATATATATATATATATATATTTAATCAATTAACGTGCATAAAATCATGGTAATTTTAGTACTTTTTGAGCACTTATCACTATTCCACAGGGAATTTGAGTAGAACATTGCATGAATCTTAATAGTATCCATGTGGCATACATTATATCTAGCCTTTTTTTTGTCATATATAGAAGACTTCCAATGAGACTTTGAGATTACAAGCTATTTTCTTTTGGCGAGCCATCTTCTTTTCTTAAGGCTCTGCTATTGTCTAGCAAAGTTGCATCCACTAATTTTAAACTTCTTGATGAGACACTGTATATTTATTCTATCAGATGAAAATCCCATGATCACTTTATCTAACTTCTATTCCAAGGAAATAGTGTATCAATCCCAAATCGTTCATCTCAGATGTCTTCATCATTTTTTTCTTGAACTCTTTGATCATCATTTCATCATCACCTGTGTAGAGAAGATCATCCATATATAGAGAAACAATGAGTGTATTTGTACCTTGGTTCTTGATGTATAATGTCGGTTCACTTTTGCTCCTTCTGAAGCCTTATTGTATAAAATGGCTATCAATTTTGCTATACTAGGCTACAATAGCTTACTTTATCTATTTAGTGCTTTCTTTAGCTTGAAGACTTTTCCTTCTTGTCATTGCACCACAAAACCTTAAGGTTTCTTCACATTTATCTCCCTGCATGGAATTATTGAGAAGTGCAGACTTTACATCTAGTATCTTCCACTTCTTTTGAGCAATGAGTGCTAAGAATGCTCTAATAGTATCTTCCACTTCTTTTGAATTGATTCCTTAGAGTGAAGCTTGGTCTTTTATACCTACTTAACTCCAATGACCTCTTCTCCTTTTGGTAGATTCACCAACTCTTACATTTCATTTTTCTCGATCATCTTTATTTCTTCTTCTATAGCTTTTACCCATGCTTCTTGCTTGGAAGCTTTTACAAAAAATTTGGCTCCACAATAGTCATGTTGCACGTCTCATAAATCTTTGATAAAGGTCTCTTCCTTCTTGGTAAAGACTCTGGAGATGATTCTTCTATATCAGTAAGTTTTTGTCTCCTTGTGACTTCTTCTCTTACTCGAGCATCTTATGGTTGACGTGTGAAAAGATCAAGGTTTATGCTTATTTCATCTTCTTCATTTTCCCAATTGTACTTAGCACTTTCATCAAACTCAATATCATGACTGATGATCATCTTTGTTGATTCCAGACTATAGATATGATATCCCTTAGATATAGTGCTATAGTCCAAGATTATTCCTTTCTTAGTCTTCTCATCTAGCTTGCTCCTTTTTGCCTCTAAAACATGAGTATAGAAAATGCAGTTGAAGACTTTGAGATATTCTATTGAAGGATTTCATCATCACTAAGCTTCAATTGGAGTCTTCTTTGACATTGCTTTGGTCGGATACATATTGATAAGATACACTGCTATGTATACAGCTTCTGCCCAAAAGATCTTAGGAAGGCATTTGTCCATTACCATTGTTCGAGTCATCTCTATCACTATTCTATTTTTTTATTTAGATACTCCATTTTATTGAGACGCATATCCAACAATGAGTTGATGCTTGACACTTTCTTCTTCACAAAACTTGTTGAATATGTTAAAGGTGTATTCTTTTCCACGAACGCTTCTAATAGTCTTTAGGCGGTGACCGCTTTGTTTCTCCACAAATTTCTTAAACTTCTTAAATGTATTGAATAAAATACACCCATGTCATTCTAGTATAATTATCAATAAAGATAATGAAGTACCTATTTTGGTTATGAGATGGGGTGCACATTGGGCCACAAACGTCTATATGGAAAAGCTCTAGTTGTTTCTTTGATCTCTGTGCTTTGTTTTTGGGAAAAGGTTGTTGATGTTGTTTACCTTGTAGACAGCCTTCATAGATGCCCTCTTTCCCTTCTATCATTGGTAAGTCACACATCATTCTTTTTTTGTGTAATGTCTTCAAGGCGTGAAAGTTAAAGTTCCCAAATATTTTATGCCGTAGCCATAAGTCATCCACATGTGCCTTCATAGCTACATCGTTTGTGTACCTCTATTGAATAAGAAAGTATTGATTCTCCCTCATTTTTACTCTTGCTATCATCAAACTTGTATCTTTCTTGTCATAGATTGTGCATGAGTCTTCTTCAAAGTTAATAAAATGTCCTATCTTGATCATTTAACCTATGCTCAATAATTTTTGGTTTATGGAAGGGACTAATAGTACATCATTTATGTACTTTTTTCCTTCCCTTATTTGGATAGCAATTGTGTCTTTCCCTGTCGCCTCGATATATTCTCCATTCCCAATCTTAACTTTTGTTGTGATTTTATAAAGATTGTAGAAGATGCTTTCATCTTTCGTCCTATGGTTACTATAACCACTATATGGATACCATGTGTCTTTCTTTTCTTCCTTAGAAGCTTGGCTAGCATAGAAAAGATTATTTTCACCATCTTTATATTTTGTGAAGTTAGCTTGTTGACTTGTTTTCAGTCTGCAAGCTTTATCTTCATGCCCATTTTTCTTGCAATATCGATACTGTAATTTTCTTTGAACCAAGAGTATTTTTTCCAAGTAGCCTTTTATTTTGTAAATGCTATAATGAGGATAGTTCTCTTTGTTTGGTTCTTATTTTTCTTGGCTTTTTCTATTTTTGGATTTTTTTTGAAATTTTCTCCCACCGTCTTTTGATTTTTGAGATTGCATATTAATTTTAGATTGAAAGGCACTCTTTATCGAATCATCATCACATCTACTTCGACATTTTTAATATGCTTCTAGAGAGTCCATTAACTCAATAGTTGTCAAGGTTGATGTTTCTTTTGTTTCCTCAATAACTACAACTATTGGATTGTATTTTTTAGTACAAATTATGAGAATTTTTTCTACAACCTTTTTTTGGGGTATATTTTCACTATAGGCTCTCAAATTATTTACTATTTCATTTATTCTTGAATAATAATCTTTTGTGATTTTATTTTCTTTCATTTTAATATTTTCCAAATCTCTTCTTAGAGATTGTAGTTTGACAGTACACACTTTTTCATTTCCTTGAAACTCCTCATGTAATGTATCCCAAGCTTTTTTGGATGTAGTAGCTCTCACAATTCTTGGAAATATTTTGTTGCTATACTGTAGAGTGAATAAGGTTTGAGAATCCTTTTTCTCTTTCTTCTTCAACTCTTTCTTTCAGGCTACATTTAGCATGGTAATGTCATTTAGGATAGTATATCCATCATTGACTAGTACACAAATCTTGAGAACGAACAAAAATTTCTCATTTTAATAACCCAAAAATCATAGTTTTCTTCGCAGAAGATTGGCATAGGAACACTTAAACGGATAATTTTTTTGGCCATTATGTTATATGAGAAGAGTAACTTGATGTCCAACAAAGAACGAACAAAAGTCTGATACCACAAATGATTTTTAGAATATGAAAATTGAAAGTTATTTTAAGTTGAATAATATTTTCTAGCAATGTGTATTGATAAGTTTGGGTAATGTGAAATAGTTGAATTTTTTATTTTTATGATTTGGTATTGGCTAGGTAGTTGTTCACAGGAATACAAATGAAAAAGGTTTTGATGTATGTAAAGGTGAGGGAAGATAATTTTAGAAAAGTTTATATTGAATTGATTTACACAACTTCACTTATATTGGTATTTCTAGTTGAGAAAGTAAGTTGTATACAATTCCACTACTTGTTTTATTTATTGATTTTAAAATTGTACACAATATTTATTTTGGAAACAAGATTATTTAGAATTATCCATTCAATCATAACCATAAATTTTATTTTATCTCCGAAAATTTCTAGACATCTTTAAATATATTTTATTTTAAGATATTTGTAAACTATTCTAGAAAAATTATTATCGACGTCTCTTCATTTTTTTCATTATAAATATATTTTGGTGTTCGAGTTTTGTGGTGTTTTAGAATAAGATATAGAATCATGGAATGTAGTGGTAATTGTGGGAAAATAAGGAAATTATTGTGAAAGATGTAGAGCAGTTGTTCTGAGTAGATTATTATTATTTTGATTATCTTGTAGATTATAATGTCACAACCAACGGGAGGCCGAAGAAGATATCAACAACCTGCCGGGATGGACGAGAACTAATTTTCGTTTGACAGACATATCATAAATCGAAATCTTATTTTGCTTTTACCCAGGTTTCTCAGTAGGCATATTATTGTGGCTTTTTCTCAGGATTTTTGTTACATTGAGATGTTGTTTTGTATGAGCGGCTTGCATTGAAACTACTTTCTTATGTTCACGTGTTCTTCAGCATCGTCTTCTTTTTTTCTTTTTTCTTTTTTTGTTGAAAAATTCTCAAGGGCGTTTTTATTGATTGAAAAAAAAACTAACAAACAAAAACTGAAAAGAATATAAATTATTTCGATACATGTTACATGGACAAACTCGTATTTTTTTCTAGTGAAGAATGTTAGAATCAAGTAAATTTATACCTATATTTGTCCTTGTACTAATTACGGTGACATGTGGTCAAATTTTATTAAAAATAAGTTTTTTTATTTTTATTTTCAAAGTTATTTAGACATATATTATACTAATTATACTATAATTGAAATGAGTATAAATTTATGTTATCGTCATGTTATTTTTTCATTACTTTATAGGAATCTCTTTATAGGAATCTCTGAATAATTATATTAGAAGTGATCATGTATTGATAAAATGTGATTAACAATAGTAAACATTTAATTTAGTTATTAATAAGCTAATGCAATATCAATACAATTACTCAAGTTTTTCCAATAAAATGATAAAAAAAATTTAATTAGCAACAATTTATTCCAAAATTTATAGTTTTATACAAAACTACGTTATAAAAACACCAAAAAACTATTCTTTCATAATTTTAATAAAATGAAATCAATGTCAAATCTATCTTATCTCCAACAATCATTGTTGACAATCTCATAGGTGTTCTCACATCTAACACTGAAAACTCTATCGAAGCTCATGTGGATGTAACATATTATATACAAAAATATAGATGGATATAATAGGTTCCATCTTATGGGTTACCATAACTATGGTGAATGTAACAGGTTACATCCTGTGGGTCACCATAACTATGTTGGATGTAGCATGTTACATACAAAAATACATATAAATAGAACATGTTATATCCAATGGGTTTTCGAAATTACGGTAGATGTAATAGGTTATGTACATAAATACATGTGGATGTAGCATATTACATCATATGGGTAGTCGAAAATACGATAGATATAACATATTATATACAAAGATACATATAGATGTAAATGTAACATGTGTGGATGTAAATGTAACATGTTACATCTAATGGATAGTTGAAAGTACGGTAGATGTAACAAGTTATGTACAAAGATACATAAATATGATATTTACACCAGGTTTTATATAAAGATACATGTTGATGTAACATGTTATATCCGATTGGTAGTTAGAATTATGGTGGATGTAACACGCTATATACAAAGATGCATGCAGGCATATCCACTCATGTTACATATAGTATGTCGCTGGAATTACATTGAATGTAATAATTTACATACAAAGATACAGATGGATGTAACATGTTATAACTAAAGGTAGAGTTGGATGTAATATGTTACATCACACTAAAGCTCCAAGGACCCTACTAGAGATAAATGAAAGATATTACATCCAAATGTATAGGTAAATATAACATGTTATATACGAAGGTAGAGTTGGATTTATAAATTGTAGAATGAAGTTAAATTGATCAATTTATAGAGATAAATATAGAAGTCGTTGGAACTCCGATGGGTCACTGATGAAGATCATGTGAGATCTAATGTTATTTTCATTGTATTGAATCTATATTTCAAGAGCATTTTGGTATTTTTAATATGGATGGATATGTTTAATAAAAAATTGACCCAGATAATTGTTTCGAACGAAACCGAAACAAAGCTCATTAAAAAATGATCATTTCGATTGAATATGATTTGAAAAAAATTATAAACCGAAAGTAGTTGATCAATTTCTGTTTCAATATAAAAGAAAACTGTTTGTAACTGAAACAACACACTTACTCAATATTAAATTAACATAAAATTATAAGTTATATATTATATTTAAAATTATTAAATTAAAATAAGTTTTAAAAGTTATTATATATTAATATTAGAAATTAAAAAAACTTTGAGATTAATTATTATTAAGTAAAATGTTCTCATATTTTTTTGATAATTTTAATGATTTTTGAAGCATGAAAAAGTATGAAAATTAACAAGTTATAAATATTTTGGTGCTAAAAGGAAATGCAAGTGTTGTTTGGTCTTTTGCATGGCTTAAGGGTTAAACAAATTTCTAATATCTTATTTTAAAATTTATTCTTATTAATATAAGAAATTTGCTTGAGGCTTAATTATTATTTGGAGATTTTAAATTTAAATAATATATATTTAGAATTTAGATTATGTGAAGTTTGGTAACTATGTATAATTTATATTTATATTTCCATGATATATGACAGATAACGCATCATTAATTAAATATATTTGAAATGTTGAATTGTAATTGTTGATAGTTTGAAATTTACTACAAACATGACTTGTTGTTTGATCATAGAGATTTACACTAATACACACATTAATAATATTTTTGTGTAGTATTTGTTAGGATATACTCGTGGACCCATAGTTTTTATACAGTGGGGGGGTCTTTAGACTCCTTCTCCAAACTGAGCTACGCCGAGTTCTTTTCGCCTTCTCCAAACCTCGAACCTGGGACCTAACCCTTAAGTACCTTAGGTTCTTAGAGGTTAGTACCAACTGAGGCGAAAGGAACTCGGCTTAGCTCAGTTTGGAGGAGGAGTCTAAGGACCCCCCCACTGTATAAAAACTACGGGTCCACGAGTATATCCTAACAGTACTAATAACTAGTAAAAAAAGGATTTTATAGATTTTAATAAATAAAACCGACCAACTAAATTGACTTCTTAATCGATTGACAGTTCAGATAATTCTAGTATTTTGGTCATTTTCAATTTATTGTTTTAAAAAACCACCAATGTTGGTTTGGTTTTTATTTCGTGATGAAACTGACCAAAAACCAACCGTGTCCATGACTAATTTTTATGTATAAAATTATGAGTTTTAGGTTAAATGTTTGATAATTTAGGAAGAAGAAAATATGTCATTGGAATGAAGCAATATTCTCTAATTTAGTGTGATGAGTTTTGGTGTTATAAGGAAATGCAAGTGTTGATTGGTCTTTTTCATGCCTTAAGGCTTAAACTAATTTCTAGTAGTTTATTTTAAAATTTATGGTTGTTATTAATATAATAACTTTGTTAAAGACTTAATTATTATTTGGAGATTTTAAATTTAAATAATATATATTGAGAATTTGGATTATATGATGTTTGGTAACTATGTATAATATATATTTTTATACTTTCATGATGCATGACAGATAACGTATGGGTAATTAAATATATTTGAAATGTTGAATTGTAATTTTTAATAGTTTGAAATTTACTACAAATATGACTTATTGTTTCATCATAAAGATTTACACGAATCCTCACATTAATAATATTTTTGGGTAGTACTAATAACTAGTAAAAAAGGTTCTTACAATTTTTAATAAATAAAACCGACCGATTGAATTGACTTCTTAATCGGTTGGAGGTTCGGTTAATTCTAGTATTTTGGTCAGTTTCAATTTATTATTTTAAAAAACCACCAACATTGGTTTGGTTTTTATTTCGTGATAAAACCGACGCAAAACCAATAACGACAATCCCTAATTTTTATGAATAAAACTATGAGTTTTAGGTTAAATATTTGCTAATTTAGGAAAAAACATATATGACATTGGATGAAGATATATTCTCCAATTTAGTGTGATGATTTTTTTTACAAGTCCTAAGTCCATATCATGTGAATTAACGCGGGAACCTTCACTAGGGTCCCGCGAGTACATACCTCCTAAAATTCATCATTTTTTGGTAGATTTTGTTTATCTAAAATTTCTTAATCTTTGTCATTTTTAGATGCTTGTGTTTTGTGAAGTAGATAAGATGACTATTAATATTGATTATGATTCACATACAATGTGATTGATTATAGTAAGCTTGGCCTCTCCAACAATGGTAGATGCTTGTGTTTTGTGAAGTAGAAAAATGGCTTTTCATATATAAAAAAATTATAAATGAAAAATTGTGATTCATTTTCGGTTTCAACATAGAAGTAAACCATTTTTAAACGAAACAACAGACTTACTCATTATTATATTAATATAAAATTATAAGTTATGTATTATATTTAAAAATTATTATATATTAATATTAGAAATTAAAAATAAAATTGACTTTTTTACTATTAAGTTAAATTTTTCTCATATTTTTGGTAATTTTAAGGATTTTTGAAGCATGGAAAAATATGAAAATTTAAGTTTTAAAAATTTTGGTGTTATAAGGAATGCAAGTGTTGTTTGGTCTTTTTCAAACCTTAAGGATTAAACTAATTTCTAATAGCTTATTTTAAAATTTATTGTTGTTATTAATATAAGTACTTTGCCCAAGATTTAATTATTATTTGAATATTTTAAATTTAAATAATAAATATTCATAATTTGGTTTATCTTAAGTAGTGGACCTATGTATAATTTTTATTTTTATATTTTCATTATGCATAACGGATAACACATTAGTAATTAAGTATAATGGAAATGTTGAATTCTAATTGTTGATAGTTTGATATTTACTACAAAGATGACTTGTTGTTTCATCATAGCGATTTACATGAATACTCACATTAATAATATTTTGTGTATCATTATTAACTACAAAAAATGTTTTTATAATTTTTAATAAATAAAACCAACCGATGGAATTGGCTTCTTTATCGGTTGGCGATCCGGTTAATTGTAGTATTTTAGTCAGGTTCAATTTATTGTTTCAAAAAGCCACCAATGTTGGTTTGGTTTTTATTTCGTGATAAAACCGACACAAAACCAATAGCATCCATCCCTAATTTTTATGAATAAAACTATGAGTTTTTGGTTAAATATTTGCTAATTGAGGAAAAAAAAATATGCCATTGGAATGAAGCAATATTCTCCAATTTTGTGTGATGATTTTTTTTTTGGGACAAGTCCTAAGTTTATATCATGTGAATTAACGCAAAAATCTTCACTAGGGCCCCGCAAGTACGTACCTCCTAAAATTCTTCATTTTTTTAGTAGACTTTGTTTATCTAAAATTTCTTGATCTTAATCATTTTTCGATGCTTGTGTTTTGTGAAGTAGATATGATGACTATTAATATTGATTATTATTCACATATAATGTGATTGGTTATAATGAGCTTGGATTTTCCAACAATGGTAGGTCATTGTGTGAAATTGTAGCTAAGAAACTATGTGTTTTAGTAGACTTTTTACTTATCTCAAAATATTTTGATCTTATTCATTTTTAGGTGCTTGTGTTTGTGAAGTAAAAAATATGGCTTTTAATATAAAAAAAATTATAAATCAAAAATAGTGGTTCATTTTCGATTTCAACATAGGAGAAAACCGTTTGTAACTGAAACAACATACTTACTCATTATTAAATTAATATAAAATTATAAAATTATTATATTTAAAATTATACTTACTCATTATTATATTTAAAATTATAAAATTAAAATGATATTTAAAAATTATTATTTATTAATATAAGAAATTAAAAAAACTTTGACTTTAATTATTATTAAGTTAAATTTTTCTCATATTTTTTGGTAATTTTAAAGATTTTTTAAGCATGGAAAAATATGAAAATTCACAAGTTTTAAAATTTTTGGTGTTATAAGGAAATGCAAGTGTTGTTTGATCTTTTTCATACCTTAAGACTTAAACTAATTTCTAATAACTTATTTTAAAATTTATTATTGTTATTAATATAAGAAATTTACTCAAAAATTAATTATTATTTAGAGATTTTAAATTTAAGTAATATATATTCGAAATTTGGATTATCTTAATTTTTGGAACTATGTATAATTTATATTTTTATATTTTCATGATGGATGACGGATAACGCATGAGTAATTAATTATAATGGAAATGTTGAATTGTAATTGTTGATAGTTTGAAATTTACTACAAATAGACTTGTTGTTTGATCATAGAGATTTACACGAATACTCACATTAATAATATTTTTGTCTAGCATTAATAACTACAAAAAAAAGTTTTTACAATTTTTAATAAATAAAACCAACTAACTGAATTGACTTCTTAATCGGTTGGAGGTCCAGTTAATTCTAGTATTTTGGTTAGTTTCAATTTATTTATTTAAAAAACCACCAACGTTGGTTTGATTTTTATTTCGTGATAAAACTGACCCAAAATCAATCTCACCTATCCTTAATTTTTATGAATAAAACTATGAATTTTAGGTTAAATATTTGATAATTTAGGGAAAAAAATATTCCATTGGAATGAAGCAATATTCTCCAATTTAGTGTGATGATTTTTTTTTGGACAAGTCCTAAGTCCATATCATGTGAATTAAGGCGGAAACCTTCACTAGGGTCCTACGAGTACGTACTTCTTAAAATTCTTCATTTTTTAGTAGACTTTATTTATCTAAAATTTCTTGGTCTTAGTCATTTTTTGATGCTTGTGTTTTGTGAAGTAGATATGATGACTATTAATATTGATTATGATTCACATATAATGTGTTTGGTTATAACGAGCTTGGCTTTTCCAACAATAGTAGGTCCTTGTGTGAAATTGTAGCTAAGAAATTATGTGTTGTAGACTTTTTACTTATCTCAAAATGTTTTGGTCTTCTTCATTTTTAGATGCTTGTGTTTTGTGAAGTAAAAAAAGATGGTTTTTCATGTAGAAAAAAATTATAAATTGAAAATAGTGGTTCATTTTCGGTTTCAACATAGGAGAAAACCGTTTGTAACCGAAACAAGATACTTACTCATTATTAAATTAATATAAAATTATAAGTTATATTTTATATTTAAAATTATAAAATTAAAATGATATTTAAAAATTATTATTTATTAATATTAGAAATTAAAAAAAAAACTTTGACTTTAATTATTATTAAGTTCAATTTTTCTCATATTGTTTTGGTAATTTTAAGGATTTTTGAAGCATGAAAAAATATGAAAATTCACAAGTTTTAAATTTTTTGGTGTTATAAGGAAATGAAATGTTGTTTGATCTTTTTCATACATTAAGGCTTAAACTAATTTCTAATAACTTATTTTAAAATTTATTGTTGTTACTAATTATTATTTGGAGATTTTAAATTTAATAATACATATTGAGAATTTGGATTTTAAAAGACTTTTTGCTTATCATAAAATGTCTTGATGTTTGTCATTTTTAAGTGTTTGTGTTCTGTGAAGTAGAACAGATAGCTTTTTCATATTGATTATGATTCACATATAATGGACTAGTTATAGTAAACTTGGCACGTACCTCCTAAAAATTTTTCATTTTTTTAGTAGACTTTGCATATATCTCAAAATTTCTCGGTCTTTGTAATTTTTTGGTGCTTGTGAAGTAGAAAAGATGGCTATTAATATCTATTATAATTCACATATAATGTGACTAGTTATAGTAAGCTTGTTGGTTATCCAACAATGGCAGAATCACCGTTGGAACAAATATGTGAAAAAATTATGTAAGAACAATATTACCGATATACTGAAATATACTGTTTGGGTTGAGTCGCGGATTAGGTCGCTCTCTTTAAGACGTTTCGCGGCTCTGCCCAAATTTGTGCAAGAAAACACAGCCTCGTCGTCCCCAGGATAAAACAGCCCAGAATCTTTTTTCTGTCTCGGATCTTCATTGCACTGATGGCTATTGCCTCTTTTATAGTGGCAAAAATATGTGTAACAGTCATATAATTATGAAAATAACAGACACATAATTATGAAAATAACGGTCACAAAAGTAACGGTCGCATAATTATGAGAATAAGGTCATAAAATTAACAGTCACATAATTATGAAAATAACGGTCATAAAAGTAACGGTCATATAATTATAAGAATAATAGTCATAAAATTAATGGCCAAATAATTATGAAAATAACGGTCATAAAAGTAACGGTCACATAATTATGAAAATAACGGTCATAAAAATAATGACCATATAATTATGAAAATGACAGTTACATAATTTATGAAATAATGGTCATAAAATAATAAAAAATATTTTTTTATTTAAATTCATTTCCAACAATCCCCCACTTGAATTTTAAATAAAAATAGTTTCATCGAGCAACCAATCAATTAAAAGTATAAGATTATGCATAAGCAAAAGGTATCTATCGACTTGAATCTTTGCTTAGTGTTAATGCTTTAGAATATACTAGAGTAACTCGTAGTTTTGAACTCTATCTCTAACAACATCACACACACAATCTTTCCAAGGTGTAGTTTGAAAATCCCGTGCTTTACGGCTATGCACGTGTATCCCAGTATAGTGAATGCTTTAGTAAATGTTGCCCAAAATTTTCATAGGAAGCGACCATACTTCCACATTCACATAGGTGAGTCTATCAAGAGTACTCCTATAGCTATGTACTCCACTCCACATAGAGTATAGAACTCATTAAGAGTTTAATAATTAACTCATCCTTTCTGTCGCTTCAGGACTTCATGCTTCTAACAATATAGATTGTGACTTCATAAATAGCACAATTCATCTCATATCACTTCATGACTTGTTATTACCCATTGAACTTATTTCTTGGGATCTCCAGTCTATAAGTTGGGTTACCATCATGAGTGACTCTTCATTCTAAGGGAATTAGTCACATTCCTTTCGAGGTTTTTGAAAACCTTCTCTCTTGTTATTCCTTTCGTCAAAGGATTAGTCAATTTTTCATCAGTACATATATGATCCATTCTTACAGCTCTTGTAGAGAGAAATTCTCTAACAGTACTATGTATCTGTCGTCTCTTGCCGTTGTAATAACGGTTCTAAATCTTTGCAATAGCCACGGTACTATCGTAGTGGATCAGGACAGCTGGTATCGATCTTTCCCATAAAAGGGATCTCAGCTAACAGACTTCTTAACTAGCCTGCTTCTTCACTAGCAGTAGCTAGTGCTATCATTTCAAACTCCATCGTAAATTGAGCCAATATTGTCTATTACTTAGACTTCCAAGAAACAGCTCCACCAGCTATGTTAAATAAATAGCTGCTAAGTCTTCTAATAAAATGTTTCAATCTGCATCGTTGTATCCTTCTAGAACAGCGGGAAACTTTGTATAATGTAATCCAAGGTATATAGTTCTCTTAAGGTATCTCATAACCCTTTCAATAGCATTCCAATGCTCTATACTAGTTCTACTAGTAAACCTACATAGTAGTCCCACAACATAAGCTATGTATGGTCTAGTGCAATCAGTAGCATAATGTAAGCTATCAATGATGCTCGCATACTCAGTTTGTCTAACACCGTCTCCGGTGTTCTTGAACAACTTTACACTAGGATCATGCGGAGTACATGCAGGTTTACAGTTAAAGCAATTATATTTCTTTAAGATCTTCTCAATGTAATGAGATTGATCTAAAGAAATTCCCTTTTCAGACCTTTATACCAAGGATTACACTCGCTTCTCTGAGATCTTTCATATCAAAGTTAACACTTAATAAAGTTTTCACATTATTCACAACATGAATATTTGATAAAAAAAATAAGCATGTCATCCACATATAAACATATAATAGTGCAAATGTTATCTTCTAATTTATAATAAATGCATTTGTCACTTTCATTCATTTTTAATTCATGTGGGTTAATTATATTATCAAATTTCTCATGACATTGCTTAGGTGCTTATTTTAGACCATACAGATATTTATCTAGTTGACAAACTTTATTTTCTTGACTTGAGATAACAAAAACTTCAGGTTGATCCATATAAATTTCTTCTTCTAAATCACCATTTAAGAAAGCAGTTTTAACATCCATTTGATGTACTACTAAATCATGGATGGTAGTAAGAGGAAAAAGTACACGTATGGAAGTTATTCGTGTGATTGGTGAAAAGGTATCAAATAAATATACATTTTCCCTTTGCCTATACCATTTAACTACAATACAAGCTTTGTACTTTTCAATAGTACCATCGAGTTTTAATTTCTTCTTTTGTATCCATTTACATCCTATGGTTTTACAACCATAAGGTAAGTCAACTAAATGCCAATTTTTATTATACTCATAAGAGTCCATTTCATCAGTTATGGTTTCTTCCCATAAGTTGGCATCTAAAGAAGAGAATGATTCTTTACGAGTTTGGGGATCTTCCTCTAAGGTATAAGCATAAAAATCTAACCCAAAATCCTTAAGGGTTCGAGCTCGTTTACCACTTCTAATTTCAATGTTTAATTCTTCATTTTGTTCAATAGCTCTAGTTATGGGTAAACAACTAGAAGACGAGCCCCCATTATTCTTCAATTTAAATGAAAACCTATGTTCATAGTAATCAACATTAGTTGATTCTATAACTATGATCATTTAAGTCATAGAATTTATAAGCTTTACTATTCACAACATATCCTATGAATACACATTCGTATGTTCTACTAGTAAGTTTATTTCTTTTAAGGATCAATGATCCTAACATAGACTAAACAATCTCAAGTTTTAAAGTAAGTTAAGTTTCTTATTTTTCAAAATTTCAGATGGTAAAATTTTACTAGTAGATTTAGGCACTCTATTTAGCATATAGCAAACAGTTAATAAAATTTCTCCCCACCAATGGGAAGCAGCACTAGAGTTTAATAAAATTGCAACTACTGATTCAGTAAAAGTTCTATTTTTTTCTTTCAAATTTTCCATTCATTTAAGGAGAATAAGGTGCTGTTTTTTCATGAATGATTCCATGAGTTTTATAAAAATCATTGAAGATATTGGAATCATATTTAGTGCCTCTATCACTTCGAAACCTTTTTATTTTTCTGTTAAGTTGATTCTTAATTTTAGTCATAAATATTTTAAACATGTCACACGCTTCACTTTTATTTTTCATTAGATATACATAAGTGTAATCTGAACAGTCATCTATAAAATTTATAAAATAGCGTTTTTCATTTCTTGTTAAATTTCCATCAAGTTCACATATTTCATAATGTATTAATTCTAAATGTTCAGATTCTCTAACTACTAACTTATGTGAAGTTTTTGTTATTTTAGCGTGACTATAAAAGTCACATTTATCTAAAATCATTCAAAGATAGTTTTGGAATTAGTTCTAAGCTACTCATGTTCTTGATTATGTGTTTATTAACATGAAAAAGTCTAGCATGTCAAATATTAAAGGAACTCAACATTCAATTTAAACATGCCATTAGTGGCGTACCCTTTCCCAACAAAAAATATTATTTTTAGTTATTGTATATAAATCAGCCCCTATAGTTTGAGTAAACCCAGCTTTGTAAATAAGATATCCTGAAACTAAGTTCTTTCTCATCTCTGGAGTATGCAAGACATCTTTCAAGATGATAGTCTTTCCAAAGATAAACTTTAATTCCACATTACTAGTACCAACAACTTTAATGGAGTGTGAGTCACCTAACAACACTTTCTTATCCTCAGACTCAGAGTAGAACTTGAACATGTCTCGATTATAGCAAACATGGTGAGAAGTACCAATGTCCACCCAACACCGCTTAGATCCACCAACAAAATTGATTTTAGATATCATAGCAATAAGTTGATCTTCGGTAAGGTTCGCCTGCGTGGCAGGACGATTCCTGTTCCGGCAGTTCCTGGCCAAGTGGCCAAGTTTGTTACAACTATAACACATGAATGTGTTATTCCTTAAGAGGGGTTAAGGTCCATTCTAGAGAGGATAGTTTTTGTTTCTATTTTGGTGGTTGCGGTTTTGGTTATTATTGTGATTTTGAGTTTTCATATTTCTACCTTTAGGTTTCAAAATTGTAGATGAGGGTTTCTTATTGGTACTGTTGTTTGAGACAACGAGTACTTCATCTCTTTGGTCTTATTTTCGGGCTTCTTCTTCTATTCTTAAACGGGTTATAAGATTTTCTAAAGAAAATTCCTTAGTTTTATGTCTAAGTGTATTCTTAAAATCTTTCTAAGCATGGGGTAATTTATCTATAATAACAACTACTTGAAATTGTTCAATTAAAGTCATACCTTCAAAAGTTATTTCGTGTGCTATCTTCTGCAGTTCGTGTGATTGAGCTTCCACAGATTTTTCATCAATCATTTGATACTTCATGTATCTACTGACATCATACTTCTTAGTTCCAGCTTTCTCAGTATCATACTTCTTTTGAAGTACTTCCCAAATTTCCTTAACAGACTTATCAAAATTATAATAGTCATACAAGTCATTAGCTAATCCATTAAGAATAAAAAAGTTTGCATAGAAAATAATTTTCTATCCTGGTGTTTAAATCCTTTGTTGTAGCTTTAGTATGAGAATTAGGTAGTGTTGGTTTTTCAATAATAAGAACAAAAGTGACATTTTACATAGTTAAGAAGAATAACATTTTTTTGTCTCCATTTTTAAAGTGTAGTTCTTCAAAATGAAATGGTTTGTTAAGATCAGCAGTTAACATTTCAGTAGACATGGCAGATAGAATTCGTCTTAAAATTGTTGGAACAAATATGTGAAAAAACTATGTAAGAACAATATTACCGATATACTGAAATATACTGCTTGGGTTGAGTCGCGGACTAGGTCGCTCTCTTTAAGACGTTTCGCGGCTCTGCCCAAACTTGTGCAAGCAAGCACAAATTGCCGTCCCAGGATAAAATAGCCCGAGAATCTTTTTTTCGTCTGATCTTCATCAGACCGATGAAGTCCTAATACTACACCTCTTAAATATTTATGTTGCTCAGAAATTTGAGAAAATAATTCTGAATTTTCTTTTCTTTGATTTTGCTATGAAAATCGTAGAACTGTTTTTTTGAGTTGTTAAGTTATATTCTAAACTGAGGGCTATTGCCTCTTTTTATAGTGGAAAAAATATATGTAACAGTCATATAATTATGAAAATAACGGTCATAAAAGTAACGGTCGCATAATTATAAGAATAACGGTTATAAAATTAACGGTCACATAATTATGAAAATAACGGTCATAAAAGTAACGGTCACATAATTATAAGAATAACAGTCATAAAATTAATGGCCACGTAATTATGAAAATAACGGACATAAAAGTAACGGTCACATAATTATGAAAATAACGGTCATAAACATAATGACCATATAATTATGAAAATGACAAGTACATAATTTATGAAATAATGTTCATAAAATAATAAAAAATATTTTTTTATTTAAATTCATTTCCAACGATAACTGTTGGTAAGTATCGGTCTCGACACCAATAAGTCACTTTGTCCAGAAATCCATTAAAAAATACTTCTCAGTCTCATATTGATCGAAGGACTCGTTGTGTTGATAGCAATCCTACTAATCTTTCTTGTCTTGTTTGGATCGTTTAGGCGTCGTTGCCGTAACGCATGGCTACGACTCCCAATTACGTCAGCTTATTCTATCTTTACCTTTTCGATTATTTACTGCTTTGCAAATCTCAAGTTATTTTCATTCCGCAATGAGTTTGTTTTGATTTGGCTCGTTTTTCTGGTTATTTCTCTTGAAAGCGCCTAATCATCCAACTTTGAAGATAATAATAACTTGAAGACAATTAGTAATCTACATTTGCTTTTTCTTGGGATGGTTATGGGGTTCATATTACAAAGAATCACAATTTAGACTACCTCTTTTGCTTCTCATCAGTTTTGTCCTGTGTGTAGGGAGAGTTGGTGAAAGAACTGACGCTTTGACATGGGCTAGTAAATCATACGGTTTTGTGAAAAATTGCAAATTAATAGCTGACTTTATGGTTTATGAGGAGGAAATAAATCAAAATGAAGTCGTTGATCCAACCACCATGATTGGATACAACTACTTGTTGAAAGGCAAGAGTGAAAATATTGACCGACCAAATTACTTAACGAAGTTGGACAAAAATGATAATAAAGCGATCACCTTTCAAAAGGTTTGGCAATGCAAAGGAAGACTCTTAAGCCGCAACAATAATGTCCGAAGTCAGCGTTTGAAAGACCTTTGTCTTTCATTTGCATTACACAGGCTTCTACTACGTAGATTTGCTGGTTATGAGTTAGCATAGAGTTGTTCAGACAAGACATGGAACTTTGTCAGGTATGGTCTCCTTTCTAATCATGGTAATTATGATGATGATGAAAGACCATTTAGAGTCATTGAAGAAGAACTCTCATTCCTTTACGATTGTTTCTACACAAAATACCCTATCCTTTTTTCTAGCTTCAAACGTCCTCTCTTCAGACTTTATACTTTCATAATGTTATCAGTTGCATCTTTCATGATAGCTCCCCAAGCTAATCAATTACCAAAAGCCACGTGATGATTATATTAGTCTTGTTATTAAAGATAGAGTTAATGTGGATGTTATAGTCGTTGCCATTATAATCACTGTACTACCTTTGGTGGAATTGGCTCAATTTGTCAAGATTTGCTACTCCCACTGGAACAAGGTGATGTTACTTTGTTACTTTGTCCAAAGAGACTGTTTGCAGAAAAATAAATACTTGGAAAAATTGATAGAAATTTTCTGTTACCGATTTCCTAGTTCCATTTTCTGCTTTAAACCTTGGGAGAGAAAACTTGGTCAGTATTGTCTGATTACACATTTCGGTTACAATCCCTCCAAATGCTTTTACAATAATTTTGTGCAGGAATTTATAGAATCACCAAAAAAAGGTCAGAAACAAATTGCTGATGTCTACTTAACAAGAGAAGTGAAAAAAGCTATAATTCTTTCACTGAAGAACAATGAAAAGGAATTGAGCAATGGCATAGCTTCTTTGCATAAAAATGAGGTTAATCAACTATCATGGGCATGCAAACTTAGCACTCAAACACATGTTATCATGGTCTGGCATATAGCAACCAGCCTCTGCGAGATAGCTGCATCTAACAGGAACAATTGGGAGCAATTGAGAGAAACAGAACACTTCAAAGTGGCTACTACACTATCAAAATATTGTGCTTATTTGCTGGCTTTTAAACCCAAGTTACTGCCGGAACATGCTTATACTACAGAGGTTATTTTTGAGCAAGTTATTGCAGAAGCAAGAGATGTTTTGAATGGATGTTCGAATATGAAAAGCAAATACGAGAAAATGATGAAATTTGCTGATGAAGCAGAAAGTGAAAAATTTATAATTCAAAAAGGAGGTGTACTTGGGAAGCAGATATTACAAGAAATAAATGAGAATGTAGAGCTGCAGTGGAAGGTTTTGGCAGATTTTTGGGCAGGGATGATGTTGTTTGTGGCCCCTTCGGATGATACAAGTGCACATGCTAAGTACCTTGCTGAGGGAGGAGAGTTTGTGACACACTTGTGGGCTTTGCTTACTCATGCAGGCATACTCAATCGTAGTACTACTACTTTTCATGTTGAAGATCCTTAATTGAGAGGAAATAATAATTGTATACCAACTCCGCCAACTCAAGCCTCAGTGCATGTGTCTGGTTTTTACACATGTGAGTGTGTGTGATTTTTTTTAATATAATATCTCTACCTAGTTTAATTAGTGGTTGATGTTGGTGTGTGTTGTGGTGCATGTTGCAACAGTGGCAGACACCAATGCTCGGTGGAGTAAAACATGAAGCAGACAATAAAATTAGTGGAGCCATAAAACATGGATGTGTACGAATTATAGTTATTGTTTAATTTTCGTTTTCTTTGTATACATATATCTTAACTCTTGTATAGAAACAGAACACAAAATAATAATGAAACACAATATTTTAACATGGTATCAAAGCAAGTTATTGCTGATTAATGGAATTACCTACTGATTTCTGTTTTGCTGATTGCTCATTGTGGCTACTGATTGAGGCTGCTGATCTCTGAATCTGATTTATGGGGTGGCCATTTTGATTTCTGGGGTGGCCAATTCTGATCTCTCAACACTGCTTCGATCTAGGTGGTCGTTCTGACTTACTCACTGGTTCCACCATCAGTTTCTTTTCTGGAAAAGAAACAAAACACAACGATAAACGGCGTTGAGGTTGCGTTCTGTGTATCTGCTTGTTCGCAGTCTCTGTATGTAGCCGTGGGCAACCGCACCGGTTTCCTACTTCCGTGAAACTTGAAACACAGCAACATATATTTTGTGTTCTGTCTCTGTGCGTTTGACATGGGTAACTATACTTTTCTTCTAAGCTCAGACAAGCTTAGAACGAGAAGGAACTGCACAGAGGCTGCGTGAAGAAAGAGTTGCTGTGAAGCCACGCAGAAGAAGCTGCGCTGAGGAACACAAAAGAAGTTGCGTTGAGGAACGCAGAAGAAGTTGGCTGAGGAACGCAGAAGAAGTTGGCTGAGGAACGCAGAAGAAGCTGTGCGAATTTGGCTGAGAAGAAGCTGCGCGAATTTGGGTGAGCAGAAGCTGCGCGAATGTGGAAATTTTCCTTAGGGTTAGGAACGCGCAGAAGAAGCTGCGCTCGTTTGTAAAATTGTTTTTAGGGTTACAAATTTTTCTATATATAGTGTACGAATGAAGTGTAAAAAAAAATTTAGATTTCATGGCGGAATCTAGAGATTTAACCACCAATTTCATATTGCAAGATTTGACGACGAAAATGATGGAAGTTCTTACTAGAGCTCAAACCGTCTCACAACCTTCGCTAACTGAAGTGTCGACTGCCCCCGTTAGTATCAAGTTGGTAGGATCCAACTATGTCTTGTGGTGCCAGGTGGTGGAGATGTATATCTCTGGCAAAGACAAACTGGGATATATTAATGGGGAATTTCCTCAACCTGCTGAAACCGACCCCTCATTCAGGAGATGGCGCACTGAAAATGCCATTATTAAAGGATGGTTGATCAATTCAATGGACCTCTCCTTGATTGCAAATTTTATTCGATTCCCAACTGCGAAACAAGTTTGGGATTATGCTGCTACCACCTATTATGATGGGACAGACACGTCTCAAGTATATGATCTTCGCCGTCGAATTACTCATATGAAGCAGGCGGGTGGATCCATTGAAAAATACTACAATGACCTTCAAGGTTTGTGGCGAGAAATTGATTTTCGTCATCCCAATCCAATGGAGTGTGCGAATGATATAGAAAAATACAACTCCATCGTACATGAAGATCGAGTGTATACCTTCCTCGATGGACTAGATGATAGATTGGATAAAACTCGAAGTGATGTGCTTCAAATCAAACTATTCCCTATGGTGGAACAAGCCTATGGATTCATACATAGGGAAGAAATCCGGCAGACCGTGATGATCATAGGTATAGATACGACACCCGGAGCAGTTATGGCTTTTAAAGGGGTGATAACTGTATTTTATATAGTTATTTTCATCTATTTTATTAAATATAATTGCTATGTTCTTTACATTTTTAGTTAATTTTAGTTTAATTAATTAGTATTTTCTGTTTTTTTATATATTTTAAGAAAATTAAATAAATTGTATCGAAAACGTTCTTAATTGTAAATTTTTGTCCAAAAATATAATTTCAAATAAAAGAGTGTTTAATTGCAATTTATAAAAGTTGAAAATATAATTTAAATTAAAATCGGGCTTAATTTTAATTATTAAAAGTTTAAAATTTAATTTAAATTAACAAAAGGGCTATACTGCAATTAAACAAAGTTTAAAGTATAATTTGAAATATATTTGTGGGTGAAAATGGAATTAACAAAAGTTATTTATTTTGCGCAGCAGGGAAGAAGCCACGCAGCAATCTACACGCGTGGCACGTGGACCGTCCGATCAAATCATAAACGGCTAGGATTGGCGCGTGTTGATCACATCCGACCAAAGCGAGTGGATACAGAAAATTCTCTTTCACGCGGCTCGGTACGCCGAGTGGGGCCCACCTGCCGCGCAGGCCGGCGTGCAGCGTGGGACCCACGTGTCTGACGCATCCAGCCGCTGTCCCCCACGTACGCTCTGATCCCGTGCGTTGATCTCTTCGTGCAACCGGAGTTTCAACGAATCAGAAGATGCCACGTGTCCACCTAAATCCATTCCTGAAATCAGAAATTGGCACGTGTCCCACTCAATTTTCAGCCAATCATGTGATGACATGTGGCATGTTATCATGAGCGCGAAAGCGCAGGATCAAGCCGTGTGTAGCCGTTGCTCCGTGCTCTGATGTTTCCAGCGCACGTTCCTAGAAGCCAATCAGAAGCTGCCACATGTCCGCATTAATCCTTGCAGCGAATCAGAAGCGGACACGTGGCAAGCACTTTGATTTTAAAAAAAATGCAGAAACGGCGCCTGTCTACGCGTGATTTTTAATTTTTAATTTTCGATATCGAATTTCAAAACGCGTCGAAATTAGTTTCGAGGGAATATTTTTTTACGCGTTTCTGAAAACAAAAAAAAATAAAATAAAAAATGTAATATTTCTGATGTATTTTTTTGGCTATAAATAGGTGATATTATGATAGAGTTTAGAAGTTTTTTTTAGTTTAGAATTTTTGTGTTGTTCGGTTTTGGACTGCAGAACACGCAGAAGCCATTTTTTGGCTTTTGTTGTGTTCTGCGTGTGCCAAATATTTGTTCTATGTGATGTTTTAATTTTCCTTCTTGTTCTTCTAATTTTTCTGCATTTGCTGTAATTTTTATTTTAAATTTATGAAGTAATTTAATTTTTCTAGGGTTGCATTTGATTCAAATATATGAAGCTTTGATTTTAATTATTTTTGATAGATTTATAAGACGTTCGATTTGTTCGTTCTATTTTGTGCTTAATGCTTTTTGATTATTTACGAATTTTATCAAAACGATTTGTGGCATAAAAATAAACTTGAGAAAGGCATTTTTGTGTATATTGCTCCTAAATAGAATGACATGTATGATGAAGGATATGAATATACCCTAATTGTATGTGTGACCATTTGAGAACTTAGAACTTAATGAATCTTATTAAATTTAATTCTCATAGAGATATAGTGAATTAATTTAACGAGGTATGTTTATACGGAGCTCGGAAGAGATGTATGAATAAAAAGAAGAAGTTTTCGATTGGCAAATTAAATGTACAAAAAAATATAAATCAAAAGAAAATAACATGATTTGAGTGGATTAGTTTAGTGAAAAATTGCAATCCTAGAGTTCTCTTATTTTCTTATTAAACCTTTTTCTTCTTTTTCTAAATCAACGGTTGTTTTGGATAAAATCAGAAAGATACAATTTTAGTACTCAACAAACTATAGTAACAAATCTCTGTGGGAACGATCTTTACTTACAAATCTTTATTACTTGTGACCGTGTATGCTTGCATGATTTTCTGTGTATTGCAAAACACACAACAAGTTTTTGGCGCCGTTGCCGGGGATTTGTTTTACTATTTTCATTGTTGATATTAATACCAATTAATCTGATTTTAATTCAAAAAAAAAAAAATTATTTTTGCGTGTTTAATTTATTTTTCAATTTTCTCGTGGGTTGAGATTTTGTTTGACACACAAATCTTACCTCACAAAAAGAAAAATAAATCTTTTTTTTTTTGCTTATTGTTTGTTTTTTATTTTAATTTTTCAATTTTCTCGTGTATTGAGATTTTGTTTGACACACAAATCTTAATTCACAAAAAGAAAAAAAAAACAAAAAATAAATATAAAAATAAATAAATTGTTTTTTATGGTTATTGTTTCTTAATTTATTTTTCAATTTTCTCGTAAGTTGAGATTTTGTTTGACACACAAATCTTAACTTACACACAGAAAAACAAATTGAGAAGTCAAGCTGAAGACTATAAAACAAGCGCTTCTTGGGAGGCAACCCATGTGTTTTATTTTTTTTATTTATCGCATGTATTAGTTTTTCTATTTTGTTATGTAATTTTTTTTTTTGTTTCGTAGGTGCAAATTGGAGGTAATGAAGCTATTTTGGCTTAACCAATCAAACAAACCAGGAAGTCTCTTTAAACCCATCTCAAATGTTCTTTAATTTTCACACATTGAGGACAATGTGTATATTAAGTTTGGGGGTGGTGTATATACTGAACCAAGTTGAAATACTTTCTGGATGTTATTGCTTGTGAAATTTTTTTTGTTTGTTTGGTTGATTGAAGATAATTTGCTATGAATAGTGATATATTTTTGTTTCTTCGATTTAAATGATGCATATCTCCTTGAAAAATTTGAATATTGTCTAAGCGATGAATAATTTTTACGTATGTTTCATTTTTACAAAGATAAATATTTATGAGCACTAGTCTTGATTTTTGAGTTGCTACGATAATTTAGAGAATGTTTATATGAGTATGGAATTCGATTGATATTTGTGGTGTCACAATTCTTAGAATTTGTTTGATTTTCTCTCGAGGCGAAATTATAGATAACATTTAACTAAGAAAATGATTTAGGCCATCTTTGGATCGTTTGAGCCTTTCTATCTACCTTCACATACACTATCAATAGTATACCCCTTCATTTCAAAATCCTACCTTAAAAAATATATATATGTGTTTGTGGATATATCTATTTTTCCTATCTCACTAACATTTACAGTTGTTAGTAAATAATTAAAGATATATTGTGAAAAAAAAGGTTACTAAAAAAAATAGCAGAAAAGAAGAAAAAAAACAGATTCCGAAAAGAAGAAAATAAAAGAGATTCTGAAAAAGAAAAAGAAAAAAAAAACAGATTCTGAAAAAAAAAAACAGATTCTGAAAAAAAAAACAGGATATTTTTCACTAAGGAGATCATTGGGCGTGGTACTAGGAGAGGAGGGCTATATTATGTGGATGACCTCATTCCAAGAAGAGCCAATCACATGCAACATACTGTTGGTAACAAGGAACGACAGATTTGGTTATGTCATCGTAGATTTGGGCATCCATCATTCGAGTATTTAAAGCACCTACTCCCCAGTTTATTTTCAAATATCACACATTCAGATTTCAAATGTGATACTTGTATCCTAGCAAAAAGTCATAGGGCATCTTATCCTATGAGCATGAATAAAAGTATGACTCATTTTGCTTTGGTACATTCTGATGTTTGGGGACCTTCCCGGTCATTACATCAGGAAAAGAAACTGCATGTAGATTACAACGAGCATTGTATGGACTAAAACAATCACCTCGAGCGTGGTTTGGTAGGTTGAGTTCAGCAATGAAGAAATATGGGTTCCAACAAAGCAACTCTGATCATACTCTTTTCCTAAACATCGATTAGGGAAGATAACAGCACTTATAGTCTATGTAGACGACATGATCATTACAGGGGATGATAAAGAAGAAATCTATGAGCTTCAAGAACAACTATCAAATGAGTTTGAAATGAAGAACTTGGGAGGGCTCAAATACTTCTTAGGTATTGAGGTAACAAGATCAAAACAAGGCATATGTCTTTCCCAAAGGAAATATACTTTGGACCTACTAGCAGAGGCAGGACTACTAGATTGTAAACCTGTCGATATTCCAATGGTTCAAAATCATAAACTTGGAGAATATATGGACTAAGTACCAGTAGATAAACAGAGATATCAACGGTTAGTAGGTAAACTCATATATTTATCTCATACTCGACTTGATATTGCTTATGCTGTAAGTGTCGTAAGTCGGATTCGTACCTTTGCCCAAGTGAAGACCATATGGATGCGGTCATGCGAATACTTCGTTACTTAAAATCCTCCCCTGGGAAAGGACTTATGTTTTCAAAGAATGGTCAATTGGAAGTCCTTGGATATACAGATTCAGACTGGGCAGGGAATATGAAGGATAGGAAATCTACTGCTGGGTACTTTACTTTTGTGGGAGGCAATCTGGTTACATGGAGGAGCAATAAGCAAAATGTAGTTGCCTTATCTAGTGCTGAAGCTGAATTTCGAGGAATGGTCAAGGGAATATGTGAGCTCCTTTGGTTGAAAAAACTTCTAATTGAGATTGGTGTTGCTCCTAAATCTGAAATGAACTTATTTTGTGATAACAAAGCAGCCATTGGCATCTCTCACAATCCAGTTCAACATGATCGCACGAATCACGTTGAAGTGGATCGGAACTTCATCAAACAGAATCTTGAAGAAAAGATTATTAAGCTTCCATTTGTTAAATCAGAAGATCAATTGGCTGATATACTCACAAAATCTGTGTCTGTAAGGAACTTCTACAACTCACTTGACAAGTTGGGCATAAGAGACATTTATGAACCAACTTGAGAATGAGTGTTGGTGTGTGTTGTGGTGCATGCTGCAATAGTGGCAGACACCAATGCTCAGTGGAGCCATAAAACATGGATGTGCAGGAATTATGGTTATTGTTTAATTTTTGTTTTCTTTGTATACATATATCTTAACACTTGTATAGAAACAGAACATAAAATAATAATGAAACACAATATTTTGACAGTTGCGTCTATTGTGTAAGTATAACGTGGTTAATATTGTATTATGCTACTTTAAGAAAATAAAATTTAAATATTTTGTATTAATTCTTGAGGTTGATGAACCGGTTATTAATCATATATAATATAAATTTGGCATGAAAAATTTACAATCAAAAAATAAATTAAACATTAGAGTTAATAATTTTTCAAACAAGTATCAAAATATGGATTCAATTTTAACGAAGAAATAATTGAATTTTGAATTTATACATAAAATTTGAGCTTAAAAAAACATCATAGACTCAAAGTATATTATAGGCTAAAAATATGAGCTTAAAACATAAAATTTGAGTTTAAAAAAACATTACAGACTTAAAGTAAAGTATATTATTCACTCAAAATACGAGGGGATATTAGATGTTATATACTAGCTTAAAATATTTTGTATTCGTGTTGGGCACTACATGATGATGATTTTTTATTTTTATTTTTGAATTATTAATAAATTATGGAGTAATTCATAAATCTTAAAAAAAAGATTTTTTTTTCACTGAACTTTGGTAAGCATCATCCAATATAGCACTTAGGAAAGTGATGTTCCCCAAGCAATGCTAAATTCCATTATCAACGAGCAAAGGAAGCCTCTTCTCAAATGAATACGAAGAAGTGCATCCACATTGAGACACTATAGGGAGATTATATCATCATCAAAGACAAGCTCTAGAGAAGCTTGCTCTAGTTCAATCAACTCATCGATTACTAGGTTTAAATCAAGATCTCTAACTCAAGACCCTAGATCTTCAAATGCAGAATAAAAAATTAGAAAGGTAAGAATAGGAGAAATAGACCAAAGAAATGAAAAACTTACCATTAAAACAAAACAGTGGTTTGGAGGACAGAGATAATGCTAATTCTTGCATTGAATTATGAGATAAGAGTGAATTGATAGGAAGCATAAAATGAACGAAAAGATTTGGAAAATCAAAGTAGGAATTATAAGAACACAGTTCAATCCAGAAACGTTTAGAAAACTATATGAACGTATAATTTAAATGCAGTAGAAACAAAATTGGATTGAAAACATACCTCCAGCCATTGATCAAATTTCAACACTTACACGGGAATTCCAATGGATTTTCGATTTGATGCTCTCACTGGTTTCTCACATTTATTCTCTACGTTTTGATGGTGTATCTGAATTATTGCATTTAATAGTGAGAGGACCTGATGCTTTATTAACGTTCTTCCATCAAGAACCTCGTTCGGTTTCGTCAGAACCGTACGGTTCTGACGAAACTGAACTGTTGCCACGGTTCACTTTACATTGCACCACTTTGATTTACATTCTCCCACTTGGTGTAAACGTTAAGCGAAATTCTCTTGAGTAACAAAACACATGAATCATAGCGATAGGTTCTCTAAGAGCAAGTATTATCTTCCATGTATTACAATGTATTTAGTTTCTCAAATACTATACTTTATGTGGTAACGAAACTTAATGAATAAATCCTATATTTATTCTTGGTCCAATAAAATATATATTTTCTCAATTAAATTAAAGTGCACATGAATATGAGAAAATATCACAATATATAAGAGTTTCATTAATAAATTGTATATATACATTTACAAAGTGGAACGAATTCCCATTTTCTCTATATGATCCTTGAATTTCATTGGTAACATGCCTTTAGTCAAAGGATCAGCAATCATCAACTCAGTGCTTACGTGCTCAATGATCACTTTCTTTTCCTTAACACGTTCTCTTATGGCCAAATATTTAATGTCGATGTGCTTACTACGACTACCACTTTTGTTGTTCTTAGCCATAAATACAACAACTGAGTTATCACAGTACAATCTTAATGGCCTAGAAATAAAGTCAACTACTCTAAGCTCGGAAATGAAACTCTTCAACCATACATCATGCGATGTGGCCTCAAAACATGATACGAACTTGGCCTCCAAGACACAGCTCCATCGGCAAGCATGAAAATGTAACCATATGTTAATTTTCGTGAATCAATACAGCCAGCAAAGTTCGCATTGGAGTAGCCAATTACTTCCAGTTCATCAGTTCGTCTATACATGAGCATATAATCCTTGGTTCCTTACAGGTACCTCATTACTTTCTTTGCAGCTTTCCAATGGTCAATACCTGGGTTACTTTGATATCTTCCTAGCAACCCAACAATAAATGCAATGTCAGGTCTGGTGCAGACCTGAGCATACATCAGACTTCTAACGGCTGAAGCATATGGAATGGTTTTCATCTGTTCTCTTTCTAAATCATTCTTTAGGCATTGATCCAAATTGAACTTATCGTCCTTCACAATGGGAGCAACACTTGGTGAACAATCTTTCATCCAAAGTTGTTAACAATAACGGATTTCATATCTCCTCTGCTCAATGGATGAAACAAAAATAGAAAACTCTACAAAAAGAAAAAGTTCCTAACGATTTGGACTATAGCAGAGAAACAAACAAAAATTAAAGAGTAAATAACATAAACGAGTATAGATAACGAGTATAGATAAGTGGAGATGGATTGAACAACTTCTAGTCAAGTAAAAGGAAAATTAAACTAGAAGAAGAAGTTAGGAATTGAAAATACCTTCACATTTTAAGAGAAATTGGATGGATCAAGGAGGTTAATAAGGAATTGTCACGGAGGACTTTGAAGAAGAATGGAAGATGGTAAAAACCTTAGCAGAGTCTTTTTTCTGACCCCTTTTTTTACTTCTTATTTTTCATTGTTACTGAGGTTATTATAATGAAGAATGAAGAAGGTGGAAATTCGATATCTGCTGTGGTTTTGCGTGGAAGCACTGATAGTGTTCTAGATGATCTTGAAAGAACAGTTGATGATGGAGTAAATACTGACAAGGTAATTTCTGTCGAATCCTAAATTTTATCGTTCCATTATTGAAGAGCATTTAGAATTATTGCAGTAGAACTGTTCGTCCTCCACGATTGTTTCTACGTCAAAGTGCCCTATCCTCTTTTCTGACTTCAAACGTCCTTGGTTCAGATTTTATAATCTCATAATTTTCTCAGTTGTATCTTACATGATAGCATCCAAGCTAACCAATTACTAAATGCGACCTGACCTTGTCAGTCTTGCGACTGAAGATGTAATTAATGTGAATGTTATAGTCATTGCCATTATAATCATAGTAATACCTTTGGTGGAATTGACTCAATTTTTCAAAATTTGCTACGCAACTGGAACAAGTATTTTGATAATCAACATTATCACTATTATTTAATGTATATATTAATGCTCAAATAATAAAATTAACTTATAATTTTTTTATTAATTTTTTATTTAAAAATCACTTAAAAAGTAGAGAGGGTGATAAAGTATAGATCGGAAGAAAAAAACTGATATAATATAATGAAATTGACAGGAATTTAAAATTAACAAATAAGGAGAAAAAGATTAGAATTAAATAACTCATTTTCCTTTAAAATATTTTTTTACTATTTTTATATAATAAAATATTATGCAATAAAATTAAATTTTTATTCAATGATTTTAATAAAAAAAACTGATATAATATAATGAAATTGACAGTAATTTAAAATTAACAAATAAGGAGAAAAAGATTAGAATTAAATAACTCATTTTCCTTTAAAATATTTTTTTACTATTTTTATATAATAAAATATTATGCAATAAAATTAAATTTTTATTCAATGATTTTTTTAATAAACAAATAGATTAAAATCATTTTTTTTATAAATAAGGATAAGAGTGAACAATAGGTCAAAACTGTATATTTTTAATCGATCAGAATTCAATCTGATTCGAATTGCATTTTAATATTTTCAATCTTAATCCGATCTATCATTCTAATCAATCTGAATCTAATGGATCAATTTTTTTCAAATCTAATTAGATCAAATTGATGTTGAAGTTTGTTTATAATTTTGAATCTGATTAGATCAAATTGATGTTGAAGTTTGTTTATAAATTATTGTCATTTATAAAACAAAATATATGTAATATTTAAATTTTAAATTAGTGCATCTCTAATAAAATTTATTATTTATAACCACAATTAAGAAAATCAAAACAATAAGAAGTATGCATGGGTAATTATTAAATTATTTATAGATTTAATATTTATAATTATTTTTTAAATTAAAATAGTAATTTAATGTAATTGTGTTATGTATAATATTTACATATAACACATTATATTATATAATATATAGTTATTTATAATTTAGTAGTAATTTGATCCAAAATTGTAGTGCATTGTGAATTCGAATTCGATTTGAATCGGAGTGAATTGTATAACTTTTAATCTAAATTTGATCCAAATATAAAATATATCATTTTTTTTATTTGAATCCAATGGATTGGATCGGATCAAATTTTTTAATTTGATTAAATTGATATGATTATTTAATCACCCCTAAATAAGGGTACTAAATGAACATAGTTGTTCAACTACTTTCTCAAAAATGAAATTTTACATTAGATTTGTTGCATCGAGCCAACAAAGAGAAATGTAAATGCATAATCTTTTTTGAAAAATACAATTGTTTGTTGAAATAATCTAATCTTCAAAGAGAGAAACTAAAGAGAAGTCAAAGAATTGAAAGCGAATACTTTAGATCTCATATGAGGTCTATATATAGAACATTACATGTACATGTGTCAATCATATATAAGATACACGTCGCAACGTATCAAGGGATATATATGTAAAAACATAATCTAACTTAAGGTCGACCACTTTGATGGCTCGGGCTAGTGGTCGACCTTTCAATATCAAAATTTACTATGCATAAGTAAGGAAACTTAATGCTTATCGTTATGGGCGCAAGCACAAACTAGGTTTTTTTAGAGCAATACATCTGATGGCTCAAACTATTCATAAGTTGAGCCATAAGTTCAAACATCAAGTCTTCCTTCTCTTTCAGCGCGGTTCTTCAACTAGATTGGAAGAGTAGAAGTTGTCCAATGAATTTGAAACATTCAATATGCCCTAATAAATGCTTGTTAGTTAATTAGAAAGAGAAGATTTTAATCTCTATATAAGGAGGCATTAAGGCATTTTATTTCATTATTTTCAGGATATTGAATAGAAATTGGAACAAAAAAGATTTGTCTTTACAGTTCGTGCCATATAACTTCTTTGCTCGGGTGGTAAGAAAAACAACTCGGCACATACTTACTTTTGCTCAGGCTTTTAAGGATCAATCCTTGAGTCTAATAGTTTTTTTGATTTTTTTTAGGTAGGTCCTTAAATTCACTCATCTTTTACTTTGAAAACTCGTCCTTAAATAACTTATATCTCCTCGTACCTTACCATTTTGGTCCTTTTGTAATTTTTGTAGAGATCATACATAGAGAGGTATCATCACAAGCTATTAGCAAGGTAATTATGCCTTCATGCTCTTCAGGCTCTTCTTCTTAGGAGAGGCCTCAATACCCTAGCTATTTCGATCAAGCAAAAAGTGATGCATCGAGGTCCTTAAGTGAAACAAGCATCTCGAGCAAAGAATAAATATATGAGCTTCATCCTTCTACATCTTCGTTTTGACCTCATACAACACTAAAAATTAGGTTGAACTTAACTTAGATCCAGATATCGGTCTCCAAATCATGGAGAGAAAAATCCAAGAAGAAAGGTACTAGTGAACCCATAGGTCGAATCAAAGGTTGGGAGGCCAAGGTCAAGCCCAATAGTTTAGCTTTCCAAGATGAGAATATGCTAACAAAGATGTATGATATTCCCTCCTTGGATCAAATAATGATGCTCAAGCTGGGCATTCTTGATAGTGCATCCCTTCTAGACGGATGGACAGTCTTTCATGAAAATGCCTTATAGTTAGGGGTCAGATTCCAACTATACCCTTTCATAAGAAACTTTCTGGCAAGGAACAGCTCGCACCAGGATAACTAATGCCAAATGGGTGGAGGTACTTGCTCTGTCTTACCCTTATATGTAGAGAGCTTGGGGTCCAATTGGAAATGCCTGAGTTTAATGAGGCATATATATCAAAACAAAAACCCTATAGACACGAGGAAGGTCTATATGTCAGTCAAGCAAAACCAAGGCATAAATGTAATCCTTCTTGAGAATAAGAAGAACTAGAAGAAGTATTTTTTTCTATGTGTCCAATAGGTAGGAAACATAAGATAATGATGCAAGTTTGATAAGAAGCACATGTGTTGACACTAAACTCGTTATAAGGAATATGGGTTTCCTTGTTATGACCTTGAGCCCATATGCTAATATTCCAACCATCCACTCTTTTTGTTAAGGAAGACCCTCTTGAGAACCCAATCAACTATGGTGAATTATTTAAAGTGTATAACCTTGTTGTAATAATCTATAATTTTCCATTCAACCATTCTCCTCAAGGCTTTATTTCTTTTTTCATTTGCTAGAACCAAATCAATTGCTCTATTTGAGGTGTTTTGGTCTTTAATTAGGGTTGATTTCATAGTTGGCACTATGATCTTAGTTGGTATCATAACTTTAGTCCCATACACCAGTGAGAAGGCTATCTCATTAGTGCTACCTCTAGGACTAGTTCTGATGGCCTATAATGCCCCATGTAGCTTCTCAATCCATTTCATTTAGCACCCTCTAACTTCCTATTTGTAGACTTTTATGAGAATCTGCTTTATCAGTGTTGAACAGGCTATATTATTAAGTGTACAATAAGCTATAATTATTGTTGTTACCAACTGTTATATTCCTAGCTTAGTGGCCACTAATCTAAAGTTATTATTCATATTTATAGTGTTGTATATACATTAAAGAAGATCAGAGAATGAAGTGAAAATAAATACATACTCCAAATTATCTCCATCATATCTCTCGTAATATAATCTTCATGGTATCAAAGCATTTCTGAAATCCAATTTTGTTTTCTCACCAATTCTATCCAAGGAAGAATTGTTTTTTACCTGAAATAAGTAGTTCTTGGGAGACAGTGAAATTTTTGTTTCCATTGTTGAAAACCATATTGATTTTTGGAAATACGTCTGAATGGTCATCATTGTGAGGTGTCATCATCACCACCATCAGCCATCTATTCATTGTCATTACCTATGATATAATCTCATCTCAGACCAGTCAGTATCTCAAACCAGCCATCATCTTAGACCAGTCGTCATCTCAGACCAATCATTATCTCAGACCAATCGTCATCGCCGATCATCATCGTCGTCACTGATCATCATTGTCGTCTACTTTAGTCCTGAAAGTCAGTAACATTTGCATTCTATTTTTTTTTTGCTTCCAATACCCGTAAGCTGAATTTTTGTAATATAACCTAACCCAACCCGATACAACTCGACCCAATCCAACCTAGTACAACTCGACCCAACCAGACCCGACCCAACAGATTGTCTAAAAGAAAAATAAAAATAGCACATTCACAAATTTCAGCCCACATATAATCTACAATTGAAATAACAACAATGGCCACGAGAAAAACCTGTAATTATTAGTTCCACTGAAAAAAAGTCTTATGCCCATCACCAGTCACAATTTAAATGGGCACAATTACCTTCAATGGTCCCAATCTATCATGATGTTTATATGTGGAAAGATGAGAGATCATTACCTTACTGGTGATGCAGCAGCTCCGAACAAGGACAATCTGCAATACAAAACATGAAAATCTGAAAGCAATATAGTGATGTCTTGGTTGATCAATTCCATGACAAACAAAATTGGAGAGAACTTTCTTCTCTATAAAACTGCCAAAGGAATATAGGGTGCCGCCAGAGACATTTATTCAAGTTCTGATAATATGTCTAAACTATTTGAGATCGAAAGCATCCTCTATGATCTTCGCCAAGGAGAGTTGTCAATTACACAATACTTTAACTCTCTCACTTGATGTTGGAAGCAATTAGACCTATTTGAGGTTCACAAATGGACATGTCCAGCAGACAGCATCTTTTACAAACAAATTATTGATAAGAAGTGGTTTTTTAAATTTTTACTGGGGCTTCATAAAGATCTTGATGATGTGTGCTGTAGAATTCTAGGAACAAAACCCTTGCCTAGCATTCGTGAAGCCTTCTCCAAATTTCATCCAGAGAAGATTCGGAAGAAAGTACTGATGGGTCCTCAATCTACCATTTTCATGACTGGAGAAGGATCTGTACTTGCTATTCGAGGCCACCAGTACTATTATAATATAGACAACCATCATCGTCATGGAAGACCTTGGTGTGATCATTGTCATAAACCTGGTAACACTAAGGAAACCTACTGGAAAATTCATGGCAAGCAAGCTGATTGGAAACCACCCTTCGCACAACACATCAACAAAGAAAGTTATGGAAAAATTGTCTCCAAATCTCAAGGCACTGAGTCACCTGATTCTGCTCTGTTTAGCAAGGAACAAATTTATCTCCTCCAGAAAATATATGGACGATCCTTGACCATATCATCTGGCACTATAGCTCAATCAGGTAGCACCATCAATGCTCTTAGTGTGAAATAGGTTATGCGACCATAGATTGTTGATTCAGGTGCTTCAGAACACATGAAGGGTGATGCTTTTCTTCTCATAAATCTTAAAACCTACCAAAATGGACACACTATCCGAATTACCGATGCTTCAGTATCCAAAGTAACAGGAATTGGTTCAGCCAAAATTTCAAATTCCTTTATTCTAGATTCTATCCTTTTTGTTCCCTTACTTGATTGTAATCTTGTATCAATTACTAAACTCACCCGTGATAAAAATTATAAGGCTAAATTTGTTCATACCTAAGTGAATTTTAGGACTTGGATTCGGGGAAGATGATTGGAAATGCTAAAGAATGCTTGGGACTCTATCTCCTCCGTAGTGAAGAACCTTCAGCAAGACAAGCCCAGCAAGTTGTATCCGAAGTTTCTTATCAGAATAAATCTTTGTTAAATCTTAAGTCCAATAATGATGGTGAAATCACGTTGAATCGCTATCGCTTAAGTCATCCTAATTTCCAATATTTACAGAAAAAAATTCCTTCGTCCTTTAGAAATAAAAATTCAAAATATTTTCAGTGTGAAGTATGTCAATTTTCAAAACATATTAGAACTTATATCCTTATCTTTCACATAAAAAATCACATCCTTACTAACATCACAGGGACACGTTGGTTCATTTCATTTGTGAATGATCATACTCGAATCACTTGGTTATTCCTAATGAAAGAAAAATCTGAAACAGGTCAAATTTCTAAAAATTTCAGTACCATGATTCAAACCCAATTTCAAACAAAAATCCAAATATTGAAATCTGACAATGCTAAAGAATACTTTGCTTCCACCCTTACTGGTTATCTGTTAAGTTAAGGGATTGTCCATCTAAGCTCATGTGTTGACATACCTCAACAAAACGGGGTGGCTGAAAGAAAGAATATGCATCTTCTCGAGGTAGCTAGATCTCTTATGTTCATAACTCATGTCCCTCAACATTTTTGGGGGGATGTTGTTCTTATAGCTACCTATCTTATCAATAGGATGCCATATCGTGTCCTCCTTTTTAAAACACTGATCAATACTCTACTTGAGTCATACCCAAACACCAAAATCATGTCCCACGTTCCCTTTAAAATTTTCGGATGTTCTGCTTATTTCCATGTACATCATAGTGGAAAACTTGATCCTCGAACCATGAAATGCATATTCCTGGGGTATTCATCATACTAGAAAGGATACAAATGTTTATCTCCTATCACAAAACAATTATATAATAAAATGGATGTCACATTCTTTGAACAATATTTGTACTATTCCAAACTTGTCATTCAGGGGGAAAACATAGGCAATGAATACCAACTTTCAAATATCATAACCACTCACTCTCCCATAAATCCTATACCACAAATTCTAGAGAGTTAATCAATGTGTCAAATAAATCATCTTACTAATCCCAATGAACCCTCAACTTCTCTACCAATAGATCCAAACTTCCTTGTCCCAAACAATGATCTTCTTGTCTACTCTAGAAGGAAAAAAACTCAACAAAGAGAAGAGAATCGAGCATATCTTGATCCAATCCAGGAATCCAACCCGAGTACAAGCCACTCTAACAATTCACAAGGTAACATCACTAAACCTCATATTATTGAATTACCTCCTAATGATTTGAATTTTTCAATTGCTATAAGGAAAGGTGTAAGATCGTGCACAAACCACCCTATCTACAACTTTGTTTCCTATAAAAATCTCTCACCAGGTTATAAGGCATTTATCAGCAACCTTAATCAGATAGTGGTTCCAAATCCTGTTCATGAAGCATTTCAAATACCTGAATGGAAGACAGCTATTCGCGAATGCCTTAGAGAAAAAAAAGACTTGGGAGATCATAAAACTACCATTGGGAAAACAAGTTGTTGGGTGTAAATGGATCTTTACAATCAAACACAAAGCAAACGACAGTGTAGAAAGACTCAAAGCTCACCTTATGGTTAGGGGATTCACTTAGACATATGGGCTTGACTATCAGGATACTTTCACACCTGTAGCAAAACTCAACACTATTCATGTTCTTCTCTCCTTAGTATCTAACTTGGATTGGCTTCTTTACCAATTAGATGTCAAGAATGAATTCCTTAATGGTGATCTCAAAGAAGAAGTCTACATAGACATTCCTATTGGAATTGAATCTCCTATTCTAACCAATAGAGTCTGCAAACTTAAAAAATCCTTATATGGATTAAAATAGTCTCCACGTGCCTGGTTTGATAGGTTCTCCAAATTTATGAAGAGATATGGGTACACTCAATGTCAATTAGATCACACACTATTCGTCAAACACTTCTCCAATGACAGAATAGTTATCCTAATTCTGTACATAGATGATATTGTTCTAACAAGTAATTCTACAATTGAGATGAATAAACTCAAGGAATTCCTAGGAATGGAAGTAGCATGAACAAAAAAGGGAATATCTATATCTCAAAGAAAATATGTACTTGATCTTCTCAAAGAAACTGGAATGATCGGGTGTAACCTGGCAGAAACTCCGATGGACTCTACAGTAAAAATCATAATCAAAGAAAATAGTACACCTGTGGACAAAGTCTGTTACCAAAGATTAGTGTGAAAACTCATTTACCTATCCCACACTAGACCAGATATTGATTTTTTAATAAGTGTTGTAAGTCAATTTATGAACAGTGCCACTGAAGAACACATGGAAGCAGTCTATAGTATACTCAGGTATCTCAAGATGATACCAGGAAAAGGATTATACTTCAGTAAGAATCCCACTAGAAAAATTGAAGTCTTTGTAGATGCTGATTGTGAAAGTTCTATAGTGGATTGTAGATATACCACTGGGTATTGTACATTCGTATGGGGAAATCTTGTAATTTGGTGAAGTAAGAAACAGATAGTAGTCGCTCGAAGCAATGCAGAAGCTGAATTTAGAGCTATGGCTCATGAGATTTGTGAAGGAATGTGGTTAAGAAGACTACTTAATGAACTAGACTTCACAACTCCTGAACCAATTAACATGCATTGTGACAATCAAGTTGCAATAAGAATTGCGAAAAATCTAGTTCATCATGACCAAAAGAAACATGTACAAATAGATCATCATTTCATTAAAGAAAAGTTAGATGGAAAAATCATGGACCTACTATATACATCTACATATCATCAAATTGTAGATATCCTTACCAAAACATTACCTCGAACAATCTTCGAAGAATTGAGTCGCAAGTTTGGAATGATTAATATATATTACCCAACTTGAGGGGAAGTGTAGACTTTTTTGAGAATCTATTTTATCAGTGTTGAATAGACTGTATTATTAAGTGTGAAACAAACTGTAATTATTGTTGATACCAGCTGTTATATTCCTAGCTTAGTGGCCACTAATCTAAAGTTCTCATTCCTATTTATCTCTATCATATCTCTAGTAATATAATCTTCACTATTTAATAAATTGAGTACCAATTTGTTTGAAGACTCTGCTTGACCAATAACTTGTTGATAATATGGAGTTGAATGAAATTTTTTGATAATGTACATGGAAATGAATTCTTTGATGTTATGACCTATGAATTGTCTTCCATTATAGGCAACGAGTTCTTTGGGCAAGTTGAAACAACAAACTATGCATTTCCAGATGAATCGAATTACATCCTCCTCCGTTATTCTTCCAAGGGGCTCTACCTCAAATCATTTAGAGAAATAATCTATAACGACTAGTGAAAACATTTTATGGTCCACTGCCAGCCGTAGGGGTCTTACTATATCTAATCCATTTGTAGAAGAGCCACATGCTAATTATCCATATCATTGTGGTTGGTGGCATATGAAATAATGGGGCGAACCTTTGACATTTATCATATGCATGGGTGTACCTTGTGTAATCTACTAACATCAATGGCCAATAGTAACCTTGTCTTATAATTCATTTGAGTACTTTCTTCCTCCTGAATGGGATCGGAACTCTCCCTCGTGAGCTTCAAACATGATTTTTTTAAGACCACACTCTAGCTATGCATAAGAGTCTAGTTCCAATGGTTGTTTTCTATATAATTTATTGTTTTAAATCGTATAATTACTTGCCTCAGTCTTTATTTCTTTCGCCAGCTTTCGATCTTCTAGTTGGTCCCCCTTTTTAGGAAGTTGACAATAAGAGCAAACCGTGGGTTGGTGGCCTCACCAATGCTTCCAGCTATTTTTTCTTCTTCTTATAAATTGGTCTCTATAAGGATTTTTATGGAAATCACCATATTACAGTTGACCTTGTGTATAGCGGTTAGTGTGGCCAAAGTGTTGACATCACCATTCTCATTTCTACATATTTGCATGATCTCAAAGTCAAAAAATTTCAAGCATGTATTTCTTAGCCTCTCTTCATATCTCCTTAACTTGCTATGTTTAGCCTTAAACGTGCCCAAATATTGATTGATTACGAGTCTTGAATCATTGTGCAAGACAATTCTATTGACTCTTTGTTTCTTTGAAGTCATAACACCAAATATAGTTGCTTCATATTTTGTGGTGTTATTGGTCACTTGAAAGTCCATCCTGATAGCTTATTCAAAATAGTTTTCATTATGATCTATGATGACAACCCTTATCCTTGTGCCTTTAAAGTTTTGAAGGCCATCGACAAATACCTGCCAGCTTTGGTATTTCTTTCGGATCCATGCCACATACTTTGTCTTTTACTTCATCATTTGTGACTTATGGTGAGTTACTAAACTTAAGAAAAAATCTACCAGTGCTTCATTTTTAATGGAAGTCCTATACATATACTTGATATCATATTCTCCTAGCTCTATTGCAATATGTGCTAGTCACCTCACTACCTCTAGCTTTGTCAACATGATCTTAAGCGGTTGAGAGGTGAGTACTACTACTGTATATGAGCCAAAGTAATGTCTAAGTTTTTATGCAATCACCTTTAGAGTGAAGGCCAACTTATCAATTGTTGGATATATTCTTTTGGCATCTATTAGGATTTGGCTAATGTAGTAGATAAAGTGTTGGACCTTGTTTCTTTTGACAAAGAGTACGGTACTACAAGTCTTAGGAGTAACAACCAAATATAAATATAGCATTTCATTTGGGTGAGGCTAACCATGCTTAGAGGCTTGCTTAAATATTATTTGATTCATTGGAAAGCTTTGTCACAATTTTCATTCTAGAAAACCAACATGTTCTTTGTCAACATTTTGAAGAATGGTAAACATTTGTCAATGCATTTGGAAATAAATCTGTTGAGTGCCACTATTCTTATGTTTAGTTGTTGAATTCCTTTCAGGTTAGTAAGAGGTTTCTTATTGATCAAAGCTTGTATCTTGTTTGTATTGGCTTCAATTCCATAGGCATATACAAGATATCCTAGGAATTTCCCTATAGCAATACCAAAAACACATTTTTAAGGATTTAGTCTCATACCATACCTTCGGATTACGTTAAATATTTCTTCTAAGTCATTGACATGGTTTATAGGTTGTGTTGACTTTATCACCATGTTATCCATGTATGCTTTTAGATTCCTTCCCAACTGGTCAACAAACATCTTATTGATAAGGCAATGATATGTTGCTCCCATATTCTTTAAACCAAAGGTCATTTAAGTGTAACAGAAGGTCATTTCCTTAGTAATAAATGACTTTTTCTCCTCATCTTCTAAGAGCATTCTAATTTGATGATAACCAAAATATACATAAAGGAAACTCATCAAACTAAACCCAGAGGTAGCATCAACTAGTTGATCAATACTTGGAGGGGAAAGTAATCCTTTGGGCATTCATCAATCAAATCTATGGTGATCCACAAGCATTTTTTACTAGAACTACATTTGATAACTAGGTTGGGTAGTCTACCTCTCTAATAATCTTCGTCTCTTTAAATGTGGTGACTTGACCTTTAATCACCTCATTCTTTTCTCTTGGAAACGTTTTTTTCCTTTGTTTGATAGGTATAGCTTTTAGAATAACATTCAACCCGTGGGTTATAATCTCTGGGTCAATCGTAAGCATATTGGAAGGCTTCCATGCAAAGACATGAGAGTTGGCTCTTAAGAATTGTGATAGTTACTCCTTAACTTCGGTTGTTAAGTCGGTGCTCAATTTTAAAGAATGATCTTCCCCTTTGTCTTCGACTTGTAAATCTCGAACTTCATTTAAATCAATCGAATCCATTAGGAATTTACACTCTAGTCTTTTTTGACGAGACCCATACTATAATTGCTACTTTGAAACCACATCCTTCATTATAGCATTATAATAACTCTTAGCCTTTTCTTGATCCTCTCTTATCTCTTTTATGCCCTTCTTGGTTGGGTATCTAATGACTTGGTGGAAAGTAGATGGAACTACTTTCATCTTATGTATCTATGGTCTACCCAAAATGGCATTGTAATAGGCTGGAATATCAATCACCACAAAGTTGGTCATAACTATAGATCTTGTTACCATGACAAGAAACATCACGGTCCCAACTACATAGGTAGTGCTATTGTTGAATCCCACTAAAGGTAGTTCCCTCCTCACAATGTCGCATTCCTTCACACCTAGCACTTTCATCCTCGACAGAAAAAGAAGGTTAATAGACCTCCCAGTATCAATCAATATTTGGTAGACATCACAGGATCCTACCCATAGGGTGATTACTAAATGGTCTTTATGGGGAGATGAGGTCTCATCCTTATTGGAGAAAGTGATTGTAGTGGAGGACATCCCTCTATTCAAATTATAAAGATGCAATAATCTTCACAAGTCTCTAGCGCATGTTTTACGTGCATTATTAGAGGTTCTATTGAGCCTAGGTCCTCCATGTATAGTAGGGATGGTCCTCACATTAGCTTTATTGTGTGGTTCTATCTTGTTAATTGTTGGAGTAGGTAGCCTCAAAGTTTCACGTTGGGGCTGTCGATCAGCTTTTCTGCTATTATTTCCCACGAGGTCACTCAAATACCCTATAGACAACAAATCCTTTATTTCTTTCTTCAAATGTCTGCAATCTCGTGTGTCGTGGCCTAAATCTTTATGAAAGGTACACCATTTAGATGTGTCTCTAAGAGTTGTTCTCACTTTTGGTGGCCATTTAACATTTTGCTCATTCTCCATCCTCAACACAGCTTAAGCTAGACTTACTCTCAAAGGTGGATCTTTGAAGGGAGATAACTACCTACCCCAAGGTCCCTATTTTTTGGCCATTGACCACCCACTTTGTGATTTTAGGCATAACATTTATTTATGTTAATCATTTGGTCCTGGTTCAATCTCTCCAGGATTATTCTCCTTTTTTTATTTTTCTAGTGCAGGTTCTGTGGTGACCTTACTCTTCTTATCCAATTACAACTCCCTTTTCAAATTAACAAACTTTCTCTAGAAGTCTCATTCATCGTTTGTGAAACAATTTTGGTTAATTCCACAAATAAATCAAAATTTATTAATAGACCTCCTCTGAAGGCTTCTATTATAATAGAATTAGGATAGTCCACTATTTCTAGCTTTTCCTCTATGAACCTTCTCATTTATTCCTTAAAAAACACTCTCCATCACATAGAGTGGCAGCAAAGAGTTTGCACATCGTGGCATCTCTCTTGTCTCGGGTGAGGCTTATAGGGGCCATAGTTGTCTTGGAATGTTGAATGTGAGTTACTGGATCCTTCATCCCTCGGTAATCTGGACACTTAGGAACAATAAATTTGGTTGGGGCTCATTATTCTCTATTTCGTCAGAGAAAAGGAGAGGCACATAATTGCTCGCAATCCCTATTTACATCATAGTATGACGTACCCTTGTCTTGCCTTTTATTAGTTTCTTTGAGGACCTCGTCTTGTTTTCTATTTGTTTCCTCTAATGCTTAGAAGTGTGCCTCTTAGATCCTTCACTCTTGCATCAATTGTTCATTGTTGATCCCAACAGAAGGAAGGATACTATATGCTACATTCTCAACCTAGGCATGCTCATTTATTATAGGAGCTGGCCCAAACTCATCAACCATGTTGGTAGCTCAACTTGATAGGATGTTCGGGTTTGCTCACGAAAGTAGTGCTTTGTTTTCTTACATGGTCTCTTAGAGCTCTCTTTTTAACTTGAGAAGTTGGCATGCTAACTCTTGATGTGGATCGATCTCAGCTCAAGCCTTTTTCATGGATTGGCAAGGTAAGGTTTTGTGATGAAGATGCTATTTTGTTCACTATTCGCATTCTATCTTTAGCTCGTGTTCCCACCATGATGAATATGGGTCTTAGAAAACACGATGTAGGGATCTTGTTTACAAGGTCACTATCTTAAAACTCTGGATGAATCTTTGAAAATACAAGATGAAAAGCTAAGGTTTTACTTTTAAATCCTAAACCCTATGTTGGGTACCAAAATATTATGATGAACTAATTTTTAGAAAGAAAAGTAAAAGAAAAGTCATAAAATTGAAAGTGAATGATAAGGATATCCTGTGAAGTACATATATATATATATATATATATATATATATATGACATTACATATACATATGTTAATCATATAGGGGATACACATTGAAGCATGTCAGGATATATATATATATATATATATATATATATATATATATAATTTAACTTAAAGTAGACCACTTTCATAACTCAAATCGGTGGTTAGTCTTTTAATATCGAAAATTACTCTGCATAAGAAAGAACACTCCATGATTATTATTGTGGGTGAGAACACATACTAAGACTTCTTATAACAATACATCTTATGGTTAAAACTAGGGGTGTCCAAAAACCGGATTGGACCGGACCAAACCGTAAAACCGAACCGGACCGGACCAAACCGAACGGTTTTACTAATCAAACGGTCCGGTCCGGTTTGTATTAATTTTAAACCGTTCAAACCGGACCGGACCGGTTTAATAATATATTAAAAATTTCACATTTTTCTTCATTAAATTATAAAAAAATCGAACCAAACCGGAAAATAAACCGGACCGAATAGTTTTATAAGTCAAACGGTCCGGTCCGGTTTTTATTTTTTAAAACCGTTTCAAACGGTCCGGTCCGGTCCGGTTCTAGTAGTATGAACAGTTTGGTCCGGTTAGATTTTTTTTAAAGAAAACCGGACCGAACCATGGACACCCCTAGTTAAAACTATTGATAGACCTGGCTCCAAGTTGAATCATATATTCAAACATTATCTACTATTTTTTATTATAACAATCAATAAAATTAGTAGAGAAATGATATAAGCTCCTCACACGTGTAATTTCTCCTCCCAATTTTTTTAATACAAATCATAATGCTGTATAAAACTACTAATTAAACCCTTAATTTTCGCTGCTCACAGGCAATTTTATGACGCCTGGGAACAGTGAACGGCGAACACAACCAAATAGATGAAGAACTAAGCAAGCAACTATCCTGATTACATAATAATGCAAGCTTCGCACTTTCTGGTGGGACCCAACTTCATCCACCATCGCAGCCGTAGAATCAGAACCCATCATTGTCGTCTGCGGGGGTTCCCACTCATCGCGTCATCGTCTCAGAACCACTACGCCGTGCTGGGCCTCACGCGCTTCGCCTCCTCCACCGACATCAAGAAGGCTTATCGTCTTCTCGCTCGTAAGGTACTCCAGCATGGTTTGTTTTCCGTGATAAACTAAATAAATACGATGATGAGAAATTGCAATAATAAGATAAATATTACAAAATTGGAAAATAACTTTGACTCCATACTTCTTATTTTAATTAATTAAATATATTTAACATTTGAAAGCTTTTTGTTTTTCCCCTTTCCTTCTTTTTGTTGTATATGAAATGGAAATGGATGGGTAAAATTAAGTACATAATATCATATTTGTTTTAGGACACTTATTCATTTATACGGGTTGGATTGGCTTTTGTCCGGATTGATTCTTACATATCAAGACTTGGGTGTTATATGTGTTTCAGGCTTTGGGTGATTGATTAAACAGGGTTCAGCTTCATTGACTTCAATTATTCTTTGTTTTTTATTATGTTTTATTATCTTTTTGTTGGATTTTCTAGTTTATTTTCGCCATTGTTTTGAAGCTAAGTTTTTCTCAGGTATCTCATATCTATTTAATCTGAACCATATACTAAGCTCTAGCATTTGAACTCTGTCATTATATCATAGGTTTTGATACAATATATGACTATATGGTGCTTGCACTTAAAAGAATGTAATTTTTTTTTAATTAGCTTTCACTCGTTCATTCTTATAAAAATTTAGTTCATGTCTTTTTAAATGTGATTGTTAATAACTTCTTGTGAGCTTAATTATAAATGTATAGGCTGCCCCTTCTTATTCCTGTTTCACTTCTTTCATATCTACCTAATGGAATGCTCTTGCACTTGGTGCTGCTTTATGCTTGTCTGATTCCTGGCTTTATTTCTACCCTTTTGATTTATCAACTACTATCAGATTTCTTGCTGCTTCATTTAGTTAAGTTTCAAAAGAGTATTTATATTACCAACCCCATATACTTCGATATATAGAGTTGATTTAGCTTCAGTTACCGCTTGTCCAAGCAATATGATTCTATTACTAGTCATGAATTTTCATTTTTATTGAATTTGAATCTAAGAATTAGTTCAAACATATTTAATAACTTCTTGTGAGCTTCTTGCAGTATCATCCGGATGTTAGCAAGGATTCTCAGGCTGAAGAGCTATTCAAGAGCATACATCATGCATATGAAGTAAGCCTCTAATTACTATGGTTATATTCTTTATCTTTTTGAGGGTCTGATTTACTAGTAGTTGCTTTCATATTGGCCAAAACTTGGAAACCTCTTTTGTTCTGTTTTAGTGAATTGTTCTATTTATTTTTTATAGCATTTATTTTTCTCATGGGTACGGTGAAGTTTAGACCTCTGTATACAGCATTTTGGGGTTTTAGATATTTTGGAATTTTAAAGGCAAGAATAGTTTTTCCGAACTTTCTAGAGAATGACCACGCTATTGCAATTCGAGGAAGTTATTGATAGGGGTGGAAATTGCGTCATACTCGTATTATTACTGTGTCATTTTTTGTGCTTGTTAACACATTAAACTTTGATGTAAGAGAAAGCACTATACTATATCTTACCCTCCTTGACTATTAACATGAATTCGATCATGATAGAATTTTTTATTCCCCATTCTTGTTTATTTTTTCTTCATTTTATCATGGGCTACTAAAATCCATTGGCCTAGAATCAGAGCTTATATTATCCTTGTAATCAGGTTCTATCTGATGAAGCAACAAGAATTCAGTATGACCGAGAGCTTAAGTTTCAAGATAATTCTGGCAGGCAGTATACAAGGAGATGGGGTTATAGCACTGAATTTGACAGTGAAGTAACAACGTATAGATGGGCCGAACTCAGACGAAGAATGCGACAGGAGAGATACTGGGAAGATAACAGTGTTGAAGAGGAGAACTCCTCCTATAATAAAACAAATGAAGTAGCTGAAGAGGAAGATTCAACAGAAGAAAGAGGTCCCTTCAGTGAGGTACTTAGGTCAGCCTTTGTGTTCCTTTTTCTATTTCAGACATTTGGATCCTTATTATCTCTCACCTTTAGTAGCCTGATGGGTTTGTTTGATCGGAAGTTGGATGCTGGATATAAAATTGGTTATGTAATTGCTTGGGTTTTGGGTGGGAGAGGTGGCATTCTGCTTACTTTGTGCCTCTCATTTGCAAGTTGGGCTTGTGGAAAGACCAGCAGCAGTATAGTTGCTCTAGTTGTTGTTGCCATTTGGGTTGGCTCTAATCTTGCACGCTACATTCCAATTCCGCAAGGCGCTCTTCTTACCCTCTTGTACATGTCCATTAAGCTTCAAGTTGACTTAAGCTAAACCATAGTTCCTTCATTTTCTCATGTATCAAAACTGTGCCTTTATCTCCTTTACTGCACTTTACATATAATGTTCTAAAGGATTAAGATATGATTGGTTACAGGGAAAAAAAGGAGGTTTCTAACTAATGATAAATAGCTCGACTTATTTTTATATTAAGGCATTGGACCCTTCATGTCTTTGAATTGGTAACTTTATATTTCAAGAATTTCTTCAGAAACATATAATAATGTGTGGAATGTTTCAATAATGAAGGACTTTGTGCAGCGGTTGTTGATTATCAATTTTTATTAATAAAATATATAAATTTTATTTTATTTTTAGAAAAAATTATAATCTTTGAAAATTTGGATTTGATTTACTATATTTAAAATATAAGACTAAATAAATTCGTCTAAATAATCATAGAAGAAAAAGTGTATGAAAGTTATAGTAGTAAGACACAAATGACTCAAGATTCAATCGGAGAGTATTTTTCTCTATCTAATTTTGTAACAGAGAAAATAAATCATATTTACTTGATATTAAACTTCATTTGAGAAGCAATAATAGGAGTCAGAACTAAATTTGTTCATCATTTCCATAGAATGCAAAACTTCACAACAAAAATAGGAAGGGTTGTTAAGTCTGTGTGGCTTTGGTTTCCCATGAAATGTTAATCGGTTGTGTAAGTCACATGTCTCTCCCTTTCTCAATTTGAAAATTCTAAAATATCCCGTAATTATATATTGTTAATAATTAAATTAATTTTAAAATAATATTTTAATTTATATAATATTTACGGGTACACGTTATTTGAATAAATGAATGTAAATTATATACGGTGTATATGTATATGCTATAGCTATGTTCAAGTACGGGCATAAAGGTATTTTCTTTTCCAATTTAGTTTGGTTAATAGATATAGATAAAATCCTGTATTGTTGTTCACATTAGACATATTGATAAGGTCTAATAGAAGTGGTGAAGTTCAAATTGTTCTGCCATTGTTGTGAGGCGTTTAAGGATAAAAAATGAAATCACCCATTGAAAATATATTTCATTCAATATTTCCTGGTGTAAATAAATGAAAAAAATGTTTCATTAGTAATTTAATTACAGGAATACATATATACCCTTTTTAAGGGATTTTCAATGAGATTTAGCATGATTGTCTTATTCTTTCTTCGTTTGTTTAAGATTCCTCCACAAGTATCTTCCACTACCCATGTCCAGTATAACCCAGAAACTATTTTGAATCATCTGTTAAAAATAAGGAAAACAAAATTAAAATAGAAACGAAAGAGAATAATCTAAAAGTAAAACAATTCACAGATTAAGAATAAGAAAAAACAAAACATACCATTTTGAAATTGAATTGTTGTTGTTGCTTTGACGATGTTTGATCGTTTATAGAAGGAGGAGGATGAGGAAGGGTTTTCCAAACATAATAGGCAGCTAATACTGCTGAGAAGAATACAAATATGATTCTCAAAGGACACATCTTTCTTTCTTTCAAGAGTATATGCGTCTTTCCTTTGAATGAATATTATGAAATTGAGGTTCGGATTAGAGAGAGAGAGAGAGAGAAAATAAAACAAGTATATACAAACTAACAAAACCGCGTTTTTGACCCAATCCAATTTCTCTGTCCTGTTTAGATTACTACTTTTTACCTTTTTCATGACTTCTTCTTTTACGAATCTGCTTGCTATAATTATATCATAAATTAATTATTTTATTTTATAATAAATATTATTTTTAAATATTATATATATTACTATCATATTAAATTATTATTTTAATTTACATAATAAAATATAAATTTTAAATATCTATAATAGTTTAATAATCTTTAAATAAACTTTACAATCTATCATTGAAATTTACCAATTATACAAATATATATAGGGAGACGGTTGAAGTATCAAAATCTAATAGTGAACTTATATGAGTGGTACTAATTTATCGTTTCTGTAAAAAAATTGACAAGACCTAACATAGAATAGATTACATACAATTTATTTATACAAATTTATTACCAAATGGATAGTATATATATTGGGGCAATAGTCTTCAGGGTTCTTTTCACTTTATCAAATTTTCTCAACTCATAATCGTATAAAATAAACTGTCACTTTTTCCCAACTTCAAATCGTATTAGCCTAGTATTGATACTATATATCTTGAAGTTTTAGGTTTCATCCGACGGTAAGCTTTTATTAGCTTAGTTCTTTAGAAGATAGTTCGAGTAATTTTGTCATCAGACTGTCTTTAACAATTTTCTTCTATTTCAGGTTGGTTCTCTCTTCTATGTCATTGATACTTCATTTTCATAGAGGTACTTTTTTGCAAACTTGTGTCCTTAGCATATTTATGCCCTTTTTATTTTTGGTTCAACTTTTTATTAGAGTCACCAATAGATATGGTTGAGAAATAACTTAGGAACTCCCATGTCTAAGAGTGAGGATGAGTCCATTGGCGCCAATGACTCCTAGTCTTTGGGAGACTTGAGCTTGATCTTCTACTCAAGCTCCCCAGGGAGTTATAGGAGCTCTTATAACATAACAATCACTCTACCTTCGGCAAGCACAACTTGACCTACCTGTGAACGAGTAGCTAGTACTCTTATTTGCCTTTATATGTTGACTAGCATTGCAGTCCCTGAGTTTGGTGTAAGAAAACTCGAGCTAGGAGAGATATGGGCAAACCCACTTATCATACTAAAGTACGGAGGTCCTAGCCCAAGCCTTGTGAGCTCGGACTGAATAATGCTTCCAAACTCAGGGAGGGTTACGACATTCCTTAGGTCGTGCAAAATTGCATCCTTAGCTCAACATCTTTCGATAATGACCCACCTTCTGAGAGTTGGATTATGTTCCACGAAAGCCCAATTTGGCTAGGCTTATGGTTTCCTCTGCCCGAATTCAATAGATACTTCTTAAGTATACTCAAATATGTCCCTATTAGATGTTCCCCAATAGATAGAGGTGCTTGTTATGTATCACATTACTGGGGAAATAACTCGACATCATAATAGGTATGCCCGAGTTCAATGAGGCATACGCCCTCAAGCAAAACCTATCGGACCCTCGAGGGATTTATATGTCATCCAAACAAGACAAAGGGATGAACCTATAGCTTTTGGACAATGATAGGAACTGGAAGAAATTCTTCTTGTATATTTCTAATCGGATGGAGTTCGAGGATGGAAGCAGCTTGACTCCTCCTATTTAAGGAAACGTAAAGACCACTCTAAGAAACCATTGCTTCCACGCATCGACATCGAGCCAAGAAGTGAAGTATAGGCTATCTCGGCTCCAACAATGTTTACCTGTACTGACTCTGATAAGAGCTAAATTATTGCATTTTTGTTATGATTTAAATATTGATATTTGTGTGAAAATTGTGTTTATTTGATTATTTAATCCACAAATGTCATTTCACGGGTATTTCGTGTTTAAAGTGCAATTTTAGGTAAAATCATGATTTTGGAAAAGTTAGGGACAAAGTACAATGATCGGGATTGAATCAAAGAAAAAGAAAACAAAATTTCAAAATTTGGAATTTCATCGCCGGCGAGAATATTCTCGCCGCCGGCGAAAACCTTACGGAGAAAATGTTGAAAATCTTCCCAAGAGCACGGATTTTGGCAAAGCAATCTCGCTGCCGGCCAAAGAAATCTCGCCGTCGGCCAAGTATATCTCGCTGCCTGCCAAATACATCTAGCCGCTGGCCAAGTGCATCTCGCTGCCGGCCACAATAATCCCACCGCCGGTGAGATTTAGCGGAACCGAAATCGTAAGTTTTCCAAAAATCTCGCCGTGGCGAGAATAACTTCGCCGCTGGCGAGTTTCGTTCGAAAACATTTTTTTATGCTGTTTTGTTCCAAAATTACCCTCCAAAACCCTAGACCTATATATACATTATGATGGAGAAGGAGGCCACGGCAGAGAGAGCATAATTGAGTTATTTTTGCAGGAGAAAAGGAAATTTTGGAGAGAAAGGTTGGAGAAGCTTGAAGGATCATCACCATTTTTGCTACCAAGTCTTCCTCTTCAAGAGTTTTTCATCTCTTCTCCTTAGCTTTTATTTTCTGCATTTTATTCAGATTGTTTATTCATGGATTCAATTGAAATAATGGTTGTTCTTATTTCCGTTATGAACTAATTCGTTTTTGCTAAGGCTATGATGTAGTTAGATCATGAAAATCTGATTTCTTGAGTTATCGTTATATGAATTCATTGTTTTCAAGTTGAGTATTTATTTCCATGCTTTAATGCTTTTAAATTTCTGATCAAGATTTAAATGATTTGTTTCATTATATTGAGACCGAGAGGAGATGTGTAATGAACGCTTCTTGTGATAAATACCGTATATTGAATGCGAGTTTGACACCTAATGCATGATGTATGTGGTTATTCCAGAAATTCCATAAATCGTAATGTGCTTATTTGTGATTAAATCTTCATAGAAATATAGTCGGTTTTCATAGATAAGTAATTCTAATATAACTTGAGAAAGAGTATTAGATAAGTTTGGGTTTTTCAACCATCACTTTTAACTTTGATTCTCATATAACATAACTTGAAATCGGATTGAATTGATTTAGCGAAATCAAATGCCTTAGCATTTTTAATCATTTGTGAACAACATTAAATTTTGTTATTTGCGTTTAGTTTTAAGTTAATTTACTTTTTAAACAAATTCAAAAATTCGGTTTTCAAATAAAATTAGGGTTAGTCAATTTCGGTACTTAGTAATGCCATTCCTTGTGGGTTCGATATCCGTACTTTTGTACACTTTATTACTTGAACGATTCGTACACTTGCGAAAATACGCATCAAGTTTTTGGTGCCGTTGCCGGGGAATAGTTTGATTTTATTAATATCGATACTACCTAATCTTAGTTTTAATTTGAAGTTAATTTTCTTTATCATTGTTTCATTTTTAATTTTGTTTAATTTGCTCTTTTAACTCATTTATCATAAAAAAAAGGGTAATTTTGTGTTGTTTTTGTGCTAGTTAATTTTCTAGTTGTAGGATTGTTGTATGAGACGTACAAGAAGCCTTAACCAATTTCCATTTGACCCTGAGATTGATAGAACATTTAGGCGTCTAAACCGAGAGAGAAGGCGTTCAACCTCACCTCCTAATAGACAATCAACTATGGATCCACCATTTGTTGAGGGAGGTGGAAATCATAGAGCTTTGAGGGATTATGCTGTGCCTAATGTTACTGGAACTACTTTGGGTATAAGGAGGCCAACCGTTCAAGCAAATAACTTTGAGATAAAACCATCCTTTATCCAAATGGTTCAATCAAATCAGTTTGGGGGAATGTCAAAGGATGATCTAAATGCACATATTGCTTACTTTTTGGAGGTGAGTGATCTTTACAAGATAAATGGTGTGTCTAAAGATGCTATAAGATTGAAGGTTTTTCCTTTTTCACTTCGGGATAAAGCCAAGGAGTGGCTAAATTCATTACCACCGGGATCAATTACAACATGGAATTAATTGGTTTAGAAATTCTTGTCCAAGTTCTTTCCTCCTGCTAAGACAGCAAAATTGAGAAATGAAATCACATCTTTTACACAATATGACCAAGAATCATTGTATGAAGCTTGGGAAAGATTCAAAGAAATGTTGAGGAAGTGCCCACATCATGGTATACCAATTTGGCTACAAGTCTCTACATTTTATAATGGGTTGGTTTCAAACTATCGTGCAATGATTGATGCTGCAGCTGGAGGGTCTTTAATGAGAAAAACACCGGAGGATGCTCACGAGTTATTAGAGATTATGGCAGAAAACAACAACCAGTGGCATTCAGAGCGGGTAATTGCAAAAAGACCAGTAGCAGTGCATGAAATTGATTCAGTGAATGCTTTGTCGGCTCAAGTTGCTGCTCTTTCAAGAAAGATGGATTCTTTGTCATCCAAATTCGAATCCAAACCAACTGTACAATGTGATTTATGTGGTGGAAATCATGCTAGTATTGAGTGCCAAGCTGGAAATCCATTTGCTTCACCAAATGCTGAGCAAGCAAATTATGTTTCAAATTTCCAAAAACCTCAAAATAACCCATATTCGAACACCTACAATCCAGGTTGGAGAAATCATCCAAATTTGTCATGGGGAAATAACCAAGGGGGATTCAAACCGTCATCATCTTCCTACCAACCCCAAGAGAAAAAACAAACAAATTTGGAAGAAATTTTAGGATAGTTCATTGAGGAGACAAGAACAAATTTCAAAAATCAAGAGGCAATAAATAGGGACATCCAAAACCAACTGGGGCAGCTTTCAAAGCAGATTGCAGAAAGGTCTAAAGGATCATTGCCCAGTGACACAATTAATCCCAAAGAGCATGTAAAGGCTATCACATTGAGAAGTGGTAAAGAACTTGAAATCCAGGGGAAATCGGAGAAAAATATGGAAGAATCTAAAGATAAGCCATCAACATCCCAAGATGTTCAACCTTCCCCAAATGCGAAATATGAGCCTCCTATCCCATATCCTCAAAGATTGAATAAGAAAAAGATTGATAATCAATTTGATAAACTTTTGGATATTTTTAAGAAATTGCATATTAACATTCCTTTTGCAGAGATGTTAGAACAAATGCCCAAGTATGCAAAATTCATGAAGGAAATTCTATCAAAGAAGAGGAAGCTGGGAGATTATGAAACTGTCATGCTAAATGAGGAGTGCAGTGCAGTTCTTCAAAGAAAACTGCCACAGAAATTGAAAGACCCAGGGAGTTTTACTATACCTTGTACTATAGGAAGTTTCAATTTTGATAAAGTCCTATGTGATTTAGGAGTAAGCATTAATTTGATGCCACTTTCTATTTCAGAAAACTAGGCCTGGGAGAAGTAAAACACACTTCAATATCTCTACAATTAGCGGATTGATCAGTGAAATATCCTCGAGGGGTAATTGAGGATGTTTTAATTAAAGTTGACAAATTTATTTTCCCTGTAGATTTCGTGGTGCTTGACATGGAGGAAGATAGAGAGGTACCGTTGATATTGGGGAGACCGTTCCTTGCAACTGGAAGAACATTGATTGATGTTCAGTAAGGAAAGCTCATTCTACGGGTGCAAGATGAACAAGTGACTTTTGATGTTTTTGAAGCAATGAAATCTCCAGGTGAGGTACATTCTTGTTTTCAAATTAACACTCTTGACAAGTTAATCTCGGAAAATTTTGAGGAGAAAACTCCATTGCTACCACTAGAAGCTTGCCTTGTGAAATCTGCAACAAATGAGATGGATGAAATGAGGAATGATGCTTATGAGAATGACCGAATATACAAGGACAAGATGAAGGTTTGGCATGATAAGCACATTTTGAGGCAAAACTTTGAGGTGGGACAGAAAGAGATGCTTTATAAATCCCGGCTCAGATTGTTTCCAAGAAAACTAAAATCTCGTTGGTCAGGACCTTTTCTAGTAACTAAGGTGTTTCCTTATGGAACAATTGAGATCAGTCATGAAACAAAGGGAACTTTCAAGGTAAATGGACAACGGTTGAGGCCATATTTTGATGGAGAATTCAACAAGCAGAAAGATAACATAAAAGTCTAGCTAATGACTATAACTTAAAGCGCTTAATGGGAGGCAACCCATCAGATTTGTTTTCTTATCTTTTATCTCATTTTATTTTAGAAATTTTAAATTTTGCACTTCATTTTATGATAATTTTATTTTTAATTAAATTTGCTTATTTTATTTGTCTTGCAGGTAAGAAAAAAAAGCCATATACAGTTTTTATTTCTTACATTGAGGACAATGTAAGGTTTTGGTTGGGGTGCGGTAAACGGTAAATCTTTTCTTCCCTTCATTTTTATTAGTTTTGTTTGTGTGTTTATTTGTGTTTAATTTTGATTTTCCATTTATTTTTCTGCATTTTGATTTAATTTCTTTTATTTTTATTTTTTATTTTATTTGCATTTTACTTATTTTAATTTGCACGTTGATGATAATAATGTGATTGTGATAACAAGTAGCTTTTAGAAGACATTAAATTTTGCTTCGGTTTAAAGATAATTTCAAATGTTGATTTTACCTAGTTGGTGACTCTTTTGGTATGTGGTATGATTTGGTTGATTAGTCTAAATGCTTAGAGAAGTCTTATGTGCGAATTTTTCATGGACATTTTTGTGATCTCAACAAACTCTAGAACTCATTTGAAAACCTCTTGAGGCGAAATAATTTGGAATTGCACTGTTTAGGATAGGATATAGGCCATTTTTGGATCGATTGTGCCATTTTAAGCCTACCTTGTTATCTTTATATCACTAGTTACCTCATTGAGCCGATTTAAATATATTGTTAGCCTTATTTTTCTTTCTTTTTGCCTTCTATAACCTACCTTTTATTTAGCCAATATATATATATATATAATTCCTACCTTATTTGTTAAGAGCACTTAATTTTGAACACAAACTTTTCAAGAGAAATTGGAGTAAGGATGGAATAAAAAAAAGACATCTTCCACATATATTGGAAGAAATTGGTTGGGGGTTATGTTTAAAAAAAACAACGAAGAAAATAAAAGAAAAAAAAGAAAAGAAAAGAAAAAGAGAAAAAAGGCCTTCACACTCTAGTAAATAAAAGAGTGTTAGTAATGGATGTACTGAGGTGAAAGATCGAGGAAGAATTTTGTTTATCTTTGGAAAAAGGGGTTATGATCGGAAGAAACAATTTGGGTTAAATGGTGTTACTCTTTTACTTAATTGGTTGTGTTTAATCTAATAAGTGCTATTATTTGTATTTTGACACTTCCCGTTCTTTCTTAACCAAATACCTAAGCCTAACATTACAAGCCTAATAAAGTCCTATTGATCTGAAGTGGTGTATTTTTCTTCATTAGTGGAGAGAGTTTTGAAGAGTGAGCCTATGGAGTTTGAGATTTCACCTTTTTGTTTGTGGATGTTCTGCATAATATTATCTAGGAATTATGGCTATTGGTTTGTGGTTTGATGGATGTTTAAGAGTCAATAACAAAAATGAAATTGGCATTTGAGATTTCTTAAAACTTAGGTGACATTTAATTATTCTATATGTTGGGTGTTATTTACAATTTTTGAGACATTTGTGCAAATTATTTTTATGTTATGTTATTGTTTTAAGTTAGGATAGTTATAGGTAAGATGTTTGTGGGTGTCATCACTGGAAGCCCTCACGAGACTACAACTCGTCCTACTAGGGCCGCCTAGGAGTTTAAAGGCTTATTGCATACGCTTAATGTAATTTTGTAAATAGAATAAATTTCCTTTGAAGTTTCTCTTAATGTCTCCTTTGAATTTATTAAATAGATCATTTTTCTTGCTAGAGACTAGCAAGAAGGTCAGTTGAGTTGTTGATAAGAGCTAAATTATTGCATTTTTGTTATGATTTAAATGTTGATATTTGTGTGAAAATTGTGTTTATTTGATTATTTAATCCACAAATGTCATTTCACGGGTATTTCGTGTTTAAAGTGCAATTTTAGGTAAAATCATGATTTTGGAGAAGTTAGGGACAAAGTACAATGATCGGGATTGAATCAAAGAAAAAGAAAACAAAATTTCAAAATTTGGAATTTCGCCGCCGGCGAAAACCTTACGGAGAAAATGTTGAAAATCTTCCCGAGAGCACGGATTTTGGCAAAGCAATCTCGCCACCGGCCAAAGAAATCTCGCCGCCGGCCAAAGAAATCTCGCCACCGGCTAAGTACATCTCGCCGCTGGCCAAATACATCTCGCCGCCGGCCAAGTGCATCTCGCCGCCGGCCACAATAATCCCACCGCCGGCGAGATTTAGCGGAACCGAAATCGTAAGTTTTCCAGAAATCTCGCCGCGGCGAGAATAACTTCGCCGCCGGCGAGTTTCGTTCGAAAACATTTTTTTATGCTATTTTGTTCCAAAATTGCCTTCCAAAACCCTAGATCTATATATACATTATGATGGAGAAGGAGGCCACGTTTGGTGATTTGATCGTCTCCCATCCGATCCTAGTGCCATCTTTTGCACCCATTTTTCCCTCATCGGGCAAGGGAAAATCCTTGAACTTTATGGATGCTCTAAGCTCATTCAATAAGCCTGTCATGAGAAATCCCATAGACCAAGACGAGTTCATTAACATATTGTTGATAGGGATGGATGAATCATTCTTAGTCAATATTTGCAAGGAGTTTAATGCCTTGACCTTGGTAAACATGAAGATCCTTGAGGTGAGCTTGACACCATATTCTTGTTTATTCACACTTGCATCCGACCAAGATGACTAAACACTTGTACATTTTTTGTTTGATGTAAAGGATGACCCTCATCCACTACTACAAAGTCTGAGAAGTAGAGAGAATGAAGGAAAAGCTAAAAAAAGAGAAGGACTACCAAGCCCACGCATAGATATTGGATCTTAAAAAGAGGAAGGATGTCACCTTTAAGGCCAAATAGGAGGTGGAGAAGCATCTTTAGGACCTAAAGGATGAGTTGGGTTGATATAAGGCAACTGAGGAGCAAGCTCACCAAGCTAATAAGTAGGGAGGTGCTCTTGTCCTATTTTAACAAGGGTATGGAGTCTTTCAAACCGAAAGTCATGTAGAAGGGTAAGGTCAAATATTACTACCAAATCTTTGACCTGATTCCTACCCCGACTAGGTCTCCTTGGATGGTTATTGAAGATGATGAGAAGGAAGCCAAAGTTGGAGACAATGTTGAAATCAACCTACCATGCTATTAGCTCGATGCTAACTAGTAGGCTCTTAGGTTGGCCACTCCTTTTTGCATTAATTTCTATTTTTGATATTTTTTTTTTGCATTGTAATTATGTAAAGAACAACTACCTTTTTTGGAAATTGAATAAATATTTCTTTTCTATTTATAATTGTCATTGCACACATTTTTATATTTGTTAATGAGTTATTTTCTATGGAAATGAAAAATCCTCTCTACACTTGGGAGATATGTGGGGACATGTAGGACATATAAATAGCTCTATAAAAATGGAATGCTCTTATTAGAGAGTGAACTGCATGTTCTACCCATTTTGTTCTTTTTCTTGCCTTAGAGTACCTCCTCTTCAATTATGGCCGCTGACTGGTCTTCACATTTGTGAGCTCATTCACTTGAGAAAGAAAGCTCAAAATTGATGAATGAGGTCAAAAATTGACACTACTACAAAAAAAGGTATTTAAGTCAATATGTAAAGTCGGTTTTTGGAAAAAACTCACTTATAATGAATTTAAAGTCGGTTTGGTATAGAACTGACTCTATCCACGTAGGACGTATCGTTAGTTGATGTGTCGAATCAATGCTACACGTAGGACGTAGCATCGGTTCTAGGTGTTAACCGACACTACGCTACGTGGATAGCATCGATTCATCACATCAACCGACGCTATGTCCACATGTAGCATCGGTTAGACAAGTCAACTGACGCTATGTCCTACGTCGATAGCATCGGTTGATGCATAGAACCGACGCTACACACGTGGATAAATTCTTTTCTCTTCTTTCTTCCCCATACCGAAACTATTTCAAGCACTACATAACTCTTAAAAACCCAAAACCTCCTCCATTTCTCCTCCACTCTTTCTCATTTTTCGGCCACCTATGACTACCAATTCTAGCGCCAGTTAGTGGGTTTTCTTCCTCTCTAACTAATCTTTTAAATGGCCTATTGTTTTGAGCAAAATACTCAAATTTTTTATACCCATTTCTCACAAAACACCATTTTTCTTCATTTTCTTCATTTTATCACTTCATTTATTTTTGTAAGTATTTCTTTTAATCCTATGCACTTATTATTCATATTTTTTCTGTTATTATGTGTTATTATTTATGTGTATAAATTTTTGTATTATATATGTATGTTTGTATTATAACATCAGGAGAAGAATATGATGATTTTAAATAACATAGGACAACATCAGGGTAATTTTTCTGCTATTAATTAATATTTTATTTTTCAATTATTTGTATTATTTAAACTATTTGCTAAACATATTTTTTTCCTGCTATTATTTAGTGATCGAATACAAGTTTTAATTTGAGTAGAGTAGAAAATGAGTAAATTTTGTAAAAAAAAAATTAAAAATTTAAAGTCGATTCAATGTGTGAACCAACTTTAAATTTTAAGTCATTTCAATTAAATCTCGGTTCAGCGAACTGACTTGAATAGCCCATTTTGTAGTAGTGTGAAGCTCAAAGTGAACAAATATAAGGGTTTGGCCAAGCTCTATAAGAATGAAGTCGACCTTTTATAGGCTCAACTTGATGATAAAGTACATTAGTATAAGAAGGCAATGAGTGTGATGAATAGTTGTGTCGAGGAGGAGACATATTGGGTTAACACATGCCTGAAGAATGATGATGCCATATTTTTAAAGGTGATAAGGATCACTCAGGACCTTGGAAAGCAACTCGAGGACCCTAGAATTTCACCTATTAAAGTTTTAAAATGCCTACCTCAAATTATCAATGATGCACAGGCTGATATCTTTCCATTAGTTCACCCTGAGGTGTCCTAAAGAAAGAGTAATTGTGAATCCAAGCGGTTAAAGAGTGCTTAGACGTGTAGTTATTGCACTCCCTAATCAGTTTATTAATGTATGTTTGAAATTTTGAATTCTATTTCCTCATTAGAGTGATGTAATGTACAAACTCTAACTTTGAAATAAATAGTCAATCTAGTTTAGTTACATCTTATCTTTCTCTCTTTTAATTTATTTATTTACGTATAACACCTTCTTGGCCTGAAATAAGGTGATGCCAGATTACCAAGGCTTCCAAGGAATTGTCTGAGCAATCTACCTAGTTCATTATTGAGGCAATTAATTCGTTTATTTATGTTTGGCGCATCATTGGCCTAGAACTGGGAAATTCCAACTTACCAATACTTCTAAGGCATTTTTTGAGTGCTCTACTTGGTTCATTACTGAGGCGATCAGCCCATTTATTTACATACGGTGCCTTATCAGCTTGGAACTAGGTGATTCCAACTTACCAAGGCTCCCAAGGCATTTTCAAGCACTTTATCTCATTCATTATCGAGATAGTCATCTCGTGTATAATGGGATGATGTCTCATCAGCCTAGAATTGAGTGATACTAGCTTACCAAGGTTCCTATGGCATTGCCCAAGTGCTCTACTTGGTTCATTACTGAGGTGATCAGCTCATTTATATTGGGATGACACCTCATTAGCCTGGAATTGGGTTATACTAGCTCACTAAGACTTCTACGTCATTACCCGAGCATTCTACGTGCTTCATTATCGAGGTGATTAGCTCATTTATAATAGGGTGGTTCCCCATCGACCTAGAACTAGGTGATATTAGCTTACCAAGGCTCCTAAGGCATTGCCCAAGTGTTTTTCCTAGTTAATTACTAAGGTGAGTAGCTCATTTATAATGAGGTATTGCCTTATAACCTGGAATTGGGCTACGTGAGCTTACCAAGGCTCCCAATGCATTGCTCGAGTAATATTCCTGGTTCATTTTTTAGGCGATCAACTCGTTTAAAATGGTGCTTGTTAAAGTAACACATCATATGTCTTTACTTTATCAAGGATGGAATACTTGGCACCATATTGTCTATCACATATCAAAATCAGTTCGAAAAAAAGGTTCATACCATGGTTGGTTAATAATTTACAAAGTACACCTCATATTTTCAATGATCTTAGTCAAAAGTGATATTTCTTTAAATGTCAAGAATTCCAACTCATCTCTTCTTATTTTCTATTAGTATCTTTTAAAGCGTATACTCTAACTAATGTGACTATTGTAACTTGTTACGACCTTTCCAATTGGGCCCAAGCTTCTTGTTCGAGAATATTCCTCTTAAAACCCACCCCCCTATTACGAAAGCTTTGAACCAGAGTGCTTTATCATAGTATGCTCTTATTCTTCACTTCTATTCCTCGACATGAATTTATGACTTACCTTGGTGATCATTTACTAACACTAAGGTTAGGGATCTTTTAGAATTGTTATTGCACTCTTCGATGGTATCCCTATGGGTCTGTTCAACCACCCCAGTCGATATGACTACTTATGTCCCATAAAAAATGAAAAAGGGATCTCATTTGTAGATCCTTTCAAGCTGGTTCAGATATCCTATAGTACACTAAGAAACTCCTTAACCCATTTACCTTTTATCGAATCTAGCTTCTTTTTAAGGAAATTGAGGACTAGCTTGTTCGAGGATTCTGCTTATCCATTTACTTGTGAGTAATAAGAGCAGGAATGACAACTTAACCTCATACTTCTGCATGAAAGCCTTTACCTTGCTATCGATGAATTGCTTTCCTTTATCTGTGATAATCTCCTTAAGAAGACTGATTTGACATACAATATTTTTTCCATAAGAAGCTCATAACTTCATCCTCATATACCTTACTCAAGGCTTTAGACTTAATTCATTTAGTGAAGTAGGTCACAGTAATCAAAATGAATTTTTTTCTACTGAGTGTCTATGGTATGGACCTTATAGTGTCTGTTAGGATATACTCGTGTACCCGTAGCTTTTATACAGTGGGGGGGTCCTTAGACTCCTCCTCCAAACTGAGCTACGACGAGTTCCTTTCGCCTTCCCCAAGCCTCGAACCTGGGACCTAGCCCTTAAGTACCTCAGGTTCTTAGAGGTTGGTATATCCTAACATTAAAAGGGCGCCTTTTTATAAGGGCTATCTACGTGGGCCCGTAGCTTTTATACAGTGGGGGGTCCTTAGACTCCTCCTCCAAACTGAGCTACGACGCATTTCTTTTTCCCTTCCCCAGATTCAAACCTATGACATGGCCTTTTAGTGTACAAATTCGTAGAAGCTGGTACCAGTTTCGGGGCTTGGAGAAGGCGAAAGGAACTCGGCGTAGTCTAAAGACCATTCCACTGTATAAAAGCTACAGGTCCATGAGTATATCCTAACAGTGTCCAATTCCCATTTATAAAATAGCCAAGAACTAATTACACAAGTCATTGGTACTGGGGGAACATGTGTAAGTGAGTTGAACGTTTGACATTTTTCATATACTTGTGAGTGATTTATGCTTTCTGTGAGTACGGTGGGCTAGTAGTACCCTTAGTACATGATTTTTTAAGATAGTTTCCTACCACCAGAGTGGGATCTGCATTTACTCTCATATGCTTCCTTAAGGCAGTTTTGGCTGGACTCGTTGGTAACATAGAGAGGCCGAACCCTAAAGGAATTTTCTTGTACAGCTTACTTTATTGTAGAAAGTAGTTGCTCGACTTAATAATAATTAAATGGGCTTTCTTTTTGTCTTTGGATAGTGCTTTGTTACTTAGATAGTTGATGAAAGGATCAAACCATAACCCAGGTAGATTTTCAACCTGATTTACCACCTTGTCGACCTCAAATGGGCTTTCCCTGAACAACACTATAATGGTCACCATCTTTCAATGTTAAGTGTTGTGCACCGAGGCTATAGTTTCCAAAGCATTGACGTGGCTTTTGTTGTTTTGAGAAATTTTCTCTATTTTGACGTCGTCGAGTTGGAAACACTCATTTTTTATCCGTACTTTCTCATATTGTCATCCTTTGCCTTAAAAGTACTCACATACTGATTATAACTAAACAACACTAGGCTCAGTGTGCACAACTTTATCGAGGTCATCACACCGAAAATGGTAGCCTTGTACTCTACAATGTTATTTGTTATAGGGAAAGCTATTCAGACTTAATATTCATAGACATTCTACTCATCATCCCAAACCACATCGATACCTGCTCCTTTGAAGTTACTAGCACCCTTGATGAATACTCTCTATTGCCTTATCATTCAACTCCAAACTACATATGCTTGGCTTAGGCATTCCTTTATAATGAATTAATTCGTATTTAGTATATTCAGTAAAAAAATCTGTTATGGATTATGCCTTGATATTTGTACGCAACTGGAACTTAATGTCATATTCCTCTAGTTTAATATAAATATGGGCAAGGCTACCAGTGAGCTTAGTTCGAGCAAGCACACTTTTTAATAGATAAGAAGTTAAGACAATGATGGTGTACGATCCAAAGTAATGTCTCAATTTTTGGGCTTTGACTTTGAGTGCAAACACTAACTTGTCTAACACTAGGTACCTCCCTTGAGCATTCGTCAAGACTTGAGTAACATAATGCACCAAGTGATAGATTTTTCTCTTTCCACAAGTAATATAGAAATGGTTATTTAAGCAGTAATAATGAGGTAGAGGTACACTAGCTCACCCTGGGTAGGGTTGACGAAGAATTGTGCCCAACAAAGGTAAGGTTTTATACCTTGGAAGGCATGCTTATATTCCTCATTCTAAAAAACTAAGGTTGTTTTCATCAAAAACTTGAAAAAAAGGTATGCATTTGTCGGTACACCTCAATATAAACATGTTCAAGGCGGTGATCCTCTCATTCATTTGTTGAACCAATGCTTGGATTTTATCGAGGTTGGCCTCTATGCCATAAGTAGACATGAGGTATCCCAAGAATTTTTTTCAAGCAAATGGCAAACACACACTTCTTAGGATTTAATTTCATTCTGTGACTCTGTATCATTCTGAAAACTTTTTTGAGATTAAAGATGTGTTTTTCACGTCATTTAGTCTTTACCATCATGTTGTCCATGTATGCCTCCATATTTCTTCCAATGAGGCCTTTGAACATCATATTCACCAACGTTTAGTGGGTCACTCCCACATTATCTAGGCTATAAGGCATCCTTGTATAATAGAATGTACGATCCTTGGTTATGAATATTGTCTTTTGCTCATCCTTAAGGCTCATATGTATCTGGTGATAACTCCAATATGTTTCGAGGAAACTCATGATGCCATACCCAACCATCGCATTGAAAATTTGATCAATGTTTAGGAGAGGATATGAATCCTTTGGGCATGCATCATTGACGTCGGGAAAAGAAACACATGTTTGGAGGGCCCACAAGACTTGTTAGCAAGCACCACATTTGAAAACCAAGTTAGGAAATCAACTTCCTTGATAATTTTAGTGTCTTTCCATAAACAAACTTGTGTTCAAATCACCTCATTCTTTTCCCTTGAGAACTTCATATTCATATGTTGGATTGGCTTTCTATACGAGTCAACATTCAGTGTATCGATAATTACGATAAGATTAATACTAGGTATATCCTCAGGATTCTAGGCAAAAACATCTAGGTTTTTCTTAAGGAAATGCACGAGATCCTCTTTGATTAGTGTGTCCAAGTTTGAGTTCATTTGAAGCACTCAACATTCTTTACCTATGAGGTTTACTAATTCAATTTCATATACTTTGACCTTTCCAACAAAGAGCATTTTCACCTGACCTTCCCTTGGTCCTTGACATCATCCATCTAACAGCAATTGTTATTTTGGCTCAAATTATTTCATGGATACATTATACCAACTATGGGCCTTCTATTAGTCTCCTCTAATAATCATAATTCCTTCCTCGGTGGAATACTTAGTCACTTGATGATAGGTAGAGGGGACCACCCTCATTTTTTGTATCCATTGTATGTCCAAGTTCAAGTTGTAATGTGACGGTGCACCTAAAGTTTGTCATTTCCATCGACCCCTTTGCCATCATAGGCAACTTAATAATTCTCAGGGTATACGTGGAACTACTATTAAATCCTACCAAAGGCATCCCTTTTTTATGATGTCCTCCTCTTGAATTCACAATGGATAACATATCATTCACAATAGATCCACTTAGCTTTCGATGTCAAATAGTATTCAATAGATATCACACGAACCTACTCTTAATGTGATGACTAAAGGGTCCATATAAGGACAAGTTACCCCATCCTCCTCATTGAACATGATGGGGGTAACATATCATTTTCTTTGTAACCTATACACCTTAGTAACCATCTTCTTTCGAGCTTCCTTGGCATATCTTTTGTGAGCATTGCTTGACTCACTGTTCAAACCTAGTCCTCTATGAATATAGTGAATTATACAAGCATTATCACCTGTCCAAGAAACTTGTCTTTCTACCAAGGTAGTTTATATTCATGGAAAGTCTCTATTCTTCTTGACCTCGTTTCTTCAGCTACCTTTGCCCACTAGGTCGTCCAAATAGCCCTTTAATAACAACTCTTCAATCTCTTTTTTTAAATGTCTACAATCCCTGGTGTCATGACCAATTTCCTTATGAAATGTGCACCATTTAGTTATGTAGTTATTCCACTCCTTAATCAGTTTATTAATGTATGTTTGAAATTTTGAATTCTATTTCCTCATTAGAGTGATGTAATGTACAAACTCTAACTTTGAAATAAATAATCAATCTAGTTTAGTTACATCGTATCTTTCTCTCTTTTAATTTATTTATTTACGTACAACACCTTCTTTCCCTAAAACTAGGTGATGCTAGATTACCAAGGCTTCCAAGGAATTGCTTGAACACTCTACCTAGTTCATTATTGAAGCGATTAGTTCATTTATTTATGTTTGGCACATCATTGTCCTAGAACTAGACAATTCCAACTTAAAAATACTTCTAAGGCATTTTTGAGTGCTCTACTTGGTTCATTACTGAGGTGATCAGCTCATTTATTTACATATGGTGCCTTATCAACTTGGAACTAGGTAATTCCAACTTACCAGAGCTCCCAAGGCATTTTCCAAGAACTTAATCTCATTCATTATCGAGATAGTCATCTCGTGTATAATGGGATAGTGTCTCATCGGCTTAGAACTGAGCGATACTAGCTTACCAAGGTTCCTAAGGCATTGCCCAAGTGCTCTACTTGGTTCATTACTGAGGCGATCAGCTCGTTTATATTGGGATGGCACCTCATCAGCCTGGAATTGGGTTATACTAGCTTACTAAGCCTTCTAAGTCATTACCGGAGCATTCTACTTGCTTCATTATCGAGGTGATTAGCTCATTTATAAGAGGGTGGTTCCCCATCGACCTAGAACTAGGTGATACTAGCTTACCAAGGATCCTAAGGCATTGCCCAAGTGCTTTGCCTAGTTAATTACTGAGGTGATTAGCTTGTTTATAATGAGGTTTTGCCTCATCAACCTGGAACTGGGCGACACCATCAAATTTTATCCAACATGTCTTAAAATCTAAGCCCCATAGTAAGTGCCAAAATGTTAGGGGACGTATTAGGTTTAGAGAGAGAAAGTAGAGAGATGAATTAAATTGGGTATATATAAAAGGTATACATATGTGTGGCATTCATTTAGGGGGCCCATGTAGGCTTACAATGATGAGCTCGAAAATATATGATGCGTAATTTCACAAGTGTACGAATCGTTCAAGTAATAAAGTGTACAAAAGTACGGATATCGAACCCACAAGGAATGGCGTTACTAAGTACCGAAATTGACTAATCCTAATTTTATTTGAAAACTGAATTGTTGGATTTGTTTAAGAAGTAAATTAACTTAAAACTAAACGCAAATAATAAAATTTAAAGTTGTTCACAAATGATTAAAAACGCTAAGGCATTTGATTTCGCTAAATCAATTGAATCCGATTTCAAATCACGTTATATGAGAATCAAAGTTAGAACTGATGATTGAAAAACCGAAACTTATCTAATACTCTCTCTCGAGTTATATTAGAATTACTTATTTATGAAAACCAACTATATTTCTATGAAGATTTAATCACAAATAAGCACATTACAATTTATGGAATTTCTAGAATAACCACAAGAAGCATTCATTACACATCTCCTCTCGGTCTCAATATAATGCAACAAATCATCTAAATCTTGATCAGAAATTTAAAAGCATTAAGCATGGAAATAAATACTCAACTTGAAAACAATGAATTCATATAATGATAACATAAGAAATCAGATTTTCTTGATTTAACTACATCATAGCCTTAGCAAAAACGAATTAGTTCATAACGGAAATAAGAATAAACATTATTTCAATTGAATCCATGAATAAAAAATCTAAATAAAATGCAGAAAATAAAAGCTAAGGAGAAGAGATGAAAAACTCTTGAAGATGAAGACTTGGTAGCAATAATGGTGATGATCCTTCAAGCTTCTCCAACCTTTCTCTCCAAAATTTTCTTTTCTCCTCCAAAAATAACTTAGATCTGCTCTTTCTGCTATCCCCCTCTTTCTCCATCATAATGTATATATAGATCTAGGGTTTGGGGGGCAATTTTGGAACAAAAAAACATAAAAAATGTGTTTTCTGACGAAACTCGTCGGCGGTGACATTATTCTCGCCGCGGCGAGATTTCTGGCAAATTAAATTTTTGTTTTTCTGATTTTGGCCGGCGTCCAAATTAATGTGGCTGGCGGCGAGATGCATTTACCAAAATTTTGTGCTCTCGGGAAGATTTTTGCCGTGATTTCTGTAGGATTTTTGCCGGCGGCGAGATACTGGCCGACGACGAGATTCTAAATTTTGAAACTTGGTTTTCTTTTTAATTTCATTCAATCCCGATCATTGTACTTTGTCCCTAACTTCTCCAAAATCATGATTTTACATGAAATTACACTTTAAACACGAAATACCCGTGAAATGACATTTGTGGATTAAACAATCAAATAAACACAAATTTTCACACAAATATCAACATTTAAATCATAACAAAAATGCAATAATTTAGCTCTTATCAATATACATAAAATTAGTATAAATATTGACTTATAATCGGTCTTGACCCTGACTAAATGGATATTCATCCGATCTTCATCTTAACATTAGCACCTAGACATAAGCAACTATGGGCCTTCAAAATGTGGCTTTTGGAGATGAATTGATTATAGAAATAGTGAATAAAGAGGGATTCGAGTATTAATTCAAGTTGTAAAGCCTAAATTAGCTTGCAATTCCAAGGTGAGAGAGATAGCATTAAGAGCAATTGAAAATCACTACATTTTTTTTTCAATGAGTTGTATTAGGTGGATTAATAGTGAGGTATAAATAGATAAGTTTAGTAGTAGATTGTTACAACTTATATAAGTTCGATGATAGATTTATATAAATGGATTTCATGTGACCTATTCCACGTTAAGTTTCGTCCATTTTTTTTAATGAAAATGATATGCTGTTACAACTTATATAAGTTCAATAGTATATTTTGAAGTTTACTCATAATCCTTCAAGCATACTTCTTATTTTAGGACAAATACGTTGGCCGACAACTACATATTCTTTTATAAACATAAACCATAAACTCTGACATTAAAATTTAAACCCTAAACTCTAAATTCTAAAATCTAAATCTTAAATTCTAAACCTTAAACCCTAAAATCCAAAACTTAAACCTTAAAATCTAAGTCCTAAATTAGAAAAATTACATAATTATGGCCTAACATATCATTCATGCTTCTTATTATTATTTTTATTTGTGATTATAAATAATAGATTTTACTAAAGTGTAATAATTTAAAATTAAAATTTTATATATATTGTCTATATTAATAATTTATGAATGAGTTCCAAGCATTTGATCCCAAAAATTCAATATGTTTAGATTCGAATTGAAAATCTCTAAATCTAATTCGGATTGGATTGGGTTTGAATTTGTGAAAAACATATCATTTCCATTTGTTACTCAACCAAACTAGGCCATCATCAATACTACAAAAAAAAGGTATTTAAGTCGATATGTAAAGTCGATTTACTATTCCAAGCGTTGTATAACTCTCAAAATCTCAAAAACTATTCCACTTCTCCTCCACTCTTTCTTATTTTCCGGCCACCTAGGACCACCAATTCCAATACCGGTTAGTAGGCTTTCTTCCTCTCTAACTAATCTTTTAGATCCCCTATTTTTTTAAGCAAAATACTCAAATTTTTATACTCATTTCTCACTTACAAAACACGATTTTTTCTTCATTTCCTTCATTTTGTAACTTCATTTACTCTTGTAAGTATTTCTATTAATCCTACGCACTTATTATTCATATTTTTCTGTTATTATGTGTTATTATTTATGTGTATATATTTTTGTATTTTTGTTATTATGTGTTATTACTTATGTGTATAAATTTTTTTTATTTTTGTTATTATGTGTTATTATTTATGTGTATAGATTTTTGTATTATATATGAGGATTCGTATTATAACATCAGGAAAAGAATATGATGATCTTGAATAACATAAAACAACACCATGGTAATTTTTTTGCTATTAATTAATATTTTATTTTTCAATTATTTGTATTATTTAAACTATTTGTTAAACTGATTTTTTGTTTTGCTATTATTTAGTAATCGAATACAAGTTTTAATTTGAGTATAATAAAAAATGAGTAATTTTTTTTTAAAAAAAAATTTTAAATCGGTTAACATATTGAACCACTTTAATACACTTTTTTTTTGTAGTAGTGCATAGTTCATATGGTAGATGTCTAGATATACTTCAGGTTTTAAGCATCAATTGAGTCATTTTTTCTTTTATGAATTTCAATCATTCAATTTAATGGAGAATATTAAAGGGATTAATATTAATATAATATAAATTGTTATTGTTATAAGAGTATTTTATTAATAATAATTTTATTTAATAATAATAGAATTAAGGTGTAATTAATATTAAAAATAAAATAAATATTTTATATATTTTTATTATGATAATAACAAAAATTAGTATACTAATATATTACCCTATTAAATTTGTTATTATTGTTTTATTTTTCTAGTATTTTACTATTGTTTTATTTAGTATTCCGAGGATGTGTTGTAGTTTTTATTCAATCTTTATTTACCACGTCTTTATGTTTGTTACACGTGGGATGCGTTTTGTTTTTGTATTGTTTTTAGTTATCTTGTAAAGTTGTAACTTGAAAGACTATTAATATATCTTTTTTTTCATTCAATTAAATAATATCAAGAGCATTTGTTCATGCAATGAAATAAGATGAAATGATTTATCAAATTAATAGGATATTAGTTTTGATTTTATTTTTTATTAAAATTATTTAATGATAAGTACCTTATCGTGATAAGCCTTATCACAATACTAGTATGGCTTCCTAATATTACATTGAGACAATGCCTTCTCATATTAGGCCAATACTTTTTTACAGATTCTATTTTTTACCAAAATCAATTGGAGGGAATGCTTACTATTATTTTTGTAAGACATTATCTTGTCGTGATAAGATTTATCACCACAGTGAATGTCTTCCCAATGTCTTTACATACTAGGATAATAATATAAAATTTCATTTTAAAAAAATCCCTCCAAGATAAGATCGAGCCTCACATTAAATGATTTTGTTAAAAAATAAAAAATTATCCAAAATCAAGCTATCTTCGATAATTTCTTCTATTATTAAAGATGTGAAATTAGTCTATCCTCCCAAAGTCCAAATGACTTTACTTAATTTGATCTAACTAGAAGTTCGATTATACTTGAATACTTTAGGATTAAGTTTAGGGTCAAACATTTATACTGTGAATTTAACTCGAGCTCAACTCGAAGTATAATTTAAGTTTAAATTTATAAAATATTTTTACTTTTGAAAATTTAATAACATTATTTTATAAGTTATTTTATTATTTGAACTCATACACTAATTAAAGTTAATTTATAATTCAAAATAGCCTCCAAATTTACCCAATTTCAAGATCCATTAAATTTGAAAAACTTAATCTGATTCGATCAAACTTAACAAACTCAACTTGGACTATAGGTTCCAGGTTTGGGGTAACCCAATCCATATAAATTTATGTTGATAATTATTTTTTTTTTATTTTCTAAACAATTATCTTGACAATTATCTTGACAAACTTTCTATGTAAAATTATTACATAGATATATAAACTCTCAAATGACACTACAGTAATCCATGTATTTTTGTACATCGTTAATTTTTGAATTTGTAATTTGTTTTTAACATATACTAGCTTTAAGTCACTTGCCTTAGACAACACACTAAATTTTTATTGATAATAAATGTTCTATATTTATATAAAAAAAATTGTTTTGAAGTAACACATTACATATATAAAAAGTCACTTATTGTCAATTTATTACTAGCATTTTTATTTTTATTTTTATTTTTAATTTATTATTTTTACTAGTGATTTGATAGTAATTACAATTTATCTATTTTTCATGTTAATTTAATACCTTATATTGGCAACTCAATCTAAGCTACTCATTCTTTATTCTATACAAATAATACTTTATATTTTTGATTTAGTTAAATAAAAATTTTCCAAAATGAGTAATATAAATTAGTAAATTAAAAGAGATAATTAAAAGCAAAAAAGATGAAAGTAATTGAAAGATTTAATATTAAATGATACATACACTTAGAATAAAATATTGTATGTTAAATAAAAAGTGACATTTGCATACTTATTTTAGTTGTTTGTTTTTATCTTTGAAAAATGATGAATTGTGGACTAAATTCATATTCTCCTTTATAATATGTTGTTACGTATACAACCAAATAATATTTAAACATGTAACAATTCTAGACATATTTATTATTAATATTCTTGTTGTTGTTGTTATTATATGCATAACTTTAACTCTTTTTTTGCCACATATTACATAATTATCTTAGGATAATTTTTTTAGTCATAAAATTTCTTATATTTGTAAATTCTAAATATTAAAGGTAACAATTCATGCATTAATCTTTTAAATAGATTGAGTCTCGGCAATTCATTCATGATATAGATTAAGATGTAATCAGAAGACCCAAGTCTAACTGAACTGGAAAGATCTACTCATGATCTTGTTGATGTCCTCAGTGATTTACCAATTCTCAGGTTCAGTCCTTAAACTCTAATTCAGGATCTTGATGGGTGTCTAGAAAGAGGGACTACTTTTCGCAACAGAGGCTACTTCATGAGTTCGGGAAGAATATTTCTGGACGAAGTTTTGTCATTGCCAAACAAACAAAAGGGCATGCACAATCTAGTCTACAAAAAACAGAAAGAGAACTGATGTTCCAAATCTAGACAAGTGTGTCAAAGAGAAACCAAAGAATTCACGAGGCAATTCATATTCTTCCAACCCAAGACGCATAAATAGGTTGATAAATCTCTAAAAAGATTTACAAGACTAAGTTGTAGGCATAATAGAACTTGACAACCTTTTCAAACTTATATGCTTATTATTTAGACTCTTTTTTTTTTTTGGATAAATAAACATCAGACTTTGGTTAATAGAAATAAAATCAAAAGAAGCTTCATTCCGAGTCCAGATAGAAAATAAATAGACAAAATGTCAATATTAAAATAAATATGGATTCTTGAAACTTAGCCCTATTGACTAATCCTTCTGAAATGACAACAACCAAGGAGAAGAGCACTGGAAATATTACACAATGATGTTCTAAAATCTCCCTCTGCCCCGGAAGCCCCCACCACGACCTCCACCTCTAGGTGGGCCACCTCTACCTCCTCTTGGACCACCCCTTCCACGAAATCCACCACCTCCTCGCCCACCACCTCCTCGCCCACCTCTGCTACCACCTCTGCCTCCACCTCTGCCTCCTGCTGTTGCTTGTCCCCTACAGTGAAAAATAGCTTTAAATTAAGCAAGAAAACGTTCAAGTTTTGACTACCAAACAAGAGAACAAGAGAGTATCAAGCGTTCACATCAAGCATGAACATAGATCACAAGCTTTATATGGAGATGCTAAGCAAATAGAAAATGCAAATGATTTTGCTATTAAGTGTTTTTCTCTTTTTCTTGGCTAACAATGGAGAACGCTAAAGTAGAGCTAAAACAGAAGCCATGGAAAGTAGAGATGCAATTGCTTAGACTCGAGAAAAAAGAAAATTAAGGACTGCAAATAAAGTAAAATTACATGTGATTGAAATACCCTAGTATCATTTACTTTTTGCAAAAATAACACTTAGATCTTGTACTTAATTTTTTAATTTTTTTAATTATATTAGATAAAGACTATTATAATTTAAATAAAATGTAATTGAAAGAATTGAAGAAAAAAAATAAAAAAGTAGTTATTTGTTCTTATACAATCACTTTTTCACAACAATAGAACTAAATTGTTACAAAAAATAAGTACAAGATCTAAATGTTATTTTTAAAATAAGTATAGGACCTTTGCTTAAAATAAAATAGAAAACTATGATTGGAGCCACTCTTAAGGGCAAGAACCACAGCTGAACTATAAGCATAACTAGAATCAGCATTTGATGACAATACAGCCCAGATATTTGTGTTAAACCTCCAATCGTTATTAACATATGAAGCAACTATGATAATAGTTGAAGCTCATCTATAATAAGAAATAACTGCAATGCATACTTTGGCTGAGGAAGAAATCTTGAAAGTGGCAAAAGCTTTGCTGGGTCAATGAAGAACTTATCACCCAATGAATACGAAGTTGCCACTATGCCTTCCATCATTTTAATGGAAAAGTACTGCAGTTGCAACATATCAAAAAAAAAAAAACCACCTCACGAGTTAAAACAGAACACAAAATTGTTACTAGTCTGCAACAAGCATAAAAGAAGCATCAAATACTACTCACAGCTTCATTGATGGGGCCAAAAATCTCATCAACCTTCCCAATCTGAGTCTTGTTCTGCAGATAAATTGGAGCATTAAAGAAGGGTACCTTCTCATTTAAGGTAACCTTTGTGACTGCATCACCCTCACATGCGTGAAGAAAAGACGCAACTTCTGCATATAAGTCCAAAACAGAATCTAAATATTATCAAAGTTTACCAGCAATTACAACAAAACACAACCAAACCGTGTTGGACGAACACTGTTTAAAAGATTAGTATCAAATTAACTGAGAAACTAATAAGGAGATCCCTAATTCAAAAAAAAAATGTAATTCCTTGCAAAGTAAAACACGTTCACATTAAACCAAAGATTACAAATTTTAAGATGGCCTCACAACCGATATTTCCAATATCTTATCAAAAAGATAACAAGTAAGCATTTGAACTCTTCATTCTAACCTACAAAACAAAAGAATAAGTAGTACAAAGATTTACCCTTTATTTTACTTTCAAGTCCATTACAGTCTTTATTATTCTCAGACTTCCGAGTAATAACCAAACAGGCATGAGACTCATAAAAGTAAAAGAGGGAGAATATAGAAAAACCAATAAGAACATACCAACAACTTGTTCAGGAGGGCCCTCGTCGCGATACCCACCGCCCCGTCCACCACCAAAACCTCGACCACCTCGGCCTCCCCTGAAACCTCCTCCACCACCACGGCCACCCCTGAAACCACCACCACCTCCTCCTCTTGGAGGTCGCATAGTTCTTTTATATCCGATCAACGAACAACGAGATATACAACTGTTAGGAGCTCAGGTGCGCTATTTCAGAGTTAGAAATGGAGAAGAATGGCTTTAGGGTTTAAGTTGTTGCCGCTAGGGTTTTTGAGTCTCTTACATCAAGTTACCAAATTACCCCTTTTTTGTATTCTTTTTTATCTTCGAATATATATATATCGGTTGGAAAGTAAAATGGCATGGATTTTTACACAACATAAACAAGTTTACAACCATTCATGTGTAATGTGAAACTTCGAAAAAATAATTTTAAAAATCATGTTTAATTTTTAAGAAAATTTTAAGACGTTTAATACAATTAATGTGCATCCATCTAGTATTTATCTTTTATCTATAGTGGGGGATAAATAATTTTTTTATCTAAAACATATTTTAATTATACCTAAAGTTTAAAATGTACAAAAAAGAGTGAAGTTTAGAAAAATACTCTTTAAAATATGATAGAATAAAAATATTATTAGTTATTCTCTGTTAGTTTTTAGGAGAGTTATATTTTAATAACTTTTAACATTATATTAAAGTTGAATATTCAATGTTCAAAATCTTGTAATCTTGACCGTTGATTTACAAGTATTTGGTATACATAGTACATAAAACTAATATTTATGGAAGAGTTATAAAATAAAAGTATTATCGACTCTTCTCCTAATATCTTTAAGCTTTTATTAAAGTTAATTTCTCAACAACTTCTAATAAAAACACTACAAGTTGACAACTTGTTATATATTTTGGTCATTTTGATAAATTTTATTGCAAATTGAACTTGACGCCACTACGACTTTAGATTGTGATTATGTTTGACTTTGCTCGTTCCGTTTGATTTTGGATTATTTCGATTGCACCTGATCGATTTTGATTATACTTGGTCGATTTTGATTATTTTTTATGGGCAAATAAACTTGATACCATTGTGAACAGATTACCATAATTGGTCTGAAACCAGACAAAGATGACCTAATGGATAGTAGTGGGGACATGAAGAGGATGAAATATTGGGGACATAAAGAGATGATGTACAACGTTGGTTTGGGTTCATGGGTTGGGCAAGAAAACCAAGAGAAAAAAGAGAGGATATAGAATTGACTACATATTCTCCCCATCATAGAAGAGAAATACATACCCCTCAAAAAGAGCCAAAAATTTAAAATAAGCTCATTAAAATCAACTACTTGCTAACTGGTGAGTATGAATTATGGTCTATTTTAGTCGTTCAATGTTTGTGGGTATCATTACTGAAAACCCTCACGAGACTCAAACTCGTACACTAGGGTAACCTAAGGGTTTAAAGGCTTGTTGCATAGGCTAAATGCAACCATGTCAATCCACTAAAGTGATATTTTATAGTTTAATTTTTAGTTTTTATCGCTTCTCTTACTAAGGGACTAGCAAGAAGCTGGTTGGGGGTTGTGATGAGTGCTCAAAAAGCACTAAAATTACCATGATTTTATGCACATTAATTGATTAAAAATATATTTATTTATATGTTTTATCATATATTTATATAAATTTGTCTTTTTCAGAATCACGAGTATATTTATTGTTTTTCAGTTATTTTTACTTAAAAACGTACCTTAAAGACTCAAAGAGGAATACTCAAAGCAATACATCACAAATATATTAATAAATAAATGAGAAAAAGTCAAAAAATATGGAAAAATTGGACAAAATGGGTCAAAATGTCAAATAGGAGGAAATCGCGCCACCACGCCGCCCAGCTGCCTAGTCCCGCGCGTGCCCACGCCCGCGGGCGCCGCTACCATCTCGCCCATTTTCGCACGCAACCGCCCACGTCATGCTGACATCATCAATGACGTCAGCAATCACCACTCCGCGTTTTTAACATTTTTTCACCTACTTTTTCTCCTCATCCTCACCTATAAATACCCCATTTCTCTTCACTTCTAAACACACCTCAAAACACATCTTCTCTTCTCTTTATGTTTTTCTTAGTTTTTTATGTTTTTTCTTAGTTTTTAGCTTTTCTTAGTTAGTTTTTCTTAATTTTAGAGTTCTTCTCTTTTTGAGAAGAACTAGTTATGTTTTTGTAATTTATTTGCTTTTTGATTCAATAAATGGGAGTACAAATTCCGTTTGGAGGTTTTCCAACAACGGGAATAGCATCAAAGTACTGTAAGGATTTTATTTTCTTTGTAGTTATTTTTTATGCTTTATTCTTACATGTTATATTTAATTTGTCTGTGATTAAATTTAATTTTGCTGGTTGTTTGTAAACATGATATAATAATAACATTGTTATACTTGCGAAATATTAAATATGTAAAAATCTCTAAAATGAATTGATTTTATTTTTATTCAAGATTTTATATTAAGAATGTTAGAGAGAAATATATTATTTTTCATTACAAACTTAAATCTGAAAATTAGATTTTAAGGTTTAGTTATCCGGTCTAATTTAGAGTAGTGCTCTTTTGTTTGTTGGTACAATTGCTCGGTAGTTAGAGTGAAGCTCTATTTGAAAAGTTTTTATAAGAATTATTATCTGAAAATGTATTGATAACATGTTTTCAGTAGTGGTTTTAAAACTTGAAAGTTAGTACTCGGATAATTAAATGCTTAGGTTTAATTTGGACACCTTGAATAAATTTTAAACTGTCTAACCCCACCAAAAGTGGCATTTAAATGGTTCATTTTCAATCTCTTAGAAAAAAGAATTAATTTAATTAACCAAATTAGTTATCAACCTCACCCGTAGGTATTAATTGATTTGTTTAGTTAACAAAGAGTATCTAACCCCACCAAAGGTGGTATTCATACAAAAAAGGGAGAATAAATAAATATCAATTTATATCTTTAATAACTTAAATAATATGAGCAAGCATAATTACTTAGTTATTATATCCATAAATACTCCACTATTAAAAACCACATATATTCCTTCCTTAGATCGACCTTGGGTTTAATATAATTTCTACATCTTATCAAGAAATACTAGTTATGACAAAAACTAACTAATTACCAAAAATAATTACAAAATATTTCATGATATGTTTTCAAAAATTAATCTAAAAGTACAAAAGACTTAACTATTTACTTAAATTTGATTTAAAGAAATGATAAATTTTTGTGAGAATTTTTTTTTTTTGTAAATTCCAAAAATTACTAAATCACACAAAACAAAAAAAATGAAACCAAACACAAAAAATGAAAATGTGAACATAAAAAAGAAAAAATTATTATATATATTTTTATTTTTTTTATTTTTAAATTGTTAAAACTTTTTTTTTATTAAGCATGGTAACTTTTCACCAACCCAAACCTAGAACTTACATTGTCCTCAATGTAACAACTGTAAATTAAAGATAAAGAGAAAAGAGAAGAAAGATTAACTATTTCCTGAGAATGTAATGGAAAATGCAGGTGCATCCATCATATTCATCATTAAAGTGTATACAGACAGATCGTTGTGAACTTCTAACATCTCAAATATATTTTTAGTTTTAACAATTTAAAAATTATTCACATGTAATTAAAATGAAATAAACAATAAAACTAAGTAAATAAAACAAATAAAAGAAAATTACCTAAAATGATGGGTTGCCTCCCATCCAGCGCTTAGTTTAACGTCTTAGCAAGACGTAACTTGGGGATTGCATTTTAAGTAAACTTAATGTCCCCTCATCATTGAGTCAATCAAACCTACAGGTAAAACAAGGTTGTCTACATATAATTTTTCAATCATGCCCTATTGATTTTCAAATTTTTTTTCTATACTTAAAATTAGGGGCATACTTTGAGGGTTTTAGATAACGCACATCTAGGTGCAAAGCAAATAATTAAGGCATCAAAACACAATTGTACCTAGATCAAACAAAGCAACTAACTCCTTAGATTGGAATTAAAACTTTAAAATTTTGGAGACATTTTCAGAATTTTTTTTTTGTTTTTTTTAAGATAAAATAACATAATTAGTATTAACTAAGAGTGCTCCCAGGAAAGGATGGTGGGGCAAAGTCTCCTTAATAACCATCATCCTAGACAGAGCAACGTTCTCAGGAAAGACTAGTGGCACAAAGGCTTTCAAGAACTAGTCTCCTAGATAGAACTCCCTTAGATCCTTACTTTTCATGCTATTAAAATTAAGTTAATTAAGTTAAGTTAAGTAAAAATATAAGTTAATTAAGTTAAGTAAAAATTTAAGTTAAGTAAAAATTTAAGTTAATTAAGTTAAGTGAAGTAAAAATCTAAGTTAATTAAGTTAATGAAAATCTAAATTAATTAAAAAGTTAAGTTAATTAAGTTAATTTAAGTAAAAATCTAAGTTAATTAAGTTAATGAAAATATGAGTTAATTATGTTAATGAAAATCTAAGTTAATTAAAAATCTAAGTGAATTAAGTTAAATGAAAATTAAGAAAAAATAAAATTGAAAAAGGTAAAATAAAATAAAATTGAAAAAGGTAAAATAAAATAAAATTGAAAAAGGTGAAAGAAAAGAAAATAAAAATAGATTTGTTTTATTATTTTTTATTTTATTTTAATTTAATTTAATTTTTTTTATTTATTATTATTATTATTTTTTCAAATTTCAAATTGCAAAATTATTTTACTATTAACGCTATAATTATTATTAATTTATTATGAAATTTGAAATTTGAATTTTTTTTTCATAGACGGTAACTTAATTTTAGTATTCATGCTATAATTTTTATTTATTTATATTTTTAATTTTTTTTTTAATTTTTTACTTCAAATTTTAAATTTCAAAAATATTTTACTATTAACGTTATAATTATTATTATTATTATTTTTAATTTAAGATCTTTAAAAAAAATTATTTCTTATGAAATATGGAATTTGAATTTTTTTTAACCAAAAAAAAATAACAATTATTTACATCACAAAAAGTTATTAAAATTTTGATAAATAATTTAAAAACGTTATTCCTTCCCCAGCAATGGCGCCAAAAACTTGATGATCGAAAACCGACATCGTCGATTCTGCCAATACTTTGATTTTATATTTATAAAACTCTCGCAAGTGCACGAATCATTTCGTAGAAAATGATAAGTATACTCCCAAGGTCGATCTAAGAAAGAAAGGAATATATGTAGTTTTTAATTTATTATTCAAACTTTTAAAAACGAAATTAAATCCTAAACATCCTGTCACGATATTTGGGTTTTGTGTTTCTAACCTAATAACATAAAAATAAACATAGATACATATTCAATAAACATTTATGCAAATTTTATCATTTAAATTAGTGGAGTATTTATGGATATAATAACTAAATTAATTATGCTTGCTCCTATTATCTAGGCTATTAAAGATATAAATTGATATTTTATTGATTCTCTCTTTTTTGTATGAATACCACCTTTGGTGGGTTAGATATTCTTTGTTAACTAAACAAATCAATTAACACCTACGCGTCGATAACTAATTTGGTTAATTAAATTAATTCCTTTTTCTAAGAGATTGAAAATGAACTATTTAAATGCCACCTTTGTGGGTTAGATAGCTTTAAACTTTATTCAAGGTGTCCAAATTAAACCTAAGAATTTAGTTATCCTAGTACTAACTTTCAAGTTTTAAACCACTATTGAAAACATGTTGTCAATACATTTTCACATAATAATTCTTATAAAACTTTTGAAATAGAGCTTCACTCTAACTAATGAAGCGATTGTACCAACAAATAAAAGAGCACTACTCTAAATTAGACCGGATAACTAAACCTTAAAGTCTAATCTTCATATTTAAGTTTGTAATGAAAAATAATATATTTCTCTAACATCCTTAATATAAAATCTTGAATAAAAATAAAATCAATTCATTTTAGAAATTTTCACCTATTTAATATTTCTCGCAGTTGATAACAACGTTATTATTATATCATGATTATAAAACTAAAGTTTAGACGCTTAAATTTAATCACGCATAAATTAAATATAACATGTAAGAATAAAGCATAAAAAATAACTACAAAGAAAATAAAATCCTTACAAGATTTTGATGCTATTCCCGTCATTGAAAACCTCCGAACGGAATTGGCACACTCATTTATTGAATCTAAAAGCAAATAAATTACAAAAACATAACTAGTTCTTCTCAAAAAGAGAACTCTAAAACTAAGAAAAACTAACTAAGAAAAGCTAAAAACTAAGAAAAAACATAAAAACTAAGAAATGAGAGAAAGAAAGAGAAGAGAAGAGAAGATTTATTTTGAGGTGTGTTTAGAAGTGAAGAGAATGGGGGTATTGATAGGTGAGGATGGGGAGAAAAAGTGGGTAAAAATGTTAAAAATCAGGAAACGCTGGAGTGGTGATTCGACGTCGACGCGATGATTTGGCTACGGCTAAAATAGGCGAGTGCGCACGACGGGGCGTGGGGGACATCGACTAGGCACCGATGCGCTACGCACGATTTCCTCTTTTTTGACCCATTTTGTCCAATTTTTCCATATTTGTTGACCTTTCCTCATTTATTTATTAATATATTTTTGATGTATTGCTTTCAGTATTCCTCTTTGAGTCTTTAAGTTATGTTTTTAAGTGAAAATAACTGAAAACCAATAAAAATACCCGTGATTCCGAAAAAAAAAATTTATATAAATATATGATAAAACATATAAACATATATATTTTTAATCAATTAATGTACATAAAATTATGGTAATTTTAGTGCTTTTTGAGCACTCATCAGAGGATATAGAATTGACTACATGTTCTCCCCATCATAGAAGAGAAATACATACCACTCAAAAAGAGCCAAAAATTTAAAATAAGCTCATTTAAATCAACTACTTGCTAACTGGTGAGTATGAATTATGGTCTATTTTAGTCGTTTTGACCTAAACTTTGTTATTGTGGTATTACAATTGAGCAATTAGTTCCAAATTGCAATATGACTTAATGAATATCCCCTAGCTTGGTGTTGAGTTTGTCTTCAAATCATCTTTTGAGGTAGTGGATGTTAGAAGTGTAGATAATAATGATCAAGTAGGTGATAGGTAGCATGTGTCATATGATGCATCTGATGATGCTCAAGAAATGCGAGCATGTGTTACGTATACTACACCCAAAGATGACATTGGAATGTGCACAGATGTTGCACACAATACCACTGGAGTGCCCACAGATGTTGTACATAATTACGTTGGAATACGCGTAGATGGTGCACACAATGATACTAGGATGCACAATGTACTTATCATATGCATGCATATTTGTGGCGGTTTCAGGCACAAGATGTGCAACATATGTGCACATCCTAGAGTCATATGCTACACGTCCAATGTGCTTGTCATATCTATGCATATTTATGGTAGTTTCAGGCACAAGATATGCATTATTTGTGCACATCCTAATGTCTTTTGAGGTATTGGATGTTAAGAGTGTAGATGATAATGATTAAGTGGGTGATAGGCAACATGTGTCATATGCTGCATCTAATGATCCTCAAGAAATACACACATATTCTACACATATTGTACCCAAAGATGACACTGGAATGTGCACAGATGTTGCATACAATGCCATTGGGATGCCAACAGATGCTGCACACAATTATGCTGGAATGTATGCATGTGGTGCACATGATGACACTGGGCTGGTTCAGTAGAGGACATATAGTTCACTACGGGATATTGTACCTTTATTTTTGAAAACTTGGTAATATGGAGGAGTAAGAAGCAAAATATAGTAGCAATAAATAGTGTCAAAGTAAAATTCAGGACAATTGTATAAGGAATCTGTGAGGTATTGTGGTTAAGGAAACTCTTGATGGAACTTCAAATTATAACAACACCCCAATCAAGTTGTATTGTCATAACAAGGCAGCTATCTATATTTCTCTAAATTGGGTTCAACATGACACAAAAAAAACATGTAAAGAGAAAGTTGAAGATGAAATAATTTGCATGACTTATGTTCCAACAAAAAAGAAAGTTGTTAATATCTTCACCAAAAAACTTCTTAGACTGATTTTTGATAATCTTATTTGCAAGGTGGATATGATCAACATTTAGAGTCCAATTTGAGAAGAAGTGTTAATATCCAAAGCAAATACAGACAATTTGGTTGATAGTGTATTAATTAGATAATTTGGAGAATATTTTTTCTTTATTTAAATATTTAATTCTATAATATTTTTACTCACAAGAGATGTTTTCCTTATTCAGAGATTAGATTCTAAATATTTTTAATTATAATTAGGAGATGTTTTCCTTTTTTGTAGCCAGACTTTTCTATAAATATTGTAACTATCTTATTGTACAATTCATTCTGAAAATACAGAAACAATTTTTCATACTTTACATTGACGCCCACCTTATGATATTATCCCCTTTTAGATGAGCTACAATTCAACTTAGATCATCTAAAATTTATGTAAGTTAAGTTCAGCTTAACTTTTTGAATGAGTTAGACTAAATAGCTCTTGAGTTAGCTAATTTATATTTCTAAAATAAAATAAAAAATATTTATAATTTTATTTAAACAAATATGTGAATATAAATATTATTAAAGCAAATCAAAGCAAATCTAACAATAGATTAGTTGAAATAGTTATCAATTATCTAGTATTTGAATTTAAATTTATCATTTAGTTATTTAGATTATTTTTAAGGATTATTATTAGTTATTTTATATCTATCTAGTTTGTTATTTTCGTCTTATAAATAGAACCTAGTGTTACACTTATTTTTCAAACTTGGAGTATCAATTGAATATCTATTTCTCCCTTTTTGTCTATATTCTCACCACTTTTGTCTATTTCTTTATATGTTCTACATCAATTTGGTATCAAGAGCAACCATGTTCTTTCCTAAACAAATTCATATCCTATCCTTATTTATAAAACTAAGGAAATTTTTTTTATCTACAAAAATAATAATAATAAATCAAAAACCTCAAAATCACAAAACCACTGCAATCACCATACCCAAACCCATCCACCAAACCACCACCGTAACCACCTCGCCATAAACCGACCTTACCACTAAACTCAAAACCCACGTTCGTCCAACACTCCACAACCCACACCTTCATACGATGGACAACACCTAATCATCCTTGATCTGTCCCAAATCTATCCAAATTGTCGTTGTCATTACTGACATCTCATGTATACACCGTCGACACATTAGAACTCCCCAATACTTGCTGCCACAATTCTATCAAACCTTTCATGCTAAAATCCATCCATTGCAGACATCATTGTTGGAAAAATCACCACCAAAAAACTCCCCTCAAGCTATCCAATAACATTGATCTCCATCATCCGACACCTCAATTGACAGTCAATGTCTATCCCACAAGAAAAGGGAAATTTATGGGGAAAAAAAATACCATGATTTATTCTACTTTGTTTTTGTTTCACAAGTTGATCAATTTTTGTTACCAGTATGAAGATTCAAGAGCTTGAACAATAACAATTTCCCCTCAAATCACAAGTAAATAAAAATAAATCATCTATTGAAGCATTAAGACAATAAATAAATTCTCGAATGGATTTACTTACGAATGAAATGTTAAAGTCTACAATAACCACTTCTATTCAAAAAATGCCATCCCTGCAATAGAAAAAGGAGAGTGAAAATTGTTGACGAATCATGTATGGGTCAAAACAATGACCAAACCTCACAATCCAAACAGAAAACTGCCAATGGTCTTTTGCTCAAACCAATAGTCCCTACTCATGAACATAACCTCCCAAGTGAAACATCTCGAGCTAGTGAATTGAAATCACCTCTCCAATTTGGAAACTATAGTGTCCTTTACAAATATTCTTACACACCTCCGCCAACACTCCACAACCCATACCTGCGCAACCTACCTAGATATACCTCATTGTACCAACGCCCCCATAACATGCACTTGGTCAATGTCATCATAGCTACAATAAGTTCAATAAAGTTCATCGAAAAGTTAGATTGGATGTACCTAAATTTGATAGAAAACCTGACCCTAAAGCCCTTATTGATTGGATTACCAATATAGATGATTATTTTGAATGGTATAACATGTCTGACTAGTAATGTGTCATGCTTACTAAAACAAAGCTTGTTGGTCCCGCTAAATTTTACTGGAATTTTGTCCAACAATAGCGAAATACAATTGCTTTGCCCCTAATCTTACTTGGTCGGATATGAAACAAAAGCTAAGAAAAAAAATACCTACCTGCCTACCATAGAGGTCAATTGATGGACTAACTTATGGCCTTCAAGCAATCATGTCTTAGTGATTTGGATTACATTGCTCGATTTGAAGAACTCTCTCTCTGTTGTGACATCCTAGAAGAATCTTTACTTGTTATTACTCGGTTTACTCATGGCACTCAAGCAATCATATTTTAGTGCTTCGAATTACATGGCTCGATTTGAAGAATTCTATCTTTTTTGTGACATCCTAGAATAATATGTACTTGTTGTTACTCAGTTTATTCATGGCCTTCAAAATGACATTAAGCAATAGGTTGTGCTGCATTCACCCATATCAGTGGATGAGGCTTACCACAAGGCTCAAGAAAATGAAAAATACATTCTCTTTAAGAAGTCATTTTCGAGCCCACGATACATTAAGCCCAATCAATCTCCGATTATCATTAATGCCTTCCTCATGCTTGAAGCTACATCTTTCCTAAATTGAACGTCACCACAATCATACCATGGGTCATATTGTTTCTCGTTGCCCTAATCCAACATTGTCGCTTGACCATCAACACACTCATCTGTCATCACCAACGGCTTATCATGTTTACCCACTTAATCCAAAATAGTCAGACTTATCTAATAAAGATATTGATGGTACTGCTCTATAGGTCTAATACATTCATTTGTACCAACTCGCTGAAGTCAAGATTTTCTAAATCGAGAAAAAATTATGCAAATCCAACAATAAATTAGTTGGAATAGTTATTAGTTATTTAGTATTTAAGTTTGTTTAGTATTTGAATTTAGATTTATCATTTAATTATTTAGATTATTATTAAGGATTATTATTAGTTATTTTATAGGGAGGTTGAAGAAATTCCTCAAATTATGAAATTGGTGTTGTTTAGTCCCTCAGATTCTAAAATGTGTTTTCTAGTTCTAAGCAAAATGGTGAACAAATGATATTATTTTAATAATTTTTTTGTTAAAAGATTATTTTTTACTATCAATTGATTAAATGAAATAAAACACGAGCCATTAAGAATGATAAAAATAAAATCTAGTATGAAATTATTTTAGAAAAAAAATCAACAATAATAATATAATAACAAAAAATTATTTAAATACATATTTTATTTTTAAAAAATAAAATCAATAAAATATTAAAATAAAAATATAATAATAACCAAATATTAAAACAAAATTACTTTGTGATGTTTTCATATTAACTATCTTTTCGTCATTATTAAATGATCGAATTTAACATTTTAATCATTTGAAAATAAATAATAATATTTCTTAAAATTAAGGACTAAAAAATTCATTTTGAATCTAAAGAACTAAACACACAATAATGCTTCATCTGAGAGGCTTGGCTAGCATTTTTCTCTATTTTGTATTTATTTAATTTGTTATTTTAGTCCTATAAATAGGACTAGTATTATACTTATTTTCTAAACTTGAAATATGAATTGAATAATTGTTTTTCTCCCAATATTTTCATTCTATCTTTCTCCTAGTTTCTATTCTCACCTTGTTTGTCTATTATTCAGTAAATTACCTTTTAATTATATTTTTATAAAACATTAAAAAAATAGTATATTTTAAGTGCATATTTAGATAATAACATTCTAGTAAATATCTTTTGCCAAGGGTGCAGGTGAACTAACTCATTTGAGCTCATTTGCTCATAAATTAAGTAAGTTGGGTTTTTTCAACTCATTAGCTCATTGAATTAACTTAAATGAATTAAAATGAATTCTTCATTTGACACCAATATTATTACATTTCATGTCACAATACAAAATTCAGCACCATATCGTATCCTTAATCAGTTGCTTAATCTCCTCCAAACGAGGCCTTAGCAGCTGTAAAATACCCAAAAAAAAAATAATGAGATAAGAAACTAAAAATCAGGCGTCTAGAGCATAAAACTGAATATATGAACTACTGTAAATTTAGCTCAATATTTGAGCAAATCCAAAACAGAGAGCATACACATGACATTGTGCAATTTCCTCCCCCCAAAACAAGCACAAATCATCAATTGGCAATAAATTGGGCTTGCCACAAAAAGTAACGTTAACATCAAGAAAGTATCACATCAGAAGAAGCTACTAAAGCATAAAATTCGCATAATATATTGTGCTCCATAAGGCCATTAGAAGTACACATATCTATGTATTTGTCCCCATAAAGATGGACATGAGTGCCATAGCTGAAGAAAAATATTTACATATACTTAACAAAGTTTAGAGGTATATATACGGTAAAAAGATAGTGCCAAAACTTTTTGTGATGAGTATAATAAAACTTGCAGTAAGCTTTGAGGTCACTTTAAGTTAATTTATTAACCCCACGTTTGGTTAGAGGGAATGAAATGGAATCAGAATCGATTCCTCCCATTTTGTGTGTTTGGTTGGACGTAATAGAGGGCGAAATGGAATCTGATTACTAAAAGAGAAGAAAACACAATTCCTTCTCCCACCTTTGGTAATCATTATTCCATTCCCATCTAAACATTTTTTTTCCAATTTTACCCTCACCTAAAATATAACCTTAAATTTAAATCCCAAATTCTCAAACCCAAAATTCCAAAACCCTAAACCCTAAACCCAAAATTTCAAAACCCTAAATCCAAATCCTAAAATCCTAAAACCCTAAACCCTAAACCTCAAATCCCTAAACCCTAAACCCTAAAACCTTAAACCTTAAAACATAAATCCCAAAACCCTAAACACATAAATCCCAAATCCCTAAACCACTAAATCCCAAATTCCAAATCCCAAAACCCTAAATCCTAAACCCCAAATCCCCAAATCCCTAAACCATAAACCCCAAATCCCAAATCCCTAAACCCTAAACCTTAAAACATAAATCCCAAAACCCAAAACCCTAAAACATAAATCCCAAAACCCTAAACCCTAAACCCCAAATTCCAAATCCTAAAACCCTAAACCCTAAACGTTAAACCCTAAAACCCTAAACCCCAAATCTCCAAATCTCTAAACCCTAAACCTTAAAACATAAATCCCAAAACCTAAAACCCTAAAACATAAATCCCAAAACCCTAAACCCCAAATTCCAAATTCCAAATCCTAAAACCATAAACCCTAAACCTTAAACCTTAAAACCCTAAAACCCTAAACCCTAAATCCAAAATTCTAAAACCCTAAACTATTTTTAGAAAAATAATAATTTTAACCCTAAACCTTAACCTACAAATATAACCCCAAATCATAAATCCCTAAACCTTAAATCACACATCCCAAACCTCAAAACCCTAAACCCTATTTAGAAAAATAATAATTTTAATAATATATTTCTTTTTAATTAAGTAATACTTATTTAGAAAAATAATGATTTCAATAATGTATTTTTCCTGACGAAAAAATAGTAATTAAATGATATTATTTGAATTTTACAACATGTAGGGGTATTAAGGTCATTTACAGCTTTTTTCATTCCATTCTAGTGGTAAACCAAACACTATAATCCTGATTCTGAGCTTGATTCCAGTGGTTAAACCAAACAAAATTGTTTCCTTTCCATTCCATTCCATTCCGATTCCGATTCCGATTCCGATTCCGATTCCATTCCACGAACCAAACGCCACCTAAGAATGGAACTGTCAAGGATCGAATCAAATGAGTTGTTATGACTATGCAAGCACACCTAAGTACAGACAAAAAAGACAAAAGAATTTTTGTAATGTCACCACACCGTGTGTTCCCCGAAAGAAAACAAAGAGAAAAGGGGTAAATATTATAAATCATTAAAACCCACAAATGAAGCAATTCAGTTCGCACCTGTTCAACCCAATATAAGTATGAACTCCATCAATGAAATACTGCAATGCTAACGGGTAAAAACGAATTTACAGTAGCAATTGCCACTTCATCCGCCCTAGCAGCCTGAGAAGCAATTGCTTGAATAGCAGTATCACTGTAAACCTCTATAACATCACTCATAAACTCAATCCTGAACCACTACTATGTTAAGAAAATCACAATATTAATGCGAACTTAATCAAGCTTTAAAAAACAGAATAAAACCTATTCTCCCTCTTTGTGTAAATTTTTAGGAAACAAATAAATAGAGCTCAAAATGAAACATGCATAAAATCAACACAACCAATTTACGTAGAAAAACTTTCCCGATATAGGAAGAAAAAAAACTACGGCACTCCATCTCCAAAACTTCTACTATCAAGAAACAATTGTACAAAAGTTCTCTCTAGATAAATTATTTCAAGAAAATGAAGAAATCAAACTCAATTTCGTAGTCACTGTTCACATCTCATATTTTCAAAATCGGTGAGCCAAATCCAAATCCCACCATTTAGATTGAATAGTATTGAGTCCTGAACCTTTCTGCAAAATTTTAGCTCAATCGGACAACAAACAAGCTTCCATCAAAACACTTGATGAAGGCTTGCTGGAGAAGAAAAACTGAAAAACTGCTCTCTATTTTTCTTTTTGTTTTTCGGCTTCCTACTGTCAATTGAATTCTTACTCAACAATCCCTAAATGGATTGATTAATGACACAATCAAATGGACACAATTGTCCTTTCTTTCTCCATGGGTCATGAAACCACATGAGATTTTTTGGGCTCCTCCAAATAAGAGGGAAAACCCAACAAATCTCCCCCTTTCTTAGTTAGATGAAGGGATCCGTCATCCCGGCAATTGAACAACAAACTTCAAGTTTTTCCTTTGACATTACTTTTGTCAACATATTAGATCAGTATGGATGTTCTCAAGTTCAAGCAACTTATTGTTAAGAGTATCCCTTATCCAATGATACCTCATATCAATATGTTTTGATCTTGAGTGAAAGGCCGAGTTCTTCGCTAGGTGAATAGAACTTTGATTATCGCAGAACAACACATATTTATTCTACTTAAAACCGAGTTCTCTCAAGAAATGTTTCATCCATAAAAACTCCTTACAAGCTTCCATTGCTGCAATAAACTCTGCCTCTATTGTAGAAAGCGCAACACATTTTTTCAATCTTGACTACCAAGAAACTGCTCCACTAGAGAAAGTAATTAGATAACCTAAAGTAGATTTATGAGAACCTTCATCTCTTGCCAAATCTAAATCAGTGTATCCAACTAACACTGATTTTCCACTTCCAAAGTGAAGTGTTAACTTGGAAATGTCTCGAAGATATCTCATAATCCATTTTACTGCATTCTAATGCTCTCTTCTTGGATTCGAAAGAAAATGACTAACAATTCCAACTGCATGAGCTATATCTAGCCTTGTACACATCATTGCATAAAATAAGCTTCCTACTATTGATACATGTGGAACCTTTTTCCATATCTTCCTTCTCTTTATTTGTAGAAGGGCCTTGACTCGATCTCAACTTAAAGTGGTTAGATAAAGGAGAAAAAATCACTTTAGCTTTATCCATATGAAACCTTTCAAGTACCTTGTTAATGTATCGTTCTTGTGACATACATAACTTCTTTTCTTTCTTGTCTCGACAAATTTGAATACCAAGAATTTTTTTTGTTGTCCCCTAAGTCCTTCATGGCAAAGGACTTATTCAACTGCTTCTTCAAATTATCAATCTTTGAAGAATTTCTGCCAACAATCAGCATATCATCAAAATAGAAAAATAAAATGATAAAATCATCATCAGAGAATTTCTGCACAAAAATACAATGATCAGAAGTAGTCTTCTTGTAACCATGATCTTCCATAACTGACTCAAACTTCTTATACCATTGTTTAGGTGTTTGCTTCAACCCGTAGAGGCTTTTCTTTAACTGGCATACATAATCCTCTTTTCCTTTTACCTCAAAACCCTATGGCTGCTCCATATAATTCTCTTCCTCCAACTCACCATGAAGAAAGGCAATTTCCATATCCATTTGCTCAATTTTTAAATCCAAGCTTGATGTTAGACTTAGAAAAACAAGTATGGAAGACATCTTCACAACAGGAGAGAAAATATCATCAAAATTAATACCTTTTCTCTGACTGAATCCCTTAACGACTAGTCTAGCTTTGTATCATGGTTGTGAATTGTGTTATTCTTGTTTCACCCTATAGACTCACTTGTTCTTCAGAGCTCTCTTACCCTTAGGCAACTTTACCAGCTCAAACGTGTGATTGTCATTACAGTGACTGCATCTCATCTTCCATAGCACCAACCCAATGTGCCTTGTTTCCATATTCCATTGCTTCTGCATAACATCGAGGTTCTCCCTCATCTATCAATAACACATATTCATCTGTATCATACTGTGTGGAAAGACATCGGTCTCTAGTAGACCTCTTGAGTAGAATTTCTAGTTCTGGCAATTTATTTATTAGTAGTCTGGTGATCTGTTTCAGCTTGCATATGAGCATCTGCATCATCTGAATTCTATTGGTCATCTTGAACATTTTGTTTCATTTGTACTAATAAAGGAACCTGATCTAGTTCAATTAAATCATCGCTATACTGATGGACTCCTTTTTCTATCTTCTCAACATCTTGTATAGTTTGATATTCTATAAACACAACATCACGACTTCTTACCAGTTTCTTCTCAACTAGATTATAAAATTTGTATCCAAATTCATCCAGACCATAACCAACAAAGATACACTTTTGTGTCTTCACATTGAGCTTAGATCTATCATCTTTTGGTATATGCACAAATACCTTGCAACCAAAAACGCTGAGATGATCATAAGAAACATCTTTGTCAGTCCAAACTCTGTTTGGTATATCAAACTGAAGAAGAATACATGGTGTGAGATTAAGAACATGTACAACTATATTCAAAGCCTCATTCCAGAAATATCTTGGCAACTGAGCCTACGAAAAAAGACATCTTACTCTTTCAACCGATGTCCTGTTCATTCTCTCAACTAACCCATTTAACTGAGGAATCTTGAAAGGTGTCTTTTGATGTCGAATGCCTTGGAGCCTACAATACTCATTAAAATGATCTAAATACTCTCTCTTATTATTTGTTTTGATGCACCGCAATTTCTTCCCAGTTTGTCTCTCAAATAAGGCTTGAAACTGTTTAAACATATATAATACTTGATATTTACTCTTCAAAGTGTACACCCATAATTTTCTTGAGCAATCATCTATGAAGGTCACAAAATAACTGGCACCAGCCAAAGTTCTTATCTTCATAGGACCACATACATCTCAATGTACCAAATCAAGTATGTATTGTTTTCTTGAAGGAAGGAAACTCTTGAAACCTGCTAAACAATGAGTACATCTTCTTAAACAAGCATAATTCATTCTATAGAGAAGATTCTTTTTAGTCAATACTGCCAAGCCTTTCTCACTCATGTGAGTAAGTCTCTTAAGCCACAATTCTGCTGTGAGTTCATCTGTCACAACATTAATAACGCCTTTGAAGAGTCTTGCATGCAGTATACACAAACTAGAATGCTTGTTCCCATGAGCAACAACCATAACACCTTTAGTAAGTTTCCATTGACCATTAGTAGAGGTATTGCAATATCCTTCATCATCAAGTTTACCTACAGAGATCAAGTTCAAACGAATTTCAAGAATATGCTTTACCCCTCTAAGAAGTAACCTCGTGCTATTATTCATCTCCAAACACACATCTCTAATACCAATGACTTTAACCAAGCCATCATTACCCAACATCACTGTCCCAAAGTCACCTGTTGTATAGGATGTAAAGAAGTCATCTCGAGACGTAGCATGAATGAAGGCTCCACTATCAATAACCCAACTGATCTCGTGGCATGCAACATTGACAACATCTTCATCATAAACAACAAGAAAGTCTTATGAACTAGCAGTAGCAACTCGATCATTTTCCTTGCCAATATCACCCTCTTGTTCTTTGTCTTTCTTCTTGTTATCCAGCTTCAACTATCTAAAATATTTCTTGATGTACCCTTTCATGCCACAGTTGAAAACTTGTTGGACTTGCTTCTTCCTTTTTATTTCCCCTTCAAGCCTCTACTTTTACTCCTCCCTCTTTTTCTATAATCAAAATCTCTGACTATTGAAAATACCTATGTGATTTTCTTCTCATTTCTTCATTCAAAACACTACTCTTAGCCAAATCCATGTTGATTACACCATTTAGAGCTGAGTTACTTAATGACATTCTAAATGTTTCGCAAGAGTCCGACAACATACCCAATAAACATAACCCCTGAATCTCATCATCAAACTTGATATCCATTCCAACTAACTGATTAATTATTCCTTGCAACATATTCAAGAGATCTGTCAACGGAGTTCCATCTTGGTACCTTAAAGCCATCAATTGCTTTAAGAGAAACATTTTATTATTTCTTGTTTTCTGAGCATACAACTCCTCAAGTTTATTCCAGAGTGACCGTGCATGTGTTTCCCACTAATATGATTCAAAACATTATCATCTACCCACTCCCTTATATACCCACAAACTTGTTGATGTAACAAAGTTCATTCTTCTTTAGACAACTATTCTGGCTTCCCATAGGCAAACACTGGTAAAGGAGATCTTCCATTTTCCTTTCCCAGTGTGATAATGAGAACCATTCAAAGTAATCATTCTACAATAATAACCACATCTCTAATATCACTTTGTTAGGAGAATCACAATATCAATGCGAACTTAATCAAGCTCTAAATAACGGAATGAGACCTATTATCCTTCTTTGTGTGAATCTTTTAGGAAACACTCAAGATGAAACATGCATAAAATCAAAATAACCAATTTATGTAGAAAAACCTTCCCGGTGTAGGAAGAAAAAAAAACCACGGCACTCCATCTCCAAAACTTCCACTATCAAAAAAAAATTGTACAAAAGTTCTCTCTAGATAAAACTAGAGGCAAACAATCAACAACATCATGAAGAAAACAACTTCTTGGAAACTAACAATTATTTCAAGAAAATGGAGAAATCTTACCTAATTTGTAGTCACTGTTCAAAGCCCAGATTTTCTAAATCGGTGAGTCAAATCCAAATTCTACCATTCAGATTGAAGAGTCTTGAGTCGTCAACCTCCCTGAAAATTTTCAACTCAATTGGACCACAAACAATCTTTCATCGGAGCATTTGATGAAGACTTGCTAAAGAAGAAAAACTGAAAAATTGCTCTCTATTTTTTTATGCTTGCTGTTACCATTGAATTCCTACTTAACAATCCCTAAATGGATTGATTAATGAAGCAATCAAATGGACAAAATTATTCCTTTTTTTCATGGGCCATGAAACCACGTAGGTTTTTTTGGGTTCCTCCAAATAAGAGGGAAAACCCAAAACATTGATATCTGTAGACATATGACGGCACAAAGCATAACAAGAGCTTGGAAAAATCAAAGCATCTGAAAATCTTCTCTCTGTATCTACCAGAACCATTTGCAATAGGTTTATCAAGGCTTCTCCCGCAGAACCTCCTCTGGAGAAAACTACTTTCATTTGGTAAAGAAAAAATTTCATCCAATGAATGATATTTGTGATCATCCTTGTCATGGAGAATGTGGCAAACTGATGGATGACATTGTCGAGCCATGATAGCTGCTCTAATTGAGAGAGTGTGTCTGTAAGCCATCATTGAAGAACATAGTTTGAGTAATAGCATGGAATTGTATCAGGAATTCCTTAAACACAAGCAAAACCACGAGATACCTGTCAAACCTCCAATCAGTACTATTGTCTAGGGAAAAAAATCTGGCCTCTATCTAATCAAAAGGGTGAGGAGGGGAAAGATTGGACCATTTTGTGCATCCAAAGTCCAAAACAGACCAATGTACAAGACCTTTGCACCAATGGGGTTTATTGGTTTTTTCCTTATATTGACATTATTTTTCTTTGGTTCACCACTACTCAATTTGATCTTATTACATATCGAAGAACCAAATTCCATCCATTATTGATTGCTTTCAAAAGTCATCCATATAAATGCAACTTTAAGTCTTAAAATAAACACTTAAAGCCTGTTAAAATTTTAATAAGGAAATCCTTTTTTAATGAAAAAATTTGGAGTCTTAAAATAAACACTTGAACATATAGCTTTTTATAAGAAAAATCAGAGAGTAATTGCAGTAGCCAAGTGTTCCAATTTTCGAGGGATTAATGTTAAACAGCCTAAAAGTGGGGTTGGGATTGTTGAGGCTGCCAAAAATAATTGATTGTTTAAATTTTCATAATTTAAGTGTTTGGTAAACTAGATTTGAGTCATTTGGTAAACTAAATTTTAGTAATCTTTTTTATAAATATGGGCAGTAAAGCAACAACATTTAGCTAACTGAATTACTGAAACATCATGAATATAACAGTTGTTCTATGAGACCTGCAGGGACTGATTATAAGAAAGACTGCAACTATACACACACTACGGATGAATCGAAGGATCATAAAGGAATGAGATGTTCAAATGAAATTTCATACAAGACCATGTTTGAAATCCAAAAAAAAAATCCCATTTTCTCAGCCTCTGTTAGTGTGATATATTTGAATCTTACTTATACACAATCCTAAGAGCAATATATTTGTTTTTCATTAGTGAGTAATGCTAGTTCTTTAAGTTGCCTTTACAGTATTTCAAAACAAACGTGTAGAAGAGCGAAGTTTATATGTTAGGGATTAATTTTGGGTTCTAATTGAAGAAAACGACACACAAGGGAGGGAGATTAAATCTTCATATCTATTCATATCATTCTTTGGATTCCTTGGAATTTATATAGCCTTACAGATCAGATTATTGAAAGGAAATTACATTGATTACACTAATTCAGTTGGATCGTAACAGAAAATCAGTAGAGAAGCTACGGACTCACCTACGCGCCTTTCATACCTGTCAGAGTGCCTCTAACTGCCTTGGTGGTTCCTCACTAACCGATCGGGTGTTCCTCAACTCCTCTGAGCATGATCGTTGCCCCAGGATCAGCCCTAACCCTCTTCCTTCTTCTTCTACGAACGCCTGAGGGTTGGTGCATTTTCGCACCCATCAAATCCTCCCTGCCTGAGGTTCATTGTCTGCAATGATGAAGGATAGATATGTTTTAGAAAAACGACATTCATTTTCCCACGTAGCATCCTCTATCGATGCTCGAACCCACTTTACTAGTCACTCTTCGATCCAAGATATTTGCCCTTTCTGATCACTCTTCGATCCAAGATAGACTCAGGTTGAGGAAGCATTGTTGAATTGTCTGAAATAGGAGGTAGGACTGTGAGAGGTGGAACGTCCTGCCCCAAGTGTCTCTTGAGGCGACTAACATGAAAGACATTGTGTATCTGGGATTCAGGAGGCAATTCCAGCCTATACGCTACTGCCCCAATTCGTGCTGTGATTTTGTATGGCCCATAGAAACGTGGAGCTAGCTTAATGGCAGCTCGGAAAGCCATAGATGTTTGTCTATATGGTTGGAGGCGGAGGTATACATAATCAGCATGGCACTTCATACGGTTCTGAGCTATTAGGAGATGGTGGCACAGATCACGCAACCCTATCATGCAAGCATTCATCTACCAACTGAACTTTGGAAGTACCTGGAATGTAAGCCAACAGGTGAGGGGGTGGGTGACCATAAACTGCTTCAAAGGGTGTCATTTTAGTGGAAGAATGTGTTGCTAAATTATAACTATATTCTGCCCAAGGTAGCCATTCTATCCATTGGCTTGGTTGTTCCCCAGTAAAGCAATGTAGATATTGTTCCAAGGTGAGGTTGACTACTGATGAGTTCTCAAAAAGCACTAAAATTACCATGATTTTATGCACATTAATTGACTAAAAAATATATGTTTTATCATATATTTATATAAATTTGTCTTTTTCGGAATCAATTTTGTTTTATTTTTTTAGGTATTTTTGCTTAAAACGTCACTAAAGACTCAAAATGAATATCGGAAGCAATACATCACAAATATATTAATAAATAAATGGGAAAGGTCAAATATGGAAAAATTGGACAAAATGGGTCGAAAAAGGTAAAAAATGTCAAAGAGAAAATCGCGCCGGGTTTGACCCGTCCAAGCCACGGTAAGGCCCGGTAGCGATTTACGCCGCGTCCGCGCGCGGATGCGCGCGCGCTTTCCTTCAGATCCGGCAGCGCGCCGCAATATGGCATCGCATTCACGTGCACGCACGCGCGCTCTTTGGTAGCCTTCTACGCTACACGTATAAGGCCCCTAAATTGCTACAGATGTTGACGTTATTCGCCCCGTTTTTCACGCGGTAGCCCCATAATGTCATCTTGGCGTCATCAATGACCTCATTATTTACCGCTACGTTTTCACTATCTTTAACATCTTTCACCAACCTTTTCTTTCATTCTCTACCTATAAATACACTTCTCTTCATACATTACCACTAAAACACACTTCTCTATTAACTTCTTTCTCTCCATTTCTTAGTTTTTAGTTTTTTTAGTTTTTCTTATGTTTTAGCTAGTTTTTTATGTTTTAGCCTAGTTTTTCTTATGTTTTAGAGTTCTTCCTTTTGGGAAGAACTAGTTATGTTTTTGTAATTTATTAGCTTTTTGATTCAATAAATGGAAGTCTGGTCTTGGAGGTTTTCTATGATGGGAATAGCGTCAGTTACGTAAGGATTTTATTTTCTTTCTGATTATTTTATGCTTATTCTTACATGTTATATTTAATTTATGTGATTAAATTTAAGCTACTCATTGTAAAAATGATGTAATAATAACGTTGTTACTTCTTGAAATATTAAATAGGTAAAAATCTAAAATGAATTGATTTTATTTTTATTCAAGATTTTATATTAAGAATGTTAGAGAGAAATATATTATTTTTTCATTCTGACTTAAATCTGAAAATTAGATTTTAAGGTTTAGTTATCCAAGTCGATTTGTAGTAGTGCTTTCTTTTATTTGTTAGTGCATATCGCCTAGGTAGTTAGAGTGAAGCTACATTTCAAAAGTTTTATAAGAATTATTATCGAAAATTTATTAATACGCTTTCAAGAATGGTTTTAAAACTTAAAGTTAGTACTGATAACTAAATTCGTAGGTTTAATTTGACACCTTCAATAAAGTTTAAATATCTAACCCAAGTGTGCATTTAAATAGTTCATTTTTCAATCTCTTTAGAAAAATGTATCAATTTAAACTGTCTACAGATTGAAAATGAACCATTTAAATGCCATTTTGGTGGGTTAGATAGTTTAAACTTTATTCAAGTGTCAAATTAAACCTAAGAATTTAGTTATCCGAGTACTAACTTTCAAGTTTTAAAACCACTACCGAAAACATGTTATTAATAAATTTTCAGATAATAATTCTTATAAAAACTTTTGAAATACAAATACTCTAACTAATGGCGATATACCAACAAATAAAAGAAAGACTACTTCTAATCGCGATAACTAAACCTTAAAATCTAATTTTGATTTAAGTTTGTAATGAAAAATAATATATTTCTCAACATTCTTAATATAAAATCTTGAATAAAAATAAAATCAATTCATTTTTAGATTTTTTACCTATTTAATATTTCGCAAGTATAACAACGTTATTATTACATCATTTTTACAAGCAATGCACAAATTAAATTTAATCACTGCATAAATTAAATATAACATGTAAGAAATAAGCATAAAAATAACTCAGAAAGAAAATAAAATCCTTACGAACCGACGCTTATTCCCGAAAACCTCCAATGAATTTTCACTTCCATTTATTGAATCAAAAGCTAATAAATTACAAAAAACATAACTAGTTCTTCCCAAAAGTGAAGAATCTAAACTATATAAACTAGCTAAAACATAAGAAAAACTAGCTAAATCATAAGAAAAACTAAAAAACTAAAAACTAAGAAATGGAGAGAAAGAAAGAAGAGAAGTGTGTTTTAGCGTGGTATAAAGCCGAAGAGAAGTGGGGTATTTATAGGTGAGAGAGAAAAAGTGGAGTGAAAAATGTTAAAAAATGGTGAAAATGCGTAGTCTGAAATAGTAAGGTCATTGATGACGTCAAAGCTGGCATCGTAAAGTAACGTGAAAAATGGCGAACATGGCATCGGCGCCTTGTAGGAGAATCTGGCGTATGCGAATGGGTTGCTCCGGCATGATTTTTCCTTTTGACATTTTTGACCTTTTCGACCCATTTTGTCCAATTTTTCCATATTTGTTGACCTTTCCCCATTTATTTATTAATATATTTGTGATGTATTGCTTCCAGTATTCCTTTTTGAGTCTTTAAGTGATGTTTGTAAGCAAAAATACTTGAAAAACAATAAAAATACCCGTGATTCCGAAAAAGACAAATTTATATAAATATATGATAAAACATATATTTTTTAGTCAATTAATGTGCATAAAATCTTGGTAATTTTAGTGCTTTTTGAGCACTCATCAACTACTTCAGTCTGCCCATCAGTTTGAGGGTGGTAACTTGAGCTCATACAAAGTTTAGTAGCTTATAGGCTGAAGAGAGCTTTCCAGAAGGAACTTACAAATATTTTGTCTTTGTCACTGATTATTGTAGTGGGAATGCCATGTAAGCGTACTATGTTTGCCACAAAATCTTTAGCAACAATTAGGGCAGTGAAGGGATGTCTTAAGGCTATGAAGTGACCATATTTGGTCAAACGGTCTACTACTACCATAATTACTGTATGTCCTTTGGAAGGGGGTAGTCCTTCTATGAAATCCATTGAAATATCTGTCCAACTTTTATTAGGAATAGGTAGGGGTAACGGTAGGGTCTTACACTTATGGGTCTAGTTCCTAGTTGTAGGGGGATACAGTGGTCATGTAATCATTTAGGAGGAAGGCTGGTGGAGGGTTCAAATACTTGGGGAAATGCAGCCAATATTTTACTTATCTTAGGTGAATGAGTTCTGGTTTGTTCCTCTGAAGGTTTAGTGGGAAGTATCTGAAGAAACAACCCTGTATCTGGAAAGCTCTGGGTTTCCTTGCATGTTAGGGCTATAATGTTTATGTGTCCTAATCCTTGAAGCTTATGAGTAGTACCCTTTTCCTGGAAACTGATGGTTAGCTTCTAATAATCCATCTCAATAGGACCTAAAGTCTCCAGCCATTGGACCCCTAGCACCAATTGGCATGCTGTAACAGGGAGGACAAATAAATATGCGGTTACCTGATACCCCTGTATGGTAAGGCTAAGGTTGCAGCATTGCCCTACGCATTCTACCTTCTCACGATTGGCCACCATTACTTCTAGCTTCTTTCCCTTGGTGATAGTTATTCCACACTGGAGAGTAAGAGCTTGATCAATGAAATTATAAGTACTACCTCCGTCAATCAACACTAACACTCTCTTTTTTTTAACTGCCACATTACTCATATGGTTTGAGGATGTTCAACTCCTTGTTGTATGTTTTTGCAACACACAGAAATCGTGCAAGTATACACGGTCACAAGTAATAAAGATTTGTAAGTAGAGTATCGTTCCCACGAGGATTTGTTACTATAGTTTGTTGAGTACTAAAATTGTATCTCTCTGATTTTATCCAAAACAATCGTTAATTAAGAAAATGTTTAAAAATAAAATAAGAGAACTCTAGGATTGCAATTTTTCACCAAACTAATCCACTCCAATCATATTATTTTCTTTGGATTTATATTTTTTAGTACATTTAATTTGTCAACCGAAAACTTCTTTTTTATTCATACATCTCTTCCGAGCTCCGTATAAACACACCTCGTTAAATTAATTCACTATATCTCTATGAGAATTAAATTTAATAAGATTCATTAAGTTCTAAGTTCTCAAATGGCCACACATACAATTAGGGTATATTCCTATCCTTCATCATACATGTCATTCTATTTACGAGCAATATACACAAAAATGCCTTTCTAAAGTTTATTTTTATGCCACAAATCGTTTTGATAAAATTCGTAAATAATCAAAAAGAATTAAGCACAAAATAGAACGAACAAATCGAACGTCTTATAAATCTATCAAAAATAATTAAAATAAAAGCTTCATAAATTTAGATCAAATGCAACCCTAGTAAAATTAAATTACTTCATAAAATTAAAATTAAAATTACAACAGATTCAGAAGAATAAGATGAAGAATAAGGAAAATTAAAACATCAAGAAACAAAAATATTTATAACACGCATAACACAACAAAAGCCAAAAAATGGCTTCGCGTGTTCTGCGAAATTCAAAAACCAGAACATCACAAAAATTCTAAACTAAAAAAAAACTTTTTTTACTGTCATAACATCACCTATTTATAGCTAAAAATACATCTAAAATATTACATTTTTATTTTATTTTTTTTTATCAAAAAACGCCAGTAATAATTTTTATCGAAAAACAAAAATCATTTACGTATCGATTTTAGTATCGAAAAATATTAATTAATTCACGCGTGAGGCAGGGCGTCGATTATGCATTTTTTATTCATTGTGCGTGCCACGTGTCCAAAATACGATTCAGAAGATTCCACTGAAGGCCACGTGGCGGCAAGATATCATTTTGTGAAAAAAACCCACGCGCGGGAACGACGCACGGGATCGGGGCTACCAAAAAGTGAGGCAAAGGCTGAAACGGGCGTGATCCAGGAATCGCGCGCGTTGTAAAATACCACGTGTCGGAACATGATTTGCTTAAATATTAGTTTGACACGTGGCGCATTCTTATACTGTAAAAGCGAGGATGCACGCCGCTACCCGTAACCCACGTCACACCACGATTGCTACACTAACGATTCATGGGCGTGCCTGTTCCACGCGCTTCAATCTGGACCGTTCAAGAGATCCAATGGTCAGCGATGCGCCTCGGGGGAATCTGCGCAGCCGACATGTGGGTCCCACTCTGACGCCGGCCTGCGTGACACGTGGGGCCCACTGGCACGCCGATTTTGCCTCGTCTGGTTGTACTCACCAAATCTGGACCGTTGAATTGATGATCGAACGGTGAGTGATGGACGCGTTGAATGATGCGAGTGGAATTCTTCTCCTGCGCAGAAAATTCAATTTTTATTAATTACATTTTCACCCACAAATATATTTCAATTTACATTTTCAACTTTGTTTAATTGCAATACGGCCCTTTTGGTAATTTAAATTAAATTTAAACTTTTAATAATTGAAATTAAGCCCGATTTTAATTTAAATTATATTTTCAACTTTTTTAAATTGCAATTAATAACTCTTTTATTTGAAATTATATTTTTGGACAAAAAAAATATGAAATTAAGTACATTTTCGATACAAATTATTTAATTATATTAAAAATGTATTTTTAGCACATAAAAGGATAATATTAATTTATTTAACAAAAATTAACTAAATATTAAAAGAACATAGCAATTATCATTACTAAAATTGATGAAAATAACTATATAAAATACAGTTATCACTCTTGCTATGGCATGGAATGAGATTTCAGGCATTACCTGTGGTGATTCCTGCTCTACATCTTCTTCAGAGTTCCCTGAGAGAATTTGTTCCATCTCTTCTATCATAAACAGTTGTGGTCTTGTACAATGGTGACCAGCTGTGAACTTCTCATCACAGTAGTAGCATAGTCCCTTATCTCGACGTTCACGTGCCTCCTTATTAGTGATGCGACGAAAGGTATTAGTTGAGGAAATTGGTGTTGAGTTACTTCTTTGTTGAGGAGGGGGTCCTAATACACCAGTAGTAGGATTAGTGGAAGTCCTTACTGTCATAGAGGATGTTGGGTATCGTGGATACTGTATGGCCTTCCTCTGAAGCAGATTCTTTTCTTCAATCAGCCTTGCCACCCCTATAGCTTCAGCCAACGTTCGTGGCTTCTTAATTTTTACTTCAATTCTGATCACATCTCTTAATCCAGCAATGAAACAGCCTATCAGAAATTATTCTGGAAGACTATCCACTCTGTGAGAGAGTTTCTCAAATGGTTCTTGGTAAGTAGCTACGCTTGAGGTATGTTTGAGTCTGGTCAGGGCTTCAGATGGATCTTCATAATCAGTTGGGCCAAATCTCAGCTGCATAGCATGGACAAATTCCTCCCAAGTGAGTGGTCCACGGAACTTGGTGATCCATCTATTCCATTGTAAGGCAATACCATCCAAATGAAATGATACCAACTGCACTCGTTGTTCTGGTGTAGTATTTGTGAATTCAAAGTATTGCTCAGCTTTTTATATCCACCCAGTGGGATCTTCCCCTGCAAAATTAGGGAATGATAGCCTAAAGTGGGAACGTGGTGGCTCATTAGGGTTTCTGAACCCACCATTTGGGCGTGGGTTTTCTTCTCATACGAACGGGTTTTCTTCAGGTAAATTCCGAGTGACGCGAAGTCCCTGTAACTCGGTTAGCACAGTTTGTATGGTTGCACCTATCTGATTAAAGTCTGATTCATGCCTTTCCAGGGTTTCCATTACCTCACCGCGAAACTCAACTTTGGATTTGCCCCTGGTGTCCATAGCTTTGATACCACTGTTAGGTATTAATTTTGGGTTCTAATTGAAGAAATGACACACAAGGGGGGAGATTAAATCTTCATATCTATTCATATCATTCTCTAGATTCCTTGGCATTTATATAGCCTTATAGATCAGATTATTGAAAAGAAATTACATTGATTACACTAATTCAGTTGGATCATAATAGAAAATCAGGAGAGAAGCTACGGACTCACCTACGCGCCTTTCATACCTGTCAGTGTGCCTCTAACTGTCTTGGTGGTTTCTTACTAATAGATTGGGTGTTTCTCAACTCTTCTGAGCATGATCGTTGCCCCAGGATCAACCCTAACCCTCTTCCTTCTTCTTCTGCGAACGCGGGAGGGTTGGTGCGTTTTCGCACCCATCATTATACTAGAAATAATTGAAGAATATGATATTGTTGTGATTTAAAAGAAAAAGGGACAAACAGAGTAATGAATTGAATGTACCCAAAAAGGTAGAAGAGGTGGCACCAGCAAGTAGCGAGATCGGGAGGAGGTGATGGAAGCAGCAGCGCCAGCGATAAACGATGCCGGTGGCGACTGAGGTCTGAGGAGAAATTGATCGGTGTTAGAGAAGGAGAAACCAATCGAAGAGAGTTTAACATATAGGGTGGCTGATAGCAAACTTCCTTAGTTACTGGAGCAGTTTAATATCTCTTTTTCTTTCTTTCTTTCATTCTTTCTTTCTTTTATTATTATTCAGTTTGTATAAAAAAAATGATAAGAACCAATATCTAATTTTTTTTCTCTTCATATTTTGTAAATATTATTAAGATATTGGTTTAATAGATTATGTTTACTAATATAAATTAATGACTACAAAATTAAAAATTTGATTATATACCTTTGCATTGTCACTTTTATGACAAACTGAAAAATTATTACAAAAATAATAAATAAATTAAATTTTTCTAACGTACATAATTAATAGACATTATGTACATTCGTCTCTAACCTTTATTACTTAGAAAGGAAGGACAAATTATGTGAAAAAAATTAAATTTAGTTTAGTTTTTTTCCATAGAAAACACCCACTAATATTATTAATTATTTGCGTACATAATTTATCAATTTTCACCGTTCATTTAAATTTAACTTTTAACTTGATTTACATATATCTTTTTGTTTTAATCTTGGGTATGGTATTAATACAATATATATATATATATATATATATATATAAATCAATATAATTTACATATCTATAAAATCAATATTGTGTCACAAAGTAATAAAGCTAAAATGACCATCACATGTAAAACTTATGAGTTTTCAACATTACACGTTATATTTGATTGAGAATTAACGATTTTGATTAAAATTGTTAAATTTAAATAACGGGGGATCAAATCTTACAAAAAAATAATTAATAAACTAAAATATAAAATGAATAAAAATAAAAAAACTATGTGTATTATTTAATTAAATTTTTAACATCAGATAATACATTTAACTAAGAATTAACTATTTGAATCAAAACTATTAAATTTAAAAAATTATGAGATAAAAAATTATGAAAAAATAGTTAGATGACCAAAATGTAAAATGAATAAAAGTTAAGGAAACATGAATCCTGTTTAATCTTTTTTATTTTTTTATAAAACTTTATTTTCCTTTATAATTAATGAATTTTCAATGTTAATGGGAAGGAGCAACGAGGTTATGGTTTAACTTTTAAAAAATCAAAAGGATAAAGTAACAAATATATCATCAAATTATCATAAAAATTACAAATGAATTATCAAATTATATCAAATGACAAAAATAACACTCAATTATAATTAGTGGTATAGATGTATCAATACATTATTTTTCAATGACTACGTTATATTTTTTGTGGTAGATTTATACAAATAATGAAAAGTTTGGTGGTAAATTTCTACCACTAGTAATAAATTTGGTGGTAGATTTGTGTCAATAATAAAGAACTCGATACTAGATTTGTCAAAACAGTTATAGATTTGTACCATTAATTATACTTTAGTGTTATTTTTTCCACTTGATAAAATTGGATGATATGTTTGTAACTTTCACGATAGTTTAGTAACATATTTATTAGTGTTAAAGATGATTAGTTGTGTATTAGGTGTCTATCACTAGGTGAATATATTAGTTGTGTATTAAGTGTCTTAGTTGTGTATTAGGTGTATGTCACCTAAGATTGTTCCTAACTTTGTATATAAATAGGTAGTGTCTTTGAGTAAAAATAAGAAGAGTGAATTCTGAGTTTTACATAGTATCAAAGCATTTGGGTTACAAAATTTGGGAATTTGTTTTCGTTCAAATTAGGGGTTGATTTTGGGTAAATACAAATTAAGATTTGGTGCATTTTTGAGTTCCAACTCGGAACACCCTTTTGGAGTGCACATTTTTTCTCACCGCCGGCACAGGGAGGAAGACCAGCCGCTGACCAGACAAACCTGAAAGTCTGATCACCAGACGAGCCGCGAATGAGCCATACGCACCACCACGACTTTCTATCAACTTTCCACGCGTCTCACAGCCGGAACAGGGAGGAAGACCAGCCGCCGACTGACCAAACCCCGAAGTTCGGTCACCAGATGAGCTGCGAGTGAGCCACACGTGCCACCGCTACTTTTTGTCAACTTTCTATGCGCTGGTGCAGGACAGTGCGTCCGTGCAGCATTCTTCTCCAATCGACCTTGTGTCGCTCTCCGTCGTTCCCCTGTGTCATCTGTGGTGGTTTGGCACTCATTGCTTGTGATTGTTCAAGTTTGGGTTCTTCCAATTTTGTGTTCTTGTTTGCTGCATGATTGGTTGCTGCTATTGTTGGATTTTGTTTGTTCGTTTGCTCGCTACCTTGTCGTTTGTAAGAGTTATGGCTGAAAAGAAATCTAATTTTGTAACAGATATGGTGCCTGTGATATCTAAAATCATGGACCATAAGCTCAATGGCTCGAATTATTTGGCTTGGAGTAAGACCATTCAAATTTATTTGAGAAGTATCGACAAAGATACACATTTGACTAATGATCCTCCTAAAGATGATTCAAAGCAGACATGGCTTAGAGAAGATGCCCGCTTATTTCTACAAATTCAGAATTCTATTGAAAGCAATGTAATTGACTTGATCAATCATTGTGAATTCGTTAAGGAATTGATGGATTATTTGGATTTCTTATATTCTGGTAAAGGAAATCTTTCTCGCATATATGAGGTATGCAAAGCATTTTACCATGCAGACAAACAAGATCAGTCACTCACAAATTATTTTATGGAATTTAAAAGGACTTATGAAGAGCTCAATAGTTTGATGCCTTTTAGCTTTGATGTAAAGGTTCAGTAAAGCCAACGAGAAAAAATGGCGGTCATGAGTTTTCTTCCCAGTCTTCCCTCTACTTTTGAGACTACTAAGTCCCAGGTTCTTTTTGGTTCTGAGATCTCTTCTTTACAAGAGGTGTTTAGTCGAGTACTTCGTACAAAAGGCATTCCACCTCCACCTGCTCAATTAAATGGTGTTTTGGTCAGCCGAAGTAATAATTATGAGCATGGACGATCAACTTATATGAACAGAAATAAAGGAGGCGGCTCGCACAGGTTTGCAACTCGACCATATGACCTAGGAGGTATTGTATGTTACTATTGTCACAAACCAGGACATACAAAACATGACTGTAGAAAGCTTTAGTACAAGCATCAAAAAGGTCACTCGGCTCATATTGCATCCACTTCTGATACTTCTGAAAAATCGGTTCTTATCTTTGCAGATGAATTTACCAAGTTCTCACAGTATCAAGAATCACTACGGTCTTCATCACCTTCTGTCACTACTATTGCTGATTCAGGTAAATCAAATGCGTGTCTCATTCCCTCATCTTCCAAATGGATTATTGATTCTGGTGCCACAGATCATATGATAGGTAATTCTAGTCTCTTTTCTACTCTTCAGTCACAAACTTCACCCACTACTGTTACCTTAGGCGATGGGTCACCATCTCGTGTTCTTGGGTCTGGCACAATTACTCACACTCCTTTACTTCCTTTGCCATTTGTCATACATTTACCTAGCTTATCCTTTAATTTGATCTCTGTAAGTCAACTTACTAGCAATCTTAACTGTTGCATCTCATTTTTTCCTTATCGTTGCTTATTTCAGGATCTTATAATGAAGAAGACTATTGGTAAAGGACATGAGTCTGGAGGCCTCTATATTCTTGACACACCAATACCGAAATCTTTCGCTTGCTCTAGTGTAACCTCTCCCTTCGAGGCACATTGTAGACTGGGTCATCCATCTCTTCCTTTACTGAAGAAACTTTGTCCTCAGTTTAGTAAGGTGTCTTCATTAGATTGTGAGTCTTGTCAATTTGCAAAACATCATCATCTTAGTTCAAATCCAAGAGTTAATAAACGTGCTAGTGTTCCTTTTGAATTAGTTCATTCTGATGTTTGGGGTCCTTGTCCTATTTTGTCTAAACCTGGATTTAAGTATTTTGTTACTTTTGTGGATGATTATTCTCGTGTAACTTGGTAATATTTAATGAAGAGTCGTTTTGAATTGTTTTCTATTTTTTGTGCATTTTGTGTTGAGATTGATAAGAGCTAAATTATTGCATTTTTATTATGATTTAAATGTTGATATTTGTGTGAAAATTGTGTTTATTTGATTATTTAATCCACAAATGTCATTTCACGGGTATTTCGTGTTTAAAGTGCAATTTAAGGTAAAATCATGATTTTGGAGAAGTTAGGGACAAAGTACAATGATCAGGATTGAATGAAATTAAAAAGAAAACAAAGTTTTTAGAAATCCCGCCGCTAGTGAAAATCTTATTCAAAGCACAGCAAAATTCTTCCCGAGAGCACGGATTTTGGCCAAGTGAATCTCGCTGCCAGCCAAAGTATCTCGCCGCCGGCGAAAATCATTCAGAAAGCACGGCAAAAATCTTCTCGAGAGCACAAATTTTGGTAAACTCATCTCGCCGCCGGCCACATTAATTTGGCCGCTGGCCAAAATCAAAAAAACAAAAAATTTATTTTCCAGAAATCTCGCCTCGGTGAGAATAATGTCGCCGCCGGCAAGTTTCGTCCGAAAACATATTTTTTATGTTGTTTTGTTCCAAAATTGCCCCTCAAACCCTAGATCTATATATACATTATGATGGAGAAAGAGGGGGACGGCAGAGAGAGTATATCTGAGTTATTTTTGGAGGAGAAAAGGAAATTTTGGAGAGAAAGGTTGGAGAAGCTTGAAGGATCATCACCATTGTTGCTACCAAGTCTTCATCTTCAAGAGTTTTTCATCTCTTCTCCTTAGCTTTTATTTTCTGCATTTTATTTAGATTTGTTATTCATGGATTCAATTGAAATAATGTTTCTTCTTATTTCCGTCATGAACTAATTCGTTTTTGCTAAGACTATGATGTAGTTGAATCAAGAAAATCTAATTTATTTTGTTATCGTCATATGAATTCATTGTTTTCAAGTTGAGTATTTATTTCCATGCTTAATGCTTTTAAATTTCTGATCAAGATTTAGATGATTTGTTGCATTATATTGAGACCGAGAGGAGATGTGTAATGAATGCTTCTTGTGATAAATATCGTATGTTGAATACGAGTTTGACACCTAATGCATGATGTGTGTGGTTATTCTAGAAATTCCATAAATCGTAATGTGCTTATTTGTGATTAAATCTTCATAGAAATATAGTTGGTTTTCATAGATAAGTAATTCTAATATAACTTGAGAAAGAGAATTAGATAAGTTTGGGTTTTTCAACTATCACTTTTAACTTTGATTCTCATATAACGTGATTTGAAATCGGATTGAATTGATTTAGCGAAATCAAATGCCTTAGCGTTTTTAATCATTTGTGAACAACTTTAAATTTTTTATTTGCATTTAGTTTTAAGTTAATTTACTTTTTAAACAAATTCAAAAATTCGGTTTTCAAATAAAATTAGGATTAGTCAATTTCGGTACTTAGTAATGCCATTCCTTGTGGGTTATTTGCGTTTAGTTTTATGTTTGTACAGAGATTAAAACTCAATTTAATGTTTCAATTTGAACTTTGTGAAGTGATAATGCCAAAGAATATACACCAGTTTTGTTTCAATCTTATATGGTTCAAAATGGCATGCTTCATGAAACTTCATGTGTTGATACTCCATCTTAAAATGGAGTGGCCGAACATAAGAACAAACATCTTCTCGAAAATGCATATGCCTTATTATTTCAAATGAATGTTTCTAAACCTTTTTGGGCCGATGTAGTTTCAACAACATGTTTTCTTATTAATCGCATGCCCTCATCTATTCTTCATGGTGAGATTCCTTACAAAATTTTGTTTCCTAATAAGTCACTATTTTTGGTTGACCCTAGGATATTTGGTAGCACTTGTTTTGTTCGGGATGTTCGTTAGCATGTTACTAAATTAGATCCCAAGTCTTTGAAGTGTATCTTCCTTGGTTATTCTCGTCTCCAAAAAGGTTATAGATGTTATTGTCCTAGTCTTAACAAATATCTTGTCTCAATTGATGTTACCTTCATGGAAGACACACCCTATTTTTCGTCTTCTCCTTCTCCTACATGTCAGGGGGAGGATGACGATTTGTTAGTCTATTCTATCACATCATCTGAACCTGTCTCTGATCCAGTTCCTGTTAGGCCTCCTATAACTCAAGTCTACTCCAGACATAGACCTTTTGATTCATGTCCTGCACCTGCTCCTTCGTCATCAGATCCAGTCCTGAACGATGATCTTCCTATTGCATTATGCAAAGGTAAACATCAATGTACTTATCCTATTTCTTCTTTTGTTTCATATAATTTCTTGTCGTCTTCCTCTTGCTCTTTTATTGCCTCTCTTGATTCTATTTCTATCCCTAAAACTGTTCATGAAGCCATATCTCATCCTGGTTGGCATCATGTAATGATTGAGGAAATGAATGCGTTGGATGAAAATGGTACTTGGGACTTGGTTGATTTATCTTCGAGGAAACGGGCTATCGGATGAAAATGGGTGTTAACAGTTAAGGTTAATCCAGATGGGTCAGTTGCTCGATTAAAGGCCCGTCTTGTTGCTAAGGGATATGCTCAAACCTATGGACTGGACAATTTTGACACTTTCTCTCCTGTTGCTAAATTGACATCTATTCGATTGTTTATTTCTATGGAAGTTACTCACCATTTGCCTTTGCATCAACCAGATATCAAGAATTCTTTTCTTCATGGTGATCTTCAAGAGGAGGTGTTTATGGAGCAACCTCCTGGTTTTCTTGCTCAGGGGGAGTCTAGGCAAGTTTGTCGTCTCTGCAAATATTTGTATGGTTTGAAACAGAGTCCTCGTGCTTGGTTTGGAAAACTTAGTCAAGCTATAGAAATGTTTGGTATGATGAAAAGAAAGTCTGACCATTCTATGTTCTACAAACAATCATAATCTGGTATCATTCTTTTAGTTGTGTATGTAGATGACATTGTTATTACTGGAAATGATACTACGAGAATTTCATCTCTTAAGTCTTTTCTACATACTCAGTTTCACACGAAGGATTTGGGGATGCTAAAGTATTTCTTGGGTGTTGAAGTCACAAGGAGTAAAAAAGGTATATTTCTATCTCAGAGAAAATATGTCCTGGACTTATTAACTGAGACAGGAAAATTAGGAGCAAAACCTTGTAGTGCTCCAATGACTCCTAACATCCACCTTACAGGAGATGGATAACTCTTTAAAGATTCTAAGAGATATCAAAGGGTGGTTGAAAAGCTGAATTACCTTACCGTGACTCGTTCAGATATTGCATATTCGGTCAGTGTTGTTAGCCAATTTATGTCATCCCCAACAGTTCATCATTGGGCAGTGTTAGAGAAAATTTTGTGTTACTTGAAAGGAGCACCTGGACGTGGTATCTTGTATACAAATTATGGACACACTCATATTGAATGTTTTTCAAATGCAAATTGGGTAGGTTCCAAAGTGGATAGAAGATCTACATTAAGTTATTGTATTTTCATTGGAGGAAATTTGGTCTCATGGAAAAGTAAGAAGCAGAATGTTGTGTCACGATCGAGTGCAGATTCAAAATATAGGGCTATGGCCCAATATGCATCTGAGATAATATGGATATATCAGCTCTTGGATGAAGTAGGTCTTAAAACTTCAGTACCAGTGAAATTGTGGTGTGATAACCAAGCTGCTCTTCATATTGCTTCTAATCCTGTGTTTCATGAGCAAACTAAACACATTGAAATTGATTGTCATTTTGTTCGCGAGAAAATTCAGCAAGGTTTGATTTCTACAAGATATATAAAGACTGGAGAACAACTAGGAGATATCTTCACAAAAGCTTTAAGTGGGGTTCGGGTTGATTATCTTTGTGACAAGTTGGGCATGATTAATATCTATGCTCTAACTTGAGGGGGAGTGTTAAAGATGATTAGTTGCGTATTAGGTGTCTATTACTAGGTGAATATATTAGTTATCTATTAGGTGTCTTACTTGTGTATTAGGTGTATGTCACCTAAGATTGTCCCTAACTTTGTATATAAATAGGTAGTGTCTTTGAATGAAAATAAGAAGAGTGAATTCTGAGTTTTACAATTAGTTTATCCAAATCAATATGTATAGTAACTAGAGAATAATCCTTATAATAGGGTTATAAGTATGAATTCCTAAATTCTTCAAATAGGGGATACAAAAGTATATATAGGGATCTTGACCCATACATTTCCTAAGGTAATTAGCACACTGACACAGGTTGATGTGATGTTTTCATGGTGTTAAAAATATCTTTAATTGATTGTGACATGCTATATAGATGAAAACTATAAATAAAATGGACTAATGATAGATTGCACAATAATTGGTTATAAATATGTCATCTAACACTTTCTTCCTGATAGGTCACATAGCACGTCTTTAAAAGGTCGCATAAAAATTGTTCTAAATTGGTCATGTACACGACTTCTTCGATAGACCACATAACACCTCGTTCCCAATAAGTCATGTAGCACGTTGTTCATACCGAATTGCTTATCCAAATAGGTCATTAAATATGTAGGCCAAGTAAAATGACGTATGAATTTTACACCCTGTGGGTAAGACATAGCTTACTGTCGACATCCTTGATAGTATTGTCGCGATGTTTGGTACATGGAAATTTTGTAGGGAGGGGATTTTTTTAAAACCCTTATATCTTCCATGTAACCCTAACTCTAAGTGCTCTTTCACCTTCCTAAGGACTATACATGTCCCTTCAACTTCTTAAGGCTCTCTCCATAATTTTTTAAAACCTACTAAATTATAAAAGAAACCACTTAAGGGTTTTCCCTCACTTGTTTCCATTTATATAATTCTCTCTCTTTACTTCATTAAAGGAATCGAACCTACAATCTTGAGGATTTTAGTCCATAAGAAAGAGAAATAACTCGTGTCATGAGAAAATCAATCTTTTGACCAAAGAAATCAGTCTGTTAGCCAAGAAAGCGGTCCATTCTTAGGTGTTTTTTTTTCTTCCTTTTAAATTTTAATTCCCTTTTGAAGATTCCCTTTGATTATACCTAATTTTTAGTGTAGGTATCTGTTATTGTGGGTATCCTCATGGCTAACAACTTGGAGTGTGTTCCCCTAATGAACCATATTCACTTTGTTATTTAATCCCAACCAGGGTTTGAAATGTCAAGGTCAGTAAACATATCAACATATAATATTTACTCAAATATCGAAGATATTATCATTGTTGTTGGAAACTTTGAAAACAAACACATAAATTATGAAAACTCTATCAAAAATATGAAAAACAAATTACAAAACTTTATAAAATATCAAAATAATCGATTATTTATATTTTAAACTAATTTTTAATTAATATATGCATTTTTAAATACTTATAATATTAATATTAGTCAATAAATTGACCAATTAATTAAAATACTATTTAATAAATTATATATTCTTTTTTATAAAATATTATAGAATAAATACTTAAAAAATTTAAAATAATAAAGTAGAATATCTAATTGTATTAATTATTTTAAATGGGAGTAGAATGTATTTAGTAAAAGACCTAGATCCTCAAAAGTCAAAACATCAAAAATCCTAAATAATATAACAAAAAGGAAAATAAAATAGAAAGAAAATTAGTAAAAAAAAAGTCAAAAAGAGATAGAAGCAAACAAAAGCCTTTTACATACCTTACACATTCGAGCAACCAGAATAGCAACATCATAGTACTTTGGATTCTTCATGTGTATAAGTAGAGCCACATCTCCTCCCTTGGATTCTCATGTCAAATATCTTAATTATTTTACACTAATTAAAAAAAGCAACCTAAATCTCAAGAAATAAGAACAAAAAAACAATGAAAAAACTAGAGGATATAACTTTGAAAAATGAGAGATGCATCTAATGGAAACATTGACCCGTGAGGAAGGAGTGTGTTTGATTTGAGAAATCTTACAAGTGATCGAACACTTGGAGAGCTTAAGAGTGAATGAATCAAATAAGGACGATAACCAAAATATTACCTTCAATCAAGGATTAATATTTTTGATATTTTATCAATTTTGGTTGATATTTTAATGACAATATATAGGATATTTTAACAAAAAAAAAAAAACAATTTAACGATAACAATATTTTAGCAAAAATTTGTTAACTTTTTCGACAATTTCACGAAAATTTTTCGACATTCTCGACAATTTCACAAAACTTTTATCAAAAGATATGAATATTACATTTCAAGGTCAGGATATACAAAATAGCAACAATGTCGATGATGTCGTTGATATTTTCATCCTTAGGCCTAACATACAAATTTTGTTTTGTGACTTGTATCTCATGTTGAGTTTGTCCCTTCATCTACACCACCTGAGTTTATCCTTTCTCTTATGATTAAGAGTTATGAAAAAGGTCATGGTAAGGAAGTTTATGCTAGCTCTAACAAATTTGGTTAAAGTAGTATTCTAGCACTCCATCCCTTAACAATTACAATGGTTCCTAATTTCAAACATCTTACTACTAATGCTTCTATTTTCCAAGATGTAGGTTGTCTAACCGAGGTTACTTCAGGAGGCACCATTCCAACTATCCATGTACGTGTTACTAGTGAGGTTCCCACCACTTCTTCACAAGATTCAGGTTGTCCATCTAAGGTTCCATGAGGTCTTGTTCCTACCATTCACATTCTTGCTCCTATCATGACCCAAAGAAAAAAAGAAAAAATGATGTAAAGGCAAATAAGAACCTATAGAGTTGATTTTTTCTTCGTAAAGGTCTCTTATGGACAATAATTCATCTACCCTTTAAAAGGGATATCTAGAAAATATGCTCATATGATAACTAAAATTCACTAATTAATTTGTGAATCATTCCTACTTATTAGGACCTACTATATCGCGCCATATGAAATATGTTTAGCTACACCTAACATCAACCTCAGATTTTGATACATAAGCGAATAGGTCTCTTTGTATTTTTGTCAACGTTGGAGCCTGTTGGCCTTTTCAATCAACATTGGCAACCACAAGGCAACCTTTATGTGTTGTTTTTTTATCAAAAAAATTTGAACTCTAACCACCGAATAAGGTATGCAAGTGAGTTTCCTATTACTATCAATAGTTAAGGATTTTCAATCAAATTCTTAGTTAAAAAGTTATGTTGAAGTTAACAATCAACTTTTAAAAAGTCAACATTCCCTCGTTTGGGAGAAAATTCAAAGTTCAAACTTTAGGCTTCCAAAGGATCTCGACATTAGAATATTAGTCCTAATGCAAACATGTATTTATTACTTTTAAAATTAGAATTAAAAAAAACATTTCTTTATTTACATTTGTTATTTAATTCTTTAGATAAAATATATAAAATTTCTTGATTATTTATATATGCTTAAACTCAACATATCAACGTATATATAAGAGGATTGAGTTTAAGTTAAATAATTAAAGTAGTCTATGACCATTGATTAAAATTTATAGGGATATTTAATTAAGTCACTAGTATGACCCATATCTAATAAGAATGGAGTAACTCTGATCTAGGGTAACTGATGTGGTAGACATCTATTCGAGATAACTTTGTATAATTATTGAATATACAAGATTGGACTAGACGTATTAATAACAGTGTTAATATATATTTACTCACAGATGTTTCTATATGTCACTTAAAGATGGCAACGATTTTGTTTGAGTTAGATCCGAACCAAAATGAACTGACCTATAGAACTAAGCCATTTCAAGTCATTCAAGTTTGGTTTGGGTAATATCCATAGGTCAAAAAAATTCGAATCATTGACTCATTTTTTTATGACATTTTTCAAATGCAAAATGTATCACTATATTTTTTATGTAATTGAAAATGACTTAAATTGTAAGATATGAGTCATACCATAAGCATATTATATGAACCACATATAAATAAAAATATTAATTGTATAATTATTTGAAATGATATTAGTTAAAAAATTAAATTAATTAAGTAGAGATATTATTAAAATCGTAATGATACTTACAAAATAATCCATTAACATTCTTACCTATAGTATTATTTTTCAATAATATTTTGGATAAAATTTCAAAAAACAAATTTATAAATTTTTTTTTCACAAATCGCTTAGATAAAAAGAACACATCATGACTCAAAAAATTTAATGATAAAATTAATAAATTTAAAGAATCTTAATAAAAAATATTATTTAAGAACATTTATAACAATAATATATATTACAAATTTCAACCACACCAAATAACATTTTATCTATTAAATGATTAGTAAATAGCTTATATAATAAATAATTTTGAAGACAAATGTAGCATATATGTGGATTGTGGAGTACCTTTAACTGGAGTAAATTAATTAACCTAAAAGAAAGTAGTAGTAGTAAAAAGAAAGAAAGTGGGTACCCAAATTGACCCTTTTTTACACGAACTATTGTTTCCCAGAACAATTTATAATGAAATGGATCATGCCCTCACCTTATTTGTTCCTCATTTGACCCAAATGAATTGGGTACCCATAGGGCCCCAACCCGTCAGATCAAAATTTTATCTTTAATGCCAATTGATGACCATGTGTAGGATAATCTCGATCCTGAATGATTTAGCTAACCCCTTGTTATAGCACCTTGGAATTTGATTTACTTAGTGATGCATATTTGGTGAGCTAAGATGCCTTATACCTTGGTGTCTCAATGTCTATGGTGAGTTTAAATGTATCTCAAAAGATGTAGAATTAGCTCTATCTATTCTCAGATGTTAGATAACAATTATATTGTTTAATAATTTAAAAACTTGAATAGTTTTGCACAATTTATAAAATGATTATACAGACTAGATATACCAGCCTCACTAAGCTGTCAAAGCTATGCCTGAGCACTCTACCTAGTTTTTCAGGGATGATCAACTAATACTTTATCCTTTGGCTACTTTTTTTAGCTTAAGGCTAGATATACCATACTCATTAGGCTTTCAAGGCTATGCTCGAGCGATCTACCTAGTTTTTACTAGGTTGATCAACTCATACTTTAGTTCAAGTGTTTTACCTTGTTATTTACTAGAATTATCAACTTATAGTTTAGTCTAAGCACTTTATTTGATTATTTATGAAGTGATTAGTTGGTAATTTAGTTTGAACGCTTCATCTAGTTTTTTATAAAGATTATAAACTTGTAATTTTAAACCACACTTGAAGTGGTTCTTAGTGTGTTGTCCAAAAATACTTGCACTACTTTCTTAAATTATCAACATATATTTTGAAATGCAAGGCCTCAAAAATATCTTATGTCCAACTTGAAGTCCTAAGCCCTATGATAGGTTCCAAAACATTAGAAATATGTTAGGAATGAAAAGGAAAAATGTTTGGGATGCGCTACATTTGTGTTGGAAAGTACCCCTCTAAAGTTGATACAGAATACATGTGTTATACAAAAGGGTCCACGTAAGACCATATCCAAGAAGGGTAAAAAAATAGCACTCATTAAGCAAATGTGCGCATACTCTCTTAATTGCAGATCAGACTAAATCGGTAAGTAAATTTTTTTACTTGTATGCAGGTCTTAAGAGAAGATTCATTAATGCCCTCGTAGGAAGGTATTGTTAGGGAACAACAAGTAAAAATAAAATAAATTCAATAAAGAAAAATAATGACACCGATAATTTAACGTGGCTCATCCTTTAATTTGAACTAAGTCCACAGGATAAACTCTGAAAATATTTCTTCCACTAATAAAATTAATGGGTACAAAATTAGAGGCAATACAAAAAATTGAGATAAATCTAAAATAATGACAACAAGTGTTTCCCAAACTCACTAATTCATCACTCATTTTTTAGAAAAATATCCCAAATATTTTTCTAAAATATTCTCTCCCACTCTCCCACGCACACAATACTATTTTTCATCAAAAGAAATTATTCATTTGGCTTTGCTTTGTTTCTCTTCTTCAGTGTGTAACTCTAAGGCAAAAAGATTGTCTATTTATAGGCAAAATTTCCTATCCCTTATGTGGCCATAAATTGACCGCGTAGCTAGCCAAATTTTAACTACAAACATATTTTTTTTATTTGATGCATTTGTCAAATATGGTTGCAATTAAAATTTTTATTTTCTTCCCATTCCATATGGGTAGGACCTATAAATCTCCCCCTCTTGACTACATAGAGGGATTCACCAATCCAGCAACAAAACGATAGTATTCAAAATTCTATCTTGGAAGAATTTTCATCAACATGTCTGATCCATTTTCCTCTATATGGATCTTCTCAAGTTGTAGTATCTTATTCTCCATTACATCCATAATGCAATGATATCTCACATCAATATGTTTTGATTTCGAATTAAATGAGGCATTCTTTCCAAGGTGGATAGCACTTTGACTATCACAATATAACTAGTAATTGTCTTACTGTAACCCAATTTATTTCAATAACTTTTACATCCATAACAACTCTTTACATGCTTATGTTACTGCTATAAACTATGTTTCTGTAATGGACAGTGCAACACATTTTCGTACATTTGACTGCTATGACACAGTTCCCCCTGCAAATGTAATCAGGTGACTTGAAGTGGATTTTCTAAAATCCACATCGCCAACTATATATGCATCTATGTATTCAACTAACACAATTTTTTCATTTTGAAAACATAGGCATATTTTGGAAGAACCTCGAAGATACCTTAAAATTATTTCACTGTAGCCCAATGTTTCTTTCTAGCATTTGAAAGGAATCTACTCACAACTCTAACTACATGAGCGATATTTGGCCGTGTACAAACCATGGCATAAATTAGACTTCCAACTGTTGAAGCATATGAAACCATTTCCATCTCTTCCTTCTCTTTGTTTGCAGAAGGGCTCTTCTTAAAACTTAGCTTAAAGTAATTAACAAGAGGACAACTAATCGATTTAGCCTTATCCATATGAAATATATGAAGTACTTGTCCAGTGAAAACCATAATTTCTTGGTTCCTTTATCTCTAATAATACTCATGCCAAGAATCTGCTTTGTTGGACCCAATTCTTTCATGAAAAAAGACTTACTCAACTACTTTTTCAAGTTGTTGATTCTGGAAATATTCTGGCCAACAATCAATATATTATCCACATAGAGAAAAATAATAATGAAATCATCATCATAGATATTTCTACACAAAAATACAATGGTCTGAAGTAGTCTTTTTGTATCCTTGCTCCCCCATAACAGACTCAAACTTCTTGTACCATTATCTCGGTGCCTATTTTAAGCAGTAGAGACTTTTCTTCAATTTGCAAACATAATCCTTTTTTCCCTTTTTCTTGAAACCTTCAAGATGTTTCATGTATATCTCTTCTTCCAAGTCACCATGTAAAAAGGAAGTTTTGACATCCATTTTCTCAACCTCCAAGTCAAGACTTGCTGCTAATCCTAACACAGTATGGATAGATGTCATTTTCACAACTGGTGAGAAAATCACATCAAATTCAACTCCTTTTCTTTGGGTGAATCCCTTGACAACCAATATGTCTTTATATCGTGGACTGGAACTGTGTTCTTCATACTTCACCCTTTACACATATTTATTTTTCAAAGCCCTCTTTTCTTTGGGTAGCTTCATCAGCTCAAAAGTTTTGTTCTCATGCAAGGACTTCATCTCATCTTGCATGGCTTCAATCCATTTTTGTTTGGATTCATCATTTATGTGTGGTAGAAGGTCATCTCAGTCTATCACTTATTCTCAATGGAACAGGAGAAGCCACAAGTGTTGGTGTTGGATAATGAACATCATCATCTCCCTGGTCTTTAGAATAATTTATGCAGGAGCATCATCTTCATTAGGTGGATAAACTTGGTCTTCATATCCAACTTGTCTTGGCACTGATGTTGGAGGAATTAATTCCAAATCTGATAAGTCGTCATTGGATTTAGGAACATCCTTCTTCATTTTGACAATATCTTCAATGGTCTCATCTTCAACAAATACAACATCACAGCTCCTGACAAGTCTTTTTACAACCGGATCATAAAATCTATAGCCAAATTTATCTTGACTATAACCAATAAAAATACACTGTCTTGTCTTGGCATCAAGTTTGGAACTCTCATCCTTGGGAATATGAACAAATTCTTTGTAGCCAAACACCCACAGATGATCATAGGAAACATCTTTTCCTAACCACACTTTATCTGGAACATCCACCTTAAGAGGAGTATAGGGTGAAAGATTCAACATATGTGCAACTATAAGTATGGCTTCACCCCATAAAGTTTTAGGCAACTTTGCATGTGAGAGTAGACATGTGACTCTCTCCATCAAAGTTCTATTCATCCTCTCAGCTAAGCCATTCAACTACAGTGCCTTTGGAGGTGTCCTATGATGCCGAATACCATGCTTTTTGTAATAAGCATGAAAAGGTCCTATGTATTCTCTACCATTTTTTGTCTGAATGCACTTTAGTTTCTTCCCAATCTGTCTCTTAACTAAGGCATGAAATTTTTTAAAGACATCTAGCACCTAATCCTTTGTCTTCAAAAGATATACCCACGTCTTCCTTGCATGATCATCAATGAAAATCATAAAGTATTGAGCCCCACCAAGTGACTTTGGCATTAGTCCACACAAATTTGAATGAATCAGATCTAAAATATTATTCATTCTGGAAGGAGGGAAACTCTTGAAAGAAACTCTATTTTGCTTTCCTGCTAGTCAATCAACACATTTCTCCAAATGTACTTCATTCATTCTAGGTTATATCTTTTTCCTAGCTAGACTTTTCATACCTTTTCACCCATGTGACTGAGTCTCCTATGCCATAATTCAGTTGCACTTTCTTTTTCCATGATATTTACTATGTCGGTGGAGAGATTTGTTTGCATTATATACAAAGTTGTATACTTCTCACCTCTAGCCACTACTAAGGATCCTTTTGTAAGTTTTCATTTGTATGCTCATCACCTCTAACCACTACTAAGGAGCCTTTTGTAAGTTTCTATTTTTCATAAATGAAGGAGCTGAAATATCCTTCATTTGCAAGTTTGCGTACATAGATCAAATTCAAGCGCATATATGGAATATTCCTGACATCCTTCAGAAATAGTTTGGTTCCATTCTCTATTTCCAAGCAAACATCTCCTCTTCCAACAAATTTTGATAGGTCTTCATTTCCCATTCTAACAACACTAAAACTTCCAAGTGTGTATGGTGAAAAAAATTCTCTATGCGATGTAGCTTGAATTGTAGCACCATTATCAATCACCCAGTTGGTCTCGTGTGATGCAAGATTGACAAAATCTTCATCATAAACGATACTAAACTCGTCTATGGTATTTGTTTTGCTCATAATCACTAATATCATCTATATTTACTACTTTGCCTTTGTTCGTTTCCTGTTCCTTCTTGAACACCCGATAAAATTTCTTGACGTTACTCTTCCTCTTACAGTGATGGCATTCAACATTGGCATATTTGTTTGATTTTCCTCTACTCTTGCCTCTAGGTTTCTGTTCTCTATATTGTTTCCTTCCTTTGGACTATGTGATAAGGACTTGTGCTTCTGAATCTCTCTCCCCGTTCTGTTTCTCATATGATAAAAAAGCTTCAACAACAACTTCAAACTTCATCTTGTCTTTCGAATAAGTCAGAGTTGTTGTGAGATAATTATATAATGAGGGTAGTAATGCCAGCAACATCACAACTTTCTCTTCATCGTCGAAACTCACATTGAATCTTACTAAGTGAGAAAGCTTGTTGTTGAAATCGCTAACGTGTTGTACCATGATCACATTATCTTCCTTCCAAAAATAAAATTTATTGGCAAACTTTTTTGACATGTACACGTTTTCTAGAGTCCCCATGTTTCTTTTACAATCTTGCAATTTTTTGATTCAGTATTTTGTAAGACACTGTGTGAGAGATTTAATGTGGTTTGCCCTTTAATTTGGGCTATGTTTACGAGACAAACTTCGAAAAATATTTCTTCTACTAATAAAATTAATGAGTATAAAGTGAGAGGTAATACAACAAATTGAGATAAACTCAAAATGGTGACATACAAATGGTGACATACAAGTATTTTCCAAACTCACTGTTTTGTCACTCCCCTTTTAAAAAAATATCCCAAATATTTTTCTGGATATTTTTCTAAAATATTATCTCCCACTCTCCCACACACACACAACACTATTTTTCATTAAAAGAAATTATTCCTTTGATTTTGTTTTGCTTCTCTTCTTTGGTGTGTAATTCTAAGGTAAAAAAATTATCTATTTTTTATGTGGTCATAAATTGGCCACGTAGTTGCCAAAATTTTAGGCAGAAATTTTTTTATTTGATGCATTTGTTAAATGTAATTGCATCTAAATTTTTTATCTTCTTCTCATTCCATGGGCGGGACCTTTAGGTATGCTAAACTCTAGTAAGAGAGGTTGTATTCAAACATTACCCTTCACTTATAATATCACATGACTTTCATGTATTTAAATATTAGTAAAATTCTTAAATTCAATCAATTTGCAAATTTTAAATAGTCTAGGAATTAACGATGTATATTTTTAAAAAAGGCAAGAATTAGAGCGTACATTTTGTAAAACTAAGGGGCAAGTGTTTTCCCTGTGTCAAAGTCACCTCCTCCTCCTCCTCCTTCCCCCCTTTTTTTTTTTTTTTGGGACAAAGCCTTCCCTCAAATTGAGCAAGAATTTGCAAATTCAAAAAAAGCAAGAAGAATGGCTTAAAACGCATGGCTTAGAGACCTTCTAAATTGAAGAAATTTAAGCATTTGAAATCCATCCCAAGCAGAAACATTTCTCTGCTTTTTTTAGTGTTTGAGAGGAGAAAATTATTTGGGTGTATTGGGTTTTGGATTGTGAATTGAGAGTTATATTAAATATGGTAATATTTGTCCAATTAATATTTTGGGTAAATCACAAGTAAATATGGTCGTGAGAATTTCGAATTTTTTATAACAACAACTTTATTAATCAGTTGAGCCGAGTATTCTAATTATTAAAACAAGATAAATAAATATGTAACTATTGAAAATAAACATTTTAATATATCATTTTCTTTCTTTTTTTTTTTTTGAAATGGATGTTTATTTCTTAATAAAACCCCAATTAAAATAAAATGATAGAAAAAAAATTGAATAAAAGATAGAAATAAATTAGCATAGGAAAAATTGACTGAATTAAGATTCGAATTGGGTGAATCTAGAATTTATGTAGAGTGTTCCCGAAGGGGCCAACACATGATGTGTAGAATTGTTATATATGAGTGATATAGGTATTCAATGACATGAGATAAGAATCCAAAACTTGCTATAAAATCAACAAATTTACTTGCAAGTTTGACAAATATTACATTGTGTTATTGCATTTTAGATCAGTACTTGGTGGTGGGTCAACCCTCAATAAATATACTTTGTTTGATAATTAATTGGCTAATTTGTATGTTCAATCCATCTCCATCTTTCCTATTATACATAAATATATATATATATATATATATATATATATATACAAAATACGTAAATGAGACGTGCAACTTGGTGCTTCTAAATTAAAAGTCAAGATAGATTTTTCAAAATATTTTTAATGATTATATTCATACTCAACGTCTTAGTATTAGTATGTTATTCTCTCTTTCACGTCGAAGACAACACGATTAAATTACCACTACCAAGAACCACCTATCGATCATCAGCTTTACTTAAACGTGGAGGAATTAATTATCTAAAGATGTTAAGCCTTGCGTGCAATTTGGAACATATGTACATGTTATTTGGTACTTATTAATTTTTTAGGAACACAGGGAGGGAAGAAGCTGAATCAACTTTTGTACTCTAGTATAAAAATATTAAATACGCGTAAATTTACACTTATATTAATTATATTGTTCCATGCATATCGCGGAATATTTTATGAACAATGAGAATAAATTCGCGATAATTTTTAAAATTATTTTTACACGTAGAATACCATGACACTAAGTTTGAAAGAATTGGTAAAGAAGACATACAGCACTGGAATTCCCACGTAGAATATATAGAATGAAAATCATGAATTATATTAGTTTAAAGCCCAAGTAGAAAATGAGTTGCTATAAATAAATTTCAATGTAGTAGTACCAAGTGAATATAACCGACCTTGAATCTTAACAGATATACAACGTAATGATATCAATACAAAGCTCGGGATTTAGAATAAACACAAATCAAGCATACATTAATATTACTATATTATAATACAATACAATACATACATACATACAAACACATGGATTTTAAATTCTAATCAAATCCACTAGAGACCATCATAGTAACCACCAAAGGTTATGTGAGCTGCTGAAAAGGCATCATTCAATTTGGTAGCGTGGTGTACCGCTTGCTTTATTCTCTGCATTTACATTAATTAATTAAGAGACTTAAAAATAAACTTAAATCAAATCAAACAACAAATTAATGTTAGTCTGCACTTAATTGTGTTGTATATGTATTGAATAACAACATTTCAATTAATTAACAAAGTAATTGAATAAGCCTATGTTTGTTCATAGTTATCTGACCTTGTCATGAGTAGTGTAGATCTGGAAACGAAGTTTTTGGTTGTGTTGATGATGATGATGTTGATTGTTTCCGAAAAAGAGGATACAAATAGTGGCAGCAGCAATACCAAAAGAGCAAATAGCTCGAATCCCAGTGAATAAGTTAAGCCTACCACTTTTATTTATGATATTTGCTTCTTCTTCTTCTTCCTCTTCCATGTTGTTCATCTTCTTCTCAGGATTAATCATTCTCATCCTTGGGGAGGTCTTGCAACTTTCCAGATGATCCTCACCTTTATTATTATTATTATTATTATTATTATTATCAAAAGGGTAATTCGTACCAACATCAATTGATATTGCTCTAGTATTAGGAGACTTGGGTGAGTCCATTTTCATGTCGACAAATTCATTTTCCTTCATTTTGTTGAAGAAAACTCGAGAGACTTCTGTTTCTATAGCTGAAGGCTTTTCTTCATCTTGATCAGGGGCCTTTTTGTAATTTTCTAATTGAATTGGAATTGAAACAGGCACAAATTGTTGATTAGGATTAGGGATTCTTGAAAAATCTTTGGGACTAGAATTTGGGGATGATGGGCATATAAAGTAATTCATGTTAAAAACAGTTTTAGTACCTGGTTTGGGTTTGGGCTTGTTGGAGATTACATTTTTCACCTCATCTTCTGGAAAATCAAGAAATCCAGCACCTTCAGGCAGCAACTCCCACTCATCAAAATCCATTTTTTTGAAATAGCACTAGTTGATAATGGGAGTATCTGAATAATTGGTGTTCAATTATATTAGAATCAAACAAGTGGTTTTCGTGGAGTTTATGTGTAGAATTTTCACACATGAGTCATATAACAAAGAAAATGCCACCCCCATGTTCGTTCTTTTTTGTAGTGAAGATTCAATTCATCAAGCAAGGAGACTTGGAGTGCTTATCCACATTAAAACTGACAAAATATACTAGGACCCACCAAAGAAAATACCGTCCCCTCTCTTGATGGGGTTGAGGGAGGTCCAGCATATTGTTTTTATATTTATTATTTTTAAAATGAGTTTCAAAGTAAAAGGAATAAAGAAAAAGGAAATGAAAGTACAAGCTTGCTGTTCAAGATTTTACACATACATATATATATATATATATATATATATATATATATATATATATATATATATATATTAGGTTTCTTCGTCAACAATTTTACAAAGATGTTTCTTTTTATCTTATTAATTTTTTATTTTACTTTTTACCATAGAAATTCCTCTAATTGGTGTCAATCTCATACGACACGAGAAAAAGAAGATCAATGGGACTTTGCTTGTGATGATAATGATGCGGTGGTTTTATTGAAAGAAAAATAAAATAATGGTGAAAGTGAAAGCCCCGCCTTTATTTGTTATAACTGTCCATTAAGCATTTCGATTAGATGGCATTTTTAGGGCCATCTAATTACGTCCCACGTATCTCCTTAAATACGTATACAAGACATTTTAAAACGTTAAATTAATTAAAAAAATAGTATTAAAAAATTATTTACCATTTACCAAATACATCCCTAATTTTCCTTTTCAAGGTGAGAACAAAACTAATAAGCATCAACTTTACATCTACCACCAAAACCTTCATCCCTGAACCCAAATCATTTAATCATTTAATCATTTAATCACTATACCCCTTTGCTTATTTTAAAATGGAGGACTAAGACACCCTAATGCCGTAAAATGAAGAGGAATATAGGAAGCTATTCCCCTATTCTACTTTTCTTTTTGTTGGGTTGATTGTGAGAGAGGAGGAGGGGAGGGGAGGGGAGGAGGGAGGAAGAAAGGAGGATGGGAGGGAGTCCAGATAGAGTCAATATGCATACATTCCATTTATGTGAGACGTCGAGCTATTGCTCCAGAAGACAAATTTACAAAATGTTCCCAAAGAAGCAGTTCAAATTTACATAATTCTTTCTTTTAAGAAGGAACTAAAAGCAACAACAATAGCTTCAGACCTCAGCTATATCATCCACTACTAATAAAAATATGAGACTACCGGCTCAGCAGCATAGATACATTCTGAATACACTACCTCGTCAACAAAGTTGTTCTCTATCATCAATTTCTCTTGAACAAAGTGAGCAAGTTCTTCGTTACGTTGACCTAGCCAATGATGATTCGCCGAGGGAGACAGAAGCCAAGGAAGCCCATACCCTGGCATTTTTTGCCCTTTGGCGCAAATTCCTGCTTTTGCATAGTCTTAGCTTGGTCCAAATCTTCCTTACATCTATCATGTAGCTTATACGCCCCATTATTTGCCTTGTCTCCCCAAACATTCCCAAATTGAAATGAGGAATATATGAGGCCGAGAAAGCTTTGAGGCAATATAAAGCCTTAGGAAACAAGGATAGGAATAGCCTTAAACATAGGAACAATACAGAGAAAACAAGGTAGGGTTCCCTCTTTGATCTCTCTTTGAATGACAAACTACTCATTGACTGCAGAATAGATTTTTCATGACTTTCTGAATAGAGGGATGAATCGCGATGACAGTAATAAACCGGTTCAAGTCCTGAAACACCCAATCAAATAATTAGTAAACAGAAAATGCACAATATATTATAGCCACCACCCAGCAAGTAATGTAATACTTCAAGAGCAGACTCTAGCCAAAGGGTACAATATCAATCAAGAAATGGAAACTAATGAACGGAAAAAAGAGATTGTAGATTGCATATCTAATATGCATTAAGTCTCATAGGCCAGAAAGAAAATTGCATTTGCTAGGGCTTTGTCTAGAATTCCTTCTTCATTGTCATTCATATCATTCCTCCGCTTCTCCATCTAATTCAGCTTCTAATTTCCTTTTCACTCTTCTTTACTTAATTTTTCTTCCATTGATAAATTTCTCTCATAATCTTTGTTCTCTCTTTCATTTTCCCTTTTCCTCGCGAGATATTTCACTCTGGAATAGATTCCTTGGCATGGTTGCTGGTTTGACGATGAAGATCCAGAGGTTCAAGGGATCCACAATCCATTAATTCAAAGGAAATTGAAGTTTTCAGTGGTCATAGTTGGGTCTCCATGGTTGGTTATCAAGATGTTTGGAAGCAGTTATCCACCAATGGTTTTGTGGGATTAAGGTGAAGGTTCTATCTCCTGTCATTGTTGATGGTATCTTGGTATTTGAAATTCAAATAGGAGAGTTCACTGCTGGTGGTTCTATTATTCCTGAGATTATTTCTAGTAGTGAACAAGGGAATTATTATTGGTGGAAATTGTGAGTGGTAGTAGAGGTTCTGATCTTAAATAGTGTTAATATCTTGACAGTGCTGTTATAAATTTTGGTTTGATTGAAAACTACCATGGAGATTTCTTTTGTTAATTTTGGATAGGCAAAAGAAAACATAAAGGAAAAAGGAGCATCTAAGATTGCACAGTGCAAGGTTGGTTTTGGTCTTTGGGTTGGAAGATTTTGAGTATCTTGGGGCTGGGTGTTTATGGCTAATTGATGAAGGTGCTGCCTTTTACTCTTTCATGGTATTTGTTTTGTTGGGGTTCAAATGCTTCTGGTTTTCAGATGAAGGATTTCAGGTCTACTTTGTTGCAAATTATAAACAAAGTTCAAGTGTCTATAGCTTCTACAAAGTCATCATTGTTTCAATTGTTCAAGTCAAAACATTAAGGCGACAAGTAATATAGAGCTAATGTGCAACAACCAAAAATATGCTCTCACAAACATTTACGGGACACAACAGCTTGCTAGTTTTGACTTAATTCAACATGTGATGTATGTAGAGAAAAGGATATTGATTATGTTTGTATTCTCTTATTTTGAATGAAACTCATCCTCTACTTGTTAATAATAATAAGAAATAAAAAAAAACTAAAAAAAAAGAGCGTAATTGGCTTATACATCTCTTATTTTAGCACATACGCTGGTTTTCCCTATTATTACCCCTTTTTTGATAAGATCTGTTATGACCACTTCATAACCAGTCTTACAGCTATACAACTACAGTATATTAGTTGTTATATATGTGTGGGCAAAAAGTGGTTATATAAGGAAAAATTATTGTTTAAAATAGGTATATGAGGTACTTTTCTCCAAAAGAAATCAAGGGAACTTGCCTAAAATGGACACTGACACTGTCCATAGTTTAAGAATGGACCCAAGAAGTGTTCGGAAAAAAAGGACAATTAGCCGGTAGTGAAACTTAATGAAACCTCTGAGCAAATTAAATAAGGATAAAAAACTTGCCTAAAATGTATCTGGCTGCATGCACACCCTCTTTTAAAAGAAAAAAACAGCGTCCATAAAAAAAAATTCCATTAAAAAAAAGCCGCATCTTAGCTGTTTCTTTTAACCAACGACTTGCAGTAAGCAGTTTATCCCCTCTTCACCCACATTTGATTGCAATTTCTTCCAGCATAAATTTTCATTAGAGGAATAACACAGCCCTGCCCCTACGTAACCATTCTCTATGTTTTTAACTTCAGGTCAAGTGTAAGAGGAGAGGACATCATGCCCCAGATCACATATTATTATCAAATATTAAGTATGAAGCAGAAAGGATTGAGATACAGAATAATTTGGTAGAATCTTACCTGTGGTTTTCTCATAAAATTGGACAAGGGAATGAAGATCTTTTGGACCATGATATCTCACCCTTGATGTCTGATTGATCATTAACATCGTAGGCACACTGCGTATTCCATATCTTGAAAAAACACTGCAATGTATGACAAACAATAAGTCCAAGAATTCCCATAATATTATGCCAACTTCAAGTAAATAAAATCTTGTTAGCGCCTCGTAGCATAGGGAAGGATATTACTACACCAGAATGCCTCAAAAAATCGTCTTCCCAAAGAATATTTTGTGAGTCATCTTCAAGGTTTAGTTATGAGTGAATAATTGGCTGTAACATTCTTGCACACTGCTAATGGTGTCAAAATAAAAAAGAGAAGAAATTTTTCTAACACCGATGAGGATTGTTACAAAAATATCATGAACTTTTTTTTTTATACTTCCATACCAACACTTATAAATGTTACAAAAATATTATTGAACTTTTTTTTTGTACTTTCATCAACATACATATAACTTGCTATTAAATGATGAATACCAATGATATTTTTGTAACATTTGCAAAATTTAATAGTACGGAAGTAATAAAAAAAAGTTCGATGGTATTTTTGTAACCATCAAAGTTGGGTGATAGAAAAATCTTTTTCTTAAATAAAAATAATCACATATGGAAAGTTATGGATACCTTTTTTTACCTTTATTTTTCAGGTAGTGTCTTAATGATGCTCACATTTAATAAAATGTACCAATTTGATGTAATTTTTTATTTTATTGAGAATTTTTCATACATGTGAGTTTAATGAAGAGCATTTTTAGTATTATGTACTTTCTTTCTACTAAAACATTAATAGTTTTATTTTTCTGCCATTTTTTAATCCTTAAATACATGTTTTAATGTTTTTTTAGTCATTTTACACTTCCTTCAATCTCTCTTCTTCCTCAATTATTTAGGAGCTCAACAACTTCTATTATATTCTATTTTTCCCCTATTGAAAAACTTAAATTGATATTTTTTTCCTTATTTTTTTTCCTTTTAGGCATTTTTAATGATTCTAGGAATGATAAAAGATTGAAGCTCATTTAAGTTCCAAATAAAATACTCGTTCAACCGTCTTTACAATATTAATATTGCTTATAATAGTGGATCTACAAGATTGATATGTATTAGTACATATTGAGTTGTGCATACAAACTATTTTTCTATTACCTCGATTTAGTTTTTTTCTTCATACAAACAGCAAAAACTGCATATTGTATATTTTTTCTTATTTTTGTATATACAAAATTCAAAAACTGCATACTGTATTAATTAAAACAAAACCTACATAATATGCATAAAATTTTAATGAACATCAGTAAACAGTAAACAATTTTAGGTGAAGGTGTTGAATTCCTAAGTGATAGAAGAAGAAAATAGGTTAAAGAGTATAAAATGAGACAAGGGTATTAAATATGTATTTAAGGACTCAAAAATGGCAGGAAAATAAACTATTAATGTTCAAGTGAAAGTAATAGTAAAAAAAATACCAAAAATGTCCTTCATTAAAAGCACATTTAATGCATGTGTAGAAACTTCCAAATAAAATAAAAAATTGCTTCAAAATTAATATCTTTTATTAGTTATGGGTATCATGAAAATACCACCTGAAAAATAAGGGTAAAAAAAATACCTAAAATTAAATTGTAGTACCACAAAGTTAGTGAACCCAAAAGTTATGACCACAAGAACCAACTGTCAAGGTTTATGCAATGAAATACTATTATGTTGGCCCGCATGCAATCAGGGAGGGGCACTACAAATACTTCTGGGAGCTTACTACATGATGCTCAACGACCATAACATTCTTACTTCAAAACTTTAGCACATTATTTTGAACAATTGGATTATATTAAGATAACTATGTAAAAGATAATAAATCTAGACCTATTATTTTTCAGTTAGCAGGGAAAAGAAAAATACTTTTCAAACATAACCACTAAATTATATTTCGACTAGTTGATCTTGTTATCTTAACTACATGCACAGGAAGTCATGTTAATACTCCATAAAGGTAACATTAGAAAACAAAGCAGAAGTCAATCTAGTAGCTTCAAACCTGGGCATCGATGAAGATTGCTCAACTGCCAAATGTTCTATTTGAGGGAACATGAGGCTGAGTGCTTCAAAAGCAGGATATATAGAGCGTGAAAAAGGACACAAAGAAGCATAAAAGAGTACTGAAGTATATCCAGTCATTTGCTTGGATGTCAAGGTTTTGTCAATGAAGTTTCCATCAACCTAACAAAACAAAACTAAATGTTAATTTTTTGTTTTTCAAAAATATTTTTTGGTCATATAAAGATAAGAATAACATCATCCACATAAAAAGGTCTAATACCCATCCTGAATCTGATTTAAAAACTATTACCCCAACATTAATTGCTCATTACCACAACGACACTAAGGAAGCATATTGAAGGAGAAAAGAAAAAGAAAAAATGAATGCAGAAAAAGAAGCGTCTGCTACTAGAATCTAGATGGCTTGAGCAGCAAAAGTCAATGAATTGATTCTTTTGGTAGAGAAAACAGAAATTTATGCATTATGTGACATCCATCAAAAGCTGAAATCATATCGATAAGATATGAGGGATCTCTATACCATTAAACTATTCCCAGACGTATTGAGTTTTTATACTAAAAAAAAATATTGCTAGAAGTAAAGCAATAATGGCATGAATTATTTATGACAACTTAAAATTAAGAATACTCCAGTAGAAACTAGAAAATATAATAGAAGGGAACGTTTCCTGCGGCTAAGTGATACACCCAAGGGATTACCTGGTGTCTGCATCATAGACCATTTGATTTGTCGTTTCAATCAAAATTCAAAAAGCTTCAAGTAGCAAAACCCAAAAGGAATTCTATAAAGCACCATGAAAAGAATAGAAAATTCATGAAGTACCATATAATGCTCAAATGGATACTTAGGTTGCATATAAAATGCTAACTGACAATAAAAACTTGAATGCTTTGGCCAAAAGAAACCAATAAAAAAACAATTGATAATATATGATGTACTAAATTCTTGCCAAGCACACAGTTCTACAAATAAGAATGCAATGATACAAATGCTTCGAATGATATCAACCATGGAACTAAAAGTATCAGATATCACCCGACTCAGAAAGGGAGAATGAGCTTGAAAATTACCTAATTACACCAAAGAAAAGCTTCAAAAGGAAATTTTTTCCAAGTAGTTAAACTAAATATAAAGAGAATCTCCGATGCATTGACTACTATTTTTTAACCTTTTTACAGATACCAATACAACTTCTAAGCAAATAACTTGTACATTACAATATAACTTCTAAGCATATAACTTGTATATTACAATATAACTTCTACGCAAATAACTTGTACATTACAATATTACTTCTGCGCATTTAACTAGTAAATTACGATATTAAGAAAATTTGTGCAACTTAGCAATTATTCTTAAATCCATACAACTCCATGCACAAGTTTTATGTAAACTGTAATTTTTGTAAAACTAAAGCTAAGAATGGTGAAACAATATGAGAATAACCGAAGAGGGCTATAGAGAGGTCTCAAATATTGACATAAGAAAAATAAATAAAGTTTGCATGGGCTGTTGTGTCGTCCAAAGTGGTGAAAAACTTCAAAAATAGGCTACCAACCAGATGGCAGAGCCTTTAGCCAGTTCCTTCTTTTCTTCTTCTCCATGAGAGCTATCACAGCTCACCATCCACCACCATGTTCTTACCTTTCCTTCATTATTCACCATCCCTCAGTTCACCCTCTCTAAAACAAATGAATTTTCAACTCAATATCCCCACCACCACAATAACCCTTAGTGGTCCACGTCGACAATGGCAATGATGATAGACTCCTCAATAGTGTCCAAGTTCAGTTCAAAACAAATTTGACCGAAATTTACCAAAATTGACAAGACTCGACTCCAAATAAGAAGGTGTGGTCCTTTTTTTCTCACTTTCAAAATGTTTTTTTTTACAATAACCTAGTTCTCAACAGGTAGACAATTTTAAAGTGTATTTTTAAAGTTTGTCACCCTTTAGGAGATTTTTAAATGTTGGGCACAACAATAGCCCACTTTTAATAAACTCGTGAGTTTTAAATTACCTCAAATATAGAAATGAAAATTCAGCTTGGCTAGTGGCAAAAGGAGAAGTTTATATATTATCACGAACAATATTGTTAGATTTTCTGCGAAAACATTAGGAGTACATGAGAGAATGAGAAAACAAAAAATACTTATCTTGTTCTCATCTATGTTACATGGACTAAGGAAAAATGGTACGACACGAGTAGACATCAAGAGATCGGATTCATCATTTTGTAAAATTCTAAGCCATAGGACATGGACAATCAGCCATAGGACTAGTAGGCATGGATAAGGGGACACGGCATTTTATATAAATTATTATAAATTTATATTCATCTATTAGTAGTTTTATGTATTTTCAATCATCTTCATTTACTTACATTTTTTTATTTTAAATTTAAATTAATTTTAATCATTTATCTCATTTCTTTAATTAAATATGAGCAATTCAAAATATTAACTAGCCCATTCTTTTCTTTGTATAACAGCAAACCTTTATTACTTTTATATGTTCAACTCAAGTCCAATAGGGGGAAAAAGTTATCCAGCCTATGTCCATTAGCTAAAAATCCAGCCCATGTCTATTTAAAAATAAATAAATAAACACCCAGCCTATGTCCATTAGCCAAAAAAATCCAACCCAGCCCATTATTTTCTTTCATAAAACAGCAAATCCTTATCACTTTTATACTATCTTACTCAAACTCGCCTAGTTGGGGTGATGTGTCCGTGTCGACATAACACGACACCTGACATGGGATATTGGTCCGATACTTGAAAAAAAAAATTGGACACGCTATTGATTGTCTTCCATGGCACCTGCAACATCTAACCATATTCCCAGCCGCAGAAAGAAAAAAGAAAAAAACAGAGGAGCCATTGAAGAAGATAAAGATGATGGCGTTGTGGTTTAAGACAAAGAAGAAGAAGATGATGAATTACAAAGAAGAGCGACAGCAGACAAAGAAGAATGAAGAATAATAATAAAGAAAAGTGGTGGTAGACAAAAAAGAAGATAAGAATAATAAAGAAGCGCGACGGCATATTTTGATTTAATTACCCTAGGGCATTTAAAGAGTCATATTGGATTGTGTTATTACAAGCCTTATAATTTATATTTTGGGCTGTATATGGGAATAATATCTCCAAGGTTTAACATATCTTCACTAATACCCTTGAAATTTATAAAAATGTCTAGAATGCTCCTAGACCTTATAGTTAATACCATTGGTGTTCTTAAAACCTAATAGTATTAACTTTTTCATCCATTACTATTCATATGACTTTGATACCAATTTTTTATAGGAGAGTTTCATCGCCAAAGACTGCTATGGCAGAATTACAATCAATCTATCTTTAATGCACTGGCTAAGTTATTACCTTGATAAGTCATATGGATTGAATGCTCATTTTTTCCTATTCGTAATATACAAACAGGTTTTTCTTGTGTACATACAGTGTACTTATAATTTTCAAAGAAGTAATTTCTAAACATTAAGTTATTGAATTCCTCTTTTTCAATCTTTACATATTTTTTATTAAAATAGTCTCTTATTGTCCTTGAAAGAGGATAATCTATTATGCTTGTGACAGCTTTTATATAATCTGCATAGATATCTAATAAGATGTTAAATCTTTTAAAATTTTCAAGACAAGTTTCATAATCTTTCTCTTTAAAATATTCATTTAAGGTTAAAATATAGCCTTTATCAATTTTTTCTAATAAAATTATATTTTTATCTTTCATTTTAATTTCTTTTGAAACTAGTTGTTTATTCTTGTAATAGTTTCCATTTTCTTGTTTATCAGTATTATAACTTGATGTAAACAAGTTTTAAATATTCAAGATTCTTAACCGGCTTAAATTTGTAATTATTATACATGAATTTAATGTGTCCATCACAGTCTTCCATTCTATTAGTCTCCTTTTGTTACAATGGTTATGCCTCAACTTTGTTCAAACCTTGATGTCATCGTAGAATTGGTGAGCCTTCTGCATCAGTACATAGATGGTGTCCAAATTTTGACTTACTAAGAAAGAATAACTAAACTCCATTATATTCAAAAGATAAGAATTATTACAAGCTTAAGGCCAACTAAGAACCTTGAAAGGATTCTTAGCCACTCATAATTACTGGGTATATTATTATTGATTTTAGATTTCTATTATAGAAGGGATTTCTATGCTAGAGTTTGTGTGTTTTTCAGAGTAGAGTGCTCTGATTTTTTGTGTTGCTAAAATGAAAATAAGGGTTCCTTTTATAGCACAAGGAATCCCTGTTTACCAGACAAAATTACTATTTTCTCCTTGCTTTTATAATTCATCTGCTTTTCCCTTGGCACATGCTGCCGACTAAGATATGGGTCTACACCTTTTTTTTGTCATCTTCTGCCAACGTTTCTTTGCTTTATTCTTCTTTTTCTTTTTCTATCGACAGTCCTTTTGATAACATCGATGATGATGCATCTTCATCTTCTCGATCTTTGATGGAGTAGATGCATCTTTATCTTCTCGATCTTTGATGGAGAAGATGCATCTGTGATCTTTGATGGATTTTCTAGCATAGAAGCAAAATACCTTCCTTGTTTCTTGACCAATTTTCAAGTTGTTGCTGTTAATTGGCTTCATATTTGGTAACTTTTGAATCATCTTACTCTGAAAGAGTCATGCTAATATGAAAAATAATGATGACTTTACTAATTGAATAATTTACTTTGATCTCAATAGAGATCAATTTTTTTGAATTCATAGTAAATTTGAACTAACATTTGACCACTTAGTACACAGAATTCTTCTATGTTGAATTCTTTTTCTAGAAGAGCCCTTGTTTTGGGAACTTCTCTATTAGTGTTGAAAATCCCTATTTTGATGAAATGGTAGGGACTAATACATCATTTTCCATTCCAATCCATTAGTGAACTAAAAATCTAAGATAAACATGCTTATCATTTACTTTAATGATTGTTATTTTGAAGTTTTCTATGAAATAATTTAATTCACTTAAATTAATTCCTGGATATATGTTTTATATTAGTCCTGCATGGAAAGCTTTAAAAACAATTATTGGATCAGCTCCTTCCAAAATATTGAATTTATTTCCTATAGGAAATTTCTTGTCCGTAGTGTAGAACTTCATATCTCCAGTATGTTCCTGAGTAGATTTTATGGCCAAGTTATATAGACTCAACCATTGTGGTTTACTGAGGTATCTATATTGATCCTTCTCATCTTCAACTATTGGTGAATTTCTAGGGAATCTCCTTGAATAGCACTAAATATTTTACTATTTTGATGTCTCTGGGAGATATACTTCTCTAAATAGTACTGTAGGCCTTACTATTTTTCCTATATTTGTCAATCCACTTAGAGTTGTTGGTTGTTATTGTAATGCTGCAGAATAATTTCTTACTGTCTCTTTTGGAGTTATTAATTTAGTAATTTATAATTGGCACAAGTGCCTTCAGTTCTATTTTATAGACCACTTAAGTCTTTTTTTATTCTTTTTTCTACTTCATCTTCCTAATTGAGCTTTTTTGTTTCAGAGATTTTACTCTCTTTTAAACTGTTAGGTTCTTCATTTTCATTTTGAATTCTTTCTTTAGATTGAATTTTAAATGAAGAATCTTCCTTTGAATTTTTTGGATTCTAAGAGTTGTTTTGAACAATTAAGTTATTCCTGTTTATTTCCTGTCTTCATAAGAGATTTCTCGAGATATAAAAGCTCGAGTTGTTCATATAGGATTTTTATCTTCTCTTCATTTATCTTGATCTTAATATCAAGATGTTCCATTCCTGAAAGCACAAAAATAGTTGGTGATACCAATTCTCTAGTAAGACCATCTGCTAGCTATTCTTATTTCATGAAAAATGTTCAACATCAAAATTGTAATAATTGAACTATTGTTGCCACCTAACTAATCTTCCTTATTTGTAATCACCTGCAAATTAGTTCTTAATAAACAAAATTCTTATTATCTGTTCTAACTATGAATCTAGAACTCATAACATATATTACAAATTTTTTAATAGCTCTTTTAACAACTAGATATTCTTTTTCATTACTATGGTAATTTAACTCTGGACCTTAAAAAGATCCTAATGTATACATACAAAGATATTCATCTATGTCATCTACTTTTGCTTTCAAAACTGCTCACCAATATTTTTGTGAAACATGTGTTTCAATTATCATTTTATCATCGGACCCTAGATGGTATAAAATTGGTAAATTTTTTACCATTGTTTTTACTTTATCCATATACAGAGCATCTTCTTCTGTCAATTTCTAGATATGATCTTTTTTTCAATTGTGCTTGTAAAGGTTTTTGTATTTTTGCAAATTTCTTGATATATGTTTCTGCATATGTCAAACATCCCAAAAATCTTTATATTTGGTTTTTGTCTTTTAATAGGAAAACCTTAGATGTTATATAGTATATAGGGTTCTAGATTATCTTTTCAGAGAGTACAATGCCTTTTTTTGCATTCTTGTGGAATATTAATAATATCCAAATGTTTATTTAGTTCATTAGTAAAAACCAAAATATCATCTATGTAAACGCAACAAATATTTTGAATTTCTTAAAGATGTTATTCATATATCTTTGAAAAATACCTGGAGTTTGTTTTAATCCAAATGATACAACGGTCCACTGGAATTATCATTAGGGACAACTAAATACTGTTAATTTTTAAGATTCATCATCTAGTCTTATTTGATAAAATCTACTTTTGCAATCAAAACTTAGAAAAGTATTTCATTCATTTTATTAATGATAATAATTCTTCTTCCTTTGGAATAAAGTATCTATTATCAATAGTTTCTTTATTCAATACTTTAAAGTTTATTACCATTCTTTTTTTTCCTCTTTTTTTCTCAACTTTATTTTCGAAAGAAAATGCTGGACTAGTGAGGTGAATTATTTGGTATTATGACTTTTAATTCTAAAATTTCTTGAATTTGTTTTCTAAATTCAATCATGTCTTCTAAAGTATAAATCATTGATTTTACTCTTATAACCTTGTTAGGGCTTCTTAATTTTATATTGATAATTGTCTTAAATTTATTTATTTTTAGATCCAAAGTATTTTCTGAACTGACTATTTTTAATAGTTTTATAATGCATGTTAGGGCTTTATCTTACTATATTTCATTGAGAAAAGAGTTTTGTTTTTCTTCTATATCCAATGAAATATTTTCCAAATAAGGTTTTTGTTGTTCTATCAAACTCACTTTTTATATTGCATAAAAGTTAGGTTTGAAACTGCTAAAGTTGTTTTTTATTTTTGATATATAAATGATATCATCTAGTGTTGCTAGACTTATTTTGTCTAAATATAGTGTGAAAGATTGATATAAATTTAGAAAATTATTTCCTATTAATAAATCAACTCCTGTCCAGTTGATATATGATAGGAATATGAAAATTTTCTCCTCCTATCATTATATCTGTATCTTTTAATACTTTATTGAGATTTTTTATAGTATTATTAACAATTCTTACAATTAAATCTTTTGGTGCTTGTTTTCAGTAGTTTTCTAAAAATACATATTTACTTGCTAAACACATATTAGCCCATGTATCTATATATGCATATAAATGGTAGTTGGCATAGCCTTTAAATTGTAGTCCTACTTTGATTTAAGTACTATTTAGATTTGTGATACTATACAAATCATTCATCTTCTGATGAAGAGTACCCATAATCTGAGCGTTCATATTCTAAGTCAATTATTTATTCCTCAGTTTCTTCTAATAGATAAATACTATAAGTATCATCTATATCAGATTCTTCGATTGGTTCTAATTCAATTTTGAAAGCTTCCTCTACAATTTTCGTTCTTTGTTCAATTTTGAAAGCTTCCTCTACGATTTTCGTTGTTTGTGAAAATTCATTTTTAAATTATTTCCTATGTTAAAGTCTGTTTAGACATTCGTTAGCATAATGTATTTTATTACATATCCAACATCTATATTTTTTTTCTTGAAGGACAATAATTCCTATTTTAGGGAGGTTTATACCTCTTCTTTCTAAAATATTTTTTCTTATATGTTTCCTTATTAAATCTCCTTTTACATTTTTGGAAATCTTGTTTTCTAAATTTATATCTTTTAAATCTTTTGTATTTTTTACATTTTTTTATATTTTTGTTTGTTAGGTTTTATATTACATCCATATTTTCCTAGTATTCTAAAATTTGTTATAATACAAGAGATTTTGTGTAGCTTTTATCATTTCCTCTTATTTGTTAATATTTCTTTCTTTCTTGACATTTAATAATTATCCAACTTTTAAGACTTTTTATTCTTTCTTCTAAGGTGCCTCGTATAATTTCCCTATTTCTTTGTTCCCAACTTTCTGCGAAGATCTTATGTAGCGTTCCAGATAATTTTTGAAAAAACATTTCTTTATAAGTTGTTCACAAATAAAAGAATCTATGTAATACATGTCATAGATTTCCATATTTGTTAGATTCCATTTAGCTTCATTGATTTCATTTTCACTAGATTCAGTGATATTTCTTTCTTTATTTTCCCCAATAAATTCCATATATATTTTATTTATTACTATATCTAAGTATTCTACTCCTGTAAGAGTATTTTCTTACATTAATAAATGTTGTTGGTCTATTAAGTTTGAAAACCAAATTTTAACATTTCTTGTCATTTTATGAGCTACTAATACTCTACAAATTGAAGGGTTTCTTTATATAATTTGAGAGGTTTGCATGAGCACACTCATACCACTAGCCCATTCATCTATGCGTTTTTCCTATCTCTTATACAGTCTAAGTTTAAAAGATCAGACTTATAATTTTCATAGAGTTTGAATTATAGTGAGATACTACCTCTAATTCCTCAATATAAACCGTCCTTCATTTTAGGTGGTTGTCTTTTTCTATCTGTGGTGTCAGGTTGTTTTGTTTTTTGCCTATTTCTTTCTCCCCTATGTGAGTTAGATATTCTTTTTGATAAAAAATAGGTAGTGAAATTGGTTTCATATGACCTTTTGGGGTCATGATTTTGGTTTAGAATCAGCGTCGTTGATTATTGTCATTTCTTCTTTGTTTGTACAAAGTTTTTCATCATAATGTTCTTTTATTTCTTCATTAGTTAGGGTTAACAAACTAATCAATTTTTCTATATCCCTATTATCAAGGTTCATGAATTTTTTCTCTAATTCTTTTCTATAGTTCATTAAATAGAAATTATATCTTTTTTATTAAACTTTTCTTTATTTTTTCTTCTCATTTTTAAGAATTAGGACATCTGATCTCCTAGGTGGGTTCTCTTTTAATCTTTCTATATGATCATATTTATGGCCTGCAATCTCATTGTTTCTATGTTATATACATCTTTTTTTAATTCTATAAATTACATATGTATATCTTGTTGTAATTTATTATGACCACATTCTTTTATTTCTTTTAATAATTTTTTTGTGTTTAATTCTTGGACTAAATCTATTTCCTCTGTTAAAAGTTTCAAAGTTTTAAATAATGTTACTTGATTTTTTGTTACGCTACTAGGCTTCTATTTACTTCTAACTACATATTTTTTATTTTATCTTTAAACGGTATTATTTTCCTAATATAACATCATGAACTAATAATTTCGTTATTTTGACTTCATCTTTTAGTTTTTTAACTTCTTCCTAGTTAGATGTTTTTCCTTCATAGTCTATATAAAAATAAATTTTAACATATTTTTATTTTTAACATTATTTTTTCTTCCAGTTATCGTAGAATTTTCTTTGATATCTAAGTATCATTCATCTAATACTTCAAAGTCGGTTAGTATCTCTAATTTTATTATTTGTCCAAGTTCCTCAAAGGTTTTTTCTATTTCTATAAATTCATTTTGTCTATATATTGAACTATTATGACTATTTGTCAAAGAATATATTACTAGATAATGCATTGAAAATGGTTGATTCCCTTCTTTCATTAAATCTCTTTTTTTAAATTTATAAACTAGACTTAATATTTAGTTTAGGTTTTTATGATGGATATTAATAACAAACCTAAAATATGCTGTAAATTTTAGCTTTTGATATCCTAAGTTACCATAAATCATTACTAGTAAAACATCTTTCCTATTTATTATTCTATTATCTAGTAATGCTATTTTTATAGGTGTATCTATTCCTTCTCTGAAATAAACATATCTTAATATTTGAATTCCTTCTAAATAAATATATCTAATTTACTTTTTGGACAATTTTGGATAGTTTATTTAATATAATTTATTTATCAATTAATGGTATATAATACTTTCTTTTTACATATGTGATATTAATTCTCATTTTTTTATTATTTATTCCATAATAAATTGTCTTTTCCGGGAAATAATTTCCTTAGAGATGAAAATGACGGATCTTTAAATCCATCTCTTTCTTTAAAATTTAGTTTTAGTTTTTGAATTTCTTCAAATTTCTTTTTACTTATTATCATTTCTTATGAAAAGTATCATCAAAAGTCTTCTAATTCTAATTCTATTGTTCTTTGGTTTATTATTTCTTCTTCCATTTTAGGAATGTTACTATTAACTTCCGTTATGTTTAAGGGATATTTTTGAATTTTATGAAACCTTAGAGGTTTTTTTGAAGATACCTCAAAACTTGAGAGTATTTTTTATAATAATCCCTATGGGTACTTTTAATCTTTTAATAACTTTAAATAAATACCGAAAATCTTTTAATAACTCAAAAAATATATATATTTTATAGCCTTATTCAAGTACCTGTGTCCAAAAATTGTACACTATATTCATGTCCAAGTGTCATACAGTTTTAAGTTTAACAAGTCAGGCGTTTAGACACATACACGTACCAAACACCCCAATTCGAGTAACATAGCATTTATAAATTTCATAATTGTATTCAAGTACTTGTGTCCAAAAATTGGACACTTTATATTCATGTCCAAGTGTCATAAAATTTAAGTTTAACAAGTCAAACACTTAAATACATACACGTACCAAACACCCTAACCTGAGTCCGAGTAAAATAGCTTTTATATGTCCAACAAAGGTCCATTAGCAAACCCTTACTACTTTTATATGTCCATCTCGGGTCCACTAGGAAAAAAATCCGGTCTATGTCCATTAGTTAAAAATCCAGCCCATGTCTATTTACAAAAAAATACCTAACTTATGTCCATTAGCAAAAAAACAAAACCTAGTCCATCTTTCGCTTATTTTCTATTGCATGTGTTTTTAATTTGTATTTGTATTCATGTGCACAATTTAAGATGTCAACGTGGGTATGGAGATCAAAATGCCCGATAAGTGTAAGAAAGGTTCTCATTAGTGATAGGATGCAAGTCGATTTGGTCCAATAACTTTTCCTAGTTGGAGACTTTACACAACTAGCTTTTAGTTAATACATAGAGTATCCAACTTAGTTACTAGACTTTATATTTATAGGACATTGAGACAATAGAAACCCTAACCCTAATGACTTTGAACTACTAGGAATATTTTATTTAAATTATTCTTATTTCACAACTCTCCCCTTAAGCTAGACAGAGATACCATCTATGTATAACTTGTACAATTCCAAGACACTTAAATTAGACATAAGCAAGAATAATACATAACAATCAAAAGATATGAATAGATCCATCACAATTGAAATTGAACCAAGAAGCCACTTATAGTAGTTCTAAACATTTAATAGCCTTGCTTAGAGTACTTGTGTGTTATGATTAAGCTCACATGAATTAGATTTTGGCTTAAGTTTTTCCATAGTTGCATTTTTCTTGGATTTCCAAGAGTGTTCTTAAATAAACGGATGACTATAAGAAAAACTAAGAAACATTCCCTGTGTTATTACTCTAAACTCTGCTTTAGCACTGTTCTTAGCCACTATATTTTGTTTCTTCTCTAAGTTACTAAGTTCCTAAAAACAAAAGTACAATACGTAAGAGTGGATCTTCTATTCTCTACTAAGGCAACCCAATCTATATCAGTAAAAACCTCTATATCATTAGTTTTACTTTTCATGAAGAGCAATCCTATGTTTGGTGACCATTTGAAATAGCTAAGAATTTTATAAACAACTTCAAAATGAACTTCCTTTGGAGAGTTCATGTGTTGACTTACGACATTGACTACAAATGCGATATCAGGTCTGATGTGAGACAAGTAGATAACCTTTCCTACCGATCTTTGATATTTGTCTCTATCTACTAGTGTTCCCATATCTTCATTCTTCTTTCCAATCTTTATAGAAATGTTACTTGGTTTACATCCCAACATACCAGTTTCAGTGAAGAGATTGAGGATATATTTCCATTGAGATACACTAATTCCCCCTTTTGATTTTGCAACCTCCAACCTCCATTTCTAAAAATCACCTCATTTGTCTCACATCTTTGACTTCAAATCCCGTAGCTAGGTGTTTCTTCAACCTCTCAATTTCTTCTAGATTGTCTCCAATTACAATGATGTCATCAATAAATGATATCAAAATTATTTTCCTCCCATTCATCACCAAATAATATCAAAATTGTTTTCCTCCCATTACATGTGTGAGAAAAACATTGTAAAATCGTATTGTGCATACTGATATCCTTATTTTCTCATTACCTTTACAAATCTATCAAATCAAACTCTAGGTAATTTGTTTAAAAGTCATAAAGTGATTTATTTAGTTTACACAGTGTTTTCTCCTTTGCAGAACCCAATCATGAAAACTTCTAATTCTCCATTTACAAATGCATTTTTTCTGTCTAGTTGGGATGTAGTTAATTCAAGTTTGTTATTGGAGACGGGGCGGCGACTTGGACTGTATTTAATTAGGTTATAGGTGCAAATGTTTCAATGTAATCAGTTCTATATGTTTGCATGAACCCTTAAGCCACCAATCGAGCTTTGTATCAAGCTTTGTATCACTCTATAATCACATCTACTTTGTACTTTATTGTAAAATCCACTTGTAACCAACAAGTATTTTCCGTTTTGGTAATTCTGTTTATCCCATGTTCCATTTTTCTTAAGAATTCTTATTTCTTCCATAACAACTTATCTTCATTCAACGACTTCCAAAACCTTGTGGATATCTTTTGGTTTTTTTTCTATCAACATTAGTGGTGAAGGAATGAAATACAAAAGAAAGTTTTATATAAAACAAATTCCAAGATAAGATAAAAAGTACAAGACCATGTTTGTTTCCTCAGGACAATAAATAATTCAGGAGACTTAAGAAGTTCAGGATTACATGGATTGAATATAGATTCATGAATATTTGGAATTACTACCAATTTTGACTCTTTTCGTGCTTAAGTGCAAGGCTATTCCTATCTTTTAATTTTGACCTCAATGAGTAAATAATTATTTTTTTGTTATTTTGCTTCTCTATGATTCTGTGAATCACAATAGAAACCAAACCTTAACCATAATAACACTGAACTACTAGGAAAATTTAATAAAAACATTCTATTTCACAACTCACTCCTTAAGCTAGACATAGACACTATGTATAGCTTGTATAGTTACAACACTTAAATTAGACATAAGCAAGAATAATAAATAATTACCAAAAGACATGAATAGATCCACCAATGTTGTTGAAATTGAACTGAGAAGTCACTTATAGTAGTTCTGAACGTTTAATAGTCTTACCTAGATTGCTTGTGAGTTGTGATCAAGCCCGCAGGAAATAACTAATCATGCCACTTTGTTGAGTAAAAGCTAGTTAGGAGTGAGTTTTTGGCTGAAATTTTTCTATTGTTGCATTTCTCTTGGATTTCCAAGAGTGTTCTTGGAGAAAGGGAAGAATATAAGAGCGAATGTGTTCTTTCGTATTTATGTATATTGAATTGTGTTTGTACAATCATTTTACTTACAATTTATAAGACAAATTAAACAAGAAAAAGGAAAAACAAATCTCCTATTTATAACATAAATAATCTCATAAAAAAAACATAATGGTCCTAATTAATATACAATCTCAATAGTTGCCAAGGATTTCAACATTTCTCAAGGCTTGAATCACACAATTCAACCTTAATATGAGGATATTTTCATCTTTCAGATTGAATTATCATGCTCCTACATCAATTGGTATCAAAACAAAGTCTTCCCCGAGTTCACGATGACCAATTCTAGTGAAGTCCTCATGCAATGTGAACGAAGCTTTCATTACGAAACTTCTTGCTTTGTACCTCAACAAGCAAAACCAGGAAAATAAGACTCAATTTGGAGTCTTTTCTACAAGAATTTCACCATAGTATGAACCAATTTCATTAATAGTTGGTGACTGACCTGAAAACTCCAAAACCCACAACTCCAAACTACCAACCATCAATGTTATACCCATCCAAAGAATCCAATGAAGAAAACAACCTTTGACGAACTTCAAAATTAACAATTCGAAACAACTCACCTCTTAACCAGTCTTCACCCACCAGACACCACCAATTTGTAATAACCAAGTCCAATCATAACCTATGGGACATTACACAGGCCAAGAAATTGAACCCCCTTGCCAAACACCCACTTCATTTTGAACCAGAATCAGTGAGTACTCATACTACAAACCAAAAACAATATTCACTACTAAGGAGGTCAGATAAACATATCTGAATTCCTAGAATAGGTAAAATCTGTTGATAATTACTTCAAATACATGGAGGTTCTAGAGGATAAACAAGTTAGAATGGTTTCTTACAAGCTCAAGGGGGTGGTATATGATCCAAACTACAAGGAAAAGGCATGAAAAGTGACCATCAACTTATGGGAGTGGATGAAACATTCAATAAATGACCAATTCCTCTCCTCTAATTACTAACAAACCTTAACACTAACCACTTTATTCTCCTTTAAACCATCTCAGCCAACCCGTCAATATTCACAAAGAACCTCCTGACCCAATACATCACAAAAAACTTGGGAAAACAGTCTGTCAATGCTCAAAAACCCTTTGTGCTAAAACTGGAGTTATTAAATGTTTCAAATGTAATCAACCTGGACGCAAGTCCAGTGAATGCCCCTAAAAATAAACTTTGAATATTTTAGGACTTGAAGACCATGAGAATAGTTTGGAGGAATCAAAAGATGAAGGAAACTATGATAAAGAAGAGTTTTCCAATGGAGATAAAAGAAAGAGATTGGCTTGCATAGTTAAAAGGATACCAATGATTCCAAAGAACACAAAATACTGAGGCATCCATTTTCAAGACAAGATGTCCCAATAATAAAAAGATGTGATGTGAATATTGATAGTGGAAGCAGCGAGAATGCGGTGTCTAGAAGTTTGCTTAAAGCTACAGAACTAACAACATTGAAGCATCCAAACCTTTACGAGGTTGGCTGGATCAAAAAATGGTCTAAGTCAAGAGTTACATAGAGGTGCAAGATACTCTTGCTGATGCAGGGGTTGTTTATTGTTATTTCCTTTTACTATGTCTTTTACTATTTGCTTCATTTGCTTTATTATTGTTATTGTCATTTTTATCTAATTAAGCTTCATTTGCATTATTATTATTATTGTCATTTTTATCTAATTATTGTTGTTTTTGTTTGTTTAGCAACCAACTTAGAGTTGTTTCCTCTTTTTAAGCTAGTTATACAAAACGACTGTATCAAGAAGGAATAGGATTAAGGCAATCACTTTTGGAATTATTTGTAAAATTATTTTGCTTCTTCAATAGAAAACCTACGAAGTTGAGCCATAATAGCACTTCTTCATCAAAGTTTCCTCTGATTATTCACTAAAATCTATGCTTCTACACCATTTGTTCATTCGTAAGTACTACCAAGATGAGGTGGAATGTGACGTTCAAAACATGGATGCATGCCATGTGCTTTTGGGGAGCTTGTAGCAATTTGATAAAGACTACACATAAGTGTAAGGAGAACACTTGCTCTTTTTGATGCAAAAGCATAAGTTAAAGTTATCCATATGTTTTGTTTTTAAAGAATTTTATCATGTCATCTTTAATGTTTTGTTTGTAGTTTGTCAGCTTGGAAACTCTATTATTTTCCTAACTACATTGTTTGTCCTTTAGTTTGAGTTGGCATTCTGTTTCCAAAATGATACTCCATCGTTTTGGAAATCATAATTGAGCATAAGACCAGGTAGGGTGTTGGGAGAGAGACAGATCATATTTGCATGAGTTTTTGTATCAAGGTTTCTCTCTTAAGTTAATGAAAGTTCTCAAGGTTTGAACCATCGTAGTTCAATCTTTACTAAGGTTCTTATTCCTTCGTATCAAACCAAGCTTCTATGCCACTTGAATTCTTGATAGTAGTCAAAAATTTGTAAAGGTTTTCTAATCGTTCATTGTTAAGAGAAATACCACCATTTCCATTTGCAAATTTTGAGACTAAGGAGTCTAAAGAGGTTTGGAATACCCTGGGGTCACGTTAGTTGTTATTCCCGTTGTTGTTACAGTTTGCTAGCCTCCAGTGGTCATGGGTTTTCCGGCATATGTGGTTTGCCTCTATCAATGGTCATGCCAAAGATTTGTTCTACTTGCATTCCGAATATCATTACAAGAAAACACATGATTATGAGTGGGAGTTATTGATCCCCAAGAACAAGGTCTGCGAGTAGCAAGGGAAAAAAATTCCAAGGTGAGTAACTTCTTTCAAATCTCCAAGCATCACCTTTTCAGCTTTCTTTGCTTCTCACTTCAACAAATATTTCACCCTATAGATGAAAGAGGTTTTATACCAAGAAGAAAATCCCTCACTTCATCAAGTTTTTTGTTGAGACCAGCCAAAAAAGCATGTTTATTACTTGTCAACAATTTTACAATATTTTTCCATACAGTATCCATACCATATTCATCAAACAAGTTCCTATCAGATCTTTGTGCATGCCGTGAAATGTTCAGATTCAATAATTGTGTTGAATTATCCAAACCTAAGTAAGTCAATTTGACTTCACAAGTCAGGACATAACATATTGAATATATGGGATCATTAATGTCGGGTTTCTTGGTCGTACCATCAAGATAACTAATCATTCTCCCATCTTGTATCACCATTTGATCAGCACTAGATCACAAGAAAAAACATTTCCACTGAGTTTGAGAGAGAATTTGAAGAGAGTAATATTCGAGAAACATCGGTGGTAATTTTAAGGTTCGGTGTAGAAGTTTTGACATAAACTTATTTGTCTGATTCCTTAGTTTCTCAATGTTTAGCCCAACAAATCTAGTTCATCAAAACATGAGATATCAGTTTGCGTCTTAATTCTTAGTTGTTCGCAAGTTTAAGTGAGGTGATGAAGATGAACATAACTTTTTCTTGCTAGATGCACAGTCTTCAAATTGTTCATTACTTTTGGGGTGGAATTTACTCTAAAAGTTCTACAAAAGTTGTCATTGGAGGAACAAATGTTTCTTGAGGTTTATTATGAAACATAGTAAGGTGAAATGGTGAAATGCAAGTCCCCTAAGGGTTGTCTTCATTGTTTGCATCAAATGAAATAGCTACAGAGATTAGGATGGACGAGAAAAACTGTCGTGAAGGTAAGGGAATTAACTAAGGAGTTTGAGTTTGTTGAATAGGAGACATGAAGCTTTCTGGGCCTTGGGTATGAGATATATTGCATCAACTTGGTGAAAAACAAGGTGGGAACATCAAGTGACGTGGTCGATACATAGTTTACAAAGCACCAATAAGTTCAAGTTGACTGAGCAAGTTCGCAATGAAGGTGTTCGTGGGTATCTAAGGTTACAATGATAAAGGAAAAATGCTTCAAATCTCAAAATGGGTAGGCAAAACCAATTGTTGATGGTTCAAATTTTTTGGGTTTTGCAAAGGATGTTTAGCAAAGGTGTTTTTTAGTGGGTGGGTTTGAAATTGGGAGTGAAAAGGATGGGTATTGCTTAGGTAAAATAGAAGGGCTATGAGAGTCAAAATCATTATTGGGGTTGCTAGGTGGTTGATTGAAAACTAGTGAAACGGATGAGTGTTACAATAGTATGGATGAGTTGTAGGAAATAGTTTTGACTCTATTTTGGGATGTGAAATAGGTTGGGTGTTGCGCATGGCTTGGACTAGAAAAGATGAAGAAGAAGGTTGATGGAGAGATGAAAACTAGTGACGTAACTTTCGCTCAGTTGATTTTAGGTGAAAATTTTCAATAACCAAGTCGATTCTAAGTTGTGTCATGAATCCGTGAAACTCTTGAAGGAAAGTTTGAAATCATTCATCCTCCCTTTGGTTGTACTCTCGTATGTAACCTACTAGAGCTTTCATGGAGGAGCTGTTACCACAATCAACCATCGATCAACTCAAAGAAAGCCTAAACTCTAATACCAATTGACGTAGAAAACCCGTTTTAATCTATAGGCATTGAACAACCTTTAGAAAATGATTGAATTCATCGATTAAAACACGAAAATGTTTCATTAAAACTAGAAAAAAAAATATTATATATATATGTATCTTTCAATAGAAAAGTTCATATAATATTCATTCTAACTTTCTTAGCTCACACTCTTACTATTTTTAACTAACAACTCCACTAAAAGACAAAAAAGAAGCATAATGACAAATATGACCTTAAAATTCCCTAAACAACCATTAATAAAGACTCAAAGACAACAATAAAAATATGTAAAATAAACAACTTATTAATAATATAAATAATGCTCCTAATCTCCTACATCACGGATACTATCAACACAACAAATGTTGACGCAAGTTTCATGTTGATAACATACATCTTCCATAACCACTTGCAGAAAATTCTTGTATTCATTCCATAAGACAAACATAGGCATGTAGCATTATATTTGTTCATCCGAAAAATTACAGCACAAAAGTGTCACACAAGATGGCTCCAGGTAGCTGAGAAACTGATGTAAAATCAACATTTAGCAAATATTCCAGACCAAAATTTAGACACTTTGTCAAGAAGTCATCCACAAGTCATTTAATTTAATACACAAGCAATCAATTTGATAAGAACACATAATGTCCAAGTAAAAGCAAGTCCAGATCTCGGGTACCTCCTTAGATTCATGTCTAACTTTTCTAGGGCTAAATGCAAGAAATTCATGGTCCTTCTGTATGTCATAAGAACTGCTAAAACAAATGGGTACAAAAGCATAATTTAAAAGGGAGTCAATAAGTTCAGCAAACTACCATAATCAAAATCCCTACGATTTTGTTCAGTTGAATAATAAACAAATGAGAGCTGAGTAAAAAAACACCCAGTTTCAACCCTAACCTTTTCCTTCTTTTTTTCTTTATCTTCAAACTACACTCAATAATAAAATAGCATCATGCACCCACAAACAAACGCTCATGAATTTAAAAGTGAAGTCCCCCGAATCTCTAATTTCCTCGCCACCTTATAATTCAGGCATAGTAGGCTACCAGCTGCGCCTCGCAGCAAACGCTTAAAATCCGAAATACAAAAATTAAAAAATAAAAACAAAATCAGACTAATCAATCAATATATAGGGAAATAAAACAGCAAAAAAACTCATAAATCCAATAACCCAATTAAAAAAACCCCATCAGAAGAAAAGAATCGTAAAGAAAAAAAAGAGATCTATGCAAATAATGATGGTAAAATACATAATAAATAAAGGTTAAGAAAAGGCGTACCTGGATAGGTGGATTGAGAGAGATCGAGGGAGGACATTGAGATTGAAGACTATAAAGAAATGAATCTGGTTCTTGAAGGCAAAGAGCCGAAGATAAAACCGGAAATAGCGAAGATAAGGCAGTAACACATAAGAAAAGAAGAGAGGAAGCCATGATCAAAGAAAATAAAACCCAGAACAGAGCGGAGGAATACAAAAGAACCAACAGAAGAATCAATCACGAGAAAAAATATATATATAGATTATATTGAATAGTAACGAGTAATGTTAAAGATAATGGGTTATTGTCATCTGAATCTGGCTGTGATTGTCTTTCCGTATCCCAATATTCTTCCAAGTGTTGTGTCGAATTTGGAGTAGATGGATATTGCCGCTGTCGAATGTTGATTTCTTTTGCCAGATTAAATATGTCCTGTATTTTTATTTGGTTTTTGTTCCTTCGGTTCTACTCTGTTCTCATTATTTATTTCGTATCATTTTTAATTTTGTTTCTCTAACTAACGAAATATACATACAGCTCACGCATGGATTTCAGGAATGAAATATATAGCTCGCTCTAATTTGACGGGGAAACTCATATGAGTCGGTTTGGAAAAAAAGTTACATACATAAATAAAACAGAGGGTGGGAGAATAATAATAAGATTTGGATTAATAAAAATATTCTCAAAATACTTTAGTCATTCTACTATTTTAACTAATTTTTTTCTTAATTGATTTATTTATTTTAAATTTTTTAAATATTAAACCAATAAATAAATCTTTGTTTGTTTTATTATTTGATCACATTTGTTTGATATTATCTAAGTATCACGCATGTAATCCTAACAATCTTAATAAATGAGGTAATCCTAACAATCTTAACAACGTGAGTTACCTCATTTATACGATGAAAGTAATTATCATGTAGTAGCTCACATATAGTTACCTGCTCTTTGGAAATCAATTGATTAAGACTTGACTACATAAAAATGGCTTATATTAGCAACCTACCTAACGATCAAGATCAACTCTATACATACAAAACCTTAAGTAGATCGTATACATTGATACGAGGATATCAACCTCATTCTACATTGAACTACATTTTGTATATATTCTCGTAGTTTAAATAGAGTGTTTGCTAATGTTACCACGACACATATCTCATAGGTACTGTATATAACTCCCTAATGAGATGAATAAGAAGATCTGATTGACATTTAATACATCTCTTTAGAAACCCTAACATATTAAAATCTCTCCAAAAAATTGGCGCCTATCATGGAGCTTTAAATCTTTCTAGTCCTTAGTTAGCATTTGAGACCTTGTATTTTATACCTTGGAGAAACATCCCATGTCTTAGGGACATTCATTCTACTTAATATGGCCCGCCATCACATACTGAGCAAACCAATAGCCTCAGTCGCCCTGCTCTAGAATTTGATCTCAACAACCAGATGCATCACTCCTAGCCAATCAGAACATCGTATGGTGATCACTCCTAGCCTATCCTAGCCTTTAGATAGTAAAGGCGGTCAACCCTCATCCCGCCATAACACGGCTAGACCAACCAGGACAACTCCATGGCCCACAAGTTCAGTAAGGTATAGCTTTGAAATTACATCTCTTGAAAAAGACGTCGTGTTTAAGAGTCTCCAAAGATGGATAACTAAGCTACAACAAGCATGCACTAAATCTAACAGAAAGAATAATAAACTTAGGTCTAGGTTAATACAAGAGGAATAGTCGGAGGCTAAGAGTTCGTTCCATGCTCTTAGCCTACCTGTATTGGACAGTCACCCGCCTAGCATGAGGCATGCATCACATACTCCTTACCCACAACGACCTGATGGAGTTCAAGAACAACACCTACCTATAACTCCAATCCCCAATCTTGTTCCAAGACCTACATATATGAACCCATCGACTTATGAACATTTGGCACAACATATTCCCCACTTACTTCCAACATGTTCAAGTTTGGAGGATGCTACTACCACAGTATTTATGACACTACCCGATTGTCCAAGTGGTACCTTTGAGCAAAAATTTAGAGACATGGAGTAGAAAATGTAGGCCAAAGTGGATGATCTTTTAAAGGACAGAAGAAGTTAAGACCTTAGGGCGACATCGAAATTATACGTGATTAGTTGTCAATGTCACCTTTCTTGGATGCTCTTGAGTTAACAGCACCGCCACAAAATTTTACTACCCTCAAATGTCCAACCTATAAGGAAAAGAAAGACCCAATGGCTCATGTTCTTCACTTCAAGATAGCCATGGTCGTTGTGAGCCTCTCTGAGAACAAAAGAGAAGCCATGTACTATAAATTGTTCATAGTCACCTTCCAAGAAATGGCACAAAATGGTTCATTGAGTTTCCCCCAAGAGTATAAAAAGCTTTGATGCATTGGTGAAGGCATTTGTTACCAATTATGTATGCAATAAGCCAATAAGGAAGGAGTTGCACCATTTTTTTCTCAATCATCCAAGAGGCCGAAGAGACCATTGAAGCCTATATGCAAAGGTTTAAGATAAAAAAAGATGGAGATTTCATAATGTCTTGATTCCATAGCCATTGAACCTTTTCCATAAAGGCATCAAGCTGGATACCGATCTATTCATTAAATTGATTAAGACCACCCCTCGATCTCTAGAAATGGTCTATGAAGAGACCTAAAAACATTTCAACGTGGATAGTGGATGAAGTTCACCAAGAGGATGATAAATAGAGCCATAACCAAGCCTATCTCATTTAAAAGAAAAGATGATAAAAGGCATTATGGAAAAGATGACACAGGTCATTGATCGAGAGATTGAAGACACCTTAAATGGAAGATCGAACATCTATTCTCGGAAGGATATTTAGGAAATGTAGTTGACAAAATTGAGGGTTCGTGAGAAGAAAATAAGGTGATTCAACAACCCTACTACCCAAGGTGAGTTAGTTCCCCCAAATCTGGCTCCCAGGGGTGCAAATAGACCCAATCAGCCTCATTGAGGGGATGTTCATATAATCTACATTATACATGGTGGGAAAACCATGTCGGGTTATTCCAACAACTCTAAAAAAAGGTATGCTTGGAAAGATAGAGACACGAACCGATTGGTATATAATCTGAAGCATGAGGGGTCAATCTATCCTATCATCTTTGAAGGACGGGATGTTCTTCCACCTTATAAAGATCCTTTGGTCATCATTGTTTAAATTGCACACTGTAAGATGCGTAGGATTTTGGTAGATAATAGAATCTCCTCAAATTTATTGTATTTATATGCCTTACTAGATATAGGGATAGATCCTAAGGATATTATGCAACAGCAGATACCATTGGTGGATTTCAACAGCAACGTGACTATGTTAGTAGGGACCATACGTTTATCGGTCTTTGTGATTGGAAATTTTTTTTAGCTTTTTGATATATGATGCACAAAATTGTTGCGTACAAATTTTGTATGATTTATAAAATATCTCGCAAGTGCATGAATTATTTATAAAAAATAATAAGTATACTTCTAATATCAGTCTAAAGAGGAATCATGTGGTTATCAAATAAATCAACAAAATTTTAAAAATGAAAATAATAATATAAACATCTTGTCATGATTGTTTCGATTTGAAGATCTAAACTTCTGATATAAAATAAAGATAGATTCAATAAACATATGAGCAATTAAATATTTATCATACAATTAAGAATGTACGGGATACATTAACTAGTTAGTTATCCTTGCTCAATATTAGGTAAGTTACTAAAAATATGAATTAAGATTATTAATTATCTTTTTTTAATAAAAAAATATCCTAAAGTAAGGTTCAGATTTTTTTATTAATCAATTATCAACTAAAGTCTTTCGGTAGGGATCAGTAATTGATAAAAAACTACATTTTATTTTATTTTTAAATAATTAATAAACCTTTTAGTCGATACTTTTGACAGGGCTATCAATTTAAGCTCTCGTCAAGATGTTTTAGTTAGGTTTATGATTTAAGTATATGTTGTCAATATATCTTTCAATAATAATTTTTATAAAAATCTTTTAAATAGAACAACCTCAAAATAGATTTAGGCTGTAATTATCTAATATCTATGAGTATTATTGAGACTAAGTGGCTTAGAGAAAGATTAATCCAAAGGGCTAAATGTGTGGATCCTCATGAGGGGTCCATCTATATATAGCACATCTATGGGTACAGGTGTCAGATATACAATGTGTACATGTAAATACATGTTAGAAGGGCATGATTACCCTAAAGTACAATATGTTAAAGATATAGGTCGAGTTTAACTATGTTTACCACGAGCTCGAGCATAGCACGAGCTTCCATTGGGCTTGGTTTTGATAGGGCTTGAGCTACCATTGGGCTCAATCTTGATAGGGCTTAAGCTTCCATTGGGCTCGGTCTTTATAGGGCCGGTCCAGATGTCCAAACATCAAGTCCAACTACTCTTTCAACTCAGGTTTCAATCTGAGGTGGAAGAGTAAATACCGGGCATAGGATACGAACATCTTGACTTCCATAATAAATGTGTGTCAGTTGATTGGAGAGAGAAATCCAATGCACCTATATAAAGGGCTGCTTGGGCTGGGACTTCACCATTGTTCACCTGTAAAATTGAGAAATAATGAAAAAAATGCTCTTTCGTTTCATCTCGAGTTATGGAAGATTTTTAGTTCGGTCGTTAGAATTTAGCTCACGTTATCATATTCTTGGTTCGGCTTTTTTAGAACTCAAGCGCTGAGTTTTCTAATGATTTGCTACTTTATTTTCAGGTCAGTTTTTAAAAGGAACACTTTCTTTTATTTTCAAGTCATCTATAGGTAATCTCTTTTTCCTTGTATCTTACCACCTGCTACTATTTTGTCTTTTTATTTTTATAGCTTTTATCATAATGCAAAGAGAAGAGACATCAGCTTCTGGCTCGGGCTTATGGGAGAGTTCCTAATATGCCAATACAAGTCAGTCTTCACCACATCCATCTACCTATGCCCACCACCCTCATACCATTCACACTGTGAGATTGAGCATGCCTCAAACCCATATTTTAGTATCTAGGACATGGAGGAAGAAAAATAGGAATATAGGGTCTGACGAATTGATAGGTCGCATCAGGGGCTGGGCGACCATTCCTAAAACTTATGGGTTGTTACCCTAGGACGAAGAGAGAATAAGAAGGACCTATAACATCCCTTCCACTATTTAGATAATGATTCCTCCTGAGGGTGCTTGTGATAGTGATGAACCTCCAATTGGGCAGACTATTTTTCATGAGAAAGCTCTGTGGTTAGGAGTAAGGTTTCCTCTGTATCCTCTTATTAAGATATTTTTGGTTAGGACGCAGTTTGCACCGGGGCAATCGATGCCTAATGGGTGGAGGTATCTTATTTTCCTAACGCTGCTATGTCAAGAACTTGGAATGGATCTAGAGATGGTCGAGTTTAATGAGGCGTATGTTCTAAAACAAAACCCCATAGACCCAAGACGGGTGTACATGTCGGTTAAGCAGGATCATGGGGTGAATGTATTCCTTCCTAAAAATGAGAAAAAATGGAAGGATTATTTTTTTCTATGTGTCAGATCGGTAGGAGTCACCCATAAATGACACGAGGTTGGTTAGGAGTGTCTGGAATGATACTAAGGTCATTATTAGAAATATGGCTTCTCTAATCACGACCTTGAGTCTTGATGCGAAGTAGAGGTTGGCTAATATCCAAAACTATCTTCCTGAGAAGACAAACTGGAGGACTTTTCTGAACACTCCACGTTTTGTTGTGTGCGGGTTAATAAGGCATTGTGCTATAGAGCCTCCTCTTAGGGTGAATCGCAAACATTAAGCTCCTCCTAAAGCCCGAACTACTTTTAAACATAGAACCTCTCCTATAGATTTTAGGGCCGGGTTCGAGGCGGTGCTGGATGATGGTGACCATTAGTCTCCTTCTTTATTTCAACTCTATAATATTCTTCCTCGTCCCCTTTTTTATATATATATTTTTATTTTTAAGGGCTGGCTAACATAGATTTTTTCTTATTTTTCAACTCGTATGGATTTAACCGTTGATCAACTTTTTGCTCGTATGAAGAGTAAGGTTGCGCTAAGGGGAACAAACTCACCCACGGGTGCCACTCCTGCTCTTGGAGGGGTTCCTCGGTAGGTAAAAAAAGGGGGAAAACCTCTCATGAAGGTCATACTTCTTCTCTTAAAAAGAGAAAGAAGAAGGTTGGTATTGATGAGCCTGTCCATGACCCAAAGCCTTTGAATGTTTGTCCTCCTGTGTCACCTTTGCATGAGCAGCATGGGTCCTCTACTCCTCTTACCGAATCCAAAGAATCTGGAAAACCTTTGAAGGATTCAAAGAGAGGGAAAGCTGTTGTGAATGACCTCATCGCTGATGCATACGGGGTCATCCTGAATCGGGGACCCTAATGCCTTGATCATTGCATGAGCCATATATTTGTGGATTCGTGCAAGGAGCATCTCATAGCTATTTGCGAGGGGGCGGATGTTGGCGAGGTTATTCATCGTCAAATATGTCATTGTTTTTTGTTGGTTATATTGAGAGACAGTCTGAGCTCAATTTTAATTTGTTTTAACTTTATCTGTGTTTTTAGTTGATGCTACTTTCTGACTTTGATTGAGCTAACAACATAGGCTATTTAAATTCCGAGCTCATGAAGGAGAAGCAAGCTCATACATCATCATGCTCAAAATACACTGCATTGTTGGTGAAAACAACGAAGTGGGAAAACGAGGCGATTGATAAGGAAGAGAAACTAAAGCGGATTGCGTTCAAGGTTAATGGGTATGCCCGATGTGTGACTGAGCTTAAGGAGGCCTCTGAAGTGGATGCTATGGCTCAGAAGGTGGAGTCTAGTGTCGAACGGGCATATGAGATGACAATGGAGACTTTTAAGATAGAGGCCAGGAAGAAAGGTTCAGGCGAGTACTATTATCACATTTTGGATATCCCTGTTACGTCGGTCTATAATCAAGCCCTATCAATTGAGGAGGAGGGAGAAAGGTTGGGCTCCTCTACTAGTGAGGATGGCTAGGAAGTTCCTAAGGAAGGGAGAGGTGATCCTTGATTAATAATTTAAAAAAAATTGAAAGCTCCATGCTATTTTGGTTTGTATAGTCACGAGCTATTGACCTATCTTTTGTATAGTCATGGATTTATCTTTAATAAATAAAGTAATTTTATCTCTTTATTGTGTATTTATGATGTTGACCTATCTTCTATCATTTATTGAAGTATGGATATATATGTATTTTATATTCAATTTTTCTTCCGTATAAAAGGGTTAGAGAATACCAAGCCTATTTATGTGTTTGGGAATTTTTTCCAATTCTTCTAACTTTTTTTTCACGTATTATGAATTTTGACTGAACCAATAGACGCTTAGTTCGAGGTTTTCGTATTGCAAGTGGTAGGATTGAGGACGAGGTCAGGTTACTTAAAGCCGAAGTTTTGAGGCTTGAACGTATTGCTAAATAGACCAAGTGTGAGCTCGCTGCCTATAGGGAGCAATTAATTCAAACACAATGTCATGAAAAGAAAACCCTGACTAGTATGGCCAATCTTGTTGGTAGAGAACCGTATTAGGAAAATTTTTATTTGATGCGATCTGAAAGAGTTTTTCTTAAAGTCATGAAAGTTACTAAAGATCTGGAGCGAAGGTTGCTTTCAATGATGATGACTTACCCTGAACCTGCGACTTATGTTCGTGAGAAGGTTGTCGAGATTTAGGTCGAACTTTTGCCTTTGGTTGAAGAGACTGATGATCCAGATACTGGATGTGTGTCCAAACGCTTAAGGAGTGTTTAAATTTATGTGCTGATTGACCCTTATGTTTTTTTAACAATAATGGACCATATGAGAGGCATGTAGTGATTGATGTATTTATGTATAATGGATATTTGCTGTATTGTGATTTTATTTAATGTAGTATAGGTGATGAGCACCTAATTCCCATTTAATTTAACGCAGTGTAGGTGTTGTGATTGTTTTTTTATAGCATCAACCTGGTTCCTGACCGAGGTGGACATCTCAACTTTTTTCATTTCTGGAATGTTCTATCAGATTTATAGATGTAGGTGATGAGTAGAGTGCCGACTTGGTTCCTGACCAAGGTGGATGACTCGAATTCTTTCGTTTTTGGGGTGTTTTACCAGATTTATAGATCTAGTTGATTAGCAAAGCACCGACATGGTTCCTGATCGAGGTGGATGACTTAATTTTTTTCATTTCTGGGGTGCTCTACCAGATTTATAGATCTAGGTGATTATCAGAGCGCCAACCTGATTATTGACCGAAGTGGATGACTCGAATTCTTTCATTTCTGGGATGCTCTACCAGATTTATAGATCTAGGTGGTGATCAGAGCGTCGACCTAATTACTGACCAAGGTGGATGACTCAAATTCTTTCGTTTCTGGGGTGCTCTACCAGATTTATAGATCTATGTGATAAGCCCCTAATGCCCAATTTAAGGGGGAGATCTTGAGTGAATGATGAAGTATTTTATTTCATAGATACATGTGCGTCCCTGTTACAAAAGAAAGAAAGAAATGGGTAGGTTAATACATATGTTTTTAGAAATAGTATATTTTTAAGTGTCTGGCATTCTAGCTTGTGCCTTCATCTATGCCTTCGATGTTTTTCAATACGTAGGCCCCTTCTAGTGTTATTTCAATTATTTGATAAGGTCCCTTCTAAATAGCACCCATTTTACCAACTATCCATTCTCTTTTGTTAGGAAAAGACTTCCTCAGAACCCAATCACCCCGAGAAAAAGTTTTGAAGCGCACGATTTTATTGTAGTATTATTATATTGTTCTTTTCTATTTGATCATCCTTCTTAAAGCTTCGTCCCTTCTTTCCTCAGCTAGGGTTAGTTCGATTTCTCTTCTCACTTTGTTTTGCTCCTTTGTTAGGATCGATCTGTGGGTAGGGATTGTGACTTCGGTTGGTATTACCACCTCGGTTCCATATACTAGGGAGAAGGGGGTCTCGTTGGTGCTTTGATGAGCAGAATCGTGATCGCCAAATACTTTGATGAACGAAAACTTGATGAGCGAAAACCGGCATCGCCGATCCTGCCAATACTTTGGTTTTATATTTATAAAACTCTCGCAAGTGCACGAATCATTTCGTAGAAAATGATAAGTATACTCCCAAGGTCGATCTAAGAAGGAATGTATGTGGTTTTTAATTTATTATTCAAACTTTTAAAAACGAAATTAAATCCTAAACATCCCGTCACGATATTTTTGGGTTTTGTGTTTTTAATCTAATTACGTAAAATTAAACATAGATTCAATAAACATTCATGCAAATTTTATCTTTATAAATAGTGGAGTATTTATGGATATAATAACTAAGTTAATTATGCTTGCTCGTATTATTTAGGTTATTAAAGATATGAATTGATATTTATTGATTCTTCCTTTTTGTATGAATACCACATATTTGGTGCGGGTTATATATTCTTTGTTAACTAAACAAATCAATTAACACCTACAAGGGGTTGATAACTAATTTGGTTAATTAAATTAATTCCTTTTTTCTAAGAGATTGAAAATGAACCATTTAAATGCCACTCAAGGGTGGTTAAATTTAAACTTTATTCACAGTGTCCAAATTAAACTTAAGAATTTAGTTATCCGAGTACTAACTTTCAAGTTTTAAAAACCACTAACCGAAAACATATGTCATTAATACATTTTCAGATAATAATTCTTATAAAAACTTTTGAAATAAGAAGCTTCACTCTAACTACCGCGATTTGTACCATCAAATAAAAGAAAGACTACTCTAAATCGAATCGGATAACTAAACCTTAAAATCTAATTTTCGTGTTTAAGTTTGTAATGAAAAATAATATATTTCTCTCTAACATTCTTAATATAAAATCATGAATAAAATAAAATCAATTCATTTTAGAGATTTTTACCTATTTAATATTTCTCAAGTAAAGCATAACAACGTCATTATTACATCACGTTTACTAAATGTACCAAGACAAGTTAAATTTAACCACAGACAAATTAAATATAACATGTAAGAATAAAGCATAAAAATAACTCGTAAAGAAAATAAAATCCTTACAACTTCGACGCTATTCCCGCTTTGAAAAACTCCTGCCGGAATTTGCACTCCCATTTATTGAATCAAAAAGCTAAAATATTACAAAACATAACTAGTTCTTCCCTAAAAAGGAAGAACTCTAAAACTAAGAGAAACTAGCTAAAACATAAGAAAAACTAGCTAAAACATAAGAAAAACTAAAAAAACTAAAAACTAAGAAATGGAGAGAAAGAAAGAAGAGAGAAGTGAGTTTTTAAGGTGTTTGAAGGTGAATGGAAAGTGGGTATTTATAGTGAGGACGGAGAGAAAAATGAGTAAAAAAATGTTAAAAATATTAAAAATTAAAAACGGTAGACATGTCTTTGAGGTCATCAATGATGTCGGCGATGACGTCATAGGGCTTATCGACGTGAAAAATGGGGTGAAAACGCTGCAGCGCGGGATGCGCGCCATGTGCTGGGCTGGTCGGCCGCGCGCGTGAACAGAACCCGTACATCTTTGTAGCCGCGCATGAATAACCCGATTCGCAGCACTGCGCGCATGAACAAGACTTCCCGCGCAGTTTGGGGCGGAGCCGGGGCGCAGCAAGTGCCGAATGGCGGTACCGGCGGCGCGTTTTTCTCCTTTTTGACATTTTTGACCTGACCCATTTTGTCCGGCTTTTTCCATATTTGTTGACCTTTCCCCATTTATTTATTGATATTTTTGTGATGTATTGCTTCAAGTATTCCTCTTTGAGTCTTTAAATTGCGTTTTTAAGCCAAAATACCTGAAAAACAATAAAAATACCCGTGATTCCGAAAAGACAAATGTACATAAATATATGATAAAACATATAAATATATATATTTTTAATCAATTAATGTGCATAAAATCATGGTTATTTTAGTGCTTTTTGAGCACTCATCATGCTTCCTCAGGGGCTTGTTCTAAAGGCCCACAATGCGCTTGGCAATTCCTCCACCCATTTCCCTTTAGTTCTTTCCAACTTTTTCTTTAATAGGTTGACGATTAATTTATTGGAGGACTCTGCTTGACCATTGGCCTGGGGGGTAGTATGGTTTTGAATGGCATATCTTAATATTGTATTTGAGAGTAAATGCTTTGATCTTTCGACCGGTGAATTAGCGCTCATTATCCATAATGAGCTCTTTAGGGAGGTTGAATCGACAAACTATAGACCTCTAAATGAAATTGATTACCTCCTACTCTCGTATCCTTGTTAGGGCTTCTATTTCCATCCACTTTGAAAAATAATTGATGGCAACAAGGAGGAACATTTTCTGGTCCGTGCCTATAGGCAGAGGATCTACTATATCCAATCTCCACTTGTAGAAAGGCTAGGGACTTACTACTCTGAGCGTATTTAACGCAATCGCCGAGTATAGTGGGCTAGGATAATCTTCTACCCCTAGAATGCGAGCCGTAATGTCCTTCATGTGCTTCATACATTATTCTTTCGGCTCCCTCTATGGCTATACATAGGACGCTTGTGCCGAGTGGCATTTTGCGGTACAATTTTCCTGATTCAATCATGTACCAACCTACTTTAGCTTCTATTTTCTTTATGGTCATACGATCTTTAGATAGGTCGCCTCTATCTAAGAAATTATAGATCGAGGTGATCCATGTTGTAGATGGATTTTCCACGCATCCAATTCTTTTTTCAGCCTCTTCTAGAGATGCTTCTACCAACACCGTTACTGATACCACCCGATCATGTTTGGTGTCCCTTATTGATACCAAGGTGGCCAAGGTGTCAAGCATGACTGTTCTCATTTCGTGCTATATGTTCAATCTTGAATTTGGAAAATTTTGTACATTCTCATTTTAGTCTTCCTAAGTACTTCTTCATCTTTCCATCCCGTGCTTCAAATGTTCCCAGAAATTGATTGACCACGAGCCAGGAGTCACTATGTAGTGCAATTCTATCTACCCCTAGCTTTTTCACATTCATGACTGAGAATATGGCTACCTCATACTCTGTGATGTTATTGGTTGCTTGAAAGTCAAGCCTAATAGCATATTCAAAGTAGTTGTCCTTTTCATCCCTTATAACCACCCCTAGTCCTACACCATTGAGATTGTGTGCCCCATCCACAAATACCTACCAGGTTGGTGGATTACTTTGGTCGACTATCCACACCTCCTCAATTTCTGTTATGTTAATGACCTAGGGGCAATCAGTAAATTTGACCACAAATTAGGCTACAGCCTACCCTTTGATGGCTGTTCTAGCCATGTATTTAATGTCATACTCCCCCAATTCCATAGCTATCTAGGCTATCCTTCTTGCAACCTATGGCTTTATGAGTACATTTTTGAGAGGGTGTGAGGTGAGTCCTATGATGGTGTGTAAACCAAAGTAGTGCCTAATTTTTCTTGTAGTAATCTTGAGGGAAAAGGCAAGTTTATCTATGGTGGGATATTTGCTTTGGGCCTCGGTTAAATTTGGCTTACATAGTAGATAGGGTGTTGGATTTTGTCTCTTTTTGCTATGAGCACGACAATGCATTTTTAGGGTGTGATAGCCAAATATAGATAAAGAACATCTCTTGATAGTGGGCTGACTAGGATATGGGGCTTACTGAGGTATTTTTTTATTTCCTCAAAGGTCGTGTTGCAATCCTCATTCCAAAAGACAGTCTTGTTCCTTTTCAGCATTTTAAGGAAGGACATATACTTGTCTGTGCATTTAGCTATGAATCTTCCCAACTCCTATATTCTTCCATTTAATTGTTGTATACCCATGAGACTACTAGGTGGCTTCATGTTTACCAATGCCTGTATTTTTTCAAGATTGGCTTGATTCCTCTTGCTAATATGAGGTATCCTAGGAATTTTCCTACAGCCACACCAAAAATGCATTTTCTAGGATTAAGTTTCATGCCATACCTTCATATCACTTCGATGTATGCTTTAGGGGTTGAACTAACTTGATCACCATGTCATCGATGTATGCTTCCAGGTTCCTACCCAACTACTTGTCGAACATTCTGTTGACGAGACAACTGATATGTTGCACCCATATTTTTCAATCCGAATGACATTCTCATGTAGCAAAATGTTCCTTCCTTTGTTATGAAAGAGGTTTTCTCCTCATCATCAGGATGCATTTTGATTTGATGATACCCAGAGTATGCATCTAAGAAACTCATCAATCCAAACCCGGAAGAGGCATCTACCAACTAATCAATGCTTGGGAGAGGGAAGTAGTCTTTAGGGTAGGCCTCGTTTAGATCGGTGAAGGCTACGCACATACGAGATGCTCCATAGGCCTTTTTTACTAGTACCACATTTGAGAGCCATGAGGGATACTTGACTTCCGTGATGACCCCGGCCTATTTGAGGGCAGCTATATGACATTTGATTGCCTCATTTTTTTCTCTAGAAATTTCCTTTTCTTTTGTTGGAAGGGTATAGCTTCTATATCAACGTTTAATAGGTGTGTTATTACTCGTGAATCAATTCCTGATATGTCCATAGGGGTCTATACAAAGACATTTTCATTGGCTCTGAGAAATAATGAGAGTTGCTCTTCGAGCTCTATTGTTAGGTCGTCACCTATTTTTATGAGGTGGCTCTTTCCCTCCATGTATGTTGCGTAGTCCTTTACCTTATTTAGAAAAAAATGACCTTGTTATGCTTTTATTCCTTGGTTTCTTTGGACGAAGACTTCTCGATAATTGCTATTTCGGAGCAATTCCTTTCATTGTGGAATTATAACAACTCCTTGCATTTTCCTGATCTCCTCTTACCTCTTCGGGGACTTCAAGCGTATGGAACTTAACTACCTGGTGGAAGGTGGATAGGACCGCTCTCATCTTATGTATCTAGGGTCTTCCCAGGATGGCATTCTAATGAGCTGGGGCGTCAATGATGACAAAATTGGTCATTATTATTACCCATTTTGTCATGATAGGTAGGATCACTGTTCCTTTTGCATAGGTGGTAATGTTGTTAAATCCTAAGAGTGGAAGCTCTTCTTTGATAACGTCTGCCTCTCCTAACCCTAAGGCCATAGCTGTGGTTTGAAAAAGGAGATATATCTAACTCCCAGTGTCAATCATTATTCATCGGACATCACAAGACTTGATCCTCAAAGTTATCACCAATGGGTCCTTGTGATGGGATGGAGTCTCATCTTTCTTTGTGAAAGTTATATTTGTGGGGGTCTCGCTTTATCCAAAGCGTATACGTGGGGTGCGTTGTGTAGCTCCCTCACAAATATTTTGTGGGCATTGTTAGAAATTCCATTAACTCTAGGACCTCCATGTATGGTGTGGATCGTTTTAATGTCAGGTTCATTACAGGGTTGTTTGCCACTACTTGATGAGTAGGGTGGTCGAAACATTCTTCGCTCGCCTTGGTAGCCTCTTTTATCATCATTCTCTGTGACGAGGTCCTTGAAATATCCTCTAGCTAAGAATGCTTTCAACTTTCTTTTGAAGTTTCTACAGTCTCTTGTATTGTGGCCTATATATTTGTGGAAGGTGTACCACTTGGATATGTCCCTGTCTAGAGAATGCATTTTGGGTGGCCACCTGGTCTCAGGCTCCCTCTCCATTCTTTTTACGATCTCAGTTAAATCCACTTTTATAGGAGGACCCTTGAAGAGGGATAATGCACTTCCCCAAGTTTCCCTATTTCTTGGCCAGCTTTTATTTACTGCCTAGTTTCTGTTGATTAGCTAGTGTCTGTTTTGTCTGTTTTGCTCGAAAGTAGCAAATAGTTTGTTTTTGTAACTTTGGTGTGTTTGATCTGGGCTTGTCCTCATTTTTTCTTTGTTTGGGGTCGGGACCATTTCTCCCCCTATTCGAGGATCCTTGGTTAGGCCGAGCTCCCTCTTTAAGTTGACAAACTTTCTGGCCTCTCCATAAGCTTCCTCCAAGGTGCGTAACACCGATTTAGTTAGTTCCATAAATAAGGCGGAATTTTTTAGCAAGCCTTGTCTGAAATCCTCTATAGTGATGGAGCTAAGGTAGTTAGTGATTTCCAATTTTACTCTCTGAATTGCTTCATGTACTCTTCGATGGGTTGATTTTCCTCTTATATAATTGAAAAGAGGTGGTGCGATTCTTTTCGCAAAGGTTTATTGTAGGCATAGTTGGTAATGAATAGTTTAGAGAACTGTGGGAAAGAGGATATGGACCTGGGAGGTAGGTTGTTGAACCAATTTTGTGTGCCCTCGCATAGAGTGGCTGCAAACAGTTTGCACATCATAACGTCTCTTTTTCACTGGGTGAGACTCATGGGTGCCATGGCTGTTTTGAAGTGTTGAACTTGTGTTATTGGATATTTTGTCCCAAAATAGTCTGGGAACTTGGGAGCATTGAACTTGGGTAGGGGTTCATCATTTTCGATTGCATCTAAGAATGGTGAGATGTACAATTGTTCGTAATCTCTATCCACCTCGCAAGGGGCTTTTCCCTTTTCCTATCTCTCGCTTACTGCTTTCAAGGCCTCTATCTATCTCCTATTGTTATCTTCTAGGGCTTGCCGTCTTGTTTCCCAACTTCCATTTTCTTGGAGCCATTGCTCTTCATCAGAACGAGTTGAGCTGGAAAGGAGATTTCTTTCAGCCTCATGCTCGGTATGTCGGGGCTCGAATTGAATGAGTCTCATTACCTCCCCAATAGTTGGTGCAGTGGTAAGATTTTTCGAGGAGTTGACGAGATAACTCTTCATAGAGGGCATTATCTTCTGCCCTAGCTCCATTGGTGCCTGGTAGTATGTCTCCTTGAATAGCCATCGTTTCGGGATCAGTCGAATTTAACTGTCTTTCAGACCGAGTTATTAACATGATTTTTGGGTTGAGAGTAGTGCGCGATGGACCTTACTAATTTTTCTCTAGGAGCGAGGTGAGTCTCTGTAGGATATGGGGTCAAAAAATTGGGATTGACTTGAGAATCTGAAGCCCACAATAGGTGCCAAAATATGGAGACTAAATGGCTTAGAGAGAGATTAATCCAAAGGGTTGAATGTGTGGATCCTCATGAGAGGTCCATCTATTTATAGCACATCTATGGGTACATGTGTCAGATATACAATGTGTACATGCAAATACATGTTATAAGGGTATGATTAGCTTAAAGTACAATGTGTCAAAGATATAGGTCGAGTTTAACTATGTTTACCACGAGCTCGAGCTGACCTTAGGGCTCGAGCTTCCATTAGGCCTGGTCTTCATAAGGCTCAAGTTGCCATTGGGCTCGGTCATGATAGGGCTTGAGCTGCCATTAGGCTCGGTCTTGATAGGGCTCGATCTTGATAGGGCTGGTCCATATGTACAAACAAGTATTACTCTAAATCTTAGTTAGAGAATTTAAATCCAAAATCTAACTCTCTTATTTATTATGAAAAACACTTCATCAATTGTTTCATGTATGGCATACATAAGATGTATATGATTTTACCTCAGTCCATTACATTCGTGCTATGACATATAAATTTTTCATGCTGTAACTCACATCATATTTGGGGCGTATTGATATCACTCCTATTGTCTCGTGCCGTGGCACACAAAATTTTCATGTTGTGGTATCCTTTGTTCTGCATCACTTGTAACTCTTTATTTCTTGTATTTCCTTTTTCAAGTTTTAAAACACATGGAATGCTTTACATATGTCATCTTTTTAATCTTCTAAATTGTAAGTGGGTGCTTTTAGACATATTTCTTCAAGTTGAATCATTTAAATACAAGAAATAATTGAAAAACAACAAAATATAAGTGTGATTCCAAAAATATAGATTAGTTTAAAATGATAATAAAATTAAGCAAATACAAATCTATTTAATCATTTAACATGCATAAAATCATGATCTTTTAAGTGCTTTTGAGCACTTATCACAATGCCAAACTAGCTTCTTGCTAGTCTCTTAGTAAGAATGGCGAAAAGTTAAAAATAAAATTAAACTATCTTAAATTATTTGAGTAGATTGATATGGTTGCATTTAGCATATGCAACAAACCTTTAAACCTCTAGGTTGTTCTAGTTGATGAGTTTAAATCTCATGCGAGTTTTCAGATATGATACCCACAAACATAAAATTTAAATGCAAAAGTTTAAAAATAAATAACAAAACAAATAAAGAACACATAAACAAATAAAGTAAAAAATAACAAAAAAAAACTTATCATGTTTTTAAATTTCTTCTAAGTCTACAATTAAAATTTATAACATAAGTTAATTTAATATTTTAAACATTCGTGATTGATTATAGTGACAAGTTGAAAATCACTTTCATATTTAAATTAAAAATGTATCATATTATTTACCAATCTTAGTGTAAAAATATAAATTTGCTTCGACTCTATCCTCACAAGGCATACTTTCAATAACACTAATCTTATTGGTTCAAGCACTCATTCAAAGGTATACGAATAGAGTTTATGTATAGAAATGAACTAATAAATTCATATATGTATAAAGAATAAAAAGTTCAAAGTGGTGCATCATATTGATCTCATGAAACAAATCAAATGAAAGGATTTTATATATAAATCAAATATTACTTTCTTACATCAATCAAATTTATCAAATAAAAATTTCAAATAATATGCCTTTAGAAGATGAAGAAAACACAAATGATTTTTCGGGGAATTATTTCCTATATTTCTATCTTTGTATTTAGTCAATTCTAACAACTTTATAGAATAATGGATCATAATACTTAGTTTATACTATTCATTTTTTCTCCTTTTTTTCTCTTTTTTAGAGATATATTTTTTTTTAAACAAAGGACTCATGTATAGATTATATATATATGTATGTGTGTGTGTATTGTATGATAAAGCGAGTGACTAATTTGTGAATTTTTCTTGTATTAGTTTAGGTAACCCCATATATGTTTTTTTAGGAGTCATGTATAAATGAAGAGAATGACATATATTTTCAATTTCTATTTGACTTATTTAATTTAAGTAATAAAAATAAATATATAATTCTCTATTAGATGTAAAAATTCTAACATTCAAGGCAAAGACATATAGAGATTATTTAGTATTTAAAATTGATAAGAATAATGCTTAAAATAGTAGAACAAATATCATCACTCAAAACGAAAAATACAATGGCTCAAAATATATTACAAACTAGTCTCTACTTTTCGATTCTAAACTCCGACTTTGGGTTCAATGCAACTTTAGTATTTAATCATGAAATACTAATTGTGACAAAAATTAACTAATTATCATATTACTTCATGAAATGTTTTCAAAATTAATCTAACAATGCAAAGACATAATCATTTTCTTAAAATACATGATAATTTTGTAAAAACAATTCTAAAATAAACCAAATATTTCTAATCAATAAAAATAAATAAAATCACACAAAATGTAAATGAAAACAAATAAAAGTGTGAATAAATAAAATTTTCAATTTAAACATAATTTTATGATGTAACTTTTCCTACCCCAACATAAAACTTGCATTGCTATCAATGTAATAATGGTAAATTAAAGATAAAGAGTAATGGGAACAAAAGTTCCCCATTTGATGATCTTGTTCAAGAGTTGATATAGAATCGTAGATGTATCCATTAATTCAAACATAAATATATTACACAGAAAGAATACTATGAACTTCTCACAAATTTCAACTTATGGTTTTAAAATTTAACAATTCAAATAATTTTCACAAAAATAGGAAACAAAATAAATCAATTAACATAAAATAAAAATAAAACAATATCTTAAAACAAAAAGAAATAAAACAAAAAAATACATAAAAAGTAATAAAATTTCAAATCCAATTTAGAGCTCTTCCTCCGGATCATTCGGACCTTTCTCTTTAGGTTATTGTTGTCATGATCTTTCTAGTCGTATAAAAGTGAAATCATAATAAGGATACTTGAGTGTTGTTAAGTGACTTGTATCCATCTCAAGATGACTTAATTGCAATCGGTTCATTTCGTACATTAACCGATTATGTTCTACTTAATCACGATGCTATTGATTTAAGAATGCAACTTGTTGGGTAAAATAGGCTTGCTAGTATTCTTCCACATATCTCATTCTTTCATCAAAATTATGAAATTATTCTTTCATAGACAATCTTGATAAAGGAATGACTCTTTTTTCATTTGGAACATTATTCATATTATAGATAGTTCATTAAAATATGTCATGTTTAATAATTCACCGGATTGTATAACATCCTCACCTTTTGAATATGGTACCCCCACTTTCTTACATAAAGTAGTTATTAGTTACGAGAAAAAGAAACCCAAATGGTGATTATTTGCTATAATTTTATTCTTTGATGAATTACATCTATAGATATTTTAGATGCAATTATATATAGTAAAATAGCCTTTTATGTATCAATAGTGCTATAATATTTGGTAGGCATCATCGTAGAACACAAATTATTTTCAAATTTTTGAAATTTAATATAAATACTTTTCTTTAAAACCCTTATGCTTACTACTAGTATATACCTATTTGGCACGATGTATAGTTAAAGTTTCTAAATAATAGTGTCCATGTGCACCTTCTCCTATAATCACTAAATAATAGTGAGTATTTATATTATTAGGCCTACAAGGAACTAGAATATTCTTAAATAAAACTTGGTTATCAACAGCGTATGAAAATTTGTAAAGAATTCCCAAATAAGAGATTTAATAGTAGTCTCTAGTTCCCTTATAAACTTTTTCCATCCTAGGACTACTATGATATCAATAATTTCCTCATATCCATCATTAAATTTCATCCCTCTCTCCAATATAAATCCTTTATTAACTTCTTCATCCTTTTCAAAGCGAACTTTTACCTCGTAACTAGAAAACTTAGAACTATCATAATCTCTGAAAGTTGAAACCTCCTTCCCTTTCCTACTTCTTTTTAGTCTCATTTTTAATCTTAAACAAAATCTAAAATTCAAGAATTCACAAAAATTCAAGACAATTATACATATAAGTCAATATTTTTCCTGACGCTTCTTTGTTATATAATTAGGGTTTTGGAATTCTTAAAAAACATAGTAACTCCACAATTTTTAAAGAATTTAATTTAAGGTCTTAGATTCTAAAAATTTAAAAGAATTACTTGTGTTGTTATAGATTAAAGAACACCCTTTTATTAAAGATGAAGATTTTTGATTTTGTTGAAATTATTGAAAATATCTCTATATGATAGGTAGGAAGTTATTAGGAAAACGATTACTATTAAAGATTTTGGAGAAAAATTGTTGAAAGATGAGAATTTTGAGGGTTTTTGTGTGTTGGGTGGGAGAGAAAAATTAGGTTTTTGTGAGAAAATGAGAGAAAAGTAGAATTTTCGTGTGGGAAAAATGTATTTGGGTCACAAGACACTATTTTTCATGCTGCAGTGCAAACCTTTCTGTATTCTCACCATTTGAAATTAATAACCTCATGTTATGACATAAAGAAAAACATGTCGCGATGAACTCTTAATTGTTTTTTTCTTCTCATTTTCACGTTAAATCCCTTTTAAAAAAAATAAAAATATCTATTTATTAACCACATAAAAATTAAAATCATACAAAATAATAAGTAAAATTAATTATCTACAAAATAAAAATAAATAAATCAAAGAAATAATAAATAATAATGGACCATTTAGGATTATTTTTTATTGTCTTTAGTGATACCTTTCTTGGGGATTTCATCTTTTTGTGAACTTAATATCTTTTATATTGAGTTCTTTTGTTTTTTGACATTGATGTTATTCCTTGACTTGATTTTGCAAGTGCTTGATTAGTGAAGAGAAAAACTGGCATCGTCGATCCTACCAATACTTTAGTTTTATATTTATAAAACTCTCATAAGTGCACGAATAATTTCATAGAAAATGATAAGTATACTCCCAAGGTCGATCTAAGGAATGAATATATGTCGTTTTTAATTTATTATTCAAACTTTTAAAAACGAAATTAAATCTTAACCATCCTGTCACAATATTTGAGTTTTTGTGTTTCTAATCTAATAACATAAAAATAAACATAGATACAGATTAAATAAATATTGATGCAAATTTTATCATTTATAATAGTGGAGTATTTATGGATATAATAACTAAGTAATTATGCTTGCTCATATTATTTAGGTTATTAAAGATATAAATTGATATTTATTGATTATCTTTTTTATATGAATACCACCTTTGGTAGGGTTAGATATTCTTTGTTAACTAAACAAATCAATTAACACTTATGGGTGATGTTGATAACTAATTTGGTTAATTAAATTAATTCCTTTTTCTAAGAGATTGAAAATGAACCATTTAAATGACACCTTTGGTAGGGTTAGAGAGTTTAAACTTTATTCAAGGTGTCCAAATTAAACCTAAGAATTTAATTATCCGAGTACTAATTTTGAAGTTTTAAAACTACTACTGAAAACATGTTGTCAATACATTTTTAGATAATAATTCTTATAAAAACTTTTGAAATAGAGCTTCACTCTAACTACCGGACGATTGTACCAACAAATAAAAAGCACTACTATAAATCAGACCGGATAACTAAACCTTAAAATCTAATTTTCAGATTTAAGTTTGTAATGAAAAATAATATATTTTTCTCTAATATTTTTAATATAAAATCTTGAATAAAAACAAAATCAATTCATTTTTGAGATTTTTACCTATTTAATATTTCATAAACATAACAACGTTATTATTATATCATGTTTACAAATAGCCAACAAAGTTAAATTTAATCACAGATAAATTAAATATAATATATAAGAATAAAGCATGAAAAATAACTGTAAAGAAAATAAAATTCTTACAGTACTTTGATGTTATTCCTATTGTTGGAAAACTTCAAACGGAATTTGCACTCCCATTTATTGAATAAAAAAACAAATAAATTACAAGAACATAATTAGTTCTTCTCAAAAAGAGAAGAACTCTAAAACTAAGAAAAACTAACTAAGAAATGGAGAGAAAGAAAGAGAAGAAAAGATGTGTTTTTAGGTATGATTTGAAGTGAAGAGAATGAAGGTATTTATAGGTGAGGAGGGGAAGAAAAAGTGGGTGAAAAATGATTAAAAATGGAGAAAACTCTACTACAATATATGTTTTTGGTCTCGGAATTTTAGCCTTGGTTTTTTTAAAAACCGAGGCAATAGGGTTTTGGCCACGGTTTAATAAAAACTGAGACCATAGTGTATATATATACCCTCGGTTTTATTAATAATCGTGGTTATAGGTTAAATTACAAAAAATATTTAAATAAATTTATATAACAACTTTTATTAAATAACTATAATTATAATTAAAATCATAAAAAATTAATATTTTTAAAACCAAAATGAAATAATATACTATATGAAATTCATTTAAAAAAATAAAAAATTACTTTCCAATTTTTTTCTCTATTATTAATTTAATTTAATTTAATGTATTTTATTTCTTTTATAATATATATATCAAATTTTTTCACTTTTTTTTATCTCTTTCTTCTTTTTTTCATTTTTTCTTTATAATTAAATTCCAATTACTTATATATATTAATATATAATTTCTAATTAATATATATATATATATATATATATTATGAGCGTATCTCTCATTTTTTCCTAAAATATATATTATCACCATTCATGCGTTGCATTTGGGTTTTTTCAAGTTCATTGTTTCCATAATCGCAGCGCTTGCCTCTCGATCGCCTTCGCCGCTCATCGGTCGCAATCTCATGAGCCCTCAACCCTCTACCTTCTACCTCGGCTGATATCACGATTCACGCATTGCATTAGGGTTTTTTCACTTTCACTGTTTCTAGAATCGTAACTCTCGGTCTCGCCTTTGTCGCTAGATTTTGCCATTGAGCCAAATGATCTAGGCTTATACTTCATGAGGTTTCTTAGCACTTTGCTTAACATCCCTTCAATTTCCCTTTTTCGAGCTCTAGAAGATGAGGAAGAGAATGTATTGAAAAAGTTGCAAGCAATAGAAGCTTCACTTTTGAGACATGTACCTCTTTTGGGTCTGTTATGGTTCAACAGTTGTTATGGCACAGATTGATTTGTTATTTTTTTATATTAAAAATCTGATTAAAATCTGTGAAGAGTACTGTTGCAATTGTAAAGGTGCAATATCCATTTTTAGGGGTCCCTTGTATAGCTATTTGAATGAATCTTATATTATATATTAAAGACCTTGTCCCCTACCCAGTGTACTCTTCTCTTTTATACTTTGTCCAGAATATGCCTTGGGGCGAATTCTAAAATCATTTTGTTATGGATAAGGTTTCTTATAGTGGATATTATAAATAATGGGCAATTTAGTCTCTAATATGATATTGTTTATGGCATGTCAATGCCCCTTTCCCATTTGTTGATAAATTGAGTAATATATGCCAACATATTTAAAATTCTTATTATCTTGTTCTTTGAAAGTACTTTATACAAGACAATTTTTACTTCTAACATAATGTACATATATTTAAATGATTTATTTATGGCAGGAAAGGAATCATGGGCTTGGTATTGATGCAAATAGAATGCATGCCCTTAGATACTTGCTCATCTAATTACTTTTGCAAGTGCTTCTTCAACCTAGAGAAATTTCAGAAGATGCCTCTGAGCTAATTATCTATTGTACCAAAGTTTTTCCTGCTCCTGATCTTGATAACTCTGTTGAAGAGGATATGGATTATGATGCAATGCCTGAAGTAATGGATGTTCTTGTACATACATTGCTCTCATTATTGCCACAATCATCAGCTCCTCTGCAAACAACAATTGAGCAGGTGAGATATAGTTATGCTTCTTATTTTCAATAGCTATGCATTTGTTCACCTTTTTTACATATATATATCATAGACAATTTATTTGATGTTGCTATTCTGTGAAATTTGTGAGAATTATGGTATTGTGCTGTGATTATCATCATATGACACCATTGACTACGGGCATATGATCCTTCAAGTTCATCCAATAAGTTTGATGCCTTCTTGAAAGTACAAATGGGTGTTAATAATTTATGGTACCACTCTTGGATTATCACTTTGTTAGTTTTTCCCTTCAAAAACGTGTTTTTTCTGAGTATTTTTTTAATAGGAAACAAACACCATTAAATTAAAAAAAAATGAAGTACAAAGTGAAGCAGAGGTCTAACTAGAGATGCTACTACGTAAGACAAAAGAAACGACATAGCTAAATAAATATGGCACATCTTTCTGGATGGGGCTAGTATCCTAAACCATGTACATCTTTCTAAATATCCTAATATTGTTAGTTGGCTTCTATTTCTCTCCATAGGTATTTAAATACTTCTGTGATGATATCACGACTGATGGTTTGCTGCGGATGTTGCAGATTATCAAGAAGAGTTTGAAACCAACAAGATGCCAAGTTGTTGCCCAAATTTTTAAAGGGAGAAAAAATCAAGCTGGGAATGAATATGCTCATTTCCAGCTTGAGCCGTTTAAGCTCGGTGTCCTCTCATTGCTTGAAATTTACGTACATGAAAATCCATGTAAGTCTTGCTCTTCCCATCTAGTAATTATCAGGTGCTGATGTGCAAAGATATAATATTCAGTTTAAGAAAAATTCAGGAATTTCTATTGCGCACTTTGAATTTGGAATAGGGACTATAGAACAAGTTTTGAGTAGTGACCTCAAAAGAAAAAAATTATCCCATAAATATAGGTTTGAATTTTGTCTAAAACCAAATTTATTATTCATTATAGTTAAAAAAAATTGAATGAAGAGGCACATTTAATACCAGACCTCTTCATTTGTGATATTTGGGACCAAGTGAAGCCTAACCCTATAATGGGTGATATTTTTAGTAAATTTTTCTAAGTTTACTTGCCTTTTTTTCATCAAGTCTTTGGTAAGCATTAAAACACTTTATTATTGTTGGTACTATTGTTATTAAATTGATTTAAATCTCGACTACTTGTCTTCTTGTTGTTGAATCTGTTGGGCAGCTCTGCTTCTTTGGTGCTACCACTGTTGGTCTTTGGTCTTCTTTGGCGTTGGTGGTGTTCTTGATGGTCTTTCTTATTTGTGTTAATCTTCTTGATCTTATTTGTCTTTCTTTTGGTCTGTTGTCTTCTTGGTGTTGTTGATGTGCTTGTCTTGTTGGTGTTATTGATGGCGATGTACTGGTGCGCTAGTGGTGTTGGTAATTAATATAAGTTTTTTTTTCATGTTTGTAATTAATACTAAAAAGTTAGTTTGTAATACTAAGTTTTTTTGTGTATAATAAACTTTCAAATGTAATTATATTTTTAATATTTGAATTAATAAATTTATTGTAATTTATATTGATTTTTAATTTTGTAATTACTAATTATTGTATTTTTTAAAATTTATGTATACCCTATGGCCTCGGTTATTAGAAAACCAAGGTCATAGGGTATTTTTTTTAATTTATGTGTACCCTATGACCTCGGTTATCAAATAACTGAGGCCATAGGTACATCCTATGGCCTCGGTTAAAAATCAAGGTTATAGGTCATTACCTATGGTCTCTCTCACTTAGGCCTCGGTTCTTATAACTATGACCATAGACTTACGGTCACGGTTAAAAACCGAGGTCGTATGCATGTTTTGTAGTAGTGAAACGTCGAGTAGTGAATGATGACATCATACTATTGACATCATGGTGGTGTAGGGCGCGACGGTGCGTGCTGATGGGGTATATGGGCGCAGGCACACACTGACTGGCGTAGGAGAGCACGGAATGGAGAGTAAGCGCATGCAAAATGGGCTTTGTGCTGGCGCAGTGCGCGCATTGGCCGGCGCGACTAGGCGACTGCGTGCGCAATTTCCTCCCTTTTGACCCATTTTGTCCAATTTTTCCATCTTTTTTTTACTTTTCATCAATTACTTTATGAATATATTTGTGATGTATTGCCTCTGGTATTTTTCTTTGAGTCTTTAAGTGACTTTTTAAAGTAAAAATACCTGAAAAATAATAAAAATACCTGTGATTCCAAATAGATATATTTATATAAATATATATGTTTTTAATCAATTAACATGCATAAAATCATGGTAATTTTAGTACTTTTTAAGCACTCATCAATTAGTTGCACTACTTGTACTTCCATCATTTTTTATGGAAATTTCCACATAATCCAACCTTTGACAACTTCTTAAGTGGTTATCTTTACTAACTTGAATGAATGAATGCAAATTGTCCTCCATATTTGACTTGTTAGGAGTCTTCCACCAGGATTATTGGTATTAGCATTGGAGTCATACCTTAGTCTTGGTTGGTATCTCCCCAGTACATTGACCTACTCATGTTCTACACTAGCTTCTATTTTATAGGGATAGGTATCAGTACCATGTCTCACGGTACTGCGCATATCACATTGTACTTTATTTGTTGTGGCATGTATTTTAAGAAGCACAACTTGTTTGGTTAGTTGGGTAAGTTGCATTTGAATTTAAGTGCTAGAGTCTATTTCATGGACTCCGACTCTTCTCATTCTAGAGCTCTTTGGTTGAAAATCAGCACCCAACATCTCAAAGAGATTGTAAGTAGCTAAGAATATTTTCTCTCATCGCTTTTCCAGCAACATTTTCAATGATGGACTAAAATTGTTGTGTCAATCCATCATAGAAAAATTGGTTCTATAGCTACAAATGATAGCTATAATGGGGCATTAAATGAGAAATTTTTTGAACCTATCCCATACTTCATGGAAAGGTTCTCCTTTCATCTGAGAGAAAGTGACTATCTTATCTCTCAACTCACATATTTTTTGGTGTGAATAGAATTTTTCCATAAACTTATTATATACTTCCTCTTAGGTCATCAGGGAACTTGGAGAAAGTAACATTAACTATGTCTTAGCCCTATCTTTAAGGGTGTAGGATAGTTCCTAATAGCCTCATCCAAGTGGATAGAGGTAACTACAGTGCCAATTACTCGCTTTACAAAATCCTTCATTATGGTTACTCTTTATGGTGGATTTTCCCTTATGAATAAGAGTTTAGGTAAAAGGTCAAGGTTAAATTATATTCTTCGAAAGACCATGGGACATTAAAATCCATCATTCTTGAAAATATATATGGTTTATATATATTATTATTGAAAGATGTAAGAGGATACCTTAACGATCTCCTACCATGCAAAAACTGATAAAACATAAATTAAATTTACCTATTAAGTTAAAAAAATAAATAAATAAAATATATAAAAAAATAAATGTTTGTACATAGAAATATTAAACACGTAGTGAATAATAATTAATAGAATTATACATATCTTAGTAAAAGAAAAGAAATTATACAAAAAATAATTTATTACAAAAATATTAAAAAAAATTAAAAGAAAAATAATAATAAAAGAATTAATAAAATAAAGAAATTAAAAGAAATTAAAAATAAAGAATAAAGAATTATTTTAAAATAAAGTAAAATTAAAATTAAAATTGTTTTTATTATTTTTTAAAATTAAAAGAAAATTTTAAAATTTTTTTAAACGAAAGAAAATTTAAATTTTAAAATATCTAAAGTTAATTAATAACCTATATATTTTAAAATTTTAAATAAAAATCACAATATTTTCAACACAAATATTTTTTAAGATTTTGATAATAAAAATTTAAATATGTTATTTCTCCATGGTAACGGCGCTAAAAACTTTGTGTGCAAAATTATTACGTAAAAATTTTGTATTATTTATAAAATAGCTTGTAAGGTCACGAATTACTTATAAAAAATAATAAGTATAATTTCAAGGTCTATTTAAAGGGAAATCACGTGGTTTTAAATAGTTCAACAAATTCCTAAAAACAAAAATATTAACCTACGCATCATGTCACGATTGTTTTGGTTTTGAGATCTAAAATACTGATATAAAAATAAAGACAGTTTCTGTAAACATTTATCTTACAATGGAGAATTTATAGGATACATTAGCTAGTTAATTATGTTTGTTTAATATTAAGTAGATTATTAAAAATATAAATTAAATTATTGATTCTCTCTTTTTTAATAAGAAAAAACCTTAAGATAGGGATCATATTCTTTGCTGATCAATTATAAAGTAAAGTCTATTGGTGGGATTAGTAATTGATAATTGATTAAATTTTGCTTTATTTTAAAGGAATTAATAGACCATATAGTTTATACTTTTGGCAAGACTATAAATTTATACTCTCATTAAGGTGTCTAAGTTAGGTTTATGATTTGAGCATATGGAACTAACTTTCAGATTTTAAAGGTACTATGAAGTATATGTCGTCAATATAATTTTTTAATAATAATTCTTATAAAAATCTTTGAAATAGAGCATGCCTCAAAATAGATTTAAATTGCAATTATCTAATACCACCGAGTATTATTCTAAATGAAAGTTAGATATTTTAAGTCCTAAATTAACTCTCTTGTTCTTTTTGAAAAATACTTCATCAATATATTTTTCTTTTACAAACTTCGTTTTAATCTTGATGAAGAAAAAAACTTAATTCATTTTATAAAAATATTGAATCTACTTTAATATTTCACAAGCATAACAACAATACTAATATCTCATATTATTTATAGTCAGACATGCATAGCTTAATAAATGATCAATAAATTAAACATGTAGCAAGTAAGACAACACTTATAAATAATATAAAAAATATATATTTAAATATACCTTAATAGAATTCTTGTAATTGCTTTTGTTCTAGAAAACCTTCAAACAAAACTACTACATTTTTTATTAAATTGAAACTGTAAACTATTATATAAACTAAATTTATATAACTCTTAATTGAGAGAAAAACTTTAAATTACTAAAAAAAAGAGGCTAAAAAGATAAAGAAACTAAGAAATGAAAGTAATAAGAAGGATGAGGGATATGGATTATAATAAAAATAAGGTCCTATTTATAGGTGGAGGAAATTAGGGAAATATGGATTTTTAGACTCACACCACTGCATGCAATTATTTCCGCAACATACACAGATTGTATATGGCTTTGGCTTGATCGATTACATTTGTGCCACGACATACAACATTTTTACAACATGATTTACATCACATTTGGGATGTGTTGGTGTCACTCATATTGCCTCGTGCCGTAGCAAGCAAAACTTTCACACCGCAGCATCCTCTCTTCTACATCACTTGGAACCTTTTATTTCTTGTATTTCTTTTTTCAAGTTTTAAAAAATATATAATGTTTTACATATGTTATCTTTTTAATCTTATAAGCTATAATGGGTTCTTTTAGATATATTTATTCAAGTTGAATCATTTAAATGCAAGAAATAATTGAAAAACAATAAAATATATACTTGATTTTGAAAAGATAGATTTGTTTAAAATGATAGTAAAACTAATCAAATATATATATATATATATATATATATATATTAAGTGTAAGTGCTAGTTTGGACAGAGGACTATAAGATAGGTCGTCACTAGTGGGTTTACTACAGATTTTTATTTTCGTATCTGATATGTGTTTTAATTGTATTTTAAATTGAACATGTTGTTTTGTACTTCAACCATGTTATTTTCTTAATTCACGTTTGTTAGATCAACTTAGCCGATTTGATATAGAACTCGCGAAAGGAATTCATAGGTTGAAATGTCTACCACTCATCTAGGTCTGAAGTGTCTATTTAAATTAGAAGAATAATTGATATTTATGTAAGTGTTCTCATATATGGAAATTTTCAACTATTTATTTAAGTTCATAATAATTAAAAGAAAAAGGAAAAATATAGTAACCCATTAACAACCAGAATCCCTAATTAATCTCCACTTAATTACAAATATCAAATCTTCACTGGCCTACTAATTCACCTAACTAAGGTACAAAATAAAATCGCAAATAATACGAGATTTCAACAATTCATCGAAGGACTAAGATGCCATAACACCAGTACCATCTAATTGGCAGCCATCTCCCTATAATGCATTCAAATATAACTTTTATGCAGCGTGGAAACATAAAATAAACAACTACAATTGGATTTGTAGTTTCTGATCATTCTGGAAATATCATGGAAATATGATCTTTTTACTATTAGTGTGAATGTTGTTGAACCTCTAGCTCTATAAGTTGCTCTCAAATATAGTCTTCAGTACCAAAGGAAAGTTATTTACATGGGGGGAGATGCTAAATTTGCAATCAAGGCCCTCATGGAAGACATTTTAGAGGTTATCTCAGAAGGTGCTCGAAAAATCATCCATAATTTACAAAACATCTTCAAATAATTTTGAATAATAAGTGTCTGATGGAAACCTAGAGAGTTAAACAGTAGATCTTAGGTGGCGTTTGGTTCGTGGAATGGAATCGGAATCAGAATGGGAATGGAATGGAATGGAAACAATTCTGTTTGGTATGACCACTGGAATCAAGCTCAGAATCAGGATTTCAATATTTGGTTTGACACTGGAATGGAATGAAAAAAGTCAGAATGACACGAATACCACTACGTCTTTGTAAAGTTCAAATAATGTAATTTAATTACTAGTTTTTCGTCAGAAAAATTAAATAACAATTTTAATTTTTTAATTTTTTAAGTAAGAAATATATATTTCTTTTTTTATATCATAAAAAATTAATTATATATTAACTTTTATAGAGATGAATGATGTTATTAAGATTGTTTTTAATAGCATTCAATATATTGAAATCGTATGTGGGATTGTCTGTGTACAGTGATGCTATTCATTTTTACAAAATAATAAATTATCAATATAAACAGAATTACAAACGTATGTTGATCATAATACTTTTCGTATCATCCTGCATTCAATAAGCACTGAAATGTTCATATTTCAAAAGTCTTCAAAATACAAGTGTTGAAAACACTATATTAAAATATTTATATTAGCCTAACTAATATAAAGTTAGATACCAAAACAAGGCTAATATAACAATTAGAAACGAATATTCATATAGTAATAACACATATCCATAACTTAATATAATGCATCTTCACGTCTAAGAAGGCTCCTAATCCAACCATCTTTGTTGCCGTAGTGTACTCCAAAAATACATTGATTCTTGCGGGTTTGTCAACAAGAATAATTGTAGCAACATCAAGCTCATCGTTGCTAAGTGACGTGGTCCTTTGTAATTCATTGTACAACCTCTTTTGTTCTTCTTTTGTGATGGATCGACTCAAAAGGCTGCCGACATTCTTCATCTCTTCTGCAAGTATCGAAGTTGCCCTCTCAACAGAATTTCCGATTATATTAAATTGCCAAAATTAAATAATGTAGAAGATACTGATTATATCACTGTAACAATAGATAATTTTTGAATAAACAATACCTCTGCAAGATTAATAAACAGTTTATGAAAGTAAGTAATGCATTCTCTTCGATAATACCTCTGCAAGTATTAATAGGCAGTTTTTAAATTCATTAGCATAACAATTAGTTTATGCAGCTCCAATCGATAGTTTAAACCAAAATTAGAGTTACATTATACACTGAAACTATCAAAATTAATCCTAACAACAATTTATGCCATTAAGTCAGAAAAGTCTAGCAAATAATCAATATTGATATTGTTAGAAACAATATCAGTATCTTCTTTATGGGACGTAGAAGGAATGTTTATATCGAAGTTGTGTTTGAGTTCATGAAACCAATAAATTGATTCAAAGAAAACAACAAAGAATATCACATACCAGAATACCAAAACAGATAATAAACATTTGAATCGATTCAAAATATAAATAAATTTCAACAAAATAGAGAAAAATTTCTCGGACGAACAATGTATCAGCGATTAGAACAAAGAACAAAATTAGGGATTGATTCAAAATAGAAATAAATTAGGGATCGATTCAAAATAGAAATAAATTAGGGATCGATTCAAAATTACAGAACATAGAACAATCCAAAAAGAAAACCCCACAATTTCAGGAAACAAATAGTGTATTCAGAAGCGAGAAGCAAAAAACAAAAAAGAGAACAACTCGTGAAGAAATTAGGGTTGTGACTCAGATGAGCGAGAAGACACAGATGAGGACGAGAACTCACCTCGAATGTCAGGGAAACCACCAGTTGTGGGGGACCGAGCGAGGTGGACTACCGAGGTTCGAGCTAGAGAAAGAAATCGCGATGGTTGAGTGCGAGAGTTGGAGAAGAAATTGCAGCGCTCGAGGGTGAGAAAAAGGTGAGGCAGATCCAATCTGCTTCTTCGTTTATAAAGGGAGGGTAATTTTGTAATTATAATTTTATGTGAGGGGTAAAATTGGTACGCTAATTTTATATCCGGAATGGAATCATCATTCCTAAAGGGGGAGAAGGAATTGTGATTCCGTCTCCTTTAGTAATCCTATTCCATTCCGTCATTTATTCCGTCCAACCAAACACGCAAAATGAATGGAATTAATTCTGATTCCATTCCATTCCGTCCAACCAAACGTGGGGTTAATTTTTAATTAATATGGCTAATAACTTTTATAGGAGAGATAACACTCAAGATTATTTCTCTCACAAACATAACCATCATATAAAATGCATAAAGCATTTTGTATTAAATAGCAAAAATAAAAAGATAATATAAATAAAATAATTAGTAACAAAACAATAAATTTACTTATATTGATCTTTATAGGCAATCTTTTGGAAAATTGGATATATATTGTGAGTCAAGAATAAATTTTTAGTTTTAAGATTTCAATTTGGAATTGATCAAAGATACAAAAATTTGTAGTAGTTTGTTCTCTTTTGATGCATTTTTTTTAATTAAATGCTTCATGTTATTTTTACTGCTTACTAATATCATTTTTATATAATATATGCCTTCAAAAATTTTAATAATAAAATATTTATAAAAAATTCTAATTGTCCCTCAATGACGTCTTTTTTTATATAAAAAAAGACACATTTTGTAAACAATGTTACTTAAAAACACCAAGAACTTACACAAAATGACTTTATGACCATTTTACCTTATGTAATATTATTTGGCAGACATGGTTAAACATTTTCAATACGTTCAGTAGAAGCTGGGAAAGCATGTAAAATTTTATAATTTGGGAAGAAAATTTTAAAAATTTATTTTTGTTATTTTTGTAAAATAAAATAATTTTTTTACAAAATATCAATTTTATCAATAAAAAATTAACTTAAATCTATTAAACGGATTTTAACGACCCTTTTAAAAAAAATAACGGATTTATATTACCCTATAAAATACGAGTATTTTCAAACCTATCGGAAACATGATGCTTTTCTTAAGTATATTTCATTTATTTATGATATTGTTATTTAAAACTTATTGATTAGCCTTTTAGAATTTGGTATAGATCAATTGATACCGTGATTGATGCTAGATATATTGGATTGTGAGTTCAAATTGTTGGATTAACCAACCTTTTAAAATTATTCGAATGAGGGCCTTTTGCAAGCTCATGTTATTATTCTAAATATGCCGACAAATTAAAGGTTAAATGCATCCCTTTTTCCCAATGAGGTATTTTTTGGACAAAAAAATACAAGATTTTCCTCTAATTTGAAATTAGATTCTAATCTGTAGACAATGTTCAACTTTAGAAACGATTGAGTAAATTATATCTCCATCTATATATATATATATATACAATTTAAATAATATTATTTTTGAATAAAATTGCTTATATATTTTAAGATAATAATAATTATTATCTTTATTCTCTTAATCATTACATAATTTATTTAAGATTTATTTTTTACCAATTAAATAATAAGTTATTAGTATCTAAAGTATCGAAAATTATTTCAAATATTATTTAAAATATTAATTGTATGTTTAATTTTGGTAGATAATAAAAATATTATTATAGTTTTAATTAAAATAATATTTAATATTTTAATAAACTATTATGACGTGTGTTTATAACTAATAAATGAAAAAAGTATATATATTTAAGAGAAAAATATATATAATAAATTATATTAACAAATTATTTCAATTATAGGATAATGTAAATTATTGGCGTAAACATTATCATTTTTTTAAATTTAATTTTTAATGGATAGTAACAAAAATAAAAAAAATTAAATTAAATAAAAAGACATATTTATCGTTAAATAGACTCAAATCAATAATTAAAAATAATTTATTAAACTATTTATAAGTAGTTTACATGTAATAATTTAATGAAAGAAAAATCTACTTACATTTACACGAGTAGAAAAATTGCTCATATCTATATAGAACTCTTCGTAAACGTAGATAGGAACCTATTAATTAATTATTTATTTTTTTATATTATTATTAAATCTGAGCAAGAAAAGCTGATCATATGTATACAAAGTTGTTTGCATATAAAGATGAAAAAATCTTAATTATATGTGTTGGTTATACACACATCGAAAAATACTCATGAATTAATTAATTATTTATTAAGTTACTATTGAATTTAGAATAAGTTGTTTATTTGATTGTTTAAAAATAAAATACTTACTAATATACATAATATTTTAAAATATTGTTGTTTAAATCATGATATAAATCTGAGCAACAATTTCTGTATTGACATAATAATAATATTTTAAAATATTGTTACTAAAAGTTTAATATAAAGTTTTATATAATAATTAAAATCTTAATAAATATGTGAAAACTTAATAAATTTAAATATTACGAACACAGTTGACAAATATTTATAAAAATTAAATAAAATATTTTCACTCATAAAACCAAACGAGTTACATGACTTAAAAATAATAAATAGGCTCCGCAAAAGTATCACCTTCTTAAATACTACAAACGATGAAAAGCAAGTAAATATTTGTGGTGAAATGATACAAGAAATGGAACTGGTTTTTATTTTTCTTCTCTTCCTGCTTGGTTTTCTCTTTTTGTTCTTAAGGTTGAATGGCTTTTAGTCTTTATGTCCATTATACTTAATTGGACACACGTGGCCAAGCTTATCTTTTTTCTTCTTCTTCATTTTTTTCTTTTAATAAATAAAAACTATTAATTTTATTAAAACATAACAAATTATCATTTTAATCTTAAACTAAATAATTAATTAATATTACGTGATTAATTTTAAATGAAATTTTTTTTAATCTCCTAACAATCATTTAAAAAATATCAATATTAAATATCATTACAAGGAGAACCAAATTAAAATAATAAATATATATAAATAATTTATGTAATTAAATTCTACAAAATAAAATTAGGGTTTTACAATTCTACCCCCTTAATATAAATTTTGTGCACGAAATTTACTGACCTAATTAAAAAGGTTATGGATTCTTGGTACACATTAGATCTTCAAGCCTCTAATGGATTCCTCTATAGCATGGTTTCTCCAAAGAACTTTTATCAAATGGATTATCTTGTTTCAAAGTCCTTTCTATCAAGAATTTGTATTGGTTTCTCTTCATAGGTCATGTTTTTTTCTTAATTCAATGGGTTGAGATTCCAAAATATGAGAATGATCGGATACATACTTTAGAAGCATACAAACATGAAATCCATCATGAATTCGAGAAAGTTCAAATGGTAATTCCAAGCGATAAGCAACTGGACCAATGCATTCTATCATTTTGTACAGACCTATATATCGAGGACTCAACTTTCCTCTTTTCTTAAATCAGATAAAATAGTTCTATGGAGATAATTTCAAAAACACTCATCTCTAACTTCAAATTCTTCATCTTTTCTTTCGAATTTGCATAACTCTTTTGTCGATCTTGAGCAATTTTTAATCTTTTCCTAATTATTTGAACCTTATCACACATCATGTCAATATATTTGAGATGTATAACTCTTCGTTCACCCACTTCATCCCAACATATGGCAACCTGCATTTCCTACCATGCATTGCTTCATAAGGAGCCATCTCCACTCGAATGATAGCTATTATTATAAGCAAATTCCATTAGTAATAGAAAATCATCCTAATTACCTTTAAATTGCAAAGCACAAGCACGTAACATATCTTCGAGGATTTAATTGGTTCTTTTCGATTGGCCATATGTCGGTGTATGAAATGCAGTATTATATTTCAACTTCGTTCCCAAGGCTTTTGGTAGATTTGGCCAAGGTAAAGATGTAAAACCTGGGTCTTTATCTGACACAATGATGATTGAAACACCATATAATCAAACAATCTCTTCCACATATAATTTAGTTAATTTATCTTCTGAGAATTTTTAATTTATTGGTAGAAAATGGGATGATTTGTCAATCTATTAACAATAACCCAAATGGCATAATGATCCTTTTTGAGTATGAGGAAGTCGTATGAAGAAATCCATAGTGATGTGTTCCTATTTCCATTCAAGAATAGGTAGTGGTTGTAATGATCTAGAGGATCTCTGGTACTCTTTCTTCATTTGTTGGCATATTAAACATCTGAATACAATTTATGTTATTTCTCACTTCATTCTTTTTTACAAATAATGGTCTTTCAAAGTTTGATACATTTTAATACTACCTGAATGCATGGCATAAATGAAATTATGAGCCTTTTCTAGAATCTCTCTCTTCAAGTCTTTATCATCAAGAACTCAATCTATTGTTAACAAATAAACCACCATTGTCTCAGATGGTTAAGTCCACTTGTGAACAATTTTGTGTTTCTTCTTTCAATTGGACTAGCATGAGACCTTGAGATTGAGCTTGACGAACTCTATCAATTAAACTAGGTTTTACCCAAACTCTTGAGTTATCAACTGATAACTTTACATTTGACTTCAACTCGACAAGGAAAATACATTGTTATTAAATGGGCCAAGGAACTAGTTGCTTTTGTCTAAGTGTATTTGCAACCACATTGGCCATTCTGGAATGATAATCAATAACATATTCATAGTTCTTGATCAATTCCATCAATATCGTCTGTCATAGGTTTAACTCTTTTATGAGTGAGTAAATGTTTCAAACTTTTTTAATTAGTGATGATTTGATATTTTTTACAATATAAGTAATGTCTTTATATATTTAATGTGAAAATATTGCTTCTAGTTCTAAATCATGAGTAGGATAGTTAAGTTCATGTGGTATAAGTTGTCTTGAAGCATAAGGGATGACCTTATCATGCTGCATAAGGAGAGACCCTAATTCTTGGTGAAGGCATCACTAAATAATATGAATCCATCATTTCCTGAAGGAAGGGTAAGTATTGGAAGAGAGGTTAATCAACCTTTTAATTCTTGGAAACTCCTCGCATACTCATCATTCCACTCGAACTTTATATTTTCCCTTGTCATTATTTATTTTGTAAAATTATACATAATCTTTAAAAAAATCATCTTTCTTTTGATCTATTTCTGTTATTAATAATTAAAAAACAATCACTTAGCTTTTTTAAAGAAAATAACTTAAATGTCAAAATTATCCCTTATTATTTGACTAAATTTTGAGCCATTACAGTTTTTTTTTAAAAACAAGGGTATCAATATGTGAACTTAGATACTAATTTGACATCATTTAATAATATGAGCGAGAATAGACATAAAAGTAATAATATAAGTACTATTAAGTACCAAATTTAATTTTTTAAATCTATACAAACCAGACCGATGATACCTATATTACTCAATGTACTAATTATCACTCTATGTAATGCATTATTTTGATAAACCGAAAGAGATAAACAGAAGAATGCATGAAGAAGCTTAAGAGTGGTGATGAAGATGCGTAGTATAGTAGCATAAATTCTTATAAGAAACCTTATGATAGTACAACCTATTTATAGCTACTAGAAAATGTACTACAATATTTGAGAGTGTACTCTTGTACACAAAGTCCAACATTCAATTAGGTCTATAAGGTTTCTTTATTATAGTCAATTGTGTTCTTAAATGTGTAAACTAAGAGGTAGGTAATGCTTTGGTTAATACATCAACTATTTGCTTTTTTGTAGGCGTGTATTAAACTTACAAGTTTCCAACCATAACCTTTTCTCTAATAAAATGAAAATCTATCTCAGTAAGATTTGCTCTAGCATGATAAACTGGATGCTTAACTAAGAAACAAACAGTTATATTATCACAATATATCACTACTGGATGAAGCAAATGAACCCTAAGTTCCTTTAATATTGTTTACATCTAACGAATCTCAACAAAGTATGTTCTAAATATCTAAACGCGACTTCAATACTTAATCTTGAAACAACCTTTTTTGTTGTTCTAACACCTAAGAAACCAGAAAACCACCAAGTAGATGCAATAGCTACTAGTAAATCTCCTATCATAAATACATGATGCCTAGTCTACTTCTGTATATACATTCAAGGCAAAATTGATAGATTTTTGCAAAGATAAACCATATTCTTGTGTACCTTTTAGGTACGTAAGTAATCTTCTAGCTACTACCCAATTTACATCAATGTACACCAGCTATCATAGTTGTAAAAGTGGGCTAAGAGTCATTAAATTGAACCTTATCAATTAAATCATTGATATACTTAGACCGACTCAAAAGGAAACCTTTTGCAATTCTAGTTACCTCAACCCTTGGGAAAAAAATTAAGTTTCCCTAAATCTTTCAAAGAGAACACAATGTTAAGCTTGTCAATAAGGTTTTGAACAAAGACATTGTTATTTATAGTAATAAGGAAATCATCCACATGTATCAAGAAGACAAAAAGCACTCCAACCTTATCAGAAATCTTCATAGATGCATCACTATTAGAACCTATAAAATCTAACTTAGTTAAGCACCCATTGAGTTTCAAAAACAAAGCTGGCAGAGCTTGTTTAAACATATAGATTTCTTTTCTTTTTTACTTACAAACATGATTAGGATGTTGATAAATGACAAAACCTTAAGGTTGAGTTATGTAAACTTGTTTTTCTATGTCACCATTAAGACATGTTGTATTGACATCAAGTTATCTAACTATCCAACACTGAGTAAGAGCCAAACTCAACATTACTCAATTCCTTATGTTTGTTGAAATCCTTTTGTTACAACTCTAGATTTGGATTTTTCTAAAGGCTTGTCAGCTTGAAGCTTTGGTAAAAATACCCACTTGTGACCAATAGTTTTTTTATCCTTAGGCTTAAGAACTAAATCCCATGTGCCATTTGCAATCAATGCATTATATTCACATTGTATAGATGCTTTCCATTCAGGAATATCTAAAGCTTTAAGCATTAAACAAGGCTTAAGAAGGATAGTTTCAATAGATAGCATAACTTTAGGCTTTAATTTGTATTATTAGAAGGAGATAGATGGTGAATCCAAGAAAATAAGAGGTAAATCAACAGGTAAGTTTATATCCAAAGGGTTAAAAACTTGAGAAGGGTATACTACCAAAAGTAATTGAATTAAGTGAAGATGAAGAAAAAAAGTATCATAAGTAGTATCAAGAGTGATTGTAACCTGTGATACTACTAAAGGTGAAAATGAAAGCTGACTGTCCAATGGAACAGATGGAGAAGCGGATAATGGTAACAAGTCATATAAAGAAAAATTAGATGGATTGGTATTATCCTTAGAGTGCACATATGAAAGGCTAGGATGGTTATATGTCACAGAACAAGGCACTAAGTGTGGAGAAGAAAAATTAAAAGTTGACATTTCAAAGATGCTATGTATAATAGTAGAAGGAGAAAAACTAACAAGCATTGGTAAATTTGAAAGAGAAGAAGGCACAGGTTATGTCTTAGACTATGTAAGAACAATGTCAGATAGAAAAGGAAAGACACTTTTATTGAATTTGACATGGGTAGAAACATACACTTTATTGGAACATCGTTCAAGACACATCCCTTATATAGAGTTTCCTAACCAAGAAAAATAACGAGATTCTTGCTTATTTTAATTATAGCATTGCAAAAAAGGGTAAGAAAGGCAACCAAAGGTTTTAAGATAGATATAATCAGTATGTGAGCTAAAAAGAAACTTAAAAGGACTCTTATAAAGCCAACTCCAATCCTACACAAAATATTTAAATTTGGCATGCAATTTGGTATGATGAACAATGTTGCGTCACATTTGGCACGACTTGTTCATCGCACCAACACTATTAACGTTGAGCCCTTTTTAAAAAAATCTAAAAATATTGTTAATTTTTTTATTATATATAATAAATTAAAATTAAGTATATGATACAAAATTAATAGTACAATATAGAGCTAAAAATTTATTATAAACTAAAGCAATGATTTAGAATTTTTTAAAAATATTGTTAAATTTTTTATTACATATGATAAATTAAAATTAAGTACTTGATGTGAAATGATTAAAAAAATTATTAATACAACATAGAGTTAAAAATATAATATAAACTAAAACAATATTTTTTAATCAATTTAATAAATATAATAAATATAATATTTTATTTAGTGAACTTTTAAATTTTTAAATAATATAATTTTTAAATTGTTACTATTAATTAACTAATAGTAATATATAATTATTTTATTGGTTGAATATAATAATTGAGAAAAAAATTAAAGAAGTGTTCTATTTTATAAACGAATATATTTTTTAGTATAATATTTGGTGTTAAGTGTTGAAAATGAGTGAAAATTTAGTGTTACTTTTCGCGTTAAATAGGGTAAAATAGTAAGAAGGGTTGGAAATGCGCTAAGAAAGGAAAGTAAGCTGTTTACGAGGTGAACTCAAGTTTGAAAGCTATAATACCAATATTTCAAAGGTATAAACCAACCTTAACAACTTGTTTATTTATCCTCTCTACAATACCATTTTGAGATGGTGTGTAAAGGCATGATAATCTTCTTTAAAAGTCACTTTGAAACCAATGTGACTCTAAATGTTTTAGTTCAGTTCCACCCTCGCTCTAAAAATTTTTAATTGGTATACCTAACTATCTCTACACATATGACTCAAAATGCATTATAATTGAAGCAACTTCAGTCTTATTTTTCAAAACACAAATCTATATAAACCTTAAGAAATCATCAACAAGCAACAGAAATTACCTCATTTTGTGAACAAATTCTACAAAAGAGGGTCCTCACTAATCAACAAGTATAGTATTAAAGGATGTTTAGACCTTGTGTGAACATGAGACAAAGGTAAATGACAAGATTTAACCATTTGATTAGAGTTACACATATCATATGAAACATAATCTATCATTTCCTTATTCATAGTAGAAGCTATATGGTTAACTACATAAAAATGAGGATGACCTAAGCTATCATACAACAAAGTTCCACTCAACACAACCTTGTTACAAGAAATAATAGGCTCACATAACTGGTGTCCACCAACCTTTGGAAATTGATACAAACTATCCTTAATATTGTCCATTAAATGTATAGTCCTAGTTTTCAAATCCTTCACATAAAAATTATTACAACTTAAAGGTTACAATGCCAAAGTGCAGATTGTCTGAAGTAATAAAGTTTGGAATTTTGAATGTCGATCCTCAAGAAATTGGAAAGAAATATTTCAGATTAATTGAAATGTGAAAGACTGATTATTTGGCTTATATATAGTAAACAAATATCCAATAAACAAAATCACAAGAGGATTAATGATTCACTTTGATAAATTTACAGTATTTATTCTTCATTCACTATATAACTTAACTAATACTCGTTTAGGATTGATCTTAATTGGAAGTTATTGCATCAATATGTTTAAAAGATAATCGTTCATATTTAATTTGTAGTATAAGGTAAACTTATGAACTTGACATGTTAAGATAGTCTAAGGATTCAATGTATCATTCATAATGTTTATAATGAATCAAAATCTCAAACAAATCAAACACAATTTTAATACATATAATTCAATTAACTGAAGGATTTTATTGAAGAATAAAAAGAAAGAATGAAAAACAATATTATAAATTTATCAAAGTTTTGCCCTTAGCTCTAGCTAAGGTTCTAATAAGACATATTTTAAATAAACATAACAAAACTAAACGAGTAAGATGAAATGAAGCTCTCATATTATAAATTAAGTTATCCTCGTTTATTGAGCAAATGCCCTCCTTTTATAGGCAATAAAAAGAACTTGCATTAGTGTGAATGTGACTTGTCATGATGGGCTTATGATTCAAATAGTATTTTCAAATCATGTTAATTCAATAACTATCAAAAAAGATATGATCATTTTACCGAACCAGGTGAAAGTGATGGCAAAAAACACATTTTTCATGCAAATTGCCTTAATAATCTTAGAAAATAAGTTGAATGCATCTTAAAATATTTAAAATTTGAAAATACTCATTATAAATCATATTATATCAACATTAATCCATATAAATATGTATAATTAAAATAATGTGATGAAACTTCTTAATTACTGCAGAAAATGGCTTCAATGATTTATAAATGTCTATAAAAATATATGTAAGAAATATAATTTTAGACTTTTATCAAAAACTATCATAAAATATTTCAATAGATACATTTTTATCTTCACATAGTTTCTTAACATAGCCTTTTTCTTTAATCGAGGTACACAAGAGATTTTGTAATTGCAAATTACAAGAATTACAAGGTAAGCATGTAATGTTTAAGAGAGTAAAGAAAATAGTAGATCCATGAGTATTACTTGAGTAAGAACTAAATTTCTTATAAGCACTTGAGTCTAATATAAGATGGTGTGTTGCACCAATATGCGAGAACCACTATTGTGGACTTATTTTAGTAGTTGTGAAAGGCATAGTAGTTGTAATCAAAACTTGTGGTTGTTTTTTAGAAGGCACATGTTGAGGAAAAGTGAATACAAACTTATGTTTCTCAATTGAGTTTGATCAATATGCAAAATGTGCTTGAGGTGTAGATCCTTTGGAATAACTTGGAGTATTTTGAGTTGAGCTATTGTTCTCAGATTGTATGCATTGAAAATAATTTTATGCAGCAGTGTGCCTATACTTCTTACACATTTGGCACTGAGTACTAGCAAATTTCCACTACTAGCCTTATTAGAGTTATTTGAACTTGTATTTTGGCCAGCATTAGTATATGTACCAATAGAGAAGTGTTGCGTAGGTACTGAAGGCTTGTTATGAGAATACATCTTAGTGTAATTAGCTTGCACAATTGAGGTGTAAAATTGATTTATGCATTATTTATGCCTATTATGAGCTCTCAAACATGTGAAAAGTTCACCAAAATCGAGAATCATTTTCTTACCAATTTTATTTGTTACAATAGGAGTAATTTAAGTTCAAACCTCCAAGAACATATAGCATTTATTCTCGATCACTAATTTGATCACCAATAGCTAGAAAATGATTAATTAGATCCTTAGTTGTACTAATATATTATTCTATGGTTCTATTACCTTTCTTTAAACTTTGCAAATGCCATCGAAGGTCTATGAAACGTGACTAAGAATCATCATTCAAAGACTTAATTAATGAAATTCAGATTTCAAGTGTTGTTTTCTTATCAATTAAGTACTTGAAATAGCTGGAAGAAACTGATTAGTAGATCCAAATCTTGATAGCATTATCTTGCCTCTCCCGTAATAGAAACTCACTAGTTTCTTCAAGAACCTCAAGGACTTTTGGTAAGCCAAAATCATCATTCATTATAACTTGTTTTTGAACAAATCTTGGAACTGAAATAAATTCATCACAAACCAATAGATATTAAGAATTTGTGGCAATTATTCTTTCCATATGATATAGTTAGTCTTATCAAGCTTGATAGAAAAATTAGGATCAAATGGATAGGTTGGAAATGAAAAGAAAGAAAGTTCAAATGAAGGAATTGAAGGTAGAATAGAATGAACAAAAGCAGATGAATCAAGATCACCATCTTTGGTCTGATTGTGAACTGCAGAAGAAATCAACTCAACCAATGTTACATGGTTATGATACTATGATAAATCGAAACAAATAAGAGGAAGAAAGCATGAAGAAGCTTAAGCATGGTGATGAAGATGAATAGTACAATATCGAAAACTCCTACATGAAACCTTATGATAGAACAACTTCTTTATAACTACTAGAGAATGTATTATAATAACAAATTCAATTATAGAATCTCTTAATATAACAGGTAACACTCATGTACTCAAAAAGTTTAATATGTCTTCTTCATTATTTGTTTCCTTCCTTTTTTACACTATTTGTATATTGAAGAACTTATTTATGTTCTAAACAAATTTAAAATATCAATCTATAATATAATTTATATAATTGTGACTAAAAATGAAAAAGAAAATTGTGAAGGATCAGTGAGTTTTTAACTTACTCTAATCTTGTCTAACGTTCTAGAAACATCTAGCATTAACCTTAGTCTAATCTTTGATAAATCTAAAAATGTATTATAAACATTAACAGTACCATTTTATTAGTATATTTTTTTTAAATTGAGCAACATAAATTTGAATAATATATTTTTTAAAATATATTATAATATTAATAATATCCAAACACATACATTATATTCTTAATAATAAATCATGACAAAAAGAAAGGGATAGTAATATAAGTTTAATACCTTTATAATTTAAAATAATGATATTTATTAAATTTTATATTTTTTAAATATGGAATAAACTAAACACTTTAAATAAAAGGTGAGATGATATAAAAATCTCTTAAATTAGATCATTTGTGTCGTCTAGTCCTTTAAATTTGAAATGTTATCATTTAGTATCTTATTTTTGTAAAAAGAGTCCATTAAGGACAAATTATATTATTTTAATCATTTTTTATTTAAAATATTATAATTTTCATTTAATTATTTAAAATGCGATTAAAATGCGAGTCTTTAACCTGGATAAAAGTAAAGTTTAATATGAAATAGTTTAAAAAGAAATAGATACATTACTACAATAAAAAGTATTAAAGTTAGGATTTAAAGTCGATTTGAAGAAAAAATCGACTCATAATAAATTATAAGTCAATATTCTTATAAAGTGACTTATAATTTAAAATTGGTTCAAATTAAAAACCAACTTTAAATAGATTTAAAATTAAAAAAATACTTAAAAAAATTAAATCAATTGACATGTACAACCGATGCTACACGTGATACATAGTATCGATTGTACATGTCAATCGATGTTTAATGTATCATCGGTTGAGGTGTAGCGTCGGTTGTACACATTAACTGATACGTAATGCAACGTCGATTGATATATGTCAATTGATGCTACACGTGTCCCACATATAGCATCGGTTTTACGTAACAATCGACACTACATATGGCATAGCATTGGTCCTACGTGCTAACCGACATTACACGTAGCTTGCTATCTCCTATTTCTCACTCACTGTGCGATATTTTGACCATTTTTGACTGCCATTTCTAGCTTAGTCAATTGGGTTTTATTCCTCTCTACTTTCTGATCTAGATCCACCATTTGTTTTAGCTTAATACTCAATATTCTCATACTTATTTTTCTTCACTTTCTCACTTATCAAATACATTTTTTCTTCATTTTGTCACTTGTTTTATTCTTGTAAGTATTTGTATAAATTATTTTACACTTATTATTGATGTTTTATATTTTTATTTAATTTTTGTAAAACTATTTTTTTATTTTTTTTATTTTTATGCATATTATGTGTTATTTATTATTTGTATATTTTTTATATAGGTTGTTCATTTTTATTTAAGCTTAAAAGAAGAAAGGGCATTATTTATTTATTTATTTCAACTACTTTCATGTATATATATATTAATTTATTTTTAATTTAAATTTTTTTAACTTATTATTACATGTATTAAATAATATTATATATAGTTAATGTTATAATTAATTTATTAATTGTTTGAATTTTATGTATTTATTTTTGTATGATATTTTGATTGATATTATAATAATTTATAAATTTAATATAATAATTTTGAAACATATTGGTAATTAATAAATTTATATTTTATTGGGTACATATTTAATATATTTAATATCATTAATAGAAAATAGAAAAATCTTGGATATTAGAGTGTAGAATTGAGTAGGACTATATTTCTGAAGTTAAAATTTTCTTGGAATTTGCTCATAGAAATACTAATAATGAAATCAATATGATTCGATACTCATGTGTTAAATGTAAAAATGAGAAATTTCATGATATTGATGAGGTTAAGTATCATTCTATCCTTAGTGCTATTTTTTTGAGTTATAAATGTTTGTAAATAACGATGTAAGTTAATTATATACATCTTATCAAAATAGGTACTCTAGATATAATGTAAAGACAAAAAAATAGGTTTCATGTTATGGAAGATGAACTACATTAGGATGATCCTGAAACATTTTAAAAACTTTTAGAAGATGCCCAAAGGTCATTGTATCCATAATGCAAGAAATACACTAAAATGTTAGGATTAGTTCATTTGTCCAATGTCAAGGCAAAAAATGATTTTTCTGACAGAGTATTCATAGAATTATTAAGTTTACTAATATATATGTTTCCTGAGGGTAATGAGTTGTCATCTTCAATGTATGAAGTGAATAAATCTCTTAGTTGATTTGTCATGAAATATCATAAGATTAATGTTTTTTCAAATGATTTCATTTTTATGAGAAAGAATATGAGACAATAGATGATTGTTCAGTGCGTAAAGAATCGAGAGGGCAGCATGCTACAAATAAGACAACACCTAAGAAAGGTATACCCGTGAAGGTTCTTTGGTAATTTCCTCTGATTCCACTGTTTCAAAGGTATTTCAAAAGTAAAGAGACATCGAAGATGTTGACTTGGCATTCAAAGAATCGATATGATGATGGGATGCTATGTCATCCTTCTTATTCCCTAAATTGAAAAGCATTAGATAATTTATCCCCTTAATTTGAATCTGATTTGCACAATCTTCATCTTTCCATTGTTGTTGATGAAATTAATCCACATATTTACCTTAATAGCAGATGTAGCTATCAACCAATAATTATGTTAACATACAACCTTCCAACCTGATTATGTATGAAAAGAAAATTCATGATGTTAACATTATTGATCTCAAGACTGAAATAACCCGGAGTTGATTTGACGTGTAATTGCAACCTCTAATAGATGTCTTAAAACATTGTAGAATGATGGTATAAATGTTTACGACGTACATAAGCAATAATACTTTAACTTAAATGGGTTCTTTTATAGATAATTAATGATTTTCTTGCCTATGGAAACTTATTAGGATATGTTACAAAAGGTTATATGGGATTCTCTATTTGTAGTGATGACACTTCTACAATTTATCTTGTTTATGGACAAAAAATGTCTTATAGAAGACATAGAAGATTTTTTTCATCTAGACACAAGTTTAGATACCAAAAGAAACCTTTCGATGGTGAAGAAGATCACAATCCTACACCAAGACCTTTGCGAGAGGTTGAGATATTAAGATGACTAAATGGTATGACATTCAAATGATATGGAAAGATAAAAAAAGAATACTCATTGATAATGGGAAACGAAATAGGTTAACTAATAAAAGGGGTGAAAATGAAAATGTTACTTAAACTGTAGAATATGATTGTTGGAATACAAATTATTATTTTGGGAATTACCTTATTAGAAAGACCTACACATTCGTCACATTATAGATGTCATAAATATTGAGAAAAATGTATGTTAGAGCTGGATTGGTACATTACTTAATATACTTGAAAAAGCAAAGGATGTAATTAAAGCAAGATTGAATTTAAAGAAGCTAGGCATATGACCTGAATTGGCACCAAGGGTGAAAAATGATAAGAATAGAACATACTTGCTACTAGCATCATATGCAATGTTAAGAAAAGAAAATTATGTGTTCTGTAAATGTTTGGTTGGTGTGGAAATTTCTTATGGTTACTCATCCAACTTAAGAAATTTTGTATCTATTATCGATAAGAAACTATATGGATTGAAATCACAAAACTTACATATCTTAATGCAATAGTTATTACTTGTTGCTGATAGGTCAATTCTTCCAAAAATGTCTCATTATCAATAATTCATCTTTGTTCATTCTTTAATAAAATATGTAAAAAATCTATATCAATTGGAAAGTTAAACTCTTTATAGAAAGAAATTGTGTCTAATTGAAAAATATTTTCCTCCTTTTTTTCGATATAATGATTCACTTGTGTATCTATTTAGTTCGAGAAGTTGAATTGTGTGGTCCTAATTAACTAAGGTGAATGTATCCTTTTGAGAGATACATGGAATTTCTTAAAAAATATATAAGTAATAGAAATCATCCTTAAGGATGCATGATGAAAATTACATTACTGAAGAGGCTATTGAGTTTTCTTCTAGATAATTTAGTGGTTGCACTATAATTAGGAATCATACGTACAATTTTTTCTTAGACTGTGACATAATCTAAGTAGGTAACCTTATGGTTGGTGGAAGTAAGAAATTGTTCATTGATCGCAATCGATGGGAAAAAGTACACTAACCCATTTTGGTAAATAACAATGAGGCATAGTGTCACGACCTTAATTTTTCAAGTATCGATCGTGCGGCACTTAGCACGATCCGTTGCACTAAGCCTGCCTTTCAACCCGAATGTAACTCCAAAGAGAATAGAAAGATGTTTGCAAAGAATGCTTTGTATTGCTCTAGAGAGAGTTTATGTTACAAATGCTAAGAATTCCCAAGGATTTCCAAGATGTTAGGAATTTCCAAGATGATTGCAAATGAAGACCAATTGGTCTATTTATAGTGTGGCTTCTAATCTTAAGAATATGCCACCACTTTCTAGATAATTCTAAGCCTAGAATATACAAGAGTGTTCTAGGTTTATGTACAATGTGCCACAAGGCTCTAGGACCTTCTAGCCAACTCTAGAGTCTTCTAGGTTTGTCTAGCTCCTTCATACACGTTCTGGGATGTTCCGTAAGCTTCCAGCGGCTTCTACATCCTTCCCGAACCATCCGGAATGTTCTAGAACATTCCAGCCCATTCTAGCACCCTTCAGCGTGCTCTAGAACATTCTAGGGTCTTCAAGCTTGAGTTGAGTCCATCCAACTCCAGCCCTTTCTAGACTTCTCTAGGAAACTCTAGAACTTTCCATGTGTCTAGATCCTTTAGGCAACCAACATTTGGATTTTTAGGGACATTTTGAGCGGTACGTGACACCCTTCCCCACTCAAGTTTGCGACGCCCTCGTCGCGCCTTCAAGCTGAAACCTCTCTATGGCATCTTTGAATTGCCATAAAGACTCCTCAGGTTCCCAGCTTGTCTCTACATCTAGGGCATTTTTCCATTTGACCAAGTATTCCTTATAACTTGGTACGCCCCTTCGTCGAATCAAGCGGTCCACCAAAATTGAGTCCACTTCTTTGTCGAAGGAGGTTACCACTACGGTAGGAGACCTTGTTGCGTGTTTTTCAACACACGAACTCGTGCAAGTATACACGGTCGCAAGTAATAACATTTATAAGTAGAGTATCGATCCCACGAGGATTTGTTACTATAGTTTGTTGAGTACTAAAATTATTTCTCTCTGATTTTATCCAAAATAATCGTTGATTTAAGAAAAAGGTAATAAGAAAATAAAAGAACTCTAGGATTGCAATTCTTCACCAAACTAATCCACTCAAATCATATTATTTCCCTTGGATTTATATTTTTTTGGTACATTTAATTTGTCAACCGAAAACTTCTTTTTTATTCATACATCTCTTCCGAGCTCCGTACAAACACACCTCGTTAAATTAATTCACTATATCTCTATGAGAATTAAATTCAATAAGATTCATTAAGTTCTAAGTTCTCAAATGGCCACACATACAATTAGGGTATATTCCTATCCTTCATCATCCATGTCATTCTATTTACGAGCAATATACACAAAAATGCCTTTCTCAAGTTTATTTTTATGCCACAAATCGTTTTGATAAAATTCGTAAATAATCAAAAAGCATTAAGCACAAAATAGAACGAACAAATCGAACGTCTTATAAATCCATAACCAAAAATAATTAAAATTAAAGCTTCATAAATTTAGATCAAATGCAACCCTAGAAAAATTAAATTACTTCATAAAATAAAAATTAAAATTACAACATATGCAGTAAAAAATTAAAGGAGAAGGAAAAATTAAAACATCACGAATAAAATATTCGCACACGTTAACACACAAAGCCAAAAAATGGCTTCAAGGTTCTCAAGTAATTCAAAACCGAACACAATAAAAACTAAAAAAACTCCAAATTCTAAAACTCCAACCCAAAAAAACTCTTAACTAAAAACTCAAAATAAAACTCTAAACTCGCCAAAAACTTTTTTACAACTAAAAACTATCTCCTATTTATAGCTAAAAAATACATCTAAAATATTACATTTTTATTTTATTTTTTTATCGAAAAACGCGTAATAATTTTTTATCAAAAAACAAAAATCACGCCAGACGATTTTTGTATTGAAAATCTTATTTAATTCACGCGTGAAACAAAGGCCGCCTGCTCGATTTTTTTAAATTCAAAGCAGCACGCCACGTGTCGCATCTTATTCGCCGAAAGATTTCCTAAGGCCACGTGGCAAAGACGCTATCGGGTGCACAAACCGGCCGCACGTAGGAACGGCGCACGTGATCGGCGCCGAAAAAGTGAGACAACTACGGAAATCGGAGTATGATCCAGTCATGGGTCGCGCGATTGTAAATAGCCACGTGTCGTCGATTACTTAAATATTAAATGGGGACACGTGCGCATTTTTATTCTGTAAAACTGAGGATGCACGCCCATACCATAATCCGCGTCACACGATTGTAACACGAGCGCCTGCCATGGAGACGCCTTCACGCGACGCTGTTTCAACTGGACCGTCGATCCGATCCAACGGCCGAGATCGCCGGGGAATCTGCCAGTACCGACATGTGGGGCCCACTATGACGCCGCCGCCTGCGCGACACGCGTGTCTCACCGACACGCCGAACGGCGTGAAGGAAATATCTCCTGACCCCAATCGCTTTGGTTTGGGCCGATGCACACGCGCTCATCTCAGGCCGCTGATCCTTTGATCGGACGGCCCACGTTCGGCGATTGCGTCTTCAAGCGTGGTCTTCATCTTCCTCGCGAAAACTAAACTTTTGTTAATTATAATTTCACCCACAAATATATTTCAAATTACATTTTCAACTTTCTTAAATCACGCTTAACCCTTTTCTAATTTTAAATTAAATTTTTAAACTTTTAATAATTATAATTAAGCCCAAAATTTAATTTAAATTATATTCTCAATTCTTATAAATTGTAATTAAGCAATATAATATTTGAAATTATATTTGTGGACAAAAATATGAAATTAAGTACATTTTCGATACAAATTATACAATTTTATTAAAAATGTATTTTTTGCACATAAAAGGAAAATATTAATTTATTTAACAAAAATTAAATGATTATTAAAAGAAAATAGCAATTATCATTACTAAAATTGGTGAAAATAACTGTATAAAATACAGTTATCAGACCTCTTGGATTCTCCCCTACTCATGTCTTCCTTGTCTCCATGAAAGGGTTTTAGCATGCTTACATGAAAGACTGGATAGATTTTAAGCTTTGGAGGGAGTTGCAGTTTGTATGACACCTTACCGACTTTCTTGAGGACAGGAAACAGTCCCTCATATTTCCGCACCAACCTCTTATGAACCTTCTGCAAGGACTTGAATTGTTGGGGCAATAGTTTAACCAAGACCATATCTCCTTCCTAAAATTCTACCATCCTCCTCTTCTTGTCAGCCCATTTCTTCATCTTTTTAGATGCCTTATTCAGGTAGGCTCGGGCCAACTCCGCTTGTTCATGCCACGCCTTGGCAAATTTGAAGGCAGCAAGACTTTTCCCTTCATAACTCGTGGCCATGGCATGGGGAGTCATGGGTTGTTGTCCCATGACGATCTCGAAGGGACTCTTTGCGGTAGACTCGCTTCTCTATAGATTATATGAAAATTGGGCTACATCCAACAGCTTCGCCCAATCCCGCTGATTGGCACTCACAAAGTGCCTGAGATACAACTCCAGCAATGCATTGGCACATTCCGTTTTCCCATCGCTTTGGGGGTGGAAGCTGGTAGAGAAATTCAAGTCTGATCCCAATAGCTTGAATAGTTCAGTCCAAAATTTCCCCGTGAATCGTGGGTCTTGGTTACTCACGATATTAGACGGGATTCCCCAATGCTTCACAACATTCTTGAGGAATAAACGTGCTGTCTCATCTGCCGTGCAATCCGTTGAGGTAGGTATGAATGTTGCATATTTGCTGAAGCGATCAATCACCACAATAATGCTGCCAAAGCCCTCTGATTTTGGCAAGAAGGTGATGAAATCCATAGAGACACTCTCCCATTGTCTCTTTGGAATGGGCAACGGTTCTAGAAATCCTCCGGGTGCATGCTGCTCTATCTTGTCTTGTTGGTATACAAGGCAAGTCTTCACATAAGCTTCGACATCGTCCCGAAGTTGAGGCCAATAGTAGATGGATTTGATCAAAGCAAGGGTGCGCCTCATTCCTGGGTGTCTAGCCCATAATGAATCATGGCATTCCTTGATAAGCTCATTCCTTAAGCTTCCCCATTTTGGAACGAAGATACGATTCTGCTTGGCATAGAGTAGTCCGTCACTCAGCCAAAATCGTCTCATCTTCCCTTCCTTGATGAGGGCAAGGAGATTTTGAGCAAGGGCATCATGCGCTAACCTTTCTTTGATCCTTTCTAACAAAGGGCTACTTGGCCTACTCAAGGCTGCTAGGTCTGTCTTTCCACTTGGCGGGTCAACCACTATGCTTCTGTTGCGCGCCTCTGATTTTTCCACCTTATCAGGGCCCATTGTTGGTGGTCTTATGTCGAGCTCCAACTCAACTTCATGGTCCACCTCCCTCCTTGGAGGTAAACATTTGGGTGAGGCCTCATGCATCACCCCATGGGACTTATCTAGGGTAGCTTGCACTTCCGTTGGCAAGCTTGACTTTGGTGATGCCTCAAACATCACCTCATGGGACTTATCTGACACAACTTGCCCTTCCGTCGGCAAGCTTGGCTTTGGCGAATCCTCCTCGTTGTACTCTTTTAAGATGGTTTGGTAACTCTCTTTGTGCCTCTTCAATCCTCTTTTGATTTGAAGTGCCGAGAGAGCTTGGGTTGTGTGTTTGGTGGTCCTGTCCATCGGTACCATGCAAGCCTTCGAACCATCCATGATGCACATAGAGTTTGAGTATGGTACCAAGAAAGCTCTAACCTCGTCCAAGAACTCCATGCCGAATACCATTGAGTAGTCATCTATAGGCGCCATTGATAAGTCCACTTGGCCAGTCCATGCACCAAGACTGACCTTAACTCCTCGAGCGACTCCATGTAATGGTAGTGTTGCTGAGTTAACTACTTTGAGAGAACCCCCTCCATGGACAACCTTCAGGCCGAGTCTCTTTGCCTCTTCCAATGAATCAAAGTTGTGAGATGCACATGTGTCAACCAATGCTTTGGCGACCTTCCCATTGATGGTGGCATCCACGTACATCAAACCTTTAGGGGTCTTTGGGGCGCTCTGCATTGCACCAAGTAGGTGCAAAGAACCCATCTTTGCACCTGCGTCCGACTCGCCTCCATCCTGGTCATGAGTGGAAGTAACTAAGGCACTCAAGGCCTTCCTCTTTGGACATTCGCGTGCCCAATGCGGTCCGTCGCATATGAAGCATGTCACGCGGGGCTTCGAGGTACCACGATCTTCCTTTTCCTTCCCCTTATCCTGTGGCTTGAACGAGGAGCTATCTTTATGGTTCTTAGGTCCCTGACTTTTACCATGCTTCCCCTACTCTTTCCTCCAACAAAATTCTTATCTGTGGCTTTGGAGCTCTCTTTGTTTATGGAGTAATCAATAAAGCTTTCTACGGTTGCAATGGCCAAAGATAAGTTTTGGACACCACGTCGCTTGAGCTCAAGGTTAGCCCACGATTAGAGACCGTCCATGAACAAGAATAGGGCATCCTTGTCGGACGTGTCAGGAACTTCAAGTAGCAAAGTTGTGAACTCCTTCACATAATCCCTTATGCTACCCGTCTGCTTTAACCGTCGCAGTCGGCCTCTTGCTTCCTCTTCAGCATTTACGGGGAAGAACTGCATTTTGAATTCCCTTTTGAAGTCTTCAAAGGTTTCAATTATGCAAACCCCTCGTTGCACATCACCATGTCTCCGCCTCCACCACAGCATAGCAGTAGTTCGAATCATGCTGGCATGGTCCGTTATGCCAGTAGCCTCAAAGTATTGTTCCAGTCCCCATAGGAAGTTCTCCACTTCCCTAGCATTCCTAACGCCATTTAAGGTCTTGGAGTTGGGAACATCCACCCTCTTAGCCTCAATGACGATGGTTGTGCTAGTTCCCACGGCCATAGCCCGCTTACAAAGAGCTAGATCACCACCCATGTCCTCAACTCTAAGCAATACATTAGCGAGTTCTCTTTGGACAAGATCTCTTACCTTGGCAAGTTCAGCTTTCAACCCATCAATCTCTTGCCTTAGCCCACCATCTAGCTCATTGAGTGACATCTTAACCGCTGCATGGATCTCTACATCCTCAGCTTCCAAGCCATTGCAACGCTCGTCTAATTTTTCCACTCGGTCAAACAGCTCCCCTAGGCTATCCTGTGCACTCCCAACTCGTGCCTCCAAGCTAGAAAGCATGTCTTTCGACTTGGCTCGAGATTCCTTCGATGTTTTTCGAGTTTCCTCAAGGCCACGTTCCATAGGTGGAACATCGACGCTTGGTGTAGATGGAGCAACATTCTTCATTATGCCAAGAGTAAGATTGCTTCAACCGAAAGCTCTGATACCAACTGTCACGACCTTAATTTTTCAAGTATCGATCGTGTGGCACTTAGCACGGTCCGTTGCACTAAGCCTACCTTTCAACCCGAATGTAACTCCAAAGAGAATAGAAAGATGTTTGCAAATAAATCTATATCAATTGGCGAGTTAAATTCTTTACAGAAAGATGTTGTAGAGACTTTGTGTCTAATTGAAAAATATTTTCCTCCTTCTTTCTTCGATATAATGATTCACTTGTGTGTTCATTTAGTTCGAGAGGTTCAATTATGTGGTCCTATTTACTTAAGATGGATGTATCCTTTTGAGATATATATGCAAGTCCTTAAAGGATATGTAAATAATAGAAATCAACTTGAAGGATGCATGGTGGAACGCTACATTGCTGAAGAGGCCATTGAGTTTTGTTCTGAATACTTTAGTGGTCGCATTGAAATTGGGAATCCTACGCACAAGTTATTCTTAGAACGTCACATGATCCAAGTAGGTAACCCTATGCTTGGTGGAAGTAATAAATTATTTATTGATCACACTCGATAGGAAAAAGCACACCAAATCATTTTGGTAAATAATAATGAGGCATAACCGTATATAGAGTAAGTGATGTTCAACCTTTCCATTTATGCAAAAATCATTTTTTATTTAACTATTAATGATGATATATACTTCATAAATATTTAATAACATTACAGGATGCATTTAAACTTTTTGAAGATCAATTCTCATTATAAAAAAGAGAGGAGAAAAATGGTTGTATGATGAACATAAGCGAGAGCTTATTAATTGGTTTCGCTACCATGTAAGTGTCACAAACAAAAATTCATGCATGTATGTTCCTAGATCTATGCAATGTTTTAAAACTTTGCTCTAAACACATTTCATGTTTTTGTATATATAGATTCGAGATGAACTCAAGAAACCCAATCGTAAAATATCATAAAGTTTGCAATGGCTTGCACATGGGCCAAAATTTGATGTCAAATCATTTTCTAGTTTCATAATAAATGGATCAAGGTTTACGACTCAAGCTAGGGACAAATTCTGAGTAAATCAGAATAGTGGTGTGAAGATGGTTGCACAAACTATGCAATTTTCCAGTTCCAAAGATGGTAATCATGTACTTTCTGATAGAACATATTATGGTATAATATAAGAGATTTGGGAATTGGATTATGAGGTCTTCCAAGAAACAGTTTTCTTGTGTGATTGTGTCGAAGATGTTATCAATGTTGGATATAAAATAGATGATTTTGGATTTACCCTGGTAAATTTATCCAAGATAAGTCACACTGATGATCCTTTCACGTTCGCACTTCATGTGAAACAAATATTTTACGTGAACGATCAAATTGACACAAGATGGTCTATTGTATTAACGCCTCCACAAAAAGAGTTTTATCATTGTGATGCTTTAGAAGATGACGACCCTATGCTTGATACATTAATCAATATTAATAATTTCTCAAATAAATTGCCTAATGTATGTGATGATCTAGTTGATGACGTTGATTCTTCGTCATGGGCTTGAAGTGATTGTGAAGGAATGTATGTATACGATCGAAAACCTAATTAAACATAATGTATATTCTATATTGTTGTAATAACTCTTATATATATATATATGTATGTTCCTAAAATTGTCAATTAATTTATATTTCTTCATTATTTGTAGATATTTCATGGATCCTTGGGTAACAGAGCTTGTAAATCCAAATGATCCATTGGGGTATTTGAAAAGAAGGGGTTGGGCGAATATACATGATGCTCTACTTAACCCAAATGATAGAATACTTGTTCTATTTGATGCTACTGGTAATCCAATAGGGGAAAATGGCCAACAATTGAAATCTTCTATTGGTCGACTTATGAAGTCCAATATACCAATCAATATAAATGATTCGTCTCAGGTTGACGATGTAGAAAAGTTCAAAATATGGATAACCATTTGTGTAAGTCTCTTATATTTTATAATCAATTACGTACATATATTATATCTTTTTGTATTTTGTCTAATTTTTTGTAGTGTATTTTTACAGAATTGTTACAAAGTCGATGACAATTGGAAAAGCAAGTGTTATAAGATTGCAAATAAGGTGTGGAAGGAATACAAGACTTCCAGATTGGCAAGAAATTATGTGTTTTCATATTTGGAACCACTTGATGAGGTAGAGCTCTACAAAATCCCTGAAGGATACCCTTGGATTACACCTCAAGTTTGGAAAGATTTCGTGGATTATAGACGTTCAAACGAATTTCAAATTATTAAAGAAGAACATCAGAATATACAAATGCATAACATTCTTCCTAACCGTACTGGAAGGTCTTCAAATCCTGAAGTTAGATATATAATGATATTATTAATTTGTGTTAATTTATAAACATTTTTATATTTATTTTCCTCAATTTAATTTCATGTCATAGTTAATAATTTTTTCATAATTTATGTAGGAAGCTAAATTGGGTAGACTTGTTACCCAAACTAAATTGTACATAGAAACAAAGACTCCCAAAACGAAAAAGTCAAGACCAATGTCTAAGCGAGGATAAGAACAACTAAATAAGTTGGTTAGTAATATTGGTTGATACAAAGTCTTAATGATTTTTAATAATTGATGTAATAATGCATGATATGTTTGTGTGCTTTATTATTTGTAGAGAGATATTCAAGAACAAATATCCAGGGGTGAAATAATCGAAGAGCATGAGAGAGATACTTTATATCATGCATTCGGATGCGACCATCCTGGTTGTGTTAGGGGAGGTAGCCAATATGATGGTTATATGGAGTATTTTAACATTTCAAAACAAAATCCTCAGACAGTGAGTAAAGAGAAGTACACTAAAATTGAAGAAGAACTCAACTCCTTTAAGGCCTCAATGTTAAGTGAGATTGCCACTATAAAAGAATATTAATCATAACACATGTCAGGCATGACATCATTCTACAACCAGGGCATGCCATATTGGCCAAGCATGCAACCATCCATGCCAGGCATGCCACCATCCATGCTAGGCATGCCACCATCCATGCCAGGCATGCCACCAACGCAATCTCATGGTGCTCAAACTATATCCAGTATGAGATATAATCATCCTATTAGTCCTCCCTATATGCTAGGAATGCATATGCAATCAAGTAGTGGTTCATTTTCTCCAATGTAATCTGCGCATTCTTACCATCAATCAAACCACAATGAACGTTTTGGTGAGAATGTTGATGAGTGCTCAAAAAGCACTAAAATTACCATGATTTTATGCTCATTAATTGATTAAATATATATATATTTATATGTTTTATCATATATTTATATAAATTTATCTTTTTTCGGAATCACGGGTATTTTTATTGTTTTTCAGGTATTTTGGCTTAAAAACGCAATTTAAAGACTCAAAGAGGAATACTTGAAGCAATACATCACAAATATATTAATAAATAAGTGGGAAAAGGTCAACAAACATGGAAAAATTGGACAAAATGGGTTGAAAAGGTCAAAAATGTCAAAAAGACGAAAATCGTGCCCATTGCCCGCTTCACGCGCGCAGCCCCATGCTACCGCGGCATCGTTTCACGCTGCGTCGCCGCGCCGACAACCCCGCGCGCTGCCCACATCCGCGCGCCCAACGCCTTTTCTCCCCATTTTTCACGTGCGGCCCTTCTACGATGTCATCGACGTCATTAATGACCTCAGCATTTCCATTACGCGGTTTTACATTTTTTAACATTTTTTTTCTCATTTTTTCTCTCCATCCTCACCTATAAATATCCCCATTCCCTTCACTTCAAAACACACCTAAAAACACACTTCTCTCTTCTTTCTTTCTTTCTCTTCATTTCTTAGTTTTTAGTTTTTTTTTAGTTTTTCTTATGTTTTAGCTAGTTTCTATTAGTTTTAGAGTTCTTCCCTCTTTGGGAAGAACTAGTTATGTTTTTGTAATTTATTAGCTTTTTGATTCAATAAATGAGAGTGCAAATTCCCTTTGGAGCTTTTCTAGCAACGGAATGGCATCAATCTTGTAAGGATTTTATTTTCTTTGTAGTTATTTTTTATGCTTTATTCTTACATGTTATATTTAATTTGTCTGTGATTAAATTTAATCTGTACTATGCTTGTAAAAATGATATAATAATAACGTTGTTATACTTGCGAAATATTAAATAGGTAAAAATCTCTAAAATGAATTGATTTTATTTTTATTCAAGATTTTATATTAAGAATATTAGAGAGAAATATATTATTTTTCATTACAAACTTAAATCAAAATTAGATTTTAAGGTTTAGTTATCCTATTCGATTTACAGTAGTGCTCTCTCATTTGATGGTACAATCTCTCAGTAGTTAGAGTGAAGCTCTATTTCAAAAGTTTTTATAAGAATTATTATCTGAAAATGTATTGACAACATGTTTTCAGTAGTGGTTTTAAAACTTGAAAGTTAGTACTCGGATAACTAAATTCTTAGGTTTAATTTGGACACCTTGAATAAAGTTTAAACTGTCTAACCCCATCAAAGGTGGCATCTAAATGGTTCATTTTCAATCTCTTAGAACAAGGAATTAATTTAATTAACCAAATTAGTTATCAACCCCACCCATAGGTGTTAATTGATTTGTTTAGTTAACAAAGAATATCTAACCCCACCAAAGGTGGTATTCATACAAAAAAGGGAGAATCAATAAATATCAATTCATATCTTTAATAACCTAGATAATATGAGCAAGCATAATTAACTTAGTTATTATATCCATAAATACTCCACCATTATAAAAGATAAAATTTGCACAAATGTTTATTGAATCTATGTTTATTTTTATGTAAGTAGATTAAAAACACAAAAAACCCAAAATATCGTGACAGGATGTTTAGGATTTAATTTTGTTTTTAAAAGTTTGAATAATAAATTAAAAACCACATACATTCCTTCCTTAGATTGACCTTGGGAGTATACTTATCATTTTCTATGAAATGATTCGTGCACTTGCGAGAGTTTTATAAATATAAAACCAAAGTATTGGCAAGATCGGCGATGCCGGTTTTTGCTCATCAAATGTACATCCAATAGCTACCCCACATGGGAGTCCTCCTCTATTTGATGAATCATATGTGGTAAGATTTTAATTTCTGGTGTATATAATCTATTATTTTTATTTCTTATTTTATGTTTTATTTTTTATATATAACACTTAAATTTTTTTACAGAATATGAAATGTTTGTTGAAACATCCTTCGTCAACGGACTTTGTTGCTATTGGAACGGTACATCAATATTTGCCTAATCATTGGCAAATAGTAATTGATCAATAATTGCTTCATGATATTCCACTACATGTGCCTTCTGATGCTACCACTGTCCAAGAGGCGGTTGGATAGTATGTGGCTTGGCCATCGATTCAAGTTGTTCTAAATTTTGACATGATACTATTTTTTAACTTAAAAGATGACACTTGTTTACTACTATTATTTTATTATATCTTTTATTGTTACTAACATACATAATACTTTTTTTAGTCTATTATTCCAAAACTCTTAAATGCGGCACATTTAAGAGAGACGAAGCAAGTATCTCGTGCTAAATCTATGTCTAGTGGCCAATCATCGCACACCAAGTCATTCAAGAAAAAGCCTTGGAAAAAGTATACTTATGATTATGCTTTAAAATTCAACGGAAATCTTGACACTTTGATGACTATTGTTGGGAGGACATATAGCATAAATAATGGATGGACTGTGCCACTTCCTATAGAAATTTCTGGTGTAGACCTCGACCAAAATTATATATCAATCGAGTGCATATTGCAACTATTTGAATATTAAATGATCGATTTAAGTATAATTCAAGTGTGGACAAGGTGAGTCCTCAATATATTTAATTTTCTTTCATTTATGTAGAACATATATAATTATATTTATATTATCTAATTACTTATTGAAATCCTTTTTTATATAGGGCCTGTTATTATTGACTTCAACATAATCACTCATCACATTTAGCAATGTTTTATGATTCTTCATATGTCAATCAATATCAAGAGAAGGATGTTAGCATAAGAGCTAAACAATTATGTGATAGGGCATTAACGCTTAACAGAAATCAAAAGTTGATAATCCCTTGGCCATTAAGGTTTGAACAAGGCCAAGATCATTGGATGTTGGTAATCATTGATCTATTCAATAATCATGCTTGGTAATATGACTTAACTTTCAAAGAACTGAGTAAAGATACAAAAACAATTGTTGAAATGTAAGAGTTATAGCTAGCTATTGGTTTCTTCTATTATTTTTTGTAATATTTAATAAAAAAATAACCGTTTTAAACCTTGATAGGGCATGAAAGTTGTGGAACAAGTTTAGGGGCATTGCCCTTAAAAAATCTCATAAGCTTATATGGACAAAAGTTATGGTATGTACAAGTGAATATTAATAATTTTATTAATTTTATAATTAAATAATAAAGATGTTCGAATATGGAAAATCATGTACACTTGTTTTTTGTAGGTTCCACAACAAAATAATGGAGTCATGTGTGGTTATTATGTCATGAAGTTTATGAGAAAAATCATCACAAATATCAAAATTCCAATTAATGATGTTGTAATATCTTTTACCTATATAGATAATTGTTTTTAACATATTTGAGTTATTTTTTGTAAATACATGAAATTACATTCTTATTTTGATTTTAAATATATGTAGTTCTTTGGTTGGAACAAGACGGGATACGACCAAAAAATTTTTGACGATTTACGAGAGGAATAGGTAGAACACATAGTTCAAATTATATCATCACAAGAAAAATCAGGAGAAGATTCTGATGATCTTGAATAGCATATGACAACATAATGGTAACTTTTTTAATGATTTAATTTCTCTATTCCTGTGTCTAAATTCCCTTGTTTGATGGATGCTTTGTTTAATGGATGGTTATATGCTCATGTATTTAGGGGAATACATTGTTTGATGGATGTGTTTTTGGCCCAAACTTTATCTCATCTCTCTTGCCTACTTTCCTTATGACAACATCATATTAGCACTTTATTAATCATTTGTCTATAAATATGAAGTTATCTGGAATCTCTGTTGGTATTTTTAATGCTATAATGCTGGTGATTCTAAACCAACCAAGCTTGCTCGCACAATCCAATTACACTTTGACGATATTATTTTATTTGTAATTTAAGTTAACAATATATATATGTATTGTATATACATTATTTGTTTTTGTAATAAATTTAATTATCAAGTAATTAATTATATTTAAATTTTTAATTATTTGTATTATTATTTATATTTTGGTTTTTTATGCTATATATATTGAATACAGAGTAAAATGAAAAATGAAAATAAAAATAAAAAAATTATAAAATGTAAAGTCGGTTCACACGGTCAACCAACTTTACATTTTAAGTCACTCAATTTAAAGTTTGTTTTTAACCGACTTTAAAGCCTGTTTTTGTAGTAGTGTGATTAAAAATTTATAATACAAACATAATAAGCCTAAAGTGGGATGAATATGCTATTTTTAAATTTTTTTAATTTATAATTGAGTGACCTAAACAAAATGGTCAGACATTTAATCGTGTGTAAAAGTAAAAAGCGAAAAAAATAATACATGATATTTTTAGGTGGAAACAATCTAGGCTACAACCATGACCTAAGAGAAAAACCACCGGTCCATATAACCACCTAACATTTTATTATGAAAACCAATCATTCAAGTGCAAATTTGGTCTTATGCTATCCTCTTTAGAATACTACCCCAATATACCTAATTTACAAGCTTTTGTTCTGTTTTCATAGTTTCTAAGATTAGAATGAGCGGTATCCAAATCAATGTTCTAATTAGCTCCTCACCAATCAGACACGCCCATGAAACAACTACAACTAGTTTTAGCACAAAAAATCCAAGTGCTTGTACGTGTTATAAAACATATTTAATAATGAATAATTCTAACTATATAGTAAAAATCATATCAATTAAATCAAATAAACTAACAAATCCTAGAGCAAGTAAATGAAGTATAAGTTCAATAAAAATAGATTTTTTGAATTTTAATAATTAAATCAAGTAATCATATTCACACGCACAATTATTTGATCTAAACATAATAAAGAAGAAGATATATGAATATCAAAATATGAAACAAATAGGCTTAATTCTATACTAACATGATCATATGAAAATATATGATGAGGTGAAGTTTAGCCTAAATAAAGTTGAGAAAAAGAGAAAAAAGAACCTGACTTTAAACATTGTGTTCCTTAAAAGACGCTCTGTAGTTGTGTATAAAAGTACGAGAGAAGAGTGATGTATTTATAGAAAACCTAAAATGTAAAATGTCACACATCTGATGTGGTATAATTCTATAGGTAGTTGGTTGCTAATTGGGACTAAAAAATGTATTAAAGAAGATGAAATACATTAGTTCTCGATAGTGGGATCAATCCCTTTATGAGATGAATCGATCCCTCCCAAAAATAAATTACGTTAACGTAACATGAGATTGATCCATCAAAGGGAGATTGATTAAGGATTGAAATAAGATCGATCCTTCCACGGGGGATTGATCCATTTATAAGGGGGATCGATCCCTCTATGTAAAATTGGTGTGTTTAATTTTTACATAGAGAGGGGAGGATCGTAGTGGGATTTATTACTGATCGATTCATAGTGGAATTGATTCGTCTATTAGGGGATCAATCCCTTTATTTAAAAAGACTAATATCTTTATCATGCAATATCAGAATTAATCCAAACTAGAGCTTACATGACATGCACTTAAACATGTATGCAATTCTATGTGCGATAGTTATAAAAAAATATACATGAATTACGACTATTCAAAATATGTGCTTTTTTTTAGCTTTTCTTGAAAGATATGATATATCTAAGAGACTTGATAACGAGCTTAAAAATAAGATTATATGTAAATATTTTAAATATAAAAATAACCCGTACTTATAATCCTCACAGTTTCTAATTTCTAATTAAGTTACTATATATAATATATATTAGGATAGATGTGAAGGATCTTTCTAAGGTTTTGTAATTTATCAATTCATACCTAAATTTAAAAATAATGTCATTAAAGGATAAAATAATATTATTTTTGGTGTGTATTGAAACTTAAATATAATATTGTCAATGATAATGTAATTTATTTAATAATTTTTAAAACCTTAGATATATGATAGAAAGAAAACATAATTTTTTATTGTAGTTGACAATTAACAAAATCTTGAAATTAGTTGACAATTAACAAAATCTTGAAATTTAATGAATACATGTACTTATTTCTTATTTCAAGAATTAATTTTAATTTAAAAATATTAAAAAAGAAAGTTACAAAGGATTGATTAAATAATACTAAATGAAGATTTATTTGGTTTTTAATTTTTAATTTCTAATTAAACTATTTTGCATCTTATTTATCATACCCAAGAATTAATTAAATAAAAAAATTAAAAAAATAAATATATAAATAAGTGATTAAATAATTAAAATTGGAGTCTTTGAAATTTTAATTTTTAATATTCATTTTATTATTTATTATTACACAAATAATAGTTTTTTTTAAAAAAAATAAAAAATTTAAAAAAAATATACTAATCAAATACACAAATAAAAAGCAACAAATTATTTTGTGATATATAATTCTTTCAGAAGTTAAGGTAGCCAAATAGTGAATATTAAGGATGTTATTGTATGGAAGTTAAGATAGTCAAATAATAAATATTAAAGATGTTATTGTATTTTTTTAATGAACTTTAAAAACTCATAAATTTAAAATAGTTATAATATCAATATCATTATTTTTTTAATAAAAGAGTAAGATATAATATAATATTGTTAATAAAGAATAAAATTAGAAAAAAGTTAAGAATAATAGAATTTTAAAATAAATTGATTATAAATACAAAAAAATTTATATTATTAAACATAATTCTTTTTAGAAGCAAAACTATAACTTTTAACATTGAGTATATGGAATTAATTTTATTAAAGTGTGATTCATTTAATTAACTGTAGAAGCCGTGCAGAAGATTTAAAGTCTCTATTTTGAATGCTAGATGGAGATGTAAACATTAGAAAGTAGAGAGACTTTACCAAACTTAAACAAATTAGTAAGAATTTAATATAAAAAAATGATGGAGATTTTTTTTCTTATTACTCAAAAAGTTATTAAAGAATTTAAATGGAGTAAACTATAAAACTGTTCATATATCAAACATTCATTTTTTTAAAAAGTTTATAACGATAATATTTCACTTATTTAAATTAAGATGCAAAAAGAATTGAAACTAATTTTTTTACTACATGTAATAATTTTTAAGATTAAAGTTGTCTGGTAAGAATAATTGAGGATAATAATATCTTTTTAAAATTAACTATTTTATAATATTTATAAGATTATACAATATATGTAAAATTTATAAATCAAATTACAAATATCAATATCTAATTATACAGAAAGAAAAAAGTAAACTAGTGATTACTTTACTTTCACAAGTTAAATATATTTATTATTTTATTTTAAATTAATATATTTTAATATTTTAATTATTTTACTATTATATTTATTAATACTTAAGTTATTTTACTTTAATTTTGAACTTATCGAGATTTTGTTTCTTCAAACATTTACCATCTTTCGTCAATAAGTGATTTATTTTGATAGAATTTAAATTTGTTAACAAAAAATTAAAAAATATTAAAATTAATAAGAATTGATTAAATTTTTTAAAAATGTAACATTAAGGTAATTAAATTACATCAATTTTTTAAAAATAATAAATATATATAATTTATAAAAATAAAATTATTAAATTGTCATCAAAATCCCATACATCAACAAAACAACACAAAAATGAATCATTTTTTTTCATAATATTTTAAAATATGTAATTTAATATAATATATTTTTTTATAAAAATAAATACACTTTAATTATTTTTTTAATAGTTAAATTCTTATTAAAAATTCATCGATACAAGTTATATGCGTGCTCTCTTTGATAATTTATGAATATCGGCAGTTAAATCAACTTATAAAAACTCAGAAAGTTTTTAATCTTTTTATTTTTAAACTGTGTCAATCTTTTTCTTTATAAATTGTGTTGATTTTATTTGATTTTCTACCAAACAAATAATCGAAATTTTGAAGGATAAATATAAATATTCTTATTTTTCTTTTGGCTTTTAGTGTCCCCACTATTTATATCAATTCTATAATCCAAATTGAAATTTTAAAGCAGAACTGGGAATATTTTATTAAATAATTTGAACTTAAACTTAAAAAGAAAGGAAAATTAAATTTCTATCACCAGATTATAATGCGAACCATAATTTTATAACACTTATTAAATTATCTTTATTAATACTTATTTAAATAAATCTAAATGCATTTAAGAAAATATTTTTTAATATAATACAATTCATAAATTTATAATTAAAAGAATCTTAATTTTTTAATATATCCGATAAATCTTTATGCCATTGAACTACTTGGCATGCGTACCTCTGAAAATTATAATTGAAGTATGTAGTTAGAAGATTTATGGGTGTAACCAAAATTAACCTATTTCTTTGTATATGATAGCCCAAAGGGCCTACAATTAGTGTTTGCAAGCTAGGCTCATTATCCTAATTGCAAAAGGAGAGGGCGAAAAAAAAAAACAAAGAAGAAGAAGCTAGGCTCGTTATCCTCTAACTCTCTAACCTAATCGGATCCGAATAACACGACGAAGGGTGAACGGACTGCATAGAGGCAAGAGGAAGAGAGTGTGTTTTTTAGGGCTTCTGAAAATGGAATTGATAGCTGAGAAGAGAGAATCTGAAAATAGCCATGGAAATAGTAACAATGGGCAGTCAGTGACAATGGATTCCTCTATTTCAGCTACTTCTGATAGCCACAACAACAACAACAATACCATTGGAAACGACAATAAAGAAGCAGATGAAATTCGTGAACGCCAAGCTCGCGAGCTCAAAGCTGGCCTCCATCCCCTCAAGGTTTTTTTTTTCTTAATTTATTTTTCATCCCCTTTATATTTAAGTGCTTTTAAGTAAATATAATTTCTGATCCATTTTGCATTGATTAAAAATCAATGCTTTTCATTATTTTTTTCTTCGTATTTTTTTTAATGTTTAGTTAGTTTTGGTAGGGTAAAAATGAATCTAACTCTTCGATGTTCATGGCTCCTATTCTCTTCAAACGATCTAAATGCTTGTTGCCTCCCACTCTTCCATTCACTTTGCGTTAGATAATAAAGATAATTTAGTTAGGATTATTTTCTCTAGTTCAATTTATATTGAAACGGGATAATTTTTTAGATTAAAACCCTATATTATTTTGGTATAATTCTTTTTATGCATAACAAGGAGTTCACTACATTGAGTAGATTAGTGGTGGTTAATACCTGCTCAGGTTCAGGAAGTTATCTTCTTTGTCGTTAACAACTACACCATAATCTGCAAATCAATTCTCCTGATGTTCCTCCTTTTAGTTACTTGTCATCTGGATATTTGATCGCCACATACGAAGTGTGCAATGAATACACAAATATACGTATTGTAACAAGTAATATAATGATAAGAAAAGATACTCTTCACGGAAATTATGTTATTAAAAACTAATTTTTAAAACAAAAAAAATAAAAATCAATATTTTTTTGTGTTTTTATATTTTAAGAAAGCAAAATTAAAATAATTAAAATTAAATAACAATAATTAATTGAATCAGATTTAGTAACAAGAAGATATATGAGAAAATATGTAAGAATACTTAATCTCCAAATTTTCTAAACATGTGTATCACTAAAATACGTCCGATATAATTATCAATTAATTATATGATAAATTGAATCTAACCTAACATGTATTCATTTCTCAAGTAAACTACACACCATATATGAATTAATTTCATTACTCTTATATCAATTAAATTGCATACTATTCATTAAGTTCATCAATTATGGATCATATACATAAGCATCATAAATCTCTGTTTAGAAACTATGCATGTTATTTAATCAAGAGAAACATTTAAATAATTCTCTTAAATCTATTTAATTGACTCTATAGATAAATTATTGGACAAACAATTAATAGCATAAAAATAAGATTAGATAATATAATTAAATTAAAATCATAATTGAGGTAAAATATTAGATCATCACACGGTGAAAATTGAGTTTTATAAGATCTTAGATTAATAAATTAATTACATATAATTGTGTTCAGAAAGCTCATATTTTTCATAAAAAAAGATAAAAATTGATAAAGAAAAGAGTAGAAGAAAAATACAATCAATCTCTTGAATTGTAAAACTAATCCCCTCTTAAATCTTCACAAAAATTGTATCTCCTTTTGAATTTTTTGGTATTTTCCCCTCTTCTTAGCTCTAAAAACTGATCAAAATTATGGTAATGATAGTTCTTTAATATGATTAGGGGTTTAAATATAGCTCAGGTAGAATCTGGATCGTTAGATTAGCTTGATATCAAAGGGTGAGATCAAAATAAGTAAAATTAACTGTGTTAGTCAATCAAAATGCGACACGTGGCACACAGAATTCACTGAGCAAATCAAAGTGCAATGCGTGGTAATGGAGACCGGTCCGAGTCAACGCATGTTGAGTTAGTGTCATGTAGTGCAATGTGATTCGCGATAACGGATGATGTGGTGCACGGGTGGAACGGTTGGACGAGTAGAGTGGTGACATGTGTTGTGAAGGTTTGACTGTGCTTAAACTCGAATTGAATGCCGTGTCGACATGTGGCATGCGGTGCGTTGCTCCTCATACACGGCGATCTAGATTCGTTGTCCCTGCTTGGTTGGCGTCCGCATGGCTTGTCCAGTTAGCTCCTGTGCTTGCGTGGCAACTTTTGATTGGTTTTGGATTAAAAATTCATAAAAAATTCATAAAATCCCTAAAAATTATAATTTCACCCCTTTTCACTAAAAAATTATATTTTTAACTTCAAAAATACTATTTATTAAATAAAAGAAGTAAATATTATGTAAAAAAATACGCTAATGATTCTACTTTAATAGAGTCATCAATAATGGGGGTTGCTTTTTAATGAAATTTATTTGATTTTAAACTGTATGTGATCAGTGGGCTTAAACTCCTGAATCAATTTATGCATTATGTTGTAAATGTTCCTTGCAGCTCTAGTGCCTACATTCATACTCGTCTTCTTAATCTATTTATAAAAAAAAATGCTTCTTGAACACATTGTATCTAGCACACTTCTAGATAACACAGCCTTACAGCCTTCAACATGACGAGCTCGTCTGATCCTTAATTAGTGCTGTTACATATTTTAGTTGGAAATCAGAAATAAATGAGAGAACTACTTCCGTTTTCTGGTAAAAAGAATCTGTGCTTTGTGCATATTTTCCTTCGTAGTTGCCTATATTAATGCTAAAAATAATGACTAAACTCTTCATAATGATTTCTTTCATTTAGGAAAAATAGCTACCAAGTTCATTTTGCTTACTTTTTCTAATGAATTCATTATTCTTACATTTCCAAGGCTTACATATCCTCCTTTAGTGTGTTTTATGTCTAGTTCCATTTCATTTTCCCCAAAAATAGCAATCAATTTAGCATTTTCTTCGCCATTGGTTCACCAATTCATTTCCTCCCTATTATTCAATGCCCTTTCATACTCTGATGGAGGTGTCATATAATCCCCTCTTATCTCTTTTCTTTCCACCCTTACTGAAACAAGGATAAAGGTGACTTTTTCCCTCGTTTGTGTTTCAGCAATCTACTTTCTCCTTCGTCTTTGTTAATGAACTACACTTACCCTTTTTGTTTTAGCATGCTTTCTTCCACTATGAGGTCCCATACTTGCATTTTATTAAGTATCTTGGCTTTTGGAAAGGGGTTAATAGATGATACAGCCTTCTATGTTGATGCCTATATGTTTGCATGCTTGCCTGATGTTGTGAGACTTTTCTTTGTTGGAACATGTTGTCTAACCTTGGTTTTCCTTTTTGCTGGTCCTTATTCCTAATTATTATGATGCATGCAACAATATCTCATTTTGTCATTCTTGTTTGTAGCACAAGTTTATATTTTGGTACACTCGTCGGACACCAGGAGTGCGAAGCCAGACCTCATATGAAGACAATATAAAGAAAATTGTGGAGTTTAGTACGGTAGGATTTTTTTCCATTGCCCCTTTTTCACATTCTTTTAAGGGTGGGTTGCAGTTGTGGGCAACACAAGAGAATGAAGAGATATCAAGAAAACAATAAGTATTTTTTGTTCTTCAGAATTTTCTTTCCACTCTTCTCTATTTGCTTTGCTTTTTGGATTTAGGTTGAAGGTTTTTGGGTGAGTTACTGCCACTTGGCTCGTCCATCTTCATTACCAATCCCCACAGACCTGCATCTTTTCAAGGAAGGAATCCGCCCGCTATGGGAGGTATGTACCTTGTGTTTGCTCTGGCATTCTTGATATAATTCCTCCCTCTTTTAAATTCAATTTTGCATTAAGCTTTTCAATTTTATTTATGATATGTCAGGACTCTGCTAATTGCAATGGTGGTAAGTGGATAATACGATTTAAGAAGGTCGTATCAGGCCGGTTTTGGGAGGATCTGGTAAGAGGAATGATTGAAACATTTTATTTCTGAAATAGCTTTTAGCTATTTTTGTATTTGCAAATGGAGGTTCTTTTTTCATAATACTGGCTTCAAATAATTACTCAATAATTTTGAATGCTTTGAGCAGTTATGTTCAAGATAGACGCAAGTGGAATTATTTGAAAGGATTTATTACTTTTTAGATTGGTGAAGGAAAAAAGTAGAAATTATATTACTAGTTGAGTCATGAGTGCTTTATGTTTCAAATCAATACTATTCTTTTAGCCTCGTACCGACCATAATCTCTAAGGTGGCGTTTGGTTTGTGGAATGGAATCAGAATCGGAATGGGAATGGGAATGGAATGGAAACAATTCTGTTTGGTTTGACCACTGGAATCAAGCTCAGAATCAGGATTACAATGTTTGGTTTGACACTGGAATGGAATGAAAAAAAGCCGTAAATGACCCTAATCTTACATGTGTAAAATGGATATAATGTAATTTAATTACTAGTTTTTCGTCAGAAAAATTAAATAACAATTTTAATTTTTAATTTTTTAAGTAAGAAATATATATTTCCCTCTTCATCTCTTCTGCAAGTATCGAAGCTGCCCTCTCAACAGAATTTCCATATTCATTAACTCTAATTGTTCTCTTCCTTTTTTTAGATGAAACATTTGAGTTTTGGTCAGATAGCATCTACACGCTGATGTAATGGATCGGCTTTCATTTACCGTCTCTTTGATCCCGTTCATTATCAAGTTCTAAACAACATCATCCTGAGTCTCTGCATCTTTTCCCGTGGCTCTGTCTTTACCAAATACAATAGCTGCAAGTCCTCGTAATAAGGAAATGACCTTATCCAATGAAAGGCAACTCTTTTCAGGACTCTAAAAATATTAAAATATGTCAAATTGAAAATATTAATAATCAAATGGATTAATAATCAAATTGAAAATATTACCCGTACATACGCATCCCAAACAAAGGGTCGCCAGCCTACATGTTTATTCACCGGATCCCACCCAATCCACTACTATTACGACCAAGCAAGCATGTCATGTATAGTAGTAAATCGAGTCTTCAATGTTTTCAATCGAGACTCGATACGTGGTTTGGCTTTCATATTACAATCACGGTAGTTTTTGAAGTAGTGATTTCTCAATAAAGCATTTAAGTAGCCAGGTTTGAAACCACCATCGACTCTATACGAACCACGATTGTGTAACCTGTAAGACACTCAATTAATTTTTCATCTAATGTTGTTGTCCAAAATCTTTTATTCTGTCCAGGGCCTCGATTTCTTGAGGTAAAACTTTGTGAAGATGACATCCTAAAATTAAAAAGTAAGTACAAAAAAATACTTACTAACTGTTTAACAAAATAGAAATAGAAAACATATTAAAGTTGCCGAGCCTAGCTACCAATGAGAATAATTTTAAAATTAAAAGAATACGACCAATAGTATAATGTTTTACAAGATTACAAATAATTTCAATCAAACAATCTCTTCATTACAACCACAATCAAGCATAAATAAGAAAACACGACTTCCATTAACCTAAACACTCACTATCATCTATCCCTCTCTCCTTTCTCTCCATTCATTGTACATGTTTGATGCCGTATTGTCCCTAAATACACTCCATTCGTGTGTGAGTCTACAATTCTTATCAGATCTTCCTCATCAACATCCTCATCTCTATCTTCAAGATTTTCCCAATTTTCTTCAAATGGATCATATGACATTTCCTTTCTTATATAGTTGTGTAGCAAGCAACAATGCAATAATTATTCGATTTTGAGTTTTAATGGGATAGAATGACGGACTTCTTAGAATAGCCCATCGATTTTTTAACACACCAAACATTTCTCGATCACATTCCTAGCCCAGTGAGTTGCTTCATGTTAAAAATTCACGTGGATTGGAGGTTGTGAACCATCTCTCCATTCACTCAAATGATAACGTTGACCACGATACGGAGCAAGAAATCCATTGAATTTGCATACCCAAAGATCCACAAGATAATAATGCCACTATATATTAAATATATTTTACAATTCAATTTCATATTCATAGAATTTAAAAAATTGATCAATTCACATATTACTTACCAAGTTGGACTTTAAATCCATTCTGCTCACGCATAGCTTCACGTAAAACTCTACTATCACCATTCAACCCTCCCAACCGGGTAAAACATAAATAAATTGCATATCGTGAGAAAGCAAACCCCAAAACATTTGTGGTAACCTCATTTCTTTCGGTTTCGATACCTAGACTTATCACCTACAGGAACTCTTACTCTAATATGAGTACCATCAAGTGCTCCTAAGCAACCCTAGTACCAATAAGTCAAGTAAAATCATTTAATTATTATAAATATTACATGGTAATAAGAAAAAAAAAGAAATTAAACATTATATCTACCTTGAAATATTTCCACCTATCGTCATCACAATCGTCAAGAATAGGCTCGGGTTTTTTAAATAACTCCTTATGCAACCGTATGATAGCATGCAAGACATTATTGAAATACTTACTAACTGTCTCTCTAGATCTTCTAAATCGATAAGTTATAACTCTATTTTTCACATGGTGTGCAATTACACGAAGAAACATGGCTACCTGCTCATCTACTAACAAATGTTTTGATTGTTTTAGCCCCCCTCTAGTTTCAAGCATTGCACACAAATTGGTAAAAGCACTCGTACTCATCCTAATTTGATTAATACAAGTAACGTCACTCTCATAGCACAATCTATGCACAATTTTCCTATTTGAAAAAAAATCAAGCTCATACAATTGTCTCCTTAAAGATATTGTCTTGTTTTTATCCACCACCAACTCAAAAAAGAATTTTACAATATACATTATATGCATCAAGTACACAACAATAGCATCCACCTCTTCCACATTCAAGCTATGATCATCCATTTTACCTTAAACTACAAACAAAAACAATACTTAATTAGGAACAACAATTTACTCATAAAATTGATAAAATATACCGATTATATTAAATTGCCAAAATTAAATATTGTAGAAGATACTGATTATATCACTATAACAATAGATAGTTTTTGAATAAACAATACCTCTGCAAGATTAATAAAAAGTTTATGAAAGTAAATAATGCATTCTCTTCGATAATACCTCTGCAAGTATTAATAGGCAGTTTTTGAATTCATTAGCATAACAATTAGTTTATGCAGCTCCAATCAATAGTTTAAACCAAAGTTAGAGTTACATTATACATCGAAAACCATCAAAATTAATCCTAACAACAATTTATGCCATTAAGTCGAAAAGTCTAGCAAATAATCAATATTGATATTGTTAGAAACAATATCGATATCGCCTTTATGTGATCGTAGAAGGAATGTTTATATCAAAGTTGTGTTTGAGTTCATGAAAACAATAAATTGATTCAAAGAAAACAACAAAGAATATCACATACCAGAATACCAAAACAGATAATAAACATTTGAATCGATTCAAAATATAAATAAATTTCAACAAAATAGAGAAAAATTTCTCGGACGAACAATGTATCAGCGATTAGAACAAAGAACAAAATTAGGGATTGATTCAAAATAGAAATAAATTAGGGATCGATTCAAAATTACAGAACATAGAACAATCCCAAAGGAAAAACCCACAATTTCAGGAAACAAATAATGTATTTAGAAGCGAGAAGCAAAAAACAAAAAAGAGAACAACTCGTGAAGAAATTAGGGTTGTGACTTAGATGAGCGAGAAGACACAGATGAGGACGAGAACTCACCTCGAATGTCAGGGAAACCACCACCATGGAGGACTAGGCAACTACCGCCGAGCTAGAGAAGAAATCGCGATGGTTGAGTCTGCGAGAGCCGAGAAGAAATCGCAACGCCGTGGGTGAAAATGTGAGGCGATCCACCCGCTTCTTCGTTTATAAAGGGAGGGTAATTTTGTAATTATAATTTTATATGAGGGGTAAAATTGGTACGCTAATTTTATATCCGGAATGGAATCATCATTCCTAAAGGGGGGAGAAGGAATTGTGATTCCGTCTCCTTTAGTAATCCGATTCCATTCCGCCCTCCATTCCGTCCAACCAAACACACAAAATGGATGGAATCAATTCTGATTCCATTCCATTCCGTCCAACCAAACGTGGGGTAACTTCCTTATTCACTGCTCCTCTTTTCTTTTTTTTTCCTTTTAAACTGTAAATGATAATTCAACTTTGTTCTTTTAGTAACTGTAGCCTACTATTGTTTTCTTTGAGAATTGAACAGATTCTTGAAATTAATTTTGTTACTTGTACTATTTCATCTGATGGAACGTTTCGTTCATGAATTATCATTACTCCATCAGTTGTCTACAGGGCTATAATTAACTTTTCTGTTTGTCAGGCATTTGACACCCCTTATATTGAGGTTGAATGACTAATTTGGTCCTCTTCCTTTTTTGGCTCAACCAAGTTAATGCTCCATACCAACTCAGTCTTAAATCCTTTCAAAATTTGAAAGAGATGGACCAAATTGGTGTCAAGTTGTTGGACAAAATGGACCAAATTGGTCAAACTGAAAGTAGGGGGATTTACTCGGTTAAGTGGATCAAGCGAAAAAAGATAGACGACTAAATTGATTATTCGGCCTAAAATCAATTTGTGCATTTATATAGTTTGATAAGCATGTCAAAGCATCTAACATATACTATGGAAGGGAAATATTTCTTCTTCTAAAGACAAGGCCTTTTGTTTTCGTTTTATTTGTATTTTAGGAACAAAGCTTTAGTTTTAGCTGCAATATGGAAAAAAGGGATTGTGAAACGGATTTATAACCTGTGGAAGGTTTCCCTTGCGTGTATGGTATTCATTACTTGGAAGATCTGTTTGTCTCTCTCTGTGATTCTGCCCCTCACTCCCCCATTTGCCAGCTTCTGGCCATCAGAATGGTATAGGGCTTGGTTTGTTTTTATTGTTTGAGGGTCTGACGTGAATTATTTTGATTTAAAAATACCAATAACTAGGATTAAACCATTAAAATATTATGAAATTCATTGTAGAAATTAATTTTGACTTTTATGGTTGCAAAATTTAATCTTAATTTAGGGATTTTCCTTTTATGGTCACAAAAGGAGAGCTCATTTTCTGGATGTTTTCCTCTGTATGTATGATAAATATATTAAGGTTATGGTATTGCCATGTAGGTGAAGTGGTATGTCACAACTGTGCATATATCGAAAAGGATAGATAAAAACATATGAAGAAATTATACATTTGACATACAAGGGTGGCTTCTTTTTAACGTTGTAGTCTTGATTTTATAAAGTTGCATTGTTTACTTGGTTACTCCTTCTCCATAAGCCCAGGTCCTCGCTTTGGTCGGTGATCAACTTGATTATGGACATAATATAAGCGGTGCTGTCCTGAGCATTCGTTTCAACGAGGACATAGTAAGCGTCTGGAATCGTAATGCATCTGATAATCAGGCGGGTCTCCCTAAACGCATATAATCCATGTAGATATTCAATTTCTGCTATATTATGTTTGCATGAGACTGAATGCAGTGCGCTTCTTTGCTTGATGTAGGCCGTTATGGCTTTAAGAGATGCAATCAAGCGGCATTTGAAACTTCCACATGGCTATGTGATGGAGTACAAACCTCATGATGCTTCCTTACGTGACAACTCATCCTACCGGAACACATGGTTGAGAGGGTAGAGATTTAATAGACTATCACTGTGCAACCAATCTTTGAAACAAAGTATTATAATACATGATGACTATATAGGATGTACTGATTTGGTTGAATTATGAGAAATTAAGCATATTGCTGAATTTGATGATGATATAATATCAAATGAAATTAGGTCGCAATTATGTACGTTGACCTGGATAGCAGTATGGGGAGTGTTGTAAGTTCTAGTACGAGCATGATCAAATCATAGGGTCTTAACAAGATAATTCATGATTAAGTTTAATCAATTTATGTATTGCATCATTTTGCTTCTACCAATGAGTTTGAGGCTCACTGGGTAATAGTTTAACTTATAACTAGTTCATATGTTAACAGACAAGACTTTGTACCAATGTTAGTGGTTAAGTCACTACATACACTAATTGAAAACAACAAAACAATAGTCATTTGTAAATAAAAGATAAAATTGAATTTTTAATGATAGAAAAAACTTTATTACCTGGCGGAAGCAGTTGGTATTGATAGACAATAAAGTTCTACTTTTTGGATTCTTATGATATTAATAATATAATTAACTACAGATAAGTAGTTCGTAACAATTGTAGTGTGAAACTTATTTGACACGTTAAATTTTCAAGGCTTGTCTTCAATAGTACTCAAATGGATCGTGGCGGTCTCTTATGCTTCAATTGGGTGATAATTTCTTTGATAACTCTAATGTGAATTCAAATGGTGCATGGTTAGGGACTCGTATATATTGTGTGTATGCCAGGTAAAGTCTAACTAGCATACAATTTGTGTCCAATTTGTGTCTAATGAGGAAAGACATTCCTGTACTCCTCTTGTGTTCCATGCCAAAGGGGGGAATATAGCGTAATGTACATTTTGTACTCATTTTGATTTTAAATTTGTTTACAGAACTAAAATTTTTAAATAATAAATAATTTAAAAGTTTTACATCCTAAATAGCGGAAAACAAAAAAAATACATATCTATTAAAAAATCATGGTTTCAATTACGTGAAGTTTATTTAAAATGAAACGAGGGATGTATAACAAGATAGTTATATATAATTTTTTCATTATTTGGATGTCTATAACTCAAAAGAAATTAATAAAACCTTTTAAATTAGTTTTTTCTACTAATAGTTTAATCCTTAAGATTATTTTATAACGGTGGGTGATAATTCATGTGTAAACAAATTTAAAAAATAAATAATATTTATTTTTGTCATATTTTGTTTATTATAAACACAAAATATATTATTTTAATAAAAAAAAGTTTCATTACTTAACTTATTTCATATAATATTTGTTTGGATCGAATAATTAAAGTTAAAATTAAATAATATTATAGTGGGTTATAATTTCGTATTATTATGTAGTTTATTTTTGATTTACTAAAAAATAATTATGTTGTTTCATATTGTGATAAACAATTATGTGTAGGGTTTTTTTTTATATTATGTCAAAAATTATTATTTTATTTTCATTACCTAATATAAAAAATATAAAATAAAATTCAAAAATATTTACAAAATAAAAAATAAAAAAGTTATTTAATTGAAAAGTGAATAAATTAAGTTTACTTAATTGATGTGTATGTATTTTGTTAGTTTAAAGTTAAGCGATTAAAAAATAATAAATTATTATTTTAATTGATTTGTTCTTAAGTTTATATTTTGTTTGTTCTATTTATTAAATAAGTTAGTTATATTATTTTATAAAGTGTTAACTAATATGCCAAAAATTATTACTTTTTACTTGTATTATCATTTTGAAAAAATATATAATAAAAACTAAAAATATTTGAAAATAAAAACCAAAAAATTTGCAAAAAAAAAAAAAAAAAAAAAAGAAAAAGAAAATGCAAAACAAATAAAAATGTTACAAATAAATTTTTTTACGTATGTATGATTATCGGAGCAACAATACAATTTAATTACTTAGAATATTAATTATTAATTAAATTTCATTAAGAATATATATATCCTTAACTTTATTAAATGTAAATTACGAAGGGGACTAACAAAATCAAAATAAAAAAATCCGTCACCGTGAGACATGAGCAAAGAGAATGAGAATCAAAGCAAAATAAAATAATAATAATAATAGCAAAAACTTGGAGATTAGAGATATTATTTAGATAAGGAGACTTATCCTCGTGTACTGCATCTTCTTATCAGGTGTCTCTTCCCAATGTACAGTAACGTCCTCCCTTCATTTCATTTTAACTTTCTCTCTCTTTTTTACCAAATTCTCCTTCACTATTATTATTATTTCCATCTTCTTGTTATTTCATCTATTTTCTGATCCTGCGTCGTCGACTTTGTTCAATTATCAGATCGCGGTGCTTCCGGTGATCTTTCAACCGTGGAATCCGAGTACCGACTGGAGCTTGACGCTGCTGAACCCTGACTTGCTGTTGCTGCTGACACCAGCTTGCTGCTCGATTGTGATTAAGGTAATTTACTTGCTCATCCTAATTATTGATGTTGTTCGGATCTCACCGTCTTGGATCGTTGTTCGTGGAACAACAGCTTGGCATTGTCAACTTTATACCTTTTGCCCCACTGCTTTTGAATAAGCCAACCAGTATTCAGTGTTAATTCTATTTGTTTGATTACAACGACCTTGTTTGCCGACCTTTGAATTTTCTTTCAACAAGACATTTTGCTCCTGTTGTAAATTTATGATTATTTTATTACTTATCTACTTTGGTATTTCGTTCCTTTTTCTGGCTCATGTATCGGCATCTTGCTTGCTGCAGCAGTTTCCTATGATTCTACCTGACACTTTGTGTCGGTTTGTTGCTGATACATATCACTCTCGCTGCATGAAGTCGTTTCCCATGATATCTTTTGTGGGTTCACATCATATCAGATCCTGTCTTTTTTCACCTCCTTTTTAAAAGGAAAGAATTAGCAACCAGTTTCTTTATTGCTTCTTTTAGTGTCACGAATCGATTGAAATTGATATTATAATATCGTCTGCATTTTGCTTTTTGCAAATCTTTCACACATTCAATATTCATATAAGTTTTCTTGGATTCAAAACTGAGTGTGATCAGGATTTTCATACTACATGAAAAATACTTGTTTATCAGTATTGATTGTAAATCTGTCTTATTAATGCAGAAGACAAAATCGACTATAGTATTCTACTTACATGTGGAAATGCGATGTGGATATGAATTGGATTTACATTTGATGAGCCAAAATGTTTAGGATCAAGTGGATTGCTCTTTTCGTCCTTGTCTTATCCCTTGTATCTTTGATCGGACATTTGTCCAAGTCCTGGACTGTTAATTTGGTACAGTATGATGCAATGGCTATGCTTCGGGACAATTTTGCTTCCATTTCTGGGAGACAGGTAGCATTGGCCTTTCTTTATATTTGTATATGCAAGTATTTTATATACACATTACGTTATTGATGGCTTAGTGTTGTTTTTCTTACTATAATACAGAGTGTTCCGAACAAGAGATTATGGGGGGTTGTAAAGCCCTTGATGTCCTTGCAGCCTTATGCCAATCCCAGAAGCAGCTATCCTGGTAATAATGTAGCACCTAACTATTCTTTTAATTCGAAAAAAACAAGGACACTTGGTTTAAATGAGAAACACTTCTTTCAAAAAATAAAATGCTACATGTCAGTTAGAAGAGGCGACAGTGCAAAAGAGAATGTGTTTAGCAGTCCTCTTGATAGTTTTTATGGACCCCTTCAGTGGAAACTTCTTGGTTCTTTCCTTATAATGGATCTTTTCAATCTTCCTTTTGTTCATATGTAAATTGCAGAGTGCATAATTTTAACAGAATTACACCAGTTGTGAAAAACATGTAGCTGACTAGAAGGATTTGCTATACATCTGAGATTAATTGAAAGTTTATTCTCCCTATATCCTCACTGTCAACCCCTCTATCCCTTTTTCCTAGGTTATTGTATGATTCAATGTGCTTAAATCATCTCCAAAATGATGCATCACTTTATTTTGTTTTACAGCTCCAAATGAACCGAAGAATGGTTTTATATATGCAAAAATCTTTGGTGGGTTTGCAAAGATAAGATCTTCGGTAAGCTTTAGTGCACTTGTAAAATTTATATTTGTTATTACTTCTAAGAGAAGTTCATAATTTTTTTGTTAATTTTCTAGATCTGTGATCTGGTCATCATATCCAGACTCCTAAATGCTACTCTTGTCATTCCAGAAATTCAAGAAAGTACTCGCTCAAAAGGCATCAGGTAGACTTCATATTTCATAGTTCTTTATAGCGGTGTTAAATGAATAGCTAACTTATTTCATTAAGGTTGATCAATGATGAGCTGAGGTCATGAACTCAAATGAACTAATTCACCTAAGTCAAGAGTAGCTCACGAGTTCATTTAACAAAATGTTTTTGTCAAAAAATAATTACCACATTGTCATCTTGAAAAAAAACCTAAAATGTTGTATTTTTTTTCTTTCTTGTTTTACAAAAATATAATTAAAAGATAATATTTCTAACATTTTGTCCTTAAACAAAACTATGTATATATATATATATATATATATATATATATATATATTTCTTAAGTGAGCTAAAACCAGCTCAGCTCGTTTGACTTCTCTATTGGTCTTTGCTAGTGAATCTTTACTCAAGTCTATCATAATTTTTCTTCTAAACTATTTTGCAGCAATAAGTTCAAGAGTTTTTCATATCTCTACAACGAGAAGCAGTTTATAGCATCACTTGCAAAGGACATAACCATTGTCAATAGCCTGCCCGATAATCTGAAGGCAGCAAGAAAAAGGAATGAATTTCCAACTTTTAAACCTAAAAGTTCAGCATCTCCAAGTTTTTATATCAATGAAGTCCTACCAAAGTTAAAGGAAGCAAAGGTTATTGGCTTGGTTCTTACAGATGGCGGATGTCTGCAGGTAGCTTAATGTTTTACTTTTACATTATCAGCATGATATTACTCTCAATATGAAAGTATGTTAAAGAATGATCGCCAACTTAGATTAAACTGTTTTTGTTAAAATTCTTATGGATATCAAGTTGGAATACTTCTGATTCATTCTCCATCCTTTTCAGTCAATCCTTCCATCTAGCATGTCAGAGTTACAAAGGCTTAGGTGCAGGGTTGCTTTTAATGCACTACAATTCCGGCCTGAAATTCAGATGCTTGGTAAACGTATGGTAGAGAGGTACAAATATCCAGGCCTGCCTCTATGATTAGACTTCAATTCACTAAAAAATTCCGACATTATAGCTTTAGCTTCACAATTCAAGAATCATCTTTCTAGATTGACCATTTTCAATTTGAGTTCTACAGATTACGAGCATGGGGCCAACCGTTCCTTGCTTTTCATCCCGGTCTGTTAAGAGACACCTTGGCATATAATGGTTGTGCTGAACTATTTCAGGTTGGCTGCTCAAACAATTTCTCTGTCTTTAAGATCATTTTGTGATAGTTCATCATGCTTAAGTTGTATCATTTTGTTATTTCTTGGTATTGTGTTTTATGCTCATTATATGACATTTCAGCATGTATAACTTATTTTTTGTGGAAAAATAACCATACAGCCACTTTTTTGGTTATATCAACTGCTGCTTCATCATTTTAACCAATAACCATGTTTGGGAAAATTCTAGTTCAAATCTAAAGATTATGAACAAATTTCTTTTTTGTTGCTTTCAATAATTTTCATGTTAGCTCCATGTCTTTTGTAGGATGTTCATACTGAACTCATACAATACCGGAGGGCACAAATGATCAAACAAGGCATTATCCATGGGGAACTAAGTGTTGATTCACACTTGCGTAAAGGAAATGGCTCATGTCCTCTCATGCCCGAAGAGGTACACTCAATTACTTAACTTCCAGATTATTTGACTTTCTAGAGGGATTTTTGTTCGGATTGGTAATCATTTGTGACCTTGGAGCCCAAATGACCAGAGGAATAAGAACTCTGGCTGGAACAATCAGCTATGGATTCATTCCTCAAAAACTCTTTCTTAGAGAATAAAAAGTTCAGAAAACAGATTCTAAATTCATCAGCCGTCTCTGCTCCACTATCTCTAGCCCAAATACCACACATAAGACATGTTTCCTTTAGCAGCTTTACAAGCCACATCATACTACTCAGCAAATATCAAAAGAAATCTAATAGCTTTAGCACTAAGCATAAGCTCTGGGGAAATAAACAACTAACGGCACAATAACAAAACAAATGACAATAGCACTACATAGCTCACCACATCAATTTGGATCCAAGAATTATATTGAAATATCTAGCTAAACTTTTTGCCAATTCTTGAAATTATTTATGAAATCTTGATTATTTTTGATTTATTTCTTCCTGACCTTCCAAGAATAGAAAATGACATACATCTTAGGATAAATTAAGGGGGAAGGGAAATGAACCTTCACTGTGCACACACAAACAAAAAGGTGTGTGTGTGTGAGAGAGAGAGGGAATAAGTAAAGGAGAATTGGAAACAAACCACTGAGGACATCCTTTCTCAGAAGTCAACTCTGTATAACTGATTGAGTCCTGCCTTTGAGGAGTTTAGATACAAGTTTTTGTTTAAGTAAGCATGGTAAAATCCAACTCATGAAATGCTATGCTCCTAAGACTACCAAGTATGAAGGCAACACACCCAAACTCAGTCAGGCTGATAAGAAATCAGAATTCTGCTTTATTAATGAAGAAAATATTGAGAGATGGTGGAGAGAAACTGAATTCTTGTTTTATTTTCTCTGATTTATTCAAATATATATACAACACTATAAATAGGACTAAAAGGTAGACAACTTCCCACTAATTTAGGAATAACACAGCTGGTATCAACAACTAAATTCCAGCTTGTTCTACACTAATTCACAGCCTGTATAACATTATTACAGCCTAATATTCTCAGAAAATCTACACTCCCTCTCAAGTTGGGTAATAGATATTAATCATTCCCAACTTGCAACTCAATTCTTCGAAATTTGTTCGAGGTAATGCTTTGGTAAGGATATCTGCAATTTGATGATGAGTAGATGTATATAGTAGGTCCACAATTTTTTCAACTAACTTCTCTTTAATGAAATGACGATCAATTTCTACATGTTTGGTTTGGTTATGATGAATTGGGTTTTTTGCAATTCTTATTGCAGTTTGATTATCACAATGCATGCTGATAGGTTCAGGAGTTGTGAAGTCTAGTTCATTGAGTAGTCTTCTTAACCACATTCCTTCACAAATCCCATGAGCCATAGCTCTAAATTCAGCTTTTGCACTGCTTCGAGCGACTATTGATTGTTTCTTACTTCGTCAAGTTACAAGATTTCCCCATACGAAGGTACAATACCCAGTGATAGATCTGCGATCTATTATAGAGCCTGTCCAGTCAGCATCTGCAAAGACTTCAATTTTTCTGGTGGGATTCTTACTGAAGTATAATCCTTTTCCTGGGGTCATCTTGAGATACCTGAGTACACGATAGACCGCCTCCATGTGTTCTTCAGTAAGACTGTTCATAAATTGACTTACAACACTTACTGAAAAACCAATATCTAGTCTAGTGTGGGATAGGTAAATGAGTTTTCCCACTAATCTTTGGTGACGGCCTTTGTCCACAGGTGTACTATTTTTTTTAATCCCGAGTTTTACTGTAGAGTCCATTGGAGTTTCTACCGGTTTACACCCGATCATTCCAGTTTCCTTGAGAAGATCAAGTACCTATTTCCTTTGAGATATAGATATGCCCCTTTTTGTTCGTGCTACTTTCATTCCTAGGAAATATTGGAGATTGCCCAGGTCTTTGATCTCAAATTTCTGGGGAAGGAATTCCTTGAGTTTATTCATCTCAATTGTAGAATTACCTGTTAGAACAATATCATCTACGTACACAATTAGGATAACTATTTTGTCATTGGAGAAATGTTTAACGAATTATGTGTGATCTGATTGGCATTGATTGTACCCATATCTCTTCAGAACTTTAGAGAACCTATCGAACCAGGCACATGGAGACTGTTTCAATCCATATAAGGATTTCTTAAGTTTGCAAACTCTATTGGTTGGAACAGGAGATTCAATTCCAATAGGAATGTCCATGTAGACTTCTTCTTTGAGATCACCATTGAGGAATGCATTCTTGACATCTAATTGATAGAGAGGCCAATCTAAGTTAGATGCTAATGAGAGAAGAACACGAATAGTGTTGAGCTTTGCTACAGGTGCAAAAGTCTCCTGATAGTCAATCTTATATGTCTGAGTGAATCCCTTAGCCACAAGGCGAGCTTTGAATCTTTCTACACTGTCGTCTGCTTTGTGTTTGATTGTAAAGATCCATTTACACCCAACAACTTGTTTTCTCGGTGGTAGTTCTGTGATCTCCTAAGTCTTATTTTTCTCTAAGGCATTGAGTTCTTCAAGAATAGTTGTCTTCCATTCAGGTACCTGAAAGGCTTTATGAACGGAATTTGGAACCTATATCTGATAAAGGTTGTTGATAAAGGTTGTTGATAAATGCTTTATAACCTGGTGAGAGATTTTTATAGGAAATAAAGTTGTAGATGGGGTGGTTTGTGCAAGATCTTACACCTTTCCTTATAGCAATTGGCAAATTCAAATCATTAGGAGGTAACTCAATAATAGGAGATTCAGTGATGTTACCTTGTGAATTGTTGAAGTGATCTGTACTCGGGTTGGACTCTTGGACTGGCTCAAGATATGCTTGGTTCTCCATTCCCTCTTGAGTTCTTCTCCTCCTAGAGTAGACAAAAAGATCATTGTTTGGAACATGAAATTTTTTATCTGTTGGTAGAGGAGTTGAGGGTTCATTGGGATTATTAGGAGCATTTATTTGAGATACTGATTCACTTTTTGGAATTTGCGGGATATGATTTGAGACAGAATTTATGGGAGGCTGAGTGGTAATGCTATTCCAAAGCTGGTATTCATTGCCTATGTTCTCTCCCTGAATAACAGGTTTGGAATAGTATGGATTTTGTTCAAAGAATGTGACATCCATTGTATTGTAAAATCGCCTTGTGATAGGAGAGAAGCATTTTCCAACCTTTTTGGTTTGATGAATACCCTAGGAATATGCATTTGATAGCTCTGGGATCAAGTTTATCTCTATGATGTACATGGACATAAGCAGAACATCCAAATATTTTAAAAGGAATGTTGAACACGATTCTTGTGTGTGGGTATGATTCAAGAAGGGTACTGATGGGTGTTTTGAAAGTTAGGACACAAGAAGGCATCCTATTGATAAGATAGGTAGCCGTAAGGACATCTTCCCCCCAAAAATGTTTAGGGACATGAGTTGTGAACATGAGAGATCTAGCTACCTCAAGAAGATGCCTATTTTTCCTTTCAGTCATCCCATTTTGTTGAGGTGTGTCAACACAGGAGCTTAGATAGACAATCCCATGACTTGACAGATAATCATTGAGAATTGATGCGAAGTATTCCTTAATATTGTCAGTTTTCAATACTTGGATCTTTGTTTGAAATTGAGTTTGAATCATGGTATTAAAATTTTTAAATATCTGATATGCTTTAGATTTTTCTTTTATAAGAAATAACCAAGTGATTTGAGTATGATCATCTACAAATGAAATGAACCATCGTGTTCCTGTTATGTTTTTGATTTGAGAAGGTCCCCAAATATCAGAGTGAATTAGAGAGAAATGATGTGATTTTTTATGTGGAAGAGTAAGATATGAATTTTTAACATGTTTTGAGAATTCACATACTTCACATTTAAGATCCTTAGGATTTTTATTTTTGAATAATGAAGGGAAAAGTTTTTCCAAATATAGGAAATTAGGATGAACGAGACGATAGTGTTTCAACATGATTTCACCATTGTTATTGGAATTAAAATTTAATAAAGCTTTATTTTGATACTGAACCTCGGACACAGCTTGAAGGACTTGTCTTTCTAGAAGGTCTTCACTATTGAGAAGATAGAGTCCCAAGCACTCTTTAGCACTGCCAATCGTTTTCCCCGAATCCAAGTCCTGAAATTCACATAAATTATGAACAAATTTTGCCACAATTTTTATCACGTGTGAGTTTAGTAATTGATAAGAGATTACAATCAAGGGTTGGAACAAGAAGGACAGAATCAAGAATAAAGGAATTTGAAATTTTTGTCGAACCAATCCCTTTACTTTGGATATTGATCCATCGGCAATTCTGACAGTGTATCTTTCTTGGGAAGTTTTAAGATTTACAAGAAGAGACGCATCACCCGTCATGTGATCTGAAGCACCTGAATCTATAATCCATTGTCTCTTAACCTTTTTCACACTAAAAGCGTTGGTGGTGTTACCTGATTGAGCGACAGTGACAGATTGAGACCATTGAAGATAATTATACCCATTTAATTTGTGATTGATGTGCAAAATATTATTTTCGGTGAAACTTCCATTGTAACCGGTCATGACAGGTTTTCTTGTGGCCATTGATGCTTGGATTGTCATAAAACTGATGTTATTTCAATTTGGGCAGATTGGGCCAATTATTTTCTGAACAGATTGGGTCTATTGGGCTAAAACTGGGCAGATTGGGTCTATTGGGCTGAAACTGGGCTGATTGGGCTGATTTGGTTACAAAATCTCGATGCGAAACAGAATGCAGAGATGAACCAAATGGCAACGACGATGAACAGCTGAAACAGAGAACCACCAGGATTGATGCCGGAGAATAGCGACTGAGCAATTGGATTCAGAAAATCTTCCTTGGACAGAATTGGTGAGAAAAAAAAATGGATTTCAGAAATGTTCTGATACCATGAAGAAAATATTGAGAGATGGTGGAAAGAAACTGAATTCTTGTTTTATTTTCTCTGATTTATTCAAATGTATATATAACACTATAAAGAGGACTAAAAGGTAGACAACTTCCCACTAATTTAAGAATAACACAGCTGGTATCAACAACTAAATTCCAGCTTGTTCTACACTAATTCACAGCCTGTACAACACTATTACAGCCTAATATTCTCAGAAAATCTACAATTAATTTATTTAAACTATGGGTGATCTGTGGTTTGAAACCACCAATTTCTTACCAAGTCAAAAGTGAAACCAAATGGAAGAAGTTCATAAAATCGATCTGAAGAAGTCATTTGTCCAAACCAATTTGCAACAGACTATTGAATTTCACTTGATTTGACCAGATAGGATTGGATTTTCGGGCTCATAATAGTTTCTCTTAATGGATGAACATTATCAGAAGCTGATTGGTAATATATCTCTATTACATTGAATATTTGTTGACAATCAAATAGCTGTGGCATGCTGAGGGTAAGAGCCTGTTTTTTACCCATATTGGCTAAGATTTTCCCCCCCTTCCCTTTCTACATGCTAACGCAAGGAATGAAACCGCCCCTGGGTGGGGGGTGACAATATTGAGTTTCTTCTGCTATATTTATGTTGTTCTACTTTTCCTTTGGCTGATAAATAATTTCCTCTATTACTGAAAATGTGCATTTTGTCTTCATTCTTTACATGGTTAATGTCATGTTGTTGTCATAACTTGTGCAGGTTGGTATCCTCCTTCGTGCAATGGGCTATCCGCCTAAAACAATCATATATGTTGCTGGCTCTGAAACATTTGGAGGTCAACGTGTTTTAATCCCTCTACGTGCTATGTTTGGTAATGTTGTGGATCGCAGTTCTTTATGCAGTAAAACAGAACTAACCGACTTGCTTGGACCTGAAACACCTATTCCTGAAAGTATTTTCCAACCACCTTCTGCCAAAAGTAGAGAGAAGCTCAAAGAAGAATGGAAAAGAGCTGGTCCTCGGCCTCGACCTCTTCCTCCACCTCCTGATAGACCTATCTATAGGCATGAAAAAGAAGGCTGGTATGGTTGGATCACTGTGATTGACAAAGAACCAGATCCTTCACCTTTAGATCTTAGGATGCAAGCTCATCAACTGCTCTGGGATGCTCTTGACTATATTGTTTCTCTGCAAGCAGACGCATTCTTTCCTGGCTTCAATAATGATGGTAGTGGATTATCAGATTTTTCTAGTTTGGTCATGGGACAGCGACTTTATGAGAGTGCTTCTTCTAGAACATATCGACCAGACAGGTAAGAAAAATATGAAACTAATGTTATGAGGAAGTTACAGAAGTTTCAAAACACTAACCGGAAGAAGAACATTGTTTTCTAGAAATCATTTAAAGTTAGTTCAATACCATCTTCTTGATTTTATATTATCCTCTTGCTTTTGGCTATAATTCAAAAGACTTCACTAATCCTGATAAGATAGATTAGATAGGGACTTCTTCTGAAAAGGTACTTTATTTTATAGATGAAGGGTAACAATAATCCATTTAACTATGATCAAAGTGTACAAAAATCCATTAACTATTATGTAGGGTATTACAAGTCGACTAATTGTTGAAAAGTACACTAGAAGTCCAAAACTTCAAAAAAATGTTATAAATAAAGCACATGAATATAAGTTTGCGTATTTTTTTTAATTACAATGTGTTCCTAATCAAATTTTATGGGTTTGAACTTATCCAAATTTATATTTTTTGAGTTGCAATTGATTTAAGGAATCTATAGATCTTCAAAAAATTACGTATACGTGTATTTATGTGTTTTATTTTTGACATTTTTTGAAGTTTTGGACTTCTATGCGCTTTTCATTAATTAATAGACTTGTAGTGCTCTACTTAAAAGTTAATGGATTTTTATACACTTTGGTCATAGTTAAAGGACTATTGTTACCCATTTTCCTTAATTTATTTTGTTTTATCATGGGAGGGGGTTGTTATATAGTATTAGGAAAGTTCAGTCTACACAATAGCGTCCTTCGCTTTTTTTGGATTAGTGTAACAGTTATCATTGCAATTGTAGAACTCAAACCTCTTTGTAGAAAAAACATTTTTTTATGCAATAATCAGGTAAAACTTGAACTGGATTTTTTTTATTGTGTGTGTGCGCACAAACAAACATTGGTATGTGTCGAAAATACTATATCTTCCTAACATTTAATTTTATTGTATGATCTGGGTAGTTATTAGGAATCTCTGATTTGTAGTGATTTGTCTCATAATAGTTTCTATATTTTGCTTCCTATTGCTCTATATATAATTAGGTTGCATGACTCTGAAATAAACACAGATTTCCATTTTTCACAATATTGTATTCCTCTTCCATTTTCCCCCGCTTTTGAAGTCCAAAACCGAGGATATCTGTTCAGCCTTCATCGCGGAAATTGCCTTATTAAGCCTGTTTTCCCCTGTTTTTTCAAACCCAAAACAAAGTATTTTCAGTTCAGTTTTCATTGCTGAAATTGTCTTCCCAATACCCTTCTTTGAGTTCCAAACTGTGCTTCACACTATTTCTAGTCAGCCTTCATTGCTGAAATTTCTTTGCATATTTGTTGCCTCTATTTTTTTATACGCAATTCCTCGTCAATATGTTAGAGACAACCCGAACTACCAATAAATACAGTCAATCTTAAGATGTGACAATCAACGAAGTCACAGGAGAGTTGCATAATATTCAGGCAGCATACTGACTGACATGAAAGAATTACTTGAAGTGGTCTCAAGTGGTAACATTTCTAAAAAGAAAGGCATGTTGAGCCATCTCCTTGGTTTTGGGCCCAAACTTGAGGATCCAAAATATAGGAAATCAACCTAGAAGTATGGTCAGTTTCCTTATTTCTAGGGTGGAACCAATCCTTGATTTTAGGAGTGCAGTTTCCTGATTTTCAGGGTGGAACCAACCCTTGTTTTCAGGATGTTAGTTTTCTGATTTTTAGGGTGATTTGTAGCTGTATACTAATGACTTCCAGCAGTATATTAGGCATAACAAATGTATATATATAAAGATTTGATATTAAGAAATAAATGAAGTAATTTTCTGTAAAATAAAAACAGCTTCATGGTATCAGAGCCTTAGGCTCATAAACTGCGACTCTTAACCTCTTGTTCAACTAGTTCTGTAAGTTCACTTAGTATAATGTCAAATACTAAGGCAGGGAATGCACCTTTTCAGTTTCCAATTCAAGTTTCAGCTTTTGGGCATGAGAGCTATGAAAAAACTGAAAGTTTAAATGTTCTTAGCACACTGAAAAATGACATGGATGAGGAGGTTCCAGAGACAAGTAACAAAACTGAATTCAATATGGGAAATTCAGGCAGCTTTAGGTTTGGATCCATTCTTGATCCTGCTCCTAAACATAATCCTTTTGGTAGTCGATTTAACAGTGTAGCTATTAATATTTCTGCTTCTCCTTTTAATAATACCAGTCCTCAAGTAGAGCTACTTCGGACTGCATCTTTTCAGTTCCAGTCTCTCTAACCATCAGTACAAACTCAACATCCAAACTCAAGTGCATTTTCTGGTAATCCTATCCCATTCACTAAGGAGCAGTTAGAACTTCTCCAACAACTTATACAAAAGGCAAATATCAACACCACATTTAGTAGCAGCAGAAATAACTCCACACATATTTCCAGTAATTCAACAAAGCATGCTGGAAAATTTTCCTCCTCATCTTGGATAGTAGATTCAGGTGCCTCCAATCACATGACAAGTAATCCATCACTTTTCACAACCTATTCACCTTGCAACAGACTTCAAATAGTGTGTGTCGCCAATGGCACTCACACCACAGTGGTCGGAACAGGGACCATTTGCCTCTCAAACAACCTCACTCTCAAATCTGTGTTATTTGTGCCTAAATTTTGCTACAATCTCATATCAGTTAGTAGATTAAATCATGACCTTAACTGTGAAACTAAATTATTGGCTAAATCTTGTGTTTTTCAGGACCTGAGCTTGGGGAAAATGATTGGCGGTGTTGATTTACGTGCGGGTCTCTATGTTCTTGATATCAACACTCCTTCAAACCATTCTGTTAGTCATCAATGTCAATTGGGTTATAATCTTAAGTCTCAGAGTCATACTAATAGGGAAAGTGAAATCATGATGTGGCATTTTCGTTTAGGTCATCTAAATTTTTCGTATTTAAAACGTTTGTTTCCATCCTTATCTATCAATAAAAATCCCGATTTATTTCATTGTGAAGTTTGTCAGTTGGCAAAACATACTCGAAACACTTTTCCACCACCCACGCACAAACCAAGTCACCCTTTTTTCCTCAATCATGGTGACATTTGGGGACCATGTCGCGTTCCCAGTATTACTGGTGTTCGATGGTTCTTACTGTTAGTTGATGATCATATTCGATTATGTTGGACATTTCTTATGAAAGATAAATCTGAAACCAAGCATATATTTTCACTTTTTCATGCCATGATCCAAACTCAGTTCAATGCCAATATTCAAATCCTAAAAACTGATAATGCTAGGGATTTCTTTAATTCCGATCTTAGTGGATATCTCAAATCACATGGTATTGTCCAACAAAGCTCCTGCATTGATACCACAACAAAACGGTGTAGTCGAACGCAAAAACCGTCATATACTTGAGGTTGCTCAAACTTTACTTTTTCAAACCAATGTTCCTAAAAAATTTTGGGGTAAAGTCATTCTTACTGCAACACACTTGATCAACCGAATGCCTTCTCGAGTTCTCAACTTTCATTCACCTTTACAAGTGCTTCAGGCATTTCTTACACAAATTTGTCCCCAAAATTTCAGGCATTTGTGACATCCCTAGATAACATCAAGATTCCTAATTCTGTCAATGAGGCTCTAAAAGTTCCTGAATGGCACAAGGCAACCTTAGAAGAATATATTGCACTTGAAAAGAACGGTACATAGATGTTAACAAAGCTACCACTTGAAAAGAAGACAGTAGGTTGTAAATGGATATTCTCTGTTAAACAGAAGGCAGATGGAAATATCGATAGATATAAAATTCGACTAGTGGCTAAAGGGTTCTCCCAATCATATGGAATTGATTACCAAGAGACTTTTTCTCCTGTACCAAAACTTAACACAGTTCGTGTCTTGCTGTCTATTGCAGTTAATGAGGATTGGCCACTACTTCAACTCGATGTCAAAAACGCATTCTTAAATGGAGATTTGATCGAAGAAGTTTACATGGATGTGCCTCCTGGTTTTGAGACTAAAGATACACAAGGGAAGGTATGCAAGCTGAGAAAGGCACTATATGGACTTAAACAGTCACCTAGAGCATGGTTCGAAAAATTCACCAAGGTCCTTAAACATGATGGATACTCTCAGACACATGCAGACCACACTTTATTTGTCAAACACTTCGCAGATGGGAGAATCAAAACTTTGATTGTATATGTTGATGATATAGTTCTTACAGGAAATCATGTAGGAGAAATGAAGAGACTTAAGATGCTATTATCCAAGAAATTCGAGATTAAAGACTTGGGATATTTGAAATATTTCTTAGGGATGGAGGTTTCACGTAATACCAAAGGAATCTCAGTTTCTCAACGCAAATATGTTCTAGATCTCTTGCGTGAGACTGGCATGAGTGGGTGTAAGCCTGTTGAAACACTCATGGATCCTAACACTAAACTAATGCCTCGAATTGATGAATTGGCAACTGACAAGGGGCAATATCAACGTTTGGTAGGTAAGTTAATTTATTTGACCCATACACGTCCATATATAAGTTTTTCAGTCAGTGTTGTTAGTCAGTTTCTTGGCAACCCATTAGTAGATCACTTGGAGGTAGTAAACCGTATTCTAAGATACTTGAAGAAGGATCCTGGAAAGGGGCTCATGTTTAAGAAAACAATTAATAGGAGATTGAAAATTTATACCGACGCTTATTGGGCTGGATCTCCTAGTGATCGAAAATCCACATCTGGATATTGCTCATTTATTTGGGAAAATTTGGTAACACGGCGTAACAAAAAGCAAGCAGTGGTAGCACGTAGCAGTACCGAGGCTGAGTTCCGTGCATTGGCTTTGGGCATCTGTGAAGGAATTTGGCTAAAACGACTACTATACGAACTCAAGGTTGAACATTCAGAATCTATTAGAATCATGTGTGACAACCAGTCAGCAATTGCAATTATCAAAAATCCAGTCTACCATGATCGAACTAAACGTGTGGAAATTGATAGACACTTCATCAATGAGAAAATTGAAGGCAAGATGATCTCCCTCAACTATGTTCCATCTAGGCAACAAGTAGCAGATATCTTAACCAAAGCATTGTTTCGACCTAATTTCACAGAGTTAAATGTAGCATTTGGTTTGGATAACATATATCGCCTAGCTTGAGGGAGAGTGTAGGAAATCAACCTAGGAGTATGGTCAGTTTCTTGATTTCCAGGGTGGAACCAACCCTTGATTTTAGGAGTGCAGTTTCCTGATTTTCAGGGTGGAACCAACCCTTGTTTTCAGGATGTTAGTTTCCTGATTTGTAGGGTGATTTACAGCTGTATACTAATGACTTCCAGCAGTATATTAGGCATAACAAATGCATATATATAGAGATTTGATATTAAGAAATAAATGAAGTAATTTTCTGTAAAATAAAAACAGATTCACAAAATTTGAAACTTATGATGAAGAAGATTTCATGGTTATGTAATGGCTTTGGAATTCAATGTCACTGGAGATCAGATCCACGTATATGTTTCTTGCCACATCCAAAGATATATGCGAAGCAATTTGATAAACATATTCAAAGGTTCAAGATGATGCACAAATGTACGAGATCAAGATAAAGAACCTGCCACCAAACAAGGAAGTTGCTCGGTCACTGAATATGCTAATACCTTGAAGAGTTTGTGACAAGAGCTAGATCATTATAGGTGTATCAAAATGAAGTGTAGCAATATTAAAGAACTTTTTTGAAAAAGATAGGGTTTATGATTTTCTTACTGGCCTCAATGTTGAGTTTGATCAAGTAAGAGTTCAAATTCTTGGAAAGGAAGGTCTACCTTCTTTGAATGAAGCTATATCTCTGGTTCGTGGTTCGTGCTGAAGAAAGTAGACAAGGGGTAATGTTGGATGTTCAACCACTAGAAGGCTCAATTTTAATCTCTATAAAGGCCAATAGTGGAGAAGTTAAATTGGCAGCAATAAAGCAACAAACTGGGATTGACAAGGGGCAGCTAGATCTGTCTCGCATGAGTAATAAGGAAAATATTTAGTGCACCTTCTACAAAAAACCAAGGCATACAAAGGATCAATGTTGGAAGCTTCATGGGAAGCCTCAAACCTTTAGTAAAAGCTAGGGTTTCAAAGGCAGACAACAAAGACATCATGCACATTTTAATAGCTCCTAATCCAATAATAACATCACCCAAGAAAGAATCAAAGCTGGAAGCCATGAGCATAGTGATTTTAATGATGAAGAGGTTGATAAATTGATGAATCTTAATGTCTCGGATATATCCTCCCCAGACTTTGGGTCATTGACTCAGGAGTCATAGACCACATGACCCACTCTTCACATAAATTCACTTCTTATAGCCCATGCCCTAGTAATAGGAAAATTTGTGTTGTAAATGGTTCACTTACCATTGTGGCAGGTTATGGAGAAATTTTTCTTAATAAATCTATGCTTTTAAAGGGTGTTTTACATGTTTCCAAATTGTCCACCAACCTTGCGTTCATCCACTGACTCACCCATGAATTGAATTGTCATATAATTTCTCTTCTCATTGTGTGTTCCAGAACCAAGGTATGGGGAAGACGATTGGATGTGCTAGGGAGAAAGACGAGCTTTACTATCTTGAGTTGTTGTATGATCAAAGTAGAAATGAGAAATAGTTACTTCTATCCTTCCTCGAAACTCCATCCACCAAGAGAGAAAAAATATGGCTTCATCTTCATCGCCTTGGACATCCTTTTAAATCTCTTAAAATTATGTTTCCTATATTCTTTAATGGAGTTAATGTGGAAAAATTACATTGTGATGTTTGTGAAATTGCAAAATATCGCCGTGCTTCTTTTCCATTCAATAATAAAAGAATTCCAATTCTTTTACCTTAATTCATAGTGATATTTGGTGTCCTTCTACCATTCCTAATATTTATAGTGATAGATGGTTTGTCTCATTTATAGATTTATAGATAATTGTATTCGAGTAACTTGGATTTTTATTCAAACAAAAATCCAATGCGATTATTGTTCTCAACTTTCAAAAAATGATTAAGACCCATTTCAGGATAAGAATCAAGAGGTTTAGGTCGGACAATGCAAATGATTATTTTAATCAAATCTTTTCTTCTTACTTTCAAGGGGAAGGAATCATCGATGAATCCTCTTGTGTTAATACACCCTAACAAAATAGGGTCGTTGAGAGAAAAAAATGGTCACCTTTTTGCTTCCATAAGAGCCCTCCTATTCTAGAAAAAATGTTCCTCAATCATATTGGGGAGAAGCCGTACTTACTACTACCCATCTAATACACATATTACCATCTAGGGTCTTGGGTTTCAAAAGTCCAATGGAACTATTTTCTACCTTCTTTCCAAACTTTGATCCCCCAACTGGGTTGCTTCCAAAAATATGTGGTTGTACTTCCTTTGTCCATATCCATTCAAACAATTGATGAACAGGGGTCCACGAGCAATAAAATGCATTTTTGTAGGATATTCTCCTACTTAAAAAGGTTACAAATGTTATCATCTTTCAATTAGAAAATTCTCTCTTCTGATGTGACATTTGTCAAACAAGAAAGCTATTTTGATCGTCCTTATCTTTAGGGGGAGACACTTGAGGATGATAAGGACAAGGACTTATTTTTGTTCGAACCTTTTCATCCTAGTTCTTCAACTATGCCCAAATTCAAAAAGGTTACACCAATAGCCAAATTGCTAGAACTTTAGCTACTTGAACCTTCTAGCCCCAACCCAAGAACTCCAACTCCACCTTCTTTAGGGAAACAAATTCCTAGTTCTACAAGGCCATTGCAAGTTTATTCAAGAAAAAAACCAACCATCACAAAACCCGTGCACATTAAAGAGTAAACCGACCATTGACCATGAGGTAACTCTTCAATCATCTCCTACTATTTCTATTGCTTCTTATGATTCAGTTGATAATAGTGACCTAGATCTATCCTTTGCGGTCAAAAAAGGTACAATAACAAGTACCAAGCAGCCATTATATCTTTTCTAATTATATGTCTTATGAGGAGTTGTTACTATCCCACAAAACCTTTCTCACTCACCTAAACACCATAGTCATTCCTAAAACCATATTTGAGGCTCTAAAAAGTGAGTAGTGAAAACAAGCTATGAAAGTTGAGATGAAAGCACTTGAAAAGAATGATACTTGGTACCTAGTTGAGTTATCAGTAGCAAAGAGTGGTGGGATGTAGATGGGTGTTCACGATAAAATTCAATGCAAATGGATCTCTTGAAAAATATAAAATTAGACTTGTAGTTAAAGACGAGATTTGTTGAATAGATTACCAAGAGATTTCTGCATCAATGGTTAAGATAAGTACTGTGAGAGTTTTTCTCTCTTTGGTAGCTAAATTTGATTGGGACTTACAACAATTTGATGTCAAAAATTTCTTCCTACATGGAGACTTGAAGGAAGAAATTTATGTGAACCTTCCACTTGGTTATGGTATGAACTTGAAAGTGAAAAAAATATGTAAACTAAATAAGGTTTTGTATGAATTGAAGCAATCTCTAAAAACCTGGTCTGAAAAATTTGTCAAGGTAATGATGACCGTTGGATACAAGCAAAGTCAAGGCGACCATATGCTTTTTATTAGCACTCAGCTTCATGGGAGTTATTGCCCCTTTTGTTCTACGTATACAATATAATAGTGATTGGAAACGACCTTAGAGAGAGGAAAGCATTGAGACAGTGCTTAAAAAAGGAGTTTGACATAAAGGAGTTGGGAAAATTGAAGTGGCTTTGCTCCAATAAAGGGATTTTTGTTTCCCAACAGAAGTATATACCTGACTTATTGGAAGAAACAGGAAAGACATGGTGCAAACCAACCGATACATCAATTGATCCGAATCATAAACTTGGAGAAGCGAGTGAAGATGACGTAGTGGACAAGGGTATATATCAAAGAATGGTTGAAAGATTGATTTATCTATTATACACAGTGTCAGACATAGCTTTACGATCAATATTGTAAGTTAATTCATGCACAACCCAAAACAAGTCCATTTGCATGCTGCACATAGGATTTTATACTACCTAAAGCCCACATCAAGGAAAGGAATTATGCTCAAGAAGAAGGTCGAGCTAACGCTAGAAGCATAAACTGATATAGACTATGCAAGATCAATAGTTGATAGAAGATCGACATCCGAATATTGCACATTTCTTGGTGGGAATTTAGTAACTTGGAAGAATAAAAACAAAATGTTGTAGTAAGATCGAGTATTGAGCACAATTTGTGCAATGACAAGGAATTTGTGAGCTATTATGGCTCAAGATTATTTTGGATGACTTAAGAATTAAATGGGTGGCACCGATGAGACTTTATTGTGACAAGAAGTCGGCTATCAACATTGTGCACAATCCAGTGCAACATGATAGAACCAAACATGTGGAGATAAATATACAATTCATAAAAAAGGAAGGCTAGACAATGTCTTAATCAGCACCCCACATGTATTTACAAGAAATCAACTAGTTGATATCTCGACCAAAGGGTTAGCCAAACGTCTCGTTTCAATTTATAGTAGGCAAGCTGGGAATGGAGAATATCCATTCACCAGCTTGAGGGAGAATGTGAGAAATACTATATTTTCTATGTTAGGAAAACCATTTAATTTTATTGTATGATCTGGGTAGTTATTAGGAATACCTTATTTGTAGGGATTTGTCTCACAATAGTTTCTATATTTTGCTTCCTGCTGTTGAATAGATAATTAGGTTGTATGACTCTGAAATAAACACCACATATTTCCATTTTCACCACAATATGTTACTTTTGGTGAGTCAAGTTTTAGATGCTAAATGTGTTTATCCTTCCATAAGTTATTTATCATCATCTGCTCCGACTTGAGCGATCTTTTTCTCAAGCCATCGAACATTGGTGCAAACGACGCCAAAAGGGTTTATGTGTTACTTCTTGGCAACCCAATTACTATTTTGAACTCTCTGATTTTCAGCCGTCTTTTAGTCAATATTTTTATCATCTTTCATTTGTAATCTGTTTTAGTAATTCATACACCTTAATTCCAGAATATTAAAATATATTGTTACACAGTATTTTCAATTATTCTTTCTTCCTCTTTTTTTTTTATTCTCGCAGGAAAGTTCTCGCGCAGATTTTAAATATGACTCGTGATAATATGTATCACCCCAATCATAATTGGACACTTTTAGTTCAGGAACATCTTAACAAAAGCTTGGATGAGGAAGGCCTTATAAGGCAATCCCACTGGTCAAAATCAGCCTTATTCATTTCGCACCCACTTCCTGAATGTTCCTGTAGACTATCATCTGTGGAGGCTCCTATTCATGTCAAAGGTGATGATGGGCAAATTTTCTATGGAGGTGAAGAAGAATGCCCAAAATGGATGCAGCATGATGAGGTGATTTCTGAAGATGGTAAATCAGATGATGGTGAATTTGCAGAATATGAAAGTGATCCATTCGAGCATCCTGAATCCAGCGATGGTGGTAAAACAAATGTGTCTCTAGTCTTTGATCAGGATGAAGAAATGGATCCTAACGACTAGAATTGGATTTTGGAGATGACTTTGACATTATTTTACAATATGACTTCTCTCACTTTCCAGCAAAAGTTTTGAGGTAGAGAATCAATGGATGATCAAGGTTATATAATTTGTTTTGGTCAGATATTCCAAAATTTATTTATTTTTGATAGGGTATCATTGATGGAAATAGATGTGGCTTCCGTATACAGCATCAAACTTTTGAAATGCAATGACAGGGGAAGACCTTATTAGAGACTGCAAGCTTACTTCTGAATTCCATGCTTCTAACTATAGAGACTACTGTTGGATCGACTTTGTAATTTCCATAACAGTGCAATCTAAGTACACACGACTTCCAAAAAAATGGGGACGAAATTCCACCTCGAATTTAATTTGAATCTTTTACATACGTTTCCTTGTATCTATTATATATATACGTCCCATAGACAGTCATTTTTGAGCATGTATTGTAAGACATACCACACGTTAACATTGAAAAATAAAAAGAAGAGAGTTTTGAATGAGATAAAAGTGAAGTCCCTTGGCATCTTTTTTTTTTCTTTTTTTTCTTTCTGAAATTAGTCTTGGGTTGATCAAATTATTACCGTATTAAAACAAGAAAAATGAGCAATTTTTAAATTATGATGCGACTCAGTAATACAAGAGCTTGATGCAAAAATGCATATAAAATACACTCAATATTGCTATAAGGATGTAATTTTTCTTGCGTGCGAAAAAAGTGGAACAACATATAATATCTCAATGATGACGATTCTCTTCTAGGCCTTTAGCGCTAAATTTCCTTCAGCTTAGCTTTCTTGGCTAAAGCTATCGTTGATTGGTTTATTGGCAAGGCTTAGGTGTTTCTAAGATGTGGAATCTATGTGCTAGTCTTATGGATTCGAGGTGGACATTTTGGATGAATCAGAAGATGCCGAGGTTGTCGATAGTTTAGTAAATTCTATGCCTCTCGCAAGGTGTCGGCATCTAGTGTTGAGGATGCCATGAAACATCATGGTTGCGGGTGAAGCCATCACATGTTAAGGGTTCACCCCAGAATTGTTTTTCTATTTTGCTTTGATGAGCGAGGTAAAGCGGATTGGGTGATTGGGTGATTGACAAACAATCTTGGACAATCAATGGCCATTTGTTAGCTTTGCAGATTATCCCTCTGGTGTGAGTGTGAAGGAGGTGTTGTTATTAATGTCGCGTTGTGTATGCAATTGTATGATGTTCCATGTAATTGGATGGTAGAAAAGAAGATTAAGTCCATTGCAGGACTAATTGAGGAAGTTCAAATAGTCTTATTTAGCGACAAAAAACACTACTTATGCACAAGTTTGGGTGGTGGTTCCTATTTACAACCCAATCTTTTCAAGATGGTGTTTAATGTAAGTGATATCTTATATATATTTTAGGTATTATTATGTTATATAATTGTTCATTTTCTATTTTATGAAAAAATTAATTTTTTAGGATTTTTTGAATTTTTTTTTAGATAAGGTGAATTAAGTTAGACGGATTTGTAGATGAATTAGAAGCCTTTGTATACCATTGATTGAGACTGTTTCAGTATTGTCCCATATTGATAGAGTTAACCTGCATTGACTTTAGTTAACTACTTCCTTAGTTACATATAAACACACATATCACCCTCTATTTTTTTTATTATTTATCCGACTTAATTTAATTTTAGCCTAAAGGAATTTTGAAGGAAAATTTAAGAACAATATCGAAGAATAGGGTATTTGGTTTATTTGGTTCCATTTATTTATCAAAAATCATATTCTTGTATCTACTATTTTTTGTTTAAGATGAATTATTTAGTTTATTTATTGAAATTTATGAATTTTAGGATTAGTTAAATGTCTAATATGATTAAGAGTAATTTCAATCTATGACTCGATATAATTTTTTATTATGATTTAATTAAAATTTTGATTTTTAATAAGATGATGCAATTAGTTCTATGTTTAAATATCAATAAAATATTTTTTATTAGGTATACAACTAATTTGGTTTTTAGTTATGTTTAATACTAAATTATAATATATTTAGAATTTGGAAACTAATTGGATCATTACATAATTGGTTGTATTATATTTTAGTAGTGAGGATAATCTCATAATCATATGTTTCTTATTATTTTTTCTCAAAATAATGCTTTTGTTATTTTTTTAATTATAATATTTTATTTTCAAAAAAATACAAAATTTCCCATTTATTTTATTCATGATATTTAGATTTTTGTTTTTGGGATTGGTACTCTAGAGGTACTCACTTAATGTATTGATACCCTTTATATCTCATGTTATTAAAAGATTCCCTTTTAGTATATTAATTCAAGTATTGATACCTTTTATATCTTTTTAGAACAATAATAAAAGTTTTTGTACAAAATACCCTTTTGGCATTTTGACGAAGTTTTTTTTTTGTTTTAGAGATTAATTATAGCTGAATTTTTGTTTTGCTAGAGGTTGGGTTTATACTTCCTACTAAAAGTTACCAAAACATTAAAATTGTTAACTTTCTATCTTTAGAAAAAAAATATAAATAAGTACTACAATATCATAATATTCTAAAATTTTTATTAGAGCATGATAAAAATATTTTTATGAGTAACTGACATGGATAAATTAGGAAGGCACACAAACATTGTAATTTTTTTTTAATTTTTTTCTTTTTACAAAGATAATATATGATTCATGAATTTCTTAGTACAAAGTGTAAAAACAAACCTTTAAAGAAAAAAATGTCAAAACTCAACTAAGTATAAACAAATCATGAATAAAGCATATTTGAAGTGTATACCCTTAATCGATAAAAGATCAATTTGAATCGATAATGCTGTAAAAAAAATTAATTAATAACTATTTTTCACTTTTTTCAACTCTAGTTAATTTTCAAAACAAAAAAAAAATCCTTCAAGGGCCAAAATGATATTTTGGATAAATATTTTGGATAAATATTTTTTAATATTCAAAAAGATAGAAATACTTGGGTCACTAAAATGGAATATTTTAAAAATATATGACATTTGGGGTACTAATTACATTAATTAAATAAGAGTACCTTTGAGGTACCAAGCCTTTATTTTTGGAAAATTACGGACTTAATTAACCTAGAGAGGGGTGAATAAGTTATTTTTAATTTTTATTAATTTATAATTTAATAACCTAAACAAAGCGGCCAGACACATAATCGCATGTAAGAATAAAGTGCGAAAAAAATAATAACACACGATATTTTTAGGTAGAAATAACCTAGGCCATAACCATGACCTAAAAGGAAAACCAACGGTCCACCGAGCTATCTAATTTTCCATTATGAAAAAAAAATATTCAAGTACAAACTCGATCTTATGCTACCCTCCTTAGGATACACCCCCAATGTACCTTACTTATGAGCCATTGCTCTATTTTCACAGTTTCCAATATTAGCATGAGCGGTTTCCAAACCAACATTCCAATAAACTCCCTATCAATCAGATACGTTCACAAATCAACTACAAAAGGGTTAGTACAAAAAAAACAAGCGCCCGTGTGTGTTGTAGAATGGATTTTATAATGAATAACCCTAACTAGATGATTCAAAACATATGTCACTTAAATAAAATCAACTAGCAAATCATAGAGAAAACAAATTAAGCAAAAGTTTAATAAAAATAGCTTCTTTAAAGATTAATAATCAAATCAAATAATTATGATATAACAAATACAATTATTTGATCTAATAATTTTAAAACAAAAATAAAGAAGAAGCTATAAAAACCTATGATCAAAATATCATAAACTAATTAAGCTTATTAATCAATCAAACATAACCACCAATATTTGATAGATTAACTAAATAAAAAAGCCTAAAGAATTATGATCTTATATTTGCAAAACAAGAGAAATATTAAGAAGAAAAGAATAATGATCTTGTGTGGTTGATTAAAACAATGAACAATGAGTTTTATTTATAGGAAAAATTAAAACCCTTAATCCTATGTAATTGATAAATATATTTTCTATTACAAATAGGATTAGTAATACTTATTAATTAAGAAGACTCATATATAATTGATAGATATCTTTTCTATAACAAATAGAATTAGTAATACTCACTATTTAAGAAAACTTCTATTTAAAGAAGAGTTCTTTTAAAATAGACTCATTAATAATGAAGATTCTTATTTAAAAAAAAGTTATTTTAAAGTATATTTTATGCTATCTTTTAGGCTAAAATTTAAGCTATAATATAGAGTATATCTTATTTAATATTTTAGCATATATCTTATTCTATATTTTAGCGTAAATATTTTAGCAACAAAAATATTTCTAGATTTATAAATATGTGCTATTAAATGTGTGAGTGCAATCTTATGTGTTATAGTTATAACAAATATACTTGAAGTATGACTATCTAAAATTCTAATATTTCTTCAAGTTTGCTTGATAGACTTGATAGCGAGCTTAAAAATAAGTTTACAGGTACATATATTGTCCACAAAAATAGCCAACACTTATTATCCTTACAAACTCCCTCTTTGGCATTTTCGTGTGGTAAAACCTCTCTTACTACATGACACTTATAGGAATAAGATAAAATACAATGAAGTCATAGACTCCATAGTGGAACTATCCAATGGTCTGACGAATCCATCTTCATTGCAACTTGACAAGCTTGTAAGTAACTGAAATGACATAGGCAAAACAAACAACAACTTCGCTTAAAAGCCTCATTGTACATTAGTTCAGTTTACATAAAATTAAGCAAAGTGTAAAGAATAATCATGTAGTGTGCATTCATACCAAGCAAGCTTAATTAAATATGTTCTCCCTTTATGCATAACAAAATAAAAACATGGAAGTAAAACACATTATTCTCTTCCCCTTTTTGACATACGAGAAGGACAAAACATTAGACAAAGAAATGAAGCTAAACTCCTCCTAAAGACAGAGAAACGTAGAAATAGAGTAATGCAAAAGTGCAATGTGGTTTAAACACCTCCTAAGTTCTATGACTTTTAACTTAAAAACCAATTAAAAAGGTAACAAATAAAAAGAACATGCAAATGAATAAAAAAATGATTTTTTTAAATTTTCATAAATAGCCACATAAGATATTAAACTCATTTAATCACAAATGAGCACACAACCAATTGAGAACTCATCTTTTTTTTAAATTTTAACTAATAAATAAAATAAAGACAATAAATATTGCTCACCTAGGGTCATTTAAATACTCTAACAAAAACACCTAGATGAAGGAATAAAAGAAGGCCAGGTGACAAAAAAAACAATATTTCCTAACCCAAATTTTCATCTATTTTGGTTTTTCTATATCATTGAGTTAAGACTTAACTACCATAGATTTCATAGGCATATTCTTAGACTTAGCTATAAATTTCTCATTCATCCCAAATGAAGTTCTAGGAATACATAATCTATTTCCTTTGAACAAGAGATCACTAGCTTTATAAAAATCACCGGTGTTTGTTTAAGTGCACAAGTTGCCCAAAGTTTTTAAAAAATCTACATCACCAGCATATAGCCCCTTCATTTCCTTAATTTTGGTAACATCAACTTTAACTACAATGAGTAAATACACCCCTACTCAAAGTATCAATTACTATATTATGTTTTCCTTTCTTATGTTTAAATAAAAAATTAAAATTTTGTAGGAATAAATCCCATCTCCTATCATGCTACTCAGATTCTTTTATGAATTCAAAAATTGTAGGGAATGATGATAAGAAAAAAGAATGAATTCCTTTTGAACCATATAGTATTCCTAATATTTCAAAGCCCTAACCATAGCATAATACTTTTGTTTGTATGTGGACCATTTTCTTCTTGCTTCACTAAGTTTTTCATTGAAAAAGTCATTAACTTTCCCTTTCTTGTAACAAAATTGCATCAATCCAATACCAGAGGCATTAGTCTCTATTTCAAATATAAAATCAAAATTTGGAAGGGCCAAACTGGAAGCACTTGTCAACTTTTCCTTTACTAACTCAAAGTTGGCTCGCTAATCAACTCCCCACTAATACTTCCCTTTCTTCAAACAATTAGTGATTGGGGTAACTATTGAGATGAAATTTTGAATAAATTGTCTAAAAAAGTAGCCAATCCATTAAAACTCATAACTTCTTTAACATATAAAGTAATTGGCCAATTTTGAATAGTTTGAACTTTCTTGGAGTCAACTGAAACACCTTAGCATTTATCACAAAACCCAAGAATAAGAGTTCCTTAGTCAAGAATTCACATTTTGTAACATTCAAGAATAGTCTATTGGTTCTCAAAACTTCCAAACAACTTTTATATGTTCTAGGTGTTCTTCTATATTTTTACTATAGATTAAAATGTCATCAAAATATACTACAACAAAATCTTTAGTAAAAGACTTTAAAACCTAATTCATTAGTATCATAAAAGTACTAAGAGAATTGCAAATCCTAGATAACATGACCTTCCACTCATAAAGGTCTTCCTTAGTCTTGAAAGTTATTTTCCACTCATCCCTACGATTTATTATGATTTGATAATATCCACTCTTCAAATCTAACTTGAAAAATATGGAAAATCCCTCCAATATGTCTAGTATATCCTCCAATCTAGGAATTGAGAATATATACGTGATTATGATTTTTTTAATAGCTCTGCTATCATTGCACATTCTACAAAAGCCATCTTTTTTAGGAACTAATAACGCAAGGATTGTATAAGGACTTAGGCTTACTATGATTGGTCTTTTTCCATGTAGTTCCTTAACCATCCTTTGAAGGATTTCATGATCCTTAGAGATCATCCTATGATGAGGTAATTTAGGTATCCTCGTAACAGGAATGAGATCAATTTGATGCTGAATGTTTGAGAATAGAGTTAACTTATAAGGTAACTCTTCAAGATTTAGGTTTTGAAACTCTTGTAGTAGTGTTTCCAATTCAGAAGAGAAAACAAAAAAACTTAGAGCGACTTCTTTCACCAACAAGGTCGTAACAATCTCATTGGATTTCAATTCTTGAAGGATCTAAGGCCATAAATCTTATCATTTGATTCCTTTCATGAGATCAATGCTATGCACTTTTTAAGCCTTCTTTTTTAATCTTATATGAATCTTTTAGTTCATTTATTTACATAACTTCTATTTGTATGTATCTTTGTTGAGTACTTGAACCCATAGGATCAATGTGATATTGAGAGTATGACTTGTGAGGATTAAATTTAAAGTGAGTTTGGATTCCTAACATAAAGATTAGGTGAGCCAAAGTTGATATATTTTTGTAATGTAACATGGATGTATGATTTGTAAATGATTTGAACAATAAATGGTGAACCTTTGGGATATTAATTTAACTTATGTTTGAGATTTTAATTATGAATTGAAAATAAACTAAATTATGAGAATTTTTTTATTTTAATATTTACTTTGATAATTTTAGTTTTAGTTTTTATTTTGTTATTTGTAGTTTGTTTTTATTTTTGTTATTTTTTTAGTTTTGATTTTTCATTTTAGGATATTTATGAGTATTATCATTGAAAGATCTCATGAGACTTAAACTCGCCTACTAGGACAACCTAGGGGTTTAAAGGCTTGTTGCATATGCTAAATACAAGCGTGTCAATTTATGAAAATGATTTAGGTTAATTTAGTTTATATATTTTTATTTTTAGTTTTTCATTGCTTTTTTTGCTAGAGGCTAGCAAGAAGCAAGCTGTGGGTTGTGATAAGTGCTTGAAAAACACTAATATTTCATGATTTTATTGAGCTTCAATTAAACAAATAGGTTTGATTATGTATGTTTATATCATTATTTATAAAAATTTATATATTCGAAATCACGAGTATTTTATGTTGTATTTTAGGTTTCTTAGCTTCAAATATATAAATTAAGAATAAAACTTAAAGCACTCAATTTGCATCCTAGGAGCTTAGAAGAATAAAGTATGTAAGCCTTAAATGAAGAACCAACCGGTATGTAAGGGGTGAAAGGCAAGAATTTAAGTTAAACATATCATACTATGATGTGAATTATTATGTGCCACGATGCACTCCTCTCTGCATAATTCATTGGGCACGTTACAATTTCTATGCCATGGCATGGATTAAGTGATGCCATGGTATGACCTATTTGGGATGACTTTGGCGAAGCTCTATGTATCTCAAACCACGACAGTGGAAAACTTGGGCCACGATGTGTATTCATTTATTTCACACGAAGCCATCTGATTTCAACCTCAATCTATAAATTAAACGTTATAGCTTCTAGGTTAACATATCAGAACATAATTTATCTAACATATTATTTTCTTTAGTTTTCTGAGCAGCCATCATCTATTTTTCTTTTAATATTCTTAGATTATGATTAGTTTATACATAATTTTGATTAGATAATAACATATAAAAGGCAACAAAGTGGAGATTTTTCAGATCAAGAAGTAATAATTTTTTTAAATTAGAGATTATTACGAAGATCAAGATAAAAATTGTGGAGTAGGATACATTTGTCTATCTACATTTTGGTATTGAGATCTAATTTGTATTATTATTTCTTTTCAATTAACTCTTTTGTATTTCTTAAATTTGATGAAATTAACTTACTGATCATTTATTAATTTTGAGTATGTTTGGCTAATTATTATAATAAAAAATTTAGTTTTGTTGTCATGTGTGTGTAGATTATTTAGGAAAATATTTTTAATAATTAATAAATATAGATTATTTTCTATTTCAAGATTTATACAAAATTTATTATTGATTAATATATTGATGATATATTTTTCGTAATAAATTTAAAATATGAAATTAGATTTTAGATACATCATCTAGATCTAATTTGTCATCTAGATCTAATTTAGACAACTTGAAGATGAGTTTAAATTGGTGACCCGACTAAATGCATTGAATTAAATGGTTTGCTAATTCTTTAAGCAATAGGTATAATTTAATCAAATTAATTAGTAACCTAATTGAAGACATTAAATGGTTTGATTAATAACGAATAGTGACCCGATTGAAGATATTATTTATAAATAAAGGAAGAATCACTAATCTAGATTTATACTTTGTTAACCTAAATAATTCTATCAAACATAGTTAACTAGATACATTTTTCATTAATTTTCTATTTATTGTTAAATTTATATATGCCTTAAATATTTTTGAGTCAAATCTATCTTTTATCATTTTATTATTTTGTTATTAGTTTAATATTTTTTTAAAAATCCAAATATTATGCTAGATGTTTAGATTTTTTTCACATTTGTTTTTTAAAAAATTGATGAATTATTTAAAACCAAGTAGTTCCTCTTTAGATTAACATTTGAAATATATATACTTATCACTTACTATAAATGATTCATACACTTCTTAGTTTTTTTATAAATTAATAAAATTTGATTATCAATTTTTTGTGCATCATTTTCTCCACAAGCTTTACACCCTGCCAAGTATAAATAACACTTTTTCCCTTTGAGCAATTAAATATTTATTATTTAGTCTAATCGAAGAATATAAAATATTTAATTGATTCGAATAAAATGTTGATTTACAAACGTACAAGAAAACACCGTCACATATTTATTTTACATTTACGATCCTCATAAATTATGATATTAATAAAGATGTTTATTGATCATTAAATGATTAATCCCTATTAATCATTTCATTATAGAGTAAAACATTGTTTATGAAGTAGATTTGTGTATGGACGAAACTATAAGTTCAAGCTTTAATAATACTTGATACATTCATTAACCCTTTAATTAATTGTCAACTTTATTTAATTCTAGAGTTACTCTACTATAAACCTTGAATTGAACTCTCTAATATCACACCTTATATTTAACCAAATTTAACATGATTGAGTAATAAATTGATATAATCAATAGGTATAATTCAATTATCCATAGCTAGTTTATAATTAGAGTTGGACAAAATGTCCATTTTATCCCTTTAATTACCATTTCTCCTTGAATACCTACATTTTTTATGATTAACTTCTATATGATCATATCATATGGTTTATACATTCATTCAAGCTCTAGAACCGATGAGCAAGGGAATTGCTATCTAACATCTAAGAACAATAGAGTTAATTCCTCATCTTCTGAGATCATTTCCTAGACTACCATGAACATTGATATATCAAGATACAAGGCATCTTAGCCCAACAATTGGGGGATATCGTCGAGTAAGTCAAATACCAAGGTGCCATGACAAGGGGCCAGTTAAATTACCTAGGATTAAGATTGTCTTGTACATGATATGTAAGTCTTGTAAGTCCTTTGAGTATTTAGCAGCATTTCTATATACAAAACATAGAGTCTGTTTATTTTACTTAATATATTTGTCTTTCTCTGTGTAAGTTTGGTTACAAATGATCAGTAATGCACACACACATATAGTTAGGTATATTTTTTATGTGAGCATGTTTACACACACCATATGGTTGGTTTTCGTAGTTTTATGCTAGGTTAAGTGTTGTAATTTTTTTGTTTGTGTTTGTAGGTATTTGTGAAAAATTACTTAGCAATTTTGAAAACAAAAAATCACATTTTTGATGGCTCGATGACTCTTATAAGCAAGGCCTCAATAGGGGTTGGTGAGGCTTCTAGATGCTAATTTTGTTTTTCTATAAATACCTTCTCTTTATGTTCTTTAATTCATTTTGGATTTAGTTTTACAAATAATTTTGAGTGTATATGAGTGGTTATGTTATGTATTTGTGAGAGTAAAATAACATTCTTAAGTTGTGATTACTTAAGACTATTTCACTAGTTCGTTATCAACAAAACTGGATTCTTGGGTTAGGCTTAGTAATATCAATATATTCCCAAGATAATGTTTTCTAGTTTATGTGGTTGAGGTTGTTCCTACATTATTTTACACATTATTGAACGTTGGTTACTAATTATGCTACTGTATGCAGTGTTGGATCTAAAGGAGAGTAGAATCTATTTATCTAATCAAGTTGTTGCGAAGGCAGTAAGCTTGGGTAGCAAAATGTAGTTAGAGTAGTGTGGTCCTGATTGATAAAGATATTTATGTTTATACTTTTATTGAGTTGTATCTATTTATTGTTATTATTGAATTGTTTATTATCGAGTGGTTGCCATAAACAACCCATGATTTTACCATATTGGTAGGGATTCTATGTGGATTTACCTCATTATATATGTTATTATGCATGATCATCTATTGTATTAATATAATCTGAGTTTTTATCATGTATGTATCAACATACTAGATTTCGACTATGATTATAAAGTTTATTTGATTTATGTTATTGCATGTTTTCTTTTCTTACTTTGTAGCATGCCTATAGCTTTCTAATTATTGTATCCATTATTTAAAATTAATTTTCCTGCTCTTTGACTAAATTTTATTGCTTTTTTTCTTTTTGTATGATATCTATTTAAATTTTTCTTCTTACAAGTTTAGGTGAGTCTTCAAGAGTCAATATTACCTTACCTTGGTAGTGTATAGGGTGTTGGACATTTTCATGGTCATTAGTGACAAAAGGAAATAGGTATGAATACGTGGATGTTGATAGTGTTTTTAATATGTTTGGTCCAATCATGTATGATCAATTTCACACATAAGTACCCTTAATTAGATTTCTCCATCTCATCGACCCCTGTTCTTCTATTTTCAATAAATATGGGTGTATCGTACTTTGGTTAATTGTCACCCACTATATAGATTATTTAGCTTAAACTTAATCATCTTGTACATTGAGTTTAAGTAAACACAAATAATTTGGGATTTTTCAAGTTTATTTAATGAATTAAATAATATTCATACATATAAATTAATGTACTTTTATTTATTCTAATTTTAGTAATAAAATACAAACTCATTTATATTTAGGGCTTCAATCCTAATAGTTTGGGCTTCTAAATTATAACTAACTTCAATCAAATCATGTTAGCAAAATAGGAATGGCTCCTTTTACAACAACCTCATTATTTAGCTTATTTGGTATCATGTACAAAGTATATAGGGTACTTTTCTTTGTTGAAATTTCAATGCATTTCATAGGATAACTTAATTTGGATGAGTCTTTCATTGGTTCTCGAGTGTTACTGTTAAAATGACTAAGGTGGAGGATTGGTTATGAAAGATTGACTTTTATTTATTGAGACCCATGGTTTCTGCTTGATGGGTATGAATTTCATGTCCATTATATAAAATTATTGGGTGGTGACACTACTATTTCTTAGTTGATTGCAATGGATGGCACTTGACATTTCTTTTGTAAGGACTATGAGTGTTGGCTATTTTCGTGGAAAAAATATTTATTTTTAAAATTTTTTTTAGGTCTACTATCAAGTCTATCAAGAAAAGCCAATCAAATGCTCGAGTTTCAGATAATTGTACTTCAGGTATATCTTTCATAACTACGACATATATGATTACATTTATACATTTAATAACCCATGCTTATAAATCTGAAATTATTTTTAATGCTAAAATATGGAATAAGATATGCTAAAATATTAGATAAGATATACTCTAAATTATAGCTAGAATCTTTAGCATAAAAAATAGCATAAAATCTATTTTAAAAGATATTAGATAGGATATACTCTAAATTATAGCTGAAATCTTTAGTATAAAAGATAGCATAAAATTTATTTGAAAAGAACTCTTATTTAAATATGATTTTTCTTAATTAATGAGTATTACTAATAATATTTGTAATAGAAAAGATATTTATTAATTACATAGAATTAAGGGTTTTAATTTTTCTTATAAATAAAACTCATTGATCATTGTTTCCATCAACCACACAAGAGCATTATTCTAATCTTCTTAATTTCTCTCTCTTGTTTTACAAATATTAGATCATAATTCTTTAGGCTTCTTTATTTAGTTAATTTATCAAATATTGGTGGTTATGTTTGATTGATTAATAAGCCTAATTATTTTATGAAATTTTGATAATATGTTCTTATGACTTCTTCTTTATTTTTGTTCTTAAATTGTTAAATCAAATAATTGTTTTTGTCATATCATAGTTATTTGATTTGATTATTAATCTTTAAAGAAGTTATTTTTATCGCATTTGTGCTTGATATTTTTGTTCTAGGATTTACTAGTTGATTTGATTTAAGTGACATATGTTTTGAATCATCTAGTTAGGATTATTCATTATTAAATCTATTCTAGAACACACATGGGCACTTGGGTTTTTTGTGCTAACTATTTTGCATTTAATGCGGCAACGTATCTGATTAGCGGGAAGCTTATTGGAACGTTGGTATGGAAACTACTCATACTAATATTAGAAACTGTGAAAACAGAGCAGGGGCTTGTAAGTAAAGTACATTGGGACAGTATCCTAGGAAGGGTAGCATAAGACCGAGTTTGTACTTGAGAATTTGATTTTCATAGTGATAAGTTAGGTGGTTCGGTGGATAGATGATTTTCCTCTTAGGTCATGGTTGGGACCTAGGTTGTTTTCACCTAAAAATATCATGTGTTATTCTTTTATTTTCGCACTTTATTTTTACACACGATTGCATGCTTGATCTCTTTGTTTAGGTTATCAAGTTATAAATTAATAAAATTAAAAATGACCTATACACCCCCCTCTAGGTTAATCAGGTCCATAATTTATAAACTTTCACCTTTTTTGTTTGGAAAATTTTGTTAAAAATGAGGTTTATGCTATACTATCTATCCTTCTTATATCTACCCAAGAATTTGGTATCCTTAGATGTAATTTTAATTCTAACAGTGAGTATATAGTGAAGAGTGGGTATGGATCGACTAGCTTACGAATTGCAAGAAATTGGGTGTGAGGTGTAGCGCCATTTTCAACAATGGTAGTAATTTTTGTTGGCATAGTCAGTCGACATCAGTCCAATCCATGGTTGGACCATTCAGTTGTAGTTAAGTGCATCATCAAGTATCTTAGGAGAAGGATGAATTATATTCTAGTTTATAATGGTAGAGATTTGATCCACACGTGATACATATACTCTAACTTTTAAGTATATAAGAATTCTCAAAACTCAATATCTAAGTTAGTTTTTGCCCTTGGTAGAGGAGCTATAATATAGAGAAGTATGGAGTAAGGTTGTATAACTGATTCTACTACAGAGGATGAATATATTGCCACTTTGAAGCAACAAAAGAAAGGTATGGCTTCATAAGTTCTTAACAAATTTGGAATTTGTTCCAAACATGGACCATCCACTTATATTGTTCTGTGATAATAGTGGGGCATTCACGACTGACTCAAAAGAACCAAGAACCACAAACAAGGAAAGCGTATAGAGTGCACATATAATTTAATATGAGAGATTGTACATTGGGGAGATGTAACATTCTTGAAGATACCTTCATAGAATAACCTTGTTGATCTATTTATCATGGCACTACTTACCAAGAGTTTTAAGGGTCACCTAGAAGGGATGAGACTACAAGACATGTCCCATTTACTTAAGGAATAATGAAAGATTGTTAGGATATGATGTATATATGGAATTGTGTTTGAATTTATTTTTACTGATATTAGAATATGTAAAGGAACATTTTATTTATTTACGTATACTATTATATTATTCAAATAAATTGTTAAAAATTCTTAATTATTTATGTATACTTAAATTTCAGTGTATTAGAGTATATACAAAAGGATTGAGTTTAAGTAAAATAATAAAAGTAGTCTGTAAACATGAATTAAAATTTATAAAATGAATATTTAATTATGTCATTAGCACGACTAAATTCATTTGGAATGTAGTAACCCTTATCCGAGGTGATTGGTATGGAGACATTTAGTTGAGAGTACTTTGTATAATAATTGATTATTTTAGACTCGATACCTATTAGAAACACTATTATATTCGTTTACTCACAAATGTTTCTATATGTTACTCGATGATCATGTACGAGACAATCATAATCCTAAATAATTTAACTAGCCCTTTGACGTAGTACTTTTGTATTTGACTTACTCGGAGTTGCTCATACTGGTGGGCTCAGATGTCTTGTATCTTACTATCTTGATGTTTATGGTGTGAATGGAGGTTATATCATTAGATGTGAAATTCACTCAATCTGTTCTCAAATGTTAGATATCAATTCCCTTGTTTAATGATTCAGAGTATGGATAAGTGCAAAAAATCTATACTAAGATCATAAATAGTTGTTCATATGCATTGCAAGTGTTCAAGGAAAATATGTCATAGAGGAGATAAGACAAACTTAATGACCTTGGTTGTACTACGAAATAGACGTGAAGAATTGAGTTGTGCCTAATAATTATGTCAAATTACTCAAATACGGATCGGATAAATATTAGTTATGGTATTCAAGAGTTTACAGTGAAATAGCTATGTGATTATTAATTTTTCTTGAAATTATTTGTCCATTTGTCTCTAATTATTTTTCATAACAGCATATGAATGATATTACTTCTAAAATAAATAAATAATTAATTTGAAATCAATTGTTTATGCGATTAAAAATATATATTTATTTATTAGGATATTTTATGAAGGTTATAAATATCAAATAAATATATAAGAATAAAATGTTAGTTTTTTACTAGTTATTTAATCTATATAAATTAGTTATATATTATTTAATTAGATTAAATAATTATATGAATTAATTAAAATATTAAAATATAAAATATAAATATTTAGGAGACATTTAAAGCTAACGAGACAAACAAAGAAATTTTAGTTATACAAAATTTGATAATTGAATTATAAAAATTTAGTTAGATTAAATTCTACACTCTCAATGAAAATAAGCGTCCCATGTGTGGCATGATATAGGTTACATGAGTTAGCATCCATTTGATTGTGTGAAGGATTTTTCAAATTGATAAGTAATATTCCTAATTAACTTGTGCCAAAAATTAGAGACTATTTAAGTACCCTACTCCTCAATTATGACCCACCAGAACATAGAAATTTGAAAAAATTTATACTCAATAATAAGAGAATTTTTGTGAGAACAAAATTACTTTAACACTATTTATGAGAAATAAATTGTTTTTGATTGAGTTGGTAATATTCTTGAAGAGCACTTGAGCTTTAAGCATAAAAGAGTTCTAGATGGGGGATTATAAGTATTTTTTCACAAATTTTTATGGTGATCGTTGGGAGACAAACCTTTGAAGCTTAAGGTTCCAATCATTATTCTACTGGTATGATTTCTTGTTATTACTAATATTAGAAGAAATATTTAAATTAGTTATTTTTATTTGATTTCTTGTTATTCAAAATAATATTATTCTTATCGCATTAACTCATATTAAATTTATTCTTATATTATTTCTTTTAATTGTGAAAGATTATAAATGATATTATTTTTAATTCTAAATCTCAAAACCTTAAACTTATTTTATTCAATTTAAATTTAAAATTTTCTAACTTCAAATATTCTAAATTCTAATTTAGAAAGTAAATATTTTATTGGATTTATGATCGTAGAATTTCATCCATTTCCATCATCACTTACTATTATTTTTTTTTAGGAAATTACCTAGAGAAACTATAAAAATAAATTTTAATACTTTTATTTTTAACACTAATCTTACTACTAGTTATAAGAGATTTTAGTGTACAAATCTTGAGTTGGTAGATTAAATTCTTTTTGGATAATATTACAAAATTAAATAAATCCTTTGCTTTACTTTTCTCTCTTAAGGTGGATTTCAAAAAAAAAAAAAAATCAAAACTATCTACTATGATAACAAAAATGTTATAAAAGTTTTAATGTTTGATAATTTTTAAAATACATATTCATGAATCAAACTAAACTATTAATGAAATTTTTTAGTATATTGGATTACTTGATGTGTTAATATTGTTGCTTATTGTTTTTTTTTGGGATAAATGAGATTTTAATAGATTTATCGAGGATTTTATTTCAAATTATGTTCTACCTCAATAATTTTTTACTATAGCTTGTAATGAATCTAATTATTATAATTTTTTTATGTAATAAATCAAATTATTAATAATATCTCTTTTTAAGGAGGAAAAAGGAGAGAGAATAAAACGAGGGCAAAGCTGCTTTCGTCGACTTAACTCTAAAGCCCATTAGGTATCCCTCAGTTTTCTGGTAAACAGGTCATCAATGAAGCACGACTATCTTCCTTGAAAAGCGACTCCAAGGTCATTCAGCTTTCAGCAGATGTTGTGTTTGACCCATCTTCTTTGTTCTGGTATTTGTTGTTTATTTCCCCTTTTCATTTACTGTATCTCTTACTCTCTTCCCTCCCATTATTATCCAAATTTCTTTCTGTTTTTATTCCAAACTAGTGATTTTCCATCAGTTATATGCAGTCGTTAATTAAAGTTACAAGTTTCTATTTTCTTCATGTGTTTAAAAGGTTTTTACCATCTGGTAGAAGTATTGAATATTTAAATTTGGTTTATTTGCTGATAAATGGGATATATACAGGGTTGCATATTAGTAGAGACAGTTTTTCCAACTATTGGTAAATGGAATATATGACCTATGGATATTGTTGAATCCATTCTTCATATTCCGGTTCAAGATCCACCAGAGGAGGAGTTTTCTTCTGTTAATCTTACATGGACTAAGTTTGGCTCCTCTGATCACCATGATGATGTTGCCCTCATTCCTTATGATCGAGCTGATGAATTTATAATTGGTGAATGCTCTAATGTAGAATGCCCAACACGATTCCATATTGAGAGAGGTAGAAAACGAACCTTTGGGAGCTTAAAGGAGTACAAGGATGATGAGTATTTGGAGTATAGGCTGTAAGTTCCGAATCTCACTTGCTTTAGTATTCATTTCCTCCCTTGAGTTTTCTCTCCATATTATTTCTCCTGATGCATACACTTGTATGGAATGATATGATAGATCAATATTTTGACTCAAGAGCCAATCAAGTGATAGACATTAGGCAACCATTTAAACTATCATAATCATGCACATCATCAATTTGTACTTGGTTGCACATGGATAAATACAAAATCATCTTTTGTTTCATTCTTTCCACTATGTTTCCCTTGAGTGAAGCATTATTGAATTTTCTTCTCTCATTTCTGAAGGTATTGGTGTTCTTTTGGTCCTGAAAATTATGCGGAAGGTGGTGGAATACTCCCTAGTAGAAGATATCGGCTTAATACTCGAAACCGTGCTGCTAGACCTCAATCCATGCGAGGTTGTACATGCAATTTTGTAGTGAAACGTCTGTATGCTCGCCCATCACTTGCCCTCATTATATATCATGAGAAACGTCATGTGAATAAGGCTGGTTATGTTTGTCATGGGCCACTTGACAGAGATGCCATTGGCCCTGGAGCCAAGAAAGTTCCTTATGTTTGTAATGAAATTCAACAGCAAACCATGTCTATGATCTATCTTGGTATTCCTGAAGAGAATGTTTTAGAAAAACACATTGAGGGCATTCAACGATATTGTGGCTCGGATTCAAGAGTCAACGATAGCCTTGCTTCCCAATATGTCCAAAAACTTGGGATGATTATAAAGCGTTCAACCCATGAACTTGATCTTGATGATCAAGCAAGCATTCGCATGTGGGTTGAACGCAATAAAAAATCCATATTTTTCTATCAGAATTCTTCAGAAATAGATTCTTTCATTCTGGGAATTCAAACTGAATGGCAGTTGCAACAGATGATTCGCTTTGGTCATTGCAGTCTCATTGCCATTGATTCAACGTTTGGTATCCATAGACTTAAGGTAACAACATTATTGTTGCTTGTTTCTCTGAGCTTTAGATACTAATCAAAGAGGTTTTGCTTACAGATACTACTGGAATAGTTATTTATTTGTTCTGTTTGAAATGACAGTATCCTTTGAGCACACTTATTGTATTTGATTCAAGACAACATGCCTTACCTGTTGCATGGATCATAACCCGTAGCTATGCAAAGCCAGATGTTTCAAAATGGATGAAAGCTCTAATTGATCGAGCACGTAGTGTTGAGTCTGGTTGGAAAGTAGGTGGCTTTTTGGTTGATGATGCAGCTGCAGAGATTGATCCTATAAGGTTTGATGCTCTGTATTTCTCTTATTTGCATTATACGTATATATTGTTTCAAAATTAGTCTGACTGATGCATTTTATGATTTCAGGGATATATTTTCTTGTTCTGTCCTATTTTCTCTTTGGCGTCTTCGGAGATCATGGCTAAGAAATATTTTAAAAAGATGTACTTGTGTTGAAGTTAAGCGGGAAATCTTTAAACGCCTGGGTGATGCAGTTTACAGCATTTGGAGTGGAGATGATATTCTGCATGCATTGGAAGAAATAACCGAAGATTTTGTTGATCAGACTGATTTTGTTGAGTATTTAAGGAGCTCTTGGGTTCCCAAGCTTGGTTAGATCTCTCTCCTTCTCACTCACTCATTCACACGTGCGCACACACACACGATTATTAACCATGCGGGCAGATGAGGGCAAATGTTTCATATAGTACTACAACAAATTCAAAAGGGTTGATCATGTGAGTAGCATGTGATCACCATTAAGGGCATTTTATCATTTTGCATCTCTAATGTAAATATATTGGAAAACAAAATCGAAAAAAAAGTTAAAAAAAAATCAAGAGCCCACAATGACAGACATCGATTTGAGTCCATTTCCGAAGGCATCAATGATCTTGGCAACTCCATAATCCACCACTCAAGCACTGAAATCACCATCCAACAAAATATTATTTGATTTCATATCTCTGTGAACATTTGGAAGAGCACAATCATTGTGCAAATAGGAAAGTCCCTTAGCAGCATCCAAGGCATTATACCTTGTTTGCCAGTCTAATAAACTTCCTTTGCTGCTATGCAACAAATCCCTAAAATACCATTTGGAATGAACTCATAAACCAAGATCTTGCAACCTCTTGTATTACAATTGACCAAAGCTTAACAATGTTCTTGTGCCTGATTTTACCGTAAGTTTCAACCTCTGCATCATACCCTTCATCATGAATTCCTCCCTTTTCAATATCTCCACTCACATTCCTTTTTTACCTCTCCACAGTTTCTTCACTGCAACAGCTTTCCCATTTTCGAGGACAACCTTGTAAACTTTCCTGGAAGATCCACTTCCAATCAAATTATCTTCATCAAGACATTCCAAAATCTCAATACTCTTTGAAACCCAGTTTGTGAAACGACATTAATGTCCATTTGGATTTGTCTATATCTCTCTTTGCTGCTGCTATGCAACAAATCACCTAACATACCATTTGGAATGAACTCAAACACCAAGATCTTGCAACCTCTTGTAGTACAATAGACCAAAGCTTAACAATGTTCTTGTGCCTGATTTTCCCGTAAGTTTCAACCTCTGCATCATACCCTTCATCTTGAATTCTTCCTTTTTCAATATCTCCACTCACACTCCTTTTTTACCTCCCCACTGTTTCTTCACTGCAACAGCTTTCCCATTTTCGAGGACAACCTTGTAAACTTTCCTGGAAGATCCACTTCCAATCAAATTATCTTCATCAAGACATTCCAAAATCTCATACTCTTTGAAACCCAGTTTGTGAAACAACATTAATGTCCATTTGGAAGAAGGCATACATAGTCTCTGTTTTTGGCTTCTTCTCTGCTATCACACAAATCTTTTGGGTGCACGACATTATAGATCCCATAATTATTCAAAAAAAAAAAAACTGTTTAATTCTGAAATTTGTGTGTTGGGCATCTCAAGTCCCGTAATTTATAAGAAAAGGCAGAGTTAGTTCTATTTTTAAAAATCCGTTTAAAAATTAATGGGAAAAACCATATGATAAGCATGTGATATTTTCAAGGGTATATTTGAGATAAAATAATTTTCCTGCCCTTCTAATGTTTCCCACCAATTCTCCTCCTGTTTTATGCTCTTTTAAAACTGCTCACAATACCCTTCCTTTATAGTAATATTTAGATTAAAAATTTGTAAAGTTCTAAGAATATATCATTTCTTTTGCATTTTTTTCCATCTCAATCTGTCATGAAACTAACATTGTTCTTTCAAAATTTCAGCACTTTGTAGTGATTAAACGTAACGATACTATTACAATGGAACCCTTTGTGATAATCGGTACATATAAATTAGATAAATGCTTGAGTTTGAGAGAGAAAATGAGAGGGAGTGATTGGGAAAATTGCTTTGCGAGATAGGCAATAAGAGAAAGGGGTAAACGCTGGAGAGATAAGGTTATGTTATTTATTTATTTATTATTTTTTTCCTTTTTCAACTTTTAAAGTTATGGCATGAAAATACATACATGGCCTTTAGTTATTTCACACTTTAATCATCTATATGGTAACCATTACTTTTAGCAGGATTATCTAACTCCATTAGCTTATTAGGTCTAATTTGGCCCATATATGGAATTAATGGACTTTTAGTTCCTTAGACAATAATTTAAGTAATCAAGTACATTTTTAAGCACAATTTTTAGAACTATCCTGCACCTTTTTCCGAATTTTTTAGGCTTCCACAAAGACCAGGATTCTTCAAGAAGCTATTTTATACATATTATTAGATAATGAATGAGGAAGATCACCCGAAAGATGATTGTTGGATAAGTTTAGCAAATTAAGCTTTAGATTTTGGAGAAGGAATGCTTGCTAGAAGAGAACGAATCATTATACATTTTTTTAAATACATTAGAGATGCAAAGTGATGAAAGTTCTTTTAATGGTGATCACGTGCTAGTTGTCTGATCAGTCCTTTTGAATGTGCTCTTATTTTTGATGGCTAAAATAGCATAATACTAAATTGAAACAAAAATAAGCTAGTTATAGTTGTAAGTTGACACAAAAAATGTTTTAGTAGTAAGTCGACATAAAAATGATAGTTTTAGTATTAAATGCAACGTTTGCCCAACAGATAATGTTAAATTATTTTCATGTTTTGACAGTTGCAAAGATCAATAGATCTCTCTAGGTAGGTAGTGTTAGAAAGTAGAAATGTTGCTTTCAAAAATTCTCCTCTGTTTGTCTTTCCAAGACACATGCCCACAAAATATGGTTTTGTTTTGAGAGTAATATATCTTTTTCTTTGTTGATACTTTATAGAAATGTGGTTCTCAACAATGAAAGCGCTTCCACTTGCTAGCCTGGAGGCATCTTGTGCCATAGAGGCCTATCATGTGAAGCTGAAAATGAGACTGTTTGATGATTCGCACCTTGGAGCACTTGAGAGAGTGGATTGGTTAGTTCACAAGCTCACAACTGAGTTGCATTCAAGCTACTGGCTTGACCTCTATGCTGATGAGTGTGATTCTTTTCAAAATGTCAAGGAGGAGTACATTGCTTCTACATCCTGGAACAGGGCTCTGCAAATTCCTGATTCTGCTGTTACCTTGGATGACAAGGACCACCTGTTTGCCAAGGTTTCAAGCCAGAGCGATAGTGGTGTTAGTCATCTAGTGTGGAACCCTGGAACGGAATTTGCTTTTTGCGACTGTTCCTGGTCAATGCAAGGAAACCTTTGCAAGCATGTCATCAAGCTCAATATGATTTGTGAAAAGAAACAGCATTATGGACCGACCTTGTCTTTTCAGTCATTCGAAGAGCTACTAATGAAGCTTTGGAATGAACCAATGGATGACTCAGTTGAGCTTGACCTGTCAATGGCCTGGACTTATCAGATGTTTGATCAAATTCAAAAACTCGTTGAACTGACTAATTCTAAAGAGATTAGCAATGTGATAGATACCCTGCCATTGAGATGGGTTTCTAAGAAAAATAGAACTCAAGTTGGTAAGCCATCTTCTAGGCTGGCGCTTCCATCTGCTTCGAGTGTTGCAAGAAAGCCTGCTACAAGGAAGAACAACCGGAAGCGAAAAAGGCTATCAAGATTAAAATAATATGTAGTTCTAATCTTAGAAAAGAAAAAAAGAAGTATTTAAATTTAAATGATATGTTGCTTGGTTGATAGATGGAAATTCTAAAGGTGTTTAGGGCTAAGGATGATATATTAGGATATTTGTGTTGATAATTTATTCTTTGGCAAATTTTATTTGCTAAATTATAGTATTCGTTATTAAACTTTAATTAAATTCATATTTAGTTTTTTGAATTTTTAAAATGATATGATTTATTCTTATAAACTTTTAAAATATGACATAGTTCACAAAATTTGAATCGTAATTATGTATTATAGTTAACTTTTTATCTCTGTAAAATTTAAAAGTTTGAAGATTCAGAAGTTTAGAGAATAAAATTGCTTAAAGTTTGGTCCTATCAAAATAATTAACCCATGGTTCAGAGAGCAGTGTGAAGTATTATACCAATTCCCCCCTCCCGCAAAGCTCTAATCCATTTTGTATGAACAATGCTAAACTGTCCGGATTTTATGGTTTAATGTTAAACGTTATTTAATTTGATACAATTTAATTTTATTAATGTGTTATTTTTATTATTATAAGTTTTAAAAATATTATTTTTAATTGTGAAATTATTTGTATGATCCAAATGTCATTAGAAGGAAGATAATTGTGCCCACAAGATTATTGATTACTAATAATAAATATAAATTATTTAATAAAAATAATATAATTATCACAATTATAAAATAGTATTATAAATTATTTTATAATATAATTTATGTTTTTTAGATTTAAATTATAGGGGTGAATTATTCAGATGGTAACTTTGTTTGGACTAAAAGTTTTGCTTATAAATTTTTATTTAATTTTTTGTTAAATATAACAGAATAAAAAATTGATAATTGCATGAATTAAAACATGCTTGACAAGATGAATATGTATGTTGCTTCAATAGATAAAAGTCATATTTTCAACATGCAAGATAAAGATATGAACCTCGATAGTGATTATTACAATCATAAGTATCAACATTCCTCGTTGTGCAACTTTCTTTATAGGATTGGTAATCAATAATTAAAAAAAAAATTGTTTAGGTGTAGTTTAGTTCACACATAAATCAATATATCACAACAGACAAAAGACAGTCAAAATTCCATAGTCTACCGATAAATGTATAATGTTCGGAGCATAAATTTAAGTTTTAGTATTTCTTAGAGGCAAATTTGTTTATCCCACATGACAAGCGAAGAGATCACCTAGTCAACAAAGAGTTGTATGGACAAGCTCAATAACGACCTAGTCATCAGATAAGTATAACTGTAAGATAATTTTAATAAAGTGATAAATGTTCAATAATTAACCCTTAATTATTTTTAAGAAATAATTACAAATATATGTTTATGATGTTACAAGTCAATCATATTCCAATAAGTAGTACTTATCATGGTAACTCATTTTTCCTAAACATATGTACACAATCATGAGAACTGAATATGAGTAAAACTTAACTTGAATCATATATAACAAAGAATCATAATCAAACACTATATTTCCTTATAATCACAAAGCAAGATTGTAAATCTCTTATAATTTTCATCATCTTGTTATTGATTTAAGTATTAGAGGGCCAAAGACCACCCCTCACATAATAGTCCGAGATCTTAATAGCTTGTTCATCTTATAGATCCATGAAGGACACTCTTATTTGGTGTTGACAAAATTTGACATCAAAATCTAGCAGCGTTTGTGGGAAAGACTTGTTTTCTACTCGGTTGAAACAATGAAAAAATTGTTTAACTCTTAAAAAGTTCTCTACATTCTTAATGTATAAAAAATTCACATAGGTCTTAGAAAAGAGAACAAGTAATAGCAATTCTTTCCAAAAGAAGGCCTAATATTCATCTGGTTCACCATTATCACCAATTTGACTCTCTACCCTTTTAAGAGAGATCAAGTACTAGTCAAGTAGGTCCATCGTTTGGACCCCCATGATCGCCATACACGAAGTGTGTACAATAAATACATAAGTATACATACCAGAATAAGTAATATAATGATAAAAAAGATTATTCTTACAGAGATTATATTACTAGAAAACTAATTTTTAAAACTAAAAAAAATAAAAATCAATTTTTTTGTGTTTTTATATTTTAAGGAAGCAAAATTGAAATAACTAAAAGTAAATAACAATAATTAATTAAATCAAATTTGGTAACTAAGAAGATATATGAGAAAATATATAGGAATACTTAATCCCCCAATTTTCTAAACATGTGAATTGCTAAAATCCCCTAATATAATTATCAATTAGTTACATGATCAATTGAATCTAACCTAACATTTATTACTCTATCAAGTAAACTATATACTATATAGTAATTAATTTAATCACACTCTCATGCCAATTAAATTGCATACTATTTAGTATGTTCATATATTTTAAATCACATACATAAGAATTATACATCTTTGCCTAAAAACTATGCATGTTATTTAATCAAGACAGACAATTAAATAATTCTCTCAAATCTATTTAATTATCTCTATAGATAAATTGTTGGTCACACAATTAATAGCATAAAAATAAGATTAAATAGTATAATTAAATTAAAATTATAATTGGGGTAAAATATTAGATTATCACACGGTAAAAATTGGGTTCATAAGATTCGTAGATTAATAGATTAACTACACATAATTGTGTTCATACATCTCATATTTTTCATAAAAAAAATTGATAAAGAAAATAGTGAAAAAAGCAATACAACCAATCTCATGAATTGTAGTGCTAAACTCCTCTTGAATTTCCACCAAAATTATATCTCATTAGGGTATTTTAGCTCCAAAAATTGACCAAAATTATGTTAATGACAACTCATTAGGGTTTATAGGGTGATTAGGGGCTTAAATATAGATTAGGTGCAATCTGGAACGTCAGATTAACTTTAGATCAAGGGTTGAGATTAAAACAAGCAAAATGAACAGTGCTAACCAATCACATCATGACATGTGGCACAAAGAATTCACTGGGTGAATTAGAGTGCGACGTGTGGCAAGGGAGATCAGTTCGAGTCAATGCCACACGATGCAATGTGATTTACGATAACTGATTGCATGGTGCATGGCGCATGGGTGGAATTTAGGGAGCCATCATGTGGTGACTGATGTGCGAAAACCGACATCGTTGATTCTGCCAATACTTTGATTTTATATTTATAAAACTCTCGCAAGTGCACAAATCATTTCGTAGAAAATGATAAGTATACTCCCAAGGTCGATCTAAGGAAGGAATATATGTGGTTTTTAATTTATTATTCAAACTTTTAAAAACGAAATTAAATCCTAAACATCTTGTCACGATATTTTGGTTTTTATTGTTTCTAATCTAATAACATAAAAATAAACATAGACACAGATTCAATAAATATTGATACAAATTTTATCATTTATAATAGTGGAGTAGTTATGGATATAATAACTAAGTTAATTATGCTTGCTCATAATATTTAGGTTATTAAATATATAAATTGATATTTATTGATTCTCCCTTTTTTGTATGAATACCACCTTTGGTGGGGTTAGATATTCTTTGTTAACTAAACAAATCAATTAACACCTATGGGTAGGGTCGATAACTAATTTGGTTAATTAAATTGATCCCTTTTTTCTAAGAGATTAAAAATGAACCATTTAAATGTCACATTTGGTGGGGTTAGACAGTTTAAACTTTATTCAAGGTGTCCAAATTAAACTTAAGAATTTAATTATCCGAGTACTAACTTTCAAGTTTTAAAACCACTACTGAAAACATGTTGTTAATACATTTTCAGATAATAATTCTTATAAAAACTTTTGAAATAGAGCTTTTCTCTAACTATCGGGCGATTGTACCAACAAATAAAAGAGCATTACTTTTAATTATTCTGGATAACTAAACCTTAAAATCTAATTTTTAGATTTAAGTTTGTAATGAAAAATAATATATTTCTCTCTAACATTCTTAATATAAAATCTTGAATAAAAATAAAATCAATTCATTTTAGAGATTTTTACCTATTTAATATTTCGTAAGCATAATAACATTATTATTATATCATGTTTACAAACAGCTAGCAAAGTTAAATTTAATCACAGAAAAATTAAATATAACATGTAAGAATAAAGCATAAAAAATAACTGCAAAGAAAATAAAATCCTTATAGAACTTTGATGCTATTCTCGTTGCTGGAAAACCTCCAAACGGAATTCGCACTCCCATTTATTGAATAAAAATAAATAAATTACAAAAACATAATTAGTTCTTCTAAAAAAGAGAACAACTCTAAAACTAAGAAAAACTAAAAACTAAGAAATGGAGAGAAAGAAAGAGAGAAGATGTTTTTAAAGTGTGTTTTGATGTGGAGAGAATGAGGGTATTTATAGGTGAGGAGAGGAAGAAAAGGTGGGTGGAAAACTGATTAAAAATAGAAGAAATGCATAGTAGGTGATGTTGACGTCATCATTGACGTCAGGTATATGGGGCGAAGAGGTGCACATAGAATATGGTAGAGGCGCGCGCGGACTGGGCGCAGATGGGCACGTGACTTCGGTGTGGTTTGGGCGATGCACGCGTCTTGTCATTGCGGCACGCGGTTGGGCATTGTGGCGTGCGTTGGCCGACGCTGGTGGGTAGCTGCTTGCGCGATTTCATCCTTTTTGACCTTTTTGATCCATTTTATTCAATTTTTCCATATTTTTTTGACTTTTTCTCATTTATTTTATCAATATATTTGTGATGTATTGCCTCCAGTATTTTTATTCGAATCTTTAAGTTATTTTTTAAGTGAAAATACCTGAAAAAACAATAAAAATACCTGTGATTCTGAAAAGACAAAAATATATGAAAATATGATAAAATATGATAAAATCATATAAATATATATTATTTCAATCAATTATTGTGCATAAAATCATGGTAATTTTAGTGATTTTTGAGCACTTATCACAACCTTCAACCAGCTTCTTGCTAGTCTCTTAGCAAGAGAAGTGATAAAAACTAAAAATTAAACTATCGTAAGTCGCTTCTGTAGATTAACAAGCCTTTAACCTCCTAGGTTGCCCTAGTGGACGAGTTTGAGTCTCATGAGGGTTTTCAGTAATGATACCCACAAACATTGAACTAAATGTAAAAATTAAAAGAAATAATAAAAATAACAACTTAAAGACTAAAATTACAACAAAACCAAAATTGAACTTTCAAGAATAAAATAATTAAAATCATGATTTATTATAATAATTAGTCGAAAACCAAAATTTAATCTCCTATAAGATAATAATTAAAATCTAAAGCATAAGTTATTTTAATCTTCTTAAATAATCATGATTTATTATAATAATTAGTTGAAAATCATTTTCATCTTTCATATAAAAAATGTATCAATTTAATTTCATCCAATTTCAGTGTCTGAAATCTAAATTTGTTTTGACTCTATTCCTCACTAGTCAATACTCTCAAAACACTGAATCCTATAGGTTCAATCACTCATACTAATTTATATGCGAAAGAGTTGATGTATAGAAATGAACTAATATGTTCGTATATGTATAAATAATAAAGGCTCAAAGTGTTATTTTAACGTTGATCTCATGAAAGGAATCGAATGTATAAATTATAAAGATATCATATTTATAAAATTATTTTTATGCATAAATCAAACTCATTAAGAAAAAATTTCAAGATATATGCATTTTACAAATGAAGAAAATGCAATGACTTTTTAGGGAATTACTTCCTATATCTTTCTTTTTTAATTAGCCTTTACTTACAACTTTGTAGGTAATGTGGGTCATAGTATGTAGATTATACTATATATTCTTTATCTCTCTATTTTTTTCAGAAGATTTTTTCAATATATATATTTTTTAGAGAGTCAACCCATGTACAGATTGTACATTTTTTTAGGATTTTGGTGAGTGGTTAATTTTGTGGGTTTTCTGTTTAATTTTGGTTTAATTCACCCCATATATGTCTTTATTTTGTAACAGTCATGCACGAATGAGATAAAAGCATATACTATCAATTTTTACTTAAATAATTTAATCTAAGCAAAAAAAAAAAAATATGCGACACTCTATTAAGACAAGAAACAAAAATTCATACATTCAATGCTAATACCTATAGAGATCATCTAAAAATTTGAAGAAATAAGAAATGTGTTTGAAGTAGAAAAAATATATATTTCACTCTCATAAAGGTAGTCTTCACTAAAAAAAATTCATAAACACCGATTTTGGGTTTAATATAATTTTCACATCTTATCAAGAAATACTAGTTATGACAAAAACTAACTAATTACCAAAAATATTTAAAAAAAATTCATGATATGTTTTCAAAAATTAATCTAACAGTACAAAGGGATTAACTATTTACTTAAATTTGATTTAAAGAAATAATATTTTTTTTGTGAGAATTTTTAAAACTAATTCTAAAATTCCAAAAATTACTAAATCACATAAAGAAAATAAAATTAAACATAAAAAATGAAAATGTGAATATAACTTTTTTTTAAGTTATTAATATTTTTTGAAATTAAGCATGGTAAAATTTTCACCACCCCTAACCAAGAACTTACATTGTACTCAATGTAATAATTGTAAATTAAAGATAAAGAGAAAAGAGAAGAAATATTACCTCTTTCGTGAGAATGTGCAAGTAGTAATGGAGAAATGCAGGTGCATGCATCATGTTCATTAAAGTGCACACAGATAGATCGCTGTGAACATCTAACATCTCAACAAATATTTTAGTTTTAACAATTTTAAAATTATTCACATGTAGTTAAACTAAAATAAACAATAGAAATTAAATAAAAGAAAATTGCCTAAAATGATGGGTTGTCTCCCATCTAGCGCTTAGTTTAACGTCTTAGCAAGACATAACTTTATGGTTCTAAGGGTTACTCAGCCAAATGCAATCCATTTTAGCAATCTTGTTTGGTTCTTCTAAATAAGGATTCACATGATGCCCATTGACTTTGAATGTTTTTTGTGTCTTGGAATCCAATAGTTCTACTACTCCATGTGCAAATACCTGAACTATTTTGAATGATTCATCCCATCTTGATCTTAGCTTTCCTCGAAACAATCTCAAATGAGAGTTAAATAAAAGAACTTTCATTCTAGGGTGAAGAGTCTTAGGAACTAGCCTTTTGTCATGATAATGCTTAGTACGCTCTTTGTATAATTTGGCATTCTCATAGGCTTCGTTCTTAATTTCTTCCAACTCATTAAGATGGAGTAATCGTTTTTCTCATGCTTTATCCAAATCCATGTTTAACTCTTTAATTGCCCAGAAGGCCTTGTGTTCGAGTTCAATTGGAAGGTGGCACGCTTTCCCAAAGATTAACCAGTATAGGCTCATCCTAATGGGTGTTTTGTAAACAGTGCGGTATGCCCATAAGGCATCATTTAACTTAAATGCCCAATCTTTGAAGGACGCATAGTGCGTTCCAATATTCCCTTAATTTGCCTATTACTTACTTCCACTAAACTAGAAGTTTGATGATGATATGGGGTAGCTACTTTATGTGTGATGTTGTACATGTTTAGTATGCCATCAAAGATATTGTTACAAAAATGGCTACCTCCATCACTACTTATAGCTCTAGGCATTCCGAACCTCACTACTACAAAAGGGTATTTAAGTCGATATGTAAAGTCAGTTTTTGGAAAAAACTGACTTATAATGAATTTAAAGTTGGTTCGATGTATAATCGATGCTATCCACGTAGGATGTATCGTCGGTTGATGTGTCAAACTGACGCTACATGTGGACGTAGCTTCGGTTTCAGGTGTCAACCAACGCTATGCTACTTGGATAGCATCGATTCTAGGTGTTAACCGATGCTATGCTATGTCGATAGCATCAGTTCACAACGTCAAATGACGCTACTTCCATGTGTATCGTTGGTTCGACACTTGGAACTGATGCTATCAACGTAGCATAGCATAGGTTGACACATGGAACTGACTCTATCCACATAGCGTAGCGTCGGTTGATATGTAGAATCGATGCTACACATGTGGATAAATTCTTTTCTCTTCTTTCTTTCCTAGACAAAAACTATTCTAAGCATTTCATAACTCTCGAAAACCCAAAGCCTCTTCAACTTCTCCTCCACTCTTTCTCATTTTCTAGCCACCTACGACCACCAATTCCAATGCCGGTTAGTGGATTTTCTTCCTCTCTAACTAATCTTTTAGATCCCCTATTTTTTTGAGCAAAATACTCAAATTTTTTATACCCATTTCTCATTTACAAAACACCATTTTTTCTTCATTTCCTTCATTTTTTCACTTCATTTACTCTTGTAAGTATTTCTATTAATCCTACACACTTATTATTCATTTTTTCTGTTATTATGTGTTATTATTTATATGTATAAATTTTTGTATTATATATGTAGGTTTGTATTATAACATTAGGAGAAGAATATGATGATCTTGAATAACATAGAATAACACAATGATAATTTTTCTACTATTAATTAATATTTTATTTTTTAGTTTTTTGTATTATTTAAACTATTTGTTAAACAGATTGTTTTTCCTACTATTATTTAGTGATCGAATACAGATTTTAATTTGAGTATAATAGAAAATGAGTAAATTTTGTAAAAAAAAATTAAAAATTTAAAGTTAGTTCACGTGTTAAACCGACTTTAAATTTTATGTCGTTTCATTTAAAGTCAATTCAACGAACCGACTTTAATACACTTTTTTGTAGTAATGCTTGCTGAATATTAAATCCTTCAAGAATTTAACAACAACATTAGCATCATTGGTTTTAGTGGGGATAGCTTCTACCCACTTGGATACATAATCTAGAGCAACCAAAATATATTGAAAACCATTGGATGGGGAAAAGGACCCATAAAATCAATCCTTCATACATCGAAGAGTTCAAAAACTAAATTAGATGTCAAAGGCATTTCATCTATTTTTCTTATGTTTCCTATTCTTTGACATCTATCACATTGTGCACAAAACATATGAGCATCTTTAAAAAGAGTAGGCCAAAATAATCTAGACTGTAATACCTTACAAGTTGTTTTTTCACCACCAAAATGGCCCCCACAATGAAGTTAATGACAAAAAGTTAGAATTCTCTTATGTTCTTCTTCAGGTACACATCTCTGGTTGACTTGATCTTGACCAATCTTGTATAAATAAGAGTAATCTTAGAAATAGTCCTTAATAGTTTTAAAAAACCTTTTCTTGTCCTGATATGAAGTGTTAGGTCGCAAAATACCAGTGGCAAGATAGTTTACAATATCAGCATACCATGGGTTTGAACCTATTGAAAATAACTGTTCATCAGGAAAGGTTTCAACTATATCTTCATTACTCTCATCTTTAAGATAATTGAAGTCAGAAATCAACCTAGACAAATGGTCAGCTACTAAATTTTCACTGCCTTTCTTATCCTTGATTTCTAGGTTAAATTCTTGTAAGAGTTAGACCCATCCGATCAATCTTGGCTTGGCATTTGGTTTACTTAATAGGTATCTTAAAGCAACATGATCAGAATGCACAATCACTTTAGATCCTACTAAATAAGACCTAAATTTGTCTAAAGAAAACACTATAGCCAAGAATTTCTTTTCAATGGTGGTATAATTCATTTGGGCATCATTGAGTGTTTTGCAAGCATAGTAAATGACATGCAAACACTTATCCACTCTTTGTCCCAAGACTGCTCCGATAGCATAATCAGAAGCATCACATATTATTTCAAATGGTAAAGACCAGCTTGGTGCCATAATAACAGGGGTAGATGTTAGTTTCTCTTTCAAGGTATTAAAGGCAATAAGGCAGTCATTGTTGAAATTAAAATAAACATCTTTTGATAGCAAGTTACATAAGGGATGACTTATTTTAGAGAAATCTTTAATAAATTGTCTGTAAAATCTTGCATGTCCTAAGAAGCTTCTTATCCCAACTAAGGGTGAGATTGCATTTAATGCATCTTTCTAAAACCAAAGTCAATTTATGTAAACAATCATCAAATGAGTTCCTAAAGATAGAGAAATCGTCCACGAAAATCTCAATGAATTTTTCCACCATGCCCGAGAAAATAGATATCATGCATCTCTAGAAAGTGGCGAGGGCATAGCATAACCCAAATGGCATTCTTCGAAAAGAAAATGTCCCAAAAGGACATGTAAATATGGTCTTTTCCTGATCTTCTGGTGCTATGGGTACTTGATAATATCTGGACAATCCATCTAGAAAATAGTAAAATTTGTGCCTAGCTAATCTTTCCAACATTTGATCAATGAATGGAAGAGGAAAGTGATCCTTTTTAGTATATAAATTTAGTTTCCTAAAATCTATACACATTATCCATCCAATGATTATTCTAGTGGGCATTAATTTACTTTTGTCATTTTTAACTACTGTTATCCCAAATTTCTTAGGTACCACGGGCACTGAACTAAACCACTTACTATCCGCAATAGGATAAATAATTTCTTCTTCTAACAATTTAAGAATTTATTTCTTAACTACCTCTTGCATATTTGGGCTTAGTCTTCTTTGGGCCTTTCGTACAGGTTTAGCACCATCCTCCAAGTTGATCTTGTGCATACACATTGTAGGACTAATGCCTCTTATATCCTCGATACTCCAGCCTATAGTTTTCTTAAATTGTTTAAGCACTTTTATAAGTTCATTTTCTTGGGTTTTGGTCAAGGTTGAAGAAATTATCACTAGATAAGTTTCTCCTTCCCCCAAAAACACATATTTTAAGTGCTCAAGTAAGTTTTGAGTTCAAGTTCAGATGGATTGGCCTATTTACTAGATGAAGAATTGGGTAGATTTAAAAGTGTACTAGATTTTGTCATTACTTCATCATTGTCTAATCGTTCAAGGTACCCCTTAATTTCCTCATCTAAATCTTCTTCGACCTCTTCAAGTGTAAGAATAGTTTCAAGCTTGTCTTCTATTATGGTTTGGGAAAAGGTGCTTTGGACAAGATTATCCAAAGGGCCAACATTGAATATTTCATTGATGGAAGAAGTAGAAGGAAAAGGTGAAGAATCAAAAACTTTAAAATGAACAGTCTCTCCTAAAACTATCATTGTTAAATTTCCATCTTAGAGATCAATAATAGTCTTAGTAGTTTCCATAAATGGTCTACCAAGCAGTATTGTGTGCTCTCTATCCAAGGCTGGATTTTCTTGCATATCCAGAACCACAAAGTCAACAGGTATTATCAGTTTGTCTACTTGTACCAACACATCCTCAACTATTCCCTTTGGATACTTAAGAGATCTATTTGCAAGTTGAAGAGACATAGTTGTGGGTTTTAAATCTCCTAAATTGAGCTATAAGAATATAAAGTAGGGCATCAAATTTATACTAGCACCTAAATCAAGCATTGCTTTAGCAACCTTCCTATCCCCCATATTTATGCTTATAATAAAACTTCCAGGGTCTTTCAACTTAGGGGTAGTTTGTGTTGAAGTACAGCGCTTGAAATTTCTGATACTACTACTCGTTCATTCAATTCATACCTCATTTTCTTAGTGTTCAACTCTTTGAAAAACTTAGCATATGAGGGCACATTCATGATCACTTCTAATAATGGTAAATTGATATTTACTCTAGAGATCATATGAAAAAGATCATAGAATTGCTTATCTTGTTTTGATTCTTTTAACCGATGTGGAAAAGGTACTTGTTGCTGGTGTGGTTTTGTTGCCTTTTGAATTTTGGGGATGTCAGATGACTCCTCAATGAGTTTTTCAGAAGGCTTGTTAAGTTTAACACTTGTTTCTGCTTTTTACGAGACTAGAAAATCACCTTCTTTGTTACCTAAACTACAAGGTAGATCGTTAGAGATTTTAGGTAAACTGGTATTGACTACCTTACCGTTTCGAAAGGTTCTTACATCCTTTGCTTATTCTGGTTGACTAGACAACTTTCCTGGTTCTTTCTTTTACATTTGTTCAGCCAATTGCCCAACTTTAGATTCAATCCTTTTAATCAAAGCCTCCATGGTGTTCAACCTTTGATTATTCATCAATTGGTTATCGCAACTAACTTGAATAAAAGAATTCAAGCTATCCTCTAAGGTTGGCTTAAAATATTGGCTTGGTGGGTAAGGGTGGTTTTTATTCGACCTTAGTGTTTAACATTGGGTGTAGGCTGGGTAATTATTTTGTTTCCAATGATGGTTAGGGTGATTATAGGTGCTTGGATGATACCTTTGAAAGTATTTGACTTCCTCTATGGCATCGACACTAGAATCACAAGTATTTGAAAAATTATGAGTACCATGCCCAATTGAAGTACAACGCTAGAAATTTCTGATACTTCCAGCTTTTTGATAGAAGCTTTCACAGAGTCCAACCGTTGATTGGTTTTAGATTGGTTATCTATACAAAATTGAATAAAAGAATTCAAGTTGTCCTTTAGGTTGATTTACTGGGAATGCTTCTTGGAATAGGCTGGTGGAATTTCTGGCCTGGCTGATTTGAGCTTTGAATGAAAGGAGGGTTGTTTTGCCTCCAGGAGAAGTTCGAATGATTTCTCCACCCATGATTGTAGGTATTTGAATTGGGGTCGAACCTTGATCTTTGTTGATATACTCCCAATACATTAACATATTCAGGTCTAGCTGATGTTTCTCCTTGATATGGATAGGCTTTAGTACCATGTCCAATGTTGCTATACAAACCATAATGTTCATTATTGGTGTTGGTTTGCGTACTGAGAAGGGCAACTTTCTTGGTCAATTGAACAAGTTGTTGTTGAACTTCATTGCTGGAATCGATTTCATGAACTCTAGCTTTTCTCACTTATGAGCTTTTCTGTTGGGAATTAGCACCCAACATCTCAAAGAGGTTGTACATGTTTGAGGCAATCTTTTCTCTCATTGCTCCTCCTGCAACGTTGTCGACAATGAACTGGCATTGTTGCGTAAGTCCATCGTAAAATAATTGGTTTTGCAACTGCAGAGGAAAGCTGTGATAGGGGCATTGAGTGAGAAACATTTTGAACCTATCCCAAGCTTCATGGAATGGTTCTCCTTTCATCTGAAAGAAAGTAGCAATCTTTCCTCTCAGCTCTAATGTTTTTTGGTGGGAATAGAATTTTCCCATGAATTTATTATAAATGTCGGCCATGTCATCAAAGAACCTGGGGAAGTGACATCAACCAAGCTTTGTGGCCTTGTCCTTTAAGGTGTAGGGGAAACATATCATTCTAAGTTGATCCTCGTTTAGAATATCGAGGGGAAGGTTTGGATTGTAGCATAGAAGTCTCTAATGAAGGAAAGAGAATCTTCATTAGGCAGCCCATAAAAAGAAAGAAGCATAGAAAAATGAATATTTTCAGTTCATAATTTCGAGCAGCCTCACCCAGCTGGATAGCGGCATTTTTCATGTCAATCACTGGTCTTGCAAACTCCTTCATGGTGGTTTTCCTAACATGTTGGTTTTCTTCCATTTCTTTCGATTCCAGTAAATGATTAAGGCTCGGTTCTATGTTTGGCTCAAACATAGGTTGGTGGTTAGAATCCAACCTTGTGAATAATTGTTAAAATTTATGAATATCATTTACATATGGTGTAAGGGGGTTTCCTAAGGATCTACTACCACGCATATACTATTGAAAGCATAAATTTAAAACACCTGTCAAGAAAAATAATAAAATAAGCACACAAAAATTTAGAGAAAATTTTCATAATATTTAATACAAAACACTAAACAAAACAAGTTAAACCCTAAGTTGTTTTTATTTAAAAAAAAGAAAATAATTAACTAAAATAAATTTTTAATTTATTATTATTATTTTTTCATAATTTTTATTATTTTATTATTATTTTTATTTATTTGTTTTTAAATTTTTTTATGTTTTTTAAAGAAAATAATTAAATAAAAAAATTATTTTATTCTTTTTTTATTTAAAATTTATTAAGGTGTTTTTTTAACTTTAAATTTCAAATTTCAAAATTATTTTTCTATTCATGCTATAAAATTTGATTTTTTTTATTTATTATGAAATTTGAAATTTGAATTTTTTTTTGTTTTCTTTACAATTCATGAAGGGTAAGTTTTTTTTAACTCAAAATAAAAAATCACAATTATTTACGGCACAAAAAGTTTTTAAAATTTTGATAAATAATTTAAAAATGTTATTCCTTTCTCGACAACGGCACCAAAAACTTGATGAGTAGAACCGGCATCGCCGAACCTACCAATACTTTAGTTTTATATTTATAAAACTCTCGTAAGTGCACGAATCATTTCATAGAAAATGATAAGTAGACTCTCAAGGTCGATCTAAGTGAGGAATATATGTGGTTTTTAATTTATTATTCAAACTTTTAAAAACGAAATTAAATCCTAAACATCTTGTCATGATATTTTGGTTTTTATTGTTTCTAATCTAATAACATAAAAATAAACATAGATACAGATTCAATAAATATTGATACAAATTTTATCATTTATAATAGTCGAGTAGTTATGGATATAATAACTAAGTTAATTATGCTTGCTCATAATATTTAGGTTATTAAATATATAAATTGATATTTATTGATTATCCCTTTTTTGTATGAATACCACCTTTGGTGGGGTTAGATATTCTTTGTTAACTAAACAAATCAATTAACACCTATGGGTAGGGTCGATAACTAATTTGGTTAATTAAATTGATTCCTTTTTTTCTAAGAGATTGAAAATGAACCATTTAAATGTCACCTTTGGTGGGGTTAGATAGTTTAAACTTTATTTAAGGTGTCCAAATTAAACTTAAGAATTTAATTATCCGAGTACTAACTTTCAAGTTTTAAACCCACTATTGAAAATATGTTGTCAATACATTTTTAGATAATAATTCTTATAAAAACTTTTGAAATAGAACTTCACTCTAACTACCAGGCGATTGTACAAAAAAATAAAGAGCACTACTCTAAATTAGACCGGATAACTATACCTTAAAATTTAAGTTTGTAATGAAAAATAATATATTTTTCTCTAACATTCTTAATATAAAATCTTGAATAAAAATAAAATCAATTCATTTTAGAGATTTTTACCTATTTAATATTTCACAAGCATAACAACGTTATTATTATATCATGTTTACAAATAGCCAGCAAAGTTAAATTTAATCACAGAAAAATTAAATATAACATGTAAGAATAAAGCATAAAAAATTACTGCAAAGAAAATAAAATCCTTACAGAACTTTGATGCTATTCTCGTTGCTGGAAAACCTCTAAATGAAATTTGTATTTCCATTTATTGAATCAAAAAGCAAATAAATTACAAAAACATAATTAATTCTTCTCAAAAAGAGAAGAACTCTAAAACTAAGAAAAACTAAAAACTAAGAAATGGAGAGAAAGAAAGAGAGAAGATGTTTTTGAGGTGTGTTTTGATGTGGAGAGAATGAGGGTATTTATAGGTGAGGAGAGGAAGAAAAAGTGGGTGGAAAATGATTAAAAATTGAGGAAATGCGTAGTAGGTGATGATGACATCATCGATGGTGTCATGGTAGGTGGGGTGCACGACGCACATGAAATGGAGCAGAGGCGTGCGCGGACTAGGTGTAGATGGGCGTAGGCACGCGTGGACTGGGCACAGATGGGCACGCCGCTTCGGCATGGTTGGGGCGATGCGCGCAGGTTGCTCAGCGCGGCTTGGCGTTGCAGCGCATGCTGCGCGCATTTATAGGCATTGTTGCTACGCTGCTACATGTGCGATTTCACCCTTTTTGACATTTTTGATCCATTTTATCAAATGTTTCCATATTTGTTGACTTTTCCTTATTTATTTTATCAATATATTTGTGATGTATTACCTCTAGTATTTTTATTCGAGTCTTTAAGTTACTTTTTTTAAGGGAAAATACCTAAAAAACAATAAAAATACCCTTGATTCCGAAAAGACAAAAATATATAAAAATATGATAAAATCATTTAAATATATATTATTTTAATCAATTATAATGTATAAAATCATGGTAATTTTAGTATTTTTTGAGCACTCATCAGTTGATTGTGCTTAACCTATCAGTTTGTACTTGTGTAGGAATAAAACTATAGTATTTGAATAGATTACAAAATGTTTCTACATGATACGTTCATAGGGTGTGTTTGTTTCATATTTGTAGGTTACAGGTGTAGATTGAAGTTGTCAAGCTTCAAAATTGCAATGTGTAGAGTTGAAACCCTCATGTTTTAGATTGATAGAATGCAAATGAGTTGATTTGAGAAAATGGATGGAGCGCACAACATAGATGCACTTGCACTAGGTGTGTTTCTAGGTGTTGGGTGTGCATCGATGTTTTGTTCATGAAAAAAAACATCTTTAGGTCATTTTCATGATCATCTCATGATTGATGTGTGTCTATACTTAGTTATGTGGTATTTTGACATAGAAAGTCAAAAGGAAAGATTGTAAGTCTCGTAGTCCTTTATCTCGTTGTTGGCTTCCCGTGTGCAAAATACAAAGGCTGTTTATTTTACTTAGTGTATCTATCTTCCTTTATGTAAGGTTGGTTGCTAACGATCAGTAAAGCCCACACGTATATAGGCAGGTACACTTCCTATATAAACATGTTTACACATACCATCGTGTTGGTTTTTGTTGTTTGTATGCTGGATTGAGCGATGCTCGCTCGTTGATGTTGTCGTTTATGTTTTTGTTTTGTTTCGACTGTGAAATTTATGAAAATTACTTGATAATTTTCAATCAAAAAAATGGAAGTTTTTGTTACCTGTACGAGGTCCTCGACAAAGGGCCTTGTTAGACCCCTTGTTGGACCCCCCAGATAAATGGTCAGTGAAGACCCCCAATAAAGTTGGCCATTAAGCTTGGATGATATCTATAAATACCCTTCTTATTGTATTTTGGATCCATAAAATATGTAGTAAAGCTATGTTAAATTAATATATCATTTTTCTATTTCTGAGTCACCATTACCTTGAGTATTGTTAGGTATTACTAATTCGTGACTGTATGGGAAAAATAGTGCTCTTGAATAATGAGTACTTAAGGAAATGTTTGCAAGTGTATTTTTATAATGAGCATGTGTGGTTGTGAGCTATGTGTCGACTGGTAGTTGCCCTCTTACAAATCCTTATTTGTGGAGCCTGTGTGGCTATAAGTCGTATGTCGACTAATAGTTACTCCATGAGAGTGGTTGAGGTGAATTGTTGAGTTATCACATCTTTGGTTGTGTACGATAAGTGGTGGACTATTTTTCCCACTTTGGTAATGTGCAATTCGTGGATTGATTGTGTGTCCCACAATGGTTATTAATTATTCGTAGTTGGGGTGGTCCTTATGGTAGATTATTCACATTATACTTTAATGATCGTTAGTAGCTGATCATACTACATTCAGTGGTTCTAGCTTTAGAATAAAGCTGGGTTTATGTGTCGAACCAAGTAGTTGTGGAGGCAGCAAACAATTGTTTTATTACTTAATGAATTTGTTTGTTGCCAAGTGTTTTCCATAAGTAACCCGAGGATGTTACCACATTGGTAGGGATTCTATATGGATTTGTCTCGTTATATCTGGTTTTGTGCATGCTCTATTTTTTGGCTAGTACAATCTGAGTTTAAAATGTGTAAGTCTTTACATATTAAGGTTCAAACTTTGATTAGAAAACATTTAATATTTATTACTTGCTTTCTGATTAATGATGATTTATCTGCTATTTATTTACTATTTTTCTGTGATTATTTGCACTCGTGCTTTGATTACCAGTTAAGTGTTTATCTTTCTTTTATCTGCATGTGATTTTGGTGAAAGTATCTAAAAATTGTGTATCTTTTTACCCTAATTGTGTATTAGGTGTCAAACTCTTTCTTGAGATATAATATGTTTTTTTTGTTACATGTTGTGAGAATATAATTATTATTTATCTAATATGTTAGAAACATATAAAGTCTTGAAGTGATTGAAAATCTTTTATTGTTCAAGTATATATTATCATGCTTATGCTTTTAGCTAGTTTGGACAAGAGCCTGTGAGCCACATCATTATTAGTGTGTTTATCGTAGTTTGTTCTTCCTTAATGTTGGTTGTTTTTGTTTTATGTTGAATTGATATTATTGTTTTGTACTTTTTCTATGTTATTTACTTAATTCACGTTTGTGAGGTTGATTTGGCCTAATTGGTATAGAACTCATAAAATTCTATGGATTGGTGTCTCCACCTCTCATCTAGGTTCACCTTACCTATTAAGTTTGAAGAACAATTGATATTTATATAATTGTTACTGGATATGAAATTCTCATTTACATAGACATGTAATCAAAGTTATACCATTGTAAAAAATTTACATAGGTGATAACTGCAAAAATTTGAAGGGGAAAAAAAGCATAACTATTTAGTAAAATATATTGTAAAATATTAATAACTTAAACTAGATTATAAATGTTAGTTTGAATTATGTCTATAATCCCCTAATTTCTATCAATATTATACTTTGGTCCATTTTTTTTTTGTTAGATTTTATCATGAGTTCAAAACTTCACAAATTTAATCCAAATATATAAATGAATTCAAATGTAAAATTGGTAAAAGTTAAGGAATTATAAGTCGTCTTCAACCTAAATATTGATACAATTGGAGCCTTTAAGTTTGCAAATTATATAAATGCAGCATATGTGATAATATTAATTAATTATTGGGGAATGATTCGGTCGTTACCCTAATTTTAAGACAAAAATAATAAGGTTAACAACCCTTTGTGTTTGGCTCATCTAGAAGACCATTTTGGGGGCTCCAAGTGGCAGGCTTTTGCGCCTTCACGACTTCCTTGTTAAACGTTTGACTTAGAGAGAGAAGACAATGACTCTACGTCCCTTCGTTTTCATTAAGACTTGCAATGGCAAAACCAAAGTTACTTTCCTATTATTATTATTATTATTATTATTATTATTATTATTATTATTATTATTATTATTATTATTTTCCTCTAAGGATTAGGATAAATGAAAAGAAAATTTATTATATAAATTTGTACATTTATATCTTAATTGTAAAATTTTTAACAAATAAAGAGTACATATTTCTTTAAATTTCGAACGTTTGATGAGCGTGTAATAAATTAGATTATATATATAAATCAAAAGGGTAGAATCGGAAGAATAGTAAGTAATAAAATGAATGATATGTATTATTGTTTTAGATGAATAATATTGGAATAATAAGCATAAAATAAGACGGGCAACAAATACAAAAGGACAACTAATAATAATATAATATAGTAATCCAAGTTGTTGATAGTAATAAATTAAATGAGGAAGGCATTTCAATTCAAACATATAAAATGAAGCCAACAAAAAGAAGTAGCTAGACGAGAGCTTCCTCACTTCCTCATACTAAGAGGGTTTAGTTTGTTATTTAAATATTTAATTAATGCAAAATGAAGATTGAATTTGAAGGAAAAAAGCAGAAAGTAGTGGAGAAATTGAAAGGAAAAAGTAGAAGTAAGAATAAAACAAAGTTTGTAGGGGTGAGACAAAGAGCATCAGGGAGGTGGGTAGCTGAAATAAAGGACACTACAAAGAAGATAAGGATGTGGCTCGGTACCTTTGAGACTGCCGAAGGGGCTGCTCGGGCTTATGATGAAGCTGCATGTCTTCTTAGAGGTTCCAATACTCGCACCAACTTCATAACCCATGTCACTTCCTTTGATTCCCCTTTGGCTTCTCGGATTCGAAATCTCCTCGACACCAATAAAATTACTAATTCTGTTGGTGCAGCTTCTAATACTACTAGTGTTATTACCAAAATTAGTAATGGAGGAGGTGGTGCTGGTGGTGGCGAAGGAGATTATTTTATTTCTAATAATAATACTAATAACAATAATAGGATATCATCATCATCTTCATTATCTGATGATTATGATGTTGATACCTATCAGTTGTTTGATGATGCATACAAACCAGATATGAGCAACTGCGGTATTATTAATGAAGAAAAACAACTAGTTGATCATCAATCAGATTTTTCATGGAGTAGTACTTACGGGCATAATTATTATTATGGGTTTGATAATCAGTTTTCATTTCCTCATCATGATCAAGAAGAACAAGTTTTGGATTTACCAAAGAATAGTAGTAGTAGTAGTAGCAGCAGCTCTGAAATGTTGGAATTTGAAAGAATGAAAGTTGAGAGACAGATATCAGCTTCGCTTTATGCTATGAATGGAGTTCGAGAATATATGCAAGCTCTGCAGTATGATCCTAATATTGAATCAGCTCTCTGGGATCTTCCTCCTTTGTGTTCTTTGCTTTGCTAATTAATCACAAAGAAAGTTAATCCCCCCTTTTCTTTTTCTCGTTTAATGGTAATCAGAAAGAATCTAATGTTGATTACTTGTTTAGTTTTTAGCTTTTCTGTATTCATGTCACAGCTCATGAAATGCAAATTTAAGCGCTTATAACTGATAAATCCTAATAATTTAGAATTTTATTCTATTATTTTAAATTCAACTTTAATTATATGGTAAACTTCTATTTCTTAACATAAATTTTAATTTACATTTAATTTATTATCTTATATTTTTTATCTCAATTTGATACATATTCATTAAATTGAAAAGTTAGGAATTTTTATCGAATTGGATAAGAAATGATTGATCTCACCTGTAACTTATTTTAATGTGAATTTCAAATAAATTATCTAATTAATATAAAACTAAATACATAAAATATTAAATTGAATGAAAAAAAACTTAAACTAATAAACTCTAAATAAATTAAAATTCTTAATAGGAAATAAAACGTTCACCCTTTATTATATTATGTCTTTGCACATCAGCTGCTACTGCTATTATTATTACTATTGTTATTATTATTATTACTATTATTACAATTGTTATTGTTATTCTATTATTACAATTGTTATTACTATTATTGTTCTTGTATTGTAACTAAACTCAAAAGCAAAGTCATGGGCTTAAGCTCCAGATCAGGAATACTAATCAAGTCAACCTCAAAGATGTAAGATAAAATGAATTCTCTCTTTGCACACACACACACTTACACATGTATGTATAACACACACGTGCAAGTGTGATACTGGGAAACAAAATCAAACAATCATGACATTTCATAAACAAGAAAATAAACACGGAAGAAAATAATCGAGAGTTGCTTGCACATAAAGGAATATGATAAAATACATGTAAATTTTAAAATAAATGTTACATGCACACTCCCATTACATTAATAACTAGCTGCCCGGTATCACCAGAGTTGTCAATTTGAACAACAATAATTCCAAAGAGAAATGGTGGATCATCCGGTGTATTTATGACTTACAAATTGTACAGAAGGGAGTTAAGCACCCTTGTTGCTCGCCCATGGCTTTATCACAGCAACGACAATGATAACCACAATGAGAAGCAGGATGATGATTGCAAGGCACATCCATTTCCTGGAATTCTTCTGTAGCTTCTTTGCATTTTGTAGAGCAGTGTTCCCTTGCTGTACATGATCAACTGCACTTGAAACCTGCAAAAATAACACGATTATCCACTAAAAAGTTGCCCAGCTTATTTTCTAATTATTTCTTGTGCTTTAAGAATTTTGCATATTATTATGTACCTGTGTTTCTATATTGTCAAGCAATTCCCCTTGCGCATCCACCAACACTGCCATATCCAAAAATATCTACATGGTACATTAAAGTTCATATATATCATTAGGGTCTGTCTTAAGTCATAGAAAACAGTAGAATCCATCAGATGCTTCCTTTTCTAAGGTTACTCATACTTGAGCCTTTTAAGTGATGGTTTATGGCCAATAAACCCAGCCGTTTGGAGCAACTCATGATCAAGCATCACAAAGACTGCAACTTTGTTATTTTCAAGGCAATGACTTCGCTTACTGGTAATCTTTCAAGACTTCTCTTTATTTTAATACTAACTAAATTAAATGACCAACTGGAGCATAGCTCAGATGGTATTTGCACATTAATGTGTGCCTTTAAAGTCGTGGGATAGAGCATGTGTGCATAATTTGCTCAAGTAAAAATACAAAAAATAAAAACAAAAATAACTGCAGGATCAAATTTCAGAGGCAGTTGAAATTGATTAAAGCTAATTGTACTTTCTAAAACCCTTAGTTTAGTAAAGACCTTGCAAACAATTATGCAAGAAACTTAAAAAAAAACGAACAAAGAAAAAAAAAAGAAGAGTACGACCTGCTGCAAATCAAGAAGTTTCCTCTCAACCTCTCTAGCAGCGTCATGACGCTCTTGAATTTCTGCCAAGGTGTCCATTATCTGCAAATATAATGAAAATATGCAAAATCAGGAGCACAATTTTATTCTTTTGATTGCATTCATACGATCTCAAGTTATTTAAAAGCCTCTGGTCCAGGAAAATAAAAGCCCCAACCTTGAGTTACACACAAGAAAGAAAGTAAAGGGAGCAAAATTCAATGGGAAAGGAAAATGAACTTATTAAGTTCAGGAAAAGTAAACCCTTGCATGCATACATTTCTGACCGTATGATGATAGACTATTTTTGTTTGTTGGGGAGTAAGTCGAAGGAGAAAGAAAGAAAGACAGACCTGGCCTCGCCCTTGTTCCTGAATTGCTTTCTGGAATATTTGCTCACTGTCTCCTGTCTCAATTAATCTGTCAATTGTCTGACATCATTAAACAATTAGAAAAGAGCTCATTATAGTATATATCTATTTGGATTTATGGGAACAAAGAAAGTTTCACCTCTTCATCAGCTCTTGTGCCCGTTACTGAAAATTATGAAAAATAGGAGATAGAAAATAAATATATATATAAATAAATACATAATACCTTATCGAAATTCCAAATAAATCAGTCGACATACATAATAATGGTTAAAAAAACCAACAAACCTGTAAACACACGCCTCTCAACAACTTCCCGGTACTCTTGATGGATGCTTTCCCTCAGAATCTGCACATATGCATAGATACTTCAAATAATTTTTTATTAAAAAAAGGGAAAAACAGAAGGAAAAAAGAGAGTCAAGTATCTCAGAAAATATATATATCTGACATACCTGAAACTCCAACATCTTGTCCTTCAATTTTTTTTTCAGGGCACTACAATGGAAAGGTTGACAAAGTCAATTATGGTTGCTCAATCCATATATCAAAAGACCAACTTATGACAGAAAACATCTTGAAATACAGAAAATATGATTAAAAAAAACGAGGTGAAAACGACAAGAATAACACTCTATGTTAAGGAATACATAAAGGCATGGATTAACACAAGATGTGCACGTTATATTCAAAGTAACGAGATAAACCCTATTAGACTGAAATCCAAAACAAAGGAAAACCAGAATGTTCAGAATTTATGTAGATGTTATTTCAGTTTCTTGTGGATTGTACTAAGAAAAGTTACTTATAATACAATAATTCACGCTTTAGACACAGAGGGTCCAATTTAGATTTTTTTTTCCCATTTTCTTTTTGTTATTGAGAAGGCCAAACTTAGATCATAAAAATTAAACTTTTTAGACGTCCAGTGATTTATACCCCAAGTCATTCTTAGTATGCTTCTTTAAAAAAAAATCTTAAACGGACATTAAATTATGTTTCTCTAGTTCCATCGAATCCCAACTGCAGAAACTAAACATGCACCCAATCATCCTCAAAACAACATTTAAATAATTGGCCAATCCTCAGGATAAAGTAAGCAAATAGCTTGCTGAACTATAATCATAATGTTGAGATATTTGCCACATCAAAGCTAAGACAAGGTATAATCCCCAGGAAGATGGTTTCATGACAAGCACGTCATCATGATGTGAAAAGGCATATGACAAATCACTTCTCACATGTGGAAGACAAGAAAAGAAACACCAAGCCAATTCACTGTTTTGAAATGCAAGACTGCAACTTACAGCGTTGTTGATGTTCTGGATCGATCTACACCTGTACCTTTCCCACTACCAGGCTTCTGCCTGTTGGCTAAATTCTGGAGCCATAAGAAAGTAGGTCAAATAACTACTCTCAAACTGTTATAAACCAAAATAAAAGTAGCCAAAAGACTAACTTCTCTATCGAGCACTTCAATCTTTGACTTCAGCAGACGTGCAACTTTTCCAACTTCATCAACATCTTTCTCCATGCGCTGCTTGATAGCTTCAAACAAAAACATGAACCATCAGTTTTAGCAAGTTCGTACATGACAAATTAAAAAAAAAAAGAACGGACAATAAAAGAATGCATTTTCATCTTACTTAGCTTTCAATATTTTTATTTATTTATTTATTTGGGGGGTGGGGGGGGGGGGTTTACTGAAGCAAAAAGAGGAAATAAAGCTGTAGTTGTAGCAACTGTATGTACACAATCATGTATTCATATACACTAATACGTTATATTTGTTCCCTGATGTTGGACAAGTTTCCCACCCCATTCTTCCCCAACAATATGTAGACACCAATACACAAGCATATTAGCAGAACGAATAGATGAACATACACATATCCATATACATTATATTTCTATAATAGCCTGCAAAGATTATTCTTGCCTATCTTATATCAGCATTTTGAAACATCTATGACTGACTCAAAGATTTCTGATATTCATGTTGTTATTATGTATAAAAGAGTTTCACGTACGAGCAAAGAAAATACAATATCAGAAATAAACATACAGCCGTTGCATTGATTTAAACCAGAAATGCAACGGACTATAGATTACCTTTCATGGGAACAGCCTTAGTTACAGCCTTGGACTCTTCATGAGCACCCTGCATGTAGCATTTGTACTGTGAGTTATGAGAACAGATTACTAATACTCATAACATCAAATCATTATCCCCACAGTGGAGCTTCTATAGGATTAAGCAGCTATGATAGTTTGTATGTCTCAGACTTTCTCAACCATGCCATATAAAATGTCAGCTCAATGTATACTGTACACATGAACTCAATGAAATTGATCTTTCCTATATCTTTAAGATTTCAAGCTGTATAGCTTTATTTTTCCCAGACGAATAACTTCAACCAATCTAAATTTGGCATTCCAACCAACACGTTGCTAATTTAATTGCAATTATAGCTCTTTGAATGCCTCTATCTGGCATCAGAAAATCAACCACAACAAATAAGCACATATCATACGGAATACATGCCATAGCTTCTTAACGAAAATAAATAAATCTGCTCCTCTTTTGATCTTAAAGTACTGTAGTGATTCTAGTGACTAGTGACTAATGCAACACAAAAAAGAAACACAAATCACAGTTGAATGACACATGGAAAAAGGAATCGAGGCAAATTACATGTTGGTCACCCAAAATCCATATTCAGGATAAACTCAATCATTATAGGAGCGTAAAACTTGGAAATACATGCATACACAGACATACCTGGAGCTTGTGTAACAGCTTATCTAGCTTTTCATTTAGTTTCTCAATCTCTTGAACCTGTAAATAGGTAAAGGGAAGAGATAGGAGGTACACTGATTCACATACAAACTTTCATCAAGCATAGTAACAAAATAGAAGATAAAGAAAGGGAGGGAGGGAAGTGGCAAATGATGACACCTTTCTTCTGGCAAAGGCCTACAATAACCTAGGAGAGAAAGATAAAGGCTATATGCCTATATATATATATGTGCACATACATCCACATAGACATATATGTACACGTACACATATATACATCTATATATATATATATATAAATATATATATATAGAGAGAGAGAGAGAGGACCAACAAAGTGACCTTTTTGAAAAAATTCTGTAATCCAAGTTCTCCTGAGTTCATCTGACTTGCTAATTCAACATCTCCAACATTGGAAGCTTGACCCCGAGGGATCTCAAAAGCATCCTGCATATGCCAATAGATTTATAAACAATAGAAAATCTGAGATTGTAAGACCTAACCAACCATATAAGATTATAATTATGCCATCTAGCTTAGCACACTCCGTACAAGCAGCACACACAACAAGAACCCAATAACTTGTGTTTTGTAAGCAGATGAAAGCTGTAAGTCTTGTCATTTTGGTGTTATCATTTCAATATGTAAAACATGGTGTCTGTGTTTTTTTTGATGTTATGTTTGTCTTTTGTAAAATTGGTTATTGAGCTTGTACACACAACATGAACCCAATAACTTGTGTTTTGTAAGCAGATGAAAGCTATAAGTCTTGTCGTTTTGGTGTTATCATTCTGATATGTAAACGATGTTTGAATTTTATTTGATGTTATGTCTCTTTTGTAAGATTAGTTATTGATGGCTCGGTACCACTTAGGACACAATTTCGTGTATGCTTATTACAAACGCTCGCTCTCTTAGATAACATATAGTTTTAATTGTTGGATGTTTGTTTATTATCGTGGTGTCTCATTAGAGACTTTGTTTGTTAGTTATGTTGTCCCGTTGGGGACTTGGCGTTTCTCAGTGTCTGAAACGCTTATCTGTATAGTTTTTGACAAACGTTCTCGATGTTGGTTTGCCACCCCTTTTCCATCGTGGCCGACAAGTGTGTAACAACTATTAACCTCGTTGAGATATAGATATTATTTTCACGAGAACCCAAAAGGTTGAATTTTTTCTATAATATAAATTCCTCTCTCTTCCTTGTTTCTTTGGCCAGAATCCGTAGAGACACTTTGGCCGTTTAGCACTAGATTTCCCCGGTCTATTCTTGGTCTATTTTCCTTCGGAGTATTGGGTCAAAAAAATAGTGTCTAAATCTATAGGACGTAGAACATCAGAGAAAAATCTCTTATATTTCTCAAACATCAAATTATGTGTAAAAAAATGTAAGATTGAGTGAAGTTTTTAATTAAGAGTTAAAACAAATGGTTGGCTAGCTAAGAGCCACGTTGTTTTGAGGAGTTCGTCTGAGTTGTGTTGCCGTGTGTTGGCTATTAGTTGCAATAGTGCAACAGTTCCCATAAGTGAGAAGCTTAAATGATAGTATGTTGTGTGTCAGCCGATAGTTGCAAGTATGTAACAGTTCCCTTGGTGAGGAACCTATGCGGTAGTATGTCATGTATCGATTGGGTACTATGAGGTCAAAATGTGGTGCATGGGTGAGGAACCTATGAGTATGTGTATCGTGTGTTGCAGGGTCCCAACGAGTATGTATGTTAGGAGGTTGAGCCATCAATAGTTAATCAAATCAAGTGGTGAGGAGCTCCGAGGATGAGCTTGGTTCTACTTAGATCATATGTTGTGTTGATAAAGAGCAAGGGCAACTTAGGCACAATAGAGTAGATGTCCCAACTGGTAGAAGCATTTGTGTCTATACTTTTATCGAGTTATATATTGTTTATTTACATTTTAGTGAATTGTTTGCTCTCGAGTGGTTGCTTAAAATAACCCAATGATTCTAACGCGTATGAGTTAGATTCTATGTGGGTTTACATTGTTAAATGTTGTGTTATGTAAGATCATATGTTGTGAGAATACAATCATCACTTATCGAATATATTGACACATACGAGGTCTTAAAGTAATTGAAAATCCTTTATAACTTTTCCAATATGTTTGTCTGATTCAAATGATGTGTTGTTTTCCATGTTAATGTATGTTGCTAGACTAGATAAGAGCTTACGAGACACATTATCATTAGTGCATTTACTGCAGATTATTATTTCTTATCTATTAGTTGTTTTTTGTGAGATGTTGAATTAAGCATGCTGTTTTTATTTCCGCTTTACTATCTACTTAATTCACGTTGTGAAGCTTACTTGACTGAATTAGAATAAAGCTTGTGAAATTATTCCATGGGTTGGCATCCTTACCCCTTTTTAGGTCCTAGATGTCTATATAGGTCAAAAATTCAATTCACATATGTGCAATTGTTCCAATATATATTGAACTCTCAAAAGCTTCACCTAAAATCTTACTAAAGAGTAAAGACTATATTTCCACTTTCCAACTTTTGCCTTCCATTAACTTGTAATATGTGTTAGGAGTTATTATTATTATTGTATAGCTTATCTCAAGTGTCAATATTAATTTGTTTATAATTAGGATTAGTTATCCGTCCTTATTTTGGAATTATTTGTTTGCGTGTATAAATATCCGATTGGGTGATGAATGAAAATAAGTAGTTGATAATTTAATTATCCTCAAATACACAGTTTAAAAGTTTTCCTATCCCTCACAAGCAAGACCTTTAACCAAAATTGAGAAGTCAGTAGCTTCCATTACCATCCAAGCTTGCCAACAATGATAGAAAAATGTTTTAAACAATGATTCCTTTCAATGATAAGAAAATGTTCTGATTCTTTCAAAGAAACAGCATTATTTCATACATATCTGAAGATGATTGATGAAATCAGCCACCAAAAAAAAAAGAGAATTTTTTTTTTGTCTAATTGGAATAGTTGACATAAAGAAAGCTAATTGTGAGGTATTGAGAAATTACTTAAATGTAAGTCAAACCAAAAGGCTTCAAATTCCAGCAAAATGATTTACAACATAAATAAAAAATAATAATTAAAAAAAATTCCTCAGAATGGATCCAGCGAATCACATCCCCCGCCACCACAAGTCGAGCTACCTGTATGTTTCTGCCGCACTTGTTAGCCGTTTTAGTTTTCTCTAGTAAATACCTAGTAATGCCTATTTTCTTCACATAGTTTCTATCACTAATAAAGTCTAGACCCATAAAGTATTGTTTTTTTTTACACTCTCCAGCTTAAACCAAGTAAAACTAAACATGGTCATCCCTATTTGTCACCGATGTTTCAGCTTTCACATCGTCTCAGCACAATAGGCCAAAACATTTCTTCTTATGTTAGCATAACTATAGCCCTAGCAGAACAAAGTAGCCATTTATTTTGAATTACTCTTTCAAATGATCAGGGCCATTCTGAGACCAACTGCTAGTCTGCTACAATTAATCGAGAAAGTGAAGCACTTCTCACATCATAATCAAACCCTTCTTTTAGCTGCTGAGTTAATTAAAACAAGACGTCTGAATTACGTTTAGGCATGGCAGTTTGTCTTTTCAGGTTCAACAACATATTGCACTAAAATTCGTGATCTTTGAGTCATATAAATTATGTCACTCAAAGCCCACAGACAATGTAGATCGGAACTCATAAATTTGTCTTTCTCGACCAACTAACCAAAATTAAAAATTCAAGCCGTAAACCCAGATTAGCAACATTCAACTTTTTCAATCAAATGCCGATCATAATAAATTGAAGCAAGCACCCCAAATTGTGCCAGATCAAGAAAACATGTACAAGGAAACCACCAAACACATCGAAACAAATCAACCAATGAGTATATTGATCAGGAAAAAAAATTCAATACATTAAACTAAATTATCAACATTGCAGAATTACAGAAGGGGAAAATATACCCCAAGGAGGTCGTTCATTGTCGAAGTAGGCACCTGAGAGAAGAAGAAAGATGTAAAGTAGTAATGTAGATGAGCTAGTTTATTAGAGAAAGAAGAAGGATGGAGAGTGAAAAACAGCTCCTTTAGGGTGTCCAACAGAAGGACAATAACCAACGAAGCAAGCCAAAGAACGTAGCTTTTGTGATTCGAATCAGGAAGAGAATCAAGAAGAGAGGGGTTAAAGTACGTTTCATGACAAAGCGTACGGTAGGGTGTCCAAAAACCGGATTGGACCGGACCAAACCGTAAAACCGGATCGGACCGGACCAAACCGAACGATTTTACTAATCAAATAGTCCAGTCCGGTTTGTATTAATTTTAAATAGTTCAAACCGGACCGAACCGGTTTAATAATATATTAAAAATTTCACATTATTCTTCATTAAATTATAAAAAAATCTAACCAAATCGGGAACTAAACCGGACCGAACGGTTTTATAAGTCAAACGGTCCGGTCTAGTTTTTATTTTTTAAAACCGTTTCAAACGGTCCGGTCCGGTTCTAGTAATATGAACGGTTCGGTCTGATTAGATTTTTTTAAGAAAAACCGGACCGGACCGGACCATGGCCACCCCTAGCGTACGGGGTGAGTCGGTAAAAATGCCCGGTAGTTGTAATTATGCAATTATGCGCGTAATGTTATATATAAAAATAAAAACATGTTTAATTAATAATTATTATTTAATTTTGTAAGATTAATTATATTTTATATTTACTATGCACAAAATGAATTACAAAAACATCTAAAACATTCAAGTTGTTATAATTATTTCGATAAAAAATATTTAATACATAATTATCGTTTAATTTTTTAACAAAATTATATCATGTGTATTTTACTATATTTTTTTGAAAATATTATGATAATCTTGAATGAGTTAACTATGTATTATATCTATTATGTAAGAGGTGAGTTGCAAAAATACTTAAAACTTTTAAGTAGTTTTAATTATGCTTACAAGAAAATATATATGGAATGCACATGAAACAATTATGTTAAAAAAAGAAACAAAACTTATTAATTGAACATGTTTTTATTATTACACATAACATTATGTGCATAATTGCAACAATTAAATATTTTGAGCATTTTTATAACTCATCACATACGTTGTGTACATAAAACACATAAAACATAATTAACTTGATAAGGAGGTGAAATTTTGGCCTACTTTGTTGAGAACATGAGAAATCATGCACTTATCATTATATCCATAACATTATGTATAATGATAAAAATGCATTCAATCAATAATTATCGTTTAATTATTTAATTGAATTATATCACGTAAATTTCATATGTATTGTTTTATTTATTAAATATTTAAAAAAATTAAGATTGGATCGAATCGTGTCCAATCCTTGAGAAATCATGGACAAACTAACTTTCATTCCAAAGTTTTTTTTTTCATCTCCACGTGCTTCTTTTTATTGACAATTTTAAATAATTTTTATATTGGTTAAATTTATGTGCTGAATATGAAGCTTATCTTTTTATTTTATTTAAAGTGATCTTTTTTAAAGAAAGCATGACTTAAATTGATGAGATTTAACCGATATTTAAATAAATAAAAGTTATTTATATAAGAGTCAATTCATTAACAATTATTTTTATAATATTGTACAATTACTTAACAATTTTTTGTTAAGTGTCTTAAGCATAAGATAAAATGCATACTTATGAAAATGTTGTGTTATTTCATACAAGACTTTTGTCTTGCAACATTTATTATAAAACCATTAAATAATGTTAGCATATAAAAATTTGTATATTATACCTTTGTTTTTTTGCCAAATAATGAACAAAAATTTAATACAAACTTAATTCTAAGATAACTTGTAAATAGAAGAACATGAGTCTAACAAATAATAGGAATTGAGAATACACATTATCAAATACACACTTACATAAATGAAAATAATTATAATCGTGGGTATTGGCCCATGCATTGTAAAACCCCGTGCATTGCAAAACTATCACACAATTGTAGTAATAAATTAAGTGCTAAACATAGTAGTGTAAAAAAAGAGAAAAAGAAATAGACTATTTAATTGTATGTCCTACATATATGGATTAGAATGAGGAAAAAAATGGTATGAATTGGTTAGTATAAAAAGGAAAATTATGCCAATATATTTTAAGGTAAGTTTATTCCTTGAGTTCTTAATGTCAATAATGTTATCTTTGTGTTAAAATTTTCGTGTATATAATACACAATCGCTATTTTACTTAGTGTGTTTGGTGTCTCCTATGTATGGTTAATTACTAACAGTTTAGTAGTTTACATTATCACGTAAGTTACACTTTGTATGTTTGTACGATACACACAACATTTAGAAAGGTTTGACATGTAGTTGGTATATTTAGATTATGTGTTTATTTTGTTGGTTTTTCAAGTATTTGTGAAAATTTGTTTGACATTTTTAAAATGAAAAACTAAATTTTTTGATAGCTTGTCGAGGTCTTATTAAGGTGTTAATATGGCTCATCGAGCTTACTGAGCTTCCTATCGTGTGACAAGTAACTCGTCGAGGTAAATTAGGTGAGACCAATGGAGGTTTGCCAAGTGTCACCCAACGAGTGGATTTGGCATCTATTATTCTCCTTGAGAAGTTGATGAAGGTAGTTTGAGAAAGTCTAACACGCGATGAATAACCAGGGTAAGGAGATAAGGATTACTTAGAGATTCACATTTTACTTGTAAGCAACAAAAAGTATAGAAAATAGAAGTACAACAAAGGAAAATTAAATCAATCAAAAAATAGGCAAATTAATCTAACATCAATATGTAGAATAATCAAAAGTCAATATGCATGCTAAATAGGAAGGAAAGTGTAAGTCTCATTGTACTCATATCTATGCGTTGTCTTCTTATGTGTAAAATACGGTGTCTGTTTTATTCTTACTTAATGTATTTGTTTTCCCCTATATAAGGTTGGTTACTATGGATTAGTAATTCATACACACACATAGTTAGGTATACTTTGTATGCGAGCATATTTACACATACCATGAGGTTAGTTTTTGTAGTGTGCATGTTAGATGGAGTGTTGGTTTTAGGTTCATTTCTAGTATGGGTATTTATGAAAATTACTCGATAACTTTTGGAAATGAAAAATGTGATTTTTGGCACCTCAACATGGTACCTCACCATAGACCCGCAAAGGACCTCACCATAGACCCGCAAAGGACCTCACCATAGGTGGTGACGAGGTTGGCCGTGGCTTTGGGAATTTGTATAAATGTCCTTCATTTCTTCTTGTTTAGTATCTAGAAAAGATGAAATGGAACTTTGTCAAATTGACATCTCACCTTTCTATTTTTGAATCACTAATACATTTTGCATTGTTGGGTATTAGTGATTCGTGAGTGTGTAAACAAAATCATGCTTATGAGTGGTGAATACTCAATATAGTGTTTATAAGCAAATTGTATATAAACCATATGTCAATTGGTAGTTTCCCGCATGTAACTTTTTCTTTGGTTACTGATCACACCACTTAAAGTGGTGTAGGCTTTGGAGGAAAGCCAAGTTCATGGGTAGAACTAGGTTGTTGTGAAGGTAGCAAGCGAGAGCAATAATAGGCAATTAGGGTAGGTGTCTTGACTGATAGAGGAATTTGAATTTATACTTTTCTATCGAGTTGTATCTATTTATTATTTTGAGTGGTGAATACTCAATACGATGTTTATGAGTGGATTGTATATAAACCATATATCGATTGGTAGTTACCCTCATGTAACTTTTTCTTTGGTTACTATTCACACCACTTTGAGTGGTGTGAGCTTTGATGGAAAGCCAAGTTCATGTGTAGAACTAGGTTATTGTGAAGGTAGTAAATGAAAGCAATAATAGGCAGTTAGGGTAGGTATCTTCACTAATAGAGGAATTTGAATTTATACTTTTATATCGAGTTGTATCTATTTATTATTTTTAGTGGATTGTTTGCTATTGAGTAGTTGTCTTAAGCAACTCACGAATGTTACCATATAGAGAGGGTTTATATGTGGGTTTATCTCATTATATCTATTGTTATGCATGATCTACTATTGTGATAGTATTATAATATGTGTTTCTTTGTGTATGCTTCAACATACTAGATTTAGACTCTGTTTAGAATGCTTATTTGTTTTGTGTAGTTGCATGCTTTCATTCCTTTCCTTGTATCATGCCTATAGTTTTCTAATTATTACTTTTTTGTTATGATCGTGCATTATTAGTGTGAGTCTCTAAGAAGTTTGTATCTCCTTACCTTGATAATGTATCAGGTGTTGGACTATTTATTATGGTTTGTTATGTAATGTATGATTGGATGTTATGAAAGTACAATAATCATTTATTGAATATATTATCACATATAAGGTCTTGAAGAGATTGGAAATTCCTCGTAACATTTTAATATATATGATTTTTTTTGCATGCTATATGATGTTTCCTATGTTTATGCTTGCTGCTAGCTTAGACAGGAACTTATGAGGCACACCGCTACTAGTATATTTACTACAATTTCTTCTTTCTTACTACAGATTGTTTTATTTGTGAGTTGAATTATGAATGTTGTTTTGCACTTCCGTTATGTTAATTACTTAATTCACATTGTGAGACATGTTTGGCAAATTGATATAGAGCTCGCAAAAAGATTCCATAGGTTGACATTTTCACCTATTATCTAGGTCCTAATTACCTATTTCAGTGGGAAGAACAATTGACCTTCATATAGTTATTCCTATGTATGGGAATCTTAAAAAAAAGCATGCAATAATAGAAAGGAAAAAAGGCTTTCCAATCAGAGTCATTGTCTCATATGCTAGCACATACATGAGAGAGACTTAGATCGTACTACTGTAAACTTACATAGAACCCTTGTCTATATGATAAAGTGATGAGCGAAAACCTGGCATCGCCGATTCTCGCAAATACTTTGGTTTTAATATTTGTAAAACTCTCGCAAGTGCACGAATCATTTCGTAGAAAATGATAAGTATACTCCCAAGGTCGATCTAAGGAAGGAATGTATGTGGTTTTTAATTTATTATTCAAACTTTTAAAAACGAAATTAAATCCTAAACATCCTGTCACGATATTTTGGGTTTTGTGTTTTTAATCTAATTACAGAAAATTAAACATAGATTCAATAAACATTCATACAAATTTTATCTTTTATAAATAGTGGAGTATTTATGGATATAATAACTAAGTTAATTATGCTTGCTCGTATTATTTAGGTTATTAAAGATATGAATTGATATTTATTGATTCTCCCTTTTTGTATGAATACCACCTTTGGTGCGGGTTAGATATTCTTTGTTAACTAAACAAATCAATTAACACCTATGGGTGGGGTTGATAACTAATTTGGTTAATTAAATTAATTCCTTTTTCTAAGAGATTGAAAATGAACCATTTAAATGCACCTTTGGTGGTTAAACGATTTAAACTTTATTCAAGGTGTCCAAATTAAACCTAAGAATTTAGTTATCCGAGTACTAACTTTCAAGTTTTAAAACCACTACCGAAAACATGTCACAATACATTTTCGCATAATAATTCTTATAAAAACTTTTGAAATAGAGCTTCACTCTAACTAATGGGCGATCAGTACCATCAAATAAAAGAGCACTACTCTAAATTAGACCGGATAACTAAACCTTAAAATCTAATTTTCAGATTTAAGTTTGTAATGAAAAATAATATATTTCTCTCTAACATTCTTAATATAAAATCATGAATAAAAATAAAATCAATTCATTTTAGAGATTTTTACCTATTTAATATTTATGAGCATAACAACGTTATTATTATATCATGATTATAAATGTAGCACAGTTAAATTTAATCACGCATAAATTAAATATAACATGTAAGAATAAAGCATAAAAATAATCAGAAGAAAATAAAATCCTTACGAACTTCGACGCTATTCCCGTTGCTAGAAAACCTCCAAGCGGAATTTGCACTTCCATTTATTGAATCAAAAATCTAAATTATTACAAAAACATAACTAGTTCTTCCCCTAAAAGGGAAGAACTCTAAAAACAAGAGAAACTAGCTAAAACATAAGAAAAACTAGCTAAAACATAAGAAAAACTAAAAAAACTAAAAACTAAGAAATGGAGAGAAAGAAAGAAGAGAGAAGTGTGGTTTTGAGGTGTGTTTTGAAGTGAATGGAAGGGGGTATTTATAAAGAGGATGGAGAGAAAAATGATTAAAAAATGTTAAAAAAAATATTAAAAAAATAAAAACGTGTTTTGGACTGTGAGGTCATCAATGAGCGTCAAGTATGACGTCATGTAATGGCTGCACGTGAAAAATGGGTCAACAGCGTACGCTACGTGCCGATTGCTTTAAGCAATGTTAAATTTAGCGCTCTTAATACTGTAATGTGTATGAAGCTCGCATCGCTTGAAGGGCCATGACGGCAGTCAGTCAAATGCTCTTGGCAGCGTTTTCCGTCTTTGACATTTTTGACCTTTCGACCCATTTTGTCCAATTTTTCCATGTTTGTTGACCTTTTTCCACTTATTTATCAATTTATTTGTGATGTATTGCTTCAAGTATTCTTCTTTGAGTCTTTACATTCTGCGTTTTTAGGCCAAAATTCTGAAAAACAATAAAAATACCCGTGATTCGAAAAGACAAATTTATATAAATATATGATAAAACATATAAATATATATATTTTTAATCAATTAAAGTGCATAAAATCATGGTTATTTTAGTGCTTTTGAGCACTCATCACAACTCGAACTCTTGCTAGTCCCTTAGCAAGAGAAGCGATAAAAACTAAAATTAAACTATCCTAAATCACTTCAGATTGACACGGTTGCATTTGCTTCATGCAACAAGCCTTTAAACCCCTAGGTTGCCACTAGTGGGCGAGTTTGAGTCTCGTGAGGGTTTTCGATAATGATACCCACAAACATTGTACTAAATGTAAAAACAAAAGAAACAATTAAACAAACAACTTAAAAATTAAATTTACAATAAAATCACAAATTAACAACATCTCACAAAAATGTCTCATACTATTTAATCTCCTTTAAGATCATAATTAAAATCCCAAGCATAAGTTATCTTAATCTCTTTAAACAATCATGATTTATTATAATAATTAGTCCAAAATCATTTTCATATTTCATATCAAAAATGTATCAATTTAATTTCACCCAATTTCGATTAATCATGAATCGAGTTCGCTTCGACTCTATTCCTACAAGTCAATACTCTCAAAACATCGAATCGTATGGGTTCAATCACTCTTACTAATTTATATGCGAAAGAGTTGATGTATAGAAATGAACTAATATGTTCGCGTATGTATAAAGAATAAAGGCTCAAAGTGTTATTTTAACATTGATCTCATGAAAGGAATCAAATGTATAAATTATAAAGATATCATATATAAAAATTATTTTCATGCATAAATCAAACTCATTAAGAAAAGAATTTCAAGATATATGCCTTTTACAAATGAAGAAATTGCAATGACTTTTAGGGAATTACTTCTTATATCTTTCTTTTGTAATTAGCCTTTACTCACAACTTTGTAGGCAATGCGGGTTATAGTATGTAGATGATACTATTTTTATCTCTCTTTTTTTTTTCGTAGATATTTTTCAATACGTGTATTTTTTTTAGAAAGTCAACCCATTATACAGATTGTACATTTCTTTGGATTTTTAATTTGAGTGGTTAATTTTGTGGCTTTTCTGTTTGATCTTGGTTTAGGTAACCCTGCATATGTCTTTTGTTTTTGTAGTAGTCATATAAATGAGATATAAGCATATACTATCAATTTCTACTCAAATCATTTAATCTAAGCAAAAATAATAATCAAAAATATATGATACTTATTAAGATGAAAAAAAATTCATACATTCAATGCTAATACCTATAGAGATCATCTAAAAATTTGAAGAAATAAGAAATGTGTTTGGAGTAGAAAAAAATATATATTTCACCCTGAATAAAGGAACTTAGCCTCCAATTATCTCACAAAGGTAGTCTCACTAAGAAAAAACTCATAAACACCGATTTTGGGTTTGATATAATTTCTACATCTTATCAAGAAATACTAATTATGACAAAAACTAACTAATTATCAAAAATAATTACAAAATATTTCATGATATGTTTTCAAAAAATTAATCTAACAGTACAAAAGACTTAACTATTTACTTAAATTTGATTTAAAGAAATGATAAATTTTTGTGAAAAAGTTTTTTTTTTTTTTTTTCAAAAATTACTAAATCACACAAAATAGAAATAAAACCAAACACACAAAAAATGAAAAAGTAAAAATTTTTTTTTTTTTATTTTTAAATTGTTAAAACTTTTTTTTTTTTAATTAAGCATGGTAACTTTTCACCACCCCCAACCTAGAACTTACATTGTCCTCAATGTAACAACTGTAAATTAAAGATAAAGAGAAAAGAGAAGAAAGATTACCTATTTCTTGAGAAAGTGCAAGTAGTAATGGAAAATGCAGGTGCATCCATCATATTCATCATTAAAGTGTATACGTATTTATCGGGTCATTGTGAACTTCTAACATCTCAACAAATATTTTTAGTTTTAACAATTTAAAAATTATTCACATGTAATTAAATAAATGAAACAAATAAAAGAAAATTACCTAAAATGATGGGTTGTCTCCATCCAATTAACTAGTTTAACGTCTTAACAAGGCGTGAATTGGGATTGCATTTTAAGTAAACTCAATGTCCCCTCAAAATCATTGAGTCAATCAAACTGCAGGTAAGACAAGGTTGTCTTCCTATACTTTTTTCAAATACGCCCTATTGATTTCGATTTCTTTCTCGTACTTAAAACTAGAGGCATACTTTTGACGGTTTTAGATAACCCACATCTAGGTGAAAATCAAATAATTAAGTCATTAAAACACAGTTGTACCTAGATCAAACAAAGCAACTAACTCCTTAGATTGTAATTAAAACATTAAAATTTTGGAGATAGTTCAGATTTTTTTTTTTTAAATAACATAATCAGTATTAACCAAGAGTGCTCAGGAAAGAATGGTGGTGCAAAGGCTCCTTAAAAACCATCACTCCTGTATTTAACAACGTTCCTGTGAAAGACTAGTTGGCACAAAGGCTTCAAGAACTAGTCTCCTGCAGTGAAACTCCCAGATCTTTACTTTTCATGTTATTAAGTTAAGTTAAATAAAACTTTAAGTTAATGAAAATCTAAGTTAATTAAGTTTAAAGAAAAGGTTAATTAAGTTAAGTGAATTAAAAAAAATCTAAGTTAATTAAGTTAAGTTAAAAAAATCTGAGTTAATTAAGTTAGTAAAAAGTTAATTAAGCTAAAAAAAATCTAAGTTAATTAAGTTAAGTGAAAAAAAAAAAAAGTTAATTAAGTTAAGTGAAGTAAAAAATCTAAGTTAATTAAGTTAATGAAAATTTAAGTAAAAACCTAAGTTAATGTTAAAAAAAATTTAAGTTAATTAAGTTAGTAAAAAGAAACTAAGTTAAGTAAGTTAAATAAAAATCAAGAAAAAAAAAATAGCTAAAGAAAGAAAAAAAAATAATAAAATAAAATAAAATTGAAAAAGGTAAAAGAAAATAAAAAAAAATAAAATTATGATTTAAAATAAATAAAAAAAATAGTAAAAATTAAACTCAAAAAAAATTAAAATTTTGGTTTTTTTTTTATTTTTTTTTATTTTTTTTATTTTTTTTTAACGGTAATTTTATTTTACTATTCACGCTATCTTATTTCTTATTTAACTTAAAAAAAAATTTTTTTTTTTAAATTTTTTTTTTTTTTTACAAACGGTAATTTTATTTTACTATTCATGCTATCTTATTTCTTATTAACTTAAAATTTTTTTTTTTAATTTTTTTTTTACGAACGGTAATTTTATTTTACTATTCACGCTAACTTATTTCTTATTAACTTAAAATTTAAATTTTTTTTTTAATTTTTTTTAATTTTTTTTTTTTTTACGAACGGTAATTTTATTTTACTTCAAATTTCAAATTTTTAAATTATTTACTTTTTATGCTATAAATTTTTTTTTTTTATTTTATTTTATTTTATTTTTATTTATTTTTATTTTTTTTTTATTTTTTTTTATTTTTTATTTTTTGTTATTTTTTTTTATTTTTTATTTATTTTTTATTTTTATTTAAAATTTATTAAAAAAAAATTATTTTTTTATTTTTTTATTATTTCTTATGAAATTTAAAATTTGAAATTTGATTAAATTTTTTATTTTTTTTTATTTTTTTACAAAAACAAAAAAAAATCACAATTATTCTATTGTAAAAATATTTTTAAAATTTTGATAAATAAATTAAAAACGATATTCTTCACTTCGTGACAGAATCCTAAAAACTTGATGAAAATGGCACGTCAGCGATTCTCAAGAAATACTTTGGTTTTAATATTTGTAAAACTACCATGAAGTCATGAATCATTTCGTTTAAGTAGAAAATGATAATATTACGAGTCGATCTAAGGAAGGAATGTATGTGGTTTTTTAATTTATTATTCAAACTTTTAAAAGCAATTAAATCCCAAACATCCTCGCGATATTTTGGGTTTGTGTTTTTAATCAAATTACAAAATTAAACATAGATTCAATAAACATTCATGCAAATTTTATCTTTTATAAATAGTGGAGTATTTATGGATATAATAACTAAGTTAATTACGCCGTCAGACATTTAGGTTATTAAAGATATGAATCGATATTTATTGATTCTCCCTTTTGTATGAATACCATTTGGTGGGTTAGATATTCTTTCGTTAACTAAACAAATCAATTAACACCTATGGGTGGGGTTGATGAATAATTTGGTTAATTAAATTAATTCCTTTTCTGCAGATTGAAAATGAACCATTTAAATCTGCTTTGGTGCTAGAAATGATTTAAACTTTATTGAGCGTCAAATTAAACCTAAATTTAGTTATCCGAAGTACTAACTTTCAAGTTTTAAAACCACTAATGAAAACATGTCGTCGATACATTTTTCGTGATAATAATTCTTATAAAAACTTTTGAAATGTAGCCTTCACTCTAACTAATGGCGATTATGCATCAAATAAAAGAAGACTACTCTAAATTAGATCGATAACTAAACCTTAAAATCTAATTTTCGATTTAAGTTTGTAATGAAAAATAATATATTTCTCTCTAACATTCTTAATATAAAATCATGAATAAAAATAAAATCAATTCATTTTTGAGATTTTTACCTATTTAATATTTCGCAAAGCATAACAACGTTATTATTATATCACGATTATAAATACTAAGATTAAATTTAATCACAGAACAAATTAAATATAACATGTAAGAATAAAAGCATAAAAAATAACTCAGAAAGAAAATAAAATCCTTACGTACAATCTCGACGCTTATTCCCGTTGCTAGAAAACCTCCCGAATTTAGACTTCCATTTATTGAATCAAAAATCTAAATTATTACAAAAACATAATTCTAGTTCTTCCCTAAAAGGGAAGAACTCTAAAACTAAGAAACTAGCTAAAACATAAGAAAAACTAGCTAAAACATGAAAAACTAAAAAAACTAAAAACTAAGAAATGGAGAAAGAAAGAAGAGAGAAGTGTGGTTTTGAGGTGTGTTTTTGAAGTGAATGGAAGGGGTATTTATAGGTGAGGATGGAGAGAAAAAATGATTAAAAAATGTTAAAAAAAATATTAAAAAAATAAAAACGTGTTTTGGACCTCGCTGAGGTCATCAATGACGTCGGCGTACGTCACGGGCGGCCGCACGTGAAAAATGGGTCAAAACGTTGCTGTATTTGGGCATTTCATTCCCGGGCGCTGCGGCAGCGTAGCGCGTGAGCAGTAGCCTTCTCAGCGCTGCGCGGAAGCAGCTATCGAGTCTGTATGTATGAGGCAAATTTGAAATTTCATGGCGTTTTTAAAATCTTTGACATTTTTTGACCTTTTCGACCCATTTTGTCCAATTTTTCCATGTTTGTTGACCTTTTTCCACTTATTTATCAATTTATTTGTGATGTATTGCTTCAAGTATTCTTCTTTGAGTCTTTACATTGCGTTTTTAGGCCAAAATTCCTGAAAAACAATAAAAATACCCGTGATTCCGAAAAAGACAAATTTATATAAATATATGATAAAACATATAAATATATATATTTTTAATCAATTAAAGTGCATAAAATCATGGTTATTTTAGTGCTTTTTGAGCACTCATCATAAAGTTATCAGGTTACTTATAGCAACCACTTGGTAGCAAACAATTCAGTAGACATCATTTAGTAAATACAACTTGATAGTAAATATAAAAGTAAATACCTCTATTAGTCGAGACCACCTACCCTAACTACATATGCTATCCTCCCTTGTTGCCTTCATAACAACTAATTTGATTCAACACAAGAATTTGGCTCTCCTCTAAATCCCCACTATAAAAGTAGTATGATCGGTCACCAACACTCAAATAGTGTAAGAAATAAGGTACCCACCTTAACAAGAAACCCACTAGAAAATACCATCTTAGGAATTCATTGATATAACTTATCCCAACCCTAAAACTTGGTTTTGCTCACACAAATATGATTCATAAATACCAAATAAACACTTAAGGTAAAGGTGAAACGAAATAAAAAACATGATCTAAAATTGATAGAGCTTCACTTTAGATTTTCTAATTACCACAACAACAAAAATGAGGGTTATTTATAAAAACATTCTCAGCCATTTGAGGCCTCATCGACCGCCTCACCAACCTCAAGTCAGTAAGGGTAATACTATACATGATGAGGGTAATACCCATTATTTATCTTCAATCAGGGTTAGAGAAGGGTTGGCGAGCCAAGTCAGTAAGCCCTTTAAAAAGTGACTTTTTCATTCCAAAAATTACTAAGTAATTTTTCATAAATACTCTCAAATTAAATGACATAAAATCATAAAAAATACAACCTAACATACATACTACAAAAACCAACCTTGTAATGTGTGTAAAAAAGCTCGTATACGGAGTGTACCTAAGTATGTGTGTGAATCACTGAACCATACACTGAGTAAAATAAACAAATTCTATGTTTTGCACACATGAATGCTAATACAAACACAAAGGACTTACAAGATTTATATAGTCAATGAGGGTAATTGATAAGCCTACCAAAAGTTGAGAAACTTTTTATCTCTTTTAGTTATTTTGTTAATTAGAAAAAGGCAAGAAAACTCTTACAAAATAACCTTGATTTTTTTTTTCAAGTTTAGTTTATCAAGGATGCACTTTAAAAGTGATTTTGTGAAAACACATTTTTGGGGAATTTAATTAAATAAATTAAAACTAAGATGTAGTTTATGTATCTAGGTTTACTTGTATGGGAGTTTTTCTATAGGTTATGTTCACTATATGTTGAGTTGTTGGTAATAATATCACATCACATAGTGGTCGATCTCTGGAAGAGAGTTGGATCAATTTTATTGTGTTGTTGTGTAGACAATAGGTTAACAACATTGGCGTAATTAAGGGAGGTGATCTTACTAACAAAGATATTTACATTTATATTTCTATTTGTTGTAAATTGTTGATTTATTTTTAGTGAATTGCTTGCTATTAAAGGTTGTCATTGCAACACTTAGATTTTATTACATAGGTTTTGAATCCTATATGGATTTGCTACATTATATGTTGTGTTTGAATGATTGTGTGTGGTGTTAGTACAATCAGAGTTATTACAAAATATGTTGTTATATATGAGGTTCAAATAGTGATTGAAGCTTTTTTTTCTCTCTTTATAACTTTCATGAATTTATCTACTTATGTTAAATGTCTACATGTTGCTTTATGCTTTATTATGTTTTAATTGTTTTCTTTATAAGTGAGCGTGTTAGAAGTCTTTGAGGAATATGTATCACCTTCCTCTGGGTTGTTAATACTAAGTGTGAACAATCAATTGATATCAAAATGGGTATATCTTGTTGGGCTTAACTGTATTGGTGTTGATCACTATTTTTGCTTCTTTTACATATACACCAATTCATCAATATGGACTATGCTGAAGAAGAAAACGTAAGTAGATCTCTACACCTAGATGGCTTAAACTATGCCTATTGGACGTCACAAATGTGTGCCTTTATGTCTTCGCTTGGAGATAGAATGTGGTTTTTGGTTTAGCATGGCTATGAGTATCCAAGGAAGATATTAGTTGATAGGTCCAAGATTCCAAAACCTATGAAGGAATGAATGAAAGAAGATATTAAGGAAAGTGACTCAAATAGTAAGAGGATCTACGCCATTATGAGAGTTGTCACCAAATGAGTTTCAACACATTTAACGTGCAATACATCGAAGAAAGAATGGGATGTTTTGGAAATAACGCATAAAGGTATCTTTGCGGTAAAAAAATGTAAATGCTGATGTGTTGGTTTTGATTTGAAAGAAAACCATGATAAAGATCAAATCTTTATCAATTTAGTAAAAGTATTGTGTTCAAAAGTTTTTCAGAGTCAATAACATTTGATTTTATTAATATAATTTCATTGAAAAATAAAAAACATGACTTCATTAAATTTGAAACGGGCTTTGGATTCAAACTTAGAACCTTTGATCTTCCAAACTTTTCTCCCAACAAGTGATGAACCGGAAAGTGTGGGCTCATTGACACTTCAAATATGACCAATGAAGCAACTTCTAGTCTCTATTGGAGCTCCAATAACCAAAACATCAAAGAATGGGAAGAAAAATATTATTTTCTCATTACGTGTTTGGAATAATTTTGTCTCACATAATTGTTTCACTCAAATTTGGTATGCAAAATTTTATTTTAAATTTTCACCGAGGCTAACCAAGCATAATTCTCTCTATCTCTTAGGCTTTTATTTTTGTTCTATTTAAAATGTGTTTTGGGAATTAATTCAATAAAATCTTCTCAATATTGATTGTACAATGTTCTCCAGTTTTGTCCTTGTTGTTCGGCCATATGGGTTATCAATAAGGTGTTTAAGTAGTATCCAATTTGGTACAAGTTGATTGGGAATAAAAGTTATAATTCCAGTCCAATTAATGAGTCCCACACATAACCAAATTATGTGCTAATATGTATCATGTTCTCACTATTATTTCCATGTATCATGCAACATTGGAGCCACACTTCTACTATAATTTAATTTAATTGAATTTTATTTAATTCAATTATTAAATCCAATTTGATGATTAACAAAATGTCCTTTATATTCATTCAAACATTCAAATATTAAATTTTTAATATTTTAATTAATTCATTAATCACTCAATAAAACTAAATAATGTATAATTAATTTTTATAGATTAAATAACTATATAAAAATTATTATTTTAACCTTACATATTTATTTGATATTTATGATTTTTATTAATTTTTCTAATAAATAATTATGCATTTTGATTTTAAATAATTAATTTCAAATTAATTATTCATTTTAATCATGATAGAATAATCGTTTTGTTATTATTTGGAGCAAACTCAAGTCCCGATATAATTATGATTTCAAGCTTCCATAAAGACTTGATACATTAATTAATCTCTTACTTAATTATCAATTTTTATTAATCTTATTCTACTATAAGATTAAATTCTTCAATATCAGAATTGATATTTACCCAACATAATATATTCTAGTAATCAATTGATCTAATTATTAAGTGCAGCTCAATCTTCTATAGCAAGTTCTCAATATGACCAAGGTTATTAAGTTTGTTTCACCTCATCCATTACATCTTTTGCTTGAGTACTCATGATGCCTATATATAACTATCTATAATCATATTATCACTACTACAATACATACATATGGTCTTAGTTTTTAACTGTGATCGTAAGTTTATGACCACGGTTATAAGAACCAAGGCCTAAGTGAAAGAGACCATAAGTCGTTACCTATGACTTCGATTTTCTAATAACCGTGGCCATAGGGTATGTATAAGTTTAAAAAAATACAATTATTAATTACAATATTAAAAATTAATATAAATTACAATATTAAAAATCATATTATATTAAAATTAAAAGTATAATTACATTCGAGAGTTTATTATACACTAAAAATTAATAAACACATTGTACAATAAAATAACTTGAGCATAATATTTATTTTTATCTATTTTGAGACTTAAAACACAATGTGCTTAGTACACTAGGGTGTTGGTGTGCCTGGTGCATTGGTGTGCATGCTGCACTGGTGTGTTAGAGCGCCTGCTGTGTTGGTGAGCCTGGTGTGCTGGTGCGCCTAGTGCCCGGTGCCTACCATGAAAAAGAAATAACAGTAGATAAATTAAAAATGAACCATAAACACAATGTACAATAGAAATAACAGCAGATAAAATAAGAATGAATCATAAAAAATGTTTAGAATAGACTCAAAACACATTCTAGCATAACATAGTAAGTAAGCTATGCTACTAAAGTTAATAAACTAGAAGAATCCATGAATGTTGTTGTAGAGATATTTCACCATCCCCAATCTATAAGCAAGACAACATGTTAAAAGCAATCAAGAAACAAGAAGCCACAAAATCAAGTAAGAATAAAGAAATGGGAAAGACACTTTGCCAATCATATATGTGACTCTTGCACCAAAATAATTGAAGAATACGTTAGACTAACTAATACAAATATCAAATATCTATTCAAAATTCATGTAAACCAAATTGTAATATAGTTTTCCACATTTTGCATTTAAATGTTACCAATCTACAATTCATAAATTAAACATGAAGTTTATTCTCAAATTTGCTTCTCTATCTCAAACTGAAGTGAAAATGATGGAATACCATAACACATCATTTGCCTATATTTCTAAAAGTATTATTCTCAATGCCAAATTGACATAATAAGCACCAACACCATTAGGCACCAGCACCAGACACTGACACCAGTGATATTGAAATATAAAGGTACATGCTAGTTACTGAATGTTGCAACATAATGTTTCATTGCATTTAGTTTTGCATCCATAAACATGCTCTGCATGTAAAAGAGGTTGTGAGCAAAGGAAGGAAATCTATTAATTCGAAGGGAAAAAAGGAGAATAAACTACCTTATAATCATCTCTATATTTATCAATAAGCAGACCTATGTGAAGCTCAAAGAAATACAAACCATTAAGAATCATGCACTAACAATTATTACAGACCAGATGCTTAGGATAGATCAAGATCTGTGTGCTACAATCACATACATCCATGTATATAAGTGATGAGTGCTCAAAAAGCACTAAAATTACCATGATTTTATGCTCATTAATTGATTAAAAATATATATATTTATATGTTTTATCATATATTTATATAAATTTGTCTTTTTCGGAATCACGGGTATTTTTATTGTTTTTCAGGTATTTTCGCTTAAAAACGTAACTTAAAGACTCAAAGAGGAATACTGGAAGCAATACATCACAATTATATTACTAAATAAATGGGGCAAGGTCAACAAATATGGAAATATTGGACAAAATGGGTTGAAAAGGTCAAAAATGTCAAAAAGGAGAAAATCCGCAGGCTTGAAACCCATACCCCGCGCGCCATCGCCCGAGCCAGGCCGAGCGCCTTGTCATCGTTTTCATCGTGCCGAGCTACGCTGCGGTCTTGATTCATCTCGCGCAGAGCTGCGTCTGTGATGCGATTCATCGCGGAGAACATGCGCGGTCATCGTTCATCTGCGAGAACAGCGCGCGCGCGGTACTGCTATTCATCCGCGCACGTACGCGGCGTGAGTCTGTTCATCCGCGCACCGCGCGCGCGCCCGCCAGCCTCCGCGCACGCCCGATGCCATTTCACCCCATTTTTCACGTGTAGCCCGACGGTCATCTTGCCGACGTCATCAATGACCTCGCCATGTCCATTACGCGTTTTTACATTTTTTAAAATTTTTTTACTCATTTTTTCTCTCCATCCTCACCTATAAATACCCCCCTTCCCTTCACTTCAAAAACACACCTCAAAACACACTTATCTCTTCTTTCTTTCTCTCCATTTCTTAGTTTTTAGTTTTTTTTAGTTTTTTTTATGTTTTAGGTAGTTTTTCTTATGTTTTAGCTAGTTTTGCTTAGTTTTTTAGAGTTCTTCCCTTTTTGGGAAGAACTAGTTATGTTTTTTTTTGGTTTTAGAGTTCTTCCCTTTTTGGGAAGAACTAGTTATGTTTTTTTTAATTTATTAGCTTTTTGATTCAATAAATGGGAGTGCAAATTCCATTTAGAGGTTTTCTAGCAACGGGAATGGCATCGAAAGTACTGTAAGGATTTTATTTTCTTTGCAGTTATTTTTTATGCTTTATTCTTACATGTTATATTTAATTTGTCTGTGATTAAATTTAACTATGCTAGCTGTTTATAATTATGATGTAATAATAACGTTGTTATGCTTGTGAAATATTAAATATGTGAAAAGTTCTAAAATGAATTGATTTTATTTTTATTCAAGATTTTATATTAAGGATGTTAGAGAGAAATATATTATTTTTCATTACAAACTTAAATCTGAAAATTAGATTTTATGGTTTAGTTATCCGGTCTAATTTAGAGTAGTGCTCTTTTATTTGTTGGTACAATCGCCCGGTATTTAGAGTGAAGCTCTATTTCAAAAGTTTTTATAAGAATTATTATGTGAAAATGTATTGACAACATGTTTTCAATAGTAGTTTTAAAACTTGAAAGTTAGTACTCGGATAATTAAATTCTTATGTTTAATTTGGACACCTTGAATAAAGTTTAAATCGCTTCAAACCCGCTTAAAGGTGGCATTTAAATGGTTCATTTTTCAATCTCTTAGAAAAAGGAATTAATTTAATTAACCAAATTAGTTATCAACCCCACTTTATAGGTGTTAATTGATTTGTTTAGTTAACAAAAGAATATCTAACCCCACCGATGAGTGCTCAAAAAGCACTAAAATAACCATGATTTTATGCACATTAATTGATTAAAAATATATATATGTTTTATCATATATTTATATAAATTTGTCTTTTTCGGAATCACGGGTATTTTTATTGTTTTTCAGGAATTTTGGCCTAAAAACGCAATGTAAAGACCCAAGAAGAATACTTGAAGCAATACATCACAAATAAATTAATAAATAAGTGGGAAAAGGTCAACAAACATGGAAAAATTGGACAAAATGGGTTGAAAAGGTCAAAAATGTCAAAAGACGGAAAATCGCGCGTCGCGGCCCGGCGCCCGTCACCTACTGCATAAGGCAATGCTCAATGCTGCCACGGCCAAGAATCGCCCGGCCGCGTTTTTGCCCCGTTTTCCACGTCTGGCCCCAATGACGTCATCTTGGCGTCATTGATGACCTCAAGATGTCCATTACACGTTTTTAATTTTTTAATATTTTTTTAACATTTTTTTACTCATTTTTCTCTCCATCCTCACCTATAAATACCCCCCTTCCTTTCACTTCATAACACACCTCAAAACCACACTTCTCTCTTCTTTCTTTCTCTCATTTCTTAGTTTTTGAGTTTTTCTTAGTTTCTTTCTTAGTTTCTAAGCTTTTCTTAGTTTTTCTCTTAGTTTTTAGTTCAATTGTCTTAGGTTTAGAGTGATTCTCTTTTTTGAGAGGAACTTGTAATGTTTTTGTAATAATTTAGATTTTTGATTCAATAAATGGAAGTGCAAATTCCGCTTGGAGGTTTTCTAGCAACGGGAAGAGCGTCGAAGGACTGTAAGGATTTTATTTTCTTTACGCTTATTTTTATGTTTATTCTTATATGTTATATTTAATTTGTCTGGTGATTAAATTTAAGCGTGTTAGTATTTTATAATCATGATATAATAATAACGTTGTTATGCTTGCGAAATATTAAATAGGTGAAAATTTCTAAAATGAATTGATTTTATTTTTATTCAAGATTTTATATTAAGGATGTTGTAGAGAAATATATTATTTTTCATTACAAACTTAAATCAAGATTAGACTTTAAGGTTTAGTTATCCGGTCTAATTTAGAGTAGTGCTCTTTTATTTGTTGGTACAATCGCCTCTAGTTAGAGTGAAGCTCTATTTCAAAAGTTTTATAAGAATTATTATGTGAAAATGTATTGACAACATGTTTTCAATAGTGGTTTTAAAACTTGAAAGTTAGTACTCGGATAACTAAATTCTTAGGTTTAATTTGGGACACCTTGAATAAAGTTTAAACTGTCTAACCCCACCAAAGGTGGCATTTAAATGGTTCATTTTCAATCTCTTAGAAAAAAGGAATTAATTTAATTAACCAAATTAGTTATCAACCCCACCCATAGGTGTTAATTGATTTGTTTAGTTAACAAAGAATATATAAACCCACCAAAGGTGGTATTCATACAAAAAAGAGAGAATCAATAAAAAATCAATTTATATCTTTAATAACCTAGATAATATGAGCAAGCATAATTAATTTAGTTATTATATCCATAAATACTCCACTAATATAAATGATAAAATTTGCATGAATATTTATTGAATCTGTATTTATATTTATTTATTGAATTTGTATCTATGTTTATTTATTTATTATATTTAATTAATCTGTATATATGTTTATTTTATGTTATTAGATTGGGAACACAAAAACCAAAACTATCGTGACAGGATGTTTAGGATTTAATTTCGTTTTTAAAAGTTTGAATAATAAATTAAGAACCACATACATTCCTTCCTTAGATCGACCTTGGGAGGATACTTATCATTTTCTACGAAATGATTCGTGCACTTGCGAGAGTTTTACAAATATTAAAACTAAAGTATTTGTGAGAATCGGCGATGCCGGTTTTCACTCATCACCCACCAAAGGTGGTATTTATATAAAAAAGAGAGAATCAATAAAATATCAATATATATCTTTAATAACCTAGATAATATGAGCAAGCATAATTAATTTAGTTATTATATCCATAAATACTCCACTAATATAAATGATAAAATTTGCATGAATATTTATTGAATCTGTATTTATATTTATTTTTAGATAAATATTTATTGAATTTGTATCTATGTTTATTTTTATGTTATTAGATTATATTTAATTAATCTGTATATATGTTTATTTTATGTTATTAGATTAGGACACAAAAACCAAACTATCGTGACAGGATGTTTAGGATTTAATTTCGTTTTTAAAAGTTTGAATAATAAATTAAAAACCACATACATTCCTTCCTTAGATCGACCTTGGGAGTATACTTATCATTTTCTACGAAATGATTCGTGCACTTGCGAGAGTTTTACAAATATTAAAACCAAAGTATTTGCGAGAATCGACGATGTCGGGTTTCGTTCATCAATAAGCACGTTACCTATACACAAATATATGCAGAAAAGACATCATATTACAGAAAGGGTGCATGTTAAAGGCATGTTGTGTGCATACGTGTAGAAAAAGACACCAACAAAAGGTGCGCTGGTGTGTCTAGTGCCTGGTGGAGGCTGCAAACATATAAAACATATCAAATCTGCCTCAAAAGAAAATAATAAATGGGCACAGTAGAAACTGGTATAGAAGTAAATTTCCTTCTTGTTATGGTCTTCTTAGTTGTGCTCTTTGTTCTTCCCATTTCTACTAGTTCAACTAGCAATTATGTAATTGTATATGCCTACAAATTATGATAAGTTACCCTTGAAATTTAGCACAAAAATGATCATAGTTTGTTAATCATAAAATTTTACCAATCTGAACCAGAAAATGAACTCAATTCCAAACAAGAAACCATCACAGATTTTAGCAAAAACTGTTAGTCTTTAAGTAAAAAATGCATAGTTTTGAATAGGAAAATATGACATATTTGGATCAGAAAATTTTGTCATCTTTAATCCCAAAAACAATCACTAATTTTAACCAAATTTATCATAGTTTTTTAGCAGAAACAATTTCAGTTCCAAGAAAAAAAAAACAGCATTTATATCATATTTATACTCGAAAATTTCATTATTTTGGCCAAAATTTAATCTCAACTTCAACATGAAAATCATAATAATTTCAGAAAATAAAGTATCACAGTTTGGAACAGGAAAATTGTCAAGAAAACTATTATAGTTTGGAAGTAATTTAAAGCTTAACTTCTTACATTGATAACCAAATAAAAAACACTCTTTTTTCGTGTGATGCAGATAAAAAATTCTCCACCAATTAGTACATGTATCAGCATCAACACTAGGCACCATAGACTAGCACACCAGTACCAGTACTAGCACCAGCACCAGTACCAACGCAACCCACTAGGGCACTAGTGATGAGTGCTCAAAAAGCACTAAAATTACCATGATTTTATGCACATTAATTGATTAAAAATATATATATTTATATGTTTTATCATATATTTATATAAATTTGTCTTTTTTGAATCACTGTATTTTTATTGTTTTTCGCATTTTCACTTAAAAACGCCACTTAAAGACTCAAAAAGGAATAATCGAAGCAATACATCACAAATATATTAATAAATAAATGGGGAAAGGTCAACAAATATGGAAAAAATTGGACAAAATGGGTCAAAAAGGTCAAAAATGTCAAAAGGAGAAAATCTGCCCGGATAAAGCCACCTCATGCGATGGCCAAGCCGTTTAACCCGCAGCGTTAGACAAGAGACGCTTCTTCCTCCAGATCCGCGTATGCCGCAAAGACGTCAAGCCATCGCTCATGCTACAAGGTCGCCGGTGCCTTCAAGGCTGAGGCCGACGCCATTTCGCCTCTATTTTTCATGTGGGTACCGCCCCATACGACGTCATGCTAATGTCATCAATGACCTCACCATAGCACTACACGTTTTCACCATTTTTTCACCCACTTCTTCTCTCCATTCTCACCTATAAATACCCCCTTCTCTTCACTTCATAACACACCTCAAAACACACTTCTCTCTTCTATCTTTCTCTCCATTTCTTAGTTTTTAGGTTTTTTTTAGTTTTTCTTATATTTTAGCTAGTTTCTCTTAGTTTTAGAGTTCTTCCCTCTTTGGGGAGAACTAGTTATGTTTTTTGTAATTTATTAGCTTTTTGATTCAATAAATGGTAGTGCAAATTCCGCTTGGAGGTTTTCTAGCAACTAGAATGTCATCGAAGTACCGTATGATTTTATTTTCTTTGCGCTATTTTTTATGCTTTTATTCTTACATGTTATATTTAATTTGTCCTGTGATTCAATTTAACTGCTCTAGCTGCTTGTAAAAATGATATAATAATAACGTTGTTATGCTTGCTAAATATTAAATAGGTAAAAAATCTCTAAAATGAATTAATTTTATTTTTATTCAAGATTTTATATTAAGAATGTTAGAGAGAAATATATTATTTTTCATTACAAACTTAAATCAAAATTAGATTTTAAGGTTTAGTTATCCTGGGTCGATTTAGAGTAAGGTTTTTTATTTGTGGTACAACCGCCCGTTAGTTGAGTTGAAGCTCTATTTTAAGTTTTTATAAGAATTATTATCTCAAAATGTATTGACAACATGTTTTCAGAGGGTTTTAAAACTTGAAAGTTAGTACTCTGATAACTAAATTCTTAGGTTTAATTTGGACACTCTCAATAAAGTTTAAATCGTTTCCAACCTCCACCAAAGGTGGCATTTAAATGGTTCATTTTCAATCTCTTAGAAAAAGGAATTAATTTAATTAACCAAATTAGTTATCAACCCCACCCATAAAAGGTTAATTGATTTGTTTAGTTAACAAAGAATATCTAACCTCACCAAAGCGTGGTATTCATACAAAAAAAGGGAGAATCAATAAATATCAATTCATATCTTTAATAACCTAAATAATACGAAAGCAAGCATAATTAACTTAGTTATTATATCCATAAATACTCCACTATTTATAAAAGATAAAATTTGCAATGAATGTTTATCAATCTATGTTTAATTTTTCTCAGTAATTAGATTAAAACACAAAAACCCCAAAATATCGCGGACAGGATTTTTAGGATTTAATTTCGTTTTTAAAAGTTTGAATAATAAATTAAAACCACATACATTCCTTCCTTAGATCGACTCGAGTATATTTACCATTTTCTACGAAATTATTCGTGCAGACTTGCAGAGTTTTATAAATATAAAAACCAAAGTATTGCGTAACGGGCGATGCCGCTGCTCATCAAGTTTTTGGCGCCGTTGCCGGGGATGACTCCGTTGCGGGGATGGCATCAAAGTTTTTGGCAATCTCGATTCTGCTCATCAACTAGCACCAGTACCAATGTAGCACAACGCACCAACACCAGTAACCAGCAACCAACGAACCATCGAACAACGACCACCGATTAGGGACCAGCGAACCAATGAACCATTGAATAAGGACCATTGAACCAACAAGCTGAGAAGAGGAAGAAGAGAGGGGAAAAGGATGTGAGATGGGAAGAGGAAGAAGATCGAGAAGGGAAGAGGAAGAAGATCGAGAAGGGAAGATAAATTTCAGATTTAGCTCTAGAAAAATGAAAATAGAAAATAAATTAAAGCAGTTGGGAATAGATAAAAGAAAATAAAGCTGGGAAGCAGTTGTATGGAAAAAAGGAAAAAAGAAAAAAAGAAAAAAAGAGAAAGGGAGAAGGAAAAAAAGAAAGTGGAAAATGAAAAAAGAAAAGAAAAAAGAAAAGAAAAAATAAAAAAGAGAAAAAAGAGAGGAAAAATGAAAAAAAATTGATATAACATATGGCCACGGTTATTGATAAAAACGGAGGCCATAGACATACCCTATAATCTCGATTTTTATTAGACCATGATCAAAACTCTATAACCTCAGTTATTAAAAAAATCTAGGCCATAAGTCGAGACTATATGGATGTATTATAATAATGTATAGATTGTGTGCAGTTATCTATGTTTTAGATCACAAAAAATGAAAATATTATATAACATTATTTGACATCTTGTGAGGTAATCTCCTAACCCACGTATCAAGATACAATTAGGAGTGTGCAAAAAATCCGATCATCCGATCAATCCGATCCGATCCGTTGATTTTTCATCCGATCCGATCCAATCCGATGGTCGGATCGGATGGAGATTTTTTCCATCCGTTAAGTGCGGATCGGATGGCGGATTTCATTACGATTCATCCGATCCGATCCGATCCGACCGAAATTAATTATATATATTTATTAAATTAAATATATAAAAATAATTAATATATATTTATTTAATTTTTTAATGTTTTTTTTAAATCAAATAATTTTATGTTATGATTTATGTAAAAATTTAAAAAAATTATTTAAAAATACAAAAAATAGAGTTAATTAAATTTATTTGTCGGATTGATCGGATTGATCGGATGTCATCCGAATAGTTTACAGATCGGATTGAGCGGATGTAAGAAATGATCGGATCGGTTGCGGATTAGGATGTTTCAATCCGAGCGGATGGTCGGATAGGATCGGATGACAGTAAAATCAACGGTTTCGATCCGATGAACACCCCTAGATACAATGCATCTATTATTAAAATAACATTTTAATAAATAGATTAAAACTAATTGATAAGTAATTTTAAAAAATGTTAAATGAGTTAAACAAATAGTGTTATATACTTTTTTTTGGGGTAGATTACAACAAGAAACACATCTAGGTATAGTCTCAAAATTAAATGTACCTAAATTTTTTTTAAGTATAATAAGTGAATTTTTGAAAACTTTTAGGTATAATCAATTGTTAAATGTACCTAAAACACTTTAAGGTACACTAGACAACTATACCAATAGTTTCTATAAACCTAAAACTAGGGCTCTCACCATATTATACAAATATCTCATAGTTGTTCAAGCGAGAACATAGTGCAAACCAAAACTTCATACAACTCTCTTCCATTATTGTTGCCTTTATCATTCTTTGTCATCTGTCGCACACCTCCAGCTCATTGATAATCTTTAATTTTATTACATTTAGGCCAAAGTCTTAAGCTACAGTAGCTTACCAATGGTGGAATATGAACCCCACAAGTACCATAAAGAAATCTTTAAAGAAACAACTCTTCAAGCCTTAATCACTACAATCTAGCTCCGTTTTGAGAAGACCTTTGAGAAAAAAATATGCCATAAACCTCCAAAAAAGTAACTTCATTATTAGCTCTTGTAGCTCTTCTTCATCTTCTTGATCCTTATCTTCTTGGTAGAAGCTTAGTCTACTAAGCTCCAATGCCAACATTATTGGGTACCCATTATTCTTCTCTCTCTTGGTCATCTCATCTTCTATATTAGTGGCTCAAACCTTAAGGTGCATCAATGGCTTCAAGTACCATAGGTGTTTCCATAAGCTATTGTTGGTGTGAGCTGTAAATGAGAAGTAGAGCAACAGGGTATGGGTATGGAATTAAGGTATGGGTGCAACAGGTTTGTAGAGAGCATGAGCGGCAGAATAGTTTGAGTGGAGCAGCAACAACATGTTTTCTTATTTTCTTATTATAAATATATGATGAATCTGTAAATTGAGATACATAGAAAAATTATAAAGAATTAATGAAAATACTACAAGTTGTCATGGTATCAGAGCTATGGTTAATTCTAACCTAATGGAATAAAAATAGCTACCTGCTTATTGATGCACGCTGGGTTACCAATTACTCTTCGACACTGGCTTGCTCTAGTGTAGCGGTTGAGATCCGAGCCCAGGTCACCACGGTTGAAGAGATCTGGTATGGCTGATCTGGTTACTCCGATGTCTTCTGGTTGTCTCATCAGCATGTTTTTTATGAGTTTCTGGTCTCTATACTTGTGTTGTTGTCATAGGTTTTTTTCTTGGATAATGGCTACTAGTTAGATCCATACCGTTCTAGTTGATCGTTGGAGCCGTCGCAGTTGGTTCCGTAGCAGTCGGTTCCATTGCAATCTCTCTGCGCTCCAGTTATAGCGGTCGTAGTTATTGGGCCCAACATCGAAGAGACGAACAACGTCGCGCTATGGAAGTAGTTCTCGCAACTCTTAGAAAGATGAATAGTGCCAATTTTTTTTAGGTGAGAGACCCCTTTGAACACCACCGTGCATCTATTTGTGTGCATATTTGGCTGATTGAAAAAGCATCTATTTGTGTGCATATTTGGCTGATTGAAAAAAAACAAATAGATGAGTCGTAATATTAAAACCACCGAACAAATAGATTTCATGGAAGAATCTGGAGACCTAACCACTAATTCTATCCTTAACGGTCTGTCTACAAAAATGACTGAGGTTCTGATTAGAGCTCAAATTGCCTCACAACCACCGTTAATTGAGGTGTCGACTACCCCTATTGGTATCAAGTAGGAAGGATCCAACTATGCCTTATGGTCCTAGGTGGTGGAGATGTATATCTCTGGCAAAGACAAACTGGGATATATTAATGGGGAATTTTCTCAACCTCTAGAAACTGATCCCTCATTCAGGAGATGACGCACTGAAAATGCCACTGTCAAGGGATGGTTGATCAATTCAATGGACCCTTCCTTGATTGCCAATTTTATTAGATTTCCAACTGCAAAATAGGTTTGGGATTCTGCTGTTACAACCTACTTTGATGGGACATACACGTCTCAAGTGTATGATCTTCGTCATCGAGTTACTCGTATGAAGCAAGTGGGTGGATCCATTGAACAATACTACAATGACCTTCAAGGGTTGTGGAGAGAAATTGATTTATGTCATCCTAACCCAATAGAGTGTGCGACTGACATACAAAAATACAACTCCATCGTACAGGAAGATCAAGTTTATACCTTTCTAGATGGACTCCATGACAGACTAGATAAAACTCAAAGTGATGTGCTTCAAATCAAACCATTCCCTACGGTGGAACATGCCTTTGGATTCATCTGTAGGGAAGAGGTCAGGCAAACCGTGATTATCACAGGTGCAGATACGACCCATGGAGTAGTTATGGTGTTCAAAGGAATCAAGGGACACCATAATCCGATGCCACCAAAACCAGGAACTCTTTCTTTGGGTAGCAAGAAATCCACGGGAAATCCACCTTCTATTGACATAAAATATACACATTGCGGCAACTCCAAACATACTCATGAAAACTGCTTCAAACTACATGGGTATCTAGATTGGTGGAATGATCTTCAAGAACAGAAGAAACAAGAAACTATTGGGAGAGTTGCTATGGCTACCAATAATGCATTATTATCCCTTATTCCTCAGGCCAAATCTTCCCAGGATCTAGGTACTTCAAGTAAATCATTTCATATCTCTACTCATACTGGAAATGAAGATTGGATTCTTGACTCTAGAGCTACAGATCATATGACATTTGACCCAAATAATCTCTCTAATACAACCCAATCGAGATGGAGCTGCGTTGCCAATGCTAATGGGGTCAGTTATCTAGTTACAGGGGTTGGAACAATGACTTTATCTCCTTCATTATCATTATCTAATACATTACTTGTACCCTCTCTCTCACACAGACTAATATCTGTAAGTCAAGTTACTTTAGATCTTAATTGTGTAGTATTTATGTATTCTACCTTTTGTCTTCTACAAGATATTCTCACCAAGGAGATCATTGGGTGTGCTACTAAGAGATGAGGGTTATATTACATGGATGACCTCAGTTTAGGAAGATCCAATCACATGCAACACACGGTTAGTAACAAGGAGCGACAGATTTGGTTATGTCATCGCCGATTTGGGCATCTATCATTTGGGTATTTGAAACACTTACTACCTAGTTTATTTTCAAATGTCAAACACTTAGACTTCAAATGTGATACTTGTATCTTAGACAAAAGCCATAGGGCGTCTTATCCCATGAGCATGCATAAAAGTATGATTCCTTTTGCTTTAGTACATTCTGAGGTTTGGGGACCTTCCTCGGTCACTATGTCCTCAGGTCATCGTTGGTTTGTAATTTTTGTTGATGATTGTACACGAATGACATAGCTTTATCTTCTCAAACACAAAGATGAAGTTTTTTCTACGTTTCACACCATGATTCAGACACAATTTTATGAAAAAAAAATTAAGATCCTTAGGTCTTATAATGAGGGTGAATATGTTAATCAACAATTTTGGACATACTTGGACAACCATGGGATTCTCCATGAAACCTCATGTTCAAAAAAACCACAACGGAATGGTACTGTAGAGAGGAAGAATAGGCATATTTTAGAAACTGCCCGTGCCTTACTCATCCATGTACATATGCCTAGTAGATAGTGGAGTGATGTTGTTACTACAACTGTGTATCTACTGAACTGTATGCCCACAAAACCTTACAATTTCAAACTCTATTAAAAGTATTATCTGATTATGTTACTTTACCTACTATTTTGATGCTTCTGCCCCGAATTTTTGGATGTGTTGTTTTTGTCCACCTCCATAAAAATCAACGAACTAAGTTGGATCCATATGCTGTCCGATATGTATTCTTGGGGTATGGCATACCAAAAAAGGATACCGATGCTACGATCCTATCACTAAAAGAACCTACATTACCATGGATGTCACTTTCCTAGAATTTGAATGTTTTCTCTCATCACCAATATCCAATTTCCCTTCTCAAGGGGAGATTTATGGTGAAGAACGAAATTGGTCTGATGTTGAAGTGTTAGATGTTAGTAATAATCCAGCATATTCAGATGATGCCAATAATATGGCGGAGCTAGTACCTAGACCTAAACTTGAAATTTTAAGAATTGAAGCTGAACTAGTGACTGAATCTCCAGAAGATACAATGGTTGATGCCCCTATACACTCTTCAGTACCCAATGATCCTCCTACTGAGAATACTTTTGAGGTAAGCTATCCTATCACACCTTTACAAACTAATCCTATAGATACATCTACTAGTTATGTTCTACCTTTTAGACACAATCGAGACAAACCTCCAAATCGATATTCTCTAGACAAAGAAGAACGACAATCCAAGTATCCAATAACCAATTATGTATCTACTCAAGGGTTATCAGAACCTATCAGGGCGTTTACACAAACACTCTCCTTGTGTCAAATTCCAAGTAGTATTGAAGAAACCTTATCTAAATCAAACTTGGCTCAAGCTATAAAGGAAGAATTTGAGATATTGCAAAAGAATAATACTTGGGTGTTGAGCATGTTGCCTTAAGGGAGGAAGATAGTGGGGTGCAAGTGGATTTTCTCCATTAAGTATAAAACAGATGGGTCAATTGATCGATACAAGGCGAGGCTAGTAGAAAAAGGGTACACCCAGAAACATGGTATAAATTATCAGGAAACTTTCTCACTTGTGGCTAAACTAAAAACTATTAGAGTCTTGTTATCTCTTACAAAAAATTTAGATTGGCCATTGCACCAACTTGACGTAAAAAATGCCTTCCTCTATGGTGATCTCGAAGAGGAGATTTACATAGATATCCCACCAGGATATATTGTTACATCAGGAAAAGAAACTACATGTAGGTTACAACGAGCATTGTATGGACTAAAACAATCACCTCAAGCATGGTTTGGCAGGTTGAGTTCAACAATGAGGAAATATGGGTTTCGACAAAGAAACTATGATCACATTCTCTTCCTAAAACATCGATTGGGAAAGATAACAACTCTTATAGTCTATGTAGACGACATGATTATTACAGGGGATGATGAAGAAATTTCTAGGCTTCTTAAATGAGTTTGAAATAAATAACTTAGGAAGGCTTTAATACTTCTTGGGTATTGAGGTAATAAGATCAAGACAAGGTATATTTCTTTCCCAAAGGAAATATATTCTAGACTTGTTGGCAGAGGTAGGATTACTAGAATGCATACCTGCTGATATTCCAATTGCCCAAAATCATAAACTTGGAGAATATATGGACCAGGTACCAGTAAACAAACAGAAATATCAACGGTTAATGGGTAAACTCATTTATTTATCTCATATTTGGCTAGATATTGCTTATGTTGTTAGTGTAGTAAGTCAGTTCATGCACTACCCAAGTGAAGACCATATGGATGCTGTAATACGAATACTTCGATATTTAAAATCTTCCCTTGGGAAAGGACTATGTTTTCAAAGAATGGTCAATTAAAAGTTGTTGGATATACAGATGCAGGACTAGGCAGGGAATATCAAGGATAAGAAAACTACTGTTAGGTACTTTACTTTTGTGGGAGGTAGTTGCCTTGTCTAGCGCTGAAGTAGAATTTCGAGGAATGGTCAAGGGAATATGTGAGCTCCTTTGGTTGAAAAAACTTCTAACTGAGATTGGTATTATTCCCAACTCTGAAATGAACTTGTTCTGTGATAACAAGGCTGCCATTTCCATCTCCCACGATCCAATTCAACATGATTATACAAAGCACATTGAAGTGGATCGGAACTTCATCAAATAGAACCTTGAAGAAAAGATTATTCAACTTCAATTTGTTAAATCAGAAGATCAATCGAATGATATGCCCACAAAATCCGTGTATACAAGGAACTTCTACAACTCATTTGACAAGTTGGGTATGAGAGATATCTATACACCAACTTGAGGGAGTGTTGCCGTGATCTGTAAATAAAAAGTGGAGCAACAAAGTATGGGTGTGGAATTAAGGTATGGGTGCAGCAAGTTTTGTAGAGAATATGACGGCAGAATAGTTTGAGAGGAGCAGCAACAATATTTTTTCTTATTTTCTTATTATAAATATACGATGAATCTATAAACTGATATATAAAAAAAATTACGAAGTATTATTGAAAATACTACGAGTTGTCATTTAGAACTTGGGTTATCTAATGAGAAATTGAGGGAGATAAAGATGAGGATGAGTAGTTGTGTCAGAGGTGAGTTTGATGGGTTTGGTGATGAAGATTTCGAGATTCATTATCAATAACCTCCTAAGAATTACTTTGGTAAGTGATTTTCTAGATGACCAGGGAGATGATATTTATGTGAGATGAATAATGAATGTATGTAGACAATATCTTCTTTATTTTAATTATAAATTATACTATTAGTTACAACTAAGTGTAAGTGGAAGGTACAGCTTTTATTGCATCGACGTGATTTCTTGTCACTGGATATGCACCCCAACCTACAATAATAGGTGTCAGATTAACGTTTAATCAATAATTTTTCCTAATTTTTCTTACTCTTTTTGGTTTGATTTTACCGTTAAAGTAAAAGAATAAAATTATATTGTAAAAAATTATCACATTAAAGTAAAGAATAAAATTATATTCTAAATAATTATCAAATTTAATATGGAAAACATGTCAAGTCGTATAAATAATTCCAAAGTTGTGATAAAGAATTTGAAGCTTATTAACAATGTACCGAGGTAATGTGTGGAAATCTTGGCCTTCACAATCATGATGTTTTGAACTCTTTTTTTTTTTTTGGGGGTGTAGTTACTGGTGGTTAAGTTTTGTAAAAAGAAAGAGGCTTTTACTACCCTATATATACAAGGTTCCAAGTATTTACTATTTACCCGTTTTACTAGGGCTATTTAGAGCTTTTTCTCGGTTTAGGCTTACTTTTTCTCGATTCCTATATCCTCGGTAAATATGTTAGTTCGCGGGCTTTTGTTTACCTTCCTTTTCGAAATCCCTAACCAACTCTCTTTATTTTATTGATTTTAGGTTAGTTTTTTCTACTTCGCACTTCTTTTCTTTCGACTCTCATCATCTTCCTTTCTGCATGTGGTTTATTCTTAACTTTTTGCCTTGTTTCCTTTTTAATTTGTAAAGCAATGTTTCTTAATGAGAAGTGGGATGTATGGCTAATTACTCTGATAGTGATCAATCTGTTTGATAAAGAATCTTTATTTGCTAGCTTGGATTCATCTCATACAAGTGATGATAGCTCGAGCTCTTCACGGTCTTCATTAGATTCTCACTCGAGATCTGGCAGAGGGATCCCTTCATCTTAGCCTCTTTCTAAGATATACTAACTGAGGACACTAATGCCTATCTTTCATTGAGTAATTTAACAAAGCTGAGTAGTATACTTGGAACCTTCCATTAATCTATACATGCTTCTTATTCCTCTCAAATGTCCATCACTATCTTCATGCCCTGGTCCCAAAGAAAATCCAACAGAAATAAAGGAAAATAAGAACCAACTTGATGAGGAAAACAATACAGGTGTGCCCCACAACTGTATAGTCTAACTGAGGCTGGCATTTTAAGGACAAGGAAAGACTACAACATACCTCTCAAACTTTAAAATAATACTACTTGCGGTTGATTCATTTGACCATATGTAACACTTTCCAGCTAGCCAAACTTTGTACGTAAAAACAATATAAGAATAATATTATCGATATATTGAAATATATTATTTGAATTGAGTAGTGTATTAAGTTATTCTTTTTAAGACGTTTTGTAGTTCTACTCAAATTTGTGCAAGTAAACACAGTTTTATTGTCCTTAGGATAAAACTATCCAGAATCTTTTTTGTTTGTTTCGAAACTTCATTGCACTGATGATATCCGAAATGCTACACCTCTAAAATATTTATGTTGCTCGAAAAATTGAAAAGAAAACAAATTTAAATTTTCTTTTCTTTGGTTTTGCTATGGAGAACCGTAGAATCGTAGAACCATTTTTGAGTTATATATAAAAACTAAAAGCTATTGCTCTATATTTATAATTGAAAAAGATGTGCAATGTTCATATAATTATAAAAATAATGGTCATGTCTATTGAAAAAATAGTTTTAATAATACAATTTTTCCCATAAAATAAAGTGCCATCTCACCTCACACACATGCACTCGAGCTCGACTCGACAAGGCATTGTCCGCCGGTCAAATAGATGGAAGCAGTGGCGCTCGCGTGTGTGTGGAATCACAATTGCCTAGGTTCTCTCCCCTTCCACAAAGTGAGTGCCCCTTAAGGCCCAATCCCAATTGTAAATCTTTCTCTATTTAAACATATTCTAAGATATGTAAACTAGCAATGTGGAACAAAATTTTAAGAGAGTAAAATTTAGCACTTATTCTCATCAATTTTTTTTATTTAAATTCATTTCCAACAATCCCCCACTTGAGTTTTATATAAAAATAATTTTCATTGAGCAACCGATGAATTAAATATATAAGATTGTGTATCGGCAAAAATGTGTCTATCGACTTGAACCTTTGCATAGTGTTGATGCTTTAGATTATACTAGAGTAACTCGTAGTTTTGAATTCTATCTCTAACAACATTATAAACACAACCTTTCCAAAGTATAGTTTGAAAAGCCCATGCTTTATGGCCATGCACGTGTATCCTAGTATAGTGAATGCTCTAGTAATAGGATGCAGCCACATTTCCACCTTCATATAGGTGAGTCTATCTAGAGTACTCCTATAGCTATGTACTCCACTCCACATGGAGTATAAAACTCATTAAGAATTAATAATTTACTCATCCTTTTTGTCGCTTCAGGACTTTGTGCTTATAACAATATAGAATGGGAATTCATAATAGGATGATTCATCTCATATCACTTTATGACTTGTTATTTCCCTATGAACTTATTTCTTGGGATCTCTAGTCTATAAGTTAGGTTACCATCATGAGTGACTCTTCATTCTAAGGGCATCAGTCCCATTCCTTTTGAGGTTTTGAAAACCTTCTTTCTTGTTAATTCTTTCATCAAAAGATCAGCCAATTTTTCATTAGTACATACATGATCCACTTTTACAGCTTCTGTAGAGAGAAATTCTCTAACAGTACTATGCTTACAGTGTATTTTTGTCACTTGCAATTGTATTAACGGTTTTGAATCTTTGCAATAGCCGCGGTACTATCGTAGTGGATTAGGATAGCTAGTATCAATCTTTCCCATAAAGAGTTCTCAACTAACAAACTTCAGTCTGCTTCTTCACTAGCAGTAGCTAGTTTTATCATTTCAAACTCCATCGTAGATTGATCCAAAATTTCTATTGATTGCCATTGATGACTCTATGAAAGTAGAGTCATTAGCACACTCTTTTACTTAATATTTACTTATTTTATTTAATAAATAGTATTTTTTAGGCTAAAAATATTAAAATATAAACTTTTTAGTGAAACAGGGTAAAAATATAATTTTTGGAATTTTTTATGAATTTTTAACTCATGATCAATCAGGAGCTGCTTCGTGGCCTACTACACAAGCACGATAGGTGACTGGGAAAGCCACGTAGATGCCACATAAGTATGGAGAGCGAATCACATTATGTCATATGTGAGGCAACGACACACGCACCATGTTTCAACACGACGTTTAATCTGAATTTAAAGTGTGGTCAAACTTCTCTGTAACATTACCATTATGCCATTATGCCATTATCAGTCTCAAGAGATTGTGGGTTGGAAAAGCCAAAACCACTTTAGTAACATTACAAATGGTAGATAAATCAATTAAGAGACTTTAAGGTGTGGTAGAATATTTGCAAGTAAAAGTAGAAAAAATCATCTTTCCGACAGACTTCATTGTGCTAGACATGGAAAAGGATTGTGACCTTCCTATCATACTTGGTCTTCCATTCTTAGCAACTGAAAGAGAACTCATTGATGTACAAAAAGGTGAACTTACAATGAGAGTGTAAGATGAACAAGTAATGTTTAAAGTTTTTAAAACATCTAAACCCCCTGACATTGATAGTGCTAATGAATGCTTAAGGGTAAATGTTACTGAATGTGAGAACAACTTAAAAGAATATGTTAAGTCACTCATACTTAATATGGTTACACGTAATGCTATGAACAAGGATATAAAATACTAGAAAACAACTCATCTTGTTTTAACTTTGAAAGTATGGCATCAAAGGTTGACATTATAGACTGTGTGAACTTTTTGGAAGACATGCCTTTTATATGTGTATCAAAGGTGATTATAGAGAATTTTGAGATAGGATCAAAGCTCAAAACATCAATTAAAGAGCCACCAAGTTTAGACCCCACACTTTTACCCTCAGATCCCCTGTCAATTATGAAAGTGAAAGAGTCCAATGGAGAAGTAAAAAAGTTATTAGAAATACATAAATTGGATAAGTTACAGTGGAATGCTTATAAGAATGCCAAAAAGCTCAAAAAAAAAATGGTATGAGGAGAGAATTGAGCACCTTGTGTTGCATGCCTGAACATAAAGTATTATTGAACAAATCAAGGCTCAAACTATTTTCATACAAACTCAAAAGTAAATGGACACAAATAGGTGTGCTTTAGGATGTGATATGGCCGCCTAGTCAAGGAAGTTAAATGTTACACTGGTTGGGAGGGAACCCAACATTATTTTACTTATATTTTCATTATTTTTGTTTTGTAGGTGAATAAATGTGGAGAGTAATGGTGCAACAAGAATGAGCATTTCAACGACAGATGTGGTGTGCCAAGACTAAGAGAGTTTTCTTTTCTTTTACCTCTTCATATTTATATGTACACATTTGGGACAATGTGTACTTTAAGTTTGGGGGAGGGAACTTTTATCTCTGCATTATTATTTAGTATACATTTTGAATTTTTAGGGATTTGTTTAAATTTTTAGGCTATTTTTAATCATGATTTGGGTAGAAATTGATAAATATATGGAAACTAAATACATGCATGCTTGATATGAAACATATGAACTCAATGATAAAAATTGGTTGTCATGATTAAGATAAGGAATGTAACATATTTGTTAAGATATTTACATTAATCATGTTATATGCTTGTTAGTTTTGATTGGATTGATTCAAATTTTTATACACATGTTCATGATTGATTTTGGTGTTCTTATTGAGAGAAAATTTATAGTGATTGTGCGAGTGGATGAGATCTACCAAGTTTTAGAATCTATTTGATCATCCCTTGAGGCAAAATCCTAAATAGTATTTAGCAAGAGAAATGATTTAGGCTTTATTTGGATCGATTGAACCTTTCAAGCTAACCATTGTTAATATCTTTAGTCCCCCATTTGAGCCTAACAAAGAACCTTTCATAGCTTTAAGAAACATTTAATACCTAACTAATAAGTATTACCTTTACCCTTGCACCTTTAGCTTGTATTAAAAGAAAAAAAAATGCAATCATGTCTTATGCTATAGCATAAGGTAAAATGTAATGCACCCTATAAAAAAACGAAGAAGAAATATAATAGAATTAAAAATAAGTTTGGGGGTGTTGTGAAGTTACCAAAAAAGAAGATAAAAGATATGTTGAATAAAAGAATATGAAAAGAATGAAAAAAAGGGTGCACTAAAATATCAAGTTAAAACTTAATTGCAGTTAAAAAGTGCATGATGAAAAAAAGAAGTTAAGATATGGAAAGAGCCTAAAATTTCTTCATTTATCGACCCTCGACCTATGCCTTACATTACAACCATGTAAAGTCCTTATTGATCTTAAGTTAAGTGCATATTTATATTAGTGGAGAGGGGTGTGAAAAATAGACTTTTGAGACTTATTCTAAGATTATATTTATTAGCATGCTCATATAGGTTGATTTCATGAGTTCATTGGATGATATCATGTATGACACACACACATGAATCAATTTTTCAAAAAACATTGCATATCCTTGTATTGATGGAATGTTAATTGATGAATATGTGAATTTCCTTATCATATGTAGGATTGTACGACCTTTGAGAGAAATAGCTTTCGTGAAATATGCATGTACTAATAGAAGTATATTAATGAATACACTACCCAAGTTATTTTATTTAGTTATACCTTTACTTGAGGACAAACAAAGAGTTAAGTTTGGGGGTGTGATGACTCTATGAAAGTAGAGCCATTACCTTACTTTTTCACTTAATATTTACTTGTTTTATTTAATAAATACAAATTTTGAGGCTAAAAATATTAAAATATAAACTTTTTAGTGAAAAAGGGTGAAAATATAATTTTTGGAATTTTTTTATTTTATATGGATTTTTTATGAATTTTTAACGCATGACTAATCATGAGGTGCCACGTGGCATGTCACGTAAGCATGGATAGTAAATCACATTATGCTATGTTTGAGGAGGACGAAACGTATGCCACATGTCAACACGACGTTCAATTCGAGTTCAAAGTGCGGTCAAACTTCTTTGTCACGTGTCGACACTCGATTGCTCGTCTCTTTCTACCCGTGCGCCATGCTATCCATTTTCGTGAATCACATTGCACCGCATGGTGTTGACTTTGACCAATCTTCCATACCATGCTTCGCTCTCTGATTTTCCCAATTAATTTCCCCTACCACGTGTCTCTTTATGATTGGCTGGCATTGTCAATTTTGTTTGTTTTGATCGTAGCTCTGGATCTGAAGCTGTTCTAGCAGTCCAGATCGCACTTGAGCTTTATTTAAGATAAGAAAATAATGTTATCACATATATTATTTTATTATAAACTAATTTTTAAAACTAAAAAAATAAAAATCAATTTTTTTGTGTTTTTATATTTTAAGGAAGCAAAATTAAAATAACTAAAAGTAAATAGTAATAATTAATTAAATCAGATTTGGTAACTAAAAAGATATATGAGAAAATATCTAGGAATACTTAATTCCCTATTTTTCTAAACATGAGAATTGCTAAAATCCTCCCAATATTATCAATTAATTACATGATCAATTGAATCTAACCTAGCATGTATTCCTCTCTCAAGTAAACTACACATCTTTTAATAATTAATTTAATCACTCTTATGCCAATTAAATTGCATACTACTCATTAAGTTCATTAATTATGGATCACATACATAAGAATCATACAACAATACTTAGAAATTATACATGTTATTTAATCAAGACAAACAATTAAATAATTCTCTCAAATCTATTTAATTCCCTCTATAGATAAATTGTTGGCCAAACAATTAATAGCATAAAAATAAGATTAAATAATATAATTAAATTATAATTATAATTGGGGTAAAATATTAGATATAATATCCTTAGATTAATAAATTAACTACACATAAATGTGTTCATAAAGCTCACACTTTTCATAAAGGGAGACATAAAAATTGATAAAGAAAAGAGTAGAAGAAGAAATACAATTAATCTCTTGAATTGTAGTGTTAATCTCCTCTTAAATCTCCACCAAAATTGTGTCCCCTTGATAACTATATATTATACAATTATTTGGTCCTATTTATTAATTATAATTTTTATGTCTTGATATTTTTAGTTACTTTTAATGTAATAAATTAATATTTACTATTACTTTTTTAAGAAATATATTTTTAAAGAAAATTAAAGAATTTGAATTGAAAAAGGACTTAATTGCAAATAATAAAAGCTGAAAATATAATTTAAATTAAAAGAGGGCTTAAAAGCAAATATCAAAAGTTTAAAAGTTAATTTGAATTAAATTGGAGGGCTAAACTACAATTAAATAAAATTTGTTTTTTTTTGCGCAGGAAAGGAGGACCACACGTGCCATTATCAACGCGCATCACGCACTGTCAGATCAGGTAATCAACGGTTACAATCAGGTGAGTGTGATACACACACTACACATGCGAGTGGACACTGTTCCCACCTAGCTGTGCAAGCCTACGTGCAGGGTTGGACCCACATGTCTGCTGCACAAAAAGCTCCTGTGTGATATGGTCCATGTGAACTGCGTGCGCCCTCCCATTACAACGAATACAAAGATGCCACGTGTCTTGTTATTTTTTCAATGAATCATAGATCACCACGTGGCATGAGTTTTGTAAAATGAAAACACAGAAATGATGCACTCTTTCCAACTAGTTTTGTGTCATTCACGTGTCTACACAAGCAATTTTCCCATGCGATACGGTTCATCTAACCGGCATGCGGCCTCCCATTCCACCGAATAAAAAGCTGCCATGTGTTTGGATTATTCTTCCAGCAAATCATATGACGACACATGGCTTGAGTTCTGAAAAATGAAAACGCAGTAACGCGCACACTTTCCAGCCGATTGTGTCTCCCATGCGTATTAAATATTATTTTCGTTGTAATATTTTGTTCCCTACTTTTACACGCATGATTGTAAAAAAAAAATTGTGATGTATTTTTTTAGAGCTAGAGCTATTAATAGGTAATTATTGCGATAAAATGAGGGGGTTGGACGGGTAGACTGTGGAACACGCAGAAGCCATTTTTGGCTTCTATTGTGTTTCTACGTAGAAACATTTTTAATTTTCTTTTGGTTGTTCTTCATCATATATTCCTTAAATGTTTTAGTATTTTCGTTTTGTAATTTTAATTTTTCTTATGAAGTAATTTAATTTTCTTATGAAGTAATTTAATTTTTCTAGGGTTGCTGTGTAGTTAAATTTATGAAGCTTGAATAAATTATTTTCGAAAGATTTATGAGATTTTTAATTTGTTTATTCTATTTGTGCTTAATGATTTTGATTATTGAAAAATTTATCAATTGATTTGTGACACTTAAATAAACTTGGAAGATGCATTTTTGTGTGTATTGCTCGTGTTTAGGATAACATGTATGATGAAAGGAGAGGAACATTCTTTATTGTATGTGTAACTATTTGAGAACTTTGAACGTAATGAATCTTGGTGAATTTAATTCTCATAGGAATATAGTGAATTATTTTAGCGAGATGTGTTTATATGGAGCTTGGAAGAGATATATGGATAAAATTAGGAGTTCTTGGTTGACAAATTAAATTCAAAAATTTAAATCAAGAGAAAATAATAAGATTCGAGTGGACTAATTTGGTGAAACTGCAATCGTAGAATGTTTTTATATATTTTGTTATAAAAATCTTACTCCATCAACTTTCGATTGTTTGGATAAAATTAGAGTGAAACAATTTTAGTACTTGATGAATAATAGTAACAAATCTCTGTGGGAACGATATTTTACTTATCAATTTATTACTTGTGACCGTGTATACTTGCATGTTTTCATGTTCTCTTAAAAGAGACAACACCCCTCTTGAATATTTCTATATTTTCTCTTTTTTTAGCTCCAAATATTAACCAAAATTATGCTAATGATGACCCTTTGGGTTTATGGATTGATTTAGGGTTTAAATATAGTTTAGGTGCGATTTGGACCGTCAGATCAACTTTAGATCAAGGGTTGAGATCAAAACAAGAAAAATTGACATCGCTAGCCAATCATAGTATAACACGTGGCATATAGAATTTACTAGGCAAATTGGAGTGTGATACGTGGTAGGGGATATCGGTCAGAGTCAACACTCATTGAGTCGGTACCATACGATGCAACGTGATTCATGAAAATGGATGGCATGGCGTACAAGTGAACGAGTGGAGCAATTGTATGGCGACATGTGTTAGGGCGGGTTGATCGATCTCTGAACTCAAATTGAATGTCGTGCTGACAAATAGCATGCGGTTCATCCTACTCACATGTGGCATAACATGATTTACTATCCTTGCTTGCATGGCTTCTACCTTGCTTGCCCAATTAGCTTCTCTTCTTACATGGTAGGCCACATGGTAGCTTCTGATTGGCTCTGAGTTAAAAATTCATAAAAAATCCATAAAAATTCCAAGAAAATCCCAAAAAATTTCAAAAATTATATTTTCACTAAAAAGTTTATATTTTAATATTTTTGGCCATAAAAAAATACTATTTATTGAATAAAATAAGTAAATATTAAGTAAAAAAAGTGCACTAATGACTCTACTTTCACAGAGTCATAATCTATTTCTCAAACTTCCAAGAAACAGCTCCACTAATAATGCTAAATATATAGCCATTAGTTTCTTTGGAGTCTTTTGGTAAGGTGTTCCAATCAACATCGTTGTATCCTTATAGAAATGTGGGAAACTTCTTATAATATAATCCAAGGCAATTCATAGTTCTCTTAAGGTATATTATGACCCTTTCCATTGCATTCTAATGCTCTCTACTAGGTTTACTGGTAAACCTACATAATAGTCCCATAATATAAGCTATGTCTCATCTAGTGCAATTAGTAGCATAACGTAAGCTACCAAAGATGCTCGCATACTAAATATGTCTAACACCGTCTCCAGTGTTCTTAAACAACTTTACACTAGGATCATAAGGAGTACATGTAAGTTTGTAGTTAAAATAATTATATTTCTTTAATATCTCAATATAATAAGATTGGTCTAAAGAAAATCCCTTTTCAGACCTAGTAATCTTTATACCAAGGATTACACTCACTTCTCCTATATATTTCATATCAAAGTTAGCCCATAACAAAGTTTTCACATTATTTACAACAAGAATATTTGACTCAAAAATAAGCATGTCATCCACATATAAACATATAATAGTGAAAATGTCGTTTTCTAATTTATAATAAATGCATTTTTCACTTTTATTCATTTTGAATCCATGTAACATAATTAGATTATCAAAATTTTCATGCCATTGATTAGATGCTTGTTTTAGACCATAAAGGGATTTATTTAGTTTAGAAATTTTATTTTCTTGACCTGGGACAACAAAGCACTGAGGTTTTTCCATATAAATCTTTTCTTCTAAGTCATCATTTAAGAAGGAAGTTTTAACATCCATTTAGTGCACTACTGAATCATGGATAGCAGTAAGAGAGAAAAGCACACATATGGAAGTTATTCGTGTGACTGGTGAAAAGGTATCAAAGAAATCTACATTTTCTCTTTGCCTATACATGTTGACTAGAAGACGAGCTTTGTACTTTTCAATAGTACCATTGGGTTTTAATTTCTTCTTTAGTATCCATTTACATCCTATGGTTTTGCAACTAGACGGTAAGTCAACTAAATGCCAAGTTCTATTATACTTAAGAGAGACCATTTCATCATTTATGGCTTCTTCCCATAAGTTAGCATCTAAAGAAGATAAGGTTTCTTAAAGAGTTTGGAGATTTTCCTTTAAGGTATAAGCATAAAATTCAAACCCAAAATCCTTGAAGGTTTAAGCTCATTTACTTCTCTTGATTTCCATGTTTAATTCTACTTTTTGTTCACTAGTTCTAGTTACGGGTAAACTCCTAGAAGATTAGCCTCCACTATTCTTTAATTTAAAGGGAAACCTATGTTCATAGAAATCAACATCATTTGATTCTATTACTACATGATCATTTAAGTCATATAATTTATAAGATTTACTATTCATATGCTCTACTATCAAGTTTATTTCTTTTAGGATCAGGGATCCTAACATAGGCTAAACAACCCCAAGTTTTAAAATAAGTTAAGTTTGGTTTCTTATTTTTTTTCAAAATTTTTTTATTGTGAAATTTTACTAGTAGATTTAGGTACTCTATTTTTCATATAGAAAACACTTAATAAAATTTCTCCCCACCAATGGGAAAGAGCACTATAGTTTAAAAAAATTGCAACAACTCATTCAGTAAAAGTTGTATTCTTTTCTTTCAGCTTTTCCATTCATTTTAGGAGAATAAGGTGTTGGTTTTTCATGTATGATTCCATGAGTTTTTATAAAAAAACATTAAAAATATTGGAATCATATTCAGTGCCTCTTTCACTTCAAAATCTTTTTATACAGAGGGTAATTTATCTATAATAACAACTTCAAATTGTTCATCTAAAGCCATACCTTCAAAAGTTATTTTATGTGTTGTATTTTGCATTTTATGTGATTGAGCTTCCATAGATATGTCATCAGTCATTTGGTACTTCATGTATCTACTAACAACATACTTCTTTATTCCATCTTTTTCAATGTCATACTTTTTTTGAAGTGCAACCCAAATTTCCTTAGCTTATCACCTGTTGTCTCTAGCGATGTAGACAAAGCCATCATATTATTAGGTGAGGCCTCGGAATCCAAAGCCCTTGCTATACTGCTCTTTGATGATTGATCAATACCCATACATCCATCTTCAAATCCACCGGTCATTACACTTACACTCAAACTTGCACTCTCTATTTCTTCCATGATCAAAACATTTTCCTCTCCAATTTTAATACTCTTATCTCTCTTCTTTTTTTCTTATGGTTTCCCTCTATATCCTCCATCTCTTCTTCAACCTCCAATACAACATAACCAATCTGTTATGGGTCCTCTATTTTCATCCATGCCAAAACCTCCAATCTTAGCATTGAAATCAGAATTGAACAACACATTACTGAGCTTAATATCCCCACGAATCACAAGTGGATTATAAAAATAGTGAAGATATTTAAGACCTTTCATATGTCAAGCATAATGCTAAACCTTCTTTTCTATTCTATTAGCTCATTACACTTTCGATCAAGAAGTGTATCTTGGAGGCTTCTATCGGGCATTAATTGAAACACTAGTATCAAAAGTTAATCACGTCGATCCATAGCGAACCCAAACTAAGCTAAAATGTGAAGATGATTAAGATTCGAAGCTTATGAAAGCTCATTGTAAACCTCACGCTCACCTTGAATCGAACCTTGAGAATCCATGACCTTAATGGCCAAAGACTAGCCAGAAGATAGTGTAGCCTAATAAATAGAACCAAACCCACCTGTCCAAGCCGATTCAAAGTTCAAAATACACCAGTAGCTCACCGTAGAAGTGAGTAGGAGAATCGCTGGTGGTGGTGGAGAAGAAAGATTCGATGCCATTGGTTATAAAAAACTAGAAAGTTGAGTGCTTTTAAAGAGCCATTAGTAAAGGACTAAGAACTGAGTCTTATAGACTAGAGATTTGTTGAGCTCAGCAGTTAACATTCTAGTAGACATGGTAGATAAAAATCGTCTTAAATTTTTTTTATCAAGTATGTGAAAACAATATAAGAATAATATTACTGATATACTGAAATATTATGCTTGGATTGAGTCGCGGATTAAGTTTCTCTCTTTAAGACGTTACACGGCTCTGACCAAATTTTTGCAAGAAAACACAGCCTTGTCATCTCTAGGATAAAACTGACCAGAATCTTTTTTCTATCTGAGAGCTTCACTGCACTGATAATGTCCAGAATGCTACACCTCTAAAATATTTATATTGCTCGAAAAACTGAAAAGAAAACAATTTTGAATTTTCTTTTCTTTGGTTTTGTTATGAAGAACCATAGAACCTTTTTTGAGTTATATATAAAAACTTAGAGCTATTTTCCTCCATTTATAGTTGAAAAAGATGTGCAATGTTCACACAATTATGAAAATAATGGTCATGTATGTTAGAAAAAATAATTCTAGTAATAATATTTTTTTTCAAAAAATAAAGTGTCACCTTACCTCACATGCACACACTAGGGTTCGACTCCACACGACACGACTAGTAGGTTAGGTGGATAGTGGCGATAGTGCACGTACGTGCATGTGTGGATTCATAATTACCTAGTTCGAATCCCCTTCCACAAAAGTGGGTGCCACTTAGGGCACAATCCCAATTGTAAATCTTTCTCTATTTAAACATCTCCTTTGAGATGTAAACTAGCAATGTGGAACAAAAATGGTCATGTATGTTGGAAAAAATAGTTCTAGTAATAAATTTTTTTTTCAAAAAATAAAGTGCCACCTTACCTCACATGCACACACTAGGGTTCGACTCCGCACGACACGACTAGTAGGTTAGGTGGATAGTGGTGATAGTGCACGTACGTGCATGTGTGGATTCACTATTACCCAAGTCGAATCCCCTTCCACAAAAGTGGGTGACACTTAGGGCACAATCCCAATTGTAAATCTTTCTCTATTTAAACATCTCCTTTGAGATGTAAACTAGCAATGTGGAACAAAATTTTATGAGAATAAAATTTAGCACTTATTCTCATCGATTTTTTTATTTAAAATCATTTCCAATAATGACCATTCAAAAATTACCTTATATATCAAATTAAGGTTCCTAGTTCTGATCTCGAAGCTATTGGGTTGGCTCCCAGTCCATTTCTTCCCAAGGTTGGACATATCTCATATCCTTATCCCTTATTTGTAGATAACTCAACATTAAGGTCGAGATATTGGAGCTAAGTGAAGCATATGCAACCAAATTCAGTTCTACTAAGCCTAATCATATATATATATATCCACAAAAGAGAGCATAGTATAAACTGAAACATTATAAATGCTGATAAACACTAGAATGATAGGATATTTTGGGTGTTTCGTGAATTGGGAAGCAATAGCACATATCGCATCATTAGGCTCACATGGGGGAATCCTAAGGGGATTTTAAAAAACATCACTTCCTTATCATTACTTTGACTAATAAAGCAAAGGAAAGGCTTCACAACAACCATCATTAAATTCTTAAGCCAACTCATTAGAAAGCTTTCTTCGGTGTTTAAATTTTGGTGAGATCCGAGCTATTAAAGCCCGAAATGGCTAGGCTAGCTAAGTTTCTAATTATCTCGTAGAATGGAAACTTAAATAGTATAAGGGTTGTAGCCAAAACAAAAACATAGGGCACAAAGCACCTAAAGGAGAAAACTTCTTTTGAAGGTTTTCATGGGACATTTTTTGGTATTTTTCCCCAAAACTTGTTTCCAATCACGTGTTAACCACATATAATTTGTTTAGGGATTTTATACCTAGACTATAGGGTCACCAAAGGTAAGAATGTAAAATTAGCCAAATGATGATGTCAACCCTAGGAAGAAAAATACCTCAGCTTCTCTCAAAATAAAGGAGACATTAGAGAGGGAATCAAATGGGGCCTTATCTGATCTCTTACTATTTCTACTTTTCACCCTTCCTCTTTGGTATCAGAATCCTCCCACAAAACCCTCATGGAAAATCTATTTTTTAATCCAATCACTTTTGAGCAGAAAAAAGAGATGTGGAAGGAGGTGGTCAAAATTACCTAGGATCTTGGTTCTAATCTATTTAATCAACTCCTTGGTATAAGTATTACCTCAGTCGATAACCCCTTAGTTGTTCTTATAAGCACCATCCATAACTACTATTCTTTTCCTTTAAGATGGTGCGCGCGATTTACTCATGCTAATGTTTATGAATATAGAGAGAGAAAAAGACCTAGCTGAAGCTACATAGGTCGAGCAAAAATGGCTTACTATATCTTTAGCGGCTAAGTTCAATCTTTAGATCGAGAAAGCCAACCTAGAGCTTATTAGCAAGGTGAAGGATCTATAAGAAGAACTATTCGAGCTTAAGAGAAAGTGCTAGGTGATGAGCAAAATGTGCAATGGGTTAACAATATTGATTTTGTTATATTTGTAAAAGTCTCGTAAGTGTACGAATCATTTAATAGAAAATGATAAATATATTCTAAAGTTCGATCTAAGAAAGGAATATATGTGTTTTTTAATTTATTATTCAAACTTTTAAAAACGAAATTAAATCCTAAATATCATGTCATGATATTTAGATTTTTTTTGTGTTTAGTAATCTAATAACATAAAAAAATAAACATAGATATGAATTTAATAAATAATTATGTAAATTTTTACCATTCATAATAGTGTAGTATTTATAGATATAATAATTAAGTTAATTATACTTATTTATTTTATTCAGGTTATTGAATATATAAATTTATATTTCTTGATTCTTGTTTTAGATAAACACCAACTTTGGAAGGTTTAGATATTCTTTTTTAATTAAAAAAATAAATTAACACATAAATGGGTGTGGTCAATAATTAATTTGGTTAACTAAATGAATTCATTTTTTTTCTCTAAAAAATTGAAAATGAACAATTTAAATGCCACCTTTGATGGGGATAGACATTTTAAATTTTTTGAATAATAGTTTCTATAAAACCTTTTGAAATAGAGTTTCATTTTAACTACTGTGAGATTGTACCAACAAATAAAAGAATACTAGTATAAATCAGACCAGATAATTAAACCTTAAAGTCTAATTTTAATATTTAAGTTTGTAATGAAAAATAATATATTTTTCTCTAACCTCCTTAATATAAAATCTTGAATAAAAAAATCAATTTATTTTATAGAAATATTTTATCTATTTAATATTTCACAAGCATAACAACATTATTATTATATCATATTTACACACATCCAACCTTGTTAAATTTAATCACAGACAAATTAAATATAACATATAAGAATAAAACATAAAAATAAATGTAAAGCCACTAAATAGGAGAGAGAGGTTATAGATAAGTCAAAGAAGCTTACTAACACTGTGTTAGAGCTAAATGACTATGTGAGATATGTGGCCGAGCTCAAGGAGGCTAAGGAAAAGGCTGAGGTTGACCTTGAGGTCAATAATCACAAAGTAGCCAAAATAAAAGACAAGGCTAAGCGTGATCTTGGTGCTATGACTAAAGAGCTCATCTTGAGCGTAGAAATTAGGTATGGGATGGTGATGGAATCTTTTAAAAAGGAGGTCAAAAAGAGAGAACTGGGTGAGTATTATTACCAAATTTTAGACATCTCGATCACTCCTTAGTATGCACCCATGTAGTTCCAAGGTGGGGATGAGGAACATGATTCTAACTTAAGCGATAGTAGTAATGGTATTGAGGTGGCTATTTTAAAAGGTGAGGTTAGGGACCATTGATGTTGTGATGACTTGAGGCCAATGTTGATTTTAAGTCCTCCCCCTTCTTTTGAGCTCGATGCCACTCATGTTTGTATAATCACGTGCTGTGTCTTTTAATTTTTTTCTTTTCAATCATTAATGAAAATAAACTTATCTAATCACACCTTTAGGTAGAGTTAGTTAATTAGACTTTATTTAAGGTATCTAAATTAAACATAAGAATTTAATTGTCTAAGTACTAACTTTCAAGTTTTAAAACTATTACTCAAAATATATTGTTAATACATTTTTGAATAATAGTTCTTATAATTTTTTTGAAATAGAGCTGTACTCTAACTACTGGGTGATTATACCGACAAATAAAAAAGCAATACTCTAAATCAAACCTGATAATTGAATCTTAGAATCTAATTTTTAGATTTAAGTTTATAATGAAAAATAATATATATCGCTCTAACATTCTTATAAAATCTTGAAAAAAACAAAATTAATTTATTTTATAGAAATATTTTACATATTTAATATTTTGCAAGCATAACAACGTTATTATTATATCATATTTATAAATATCTAGCCATGTTAAATTTAATCGTAGATAAATTAAATATAACATATAAGAATAAAATATAAAAATAATTGTAAAAAACTCATTTAAAATTATACCTCAAAAAAATCCTTATAAAACTTTGATGCTAATTTTGTTTATGGAAACCTCTAAACGGACTTGCATTTCCATTTATTGAATCAAAAACTAAAAATTTATAAAAGTATAAATAGTTCTTTAAAACTAAAAAAACAAAGAAGTAGAGAGAGAAAAGAGGGATTTTTAGGGATTTGATGGGATGATTTTTACAATGGGGGCGAAATTTGTGGCAGATGGGCTTTGGTATGCTCGAGTGCCCGTGGAAAAGGAATGGGTGTGTACTGGTACATGCAAGAGTCGTTCTGAGAATGTGCTAGGAATGTGTGGACTGTGTATGTGGCGCTTGTGTGTGACTATGTATGTTTTGTATTTTTTGGTCATTTTGACCCGTTTTGTCCAATTTTCCATTTGTTTTTAACTTTTTCTCATTTTTGTTCTTAACATAATTGTGATGTATTGCCTCCAATATTTTTCTTTGAGTGTTTAATTTATTTTTGAACGAAAATACCTAAAAAGCAATAAAAAATACCGGTGATTCTGAAAAGACAAATTTATATAAAAATATGATCGAATCATACAAATATAAATCTATTTAATCAATTGAAGTACATTAAATAATAGTAATTTTAGTGATTTTTAAGCACTCATCAAACCTACGTCTCTCTTTTTGGAACATGTGTCATTTAAACCTTTTTTGGACACCATCCCCCCATAAAAAGAGGGTTAGGGGCATTTGTTGAATTTAGACAATCTTGTTGAAATATTTTTCAACTGCTTTTCCATCTTTTATGTTCGAAAGTTATGGGATCTAATCGTGCTAACAAAAATTTAGTTTGAGCTTTGAAATTGGAAAACCTAAGACTTAAAATCGAGGTGTAGGAATGGAAAATTGAAATGTCCAAGCTTGAGGCTAAGGCAAAGCTTTATGAAGAGATCGAGTATGAGCTTGCTTCTTATAAGGAGAAACTATCGAAGACTTGAGCTCGAGAGAAGAGGACCATGACCAAAATTCCCACCCTCGTGGACAAAGAATCCTATTGGGAGAAATTCTATAGGAAGTGATTTGAGGGGGTTTTCCTCAAGGTGATGAGCAACTGCTGAAGAAATAGAACGTTTTGTGCTCGCATAGAACTCGATCACCAATGAGGCAATGACAAATTTTTAGTATAAAATTATCAAGATTTAGGCATAGCTATTACCTCTGGTGGATGAGGCTAATGACCCAAACACCAGTCAGGCATCTAAGCACATAAAGCTTTTATAACTTTTTGGGAGGTCAAGCTATGTAATAATAAGTTTTTTCAAAAGCATTATGGGTTCGAACAATAAAAATATTCTTAATAGAATTCGTTTTTAATGCCCAACCGTTGCATTTTTTCATGTGTATTTTCATTATTTATTAGGGAGAAAACTCTACAAGTGTCAGGGCGGCACTCAACCTAGGTAACCATCTCGTGACTTTTGCAAGTGTCAGGGTGCTCTACCTAGTTCTTAACCGTTATGATTAGCCCTTGACCTTTAACACTAGAAGATGAGCTCAACCTAGTTTTTGATAGAGGTTCTCAACTCTTCCTTAAATGTCAGAGCTCCAACTTGATTCCTGGCAGAGGTGAACAACTGGTGACTTTTGCAAGTGTTAGAGCACTCTACCTAGTTCTTAACCGAGATGATATGCATGTGACATGTAATAGTGGAAGAGAGAGCTCAACCTTGTTCCTAGTTGAGGGGCTCAACTTTCCCTTAAGTGTCAGAACACTAACCTAGTTTTTGACCGAGGTGAATAACTCATGACTTTTGCAAGTGTCATACCACTTTACATGGTTCTTAACCGAGGTGATCATCTCGTGACTTATAATAGTGAAAGAGGGAACTCTACCTAGTTCCTGATCGAGGTGCTCAACTCTTTCTTAAATGTCAAAGAACCAACTTGGTTCCTGATCAAGGTGAACAATTCGTGACTTTTGCAAGTATCATATCACTCTACCTGGTTCTTAACCGAAGTGATTAGTTTGTGACCTATAACAGTGGAAGAGGAGGATCTACATGGTTCCTGAACGAGGTTCTCAACTCTTCCTTAAATGTTAGAGCACCAACCTAGTTACTGACCGAGGTGAACAACTCATGACTTTTCCAAGTGTCACGACACTCTACTTAGTTCTTAACCGAGGTGATAAGCCCATGACATATAATAGTGGAAGAGGGAACTCTACCTGCTACCTAACTTAGGGACTCAACTCTTCCTTAAATGTTAGAATGATAACCTAGTTCTTAACCGAGGTGAACAACTCATAACTTTTGCAAGTGTCAGGGCACTCTACCTAGTTCTTAACTGAGATGATAAGCCAATGGCCTATAACAATAGAACTACCTGGTTCCTCACTGAAGTGCTAAGCTCTTCCTAAAATGTTAGAGTTCTAACTTCGTTCTTGACCAAGGTGAAAAACTCATGACTTTTGTAAGTGTGAAGGCGCTCTACCTGGTTCTTAACCAAGGTAATAATCCATTTGTTGAATGAAGTCTCTTTATAAGTATGCATACAATGATGGTACATAAAATTATTAAATTGAGATACATTAGAAGTAATATTTCTTTAAGTGTCTTGCATTCCAATTGGCACCATCCTCATTTCTGTCAATGTTTCTCAATAAGTAGGCCTCTTCTAGTATTGTTTCAATTATTTGGTAAGTTCCTTCTCAATTTCCACACATTTTAGTGGCCAACCGTTCCTTCTTGTTAAGAAAGACCCTTCTAAGAACCCAATCACCCTTGGAAAACACTTTGAAGCACACGGCCTTGTTATAATAATCTGATAGACTTCATTTTTGCTCGATTATCCTCCTTAAAGCTTCATCCCTTTTCTCCTTGAAGAGGGTTAGTTAGAATACTCTACTTACCTCTTTTTGTTTTTCTATCAGGGAAAAATTGGTAGTGGATATTGTAACTATAGTTGGTATTACTGCTTTAGTACCATAGACCAGGGAGAAATGGGTCTTGTTAGTGCATCCTTGAGGGCTTGTCCTGACAACCCATAATGTACCAAGTAACTCTTTAACCCATCTTCCCTTTACAGTCTCTAACCTTTTCTTTAGTAGGTTGATAATTAATTTATTGGAAGATTTTGTTTGACCATTTGCTTAGGGATAATATGGAATTGAGTGGCACATATTGGTGTTGTACTTGAGGGTAAACTCTTTTATGTTACGACCTATAAATTGCCTTATGCTATTGATGATGAGCTATTTGGGTAGGCTGAATAGACAAATTATAGACTTCCATATAAATTGAATCACCTATTCTTTGCGTATTATTCCTAGGGTTTTAGCCTCAATCTATTTTGAAAAGTAATTAGTGGCCATAAGTAGAAACTTATTTTGACCCGTTGCCTAGGGTAAGGGTCCTACTATGTCAAGACTCTACTTGTAGAAGGGCCAAGGACTCATCTTCCCTATCATGGTGTTTAAAGGTGTGTGTAACAATGGGATGAATCTTTGGCACGTATCGCATTCTTGGGTGTATTTTGTACAATGTACTAGTATATTGGGCCAATAATAACCCTACCTCATAATCCATTGTGACAGCCTCCTTCCACCTGAATGAAAGCCACACTTCCCCTCATGTTCTTTAAACACTAATCTTTCAGATCCTTCCTTGGATATGCACAAGAGACTAAGTCTGAGGGTGGTTCTTCTGTATAACCTATATGCTTAGATCATATATCAACCTACATTGGCCTTGATTTCCTTTGCAAGCTTATGGTCCTCGAGTAGGTCTTCCCTTTCTAGGAAGTTATAGATTAAGATGAACCTTGGGTTGGTAGAAGCATCCATACACCAAACTATTCTTTGGGCTTCCTCCAAACTTGCTTCTACTAGGATTGTTACCTATACTACATAGTTGTGGTTGGCCTCTTGCACCAATGCCAAAGTGGCCAAAGCATCGGCGTAACCATTCTTATTTTGAGAAATTTGCTTGATTTTGAACTTGTAAAATTTTGAGCATCCTACTTTAACCTTTCTAGATACCCCTTTATATTTCCATCCCTAGCTTAAAATGTCCCCAAGAAGTGGTTGACCACTAGTCTAGAATTACTCTACAATATTATCTTATCCGCCTCGAGCTTTTTTGATGTCATGGCCCCAAATATGGACACCTCATACTACGTGACAATATTAGTTGCCTAGAAATCAAGTTTGATAGTATACTAAAAATATTGTTTTCATGATCAATTATGACTACCCCTAGCCCGACACCATTAAAGTTGTGTGTTCCATCAACGAACACTTTCCAGGTTGGCCTATCCTTTTGATCTACCTTACACACTTTATTTTTCCCCTCATTATCGATGACTTCTGGTGTCTCACTAAATTTGGCCACAAACTTGGCCATCGCTTATCCCTTGATGGTTGTTCTAGCCATGTATTTAATGTCATACTCTCCTAATTCTATGGAAATATATGTCAATCATTGATGACTCTATAAAAGTAGAGTCATTAACGTACTTTTTTACTTAATATTTACATGTTTTATTCAATAAATAGTATTTTTAGTGAAAAAAATATGAAAATATAAACTTGTTAGTGAAAGAGGGGTGAAAATATAATCTTTGATATTTTTATGGACTTTTTATGAATTTTTAACCCAAGGCCAATCAAGAGTTTTCATATGGTCTTCCACATAAGTAGAGGAGTTGACTAGGTAAGCCACGCAGACACCAAGTAAGTAGGGATAACGAATCATAGATCACCACATGTGAAGAGGATTTGATTGGTGTAGTAAATGGGATGGTGAACCTTGTCTCTTTAGGCTAGGAGCATGGCACTACAAGTCTAGGGAATTACTGCTAAATATAAGTAAAGTGTCTCACTAGGGAGAGGGTTGACAAAGAAATTGGGTTCCTCAGCATTTTGAAGAATGGTTAACACTTGTCCTTGCATTTGGAGATGAACCTGTTTAGGGCCACTATTCTTCCATTGAGCTGTAGGATCCTCTTCAAGTTGATGGGAAGCCTCATGTTGACCAAGGCATGTATCTTATCTAGGTTGGCCTCAATCTCTCGAGTAGATACAAGATATCCTAAGAACTTTCCTACAGTAACACCAAAGACACACTACTTGGGGTTAAGTCTTATACCATACCTACAGATTACTGAGAACACCTCATCTAGGTCTTTGACATGACTCATAGGTTGTGTTGATTTCACTCTCATATCCTCCACGTATGACTCAAAGTTTCTCCCCTGTTGATGAATGATGTTTTCTCCTCGTTCTTAGGGTGCATTCTGATGTTATGCTATCCAGAATATGCATCCAAAAAATTCATTAGTCAAAAGCTGATGGAAACATCAACCAATTGATCAATGCTTGGAAAGGGGAAACAATCTTTGAGGCAAGCCTCATTTAAGTCTATGAAGGCCAAACATATATGGGGTGAACCACATGCCTCTTTTATCAACACCATATATGACAACCAAGTAGGGTAGCTTAATTCCCTTATAACTCTTATTTCTCTGAGGGTGGTGACCTAATTTTTAATCACCTTATTCCTATCCTTTGGGAATTTTCTCTTCCTTTGTTAAATAGTTCTAGCCTCTGGGTTGACATTTAACCAATGAGTTATGACCTCTGGATCAATCTCAGGTATGTCTGTCGAGGTCCATGGAAAGACGCTAGAATTTTCTCTGAGGAAATGTGAAAGTTGTTCCTCCATCTCTACTGTTAAGTTTGCACTTAGCTTCAAAGGATGGTTCTCACCCTTACCCTCTATTGGTAGGTCTCATATCTTATTTAAATTGACAGACCTTGCTAGAATTTTACCCCTGACCTTCTTTGAGGGAGGCCATGCGGTTATTGCTACTTAGAGGTGAGCTCTTTCATGGTGGCATTGTAACAAATTCTAGCCTTTCTTGATCTCCCTTTATCTCCTTCATGCGCTTGTCAGTAGGAAAGTTTATCACTTGGTGGAAGGTTGATGGGACCGCCTTCATTTTGTGTATCCATGGACTGCCCAAGATGACATTGTAATGAGTTGGGACATCAATAATCACAAAATTATTCATCACTATTGATCCTTTTACCATAACTGGCAATATCACGATCCCTATAACATAAGTGGTGTTGTTGTTGAATCTTACCAAGGGTAGTTCTATCCTTATAATGTTAGTCTCCTTCACCCCTAAGGCTCTCTTAGTAGACAAACACGGAGATCTATTGAGCTTCCTTTGTCAATCATGATCTGACATATATTGTTGGACCTAATTCTCAAAGTGATCACTAAGGGGTCTTCATAATGGGATGAGGTCTCTATACATGGTATGGATAGTGCTGATGTCTGGCTCGTTGTAGGGGTCTCTCCTATTTTCTGATGGAGTGGGCAGTTTCAACTCTTCTCATCTATTTTGATTTACTTCTCCTTCACCATTTTCTCCTATAAGGTCCTTTAAATACCCTCTAACCAATAGCACTTCTTTTTCTTTTTTGAGGTGTCTACAGTCTCTTGTCTCATGACCCACATCTATGTAGAAGTCGCACCATTTAGTTATGTCCCTAAGTGGAGACTTCATCTTTGAGGGCCATTTGACATTTGGCTCCACCTTTATCCTTAATACAGGTTGAGCCAAATTCATTCTCAATAGAGGCCCTCTAAAATGTGAGAGTGATCTTCCTCAAGGCCCTCTATTGTTTGACCATTGTTTACTTCCTTTATTGTTTGGTCCAAAATTCTTGCTTCTATTGATCCAACTACTCTAATTTCCCCTGTCAAGACTTATCCTTCTATTTTCTTTTTCTAATGCAACCTCCATATCAGCCCGATGACTCTTAATAAGGCCTAACTTTCTTTTAAGATTGAAAAATTTTCTCGCCTCTTCATACGCTTCCTCTAAAGTACGAGGAGCTATCTTGGTAAGCTCTACAAACAGGTTAGAGTTCTTTAGTAGGCCACACCTAAAGGCTTCTATACCGATAGAGCTAAAATAGTTAGAGATATCTAACTTTTCCTCCCTTAATCGTTTCATATACTCCTTGGTAGAATCAATCCTCTCTTGAATAATTGAGAAGATATGGTGTGACTCCTTCCTTAGAGGCTTGTTACAGGCGTACATAGTGATGAATAGCGTGAAATATTATGAGAAAGAGGTTATGGTTTGGGGTGCCAAGTTGTTAAACCACTTTTGGGCGCCATCATAGAGGGTAGTAACGAACAGTTTGCACATCATGACATCTCTTTTTCCCTGTGTGAGACTCATAGGAGCCATGGCCATCTTTAAATGTTATACATGCTTGATAAGGTTTTTAGCTCCCAGGTAATTAGAGCATTTAGGAGCATTGAACTTGGCTAGTGGTTCATCATTTTCTATCTCATTGGAGAATGGGGAGACATAAAGTTGCTCACAATCCCTATCCATATCATAGGGGGCCTTACCTTTCTCATGCCTTTCCTTGGCCACTCTTAACGCCTGGTCTTACTTTTTGTTAGCTTCCTCCAATTCTTGAAACCGTGCCTTCTAGTTTTTCCTCTCCTACAACCCCTTTCTCATTGCTAGGTCTTGCCAAGCTAGAAAAAGGGTTCTTTTAACTTCTTATTTGCCTTAATTTGGCTCGGGCGAGATGAATTCTAGTATATTTCTATCGATTAGGTTGGGGGTTTGATCCTCAGATGCTCCCCTACTTGATTGTGAGCCTAAGAACCCCTTTTCCTACCTGATCTCTTTGAGCTCTCTTCTTAACTCGAGGATTTGATGAGCCAACACTTATTGAGTGCTAGTCTCATTCTCTGGTCATGTTATGGATGGGCGAGGCGTTGTCCATTGTTGCTATAGCCTCATCGTTTTCTATTCTTAATCGTCCTTTAGCACTCGTTCCTACCATGGTGATAAGTAACAGGTGATGCTTAGTCTCTTAAATCTCTCTCAGAATTCGGGGTGAATCTTAGAAGGTATGGGGTCAGAAACTAAAGCTCGACCTCAGAATCTAAGCCCCACAGTGTGTGCATTGGGATTGGTCTGATTTTTAGAGAGAGAGCTTAGAGCAATTGATTGAATGTGTGAATTCTTTAAGAGATCAATCTATTTATAGAACATTATATGTACAAATGTCGATTATATAGGATGCATATATACATGGGATGTCAGAGGGATACAAACGGTAAAAAGTGATACATTTTATGGTTTGAGGTCGACCATAGCTTGAGTTGGTGGTTGACCTTATAAGTAGCATGGTTCCCTCCGATGGGTCGCTCTTTTGCTGGTGCGTTGTGAGTGCAGGGTAAGGTAGGTCATTTGGGATGACTCGTCTTATGATTCGAGCTGTTGACTAGACTCGGTCTGTTAGATGGATCGGGTTTCTGATCGGTCCATATGTCCAAATAATGAGAATGGTTTTTAGGAGGAGGATTTACTTTACTTTCTATGCTTGGTTCGTCTTTTTGTATCACGGGAAATGCCTCTTTATTGAGTCAAGCATTTGTACTCATATCGATTGAATCGTTGTTTAATTTTCAAACAATACGAGTTGATAAAAATTATAACCCATTTCCAAGAGTTTCTCAATCAATCAATTGCATTTATTATTGTGCTCTATGTAGTGTCATTTTTAAGGCTTTCTTTGCCTATTTAGATTTCGTGCTCTATATTTTTCCTGCCTATTAATAGGGCATTAAATCGAGCAATTAGGGAGGTCACGACTGAAAATATCGGGTCTTGCTTAGAAATAAAAAAGATGAAAACCAAACTTTATTATGAGTGTGACCATGCTAATTTAATGAGTGTCATTGCAAGGAATCTCATCACAAGATGGAAACTCTTGTGGACAAGAGGAATCATCCGGGTGATGAATACTGAGGCTGTTGAAAGAATGATTCCTTTGTGACAATGAGTCATATGAAACAATGTGACAACTTTTTATATTAGTGGTTCTACTTGAGTCATGGCTCTCTGATTCTTATAACAAAAGGAGTTTGAGGAGTCTATCTTCTTCTATTTGGAGAAGATTAAGGCTTCTCTTTACTCTCTTATTTAGGCTAAAGACAGAAGATCCACTTTATAAGTTATGTAGCTTGTCTTAAGTTAACTTTGAAGAGTTTTATCGTACTACATTTCCTGGAATTCGTTTATTCAACTTGCCCTTCATTGACTTCGTCTATGTAGAATATAACCCTCTGGGGTTTTAATAGGCATACCTGAAGTTTACCTCAACTACAATTTTTCTTCCAAAATTTATGCAAACTCTCAGTACGTGGCAACACATGAGGTGGAGCAAACAAGAAACGGACAATGAAGATGGTTTGTAATTGGAAGTTAAAGAACGTAATTGAAACTCATAGAAGCATTTTTAATTGATGTCATCCAAGCTAATGTATTCTTACTTTGAGATAATGTTCCTCAAGTTTACGTAACTTCATTCTGAAAGATATATGCAAATAAATACAAAAGCTGGTTATGAGTATAATACTTCTCTTCGCCCATTTCGAACTTAATCTGCAAATTTTGTGGATTCTTTTTAGATAGGGCTTTGACACTTCTTTGAGCTGTTCACTGGATTTTTTTCACTTAGTGGTCAGCCTGGATCGGGGTCAACAAGATATTTGCAGTTTCCTATCATAGAACGTAAACATATGTCGCTTACTATATATATATTTGCATGTGCTAGCATGTAAGGACATTTATTTCCTTGTCCACTCTTTATAAATAGTGGGATGAAGTACAGAGGGGGAAAATATTCAAGTATCATTTGCAGGCTATTTCTTATTTACTACCTACCTTTCTTCCCGAGCACCAATGAGTATGGCCAAGGATTATAGTAATCGTGCTAACAATATCCGAATTAGATCTCTTGAGCGTTATAAGAAGAGGCTTCTCGATCAGGTTAATATCTCAAAATCGACCTAAGATAAAAGGACGTTCATTTAGGTTTCTGGAACTTTGTTATCGGCTTCTCGTATGTCCCACATTTCAAGAAGAAGAAGCAATTAATTGCATACCCTCTTCTATTTATCACAAGACTCGTTAGGCCAATCTTACAGGAATAGAGAAGTGTTTTATATTAATTTTTAAAATTAATGTTTGATGAATTCATTGTCATTTTTCAAATTTTTGAGCATTAGACATCAGTTTTTAAACCATGTGATCAATGTATAGTGCCTCGCTCTCTAGCCAAGGACATTTTTGTACGTGTTCTACCTGATTGTCGACAACAAGTGAGCAACTTGAAGATATGGGCCATCGTAGGGCCTAATTGTCTCCTCCTTAGTGTCACGTCCCGCCCAAACTGTCCCTAAAAATCCAAATAAATAGTGGTTGCCTAAAGGATCTATGCTTTTCTACATGGAAAGTTCTAGAGTTGCCTAGAGAAGTCTAGAAAGGGCTAGAGTTGGACGGACTCAACTCAAGCTTGAAGACGCTAGATTGTTCCAGAGCACACTGGAGGGTGCTAGAATGGGCTGGAACATTCTAGAATGCGCCGAATGGTTCGGGAAGGATGTGGAAGCTGTTGGAAGCTTACGGAACGTCCCAGAAGGATGTAGAAGCAGCTGGAAGCTTGCGGAATATCCCGGAAGGTGCATGAAGGAGCTAGACAAACCTAGAAGACTCTAGAGTTGGCTAGAAGATCCTAGAGCCTTGTGGCACATTGTAGATAAATCTAGAATACCATTGTACATTCTAGACTAAGAAGACTCTAGAAAGTGGTGGCATGCTCTTAAGCTTAGAGCCACACTATAAATAGACCACTTGGTCTTCATTTGCATTCATCTTGGAAATCTTGGGAAATTCCTAACAATCTTTGGGAATTCTTAGCAATTGTATCATAAACTCTCTCTAGAGCAATACAAAGCATTCTTTGCAGACTCTTTCTATTCTATTTGGAGTTACATTTCGGATTCAAAGGCAGGCTTAGTGCAACGGACCGAGCTAAGTGCCGCACGATCGCTACTTGAGAAATTAAGGTCGTGACAGTTGGTATCAGAGCAGGTTAAAGTATCTCTATCTTTGGCAAAAATGAAGAACACTGCCCTAGCTACACCAAGCATGGAAGTTCCACCAATGGAACGTGGCCGTGAGGAAGTTTGAAAATCCCCAAAGGAATCTCGAGCCAAGTCGAAAGACTTGCTTTCTAGCTTGGAAGCACGAGTGGGAAGTGCGCAGGACAGATTATGGGAGCTGTTTGATCGGGTTGACAACTTAGAGGAGCGTTGCAATGGCTTGGAGGCCGAGGATGTGGAAATCCATGCAGCGGTTAAGATTTCACTCAACGAGCTAGACGGTGGATTGAGGCAAGAGATTGATGGGTTAAAGGCGGAACTTGCCAAGGTAAGGGATCTTGTCCAAAGGGAACTTGCTAATGTATTGCATAGAATGGAGGATATGGGTGGTGATCTAGCTCTATGTAAGCGGGCTATGGCCGCGGGAACTAGTGCAACCACCGTCAATGAGGCTAAGAGGGTGGACGTTCCCAAGCCCAAGACCTTTAATGGCGTTAGGAACGCCAGGGAAGTGGACAACTTCCTATGGGGGCTAGAACAATACTTTGAGGCTACTGGCATAACGGACCATGCCAGCAAGATCCGAACTGTAGCCATGTATTTATCCGACACTACGATGTTGTGGTGGAGACGGAGACATGGAGATGTGCAACGAGGGGTTTGCACAATTGACTCCTTTGAAGATTTCAAAAGGGAGTTCAAGATGCAGTTCTTCCCCGTAAACGCTGAGGAGGAGGCAAGGGGCCGATTGCGGCGATTGAAGCAAACGGGTAGCATAAGGGACTATGTGAAGGAGTTCACAACCTTGTTGCTAGAAGTCCCCGACACCTCAGACAAGGATGCCCTATTCTTATTTATGGATGGTCTCCAATCATGGGCTAATTTGGAGCTCAAGCGACGTGGTGTCCAAGACCTATCTTCGGCCATCGCAACTGCGGAGAGCTTTATTGATTATTCCACAAACAAGGAAAGCTCAAAAGTCTCAGATAAAAAGTTTAGTGGAGGAAAGAGTGGTGGAGGCCATGCTAAGAGTCAGGGTCCTAAAAATCCTAAGGATGGCTCCTCATTCAAGCCACGGGACAAAGGGAAGGAGAAGGAGGATCGGAATGCCTCGAAGCCCCGGGTGACGTGCTTTATATGCGACGGACCGCATTGGGCACGTGAATGTCCGAAGAGGAAGGCCTTGAGTGCCTTAGTTGCCTCCACACATAACCAAGATGGAGGTGAATCGGACGAAGGTGCGAAGATGGGTTCTTTGTGCCTACTTGGTGCAATGCAGAGCGCCCCAAAGACCCCTAAGGGCCTAATGTACGTGGATGCCACCATTAACGGGAAGGTCGCCAAAGCATTGGTCGACACAGGTGCATCTCACAACTTTGTTTCGGTGGAAGAAGCAAAGAGACTTGGCCTAAAGGTTAGCAATGGAGGGGGTTCTCTGAAAGCAGTCAACTCAGCAGCACTACCATTACATGGAGTCGCTCACGGAGTTAAGGTCAGTCTTGGTGCATGGACTGGCCAAGTGGACTTATCAGTGGCGCCTATAGATGACTACTCGATGGTATTCGGCATGGAGTTCTTGGACCAGGTAAGAGCTTTCTTGGTGCCACACTCAAACTCCATGTGCATCATGGATGGTTCGAAGGCTTGCGTGGTACCGACGAACAGGACCACCCAACGCACAAACCAAGCTCTCTCGGCACTTCAAATCAAAAGGGGATTGAAGAGGGACAAAGAGAGTTACCTGACCATCTCAAAAGAGTACAACGAGGAGGAGTCGCCAAAGCCAAGCTTGCCGACGGACGTGCAAGTTGTCCCAGATAAGTCTCACAAGGTGATGTTTGAGGCGTCACCAAAGCCAAGCTTGCCAACGGAAGTGCAAGCTAACCCAGATAAATCCCATGGGGTGATGCACGGGGCCTCACCCAAACGGTTACCTCCAAGGAGGGAGGTGAACCATGAAGTCGAGTTGGAGCTCGACACAAGACCACCATTAACGAGCCCCGGCCGTGGAAAATCGTAGTCGCAACGGAAGCATGGTGACTGATGCGCTGAGTCGAAAGGGGAAGACAAAGCAGCATACACCCGGAGGTCTGCTAGAGCCGCTGCCCATTCCAGAGAGACCATGGGAGAGTGTCTCTATGGATTTCATCACTTGCCTGCCAAAATCAGAGGGTTTTGGCAACATTATTGTGGTGATTGATCGCTTCAGCAAGTATGCAACATTCATACCTGCCTCAACGGACTGCACGGCAGATGAGACAGCATGTTTGTTCCTCAAGAATGTTGTGAAGCATTGGGGGATCCCGTCTAATATTGTGAGTGACCGAGACCCACGATTCATGGGGAAATTTTGGACTGAACTATTCAAGCTATTGGGATCAGACTTGAATTTCTCTACCAACTTCCACCCCCAAAGCGACGGGCAAACGGAACGTGCCAATGCATTGCTGGAGTTGTATCTTAGGCACTTTGTCAGTGCCAATCAGCATGATTGGGCTAAGTTGCTGGATGTAGCCCAATTTTCCTACAATTTGCAAAGGAGTGAGTCTACCCCGAAGAGTCCCTTCGAGATCGTCATGGGGCAGCAACCTATGACTCCTCATGCCATGGCCACGAGTTATGAAGGGAAGAGCCCTGCTGCCTTCAAGTTTTCCAAGGCGTGGCATGAGCAAGCAGAGTTGGCCTGAGCCTATTTGCATAAGGCGTCTAAGAAGATGAAGAAATGGGCTGACAAGAAGAGGAGGATGATAGAGTTTCAGGAAGGTGATTTGGTCCTAGTGAAACTATTGCCCCAACAATTCAAGTCCTTGCGGAAGGTTCATAAGGGGTTGGTGCGGAAATATGAGGGACCATTTCTTGTTCCGAAGAAAGTAGGGAAGGTGTCATACAAACTACAACTCCCTCCAAAGCTTAAAATCTATCCGGTCTTTCATGTAAGCATGCTAAAACCTTACCATGGAGACGAGGATGACATAAGTCGGGGAGTATCAAAGAGAGCACCTACCGCAGTGACAACCTCCTTTGATAGGGAAGTGGACTCAATATTGGCGGACCGCTTGATCCGACGAAGGGGCGTACCAAGTTATAAGGAGTACTTGGTCAAATGGAAAAACGCCCCAGATGTAGAGACAAGTTGGGAACCTGAGGATTCCTTGTGGCAATTTAAAGATGCTATAGAGAGGTTTCAACTTGAAGGCGCGACGAGGGCGTCGCGAACTTGAGTGGGGGAGGGTGTCACGTCCCGCCCAAACTGTCCCTAAAAATCCAAATAAATAGTGGTTGCCTAAAGGATCTAGGCTTTTCTACATGGAAAGTTCTAGAGTTGCCTAGAGAAGTCTAGAAAGGGCTAGAGTTGGACGGACTCAACTCAAGCTTGAAGACGCTAGATTGTTCCAGAGCACACTGGAGGGTGCTAGAATGGGATGGAACGTTCTAGAATGCGCCAGATGGTTCGGGAAGGATGTGGAAGCTGTTGGAAGCTTACGGAACGTCCCGGAAGGATGTAGAAGCTGCTGGAAGCTTGCGGAATGTCCCGGAAGGTGCATGAAGGAGCTAGACAAACCTAGAAGACTCTAGAGTTGGCTAGAAGATCCTAGAGCCTTGTGGCACATTGTAGATAAATCTAGAATACCCTTGTACATTCTAGACTAGGAAGACTCTAGAAAGTGGTGGCATGCTCTTAAGCTTAGAGCCACACTATAAATAGACCACTTGGTCTTCATTTGCATTCATCTTGGAAATCTTGGGAAATTCCTAACAATCTTTGGGAATTCTTAGAAATTGTATCATAAACTCTCTCTAGAGCAATACAAAGCATTCTTTGCAGACTCTTTCTATTCTCTTTGGAGTTACATTTCGGATTCAAAGGCAGGCTTAGCGCAACGGACCGAGCTAAGTGCCGCACGATCACTACTTGAGAAATTAAGGTCGTGACATTAGGCTGGGCTGGGCTACTAAACTGCTACCTCATTTTATTTGCATCTTTCCTTAGAGAAACTAAGATAAAGTTGCCTTAGCTTTTAGGCAAAGACATTTTTTTGGGCGTTTTACCTGATTTTTGACATCAAGTGATCATCTTAAGGAAAACTGTCTTCATATGTCCCTAGTGCCTTTTCCTTAGGTTGGGCCACCGAAGTGCTACCTCGATATGCCTACATCTTACTCGAATGATTTAAGATAAAGGTTTTTCACTCTTTAGGCAATGACCTTTTGAGCATTTTACGTGATCGTTGATATAAGGTGATTAGCATGAGGAGATGAGTCATCGTAGGGACTCATTATCACCTCCTTAAGTTGGGCTACTGAAGTGCTATCTCATTATGTCAACCTCATGTATAAAAACTTGATAGTCAAATTTTATAAATTTATAAAAAACTCGCAAGTGTAAAAATCACTTATAATAAGTTATAGGTATAATTCCAAGGTCGGTCCAAAGAGGAACTATGTAGTTTAAAATAATTCATCAAATTTCTTAAAAATAAACACAAAAATAAAATCTACACATTCTATTACAATATTTAAGTTTTGTAAAATTTAATCTAATAAGATATAATTAAAAATAATAAATAATAGGTTTAATTCAAACAAATCAAGACAGATATATAATGAACAATGAATAATTGGCTAGTTAAATATGCTTGCTTAGAATTAATTAGGTTAATAAATATATAAATTCAGGTTATTAATTTTTCCTTTTATGTACGAAGATATCATTAGGCAGGGATCAAATACTTTGTTAATCAAATCAATTAATATCTTTAGGTAGAGATTATTAACTGATAGATTAAATTATGTTTTATTTATAAAGAAATAGCAAACCATCTAAATTAATGCTTTAGGCGGGCACTTAATTTCAAATTTTATTCAAGGTGTTAAAATTAAATCTCGATGGTGTTTATGAAATCTAACTTTCATATTTTAAATATATTATGAAAAATATGTCTTCAATATTTTAATTAATAATAAATTTTGTAAAAATCTTGCACAAAAAAATAACCTTAATTTATTTATAAAAAGTTCATCTAAATTAATCTTAACAAACATGGCAAAAAAACTAAATTTTCATAATAATAATTAAGTAGACATGCTCAGATTTAATAAATGATCAGTAGATTAAAAATATTATTCAGAAAATACACAAAGATTAATTCGCATATTAAATTGATAAATACCATTATAACCCATAATATCAATTAAAGATAGACGAGTGCATCCTGCTTTGTAATTATAATCTTGATCATCAATGCATTTTTGAATATATAAATTTCTTCTATATTTTCCTTGATATGAAAAATCTTCAAAATATCTACATCTTATTATTTATGAATCTAACCTATTTTTGAAAACTATAAAAATTGAGAAAAATTAAAACAAGAACAGGCAGTAGTTGTTCCTAAAATTTCTTTCATTAAACTATTCTATGATACCTAGAGGCTACGAAGTTGAATTTATAGGGATGATTGGTGTGGTAGTGCTTCAACCAAATAAATGAACGCGCATCCTGGCCCGAGATACAAACTCTTTGCCTTATTTCAAATAGAAAGGGTCATATCGCAGTATAGGTTGTTCTGTATGCCCAATGAATTTCTTTAAAACAATATGCATTGTGGCACTTAATAATCCTCACTGCAGCACTATATGTTTAACTTGATTTCTTGCCTTGTACGACTAACATATTGGATGGTTCTTCTTGTAAATCTTACATGTCTTATTCTTTTAAGCTCTTAAGGTGTAAATTGAGTGCTTCGAGTACTCCTCCTCATGTGTTGATAAATTTATATATTTGAAGCTAAAAACATTTAAAATACAACAAAAATACCCATGATTTTGAACAAATGGATTTACATAATTCACATAAACATGTTATAATCAAATCTATTTGTTACATTTAAGCTTAATAAAATCACAAAATATTAGTGCTTTTCAAGCACTCAGCATAACCCTCAACCAACTTCTTGCTAGCCTAAGCAGGAAAAGCAATAAAAATAAATAAACTAAATTAATCTAACCTAAATCATTTCTGTAAATTGATACGATTGCATTTAGGGTAATAATAATCCTTTAAATCCCTAGATTTTCCTAGTAATTGAGTCTAAATCTCGTGAGGGCTTTCAATGATGATACTCACAAACATCCTAAAATGCAAAATTAAAACTAAAAACAAATAATAAAAATAAAAAAACAAATAACAAATGAACAAATGAACAAATGAACAAATGAACAAATGAACAAAACAAAAACTAAAATTAACAAAATAAAAACTAAAACTAAAAATAACAAAGTAAAAATTAAAATAACAAAACTTTTCATGCTTTAGTTTCCTTTTAGTTCATGATCAAAATCTCAAGCATAAGTTAAACCAGTATCCCAAAGGTTCCAAATTTATTGTTCAAATCAATATTATTCACAAATTTATGTTCCATTACAAAAATATATCAATTTTTACTCACCCAATCTTAGTGCTAGGAATCTTAATTTGTTTTGACTCTAATTCTCACAAGACATACTCTCAATATCACATTGATCCTATGAGTTCAAGCACTCAACAGAGATATATGCAAATAAGAGTCATGTAAAGAAATTAACAAAAAAGGTTTGCATATGATTAAACAAGAAAATCTCAAACAGTGCATAACATTGATCTTGTGAAAGAAATCAAATGATATGATTTATGAAGAAATCATATTACTATTCTCATGCATCAATTAAAATCATCAAGCAAATATTTCAAGTATGTGACTAAAGATGAATGAAAATACATTGACTTTAAGGGGATTTATTTCCTATTTTTTCTTTGTAATAACCATCTCACCACTTAGTATTTAGTTATATTATTTATTATTTTTTTATATACTCTTTATTTTTCTTTTTTTGATACTCTTTTTTTATAAAGTGAACCCATATAGATATGTGCGTGTGTGTATATATATATATACTTTTTAGAAGTCAAGCATGAATGAAGTAGGCATACATTTTAAATTTTACTCAAATCATTCAATTTAAAATATGAAAATAAGTACATGATTCTTCATCCGATGTTAAAAATCCTAGCATTTAATGCAAAACTCATAGAGATCATCTAATAATTTGAAATAATAAGATAAGTGTTTAAAAGTGTAGAAAAATATAGGCTCAAAAATATTCACACAAGGTAGTCTCCAATATTTGATTGCTAAACACCAATTTTAGATTCATCTCAATTTCAACATCTAAACATTAAAAAAACCTATGAATAAAAAACTAATTTTCACAATATTCTATGAACTTGTTTAAGAAATCAATCAAACAGTACAAAGACACAATTATTCACTTTAAATTAAATAAAAACATGATAATTTCATAAAAAAATTTAAAAAATGGAGCTAAATGTCCCTAAACAACTAAATAAATTAAATAAACATAAACACATGTTTAATAAAAAAAATTAAAAATACTTAATTTTATGTGTAACTTTTCTTCTATCCCCAACCTCGAATTTACATTGTTCTCAATGTATCGAATGTAAATTAAAGACAAAGAAGAAAAATAAAAGAAAAGTTATCCATTTTTCTTAGCTTAATGTGATCTAATAGTGATGGGGTAAGCCATGGTACATCCATCATCAAACAATGTTTTACTACAAAGATAGGATGTTGTGTATTTATCATAAATCACATCTTTAACAAATAATTATAAATTTAACACTTTTAAATAAAATAAATATGGGTTAATAAGAAGTATAATAAAATAAAATAAAATAACAGAAAACATACATAAAAACAAACATACATAAAATAAAAGTTCATTAAATTAAATACATAAAATTAAATAAATTCAAAACAAAGTTGGAGCTCAGTCCTCCATGTTGTTTGATCCTTCTTCATAATCTTGTGTGAGTTTAGGTGGTCTAAAAACAAACTCGTATCCTAGCTGCTTGTGTGCTCTCAATTTAATATTATTAATTCCAAAATGATAGTGAGTTAACCTTTGCATCTCTATGAGTTGTATGGATTCACGTTAAAATCGGTTTTTCCCACTTGAATATTCAGCATGTTGGATAGTGTATTATTGGACACAATTCTTTATATAAGTCACATCTTCTCTTAATTGATGAACTTCATCTTTTATGAAAGATTTTGAAAAAGTGGTTACACTTTTGTCCCTTTGGTACCTGAGGTGAGTTCACTCATGTATATTGTAATTAAACCTCATCCTTTGGATAATTTTCCATTGCTTAGCACACAAAGTTGTAACGAGTTGTGGGAAGAAATAACTCATATGGTGATTATTTGTAGATAATCTTATCCATTGGTCATTATTGCTCTAACATCCATGCTTTTAGTGGATGCTATTGCAAAGAGTAATATAGCCTGCTCTTTATCCACAAAACTATAATGTATAGTGGGCATGAGTTTAGAATAGACAAAATATTACTAAATGTGGGAAACCTTAGTTAAATATTAGGCCTTGAAACCTTTGTGTTTCGAATTGGAATATTCCTATTTAGCCACATCCACAACTAAGGTTTCTATTATCTTTGTATAATTCACATTGTAAATAATAGTTTCATACTCACCTTGGCCCACATCTATTAAACCATAATAAGAATTTATATGTGATGGGTTAAACAAGACTTGTACACCTCAAACCTTTACCCTATTGTTAATAGCATCGAGAAAATTTGGATATAATTCCTTTATAATGGATTCAACAATAGCTTCTAGGCTCTTAATGAACCGTCCCTATCCAAATGTCGCTATTACATCCATAATCCCCTCAAAATGAATATCATATATAAGTTCAAAGTCCATTCCCCTTTCTCCTATAACATTTTTGTTAATTTCAGTGGCCTTGTGACACCTAAGTTCAGTCCCTGTAGTAGCAATTTTGGCTATATTATATTCTACAAGGATTTCTTTTTCCTTTCTAGTATCACCTCTATTTTTTGGGAGCCATTAAATCAAGTTCTTAAAACTAGGGTCTATACAAATATTCTTGAAATTTAAGCAACACAAATCTAGAAATTTGACCAAATATTTCCCTTTACCCTCTTTTAGATCAATTTAGGGTTTAGTTCTCTTTAATACAAATATCTTAGAAATAATTCACAAAAATTAAAAAAATATTTCAAGAATTATTCTAGAAATTTTTGGTTACTTATGATTTGTATAACCCTTTGTTGAAGAAGATGAAGATTGATGAATACGACATTTTGAAGATGAACTTTGGAAGAGCTTGTGAAAGATTTGAAAAATCTTTAGAAATCAACTAAGAATGACAAGTGTAAATAACAAAGTAAATAACAAAATAATTAAAGTTAGTAAATCAATAAAGGAAAATAAAGAAATACAAATTAGTTCACAAAAATACTAAAAAAATAAGGTAGTTAGTTAATAAATAACTAAAATCAAGTTAGTTAAAAGAGAAGAAGTTAATATAAAATGAACTAAAGTATTTTTAAATTTTTTTAATTATTTTTAAAAAAATTATAATTTTGAAAACTTTTAAATTTTTTATTTTTTTATTTTCAATTTAAACAACATACAAATATTCACAAAAAAATCACAAAAAAAATAAGGAATATTTATAATTTTTTTTTAAGAATTTTGGTAATAAAAATATAAAAGGTTATTCCTTCCCAAAAACTGCGCCGAAAACTTAATATTCAAAAATTTGATACTCTAATTTTTTAAATTTATAAAAATCTTGCAAGTGCATGAATCACTTGTAATAAACAATAATTATACCCCATGGTTGGTTTAAAGAAGAATTACATGGTTTTAAATAATTTATCAAATTTCTTAAAGATAAACATGAGAATAAAAACTAAATTATCACAATATTTAGTTTTGAAAATTCTTATATAATAACATATAATTAAAAATAATAGATGATAGGTTTGGTTCAAACAAATAATGGCAAATACGTAATTAATAATCAATAGAGAATTTTTGGAATAATAAACCATGTTTGCTTAGAATTAATTTGGTTAATAAGGATATAAATTTAGGTAATTGATTTTCCCTTTTATGTATGAAAATATCCTTAGATGAAAATAAGATTCTTTGTTAATCAAGTCAATTAATATCTTTATTTATAAGGAAATAACAAATCATTTGAATTAATGCTTTGGGCATGACACTTAATTTAAACTTTTATTCAAAGTGTCAAAATTAGATCTAGATGGTGTTTCTCAAACCAAAATTTCATATTTTAAATCTATTATGAAAAATATGTCGTTAAATATGAGTGCTCAAAAAGCACTAAAATAACCATGATTTTATGTACATTAATTGATTAAAAATATATATATATATTTATATGTTTTATCATATATTTATATAAATTTGTCTTTTTCGAAATCACGGGTATTTTTATTGTTTTTCAGGTATTTTGGCTTAAAAACGCAATTTAAACACTCAAAGAGGAATACTTGAAGCAATACATCCCAAATATATTAATAAGTGGGAAAAGGTCAACAAATATGGAAAAATTGGATAAAATGGGTCGAAAAGGTCAAAAATGTCAAAAAGGAGAAAATCGCGCTCGGAGCAACCCATCCCGCTACAAGGCCAATACCGGCTGTACGGCGCTGGTATCGTTTCATCCGCACGCCGCTAGCCCAAAGAAATTTCTATGCACGCCCAATGCGTCTTCGCCCCATTTTCCACGTGCAGCCGCTTCATGACGTCATGTTGACGTCATTGATGACCTCAAAGATTTCCATTTCGCGTTTTTGCATTTTTTAACATTTTTTTAATATTTTTTTACTCATTTTTTCTCTCCATCCTCACCTATAAATACCCCCATTCCCTTCACTTCAAAACACACCTCAAAACACACTTCTCTCTTCTTTCTTTCTCTCTTCTTTCTTTCTCTCCATTTCTTAGTTTTTAATTTTTTTTAATTTTTCTTATGTTTTAGCTAGTTTCTCTTATGTTTTAGCTAGTTTCTCTTAGTTTTAGAGTTCTTCCCTTTTTGGGAAGAACTAGTTATGTTTTTGTAATTTATTAGCTTTTTGATTCAATAAATGGGAGTGCAAATTCCGTTTGGAGGTTTTCTAGCAACGGGAATGGCATCGAAGTACTGTAAGGATTTTATTTTTCTTTACAGTTATTTTTTATGCTTTATTCTTACATGTTATATTTAAGTTGTCCGTGATTAAATTTAATCAGGCTTGTAAACATGATATAATAATAACGTTGTTATGCTTGCGAAATATTAAATAGGTAAAAATCTCTAAAATGAATTGATTTATTTTTATTCAAGATTTTATATTAAGAATGTTAGAGAGAAATATATTATTTTTCATTACAAACTTAAATCTGAAAATTAGATTTTAAGGTTTAGTTATCCTATTCGATTTAGAGTAGTGCTCTTTTATTTGTTGGTACAATCGCCCGGTAGTTAGAGTGAAGCTCTATTTCAAAAGTTTTTATAAGAATTATTATCTGAAAATGTATTGACAACATGTTTTCAGTAGTGGTTTTAAAACTTGAAAGTTAGTACTCGGATAACTAAATTCTTAGGTTTAATTTGGACACCTTGAATAAAGTTTAAACTGTCTAACCCTACCAAAGGTGCATTTAAATGGTTGCTAAAAAACCTCCAAGCGGAATTTGCACTCCCATTTTTTGAATCAAAAAGCTAATAAATTACAAAAACATAACTAGTTCTTCCCAAAAAAGGAAGAACTCTAAAACTAAGAGAAACTAGCTAAAATATAAGAAAAACTAGCTAAAACATAAGAAAAACTAAAAAAAACCTAAAAACTAAGAAATGGAGAGAAAGAAAGAAGAGAGAAGTGTGTTTTTGAAGTGAAGGGAAGGGGGGTATTTATAGGTGAGGATGGAGAGAAAAAATGAGTAAACAAATGTTAAAAAAATGTTAAAAAAGGAAAAAACGTGTAATGGAAAAGCTGGGGTCATCAATGACGCCAAGATGACGTCATAGGGCAGCTGCACGTGGAAAATGGGGCGAAACGTGTCGGGAGAGGGGTCGCTTTGCCGCGCTGCATGAACCGTACCCGCGCTGCCAGCGCGGATGAACAGTACCCGCGCGCAGCTTTGCACGGACGAACAGTCGCTGGCAGCCTTTGCGCGGATGAACAGTTAGCCGCTGCGCAGCTCTGCTGGCCGGGCACCGCACGCGCATGGATGGGTCGCCCGGCGCGATTTTCTCCTTTTTGACATTTTTGACTTTTTCGACCCATTTTGTCTAATTTTTCCATATTTGTTGACCTTTTCCCACTTATTTATTAATATATTTGTGATGTAATTCTTCAAGTATTCCTCTTTGAGTGTTTAAATTGCGTTTTTAAGCCAAAATACCTGAAAAACAATAAAAATACCCGTGATTCCGAAAAAGACAAATTTATATAAATATATGATAAAACATATAAATATATATATTTTTAATCAATTAATGTACATAAAATCATGGTTATTTTAGTGCTTTTTGAGCACTCATCATTAATATATTAATCAATAATAAATTTTGTAAAAATCTTGAATAAAGAAATAATCTTAATTTATTTTTTAAGAATGTTCACCTAAATTAATCCTCACAAATATGATAATAAAACTAAATTTATATAGTAATAATAAGTCTGATGTTCTCAGATTTAATAAATAATCAATAGATTAAAAATATCATTCAAATAGTACACTAAGATTAATCTCCATATAAAATTAATATATACAAATAATAGCTACAATACCAATTAAAGATAGATAGGCATATCCTACTTTGTAATTGTGATTTTCATCCTCATTGCATTCTTGAATATGTAGATATCATTTGTATTTTCCTTGATCTAGAAAACCTCCAAAAGATTCGCCTCTTACTGTTTATGAATCTTACCTCTTTGTAAAAAATGTAAAAACTGAAAGAAAGTAGAACAAGAACAGATTAAAGTTGTTCCTAAAATTTCCTACGTTAAACTATTTTATGGTACATAAAGGCTTTAAAGTTGAATTTATAGGGATGATTGTTGTAGAAACGTTTTGACCAAGATACAAACATGTCACCATATTTTAAACAAGGGTCGTGCATCAGCCTACTTTTTCATGTTATGGCACAGTGTATTCTGAGTGCCAAATGAATTTCTTCAAAATAGTATGCATCATGGCACACAATAATCTTTGTTGTATTACGATATCTTTAACTTGAATTCTTGCCTTGCACCCCTTACATACTAGCTGGTTATTCATATAAGGCCTACATGCCTTATTCTTTTAAGCTCCTAGGGTGCAAATTGAGTGCTTCAAGTGCTTTTCTTCATCTGTTAATAGTTTTATATAGTTAAAGCTAAAAACATCTAAAATACAATAGAAAATACATATGATTTCAAACATATAGATTTGCATTAGTATTCACATAAACATGCTATAATCAAACCTATTTATTACATTGAAGCTTAATATAAGTCATGAAATATTAGTGTTTTCCAAGCACTCATCACCTCACTCTCTAGGCAAGGACATTTTTTAGGCATTCTACCTGATTGTTGACATTAAGTGATTGACACACCTCTAAACGACACATCAATAGTCAATCCCTTACTTCTCTAAAACTTATGTCAATGTAAATATAGTTTTGAGTATGAGTCAAACTCGTAGAGAATTGTTAATAATTCCTACTACTAATTACTTGTATGTTAATTAAAGTTAGCAAATGAGGTTTCGATTGATTGTGAATAAAACAAAAATAACATAGAAAGAATAAACATGAATTGTACAAATATATTGAGAGATATATGATCATGAGATAGCCTTACCATTGGTCTACAATTTAACTAATCATGTCATGAATGAAAATTAGTTTCTTAAATTCTAAATCACTTTCATGATTTAAAACACTTATTGGATTCTTAACTTTATCTTTAGAAGCGTAGGTTCCCTAAAGATTTTTCATATTTTCTTTTCGTATAATCAATTAATGATATGATTTCCAATCAACATAAATCCTAAACAAAGAGAGATAGCATGAAATTGTCTCCAAGCCTATCTATTAGTCCTCACTATCGTAAAAATGCAAAACTAATCTTAAAAATTGAAAAACATATGCTACCTAGAGCCTACTAATCCAAAACATGTATACTAAAACTTTCTAAATTAATAAAACATAAAAAAAATAAAGATAGTGATATGCTAACACTCTCATACACCTAATTCTTCTATTATCTTCAATGTAAGCACATACATATATGAAATATAAAAATAAGTAAAAAGGGAGTAGAAAATAAATCTTGTGGGTTACCTCTCACAAAGTGCTTGGTTTAATATCTTAAGCCCAACTTAGCTATATCTGAGTTTTCCATGCTGGTTGGCTCATAGAGTTGGACCTCATCCATATGACTCTCATAAAATGTTTCATAATAAGGTTTCAACTTGTTCCATTGACTTTGAATTCCTTTCTAGTTTTATTACTCTAGATTTCCACTACATCATATGCAAACACATTAGTAATAGAAAAAGGCCATTCCAGAGAGAACAAAGTTGACCTAGAAATAACTTGAGGTGGGATTCTTATAAGAGCACTTTTTTCCCAACTTGGCAATTATATCTTGATATCAGTAACTCGATTGAGAACAATCAAGTATACATGATCATGTACAAGTGATAAATAATTTTAAGAGCAAGGGTTGTCATAACCATGAGGATCAGTAATAACATATACTCATAATTACTAGTTCACTAATAAATTAATGAAAATTAGTAAATGGGTATTTTTGTTATTTTTGAATAAAATAATAAAATAAGTTTCACAATAATTATAAAATATATGTGATCATAGGACTATCCTCACCACTATCCTATAATTTAATTGATCATATCATGAATGTAAATTAATTTCTTAAGTTCTAAATTATTTTCATAATTTAAAACAATTATTAAAATTTTAATATTAGCTTTAGAAGTCTAGGTTCGCTTATTAAGCAACCTAAATCCTAAACAACCTAGAGGTACACTTATTAAATTTAATTCATTAATTCCATTAAGATCTAAAAAGATGATAATAAACTAGAAAAGATTGAAATAATTGTTTAACCTTTAGCGAAGATATTCAATCATACTTGTGACTACAACAACAAGGTATTACTTCGAATAAGAATATTAGTGATTACGTACTAAAATCTTAAATTAGATATAAACATATTTATGTAACAAACTAGTTCATTATTCTAATTCATACATGTAGATGATGAAGCTAAAAGAACTCCAATATGCAACCTTCAATCCATCCTTATAGATCTCCTTCAAAAGTTTGATTTTGATTTGCTCTTTGAATTATTTCAGAACACACTCCCTCTAATTATTATTAACCCTAATAACTTATATATAGTGATAGGTTTAAATATAATTCAATTAAGATTAGAACTTTATTTTTTTGTCATCAAGTTATGCAATTTGTGGCGCACCTTAATTTGTGCCATAGCGCATAACAAAACTTGTGTCTTGGGATCCAACCTGAGAGATATGTGCCACGACACAAAAAATACCATATTAAGGCACGCATTGTTGTTCTATAATTTCCAGTGAAACTGGAGAGTGGTGTGCCACATCACACATATTCCATGCCTCGACACACTTGTATTTTTAGTTCTAAATACACATTTTTACCTCTTTTTGCTCTTTTTATACCCTAACACCTGCATAACACAAAGTAAATACATAAAATGCATAGGAAAAATATATCAATGTAGATATGTGGGAATCGATATATGTAAAATAACATTGATCAAATACTCTCACACCTACTCTTTGCCAGTTCTCAAGCAAAGGCAAAATAATTTAAGTGTCCTAGCATTGTCTAAGTGCTTTTACAACAATATAATCTCAAAGTTTAATATTCAATTGGTATAGTCTTTAGCCATTCTTTAGTTGTAGCTCCCTTACAAAACAAATGCTCAAAATGTGTGTATGATTTTGTGTCCACTAGTGATAGTAGAATCTTGTAATTCAAACTAGCTTATTATATCATTCCTCTCTATGGATCACTACTATTCTTTTTAGATTTTTACTCGAACACCATAGGCTTTACTTTAGATTTTTCTTTTCACTCATCAAAGGTATTTCTCAAAATCAAAAGATCTTTCAATCAATTGTACTATGGTTAAGCTTTGTTGGTTCAATCAAATGAAAGGAAATGGGAAAAATAAAAGCTCAAAAGCCATAAGGTAAGAGAAAGAGATATATGAATAATATTATTATAACACCAATCATGTCAACAAAATAGAGTCAAATTTCATTTTTTTGGACCCAAAAATTATTATTGCCTTCTTTTCTTTTCTTTTTCCCATTCTTTTCAACACTTATCCCTTTCAAAATTTTCTTTTCTTTTCAGTTTGTCCCCTTATCTTTTTATTCTTGCTATTTTTATATTTTTATAGGGATATATACATTGTAGCTAATGTTATTTTATACGTGTTGGGTAGCTAAACATTTATAGCACATTTGACAATCTTAATCCTATTATAGTATTTTCATAAAATCTATTCTCCTTTTATGCTACTCCACTTTTATTGAACTATAGGGTATGGCCAATGTGTTTGGTTCAAAGGGTAAGGAGTAGTGACAAACAATTGGCTCATATAGGATCCAATTGGGTCACTAAAGGGGTTGTCCTTTAGAGAACAACAACATTAAAGGTAGGAAAACTTAGTCAAAGAGGTTAATCCTATTGTCTAAATCATTTTTTAAGAAATACATTTAGCATTTGTCTTGATAAACCTAAAGAGAATTTCTAGCATCCTCATTTAATTCATTCAAATTATAGCATGTTTCAAGGGATTCACAACATTTTTCACAAGCATATAAATTTTTCCTATCACTAGCTTAACTATTGCATAGCAAATTTTGAGCACAAATTATGATAAAGTTGAATTTCCTTGGATCAATGTTAAGATTTTACTAACCTCCATCATCCTTTTCAACATCGAATTGTTTTAGCTAATTTCATTATAGATGTTAGACAATAAGAGAGTGTAATTGTTTTCAACCTAGTTTATTAATCCTAACTATCCTAAGGAATGCAACGAATAAATACTTCAAATGAGAAAAAATATGCTACCTAGAGTACATTAAGCTAATAAACTAATAAAGTAAAAATAAAGATAACTACATGTACACTCTCCCATACCTAATTTTTACATTTTCTTCAATGTAAGTACACACACACACAAACACACACACACATATATATATATATATTGTAAAAATAAGTAAAGATGGAGTAGAAAAAAATCCAGTGGTCTTCCCAACAATAAAGGCATAGACATGGTATAATAATAAATACTCATGTTCAATACATAAGAATATTGGGAAAATTATCTCATCCATCTACATTAAGACATCTTCAATAACACCCTCAAGATAGACATTAGTCCTATTAGTAAGTTGTATAATAATACATGTTTCTTTTAAAAGACCTAGATTTAGTGAGGGGTAAATATTATAGGGCATGACATTAATGGATGCTCCAAAATCTAATATAGATTTTTCAAGCCTTGTATTACCTATCTTTAATGGGATGGTGACACTACCTAGTTCATGACATTTGGGTGGGAGCTTTCTTTGTAATATGACATACACATTTCCCCCATGCTTACCACTTCTTTACCTTAGCTTGCGTTTGGTGGTGTATATTTCCTTAAGAAACTTTGCATACTTGGGCACTTGCTTGATAGCATCTAATAGTGGTATGTTGACTTGTATTTTTTGGAAAGTGTCCAAAATTGCCCCTTCATGTTTTGTTTGTGTTTTTAAACCTATTAAGAAAAGGAAAAACAGTTTCATAAGTAGAAATGGGAGTTTAGGATACTACCTTTGTTCTCACCTTAGCCTTATGAGATGGTATTTTCTTCTTCAATGTGGTTAGTCACCTAATTTGATTGACATTTTTGAGGACTTGTTTGGGCTCCTTCAACTATTTTCCACTTTTTAAAGTAATGGTATTGTTAGTCTTCTTGAGATTTATTATAGTTTGTGAAGGGAGCTTGCCAAATGCTTATGTTTTCAATCTTCCAATAGTTGTGGTCAGTTGGCCTATTTGAGTTTTTTTGTTCTTTATTGAAATTTCAATCTTGTAGATTCTATTTTGGGCTTCTTGCTGAAACTTAGCATTGTTACATACTATATCACCAATCAAGTCTTCCATAGACTTACCTTGAGGTTGCCTTGAGGTTGTTATGATGGTTGAGATCAAGGTTGGTATTGTTGTTATGGCTTGGGGTTTGGGAATCTAGGTGGATTATAGGGAGCACCTATTTGATTATTACCTACATAGCTAAAATTTGGGTGATCTTTCCATACAAGGTTATATGTGTTAGAATAAAGTCATATTTGGGCCCTGTGCTTGAAATATACTAACAACATTAGCATGTTCATTGATGAGTGCTTAAAAAGCACTAAAATTACCATGATTTAATGTATTTTAATTGATTAAATATATTTATATTTGTATGATTTTATCATATTTTTATATAAATTTATCTTTTCGGAACCATAGTTATTTTTTATTGTTTTTCAGGAATGTTAATTCAAAAATAACTTAAAGAGTCAAAGAAAAATATAATGGAGGTAATACATCACAAATATATCAGGAAAATAAATGAGAAAAAGTCAAAAAGATGAAAAAATGGGACAAAATGGGTGAAAAGGTCAAAAATGTCAAAAAAGAAAAAAACGTGCGCGCAACCGCCAAGCTGCATAGAGAAAAAAAGCTAGTCTCGCACACACTCGTGGGTGCAGCAGCCCATCGCACCAAGTTCTGTGCGCACACTAGTCCTTTCATGCCAAGTCTCGCATCAAGCAGTGCACACGCCAGTACACTCCTCACCCAGTCCCGCGTGCGCTAGCGGCCCATCTGCCGAGATTTTTGTGCCCCATACGAGCGCTAACTTGTCCAAATTTGTCCAAATTCAAATTTTGAAATATTTTCCCCCTTTTTTTCCTTTTCCTCATATATAAAAATAGACCTCTTCCCCCATTCCAAAACACATAAAAATGTTTCTATGCTCTTTCTCTCTCTAGAAATTTTTTTTAAAATTTTTTTTTTAAAGTTTTTCTCTTTTTGAGAGGAACTAGTTATATTTTATAAATTTTTAGTTTTTGATTTAATAAGTAGATATGCAAATCCATTTGGAGGTTTTCTAGTAACAGAATTAACATCAAACTGTTGTAAAGATTCTTTTAAGGTATTATTTTAATGCATTCTTTATAGTTATCATTTTATGTTTTATTCTTATATGTTATATTTAATTTGTGTGATTAAATTTAACATGACTAGCTGTTTGTAAATATGACATAATTATAACGTTGCATGGTAAAACACTTTTATAAAATAAATTGATTTTGTTTTTATTCAAGATTTTATATTAAGGATGTAAGAGAGAAATATATTATTTTTTATTACAAACTTAAATACAAAAATTAGATTTTATAGTTTAATTATTCAGTCCAATTTAGAGTAGTGCTCTTTTATTTGTTAATAGAATCGTCTCGTAGTTAGAGTGAAACTCTATTTCAAAAGTTAAAAAAAAAATATTTGTTCGGAACGAACAGTTCAAATATAAAAGAAAATTAAATTTGAAATTTGAAATTTATAAAAAAAACTCCTATTCGTCAACACTACAATTATTTATTTATTTATTTTAAATTAATTTTAAAATTCAAAATTAAAAAAAAAATTATCTTGAACAATAAAAACAAATTTAATTTAAAATTAAAAGTTAAGATTTAAAATTTAAAATTAAAAAAAATATTAATTTAAGATTTGATATTTAAAAATAAATAAAAAAATTTACGAAAAAAATATATATTTTATTTAATTATTTCTTTTAAAAAAAATAAAACAAATTTAACTTTTAATTTTTAAGTTTCAATTTTCATTTTATTTTTAATTCTTATTTATTTAATTTTAATTTCTTTTAATTTTTTTGAAAATTTTTAATTTTGTTTTAATTTTAATTTATTATTTTTTTAATATTTTTTTTAAATCTTAATATCACATTTATTTATTATTAATTTTTAATTTATTCTTTTAAATTAAAAAAAACTTAATTTATTAACTTCGATTATTATCAACTTAATTTACTTAGATTTTAACTTAACTTAATTAACTTAGATTTTTAACTTAATTTATTAACTTAATTAACTTATATTTTTAACTATTAACTTTATTAACTAAGATTTTTAACAATTTTTAATTTATTTACTTAGATTATTATTAACTGAATTAACTTAGAATTTAACTTAACTTAATTAACTTAAATTTTTAGCTTAACTGATTTCATTAACTTAATTAACTTATATTTTTCACTTAACTTAGTTTATTAACTTAATTAATTTAGATTTTTAACTTAACTTAATTTATTAACTTAATTAACTTAGATTATTATTAATTTAATTAACTTAGATTTTAATAGTATAAAAATTAAAAATCTAAGGGAGTTTTGTTTAGGAGACTAGTGCTTGAAAGTCTTTATACCACTAGTCTTTCTTAAGAACGTTGCTTTGTCTAGGAAGATGGTTTTTAAGGAGCCTTTGCCCCATTATTCTTTCCTAGGAGCACTCTTGATTAATACTGATTATGTTATTTAACTTAGAACTTTAAAAATAAAAACTAAAAAAAGAAAAAAAGAAAAACTATTGCTAAAGTTATCTTCAAAATTTAAATATCTTTATATTACAATCTGTGATAAAAGAAGGTAGTTTCTTTGTTAGATATAGGTATAATTGTGTTTTGATGCCTTAGCTATTTGACTTGCACCTAGACGTGGATTATCTAAAAAACCTAAAATCATGTCCCTAGTTTTAAGTAAAGAAAAATTTGAAAATCCATATGGCATGGTTGAAAAAGTATAGGTAGACAATCTTGTCCTATCTGTAGGTTTGATTGACTCAATGATGTAGGGATATTGAGTTTACTTAAAATGAAATCTCTCAAGTTATGTCTTGCTAAGACGTTAAACTAAGCACTGGATAGGAGACAACCCATCATTTTAGGTAGTTTCTTTTATTTTAGTTTAATTGCATGTGGATAATTTTAGAATTATTAAAACTAAAAATATTTGTTGAGATATTAGAAGTTCACAGAGATCTACCTGTGTGAACATTAATGACAAACATGATGGATGCACCTACATTTCTCCATCACTACTTGCACATTCTCAAGAAATAGGTAAATTTTCTTCTATTTTCTCTTATTTTTTAATTTATAATTGTTATATTGAGGACAATGTAAGTTCTAGCTTAGAGGTGGTGAAAATTTATTATGCTTAATTTCAAAAATTTTATGTTCACATTTTCATTTCTATTGTGCTTGATTTTATTTTCTTTCTGTGATTTAGTAGGTTTTAGAATTTTAGGATTAGTTTAAAAAATATTTTACAAATTTTTTATCATTTCTTTAAATCAAATTTAAGTAAATAGTTAAGTCTTTTGCATTATTAGATTAATTTTTGAAAACATATCATGGAGTATATGATAATTAGTTAGTTTTTGTCATGACTAGTATTTCTTGATAAGGTGTGGAAATTATATTAAACCCAAAATTGGTGTTTAGGAATCAAATAGTGGAGACTACCCTTGTGAGATATAATTTGAGCCTAATTTTCTTTATTCTGAGTGAAATATATTTTTTTCTACTCCAAACACATTTCTTATTTCTTCAAATTATTAGATGATCTCTATAGGACTTAGCATTGAATGTCTGGATTTTTACATCTTAATGAAGTCTTATATATTTATTTTTCATTTTCTTAGATTAAATGATTTAAGTAAAAATTAATAGTGTATTTCTTTCTTCATTCACACATGACTTTTATTAAAAAAAAGATATATCTAGGGTTACCTATACAAATACAAATAAAAAAGCCAAATATTAACCATTCACCTTACCATATAAAAAATGTACAATCTATACATGAGTCCATTCTAAAAAAATGTATTCTCTTATAAAAAAAGAATAATATAAGAGAAAGAAAAAAAATAATAGAAAGAAAGAGAAAAAAGAAAAAAAGAATAGTATAATCTATATACTATGACCCAAAAACAGAAGCCTAAACAGTTGTGAGAAATGGTTTAATACAAAAGAAAATATAGGGAGTAATTTCCTAAGAATTCACACCGAGTCCCGCACATGCCAGTACACTCCTCGCCCAGTCTTGTGGGCACACGCCATTCGACCATCTACTAAGATTTTTGTGCCCCACATGCACACCAACCTATCCAAACGTGTCCAAATTAAAATTTTGGAATATTTTCCCCCCTTTTTTGGCCTTTTCCTCATCTATAAAAGACCCTCTTCTTCCATTCCAAAACAAAAAATTTTCTAAGCTCTTTCTCCCTCTAGAAAGTTTTATTTTTAAAGTTCTTCTCTTTTTGAGAGGAACTAGTTATGTTTTTATAAATTTTTAGTTTTGATTCAATAAACAGATATGTAAATCCGTTTCGAGGTTTCCTAGTAATAGAATTAACATCAAACTATTTTAAGGATTCTTTTAAGGTATTATTTTAATGGATTCTTTACAGTTATCCTTTTATGTTTTATTATTATATGTTATATTTAATTTTTCTGTGATTAAATTTAATATGATTGGTTTTTTTGTAAATATGATATAATTATAATATTGTTATTCTTGCAAAATATTAAATAGGTAAAACACTTTTATAAAATAAATTGATTTTGTTTTTATTCAAGATTTTATATTAAGGATGTTAGAGAGAAATACATTATTTTTCATTACAAACTTAAATATAAAAATTAGATTTTAAGGTTTAATTATTCGGTCTAATTTAGAGTAGTGCTCTTTTATTTGTTGGTAGAATCACCCGGTAGTTAGAGTGAAACTCTATTTCAATTTTTTTTTATAAGAACTATTATTCGAAAATGTATTGACGAAATATTTTCAGTATTGGTTTTAAAACTTGAAAGTTAGTACGTGGAAAAAATTAAATTCTTAAGTTTAATTTTAACACCTTGAATAAAGTCTAATTGTTTGACTCTGCCTAAAGTTGTGATTAGATGGTTTGCTATCTTCTTAAAAGTAAAGTTGGAATTTAATATTTAATTAATTAATAGGCTCTGCCTAAGGATATTAGTTAGTTAATTTTATACAAAAGAATTTGGCCCTAACTAAGGACACTTTCATACCAAAAATAGAAAATCTACAAATATTAATTTATATCTTTAATAACCTAAATAATTAACTTAATTATTATATTATTAAATACTCCACTATTATGAATGATAAAATTTACATTATTGTTTATTGAATTTATATCAATGTTTATATTTATTTTTATGTTATTAGATTAGGAAACATCAAACCAAAATATCGTGACAGGATGTTTATGATTTAATTTTGTTTTTAAGATTTTGAATATTAAATTAAAAATCACATAAATTCCTTCCTTAGATTGACCTTGGGAGTATACTTATCATTTTCTATAAAATGATTCATGCACTTACAAGAGTTTTACAAATAGTAAAACCATAAATTTAAATTTTGCAAGATCTATATTTGTAATACTAGTCTTGTGATTCATTCATTCATTCATCATTCGTCTTAAAGGATGTGACACATATCAATAAGTTGTCCCATTGTAGAGCATATTTCATAAGTCTTAACCTATCCAATAGATAATTGTTGCAAAAAGTAGTAAGATTATTTATTTTTTGCTCAAGGTTGGAGTTAGCGCTTACCTTATTTACCTTGCCCTATGGATCAGATCGGGTGCCAAATTTTTGAGAATTGTTAGCCATGGTTGCAATCAAAGATCATGCTTTAGTTGGTATTTTATTTACCAATATCCTACCACTTGTAGAATCAATCATATTTGTCTCTATCGGTGCTAACCCTTCGTATAAGTATTGGAGCAAAACTTGCTCCCTTATTTGGTGTTGTGGGAAGCTAGTACATAAACTTTTGAACCTCTCCCAATATGCATAGAGTGTCTTGCCATTGGATTCTATAATTCCACAAATTTGTTTCCTTATTGTTGTGGCTTTAGAAGTTGGGAAATATCTCACTCGAAACTACCTCTTCATCTCATTCCAGGTGATAATGCATCCAAAGGGTAGTTAGTAAATCCATTCCTTAGCACTATTTTCCAATAAAAAAGGAAAGCTCTACATTTGACTTATTCTTTTGTGATCCCTACTGGGTTTATGCTATAGAAAACTACATGGATTTCTTTAAAGTGTTTGTTTGGATCTTCTCCAACTGAACCCCTAATATAGGTAACAAATGGATTAGTCCAGAATTAAGTTCAAAACCTACCTCTGCATTGGGGCAGGCTATGCATAGGGGTTACTATTTTGAGTTAGGTGTTGCCAACTCCTTGAGTGTTGGATTAATAATTTCCATGTTTTCTTATTCGATTTCCGAGTCACTTGAAGGAGTGAATTCAATTGTCTTTTCTTACAATGGATGTATGATGAACAAGATGAGCAATGCCGATCTTGTAAATAATTTGGTTTTAAATTTATAAAAATCTCACAAGTGCATGAATCATTTTATAGAAAATGACAAGTATACTCCCAAGGTCGGTCTAAGGAAGGAATATATGTGGTTTTTAATTTATTATTCAAAATTTTAAAAACAAAATTAAATCTTAAACATCCTATCACGATATTTTGCTTTTTGTGTTTTCTAATCTAATAACATAAAAATAAACATAGATATGATTCAATAAAACATTATGCAAATTTTTATCATTCATAATAGTGGAGTATTTATGGATATAATAATTAAGTTTATTATACTTGCTCATATTATTTAGGTTATTAAATATATAAATTGATATTTATTAATTCTCTCTTTTTTATATGAATACCACCTTTGTTGAGGTTAGATATTCTTTGTGAATTAAACAAATCAATTAACATGTATAGGTGGGTTGATAATTCATTTGGTTAATTAAAATAATTATTTTTTTCTAAGAGATTGAAAATGAACAATTTAAATTTAAATATCACCTTTGGTGGGGTTAAACATTTTAAACTTTATTCAAGGTGTCCAAATTAAATATAGGAATATAATTATCTGAGTAGTAACTTTCAAGTTTTAAAATCATTACTGAAAATATGTTGTCAATACATTTTTGAATAATAGTTCTTATAAAAACTTTTGAAATAGAGCTTAACTATTTTATAGAAATGTTTTACCTATTTAATATACTATATTTACAAACAGTCAGTCATGTTAAATTTAATCACAGAAAAATTAAATATAACATATAAGAATAAAACATAAAAATAACTATAAAGAATTCATTTTAAAATTATACCTCAAAAAAATTCTTATAGAACCTTGATGTTAATTTCATTTATGAAAAACCTCCAGATAGATTTGCATTTTTATTTATTGAATCAAAAATTATAAATCTACAATATCATAATTAGTTCTTCTCAAAAAGAGAAGAACTTTAAAACTAAAAACTAAAAAAAAACTAAGAAAGCTTTTTAGAAAGAGAAAGATAGAGAGAGAAAGAGTTGAGAAAATTGTGTTTTTTTGGGATGGGAGAGAGGGTCCCTTTATAGGTGAGGAAAAGGCCAAAAAAAGTGGGAAAATATTTCAAAAATTGATTTTGGACGCATTTGGACAGGCTAGCACACATGTGGGGGCGAGATTTATGGCAGATAGGCATTTAATGCGTGCGAGTGTGTGCGAGACATGCATAGGCATGTGCTAGTATGTGTGGGACATAGCCCTGTCATGTTCTAGCATGCACTAAAAATTAGTGCGACGTGTTCAGGGTATGTGCTAGCTCTGTATTGGCATGTGCTGGCTGCTTATGTTGGCAGCATGCGCGCGTGCATGTGTTTGGCGTATGCTAACTATGTAAATACATTTGTTGGCTGGGTGCGTACATATGCTGATTGCGTGTGGCGTGTGCTAGGTATGCATGTGAACGCGTGGGACTGGGCGTGAATAGGCCCAACTACGCACAAGACATGTATGATGCGCGTTTTTTGACCATTTTGATCCATTTTGTCCAACTTTTCTATTTTTTTGACTTTTTCTCATTTTTTTCTCAACATATATATGTTTTATTACCTCTAGTATTTTTCTTCGAATATTTAAATTATTTTTTGAATGAAAATACCTGAAAAACAATAAAAATACCCATAATTCCCAAAAAACAAATTTATATAAAAATTTAATAAAATCATATCTATTTAATGATTTAAAGTACATTAAATCATGGTTATTTTAGTACTTTTTAAGCACTCATCAGTGTAGCGATCTCAAGTTATTGAAATGTCCTTATTGCATTCAACATCTTACTAAAAATAAGAACTTTGAAAAAAATTAGTAAACTAAAATAGAAAACTTTAAAAGTAAAATAATACATTTTTTTATATAATGATAAAAAAATGTATAAATAAACTGATAATTAGTGACAAAATTACAAATAATATTCCTAAGAACGGAAACTTGACATGATTGAGAATACACAAGTATATGTGATATTATAAAGTGATAACTAATTTTAGGAACAAGACTTGTCGTATCTATGAGGACTGGTAACAATATCTACTCTTAATTACTAGTTCGTTAGTAAATTAATTAAAATTAGTAAAAATAGATTTTTTGTTGTTTTTGAATAAAATAATATAAAACAATAAAATAAGTTGTACAAGAATGATGAAAGATATGTAATCATGGGATTATTGTCACCAATATTTTACAATTTAATTAATCATATCATGAATGTAAATTAATTTTTTAAGTTATAAGTTATTTTCATAATTTAAAATCATTCTTGAATTCTAAACATCATCTTAAGAAGTATAGGTTCGCTTAAGACTTCCCATCTTTTCTTACCATATAATTAATTAAAGGTCCACTTATTATCCAAAATAAATCCTAAATAACCTAGATGTATGCTTACTAGATTTAGTTCATTCATTTCAATAAAATCTTAAAAAGATGATTTTAACCTTTAGAAAAAGGTATTAAACCCTACTTATGACAACAACCACTAGGTACCACTTTGAATAAGAATATTAGTGATTACATACTGACATCTTAGACTAGATATAAACATATTCATACAACAAACTAGTTAGTTACTCTAATTCATACATGCATAATTTTGGCATTCAAGCATAGAATTAAGAAAAATCAAAAATCAATAATTAAAACTAAAATTATCATGATATTAAATTAATTAAACCATAGTTTAAGGCTTGAAATTGCTCATAATCACATTAATAAATTAGCTAGATTCCAAAAGAATTAACATTATAATCATAAAAAACTAAAAAAAGAAGAAGTGACAAGAAAAACTTAGGAATTATAGACCATGAAGCCAAAAGAATCCCAATCTCCAATCTTCAATCCTTGTAGATTTCTTTCAAAAGTTTGCCTTTAATTTGCTCTTTGAATTATTTCAAAACTCTTTCTCTATCTTTTATTATTATTAACTCTAATAACATATATATAGTGATAGATTTGAACACAATTCAATTAGGATTATAGCTATCTCTCTTAGGCATCATGTTTGCATTATATATCCGTGGGTTGTGGCGCAAATTAATCTATGCTACAACGTGCAACAAAACTTGTGTCTTATGATCCAACCTGAGATGTGTATGCTATGGTGCACAAAAGACCATGTTGTGATGTGTGTTGGTCCAGAATTTCCAATGAAACCCGAGAGTAGTGTGTTATAGCACACATATTCCATTCTTGACACACCTATAGTTTTAGCTCTAAAAATACATTTTTTTGCCTTTTTTTGCTCATTTTGTCCCCTTACACTTACATAATATAAATTAAACACATAAAATGCACAGGGAACAACAAATCAATATAAATATGTGGGAATTAGTACAAAAATATATATGTAAAATAACACCGAGCAATCATCTTATCATGTACCGCCTTAGTTTTCTCCTTGTAAATTTGTGCATTGTCATAGGATTTGTTATGGATCTCTTCTAACTTATTTAGTTGTAACTTTTTATAATCCTTTGCTTCTTCTAAATCCATATTGCATTGTTTGACTTCCCAAAAGGCTCTATGTTCCAACTCAACCGGAAGATGGCATGGTTTACCATACACTAACCAAAATTTTGACATTTGAATGGGTGTTTTATATGTTGTCTTGTATACACAAAGTGCATCATCTAGTCTCAACCTCTAATCCTTTCATTCGTGTTTAACATATTTTTCTAGGATGGATTTGACCTATATGTCGGAGACCTCAACTTGCCTATACTTATGTGAATGGTATGGTTTAGCAACTCTATGGTTGACATGATAATTTTTAAGAGAGTTCAAAAATTCCTATTGCAAAAGTTTAGTCTTCCCATCACTATTGATGGTTATTGGTGTCCTGAACCTAGCAAAAAATTTAGACTTCACAAAATCTACAACCACTTTAAAGTCATCAGTTTTTGTGGCCTTGATCCATAGCAATTAATCTATAAATATATCCATTAGAGGAAGTGACGGGTCCCAACAAATCAATACCCCAGACATAGAAAATTTCAACAAAAAAGTATAGGAGTTTGAGGTGTTTGATCTCTAAGCCCTAGATCACCTGTCGGTTGATATTGGTCACGAGATTTACAAAAATTATGTGCATCCTTGAACAAGGTGGGTTGATAAAATCCACTCTTAAGAACCTTGAAAGTTTTTTCTCTTGGCACCAAAAAGTCCTCCACACGTATAATTGTGGTAGAAGGTGAATATAGAATGGAATTTAGTTTCAGGTACTCACATTCTTAACAATTGATAAGGGTAATTCTTCCAGAGGTATGGATCATCACACAAATAATGTCTTGCATCATTTTAAGCTTATTTTTTGTGCACTTGGTAAATTGCTATGTAGTAGTTTGGTTGTGATGTAGTTTTCAAGGATAGAAGACCATGGTGGTGAATCCTCTAAAAGGAACACTTGTTTTTCTTGAAATTGCTCTTGTAATGGTAGAGAGTCTTCTTCTTTTATGATTCAACTCAAGTGGTCGGCCACAAAGTTCTCCCTCCCTTTTTACCCTTGTTTTCTATGTCAAATTTCTATAGCAAGATTTGCATGATTGTTTATTAAATCCATATCTATGTTTATTTTTTTATATTATTAGATTAGGAAACACAAAAATCCAAATATCGTGACAATATATTTAGGATTTAATTTCATTTTTAAGAGTTTGAATAATAAATTAAAAACCACATATATTCCTTCCTTAGATTGACCTTGAGAGTATACTTATCATTTTCTATAAAATGATTCGTGCACTTGTAAGAGTTTTACAAATATAAAAACGGTTTTGCTCATCAAGTTTTTGACGCCATTATCGGGAAAGAAGTAGTGTTTTTTAATTATCTATCATAATTTTTAAAAAAATTTGTATTGTAAATAATTTTGATTTTTTATTTTGAGTACAAAAAAAAATTTAAACTTTAATCTATTTTTTATTTTCTTATTATTTTTAATTATTTTTAATTATTTTAAATAAATTTTTTAATTTTTCATTCTATTTTAATTTTTAATTTTAATTTATTTGTTTTTATAAAAAATTAATTAATTTTTAAATTTTACTTTTAATTTTGATTTAAAAAAAACTTAATTTATTAACTTAGATTTTTGCTTAACTAAATTTATTAACTTATTTAATAGCATGAAAAATAAAAATATAAGGGAGTTTTGTCTAGGAGACTAGTTATTGGAAGCTTTTGTGCTACTAGTCTTTTCTGGGAATGTTGTTTTATCTAGAATGATGGTTTTTACGGAGAATTTTTCCCACTATTCTTTCCTGAGAGCACTCTTAATTAATACTAATTATGTTATTTAACTTAGAGATTATAATAAAATAAAATAAAAAAATAAAAAAATTTCTAAAGTTATCTCCAAAATTTTAAAGTTTTTAATTGCAATCTGTAATAAAAGGAGGTAGTTGTTCTGTTAAATCTAGGTAGAACTGTGTTTTGATGCCTTAGTTATTTAACTTGTACCTAGACGTGGGCTATCTAAAACCCACAATCATATCCCTAGTTTTAAGTAAATAAAATTTTGAAAATTCATAGGGCATAATTGAAAAAGTATAGGTAGATAACCTTGTCCTACAATTTACATCTTGCTAAGATATTAAACAAAGCGATGGATGAGAGACGACCCATCATTTTAGGTCATTTTCTTTTAGTTTATTTATTTATTTAATTTCTTTTGTTTATTTTAGTTTAATTGCATGTGAATAATTTTAGAATTATTAAAACTAAAAATATTTATTGAGATGTTAGAAGTTCACACCAATCTGTCTGTGTGAACTTTAATGATGAACATGATGGATGCATCTGCATTTCTCCATCACTACTTTCAAATTCTAAGAAAATAGGCAACTTTTCTTCTCATTTCTCTTTATCATTAATTAACAAATGTTACATTGAGGACAATGCAAGTTCTAGGTTAGGGGTTGTGAAAAGTTATCATGCTTAATTTCAAAACATTTAACAATTTTAAAATTTTTATGTTCACATTTTCATTTTTATTGTGTTTGATTTTATTTTCTTTGTGTGGTTTAGTAATTTTTAGAATTTTATGATTAGTTTTAAAAAATTTCTCACAACAATTTATCATTTCTTTAAATCAAATTTAAGTAAATAGTTAAGTCTTTTGCATTGTTAGATTAATTTTTGAAAACATATCATCGAGTATATGGTATCAAGGTTTATCCTGTAAATATATTTCAAATAAAAAATTCACACTCAATTACTAAAAATATATCCACATTAATTCCCCTAAACCTAGTGTTAGAATTTAAATTTGCTTTGACTCTATTTCTCACAAGATACACTCTTAGTATCACATTGATCCTAAGGGTTAAAGCACTCAACAACCTATACGCAAATAGAAATTATGTAAAGGAGAAAACAAATAGGTTCACATATGTTTATAAACAAGAAAGGCTTAAATGTGCACAAAGGAATAAAATACTAGGATTAAGAAGACATCATATTACTCATATCATACTTTAATCAAAATCATTAAGCAAGAAATATCAAATATATGCCTATAGAAGAATGAAAATGCATTTGACTTCAAAGGGTTATTTCATACTATCTTGCACTAGTCATGTCACTACTTCCAAGAATTCAAAGTCATAGTATTTAGTACTATTTTTCTTCTCTTTTTTATTATTTTTTCTCTCTCTTTCTAGAGTACGGACCCATGTATATATATAATATGGTGAATGATATTATAGCTTTTTCTTTTTTCTAAGGGAACACCATATGTGTCATTTCTTTATTTAAAAGAGTAGAAGAATTATCATCACTGAGAATAAAAAGCTATTGGCTCAATAATCTCAGAAGGTCGTCTCCGCTATTTAATTCCTAAGCATCAAATTTGGGTTCATCTTAATTTCAATATCCAAGTATGAAACAAAGACTAAGAATATAACTACATTTTACAACAAACCTTGAACATGTTTAAGAAATCTAACAAAAAATGCATAAAGACTCAATTACTCACCTAAAATTGACTAAAATCATGAAATTTTTGTGTCAATATTTTTTATTAGGTCTATTTGTACCTCTAGGCCAAACCTAAACTAAACACTGTCCTTAATATTTTCAACTGTACATTTTTTTAGAAAAGTATTCAAAAGGGGCAAATAGAAAATTAACTACTAATAAATGGATGAAAACAACTACTTTAAAACAAAAGAAAAGAATACTATCGAAAAATGGTGGTTTATCTCCCACCAAGAACTTAGTTTAACATCTTATCTAGATTCTACTAGAGGCTATAATTTGTAGACTTTAATTCCCTCAATGTCCCCATTTCATTGAGTCCTGGTCTGAATGTGATTTAAATTTTATAGTCTTTCCCAAGACTATCATTATTAGACTCATATTGTAGACATTAACAATTGTCTTGGTTTAGGCCATGAGTAGCCTACCAAGAAGTACATTGTGCTCCTTATATTGTTTTGGGGTATCCTGCACATGTGAAATAATAAAATCTACAAGTATGATAAGCTTATCCACTTGTATTAGTAAGTTCTCTACCATGCTCTTTGAATATATTATAGATTTATCAACTAATTTAAGGGACATGATTGGGGGTTTCAACTCCTCCAATCCCAAATGTAAGTATAATGAGTAAGGAATTAAATTAATACTTGCACTAGATCAAACATAGCTTTTACCTCCTTTTTATCACCTATGGTGATGTTGACATTAAAGCTTCCAAGATCCTTAGAAGTTGCTTGAATTTCACTTTTTTTTCCACTTCATTAGGTAAATCATCAATTTTTTTAGGAAACTTAGTATTTTGTAACTTGCCATGGTGAATGGATGTAACAACTTCACATGAACAACTTTTCTTTTGCTTGCTTTTGCACATGCTTAGCTAGTTACTCCACTTGCACTTCTACTCTCTTTATTGATGCCTCCAAGTAATCTAACCTTTGATTAGTTTTCACTTGGTTATATTTTCTTACTTGAATGGAATCATTAAAGTTGTCTTCTAATATTGGTTTATTTGGTAGGTTATGTGGCATGTTATGATTGAAAGGTTGACCCTGCATGTGGTTTTGGTTCTTACATAGGTAGGATTGTCTACCATCCAAGAGAAATTGAGATAATTTCTTCACCCTAGATTGTTATTGTTTGCCTAAGGTTCATTCCTAGGTCTAGGTTGACAACCCCCCATTGCATTCACTCATTCATGACTTTGACATGCAAGTGGTTCATATTGAAAAGGATAAGTGTTAGAACCATACCCATAATTACTACAAACTCCACATACTTCTCTATTAGGAGTGTCCTTGGTGACAAGAAGTGCAACTTGCTCGGTCAATTATGCAAGATGCATAGATATTTCATTATAGAAGCCAACCTTATTTATTCTGGCTCTTGTCACTCTAGCGCTTTTTGTTAGGAATTAGCATCCAACATTTCATAGAGCTCATAAGTCTCTAAAGCTATCTTTTCCCCATAGCTTGACTTGCTGTGTTGTCAACTATGAATTGACATTATTGTGTTAACAAATTGTAAAAGAATTAATGGTGATGGAAGCACCAAATGAAAAGTAATTTGAATATATCCTAAGCCTTATGGAATGATCAATTCATTTGTGAAAATGTGGCAATTTTGGTTCTCAAATCTAAATTCTTTTGATGGGAATAGAATTTTCCTATAAACTTTTATAAACACTTTCCCAAATTATCAAGAAGCCTTGTGGGAGAGTCATAAGCCAAGCATTTACTCTATCTTTGAACATGTATGGGAAACACCTCATTTTAAGTTGGTCATTATTGAGCCCTTGTAAAGAAAATATCTCTACAGTTGAATAGAAATCCCTAATGAAAGTCAAATGATCTTCATTTGGAATTCTATAGAAGGAGGGAAACATGGAATAATAAATATTTTTCAATTCATAATTCCTAGCTACCTTCCCAAATTGTATAGAGGATGTAGCAGTGCCAATGATTGGCTTTGCATGCTCCTTAATTTCCATTCCCTTTGGTAAAGCATCTTTCATATTTAATGGCTTTGGTTGTAACGCTTGTGGTGGCTTTTGGATTTTAGTATCCAACCTACTTAAGTGCTCGACTTGTTGAGGTTGTCTATGAAAGGTACTAGTTGATTCCTAAGGGATCTCATACCTTGCATATACTAACAAAAATAACAAAGAAATTAGAGAACTAGAAAATATACCACCAACAAAACAAATGAAATAAGTAAACAACTAAAAGCAAATAAATTAAAGAAAAAAAATTGACAAGAAAAATAATAATTGAAATAAACAAAAAATAACTAAACAAAACATAAATATTAATAAAATCACAAAATAAGAATAAAATTACAAAAAAAAACTAAAAAGAAAACAAATAAACAATTTAAAACATTAATTCTTTAGCAATGATGTCAAAAACTTGATGTAAAAATTTTAATTGCTTACTAGTGCACAAATCACTAGCAAACTAATGATAAGTTTAGCCCGAGATCGGTCTCTAAAGGAATTGACATGTTATAAAAAGTGAAATTATTTCATAAATTAGTTAAAATGAAAAATCCTAAACATTCTATCAGGTGACGATTGAGAGAAAAAGACTATAAATTCTAAATTAATTTAATAACTAAAATATTACAAGTAAACTAAATTATAGTTGAAATAAAGATGAAAAATAAATATGAGAAACTAGTTTAGATAATCCTTCATTGAAAGAATGAACTAAATAATTTAAATAAAAAGTTAGATTTAATAATTTTTATTTTTTAAATAAGTAAACCCCGATGATCATGGTGAGCACCTATAATTCTTAATTAATCAATAACTTCTGAGATCGGGCTTGAAATTGATTAATTTATAAACCTAAGGTAAATATATTCTTTAGTTATAAATCAAGATTTGACTCATTATTAATTTATAATTAAAGATAATTTAAACTATTTAACTTAATTTCAATTAATCAATAACTTCTTATATTGGACTTGAAATTGATCAATGAAATTAAATTAAGCTCTTATTTATAATGCACAACCAAGCACAGTTGATATGTTTAATGCTTAGTTCTAAAATATTTTATTTAATTATAAATTAAGATTTTTCCCATCATTAGTTTAAAATTAAGGATGTAAAGAACACGAACAAGAAATAAATCCAAAAACTTTTATTTATTTAAACGATAAAATTGTTCTTCCATTCATTGGAAGCAATACTAAAATATCATATACAAAAATTAGCTAATCATAATTAAATTAACCAAAATTAATTTAACTACAAAAGACATTTAGCTTATAGAGTGAAAAATAAGATATAATAATAAAAGTACCCCTTCTTCACTTGTTATTCCAAATCTCTGAATTGGTTGTTTGCATTATTCAAATCCATAGAATTTATTTCACAAGTTCTCTCTGTTTTCTATATTATGGATGGTAAATAATGGTTATAGGAGTTGGGAAGACTTGATATATGGATTGATATTGTTTACGAAGGGTTTAAGGTGTATTTATAGGTTTAATTTGAGGGTTAAACATGTGCATTACCCGTATTAGGGTTTATGGAAAATTTTGACACTCAAGTTATGACATGCTTTATTTTTTCCCATAGTGTGCCTTGATATTTTAATATCCAATTACAACCCAAAAGGCTTATGCCACATCATGGTATGTGTTGGTCCATGATGCACGTTGATTTCCAGAAAACACATAATTGGATCCGAGAGCATTGTGCCACGACATGGTCATTGTTAAGTTGTGGCACGTATAGAAATCCCAAAATCCCCAATTAAACCCCAGGAGTACCTTATCGGGGCATGAAATATGTTTGGGCTGTGACATGGATAGAATTTTTATTTTTGTTATTCTAGTTCGTTTCGAATTATGTGACTTTCCATTATTGCCCCATTTTCACTTTTTTTGCTTATGTTTTCTCAAAATTCTTCTTAAATAACATTAATCTCCAAAACATAAAAATACCCTCCAAAACAAGATAATAATAAACAAAACATAAAATAAATGCTGAAAAACACATCAAATTATAAGTCCAAATGATGTTCATCACCAATAGTTATAGCTAGTTGGCCTACTTCAATTTTGAGTTTCCTTGTTATCAGCTTGGGTATGTTGCTGAAATTTAACATTGTTAGTAACCAAAGTAGTTACCAAGTCTTCTAAAGACTTACCTTGAGGTTTTTGAGGTGGTTGGAACCTAGGTTGGTATTGCTATTAAGGCTTAGGATTAGGGAATATATGTGGATTGTAGGGAGTATCTATTTGATTATTACCTACATAGCTAAAATTTGGTTGATCCTTCCATCCAAGGTTATATTTATTACTATGAGAGTCATACTTGGTCCTATATCTTAGAAAACCACTAACAGCATTGGATTATGTGAGAGTCATACTTGATCCTTCTTGAAGGGTGGAACACACATAGTAGGGTATCCTACTATAAAGCATATGCCACATGGTTTCACTTGTCATGCAACTAATTGTTATACCGTTAAAATTTGAGTACTTATTTATTATTCAAGATGATAGTTAGTTCTTACCTTATTTACTTTTATTTGAGGATCAATTTCGGTACCAAATTGATGAGAATTCATAACCATGGTTACAGTTAGTGTCTGTTCTTCTATGTATGTTTTATTTACTAGAGCCATACAACTTGTAGCATCGATCATATTTCTCTTCATAGGTGCTAATCCTTCATGGAAGTTTGGAGTAGAATTTAACCACTTAATTGGTGTTGTGGGTAGCTATCATATAACTTTTTGAACCTTTCCTAGTATTTGTACATTGTCTATCTATTGGATTATGTAATTTCACATATTTCTTTCCTTATTGTTATGGCTCTTGAAGTTGGGAAGTGCCTCTCCAAAAGCTATCTTTTCATCTTATGCCAAGTGGTAATGGATTCAAAGTGTAGGTAATAAAGCCATTCCTTAGCACTATCTAGTAAATAGAAAAGGAAAGCTCTAAGTTTGACTTATTTTTTAGTAATTCCTATTAGCTTAATGCTTGAGAAGGACACATTAAACTCCTGGAGGTGCTTGTTTTTTTCTTCTCCTATTAAACCTCTAAAAATACATAACAAATGAATTAGTCCAAATTTGAGTTGAAAACCTACCTCTAAGTTGGGATATACGATGCAAAGGGGTTGCTGCTCTAAGTCAGGTGCACTTAACTGCCTGAGAGTTTGTTTAACCACTACCAAATCACCCTTCTCAGATTCTAAATCACTAAAAAAGTAAATATTTTGTCTTTTCTTGCTATAGGTATATTGGTCCTTGTTGCATTCAATAGTCTCTTAAGAATTAAGAACTAGAAAAGTTAATAAACTAAAGGAAATTAAAAATAAAAGAAAACTAATAACTATTTGAGAAATTATGAATTCAATTCTTGAAAATGGTGCCAAAATTTTGACTCATCTTGAAAGAACATGTCAAAATTTAATACATTTTCTTAAAATTATGTCGATGTAAATATAGCTTGAAGTAAGGGTCAAACTTGTAGAGGATTGGTAACAATTGATACTACTGATTATTAATAAGTTGATTAAAGTTAGCAAATGATTTTGACTAATTGTGAATAACCAAAACTAACATAAAACAATAAAGGAGCATCGTGCAAAAAATATTTATAGATATATGATCATGGGACTATCCTTACCCTTAAAATTCACCTAATCATACTATGACTAGAAATTAGTTTCTTAAATTCTAAATATCTTTCATGATTTAAAACTCATCTTAGATTCTTAACTTTAGCTTTAAAAGTCTAGGTCCACTTAAGACTTCTCACACTTTATTACTGTGTAATTGATTAATAATATGATAACTAATCACACTAAATGTAGAACAACCTAGACTAGTTTTAATTCATTCATCATATTAAGATCTAAAAAGATGATAACTAAGTAGGTGAGATTAAAATTGTTAATAACCTTTAATGTAGGCATTCAATCCTACTTATGACAGTGACCACAAGATATCACTTCGAATAATATTATTAACATTAATAGACTAATATGTTAAACTAGATACAAACATGTTTGTAACAAACTAAGTGCTCATCCTAATTCATAATATGCATAGTTTTGAAATTCAAATATAGAATTGAATGCATCAAGAGCCATGAATTGAAACTAAAATTTATCAAGAGATTAAATTAATTAAACTATAGTCTAGGGCTTGGAATTACCTACTATCACATCAAAAGTTTAGCTGAGACATAGATTCTAAGAGAATCAACATTATTTTCATGGAACACTATAAAGAAGAGAATTAAAGAAAGCTTATCAACTATAAATGATAAGCCAATACAATCATAATCTTCAATCTTCTCTTCAAAATCTCTTTCAAAACTTGTCTTAGATGTGCTCTTTGATCTCTATTGTTCCTTGTATCAAATTATTTTATTTAGGACCACTTAGGTTGTTTATATAGAAAATTTTCAAACCTAATTCAAGTTGGATTAGAATTTGCTTTATCCAATGGCTAGGATTAAAAGTTGGTTCTACAAAATGCCAGATTTAAGTATTGATTGGATGTCTCAATCAATCGAGACCCTTATTTTTTTCCATCTAACCTTTGTGATTTCCAATCCGAGAGCTCTCTATTGATCATTAATCAAACCTCAGTTGATCCACTGGGTATTTGATCAATCAAGTCCCTTTTGGATCGATATAGAAAGGCTTTCCATTTTTTCCCTAACTCCTCAATGTAACCTCAATTGATCAAGGCTTTCTTGATCCATCCTCTATCAATCAAGCCTTTCTTAGTTTGTCAACTGGTGGCATGCTCTATCAAGCTTGTTGATCTATATTTTTCATCTGAAGGTCTTCGATCAATCTTCATTGATTGAATGTCTTGTTTTTTCTCTTTTTGTCCCCTAATGCATGTATAACAAAAAATAAATGCATAAAACACATAGGGAATATTAATTCATAATAAATACATGAGAATTTATGCACAAATATGTGCTTAAATGATCTTGTCTATTATCATCCTACCCTATCACTTATTAACAACTATTAATTCCAAATATAATGTTGTACCCACACATTTTCCATTTCATTAGGAGCCTTTAATTAACTAGGCACACTAAGAAACCTGTCTATCAAACTAGAAAAAGAAAAAAAAAGTATCCATATGGTAAGTTAGAGTAGGCAATGATAAGTATGAATATAAATTGATCAAGAGGAATATAAAGTTTGAACAATTCCAACAAAAATAAACCCTTTATTGCCTAGATGTTCATTCAAAAGCCACATTTCCCTCGAGTGCGTCATGTTTCAGATGAGCCTTAATATAAACCAACTAAACTTATGATGGTTTTACTTAAATTAAATAAGAAATTAAGAACCCCATAGGGATATACCACCAATCTACTTGGTTTGAGCACCATTTATAATAGAGAAGTAACAACTCATGGTTTTGGCTCAATCTTCTAAGATTTTCTAAACCCCTTTTTGGGTTGAAACTTCCATCACAACAAAGTTGGATTTGTGAGTATCTTTTGAAACCATTATTAGGAGCTTGATATTTCATACATCATAAGTAGTGCTCCCATTATATCCAACTAGTGGCATGTTCTTCCTTTGAACATTGTCGGCTCCAAAGTTGAGTTCCTAAAGGGTAGACAAAAATAAGAGGTTTATCGAGCTTCAAGTATCTACCAATTTTCCCTCAATATTGCATGAGCCTATCCTTAACATTATGACCACTAGATCCTCATTGGGGGATGTGGTTTCATATTCCTTTAAGAAGGAGATCTCGACCTCTTTTAGTCAATTTTTCAACTCAAAAATTGGTCTAACTACTCTCTTTTTTGCTTCCTGAGGTATCTATTCCTAGCATTCTTGGTTTCAACATTGAGCCTTAGTCTACCATGGATGAAATTAATCATTGTCACATTTGTTTGGATCTAGTTTTCCAAAGTGTGATTATTAGGCGCTTGACCTTGTTGATTGACTAGGACTCTTCTTTGAAAGGGTTGGCTATCATTGCCTTCTACCAAGTCCCTTATATATCCATGCGCTAGGAGATTCTCTATTTCCATTTTGAAAATCCTCGATGGAATTCCCCGTATCCTAGTGAAAGGAGTAGTACTTGCCTGAGTTCTTGTGATGTGTCCATATTTTCTCTGGCTATACAATATTGGGCTCTTGTTCCAACCTTATCATAGCTTTTGCTAATAATAATTGCATTGGTAGGCCCAAAAATAGGGATAAAATCCTTCCTTAAGGTTTATTATTATGAACCCTATTAGGTATATGAGTGTTGATGATATTCATGAATAAAATATTTAAATGTAAATTGGTTTCTAGGCATATTTTCCTGTCCGCTATTCAAGTGAAAGAAACTTTCAAGCTTCAAGTCAATATGTTTTAGGTATAAAAATTGTTCTTAAACACATTATAATACATATTATACACTTAGGAACTTTGGTATATTTATTGGTCGATCAATGAAAGTGATAGGTCGATCAACCTAAGGGTTTGATCAATTAAAGATCAATCTTGTACGATCTATGTCCTCTCGGGTTGATTTTCAAATTGGTATAAATCAATCGAAGTTGGCCTTAATTGATCGAGGGACTAAATCAATCAACAATCATTTATGTTTGATCTACCTATTCTCGAGTTTATTTTAATCATTGCTAGATCGATCGAAAAGAGTTTCGATAGATCAACCTTAGTAGTTCGATCAATCGAACGTGTAGGGTTTCAACTTAAATCCTAATTGTTTACTCAAGCCAAACTATCATTTACCATATGGTCCCTATTAATTATTACTCTTTGAATTATTTAATAGACATATTGGTAATTTCTCTTTAACCTAGCATTAGGGTTTCATCTTTCCTATATAAACAACTTAATTCTCCATATTTCAAACAACCATACTTATTCTATTCTTCTAATTTTTTTTGTGCTCTCTCTCAAATATTTTTTTAAAACTTAACCATATTTTATTAGGATCTTTCTTAAATTGATCTATCAAATATGTGTGGTTATGTTTGATTGATTCATAAGCCTATTTGTTCTATGATACTATGATTTCATATTCATATAGCTTCTTCTTGATTAGGTTCTTTTTGGTTTGGATCCAATAATTTTGTGTAAGATCATAATTATTTAATTTTAAAGAAGCTATCCTTATTGAACTTGTACTTAATCTATTCATTCTAGGGTTTTCGATATGATTTAATTTAACTCATTTATTTTTGAATCTTCTAGCTAGAATTTTTCATAGTCTAGAACTTTGTTTAGCTTCTCAATCCCAATTGTTAGACTCTTCATGGTTTCCTTTGATTGTTTAAGTTCTCATAAGATTCTTGTTTTCCCTATTTAAGATATGGAAAACTTGAATTCAAACCCTCAATAAGTTTAGACATTTCAATTTTTTCTTTTTCAATAATTGAAGACTCAATTTTATAGGATCTGAGTTTATCTTTGGTTACTTATACTAATAAGCTATCATTTGCTTTCCTACAACCCACTAAATCTATAAATAGTTCATCAAAACTATTAACATCAAATTTATTGAGCAAAAATTCAGAATCACTATCTATATTATCTAAATCAATGGAAAATTTGCTAAAATGTCACCAATAGTTGTAGTAAATGCCAAATAGTTGGTGTCATTATTTTGATTCATTTGGATTGTTAGTATCACTTTTTGAGTCGTTAAGTGTAGCATTAAAAACTCTTCTAGTTCTCTTCTTTTTTTAGCACACTCAACTACAAAATGACCAATCCTATTGCATTCATAACATTATGGTCCAATGGTTTAGTTTTATTATCTTCGGAACTCATAGGTTTGAGTTCTCTTGGATTCTGATCCTTGAAATGGCTCGGTTGCCAGTTATTCTATGAATTGTTCTGGTTGAATATTTTCTTGAGTCTTTTGGCTAAGATTTCCAATTCTTCATCATCCTTATCATTCCCATTATTCCCATTATCTATCATGGTGATTTAAAAGTAACACCTTTGTTCTTTATAGGAGTTTGAAAGTTCATCTTAAAGGTTTGAAGTGAGGCAATGAGTTCATCTATTTTCCTAGTATCAACATCCTTGTTTTTATCGATGGTAGTGACCTTTGTATGGAAGTGATCTAGTAATAAGTAAAGAATATTTTGAACCAACCTGAATTCCTTAATTTTCTCTCCAAGATTTAAAGAGGTGTAAGTAATATCACATTATTTCTCATAAAATTCAAACCTAGTGCCTAGCATATAAAGCTTGGTTCTTTTAACTTGGGTGGTGCCATTATGGTAAACCTTTATAGCATTCTAAGCATGATTAGAGTATCAAAATCAAAGATATGATGGAATTCATCAGCAGGCACAACACTAAAGGTAACATTAATTCCTTTTTGGTTCCAACTACAACCAGTTTTATCTTCAGTGGTCCATTCATTCCTAGGTTTAAGTGTGATAGTATTATCTTTAGTAACCATAGGTTATTTCCAACCACAAATAATAGAATTACACTCACTTTCATCCAGAGAATGTAGAAAGGCTCTCATACTAGCTTTCTAATATGGGTAGTTAGACCTATCAAAGAATGGAGCACTAGTTGTAGATGAACCTTCTCTCAAATGATCTATAGCAATATCCTAGGAAAACACTAAGTATATCTAGTAACTCACTATGATGCCAATTAAAAGTTTAAAATTATGGATCTAATTAACTTAGAGAATTGAATATTTAATTTTTTGAATTATGTCTAATTAAAAAATCACACGAGGATAAACATGAAATTATGTGTAATTAATATAAAGCAGAAATAAATAAGAACTTGACACACGATATTTAAGGTGGAAACAACCTAGGCTACAATAATGACCTACGAAAAAAATCATCGATCCACCAAACCATCTAACTAGTCACTATGAAAATCAATTTTCAATTACAAGGCCAAATCTTAAACTACCTTTCATATATAAAGCCTCAAAATTAATCTACTTATAAATCATTGCTTCTTTCATAGTCTTTACAAGATAGGCATATGGATCTAGACCAACATTCTAATATTTTGAGTCATACAAGGAATCAAAACCTTTTAGTAAGCACATCAAAAGTTATCCAAAATAACACAAGTTCAAAGTGTGTTCTACAACAAATTCAATAATACAAAATCCTAGGTTGAAGATTGAAGAATAAATCAATTAAATTAAATTATCTAGCAAATCCTAGAACGAATAGATTAAGCACAAGTTTAGTAAAGATAGCTTCTTAAAATTAAATAATTAAATCAAATAATTGTAATCACATATAAAATTATTTGATCCAAACATGCAAGAACCTAAATAAGAAGAAGTTATATGGATATGAAATTAGATTATCATAAAAAAATAGGCATATTCATCAATCAAACATAACCACATAATGTTTGATATATCCATTCAATAATGAGCCTAACAAAATATGATTTATTTTTTATAAAATGATTTGAGAGAGAGAGCACAAAAATAATTAGAAGAATAGAATAAGTGTGGTTGTTTGAAATATGGAGTATTAGGTTTTTTATATAGGAAAGATGAAACCTTAATGCTAAGTTAGAGAAAAATTACCATTATGTCCATTAAATAATTCAAAAATCAATAATCAATAGTGACAATATGGTAAAAGAATAGTTTGTCTTAAGTACATAATTAGGTTTTAGGTTGAAACCCTACACGCTTGATCGATCACGTCTAAGCTCAATCAATCGAACCACTAAGGTCAATCGATTGAACCACTAAGATCAATTGATTGAAACTCTTTTCGATTGATCCAACAAAGATTAAAACAATCTTGAGAGTAGATATATCTAACATGATCGATTCTCGATCAATCTAGTTCCTTGATTGATCAAACCTGACTTCGATCAATCTACACCAATTTGAAAATCAACCTGAGAGGACATAGATCACTACTACAAAAATAGGCATTAAAGTTGGTTCACTGAACCGACTTTAAATTGAGCGACTTTATGATTTTTTTTAATCTCATTTTTCGTATTATTCAATATATATATAGCATAAAAAAACTAAAATATAAATAATCATACAAATAATTAAAAATTTAAATATATTTAATTACTTGATAATTAAATTTATTACAAAAACAAATAATGTATATACAATACATATAGTTAACTTAAATTACAAATAAAATAATGTCATAAAAGTGTAATTGGATGCGAGTAAGCTTGGTTGGCTTAGAATCTTGATTGGCCTTCACAAGCATTATGACAAGAAAACTAGACAAAAAACAGCTGATCCATATAACAATTCATATTCCCCTACATACATGAGCTCATAAACATCCATCAAAAAAGCAATCTAAACTTTAGATACATACGAATGAAGAAATTAAATCATTATAAATATTACCATAAAAAAGAGATTACCACGTACAGTGACATCTGAGTGATATAACCCTTTGACGAACTCATATTAGCACTTTATTAATCATTTGTCTATAAATATGAAGTTATCTGGAATCTCTGCTAGTATTTTTTAATGCTATAATAACCTCTAAATATAAAATCAAGTGTAACTTCGATTTCTTACTTGGCTTGTGTGAGTTTTGGTGCCCTTAAACATATGGAACACGTTCATGGGCACTAAAACTCATACAAACCAAGAAAAAAATCAGAGTTATGTACACCTGATTTCATATTTAGAGCTCATTATAACATTAAAAAATACTAGGAGAGATTCCAAATAACTTCATATTTATAAACAAATGAAAGTGCTAATATGAGTTCATAAGGAAAGTAGGAAAGAGAGATGAGATGTAGTTTGGGCCAAAAATAGGTCCATAAAACATTGCCTTCCCCTAAATACATAAGCATATAATCATCCATCAAACAAGTGACTTCAGACATAGGAATAGATAGAGAAATTAAATCATTAAAAAATTTACTGTTATGTTGTCATATGTTATTCAAGATCATCAGAATCTTCTCCTGATTCTTCTTGTGATGATATAATTTGAACCATGTGTTCTACCCATTCCTCTCGTAAATCAACAAAAATTTGATGGTCATAGCCCATCTTGTTCCAACCAAAGAACTACATGTATTTAAAATCAAAATAAGAATGTAATTTCATTTATTTACAAAAACTAACTCAAATATGTTTAAAATATTTATGTATATGGGTAAAAGATATTACCACATCATCAATTGGAATTTTGATATTTGTTATGATTTCGCTCATAAACTTCATGAAATAATAACCACACATGACTCCATTATTTTGTTGTGGAACCTACAAAAAACAAGTGTATATGAATTTTCATATTCGAACATCTTTATTATTCAATTGTAAAATTAATAAAATTATTAATATTGGCTTGTGTACATACCATAACTTTTGTCCATATAAGCTTATGAGATTTTTTAAGGGCAATGCCCTTAAACTTGTTCCACAACTTTCATGCCCTATCAAGGTTTAAAACGGTTAGTTTTAATTAAATATTACAAAAAATAATAGAAGAAACTAATATGTAGCTATAACTCTTACATTTCAACAACTGCTTTTGTATCTTTACTCATTTCTATGGGAGCTGAGTCATAGTACCAAGTATGATTATTGAACAGATCAATGATTACCAACATCCAATGATCTTGGCCTTGTTCAAACCTTAATGGCTGATGAGCGAAAACCGGCATCGCGGATTCTCACAAATACTTTGGTTTTAATATTTGTAAAACTCTCGCAAGTGCACGAATCTTTTCGTAGAAAATGATAAGTATACTCCCAAGGTCGATCTAAGGAAGGAATGTATGTGGTTTTTAATTTATTATTCAAACTTTTAAAAACAAAATTAAATCCTAAACATCCTGTCACGATAGTTTGGTTTTTGTGTTCCTAATCTAATAACATAAAATAAACATATATACAGATTAATTAAATATAATCTAAAAACATAAAAATAAACATAGATACAAATTCAATAAATATTTATCTAAAAATAAATATAAATACAGATTCAATAAATATTCATCTAAAAATAAATATAAATACAGATTCAATAAATATTCATGCAAATTTTATCATTTATATTAGTGGAGTATTTATGGATATAATAACTAAGTTAATTATGTTTGCTCGTATTATCTAGGTTATTAAAGATATAAATTGATATTTTATTGATTCTCTCTTTTTTGTATGAATACCACCTTTGGTGGGGTTAGATATTCTTTGTTAACTAAACAAATCAATTAACACCTATGGGTGGGGTTGATAACTAATTTGGTTAATTAAATTAATTCCTTTTTCTAAGAGATTGAAAATGAACCATTTAAATGCCACCTTTGGTGGGGTTAGACAGTTTAAACTTTATTCAAGGTGTCCAAATTAAACCTAAGAATTTAGTTATCCGAGTACTAACTTTCATGTTTTAAAACCACTATTGAAAACATGTTGTCAATACATTTTCACATAATAATTCTTATAAAAACTTTTGAAATAGAGTTTCACTCTAACTACCGGGCGATTGTACCAACAAATAAAAGAGCACTACTCTAAATTAGACCGGATAACTAAACCGTAAAATCTAATTTTCAGATTTAAGTTTGTAATGAAAAATAATATATTTCTCTCTAACATCCTTAATATAAAATCTTGAATAAAAATAAAATCAATTCATTTTAGAAATTTTCACCTATTTAATATTTCGCAAGCATAACAACGTTATTATTATATCATGATTATAAATACTAGCACGCTTAAATTTAATCACAGACAAATTAAATATAACATGTAAGAATAAAGCATAAAAATAACTGTAAAGAAAATAAAATCCTTACAGAACTTCGACGCTATTCCGGTTGCTAGAAAACCTCCAAGTGGAATTTGCACTTCCATTTATTGAATCAAAAATCTAAATTATTACAAAAACATTACAAGTTCCTCTCAAAAAGAGAAGAACTCTAAACCTAAGAGAATTGAACTAAAAACTAAGAGAAAAACTAAGAAAAGCTTAGAAACTAAGAAAGAAACTAAGAAAACTCAAAAACTAAGAAATGAGAGAAAGAAAGAAGAGAGAAGTGAGTTTTGAAGGTGTGTTTTGAAGTGAAGGAAAGGGGAGTATTTCTAGGTGAGGATGGAGAGAAAAAATGAGTATAAAAATGTTTAAAAAAATATTAAAAAATTAAAAAACATGTAATGGAAATGCTGAGGTCATCAATGACGTCACAGGGGCTGCTGCACGTGAAAAATGGGGTGAAAACGCGTTGGGTGCGCGGAGGGGCGGCTGCTGGGCGCTAGCCTTGTTGCTGCCGTGCTGGCGCGTGAACAGGGCCCGCGCACAGGGCTGCGCACATGAACAGTAACCTCGCGCATGAAACGGTAACCTCGCATCTGTGATCTTTAGCGATGAAACGATAACCAGCGCAGTTGGGCGGATTTGAGTCTTGAAGTACGCGTTTTTCTCCTTTTTGACATTTTTTGACCCATTTTGTCCAATTTTTCCATATTTTTCGACCTTTACGCATTTATTTATTAATATATTTGTGATGTATTGCTTCCAGTATTCCTCTTTGAGTCTTTAAGTTGCATTTTTAAGCCAAAATACCTGAAAAACAATAAAAATACCCGTGATTCCGAAAAAGACAAATTTATATAAATATATTATAAAACATATAAATATATATATTTTTAATCAATTAATTTGCATAAAATCATGGTTATTTTAGTGCTTTTTGAGCACTCATCAATGGCCAAGGGATTATCAACTTTTGATTTCTGTTAAGCATTAATGCCCTATCACATAATTGTTTAGCTTTGATGCTAACATCCTTCTCTTGATATTGATTGACATATGAAGAATCATAAAAAATTGCTAAATGTGATGAGTGATTATGTTGAAGTCGATAATAGCACGCCCTATATAATATATATATATATATATAATTAGATAATATAAATATAATTATATATGTTCTACATAAATGAAAGAAAAATAAATAGATTGAGGACTCACATTGTCCACACTTGAATTATACTTAAATCGATCATTTGATATTCAAATAGTTGCAATAAGCACTCGATCGATATATAAGTTTGGCCAAGGTCTACACCATAAATTTCTATAGGAAGTGGCACAGTCCATCCATCATTTATGTTAGATTCCCTCCCAACAATAGTCATCAAAGTGCCAAGATTTCTGCTAAAGTTTAACGCATAATTATAACTATACTTTTTCCAAGGCTTCTTCTTGAATGACTTGGTGCACGATGATTGGCCACTAGACATAGATTTAGCACGAGATACTTGCTTTGTATCTCTTAAATGTGCCGCATTTAAGAGTTCTGGTATAATAGACTAAAAAAAGTATTATATATGTATTTTTTAGTAACAATATAAGATATAATAAAATAATAGTAGTAAATAAGTGTTATCTTTTAAGTTAAAAAATAGTACCACGTCGAAATTTAGAACAACTTGAATCGAAGGCCAAGCCACATACTGTCCAATCGCTTCTTAAACTGTGGTAGCATCATAAGGCACATGTAGTGGACAATCATGAAACAATGATTGATCAATTACTATTCGCCAATGATTAGGAAAATATTGATTATGAATCATCCGATCATTGCTCAATTATTATACCGTTCCAATAGCAACAAAGTCCGTTGACGAAGGATGTTTCAACAAACATTTCATATTCTGTAAAAAATTAAGTGTTATATATAAAAAATAAAACATATAATAAGAATTTAAAAATAATAGATTATATACACTAGAAATTAAAATCTTACCACATATGATTCATCAAATAGAAGAGGACTCCCATGTGGGGTAGCTATTGGATGTACATTCTCACCAAAACGTTCATCGTGGTTTGATTGATGGTAAGAATGTGCAGATTGCATTGGAGAAAATGAACCACTACTTGATTGCATATGCATTCTTGGCATATAGTGAGGACCAATAGGATTGCTATATCTCATATTGGATGTAGTTTGAGCGCAATGAGATTGCGTGGGTGGCATGCCTAGCATGGATGGTGGCCTGCCTGTCATGTATGGTGGCATCGGTCTTGAATTCTTCGTTTTGGGAGTCTTTGTTTCTATGTACAATTCAGTTCGGGTAATAGGTCTACCCAATTCAGCTTCCTACATAAATTATGAAAATTTTATTAACAATGACATGAAATTAAATTGAGAAAAATAAATATAAAAATATTTATAAATTAAGACAAATTAATAATACCATTCTATATCTAACTTCAGGATTTGAAGACCTCCTAGTACGGTTAGGAAGAATGTTATGCATTTGTACATTCTGATGATCTTCCCTAATAATTTGAAATTCATCTGAACGTCTATAATCCACAAAGTCTTTTCAAACTTAAGGTGTAATCCAGGGGTGTCCTTCAGGGATTTTGTAGAGCTCATTCTCATCAAGTGGTTCCAAATATGGAAACACATACTTTCTTGCCAATCTAGAAGTCTTGTATTCCTTCCATGCCTTATTTGCAATCTTATAACACTTGCTCTTCCAATTGTCATCGACTTTGTAATGATTCTATAAAAACACAGTACAAAAGATTAGATATAATACACACCTAATATAATATATATATTGATTATAAAATATAAGATACTTACACAAATGGTTATCCATATTTTGAACTTTTCTGCATCGTCAACCTTAGACCAATCATTTATATTGATTGGTATACTAGACTTCACAAGTCGACCAATAGAGGATTTCAATTGTTGACAATTTTACCTTATTGGATTACCAGTAGCATCAAATAGAATAGGTATTCTATTATCTGGGTTAAGTGGAGCATCAAGTATATTCGCCCAACCCCTTCTTTTCAAATACCCCAATGGATCATTTGGATCTACAAGCTATGTTATCTGAAGATCCATGAAATATCTACAAACAATGAAGAAATATAAATTAATTGACAATTTTAGGAACATACGTTATGTTTAATTAGGTTGTTGATCATATACATATATTCCTTCACAATCACTTCGAGCCCACGACGAAGAATCATCATCATCAATTAGATCATCACATACATTAGGCAATTTATTTGAGAAATTACTAATATTGGTTAATGTATCAAGCATAGAGTCATCATCTTCTACAGCATCACAATGGTAAAAATCTTTTTGTGGAGGCGTTAACACAACAAACCATCTTGGATCAATTTGATCGCTCACGTAAAATACTTGTTTTGCATGAAGTGATAACGTGAAAGGGTCTTCAGTGTGACTTATCCTGGATAAATTTACAAGGTTAAATCCAAAATCATCTATTTTATATCCAATATTGATAACATCTTCGATCCAATCACACAAGAAACTGTTTCATGGAAGACCTTATAATCCAATTCCCAAATCTCTTGTATTATACCATAATATATTCTATCAGAAAGTACAGGATTAGCATCTTTTGAACTAGAAAATTGCATAGTTTGTGCAACCATCTTCACACCACTATTTTGATTTACTCAGAATTTCTCCCTAGCTTAAGTCATAAACCTCGATCCATTTATTGTGAAACTATAAAATGATTTAACATCGAATTTTGGCCCATGTGCAAGCCATTGTAAACTTTATGATATTTTATGATTGGGTTTCTTGAGTTCATCTCGAATCTATGTATACAAAAACACAAAATGTGTTTAGAGCAAAGTTTTAAACCATTGAATAGATCTAGGAAGATACATGCATGAATTTGTTTTATGACACTTCCATGGTTGCGAAACCAATTAATAAGCTCTCACTTATGTTCATCATACAACCATTTTTCTCCTCCTTTTTTTTATAACGAGGATCGATCTTCAATAAGTTTAAATGCATCCTGTAATGTTATTAAATATATATTAAGTTATATATCATCATTAATAGTTAAATAAAAAATTATTTTTGCAATCATGAAAGATTGAACATCACTTACTCTATGTACGGTTGTGCCTCATTATTATTTACCAAAATAATTCGGTGTGCTTTTTCCCATCGAGTGCGATCAATAAATAATTTCTTACTTCCACCAAGCATAGGGTTACCTACTTGGATCATGTGACGTTCTAAGAACAACTTGTGCGTAGGATTCCCAATTTCAGTGCAACCACTAAAGTATTAAAAACAAAACTCAATGGCCTCTTCAGTAATGTAGCATTCCACCATGCATCCTTTAGGTCGATTTATATTATTTACATATCCTTTAAGGACTTGCATATATCTCTCAAAAGGATACATCCACCTTAAGTAAGTAGGACCACACAATTGAACCTCTCGAACTAAATGAACACACAAGTGAATCATTATATTGAAGAAAGAAGGAGGAAAATATTTTTCAATTAGACACAAAGTCTCTACAAAATCTTTCTGTAAAGAATTTAACTCGCCAATTGATATAGATTTCTTGCATATTGTATTGAAGAATGAACAAAGTTGAATTATTGATAATCGAACATGTTTTGGAAGAATTGATCTAATAGAAATTGGTAATAACTATTGCATTAAGATATGACAGTCATGTGATTTCAATCCATACAGTCTCTTATCGGTGATAGACACAAAATTTCTTAAGTTGGATGAGTAACCATCAAGAACTTTCACACCCTCCAAACATTTACAAAACACATCCTTATCTTTTGTTGACATTGTATATGATACTGGTGATAAGTATGCTCGATTCTTATCATTTTCCACCCTTGGTTCCAATTCAGATCGTATGCCTAGTTTCTTTAAATCCAATCTTGCTTTAAGTACATCCTTTGTTTTTCCAGGTATATTAAGTAAAGTACCAATCAAGCTCTCACATACATTCTTCTCAATGTGCATGACATCTAAGAGGTGATGAATGTGTAGGTCTGTCCAGTAAGGTAATTCCTAAAATATTGATTTTTTTTTCAACAACCATGGTAAATCAGTTCATACTCTTTTTCATTTTCACCCATTTCATTAGTTGGCCTCTTTCGTTTCCCAACCTTAGTGATTTTTATTTTTCATCTTTCCATATTGTTTGAATGTCATACCATTCAATTGCCTTAATATCTCAACACCTCGCAAAGGTCGAGTTGCATAATCATGATCTTCTTCACCATTGAACGGTTTCTTATGGTATCTAAACTTGTGTCCAAATGGCAAAAATATTTTATGTCTTCTATAAGACATCTTTCTTCCGTGAAGAAGATAAGTTGCAGAAGTTCCATCACTACATATAGGACATCCCTTGTAACCTTTTGTTGCATGTCTTGATAAGTTTCCATAGGCAGGAAAATCATTAATTGTCCATAAAAGGACCCCCTTCAAGTTAAAGTGTTCTTCTTTATGTGCATCGTAAACGTTTACACCCTCATTCCACAACGTATTTAAATCATCTATCAGAGGCTACAAATATAAATCAATATCAACACCGAGTTGTTTTGGTCCTGAGATCAATAATGTTAACATCATGAATTTTCTTTTCATACAAAACCAGGGAGGAAGGTTGTATGTTACCATAATTACTGGCCAACATCTATATCTACTACTGAGGGAACTATGTGGATTAATTCCATCAGCAGCAATGGCAAGACGAAGATTATGCGGATCAGATGAAAATTGAGGAGATAAATTATCTACTACTTTCCAATTTGGAGAATCACAAGGATGACGTAGCACCCCATCATCAGATCGATTATCTGAATGCCAAGTCAACATCTTTGATGTATCTTTACTATTGAACAACCTTTGAAAGCGAGGAATCAGAGGAAAGTACCAAAGAACCTTTGAAGGCACGCCTTTCTTATGTGTTATACTCACATTTGTACCATGCTTCCATCTCGATTCTTTACACATAGGACAATCATGTAATGTCTCATATTCTTTTCTATAAAGAATGCAATCATTTGGACAAGAGTGAATCTTATGATATTCCATGCCAAATTGACTAAGAGATTTCTTCACTTCATACATTGAAGATGGCAATTCAATACCCTCATGAAACATATCGACTAGTAGATTTAGTAATTCTGTGAATCCCTTGTCAGAAAACCATGTTTTGCCTTCACATTGTACAAATGAACCAATCCTGACATTTTAGTGTATTTTTTTCATTTTGGATACAACAGTTTTTTGGCATCTTCTATAAGTTATTAAAGGTTTCGGGATCATCCTCGCGTAATTCATCTTCAACACCATGAAACATATTTTTTGTCTGTACATTATGATAAGATGTATGTAATCCACTCACATTCTTATTTATCTTTTCCCCATGAGTATTATCAATATTTTCTCCATGATAATACCAACATTTATATCTCAAAAGAATACCATTACGGATAAGGTGATACTTAACCTCATCAAATTCATGAAATCGCTCATTTTTATATTTAACACATGGGCATCGAATCATACTAGTTCCAGTATTACTATTTCTACAAGCAAATTCCATGAAACTTTCAACTCCAGAAATATAGTCTTGCTCAATTCTACACTTTGACATCCAAGATTTGTCCATTTTTTATTAATGACATTAATTAAATATATTACTTAATTATGTATCCAATGAATATATTTCAAGTATTATTATATATAAATTTTCTAATTATTAGAATATATATCAAAACATACATAATACAAAACAATTATCATTTTAACCATTTTACAAAACCATTTCTATACAAATTAAAAAATAAGCAACATGCCATCATGAATATATAAAAACCAATCACTTTGGTTGATTCTAATTTTTAAGCATGTTACTATATCATAATTAAAAAGTAATATTAATTATACGTATATAACATTCTATAGAAGTATATAGGGACTACTATAGTAACATATTTAACATTTTAACACATAAGTAGCATATATAAATAAAAATAATAATACTACTTAGTTTTTAGTTATTATTTGATTTTTATTAATATATATATATATATATATATATATATATATATTATTTAAATTATTGAGTTTATAAATATATATTTATAATTTTTTTAAAGAGTCAATAGATAGCATGTATAACTCTTATAGCAATATAATTTCTTACAAATTTAAAAAAACATATTATTTTTCCTCTATTCACTACTTAATAAAATATAACTATTTATATATAAATAAATTTATCCACGTACAATAAACCCACAACATTTCAGATATTATTTCCACATAAAATAAGTCAAACATAATAACAAACAAAATAAAAAACATACCTAAATAAAAAATTTATACAAAAAATAAAAAAAAAACCGAATAATAAGCTACAAAATTCTACTTAATAAAATATAATTATTTATAATATATAAATAAATTTATCCACACACAATAAATATATATAATCCATCAAATCCACAACATTTCAGATATTATTTCCACATAAAATAAGTTAAAACATAATAACAAGCAAAATAAAAACATACCTAAATCAAAATTTATACAAAATATAAACAAACTGAATAATAAGCTGTAAAATTCTACTTAATAAAATATAATTATTTATAATATATAAATAAATTTATCCACGCACAATAAATATATATAATCCATCAAATCCACAACATTTCAGATATTATTTCCACATAAAATAAGTCAAACATAATAACAAGCAAAATAAAAAACATACCTAAATCAAAAATTTATACAAAAAATGGGTATAAATTTTTTTTAGTATTTCGCTCAAAAAATAGTAGATCTAAAAGATAATGAGAAGAGGAATATAACTCACAAAATGACGTTGCAAATGGTGGTCGGAGGTGGCCGAAAATTTAGAAAGAAGGTGGTGGTGTAGCTCGGTTTTGGGAGAAAATGGAGAAGAGAAATGAAGAAATTGGGGTTCTGCATAAAAAATGAGCCGAATTTGGATATATTAGGTGGATAGCGTTGGTTAACGTGGAGAACCGATGCTAGCCACGTGAGTAGCATCGGTTTGTCACATCAACCGACGCTAGCCACATGGGTAGCGTCGGTTAGCCACGTCAACCGATGCTATCCACGCAATTTAAATTTTTTTTTGTCAATTATTATTTTATTTAGACTATGCATATACGTACTATAGAAATAGAAAAAAATAATTACTTTAGAATAATATTTAATTAAAACATATACACAAAATTAAATAAAAATATATTGTAGGTACATATATAAATTTAAATATCCAAATAAATAAACAAAATATATATAATTTTTAAAACTAATTGTCTAAAAAAAATAAAAAATTATACTATTTTTATCCAACTTAAATTCTAAAGAGTTAAATAAAATAATAATTAATTTTAATTGTATTTACTTCGTCCATTTCTTAATTTAAAAAATAAGATGTAGCGTCTGTTCTCCACGTCAACCGACGCTACGTCTAACGTGGATAGTGTCGGTTCTACACCGAACCGACTTTAAATTCATTATAAGTTAGTTTTTTCCAAAAAATGACTTTATACAATGACTTAATTACCCCTTTTTGTAGTAATGGATCATACAAGATACATCCTCGATTGATGTAACCCTTCGATTGATTGACCTATAGCTTTGATTTATTGACCAATATATATACCAAAGTTCCTAAGTGTATAGTATGAATTCTAACGTGTTTAAGAAAAATTATATACCCAAAACATATTGACTTGAAACTCAGAAGTTTATTCAACTTGAATAGTGGATGAGGAAATACACCTAGAAACTAGTTCACATTTAAATGTTTTATTCAAAAATATCGGCAACACTCATATACCTTACAATCTTCCTCTTTGGCATATTCCTATGACAAAATCTTTCTATATGACACTCATCAAAAAATAAAAATTACATAGTAGTACTATCCTATGATCCGGTGAAACCATATTCACTTGAATCTTGACAACTCATATGTACAATGAAAATCAAATAGACAAATAGGCAAGCAACCTTTCTCAAAAGACTCATTGTTCATTAGTTCAGTGTATGTAGTAATAGTAAAGTAAAGAAACAAACATATAAAAGATAGAACACTTATAAATAAAAATTACTTCCTACATGTGACATAACAAGGTGAACACTTAATCAATGTGTTCTACCTCTACGCGTGATAATTTAACTATGAAGCTTAAATTCAATATGATAAGTGATGAGTGCTCAAAAAGCACTAAAATAACCATGATTTTATGCAAATTAATTGATTAAAAATATATATATTTATATGTTTTATCATATATTTATATAAATTTGTCTTTTTCGGAATCACGGGTATTTTTATTGTTTTTCAGGTATTTTGCCTTAAAAAGGCAACTTAAAGACTCAAAGAGATATACTGGAAGCAATACATCACAAATATATTAATAAATAAATGCGTAAAGGTCGACAAATATGTAAAAATTGGACAAAATGGGTCAAAAATGTCAAAAAGGAGAAACACGCGCCGCCAAGACTCCCGCCTCCGCCCTCATGCGCGCGGGTTACGCTCACGCGCAGATTGTGCGCGCGAGCACTGTTCACGCGCGCCGAGCCCAGTAGTCGCCCCTCCGCGCGCCCAACGCGTTTTCACCCCATTTTTCATGTGCAGAAGCCCCTCTGACGTCATGCTGATGTCATTGATGACCTCAGCAGTTCCATTACACGTTTTTTAATTTTTTAATATTTTGTTTTAATATTTTTTTACTCATTTTTTCTCTCCATCCTCACCTAGAAATACACCCCTTCCCTTCACCTCAACACACAACTTCAAACACATAAAAACACTTCAAAACAAATTCTTTCCTCTCTTTTTTTAAATTTTTAGGATTCTTTAGTTTTTCTTAGTTTTTCTTATGTTTTCTTATGTTTTAGTTTTTCTTAGTTAATTTCTCTTAGTTTTAAAGTTCTTCCCTTTTTAGGGAAGAACTAGTTATGTTTTTGTAATATTTTAGCTTTTTGATTCAATAAATGGGAGTGCAAATTCCGCTTGGAAGTTTTCTAGCAACGGGAATAGCGTCGAAGTTCTGTAAGGATTTTATTTTCTTTACAGTTATTTTTATGCTTTATTCTTACATGTTATATTTAATTTGTCTGTGATTAAATTTAACTGTGCTAGCTGTTTATAATCATGATATAATAATAACGTTGTTATGCTTGCGAAATATTAAATAGGTGAAAATTTCTAAAATGAATTGATTTTATTTTTATTCAAGATTTTATATTAAGGATGTTAGAGAGAAATATATTATTTTTCATTACAAACTTAAATCTGAAAATTAGATTTTACGGTTTAGTTATCCGGTCTAATTTAGAGTAGTGCTCTTTTATTTGTTGGTACAATCGCCCGGTAGTTAGAGTGAAACTCTATTTCAAAAGTTTTTATAAGAATTATTATGTGAAAATGTATTGACAACATGTTTTCAATAGTGGTTTTAATACTTGAAAGTTAGTACTCGGATAACTAAATTCTTAGGTTTAATTTGGACACCTTGAATAAAGTTTAAACTGTCTAACCCCACGAAAGGTGGCATTTAAATGGTTCATTTTCAATCTCTTAGAAAAAGGAATTAATTTAATTAACCAAATTAGTTATCAACCCCACCCATAGGTGTTAATTGATTTGTTTAGTTAACAAAGAATATCTAACCCCACCAAAGGTGGTATTCATACAAAAAAGAGACAATCAATAAAATATCCATTTATATCTTTAATAACCTAGATAATATGAGCAAGCATAATTAATTTAGTTATTATATCCATAAATACTCCACTAATATAAATGATAAAATTTGCATGAATATTTATTGAATCTGTATTTATATTTATTTTTAGATAAATATTTATTGAATTTGTATCTATGTTTATTTTTATGTTTTTAGATTATATTTAATTAATCTGTATATATGTTTATTTTATGTTATTAGATTAGGAACACAAAAACCAAACTATCGTGACAGGATGTTTAGATTTTTTTAATTCACTTAACTTAATTAACCTTTTCTTTAAACTTAATTAACTTAGATTTTCATTAACTTAAATTTTTATTTAATTTAACTTAATAACATGAAAAGTAAAGATCTAAGGGAGTTCTGTCTAGGAGACTAGTTCTTGGAAGCCTTTGTGCCACTAGTCTTTCCTGGGAACGTTGTTCTGTCTAGGAGGATGGTTTTTAAGGAGCCTTTGCACCACCATTCTTTCCTGGGAGCACTCTTGGTTAATACTGATTATGTTATTTTTTTTTTCTTAAAAAAAACATAAATTCTGAAACTACCTCCAAAATTTTAAAGTTTTAATTATAATCTAAGGAGTTAGTTGCTTTGTTTAATCTAGGTACAATTGTGTTTTTATGCCTTAATTATTTGATTTGTACCTAGTTGTGGGTTATCTAAAACTCAAAGTATGCCTCTAGTTTTAAGTACAAAAAGAAATTTGAAAATCAATAGGGCATGACTGAAAAAGTATAGGTAGACAACCTTGTCTTACCTGAAGGTTTGATTGACTCAATGATGAGGGGACATTGAGTTTACTTAAAATGCAATCCCCAAGTTACGTCTTGCTAAGACGTTAAACTAAGCGCTGGATGGGAGGCAACCCATCATTTTAGGTAATTTTCTTTTATTTACTTAATTATTTCATTTTAATTACATGTGAATAATTTTTAAATTGTTAAAACTAAAAATATTTGTTGAGATGTTAGAAGTTCACAGCGATCTGTCTGTATACACTTTAATGATGAATATGATGGATGCACCAGCATTTTCCATTACTACTTGCACTTTCTCAAGAAATAGGTAATCTTTCTTCTCTTTTCTCTTTATCTTTAATTTACAGTTGTTACATTGAGGACAATGTAAGTTCTAGGTTGGGGGTGGTGAAAAGTTACCATGCTTAATTAAAAAAAAAGTTTTACCAATTTAAAAAATAAAAAAAAATTAAAAATAAAAAAATATACTTTTTCATTTTTTGTGTGTTTGGTTTTATTTCTATTTTGTGTGATTTAGTAATTTTTGGAATAAAAAAAATTTCACAAAAATTTATCTTTTCTTTAAATCAAATTTAAGTAAATAGTTAAGTCTTTTGTACTGTTAGATTAATTTTTGAAAACATATCATGAAATATTTTGTAATTATTTTTTATAATTAGTAGGTTTTTGTCATAACTAGTATTTCTTGATAAGATGTGGAAATTATATTAAACCCAAAATCGGTGTTTATGAATTTTTTTTAGTGGAGACTACCTTTGTGAGATATAATTTGAGCCTAATTTCTTTTATTCAGAGTGAAATATATATTTTTTCTACTCCAAACACATTTCTTATTTATTCAAATTTTTAGATGATCTCTATAGGTATTAGCATTGAATGTATGAATTTTTTTTTCTCATCTTAATAGAGTATCATATATTTTTTATTATTATTTTTGCTTAGATTAAATGATTTGAGTAGAAATTGATAGTATATGTTATATCTCATTTATGCATGACTACTACAAAAACAAAAAGACATATCTGGGGTTACCTAAACCAAGATCAAACAGAAAAGCCACAAAATTAACCACTCACCAAAATCCAAAAAATGTACAATCTGTACATGGGTTGACTCTCTAAAAAATACACATATTGAAAAATATCTACAGAAAAAAAAATAGAGAGATAAAAAATAGTATCATCTATATACTATGACCCACGTTGCCTACAAAGTTGTGAGTACAAGCTATTTACAAAAGAAAGATATAGGAAGTAATTCCCTAAAAAGTCATTGCAATTTCTTCATTTGTAAAAAGCATATATCTTGAAATTCTTTCTTAATGAGTTTGATTTATGCATGAAAATAATTTTTATATATGATATCTTTATAATTTATACATTTGATTCCTTTCATGAGATCAATGTTAAAATAACACTTTGAGCCTTTATTCTTTATACATATGCGAACATATTAGTTCATTTCTATACATCAACTCTTTCGCATATAAAATAGTATGAGTGTTTGAACCCATAGGATTCAAGATTTTGAGTATTGACTTGTGAGGAATAGAGTCGGAAATTTGATTCATGACACTGAAATTGGGTGAAATTAAATTGATACATTTTTTACATGAAATATGAAAATGATTTTCGACTAATTATTATAATAAATCATGATTGTTTGAAGAGATTAAAATAACTTATGCTTGAGATTTTAATTATGATCTTAAAGGAGATTAAAAAGTATGAGACATTTTTGTGATATGTTGTTTTCTCTTATTCAAAAAAAATTAATTTTTGATTTTGTTGTAATTTTAGTTTTTGATTTCATTGTTTTTATTGTTTTTTTTATTTTTACATTTAGTTCAATGTTTGTGGGTATCATTACTGAAAACCCTCACGAGACTCAAACTCGTCCACTAGGGCAACCTGGGGGTTTAAAGGCTTGTTGCATACGCTAAATGCAACCGTTTCAATCGACAAAAGTGATTTAGGATAGTTTAATTTTTAGTTTTTATCGCTTCTCTTGCTAAGGGACTAGCAAGAAGTTCGGTTGAGGTTGTGATGAGTGCTCAAAAGCACTAAAATAACCATGATTTTATGCAAATTAATTGATTAAAAATATATATATTTATATGTTTTATCATATATTTATATAAATTTGTCTTTTTCAGAATCACGGGTATTTTTATTGTTTTTCAGGTATTTTGGCTTAAAAATGCAACTTAAAGATTCAAAGAGGAATACTGAAGCAATACAACACAAATATATTAATAAATAAATGCGTAAAGGTCGACAAATATGGAAAAATTAGACAAAATAGGTCAAAAAGGTCAAAAATGTCAAAAAGGAGAAAAAAGCGCCGCCGCGCCATTGCCGCCGCAAAGACTCAACACCCGCTCACAAACGCGCGCGGGTTATCGTTCATGCGCGCAGATCAGCGCGCGAGGTTACCGTGCGCGCGCGCAAGCACTGTTCACGCGCGCCGAGCCCAGCAGTCGCCCCTCCGCGCGCCCAACGCGTTTTCACCCCATTTTTCACGTGCAGCAGCCCCTGTGACATCATGCTGACGTCATTGATGACCTCAGCAGTTCCATTACACGTCTTTAAATTTTTTAATAATTTTTTTTTAACATTTTTTTACTCATTTTTTCTCTCCATCCTCACCTATAAATACCCCCCTTCCCTTCACTTCAAAACACACCTTCAAACACCTAAAAACACTTCCAAATACATTCTTTTCTCTCTTTTCTTAGATTTTTAGGATTCTTTAGTTTTTCTTAGTTTTTCTTATGTTTTCTTAGTTTTTAGTTTTTCTTAGTTAATTTCTCTTAGTTTTAAAGTTCTTCCCTTTTTAGGGAAGAACTAGTTATGTTTTTGTAATATTTTAGCTTTTTGATTCAATAAATGGGAGTGCAAATTCCGCTTGGAGTTTTTCCAGCAACGAAAATAGCGTCAAATTTCTGTAAGGATTTTATTTTCTTTACAGTTATTTTTATGCTTTATTCTTACATGTTATATTTAATTTGTCTGTGATTAAATTTAACTGTGCTAGCTGTTTATAATCATGATATAATAATAACGTTGTTATGCTTGCGAAATATTAAATAGGTGAAAATTTCTAAAATGAATTGATTTTATTTTTATTCAAGATTTTATATTAAGGATGTTAGAGAAAAATATATTATTTTTCATTATAAACTTAAATCTTAAAATTAGATTTTACGGTTTAGTTATCCGGTCTAATTTAGAGTAGTGCTCTTTTATTTGTTGGTACAATCGCCCGGTAGTTAGAGTGAAACTCTATTTCAAAAGTTTTTTATAGGAATTATTATGTGAAAATGTATTGACAACATGTTTTCAATAGTGGTTTTAAAACTTGAAAGTTAGTACTCGGATAACTAAATTCTTAGGTTTAATTTGGACACCTTGAATAAAGTTTAAACTGTCTAACCCCACCAAAGGTGGCATTTAAATGGTTCATTTTCAATCTCTTAGAAAAAGGAATTAATTTAATTAACCAAATTAGTTATCAACCCCACCCATAGGTGTTAATTGATTTGTTTAGTTAACAAAGAATATCTAACCCCACCAAAGGTGGTATTCATACAAAAAAGAGAGAATCAATAAAATATCAATTTATATCTTTAATAACCTAGATAATATGAGCAAGCATAATTAATTTAGTTATTATATCCATAAATACTCCACTAATATAAATGATAAAATTTGCATGAATATTTATTGAATCTGTATTTATATTTATTTTTAGATAAATATTTATTGAATTTGTATCTATGTTTATTTTTATGTTTTTAGATTATATTTAATTAATCTGCATATATGTTTATTTTATGTTATTAGATTAGGAACACAAAAACCAAACTATCGTGACAGGATGTTTAGGATTTAATTTCGTTTTTAAAAGTTTGAATAATAAATTAAAAACCACATACATTCCTTCCTTAGATCGACCTTGGGAGTATACTTATCATTTTCTACGAAAAGATTCGTGCACTTGCGAGAGTTTTACAAATATTAAAACCAAAGTATTTGCGAGAATCAGCGATGCCGGTTTTCGCTCATCAATAAGGAATATGATGTATTTAATGAAAAGTAAATTACCCATTTAGATAATCATTAAAGTTAATAACAAAATAGAGTAAACTATATAAGCATAAGATGTTTTATAAACACTCAAAAAATAGTATAAGGAAAATAAAACATTAATATGATAATCATTTTCCAAGAGGTTGATCACTCTAAGATTTGTACTGTGAATGCATATCACTTATCATTGAAAATAAGGCATTTTGATGCTCCTCTATAGAAGTCACTTTCTAGTGTAGGCCTTCCATTTGAGTAGATAGTGCTTGCATTCTTATTCATACTTCATCCTAAAAAATGTCCTCATGAGAACGTTCGGGGGCAATGATGTTATTCGTATCATCATCACCAAAAACATCAATAGCTTCTCCACCGTTGGTTCCAACATCAACAATTTTTTTGTCTCTTGGAACTTAGGGTAGAGGATTTTGGAAAATTTTGCCCTCCCAAAATCTCATATGCAGTGAGTTGTTTTAGAATCTTTTGTGGGTAGCACACCAATAGTAAGGATAATTTGAGTTATGAGACAACCAGAGGGTAGTACAATCCTAGGGTTTGTGACCTCAACTTGGTTCATTATTTTATCCTAAATAATGGTTCCTACATTAAAAGAAATGTCTTTTCTAATACAATACATAATCTTACCATGTAGGAAATATATCTTAATTAGAAGAATGCTTAGAAGGCCATCTTATTTAAAATCCAATAGAACAGAGTAAATTCACTTAAGATATAGAGTAGTTTTGGTGATCTAGTTAACTTGATTAATAGTTCCTCATTTAGAATGTTAAATCAATCCAAATTAAAACCAACATCCCCAGTATTGATCAAAAACCATTGATCTTTTGAGACATGATACCCACAGTTTTATTTTGAATAAAAATTCTACAATTCATTGGCCCAAGGCATCAAATTATAGAATTAATATTGGCATAAAATTCATGGACCAAAGTTGGACAGCAAATTTTTGATAGTGTAAAAAGTGATTGCCAACCAAGAGCTCTAATGGCATGAATAATCCTTATTTCATAAAAATCATGATAGGAAATACCACACTCAAGTAAAATAAGTCATTTGGATATAATATTCTTATACCTCATTTGAGAGTCTCTCTTCCACCATTGAGATGAAACCAGAGTTGGTGCACTATTAGGGAGTTCATGACGTCTAGTAGCCATTGAAAAGAAAAATAAAAATCCAAAATGACCAAAGTGCGCCTAAGATGTCAAAACTAGAATTTGATAGAAACTTCCCAAAAAATGAAGTTTGGGAATGAATGTACATGATTGATGTAAATGGAGAGTATTTAAGAAGATTTTTGGGCCAAATAGGTTCAAATTTCTACACAAAACTGAGATTTTTGTTGTGTTTAATCCTAGAATTTGGAGCATGAAAACCATTGTTAAAGTGAGTAGCTGTCGATAAGAATCTACAGCTAGGTCTAATATGAACTTTCCTGCCATAATTGTGACATACATGTACAAACTTTATAGTTTTTCCTACCACATGTGCATTCTTTATGTGTAATAAGTATCATTAAAAGTATAGTTAGAAGCCCTTAAAAATGTGGTCTTTAATGTTTGAGGTGTATGTGTAGCATGTGAAGAAGGGTTATAGGGTTTTATAAACTAAGTTATTCTTGAAGATAATAGCAAAGAGTGCCAAAACACTTTGGTTCTAATTTGCTAGTGTGCTGTTGACAAGCTCCAGCCTTTGATTTTTGAAAATGGGTCTTTGTTCCACACTAACCCTCATTTTTCCCATCAAGTCTCCAAAAGTTTTCCTTTATTTGTATTCATTTCCCCCTCCTAATTAACAAATTTATATGCCTTAGTATAGGCTTTGTTTAAAGTTCTTCGTATCATTTTTTCAACATAACAAAAGGCTAGACTCTCTTAATACTCCCTTTCAAAGGCTTTGATTGCAAGAGAGTTCAAATAGTCTATAATTTCAAGTTTTTTTCACTATAGAACCACTTCATATAACTTTCCACCAATTCTTTGATTCCTTGGATGATGGAGAAAAAGTGGTGGCTTTCCTTTTTCAAGGGCTTGTTACTGGCATAGTTTGTAACAAATAGATTTGCACAATCTTCAAAGGAAGAGATAGCCTCAATGTTAGGTTGCAAACCATCTCTAAGCTAATTCATGAAGAGTAGTATAAAAATTCTTTCACATCATGACATCATTTTCTCTTTCATGATGTTAAGGACCTCATTGCCCATATAAACCGCAACACGTTTAAGATAGGATTAGATGTTCCATTATAGGTTGGGAATTTGGGTGAGTTTGTAACACCCCATTCCTTACATAGAAGAAAAAAAATATTATTAACAATATATTTTGTGTAATTACGATTTTACACTAAATACTATCGAAATGCCCTAATTTTAAAAAAATTAAAGGATATTTTGATCTTTTACTTAATTATTTTTAAGCACGAGGTGTCACACCTTTAGTCTTAAAAGGATACCTCTCCATGTGACTATTCAATAAAAAAGAAAAAAATAGAATTAGTTTTTGTAATAGGTGAGTTATATGCCCACAAGTCTTACTCATCTTCTCATGCATATCTAGTTAGTCCAAGCTTCTCTAAGAAGCATGACATGAAATAAGCATAAAATAAAGAAGAAAAAATAGAAAGAATTGGGGAAAAGGAAATAAAGAAGAAGTGAAAAAGGATAGAGATTCTAAGTTAAAGCAAAGCTAATTAACTGCTTTTGCAAGAAATTGAAACGAAAGGTGGGAAAACATCATAAAGAATTAGACTTTGGCTCATATTTCACTAGAAAGGATGGGTTGATCTAGAAGACATTTCAATACAACTAGAGCAATAGTATTGATATAGTAATGTGAGTGGATAGTCCACATTTTTAAAACTAAATCACATGATTTTTCATTTTTACTTAACTATTTAGTTTGAATAATTAATTCATTCAAATGTTTAGTAAAGTTCATGCTTGTGGATATGAGATTTTTAATGCAGTTAAAATAAATTTTTGGAAACATACGTTAGTTATTTCTTATAGTGTGGCTTTCATGCCAAAACTTTACTACAAGAGTTAATCATATTCAATTTAAAAAGGCATGTTTCATATCAATGCATTTTATGTGTCTATCATTAAGCCATGTTATGAAAACGTATTTGTCTTTTGGAACTTGAACCAACTAGTACATATTCAATAGCATCACAATGAGAGAATTATGTTCTATAAGCTATACTTATTTTAAATGGAAATTTTTAAAATGATATTGAGTTTGCTTTTCTAAAGATTTCATAGCCTCCTAAAAAACACCATTCATATGCAAATAAATTCAGTTGGTTTTATTAGTATGTTTTTGAGCATTAAAATTCAAAGTACATTCAATTAATTTAACAAGAATTTGAAGAACATATTATATGTTAGTGTCAATGCACTTCCAATATGAAAGTACCATGAGAATATATTTTATTATCCTAAACAACAAGTTAAAAGCAAGATAATTTGGAAGTAATTTTAGCTTGAGATTAAGTCATTTTTATTATTTATGTTTTTATACGAGCTTGCTAGTTAAATAAATATTTTAAAAATACTAGAGTACTTTTCGTTTAGTATTCAGTGATAGTTGGCTCTACTTAATATTTAGTTTATTTGGTAAGACATCATGACCAATAGATTTGGTCTAGTTCAACTCAATATGATGTTAACCAACTCAGTATGATATTAGATCTACTCCATATAAAGTTACCATATTAGTATGATATTTATCAATTTAGTTTAGTTTAGTATGATATCAGATCAATCTTGTCACCTCCCAAATGGGTACGTGAGATAAGAAGAGGATAAATTTTAAATTTATGTTTAAAGGAAATTTTCTTGAGTAATTATGAAAAATTCAATTTAGAAATCATTTAAAATCAATTTTATAAATAATTTAGGAACCCTTCAGAGATTTTCTATTCAAAATGTGAGTTGTTTTGGATGAAATAGTTCTTGAGAGAACTTGGTTTCAAGCAACAGAAATATGTGTTGTTCTGTGATAATTAGAGTTCTATTCGCCTAACAAAGAACTTGGCATTCCACTCAAGATCAAAACATATTGATGTGAGGTATCATTGGATAAGGGATACTCTTAACAATAAGTTACTTGAACTTGAGAAAATCCATACTGATGAGAAAGGATCTAACATGTTGACAAAAGAAGTATCAAGGGAAAAACTTGGAGTTTGTTGTTCAATTTCCGCAATGGTGGATCCCTCCATCTAATTGAGAAAAGGGGAGATTTGTTGGATTTTCCATCTTGTTTGGAGGAGCCCAAGAAATAAAAAGCCAATATGGTTTCATGGCCCATGGAGAAAGAAGGGGCAATTTTGTCCATTTTATTGATTCATTAATAAACCCATTTAGGGTTTGCTGAGAATGAGTTTTCAGCTAGTAATTTTCAGCAGTTGTAGCAGAAAAATTGAACAGTTTTTCAATTTTTCCCTTCTCCAGCAATCCTTCATCAATTGCTCCGAAGGAAGGTGTTTTGTGGTCTGATTGAGCTGAAATTTTGCATGAAGGTTCACAACTCAAGACACTTCAATATGAACGCTGGTATTTGGATTTGGCTTACCGGTTTGGAAAAATATAGGTCGTTAGCAATGACTATAAAATTAGGTTAGATCTCTCCTTCTTGAAATAATTGTTAGTTTTCAAGAAGTTGTATTATTGATGATATTGTTGATTATTTGCCTATATTTTTATCTAGAGAGAACTTTTGTATAATTTTTTCTTGATAGTGGAAGTTTTGGAGATGGAGTATCATGGTTCTTTCCTTCCTACACTGGGAAGGTTTTTCACGTAAATTGGTTGTATTAATTTTGTGCATATTTTATTTTGAACTTTATTTATTTGTTTCCTAAAAGATTCACAAAAAAAAGGAGAATAGGTTTTATTTCTCTATTTAGAATTTAATTAAGTTTGTATTGATATTATGATTCTCTTAATAAGATTGCTAATCATTTTTTTTACTATATTTGCATTTGGATAGTGTTATTAAAAGGTTACAATTTGCATGTGGAAACTCTCCGATAATAAGTGGAATATGACCATACATATTTTGCTAATATTGAAGACATACGTATTTGAGCTCATTTTCCATAGAATTAAGTGTGTATAATTCTCATTGGCTGATTGATACTTATTTCATGTTAGAATTATATGAAGGATTGCATTTAATTCATTATGTTAAATTTTTAAGTTGACTGATGAGTGCTCAAAAAGCACTAAAATTACCATGATTTTATGCACATTAATTGATTAAAAATATATATATTTATATGTTTTATCATATATTTATATAAATTTGTCTTTTTCGGAATCACGGGTATTTTTATTGTTTTTCAGGTATTTTGGCTTAAAAACGCAACTTAAAAAAAGAGGAATACTAGAAGCAATACATCACAAATATATTAATAAATAAATGGGAAAAGGTCAACAAATAAGGAAAAATTGGACAAAATGGGTCAAAAAGGACAAAAATGTCAGAAAGAAGAAAATCGCGCCGCCGCGCTCTCCGGCCGCCGCGCGCGCCATGCGCGCCTTGACTCATGGCCGCACAGCAACGTTTCATCCGCGTCTTGTTCATCGCGCGTCTTGTTCATCATCGCGACCTTTGTTCATCCGTGACACTGTTCATCCGTGATCTTGTCGCGGTGATCTTGTTCATCCCGTCTTGTCAGGCCGCCCTTGTCATCTTGACGTCATCAATGACGTCAGCAATCACTAATCCGCGTTTTTACATTTTTTTAACATTTTTTTCTCTATTTTTTCTCTCCATCCTCACCTATAAATACCTCCCTTCCCTTCACCTAAAAACACACCTCAAAACCACACTTCTCTCTTCTTTCTTTCTCTCATTTCTTAGTTTTTGAGTTTTTCTTAGTTTCTTTCTTAATTTCTAAGTTTTTCTTAGTTTTTCTCTTAGTTTTTAGTTCAATTCTCTTAGGTTTAGAGTTCTTCTCTTTTTGAGAGGAACTTGTAATGTTTTTGTAATAATTTAGATTTTTGATTCAATAAATGGAAGTGCAAATTCCGCTTGGAAGTTTTCTAGCAACGGGAATAGCGTCGAAGTTCTGTAAGGATTTTATTTTCTTCTGATTATTTTTATGCTTTATTCTTACATGTTATATTTAATTTGTCTGTGATTAAATTTAGCGTATGCGAAATATTAATAATCATGATATAATAATAACGTTGTTATGCTTGCGAAATATTAAATAGGTGAAAATTTCTAAAATGAATTGATTTTATTTTTATTCAAGATTTTATATTAAGGATGTTAGAGAGAAATATATTATTTTTCATTACAAACTTAAATCTGAAAATTAGATTTTAAGGTTTAGTTATCCGGTCTAATTTAGAGTAGTGCTCTTTTATTTGTTGGTACAATCGCTCGGTAGTTAGAGTGAAACTCTATTTCAAAAGTTTTTATAAGAATTATTATGTGAAAATGTATTGACAACATGTTTTCAATAGTGGTTTTAAAACTTGAAAGTTAGTACTCGGATAACTAAATTCTTAGGTTTAATTTGGACACCTTGAATAAAGTTTAAACTGTCTAACCCCACCAAAGGTGGCATTTAAATGGTTCATTTTCAATCTCTTAGAAAAAGGAATTAATTTAATTAACCAAATTAGTTATCAACCCCACCCATAGGTGTTAATTGATTTGTTTAGTTAACAAAGAATATCTAACCCCACCAAAGGTGGTATTCATACAAAAAAGAGAGAATCAATAAAATATCAATTTATATCTTTAATAACCTAGATAATATGAGCAAGCATAATTAATTTAGTTATTATATCCATAAATACTCCACTAATATCTTTCCATTACAGCTACAAAACCAATTCTTTTATGATGGATTGACACTATAGAGTCAATACATGGTTGATAATGTTGCTGGAGGTGCTGTAGGAGAAAAGACCGCAGAGGAAACCTATAATCTCTATGAGCTATTGGGTTCTAATTCCCAACAAAGAGGTGGTAGAAGGAAATCAAAGGTCAATGAATTCGGCTTTGATAATGAGATAACCTTGCAACTTGCTGAATTGACTAAACAAGTGAAATTCCTCACGTCTCACCAAAATTCAAATCAAGAGGTATGTGAAGTGTGTTGTTCAATTGGGCATGGTACTCATAATTGTTCAAATACTTGTGATTCTAGTGTCGATTCCATAGAGGAAGTCCAATCTTTTCAAAAGTATCATCCAAACACCTATAATCACCCAACCTACAACCACCCTTACCCACCAAGCCAATCTTTTAAACCAACCTTAGAAGATAGCTTGAATGCTTTTATTCAAGTTAGTCGTGACAACCAACTGATGACTAATCAAAGGTTGAACACCATGGAGGCTGATGAGCGAAAACCGGCATCGCCAATTCTCGCAAATACTTTGGTTTTAATATTTGTAAAACTCTCGCAAGTGCACGAATCATTTCGTAGAAAATGATAAGTATACTCCCAAGGTCAATCTAAGGAAGGAATGTATGTGGTTTTTAATTTATTATTCAAACTTTTAAAAACGAAATTAAATCCTAAACATCCTGTCACGATAGTTTGGTTTTTGTGTTCCTAGTCTAATAACATAAAATAAACATATATACAGATTAATTAAATATAATCTAAAAATAAACATAGATACAAATTCAATAAATATTTACCTAAAAATAAATATAAATACAGATTCAATAAATATTCATGCAAATTTTATCATTTATATTAGTGGAGTATTTATGGATATAATAACTAAATTAATTATGCTTGCTCATATTATCTAGGTTATTAAAGATATAAATTGATATTTTATTGATTCTCTCTTTTTTGTACGAATACCACCTTTGGTGGGGTTAGATATTCTTTGTTAACTAAACAAATCAATTAACACCTATGGGTGGGGTTGATAACAAATTTGGTTAATTAAATTAATTCCTTTTTCTAAGAGATTGAAAATGAACCATTTAAATGCCACCTTTGGTGGGGTTAGACAGTTTAAACTTTATTCAAGGTGTCCAAATTAAACCTAAGAATTTAGTTATCCGAGTACTAACTTTCAAGTTTTAAAACCACTATTGAAAACATGTTGTCAATACATTTTCACATAATAATTCTTATAAAAACTTTTGAAATAGAGTTTCACTCTAACTACCGGGCGATTGTACCAACAAATAAAAGAGCACTACTCTAAATTAGACCAGATAACTAAACCTTAAAATCTAATTTTCAGATTTAAGTTTGTAATGAAAAATAATATATTTCTCTCTAACATCCTTAATATAAAATCTTGAATAAAAATAAAATCAATTCATTTTAGAAATTTTCACCTATTTAATATTTCGCAAGCATAACAACGTTATTATTATATCATGATTATAAATGACTAGCAGTTAAATTTAATCACGGACAAATTAAATATAACATGTAAGAATAAAGCATAAAAATAGCGTAAATAAAATAAAATCCTTACAGAACTTCGACGCTATTCCCGTTGCTAGAAAACCTCCAAGCGGAATTTGCACTTCCATTTATTGAATCAAAAAGCTAAAATATTACAAAAACATAACTAGTTCTTCCCAAAGAAGGAAGAACTCTAAAACTAAGAGAAACTAGCTAAAACATAAGAAAAACTAAAAAAAACTAAAAACTAAGAAATGAGAGAAAGAAAGAAGAGAGAAGTGTGGTTTTGAGGTGTGCTTTGAAGTGAATGGAAGGGGGGTATTTATAGGTGAGGATGGAGAGAAAAAATGAGTAAAAAAAAATATTAAAAAATTAAAAAACGTGTAGTGGACATGCTGAGGTCATCAATGACGTCAGCATGACGTCACAGGGGCTGCTGCACGTGAAAAATGGGGTGAAAACGCGTTGAAGCGGCGGTGGCATTTGCTGCGCTAGCGCGCGTTCGTATGCAGCGTGAAACAGTGCCAGCGTCTTGCGCGGAATGAAGTCAACGCTTGTGAGCGCTATGTAGCTGTATGACGTCGCGATTCCGTCTTTTTGACATTTTTGACCTTTTCGACCCATTTTGTCCAATTTTTCCATGTTTGTTGACCTTTTCCCACTTATTTATTAATTTATTTGTGATGTATTGCTTCAAGTATTCTTCTTTGAGTCTTTAAATTGCGTTTTTAAGCCAAAATACTTGAAAAACAATAAAAATACCCGTGATTCCGAAAAAGACAAATTTATATAAATATATGATAAAACATATAAATATATATATTTTTAATCAATTAATGTGCATAAAATCATGGTTATTTTAGTGCTTTTTGAGCACTAATCACAACCCCCAACCAGCTTCTTGCTAGTCCCTTAGCAAGAGAAGCGATAAAAACTAAAAATTAAACTATCCTAAATCACTTCCGTGGATTGACACGGTTGCATTTAGCCTATGCAACAAGCCTTTAAACCCATAGGTTGCCCTAGTGGACGAGTTTGAGTCTCGTGAGGGTTTTCAGTAATGATACCCACAAACATTGAACTAAATGTAAAAACAAAAGAAACAATAAAAACAAACAACTTAAAAATTAAATTTACAACAAAATCACAAATTAACAACATCTCACAAAAATGTCTCATACTATTTAATCTCCTTTAAGATCATAATTAAAATCTCAAGCATAAGTTATCTTAATCTCTTTAAACAATCATGATTTATTATAATAATTAGTCGAAAATCATTATCATATTTCATATCAAAAATGTATCAATTTAATTTCACCCAATTTCAGTGTCACGAATCGAATTCGCCGACTCTATTCCTCACAAGTCAATACTCTCAAAACACTGAATCCTATGGGTTCAAACACTCATACTAATTTATATGCGAAAGAGTTGATGTATAGAAATGAACTAATATGTTCGCATATGTATAAAGAATAAAGGCTCAAAGTGTTATTTTAACATTGATCTCATGAAAGGAATCAAATGTATAAATTATAAAGATATCATATATAAAAATTATTTTCATGCATAAATCAAACTCATTAAGAAAGAATTTCAAGATATATGCCTTTTACAAATGAAGAAATTGCAATGACTTTTTAGGGAATTACTTCTTATATCTTTCTTTTGTAATTAGCCTTTACTCACAACTTTGTAGGCAATGCGGGTTATAGTATGTAGATGATACTATTTTTATCTCTTTTTTTTCTGTAGATATTTTTCAATATGTGTATTTTTTAGAGAGTCAACCCATGTACAGATTGTACATTTTTTTGGATTTTGGTGAGTGGTTAATTTTGTGGCTTTTCTGTTTGATCTTGGTTTAGGTAACCCCAGATATGTCTTTTTGTTTTTGTAGTAGTCATGCATAAATGAGATATAAGCATATACTATCAACTTCTACTCAAATCATTTAATCTAAGCAAAAATAATAATCAAAAATATATGATACTCTATTAAAATGAGAAAAAAAAATTCATACATTCAATGCTAATACCTATAGAGATCATCTAAAAATTTGAAGAAATAAGAAATGTGTTTGGAGTAGAAAAAATATATATTTCACTCTGAATAAAGGAAATTAGGCTCAAATTATATCTCACAAAGGTAGTCTCCACTAAAAAAAACTCATAAACACCGATTTTGGGTTTAATATAATTTCTACATCTTATCAAGAAATACTAATTATGACAAAAACTAACTAATTATCAAAAATAATTACAAAATATTTCATGATATGTTTTCAAAAAATTAATCTAACAGTACAAAAGACTTAACTATTTACTTAAATTTGATTTAAAGAAATGATAAATTTTTGTGAGAAAAGTTTTTATTTATTTATTTATTTATTTTTAAATTGTCAATTTTTTTTTAATTAAGTATGGTAACTTTTCACCACCCCCAACCTAGAACTTACATTGTCCTCAATGTAACAACTGTAAATTAAAGATAAAGAGAGAAGAGAAGAAAGATTACCTATTTCCTGAGAATGTGCAAGTAGTAATGGAAAATGCAGGTGCATCCATCATATTCATCATTAAAGTGTATACAGACAGATCGATGTAAACTTCTAACATCTCAACAAATATTTTTAGTTTTAACAATTTAAAAATTATTCACATGTAATTAAAATGAAATAAACAATAAAATTAAGTAAATAAAACAAATAACAAACAAAATTGTTTTTTTGTTTTTTTTTTTGGTTTTTTTTTTGGTTTTTTTTTTTGTTTTTTTTTACTTTTTTTTATTGTTTGTTTTTTTTACCTAAAATGATGGGTTGCCTCCCATCCAGCGCTTAGTTTAACGTCTTAGCAAGACATATCTTTTTGGTGCTAAGGGTTACTCACCAAATGCAATCCATTTCAAAGAATGTTGTTTGGTTCTTCTAAATAAGGCTTGACACGATGGCCATTGACTTTGAACGTTTTTGTGTCTTGGAGTCCAATAGTTCCACTACTCCATGTTCAAATACTTGAACTATTTTGAATGGTCCATCCCATCTTGATCTCGACTTTCACGGAAACAATCTCAAACGAGAGTTAAATAAAAGAACTTTCATTCCAGGGTGAAGAGTCTTAGGAACTAGACTCTTGTCGTGATAGCGCTTAGTACGCTGCTTGTATAATTTGGCATTCTCATAGGGTTCATTCCTAATTTCTTCCAACTCCTGAATTTGGAGTAATCTTTTTCGCTGCTTTATCTAAATCCATGTTTAACTCTTTAATTGCCCAATAAGCTTTGTGTTCAAGTTCAACCGGAAGGTGGCACGCTTTCCCAAAGATTAACCGTAAGTGGCTCATCCCAATAGGTGTTTTGTAAGCAGTGCGGTATGCCCATAAGGCATCATTTAGCTTAAATGCCCAATCCTTCCTTGACGGATGCACAGTGCGTTCCAGTATTCCCTTAATTTGCCTATTGCTCACTTCCACTAAACCGGAAGTTTGAGGATGATATGGAGTAGCTACTTTATGTGTGATGTTGTACTTGTTTAGTACTCCATCAAAGAGTTTGTTACAAAAATGGCTACCTCCATCACTTATTATAGCTCTAGGCGTTCCGAACCTACTGAATATGAAATCTTTCAAGAATTTCACAACAACATTAGCATCATTGGTTTTGGTGGGGATAGCTTCTACCCACTTGGACACATAATCCACAATGACCAAAATGTATTTAAAACCATTGGATGGGGAAAAGGACCCATGAAGTCAATCCCCTATACATCAAAGAGTTCAACAACTAAATTAGATGTCAAAGGCATTTCATCTCTTTTGCTTATGTTTCCTGTTCTTTGACATCTATCACATTGTGCACAAAACATATGAGCATCTTTAAAAAGGGTGGGCCAAAAGAATCTAGACTGTAATATCTTACGGGCTGTCTTTTCCCCACCAAAATATCCCCCACAATGAAGTTCATGACAAAAACTCAAGAATGCTCTTATGTTCTTCTTCCAGTACACATCTCCAGATGACTTGATCTTGACCAATCTTGTATAAATAAGGGTAATCCCAGAAACAATCCTTGATAGTTTTAAAGAACCTTTTATTGTCCTGATATGAAGTGTTAGGTCTCAAAACACTAGTGACAATATATTTTACAATATCATCATACCATGGGTTTGGACCTATTGAAAATAATTGTTCATCAGAAAAGGTTTCAACTATATCTTATTTACTCTCACCTTTAAGAGAATTGAAGTCAAATCAACCTAGACAAATGGTCACTACTAAGTTTTCACCGCCTTTCTTATCCTTGATTTCTAGGTCAAATTCTTGTAAGAGTAAGACCCACCTGATTAATCTTGGCTTGGCATTTGGTTTACTTAATAGGTATCTTAAAGCAGCATGATCAGAATGTACAATCACTTTAGATCCTACTAAATAAGACCGAAATTTGTCTAAAGAGAATACTATAGCCAAGAATTCCTTTTCAGTGGTGGTGTAATTCATTTGGGCATCATTGAGTGTTTTGCTAGCATAGTAGATGACATGTAAACGCTTATCCACTCTTTGTCCAAGGACTGCTCCTATTGCATAATCAGAAGCGTCACACATTATTTCAAAAGGTAAAGACCAGTTTGGTGCCATTAGGCAGTCATTGTTGAAGTCAAAATCAGCATCTTTGGATAGCAAGTTACATAAGGGACGACTTATTTTAGAGAAATCTTTAATAAATCGTCTGTAAAATCCTGCATGTCCCAAGAAGCTTCTTATCCCCTTCACAGATGTAGGGGGAGGTAGTTTGGATATCAATTCAACTTTTGCCTTATCAACTTCAATACCCTTGTTTGAAATTATATGTCCTAAAACTATCCCTTGTTGAACCATAAAATGACTTTTCTCCCAACTAAGGGTTAGATTGCATTCAATGCATCTTTCTAAAACCAAAGTCAATTTATGTAAGCAATCATCAAATGAGTTCCCAAAGACAGAGAAATCGTCCATGAAAATTTCAATGAATTTCTCCACCATGTCCGAGAAAATAGATATCATGCATCTCTGGAAAGTGGCAGGGGCATTGCATAACCCAAATAGCATTCTGCGAAAAGCAAATGTCCCAAAAGGACATGTAAATGTGGTTTTTCTGATCTTACGGTGCTATGGGTACTTGATAATATCCAGACAGGTCCATCCAAAAACAAGAAAATTCATGCTTGACTAATCTTTCCAACATTTGATCAATGAATGGAAGAGGAAAGTGATCCTTTTTCGTATATAAATTTAGTTTCCTAAAATCTATACACATTCTCCATCCGGTGATTATTCTAGTGGGCACTAATTCACTTTTATCATTTTTAACAAGCTGTTATCCCGCATTTCTTTGGTACCACATACCTTTGGACTAACCCACTTACTATCCATGATAGGATAGATAATCCCTTCTTCTAATAATTTAAGGATTTCCTTTTTAACTACCTCTTTGCATGTTTGGGTTTAGTCTTCTTTGGGCCTCTCGTACGGGTTTAGCACCATCCTCCAAGTTGATCTTGTGCATACACATTGTTGGACTAATGCCTCTTATATCCCCTATACTCCAACCTATAGATTTCTTAAACTGTTTAAGCACTTTGATGAGTTCTTTTTCTTGTGGTTTGGTCAAGGTTGAAGAAATTATCACCGGATATGTTTCTCCTTCTCCCAAAAACACATATTTTAAGTGTTCGGGTAAGTCTTTGAGTTCAAGTTCGGGTGGATTGGCCTCTTTAACGGATGAAGAAGCTGGGTAGATTTAAAAGTGTACTAGATTTTGTCATCAACTTCATTATTGTCTAGTTGTTCAAGGTACCCCTTAATTTCTTCATCTAAATCTTCTTCAACCTTTTCAAGTGTAAGAACGGTTTCAAGCTTGTCTTCTTTTCTGGTTTGGAAAAAGGTGTTTTGGACAAGATTAACCAAAGGATCAACATTGACTATTTCAACGATGGCGTAAATAGAAGGGAAAGGTAAAGAATCAAAAACTTTGAAATGAACAGTCTCTCCTAAGACTGTCATTGTCAAATTTCCATCTTGGACATCAATAATAGTTTTAGTAGTTGCCATAAATGGTCTACCAAGCAATATTGTATGCTCTCTGTCCAATGCAGGATTTTCTTGCATTTCCAGAACCACAAAGTCAACAGGTATTATCAGTTTGTCTACCTGTACCAAAACATCCTCAACTATTCCCTCTGGATATTTAAGAGATCTATCTGCAAGTTGCAGGGACATAGTTGTGGGTTTTAAATCCCTTAGATTGAGCTGTAAGAATATAGAGTAGGGCATCAAATTTATACTAGCACCTAAATCAAGCATTGCTTTAGCAACCTTCCTATCCCCCATAGTTATGTTTATAATAAAACTTCCAGGGTCTTTCAACTTAGGGGGTAGTTTGTGCTGAAGTACAGCGCTAGAAATTTCTGATACTACTACCCGTTCATTCAGTTCATACCTCCTTTTCTTAGTGTTCAACTCTTTGAAAAACTTGGCATATGAGGGCACATTCATGATCACTTCTAATAATGGTAAATTGATATTTACTTTAGAGAGCATATTAAAAAGATCATTGAATTGCTTATCTTGTTTGGATTCTTTCAACCGGTGGGGAAAAGGTACTTGCATCTAGTGTGGTTCTGTTGTCTTTTGAATTTTGGGAGTGTCAGATGACCCCCCAATGAGTTTTTCAGAAGGCTTGTTAAGTTTAACACTTGTTTCTCCTTTTTGCGAGATTAAAATATCGCCTTCTTTGTTACATGAACTACAAGGTAGTTTAGAGATTTCAGGTAAACTGGTATTGACTACCTTACCACTTCGAAGAGTTCTAACATCTTTTGCTTGTTCTGGTTGACTAGGCAACTTTCCGGTTCTTTCTTTTGCATTTGTTCAGCCAGGTTGCCCAACTTTAGATTCAATTCTTTTAACCGAAGCCTCCATGGTGTTCAACCTTTGATTAGTCATCAGTTGGTTGTCACGACTAACTTGAATAAAAGCATTCAAGCTATCTTCTAAGGTTGGTTTAAAAGATTGGCTTGGTGGGTAAGGGTGGTTGTAGGTTGGGTGATTATAGGTGTTTGGATGATACTTTTGAAAAGATTGGACTTCCTCTATGGCATCGACACTAGAATCACAAGTATTTGAACAATTATGAGTACCATGCCCAATTGAACAACACACTTCACATACCTCTTGATTTGAAATTTGGTGAGACGTGAGAATTTCACTTGTTTAGTCAATTGACAAGTTGCAAGGTTATCTCATTATCAAAGCCGACTTCATTGACCTTTGCTTTCCTTCTACCACCTCTTTGTTGGGAATTAGAACCCAATAGCTCATAGAGATTATAGGTTTCCTCTGCTGTCTTTTCTCCTACAAAGACCTCCAAAGAAGATTATCAACCATGTATTGACTCTGTAGTGTCAATCCATCGTAAAAGAATTGGTTTTGTAGCTGTAATGGAAAGCTATGATTTTGACATTGAATGAAAAGAAGTTTGAATCGTTCCCAAGCTTCATGAAAAGGCTCTTCATTCATTTGAGAAAATGTTGCTATCTTTGTTCTTAGATCAATGATCTTTTGATGGGAATAGAACCTACCCATAAAAATTTCATAGATCCGCCTCCCAAGTTTTAAGGGAACCTGACTGTAGAGTAATGAACCATGACCAAGCTTTATCTTTGAGAGTGTAAGGAAAACACCTCATCCTAAGTTGATCTTCATTAATTGCATGTAGTGGAAAGGTTTGGACAATAGCATAGAATTCTCGAATGAAATGCAAAGGGTCTTCATTAGGGATACCGTAAAAGGAAGGCAACAAAGAATAATGAATCTTTTTCAATTCATAATTCCTTGCAGCCTCTTGTAATTGGATACCGGAAGTTACATTGCCAATGATTGGCATTGTATAGTCTTTCATCTTTTTCCGCCTAACTTCAGCATCTCCCATGGTTGTTTGTAGTTGAAAATGATCCTCCTCCTATTGTGAATCAACATTTTGCTCTTAAAAACAATAGTAGATATCTCTAAAAAAAATGCAAGGAACCTAAATTTTTTTTTATTACACGCAAACTAAAACAAAGGAAAATACAATAATGGGTGACCTCCCATGTAGGACTAAAATTTATCGTCTTCTAGTAAGACGTTGCTTGGAGATTGCAGAATGAAAAACTCAATGTCTCCTCTTCATTGAATTCATTAGTCTTTGCCTTTTTGCAAATGTTCAACTAACTGTTCAACTTGAACTTCCACCTTTTTGATAGAAGCTTCCACAGAGTCCAACCGTTGATTTGTTTTAGATTGATTATCCCTACAAACTTGAATAAAAGAATTCAAGTTGTCCTCCAGGGTTGGTTTATTTGGAATGCTTCTTGGAATAGGTGGGTGGAATTGCTGGCCTGCCTGGTTTGAGCTTTGAGGGAAAGGAGGGTTGTTTTGCCTCCAAGAGAAATTTGGATGACTTCTCCACCCAGGATTATAGGTATTTGAATTGGGATCAAACCTTGGTCTCTGTTGATATGCTCCCAACACATTAACCTGCTCAGGTCCAGTTGTATCTCCTTGATATGGACAGGCTTGAGTGCCATGTCCCATGTTCTTTGTACAAACCATATTGTTCATTATTGGTGTTGGTTTGTGTAGTGAGAAGGGCAACTTGCTTAGTCAGTTGAACAAGTTGTTGTTGAACTTCATTACTGGAGTCGATTTCATGAACACCAGCTTTTCTCACTTGGGAGCTTTTTTGTTGGGAAATAGCACCCAACATCTCAAAGAGGTTATACGTTTCTGATGCAGTCTTTTCTCCTATTGCTCCTCCTGCAGCGTTGTCGACAATGAACTGACATTGTTGTGTAAGTCCATCGTAAAAGAATTGGTTCTGCAACTGTAGGGGAAAGCTATGATGGGGACATTGAGTGAGAAACATTTTGAACCTATCCCAAGCTTCATGGAATGGTTCTCCTTCCATCTGAGAGAAAGTAGCAATCTTTCCTCTCAGCTCTGATGTTTTTTGATGGGAATAGAATTTTCCCATGAATTTATTGTAAATGTTACCCCATGTCATCAGAGAACCTGGGGGAAGTGACATCAACCAAGCTTTGGCCTTATCCTTTAAGGTGTAGGGAAACATCTCATTCTAAGTTGATCCTCGTTTAGAATACCGAGGGGGAATGTTTGGACCGTAGCATAGAAATCTCTCATAAAGGAAAGAGAATCTTCATTAGGTAGCCCATAAAAGGAAGGAAGCATAGAAAAATGAATATTTTTAAGGTCATAATTGACGACCTCTCCCAACCGGATAAGCGGCGATTCTTGGTGCCAATCACCGGTCTTGCAAACTCCTTCATCGTGGTTTCCCTAACATGTTGGTTTTCCTCCATTTCTTTTGGTTCTAGTAAAGGATTAAGACTTGGTTCTATGTTTGGCTCAAAATCAGGTTAATGGGTAGGATCCAGTGTTGTTGACACTTGTTTAAATTTATGAATATTATTTACATATGGTGTTAGGGGGTTTCCTAAGGATCTCCTACCACGCATAGACTATTTTTAAACGTAAATTTAAAACTCCTGTCAACAAAAATAAAAAAATTAGAGAAAATTCCCATGGCATTTAATACAAAACACTAGACAAAACTAGTTAAATTTTTTTTTTTTTTAAATTTAATTTTTTTTTTAAATAACATAATCAGTATTAACCAAGAGTGTTCCCAGGAAAGAATGGTGGTGCAATAGCTCCTTAAAAACCATTCTCCTAGCCAGAACAACGTTTCCAGGAAAGACTAGTGGCACAAAGGCTTCAAAGAACTAGTCTCCTAGACAGAACTCCCTTAGATTTTTACTTTTCATGCCTTTTAGTTTTTTTTTTTTTTTACGAACGGTAATTTTTATTTTACTATTCATGCTATCTTATTTCTTATTAACTTAAAATATTTTTTTTTTAATTTTTAATTTTTTTTTACGAACGGTAATTTTATTTTACTATTCACGCTATCTTATTTCTTATTAACTTAAATTTTAAAAATTTTTTTTTTAATATTTTTTTTTACTATTCATGAACGGTAATTTTTTATTCAAATTTTAAATTCCTAAATTATTTTATTATTCACGGTACAATTTTTATTTAAAAATTTTCTTCTTTTTTTTTAATTTTTTTTTTCACTATTCATTAACGATAAAAACTTTTTACTTCAAATTTCAAATTTCTAAATTATTTTACTATTTATGCTATAATTAATTTTTTTTTTTATTTTATTTATTTATTTATTTTTATTTCTTATGAAATTTGAAATTTGATTAATTTTTTTTATATTTTTTTATTTTAAAAAAAAATCACAATTATTTACAACACAAAAATATTTTCAAAATTTTGATAAATAAATTAAAAACGCTATTCCTTCAAGAATGGCGCTAAAACTTGATGGCGAAAACCTAATCGCCAATTCTCGCAAATACTTTGGTTTTAATATTTGTAAAACTACCATGAGTGCGAATCATTTCGTAGAAAATGATAAGTATACTCCCAAGGTCGATCTAAGGAAGGAATGTATGTGGTTTTAATTTATTATTCAAACTTTTAAAAAGCGAAATTAAATCCTAAACATCCTGTCACGATAGTTTGGTTTTGTGTTCTTAATCTAATAACATAAAATAAACATATATACTGATTAATTAAATATAATCTAAAAATAAACATAGATACAAATTCAATAAATATTTACCTAAAAATAAATATAAATACAGATTCAATAAATATTCATGCAACTTTTATCATTTATATTAGTGGAGTATTTATGGATATAATAACTAAATTAATTATGCTTGCTCATATTATCTAGGTTATTAAAGATATAAATTGATATTTATTGATTCTCTCTTTTTATATGAATACCACCTTTGGTGGGGTTAGATATTCTTTGTTAACTAAACAAATCAATTAACACCTATGGGTGGGGTTGATAACTAATTTGGTTAATTAAATTAATTCCTTTTTCTAAAAGATTGAAAATAGACCATTTAAATGCCACCTTTGGTGAAGTTAGACGATTTAAACTTTATTCAAGGTGTCCAAATTAAACCTAAGAATTTAGTTATCCGAGTACTAACTTTCAAGTTTTAAAACCACTATTGAAAACATGTTGTCAATACATTTTCACATAATAATTCTTATAAAAACTTTTGAAATAGAGCTTCACTCTAACTAAAGGCGATTGTACCAACAAATAAAAGAAAGCACTACTCTAAATTAGACCAGGATACCTAAACCTTAAAATCTAATTTTCAGATTTAAGTTTGTAATGAAAAATAATATATTTCTCTCTAACATCCTTAATATAAAATCTTGAATAAAAATAAAATCAATTCATTTTAGAAATTTTCACCTATTTAATATTTCTCAAGCATAACAACGTTATTATTATATCATGATTATAAACAGCTAGCACAGTTAAATTTAATCACAGACAAATTAAATATAACATGTAAGAATAAAGCATAAAAATAACTGTAAAGAAAATAAAATCCTTACAGAACTTCGACACTATTCCCGTTGCTAGAAAACCTCCAAGCGGAATTTGCACTTCCATTTATTGAATCAAAAAGATAAAATATTACAAAAACATAACTAGTTCTTCCCAAAGAAGGAAGAACTCTAAAACTAAGAGAAACTAGCTAAAACATAAGAAAAACTAGCTAAAACATAAGAAAAACTAAAAAAAACTAAAAACTAAGAAATGAGAGAAAGAAAGAAGAGAGAAGTGTGGTTTTGAGGTGTGCTTTGAAGTGAATGGAAGGGGGGTATTTATAGGTGAGGATGGAGAGAAAAAATGAGTAAAAAAATGATAAAAAAAATAATAAAAAATTAAAAACGTGTAGTGGACATCTTTGAGGTCATCAATGACGTCGAGATGACGTCACAAGGGCTGCTGCGTGAAAAATAAAACGGGTGAAAACGCTGCGCGCTGGCCTATGGCGCGAAATTGTCATTCTTGGCCGTAGCAGCGTGAAACGATGCCAGCGCCAGCGCTGGCGCGAATGGAGTCAACGCGCACGCGGCACGCGTATTATTGGCGCGTGCGTGGTGGTAGCCTGGCCTTGTTACGTGCGCGATTTCCATCTTTTTGACATTTTTGACCTTTTCGACCCATTTTGTCCAATTTTTCCATTTTTTTGACCTTTTCCCACTTATTTATTAATTTATTTGTGATGTATTGCTTCAAGTATTCTTCTTTGAGTCTTTAAATTGCGTTTTTAAGCCAAAATACCTGAAAAACAATAAAAATACCCGTGATTCCGAAAAAAACAAATTTATATAAATATATGATAAAACATATAAATATATATATTTTTAATCAATTAATGTGCATAAAATCATGGTTATTTTAGTGCTTTTTGAGCACTAATCAGAGGCTTCGGTTAAAAGAATTGAATCTAAAGTTGGGCAACTGGCTGAACAAATGCAAAAGAAAGAACCAAGAAAGTTGCCCAGTCAACCAGAACAAGCAAAAGATGTTAGAACCCTTCGAAGTGGTAAGGTAGTCAATACCAGTTTACCTGAAATCTCTAAACTACCTTGTAGTTCATGTAACAAAGAAGGCGATATTCTAATCTCGCAAAAAGGAGAAACAAGTGTTAAACTTAACAAGCCTTCTGAAAAACTCATTGGGGGGTCATCTGACACTCCCAAAATTCAAAAGACAACGAGAACCACACCGGATGCAAGTACCTTTTCCCCAGGTTGAAAGAATCCAAACAAGATAAGCAATTCAATGATCTTTTTAATATGCTCTCTAAAGTAAATATCAATTTACCATTATTAGAAGTGATCATGAATGTGCCTCATATGCCAAGTTTTTCAAAGAGTTGAACACTAAGAAAAGGAGGTATGAGCCGAATGAGCGAGTAGTAGTATCGAGAAATTTCTATATTTGTCGGACAAACTACCCCCTAAGTTGAAAGACCCTGGAAGTTTTATTATAAACATAACTATGGGGGATAGGAAGGTTGCTAAAGCAATGCTTGATTTAGGTGCTAGTATAAATTTGATGCCCTACTCTATATTCTTACAGCTCAATCTAGGGGATTTAAAACCCACAACTATGTCCTTGCAACTTGCAGATAGATCTCTTAAATATCCAGAGGGAATAGTTGAGGATGTTTTGGTACAGGTAGACAAACTGATAATACCTGTTGACTTTGTGGTTCTGGATATGCAAGAAAATCTGGCATTGGACAGAGAGCATACAATATTGCTTGGTAGACCATTTATGGCAACTACTAAAACTATTATTAATGTCCAAGAAGGAAATTTGACAATGACAGTCTTAGGAGAGACTGTTCATTTCAAAGTTTTTGATTCTTCACCTTTCCCTTCTATTTCTGCCATCGATGAAATATTCGAAGTTGATCCTTTGGATAATCTTGTCCAAAACACCTTTTTCCAAACCAGAATAGAAGACAAGCTTGAAACCGTTCTTACACTTGAAAAGGTTGAAGAAGATTTAGATGAAGAAATTAAGGGGTACCTTGAACAACTAGACAATAATGAAGTGATGACAAAATCTAGTACACTTTAAATCTACCCAGTTCTTCATCTGTTAAAGAGGCCAATCCACCTGAACTTGAACTCAAAGACTTACCTGAACACTTAAAATATGTGTTTTTGGGAGAAGGAGAAACATATCCAGTGATAATTTCTTCAACCTTGACCAAACCACAAGAAAAAGAACTCATCAAAGTGCTTAAACAGTTTAAGAAATCTATAGGTTGGAGTATAGGGGATATAAGAGGCATTAGTCCAACAATGTGTATGCACAAGATCAACTTGGAGGATGGTGCTAAACCTGTACGAGAGGCCCAAAGAAGACTAAACCCAAACATGCAAGAGGTAGTTAAAAAGGAAATCCTTAAATTATTAGAAGAAGGGATTATCTATCCTATTGCGGATAGTAAGTGGGTTAGTCCAGTGCATGTGGTACCAAAGAAATCTGTGATAACGGTTGTTAAAAATGATAAAAGTGAATTAGTGCCCACTAGAATAATCCTTTGGATGGAGAATGTGTATAAAAGTAAGGAAACTAAATTTATATACGAAAAAGGATCACTTTCCTCTTCCATTCATTGATCAAATGTTGGAAAGATTAGCTGGGCACGAATTTTACTGTTTTTTGGATGGACTGTCTGGATATTATCAAGTACCCATAGCACCAGAAGATCAAGAAAAGACCACATTTACATGTCCTTTTGGGACATTTGCTTTTCGCAGAATGCCATTTGGGTTATGCAATGCCCCTGCCACTTTCCAGAGATGCATGATATCTATTTTCTCGGACATGGTGGAGAAATTCATTGAAATTTTCATGGACAATTTCTCTTTCTTTGGGAACTCATTTGATGATTGCTTACATAAATTGACTTTGGTTTTAGAAAGATGCATTGAATGCAATCTAACCCTTAGTTGGGAGAAAAGTCATTTTATGGTTCAACAAGGGATAGTTTTAGGACATATAATTTCAAACAAGGGTATTGAAGTTGATAAGGCAAAATTTGAATTGATATCCAAACTACCTCACCCTACATCTGTGAAGGGGATAAGAAGCTTCTTGGGACATGTAGGATTTTACAGACGATTTATTAAAGATTTCTCTAAAATAAGTCGTCCCTTATGTAACTTGCTATCCAAAGATGCTGATTTTGACTTCAACAATGACTGCCTTATTTCCTTTAATACCTTGAAAGAGAAACTAACATCTACCCCTGTTATAATGGCACCAAACTGGTCTTTACCTTTTGAGATAATGTGTGACGCTTCTGATTATGCAATAGGAGCAGTCCTGGGACAAAGAGTGGATAAGCGTTTACATGTCATCTACTATGCTAGCAAAACACTCAATGATGCCCAAATGAATTACACCACCATTGAAAAGGAATTATTGGCTATAGTGTTTTCTTTAGCAAATTTTGGTCGTATTTAGTATGATCTAAAGTGATTGTGCATTCTTATCATATTTATTTAAGATACCTTTTGAGTAAACCAAATGCCAAACCAACATTAATTATGTAGGTCTTACTCTTACAAGAATTTGACCTAGAAATCAAGGATAAGAAAGGCAGTGAAAACTTAGTAGCTGACCATTTGTCTAGGTTGATTTCTGACTTCAATTCTCTTAAAGATGAGAGTAATGACGATATAGTTGAAACCTTTCCTCATGAACAGTTATTTTTCATAGGTCCGAACCCATGGTATGCTGATATTGTAAACTATCTTGCCACTGGTGTTTTGCGACCTAACATTTCATATCAGGACAAGAAAAGGTTTTTTAAAACTATTAAGGACTATTTCTGGGATGACCCTTATTTATACAAGATTGGTCAAGATCAAGTCATCCGGAGATGTGTACCAGAAGAAGAACATAAGAGCATTCTGACTTTTTGTCATGAACTTCATTGTGGGGGTCATTTTGGAGGTGAAACGACAGCCCGTAAGATATTACAGTCTGGATTCTTTTGGCCCACTCTTTTTAAAGATGCTCATATGTTTTGTGCACAATGTGATAGATGTCAAAGAACAGGAAACATAAGCAAAAGAGATGAAATGCCTTTGACATCTAATTTAGTTGTTGAACTCTTTGATGTATGGGGGATTGACTTCATGGGTCCTTTTCCCCCATCTAATGGTTTTCAATACATTTTGGTTGCTGTGGATTATGTGTCCAAGTGGGTAGAAGCTATCCCCACCAAAACCAATGATGCTAATGTTGTTGTGAAATTCTTGAAAGATTTCATATTCAGTAGGTTCGGAACGCCTAGAGCTATAATAAGTGATGGAGGTAGCCATTTTTGTAACAAACTCTTTGATGGAGTACTAAACAAGTACAACATCACACATAAAGTAGCTACTCCATATCATCCTCAAACTTCCGGTTTAGTGGAAGTGAGTAATAGGCAAATTAAGGGAATATTGGAGCCTTGTGCGTCCGTCGAGGAAGGATTGGGCATTTAAGCTAAATGATGCCTTATGGGCATAGTGCACCGCTTACAAAACACCTATTGGGATGAGCCACTTAGGTTAATCTTTGGGAAAGCGTGCCACCTTCCGGTTGAACTTGAACACAAAGCTTCTTGGGAAATTAAAGAGTTAAACATGGATTTAGATAAAGCGGTGAAAAACAATTACTCGACTTCATGAGTTGGAAGAAATTAGGAATGAAGCCTATGAGAATGCCAAATTATACAAGGAGCGTACTAAGCGCTATCATGACAAGAGGCTAGTTCCTAATACTCTTCACCCTGGAATGAAAGTTCTTTTATTTAACTCTCGTTTGAGATTGTTTCCAGGAAAGCTGAGATCAAGATGGGATGGACCATTCAAAATAGTTCAAGTATTTGAACATGGAGTAGTGGAACTATTGGACTCCAAGACACAAAAAACGTTCAAAGTCAATGGCCATCGTGTCAAGCCTTATTTAGAAGAACCAAACAACATTGCTGAAATGGATTGCATTTGGCTGAGTAACCCTTAGCACCAAAAAGATACGTCTTGCTAAGACGTTAAACTAAGCGCTGGATGGGAGGCAACCCATCATTTAAAAAAAACAAAACAAAACAAAAAAAAAATTGTTTGTTATTTGTTTACTTAATTTTATTGTTTATTTCATTTTAATTACATGTGAATAATTTTTAAATTGTTAAAACTAAAAATATTTGTTGAGATGTTAGAAGTTCACAGCGATCTATCTGTATACACTTTAATGATGAATATGATGGATGCACCTGCATTTTCCATTACTACTTGCACATTCTCAGGAAATAGGTAATCTTTCTTCTCTTCTCTCTTTATCTTTAATTTACAGTTGTTACATTGGGGACAATGTAAGTTCTAGGTTGGGGGTGGTGAAAAGTTACCATACTTAATTAAAAAAAAACAAAAAAAAATTTGACAATGTAAAAATAAATAAAAAAAATACTTTTCTCACAAAAATTTATCATTTCTTTAAATCAAATTTAAGTAAATGGTTAAGTCTTTTGTACTGTTAGATTAATTTTTGAAAACATATCATGAAATATTTTGTAATTATTTTTTTATAATTAGTTAGTTTTTGTCATAACTAGTATTTCTTGATAAGATGTAGAAATTATATTAAACCCAAAATCGGTGTTTATGAATTTTTTTTAGTGGAGACTACCTTTGTGAGATATAATTTGAGCCTAATTTCCTTTATTCAAGAGTGAAATATATATTTTTTCTACTCCAAACACATTTCTTATTTCTTCAAATTTTTAGATGATCTCTATAGGTATTAGCATTGAATGTATGAATTTTTTTCTCATCTTAATAGAGTATCATATATTTTTTATTATTATTTTTGCTTAGATTAAATGATTTGAGTAGAAATTGATAGTATATGCTTATATCTCGTTCATGCATGACTGCTACAAAAAAAGACATATATAGGGTTACCTAAACCAAGATCAAACAGAAAAGCCACAAAATTAACCACTCACCAAAAAAAAATGTACAATCTGTACATGGGTTGACTCTCTAAAATACATATATTGAGAAATATCTTCAGAAAAAATAGAGAGATAAAGAATATATAGTATAATCTACATACTATAACCCACATTGCCTACAAAGTTGTGAGTAAAAGTTAATTACAAAAGAAAGATGTAGGAAATAATTCCCTAAAAAGTCATTGCACTCTCTTCATTTGTAAAAAGCATATATCTTGAAATTCTTTCTTAATGATTTTGATTTATGCATGAAAATAATTTTTATATATGATATCTTTATAATTTATACATTTGATTCCTTTCATGAGATCAATGTTAAAATAACACTTTGAGCCTTTATTCTTTATACATATGCGAACATATTAGTTCATTTCTATACATCAACTCTTTCGCATATAAATTAGTATGAGTGTTTGAATCCATAGGATTCAGTGTTTCGAGAGTATTGACTTGTGAGGAATAGAGTCGAAGCGAATTCTAATTCATGACACTGAAATTGGGTGAAATTAAATTGATACATTTTTGACATGAAATATGAAAATGATTTTCGACTAATTATTATAATAAATCATGATTGTTTAAAGAGATTAAAATAACTTATGCTTGAGATTTTAATTATGATCTTAAAGGAGATTAAAAAGTATGAGACATTTTTGTGAGATGTTGTTAATTTGTGATTTTGTTGTAAATTTCATTTTTAATTTGTTTGTTTTTATTGTTTCTTTTGATTTTTACATTTAGTTCAATGTTTGTGGGTATCATTACTAAAAACCCTCACGAGACTTAAACTCGTCCACTAGGGCAACCTAGGGGTTTAACGGCTTGTTGCATAGGCTAAATGCAACCGTGTCAATCCACGGAAGTGATTTAGGATAGTTTAATTTTTAGTTTTTATCGCTTCTCTTGCTAAGGGACTAGCAAGAAGCTCGTTGGGGGTTGTGATGAGTGCTCAAAAAGCACTAAAATTACCATGATTTTATGCACATTAATTGATTAAAAATATATATATTTATATGTTTTATCATATATTTATATAAATTTGTCTTTTTCGGAATCACGGGTATTTTTATTGTTTTTCAGGTATTTTGGCTTAAAAACGCAACTTAAAAAAAGAGGAATACTAGAAGCAATACATCACAAATATATTAATAAATAAATGGGGAAAGGTCAACAAATAAGGAAAAATTGGACAAAATGGGTCAAAAAGAACAAAAATGTCAGAAAGGAGAAAATCGCGCCGCTTGGCCTTGGCCTTGACTCCGCTTCGCGCGCTGACAACATTCATCCGCGCATCTTGTTCATCCGCGACATCGTTTCATCCGGACCTTTGTTCATCCGCGACATCGTTCATCCGCGACAACTTGTTCATCCGCGACATCGTTTCATCCGCGACATCGTTCATCGGCGATATCGTTCATCCGCGCAGATCTTGTTCATCCCGATCTTGTCGCAGCCGCCCCTGTCATGCTGACGTCATCAATGACGTCAGCAATCACTAATCCGCGTTTTTACATTTTTTTAACATTTTTTTAACATTTTTTTCTCTATTTTTTCTCTCCATCCTCGCCTATAAATACCCCCATTCTCTTCACCTAAAAACACACCTCAAAACCACACTTCTCTCTTCTTTCTTTCTCTCATTTCTTAGTTTTTGAGTTTTTCTTAGTTTCTTTCTTAATTTCTAAGTTTTTCTTAGTTTTTCTCTTAGTTTTTAGTTCAATTCTCTTAGGTTTAGAGTTCTTCTCTTTTTGAGAGGAACTTGTAATGTTTTTGTAATAATTTAGATTTTTGATTCAATAAATGGAAGTGCAAATTCCGTTTGGAGGTTTTCTAGCAACGGGAATAGTGTCGAAGTTACGTAAGGATTTTATTTTCTTCTGAGTTATTTTTATGCTTTATTCTTACATGTTATATTTAATTTGTCTGTGATTAAATTTAAGCGTGCTATTGTTTATAATCATGATATAATAATAACGTTGTTATGCTTGCGAAATATTAAATAGGTGAAAATTTCTAAAATGAATTGATTTTATTTTTATTCAAGATTTTATATTAAGGATGTTAGAGAGAAATATATTATTTTCCATTACAAACTTAAATCTGAAAATTAGATTCTAAGGTTTAATTACCTAGTCTAATTTAGAGTAGATTATTTGTTGGTACAATCGTTAGGTAGTTAGAGTGAAGCTCTATTTCAAAAGTTTTTATAAGAATTATTATGTGAAAATGTATTGACAACATGTTTTCAATAGTGGTTTTAAAACTTGAAAGTTAGTACTCGGATAACTAAATTCTTAGGTTTAATTTGGACACCTTGAATAAAGTTTAAACTGTCTAACCCACCAAAGGTGGCATTTAAATGGTTCATTTTCAATCTCTTAGAAAAAGGAATTAATTTAATTAACCAAATTAGTTATCAACCCCACCCATAAGTGTTAATTGATTTGTTTAGTTAACAAAGAATATCTAACCCACCAAAGGTGGTATTCATACAAAAAGAGAGAATCAATAAAATATCAATTTATATCTTTAATAACCTAGATAATATGAGCAAGCATAATTAATTTAGTTATTATATCCATAAATACTCCACTAATATAAATGATAAAATTTGCATGAATATTTATTGAATCTGTATTTATATTTATTTTTAGGTAAATATTTATTGAATTTGTATCTATGTTTATTTTTAGATTATATTTAATTAATCTGTATATATGTTTATTTTATGTTATTAGATTAAGAACACAAAAACCAAACTATCGTGACAGGATGTTTAGGATTTAATTTCGTTTTTAAAAGTTTGAATAATAAATTAAAAACCACATACATTCCTTCCTTAGATCGACCTTGGGAGTATACTTATCATTTCCTACGAAATGATTCGTGCACTTGCGAGAGTTTTACAAATAATAAAACCAAAGTATTTGCGAGAATCGGCGATGCCGGTTTTCGCTCATCATTGACCCAGAATTATCACATGTTATTCATTTAAATTAATTCATATTAATTACATCTTTGATTGTTTAGTTTAATTTAGAGAACACTATCTTAAAAGTTCCTAAGGTTTGATATGTCTTCAATTATATTCTTAAGGTTTATAAAATATCAAAAATGTGTTTAGATTTTAACGGTGTTAATTTTCCATCAATTACTATTTAGATTACTATTCATAGGCTTTGATACCAATTTCTGAAAATTGATTCAATTTTTAATCGGAAGTTGATATTGACCTAGTTAATAGTATTTGTCTATTTATTAAAGATAATAATTTGTCTAAAAAAATTATTATTTTTCTATATAAATCTAATTTTCTTCTATATTCATTACAATTGCATAGTATAATATGTTCTTCGTTATGTTGGTTGCTTAATTCTAATCCTGAATCTATTAATTGTCTTTTAAAATTAAAAATTACTCTTTTATTTGTTAAATCTAATAGCTCTAATCTATGTACTAATGATTCGATGTTCATAGAGTATTATCTTGATAAATCATATGTGTTGAATGTATATTATTTTGTCCTATTCATAGTATACAAGCAGGTTTTTCTTGAATACATATAATGTATTTATAATCTTCAAAGAAGTAATATCCAAATATTAAGTTGTTAAATTCTTCTTACTTTATTCTTACATATTTTGACTAAAATAGTCTTTTAATGTTCTTTAAACAAGATGGTCTATGATGCTTGTAATAACTTTAATATAATCTGTATAGATATCTAATAAGGTGTTAAATCTTTTAAAATTTTCAAGACAAGTTTCATGATCTTCATTTTTAAAATATTCATTTAAATGATAGAGATAACCTTTATCAAATGTTTCTAATAGAATTAGATTTTTATCTTTGATTTCCATTGGAATTATTAGTTGTTTATTTCTAAAAAACAATTTCATTTTCCTGTGTTTAGCAATATTATGTCTTATTGTAAGCAAGTATTTAAACATTCAAGATTCTTAACCGGCTTAAATTTATAATTATTATACCTGAATTTGATGGGTCCACCACAGTCTTCCTTTCTATTCATCTTCTTTTGTTACACATGTTATGCCTCAGCTTTGCTCAAACCTTAATGCCCTCCTGGCAATGGTCATCCTTCTACATTCGTACATAAATGGTGTCCAATAGTTGACTTACCAAAGAAGAGTAATTGAACTCCATTTTATTCATAGAATAATAATTATTACAACTTAAGGCCAACTAAGAACCTTGAAAGGGGTGCTTAGTTGCTCATAATTATTGGGTATAACATTATTGGTTTTGAGATTTCTAGATAGAGCCATTTTCTTTACTAGAGTGTTTCAAAGTAGAGAGCTTTGGATTTCTATGTATTCGTGTTTCCCCGAAAATGATAATAAGGGTTCCTTTTATAGAATAAGGAATCCCTGTTTACAAGACTAAAATTATTATTTTACCTTTGTTTTAATAATTCACCCGCTTTTCTACTTTAAAGGATAGCCATTAATTTTTTCCTTGGCACATGCTACCGACTAAGATGTAGGGTCTACATCTTTATTTCTTTTGTAGTCTTCTACTGACAGTTTCTTTTCTTATTTTTCTTTGTCATTTTCTACCGACGGTTCCTTGATGACATTGATGATTACACATCTTCATCTTCTTGGTCTTTGATGCAGAGAATGCATTTGTGGTCTTTGGTGGCTTTTATGGCATAGAAGTAGAATACCTTCCTTGTTTCTTGACCAATTTCTAGGTTATTTCAATTAAACTTGGTTTCATATTTGGTGATTTTTTCACCATCTTCTTCTGACAGAGCCATGCTACTGTGGAAAATGATGATGACTTTACTAGTTGAATAATTTACTTTAATCTCAATAGAATTTTCAATCTTCTTGAGTTCATAGTAAATTTGGCTTAACATTTGACCTCTTAATACATAGAGTTCTTCTATGTTGAATTCTTTTTCTGGAAGTGCCCTTGGTTTGGGAACTTCTCTGTTTGTGTTGGAAATCTCTATCTTGATGAAGTGGTAGGGACTAATACTTCCTTCCTCATTCCAGTCTATTAATGAACTAAAAAATCTAAGATAAACAAGTTTATCACCTGCTTTACTTTTTCTTCTGAAATTCTTGATTTCTCTTTTAAAACTTTCTAGGAAATAATGTAGCTCACTTAAATGAATTCCTAGATATATATTTTCTATTAGCCCTGGATGAAATGCTTTATACAAAAATATTGGATCAGCTCCATCCAATATATTGAATTTACTTCCTACAGGAAATTCCTTGTCTGTAGTATATAATTTCATATATTCAATATGTTCTTAGGTATATTTTCTAGCCAAATTATAGAGACTCAACCATTGTGGTTTGTTGAGGTTTCTATATTAGTCGTTTTCATCTTCAATGATTGGACTGGTTCTAGGAGATGTCTCCCTGAATAGTACTAAATGCTTTACTATTTTTTATGTCTCTAGAGGAGATGTTTCTCTAAATAGAACTGGAGGCCTTGCTATCTTTCCAAGATTTGTCAATTTGCTTGGAGCTATTGGTTGTTATTGTAGTGCTACCGAATAATTTCTTACTATCTCCTCTAGAGTTTTAGTTTTGGTGTTTTGTAGTTGGTATAACTACCTTCAGCTTCTATTTTATTATTGAAGGCTCTATGAGTTACTCCACTAATTCCTAGAATAGACTTGCTAGCTTCTACCCAGTTGTTATAAATTCCTGGTTTTGGGTCATTATAGACCACATAAAAAAATTTGTTCTTCTTTTTCTGCCTCATCTGTTTAATTCAGCTTTGTGGTTTCAAAAGTTTTTTTGTGAACTATTAGGTTCTTCCTTTTTCAATGAAGGTTCCTCGTTTGAGCTTTTGATCTCTAGAGGTTTTTTTGAACAATTAAGTTCTTCCTGTTTCTTTCTTGTCTCCATAAGAGATTTCTCGAGATAAAGCAACTCGAGTTGTTCATGTAGGATTTTTATCTCCTTTTCTTTTATCTTTATTTTGATATCAAGATGTTCCATTCCTAAAAGCATAAAAATAGTTATAGGTGCTAATTCTCTGGTAAGAGCATCAACTAAGCTATTTTTATTTCCTGGAAGATGTTCAACATCAAAATTGTAATGGTTGAATCATTGTTTCCATCTAACTAGTCTTCCTTGTTTTTAATCATCTATAATATTAGTTCTTAAGAAATAACAAAAATTCTTGTTATTTATTCTAACAATGAATCTGGAGCTTATAACATATATTGCAAATTTCTTAATAGCTTTTTTAACAGCTAAATATTTTTTTTCATTACTATGATAATTTAATTCTGATCCTTGGAAAGATCCTAATGTATATCTATAAAGATAATCATCTTTTTCATCTACTCTTGCTTTAAGAACTGCTACCTAATATTCTTGTGAAGCATCTATTTCAATTATCATCTTTTCATCCGGTCCTAGATGGTATAAAGTTGATAAATTCTTTACCTTTGCTTTTACTCTATCCATATATAGAGTATCTTCTTCTGTCCATTTCCAGGTATGATCTTTTTTCAATTTTGCTTGTAATGGTTTTCTCATTTATGCAAATTTCTTGATATATGCTTCTGCATATGTTAAACATCCTAAGAATCGTTGTAATTGGTTTTTGTCTTTTAATTCACTAGGGAATCCTTGAATATTATTTAGTATATAGGGTTGTAGATTATGTTTTCCATCTTCAATTTCCAACCCTAAATATTTATCTTTTTGTTGAGCAAAGCAAGTACTACTTTCTTTTCAGAGAGTACAATGTCTTTTTTTCTACATTCTTGTAGAATATTGATAATATCCAAATAATGTTTATTTAATTCATTACTGAAAACCAAAATATTATCTATGTAAATACAGCAAATATCTTGTAATTTCTTGAAGATGTTATCCATATATCTTTGAAAAATACCTGGAGCTTGTTTTAATCCAAATGGTATAACTATCCATTGGAATTGTCCTTGGGGGCAACTAAATCTCGTTAATTTTTAGGATTCGTCATCCAGTCTTATTTTTCAAAATCCACTTTTGCAATCAAAACTCGAGAAGTATTTATTTCCTTTTATTAATGATATTAGTTCTTCCTTTTTTGGAATGAATTATCCATCATCAATGGTTTTTTTATTCAGTGCTTTAAAATTTATTACCATTCTTTTTTTTCCTATTGTTTTCTCAGCTTCTTTTTCAACTTAGAATGTTGGACTAGAGTGAGGTGAGGTGAATTACTTGGCATTATGACTTTTAATTCCAAAAGTTCTTGAATTTGTTTTCCAAATTCAATCCTATCTTCTGGAGTATAAATCATTGGTTTTACTCTTATGATCTTGTTAGGATATCTTAATTTTATATTGACTATTATTTTGGATTTATTTATTTTTGGATCCAAAGCTGAACTGACTATTTTTAATAGTTTTCTAATGTCTATTAGGGCTTTGTCTTCTTGTATTTCATTGAGAAAATATTTTTTTTCTTCTATATCTAATGAAATATTTTCTAAATAAGGTTTTTGTTGGTCTTCTATCTCACCACATTTTCGCTTTTTATGTTGTTGCATAAAAGTTAGGTTTGAGACAGTTAAAGTTTTTCTTACTTTAGAAACATAGATGATATCTCCTTCTAAGGTTATGAGACTTATTTTTTTGGAATGTTGTGTGAAAGGTTGATATAAGTTTAGGAAATTATTTCCTATTAACAAATATACTCTTGTTTCTTGTTGATATATGGTAGGAATGTAAAAGTTTTCTCTTCTTATCATTATATCAGTATCTTTTAATACCTTATTGAGCTTTATTGTAGTATTATTAGAAATTCTTACAACAAAATATTTTGGTGCTTGTTTCTAGTTGTCTTCTAGAAATACATATCCATTGGCTACACACATACTAGCTCATGTATTTATATATGCATGTAAATGATAAGTGTTACAGCCTTTAAATTTTAGTCCTACTTTAATGTAAGTACCATTTGGATTTGTAATACTATACAAATCATTCATCTTCTTATAAAGAATACTCATAATTTGAGTGTTCATATTATGAGTCAGTTATTTCTTCCTCAGTTTCTTCCAATAGATAGATACTATAAGTATCATCTATATCAGATATCTCGATTGGTTCTAATTCCATTTTCAAAGCTTCTTCTAAGATTTTTTCTTTTTGAGGAAATTCCTTTTAAAATTCTTTTTATGTTGAAATCTGCTTGGATATTCATTATGTCCTTCTTCATTACAGATCCAACATCTACATTTTTTATTTCCTAAAGGGCAATAATTTCTTTTTTCAGAAGGTTTATAATTATTTCTTCTAAAATATTTTTTCTTGTAGTTTTCTCTATTAAATCTCTTTTTATATTTTTGGAAAAAAATTCCTGAATTTATATTTTTAAATCTTTTATATTTTTTATATTTATATTTTTGTTTATAAGATTTTATATTACATCTATATTTTCCTAGTATTCTAAAATCTCTTATATCACTGCAGATTTTATCATTTCTTCTTATTTGTTTATATTCTTTTTTTTCTTGGCATTTAATAATGATCCAATCTTTAAGGCTTCTTATTCTTCCTCCTAGAGTATTTGGTATAGTTTCTCTATTCCTTTGTTTCCCAATTTTCTGTTAAGGTTTTATATAGTGTTCAAGGTAATTTTTGAAAAAAACATTTATTTGTAAGCTATTTGCATAGAGGGTGGTAATTTATGGTAATACATTTCATATCACAAATAAAAGAATCTATGTAACACATGTTACAAATTTTCATATTTGTTAGATGTCATTTAGCTTCATTGATTTTATTTTCATTAGATTCAGTGATAGTCCTTCATTTATCTTCTCTAATAAATTCTTTATATATTTCATTTATTATTGTATTCAAGTATTCTCTTCCTGTAGAAGCATTTCCTTGTATTAACAAATGTTTTTGATCTGTTAAGTTTGAAAACCAAACTTTAACATTTCCTGTCATTTTATGTGCTATAAGCACTCTACAGGTTGAAGGATTTGTTTTGGTAGTTTGAGAAGTTTATATGAGCACACTCATTCCACTAGCCCATTTATCTAAGGTTTTTTTCCTATCTCTTATACAATCTAAATCTAGAAGTTTAGATTTATAATTATCATGAAGTTTGAACTCTGGTGGAATACTACCTCTAGTTCCCTAATGCAACCATTCCTCCATTTTAGGTGGTTGTTTTATTATATATATAGTATCAGGTTGTTCTATTCTTTGCCTATTTCTTTCTCCCCTATGTGGGTCAGATGTTTCTTCTTGGTAAGGAACTGGTAATAAAATTTGTTTCATATGACCTTTGGAGGTCATGTTTTCTGGTTCAGAATCAATTTCACTGATTATTGTCATATCACCCTCTTCTTTGTTAGTACAAAGTTTTTCATTATAATGTTCTTCTATTTATTTATTGTTGTAACATGCTTCAATGTTTCTATATCTCTATTTTCAAGGTCCATGAATTTTCTTTCTAATTCTTTTCTATATTCCATTAAATTGGAATTATCTCTTTATTCTTAGATTCTTCCTCATTTTTCCCTTTCTCATTTTTAGGAATTAGAAAATCTGATCTCCTTGGTGGTTCTTCTTTTAATCCTTCTAAGGGATAATATTTATAACCTATTATTTCATTATTCCTATGTATGGTGTATACATCTTTTCTTAGTTCTGAAAATTCTTTGTGCATATCATTGTGCATATCTTGTTGTAGTTTAACCACATTCCTTTATTTCCTTTAGTAATTCTTTTTGTATATCTATTATTTCATGTAAATATTTTATGTTTGATTCTTGGACTAAATCCATTTTCTCTGTTAATAATTGTACAGTTTCAAATAATGTTGCTTGATTTTTTGCTACACCTACTAGGCTTCCATTTACTTCTAAATGCATATTTTTTGTTTTATCTCTAAACATTATTTTTTCCTAATATACAATCATGAACTAATGCCTTCATTATTTTAACCTCATTTTCTAGTTTTTTAACTTCTTCTTGGTTAGAAGTTTCTCCTTCATGGTCTATAAAATTAAATCTTGGTATGCTATTAGTTTTAACAACATTACTTTTTCTTCCTGTTATCAAGGATTTTTTTTTAATATCTAAGTTTCATTCTTCTGGTATTTCAAAGTCTGTTAATATTTCTGGTTTTATTATTTGTCCAAGTTCCTTAAAAGTTTTGTCTATTTCTATAAATTTATTTTGTCCATATATTGAACTATTATGACTATTTGTTAAATAATATGCTACTACATAATGTATTGAAAATGGATGATTTCCTTCTTTCATCAAATCTCTTCTTTCAAATTCATAAGCTAGACTTAATACTTGATTTAGATTTTTATCATATATATTTATAACAAATCTAGGATATGCTGTAAATTTTAACTTTTGGTATCCTAAATTACCATGAATCATTCCTAATAAGGCATCTTGTCTATTTATTATTCTGTTATCTAATAATATTGTTTTTATTGGTATATATATTCCTACTCTAAAATGAGCTTTTATTAATATTTGAATTCCACTTAAATGGATGTATCTAATTTTTTCTTTATCTTTATGAGGAATTTTTGATAGCTTATTTAATATAATTTATTTATCAATTAATGGTATATTATATCTTCTTTTTGCATCTGTAATCTTAATACACATTTCTTTATTACTTATGTCATAATAGATTATATTTTTCCTAAGGAATAATTTTTTTAATAAAAATGATGGGTCTTTAAATCCATTTCCTTCTTCAATATTTAACTTTGCCTTTTGAATTTCTTCAAAAAATAATTTACTTATTACCATTTCTTGTGAAAAATATCCGAAAATGTTTTCTGTTTTTATGTCTATTATTTCTTGATTTATTTTTTCTTATTTCATTTTAGGAATGTTTTTTTTTCTAAAACCTTAAGGGTATTTTTGATATTGAATATTATTGTTAGATTTAATCTCCGTTATATTTTTAAAGATATTTTTGAATTTTTTGAAACCTGAAAGATATTTCTGAAGATTACTTTAACCTTGGGGATATTTATGATCTTTTTCCTTAATTTGGAATCAAATTTGGAAGCCAATTCTTATTTTCAATCAAATTGAATTGGAAATTAATTCTTATTTTCACTCAAATTAAAAAGTCACGTGCACAATTAGATTTTAAATTAGGTGCTACTAGAAATCCCATTTTCACCCTTTTTTTGCTTTCCATGCCACGTGAGAATCATATTCTCGTTGGTACATCCAATGTAATTCATATATTTTTTATAAATAATTTTCAATTTAAAAAATTATCAAAATGTCATTTACTTGTATAATAAGCATACAGGTATAAATTGGGACGGGGTTCCCAAATAACCCACAAAAATCTTGATAATTTTAATGGCCTAGCTCGTCCCAAGCCAATTTTCTTAAAGGATTTGAACTGAAATGATATGTGCCTAAATGGGATGTACGAGTTAGAGGTATCCATAAACCGACCCAGACCAGACCAAACCGTAAAACTGGACCAAATCGAACCGGACCAAATAGTTTTACAAATCAAATGGTCCGGTTCGGTTTAAACCGGTCGAACCGGATCGGACCAGTTTAATAAATATATTAAAATTTTCACATTATTTCTCATTAAAGGTGTCCAAAAACCGAAGCAAATTGGAAACCGAACCGGACTGGATTGGACCGAACAATTTTATAAATCAAACGGTTCGGTCCGATTTGTAATAATTAAAACCGTTTCAAACTGTCCGATCTGGTCCGAGTAATATAAACGATCCGATCCGGTTAAATATTTTTTCCCAAAACTGAACCGATGGACACCCTAGTACGAGCTACTTGCTATTTGTTTTTGTTAACTTTATTAATAGAATTCAAAAATAATATAGGTATTATTTATGAGTAAAAATAAAAACTTAATAATTAGAATGTATATTTTAAACAAAAAAACATTTACTTATCATTAATATATTTTTATTGATTACTAATTCTAAATCTTAAATGCTAAACAAATTAGATTTAAGGTTATATTATATATATATATATATATATATATATATTGTTAAATGTGTTCTTAAATCCTATCAATATCATTTTTAATATCTCTAATAATTTCATGAGTTAAAATTGTTACATCCCATTTAAATCTCATTTGATCTCATTTAAAGTTGTTTTTAATATATTTATAATTTTTATAATCATAATTATTAAAGATAATTATATTTTATTTTTAATTATTTTTTATAATTTTTTTCGTTATTTAAGTCTACTTTAAATAAAAAAGATGTCCTATTATAATATAATCTAGTTAATATCATAACCTATTAAAAAATAATTAAAGTAAGTTGAAATATATTCTTAAAATTTATAAATTATTTTACGAATTAATAAGATATTTTATCCCAATCGCCGTAAAAGTATAAATTGAAACGGGCCTCCAAACTAACCTGATAATTTTGACAGCCTATATCATCCCATTCATTTAATTCTTGAAGGATTTAAACGAAACATACTTGCTTAAATGGGTGAATTTAGAATTGATTTATAATTAAATAATAAAATAAATTAATTTATCAATAATATGTTTTGATGGATTGATAAATTCTAAACTTTAAATATTTGATCATAAAACTTAAAACTTAAACTTAAACTTAAATCTTAATACTTAACCTATAAATATTTAAAATTTAAAATTTTTTTATTTTTTAATTATTAAATATATTATTTTTAATAATTATTTTTATACACGACGGGATAGCAGTTATTTGTTTTCTTGAACTTTATTAATGTGACATAACTATCTGTGCCATCTGTCATTTTTATGTCCTTTGATTTTAAAAAAACTGTCATGTCATAGTTATTGTTTAAAAAGTCATTTCTTGATAAGGGAAAAAAGCATTTAACAAAAAGAAAGATAATAGAAAAATTACATTCTTTCGTACGAAAATAATAACAGAAAAGAGGGCACGATAATGTTTTATTTTTTATCATAATAATTAAGATTTTATCAAAGAATACAAAAAAATAATTTAAATATAATAAATTACGTAAAATATTATAACTATTAATTCTATCTCAATTAAAAAAATATGAGTGAATTCAGTCTTATAATTATACATAATTAACATATTAATTTTATTATTACTAAATTATTTACAAAATCTTTTGAATTTAAGTAAAAATGGCTTATAGTATAGTATGATAAGTAAAAAGAAAAACATAAATTTTTTATATTATCATAATTTAAATTATTATTATTATTATTATTTTATTAATTATAATTTTATTTAATAATATAACATTAAATTTAATTAATAATAAAAATAAATAAATATTTTATAAATTTTATTTAACAATAATAAAAATAATTATAATAATATTATTATTTTTAAATACATTCTTTTTATTAAATTTTTGCAAGATTAACAATCGCATTTCACGAGGTAGCTAAGATAAGGTGAAAGTTATTCTCAATTTTAAAAAATAAATTAAAAGTTAAATAATAAATAATTCCATTAATTCATGTGAATAATTATATGTATAACGAAATTTTCATTTTATTTTTTATATTTATTTTAATATTTATGATATTTATAAATTATCAACGTAATTAATATATCTATTAATTAAATAACTAATTCATAATTATTTATTTATCTATTGAAATACAAAATCGTTCTGTCATTGTTATAAAACGGACTTAAGGATCTATAGAATTATGTGTTCAAGTTGAACAAGACTTTAAATATAATTAACTCCTTAATTATAATATCAATAATGTAAATTCTAAAATTAATACATTAAAAATTTAAGATTGAACTCTTTAACTTACAAATGTTATTTATTTTCAAACTTAGTAATCCATTGGTATAACAATTACTTGCATATTGTTCCTCCATAGCTCGTCCGTAATTAGAGATATATGAATGTTTATGTTTTATCTATCTAATTATTTCTTATACTTTTTAATGAAAGGTTATAGGTGATGAGCATAAGTAAGTGCATCGAGACATCTCAACCAAGTTGAAGTTTTCGTATCATTCTCACCATCTAATCTTTCAACTATGAGTATTATTAAATAGAAAAAAATTAAACAAGCATTAATGCTCAAGAAATCTATAGTACGCATGTTGTTATTGTTTGAAGAAATAAAAGCACTAGTGAATGATGGGGCATCCTACCATTATGCCACAATACAAATATAAGGGGTAATTATTGCTAGCAATTCAACTTGTATACGAGTCATCCGAGTAATAAAGTGTGTTAAATACGAGCATCATCTCACAAAGAGTGATTTGTCTTTTATTAATCAAGTACTAATATGCATCAATTGCAACACTATCTGGTGAGTAATAAGGGAAAACTATCTAACCTACTAATTAACAAAAAATTGATTCAAAGCAATAAATAGTGATCGAGTAAATAATGTTTCAAGACTTGGGATCTATGAACCCCCTAACAACTCTACATGTACTGTTAAATATCGTTAAATATTTTCTCTATCTAATTAATTGGTTATATGCTCTTATATACCTATGAATCTTTGTCAAGCATTCTTTTGGTTTATGTAACATGTCACACATTCATCAATCATATTGTCATACTATTTCAATTCATGTAATAATAATTTCATGACTAATTTAAAAACCTACTTTGTCAAGCTAGGGTATACATCTTAAATCATATAATTATTGGTCAAATAATCAAAGCATTAAGATCAAAATTATTATATCTATATAAAATCAATCATATGGTTTTGTGTTATGTTCATCGAAAATCCCAAATAAGAACTTAGCCACTTATAGCTCCAAAACTCATAATTAAAAATATATCATTGCATAAAAGTTAGAAGAATGATGAAGAATCCAAATCCTTCTTTAATCTACATTGCTAGCTATTTAATTTCCTCCTTAATTTGCTTTATTTGATCTCTCTTTGTAACAATGAAATATCTATGTTCTCTCTTGTAAGTTCTTTTCTTTATGGCATCTTAATGGTGTTTTACTTATACTAAAATTGGTCCTAATTAGTTTAGGATTCTTATTAGCTTTGATACAATGGTTGAGAGAGAAAGTTAGACTTTATGTTGGGGATGATGTGTAAAAATTTGATTTGCTCGATCGATCTAACTTTGTAATCATTTCAGCATGAGAGCACTTGATCAAATCTCGATCGATACCCTTTTCAATCAATCTAACTATACTTTTCCCATTATGAGGTGTAATTTTTTGTTTCTTCGATCAATCCTCGATCGATAAATCCTAAACCCCTAAACATAAATTGTTACTTCTCTTCAAGTAAAGATAGTTAATCTTTAATAAAATAAATATTAAATACTAACGTGACACATACTGCATATTCATAAGAACGTATCCTCCAATATATGCAAGTTCGATATGAATTTATTCCCCTCAAAGATTGCATGTTTCTATGATTAAGTTTACATGACTATCAATCAACATTCCATTAACACAAGGGTATGCAAGGTTTTTAACAAAAAGATCTATATGTGTGTGGCTTGCAAATGATGTCATCCAATGCATTCATGAGATAGACTTATGCTTAGCATGCAATAGATTAAAATCTTAGAACAAGTTTTATATGTCTCCTTTTCACATCCATCTCCACTAATATAGGTTATGTATTTACTTAGAGATCAAAAGGATTTTACATGTTTAAAATATAAGGCTTAGGTGGGGATATATAAATGATTATTTTTAGGTTTATATCCATACCTTCCTTACTTTTTATCATTCAATTGAGTTTTTCTTTAATAACTTATTGCATTGTTTCTCTCTCTTTCTAGCTCAACTCCCTTAAACTTGCTTTTTAAGTTTTTTTGTTTGTTTTTGGTCATGGTGTTTAGAGTTTATCTCACTACTTAATTGCTTACTCTAAAGCCTAAATCATTTCTCTAACTTAATACTATTTATGATTTCGTCTCAAAGTTTAATCAAATAAATTCTAAAATATGAAATATTCTTGTCATATGACATTACTCACTCTAAGTGCTCTCTCACTAAGTACATCAAATAGTCAATCACATGCATTGCGCATAAGTAATCATATCATATGATTAATATAATAATCTCAATAGTTGCATGCTAGACTCCTTGTCATAATAAAGACAACTAATTCTATCATTGGGTTCATATATCTCATATTAAGCATGCATACATACATATGGTTTCAACCTATTATTCAATTTTTACTCTTAACTAAAAAATATTAAACTAATAACTAAAAAAAGAAGCTAAAAGACTTAGATTGTACTCACAACAAAGCATATCATTCAAAGGTAATCATATAATGAGGCAAACCCACATAGAAATCCTATATATGGTAAATCCTCGGGTTGCATATGACAATTACTCGATAGCAAACAAATCCACTATGCAATAAAATATATGCAATTTAATATAAATATAAATGCAAATACCTTTATCAATCAGAACCTCTATCCTAACAAACTTTGTTTCCCCTGCTTCTTGCCTCCAAAATAACTTGGTCTGACTCAAGAACAAGGCTATCTTCCAAAGCCCACACCACACAGAGTGGTGTGATTGATCACCATATATCAATAACGTAAATATAAAAATGAGAAGTCAATATGGGAAATACACTCCACCACGTATCATTAACTATTAATATAGGAAATACATTAAACAATGAATCACAAGTATGATATAGCCCAAACCACTCTAATAAAATAGTCTCAACCATTCTTAGTCTAAGAACTCTATTTTATTCTCACAAAAATGTATCATAATCATCAAAAAACACTCAAGATGATTAATGAACATGGAATTCAAATCGGTAGAAAATTTGGCAAAGTTTTGCTAAAACTTTTGAATTAAAAAACCATTTAAGATGAGGTATTTATAGATAAAGACCAACCCGCGTGCCAACCTTGCTAAGGCCTCATCGAGGTCCTCATTAACCACCTCATCGGGGGTCCGACGATAGCATTGTTGAGGTCCAAAAAAATCCCATTTTTTGATTAAAAAATTTCCAAGTAATTGTCCATAAATATCCACATACGCACCACAATAAAAATTCCACTCGCAACATAGCATGCATATTAAGAAAGCAACCATTTGGTGTGTGTATAATATGCTTTCAAACACAATGTACCTAACTATGTATGTATGTATATTACTGATCATACAGTAACCAATCTTACATAGAGGAATATAGAAATACTAAGTAAAAAAAACAGACTCCTTATTTTGCACACTGAAAGTCAACAAATACACAAAAAACAACATGACTTACAAATGTATAGGATGACAATTAATGAACTGAATAAGAAGTCTATAACAAATATATTTGATGTAAAAATAGCAATATTTTTCATATAGTGATTAACATAAACATAGTCCAAAAAACTTAACAAAAACTTTTGAAAAGAATAATATAAAGTATAATAAAAAAAATTAACAAAAATTCTTGTACAACAAAATTATCAGAATTTGGCATTTATATAAGATATAATATAGCTGATTGGTGTCATTTTATATGTTTATTTTGTGTCATATAGGTATTAGGGGATAAAATGAACAAAAAGAGACAAAATTATCTTTAGAGCAAAAACATAGCACTCAATTGATCGAGCTTTAGTTGAGATCGAAAGAGGCCCCTCGATTGGAAAATATAGATCGATAAGCTCGATAGATCAAGCCAAAGATCGATATATCAAAAAAGTACTCGATCGATCAAGGAATTAGTGTAGGGATGTCAAAATTTTACATGGGTTAAGGTAATAATGAGTAATAACAAAACGAGTTTAGTTTTGGGTTGTGAATTTTGGTTTGGTTTTTCAACTATTATTTTATTTAATATTTTAAGTTTGGTTTCAATTTTAAGGGTAGGGTAATTTGACCCAAATACTCAAAATTATAAATCTATATTTTATTGAATATTATATTTTTGATACATATAGAGATAAAAACACTTATAGTTTAATATTTATGAAGAAAGATAAAATCAAATATATTAAGTATACATCACATATTATTATTTTTAATTTGTAAACAATTTATTTTTATTAAAGTTTCATGTTTTTGAACAATTTTAAACTAAAATGATACTTAAATTCAATTTTGGAGGACCAAATAGGTAACCTTTGCCTGATGATGACCTCGTACTTATATCTACTGGTTTCGATTTCAATTTTGGGTATAATATAATATTTTGGTTTCAATTAAAACACCATCCGATCCGGTTTCACCCCGTTGATATTCCTAAGTCAAGGCAAAAATGATGAATGATAAGGGTTTTTAGATAGATCCAAAAGGGACTCGATCGATTAACCACTAAGTCGATTGATCGAGCACTCTTAGGTTAGAAATTTTGAAGGTTAGATCGATCAAGATATCCAATCAATACTCAAATCTAGCATTTTCCAGCACCAACTTTTAATCTTTACCATTAGATCAAGAAAAGACTAATCCAACTCGAATTAGGCTTGGAATACACTATAAAAATAACCCAATGGGTAACTAGAAACAAAAAATTTAATACAAGAACAAGAGGGATCAAGGAGAATATCTAGGGTAACTTTTGAAGGAGATTTTGAAGAGAAGATTCAAGATTGAAGATTGTGGTTGTATTGGACTTATCATCTATTTTTCATAAGCTTTTCTTAATCCTCTTCTTTATAGTTTCCATGAAAATAATGTTGATTCTCTTAGAATCTTTGTCTAACTATACTTTTAATGTGATTGTGGGAAATTTCAAGCACTATACTATTGTTTACTTAATTTAATGACATGATAAATTTTAGTTTCAATTCTTGAATCTTGATGTGTTCAACTCTATGTCTGGATGTCAAAACTATACATGCTATGAATTAGGATAACCACCTAGTTTAGTGCATGTGATCAGTGCAAAACTGCAAGTTCACAGTATTGTAGTTTTATAATAAAGTGATAAAAAAAGTATCGTCCTCAGGGATTGGTAACTTATTTTTGAAAATATCAAAATTAAGTTCATCTCAATTTTATCTAGAAAAGTCACTAAAGTTATTGTATTTGAAATTTAAAATAAAATAAATTTTAAAAAAAATGCGCAAAACAAAATAAAGATATTGTTCAAGATCAAATTAATAGTAAGAAAAAATTCTAAGAAATTAATTTCACCTAATCTTTCATTATACTTTTCTCATCTAGCTAATTGAATTTAATTATCTCTGTTTGTTAGCAATCTCCAAAAAACATCCAAAAGTCTCTTTCGATAGTCAATTGAAAATATTCTTATTCATTAATTTACACAAGAATATGCAATTTAATAAAACAAGAAAGCATTAAGACCAATGATTTTAATACTACATAAGTTCATATAAGTCTTTCCATCTCTATATTTACCTACGTTGAAATATTACAAATCTATCATATAGTTCTCTCTTTCGATATTAAATCATAAGACTAAAATCATATAATTAATGGCTAGTTAATTATAAACATTAAACTTAGAATACATCAGAAAAGCATGTAAAGAAATAATTCAAATTAATATCAAATTTCAAATATAGTTTAGAATTAAATTACATCTTTTTCCTAAAATAAAGAAAAATTATTTCATGCTAAAAATTAAATTTAACATAAACAAATTTACCATAATTTTTTGAGAAGATTTGAAAGAAAATTGACTCACAACAAAATCTACTTTCGCATTTTTCTGTTAAGTTCCAATCTATTTTTCTCCTATGTGCGTCGCTTCTCTTTCCTTCTGTTTCTTTCGTTGTTTCTCTTTTTTTTCTTGTTCTTCTATGCGTTCTCTCTATTTTTTTTGTTTGGTTCTCTCTTATGGCCTTTTGTTTTCAATCTTCCTCCTTTTATATATATATACCTCCCCCTAGACCTACATTGTTGTATTCTTCTTCTCTTTTTTTTCTTTATATATCATTTAACTTCATACATGTATATATATATATGCTTCTAAAATTTTGGAAATTTATTATCTTTAAATCTATAATAAAATTTAAATAATAATAATTAAGTTTAAAATTAATAAAAATTAAATAAAATTATACGAAAGTTAAAGTTAAAAAGTGATAAATTATGTCAAATTATGCAAGTCATCGGCATGATTATATTTATTGCTAGTTTAAGATATTAGTGTGTAATTACTAATATTCCATTCGAAGTGGTATCTTATGGTTGTTGTTACAAGTAGGATTAAATGCTTATGTTAAATATTATCAACAATTTTAATTTTGCATAGTTTAGTTATCACTTTTTTATATCTTAATGTAATGAATTAATTAAATCTAGTAAGCGTATCTCTGAATTGTTCAAAATTTAGATTGATTAGCTATGTATCATTAATCAATTACTAGACGCGAAAAGGTTTGAAGCCTTAAGTGAGCCTAGATTTCTAAAGTTAAATTAAAGAATCCAATAAGAGTTTTAAATCATGAATGTCATTTAGAATTTAAAAAACTAATTTCCATTCATGACATGATTAGTTGAATTGTAGGTTAGCAGTGAAATAGCTCCATGATGAAATATCTCTCAATGTTTTTGTGCAATTCATATTTATTATTTTATGTTATATTCGTGTTATTCATAATCGATAAAAACCTCATTTGTTAACTTTAATTAACTTATTAGTAATTAGTAGTACGAATTATTACCAATCCTCCGTAAGTTCGACTCTTATTTAAAAATTATATTTATATCAACTTAATTTTAAAACAAATAATGTATTAACTTTTGCATACTTTTACATGTGTGCTAATAGCATTAGTATCTGAGATTACAAATATAATTATTAATTGAGATATTATAGGGAAAAAGAAATAAGTGATTTGTGCTCATGAACTAATATCATCTTAATATATAATGCATATAGCTCTAATATGTCACAGGGGAAGAAGGTTGTTCTCACACCCTAAACAATTATAATATATAAACAGAGATGACTAGTCAACTCAAATCATGATAATTTTACTATAAATCTCATTAAATAATTAAAATTTGAACATTACATGAATCATTTTGACTAAAATGTTTAAGGTAACTATTTTGAAGGTCAAAAGACTATTACTTATCACAAACAAAGTCAAAATAATTATCGATTGTTGTCCTAGATTTTTCGATATTATATATGATAAAAAAAATAACATAACAAACGAGAACAAAATTAATAAAAGAAAAATGATCCAGAATATAAAACAATTAACAATAAAATTAGGATATTTGTAATTAGATGTTAAAATCTTAAAGGCCATCAAAATTAAGGAAAGAAGAGCTATAAGATTAATATCGTATCCTTTCAAATAAAAAAGTAAAATAAGATGACAAAATTATATTCCATGGAATAATATTAGAAGAAAATAAGATAATTACCTTCTACCAAAGATGACAATTTTGTCTGAGGGAGAGATTTAAGAAAGATTTGTAAATTACAAAAAACAAAATCTTGAAAAGTTATCATTAACAAGAAAAAGATTAAATAAATTTGAATTTTCATATGACAAAACCGTTACAATAACCTTTGGTTTTGATTGTGGAAATGTTGTAAGCAAATTAACGTAAAATATATGAAATAATGAAATATAATGTTAAACTAATTATTAAGACACGATCTATCATATTCTATAAAAACGAGAAAAATCAACGATGGTTACTAAAATAAATCATAACCCACACATTAAATTATTAGAAAAGTGAAATTGCAAGAGTAATATCTGATTATGAATCGCCAACAAACTTTCATACTAAGTTATTCAAGCAATTTCTTTGAATATGATAAATATTTTTTTAAATTATAAGTTTTGTAGTTATTTGTGTCGGAATTTGCTTCCCAGGTATAGAATATAGAATCTGTTTATTTTAATTAGTATATTTATCTTTCTTTGTTTAAGATTAGTTACTGAAGATCATTAATGCACTTACTTACATAGTTAGTACACTTTACATGCAGTATGTTTATACATGTCACATGATTAATTTTCGTAGTGTGCATATTAGGTTAAGCATTGTGGTTTTTGGTGACCGAGTTGACATTGGTGCTCGTGTTTTTGTTTCATTTCGAGTGGGGATATTTATGAAAATTACTCAATAATTTTAGAAATAAAAAAATGAAAGTTTTGGTACCTCGATAAGGGTCTCATCAGACCCCATGCGAGATGGTTGGTGAGGACCCTCAATGAGGCCTCGACGAGGTTGGCCGTTAAGCTTGGGTAATATTTATAAATACCCCTTCTTTTTTGTTTTTCTGATCTAGAAAAATGTAGCATAATTCTATCAAATTGACATCTCATTTTTTATTTTCGAATCACTATTATCTTGAGTGTTGTTTATTATTAGTGATTTGTGACTATGTGGACAAATATGTGCTCTTAAGTGGTAAGTACTCGAGGCGGTGTTTGCAAGTGGTTTTATGTAAGGAGTCTATGTAGCTTTAAGTTATGCGTTGATTGGTAGTTGCTAGTTGCCTTCATGCAACTTTTTCTTATGTGAGTAGCGTATGTGGCTGTAAGTCGTGTGTCAATTGGTAGTAGCTAGGATGCAACTTTTACTTGTGTGAGAACTACAATGTGAGGGTAAGTTGAGCTAAATTGATTGAGTTATCATATTAATGTTCTCAAATTGTCGCCTATATGCGATACATGGTTGATTATGTGTCCCACATAGATGATTTGTGATTTGTGATTTGTGATTTATGGTTAAAAGTGGTTCCCACGATGGTTGCTAGGTGCTCATGATTGAGGCTAATCATCATGTTTATTCTTCACTTCACATTACTCATCTAAGGTTATAGATCATACCATATTAAATGGTGTTGGCTTTGACGAATAGTTGGGTTACTATGTCAGACTTGGTAGTTACAGAGGTAGCAAGCGAGGAAAGCAATAGCAATTCGGATAGAGGTCCCGATTGATAAAGGTAATGATAGTTTTATTTCTATTAGGGTTGTAATTATTTTATTGCTTAGTGAAATTTTTTGTTGTCAAGTGGTTTTCATAAGCAATGCGAGGATGGTGCCATGATGGGCGAAAACCGGCATCGCCGATTCTGCCAATACTTTGGTTTTATATTTGTAAAACTCTCGCAAGTTCACGAATCATTTTGTAGAAAATGATAAGTATACTCCCAAGGTCGATCTAAGGAAGGAATGTATGTGGTTTTTAATTTATTATTCAAACTTTTAAAAATGAAATTAAATCCTAAACATCCTGTCACGATATTTTGGGGGTTTTGTGTTTTTAATCTAATTACAGAAAATTAAACATAGATTCAATAAACATTCATGCAAATTTTATCTTTTATAAATAGTGGAGTATTTATGGATATAATAACTAAGTTAATTATGCTTGCTCATATTATCTAGGTTATTAAAGATATGAATTGATATTTATTGATTCTCCCTTTTTGTATGAATACCACCTTTGGTGGGGTTAGATATTCTTTGTTAACTAAACAAATCAATTAACACCTATGGGTGGGGTTGATAACTAATTTGGTTAATTAAATTAATTCCTTGTTCTAAGAGATTGAAAATGAACCATTTAAATGCCACCTTTGGTGGGGTTAGACAGTTTAAACTTTATTCAAGGTGTCCAAATTAAACCTAAGAATTTAGTTATCCGAGTACTAACTTTCAAGTTTTAAAATCACTACTGAAAACATGTTGTTAATACATTTTCAGATAATAATTCTTATAAAAACTTTTGAAATAGAGCTTCACTCTAACTATCGGGCGATTGTACCCACAAATAAAAGAGCACTACTCTAAATCAGACTGGATAACTAAACCTTAAAATCTAATTTTTAGATTTAAGTTTGTAATGAAAAATAATATATTTCTCTCTAACATTCTTAATATAAAATATAAAAATAAAATCAATTCATTTTAGAGATTTTCACCTATTTAATATTTCGCAAGCATAACAACGTTATTATTATATCATGTTTACAAATAGCTAGCACAGTTAAATTTAATCACAGACAAATTAAATATAACATGTAAGAATAAAGCATAAAAAATAACTGCAAAGAAAATAAAATCCTTACAGTACTTCAATGCCATTGCCGTTGCTAGAAAACCTCCAAACGGAATTTGCACTCCCATTTATTGAATCAAAAAGCAAATAAATTACAAGAACATAACTAGTTATTCCCAAAAAGGGAAGAACTCTAAAACTAAGAGAAACTAGCTAAAACATAAGAAAAACTAAAAACTAAGAAATGGAGAGAAAGAAAGAAGAGAGAAGTGTGTTTTGAGGTGTGGTATGAAGTGAAGAGAAGGGGGGTATTTATAGGTGAGAATGGAGAGAAAAAGTGGGTGAAAAAATGTTAAAAAATGGTGAAAACGCGTAGTGCAAATAGTGAGGTCATTGATGACGTCAGCATGACGTCATGGGGGCCCACGTGAAAAAATGGGGCAAAATGGCGTCGGTCTGCGGGCCGGAGGAAAGCGCGCGGCGCATCGCGGATATTGGCCGTCTTTATGTGACTGAAGCGCGGTAGCCTGTATGAGATGGGGTCACTCGGTGCGATTTTCTCCTTTTTGACATTTTTGACCTTTTCGACCCATTTTGTCCAATTTTTCCATATTTGTTGACCTTTCCCCATTTATTTATTGATATATTTGTGATGTATTGCTTCAAGTATTCCTCTTTGAGTCTTTAAATTGTGTTTTTAAGCCAAAATACCTGAAAAACAATAAAAATACCAGTGATTCCGAAAAAGACAAATTTATATAAATATATGATAAAACATATAAATATATATATTTTTAATCAATTAATGAGCATAAAATCATGGTAATTTTAGTGATTTTTGAGCACTCATCATGCCACATAGATAGAGGTTTATATAGGATTTGTTTACTATCATGTGGTTGATAAAAGCAATTTGAGAATGTTATCACTTAGATAGGGCTTCTACATGGGTTTATCTCGTTATATCTAGTGTTATACATGCTCTAATGTTTTATTAGTACACAATCATAAGTAAACTCACACACGACTCACAGCCACACACGCTCCTCACATAAGAAAAAGTTACATGAAGGTAACTAGCAACTACCAATCGACACATAACTTACAACTGCATATACTCCTCACCTAAATCACTTGAAAATAGCATCTCGTGTACTTACCACTCAAGAGCACAACTTTTCCCACATAGTCACAAATCACTAATACCAAAAAACACTTGAGATAATATTGATTCAAAAACAAAAAATGAGATGCCAATTTGATAAAGCTTCGCTACTTTCAATATTGTTATGCATGATCAGATTATGTTAGGATAATCTGAGGTTATATCGTGTATGTACCAACATACTAGATGTCGACTCTGTTTATAAAACTTATTTGTTATATGTTGTCGTATGATTTCTTTCCTTTATTTGTAGCATACACATACCTTTATGTTTATTGCTTTTGTTGTATTAATTTAATCTATCTATTTCTTGATTAATTTATATTGCTTTTGCATTATTTTTGCATGCATATTTGGTATGAGTCTCTAAAGAATCGATATCTCTTTACACTAGTAATTGATGAGTGCTCAAAAAGCACTAAAATTACCATGATTTTATGCTCATTAATTGATTAAGAATATATATATTTATATGTTTTATCATATATTTATATAATTTGTCTTTTTCAGAATCACGGGTATTTTTATTGTTTTTCAAGTATTTTGGCTTTAAAACGCAATTTAAAGACTCAAATAGGAATACTTGAAGCAATACATCACAAAAATATCAATAAATAAATGGGGAAAGGTCAACAAATATGGACAAGTGAATGAAATAGGTCGAAAATGTCAAAAATGTCAAAAAGGAGAAAAAGCGTCTTGCATGCGGCCGACCATGCCATGCGGCCTGACTCAGCCCAACTGCCCAGCGCGGGTTCTGTTAAATGCAGCGCAGCGGCCAACGACAGCGCAGCGGCCTTATCGGCGTCGGACCATCCCTCCAGCGTAGCGTTTTCACCCCATTTTCACGTGCTGACCACGTGACGTCATCTTGCGGCGTCATTGATGACCTCGACATTTCCATTACACATTTTTTAATTTTTTAATATTTTTTTAACATTTTTTTACTCATTTTTTTCTCTCCATCCTCACTATAAATACCCCCTTCCCTTCACTTCAAAACACACCTTCAAAACCTCGAATACATTCTTTTCTCTCTTTCTTTCTCTCTTTTCTTAGATTTTTAGTTTTTCTTATGTTTTCTTAGTTTTTAGCTTTTCTTAGTTAATTTCTCTTAGTTTTAGAGTTCTTCCCTTTTTGGGAAGAACTAGTTATGCTTTTTTTGTAATTTATTAGATTTTTGATTCAATAAATGGAAGTGCAAATTCCGCTTGGAGGTTTTCTAACTTAGCGGGAATAAGCGTGAAGTTACAGCAAGGATTTTATTTTCTTCTGATTATTTTTTATGCTTTATTCTTACATGTTATTATATTTAATTTGTCTGTGATTAAATTTAGCGTGCTATTTATAATCATGATATAATAATAGCGTTATTATGCTTACTGCGAAATATTAAATAGGTGAAAATTTCTAAAATGAATTGATTTTATTTTTATTCAAGCTTTATATTAAGGATGTTAGAGAAATATATTATTTTTCATTACAAACTTAAATCTGAAAATTAGATTTTAAGGTTTAGTTATCGATCGATTTAGAGTAGTGCTCTTTTATTTGTTAGTACAATGTCATGAATAGAGTGAAGCTTCTATTTCAAAAGTTTTATAAATTATTATGTGAAAATGTATTGACAACATGTTTTTCAATAGTGGTTTAAAACTTGAAAGTTAGTACTCGGATAACTAAATTCTTAGGTTTAATTTGGACACCATGAATAAAGTTTAGCTATCTAACCAAAGGTGGCATTTAAATGATTCATTTTCAATCTCTTAGAAAAATTAATTTAATTAACCAAATTAGTTATCAAACCCGTAGGTGTTAATTGATTTATAGTTAACAACAAGAATATCTAGCACAGCCAAAGGTATTATACAAAAAGAGAGAATCGATAAAATATCAATTTATATCTTTAATAGATAATATGAGCATAATTAATTTAGTTATTATATCCATAAATACTCACTAATATAAATGATAAAATTTGCATGAATATTTATTGAATCACGTATTATATTTATTTTTAGATAAATATTTATTGAATTTGTATCTATGTTTATTTTTTTATTTTTTTTAGATTATATTTAATTAATCTATATATATGTTTATTTTATGTTATTAGATTAGGAACACAAGAAACCAAACTATCGTGACGGATGTTTAGGATTTAATTTCGTTTTAAAAGTTTGAATAATAAATTAAAAAACCCGCATGCATTCACTTCCTTAGATCGACCAAGTATACTTATCATTTTCTCTGAAATGATTATGCATATGAAGAGTTTACAAATATTAAAACCAAAGTATTTGCGAGAATCAGCGTCTTGCAGTTTAAACTCATCAGATTTTGTAAATACTTTGGTTTTAATATTTGTAAAACTCACCATAAGTGCATCATTTAGTAGAAAATGATAAATACTCGAGTCGATCTAAGGAAGGAATGTATGTGGTTTTTAATTTATTATTCAAACTTTTAAGCGAAATTAAATCTAAACATCTTGTCGCGATAGTTTGGTTTTTGTGTTCCTAATCTAATAACGTAAAATAAACATATATATATTAATTAAATATAATCTAAAATAAAAAATAAACATAGATACAAATTCAATAAATATTTATCTAAAAATAAATATAAATCTGATTCAATAAATATTCATGCAAATTTTATCATTTTTATTAAGTGGAGTATTTATGGATATAATAACTAAATTAATTATCTTTGCTCGTAATTATCTGGAGTTATTAAAGATATAAATTGATATTTTATTGATTCTCTCTTTTTGTATGAATACCACCTTTGGTGGGGTTAGATATTCTTTGTTAACTAAACAAATCAATTAACACCTATGGGTGAAGTTGATAACTAATTTGGTTAATTAAATTAATTCCTTTTTCTAAGAGATTGAAAATGAATCATTTAAATGCCGCCTTTGGTGAGATTAGGCAGTTTAAACTTTATTCAAGGTGTCCAAATTAAACCTAAGAATTTAGTTATCGAGTACTAACTTTCAAGTTTTAAAACCACTATTGAAAACATGTTGTCAATACATTTTCACATAATAATTCTTATAAAAACTTTTGAAATAGAGCTTATTTCTAGCCTCTGCGATTGTACCAACAAATAAAGAGCACTACTCTAAATTAGGACGGATAACTAAACCTTAAAATCTAATTTTATGATTTAAGTTTGTAATGAAAAATAATATATTTCTCTCTAACATCCTTAATATAAATCTTGAATAAAATAAAATCAATTCATTTTAGAAATTTTCACCTATTTAATATTTGTGGCGTAACAACGTTATTATTATATCATGATTATAAGCAGCTAGCAGATTAAATTTAATCCTTGATTGACAAATTAAATATAACATGTAAGAATAAAACATAAAAATAAATGTAAAGAAATAAAATCCTTGACGCTATTCCCGTTGCTAGAAAACTCAATGAATTTGCACTTCCATTTATTGAATCAAAAATCTAATAAATTACAAAAAAAAACATAACTAGCTCTCCCCAAACACGGAAGAACTCTAAAACTAAGAGAAATTAACTAACAAACACCAAAAACTAACAAAACATAAGAAAAACTAAAAATCTAAGAAAAGAGAAGAAGAGAGAAAAGAATGTATTTGGAGGTTTTGAAGGTGTGTTTTGAAGTGAAGGAAGAAGGTATTTATAGGTGAGGATGGAGAGAAAAATGAGTAAAAAAATGTTAAAAAAATATTAAAAAATTAAAAAGCGATGTAATGAAAATCTTGGAATCAATGAAAGTCGACGTAATGGCGTCCGCAGCTCTTGCATGAAAAAATAAAGTGAATAACGTTAGTATGGCGCAGTAATGGCCTTGTAGCCTAAACAAAGCGTGAAGCGATAACCAGCCTTGTCTTCTGTAGCATGAGCAATCTGTAGCCTTGATTTAGCGGGCTAATTTGAGTCTTCGGTCTGTGATTAAATGGCGTAAGCGGTAGTGGCTGCGGCCGTGTAGCGTTTTCTCCTTTTGACATTACATTTGACCTTTTGACCCATTTGTCCGGTTGTCTATATTTGTTGACCTTTCCCCATTTATTTATTGATATTTTGTGATGTATTGCTTAGTATTCTATTTGAGTCTTTAAATTCGTTTTTAAGCCAAAATACACGAAAAACAATAAAAATACCCATTGATTCCGAAAAAGACAAATTATATAAATATATGATAAAACATATAAATATATATATTCTTAATCAATTAATGAGCATAAAATCATGGTAATTTTAGTGCTTTTTGAGCACTCATCAGTAATGTACCAGATATCAGACTCTTTATTATGGTTTGCTAAATTATTGATGATTGCATGTTTTGTCTTATGCTTGCTACTATCCAGGCTAGTAGCAAGCATAAACAAAATAGACATCACACAACATGCGAAGTATTCATACACAGAAAAAATTATAAAGGATCTCCAATCACTAATCTATTTACCACAATTTCTTCTCTCTTACTACCAACTGTTTTTGTTGTTTGTTGAATTGAGCATGTTATTTTATACTTTCATTATATTATTTATTCAATTCACGTATGTGAGCCCTGTTTGGCTTAATTGGTATACAACTTATGAAAAAATTTCATATGTTAACATTCACATCCCTTATCTAAGTCTCGGTTACCTATTTGAATCAGAATAACAATTAAACTTCGTGCAATTGTTCCTACTTATAGAATTTTTAAAAATAGTAGACAAATTTACAACATTACTAATAACTTACAATATATTGAAATATTTACAAATTTTGGAAAAAAAAAGAATATACTAAATTATTAGTTATAGCAGGCTCGTAGTTATAAGGTATATAAAAGAAAATTTAAATTTTATATAAGTAAACATAATATTCATTTATCAAGTATGATCTACAAATACAAATTTTATAATTTTTTTCTAATTATTGGATAAATAAAAAGTAAATTTCTAAATTTTAACAACAATTAGAATACTTTAATTTGTAATGTATAAAATTATAATTTTGCTTAAATTTGATAAGATTAACATATTAATATTAAGAATTGAAAAATTCTCATTAACTTTTATATCTAATAAACTATTAGGTTTTATCAAACATTAAAATAACTATAGCTCGCACTATTATTCAAAAGAGAATACCTAACAATTAAATACATTCATGCTTGAGTATCTTTTACTTAATTAAATTTATTTGATTGAATTAAAAGATTGAGAAATTATAGCACTACTTATAATAACAATTACATTTAATAATTTTTTCAAATGTCAAATTTATCATATAATTAAATGAAACTTTATCTCTCGCTCAAAACAACTAAATTTCGCATTTATCAAAATGGTTATGTACTTGGATGCATGGATATGTAAGAAATTTCCAATCAAAACATAAAAGAGATAATTACCTTGGCATAATTTTGCTTGTATACAAACTATACATTAATGCCTGGATATACAGACATAACCTTTATATTGTAATTTTTTAACTCTTGGGACTTCTCACAACAAGTATCAAGATCACATGTATCGCATCATGATTACAATGCTCAAATGACTTAAGCTCATGTACCATTGCTTACATGTTTAATTGTATTTTTATATAGGTATTTGGTTAGATCAATTATGATATTGCATGATAAAGATATTACCATTTTTAATTTAAGGAATCGATCCCCATTATAGATTGATTGATCAAGCTATGGATCGATCATTTGCACTCTGTGTAAAATTGAACACACTAGTTTTACACTAGAGATAGATCCTCCTTATAAAGGGATCGATCTCACTTTGGAAGGATCCATCAGACTTCAATCCTAAATCGATTGTGTTTATTCTGCGTAGTTTTTAAAAAGAGATTTGAATATAGGGATCAATCCTCACTTGAGACAGATCGATCCCTAGTCTAGTAGGCGTAATTGTTTTTGGGAGGGATCGCTCCATCTCATAAAGGGATTGATTCAGTTATTGGAATTGACGTATTTACTCTTCTTTTATTCATTTTTTTTTAAATCCAATCAGCACCCAATTACCTGTAAAAATATGCCACATCAAATTAGTGACATTTTGCACCTTAGGTTTTTTATAAATATGTTAGTCATCTCCATAATTTACATACACAATTACAAAGCAATTACAAGGTTTAATAATTAATTTCTCTATAGTCTTACTTCTCTTCATTTAGGCTTAATTCATTCATCTCATCTAGCGTAATTAAATGATCATGATAGTTTACATTTAAGCTTGTTTATTAATTTTGGATTCTTGATTTTGGAACTTTGTTTAAAATTATGTTTGTTGTAGGATTTCATTATGCTTCTTATTTGCATCTATATATCTGACTAAAGTAGATAGGATTATTCGTTGCATTATTCCATATAGAACACATATAATACTTGTGTTGTTTGCCATAACCTTTCAGGTTATTCTGTGGATGGGTTCGATAGCTTGAGAAGAATTGATCCAAATTTATTGTGAAAAAGAAAACGGGATTCGTAAGTAAGACACACAGGGGAGTTATCATTGTAAGAGTAGTCTAAGATCTTTTGTACATGAACATTATTTTTTTCATAATGTACAAGTTAGGTGATGCAAGTGGACCAAAAGTTTTTCTTAGTCATATTAACTTAGGTTGTTTATACTTAAAATCGTGTCTTATTTATTTAATTTTACATTTATTATTGATATGTATAACATGTTTGATGTACTCTTGAGATCAATTTACTTGATCTGAACAACTAAAACCTTTAAATAACTTATTCATCCACCTTTAAAGTTATTAGGTCTAAATTATAAACTTTTAAATCAAAATTAAAAGAAAATATATGAAGTATTAAAATTAGGTAGAAAATATTGTAATTATTATTATGAAATTATAGAGCAAATAAAATGAGTCTCTTTTTATCACTTTTTAACACATTTTATGGATTGTAATTTTTTTTAAGTATACTAATTTAACATATATTTAAAAATCTTTTGATTTTTCTTTTAAATAATAAATAATATACAATTATTTAATTTTCATGAATATTTTAATTATTTTTAAAAAATTTAACTAATATTAATTGTAAATTTTTAAAAATCTATTTACATACTAAACAATAATTATTAATTTTATTAAATCTCTTATATATATAGAATCAATTATTTTAGAAATATAATTCAACTCTTCGACTTTTAAAATCCTACTATATATACAATTATTACGTACGTGAAAAAAATAAATTTTTTTTATATAATAATGCTCACATTTTAACCACTTTTACTCATACATTTTTTTCATATTAATATATATAATGGGGTAAAAAAATAAGATAACTAAATTACACTTTTACTTTTATATTAAATATATTTTAGAAAATGAAACAATTTGACTCTTTCAATTTTTCTCTTTAAATTTTTAAAATTTATAAATTTTAAATTTGTTCGTATGCTCAAGAATCTCAACAATAATTATCAACTCTCTTTCATTAAATTAATTATTTATGTAATTTTTAATTTTTTCAATTCTCACACCAAAAGATAATTAATACAAAAAATCAATTATTTTTTTTAATAAAAAGATATAAGTATAAAACTTCAAAAGATACACCAAGACATCTTGACACTTCGTTAATTTCTTTCTCATATAATCCCCCAATTCCAAGGGTTATTATCTAATATTTTTTAAAACTAAATATATCTTGGAATAAACAACAAAAATAAAAATCATAATTAAACCATAAAAAATACAAGATGATTATGGTTACTAATATAATCTTTTCCGTCCATCCTCACGCTACAGATCCATCCCGCAAGGTAGGTGATCCAATCAAGGCTCCAATTCCAGACATAATATAAATATATAATAAACACTATGTAGATTCTTCACATATATGATATCCAACACCTGCAAACAAACTAGCAGAACCATCCTGGTTCTGGCTTTTACTTATAGAGGGATTGATTCTTTCAGAGACTTTAAGACTTCTTTGCAAGCAATTTTCTTAGCAATCCTTTTGTCAGAAACAAGTGAAGTATACTTAAATGACATGCCATTAGCTTCAACCTCTATGGTTATTGAAGTTACTCCGTTGTTATGAGACTTTACTGGTTTTCTCATGTCATAATGCATACGTTGGCAAAGTTCTGTCAACTCTTTTACAGGATGTGGCTTCACTGTTTCAGGACTGACCAAGGGCTCTAAAAGAGGTCTGATGCTCTTAAACACTGTTTCTTTGTTATATCCCGAGTCAAGCAGAATTGCTCCCGCCAGTGACTCAATAACATCTCCAAGCACCTGTCTCTCAGATTTAATAAGTAAATAAAACATCTTATCATAAAACCAAACTAGATCAAGGGAAGGAAGAAAAAAACTATAAAGTAAAAAAAAAAACATAAGAACAACTTGAAGAGTTTGTTCCAGTCTGGTATGAATGACTAAAAAGCTAACCTTTGGGAAAGAAGTCTCTGATTCCCATCCAAATGTTGATTCCGAAGACAACTTCTCAAAATTGGCTATAGTTCTAACTATATGCTTATGCAGTTCATAGGAAGCATGAAGAATATGTTTGTGTAATCCAGCCTTAACAGCAGATCGAGCGTAACAGTCATTGTTCACAGAAGCCGCTCGTAAATCAGTTAATAACCCAGGTGACAACCCAGGATATTTGTCGTATAAATGTGTTGTAATCAAATAGTCTAAAACAGCATCCCCAAGAAATTCTAGACGCTGGTAAACAAAAAAGTTATTGAGTCAAAAAAAGAAGGAAAAAAAAGAAAAGAAAAAGAAAAAGAGAGGACATACTTAAAAGAATCAAGTTTTTTTTTCCTGAAAGATAATATGTTCAACTAGCATAATGTAGTCAAGAAAAACACAGTTCATCCATGGACAGTTAATACGACTCGAATGCATTGTGTATTGTAGTGAAATACACTAACATATTTACAAAAACAAAGATGTTATTTTATGTATAAACAGTAGGCATGACGATAGAGAATTATTAAAAATGCAAGCAATAACACCTTGCTTGCAAAACAGAGAATTGCAGTGCAGTTACCATGTTACACCAGAATAAAAAAAGATCACAAAATTAATGGTATGAAAGGCAAAATTATCAAGACACTATAACTAGCCCTACCTGATAACACCTTGGAATCTCGGGGATCATGTAAGAACCATGGGTTAGTGCTTCAACTAATAAAGTTGCATCATGGAAGCAATAGTTAAGCTGTGATTCTAAACTTTTAATATTGACGAGTTTATCTGGTTGCATGTCTAAGCCTTTTTCATACAGTGGATGAACAAAGTCAACCTCAATGCCAATCCAATTCATAAAGTTCAAGGCAGCTGTTTCCCCACCTGTGCTAAGAAATGCACCTATTAATGCCTCAACAACATCAGCAACTATCTTAAGTTTAATCTTCCGTCTTCTACTAATGTAGATTTTTGTCGTATCAGATAGCAACTCCTCCTCCAATACATTATCCAAAGATTTATCTCCTGGTATAATCCACTTTTTAGGATCAAAATCTTCAGTACGGATAAAGCCCTATAATAAGAATAGAATATAGAACATATCAATACAATAGCTAGAAAATTTAACCTTAAAAATGTCTTATATAATTTTCAGACAAATCAAATGGATTATTGACAATGATTTGCAAGAACACCTAGCATTAAATAATAGTTTGAGAACACTTTGCTTAGAACAGTATGGAAGTATATCAGAATTTTCTTATTCCTCTATTGTTAAACTCACTTCCATTTTCACAAAAAGCAGCAGCAACGGTTTCAATGGGATAACAATAACAAGAGCAGTAATAATAACAATAACCCTTACTGAGAGTTTGTGGTCACATCCAAGCTTACATAGAGCAGCATTAGAAACTATTCTGTCTTTCTTGACACTAAGAAGGCCCTCATGATTATTTTGAAACGTCTTAAAAAGCTGCTGACCAACGGCATATTTGAGGAATGAATCTCCAAGAGTTTCTAGAGATTCCAAGTGGAATTCCTCCTGGCATTTCTTTGTCGTAATAGCTTCCAAGACCTACACAACAGTAGCTTAGTCCGGATTGAGAAAAAGGGTTCAGAAACAAAATTGCCAGATTAATTGTCTAATACAAATTGATAAAAGTAATAAGACAGTAAATTGATTAACAAAAATGTTGTCCATCCCAATATACCAAGAGTGCAAGACATCAAATGAAGTAACCTTTTGCTTGATCTTCCACACAATATTTAATGAAATAAATGATTTTTAAAATAGTACTTTATTGCTAATAGAAACAGATGTCGAAACCTACTTGAGCAGCAGATGTGCACAAGGCAACAAATTAACCATCTGTAGCACTCATAGCTACTGCTCGAACTCTAACAATGCACAGAATTTCTCATTAATATCAAGCTTCAATTTTGCAGGCCTCGTGAAACCCATATCAACAAGACAAATAAAACACAATTGAATGGACATGGATTCCTCATAATCCATAAGCTTTGAAACAAAATTTACACCAGTACTAAAACATTGCAAAACAGGAGTGATGATAAACAGGCCATTTAAAATTATTAGAAGTCATTTTCTACATTCATTTACCAACATGCACATCCAATAAAAAAAATTAATAACAGATATTAATACCTTGATGGTCGGAATAGGAGCACCATGCATGCAATGGTCCAAATGCATGCTCTTCAAGTTGACAGCAACAAGTAAAGACTCAAGCCGGTGCATGATTGAAGGTATATATGAGAATGAATATAATGTACAAAGTGACATTGGTGACATGATTACATAGCAAAGCTCAGGCGGCAATTCAACAGATGTATTACTTGGAGCTGCAAAGATAGATAAAATATATTGTAAAAACTTAATGAATCAGAAACAAAAACAAAATGGTAAAACTAAGTTGCTTTTAGCATGTCATCTGTCAGATCTTGAAAACTTGTCAAAAAGCTAGTCTGAAGACAGCTTTGCAGAACACTCTTTGACATTACAGCAATCATTTTCAATTTTCCTACATTACTATTTTTGTTCTCATTTACTCTCACCAATGGTATCAAAGCATCAATAAGTGTATCACAAACCCTAACCGTTTGCCCTTTCATTTGCATTGTAGTCAAAAGAAACCCAAACAAACAATAAATAAATAGGAATAATACAAACAAACCTTTTTGCTTTGTTTGTCTGCACTTATGAAGATAATTTTGCACTTGGAAGATTCTTCTCCCTTTAAGCAATGGTTCTTCGTCAAAACACAAGTTGATAGCATGCCTATATATTAAAAATTCATTCAAATTATTTATAATTTCACATGACAAATCATTATGAACTTTATTCATGATACATGCATTAGTGGAGGGTCAACCACTTCTTATTCCAAATAAACTAACATTATAATCCATGAGCATTGCTCTCGCTTAATTTCAAAAAAAGTATAAAGAGGGTCTACCCAATTATCTTATGTGTAAAATAGAAGAGTACATACCTTTCTTTGTAGTATTTTTTGTATGTTGTAACTTTGCCACCCCTAATATTTAGAGGTGAGTTCGCTTTTAAATCATAGATTATGTCAGTTATGCAGTAAAGACGATCATTGTGAGGAGTAAAAACCAAGGAGTTCTTTAGCATACAATGGCAAAGAAGACCACTTTTGGTATGTAAAGCCTTGGGTATGGTGCAACTAATATGGTCCTTGCAGAAGTCTTCACATGAAAATAATACAGATGTAACAGATTCCCAATCAATGAATGCAGGTCTTTGAATCCTACTAGTGGCTGGAAGAAGAAGCATGTCAATCTCAAACATTTCCCCCAAAAGAAGCCTATCAAGAGCTTCTTTCAATTTTATCAAGCTGTGGTCAATAAGAACTCGAAAAAGAGTGATCTGGAACCTTTTGCACAATAGAACCTGAAGTGTCCAAGAAAAAAAAACCATCTAATGCAGAAAACAAGACATCAAGCAAAAACACATTTATGAGATATTACCTGTTGTGAGTTAAGATGAATGATTCCCACATATTTAAAGCTTACTGTTATATTTCCCCTGTCAACTTTTAAGTCAAAATGTGTATTTACAACATCTGGTTCAAGCTCAATTCTCATCCCAAGCACAACATCACAAACGGAAATCTCATGTACAAAATTCTGATTCAACTCAATCAAGTAGCAATGGTAAGATATGGGAGTGTCGTTGGGAGAACAAGATCTGACCATTTCCGTTGGGACATAATTGGGCTGTATGTCATCATAATGCTGATTCTCTGTTAATGAATACAAAAAGAAAAAGTAAAGATAGGAGTCAGGAGTTGAGAATTGGAGTCAGGATATTAGCCAAATGCGTTCAGTCATTAAATATATAGATTGCTTAAGAAGCAGTGAAACCATATGAGTAAATAAATGATAAGCAAAGGCTTCGCCAATTACCAAACTCTTGTGCATTAGCTTCTTCCACTAGAATATCTGGAACAAGGTTATCAGTTAAAGCACCAAGTTTATGAAGTTGCTTGCAAGCATCAAGGCACGCAATCTGCTTGAGAATTTTAGCATTTCCACACACACGAACACAATGTAATGGACAGCTCTTGGGAAGATGGAGGGTGCCAGTTTGGGCATCCCACACTGGAGTTGGTTTAAAATACCTACAGAAGAAAATCCAAGGTGTAAATAGGTTGCTTAGCACCTTAATTTTTACAGAAGGTGCCGGGCTAAACCTTTATTTTATTGCAGTTAAGTCCTTAGCAACAACTGTAGTTTGTCCCCACTTATGAAACAAGATAACATAATAATCCCCCATCCAGCAAAGAAGGTTCAATAAATGAAATAACCAAACTCAACTACTTATTCCTTAGGGCAAACCAAAGGTTAATAGTTGAAGCAATACTAGGGATTGACCACATTGCAACCTTGGTAGAAAAAAATCAGGAAACTCTAGTTTCTCAGAATACCCAAATCTCTACTATTTCAGGACAGCTAGAAATGCTTAGCCTAAAAATAGAAAAGATTATGGAAGATCAAAAAGATAAGTCACAACAAGAAATTCAAGACTTAATCAAATTTTTTGAGAAAATATCTATTTCAGGAGAAAATAGAAAGAAAATTAGAAAATTTAGGAAGTACCTCATATGTACCCCTAAATCCAAAATTTGGATCAATCTCTAATCAAAAAGCCTATTAGATTGGTTATATTATCGTAAAGAAAATAAATGATTAAAAAATCTTTTAAGGATATAATCTCTTTTAAGAAGGTAGATAAACCTATGTACCAAAACTATGACCAAGTCACCTTCGAAGAAGTAGGAGATATCAGTAACTTTCAGTTACCAAATCTTCCAGTTACCAAATCTTCCAGTAAAGTAACAACAAAAAATACCAAGTGACCCAGTTGAAAATAAAGGGACTAAACTGCACCTTTTGCATTGATTAAAGTACTTGTAGGGCTTTTACCCAAAAAGTGAAAAATGTAGATGACATGATATACAACTATAGTAAAATGGAAACTAACCCATCGGAGGGGAGCCTTGAACAATAGAAGTGAATCAAACTAATACTAGAGCTAAGGGTCACGATTGCTCCAGTACTTTCTACGCAATAGATGTGATCCTCATGCAAAACACAAGGAAGGGGTGCACATGGAAGGGAAGCATGTTGAATGGATTCCTTTCTCATAATATCTCCACTATCAAGATATTTCTCTAGCCGAGAACGAGTGTTATGGTCCCCACTGTAAGAATCAACAGTATATTCAGAGGAAAGCCAGAACAAGTCTCTTAAAAAAGAAAATCAATTAACTAAACAAGAGAAAAACGATTAGCTTTCAACTTCCAAGACTCTCCAAACAATGATTTGTTAGCAAAACCAATTTCCTCAAAAACAAAAACAAATGCATAATCAAAAATCCACACAAACCAAACTTCAAAGATTTCTTCCATAAAACAAACATTAGAATATTACCTCGAAAGAGAAAGAGTAGAACATTACCTCTCAACCATCAATACATAATCTGAGTTAGGCATCCTCGCACGACCCCTGGACTGTATAAAACTGCTAACAGTCGGACACGGGTCAAATCTTACTACCAAATTGCAACTCTGGACGTCTAGTCCCTCCTCAAGAATTGATGTTGCAACAATGACGTTAACCTATAATATTTTCATCATCATCAAAGATCCCATAAGAAATCACAATTTTAGCTCAAAGAAGAACCACACAAGATATACATACCATTCCTTTGCGAAATTGTTCAACAATTTCATTTTGCTTTTTCCTTGTCTGATATTGCAACTCATTATTTCCAGCGATGTATTTCGTCTTCCAATTGTTATACTTGGGAAGCAACTCGCTCAATAATGATTGAATCACAATTGCTGTGATGACCCTTTCAACAAAAACTATGCACCTCAAGTCGTTTAATTTGCTGTATTTGAAATATCAAACCAAACTCAGAAACACATAATGGTTGATAAGAATGCACTTCGTTAGAAGTGCTTTTAAAATCATATTGTTATACCTTTGCTAACAAACACAAAATCAATTCCATAAACTAAGGCGCACTTTTGCAACATTTTAGGTGTATCATAAAAGTCTCCCTTTATGAAAAGAAAAAAAAGGAAAGCTAAAAAAAAAGCACTTATCTTTAAACCCCTCTTATAGTAGTGCATCAAACACACGTTCCAAGTTGAAAATCAATGCAACCATATCTAAACACTTTTGGATGATGCACTACAAAAAATTGAAGTAACATACGAATGGAATCTAAATGTGACCAGCAAATTAGACAGGTAAGTCAAAATATTATTATCACAATCTGCCGGGATACAAGAAATGTCAATAAGTGTACCCAATAATATTCTTTCACTATATGCATTAGAGAATAAAACTTTTCCGTAAATACTGCACCAAATATTTTGACAAACATTGATGCATGAAACAAACCTGTAATCCAGAAGCAATTCAATGAGAGAAACAACTTTTTCTGTCAAAAGCCCATCTTTCGCACTACCTTTAACATCACCAATTGTTCCCCAACAGAGATCTGGATTAATGAGAAAAAAACAAAAAGAAAAGAAAGGAGAGAAAGAGAGAGAGATGGGGAGGGAAGAAGGCAATTGTGAGCATCTATAAGAAATAAAAATCAACAACCCTCTTTGCATGTAGAGTATACATACTCATTGGTATGAAGGTTTCTATGGCCTGTAATGCATCTGAGCAGAAATCTTTAACAATCCTCTCACCGTGTACATCTACTTTCTCCCATACAAGACATTCAATTTTGTTGTGTACAAAGCAGTGTGCAGCCTGTAACAGCGATGAACATTGAATGGTGCTGTATTACACATTTGTGAGAGATAAATAGAACAATGCCAGGAGCATTATGGAGTTACTATAGAATACCTTGAAAGCCAGCCAAGAGCCAAGTTCTTCTAGACAAAATATTAAATTTGAAAAAATCTTCAATATCTTCTTGCTTATGGAGTCTAATGTGGTTACACTCAGCTCCCGTCTGTTCAGAAGTAATTGATGCTGATACACAACAAACTGATAGTAATTATCCCCCCAATGTATTGCACCTCTCAAACAAAGACACAAGATTTCACTAGTAAAACTGATACATCTTTGAATTTTGCAAAAGCAAAATAAAAGATCATAGACCTTGACATTAGTATGACAGCAACCTCTCTCCCCACAAATATAAAGAAATAAACAAAAAAGATAGACGTCACATACCCACTCCTCAGGAGAGGCCTGTGATTCCAAATACATCATAATATTGGATCAAGATCATCTCTGTATGTTTTTCATCAACTTGTTTTTAAGTTCAACTGAATAATTTTACATATGGAATGAATTTGGAGATATTATAGAAAAATTAGGATCTTCTACTTGTTATTTCCCTGCCTTGTTTTTAAATCTCAATAGTCTGCTTTTACATTCAATGCATGGGTGAATTTGACGCTATTACTAGAAAGTATTATTTGAAATATTAATGCATTATTTAACATCTTAGATAAATGATCTACAATTCACCTCTAACAAGCAAAAACAAGCACAAGCAAAAACAAGCACAAGCAAATGGTAATATTCCCATAATACCATGTTATCCAAGTCTTCCAGAACAACTAAATTCAGTTCAGATTTTACTCATATTAAAACCAAATGAATGACAAGAACTAGTCTCAGTCACAAACCTTGTACAAGAAGGCAAACACAATTTTCATGTTGAAAATATTACTTTATAAAAAAACATTTACCTTATCTTCTATAATTTTCAGTTCACCATTTAAAGGAGCATAGTGGGCATCCAGGATTTCCTTGTCGTAGTATCTGAACTTTGGAGTTGAAAATGGTACAAACTCAGCAATCACAGATTCACTGACACATGTGTAGACCTTCAACAAGAAGCACACCCACAAGAAGAAAAATAAAGTTAGAGACAGCATTTTAATAGGTATATTTATAAAACCTTCATTGACTAGACAATATAAAGTATATTGGTGGTGATGCCTTTAAAATAAAAACAAGCAACTCAACATTGAAACAATTAAACAAAGATCTTGACCAGAAAGAATATAAGATGTTAACAACGCACTTCAAGATGAAGATTGTACACAGCAGGTTTCTACGACTTCTAAGGCTTAGTAATAAAAAGCAGTGTTCAACATTGCATTCAGTATACCAAGCTATACTGAATAATAACTAAATGCAAATGAAGTCACATGAACTACACGTGCAAAATTGTCTACATAGTCCATTTTTCGTTCTGTCACAAGATATTGAACTTAAACGTACCTTTTATAAAGCTAAGGGACCTATCTTGTGCCACTTAAAAGCAAAAGACTAAAGTATACCTTTTATAAAGCTACGAGACTATGTCCAATACCAAACCCGAAATATAAGTGAAAGAACTCTTTGCATCAAGAAAATTCTCAATTAAATGAAAATAGGGAACTATGCTTTCTATTTAGGATCGACTCCAGTCTGTATCATTGATATATATATATATATATAAACACCAATAAGAAGTTGACACCACAACTCAAGTAGTTAAATTAGGAATTCATCACCCGTACAGAAAAGAACAAAATCAACCTTAGAATTCAAAAGTTCCTCTAGTTCGTGAATCTTTGCCCAGCAGGATAACTCTGTATCACCCCCTAAATCAAAAATGGGAATGGAAAGGTGATAAAATCTAAAAAAAAGGAAGTAAAAAAGGAACATGTATTCAATTAATATAAGAATTTCAACCTTTTGATTTTATGGGAGATGCAGTCATCCCAAATATTCTTGGAAGATCAGTTTTTCCAGAACATAACTGACGATGGTAGAACTCCTGTAAATCATCCAATTTGATCCAAATTTACAATGATGAGTAAGAGATGAATCCTTTTTACAAATTATGCAATTATAGTCATACAAAAGTTAAGTGGAAACAAACTAGAAGAGAAGCTAAAGGTTAAAAAAAGATCTGCTTTAACAACTCACCGCCATAATGCAAGCGTATGGGTGATTACCACTAGTATGATGGCATTCATCAAATACCAAAACCCTTATCATGCTTAGTGTGAAAAAACTATGCCTCAAGTTATTGAGCAATATCGCAGGTGTCATAACAAACACCTGCAGTTAGAAGACCATCACTTATCTCAGAGTTCATGGGACAAATTAATGAAGTTAGAAGATCATCACTTATCTCAGAGTTCAAGGGACAAATTAATGAGATAATCTTACTCAAAAGAAAATGATATCTAATGAAATAAAAATTACAAAAAAAAGTGATAGGGAAGGGAAGATATGATATGAAATAACACTAGTTGGCAAAGAAATTTCAACCTTAAAGTAGAATGGCGAATTGCCTACGCGAGGAAACTTCAAGAATAAGAAACATGCAATTAAATTATTTTATATAAAATAATTTGAAAGCACCCACCTCGTGTCTTTCAACTTCTTTTTTCCACATTTCAGCATCCCAGAAATCAACACCCATATCTCCCCAATACACTCCTACATTCAAGTCTGTATGCATTTTCACAGCCTCTGCTTGCTAGAGTTGCATGTCAAAAGAAGAAGACAAAAATCAACACAAACATATCTGATAACCAAGAATTTGTCAATCCAAATATATGGCTACAATAGAAAAATCACAATTTACAACTCATAGAACTTGCATTAGACAAATATATGACTACAACAGAGATGACGGTTGGCATACTTGAGAGACCAAGACCACTTTTGGAACCAAGAAAACAGCAATGGATCGTGAAGGCTTGCGTAGAAGATGAGCATGGCTTCGAAGAAGCATAATGGCAATCAAAGTCTTGCCAGAGCCAGTTTCTAAGAACACAATTGTATTATTCTTTAAAGCCTTCTCTAGTGCTTCAATCTGGTAACTGTCATCACAAAAAGATTGCAATTGAATCTCTTCAGAAACAAAGCAGAGAAAGGCCGGACTTGATGAATCAACAATATAAAAATAAAACAATTTAAGATTTCTTATGTGTGATATTTTCTATAAGATCATCCAAAAAAAATAAAATAAATACTGACAAAACTGGGAGAAACCCTTGATCCCATTTAGGGCTGTAAGGCAACTTAGCATCGATGAACTCAAGAAAATACTTGCCCTCTCCATCATTTCATTTATTTAGTGCGAAATACTCACCATCTTGCAAATGGTAGGGGATCAGCAGACAGACTCTGGAATGTCTCATCCATCTCAATGCTAGATGGTTCCACAGCTTCCCTACTCCATTATAACTTAACATTAAGACGAATTCAAGCCAAAAGAAATAGGACTAAAATGTATATTTGAAATCCAGTTGTCAAAAGATTTTTTTTCTTCTATATCTCTTTAGATATAAAACCAAATAAGTTCAACACAAATGCAAGCCAAAAAAAAGACAAACAAACAGATAGATAGAAAAGAGGTCGCAGGAAACCTTGGAGTAGCAGGAGTACAGAAAAGAATGTTTTATAAGAGAGAGGAGCAAAGAAGCTGAAAAAAGCAGAGCAAAGTCTATCGAGGTTATCTTCAATATTTATAAAAGGCCCTTGTGCGAACTGTAGCTTAGGTAACTGAACGAGGAAGTTGCTTAATCCCCAAGTTGAATACCTAAAGAAGGAGAATCTTTGCTTTTCTCTCCTAGTCTCTGTCTCTCCGTCTCTCTGTCAACATCATGGAAAGCGATAGGAAACGGTGTGGGAAGTGGTACTGTTGGGTCTTTTGGGATTTTGTTTCCGAGTAACTTTGAAACTATGCGTACTTTTTTTTAGCCGAACGGTGGAAGGGTGCTTCATGTTCAAGCCGGGTTCATACTCGAATTTGTAGGTTACATATATTTGTGTAAGCAAAGTTTTCCAAATTAAATAAAATTTAAAACTACAATTAAATTTTTATGGCTAGTTAAAATATCCTACATAATTTTTAGACTTAATGATATATATCATTAATATTTTATAACCATTATAAAAATATCATTGTCATTGTTTAAGCAAGGTGAGTTTTTGGATTTTTTTTTAAAGTGAATTATATATAATCAATTTAAACATTAATTTTAGATAAAATTATAAAAATTTAATAATATTTTTATTCTGGATTTCATTTTACAAAAAATATTAACTTTTGTACCTAAACGATGATGATGATATTTATATAATATTTATTAAAAAATTTATGACATATTTATCTTTTTTACAAATTAAGTGATAAATTCATTAAATTTAATGAAAATTCAGTTGTATGATTATTATGTTACCCTAAAATTTAAAGCTAGATCATAAAATAAATCAAGAAGGTTGGATTTTTTTTATACTTTAAATTTATTTAATTGAGTATGTATATATTTTAAAATCAGCGGCTACTAAAGAGTGCATAGGCATAAGAAGAAATATAAAATTGAGATGTTAAATATTTATCGTATTACAAAATAATTAATATTTATTTTATTTTTAAAAATTTTTTTAAAGTATACCAAACAAATAATTAATATATATTTTTGCTTTCTTATCACTAATTGAATATTTTTTACAAAATATTAAGATAATAACAAGTATATATTTTTAATCAATTATTATAAAACAAATTACTAAGTATCCTGTAACTTAATATTTAAAATTAGAAAAATGTTAAGTTAGACAGAGACTATGTTATATTTCTTGTCAAATAAAAAAAAATAAAAAAATTGAATAAATAATTAGAAATATTTTTGTTAAATATTAATGATAAATTTAAATTTAAATAAAATAAAAATGTAAATAACATTAAAAAATAAAATATGTATAAATAAATATATTCAATTGAACTTTGTTTTAAACTAATATGATGGGAAAATCTTTAAAACAAAATTGAAATTTTGTTTTGAACTGTTTCATAAATGAGATTTAATAACATATTAATAATTATTTTTAGAGAAAAACAACGAAGTAAAATGAAAAGTTTATAATTTTCTAAAGGTTTATTACAAATAAAACAAATATGCACACACAATATAAAATATAAAAGTTAAAATAGACATTTTAACAATAGATATGAGTTCTTATAACTTTTACAATCTAAGAAATTTATTTTTTAAAGTCTTAAATTTTTCAATATTATTCCTTATATAATAAAACAAAAGTCAAGTGTAACATTGGATTTTTTAAATAGCTAATAACGTGTAAAACAATATTGAATTAAATATATAATATTTTTTAAATTTAGTTATAATATTATAATTTTAAAGATATATAATATATATTTTAACAAATAACTATGGCTTCTATTTGGTCGGAGTCTAAGGCATCCGCATTATCCACCTAAAAGGCGACCTCCAATATATTTACAAATTTAATACTAAATTATCATAAAATTTATACATATTTAATTAATCTTTTAATTTTATCTAATTACAAAAATAATACTCTTCTAACTAGTTGCACAAAATGCATATATTTTAAAATAAATTTACAAATCTACCACCAAATTATTAAAAATTTATAAACATAATATTTAACTATATTAAATTATAAAAATAATACTTAAACAACTATTCGAACAAAACTAACATCCGTTTCATTGAATATTAAATATTAGTTAAAAGAGTCATGTAAAATAATTCAATAATAAATTTGTAAGCAAACTATTTAGGTATAGATTTGTATAATTTATAAAATTTAAAATATTTAATTATTTTTAAAAATTATTAATTTAATGTTAAAATTGTCACGTGGATAAAAAAGAGAGAAAAAAATATGTTTATTTATAATTTTCAATTTGTCAATATATCACGAACTATTAGTTTACAAATATATTATAGTTATTTTATATGATCATGTTAATAATTGATGACTAATCAAACCAATGATACTTTTGTCACTTTGAGAGATAATTTTTTCACTTAATAAAATTAAATTCTATGTGGGTGACTTTCTCAATAATTCAAAAAATATATTTATTAATTTATTTTATTTTATAAAATTAAAATTTCATTCACACTTCGATCTAGATTCTAATCAAAGTTATAGTAAAAGTGTTTGACCCTAAATGTTAATTTTTAAAACATTTCTCAACATAAAAATTAAATCTTTATTGGTTTAGCATGAGAGATCGGTAAGGTAAACAATAAAAATTCAACTTTAGAATCAAAATGATATTATTAGTTTAATTAATAATAGATAAGTGTAACATACATTTAATGTCATTTAGAATGAACAAGCATATTTAACCTTCCTAGACTTGTCTCCCAACGAACCATAAATAAATAGTAATCATTCTTACAACCTTAAAGTGGATCAAAATTGAATGTCTATTCATTGGTCGGAATAAGGAGGCACCTAAAGGTTCAACCTTTGCATATATCACAAGTTCTTCACCACGAACTTGATGAAAATCCAATGAGAACTATTGTAACACAATTTTGATCACCATACATATAAAAGAGTAAGAGTGATAAAACCCTTGCTTTATGATAAAGAGGAGTAGAACCATTTATAACATGAGTGTTGGGACATAGCAGATAAAAATAAAATAAATTCAACATAATAAAATAATGATATCGGTAATTTAACATAGTTCACCATTTAATTTAGGCTACGTCTAGAGGATAAACTCCAAAAAATATTTCTTCTACTAATAAAACTAATGGGTACAAAGTGATAAGTAATACAACAAATTGAGATAAACCCAAAATAGTGACACACAAGTATTTCCCAAGCTCACTATTTTGTCACTCCCCTTTTAAAAAAATATCCTAAATATTTTTCTAAAATATTCTCTCTCACACACACAACACTATTTTTCATCAAAGAAAATTGTTCATTTGGCTTTGCTTTACTTCTCTTCTTTTGGTGTGTCTTTCTAAGGAAAAAAAATTATCCATCATTTATGTGGCCAGAAATTGACCACATAGCTAGCCAAATTTTAGCCACAAAAATATATTTTTTATTTGATGAATTTGTCAAATGTGGTTGCACCTAAAACTTTTATTTTCCTCCCTTTCCATATGGGTGGGACATACAAATCTCCCCTCTCGACTACATGGAGAACTCCACCAATCTAGCAGCTAAACAACAATATTTAAAATTTTGTCTTGGAAGAATTTTTATCAACATGCTTGATCCATTTTCCTCTGTATGAATCTTCTCAAGTTGTAGTAGCTTCTTCTCCATTACATCTCTAATCCAGTGATATCTCACATCAATATGTTTTTATCTCGAATGAAATGAGACATTCTTTCCAATATGGATAGCACTTTGATTATCACAAAATAACTGGTAGTTGTCTTACTACAACCCAAGTTCTTTTAAGAACTTTTTTCATCCATAACAACTCTTTACATGCTTCTATTGTTACTATAAACTATATTTCTGTAGTAGACGGTGTAACACATTTTTGTAACTTTGATTGTCATGACACAACTCCCACTATAAATATAATCAGGTAACCTGAAGTGGATTTTTTGGAATCCACATTGCCAGCCATATCTGCATCTGTGTATCCAACTAACACAGGTTTGTCATTTCTAAAACATAGGCATATTTTGGAAGAATCTCGAAGATACTTGAAAATCCATTTCACTACACTCCAATGTTCCTTTCCAGGATGTGAAAGGAATCTACTCACAACTTCAACAGCACAAGTGATATTTAGCCGTGTACAAACCATGGTATACATTAGAGTTCCAACTACTAAAGCATATGGAACCTTTTCCATCTCTTCCTTTTCTTTGGCTATAGAAAGACTCTTCTTAGAACTTAGCTTAAAGTGATTAGCAAGAGGACAACTAATCGCTTTAGCCTTGTCCATATGAAATCTCTGAAGTACTTTCTCAATGTACTTCTACTATGACATCCATAATTTCTTGGTGCCTCTGTCTCTAATAATACTCATGCTAAGAATTTGCTTTGTTGGCCTCAATTCTTTTATGGTAAAAGACTTACTCAACTGCTTTTTCAAGTTGTTAATTCTGGAAATATTCCAGCCAATAATCAACATATCATCCAATAGCAAAATAATAATGAATCATCAACAGAGAATTTCTACACAAAAACACAATGATCTGAAGTAGTCTTTTTGTAGCCTTGCTCCCCCATAACAGACTCAAACTTCTTATATCATTCTCTCGGTGCCAGTTTTAAGTCGTAGAGGTTATTCTTCAATTTGAAAACATAATACTCTTTTTCCTTTTTGCTTGAAACCTTTTGGTTGCTCCATGTATATATCTTCTTCCAAGTCACCATGTAGGAAGGTAGTTTTGACATCTATTTTCTCAACCTCCATATCAAGACTTGTTTCTAACCTCAACATAGTACGGATGGATGTCATTTTCATAACTAGTGAGAAAATCTCGTCAAAGTCAACTCCTTTTCTTTGGATGAATCCTTTGACAACCAATCTATCTTTGTATCACGGACTGGAACTGTGTTCTTCATGCTTCACCCTAAACACCCATTTATTTTTCAAAGCCCTCTTCCCTTTAGGTAGCTTTATCAGCTTAAAAATTGTGTTCTCATGCAAGGACTTCGTCTCATCTTGTATGGCTTCGATCCATTTTTGTTTGGATTCGTCATCCTTGGCTTCTTCATAACTCTTAGGTTCTCCCTCATTAGTGAAAGTTACATAATCATCTAGAGGATATATGATAGAGAGTCATCTCAATCTATCACTTCTTCTCAGTGGAACAAGAGAAGCCACATGTGTTGGTGTTAGATAATGAAAATCATCATATCCTTCGTCTTCAGAACCAACTTCTATAGGAGCATCATCTTCATCATGTGGATAAACCTGGTCTTCATCTCCAACTTGTCTTGGCACTAATATTGGAGGAATTAATTCCAAATTTGGTGAGTCACCATTTGAATTAGGAACATCATTCTTCATTTGACAATATATTCAATGGTCTCATCTTCAACAACTACACCATCATGGCTCCTAACAAGTCTCTTTGCAACCAGATCATAAAATCTATAGCCAAATTGATATTAACCATAGCCAATAAAAATGCATTGTCTTATTTTGGCATCAAGTTTGAATCTCTCATCCTTGGGGATATGAAAAAATTCCTTACAGCCAAACACCTACAGATGATCATAGGAAACATCCTTTCCTAACCAAACTTTCTCTGGAACATCCATCTTGAGAGGAGTGTTGTGTGTTTTGGAACACACAGAAAATCGTGCAAGTATACACGGTCACAAGTAATAAAGATTTGTAAGTAAAGATCGTTCCCACGAGGATTTGTTACTATAGTTTGTTGAGTACTAAATTGTATCTCTCTAATTTTATCCAAAACAATCGTTAATTAAGAAAAGGTTTAAAAATAAAATAAGAGAACTCTAGGATTGCAATTTTTCACCAAACTAATCCACTCAAATCATGTTATTTTCTTTTGATTTATATTTTTTAGTACATTTAATTTGTCAACCGAAAACTTCTTTTTTATTCATACATCTCTTCCGAGCTCCGTATAAACACACCTCGTTAAATTAATTCACTACATCTCTATGAGAATTAAATTTAATAAGATTCATTAAGTTCTAAGTTCTCAAATGGTCACACATACAATTAGGGTATATTCTACATCGCTTCATCATACATGTCATTCTATTTACGAGCAATATACACAAAAATGCCTTTCTCAAGTTTATTTTTATACCACAAATCGTTTGATAAAATTAAACGTAAATAATCAAAAAGCATTAAGCACAAAATAGAATAAACAAATCGAACGTCTTATGAATCTATCAAAAATAATTAAAATCAAAGCTTCATATATTTGAATCATATGCAACCCTAGAAAAATTAAATTACTTCATTAAATTAAAATAAAAACTACAACAGATACTGAAAAATTAAAGGAAGAAGAAGGAAAATTAAAACATGAAGAAAGCTTGAAAATATTTGGCACACGCGAGCTCTGACAAAAGCCAAAAAATGGTTTACGTGTTACTGCCAAAACCAGCAACAACATAGAAATTATACACAAAAAAAAAACCTCATAAAACTAAAAACTATCTCCTATTTATAGCTAAAAAATACATCCAAAAATAATACATTTCTTTTCTTTTAAACGCGTAAAGAATTTTTATCGAAAATAGAATCGACGCGTATCGATATTCGATATAATATTATTTTAATTTACGCATGAAACATGGCCGCCGTTCTGATTTTTTGAAATTCAAAGTGCATACCACGTGTCAGCGTCTGATTCGCTGCGAGGATTTAATGCGGACACGTGGCATAATTTCATTGGCTGCGGGAAACGGGCGTGCGAAGGATTGTCGCAAGGGAGACAACGCTGAAACGTGGGCGTAATCCTGCGCTCTCGTGCTCATGATAACATGCCACGTGTCGGAATATGATTTGCTTAAATATTAGTGGGACACGTGGCAGATTCTTATTCTGTAAAAACTGAGGATGAACACTGCTTCCATATCCCGCGTCACACACGATTGTTACACGAACGGTTCAGTGCGCGACAGCTTGGTTCCACGCACTTCAATCTGGACCGTTCAAGAGATCCAACGGTCAGCGATGCGCCTTGGGGAAATCTGCGCAGCCGACATGTGGGACCCACTGACACACCGAACCGCGTAAAGGAATCTGCGCACACGCGATTTGGTCGGGCTTGATCTGGACGCGCGCATCTTAGCCGTTTATTTTCTGATCGGACGGTCCATGATTGGCACGTGTTGTTGGAGCGTGGTTCGTCTAATCTGCGAAGAATAATAACTTTTATTAATTATATTTTCCCCCATAAATTTAATCCAAATTACATTTTGAACTTTCTTAAATTACAGTTAAGCCCTTTGCTAATTTTAAATTAAATTTTTAAATTTTTAATAATTATAATTAAGGCTAAATTTAATTTAAATTATATTTTCGATTTTTATAAATTGTAATTAAGAAACTATATTATCTGAAATTATATTTGTGGACAGAAATATGAAATTAAGTACATTTTCGATACAAATTATTTAATTATATTAAAAATGTATTTTTAGCACATAAAAGGAAAATATTAATTGATTTAACAAAAATTAACTAAATATTAAAAGAACATAGCAATTATCATTACTAAAATTGATGAAAATAACTATATAAAATACAGTTATCAAGGAGTACAAGGTGAAAGATTCAAAACATGTGCAACTATGAGTATGGCTTCACCCCATAAATTTTTAGGCAATTTTGCATGTGTGAGTAAACATCTGAATCTCTCCATCAAAGTTATGTGCATCCTCTTAATGAATACATTCAACTACAATGTCTTTGGAGGCCATCTGATGCCGAATACCATGCTTTTTGCAGTAAGCATGAAAAGGTCTTTTGTATTCTCCACCATTGTATGTTTGAATGCACTTTAGATTCTTCCCAATCTGTCTCTCAACTAAGGCATAAAATTTTTTGAAGACATCTAACACCTAATCTTTTATCTTCATAAGACATACACATGTATTCCTTGAATGATCATCAATGAAAGTCATAAAGTATTGAGAACCACCAAGTGACTTTGGCATTGGTCCACACAAATCTAAATAAATCAAATCTAAAATATTATTCATTCTAAAAGGAGGGGAACTTTTGAAAGCCACTATGTTTTGCTTTCTTGCTAGAAAATCAATACATTTCTCCAAATCTACTTTATCCATTCTAGGTAGTATGTCTTCATGGCTAGACTTGTCATACCTTTTTCACCCATATGACTGAGTCTCTATGCCATAATTCAGCTGCACTATCTTTCTCCATGGCATTTACTATGTCAGTGGAGAGATTCGCTTGCATTATACATAGAGTTGTATGATTCTCACCTCTTGCCACTAATAAAAAGCCTTTTCTAAGTTTCCATTTGTTATAAATGAAGGAACTGTAATATCCTTCATTTGCAAGTTTGTGTAAAGAGATCAAATTTAAGCACATATTTGTAATAACATCCTTCAGAAATAGTCTGGTTCTATTCTCTATTTCCAAGCAAACAACTCATCTGCCAACAACATTTGACAAGCCTTCATTTCCCATTCTAACAACACCAAAACTTCTAGGTGTGTACGATGAGAAAAATTATCTACGTGATGTAGCGTGAATTATAGCACCACTATCAATCACCCAACTAGTCCTGTGTGATGCAAGATTAACAAAATCTTTATCATAAACAATATTGAACTTATCTATGGTATTTGTTTTCTCATCATCACTACTTTGCCTTTGTTCGTTTCCTATTCCTTCTTGAACACCCAACAAAATTTCTTGATGTGACCCTTCCTCTTACAGTAATGGCATTTAACATTGGCATATTTTTTTGATTTGCCTTTTCTCTTGCCTTTGGTTTATGTTCTTTGTACTGTCTTCTTCCTCTAGACTTTATAATAAGGGCTTATGCTTCCGATTCTCTCTCCCTGTTATGTTTCTCATATGACAACAAGGCTTCTACAACAATTTCAAACTCCATCTTGTCTTTCACATAAGTCAGATTTGTTGTGAGATGATTATATGATGAGGGTAGTGATGCCAGCAACATCACAAGTTTCTCTTCATTATCAAAATTCACATTGAATCTTGCTAAGTGAGAAAGCTTTCTATTGAAATCTCTAACGTGTTGTATCATACTCAGATTATCTTCTTTCCTCATCTGATTTATCTCCTTCCACAAATAAAATTTATTGGCAAGGTTCTTTGACATGTACACATTTTCTAGAGTCTCACATGTATCTTTTGTAGTCTTGCAATTTTTTCATTCAATATTTTTCAAAACATTGTTTGATAGATTTAGATGGATTGTATTGGTTATAATCTCATCTATCTCCTCCCACTATTCATCGGTGACGGTTGCTACCTTCTTTTCTTTCCCCAACACCACCTTATGGACCTTTTGTTGAATTAGAATATCCTTTATCTTACTTTTCCATAAAAAGAAATTATTATTGCCATTAAATTTCTCGATATCTACCTTCTAGCTTGGCATTTTTTTCGGTGTGTTTCTTTTTCTGCATATAAATACGCCTTGGATCTAATAAAATATTTTTTGATTTAGTAGATCAATCTATGCTACAACCACAAAGTATACTAAGAATTTTACTAGACCATATCTGATACTAGTTTTTTAGGGTAAATATAAAATAAATTCAACATAATAAAATAATAACACCGACAATTTAACGTGGTTCACCCTTTAATTTGGGTTACATTCATGAGACAAGCTCCAAAAAATATTTCTTTTACTAATAAAATTAATGGGTACAAAGTAAGAGGCAATACAACAAATTGAGATAAACCCAAAATAGTGACACACAAGTGTTTCCCAAACTCACTATTTTGTCACTCCTCTTTTAGAAAAATATCTCAAATATTTTTCTAAAATATTCTCTTTCACTATTTTACACACACAACACTATTTTTCATCAAAGGAAATTGTTCCTTTGGCTTTGTTTTTATTTTCTTCTTTTGTTATATCTCTCTAAGGCCGAAATATTGCATATCTCTTATGTGGCTAGAAATTGGTTATGTAGCTAGCCATATTTTAGCCACAAAAATATATTTTTTTATTTGATGCATTTGTCAAATGTGGTTGCATTTAAATTTTTTATTTTTTTCCTCTTTCATATGGGCGGGATTTACACTAAGTGGCATTTCCACATTTCATCTTCCTATATAGGGGTGCCCTATAAGTGTCACATGATATGAGTAGTTTTTAAAGAATCTGTTGTTTGATAAAAGGTTGACATCTCATTGGAAATATCCAAGTAGTGAATATGAGTCCTCGATCACCAGTCCTTAATATTATTTCATAATCGATACCACTTTTTATTCGTTGTTATTATAGTTGCCTTTAAGGGTGAGCTTTATGGTCTTTGTTTGAATCTTGATCCCCTTAAAGTTAGTGCCTTGTGTAGTCGGAGATTGGGTACTCACAGTCCAATAGTAGTCAAAGGTACCCATACTACTATAATTTATACCTATGGCCTTAGTTTTTTACCGTGACCGTAGGTCTATGACCACGATTATAAGAACCGAGGCCAAAGTGAGAGAGATCATAGGTTGTTACCTATGGCCTTGGTTTTCTAATAATCGATGTCATAAGGTATGCATAAATTAAAAAATACAATTATTAATTACAGTATTAAAAATCAATATAAATTACAATAAATTTATTACTTAAAATATTAAAAATCATATTATATTAAAATTAAAAGTATAATTACATTCGAGAGTTTATTATACATTAAAAATTAATAAAGAAGTGTACAATAGAAATAACTTAAGCATAATATTTATTTTTATCTATTTTGAGACTCAAAACATAGTGCGCCTGGTGCCTGGTGTGCTGGTGTGCTATTGCTCCTGGTATGCTGGTGAACCTAGTGTGTTGTTGCGCTTGATGCGATGGTGCGATGATGCGCCTAGTGCCTGGTGCCTACCATGAACACAATATGCAATAGAAATTATAGCAGATAAAATAAAAATGAACCACGAACACAATGTACAATAGAAATAACAACAGATAAATAAGAATGAATCATAAAAACTGTTTACAATAGACTCAAAACACATTCTAGCATAGAATAGCAAGCAAGCTATGCAAGCAAGTGATAAGAATAAACCATAAACACAGTGTACAATAGAAATAACATGTATAGATCAGTGCAAAGATCTTTGGTCTACTTTAAATATTTCTAATCATGATAGAATCATCAATGCTTTCGTTAAAGATACACTCAATAAAATTACTAAAGTTAATAAACTAGAAGGATACATGAATGTTGTTGCAAAGATAATTCATCATCCTCAACCTATAAATAAGACAACATGTTAAAAGCAATCAAGAAACAAGAAGCCACATAATCAAGAAAGAATAAAGAAATGGGGAAGACACTTTGCCAATCATACATGTGAATCTTGCACCAAAATAATTGTAGAATATGTTATACTAACTGATACAAATATCAAATATCTATTCAAAATTCATGTAAACTAAATTGTAATTTATTTTTCCACATTTTGCATTTAAATGTTACCAATATACAATCCATAAAGTAAACATGAAGTTTATTCTCAAATTTGCTTCTCTCTTTCAAACTGAATTGAAAATGAGGGAATACTATAACAAAGCATTTGCCTATATTTCTAAAAGTATTATTACCATTGCCAAATTAATTGACATAATAAACATCTCTAAAATCTGCAAAATATGTATGTTGAAAGAGAAGTTATAAGAAAAAGAAAAGGTAAAAGTAATCTTGCCTCAGCACCAACACCATCACCAGCACCCACACTCGACACCAGTACCAATACCCACACTCACACCAGTACCCAACAGCAGCACCAATACTCGGCACTAGAATTAGGTACCACCAGGCACCGACACCAAGCACCAGCACTAGTGCCAGGCACAAAGTACAAGGTACCAAGCACCAGGTAACAGCACCAATGATATTGAAATATAAAGGTACATGCCAGTTACTGAATGATGCAATAGAATGTTGCATTGTATTTAGTTTTGCATCCATAAACATGCTCTGCATGTAAAAGAGCTTATGAGCAAAGGAAGAAATCTATTAATTAAAGGGGAAAAAAAGGAGAATAAACTACCTTATAGTCATCTCTATATTTATCAATATATCGACCTATGTGAATGCGCTGGATTTCTTTTAATGGTTATAGAGGAGTTGATTTTCCATCTTTTTGTTTCTTTCCCAATGTTGTCTTCAAGTCTAAATTGATTCATAAAGGGACTTCAATCAATAGTTAACAATCAATGCCAGAAATCTTGATAAAATTTTAATTTTCTAACCCACAAGTGAGATAGAAAAACAGATAAGACTGAAAAATTATACACTGGTCATGGTGCTAGGATTTCAAAAACCTGAGGATGTTAAAAACAATTCCATAAAGCAAAGCAAAAAATGACAATTATATTTGTTCACCATTTCATCAACTGGCAGTAACAATACTACACAATAATATAGCACGGGTAAAGTTGGACTTATTCAATATTGAATTTTATTAACAATAATGTATAGAAAGAAAAGATTTGTTTTCCACAACATTGTTCAGACCAACTATTCACTAATCTCTAAAGAAAGATCAACGAAATGGATGTGATCTTTTAAAGTTGCAAAATATCTCATGCATTTCAATTCCATAACTTTGCTAATACATTTATACCAAAAAATGTATTTTTACATGCTTATACTATCACTATTAATCAGAATGTATTATATACTAGTAGCGAAGATTATGTTGACATAATCACCATTTATGATGCCATCATCAACCTACCTAGTCACCATTCCAGCCAAAAATTTCTTTAACACCACCAGAGCTATATCAAAGATACAAGGACTTCGATTGGAACAAAATAACCATCATCGGCATCAATAAATTCAAAAATGAAAGTATTCTTGCCTTCAAACCCTTACTCCAACTTCATCGGCACATTTCTAGAGTTTGTTCAACAAAAGCATCATTACCTCAACTGATATAGATTGAGACGAGAAACATATACCAATAAAACAAAAAAAACCTTCACTTAATGGGTATTTGGATGAAAGAGAGGGGAAAAGTGGCAAACCCTAAATTGAAAATTGAGAAGAATGACAAACCCAAATCTGAATATAGTTTGAGTTGAGAAACTAGCTACTCTAGTGAGCAGTCGACGAGGGGAGGTGAGCAGCAAGGCAAAGGAAGAGGAAGAAGATGCAAATTGCGTAGCTAGTGGCGAGGAAATGCTCACGTAGCTCGTGCTAGGAAAGAGGAAAGGGGAAAAGGAAAAAGAAAAAAAAGAGTGATGCTAGCCACTGTGTACTTCAGGCATCCAAGTCCACCAGCGTGCAACCAACACCAGCAAAGTCCACCAAAGTGTGCAAATTCTTTCATCCCATCCGAGCCAAACCATTAACTCCGAAACCACAACCAGTGATGCCATAACCAATGACACCATTAACAAAGAAATGTTTCCAGAGCTTTCTTTCTTGCTAGAGTAAAAAAGAAATAAAGCATGGAATCGATCAACTGGCATGGGAAAAATAAAAAAAAAGAGAGGGAAAATGAAAAATGAGAAATAAGGAAAATGGAAATAAAGAGAGGGAAAATGGAAAAAAAAGAGAAAAAGGAAAAATTTAATAGAAAATATTAATGTTATGTATAAAAAAGGGAAAATTTATAGGATATTTCTATGACCATGGTTTTTAAATAACCGAGGTCATAGGATGTGTCTATAGCCTCAGTTTTTAAATAACTGAGGCCATAGATTATGTCTATCGCCTCAGTTTTTATAAAAACTAAGGCTAAATGTTTGAGACTATATGTATGTATTGTAGTAGTACAACATGACTAATGGATGCATTCACTACTACAATAAAGAGTATTTAAGTTAGGATTTAAATTTGGTTTTTTTCTTAAAACCAACTTATAGCGAATTTTAAGTGAGTATGCTTATTAAACAACTTAAAAAATAGCATCAATTGACGTGGCAATTGACGACAACTAACACTACACGTAGGACATAATGTCGATTGTACACATCAATCGACCCATAATTTTAAGTCATTTGACGTGTACAACCGATTATACACGTGGACTTGCATCGGTTGATGTGGCAAACGACACTACGTTCCATGTGTAGCGTCGATTGATACGTAGGATCGACACTACATGTTTTTTTCTTCTTCTTTGCCTCATTTGCCCACAGTTTCATTGTCTCATCATTTCCCACACATAACCTGTGCATTCTTAATATTCTTTCTCCATTTCGACCATTTTCAACCACCATTGCCAGCACCGTTTGTTGAGTTTTGTTCCTCTCTAGTTTCTTATTCAGATCCACCATTGTTTTAAGCATAATACTCACTTTTTCTTACATATTTTCCTTTACTTCCTCACTTACCAAACACTCTTTTACTTCATTTTCTTTATTTTGTCACTTGTTTCACTCTTGTAAGTATTTCAATGAATTATTTTACACTTATTATTGATATTTTATATTTTTATATAATTTTTGTAAATTTTTTTTTATTTTAATGTATATTATATTTTATTGATTATTGATATTTTTTTGTATTATGTAAGTTGTGTATTTTTATTCAAGCTTAGAAAAGAAGAAGATATTTTTTATTTATTTATTTTAATTGATTTTATGTTTTATATGTATTAATTTATTTTAAACTTAAATTTTTTTAAATTATTATTATTACAAGCATATATGAAATATATATCGTTAATATATTGTTATGTGTATATTATATATATTATTAATATATTTTGTGTTATTTTATATGTATTTTATGTGTTATGTAGGTTATGTATTTTTATTATTATTACATGCATTTATATATTTATAAATCATTATATATTATATATTGTTAATGTTATAATGAGTTTATTAATTGTTTAGATTTTATGCATTTATTTTTATATGATGTTTTGATGGATATTCTAATAATTTATAACTTTATATATAATAATAGTTGAAATATATTAGTGATTAATACATTTATATTTTATTATATACATATTTAATTAATATTTTTAATATCATCAATAGAAAATGGAAAAATCTTGGATGTCAAAGTGTAAAATTGAGCATGATTATATTTATGGAGTTAAAACTTTATTGGAATTTGCATGTAAAAATAATAATAATGAAATCAATATGATTTGATGCCTATATGTCAACTGTAAAAATAAAAAATTTCATGATGTTGATGAGCTCAAGTATCACTTTATCCATAGTGGTATTCTTTTAAGTTATAAATGTTGGTATTATCATGGAGAAGATATTGATAATACTCATAGATAAGAGATAAATAAAAATATGAGTGAATTATATATATCTTATCAGAATAGGCATTCTATACATAATGTATAGATGGAAAATATGCTTCATGCTATTGAAGATGAACTACAAGAAGATGATCCCGAAACCTTTAAAAACTTATAAAAGATGCCAAAAACCGTTGTATTTAGAGTGCAAGAAATATACTAAAATGTCGAGATTGGTTTAAAATAAGCAAAATCAATAATGGCAACCAATCATAGTGCAGCACGTGGCACCCATAATTTATTGGGTGAATTAAAGCGCGACGCATTGCGGGGGAGATCGATCCGAGTCAACGCATGCTAAGTCAATGCCACGCGGGGCGACGTGATTCGCGGTAATGGATGGCATGGAACGCGATGAGCAAGTGCATGATGAAATGTGGCATGAAGGTTTGACCGAGCTCCAAACTCAAACTGAACACCATGTTGACACATGGCATGCGGTTCATCGCTCCTCACACGTAGTGCAACATGATTTGTTGTCCCTACTTGTGTGAGATCTGCATGGCTTACATAGTCAGCTCCTCTACTTGCATGGCATGCCACGTGGTAGCTTCTGATTGGTTATGCATTAAAAATTCATAAAAAAATCATTAAAATTCCAAACAAAATCCCAAAAATTACATTTCACCCCTTTTCACTAAAAAGTTTATATTTTAATATTTTTAGCCTAAAAAATACTATTTATTGAATAAAACAAGTAAATATTAAGTAAACAAATATGCTAATAACTCTACTTTCTTAGAGTCATCACACCCCCAAACTTAACTCTTTCTTTGTTCTCAAGTAAAGCCAAGTATAAATAAATAAAGTGATATAGGTAGTATATTTAGAAATATAATTCTATTAGTAAATACATATTTCCTGAAAACTATTCCTCTCAATAGTCGTACAATCCTATGATAAGAAGTTTCGTATATTCATCAATCATCGTTATACCAATACAAGTGTTTGGTATTAAATATCTAACAAGTACGTGATCTAATGTATGTCAGTACACTGCTATGATACAGCTAGGTTATAGGGATGACTTAATAATGGCCTGGGCTCAATTAGCTCGATAAAGCATACAAACTAGCCAAACAATTGCACTTCGTTATTATACTACGAGGTTTTAGAGCTCAAGGCTTGGTGAAATTGTAAGATTCTAATGTGACCTCAGTCCTCCCCTTTTGTGGGCGACCTCGGAAATCTACTTGGGAATCTAGAGCAATCTGTATGTAATGATCTACCTATGTAAACACCTATGGTGACCCATTTTTTTCTTATTAGTTCATATGTAATGATTATCAAATCACGTAATTACCATGTATCTAGGTCACTGAATACATAACCCACCACGTACCTAAGATGTTATATATATACCCTTTCAATAAGGAGAATACAAGATAAGTTCATATGTCCATATTTTCTACTTCTTCATAAAAATCACTAGAATTCCTAACACTTGAAATTATTTCAAGACAATTGGCTATGGGAAAAAGGTAAATGGTACGACAAAAACTTTAAACCCTTGGTAAGTCATGTAAACGATGGAAATTGGGTACAAAAATGAGTTTCCATTGAGAGACCAAATCATATTATGTCAATCGATATGAGCTTTGATTTGATATATTATAATAGGCATTTTGATACTTGAGTCAAAAGTAAATGCCGTTATAAGTTGCAACTCATATTTATCAAATGTTTTGTTGTTTTTGAAAATATGAATAGCATCACCTTTCTTTTTATCTTCTCTTATTTTTTTTGGAAGAATACAGACTGATTAAACACATAAATAAAGAACCCTAGGTCGGCACCAATATCTCCTTTATAGCTCTATTGAATAAAAATGAAAGTAATTAAAATTAAAATGGTGCGACAAAAACTTTAAATCCTTGGTAAGTGATGTAAACGATGGAAATTGGGTCCCAAAATGAGTTACCCTAGTGAGACCAAATCATAATGTGTCAATTAATAAGAGCTTTGATTTGAGATATAATAATAGTTGTTTCGATACCCAAGTGAAAAGTTATCATTGTTAAAAGTTGCAACTTATATTTATCAAATGTTTTATTGTTTTTGAAAATTTGAACAACATCCTCTTTCTTTTTCTCTTCTCTTATTTTTTTGGAAGAATACAGACTGATTGAACAAATAAATAAAGAACCCTAGGTCGGCACCAATATCTTCTTTATAGCTCTATTGAAGAAAACTGAAAGTAAGTAAAATTAAAATGGTGCGACAAAACATTTAAACCCTTGGTAAGTGATGTAAACGATGGAATTTGGGTTCAAAAATGAGTTTCTTTATTGAGACCAAATAAAATTGTGTAAATTAATATGAGCTTTGATTTGATATATAATAATATTCGTTTTGATACTCGAGTGAACAGTTATCGTCATTAAAAGTTGCAACTCATATTTATCAAATGTTTTGATGTTTTTGAAAATGTGAACTGCATCCCCTTTATTTTTCTCTTCCGTTATTTTTTTTGGAAGAATATAGACTGATTGATCATATAAATAAGGAACCCATGGTCGTCACCAATATCACATTTATAGCTCAATTGAATAAAACCAAAAGTAAGTAAATAGTAAATGGTGCGACAAAAACTTTAAACCCTTAGTAAGTGATGTAAATGATGGAAATTGGGTACAAAAATGAGTTTCCATTAATAGACCAAATCATATTGTGTCAATCAATACAAGCTTTGATTTGATATATTATAATAGGCATTTCGATACCCGAGTCAAAAGTTAATGCCGTTATAAGTTACAACTCATATTTATCAAATGTTTTGGTGTTTTTGTAAATATGAACAACGTCCCCTTTCTATTTATTTTCTCTTATTTTTTTTAGAAGAATAAAAAATAATTCAACACATAAATAAAGAACCCTAGGTGGACACCAGTATCTCCTTTATAGCTCTATTGAATAAAACTGAAAGTAAGTAAAATTAAAATGGTGCGACAAAAAGTTTAAACCCTTGGTAAGTGATATAAACGATGGAGTTTGGGTTCAAAAATGAGTTACCCTAGTGAGACCAAATCATATTGTGTCAATTAATAAGAGCTTTGATTTGAGATATAATAATAGTCGTTTCGATACCCGAGTGAAAAGTTATCATCGTTAAAAGTTGCAACTCATTTATCAAATGTTTTGTTGTTTTTGAAAATGTGAATAACATCCTTTTTCTTTTCTCTTCTCTTATTTTTTTGGAAGAATACAAACTGAATGAACACATAAATAAAGAACCCTAGGTTGGCACCAATATCTCCTTTATATCTCTATTGAATAAAACTGAAAGTAAGTAAAATTAAAATGGTGCGACAAAAACTTTAAACACTCATTAAGTGATGGAAACGATGGAATTTGTGTACAAAAATGAGTTTCCATGGTGAGACCAAATTGTATGGTGTAAATTAATAAGATATTTGATTTGATATATTATAATAGTCATTTCGATACCCGAGTATAAAATTATCGTCGTTAAAAGTTGCAACTCATATTTATTAAATGTTTTATTGTTTTAGAAAATGTTAACAACATCCCCTTTCTTTTTCTCCTCTCTTATTTATTTTGGAAGAATACATACTGATTGAACACATAAATAAGAAAGCCATGGTCAGCAACAATATCTCCTTTATAGCTCTATTGAATAAAACTGAAAACAAGTAAAATTAAAATGGTGCGACAAAAACTTTAAACCCTCGATAAATGATGTAAATGATGGAATTTGGGTTCAAAAATGAGCTTATTCTATGAGAGTAAATCATTTTTTGTAAATTAATATGAGCTTTGATTTGATATATTATAATAGTCATTTCGATGCCCGAGTCAAAAGTTATTGTCGTTAAAATTTGCAACTCATATTTATCAAATGTTTTTTTTGTTTTTGAAAATGTGAACAACATACGATTTCTTTTTTTATTTTATTTTTTTTTGGAAGAATGCAAATTGATTGAACACATAAATATGAAACCCATGTTTGGCACCAATATCTCCTTTATAGCTCTATTGAATAAAACCGAAAGTAAGTAAAACAAAATGGTGCGACAAAAACTTTAAACTCTCGGTATGTGATGTAAACGATGAAATTTGGGTACAAAAATGAGATTCCATAAAGATATCAAATCATATTGTGTAAATCGAGACGAGATTTGATTTGATATATTGTAATAGGAGTTTCGATACCCGAGTCAAAAGTTATCGCTGTTATAAGTTGCAACTCATATATGTCAAATGTTTTGTTATTTTTGAAAATATGAACAACATCCCCATTCTTTTTATTTTGTCTTATATTTTTTAGAAGAATACAGACTGATTAAACACATAAATAAAGAACCCTAGGTTGGCACCAATATCTCCTTTATAGCTCTATTAAATAAAAGGAAAGTAAGTAAAATTAAAATGATGCGACAAAAACTTTAAACCCTCGGTAAGTGATTTAAACGATGGAATTTGGGTTCAAAAATGAGTTTCCTAGGTGAGACCAAATCATATTGTGTAAATTAATATGATATTTGAGTTGATATATAATAATATTTGTTTTGATACCCGTGTGAAAAGTTATCGTCGTTAAAAGTTGCAACTCATATTTATCAAATGTTTTGTGGTTTTTGATAATGTGAACAACATCCCCTTTCTTTTCTCTTCTCTTATTTTTTTAGGAAGAATATAGACTGATTGAACACATAAATAAGGAACCCGTGGTCAGCACCAATATCTCATTCATAGCTCTATTGAATAAAACCAAAATTAAGTAAAAGGTAAATGGTGCGACAAAAACTTTAAACCCTTGGTAAGTGATGTAAACGATGGAATTTGGGTACAAAAATGAGTTTCCTTAAAGATATCAAATCATATTGTGTCAATCAATACTAGCTTTAATTTTATATATTATAATAGGCATTTCGATAGTCAAGTCAAAAGTTATCGCCGTTATAAGTTGCAACTCATATTTGTTAAATGTTTTGTTGTGTATGAAAATACGAATAGCATCCCCTTTCTTTTTCTCTTCTCTTATTTTTTTTGGAAGAATATAGACTGATTGAACACATAAATAAAGAACCCTAGGTCGGCACGAATATCTCCTTTATAGTTCTATTGAATAAAACAGAAAGTAAGTAAAATTAAAATGGTGCGACAAAAACTTTAAACTCGCGGTAAGTGATGTAAACAATGGAATTTGGGTTCAAAAATGAGTTACCCTATTGAGAACAAATCATAATGTGTCAATTAATAAGAGCTTTGATTTGAGATATAATAATAGTCGTTTCGATACCCAAGTGAAAAGTTATCATCATTATAAGTTGCAACTCATATTTAACAAATATTTTGTTGTTTTTGAAAATATGAACAACATCCCCTTTCTTTTTATCTTCTCTATTTTTTTTGAAAGAATACAGACCGAGTGAACACATAAATAAAGACCCCTAAGTTGGCACCAATATTTCCTTTATAGCTCTATTGAATAAAAATGAAAGTAAGAAAAATTAAAATGGTACGAAAAAAACTTTAAACCCTTGGTAAGTGATGTAAACAATAGAATTTGTGTAAATTAGTACGAGCTTTGATTTGAAATATAATAATATTCGTTTCAATATCCGAGTGAAAAGTTGCAACTTATACTTGTCAAATGTTTTGTTATTTTTGAAAAAATGAACAACATCCCCTTTCTTTTTCTCTTCTCTTATTTTTTTGGAAGAATATAGACTGAATGAATACATAAATAAAGAACCCTAGGTTGGCACCGATATCTCCTTTATAGGTCTGTTGAATAAAATTGAAAGTAAGTAAAATTAAAATGTTGAGAAAAACATTAAACCCTCGATAAGTGATGTAAATAGTGAAATTTAGGTTCAAAAATGAGTTTCTTAAGCGAGACAAAATCATTTTGGGTAAATTAATACGAACTTTGATTTGATATCTTATAATAGTTATTTTGATAACCGAGTCAAAAGTTATCGCCGTTATAAGTTGCAACTCATATTTATCAAATGTTTTATTTTTTTGAAAATATGAACAACATCTCCTTTTTTTCTCTTCTCTATTTTTTTGGAAGAATACAGACTGATTGAACACATAAATAAAGAACCCTAGGTAGGTACCAATATCTCTTTTATAGCTGTATTGAATAAAAATGAAAGTAAGAAAAATTAAAATGGTGCGACAAAAACTTTAAATCCTTGGAAAGTGATGTATACGATGGAATTTGGGTTCAAAAATGAGTTTCCCTAATAAGACCAAATCATATTCTATAAATTAATAAGAGGTTTGATTTGAGATATAATAATAGTCGTTTCGATACCCAAGTGAAAAGTTATCATCGTTAAAAGTTGCAACTCATATTTATCAAAGGTTTTGTTATTATTGAAAATGTGAACAACATCCCCTTTCTTTTTCTATTCTCTTATTTTTTAGAAAGAATACAGACTGATTGAAGACATAAATAAGGAACCCATGGTCGGCACCAATATCTCCTTTATAGCTCTATTGAATAAAAGCAAAATTATGTAAAAGGAAAATGGTGCGATAAAAACTTTAAACCCTCGGTAAGTGACATAAACGATGGAATTTGGGTAAAACAATGAGTTTCCATAGCGAGATCAAATCATTTTGGGTAAATTAATAGGAGCTTTGATTTGATATATAATAATAGTCGTTTCGATACCCGAGTAAAAAGTTATCGTCGTTAAAATTTGCAACTCATATTTATCAAATGTTTTGTTGTTTTTGAAAATGTCAACAACATCACCTTTCTTTTTATCCTCTCTGATTTTTTTAGGAAGAAAACAGACTGATTGAACACATAAATAAGATACCCATGGTTGGCACCAATATCTCTTTCATAGTTCTATTGAATAAAATTGAAAGTAAGTAAAATTAAAATGTTGCGACAAAAACTTTAAACCCTTGATAAGTGATGGAAACGATGGAGTTTGGGTTCCAAAAGGATTTTCTTAATCAAGACCAAATAATTTTTTGTAAATTAATATGAACTTTGATTTGATATATTATAATAGTCGTTTCGATACCCGAGTCAAAAGTTATCATCATTAAAAGTTACAACTCATATTTAACAAATGTTTTGTTGTTTTCGAAAAAGTGAACAACATACCTTTTCTTTTTCTCTTGTCTTATTTTTTTCCAAGAATAAAAATTGATTGAACACAAAAATAAGGAACCCACGTTCGGTACCAATATCTCATTCATAGCTCTATTAAATAAAACCAGAAGTAAGTAAAAGGTAAATTGTGCGACAAAAACTTTAAACGGTTGGTAAGTGATGTAAACGATGGAATTTGGGTAAAACAATGAGGTTCTATTGAGAGACCAAAAATTATTGTGTCAATTGATATGAGCTTTGATTTGATATATTATAATAGGTGTTTCGATACACGAGTCAAAAGTTAATGCCGTTATAAGTTGCATCTCATATTTATCGAATGTTTTGTTGTTTTTGAAAATATGAACAATATCCCCTTTTTTTTCTCTTCACTTATATTTGTTGGAAGAATAAATACTGATTGAACACCTAAATAAAGAACCCTAGGTTGGAACCAATATCTTCTTTATAGCTCTATTGAATAAAACTGAAATTAAGTAATATTAAAATGGTGCAACAAAAACTTTAAACCCTTGGTAAGTTATGTAAACGTTGGAATTTGGGTACGAAAATGAGGTTCCATTGAGAGACCAAACATTATTGTGTCAGTCGATATGAGCTTTGATTTGATATATTATAATAGGTGTTTCGATACACGAGTAAAAAGTTAGTGCCGTTATAAGTTGCAACTCATATTTATCGAATGTTTTGTTGTTTTTGAAAATATGAACAACATCCCTTTTATTTTTCTCTTCACTTATATTTTTTGGAAGAATATAGACTGATTGAACACCTAAATAAAGAACCCTAGGTCAGAACCAATATCTCCTTTATAGCTCTATTGAATAAAACTGAAAGTAAGTAAAATTAAAATGGTGCGACAAAAATTTAAACCCTTAGTAACTGATGTAAATGTTGGAATTTGGGTACAAAAATGAGGTTCCATTGAGAGACCAAATAATATTGTTTCAATTGATACAAGCTTTGATTTGATATATTATAATAGGGGTTTCGATACACTAGTCAAAAGTTAATGCCGTTATAAGTTGCAACTCATATTTATCAAATGTTTTGTTGTTTTTGAAAATGTGAACAACATCCCCTTTCTTTTTCTCTTCTCTTATTTTTTATGGAAGAATACATACTGATTGAACACATAAATAAAGAACCCTAGGTCGGCACCAATATCTCCTTTATAGCTCTATTGAATAAAACTCAAAGTAGGTAAAATTAAAATGGTGTGACAAAAACTTTAAACCCTTGGTAAGTGATGTAAACGATGGAATTTGGGTTCAAAAATGAGTTTCCCATGTGAGACCAAATCATATTGTGTAAATTAATAAGAGGTTTGATTTGGGACATAGTAATAGTCGTTTCGATACCCGAGTGAAAAGTTATCATCGTTAAAAGGTGTAACTCATATTTATCAAATGTTTTGTTGTTTTTGAAAATATGAACAACATCCCCTTTCTTTCTCTCTTCTCTATTTTTAATGGAAGAATATAGACCGATTGAACACATAAATAAAGACCCCTTGGTAGGCTCCAATATATCCTTTATAGCTCTATTGAATAAAAATGAAAGTAAGAAAAATTAAAATGGTGCGGCAAAAACTTTAAACCCTTGGTAAGTGATGTAAACGATGGAATTTGTGTTCAAAAATATGGTTCCCTAGTAAGACCAAATCATATTGTGTAAATTAATACGAGCTTTGATTTGAAATATAATAATAGTCATTTCTATACCCGAGTGAAAAGTTATCGTAGTGAAAAGTTTCAACTCATATTTGTCAAATGTTTTGTTATTTTTGAAAAAAGGAACCGCATCCCCTTTCTTTTTCTCTTCTCTTATTTTTTTTGGAAGAATACAGACTGATTGAACACATAAATAAAGAACCCTAGGTCAGTACCAATATCTCCTTTATAGATCTATTGAATAAAACTGAAAATAAGTAAAATTAAAATGGTGCGACAAAAACATTAAACCCTTAGTAAGTGATGTAAACGATGGAGTTTTGGTTCAAAAATGAGTTTCCTTAGTAGATAAAATCATATTGTGGAAATGAATAGGAGCTTTTATTTGATATATAATTATAGTCGTTTTGATACCCGAGTCAAAAGTTATCATCTTTAAAGGGTGCAACTCATATTTATCAAATGTTTTGTTATTTTTGAAAATATGAACAATCGCCTTTGTTTCTCGCTTCTCTTATTTCGTTTTAGAAGAATACATACCGATTGAACACATAAATAAAAGCCCTAGGTTGGCACTAATATCTCCTTTATAGCTCTATTAAATAAATATGAAAGTAAGAAAAATTAAAATGGTGTGGCAAATACTTTAAACCCTTGGTAAGTGATGTAAACGATGGAATTTTGGTTCAAATATGAGTTTCATTGTGAGACAAAATCATATTTTGTAAATTAATAAGATCTATGATTTGAGATATAATAATAGTTGTTTCGATACCCGAGTGAAACGTTATCATCGTTAAAAGTTCCAACTCATATTTATCAAATGTTTTGTTATTTTTGAAAAAATGAATAGCATCACTTTTCTTTTTCTCTTCTCTTAATTGTTTTTGGAAGAATTAAGACTGATTGAACACATAAATAAGGAGCCCTAGGTCGGCACTAATGTCTCCCCTGTAGCTCTATTAAACAAAACTGAAAATAAGTAAAATTTAAATGGTGCGACAAAAACTTTAAACCCTTGGAAAGTGATGTAAACGATGGAATTTTGGTCCAAATATGAGTTTCCCTTGTAAGACCATATCATATTGTGTAAATTAATACGAGCTTTGATTTGAGATATAATAATAATCGTTTCGATACCCGAGTGAAAAGTTATCATAGTGAAAAGTTGCAACTCATATTTATCAAATGTTTTGTTGTTTTTGAAAATGTTAACAACATCCCATTTCTTTTTCTCTTCTCTTATTTTTTTTGGAAGAAAACAAACTGATTGAACACATAAATAAAGAACCCTAGGTAGGCACCAATATCTCCTTTATAGCTCTATTGAATAAAACTGAAAAGAAGTAAAATTAAAATGGTGCGATAAAAACTTTAAACCCTTGGTAAGTGATTTAAACGATGGAATTTTGGTTCAAATATGAGTTTCCCTTGTAAGAAAAAATCATATTGTGTAAATTAATAAGACCTTTGATTTGAGATATAATAATAGTCGTATCGATACCCAAGTGAAAAGTTATCATCGTTAAAAGTTGCAACTCATATTTATCAAATGTTTTGTTGTTGTTTGAAAATGTGAACAACATCCCCTTTCTTTTTCTCTTCTCTTATTTGTTTTTTGAATAATAAAGACTGATTGAACACATAAATAAGGAACCCTAGGTTGGTACCAATATCTCGCATATAGCTCTATTGAATGAAACTGAAAGTAAGTAAAATTAAAATAGTGCGACAAACACTTTAAAAAGTTTGTAAGTGATGTAAAACGATGGAATTTGGGTTCAAAAATAAGTTTCCCTATTAAGAAAAAATCATATTGTATTAATTAATAAGTGGTTTCATTTGAGATAAAATAATAGTCATTTAGATACACTAGTGAAAAGTTATCATCGTTAAAAGTTGCAACTCATATTTATCAAATGTTTTGTTATTTTTGAAAAAAATGAATAGCATCACCTTTTTTTTTCTCTTCTCTTATTATTTTTGGAAGAATACAGACTGATTGAACACATAAATAAAGAATCCTATGTCGGCACCGATATCTCCCTTATAGCTCTATTGAATAAAATTGAAAATAAGTAAAATTAAAATGGGGCGACAAAAACTTTAAACCCTCGGTAAGTGATGTAAACATGGAATTTGGGTCCAAAAATGTGGTTCCTTTGTGAGACCAAACCATATTGTGTAAATCAATACGAGTTTTCATTTGATATATAATAATAATCATTTAGATACCCGAGTAAAAAGTTATCGTAGTTAAAAGTTGCAACCCATATTTATCAAATGTTTTGTTAATTTTGAAAAAATGAACAACATCCCCTTTCTTTTTCTCTTCTCTTATTTTGTTTTGGAAGAAAACAATCTAATTGAACACATAAATAAATAACCCTAGGTAGGCACCGATATCTCCTTTATAGCTCTGTTGAATGAACCTGAAAAGATGTAAAATGAAAATGGTGCGATAAAAACTTTAAACCCATGGTAAGTGATGCAAACGATAGAATTTTATTTCAAATATGAGTTTCCCTTGTGAGACAAAATCATATTGTGTAAATTAATAATATCTTTGATTTGAGATATAATAATAGTCGTTTCGATACCTGAGTGAAAACTTATCATCGTTAAGGGTAGCGACTTATATTTCTCAAATGTTTTGTTGTTTTTGAAAATGTGAACAACATCCTCTTTCTTTTTATCTTCTCTAATTTTTTATGGAAGAATATATACAGATTGAACAAAAAAATAAATAACCCTAGGTCAGCACCAATATCTCCTTTGTAGTTCTATTGAATAAAACTCAAAGAAGGTAAAATTAAAATGGTGCCACAAAAACTTTAAACCGTTGGTAAGTGATGAAAAACGATGGAATTTGGGTTCAAAAATAAGTTTTCCTGTTGAGACCAAATTGATGAGCGAAAACCGGCATCGCCGATTCTCGCAAATACTTTGGTTTTAATATTTGTAAAACTCTCGCAAGTGCACGAATCATTTCGTAGAAAATGATAAGTATACTCCCAAGGTCGATCTAAGGAAGGAATGTATGTGGTTTTTAATTTATTATTCAAACTTTTAAAAACGAAATTAAATCCTAAACATCCTGTCACGATAGTTTGGTTTTTGTGTTCCTAATCTAATAACATAAAATAAACATATATACAGATTAATTAAATATAATCTAAAAAATAAACATAGATACAAATTCAATAAATAAATATAAATACAGATTCAATAAATATTCATGCAAATTTTATCATTTATATTAGTGGAGTATTTATGGATATAATAACTAAATTAATTATGCTTGCTCATATTATCTAGGTTATTAAAGATATAAATTGATATTTTATTGATTCTCTCTTTTTTGTATGAATACCACCTTTGGTGGGGTTAGATATTCTTTGTTAACTAAACAAATCAATTAACACCTATGGGTGGGGTTGATAACTAATTTGGTTAATTAAATTAATTCCTTTTTCTAAGAGATTGAAAATGAACCATTTAAATGCCACCTTTGGTGAGGTTAGACAGTTTAAACTTTATTCAAGGTGTCCAAATTAAACCTAAGAATTTAGTTATCCGAGTACTAACTTTCAAGTTTTAAAACCACTATTGAAAACATGTTGTCAATACATTTTCACATAATAATTCTTATAAAAACTTTTGAAATAGAGCTTCACTCTAACTACCGGCCGATTGTACCAACAAATAAAAGAGCACTACTCTAAATCGAATAGGATAACTAAACCTTAAAATCTAATTTTCAGATTTAAGTTTGTAATGAAAAATAATATATTTCTCTCTAACATCCTTAATATAAAATCTTGAATAAAAATAAAATCAATTCATTTTAGAAATTTTCACCTATTTAATATTTCGCAAGCATAACAACGTTATTATTATATCATGATTATAAACAGCTAGCACAGTTAAATTTAATCACAGACAAATTAAATATAACATGTAAGAATAAAGCATAAAAATAACTGTAAAGAAAATAAAATCCTTACAGAACTTCGACGCTATTCCCGTTGCTAGAAAACCTCCAAGCGGAATTTGCACTTCCATTTATTGAATCAAAAAGCTAAAATATTACAAAAACATAACTAGTTCTTTCCTAAAAAAGGAAGAACTATAAAACTAAGAGAAACTAGCTAAAACATAAGAAAAACTAGCTAAAACATAAGAAAAACTAAAAAAAAACTAAAAACTAAGAAATGGAGAGAAAGAAAGAAGAGAGAAGTGTGTTTTTGAGGTGTTTTGAAGGTGTATGGAAGGGGGGTATTTATAGGTGAGGATGGAGAGAAAAAATGAGTAAAAAAATGTTAAAAAAATATAAAAAAATTAAAAATCATGTAGTGGACATGTGAGGTCATCAATGACATCAAAGATGACGTCATAATTCTGCACGTGAAAAATGGGGTGAAAACGTTGGGCGCGCGGGCTAGGCGGCTGGCAGGCGGGCGCGCGCTGGGCTGTCATTGCCGCGCGTGAGAACGATCCCGCGTGCGATCTTTTGCGCGCGCATGAAACATTCCGCGCGCGATCTTTGCGCACATGAAAGCAGTACCCGCGCGCGCGATCTTTGCGCATGATGACAGCGCGATTTGGGGTGGAGAGTCTTTGGAGTGCGGCGGTAGGCGGCGCGGCGGCGCGTTTTTCTCCTTTTTGACATTTTTGACCTTTTTGACCCATTTTGTCCAGTTTTTCCATATTTGTTGACCTTTCCCCATTTATTTATTGATATTTTTTGTGATGTATTGCTTCAAGTATTCCTCTTTGAGTCTTTAAATTGCGTTTTTAAGCCAAAATACCTGAAAAACAATAAAAATACCCGTGATTCCGAAAAAGACAAATTTACATAAATATATGATAAAACATATATATATATATATATATTTTTAATCAATTAATGTGCATAAAATCATGGTAATTTTAGTGCTTTTTGAGCACTCATCACAAATCATATTGTATAAATTAATAAGTGGTTTGGTTTGAGATATATTAATAGTCGTTTCGATACTCAAGTGAAAAGTTATCATTGTTAAAAGTGGCAATTCATATTTATCAAATGTTTTGTTATTTTTGAAAAAATGAACAGCATCACCTTTCTTTTTCTCTTCTCTTATTTTTTTTTGAAGAATACAAACTGATAGAACACATAAATAAAGAACCCTAGGTCGGCACCAATATCTCTTTTATATCTCTATTGAATAAAATTGAAAATAAGTAAAATTAAAATGGGGCAACAAAAACTTTAAACACTCGGTAAGTGATGTAAACGATGGAATTTGGGTCCAAAAATGTGGTTCCTTAATGAGACCAAACCATATTGTGTAAATCAATACGAGTTTTCATTTGATATATAATAATAATCGTTTCGATACCCGAGTGAAAAGTTATCGTCGTTAAAAGTTGCAACTCATATTTATCAAATGTTTTGTTATTTTTGAAAAAATGAACAACATCCCCTTTCTTTTTCTCTTCTCTTATTTTTTTTGGAAGAAAACAAACTGATTGAACACATAAATAAAGAACCCTAGGTTCGGAAAAATATCTCCTTTATAGCTCTATTGAAAAAAACTGAAAAGAAGTAAATTAAAATGGTGCGACAAAAACTTTAAACCTTTGGTAAGTGATATAAACGATGGAATTTTTGTTCAAATATGAGTTTCCCATGTGAGACAAAATCATATTGTGTAAATTAATAAGATCTTTGATTTGAGATATAATAATAGTCGTTTCGATACCCGAGTGAAAAGTTATCATCGTTAAGGGTAGCGACTCATATTTCTCAAATGTTTTGTTGTTTTTGAAAATGTGAAAAACATCATCTTTCCTTTTCTCTTCTCTTATTTTTTTTGGAAGAATATAGACTGATTGAACACATAAATAAAGAACCCTAGGTCGGCCCCAACATCTCTTTTATAGCTCTATTGAATAAAACTGAAAGTAGGTAAAATTAAAATAGTGCGACAAACACTTTAAAAAGTTTGTAAGTGATGTAAAACGATGGAATTTGGGTTCAAAAATAAGTTTCCCTATTAAGAAAAAATCATATTGTATTAATTAATAAGTGGTTTCATTTGAGATAAAATAATAGTCATTTCGATACACTAGTGAAAAGTTATCATCGTTAAAAGTTGCAACTCATATTTATCAAGTGTTTTGTTATTTTTGAAAAAATGAATAGCATCACCTTTTTTTTCTCTTCTCTTATTATTTTTGGAAGAATACAGACTGATTGAACACATAAATAAAGAATCCTATGTCGGCACCGATATCTCCTTTATAGCTCTATTGAATAAAATTGAAAATAAGTAAAATTAAAATGGGGTGACAAAAACTTTAAACCCTCGGTAAGTGATGTAAACGATGGAATTTGGGTCCAAAAATGTGGTTCCTTTGTGAGACCAAACCATATTGTGTAAATTAATAGGAGCTTTGATTTGATATATATTAATAATCGTTTAGATACCCGAGTGAAAAGTTATCTTAGTTAAAAGTTGCAACCCATATTTATCAAATGTTTTGTTAATTTTGAAAAAATGAACAACATCCCATTTCTTTTTCTCTTCTCTTATTTTTTTGGGAATAAAACCAACTGATTGAACACTTAAATAAATAACCCTAGGTAGGCACCGATATCTTCTTTATAGCTCTGTTGAATGAACCTGAAAAGATGTAAAATGAAAATAGTGCGATAAAAACTTTAAACCCATGGTAAGTGATGTAAACGATTGAATTTTATTTCAAATATGAGTTTCCCTTGTGAGACAAAATCATATTGTGTAAATTAATAAGATCTTTGATTTGAGATATAATACTAGTCGTTTCGATACCCGAGTGAAAAGTTATCATCGTTAAAAGTTGCAACTCATATTTCTCAAATGTGTTGTTCGTTTTGAAAACGTGAACAACTTCCCTTTTCTTTTTCTCTTCTCTTATTTTTTATGGAATAATACATACTGATTGAACAAATAAATAAATAACCCTAGGTCGGCACCAATATCTTCTTTATAGTTCTATTGAATAAATCTCAAAGAAGGTAAAATTAAAATGGTGCGACAAAAACTATATACCCTTGGTAAATGATGTAAAACGATGGAATTTGGGTTCAAAAATAAGTTTCCCTATTGAGACAAAATAATATTGTATAAATTAATAAGTGGTTAGATTTGATATATAATAATAGTCATTTCGATACCCGAGTGAAAAGTTATCGTCGTGAAAAGTTGCAACTTATATTTCTCAAATATTTTGTTATTTTTGAAAAAATGAACAACATCCCCTATCCTTTTCTCTTCTCTTATTTTTTTTGGAAGAATATAGACCGATTGAACAAATAAATAAATAACCCTAGGTTGGAAGCAATATCTCCTTTATAGCTCTATTGAATAAAACGGAAGTAAGTAAAATTAAAATGGTGTGACAAAAACTTCAAACCCTCGGTAAGTGATTTAAACGATGGAATTTGGGATCAAAATTATAGTTCCTTTGTAAGACCAAATCATATTGTGGAAATTAATACGAGCTTTGATTTAATATATAATAATAATCCTTTCGATACCCGAGTGAAAAGTTATCGTCGTGAAAAGTTGCAACTCATATTTATCAAATGTTTTGTTGTTTTAGAAAATATGAACAACTTCCCCTTTCTTTTTCTCTTATCTTATTTTTTATGGAAAAATACATACTGATTGAACACATAAATAAAGAACCCAAGGTCGCCACCAATATCTTCTTTATAGCTCTATTGAATAAAACTCAAAGTAGGTAAAATTAAAATGGTGCGACAAAAACTTTAAACCCTTGATAAGTGATGTAAAACGATGGAATTTGGGTTTAAAAATGAATTTATCCTATTGAGACCAAATCATATTGTGTAAATTAATAAGTGGTTTGATTTTTGATTTAATAATAGTCATTTTGGATACCCTAGTGAAAAGTTATCATCGTTAAAAGTTGCAACTCTTATTTATCAAATGTTTTGTTGTTATTGAAAATGTGAACAACATCCGCTTTCTTTTTCTCTTCTCTTGTTTTTTTTTGAAGAATACATACTAATTGAACACATAAATAAAGAACCCTAGGTTGGCACCAATATCTCCTTTATAGCTCTATTAAATAAAAGGAAAGTAAGTTAAATTAAAATGATGCGACAAAAACTTTAAACCCTCGGTAAGTGATTTAAACGATGGAATTTGGGTTCAAAAATGAGTTTCCTAGGTGAGACCAAATCATATTGTGTAAATTAAAACAAGCTTTTATTTGATATATAATTATTGTAGATTCGATACCCAAGGCAAAAGTTATCGTCGTTAAAAGCTGCAACTCATATTTATCAAATGTATTATTGTTTTTGAAAATATGAACCATATCCTCTTTCTTTCTCTCTTCTCTATTTTTTTGGAAGAATATAGACCGATTTAACACATAAATAAAAAAACCTAGGTCGGCACCAATATCTTCTTTATAGCTCTATTGAATAAAAATGAAAGTAAGAAAAATTAAAATGGTGCGGCAAAAACTTTAAACCCTTGGTAAGTGATGAAAACGATGGAATTTGTGTTCAAAAATGTGGTTCCTTAGTAAGACCAAATCATATTGCGTAAATTAATATGAGATTTGATTTGATATATAATAAAATTCGTTTCGATACCCGAGTGAAAAGTTATCGTAGTGAAAAGTTGCAACTCATATTTATAAAATATTTCTTTATTTTTGAAAAAATGAACAACATCCCCTTTCTTTTTCTCTTCTCTTATTTTTTTAAAGAATACAAACAGATTGGACACATAAAAAAATAACCCTTATAGCTCTATTGAATAAAACTGAAAGAAAGTAAAATTAAAATTGTGCGACAAAAACTTTAAACACTTGGTAAGTTATGTAAACAATGAAATTTGGGTCCAAAATTGTGGTTCCCTAGTGAGACCAAATGATATTGTGTAAAATAATACGAGCTTTCATTTGATATATAATAATATTCGTTTCGATACCCGAGTGAAAAGTTATCGTAGTGAAAAGTTGCAACTCATATTTCTCAAATGTTTTGATATTTTTGAAAAAATGAACAACATCCCCTTTCCTTTTCTCTTCTCTTATTTTTTTAGAAGAATAAATACTGATTGAACACATAAATACAGAACCCTAGGTCGGCACTAATATCTCCTTTATAGTTCTATTGAATTAAACTGAAAGTAAGTAAAATTAAAATGGTGCGACAAAAACTTTTGAACCCTTGGTAAGTGATGTAAAACGATGGAATTTGGGTTCAAAAATGAGTTTATCCTATTGAGACCAAATCATATTGTGTAAATTAATAAGTGGTTTGATTTTTGATTTAATAATAGTCGTTTAGTGTACCCGAGTGAAAAGTTATCATCGTTAAAATTTGCAACTCATATTTATCAAATGTTTTGTTGTTTTTAAAAATGTGAACAATATTCGCTTTCTTTTTCTCTTCTCGTATTTTTTTTGGAAGAATACATAATGATTGAACACATAAATAAAGAACCCTAGGTTGGCACTAATATCTCCTTTATAGCTCCATTAAATAAAACGGAAAGTAAGTAAAATTAAAATGGTGCGACAAAAACTTTAAACCCTCGGTAAGTGATTTAAATGATTGAATTTGGGTTCAAAATTGAGTTTCCTAAGTGAGACCAAATATTATTGTGTAAATGAATTTAAGCTTTTATTTGATATATAATTATAGCAGTTTCGATACCCAAGTCAAAAGTTATAGTCGTTAAGAGGTGCAACTAATATTTATCAAATGTTTTGTTGTTTATGAAAATATGAACAACATCCCCTTTCTTTCACTCTTCTCTATTTTTTTGGAAGAATATAGACCTATTGAACACATAAATAAAGAACCCTAGTTAGATATCCATATCTCCTTTATAGCTCTATTGAATAAAAATGAAAGTAAGAAAAATTAAAATTGTGCGGCAAAAACTTTAAACCCTTGGTAAGTGATGTAAACGATGGAATTTGGGTTCAAAAATGTGGTTCGCTAGTCACACAAAATCATATTATGTAAATTAATATGAGCTTTGATTTGAAATATAAAAATAGTTGTTTTGATACCGGAGTGAAAAGTTATCGTAGTGAAAGGTTTTAACTTATATTTATCAAATGTTTTGTTATTTTTGAAAAAATGAACAACATCCCCTTTCTTTTTCTCTTCTCTTAGTGTTATTTGGAAGAATACATACTAATGGAACAGATAAATAAAGAGCCCTAGGTCAGCACCAATATCTCCTTTATAGCTCTATTGAATAAAACTGAGTAGGTAAAATTAAAATGTTGCGACAAACACTTTAAACCCTTAGTAAGTGATTTAAAACGATGTAATTTGTGTTCAAAAATGAGTTTCCCTAATGAGATGAAATCATATTGTGTAAATTAATAAGTGGTTTTATTTGAGATATAATAACAGTCATTTTGATACCCGAGTGAAAAGTTATCATCGTTAAAAGGTGCACCTCATATTTATCCAATGTTTTGTTGTTTTTGAAAATGTGAACAACATCCCCTTTATTTTTCTCTTCACTTATTTTTTTTGGAAGAATACATATTGATTGAACACATAAATAAATAACCCTAGGTTGGCACCAATATCTCCTTTATAGCTCTATTGAATAAAACGGAAAGTAAGTAAAATTAAAATGGTGCGACAAAAACTTTAAACCCTCGGTAAGTGATTTAAATGATTGAATTTGGGTTCAAAATTGAGTTTCCTAAGTGAGACCAAATATTATTGTGTAAATGAATTTAAGCTTTTATTTGATATATAATTATAGCAGTTTCGATACCCAAGTCAAAAGTTATAGTCGTTAAGAGGTGCAACTAATATTTATCAAATGTTTTGTTGTTTATGAAAATATGAACAACATCCCCTTTCTTTCACTCTTCTCTATTTTTTTGGAAGAATATAGACCTATTGAACACATAAATAAAGAACCCTAGTTAGATATCAATATCTCCTTTATAGCTCTATTGGATAAAAATGAAAGTAAGAAAAATTAAAATTGTGCGGCAAAAACTTTAAACCCTTGGTAAGTGATGTAAACGATGGAATTTGGGTTCAAAAATGTGGTTCGCTAGTCACACAAAATCATATTATGTAAATTAATATGAGATTTGATTTGAAATATAAAAATAGTTGTTTTGATACCGGAGTGAAAAGTTATCGTAGTGAAAGGTTTTAACTTATATTTATCAAATGTTTTGTTATTTTTGAAAAAATGAACAACATCCCCTTTCTTTTTCTCTTCTCTTAGTGTTATTTGGAAGAATACATACTGATTGAATACATAAATAAAGAACCCTATGTTGGCACTAATATCTCCTTTATTGCTCTATTGAATATAACTGAAAGTAGCTAAAATTAAAATGGTGCGACAAAAACTTGAGACGCTTGGTAAGTGATGTAAAACGATGGAATTTGTGTTCAAAAATGAGTTTCCCTAATAAGACCAAATCATATTGTGTAAATTAATAAGAGGTTTGATTTGAGATATAATAATAGTCGTTTCGATACCCGAGTGAAAAGTTATCATCGTTAAAAGTTGTAACTTATATTTATCAAAGGTTTTGTAATTTTTGAAAATGTGAACAACATCCACTTTCTTTTTCTCTTCTCTTATTTTTTTGGAAGAATACATACTGATTGAACACTTAAATAAAGAACCCTAGGTTGGCACCAATATCTTCTTTATACCTCTATTAAATAAAATGGAAAGTAAGTAAAATTAAAATGGTGCGACAAAAACTTTAAACCCTTGATAAGTGATTTAAATGATTGAATTTGGGTTCAAAATTGAGTTTCCTTAGTGAGACAAAATCTTATTATGTAAATGAATTTAAGCTTTTATTTGATATATAATTATGGCAGTTTCGATACCCAAGTCAAAAGTTATAGTCGTTAAGAGGTGCAACTAATATTTATCAAATGTTTTGTTGTTTTTGAAAATATGAACAACATCCCCTTTCTTTCACTCTTCTCTATTTTTTTGGAAGAATATAGACCTATTGAACACATAAATAAAGAACCCTAGGTCGGCATCAATATCTCCTTTATAGCTCTATTGAATAAAAATGTGATGAGCGAAAACCGGCATCGCCAATTCTCGCAAATACTTTGGTTTTAATATTTGTAAAACTCTCGCAAGTGCACGAATCATTTCGTAGAAAATGATAAGTATACTCCCAAGGTCGATCTAAGGAAGGAATGTATGTGGTTCTTAATTTATTATTCAAACTTTTAAAAACGAAATTAAATCCTAAACATCCTGTCACGATAGTTTGGTTTTGTGTTCCTAATCTAATAACATAAAATAAACATATATACAGATTAATTAAATATAATAAAAAAAATAAACATAGATACAAATTCAATAAATAAATATAAATACAGATTCAATAAATATTCATGCAAATTTTATCATTTATATTAGTGGAGTATTTATGGATATAATAACTAAATTAATTATGCTTGCTCATATTATCTAGGTTATTAAAGATATAAATTGATATTTTATTGATTCTCTCTTTTTTGTATGAATACCACCTTTGGTGGGGTTAGATATTCTTTGTTAACTAAACAAATCAATTAACACCTATGGGTGGGGTTGATAACTAATTTGGTTAATTAAATTAATTCCTTTTTCTAAGAGATTGAAAATGAACCATTTAAATGCCACCTTTGGTGAGGTTAGACATTTAAACTTTATTCAAGGTGTCCAAATTAAACCTAAGAATTTAGTTATCCGAGTACTAACTTTCAAGTTTTAAAACCACTACCGAAAACATGTCGTCAATACATTTTCAGATAATAATTCTTATAAAAACTTTTGAAATAGAGCTTCACTCTAACTACCGGGCGATTGTACCAACAAATAAAAGAGCACTACTCTAAATCGAATAGGATAACTAAACCTTAAAATCTAATTTTCAGATTTAAGTTTGTAATGAAAAATAATATATTTCTCTCTAACATCCTTAATATAAAATCTTGAATAAAAATAAAATCAATTCATTTTAGAAATTTTCACCTATTTAATATTTCGCAAGCATAACAACGTTATTATTACATCATGTTTACTAAATAGCTAGCACAGTTAAATTTAATCACAGACAAATTAAATATAACATGTAAGAATAAAGCATAAAAATAACTGTAAAGAAAATAAAATCCTTACAGAACTTCGACGCTATTCCCGTTGCTAGAAAACCTCCAAGCGGAATTTGCACTTCCATTTATTGAATCAAAAATCTAAATTATTACAAAAACATTACAAGTTCCTCTCAAAAAGAGAAGAACTCTAAACCTAAGAGAATTGAACTAAAAACTAAGAGAAAAACTAAGAAAAGCTTAGAAACTAAGAAAGAAACTAAGAAAAACTCAAAAACTAAGAAATGAGAGAAAGAAAGAAGAGAGAAGTGTGGTTTTGAGGTGTGTTGAAGGTGAAGGGAAGGGGGGTATTTATAGGTGAGGATGGAGAGAAAAAATAGAGAAAAAAATGTTAAAAAAATGTAAAAACGCGGATTTAGTGATTGCTGACGTCATTGATGACGTCGGAATAACGAGGGCGACGATGCAGCGGATGAACAAGATCTGCATGGTACAAGATCAGCGGATGAACAAGATCCGTGGATGAACAAGACGCGGATGAACAAGACGCTGCCGCGGATGAACAAGATCGTGGATGAATGAAAGACGCCATGGATGAAACGGTACCATGGATGAAACAGTGTTGTCTGTGACTTAGGGCGGAGTTAGGCGGCCGGGCGGCGCGGCGCGGCGGCGATATGTTCTCCTTTCTGACATTTTTGTCTTTTTTGACCCATTTTGTCCAATTTTTCCTTTTTTGTTGACCTTTCCACATTTAATTATTAATATATTTGTGATGTATTGCTTTTAGTATTTCTCTTTTTTTAAGTTGCGTTTTTAAGCCAAAATACATGAAAAACAATAAAAATACCTGTGATTCCGAAAAAGACAAATTTATATAAATATATGATAAAACATATAAATATATATATTTTTAATCAATTAATGTGCATAAAATCATGGTAATTTTAGTGCTTTTTGAGCACTCATCAGCTAGTCCCTTAGCAAGAGAAGCGATAAAAACTAAAAATTAAACTATCCTAAATCACTTCCGTGGATTGACACGGTTGCATTTAGCCTATGCAACAAGCCTTTAAACCCCTAGGTTGCCCTAGTGGACGAGTTTGAGTCTCGTGAGGGTTTTCAGGAATGATACCCACAAACATTGTACTTAATGTAAAAACAAAAGAAACAATAAAAACAAACAACTTAAAAATTAAATTTACAACAACATCACAAATTATCAACATCTCACAAAAATGTCTCATACTTTTTAATCTCCTTTAAGATCATAATTAAAATCTCAAGCATAAGTTATTTTAATCTCTTTAAACAATCATGATTTATTATAATAATTAGTCGAAAATCATTTTCATATTTCATATCAAAAATGTATCAATTTAATTTCACCCAATTTCGATGTCATGAATCGATTCGCTTCGAGTCTATTCCTCCCAAGCCAATCCTCTCAAGACACAGAATCCTATGGGTTCAAACACTCATACTAATTTATATGCGAAAGAGTTGATGTATAGAAATGAACTAATATGTTCGCATATGTATAAAGAATAAAGGCTCAAAGTGTTATTTTAACATTGATCTCATGAAAGGAATCAAATGTATAAATTATAAAGATATCATATATAAAAATTATTTTCATGCATAAATCAAACTCATTAAGAAAGAATTTCAAGATATATGCCTTTTACAAATGAAGAAATTGCAATGACTTTTTAGGGAATTACTTCTTATATCTTTCTTTTGTAATTAGCCTTTACTCACAACTTTGTAGGCAATGCGGGTTATAGTATGTAGATGATACTATTTTTATCTCTCTCTTTTTTTTCTGTAGATATTTTTCAATATGTGTATTTTTTAGAGAGTCAACCCATGTACAGATTGTACATTTTTTTTGGATTTTGGTGAGTGGTTAATTTTGTGGCTTTTCTGTTTGATCTTGATTTAGGTAACCCCAGATATGTCTTTTTGTTTTTGTAGCAGTCATGCATGAACGAGATATAAGCATATACTATCAATTTCTACTCAAATCATTTAATCTAAGCAAAAATAATAATAAAAATATATATGATACTCTATTAAGATGAGGAAAAAAAATTCATACATTCAATGCTAATACCTATAGAGATCATCTAAAAATTTGAAGAAATAAGAAATGTGTTTGGAGTAGAAAAAATATATATTTCACTCTTGAATAAAGGAAATTAGGCTCAAATTATATCTCACAAAGGTAGTCTCCACTAAAAAAAATTCATAAACACCGATTTTGGGTTTAATATAATTTCTACATCTTATCAAGAAATACTAGTTATGACAAAAACTAACTAATTATCAAAAATAATTACAAAATATTTCATGATATGTTTTCAAAAATTAATCTAACAGTACAAAAGACTTAACTATTTACTTAAATTTGATTTAAAGAAAAGATAAATTTTTGTGAATTTTTTTTTTAATTCCAAAAATTACTAAATCACACAAAATAGAAATAAAACCAAACACATAAAAAAATGAAAAAGTATATATTTTTTTATTTTTTTAATTTTTTTTTATTTTTAAATTGTTAAAACCTTTTTTTTATTAAGCATGGTAACTTTTCACCACCCCCAACCTAGAACTTACATTGTCCTCAATGTAACAACTGTAAATTAAAGATAAAGAGAAAAGAGAAGAAAAATTACCTATTTCCTGAGAATGTGCAAGTAGTAATGGAAAATGCAGGTGCATCCATCATATTCATCATTAAAGTGTATACAGACAAATCGCTGTTAACTTCTAACATCTCAACAAATATTTTTAGTTTTAACAATTTAAAAATTATTCACATGTAATTAAATAAATGAAACAAATAAAAGAAAATTACCTAAAATGATGGGTTGCCTCCCATCCAGCGCTTAGTTTAACGTCTTAGCAAGACGTAACTTGGGGATTGCATTTTAAGTAAACTCAATGTCCCCTCATCATTGAGTCAATCAAACCTGCAGGTAAGACAAGGTTGTCTTCCTATACTTTTTCAGTCATGCCCTATTGATTTTCAGATTTCTTTCTGTACTTAAAACTAGAGGCATACTTTGACGGTTTTAGATAACCCACATCTAGGTGCACATCAAATAATTAAGTCATTAAAACACAGTTGTACCTAGATCAAACAAAGCAACTAACTCCTTAGATTGTAATTAAAACATTAAAATTTTGGAGATAGTTCAGATTTTTTTTTTTTTTAAATAACATAATCAGTATTAACCAAGAGTGCTCCCAGGAAAGAATGGTGGTGCAAAGGCTCCTTAAAAACCATCCTCCTAGACAGAACAACGTTCCCAGGAAAGACTAGTGGCACAAAGGCTTCCAAGAACTAGTCTCCTAGACAGAACTCCCTTAGATCTTTACTTTTCATGTTATTAAGTTAAGTTAAATAAAACTTTAAGTTAATGAAAATCTAAGTTAATTAAGTTTAAAGAAAAGGTTAATTAAGTTAAGTGAATTAAAAAAAAATCTAAGTTAATTAAGTTAAGTTAAAAAAAATCTAAGTTAATTAAGTTAGTAAAAAAAATTAATTAATCTAAGTGAAGTAAAAAATCTAAGTTAATTAAGTTAAGTGAAAAAAAAGTTAATTAAGTTAAGTGAAAAAAATCTAAGTTAATTAAGTTAAGTGAAGTAAAAAAAAAATTAAGTTAATTAAATTAATGAAAATTTATATAAAAACCTAAGTTAATGTTAAAAAAAATCTAAGTTAATTAAGTTAGTAAAAAAAAATTAAGTTAAGTAGGGTATCTAAAAATCAAGAAGAAAAAACAAATAGCTAAAGAAAGAAAAAAAATAATAAAATAAAAATTGAAAAAGGTAAAAGAAAAAGAAAAAGAAAAATTAAAATTATGATTTAAAATAAATAAAAAAATAGTAAAAATTAAACTCAAAAAATTAAATTTTTTTTTTATTTTTTATTTTTATTTATTTTTATTTATTATTTTTATTATTTTTAATTTTTTTAATTTTTTTAATTTTTTTAATTTTTTTAATTTTTGAATTTTTTTTGAATTTTTTTTAATTTTTGAATTTTTTGAATTTTTTGAATTTTTTTAATTTTTTTTTAATTTTTTTTAATTTTTATTTAAAATTTATTAAAAAAAAATTTTATTTTTTTATTATTTCTTATGAAATTTAAAATTTGAATTTTTTTTATTTTTATTTTTTTACAAAAACAAAAAAAAATCACAATTATTTACATCACAAAAATATTTTTAAAATTTTGATAAATAAATTAAAAACGCTATTCCTTTCCCGGCAACGGCGCCAAAAACTTGATGCCATCCCCGGCAACTGTGCCAAAAACTTGATGAAGCGTAATCGTGATCGCCAAATACTTTGATGAGCGAAAACTTAATGAGCAAACCTAAGATCGCCGATCCTCGCCAATACTTTGGTTTTATATTTATAAAACTCTCATGAGTGCACCTAATTATTTCGTAGAAAATGATAAGTATACTCCCAAGGTCGATCTAAGGAAGGAATGTATGTGGTTCTTAATTTATTATTCAAACTTTTAAAAACGAAATTAAATCCTAAACATCCTGTCACGATAGTTTGGTTTTTGTGTTCCTAATCTAATAACATAAAATAAACATATATACAGATTAATTAAATATAATAAAAAAATAAACATAGATACAAATTCAATAAATAAATATAAATACAGATTCAATAAATATTCATGCAAATTTTATCATTTATATTAGTGGAGTATTTATGGATATAATAACTAAATTAATTATGCTTGCTTTCATATTATCTAGGTTATTAAAGATATAAATTGATATTTTATTGATTCTCTCTTTTTTGTTTGAATACCACCTTTGGTGGGGTTAGATATTCTTTGTTAACTAAACAAATCAATTAACACCTATGGGTGGGGTTGATAACTAATTTGGTTAATTAAATTAATTCCTTTTTCTAAGAGATTGAAAATGAACCATTTAAATGCCACCTTTGGTGGGGTTAGGCGATTTAAACTTTATTCAAGGTGTCCAAATTAAACCTAAGAATTTAGTTATCCGAGTACTAACTTTCAAGTTTTAAAACCACTACCGTAAACATGTCGTCAATACATTTTCAGATAATAATTCTTAGAAAAACTTTTGAAATAGAGCTTCACTCTAACTACCTAGGCGATTGTACCAACAAATAAAAGAGCACTACTCTAAATCGAATCGGATAACTAAACCTTAAAATCTAATTTTCGATTTAAGTTTGTAATGAAAAATAATATATTTCTCTAACATCCTTAATATAAAATCTTGAATAAAAATAAAATCAATTCATTTTAGAAATTTTCACCTATTTAATATTTCGCAAGCATAACAACGTTATTATTACATCATGTTTACTAAACAGCTAGCACAGTTAAATTTAATCACAGACAAATTAAATATAACATGTAAGAATAAAGCATAAAAATAACTGTAAAGAAAATAAAATCCTTACATAACTTCGACGCTATTCCCGTTGCTAGAAAACCTCCAAGCGGAATTTGCACTTCCATTTATTGAATCAAAAATCTAAATTATTACAAAAACATTACAAGTTCCTCTCAAAAAGAGAAGAACTCTAAACCTAAGAGAATTGAACTAAAAACTAAGAGAAAAACTAAGAAAAGCTTAGAAACTAAGAAAGAAACTAAGAAAAACTCAAAAACTAAGAAATGAGAGAAAGAAAGAAGAGAGAAGTGTGGTTTTGAGGTGTGTTGAAGGTGAAGGGAAGGGGGGTATTTATAGGTGAGGATGGAGAGAAAAAATAGAGAAAAAAATGTTAAAAAAATGTAAAAACGCGGATTTAGTGATTCTTGGCGTCATTGATGACGTCGAATAACGATGAAGCGGCCGGTCTGCAGCGGATGAAACGATACAGCCGCTGACGCCGCGGATGAAAAGTACGCGTGGATGAACAAGATGCGCCAGCGGATGAAACAATCTGCGGATGAAAACGATCTGCCGGATGAAACAGTTCTGTAGCGCGAAGCGGAGTTAAGGCCAGTATGGCGCGGTCTGTGTGATTTTCTCCTTTCTGATATTTTTGTCCTTTTTGACCCATTTTGTCCAATTTTTCCTTATTTGTTGACCTTTCCCCATTTATTTATTAATATATTTGTGATGTATTGCTTCTAGTATTTCTCTTTTTTTTTTAAGTTGCGTTTTTAAGCCAAAATACCTGAAAAACAATAAAAATACCCGTGATTCCGAAAAAGACAAATTTATATAAATATATGATAAAGCATATAAATATATATATTTTTAATCAATTAATGAGCATAAAATCATGGTAATTTTAGTGCTTTTTGAGCACTCATCAAAATGAAAGTAAGAAAAATTAAAATTGTGCGGCAAATACATTAAACCCTTGGTAAGTGATGTAAACGATGGAATTAGGGTTCAAAAATGTGGTTCCCTAGTCAGACCAAATCATATTATGTAAATTAATATGAGCTTTGATTTGAAATATAATAATAGTTGTTTTGATACCGGAGTGAAAAGTTATCGTAGTGAAAAGTTGCAACTTATATTTATCAAATGTTTTGTTATTTTTGAAAAAATGAACAACATCCCCTTTCTTTTTCTCTTCTCTTAGTTTTTTTTGGAATAATACATACTAATTGAACAGATAAATAAAGAACCCTAGGTCAGCACCAATATCTCCTTTATAGCTTTATTGAATAAAACTGAGTAGGTAAAATTAAAATGTTGCGACAAACACTTTAAACCCTTAGTAAGTGATTTAAAACGATGTAATTTGGGTTCAAAAATGAGTTTCCCTAATGAGATGAAATCATATTGTGTAAATTAATAAGTGGTTTTATTTGAGATATAATAACAGTCATTTTGATACCGGAGTGAAAAGTTATCATCGTTAAAAGTTGCACCTCATATTTATCAAATGGTTTGTTGTTTTTGAAAATGTGAACAACATCCCCTTTCTTTTTCTCTTCTCTTATTTTTTTTGGAAGAATACATACTGATTAAATACATAAATAAAGAACCCTAGGTTGGCACCAATATCTCCTTTATAGCTCTATTGAATAAAATGGAAAGTAAGTAAAATTAAAATGGTGCGACAAAATCTTTAAACCCTCGGTAAGTTATTTAAATGATTGAATTTTGGTTCAAAATTGAGTTTCCTTAGTGAGACCAAATCTTATTGTGTAAATGAATTTAAACTTTTATTTGATATATAATTATAGCAGTTTCGATACCCAAGTCAAAAGTTATAGTCGTTAAGAGGTGCAACTAATATTTATCAAATGTTTTGTTGTTTTTGAAAATATGAACAACATCCCCTTTCTTTCACTCTTCTCTATTTTTTTGGAAGAATATAGACCTATTGAACACATAAATAAAGAACCCTAGTTCGACATCAATATCTCCTTTATAGCTCTATTGAATAAAAATGAAAGTAAGAAAAATTAAAATTGTGCGGCAAAAACTTTAAACCCTTGGTAAGTGATGTAAACGATGGAATTTGGGTTCAAAAATGTGGTTCCCTAGTCACACCAAATCATATTATGTAAACTAATATGAGCTTTGATTTGAAATATAATAATAGTTGTTTTGATACCGGAGTCAAAAGTTATCGTAGTGAAAGGTTTTAACTTATATTTATCAAATGTTTTGTTATTTTTGAAAAAATGAACAACATCCCCTTTCTTTTTCTCTTCTCTTAGTGTTATTTGGAAGAATACATACTAATGGAATAGATAAATAAAGAGCCCTAGGTCAGCACCAATATCTCCTTTATAGCTATATTGAATAAAGCGGAGTAGGTAAAATTAAAATGTTGCGACAAACACTTTAAACCCTTAGTAAGTGATTTAAAACGATGTAATTTGGGTTCAAAAATGAGTTTCCCTAATGAGATGAAATCATATTGTGTAAATTAATAAGTGGTTTTATTTGAGATATAATAACAGTCATTTTGATACCCGAGTGAAAAGTTATCATCGTTAAAAGTTGCACCTCATATTTATCTAATGTTTTGTTGTTTTTGAAAATGTGAACAACAACCCCTTTCCTTTTCTCTTCACTTATTTTTTTTGGAAGAATACATATTGATTGAACACATAAATAAAGAACCCTAGGTTGGCACCAATATCTCCTTTATAGCTCTATTAAATAAAATGGAAAGTAAGTAAAATTAAAATGGTGTGACAAAAACTTTAAACCCTCGGTAAGTGATTTAAATGATTGAATTTGGATTCAAAAATGAGTTTCCTAAGTGAAACTAAATATTATTGTGTAAATGAATTTAACCTTTTGTTTGATATATAATTATAGTAGTTTCGATACCTAAGTCAAAAGTTATAGTCGTTAAGAGGTGCTACTAATATTTATCAAATGTTTTGTTGTTTTTGAAAATATGAACAATATCCCCTTTCTTTCACTCTTCTCTATTTTTTTGGAAGAATATAGACCGATTGAAAACATAAATAAAGAACCCTAGGTCGGCACTAATATCTCCTTTATAGTTCTATTGAATAAAACCGAAAGTAGGTAAAATTAAAATGGTGCGACAAAAACTTTTGAACCGTTGGTAAGTGAGGTAAAACGATGGAATTTGGGTTCAAAAATGAGTTTATCCTATTGAGACCAAATCATATTGTGTAAATTAATAAGTGGTTTGATTTTTGATTTAATAATAGTCGTTTAGTGTACCTGAGTGAAAAGTTATCATCATTAAAAGTTGCAACTCATATTTATCAAATGTTTTGTTGTTTTTGAAAATGTGAACAACATCTGCTTTCTTTTTCTCTTCTTGTATTTTTTTTGGAAGAATACAGACTGATTAAACATATAAATAAAGAACCCTAAGTTGGCACCAATATCTCCTTTATAGCTCTATTGAACAAAAATGAAAAGAAGTAAAATTAAAATGGTGCGACAAAAATATTAAACCCTCGGTAAGTGATGTAAACGATGGAATTTGGGTTCAAAAATAAGTTTCCTTAGTAGGGAAAATCATATTGTGTAAATGAATACAAGCTTTTATTTGATATATAATTATAGTACTTTCGATACCCGAGTCAAAAGTTATTGTTGTTAAAAGGTGCAACTCATATTTATCAAATGTTTTGGTTATTTTTGAAAAAATGAACATCATGTCCTCTCTTTCTCGCTTCTCTTATTTTTTTGAAAGAATACATACTGATTGAACAAATAAAAAAATAACCCTAGGTCCTCCTTTATAGCTCTATTGAATAAAACTGAAAGTAAGTAAAAGTATAATGGTGCGGCAAAAACTTTAAACCCTTGGTAAGTGATGTAAACGATGGAATTTGGGTTCAAAAATATCGTTCCCTAGTGAGACCATTTGATACTCTAGTCAAAATTTATCGTCGTTATAAGTTGCAACTCATATTTATCAAATGTTTTGTTGTATTTTGAAAACTTGAACAACATCCCCTTTCTTTTCCTCTTCTTTTAGTTTTTTTGGAAGAATATAGAATGATTGATCACATAAATAAAAAATCCATGGTCGAAACCAATATCTCCTTTATTGCTCTATTAAATAAAACAGAAAGTAAGTAAAATTAAAATATTGTGACGAAAACTTTAAACCCTCTACAAGTGATGTAAACGGTGGAATTTGGGTTCAAAAATGAGTTTCTCAAGTGAGACCAAATTATTTTGTGTAAATTAATACGAGCTTTGATTTGATATATTATAAAAGTCATTTTGAAGCCCGTGTCAAAAGTTATCACCTTTATAAGTTGCAACTCATATTTATCAAATGTTTTGTTGTTTTTTAAAATATGAACAAAATCTCTCCTTTTCTCTTCTCTTATTTTTTGTGGAAGAATACATACTGATTGAACACATAAATAAGGAACCCATGGTCGGACCCAATATCTCCTTGATAGCTCATTTTAATAAAAACAAAAGTAAGTAAGAGGAAAAGGATTAGAAAAAAACTTTAATCCCTCGGTAAGTGATGTAAATGATGGAATTTGGGTATAAAAATGAGTTTCCATTGCGAGACAAAATCATATTGTGTAAATCGATACAAGATTTGATTTGATATATTATAATAGTCATTTTGATACTTGGGTCAAAATTTATCGCCGTTATAAGTTGCAACTTATATTTATCAAATGTTTTGTTGTTTTTGAAAATGTGAACAACATCCCCTTTCTTTTTCTCTTCTCTTATTTTTTGTAGAAGAATACAAACTGATTGAACACATAAATAAGGAACCCTTGGTTGGAACCTATATCTCTTTGATAGCTCTATTGAACAAAAGCAAAAGTAGGTAAAATTAAAATGTTGCCACAAAAACTTTAAACCCTTGGTAAGTGATGTAAACGATGGAATTTGGGTTCAAAAATGAGTTTTCATGGTGAGACCAAATCATATTGTGTAATTTAATACGATCTTTGATTTGATATATAATAATAGATGTTTGAATACCGTAGTGAATAGTTATCGTCGTTAAAAGTTGCAACTCATATTTATCAAATGTTTTGTATATTTTAAAAATGTGAACAACATCCCCTTTTTTTCTCCTCTCTTATTTTTTGTGAAAGAATACAAACTGATTGAACACATAAATAAGGAACCCATGGTCGGCACCAATATCTCCTTGATAGCTCTATTGAATAAAAGCAAAAGTAAGTAAAAGGAAAAGTGTGCGACAAAAACTTTAATCCCTCGGTAAGTTATGTAAACGATGGAATTTGGGTACAAAAATGAGTTTCCAAAGCGAGATCAAATCATATTGTGTAAATCGAAACAATCTTTGATTTGATATATTATAATTTTTGTATCAATACCCGGGTCAAAATTTATCGCCGTTATAAGTTGCAACTCATATTTATCAAATGTTTTGTTGTTTTTTAAAATGTGAACAACATCTCCTTTTTTTTCTCTTCTCTTATTTTTTGTGGAAGCATACATACTGATTGAACACATAAATAAGGAACGTATGGTCGGCACCAATATCTCCTTGATAGCTTATTTGAATAAAAGAAAAATTAAGTAAGAGGAAAATGGTTAGACAAAAACTTTAATACCCCGGTGAGTGATGCAAACGATGGAATTTGGGTACAAAAATGAGTTTCCATTGCAAGACCAAATCATATTGTGTAAATCAATACAAGCTTTGATTTTTTATATTATAATATCATTTCGATACCTGGGTCAAAATTTATCATCGTTATATGTTGCAACTTATATTTATCAAATGTTTTGTTGTTTTTTAAAATGTGAAAAAACATCCCCTTTTTTCTCTTCTCTTATTTTTTGTGGAAGAATACATATTGATTGAACACATAAATAAAGAACCCATGGTTGGAACCTATATCTCCTTGATAGCTCTATTGAATAAAATAAAAATTAAGTAAATTAAAATGTTGCCATAAAAACTTTAAACCCTTGGTAAGTGATGTAAACGATGGACTTTGTTTTAAAAAATGAGTTTCCATGGTGAGACCAAATCATATTGTGTAAATTAATACGATCTTTGATTTGATATATAATAATAGAAGAATACAAACTAATTGAACACGTAAATAAGGAATCTATGGTCGGCACCAATATCTCCTTGATAGCTCTATTGAATAAAAGTAAAAGTAAGTAAAAGGAGAATGGTGCGTCAAAAACTTTAATCCTTCCGTAAGTGATGTAAACGATGGAATTTATGTACGAAAATGAGTTTCCATAGCCAGATAAAATCATATTGTGTAAATTGATACAAGCTTTGATTTTTTATATTATAATAGTCATTTCGATACCAGGGTCAAAATTTATCGCCGTTATAAGTTGCAACTCATATTTATCAAATGTTTTGTTGTTTTTGAAAATGTGAACATCATCCCCTTTCTTTATCTCTTAACTTATTTTTTATGGAAGAATACAAACTAATTGAACACATAAATAAGGAACCCATAGTCGGCACCAATATCTCGTTGATAGCTCTATTGAATAACAACAAAAGAAAGAAAACAGAAAATGGTGCGACAAAAACTTTAAACCCTCGGTAAGTGATGTAAACGATGGAATTTGGGTACAAAAATGAATTTCCTCAGTGAGAAAAAATCATAATTTGTCAATCGATACAAGCTTTGATTTGATTTATTATAATAGTCGTTTTGATACCCGGGTAAAAAGTTATCGCCGTTATAAGTTGCAACTCATATTTACCAAATGTTTAGTTGTTTTTGAAAATGTGAACAACATCTCCTTTCTTTATCTCTTCTCTTATTTTTTGAGGAAGAATACATACTGATTGACCACATAAATAAGGAACCCTAGGTCTGCACCAATATCTCCTTTATAGCTCAATTGAATAAAACTAAAAGTAAGTAAAATTAAAAAATGTGCGACAAAATTTTTAAAGCCTTGGTTAGTAATGTAAATGATTTAATTTGGGTTCAAAACTGAGTTTACTTTTGAGACCAAATCATATTGTGTAAATTAATAGGAACATTGATTTGATATATTATAATAGTCGTTTCGATACCCGGGTAAAAAGTTATCGTAGTTTTTCTTTTTCTCTTCTCTTATTTTTTTTGGAAGAATACAAACTAATTGGACACATAAATAAGGAACCCATGGTCGGCACCAATATCTCCATGATAGCTCTATTGAATAACAACAAAAGTAGGAAAAAGGAAAAGGAGCGACAAAAACTTTAAACCCTCTGTAAGTGATGTAAACGATGGAATTTGGGTACAAAAATGAGTTTTCAAAGCGAGACCAAATCATATTGTGTCAATCGATACAATATTTGATTTGATCAATTATAATAGTCGTTTCGATAACCGAGTCAAAATTTATCGATGTTATAAGTTGCAACTCATATTTATCAAATGTTTTGTAGTTTTTTAAATTGTGAACAGCAACCCCTTTCTTTTTCCCTTCTCTAATTTTTTTGGGAGAATAAAGACTCATTGACCACATAAATAAAGTACCCTAGGTTGGCACCAATATCTCCTTTATAGCTCTATTCAATAAAAATGAAAGTAAGTAAAATTAAAATGGTGCGACAAACACTTTAAATCCTTGGTTTTATTATGTAAACAATGGAATTTGGGTTCAAAAATGAGTGTCCTCAGTGAGAAAAAAATATTATTTTATAAAATTAATATGAGCTTTAATTTGATATATAATAATAGTCGTTTCGATACCAGTGTGAAAAGTTATCGTCATTAAAATTTGCAAATCATATTTGTCAAATGTTTTGTAGTTTTTGAAAATGGGAACATAATCCTCTTTCTTTTTCTCTTCTCTTATTTTTTTAGGAAGAATACAAACTGATTGAACAAATAAATAAGGAAATCATGGTAGGCACCAATATCTCATTGATAGTTCTATTATATAAAAGTAAGTGTAAATAAAAGGAAAATGGTGAGACAAACACTTTAAACCCTCGGTAAGTGATGTAAAAGATGGAATTTGGGTACAAAAATGAGTTTTCATTGCGAGACCAAATCATATTGTTTTAATCGATACAAAATTTGATTTTATATATTATAATATTCGTTTCGATACCCGGGACAAAATTTATCACCGTTATAAGTTTCAACTCATATTTATAAAATGTTTTGTTGCTTTGGAAATTGTGAACATCATCCCCTTTCTTTTTCTCTTCTCTTATTTTTTTTGGGAGAATAAAGACTGAATGAACACATAAATAAAGTACCCTAGGTCGGCACCAATATCTCCTTTATAGCTCTATTGAATAAAAATGAAAGTAAGTAAAATTAAAATGGTGCGACAAAAACTTTAAATCCTTTGTTTTATTATGTAAACGATGAAATTTGGGTTCAAAAACGAGTGTCCTTAGTGAAAAAAATCCAATTTTATAAAATTAATACGAGCTTTGATTTGATATATAATAATAGTCGTTTCGATACCCGTGTGAAAAGTTATCGTCGTTAAAATTTGCAAATCATATTTGTCAAATGTTTTGTAGTTTTTGAAAATGGGAACATAATCCTCTTTCTTTTTCTCTTCTCTTATTGTTTTTTGCAAGAATACAAACTAATTGAAAAAATCAATAAGGAAATCATGGTCGGCACCAATATCTCCTTGATAGCTCTATTGAATAATAACAAAAGTAAGAAAACTGAAAATGGTGCGACAAAAACTTTAAACCGTTGGTAAGTGATGTAGACGATGGAATTTGGATACAAAATTGAGTTTTCATAGAGAGTCCAAATCATATTGTGTCAATCGATACAAAATTTGATTTGATATATTAAAATAGTCATTTCGATAACCGGGTCAAAATTTATCGACGTTATAAGTTGCAACTCATATTTATCAAATGTTTTGTTGCTTTTGAAATTGTGAACAACATCCCCTTTCTTTTTCTCTTCTCTTTATTTTTTTTCGAGAATTAAGACTGATTGAACACATAAATAAAGTACCCTTGGTCAGCACCAATATCTCATTTATATCTCTATTGAACAAAACTAAAAGTAATTAAAATTAGAATGGTGTGTCAAAAAATTTAAATCCAAGGATTTATTATGTAAACGATGGAATTTGGGTTCAAAAATGAGTGTCCTTAGTGAGAAAAAATCTTATTTGGTTAATTAATACAAGCTTTGATTTGGTATATTATAATAGTTGTTTCAATACTCGTGTGAAAAGTTATCGTCGTTAAAATTTGCAAATCATATTTGTCAAATGGTTTGTAGTTTTTGAAAAAGGGAATATAATCCTCTTTATTTTTCTCTTCTCTTTTTTTTTTTATGGAAGAATACAAAATAATTGAACACATAAATAAGGAACCCATGGTCGCCACCATTATATCCTTGATAGCTCAATTGAATAATAGCAAAAGTAAGAAAAAGGAAAATGGTGCGATAAAAACTTTAAACTCTCGGTAAGTGATGTAAACGATGGAATTTGGGTACAAAAATGTGTTTTCATAGCGAGACCAAATCATATTGTGTCAATCGATACAAAATTTGATTTTATATATTATAATAGTAGTTTCGATAACCGTGTGAAAAGTTAACGTTGCTAAAATTTCCAAATCATATTTGTCAAATGTTTTGTAGTTTTTGAAAATGGGAAAAAATCCTCTTTCTTTTTCTCTTCTCTTATTTTTTTAGGAAGAATACAAACTGATTGTCCAAATAAATAAAGAAATCATGGTTGGCACCAAATAAAATGTTTTGTTGTTTGGAAATTGTGAACAACATCCCCTTTCCTTTTCTCCTCTCTTATTTTTGTTTGGGAGAATAAAGACTCATTGACCACATAAATAAAGTACCCTAGTACTGAAACAATATCTCCTTTATAGCTCTATTGAATAAAAATGAAAGTAAGTAAAATTAAAATGGTGCGACAAAAACTTAAAACCTTGGTTTTATTATGTAAACGATATAATTTAGGTTCAAAAATGAGTGTCCTTAGGGAGAAAAAAATCTTATTTTTTAAATTAATACGAGCTTTGATTTGATATATAATAATAGTCGTTTCGATACCCGTGTGAAAATTAACGTTGCTAAAATTTCCAAATCATATTTGTCAAATGTTTTGTAGTTTTTGAAAATAAGAACAAAATCTTCTTTCTTTTTCTCTTCTCTTATTTTTTTTAAGAAGAATACAAACTAATTGTACAAATAAATAAGGAAATCATGGTTTTCACCAATATGTCCTTGATAGTTCTATTGAATAAAACCAAATGTAAGTAAAAGGAAAATGGTGTGACAAAAACTTTAAACCCTCGGTAAGTGATGTAAAAGATGGAATTTGGGTACAAAAATGAGTTTTCATTGCGAGACCAAATCATATTGTGTCAATCGATACAAAATTTGATTTTATATATTATAATATTCGTTTCGATACCCGGGTCAAAATTTAACACCGTTATAAGTTTCAACTCATATTTATAAAATGTTTTGTTGCTTTGGAAATTGTGAACAATGATGAGTGCTCAAAAAGCACTAAAATAAACATGATTTTATGCAAATTAATTGATTAAAAATATATATATATTTATATGTTTTATCATATATTTATATAAATTTGTCTTTTTCGGAATCACGGGTATTTTTATTGTTTTTTAGGTATTTTGGCTTAAAAATACAACTTAAAGACTCAAAGAGTAATACTGGAAGCAATATATCATAAATATATTAATAAATAAATGCGTAAAGGTCGACAAATATGGAAAAATTGGACATAATGGGTCAAAAAGGTCAAAAATGTCAAAGAGGAGAAAAACGCGCGCCGGCCTCAAGACTCCGCCCCAAGCTACTGTAGCGGGTTCTTGTTCATGCGCAGCACCGCTGCAAGGTTACTGTTCATGCGTGCAAAGATCGCTACGAGGTTACTTTTCATGCGTGCCTCGCACGCGATGTTCTGTTCATGCGCGCGAAGACTGCGCGGGGTTCTTGTTCATCGCGCGCGCCGACACTCATTTTTCACGTGCAGCCCCATGACGTCATCTTGGCGTCATCAATAACGTCATCTTGACGTCATCAATGACGTCATCTTTGGCGTCATCAGTGACGTCAGCATTTGCATTACGCGTTTTTACATTTTTTTAACATTTGTTTACTCATTTTTTCTCTCCATCCTCACCTATAAATACCCCCCTTCCCTTCACATCAAAACACACCTTCAAAACCTCCAAATACATTCTTTTCTCTCTTTCTTTCTCTTTTTTCTTAGATTTTTTGTTTTTCTTTTGTGTTTTTGGTTTTTACCTTTTTTTATTTATTTTCTCTTGGTTTTAGAGTTCTTCCCTTTTTAGGGAAGAACTAGTTATGTTTTTGTAATATTTTAGCTTTTTGATTCAATAAATGGGAGTGCAAATTCCGCTTGGAGTTTTTCTAGCAACGGGAATAGCGTCGAAGTTCTGTAAGGAGTTTATTTTCTTCTGATTATTTTTATGCTTTATTCTTACATGTTATATTTAATTTGTCCGTGATTAAATTTAAGCGTGCTAGCTTATAATCATGATGTAATAATAACGTTGTTATGCTTGCGAAATATTAAATAGGTAAAAATCTCTAAAATGAATTGATTTTATTTTTATTCAAGATTTTATATTAAGGATGTTAGAGAGAAATATATTATTTTTCATTACAAACTTAAATCTGAAAATTAGATTTTAAGGTTTAGTTATCGATCGATTTAGAGTAGTGCTCTTTTATTTGTTGGTACAATCGCCTGGTAGTTAGAGTGAAGCTCTATTTCAAAAGTTTTTATAAGAATTATTATCTGAAAATGTATTGACAACATGTTTTCAGTAGTGGTTTTAAAACTTGAAAGTTAGTACTCGGATAACTAAATTCTTAGGTTTAATTTGGACACCTTGAATAAAGTTTAAACTGTCTAACCCCACCAAAGGTGGCATTTAAATGGTTCATTTTCAATCTCTTAGAAAAATGAATTAATTTAATTAACCAAATTAGTTATCAACCCCACCCATAGGTGTTAATTGATTTGTTTAGTTAACAAAGAATATCTAACCCCACCAAAGGTGGTATTCATACAAAAAAGGGAGAATCAATAAATATCAATTCATATCTTTAATAACCTAAATAATACGAGCAAGCATAATTAACTTAGTTATTATATCCATAAATAGTCCACTATTTATAAAAGATAAAATTTGCATGAATGTTTATTGAATCTATGTTTAATTTTCTGTAATTAGAATAAAAACACAAAACCCCAAAATATCGTGACAGGATGTTTAGGATTTAATTTCGTTTTTAGAAGTCTGAATAATAAATTAAAAACCACATACATTCCTTCCTTAGATCGACCTTGGGAGTATACTTATCATTTTCTACGAAATGATTCCTGCACTTGCGAGAGGTTTATAAATATAAAACCAAAGTATTGGCAGGATCGGCGATGCCGGTTTTCATTCATCAAGTTTTCGTTCATCAAATTATTTGGCGATCACGATTCTGCTCATCAAACAACATCACCTTTCCTTTTCTCTTCTCTTATTTTTTTTTGGGAGAATAAAGAATCATTGACCACATAAATAAAGTACCCTAGTACTAAAACAATATCTCCTTTATAGCTCTATTGAATGAAAATGAAAGTAAGTAAAATTAAAATGGTGCGGCAAAAACTTTAAATCCTTGGTTTTATTATGTAAACGATATAATTTGGGTTCAAAAATGAGTATCCTCAGGGAGAAAAAAATCTTATTTTTTAAATTAATACGAGCTTTGATTTGATATATAATAATAGTCGTTTCGATACGCGTGTGAAAATTAACGTTGCTAAAATTTCCAAATCATATTTGTCAAATGTTTTGTAGTTTTTGAAAATAAGAACAAAATCTTCTTTCTTTTTCTCTTCTCTTATTTTTTTAAGAAGAATACAAACTGATTGTACAAATAAATAAGGAAATCATGGTTTTCACCAATATCTCCTTGATAGTTCAATTGAATAAAACCAAATGTAAGTAAAAGGAAAATGGTGTGACAAAAACTTTAAACCATCGGTAAGTGATGTAAAAGATGGAATTTGGGTACAAAAATGAGTTTTCATTCTAAGACCAAATCATATTGTGTCAATCGATACAAAATTTGATTTTATATATTATAATATTCGTTTCGATACCTGGGTAAATATTTAACACCGTTATAAGTTTCAACCCATATTTATCAAATGTTTTGTAGTTTTTTAAATTGTGAACAACAACCCCTTTCTTTTTTCTCTAATTTTTTTGGGAGAATAAAGAATCATTGACCACATAAATAAAGTACCCTAGGCTGGCACCAATATCTCCTTTATAGCTCTATTCAATAAAAGTGAAAGTAAGTAAAATTAAAATGGTGCGACAAAAACTTTAAATCCTTGGTTTTATTATGTAAAAGATGGAATTTGGGTTCAAAAATGAGTGTCCTCAGTGAGAAAAAAATCTTTTTTTTTTAAATTAATACGAGCTTTGATTTGATATATAATAGTAATCGTTTTGATACCCGTGTGAAAAGTTATCATCGTTAAAATTTCCAAATAATATTTGTCAAATGTTTTGTAGTTTTTGAAAATGGGAACATCATCCTCTTTCTTTTTCTCTTCTCTTATTTTTTTTGGAAGAATACAAACTGATTGTACAAATAAATAAGGAAATCATGGTTTTCACCAATATCTCCTTGATAGTTCTATTGAATAAAAGCAAATATAAATAAAAGGAAAATGGTGCGACAAAAACTTTAAACCCTCGGTAAATGATGTAAAAGATGGAATTTGGGTACAAAAATGAGTTTTCATTGCGAGACCAAATCACATTGTGTCAATCGATAAAAAATTTGATTTTATATATTATAATAGTCATTTCGATACCCGGGTCAAAATTTATCACCGTTATAAGTTTCAACTCATATTTATAAAATGTTTTGTTGCTTTGGAAATTGTGAACAACATCCCCTTTCCTTTTCTCCTCTCTTATTTTTGTTTGGGAGAATAAAGACTCATTGACCACATAAATAAAGTACCCTAGTACAGAAACAATATCTCCTTTATAGCTCTATTGAATAAAAATGAAAGTAAGTAAAATTAAAATGGTGCGACAAAAACTTTAAATCCTTGGTTTTATTATGTAAACGATATAATTTGGGTTCAAAAATGAGTGTCCTCAGGGAGAAAAAAATTTATTTTTTAAATTAATACGAGCTTTGATTTGATATATAATAATAGTCATTTCGATACCCGTGTGAAAATTAACGTTGCTAAAATTTCCAAATCATATTTGTCAAATGTTTTGTAGTTTTTGAAAATAAGAACAAAATCTTGTTTATTTTTCTCTTCTCTTATTTTTTTAAGAAGAATACAAACAGATTGTACAAATAAATAAGGAAATCATGGTTTTCACCAATATGTCCTTGATAGTTCTATTGAATAAAACCAAATGTAAGTAAAAGGAAAATGGTGTGACAAAAACTTTAAACCCTCGGTAAGTGATGTAAAAGATGGAATTTGGGTACAAAAATGAGTTTTCATTGCGAGACCAAATCATATTGTGTCAATCGATAAAAAATTTGATTTTATATATTATAATATTCGTTTCGATACCCGGGTCAAAATTTAACACCGTTATAAGTTTCAACTCATATTTATAAAATGTTTTGTTGCTTTGGAAATTGTGAACAACAACTCCTTTCCTTTTCTCTTCTCTTATTTTTTTTGGGAGAATAAAGAATCATTGACCACATTAATAAAGTACCCTAGTACTGAAACAATATCTCCTTTATAGCTCTATTGAATAAAAATGAAAGTAAGTAAAATTAAAATGGTGCGGCTAAAACTTTAAATCCTTGGTTTTATTATGTAAACGATATAATTCGGGTTCAAAAATGAGTGTCCTTAGGGAGAAAAAAATCATATTTTTTAAATTAATACGAGCTTTGATTTGATATATAATAATAGTCGTTTCGAAACCCGTGTGAAAATTAATGTTGCTAAAATTTCCAAATCATATTTGTCAAATGTTTTGTAGTTTTTGAAAATGAGAACAAAATCTTCTTTCTTTTTCTCTTCTCTTATTTTTTTAAGAAGAATACAAAATGATTGTACAAATAAATAAGGAAATCATGGTTTTCACCAATATGTCCTTGATAGTTCTATTGTATAAAACGAAATGTAAGTAAAAGGAAAATGGTGTGACAAAACTTTAAACCCTCGGTAAGTGATGTAAAAGATGGAATTTGGGTACAAAAATGAGTTTTCATTACGAGACCACATCATATTGTTTCAATCGATACAAAATTTGGTTTTATATATTATAATATTCGTTTCGATACCCGGGTCAAAATTTAACACCGTTATAAGTTTCAACTCATATTTATAAAATGTTTTGTTGCTTTGGAAATTGTGAACAACAACCCCTTTCCTTTTCTCTTCTCTTATATTTTTTGGGAGAATAAAGAATCATTGACCACATTAATAAAGTACCCTAGTACTGAAACAATATCTCCTTTATAGCTCTATTGAATAAAAATGAAAGTAAGTAAAATTAAAATGGTGCGGCTAAAACTTTAAATCCTTGGTTTTATTATGTAAACGATATAATTTGGGTTCAAAAATGAGTGTCCTCAGGGAGAAAAAAATCTTATTTTTTAAATTAATACGAGCTTTGATTTGATATATAATAATAGTCATTTCGATACCCGTGTGAAAATTAACGTTGCTAAAATTTCCAAATCATATTTGTCAAATGTTTTGTAGTTTTTGAAAATAAGAACAAAATCTTCTTTCTTTTTCTCTTCTCTTATTTTTTAAAAAGAATACAAACTGATTGCACAAATAAATAAGGAAATCATGGTTTTCACCAATATATCCTTGATAGTTCTATTGAAAAAACCAAATGTAAGTAAAAGGAAAATGGTGTGACAAAAACTTTAAACCCTCGGTAAGTGATGTAAAAGATGGAATTTGGGTTCAAAAATGAGTTTTCATTGCGAGACCAAATCATATTGTGTCAATCGATACAAAATTTGATTTTATATATTATAATATTCGTTTCGATACCCGGGTCAAAATTTAACACCGTTATAAGTTTCAACTCATATTTATCAAATGTTTTGTAGTTTTTTAAATTGTGAACAACAACCCCTTTCTTTTTTCTCTAATTTTTTTGGGAGAATAAAGAATCATTGACCACATAAATAAAGTACCCTAGGCTGGCACCAATATCTCCTTTATAGCTCTATTCTATAAAAGTGAAGGTAAGTAAAATTAAAATGGTGCGACAAAAACTTTAAATCCTTGGTTTTATTATGTAAACGATGGAATTTGGGTTCAAAAATGAGTGTCCTCAGGGAGAAAAAAATCTTATTTTTAAAATTAATACGAGCTTTAATTTGTTATATAATAATAGTCTATTCGATACCCGTGTGAAAAGTTAACGTTGCTAAAATTTCCAAATCATATTTGTCAAATGTTTTGTACTTTTTGAAAATAAGAACAAAATCTTCTTTCTTTTTCTCTTCTCTTATTTTTTTAAGAAGAATACAAACTGATTGTACAAATAAATAAGGAAATCATGGTTTTCACCAATATGTCCTTGATAGTTCTATTGAAAAAACCAAATGTAAGTAAAAGGAAAATGGTGCGACAAAAACTTTAAACCCTCGGTAAGTTATGTAAAAGATGGAATTTGGGTACAAAAATGAGTTTTCATTGCGAGACCAAATCATATTGTGTCAATCGATACAAAATTTGATTTTATATATTATAATATTCGTTTCGATACCCGGGTCAAAATTTAACACCGTTATAAGTTTCAACTCATATTTATCAAATGTTTTGTAGTTTTTTAAATTGTGAACAACAACCCCTTTCTTTTTTCTCTAATTTTTTTGGGAGAATAAAGAATCATTGACCACATAAATAAAGTACCCTAGGCTGGCACCAATATCTCCTTTATAGCTCTATTCTATAAAAGTGAAGGTAAGTAAAATTAAAATGGTGCGACAAAAACTTTAAATCCTTGGTTTTATTATGTAAACGATGGAATTTGGGTTCAAAAATGAGTGTCCTCAGGGAGAAAAAAATCTTATTTTTAAAATTAATACGAGCTTTAATTTGTTATATAATAATAGTCTATTCGATACCCGTGTGAAAAGTTAACGTTGCTAAAATTTCCAAATCATATTTGTCAAATGTTTTGTAGTTTTTGAAAATGGGAACAAAATCCTCTTTCTTTTTCTCTTCTCTTATTTATTTAGGAAGAATGCAAACTGATTGTCCAAGTAAATAAAGAAATCATGGTTGGCACCAATATCTCCTTGATAGTTCTATTGAATAAAAGCAAATGTAAATAAAAGGAAAATGGTGCGACAAAAACTTTAAACCCTCGGTAAGTGATGTAAAAGATGGAATTTGGGTACAAAAATGAGTTTTCATTGCGAGACCAAATCACATTGTGTCAATCGATAAAAAAATTGATTTTATATATTATAATAGTCATTTCAATACTCGGGTCAAAATTTATCACCGTTATAAGTTTCAACTCATATTTATAAAATGTTTTGTTGCTTTCGAAATTGTGAACAACATCCCCTTTCCTTTTCTCTTCTCTTATTTTTTTGGGAGAATAAAGACTCATTGAACACATAAATAAAGTACCCTAGTACTGAAACAATATCTCCTTTATAGCTCTATTGAATAAAAATGAAAGTAAGTAAAATTAAAATGGTGCGGCAAAAACTTTAAATCCTTGGATTTATTATGTAAACGATATAATTTGGGTTCAAAAATGAGTGTCCTCAGGGAGAAAAAAATCTTATTTTTTAAATTAATACGAGCTTTGATTTGATATATAATAATAGTCGTTTTGATACCCGTGTGAAAATTAACGTTGCTAAAATTTCCAAATCATATTTGTCAAATGTTTTGTAGTTTTTGAAAATAAGAACAAAATCTTCTTTCTTTTTCTCTTCTCTTATTTTTTTAAGAAGAATACAAACTGATTGTACAAATAAATAAGGAAATCATGGTTTTCACCAATATCTCCTTGATAGTTCTATTGAATAAAAGCAAATGTAAATAAAAGGAAAATGGTGCGACAAAAACTTTAAACCCTCGGTAAATGATGTAAAAGATGGAATTTGGGTACAAAAATGAGTTTTCATTGCGAGACCAAATCACATTGTGCCAATCGATAAAAAATTTGATTTTATATATTATAATAGTCATTTCGATACCCGGGTCAAAATTTATCACCGTTATAAGTTTCAACTCATATTTATGAAATGTTTTGTTGCTTTGGAAATTGTGAACAACATCCCCTTTCCTTTTCCCTTCTCTTATTTTTTTGGGAGAATAAGCACTCATTGAACACATAAATAAAGTACCCTAGTACTGAAACAATATCTCCTTTATAGCTCTATTGAATAAAAATGAAAGTAAGTAAAATTAAAATGGTGCGGCAAAAACTTTAAATCCTTGGTTTTATTATGTAAACGATATAATTTTGGTTCAAAAACGAGTGTCCTTAGGGAGAAAAAAATCTTATTTTTTAAATTAATACGAGCTTTGATTTGATATATAATAATAGTAGTTTCGATACCCGTGTGAAAATTAATGTTGCTAAAATTTCCAAATCATATTTGTCAAATGTTTTGTAGTTTTTGAAAATAAGAACAAAATCTTCTTTCTTTTTCTCTTCTCTTATTTTTTTAAGAAGAATACAAACTGATTGTACAAATAAATAAGGAAATCATGGTTTTCACCTATATGTCCTTGATAGTTCTATTGTATAGAACCAAATGTAAGTAAAAGGAAAATGGTGTGACAAAAACTTTAAACCCTCTTTAAGTGATGTAAAAGATGGAATTTGGGTACAAAAATGAGTTTTCATTGCGAGACCAAATCATATTGTGTCAATCGATACAAAATTTGATTTTATATATTATAATATTCGTTTCGATACCAGGGTCAAAATTTAACACCGTTATAAGTTTTAACTCATATTTATCAAATGTTTTGTATTTTTTTAAATTGTGAACAACAACCCTTTCTTTTTTCTCTAATTTTTTTGGGATAATAAAGAATCATTGACCACATAAATAAAGTACCCTAGGCTGGCACCAATATCTCCTTTATAGCTCTATTCAATAAAAGTGAAAGTAAGTAAAATTAAAATGGTGCGACAAAAAATTTAAATCATTGGTTTTATTATGTAAACGATGGAATTTGGGTTCAAAAATGAGTGTCCTCAGTGAGAAAAAAATCTTATTTTTTAAATTAATACGAGCTTTGATTTGATATATAATAGTAATCGTTTTGATACCCGTGTGAAAAGTTATTGTCGTTAAAATTTCCAAATAATATTTGTCAAATGGTTTGTAGTTTTTGAAAATGGGAACATCATCCTCTTTCTTTTTCTCTTCTCTTATTTGTTTTGGTAGAATACAAACTGATTGAATAAATAAATAATAAAATCATGGTTGGCACCAATATCTCCTTGATAGTTCTATTGAAAAAAATCAAATGTAAGTAAAAGGAAAATGGTGCGACAAAAACTTTAAACCCTTAGTAAGTGATGTAAAAGATGGAATTCGGGTACAAAAACAAGTTTTCATTGTGAGCCCAAGTCATATTGTATCAATTGATACAAAATTTGATTTGATATATTATAATAGTCTTTTCGATACCCGGTTCCAAATTTATCGCCGTATAAGTTGCAACTCATATTTATAAAATGTTTTGTTGCTTTTGAAATGGTGAACAACATCCCATTTCTTTTTCTCTTTTCTTTATTTTTTTTGGAGAATAAAGACTGATTGAACACATAAATAAAGTACCTGAGGTCGGCACCAATATCTTCTTTATAGCTCTATTGAATAAAACTGAAAGTAATCAAAATTAAAATGGTGCGAAAAAAACTTTAAACCCTGGGTAAGTGATGCAAACGATAGAATTTGGGTACAAAAATGTGTTTTCATAGCGAGACCAAATCATATTGTGTCAATCTATACAAAATTTGATTTTATATATTATAATAGTAGTTTCGATAACCGTGTGAAAAGTTAACATTGCTAAAATTTCCAAATCATATTTGTCAAATGTTTTGTAGTTTTTGAAAATGGGAAAAAATCCTCTTTCGTTTTCTCTTCTCTTATATTTTTAGGAAGAATACAAACTGATTGTCCAAATAAATAAAGAAATCATGGTTGGCACCAATATCTCCTTGATAGTTCTATTGAATAAAAGCAAATGTAAATAAAAGGAAAATGGTGCGACAAAAACTTTAAACCCTCGGTAAGTGATGTAAAAGATGGAATTTGGGTACAAAAATGAGTTTTCATTGCGAGACCAAATCACATTGTGTCAATCGATAAAAAAATTGATTTTATATATTATAATAGTTATTTCGATACCCGGGTCAAAATTTATCACCGTTATAAGTTTCAACTCATATTTATAAAATGTTTGTTTGCTTTGGAAATTGTGAACAACATCCCCTTTCCTTTTCTCCTCTCTTATTTTTTTTTGGGAGAATAAAGACTCATTCACCACATAAATAAAGTACCCTAGTACTGAAACAATATCTCCTTTATAGCTCTATTGAATAAAAATGAAAGTAAGTAAAATTAAAATGGTGCGGCAAAAACTTTAAATCCTTGGTTTTATTATGTAAACGATATAATTTGGGTTCAAAAATGAGTGTCCTCAGGGAGAAAAAAATCTTATTTTTTAAATTAATACGAGCTTTGATTTGATATATAATAATAGTCGTTTCGATACCCGTGTGAAAATTAATGTTGCTAAAATTTCCAAATCATATTTGTCAAATGTTTTGTAGTTTTTGAAAATAAGAACAAAATCTTCTTTCTTTTTCTCTTCTCTTATTTTTTTAAGAAGAATACAAACTGATTGTACAAATAAATAAGGAAATCATGGTTTTCACCTATATGTCCTTGATAGTTCTATTGTATAAAACCAAATGTAAGTAAAAGGAAAATGGTGTGACAAAAACTTTAAACCCTCGGTAAGTGATGTAAAAGATGGAATTTGGGTACAAAAATGAGTTTTCATTGCGAGACCAAATCATATTGTGTCAATCGATACAAAATTTGATTTTATATATTATAATATTCGTTTCGATACCCGGGTCAAAATTTAACACCGTTATAAGTTTTAACTCATATTTATCAAATGTTTTGTAGTTTTTTAAATTGTGAACAACAACCCTTTCTTTTTTCTCTAATTTTTTTGGGATAATAAAGAATCATTGACCACATAAATAAAGTACCCTAGGCTGGCACCAATATCTCCTTTATAGCTCCATTCAATAAAAGTGAAAGTAAGTAAAATTAAAATGGTGCGACAAAAACTTTAAATCCTTGGTTTTATTATGTAAACGATGGAATTTGGGTTCAAAAATGAGTGTCCTCAGTGAGAAAAAAATCTTATTTTTTAAATTAATACGAGCTTTGATTTGATATATAATAGTAATCGTTTTGATACCCGTGTGAAAAGTTATTGTCGTTAAAATTTCCAAATAATATTTGTCAAATGGTTTGTAGTTTTTGAAAATGGGAACATCATCCTCTTTCTTTTTCTCTTCTCTTATTTTTTTTGGAAGAATACAAACTGATTGAACAAATAAATAATAAAATCATGGCCGGCACCAATATATCCTTGATAGTTCTATTGAATAAAAGCAAATGTAAATAAAAGGAAAATGGTGCGACAAAAACTTTAAACCCTCGGTAAGTGATGTAAAAGATGGAATTTGGATACAAAAATGAGTTTTCATTGCGAGACCAATTCACATTGTGTCAATCGATAAAAAAATTGATTTTATATATTATAATAGTCATTTTGATACCCAGGTCAAAATTTATCGCCGTATAAGTTGCAACTCATATTTATAAAATGTTTTGTTGCTTTTGAAATGGTGAACAACATCCCATTTCTTTTTCTCTTCTCTTTATTTCTTTTGGAGAATAAAGACTGATTGAACACATAAATAAAGTACCCGAGGTCGGCACCAATATCTTCTTTATAGCTCTATTGAATAAAACTGAAAGTAATTAAAATTAAAATGGTGCGAAAAAAACTTTAAATCCTTGGATTTATTATGTAAACGTTGGAATTTTGATTCAAAAATGAGTGTTCATAGTGAGAAAAAGTCTTATTTTTTCAATTAATATGAGCTTTGATTTGATATATGATAATAGTCATTTCGATACTCGGGTGAAAAGTTAATGTCGTTAAAAGTTGCAAATCATATTTATGAATTGTTTTGTAGTTTTTGAAAATGTGAACATCATCCCCTTTCCTTTTCTCTTCTCTTATTTTTTTTAGGAAGAATACAAACTGATTGAACAAATAAATAAGGAAATCATGGTCGGCACCAATATGTCCTTGATAGTTCTATTGAATAAAACCAAATGTAAGTAAAAGGAAAATGGTGACACAAAAACTTTAATCCCTCGGCAAGTGATGTAAAAGATGGAATTTGGGTAACATATGAGTTTTCATTTCGAGACCAAATTATATTGTGTCAATTGATACAAAATTTGATTTTATATATTATAATAATTGTTTCGATACCAGGGTCAAAATTTATCGCCATTATAAGTTGCAAGTCATATTTATCAAATGTTTTTTTGCTTTTGAAATTGTGAACAACATCCCGTTTCTTTTTCTTTTCTCTTTATTTTTTTTTGGAGAATAAAGACTGATTGAACACATAAAAAAATTACCCTAGGTCAGCACCAATATCTCTTTTATAACTCTATTGAATAAAACTGAGAGTAAGTAAAATTAAAATGGTGCGACAAAAACTTTAAATCCTTGGTTTTATTATGTAAACGATGGAATTTGGGTTCCAAAATGAGTGTTCTTAATGAGAAAAAAAATCATATTTTGTAATTTAATACGAGCTTTGATTTGATATATAATAATAGTAGTTTCGATACCCGAGTGAAAAGTTATCTTCATTAAAAGTTGCAAATGAAAATTTTCAAATGTTTTGTAGTTTTTGAAAATGTGAATAGAATCCAGTTTCTTTTTCTCTTCTCTTATTTTTTTTTGGAAGAATACAAACTAATGGAACACATAAATAAGGAACCCATGGTCGGCGCCAATATCTCCTTGATAGCTCTATTGAATAAAACAAAAGTAAGAAAAAGTAAAAATGGTGCGACAAAAACATTAAACCCTCGGTAAGTGATGTAAACGATGGAATTGGGTAAAAAATGAGTTTTCATAGCGAGACCAAATCATATTTTGTCAATTGATACAATATTTGATTTAATATATTGTAATAACTTTTTGATAACTCGGTCAAAACTTATCGAGGTTATAAGTTGCAACTCATATTTATCAAATGTTTGTTGTTTTTGAAAATTTTAACAACATCCCCTTTCTTTTTCTCTTCTCTTTTTTTTTGAGGAAGAATACAAACTGATTGAACACATAAATAAGGAACCCATGGTCGGCACCAATATCTCCTTGATAGCTTTCTTGAATAAAAGCAAAAGCAAGTAAAACGAAAATGGTGCGACAAAAACTTCAAACCCTCGGTAAGTGATGTAAACCAAGGAATTTGGGTACAAAAATGAGTTTCCCTAACAATACGAAATCATATTGTGTGAATCGATACAATTTTTGATTTGATATATTATAATAGTTGTTTCTATCCCCGCATCAAAATTTATCGCCGTTATAAGTTGCAACTCATATTTACCAAATGTTTTGTTGTTTTTGAAATTGTGAACAACATCCCCTTTCTTTTTCTCTTCCCTTATTTTTTTGGAAGAATAAAGTCTGATTGAACACATAAATAATGAACCCTGGGTCAGCACCAATATCTCCTTGATAGTACTATTGAATAAAACCAAAAGTAAGTAAAATTAAAATGGTGCGACGAAAACTTTAAACACTCGGTAAGTGATGTAAACGATGGAATTGTGGTTCAAAAATGAGTTTCCTTAGTGAGACCAAATCATATCGTCTCAATCGATACGAGCTTTGATTTGATATATTATAATATTCGTTTTGATACCCGAGTGAAAAGTTATCGTTGTTAAAGTTGCAACTCATACTTATCAAATGTTTTGTTGTTTTTGAAAATGTCAAAAACATCCCCTTTCTTTTTCTCTTATCTTATTTTTTTTGGATGAATACAAACTGATTGAACACATAAATAAGGAACCCATGGTCGGAACCAATATCTCCTTGATAGCCCTATTGAATAAAAGCAAAAGTCAGTAAAACGAAAATGGTGCGACAAAAACTTTAAACCCTCAGTAAGTGATGTAAACGAAGGAATTTGGCTACAAAAATGAGTTTTCCTAGCGATACCAAATCATATTGTGTCAATCAATACAAGATTTGGTTTGATATATTATAATAGTCGTTTCGCTATCCGCGTTAAAAGTTATCGCCGTTATAAGTTGCAACTCATATTTATCAAATGTTTTGTTGTTTTTGAAAATGTGAACAACATCCCCTTTCTTTTTCTCTTCTCTTATTTTTTGTGGAAGAATACAAACTGATTGAACACATAAATAAGGAACCCATGGTCGGCACCAATATCTCCTTGATAGCTCTATTGAATAAAAGCAAAAGTAAGTAAAAGGAAAATGGTGCGGCAAAAACTTTAAACCCTCGGTAAGTGATGTAAACGAAGGAATTTGGGTACAAAAATATGTTTCCCTAGAGATACCAAATCATATCGCATCAATCGATACAAGCTTTGATTTGATATATTATAATAGTTGTTTCGATACTCGGTCAAAATTTATCGCCGTTATAAGTTGCCACTCATATTATCAAATGTTTTGTTGTTTTGAAAATGTGAACAACATCACTTTTCTTTTTCTCTTCTCTTATTTTTTGTGGAAGAATACAAACTGATTGAAGACATAAATATGGAACCCATGCTGGACACCAATATCTCCTTGATAGCTCTATTGAATAAAAGCAAAAGTAAATAAGAGAAAAATGTTTCGACAAAAACTTTAAACCCTCAATAAGTGATGTAAACGATGGAATTTGTTTACAAAAATGAGTTTCCCTAGCGAGATAAAATCATATTGTGTCAATCTATACAAGTTTTGATTTGATATATATTAATAGTCATTTCATACCCGAGTCAAAAGTTATCACCGTTATAAGTTGTAACTCATATTTATAAAATTTTTTGTTGTTTTTGAAATGTGATCAACATCCCCTTTCGTTTTCCTATCTCTTATTTTTTATGGAAGAATAAAAACTGATTGAACACATAAATAAGGAACCCATGATCGGCACCAATATCTCCTTGATAGCTTTATTGAATAAAAGTAAAAGTAAGTAAAAGGAAAATGGTGCGACAAAAACTTTAAACCCTCAGTAAGTGATGAGTGCTCAAAAAGCACTAAAATTACCATGATTTTATGAACATTAATTGATTAAAAATATATATATTTATATGTTTTATCATATATTTATATAAATTTGTCTTTTTCGGAATCACAGGTATTTTTATTGTTTTTCAGGTATTTTCGTTAAAACATAACTTAAAGACTCAAAGAGGAATACTGGAAGCAATAAATCACAAATATATTAATAAATAAATGGGGAAAGGTCAACAAATATGGAAAAATGGGAAAAAATGGGTCAAAAAGGAGAAAATCATGCTGCCAGCGCCTAGCCACGCGCGCAGCACGCCCTACGTCCGCGTGCATCAGTGCGCGTCTTGCTCCAGATCCACGCACGCCCTAGCGCGCTGTTACTGTTCCCTTGCGCGCACCTATGCACATCCCAACTGCCCTCCGCACGCGCCACTACCATTTCACTCTATTTTCGCGTGCAGCCGCCCGTATGACGTCATGTTGATGTCATCAATGACCTCAACAATTGGACTCTGCGTTTTCACAATTTTTTAACATTTTTTCACTCACTTTTTCTCCCCATCCTCACCTATAAATACCCCCATTTTCTTCACTTCATAACACACCTCAAAACACATCTTCTCTTCTCTTTCTTTCTCTTATTTCTTAGTTTTTATGTTTTTTCTTAGTTTTTAGCTTTTCTTAGTTAGTTTTTCTTAGTTTTAGAGTTCTTCTCTTTTTTAGAGGAACTAGTTATGCTTTTCTAATTTATTTTCTTTTTTATTCAATAAATGGGAGTGCAAATTCCGCTTGGAGGTTTTCCAGCAACGGGAATAGCATCGAAGTTCTGTAAGGATTTTATTTTCTTTACAGTTATTTTTTATGCTTTATTCTTACATGTTATATTTAATTTGTTTGTGATTAAATTTAACTCTGCTAACTGTTAGTAAACATGATGTAATAATAACGTTGTTATGCTTGCAAAATATTAAATAGGTAAAAATCTCTAAAATGAATTGATTTTATTTTTATTCAAGATTTTATATTAAGAATGTTAGAGAGAAATAAATTATTTTTCATTACAAACTTAAATCTAAAAATTAGATTTTAAGGTTTAGTTATCCGGTCTGATTTAGAGTAGTGCTCTTTTATTTGTTGGTACAATCGCCCGGTAGTTAGAGTGAAGCTCTATTTCAAAAGTTTTTATAAAAATTATTATCTGAAAATGTATTGACAACATGTTTTCAGTAGTGGTTTAAAAACTTGAAAGTTAATACTCGGATAATTAAATTCTTAGGTTTGATTTGGACACCTTGAATAAAGTTTAAACTGTCTAACCCCACCAAAGGTGGAATTTAAATGGTTCATTTTCAATCTCTTAGAAAAGGAAATTAATTTAATTAACCAAATTAGTTATCAACCCCACCCATAGGTGTTAATTGATTTGTTTAGTTAACAAAGAATATCTAACCCCACCAAGGGTGGTATTCATACAAAAAAGAGAGAATCAATAAATATCAATTCATATCTTTAATAACCTAAATAATATGAGCAAGCATAATTAACTTAGTTATTATATCCATAAATACTCCACTATTATAAATGATAAAATTTGCATAAATGTTTATTGAATCTATGTTTATTTTTATGTCAGTAGATTAAAAACACAAAATCCAAAATATTGTGACAGGATGTTTAGGATTTAATTTGGTTTTTAAAAGTTTGAATAATAAATTAAAAACCACATACATTCCTTCCTTAGATCGACCTTGGGAGTATACTTATCATTTTCTATGAAATGATTCGTGCACTTGCGAGAGTTTTATAAATATAAAACCAAAGTATTGGCAAGAATCGGCGATACCGGTTTTTGCTCATCAGTAAGTGATGTAAAAGAAGGAATTTGGGTACAAAAATGAGTTTCCCTAGTGATACCAAATCATATTGACTGATTGAGTTTCCCTTTCTTTTTCTCTTCACTTATTTTTTTTGAAGAATAATGACTGATTGAACACATAAATAAGAAACCCTAGTTCAGCTATAATATCTCCTTTATAGCTTTTTTGAATAAAACTGAAAGTAAGTAAAATTAAAATGGTGCGAGAAAAACTTTAAACCCTTGGTAAGTGATGTAAACGATGGAATTTGGTTCAAAAATGAGTTTCCTAAGTGATACCAAATCATATTGTCTAAATTAATAAGATATTTGATTTTTTATATAATACATGTCATTTCGATACGCGAGTGAAAAGTTATCGTCGTTAAAAGTTGCAACTCATATTTATCAAATGTTTTGTTGTTTTTGAAAATGTGAACGGCATCCCCTTTCTATTTCTCTTCTCTTATTTTTTTTGAAGAATAAATAATGATTGAACACATAAATAAGGATCCCATGGTCGGCACCAATTTCTCTTTTATAGCTCTATTGAATAAAACAGAAAGTATGTAAAATTGAAATGGTGCAACAAAAACTTTAAACCCTTGGTAAGTGATGTAAATGATGGAATTTGGGTTCAAAAACGAGTTTCTTTAGTGAGACCAAATCATATTGTGTAAATTAATACAAGCTTTGATTTGATATATAATAATTATCGTTTTGATACCCGAGTGAAAAGTTATCGTCATTAAACGTTGCGACTCATACTAATCAAATGTTTTGTTGTTTTTGAAAATGTGAACAACATCCCTTTTCTTTTTCTCTTATCTTATTTTTTTTGGATGAATACAAACTGATTCAACACATAAATAAGTAAAGCATGGTTGGCACCAATATCTCCTCGATAGCTCTATTGAATAAAATCAAAAGTAAGTAATAGGAAAATGGTGTGACAAAAACTTTTAACCGTCGGTAAGTGATGTAAACGATGAAATTGTTGTAAAAAAATAAGTTTCCATAGCAAGACCAAATTATATCGTTTTAATCGATACAAGCTTTGATTTGATATATTATAATAGTCGTTTCGATACTCTGTCAAAAGTTATCGCTATTATAAGTTGCCACTCATATTTATCAAATGTTTTGTTGTTTTTCAAAATGGGAACAACATCACCTTTCTTTTTCTCTTCTCCTATTTTTTGTGGAAGAATACAAACTGATTGAACACATAAATAAGGAACCCATGCTAGGCACCAATATCTCCTCGATAGCTCTTTTGAATAAAACCAAAAGTAAGTAATAGGAAAATGGTGCGACAAAAACTTTAAACCATCCGCAAGTGATATAAATGATAGAATTTGGGTACAAAAAAAAGTTTCCAAAGCGAGACCAAATCATATTGTGTCAATCGATACAAGATTTGATTTGATATATTATAATAGACATTTCGATACAAGCTGTTATAAGTTGCAACTCATATTTATCAAATGTTTTGTTGTTTTTGAAAATGTGAACAACATCCCCTTACTTTTTCTCTTCTTTTATTTTTTTTGGAAGAATAAAGACTGATTGAACACATAAATAAGGAGCCCTAGGTCGGCACCAATATCTCCCCTATAGCTCTATTGAATAAACCCTTGGTAAGTGATGTGAACAATGGAATTTGGGTTCAAAAATGAGTTTCCTAAGTGAGAACAAATCATATTATGCAAATTAATAAGAACTTTGATTTGAGATATAATTATATTCGTTTCGATACCCAAATGAAAAATTATCATCGTTAAAAGTTGATACTCATATTTATCAAATGTTTTGTTGTTTTTGAAAATGTGAACATCATCCCCTTTCTTTTTCTCTTCACTTATTGTTTTTGGAAGAATAAAGATTGATTGAACACATAAATAAAGAACCCTTTGTAAGTGATGTAAACAAAGGAATTTGGGTTCAAAAGTGAGTTTCCTTAGTGAGAGAAAATCATATTGGGTAAATAAATATGAGCTTTGATTTGATATATTATAATAGTCATTTTGATACCTGAGTCAAAAGTTATCGTCGTCAAAAGATGCTACTCATATTTATCAAATCTTTTTTGTTCTTGAAAATGTGAACCATGTACCTTTTCTTTTTCTCTTCTCTTATTTTGTTTGGAAGAATAGAAGCTGATTGAACACATAAATAAGGATCCCATGGTTGGCACCAATTTCTCTTTTATATCTCTATTGAATAAAACAGAAAGTAAGTAAAATTGAAATGGTGCGACAAAAACTTTAAGCCCTTGGTAAGTGATGTAAATGATGGAATTTGGGTTCAAAAATGATTTTCTTTAGTGCGACCAAATCATATTGTGTAAATTAAGATGAGCTTTGATTTGATATATAATAATTATCGTTTTGATACCCGAGTGAACAGTTATCATAGTTAAACGTTGCAACTCATACTTATAAAATGTTTTGTTGTTATTGAAAATGTGAACAACATCTCCTTTCTTTTTCTCTTATCGTATTTTTTTTGCATTAATACAAACTGATTGAACACATAAATAAGGAAAGCATGGTTGGCACCAATATCTCCTTGATAGCTCTATTGAATAAAAGCAAAAGTAAGTAAAAGGAAAATGGTGCGACAAAAACTTTAAACCCTCGGTAAGTGATGTAAACGATGGAATTTGGGTACAAAAATGAGTTTCCATAGCAAGACCAAATCATATTGTGTCAATCAATACAAGCTTTGATTTGATATATTATAATAGTCATTTCGATACCCGGGTCAAAAGTTATCGCCGTTATAAGTTGCAACTCATATTTATGAAATTTTTTTTGTTTTTGAAAATGTGAACAACATAGTCTTTCTTTTTTTATTCTCTTATTATTTTTGGAAGAATAAAGACTGATTGAACACATAAATAAGGTGCCGTAGGTCAGCACCAATATCACATTTATAACTCTATTGAATAAAACTAAAAGTAATTAAAATTAAAATGTTACGAATAAAACTTTAAACACTTGGTAAGTGATGTAAATAATAGAATTTAGGTTCAAAAATGAGTTTAGTTAGTGAGACTAAATCATATTGTGTAAATTAACACGAGCTTTGATTTTATATATAATAATTGTTGTTTCGATACGCGAGTGAAAAGTTATGTCCTTAAAAGTTGCAACTCATATTTATCAAATGTTTTGTTGTTTTTGAAAATGGAAACAACATCCCATTTCTTTTTCTTTTCTCTTATTTTTTTTTGGAAGAATAAAAACTGATTGAACACATAAATAAGGATCCCATGGATGGCACCAATATCTCCTTTATAGCTCTATTAAATAAAACTAAAAGTAATTAAAATTAAAATGGCGCGAGAAAAACTTTAACACCTTGGTAAGTGATGTAAACAAAGAAATTTGGGTTCAAAAGTGAGTTTCCTTAGTGAGAACAAATCATATTGGGTAAATTAATATGAGCTTTGATTTGATATATTATAATATTCGTTTCGATACCCGAGTCAAAAGTTATCGTTGTTAAAAGATGCTACTCATATTTATCAAACCTTTTTTGTTCTTGAAAATGTGAAAGACGTACCTTTTCTTTTTATCTACTCTTATTTTGTTTGGAAGAATAGAAACTGATTGAACACATAAATAAGGATCCCATGGTCGGCACCAATTTCTCTTTTATAGCTCTATTGAATAAAACAGAAATTAAGTAAAATTGAAATGGCGCGACAAAAACTTTAAACCCTTGGTAAGTGATGTAAATGATGGAATTTGGGTTCAAAAATGAGTTTATTTTGTGCGACCAAATCATATTATGTAAATTAATACGAGCTTTGATTTGATATATAATAATTATCGTTTTGATACCCGAGTGAAAAGTTATCGTCGTTAAACGTTTCAACTCATACTTATAAAATGTTTTGTTGTTTTTGAAAATGTGAACAATGATGAGTGCTCAAAAAGCACTAAAATAACCATGATTTTATGCACTTTAATTGATTAAAAATATATATATTTATATGTTTTATCATATATTTATATAAATTTGTCTTTTTCGGAATCACGGGTATTTTTATTGTTTTTTCAGGAATTTTGGCCTAAAAACGCAATGTAAAGACTCAAAGAAGAATACTTGAAGCAATACATCACAAATAAATTGATAAATAAGTGGAAAAAGGTCAACAAACATGGAAAAATTGGACAAAATGGGTCGAAAAGGTCAAAAATGTCAAAAAGCGAGCAGCGCGCGCATGACCCAGCGCCCGGCGCCGCGTATGCGCCAGCGATGCTGCTTCGATGCAGCGCCGCCAGCGCGAACGCTGTTCCGCGGCTGCCAGCTGGCGCGGCGCCAGCCTTGTAGCGCGGCCATCGGCCAGCGCGCCCAACGCGTTTTTGACCCATTTTTCACGTGCGGCCGCCCACGTGACGTCATGCTGACGTCATTGATGACCTCAGCAGGTCCAAAACACGTTTTTTTATTTTTTTAATATTTTTTTTAACATTTTTTTACTCATTTTTTCTCTCCATCCTCACCTATAAATACCCCCCTTCCATTCACTTCAAAACACACCTAAAAACCTCACTTCTCTCTTCTTTCTTTCTCTCATTTCTTAGTTTTTAAGTTTTTCTTAGTTTCTTTCTTAGTTTTTAAGCTTTTCTTAGTTTTTCTCTTAGTTTTTAGTTCAATTGTTTTAGGTTTAGAGTTCTTCTCTTTTTGAGAGGAACTTGTAATGTTTTTGTAATAATTTAGATTTTTGATTCAATAAATGGAAGTGCAAATTCCGCTTGGAGGTTTTCTAGCAACGGGAATAGCGTCGAAGTTCTGTAAGGATTTTATTTTCTTCTGATTATTTTTATGCTTTATTCTTACATGTTATATTTAATTTGTGCGTGATTAAATTTAACTGTGCTTATTGTTTATAATCATGATATAATAATAACGTTGTTATCTTTGCGAAATAATAAATAGGTGAAAATTACTAAAATGAATTGATTTTCTTTTTATTCAAGATTTTATATTAAGAATGTTAGAGAGAAATATATTATTTTTCATTACAAACTTAAATCTGAAAATTAGATTTTAAGGTTTAGTTATCCTATCTAATTTAGAGTAGTCTTTCTTTTATTTGTTGATAATCGCCTAGGTAGTTAGAGTGAAGCTCTATTTCAAAAGTTTTTATAAGAATTATTATGTGAAAATGTATTGACAACACGTGTTTTCGGTAGTGGTTTTAAAACTTGAAAGTTAGTACTGGATAACTAAATTCTTGGGTTTAATTTGACACGCTTGAATAAAGTTTAAATCGCCTAACTCACCAAAGGTGGCGTTTAAATAGTTCATTTTCAATCTCTTTAGAAAAGGAATTAATTTAATTAACCAAATTAGTTATCAACCCCACCCATAGGTGTTAATTGATTTGTTTAGTTAACAAAGAATATCTAACTTGCACCAAAGGTGGTATTCATACAAAAAAGAGAGAATCAATAAAATATCGATTTATATCTTTAATAACCTAGATAATATGAAAGACGTAATTAATTTAGTTATTATATCCATAAATACTCCATTAATATAAATGATAAAATTTGCATGAATATTTATTGAATCTGTATTTATATTTATTTATTGAATTTGTATCTATGTTTATTTTTTTATTATATTTAATTAATACGTATATATGTTTATTTTATGTTATTAGATTAGGAACACAAAACCAAACTATCGTGACGGATGTTTAGGATTTAATTTCGTTTTTAAAAGTTTGAATAATAAATTAAAAACCACATACATTCCTTCCTTAGATCGACGGCGAAAGTATAATTTATCATTTTCTACGAAATGATTAGATGCAGACTTGAGAGTTTTACAAATATTAAAACCAAAGTATTTGCGAGAATTAGCGATCTAGGTTTTTATTAATCAAGTTTTAGCGTGGATTCTTGCAGTGAAGGAGTAGCGTTTTTAATTTATTTATCAAAATTTTAAAAATATTTTTTTGTGTTGTAAATAATTGTGATTTTTTTTTTTAAAAAAAATAAAATAAAATAAAAAAATAAAATAAAAATAAAAATAAAAATAAAATAAAATAAAAATAAAAATTTTTAATCAAATTTCAAATTTCATAAAAAAAAAATAAATAAAAAAAATAATAAAATAATAAAATAATAAAAATAAAATAAAAAATAAAAAAAAAAATTTTTAAATAGTAAAAAAATAATTTAGAAATTCGAAATTTGAAGTAAAAAGTTTTTACCGTTCATGAATAGTAAAAAAAAAAAAAGTAAAAAAAAAAATTTAAAATTTTAAGTTAATAAGAAATAAGATAGCGTGAATAGTAAAATAAAATTACCGTTCGTAAAAAAAAAAAATTTAAAAAAAAAATTTAAAATTTTAAGTTAATAAGAAATAAGTTAGCGTGAATAGTAAAATAAAATTACCGTTCGTAAAAAAAAAATAAAAAAAAATTAAATTTTAAGTTAATAAGAAATAAGTTAGCGTGAATAGTAAAATAAAATTACCGTGCGTAAAAAAAAAAAAAAAATTTTTTAATAAGAAATAAGATAGCATGAATAGTAAAATAAAATTACCATTTGTAAAAAAAAAAAAATTAAAAAAAAAAATTTTTTTTTTTAAGTTAAATAAGAAATAAGATAGCGTGAATAGTAAAATAAAATTACCGTTAAAAAAAATAAAAAAAATAAAAAAATAAAAATAAAAATAAAAAAAAATAAAAAAAAAATAAAAAAAAATAAAAAAAAAATAAAAAAAATAAAAACCAAAATTTTAATTTTTTTTGAGTTTAATTTTTACTATTTTTTTATTTATTTTAAATCATAATTTTATTTTTTTTTATTTTCTTTTACCTTTTTCAATTTTATTTTATTTTATTATTTTTTTTTCTTTCTTTAGCTATTTATTTTTTTATTTTTTTTTTCTTCTTGATTTTTATTTAACTTACTTAACTTAGTTTCTTTTTACTAACTTAATTAACTTAAATTTTTTTTAACATTAACTTAGGTTTTTACTTAAATTTTCATTAACTTAATTAACTTAGATTTTTTTTACTTCACTTAACTTAATTAATTTTTTTTTTCACTTAACTTAATTAACTTAGATTTTTTTACTTCACTTAGCTTAATTAACTTTTTACTAACTTAATTAACTTAGATTTTTTTAACTTAACTTAATTAACTTATTTTTTTTAATTCACTTAACTTAATTAACCTTTTCTTTAAACTTAATTAACTTAGATTTTCATTAACTTAAAGTTTTATTTAACTTAACTTAATAACATGAAAAGTAAAGATCTAACGGAGTTAAATGCAGGAGACTAGTTCTTGGAAGCCTTTGTGCCACTAGTCTTTCTCACAGGAACGTTGTTCTGTCTAGGAGGATGGTTTTTAAGGAGCCTTTGCACCACCATTCTTTCCTGGGAGCACTCTTGGTTAATACTGATTATGTTATTTAAAAAAAAATCTGAACTATCTCCAAAATTTTAATGTTTTAATTACAATCTAAGGAGTTAGTTGCTTTGTTTGATCTAGGTACAACAGTGTTTTAATGACTTAATTATTTGATTTGCACCTAGATGTGGGTTATCTAAAACCGTCAAAGTATGCCTCTAGTTTTAAGTACAGAAAGAAATCTGAAAATCAATAGGGCATGACTGAAAAAGTATAGGAAGACAACCTTGTCTTACCTGCAGGTTTGATTGACTCAATGATGAGGGGACATTGAGTTTACTTAAAATGCAATCCCCAAGTTACGTCTTGCTAAGACGTTAAACTAAGCGCTGGATGGGAGGCAACCCATCATTTTAGGTAATTTTCTTTTATTTGTTTCATTTATTTAATTACATGTGAATAATTTTTAAATTGTTAAAACTAAAAATATTTGTTGAGATGTTAGAAGTTTACAGCGATCTGTCTGTATACACTTTAATGATGAATATGATGGATGCACCTGCATTTTCCATTACTACTTGCACATTCTCAGGAAATAGGTAATCTTTCTTCTTTTCTCTCTTTATCTTTAATTTACAGTTGTTACATTGAGGACAATGTAAGTTCTAGGTTGGGGGTGGTGAAAAGTTACCATACTTAATTAAAAAAAATAATAAAAAAAAAACTTTTCTCACAAAAATTTATCATTTCTTTAAATCGAATTTAAGTAAATAGTTAAGTCTTTTGTACTGTTAGATTAATTTTTGAAAACATATCATGAAATATTTTGTAATTATTTTTGATAATTAGTTAGTTTTTGTCATAATTAGTATTTCTTGATAAGATGTAGAAATTATATCAAACCCAAAATCGGTGTTTATGAGTTTTTTTTAGTGGAGACTACCTTTGTGAGATATAATTTGAGCCTAATTTCCTTTATTCAGTGAAATATATATTTTTTCTACTCCAAACACATTTCTTATTTCTTCAAATTTTTAGATGATCTCTATAGGTATTAGCATTGAATGTATGAATTTTTTTCATCTTAATAGAGTATCATATATTTTTGATTATTATTTTTGCTTAGATTAAATGATTTGAGTAGAAATTGATAGTATATGCTTATATCTCATTTATGCATGACTACTACAAAAACAAAAAGACATGTCTGGGGTTACCTAAACCAAGATCAAACAAAAAAGCCACAAAATAAAACACTCACCAAAACCCAAAAAAATGTACAATGCATACGTGGGTTGACTCTCTAAAAATACACATATTGAAAAATACTAAGAGAAAAAAAAGAGAGATAAAAATAGTATCATCTACATACTATAACCCGCATTGCCTACAAAGTTGTGAGTAAAGGCTAATTACAAAAGAAAGATATAAGAAGTAATTCCCCAAAAAGTCATTGCAATTTCTTCATTTGTAAAAGGCATATATCTTGAAATTCTTTCTTAATGAGTTTGATTTATGCATGAAAATAATTTTTATATATGATATCTTTATAATTTATACATTTGATTCCTTTCATGAGATCAATGTTAAAATAACACTTTGAGCCTTTATTCTTTATACATATGCGAACATATTAGTTCATTTCTATACATCAACTCTTTCGCATACAAATTAGTATGAGTGTTTGAACCCATAGGATTCGGTGTTTTGAGAGTATTGACTTGTGAGGAATAGAGTCGAGCGAATTACGATTCATGACAGAAATTGGGTGAAATTAAATTGATACATTTTTGATATGAAATATGAAAATGATTTTCGACTAATTATTATAATAAATCATGATTGTTTAAAGAGATTAAAATAACTTATGCTTGAGATTTTAATTATGATCTTAAAGGAGATTAAAAAGTATGAGACATTTTTGTGAGATGTTGATAATTTGTGATTTTGTTGTAAATTTAATTTTTAAGTTGTTTGTTTTTATTGTTTCTTTTGTTTTTACATTTAGTACAATGTTTGTGGGTATCATTGTTGAAAACCCTCACGAGACTTAAACTCGTCTACTAGGGCAACCTAGGGGTTTAAAGGCTTGTTGCATAGGCTAAATGCAACCGTGTCAATCCACGGAAGTGATTTAGAATAGTTTAATTTTTAGTTTTTATCGCTTCTCTTGCTAAGGGACTAGCAAGAAGCTGGTTGGGGGTTGTGATGAGTGCTCAAAAAGCACTAAAATAACCATGATTTTATGCACTTTAATTGATTAAAAATATATATATTTATATGTTTTATCATATATTTATATAAATTTGTCTTTTTCGGAATCACGGGTATTTTTATTGTTTTTTCAGGAATTTTGGCCTAAAAACGCAATGTAAAGACTCAAAGAAGAATACTTGAAGCAATACATCACAAATAAATTGATAAATAAGTGGAAAAAGGTCAACAAACATGGAAAAATTGGACAAAATGGGTCGAAAAGGTCAAAAATGTCAAAAAACGGAAAAACGCGCGCGCCGCTGCCCAGCCCCAGCGCCACGGCGCCCAGCGCCGCGCGCGGCGCCCGAGCCGCGCGCTGCGCGCCGATGCTGCTTCCGCGCGCGCCGCAGCGCGCGGGCACTGTTCACGCGCGCGCGGCAGCGCCCAGCAGCGGCCCATTTTTCACGTGCAGCCGCCCCCGTGACGTCATGCTGACGTCATTGATGACCTCAGCAGGTCCAAAACACGTTTTTTATTTTTTTAATATTTTTTTTAACATTTTTTTAATCATTTTTTCTCTCCATCCTCACCTATAAATACCCCCCTTCCATTCACTTCAAAACACACCTAAAAACCTCACTTCTCTCTTCTTTCTTTCTCTCATTTCTTAGTTTTTAAGTTTTTCTTAGTTTCTTTCTTAGTTTCTAAGCTTTTCTTAGTTTTTCTCTTAGTTTTTAGTTCAATTGTCTTAGGTTTAGAGTTCTTCTCTTTTTGAGAGGAACTTGTAATGTTTTTGTAATAATTTAGATTTTTGATTCAATAAATGGAAGTGCAAATTCCGCTTGGAGGTTTTCTAGCAACGGGAATAGCGTCGAAGTTCTGTAAGGATTTTATTTTCTTTACAGTTATTTTTATGCTTTATTCTTACATGTTATATTTAATTTGTCTGTGATTAAATTTAACTGTGCTAGCTGTTTATAATCATGATATAATAATAACGTTGTTATGCTTGCGAAATATTAAATAGGTGAAAATTTCTAAAATGAATTGATTTTATTTTTATTCAAGATTTTATATTAAGAATGTTAGAGAGAAATATATTATTTTTCATTACAAACTTAAATCTGAAAATTAGATTTTAAGGTTTAGTTATCCGGTCTAATTTAGAGTAGTGCTCTTTTATTTGTTGGTACAATCGCCCGGTAGTTAGAGTGAAGCTCTATTTCAAAAGTTTTTATAAGAATTATTATGTGAAAATGTATTGACAACATGTTTTCGGTAGTGGTTTTAAAACTTGAAAGTTAGTACTCGGATAACTAAATTCTTGGGTTTAATTTGGACACCTTGAATAAAGTTTAAATTGTCTAACCCCACCAAAGGTGGCATTTAAATGGTTCATTTTCAATCTCTTAGAAAAAGGAATTAATTTAATTAACCAAATTAGTTATCAACCCCACCCATAGGTGTTAATTGATTTGTTTAGTTAACAAAGAATATCTAACCCCACCAAAGGTGGTATTCATACAAAAAAGAGAGAATCAATAAAATATCAATTTATATCTTTAATAACCTAGATAATATGAGCAAGCATAATTAATTTAGTTATTATATCCATAAATACTCCACTAATATAAATGATAAAATTTGCATGAATATTTATTGAATCTGTATTTATATTTATTTATTGAATTTGTATCTATGTTTATTTTTTATTATATTTAATTAATCTGTATATATGTTTATTTTATGTTATTAGATTAGGAACACAAAAACCAAACTATCGTGACAGGATGTTTAGGATTTAATTTCGTTTTTAAAAGTTTGAATAATAAATTAAAAACCACATACATTCCTTCCTTAGATCGACCTTGGGAGTATACTTATCATTTTCTACGAAATGATTCGTGCACTTGCGAGAGTTTTACAAATATTAAAACCAAAGTATTTGCGAGAATTGGCGATGCCGGTTTTCGCTCATCAAACAACATCCCCTTTCTTTTTCTCTTATCTTATTTTTTTTGGATGAATAAAAACTGATTCAACACATAAATAAGGAAAGCTTGGTTGGCACCAATATCTCCTTGATGGCTCTATTGAATAAAACCAAAAGTAAGTAATAGAAAAATGGTGCGACAAAAACTTGAAACCCTCGGTAAGTGATGTAAATGATGAAATTTGGGTACAAAAATGAGTTTCCATAGTGAAAACAAGCTTTGATTTGATGTATTATAATAGTCGTTTTGATACAGGGGTAAAACGTTATCGCCGTTATAAGTTGCAACTCATATTTATCAAATGTTTTGTTGTTTTTGAAAATGTGAACAACATCACCCTTCTTTTTCTCTTCTTTTATTTTGTTAGGAAGAATAAAGACTGATTGAACACATAGATAAGTACCCCTAGGTTGGCACCCATATCTCCCTTATAGCTCTATTGAATAAAACTGAAAGTAAGTAAAATTAAAATGGTGCGACAAAAACTTTAAACCCTTGGTAAGTGATGTAAACGATGGAATTTGGGTACAAAAATGAGTTTCCAAAGCGAGACCAAATCATATTGTGTCAATCGATACAAGCTTTGATTTGATATATTATAATAGACGTTTCGATACAAGATGTTATAAGTTGCAACACATATTTATCAAATGTTTTGTTGTTTTTGAAAATGTGAACAACATCCCCTTACTTTTTCTCTTCTTTTATTTTTTTTGGAAGAATAAAGACTGATTGAACACATAAATAAGGAGCCCTAGGTCGGCACCAATATCTCCCCCATAGCTCTATTGAATAAACCCTTGGTAAGTGATGTGAACGATGGAATTTGAGTTCAAAAATGAGTTTCCTAAGTGAGAACAAATCATATTATGCAAATTAATAAGAACTTTGATTTGAGATATAATTATATTCGTTGCGATACCCAAATGAAAAATTATCATCGTTAAAAGTTGATACTCATATTTATCAAATGTTTTGTTGTTTTTGAAAATGTGAACATCATCCCCTTTCTTTTTCTCTTCACTTATTGTTTTTGGAAGAATAAAGATTGATTGAACACATAAATAAAGAACCCTTTGTAAGTGATGTAAACAAAGGAATTTGGGTTCAAAAGTGAGTTTCCTTAGTGAGAGAAAATCATATTGGGTAAATTAATATGAGCTTTGATTTGATATATTATAAAAGCCGTTTCGATACCCGAGTCAAAAGTTATCGTCGTTAAAAGATGTTACTCATATTTATCAAATCTTTTTTGTTCTTGAAAATGTGAACCGCGTACCTTTTCTTTTTCTCTTCTCTTATTTTATTGGGAATAATAGAAACTGATTGAACACATAAATAAGGATCCCATGGTCGGCACAAATTTCTCTTTTATAGCTCTATTGAATAAAACAAATAGTAAGTAAAATTAAAATGGTGCGACAAAAACTTTAAACACTCAGTAAGTGATCTAAACAATGAAATTTGGGTTCAAAAATGATTTTCAGGAGAGATATCAAATCATATTGTGTCAATCGATGTGAGCTTTCATTTTATATATTATAATAGTTGTTTCGATACCCGGGTCAAAAGTTATCGCCGTTATAAGTTGCAACTCATATTTATCAAATGTTTTGTAGATTTTGATAATGTGAACAGCATCCCCTTTCATTTTTTCTTCTCTTATTTTTTTTGGAAGAATACAGATTGATTGAACAGAAAAATAAGGAACCCATGTTTGGCACCAATATCTCCTTTATAGCCCTATTGAATAAAACCAAAAGTAAGTAAAAGGAAAATGGTGCGACAAAAACATTAAACCCTTGATAAGTGTTGTTAACAATGGAATTTGGGTTCAAAAATGAGTTTCCTTAGTGAGACCAAATCATATTGTGTAAATTAATACGGGCTTTGATTTGATATATAATAATTTTTATTTCGATACCCGAGTGAAAAGTTATCGTCCTTAAAAGTTGCAACTCATATTTATCAAATGTTTTTTTGTTTTGGAAATTGTGAACAACATCCCCTTTCTTTTTCTCTTCTCTTATTTTTTGTGGAAGAATACAAACTAATTGAACATATAAATAAGGAACCCATGGTGGGCACCAATATCTCCGTTATAGCTCTATTTAATAAAACTGAAAGTATGTAAAATTAAAATGGTGCGACCAAAAGTTTAAACCCTTGGTAAGTGATATAAAAGATGGAATTTGGGTTCCAAAATGAGTTTCTATATAGAGAGAAAATCATATTGTGTCAATCAATGTGAGCTTTGATTCGATATATTATAATAGGCGTAGCGATACCCCGGTCAAAAACTATTGTCGTTATTATAAGTTGCAACTCATATTTGCCAAATATTTTTTTTTGTTTTTGAAAATGTGAACAACATCCCCTTTCTATTTCTCCTCTCTTATTTTTTTTGGAAGAATAAAGACTGATTGAACACATAAATAATGAACCCTAGGTCGGCATCCATATCTCATTTATAGCTCTATGGAATAAACTGAAAGTATGTAAAATTAAAATGGTGCAACAAAAACTTTAAACCCTTGGTAAGTGATGTAAACGATGGAATTTGGGTTGAAAAATGAGAGTCCTAAGTGAGAACAAATCATATTGTGTAAATTAATAAGGGCTTTGATTTTATATATAATAATAGTCGGTTCGATACCGAAGTGAAAAGCTATCGTCATTTAAAGTTGCAACTCGTATTTATCAAATGTTTTGTTGTTTTTGAAAATGTGAATAACATCCCTTTTCTTTTTCTCTTCTCTTATTTTTTGTTTAAGAATAAAGACTAATTGAACATAGAAATAACAAACCCATGGTGGGCACCAAGATCTGCTTGATAGCTCTATTGAATAAAAGCAAATGTAAGTAAAATGAAAATGTTTCAAAAAACATTTAAACCCTCGGTAAGTGATGTAAACGATGGACATTGGGTAAAAAATGAGTTTCCATAACGAGATCAAATAATATTCTATCAATCGATACAAGATTTGATTTGATTTATTATAATAGTCGTTTCGATACCTGGGTCAAAATAAGTTGCAACTCATATTTATAAAATGTTTTGTTGTTTTTGAAAATGTGAACAACATCCCCTTTCTTTTTCTCTTATATTTTTTTTGAAGAATAAAGACTGATTGAAAACAAAAATAAGGAACCCTAGTTCGGCACGAATATCTCCTTTATAGCTCTATTTAATAAAACAGAAAGTAAGTAAAATGAAACTATTGTGAAAAAAACTTTAAACCCTAGGTAAGTGATGTAAACGATGAACTTTGGGTAAAAAAATGAGTTTTTATAGATGATGAGCAGAATCGGGATTGCCAAAAATTTTGATGCCATCCTCGGGAACGGCGCCAAAAACTTGATGAGCGAAAACCGGCATCGCCGATTCTTGCCAATACTTTGGTTTTATATTTATAAAACTCTCACAAGGTTAATTAAGTTAATGAAAATCTAAGTTAATTAAGTTTAAAGAAAAGGTTAACTAAGTTAAGTGAATTAAAAAATCTAAGTTAATTAAGTTAAGTTAAAAAAAATCTAAGTTAATTAAGTTAGTAAAAAAAAAGTTAATTAAGCTAAGTGAAGTAAAAAATCTAAGTTAATTAAGTTAAGTGAAAAAAAAGTTAATTAAGTTAAGTGAAGTAAAAAAAATCTAAGTTAATTAAGTTAAGTGAAGTAAAAAATCTAAGTTAATTAAGTTAAGTGAAGTAAAAAAAAAACTAAGTTAATTAAGTTAATGAAAATTTAAGTAAAAACCTAAGTTAATGTTAAAAAGCCATATCTAAGTTAATTAAGTTAGTAAAAAAAAACTAAGTTAAGTAAGTTAAATAAAAATCAAGAAGAAAAAAATAGCTAAAGAAAGAAAAATAATAAAATAATAAAATAAAATTGAAAAAGGTAAAAGGTAAAAGAAAATAAAAAAAAAAAAAAAATTAAAATTATGATTTAAAATAAAAAAAATAAAAAAAATAAAAAAAAAATTAAACTTAAAAAATTAAAATTTTGGTTTTTTTTTAATTTTTTATTATTTTTTTATTTTGTCTTTATTTTTATTTATTTATTTATTTGTTTTATTTTTTAACTTAAAATTTTTGAAATGTTTTTTTTTAATTTTTTTTCTATTCATGAACGATAAAACTTTTTTTTAATTCAAATTTTAAATTTCTAAATTATTTTATTATTCACGCTACAATTTTTATTTAAATTTTTTTTATTTTTACTATTCATTAACGGTAAAAGCTTTTTACTTCAAATTTCAAATTTCTAAATTATTTTACTATTTATGCTATAATTAATTTTTTTTTATTTTTTATTATTTCTTATGAAATTTGAAATTTGATTAAATTTTTTTATTTTTTTATTTTTTTACAAAAAAAATCACAATTATTTACAACACAAAAATATTTTTAAAATTTTGATAAATAAATTAAAAACGCTATTCCTTCCCCGGCAACGGCGCCAAAAACTTGATGAGCGAAAACCGACATCACCATTCTTGCCAATACTTTGGTATATTATAATGTTCATTTTTATACCCGAGTCAAAATTTATCGCCATTAAAATTTGCAACTCATATTTATCAAATGTTTTGTTGTTTTTGAAAATGTGAACAACATCCCCTTTCTTTTTTCTCTTCTCTTATTTTTTTTTGAAGAATAGAGACTAATTGAACACATAAATAGAGAACACTAGGTTGCCACCAACATCTATTTTATAGCTCTATTAAATAAAATCGAAAGTAAGTAAAATGAAAATGGTTTGACGAAAACTTTAAACCCTCGGTAAGTGATGTAAATGATCAAATTTGGGTACAAAAATGAGTTTGATTGGTGAGACCAAATAGTACTATGTAAATCGATAAGAGTTTCGATTTCATATATTATAATAGTCATTTTGATATCTGAGACAAAATTTATTGCCGTTAAAAGTTGCGACTCACATTTATGAAATGTTTTGTTGTTTTTGAAAATGTGAACAATCACCCCTTTCATTTTCTCTTCTCTTATTTTTTTTAAAGAATAGAGACTAATTGAAAACGTAAATAAAGAACCCTAGCTTGGCATCATTATCTCTTTTATTTCTCTATTGTATAAAACCAAAACTAAGTAAAAGGAAAATGGTGCGACCAAAACTTTAAACCATCGGTAAGTGATATAAACGATAGAATTTTCTTACAAAAATGAGTTTGCTCTGTGAGAACAAATCATATTTTATGAATTTATAAGAGCTCGATTTGATATATTATAATAGTCGTTTCGATACGAGGGTCGAAAGTTATCGCCGTTAAAAGTTGCAACTCATATTTATCAAATGTTTTGTTGTTTTGGAAAATGTGAACAACATACAATTTCTTTTTCTCTTCTCTTAATTTTTGAAAGAATAGAGACTAATTGAACATATAAATAAAGAACCCCAGGTCAGCACCAATATCACCTTTATAGCTTTATTGAATAAAATCGAAAGTAAGTAAAATGAAAATGGTAAGACGAAATATTTAAACCCTCGATAAGTAATGTAAGCAATGGAATAAGCGTACAAAATGAGTTTCCTTTGTGAAAACAAATCATATTGTGTAAATCGATAAGAGCTTCGATTTGATATATTATAATAGTTGTTTTGATTCCCGAGACAAAAGTTATTGCCATTAAAAGTTGCAACTCATATTTATCAAATATTTTCTTGTTTTTGAAAATGTGAACAACAACACCTTTCGTTTGTTCTTCTCTTATTTTTTTCCCGAATAGAGACTGATTGAACACATAAATAAAGAACCCTAGGTTGGCATAATTATCTATTTTATAGGTCTATTGTATAAACCGAAAGTAAGTAAAAGGAAAATGGTGCCTCAAAAACTTTAAACCCTTCGTAAGTGATGTAAATGATTGAATTTGAGCAAAAACATGAGTTTCCTTTAGGAGATCAAATCATATTGTGTAAATAGATACGAGCTACGATTTTGAAAATGTGAACAACATCCCATATCTATTTCTCTTCTCTTATTTTTTTTTGAAGAATAGAGACTGATTGAACACATAAATAAAGAACCCTATATCGGCACCAATATCTCCTTTATATCTCTATTGAATAAAATTGAAATTAGGTAAAATGAAAATGGTATGATGATGAGCGAAAACCGGCATCGCCGATTCTCGCAAATACTTTGGTTTTAATATTTGTAAAACTCTCGCAAGTGCACGAATCATTTCGTAGAAAATGATAAGTATACTCCCAAGGTCGATCTAAGGAAGGAATGTATGTGGTTCTTAATTTATTATTCAAACTTTTAAAAACGAAATTAAATCCTAAACATCCTGTCACGATATTTTGGTTTTTGTGTTCCTAATCTAATAACATTAAATTAAACATATATACAGATTAATTAAATAAAAAAAATAAACATAGATACAAATTCAATAAATATTTATCTACAAATAAATATAATTACAGATTCAATAAATATTCATGCAAATTTTATCATTTAAATTAGTGGAGTATTTATGGATATAATAACTAAGTTAATTATGCTTGCTCATATTATCTAGGCTATTAAAGATATAAATTGATATTTTATTGATTCTCTCTTTTTATATGAATACCACCTTTGGTGGGGTTAGATACTCTTTGTTAACTAAACAAATCAATTAACACCTATGGGTGGGGTTGATAACTAATTTGGTTAATTAAATTAATTCCTTTTTCTAAGAGATTGAAAATGAACCATTTAAATGCCACCTTTGGTGAGGTTAGACGATTTAAACTTTATCCAAGGTGTCCAAATTAAACCCAAGAATTTAGTTATCCGAGTACTAACTTTCAAGTTTTAAAACCACTATTGAAAACATGTTGTCAATACATTTCCACATAATAATTCTTATAAAAACTTTTGAAATAGAGCTTCACTCTAACTACCGGCGATTGTACCAACAAATAAAAGAGCACTACTCTAAATTAGACCAGGATAACTAAACCTTAAAGTCTAACTTTCAGATTTAAGTTTGTAATGAAAAATAATATATTTCTCTCTAACATCCTTAATATAAAAACTTGAATAAAAATAAACTCAATTCAGTTTAGAAATTTTCACCTATTTAATATTTAGCAAGCATAACAACATTATTATTATATAAAGATTATAAACAATAGCACGCTTAAATTTAATCACAGACAAATTAAATATAACATGTAAGAATAAAGCACAAAAATAATCAGAAGAAAATAAAATCCTTACAGTACTTCGACGCTATTCCCGTTGCTAGAAAACCTCCAAGCGGAATTTGCACTTCCATTTATTGAATCAAAAATCTAAATTATTACAAAAACATTACAAGTTCCTCTCAAAAAGAGAAGAACTCTAAACCTAAGACAATTGAACTAAAAACTAAGAGAAAAACTAAGAAAAGCTTAGAAACTAAGAAAGAAACTAAGAAAAACTTAAAAACTAAGAAATGAGAGAAAGAAAGAAGAGAGAAGTGAGGTTTTGAGGTGTGTTTTGAAGTGAATGGAAGGGGGGTATTTATAGGTGAGGATGGAGAGAAAAAATGATTAAAAAAAATGTTAAAAAAAATATTAAAAAAATAAAAAACGTGTTTTGGACCTGCTGAGGTCATCAATGACGTCAGCATGACGTCATGGGGGCGGCTGCACGTGAAAAATGGGTCAAAAACGCGTTGGGCGCGCGCTGGGCCGCTGCTGGGCGCTGCCGCGCGCGCGCTGGGCTGGGCTGCGGCGCGCTGCCAGCCGCGGCAGCGCGCCGGCGCGCGCAGCGCGGCATCAGCGCGGCGCCGCGGGCATGGCGCGCTGGCGCTGGGCGCTGGCCGCGGCGCTGCGTTTTTCCGTCTTTTGACATTTTTGACCTTTTCGACCCATTTTGTCCAATTTTTCCATGTTTGTTGACCTTTTTCCACTTATTTATCAATTTATTTGTGATGTATTGCTTCAAGTATTCTTCTTTGAGTCTTTACATTGCGTTTTTAGGCCAAAATTCCTGAAAAACAATAAAAATACCCGTGATTCCGAAAAAGACAAATTTATATAAATATATGATAAAACATATAAATATATATATTTTTAATCAATTAAAGTGCATAAAATCATGGTTATTTTAGTGCTTTTTGAGCACTCATCACAACCTATAAACAGCTTCTTGCTAGTCCCTTAGCAAGAGAAGCGATAAAAACTAAAAATTAAACTATCCTAAATCACTTCCGTGGATTGACACGGTTGCATTTAGCCTATGCAACAAGCCTTTAAACCCCTAGGTTGCCCTAGTGGACGAGTTTGAGTCTCGTGAGGGTTTTCAGTAATGATACCCACAAACATTGAACTAAATGTAAAAACAAAAGAAACAATAAAAACAAACAACTTAAAAATTAAATTTACAACAAAATCACAAATTATCAACATCTCACAAAAATGTCTCATACTTTTTAATCTCCTTTAAGGTCATAATTAAAATCTCAAGCATAAGTTATTTTAATCTCTTTAAACAATCATGATTTATTATAATAATTAGTCAAAAATCATTTTCATATTTCATATCAAAAATGTATCAATTTAATTTCACCCAATTTCAGTGTCATGAATCAGAATTCGCTTCGACTCTATTCCTCACAAGTCAATACTCTCAAAACACTGAATCCTATGGGTTCAAACACTCATACTAATTTATATGCGAAAGAGTTGATGTATAGAAATGAACTAATATGTTCGCATATGTATAAAGAATAAAGGCTCAAAGTGTTATTTTAACATTGATCTCATGAAAGGAATCAAATGTATAAATTATAAAGACATCATATATAAAAATTATTTTCATGCATAAATCAAACTCATTAAGAAAGAATTTCAAGATATATGCCTTTTACGAATGAAGAAATTGCAATGACTTTTTAGGGAATTACTTCTTATATCTTTCTTTTGTAATTAGCCTTTACTCACAACTTTGTAGGCAATGCGGGTTATAGTATGTAGATGATACTATTTTTATCTCTCTCTTTTTTTTTTGTAGATATTTTTCAATATGTGTATTTTTTAGAGAGTCAACCCATGTACAGATTGTACATTGTTTTGGATTTTGGTGAGTGGTTAATTTTGTGGCTTTTCTGTTTGATCTTGGTTTAGGTAACCCTAGACATGTCTTTTTGTTTTTGTAGTAGTCATGCATAAATGAGATATAAGCATATACTATCAATTTCTACTCAAATCATTTAATCTAAGCAAAAATAATAATCAAAAATATATGATACTCTATTAAGATGAAAAAAATTCATACATTCAATGCTAATACCTATAGAGATCATCTAAAAATTTGAAGAAATAAGAAATGTGTTTGGAGTAGAAAAAATATATATTTCACTCTGAATAAAGGAAATTAGGCTCAAATTATCTCACAAAGGTAGTCTCCACTAAAAAAACTCATAAACACCGATTTTGGGTTTGATATAATTTCTACATCTTATCAAGAAATACTAATTATGACAAAAACTAACTAATTATCAAAAATAATTACAAAATATTTCATGATATGTTTTCAAAATTAATCTAACAGTACAAAAAGACTTAACTATTTACTTAAATTTGATTTACAGAAATGATAAATTTTTGTGAAAAACTTTTTTTTTTTTTTTTTATTTTTAATTAAGTATGGTAACTTTTCACCACCCCCAACCTAGAACTTACATTGTCCTCAATGTAACAACTGTAAATTAAAGATAAAGAGAGAAGAGAAGAAAGATTACCTATTTCCTGAGAATGTGCAAGTAGTAATGGAAAATGCAGGTGCATCCATCATATTCATCATTATAGTGTATACAGACAGATCGCTGTAAACTTCTAACATCTCAACAAATATTTTTAGTTTTAACAATTTAAAAATTATTCACATGTAATGAAATAAACGATAAAATTAAGTAAATAAAACAAATAACAAAAAAAAAAATTTTTTTTATTTTTATTTTTTTTTTATTTATTTATTTTTATTTATTTATTTTTTTTTTATTTATTTTTTTTTTATTTTTTTATTTATTGTTTTTTTTTTACCTAAAATGATGGGTTGCCTCCCATCCAGCGCTTAGTTTAACGTCTTAGCAAGACGTATCTTTTTGGTGCTAAGGGTTACTCAGCCAAATGCAATCCATTTCAACAATGTTGTTTGGTTCTTCTAAATAAGGCTTGACACGATGGCCATTGACTTTGAACGTTTTTTGTGTCTTGGAGTCCAATAGTTCCACTACTCCATGTTCAAATACTTGAACTATTTTGAATGGTCCATCCCATCTTGATCTCAGCTTTCCTGGAAACAATCTCAAACGAGAGTTAAATAAAAGAACTTTCATTCCAGGGTGAAGAGTCTTAGGAACTAGCCTCTTGTCATGATAGCGCTTAGTACGCTCCTTGTATAATTTGGCATTCTCATAGGCTTCATTCCTAATTTCTTCCAACTCATGAAGCCGAGTAATCGTTTTTCACCGCTTTATCTAAATCCATGTTTAACTCTTTAATTGCCCAATAAGCTTTGTGTTCAAGTTCAACCGGAAGGTGGCATGCTTTCCCAAAGATTAACCGTAGTGGCTCATCCCAATAGGTGTTTTGTAAGCGGTGCGGTACGCCCATAAGGCATCATTTAGCTTAAATGCCCAATCCTTCCTTGACGGACGCACAGTGCGTTCCAGGATTCCCTTAATTTGCCTATTGCTCACTTCCACTAAACCGGAAGTTTGAGGATGATATGGAGTAGCTACTTTATGTGTGATGTTGTACTTGTTTAGTATTCCATCAAAGAGTTTGTTACAAAAATGGCTACCTCCATCACTTATTATAGCTCTAGGCGTTCCGAACCTACTGAATATGAAATCTTTCAAGAATTTCACAACAACATTAGCATCATTGGTTTTGGTGGGGATAGCTTCTACCCACTTGGACACATAATCCACAAAGAACCAAAATGAGTTGAAACCCATTAGAATGGGGAAAAGGACCCATGAAGTCAATCCCCCATACATCAAAGAGTTCAACAACTAAATTAGATGTCAAAGGCATTTCATCTCTTTTGCTTATGTTTCCTGTTCTTTGACATCTATCACATTGTGCACAAAACATATGAGCATCTTTAAAAATAGTGGGCCAAAAGAATCCAGATCGTAATATCTTACGGGCTGTCTTTTCACCTCCAAAATGACCCCACAATGAAGTTCATGACAAAAAGTCGAATGCTCTTATGTTCTTCTTACGGTACACATCTCAGGATGACTTGATCTTGACCAATCTTGTATAAATAAGGGTCATCCCGTAAATAGTCCTTAATAGTTTTAAAAACCTTTTCTTGTCCCGATATGAAGTGTTAGGTCGCAAAACACCAAAGTGGCAAGATAGTTTACAATATCAAAGATACCATGGGTTCGGACCTATGAAAAATAACTGTTCATCAGAAAGGTTTCAACTATATCGTCATTACTCTCATCTTTAAGAGAATTGAAGTCGAAATCAACCTAGACAAATGGTCACTACTAAGTTTTCAACGCCTTTCTTATCCTTGATTTCTAGGTCAAATTCTTGTAAGAGTAAGACCCACCTGATTAATCTTGGCTTGGCATTTGGTTTACTTAATAGGTATCTTAAAGCAGCATGATCAGAATGTACAATCACTTTAGATCCTACTAAATAAGACCGAAATTTGTCTAAAGAGAATACTATAGCCAAGAATTCCTTTTCAGTGGTGGTGTAATTCATTTGGGCATCATTGAGTGTTTTGCTAGCATAGTAGATGACATGTAAACGCTTATCCACTCTTTGTCCCAGGACTGCTCCTATTGCATAATCAGAAGCATCACACATTATCTCAAAAGGTAAAGACCAGTTTGGTGCCATTATAACAGGGGTAGATGTTAGTTTCTCTTTCAAGGTATTAAAGGAAATAAGGCAGTCATTGTTGAAGTCAAATTCAGCATCTTTGGATAATAAGTTACATAAAGGACGACTTATTTTAGAGAAATCTTTAATAAATCGTCTATAAAATCCTGCATGTCCCAAGAAGCTTCTTATCCCCTTCACAGATGTAGGGGGAGGTAGTTTGGATATCAATTCAACTTTTGCCTTATCAACTTCAATACCCTTGTTTGAAATTATATGTCCCAAAACTATCCCTTGTTGAACCATAAAATGACTTTTCTCCCAACTAAGGGTTAGATTGCATTCAATGCATCTTTCTAAAACCAAAGTCAATTTATGTAAGCAATCATCAAATGAGTTCCCAAAGACAGAGAAATCGTCCATGAAAATTTCAATGAACTTCTCCACCATGTCCGAGAAAATGGATATCATGCATCTCTGGAAAGTGGCAGGGGCATTGCATAACCCAAATGGCATTCTGCGAAAAGCAAATGTCCCAAAAGGACATGTAAATGTGGTCTTTTCCACGATCTTCTCTCGGTGCTATGGGTACTTGATAATATCCGGAGAGTCCATCCAAAAACAAGAAAATTAGGTACTTGACTAATCTTTCCAACATTTGATCAATGAATGGAAGAGGAAAGTGATCCTTTTTCGTATATAAATTTAGTTTCCTAAAATCTATACACATTCTCCATCCAGTGATTATTCTAGTGGGCACTAATTCACTTTTATCATTTTTAACAACTGTTATCCCAGATTTCTTTGGTACCACGTACCTTTGGACTAACCCACTTACTATCCGCAATAGGATAGATAATCCCTTCTCCTAACAATTTAAGGATTTCCTTTTTAACTACCTCTTGCATGTTTGGGTTTAGTCTTCTTTGGGCCTCTCGTACAGGTTTAGCACCATCCTCCAAGTTGATCTTGTGCATACATATTGTTGGACTAATGCCTCTTATATCCCCTATACTCCAACCTATAGATTTCTTAAACTGTTTAAGCACTTTGATGAGTTCCTTTTCTTGTGGTTTGGTCAAGGTTGAAGAAATTATCACTGGATATGTTTCTCCTTCTCCCAAAAACACATATTTTAAGTGCTCAGGTAAGACTTTGCGCTCAAGTTCGTGTGGATTGGCCTCTTTAACAGATGAAGAAGCTGGGTAGATTTAAAAGTGCACTAGATCTTCTCATCATTTCATTATTGTCTAGTTGTTGCAGGTATCCCTTAGTTTCTTCATCTAAATCTTATTCAACCTTTCCAAGTGTAAGAACAGTTTCAAGCTTGTCTTCTATTCTGGTTTGGAAAAAGGTGTTTTGGACAAGATTATCGAAAGGATCAACTTCGAATATTTCATAGATGGCGGAAATAGAAGGGAAAGGTAAAGAATCAAAAACTTTGAAATGAACAGTCTCTCCTAAGACTGTCATTGTCAAATTTCCATCTTGGACATCAATAATAGTTTTAGTAGTTGCCATAAATGGTCTACCAAGAAATATTGTATGCTCTCTGTCCAATGCCGGATTTTCTTGCATATCCAGAACCACAAAGTCAACAGGTATTATCAGTTTGTCTACCTGTACCAAAACATCCTCAACTATTCCCTCTGGATATTTAAGAGATCTATCTGCAAGTTGCAGGGACATAGTTGTGGGTTTTAAATCCCTAGATTGAAATTTGTGAGAATATTGAGTAGGGCATCAAATTTATACTAGCACCTAAATCAAGCATTGCCTTAGCAACCTTCCTATCCCCCATAGTTATGTTTATAATAAAACTTCCACGGTCTTTCAACTTAGAGGGTAGTTTGGGGTGAAGTACAGTGCTAGAAATTTCTGACACTACTACTCGTTCATTCAGTTCATACCTCCTTTTCTTAGTGTTCAACTCTTTGAAAAACTTGGCATATGAGGGCACATTCATGATCACTTCTAATAATGGTAAATTGATATTTACTTTAGAGAGCATATTAAAAAGATCATTGAATTGCTTATCTTGTTTGGATTCTTTCAACCGGTGGGGAAAAGGTACTTGCATCTGGTGTGGTTCTGTTGTCTTTTGAATTTTGGGAGTGTCAGATGACCCCCCAATGAGTTTTTCAGAAAGCTTGTGAAGTTTAACACTTGTTTCTCCTTTTTGCGATATTAGAATGTCGCCTTCTTTGTTAGAGATTTCTGGTACACTGGTATTGACTACCTTACCACTTCGAAGGGTTCTAACATCTTTTGCTTGTTCGAGGAGACTGGGCAACTTTCCTGGTTCTTTCTTTTGCATTTGTTCAGCCAGTTGCCCAACTTTAGATTCAATTCTTTTAACCGAAGCCTCCATGGTGTTCAACCTTTGATTAGTCATCAGTTGGTTGTCACGACTAACTTGAATAAAAGCATTCAAGCTATCTTCTAAGGTTGGTTTAAAAGATTGGCTTGGTGGGTAAGGGTGGTTGTAGGTTGGGTGATTATAGGTGTTTGGATGATACTTTTGAAAAGATTGGACTTCCTCTATGACATCAACACTAGAATCACAAGTATTTGAACAATTATGAGTACCATGCCCAATTGAACAACACACTTCACATACCTCTTGATTTGAAATTTGGTGAGACGTGAGGAATTTCACTTGTTTAGTCAATTCAGCAAGTTGCAAGGTTATCTCATTATCAAAGCCGACTTCATTGACCTTTGCTTTCCTTCTACCACCTCTTTGTTGGGAATTAGAACCCAATAGCTCATAGAGATTATAGGTTTCCTCTGCTGTCTTTTCTCCTACAGCACCTCCAGCAGCATTATCAACCATGTATTGACTCTGCAGTGTCAATCCATCGTAAAAGAATTGGTTTTGTAGCTGTAGTGGAAAGCTATGATTTTGACATTGAATGAAAAGGAGTTTGAATCGTTCCCAAGCTTCATGAAAGGGCTCTTCATTCATTTGAGAAAATGTTGCTATCTTTGTTCTTAGATCAACAGTCTTTTGATGGGAATAGAACCTACCCATAAAAATTTCATAGACTGCCTCCCAAGTTTTAAGAGAACCTGACTGTAGAGTAATGAACCATGACCAAGCTTTATCTTTGAGAGTGTAAGGAAAACACCTCATCCTAAGTTGATCTTCACTAATTGCATGTAGTGGAAAGGTTTGGACAATAGCATAGAATTCTCGAATGAAATGCAAAGGATCTTCATTAGGGATACCGTGAAAGGAAGGCAACAAAGAATAATGAATCTTTTTTAATTCATAATTCCTTGCAGCCTCTTGTAATTGGATGCCGGAAATTACATTGCCAATGATTGGCATTGTATAGTCTTTCATCTTTTTCCGCCTATCTTCAGCATCTCCCATGGTTGTTTGTAGTTGAAAATGATCCTCCTCCTATTGTGAATCAACATTTTGCTCTTAAAAACAATAGTAGATATCTCTAAAAATGCAAATTTTTTTTTTTTTTTTTAATTTTAATTTAAACGAAGGGACACAATTTTTGAACACAAGCAAATTTATTTCATTTGAATTTTTTTTTTTTTTTTTTTTTTTTACACGCAAACTAAAACAAAGGAAAATACAATAATGGGTGACCTCCCATGTAGGACTAAAATTTATCGTCTTCTAGTAAGACGTTGCTCGGAGATTGCAGAATGAAAAACTCAATGTCTCCTCTTCATTGAATTCATTTAAGTTTCAATTTAATCTTTGCCTTTTTGCAAATGTTCAACTAACTGTTCAACTTGAACTTCCACCTTTTTGATTGAAGCTTCCACAGAGTCCAACCGTTGATTGGTTTTAGACTGATTATCCCTACAAACTTGAATAAAAGAATTCAAGTTGTCCTCCAGGGTTGGTTTATTTGGAATGCTTCTTGGAATAGGTGGGTGGAATTGCTGGCCCGCCTGGTTTGAGCTTTGAGGGAAATGAGGGTTGTTTTGCCTCCAAGAGAAATTTGGATGACTTCTCCACCCAGGATTATAGGTATTTGAATTGGGATCAAACCTTGGTCTCTGTTGATATGCTCCCAACACATTAACCTGCTCAGGTCCAGTTGTATCTCCTTGATATGGACAGGCTTCAGTACCTTGTCCCATGTTGCTATACAAACCATATTGTTCAATATTTGTGTTTGTTTGTGTAGCGAGAAGCGGCAACTTGCTTAGTCGGTTGAACAAGTTGTTGTTGAACTTCATTACCGGAGTCGATTTCATGAACACCGCCTTTTCTCACTCGGGAGCTTTTCTGCTGGAATTAGCACCCAACATCTCAAAGAGATTATACGTTTCGATGCGCTTTTTCTCCTATTGCTCCTCCTCCAGCGTTGTCGACAATGAACTGACATTGTTGTGTTAGTCCATCATAAAAGAATTGGTACTGCAACCGTAGGGAAAGCTATGATGGGGACATTGAGTGAGAAACATTTTGAACCTATCCCAAGCTTCATGGAATGGTTCTCCTTCCATCCGAGAGAAAGTAGCAATCTTTCCTCTCACCGATGTTTTTGATGGGAATAAAATTTTCCCATGAATTTATTGTAAATTTGACCCCATGTCATCGCAGAACCAGGGAAGTGACATCAACCAAGCTTTAGCCTTATCCTTTAAGGTGTACGGAAAACATCTCATTCTAAGCCGATCCTCGTTTAGAATACCGAGGGGAATGTTTGGACCGTAGCATAGAAATCTCTCATAAAGGAAAGAGAATCTTCATTAGGTAGCCCATGAAGGAAGGAAGCATAGAAAAATGAATATTTTTAAGGTCATAATTCCGAGCGACTTCTCCCAATCGGATAGCGGCAGTTGCCGTGCCAATCACCGGTCTTGCAAACTCTTTCATCGTGGTTTCCCTAACATGTTGGTTTTCCTCCATTTCTTTTGGTTCTAGTAAAGGATTAAGACGTTCTATGTTTGGCTCAAAATCAGGTTGATGGGTAGGATCCAGTGTTGTTGACACTTGTTTAAATTTATGAATATTATTTACATATGGTGTAAGGGGGTTTCCTAAGGATCTCCTACCACGCATAGACTATTTTTAAACGTAAATTTAAAACTCCTGTCAACAAAAATAAAAGAAAATTAGAGAAATTTTCCATGGCATTTAATACAAAACACTGGACAAATTTTTTTTTTTTTTTTTTTTTTTAAATTTTTTTTTATTTTTAAATAACATAATCAGTATTAACCAAGAGTGTTCCCAGGAAAGAATGGTGGTGCTATGGCTCCTTAAAAACCACTCTCCTAAATGTAACAACGCTCCTGAAAGATTAATGAAGACAGCGCTTCAAAGAACTAGTCTCCTGTATTTAACTCCCTTAGATTTTTTCTTTTCATGCTTTTTTGTTTTTTTTTTTTTTTTTTTTTTACGTTTTTTTTTTTTTTTTTTTTACGAACGGTAATTTTATTTTACTATTCACGCTATCTTATTTCTTATTAACTTAAAATTTTAAATTTTTTTTTTTTTTTTTTTTTTTTTAAATTTTTTTTTTTTTTTTTACGAACGGTAATTTTATTTTACTATTCACGCTAACTTATTTCTTATTAACTTAAAATTTTTAATTTTTTTTTTTTTTTTTAATTTTTTTTTTATTATTTTTTTTTTTTTTACTATTCATGAACGGTAAAAACTTTTTACTTCAAATTTCGAATTTCTAAATTATTTTTTTTACTATTTAAAAAAATTTTTTTTTTTATTTTTTTATTTTTTTTTATTTTTATTATTTTTTATTATTTTTTATTTATTTTTTTTATGAAATTTGAAATTTGATTAAAAATTTTTATTTTTATTTTTTTATTTTATTTTATTTTATTTTATTTTTATTTTTATTTTTATTTTATTTTATTTTTTATTTTTTATTTTTTTTAAAAAAAAAAATCACAATTATTTACAACACAAAAAATATTTTTAAAATTTTGATAAATAAATTAAAAACGCTACTCTTTCAAGAATCCGCTAAAAAACTTGATGGCTAAAAATCCAGATCGTAAATTCTCGCAAATACTTTGGTTTTAATATTTGTAAAACTCTCAAGAACGAAGTCTAATCATTTCGTAGAAAATGATAAGTATACTCCCAAGGTCGATCTAAGGAAGGAATGTATGTGGTTCTTAATTTATTATTCAAACTTTTAAAAGCGAAATTAAATCCTAAACATCCCGTCACGATATTTTGGTTTTGTGTTCCTAATCTAATAACATTAAATTAAACATATATAATGAATAATTAAATAAAAAAAATAAACAAAGATACAAATTCAATAAATATTTCTCTACAAATAAATATAATTACAGATTCAGTAACTATTCATACAAATTTTATCATTTAAATTAGTGGAGTATTTATGGATATAATAACTAAGTTAATTATCTTTCATATTATCTGAAATTTATTAAAGATATAAATTGATATTTTATTGATTCTCTCTTTTTATATTGAATACCACTTTGGTGAGTTAGATCTTCTTTGTTAACTAAACAAATCAATTAACACCTTTATGGGTGGGGTTGATAACTAATTTGGTTAATTAAATTAATTCCTTTTTCTAAGAGATTGAAAATGAACCATTTAAATGCCACCTTTGGTAGGGTTAGGCAGTTTAAACTTTATCCAAGTGTCCAAATTAAACCCAAGAATTTAGTTATCCTAGTCTAACTTTCAAGTTTTAAAACCACTATTGAAAACATTGTCAATACATTTCCACATAATAATTCTTATAAAAACTTTTGAAATAGAGCTTCACTCTAACTACCTAAGGCGATTATACTAACAAATAAAAGAAGACTACTCTAAATTAGACGGATAACTAAACCTTAAAGTCTAACTTTCAGATTTAAGTTTGTAATGAAAAATAATATATTTCTCTCTAACATCCTTAATATAAAATCTTGAATAAAAATAAACTCAATTCATTTTAGAAATTTTCACCTATTTAATATTTTCGCAAGCATAACAACATTATTATTATATCATGATTATAAACAATGAAGACGCTTAAATTTAATCACGTACAAATTAAATATAACATGTAAGAATAAAGCACAAAAATAACTCAGAAAGAAAATAAAATCCTTACAAGATTTTGACGCTATTCCCGCTGCTAGAAAACCTCCAAGCGGAATTTGCACTTCCATTTATTGAATCAAAAATCTAAATTATTACAAAAACATTACAAGTTCCTCTCAAAAAGAGAAGAACTCTAAACCTAAGACAATTGAACTAAAAACTAAGAGAAAAACTAAGAAAAGCTTAGAAACTAAGAAAGAAACTAAGAAAAACTTAAAAACTAAGAAATGAGAGAAAGAAAGAAGAGAGAAGTGAGGTTTTGAGGTGTGTTTTGAAGTGAATGGAAGGGGGGTATTTATAGGTGAGGATGGAGAGAAAAAATGATTAAAACAAATGTTAAAAAAAATATTAAAAAATAAAAACGTGTTTTGGACCTGCCGAGGTCATCAATGACGTCAAGATGACGTCATGGGGCGGCCGCACGTGAAAAATGGGTCAAAACGCGTTGGCGCGCGCCGTCAGCCGATTGCCGCGCGCGGCCGGGCCGGGCGCTGCGCGCCAGCAGCAGCGTCATGCGATGCCAGCCCAGCGTATTGGCGCGCGCGCTGTGCAGCATCACATGGCGCGGCTCGGGGCGGCGCGCGCGGCGCATGGCGCCGGCGCTGGGCCGCGCGGCGCGCGTTTTTCCGTCTTTTGACATTTTTGACCTTTTCGACCCATTTTGTCCAATTTTTCCATGTTTGTTGACCTTTTTCCACTTATTTATCAATTTATTTGTGATGTATTGCTTCAAGTATTCTTCTTTGAGTCTTTACATTGCGTTTTTAGGCCAAAATTCCTGAAAAACAATAAAAATACCCGTGATTCCGAAAAAGACAAATTTATATAAATATATGATAAAACATATAAATATATATATTTTTAATCAATTAAAGTGCATAAAATCATGGTTATTTTAGTGCTTTTTGAGCACTCATCATATGACGAAAACTTTAAACCCTCGGTAAGTTATGTAACCGATGGAATTTCGGTACAAATATGAGTTTGATTGGTGAGACCCAACAATACTGCGTAAATAATTAAGAGCTTCGATTTGATATATTATAATAGTCGTTATGATACCCGAGACAAAAGTTATCGCCGTTAAAAGTTGCGACTCACATTCATCAATTGTTTTGTTGTTTTTGAAAATGTGAACAGCAACTCTTTCATTTTCACTTCTCTTATTTTTTTTTTTGAAGAATAGAGACTAATTGAATACATAAATAAGAACCCTAGGTCGGCTTCATTATCTCCCTTATAGCTCTATTGGATAAAACCAAAAATAAGTAAAAGAAAAATGGTGCGACAAAAACTTTAAACCCACGGTATGTGATGTAAGTGATCAAATTTGGGTAAAAAATGAGTTTCCTTGGGGAGATCAAATCATATTGTGGTAAAAGATACAAGCTTAGATTTGATATTTTATAATATTTATTTTTATACCCGAGTCAAAAGTTATAGCCATTATATTTGCAACTCGTATTTATCAAATGTTTTGTTGTTTTTGAAAATGTGAACAACATCCCCTTTCTTTTTCTCTTCTCTTATTTTTTTTGAAGAATAGATGCTTATTGAACACATAACTAAAGAATCCTAGATTGGCACCAATATCTCCTTTATAGCTCTATTGAATAAAATCGAAAGTATGTAAAATGAAAATTTTATGACAAAAACTTTAAACCCTCGGTAAGTTATGTAAACGATGTAATTTGGGTACAAATATGAGTTTGATTGGTGAGGCCAAATAGTACTGTGTAAATCTTTAAGAGCTTAGATTTGATATAATATAATAGTTGTTTCGATACCCGAGACAAAAGTTATCGCCATTAAAAGTTGCGACTCATATTCATAAAATGTTTTGTTGTTTTTGAAAATGTGAAAAGCAACCCCTTTCGTTTTCTCTTCTCTTATTTTTTTGAAGAATAGAGACTGATTGAACACATAAATAAAGAACCCTAGGTCGGCATCATTATCTCCTTTATAGCTCTCTTGTATAAATCTGAAAGTAAGTAAAAGGAAAACGTTGTGACAAAAACTTTAAACCCTCGGTACGTGATGTAAATGATCGAATTTTTGAAAAAAAATTAATTTCCTTGGGGAGATCAAATCATATTGTGTAAATAGATACGAGCTACGATTTGATATATTATAATATTCATTTTTATACCCGAGTCAAATGTTATCGCCGTTAAATTTTCCACACATATTCATCAAATGTTTTGTTGTTTTTGAAAATGTGAACAACAACCCCTTTCTTTTTCTGTTCTCTTATTTTTTTTTGAACAATAGAGACTGATTGAACACATAAATAAAAAATCCTAGATAAGCACCAATATCTGCCTTATAGCTCTATTGAATAAAATCGAAAGTACCTAAAATGAAAATGTTATGACGAAAACTTTAAACCCTCGGTAAGTTATGTAAACGATGGAATTTGGGTGCAAATATGAGTTTAATGGTGAGACCCAATAATACTACATAAATCATTAAGAGTTTTGATTTGATATATTATAATAGTCATTATTATAATCGAGACAAAAGTTATCGCCGTTAAAAGTTGCGACTCACATTAATTAAATGTTTTGTTGTTTTGGAAAATGTGAACAACAACCCTTTCATTTTCTCTTCTCTTATTTTTCTTGAAGAATAGAGACTAATTGAACACATAAATAATAACCCTAGGTCGGCTTCATTATCTCCCTTATAGCTCAATTGTATAAAACCAAAAATAAGTAGAAGGAAAATGATGTGACAAAAACTTTAAACCCACGATTTGTGATGTAAGTGATCGAATTTGGGTAAAAAATTAGTTTCCTTGGGGAGATCAAATCATATTATGGTAATAGATACAAGATGAGATTTGATATTTTATAATATTCATTTTTATACTGATGAGCGAAAACCGGCATCGCCAATTCTCGCAAATAATTTGGTTTTAATATTTGTAAAACTCTCGCAAGTGCACGAATCATTTCGTAGAAAATGATAAGTATACTCCCAAGGTCGATCTAAGGAAGGAATGTATGTGGTTTTTAATTTATTATTCAAACTTTTAAAAATGAAATTAAATCCTAAACATCCTGTCACGATATTTTGGGTTTTGTGTTTTTAATCTAAATACAGAAAATTAAACATAGATTCAATAAACATTCATGCAAATTTTATCTTTTATAAATAATGGAGTATTTATGGATATAATAACTAAGTTAATTATGCTTGCTCGTATTATTTAGGTTATTAAAGATATGAATTGATATTTATTGATTCTCCCTTTTTTGTATGAATACCACCTTTGGTGGGGTTAGATATTCTTTGTTAACTAAACAAATCAATTAACACCTATGGGTGGGGTCGATAACTAATTTGGTTAATTAAATTAATTCCTTTTTCTAAGAGATTGAAAATGAACCATTTAAATGCCACCTTTGGTGGGGTTAGACAATTTAAACTTTATTCAAGGTGTCCAAATTAAACCTAAGAATTTAGTTATCCGAGTACTAACTTTCAAGTTTTAAAACCACTACCGAAAACATGTCGTCAATACATTTTCAGATAATAATTCTTATAAAAACTTTTGAAATAGAGCTTCACTCTAACTACCTAGCGATTGTACCATCAAATAAAAGAGCACTACTCTAAATCGAATAGGATAACGAAACCTTAAAATCTAATTTTCGGGTTTAAGTTTGTAATGAAAAATAATATATTTCTCTAACATTCTTACTATAAAATCATGAATAAAAATAAAATCAATTCATTTTAGAGATTTTTACCTATTTAATATTTCGCAAGCATAACAACGTCATTATTACATCATGTTTACTAAACAACAAAGACGCTTAAATTTAACCACAGACAAATTAAATATAACATGTAAGAATAAAGCATAAAAATAATCAGAAGAAAATAAAATCCTTACAGAACTTCGACGCTATTCCCGTTGCTGGAAAAACTCCAAGCGGAATTTGCACTCCCATTTATTGAATCAAAAAGCTAAAATATTACAAAAACATAACTAGTTCTTCCCTAAAAAGGGAAGAACTCTAAAACTAAGAGAAACTAGCTAAAACATAAGAAAAACTAGCTAAAACATAAGAAAAACTAAAAAAAACTAAAAACTAAGAAATGGAGAGAAAGAAAGAAGAGAGAAGTGAGTTTTGAAGGTGTGTTTTGAAGTGAATGGAAGGGGGGTATTTATAGGTGAGGATGGAGAGAAAAAATGAGTAAAAAAATGTTAAAAAAAATATTAAAAAATTAAAAAACGTGTAGTGGACATGCTGAGGTCATCAATGACGTCAGCATGACGTCATAGGGGCTGCTGCACGTGAAAAATGGGGTGAAAACGCGTTGGGCGCGCGGAGGGGCGGCTGCTGGGCGCTGCGCGCGCGCGCTGGGGCTGTCGCTGCGCGCGTGAACAGTAACCCGCGCGCAGTGCTGCGCGCATGAACAGTAACCCGCGCGCAGTGCTGCGCGCATGAACAGTAACCCGCGCGCAGTGCTGCGCGCATGAACAGTAACCCGCGCGCAGTGCTGCGCGCATGAACAGTACCCGCGCGCAGTTTGGGGCGGAGCTGGGTGCTGGGCGCGGCGGCGCGTTTTTCTCCTTTTTGACATTTTTGACCTTTTCGACCCATTTTGTCCAGTTTTTCCATATTTGTCGACCTTTACGCATTTATTTATTGATATTTTTGTGATGTATTGCTTCAAGTATTCCTCTTTGAGTCTTTAAATTGCGTTTTTAAGCCAAAATACCTGAAAAACAATAAAAATACCCGTGATTCCGAAAAAGACAAATTTATATAAATATATGATAAAACATATAAATATATATATTTTTAATCAATTAATGTGCATAAAATCATGGTTATTTTAGTGCTTTTTGAGCACTCATCACAACTCCTCAACCAGCCTTTCGCTAGTCCCTTAGCAAGAGAAGCGATAAAAACTAAAAATTAAACTATCCTAAATCACTTTCGTGGATTGAAACGGTTGCATTTAGCCTATGCAACAAGCCTTTAAACCCCTAGGTTGCCCTAGTGGACGAGTTTGAGTCTCGTGAGGGTTTTCAGTAATGATACCCACACACATTGAACTAAATGTAAAAATCAAAAGAACAAATAAAAACAAACAACTTAAAAACAAAATCACAAATTAACAACATCTCACAAAAATGTCTCATACTTTTTAATCTCCTTTAAGATCATAATTAAAATCTCAAGCATAAGTTATTTTAATCTCTTTAAACAATCATGATTTATTATAATAATTAGTCGAAAATCATTTTCATATTTCATGTCAAAAAATGTATCAATTTAATTTCACCCAATTTCAGTGTCATGAATTAGAATTCGCTTTGACTTTATTCCTCACAAGTCAATACTCTCGAAACACTGAATCCTATGGGTTCAAACACTCATACTATTTTATATGCGAAAGAGTTGATGTATAGAAATGAACTAATATGTTCGCATATGTATAAAGAATAAAGGCTCAAAGTGTTATTTTAACATTGATCTCATGAAAGGAATCGAATGTATAAATTATAAAGATATCATATATAAAAATTATTTTCATGCATAAATCAAACTCATTAAGAAAGAATTTCAAGATATATGCCTTTCACAAATGAAGAGAGTGCAATGACTTTTTAGGGAATTATTTCCTATATCCTTCTTTTGTAATTAGCCTTTACTCACAACTTTGTAGGCAATGTGGGTTATAGTATGTAGATTATACTATATATTCTTTATCTCTCTATTTTTTTCTGAAGATATTTCTCAATATATGTATTTTAGAGAGTCAACCCATGTACAGATTGTACATATTTTGGATTTTGGTGAGTGGTTAATTTTGTGGCTTTTCTGTTTGATCTTGGTTTAGGTAACCCCAGATATGTCTTTTTGTTTTTGTAGTAGTCATGCATAAATGAGATATAAGCATATACTATCAACTTCTACTCAAATCATTTAATCTAAGCAAAAATAATAAAAAAATATATGATTCTCTATTAAGATGAGAAAAAAATTCATACATTCAATGCTAATACCTATAGAGATCATCTAAAAATTTGAAGAAATAAGAAATGTGTTTGGAGTAGAAAAAATATATATTTCACTCTGAATAAAGGAAATTAGGCTCAAATTATATCTCATAAAGGTAGTCTCCACTAAAAAAAATTCATAAACACCGATTTTGGGTTTAATATAATTTCCACATCTTATCAAGAAATACTAGTTATGACAAAAACTAACTAATTATCAAAAATAATTACAAAATATTTCATGATATGTTTTCAAAAATTAATCTAACAGTACAAAAGACTTAACTATTTACTTAAATTTGATTTAAAGAAAAGATAAATTTTTGTTAATTTTTTTTTATTCCAAAAATTACTAAATCACACAAAATAGAAATAAAACCAAACACACAAAAAATGAAAAAGTAAATTTTTTTTATTTTTAAATTGTTAAAACTTTTTTTTAATTAAGCATGGTAACTTTTCACCACCCCAACCTAGAACTTACATTGTCCTCAATGTAACAACTGTAAATTAAAGATAAAGAGAAAAGAGAAGAAAGATTACCTATTTCTTGAGAAAGTGCAAGTAGTAATGGAAAATGCAGGTGCATCCATCATATTCATCATTAAAGTGTATACAGACAGATCGCTGTGAACTTCTAACATCTCAACAAATATTTTTAGTTTTAACAATTTAAAAATTATTCACATGTAATTAAATAAATGAAACAAATAAAAGAAAATTACCTAAAATGATGGGTTGCCTCCCATCCAAATAAGGCTTAGTTTAACGTCTTAGCAAGACGTAACTTGGGGATTGCATTTTAAGTAAACTCAATGTCCCCTCATCATTGAGTCAATCAAACCTATAGGTAAGACAAGGTTGTCTACCTATACTTTTTCAGTCATGCCCTGCCCTATTGATTTTCATATTTCTTTATGTACTTCAAACTAGGGGCATACTTTGAGTTATAGATAACCCACATCTAGGTACAAATCAAATAATTAAGGCATAAAAACACAATTGTACCTAGATTAAACAAAGCAACTAACTCCTTAGATTGTAATTAAAACTTTAAAATTTTGGAGATAGTTCAAATTTTTGTTTTGTTTTGTTTTTGTTTTTATTTTTAAGAAAAAAATAACATAATCAAGATTAACCAAGAGTGCTCCCAGGAAAGAATGGTGGTGCAAAGGCTCGCTTAAAACCATCCTCCTAGACAGAACAACGTTCCCAGGAAAGACTAGTGGCACAAAGGCTTCCAAGAACTAGTCTCCTAGACAGAACTCCCTTAGATCTTTACTTTTCATGTTATTAAGTTAAATTAAATAAAAATTTAAGTTAATGAAAATCTAAGTTAATTAAGTTTAAAGAAAAGGTTAATTAAGTTAAGTGAATTAAAAAATCTAAGTTAATTAAGTTAAGTTAAAAAAATCTAAGTTAATTAAGTTGGTAAAAAAAAGTTAATTAAGTTAAGTAAAGTAAAAAAAAATCTAAGTTAATTAAGTTAAGTGAAGTAAAAAAAAATCTAAGTTAATTAAGTTAAGTTAAAAAAAATCTAAGTTAATTAAGTTGGTAAAAAAAAGTTAATTAAGTTAAGTAAAGTAAAAAAAAAAATCTAAGTTAATTAAGTTAGTAAAAAAAACTAAGTTAAGTAAGTTAAATAAAAATCAAGAAGAAAAAAAAATTGCTAAAGAAAGAAAAAAAAATAATAATAAAATAAAATAAAATTGAAAAAGGTAAAAGAAAATAAAAAAAATAAAATTACGATTTAAAATAAATAAAAAAAATAGTAAAAACTAAACTCAAAAAAATTAAAATTTTGGTTTTTTTTATTTTATTTATTTATTTATTTATTTATTTATTTATTTTATTTATTTATTTGTTTTTTATTTTTTTTTCTTCGAAATTTCAAATTCCAAAATTATTTTACTATTAACACTATATTTATTAAACAATTTAAAATTGGAATTTTTTTATTTATTTTTATTTTTTTTATTTTTACTATTTTTGAATGGTAACTTTATTTTACTATTTACAATGTTTTTTTAACCTAAAATTTTTGAACTTTTTTTTTTACTATTCATGAACGGTAATTTTTTTTTCAAATTTTAAATTTCTAAATTAATTTATTATTCACGGTAAAATTTTTATTTAAAAATATTATTTTTTTTTTAATTTTTTTTACTATTCATGAACGGTAAAAATTTTTACTTCAAATTTCAAATTTCTAAATTATTGTACTATTCACGCTACAAAAATTTTTTTTAAAAAATTTTTAATTTTTTTTAAAAATTTTTAATTTTTTTTAATTTTTTTTAATTTTTTTAATTTTTTTTAAATTTTTTTAAATTTTTTTAAATTTTTTTAATTTTTTTAATTTTTTTAATTTTTTTTATTTAAAATTTATATAAAAAAAAATTATTTTTTTATTTTTTTTATTATTTCTTATGAAATTTGAAATTTGATTAAATTTGTTTTAGTTTTTTTTAAAAAATCACAATTATTTACAACACAAAAATATTTTTAAAATTTTGATAAATAAATTAAAAACGCTATTCCTTCCCCGGCAACGGCGCCAAAAACTTGATGCCATCCCCGCAACGGAGCCATCCCCGGCAACGGCGCCAAAAACTTGATGCCATCCCCGGCAACGGCGCCAAAAACTTGATGCCATCCCTGCAACGGAGTCATCCCCGGCAACGGCGCCAAAAACTTCAAAAACTTGATGAGCAGAATCGTGATCGCCAAATACTTTGATGAACGAAAACTTGATGAGCGAAAACCGGCATCGCCAATTCTCGCAAATAATTTGGTTTTAATATTTGTAAAACTCTCGCAAGTGCACGAATCATTTCGTAGAAAATGATAAGTATACTCCCAAGGTTGATCTAAGGAAGGAATGTATGTGGTTTTTAATTTATTATTCAAACTTTTAAAAATGAAATTAAATCCTAAACATCCTGTCACGATATTTTGGGTTTTGTGTTTTTAATCTAAATATAGAAAATTAAACATAGATTCAATAAACATTCATGCAAATTTTATCTTTTATAAATAATGGAGTATTTATGGATATAATAACTAAGTTAATTATGCTTGCTCGTATTATTTAGGTTATTAAAGATATGAATTGATATTTATTGATTCTCCCTTTTTTGTATGAATATCACCTTTGGTGGGGTTAGATATTCTTTGTTAACTAAACAAATCAATTAACACCTATGGGTGGGGTTGATAACTAATTTGGTTAATTAAATTAATTCCTTTTTCTAAGAGATTGAAAATGAACCATTTAAATGCCACCTTTGGTGGGGTTAGACAGTTTAAACTTTATTCAAGGTGTCCAAATTAAACCTAAGAATTTAGTTATCCGAGTACTAACTTTCAAGTTTTAAAACCACTACCGAAAACATGTCGTCAATACATTTTCAGATAATAATTCTTATAAAAACTTTTGAAATAGAGCTTCACTCTAACTACCTGCGATTGTACCATCAAATAAAAGAGCACTACTCTAAATCGCATCGATAACTAAACCTTAAAATCTAATTTTCGTGTTTAAGTTTGTAATGAAATATAATATATTTCTCTCTAACATTCTTACTATAAAATCATGAATAAAAATTAAATCACTTCATTTTAGAGATTTTTACCTATTTAATATTTCGCAAGCATAACAACGTCATTATTACATCATGTTTACTAAACAACAAAGACGCTTAAATTTAACCACGCACAAATTAAATATAACATGTAAGAATAAAGCATAAAAATAACTCAGAAGAAAATAAAATCCTTACGTAACTTCGACGCTTATTCCCGCTTTGGAAAAACTCCAAGCGGAATTTGCACTCCCATTTATTGAATCAAAAAGCTAAAATATTACAAAAACATAACTAGTTCTTCCCTAAAAAGGGAAGAACTCTAAAACTAAGAGAAACTAGCTAAAACATAAGAAAAACTAGCTAAAACATAAGAAAAACTAAAAAAAAACTAAAAACTAAGAAATGGAGAGAAAGAAAGAAGAGAGAAGTGAGTTTTGAAGTTGTGTTTTGAAGTGAATGGAAGGGGGATATTTATAGGTGAGGATGGAGAGAAAAAATGAGTAAAAAATGTTAAAAAAAATATTAAAAAATTAAAAAACGTGTAGTGGACATGCTGAGGTCATCAATGACGTCAGCATGATGTCATAGGGGCTGCTGCACGTGAAAAATGGGGTGAAAACGCGTTGGGCGCGCGGAGGGCAGCTGTTGGCGCTGGCGCGCGCTGGGGTCGCGTATGAACACAACCCGCATGAACAATAAGGCCGCGCGCATGAACAGTAACCTCGCGCGTTATGCCGCGTGCGCGATAACCCGCACACAGTCTTTGCTGCGCATGAACAAGAATCCGCAAGAAGGTCGCTGACATGAACAAGACTCGCGCAGCTTGGTGCGCGGAGTCAGATCTTGCGCGGCGCGTTTTTCTCCTTTTTGACATTTTTGACCTTTTCGACCCATTTTGTCCAGTTTTTCCATATTTGTCGACCTTTATGCATTTATTTATTGATATTTTTGTGATGTATTGCTTCAAGTATTCCTCTTTGAGTCTTTAAATTGCGTTTTTAAGCCAAAATACCTGAAAAACAATAAAAATACCCGTGATTCCGAAAAAGACAAATTTATATAAATATATGATAAAACATATAAATATATATATTTTTAATCAATTAATGTGCATAAAATCATGGTTATTTTAGTGCTTTTTGAGCACTCATCATATACCCGAGTCAAAAGTTATAGCCATTATATTTGCAACTCGTATTTATCAAATGTTTTGTTGTTTTTGAAAATGTGAACAACATCCCCTTTATTTTTCTCTTCTCTTATTTTTTTTGAAGAATAGAGGCTTATTGAACACATAAATAAATAATCCGAGATTGTCACCAATATCTCCTTTATAGCTCTATTGAATAAAACCGAAAGTACGTAAAATGAAAATTTTATGACAAAAACTTTAAACCCTCGGTAAGTTATGTAAACGATGAAATTTGGGTACAAATATGAGTTTGATTGGTGAGACCCAATAATATTGCGTAAATCATTAAGAGCTTCGATTTGATATATTATAATAGTCATTCTGATACTCGAGACAAAAGTTATCGCCGTTAAAAGTTGCGACTCACATTAATCAAATGTTTTATTGTTTTTGAAAATGTGAACAGTAACCCTTTTATTTTCTCTTCTCTTATTTTTTTTTGAAGAATAGAGACTAATTGAACACATAAATAAGAACCCTAGGGTGGCTTTATTATATCCCTTATAGCTCTATTGTATAAAACCGAAAATAAGTAAAAGGAAAATGGTGCGACAAAAACTTTAAACCCTCGGTAGGTGATATAAGTGATCGAGTTTGGAAAAAAAATGAGTTTCCCTGGGGAGATCAAATCATATTGTGGTAAAAGATACAAGATGAGATTTGATATATTATAATATTCATTTTTATACCCGAGTCAAAAGTTATAGCCATTATATTTGCAACTCGTATTTATCAAATATTTTGTTGTTTTGGAAAATGTGAACAACATCCTCTTTTTTTTCTCTTCTCTTATTTTTTTGGAGAATAGAGACTATTGAACACATAAATTAAGAACCCTTGGTCGGCACCAATATCTCCTTTATAGCTCTATTGAATAAAATCGGAAGTAAGTAAAATGAAAATGGTATGACGAAAACTTTAAACCCTTGGTAAGTTATGTAAACGATGGAATTTGGGTACAAATATGAGTTTGATTGGTGAGACCCAATAGTACTGCATAAATCATTAAGAGCTTCGATTTCATATATTATAATAGTCATTCTGATACTCGAGACAAAATTTATCGCCTTTAAAAGTTGTGACTCACACTCATGAAATGTTTTGTTATTTTTGAAAATGTGAACAACAATCCCTTTTGTATTCTCCTTTCTTATATTTTTTTGAAGAATAGAGACTAATTGAACACATAAATAAAGAACCCTAGGTTAGAATCATTATCTCCTTTATAGGTCTATTGTATAAAACTGAAAGTAAGTGAAAGGAAAATGGTGCCTCAAAAACTTTCAACCGCCCGTAAGTGATGTAAATGATCAAATTTTGGAAAAACAATGAGTTTCCTAGGGGAGATCAAATTATATTGTGTAAATAGATACGAGTTACGATTTGATATATTATAATATTCATTTTTATACCCGAGGCAAAAGTTATCACCGTTAAATTTGCAACTCATATTTAACAAATGTTTTGTTATTTTTGAAAATGTGAATAACATCCCCTTTCTTTTTCTCTTCTCTTATTTTTTTGAAGAATAGAGACTGATTGAACACATAAATAAAGAACCCTAGATCAGCACCAATATCTCCTTTATAACTCTATTGAATAAAATCGAAAGTACGTAAATTGAAAAAGGTATGCAAAAAACCCTCGGTAAGTTATGTAAAGGATGGAATTTGGGTACAAATATGAGTTTCATTGGTGAGACGAAATAGTACTGCGTAAATCGATAAGATCTTCAATTTGATATATTATAAAATTCATTTTGATACCCGAGACAAAAGTTGTCGCCGTTAAAAGTTGCAACTCACATTCATAAAATGTTTTGTTGTTTTTGAAAATGTGAAGAGCAACCCCTTTCCTTTTCTCTTCTCTTATTTTTTTGAAGAATAGAGACTGATTGAACATATAAATAAAGAACCCTAGGTTGGAATCATTTTCTCCTTTATATCTCTATTGTATAAATCCGAAAGTAAGTAAAAGGAAAATGTTGTGACAAAAACTTTAAACCCTCGGTAAGTAGTGTAAATGATCGAATTTTTGCAAAAAAAAAAATGAATTTTCTTGGGGAGATCAAATCATATTGTGTAAATAGATACGTGCTATGATTTGATATATTATAATATTCGCTTTTAGACCCGAGTCAAAATTTATCGAATTTAAATTTGCAAGACATAATATCAAATGTTTTGTTGTTTTTGAAAATGTGAACAACATCCCTTTTCTTTTACTCTTCTCTTATTTTTTATTGAAGAATAGAGACTGATTGAACATGTAAATAAAGAACCCTAGAACGGAAACAATATCTCCTTTATAACTCTATTGAATAAAATTGAAAGTACGTAAATTGAAAATGGTATGACGAAAACTTTAAACCCTCGGTAAATTATGTAAACGATGGAATTTGGGTACAAATATGAGTTTGATTGTTGAGACCAAATAGTACTATGTAAATCAATAAGACCTTAAATTTGATATATTATAAAATTCATTTTGATACCCGAGACAAAATTTGTCGCCGTTAAAAGTTACAACTAACATTCATCAAATGTTTTGTTGTTTTTAAAAATGTGAAGAGTAACCCTTTTCCTTTTCTCTTCTCTTATTTTTTTAAATAATAGAGACTGATGGAACACATAAATAAAGAACCCTAGGTTGGTATCATTATCTCCTTTATATCACTATTGTATAAATCCGAAAGTAAGTAAAAGGAAAACGTTGTGACAAACCATTTAAACCCTCGGTAAGTAATGTAAATGATCGAATTTTTTCAAAAAAATGAATTTCTTTGGGGAGATCAAATCATAATGTGTAAATAGATACATGCTACAATTTGAAATATTATAATATTAATTTTTATACCCGACTCAAAAGTTAGCGCCTTTAAATTAGCAACACATATTTATCAAATGTTTTGTTATTTTGAAAATGTGAACAACTTCCCCTTTCTTTTTCCCTTCTCTTATTTTTTTTTGAAGAATAGAGACTGATTGAACACATAAATAAATAACCCTAATCGGCACCAATATCACCTTTATAACTCTATTGAATAAAATTGAAAGTACGCAAATTGAAAATGGTATGACGAAAACTTTAAACCCTTGGTAAATTATGTAAACGATGAAATTTGGGTACAAATATGAGTTTGATTGGTGAGACCAAATAGGACTGTGTAAATAGATAAGAGCTTCAATTCAATATATTATAAAAGTATTTTTGATACCCGAAACAAATGTTATCGCCCTTAAAATTTGCAACTCCCATTCATCAAATGTTTTGTTGTTTTTGAAAATATGAAGAGGAACCCCTTTCGTTTTCTCTTCTCTTATTTTTTTGAAGAATAGTGAATGATTGAACACATAAATAAAGAACCCTAGGTCAGCCTCATTATCTCATTTATAGCTCTATTGTATTAATTTGAAAGTAAGTAAAAGGAAAATGTTGCAACAAAAAATTTAAACCCTCGATAGGTGATGTAAATGATCAAAGTTTTGCAAAAAAATGAATTTCCCCCTGGGGAGATCAAATCATATTATGTAAGTAGATATGCACTACGATTTGATATATTATAATATTCATTTTTATACTTGAGTCAAAAGTCAAATCATATTATGTAATTTGTTTTACTTCACTTAACTTAATTAACCTTTTTTTAAACTTAGATTTTCATTAACTTAGATTTTTACTTAACTTAATTTAATTAACTTAATAGCATGAAAAGTAAAGATCTAAGGGAGTTCTGTCTAGGAGACTAGTTCTTGGAAGCCTTTGTGCCACTAGTCTTTCCTCGGAACATTGTTCTGTCTAGGAGGATGGTTTTTAAGGAGCCTTTGCACCACCATTCTTTCCTGGGAGCACTCTTGGTTAATACTGATTATGTTAATTTTTTTTCTTAAAAAAAAAAACAAAAAAATTTCTGAACTATCTCCAAAATTTTAAAGTTTTAATTACAATCTAAGGAGTTAGTTGCTTTGTTTGATCTAGGTACAATTGTGTTTTAATGACTTAATTATTTGATTTGCACCTAGACGTGGGTTATCTAAAACTCAAAGTATGCCTCTAGTTTTAAGTACAGAAAGAAATCTGAAAATCAATAAGGCATGACTGAAAAAATATAGGTAGACAACCTTGTCTTATCTGAAGGTTTGATTGACTCAATGATGAGGGGACATTGAGTTTACTTAAAATGCAATCCCCAAGTTACGTCTTGCTAAGACGTTAAACTAAGCGCTGGATTGGAGGCAACCCATCATTTTAGGTAATTTTCTTTTATTTATTTTATTTACTTAATTATTTCATTTTAATTACATGTGAATAATTTTTAAATTGTTAAAACTAAAAATATTTGTTGAGATGTTAGAAGTTCACAGTGATTTGTCTGTATACACTTTAATGATGAATATGATGGATGCACCTGCATTTTCCATTACTACTTGCACATTCTCAGGAAATAGGTAATATTTCTTCTCTTTTCTCTTTATCTTTAATTTACAGTTGTTACATTGAGGACAATGTAAGTTTTAGGTTGGGGGTGGTGAAAAGTTACCATGCTTATTAAAAAAAAAAAGTTTTAACAATTTAAAAATAAAAAAAATAAAAAATATACTTTTTCATTTTTTGTGTGTTTGGTTTTATTTCTATTTTGTGTGATTTAGTAATTTTTGAAAACAAAAATTTCTCACAAAAATTATCATTTCTTTAAATCAAATTTAAGTAAATAGTTAAGTCTCTTGTACTGTTAGATTAATTTTTGAAAACATATCATGAAATATTTTGTAATTATTTTTTGATAATTAGTTAGTTTTTGTCATAACTAGTATTTCTTGATAAGATGTAGAAATTATATTAAACCCAAAATCGGTGTTTATGAATTTTTTTTAGTGGAGACTACCTTTGTGAGATATAATTTGAGCCTAATTTCCTTTATTCAGAGTGAAATATATATTTTTCTACTCCAAACACATTTCTTATTTCTTCAAATTTTTAGATGATCTTTATAGGTATTAGCATTGAATGTATGAATTTTTTTCTCATCTTAAGAGAGTATCATATATTTTTTATTATTTTTGCTTAGATTAAATGATTTGAGTAGAAATTGATAGTATATGCTTATATCTCGTTCATGCATGACTGCTACACAAAAAAAAGACATATCTGGGGTTACCTAAACCAAGATCAAACAGAAAAGCCACAAAATTAACCACTCACCAAAATCCAAAAAAAAAATGTACAATGCATACATGGGTTGACTCTCTAAAATACATATATTGAGAAATATCTTCAGAAACAAATAGAGAGATAAAGAATATATAGTATAATCTACATACTATAACCCACATTGCCTACAAAGTTGTGAGTAAAGTTAATTACAAAAGAAAGATATAGGAAATAATTCTCTAAAAAGTCATTGCACTCTCTTCATTTGTAAAAGGAATATATCTTGAAATTCTTTCTTAATGATTTTGATTTATGCATGAAAATAATTTTTATATATGATATCTTTATAATTTATACATTTGATTCCTTTCATGAGATCAATGTTAAAATAACACTTTGAGCCTTTATTCTTTATACATATGCGAACATATTAGTTCATTTCTATACATCAACTCTTTCGCATATAAAATAGTATGAGTGTTTGAACCCATAGGATTCAGTGTTTCGAGAGTATTGACTTGTGAGGAATAAAGTCAAAGCGAATTCTAATTCATGACACTGAAATTGGGTGAAATTAAATTGATACATTTTTTGACATGAAATATGAAAATGATTTTCGACTAATTATTATAATAAATCATGATTGTTTAAAGAGATTAAAATAACTTATGCTTGAGATTTTAATTATGATCTTAAAGGAGATTAAAAAGTATGAGACATTTTTGTGAGATGTTGTTAATTTGTGATTTTGTTTTTAAGTTGTTTGTTTTTATTGTTTCTTTTGATTTTTACATTTAGTTCAATGTGTGTGGGTATCATTACTGAAAACCCTCACGAGACTCAAACTCGTCCACTAGGGCAACCTAGGGGTTTAAAGACTTGTTGCATAGGCTAAATGCAACCGTTTCAATCCACGAAAGTGATTTAGGATAGTTTAATTTTTAGTTTTTATAAACCTCTTGCTAAGGGACTAGCGAAGAAGGATTGGGGTTGTGATGAGTGCTCAAAAAGAACTAAAATTACCATGATTTTATGCTCATTAATTGATTAAAAATATATATATTTATATGTTTTATCATATATTTATATAAATTTGTCTTTTTCGGAATCATGGGTATTTTTATTGTTTTTCAGGTATTTTGGCTTAAAAACGCAATTTAAAGACTATAACCCGCGCGCAGGACTAGAGGAAGGCGCGCGCGGGATATAGTCTTTAAATTGCGTTTTTAAGCCAAAATACCTGAAAAACAATAAAAATACCTGTGATTTCGAAAAATACAAATTTATATAAATATATGATAAAACATATAAATATATATATTTTTAATCAATTAATGAGCATAGAAGCATGGTAATTTTAGTGCTTTTTGAGCACTCATCACAACCCCCAACCAGCTTCTTGCTAGTCCCTTAGCAAGAGAAGCGATAAAAACTAAAAATTAAACTATCCTAAATCACTTTCGTGGATTGAAACGGTTGCATTTAGCCTATGCAACAAGCCTTTAAACTCCTAGGTTGCCCTAGTGGACGAGTTTGAGTCCCGTGAGGGTTTTCAGTAATGATACCCACAAACATTGAACTAAATGTAAAAACAAAAGAAACAATAAAAACAAACAACTTAAAAATAAATTTACAAGAAAATCACAAATTAACAACATCTCACAAAAATATCTCATACTTTTTAATCTCCTTTAAGATCATAATTAAAATCTCAAGCATAAGTTATTTTAATCTCTTTAAATAATCATGATTTATTATAATAATTAGTCGAAAATCATTTTCATATTTAATGTCAAAAATGTATCAATTTAATTTCACCCAATTTCAGTGTCATGAATAAGAATTCGCTTCGACTCTATTCCTCACAAGTCAATACTCTCAAAACACTGAATCCTATGGGTTCAAACACTCATACTATTTTATATGCGAAAGAGTTGATGTATAGAAATGAACTAATATGTTCGCATATGTATAAAGAATAAAGGCTCAAAGTGTTATTTTAACATTGATCTCATGAAAGGAATCAAATGTATAAATTATAAAGATATCATATATAAAAATTATTTTCATGCATAAATCAAACTCATTAAGAAAGAATTTCAAGATATATGCCTTTTACAAATGAAGAGATTGCAATGACTTTTTAGGGAATTATTTCCTATATCTTTCTTTTGTAATTACCTTTTACTCACAACTTTGTAGGCAATGTGGGTTATAGTATATAGATTATACTATATATTCTTTATCTCTCTATTTTTTTCTGAATATATTTCTCAATATATGTATTTTAGAGAGTCAACCCATGTACAGATTGTACATTTTTTTTTGGATTTTGGTGAGTGGTTAATTTTGTGTCTTTTCTGTTTGATCTTGGTTTAGGTAACCCCATATATGTCTTTTTTTGTAGCAGTTATGCATGAACGAGATATAAGCATATACTATCAATTTCTACTCAAATCATTTAATCTAAGCAATAATCATAAAAAATATATGATACTCTATTAAGATGAGAAAAAAATTCATACATTCAATGCTAATACCTATAGAGATCATCTAACAAATTAAAGAAATAAGAAATGTGATTGGAGTATAAAAAATATATATTTCACTCTAAATAAAGGAAATTAGGCTCAAATTATATCTTACAAAGGTAGTCTCCACTAAAAAAATTCATAAACACCAATTTTGGGTTTAATATAATTTCTACATCTTATCAATAAATACTAGTTATGACAAAAACTAACTAATTATCAAAAATAATTACAAAATATTTCATGATATGTTTTCAAAAATTAATCTAACAGTACAAAAGACTTAAATATTTACTTAAATTTGATTTAAAGAAATGATAAATTTTTGTGAGAAAAGTTTTTTTTTCAAAAATTACTAAATCACACAAAATAGAAATAAAACCAAACACACAAAAAATGAAAAAGTATATTTTTTATTTTTTTATTTTTAAATTGTTAAAACTTTTTTTTAATTAAGCATGGTAACTTTTCACCACCCCCAACCTAGAACTTACATTGTCCTCAATGTAACAACTGTAAATTAAAGATAAAGAGAAAAGAGAAGAAATATTACCTATTTTCTGAGAATGTGCAAGTAGTAATGGAAAATGCAGGTGCATCCATCATATTCATCATTAAAGTGTATACAGACAAATCGCTGTGAACTTCTAACATCTCAACAAATATTTTTAGTTTTAACAATTTAAAAATTATTCACATGTAATTAAAATGAAATAATTAAGTAAATAAAAGAAATAAAAAAAATTACCTAAAATGACGGGTCAGCTTCCCATCCAAGTTGCTTAGTTTAACGTCTTAGCAAGACGTAACTTGGGGATTGCATTTTAAGTAAACTCAATGTCCCCTCATCATTGAGTCAATCAAACCTTCAGATAAGACAAGGTTATCTACCTATACTTTTTCAGTCATACCCTATTGATTTTCAGATTTCTTTCTGTACTTAAAACTAGAGGCATACTTTGTGTTTTAGATAACCCACATCTAGGTGCAAATCAAATAATTAAGTCATTAAAACACAATTGTACCTAGATCAAACAAAGCAACTAACTCCTTAGATTGTAATTAAAACTTTAAAATTTTGGAGATAGTTCAGAAATTTTTTTGTTTTTTTTTAAGAAAAAAAAATAACATAATCAGTATTAACCAAGAGTGCTCCCAGGAAAGAATGGTGGTGCAAAGGCTCCTTAAAAACCATCCTCCTAGACAGAACAACGTTCCGAGGAAAGACTAGTGGCACAAAGGCTTCCAAGAACTAGTCTCCTAGACAGAACTCCCTTAGATCTTTACTTTTCATGCTATTAAGTTAATTAATTAAGTTAAGTAAAAATCTAAGTTAATGAAAATCTAAGTTTAAAAAAAAAGGTTAATTAATTTAAGTGAAGTAAAACAAATCTAAGTTAATTAAGTTAAGTTAAAAAAAAACTAAGTTAATTAAGTTAAATAAAAATCAAGAAGAAAAAAATAGCTAAAGAAAGAAAAATATAAAATAAAATAAAAATAATAAAATAAAATTGAAAAAGGTAAAAGAAAATAAAATATTTTTTTAAAAAAAAAAGAAAAGAAAAATTAAAATAATGATTTAAAATATAAAATAAAATAATTAAAAATTAGGTTTTTTTTTAATTTTTTTAATTTTTTTAATTTTTTTAATTTTTTTAATTTTTTTAATTTTTTTAATTTTTTTAATTTTTATTTTATTTTTTTATTTTATTTTTAATTTATTTTATATTTTTTATATTTTTTATATTTTTTTATATTTTTTTTATATTTTTTTTATATATTTTATATATTTTTATATTTTTTATAATTTTTTATATTTTTTATATTTTTATATATATTTTTATTTTTTTTATTATTTCTTATGAAATTTGAAATTTGATTAAATGTTTTATTTTTTATTTTTTTACAAAAACAAAAAAAAATCACAATTATTTACAGCACAAAAATATTTTTAAAATTTTGATAAATATATTAAAAACGCTATTTCTTCACTCAAGAACTACTAAAAACTTGATGAACGAAAACCGGCATCGCCGATCCTGCCAATACTTTGGTTTTATATTTATAAAACTCTCGCAAGTGCACGAATCATTTCGTAGAAAATGATACGTATACTCCCAAGGTCGATCTAAGGAAGGAATGTATATGGTTTTTAATTTATTATTCAAACTTTTAAAAACGAAATTAAATCCTAAACATCTTGTCATGATAGTTTGGTTTTTGTGTTCCTAATCTAATAACATAAAATAAACATATATACAGATTAATTAAATATAATCTAATAACATAAAAATAAACATAGATACAAATTCAATAAATATTTACCTAAAAATAAATATAAATATAGATTCAATAAATATTCATGCAAATTTTATCATTTATATTAGTGGAGTATTTATGGATATAATAACTAAATTAATTATGCTTGCTCATATTATCTAGGTTATTAAGGATATAAATTGATATTTTATTGATTCTCTCTTTTTTATATAAATACCACCTTTGGTGGGGTTAGATATTCTTTGTTAACTAAACAAATCAATTAACACCTATGGGTGGGGTTGATAACTAATTTGGTTAATTAAATTAATTCTTTTTTCAAAGAGATTGAAAATGAACCATTTAAATGCCACCTTTGGTGGGGTTAGACAGTTTAAACTTTATTCAAGGTGTCCAAATTAAACATAAGAATTTAGTTATCCGAGTACTAACTTTCAAGTTTTAAAACTACAATTGAAAACATGTTGTCAATACATTTTCACATAACAATTCTTATAAAAAATTTTGAAACGGAGCTTCCCTCTAACTACCGGGCGATTGTACCAACAAATAAAAGAGCACTACTCTAAATCAGACCGGATAACTAAACCTTAAAATCTAATTTTTAGATTTAAGTTTGTAATGAAAAATAATATATTTCTCTCTAACATCCTTAATATAAAATCTTGAATAAAAATAAAATCAATTCATTTTAGAGATTTTCACCTATTTAATATTTCGCAAGCATAACAACGTTATTATTATATCATGTTTACAAATTAAAGACGCTTAAATTTAATCACGTATAAATTAAATATAACATGTAAGAATAAAGCATAAAAATAATCAGTAAAGAAAATAAAATCCCTCCAGAACTTCGACGCTATTCCCGTTGCTAGAAAACCTCCAAACGGAATTTGCACTTCCATTTATTGAATCAAAAACTAAAATATTACAAAAACATTACAAGTTCCTCTCAAAAAGAGAAGAACACTAAAACTATGAGAATTGAACTAAAAACTAAGAGAAAAACTAAGAAAAGCTTAGAAACTAAGAAAGAAACTAAGAAAAACTCAAAAACTAAGAAATGAGAGAAAGAAAGAAGAGAGAAGTGTGGTTTTAAGGTGTGGTATGAAGTGAAGAGAAAGGGGTATTTATAGGTGAGAATGGAGAGAAAAAGTGGGTGAAAAAATGATAAAAAATGGTGAAAACGTGTAGTGAACATGGTGAGGTCATTGATGATGTCACCATGATGTCATGGGGGCGGCTGTACGTGAAAAATGGGGCGATTTTCTCCTTTTTGACATTTTTGACCGTTTCGACCCATTTTGTCCAATTTTTCCATATTTGTTGACCTTTCCCGATTTATTTATTGATATATTTGTGATGTATTGCTTCAAGTATTCCTCTTTGAGTCTTTAAATTGCGTTTTTAAGCCAAAATACCTGAAAAACAATAAAAATACCCGTGATTCCGAAAAAGACAAATTTATATAAATATATGATAAAACATATAAATATATATATTTTTAATCAATTAATGAGCATAAAATCATTGTAATTTTAGTGCTTTTTGAGCACTCATCACGCACCATATTCCTTTTACTTACTTTCGTTTTTATACAATAGAGCTATAAAGAAGATAATGATGCCAACCTAGGGTTCTTTATTTATGTGTTCAATCAGTCCCTATTCTTCAAAAAAATAAGAGAAGTGAAAAACAAGGTGGATGTTGTTCACATTTTCAAAAACAACAAAACATTTGATAAATATGAGTTGCAACTTTTAACAGCGATAACTCCTGACTCCTGTATCGAAATGACTATCATAATATATAAAATCAAAGCTCTTATCGATTTACACAAAATGATTAGGCCTCACAGAGGAAACTCATTTTTGAACCCAAATTCCATCGTTTACAATACTTACCGAGGGTTTAAACTTTTTGTCGCACCATTTTCCTTTTACTTACTTTCGTTTTTATACAATAGAGCTATAAAGAAGATAATGATGCCAACCTAGGGTTCTTTATTTATGTGTTCAATCAGTCCCTATTCTTCAAAAAAATAACAGAAGTGAAAAACAAAGGGGATGTTGTTCACATTTTCAAAAACAACAAAACATTTGATAAATATGAGTTGCAACTTTTAACGGCGATAACTCCTGACTCCTGTATCGAAATGACTATTATAATATATAAAATCAAAGCTCTTATCGATTTACACAAAAATGATTTGGTCTCACAGAGGATACTCATTTTTGAACACAAATTCCATAGTTTACAACACTTACAGAGGGTTTAAACTTTTTGTCGCACCATTTTCCTTTTACTTACTTTCAATTTTATACAATAGAGATATAAAGAAGATAATGATGCCAACCTAGGGTTCTTTATTTATGTGTTCAATCAGTCCCTATTCTTCAAAAAAATAAGAGAAGTGAAAAACAAAGGAGATGTTGTTCACATTTTCAAAAACAACAAAACATTTGATAAATATGAGTTGCAACTTTTAACGGCGATAACTCCTGACTCATGTATCGAAATGACTATTATAATATATCAAATCAAAGCTCTTATCGATTTACACAAAATGATTTGGTATCACAGAGGAAACTCATTTTTGAACCCAAATTCCATCGTTTACAATACTTACCGAGGGTTTAAACTTTTTGTCGCACCATTTTCCTTTTACTTACTTTCCTTTTTATACAATAGAGATATAAAGGAGATAATGACGCCGACCTAGGGTTCTTTACTTCTGTGTTCAATCAGTACCTATTCTTCAAAACAATAAGAGAAGAAAAAGCGAAAGGTGTTGCGGTTCACATTTTGAAAAGCAACAAAACATTTGATAAATATGAGTTGCAACTTTTAACGGTGAGAACTTTTGACTAGGTTATCGAAATGACCGTTATAATATACCAAATTTAAGCTCTTATCGATTTACATAGTACTATTTGGTCTCACCAATCAAACTCAATTTTATACCAAAATGCCCTCGTTTACATCACTTACCGAGGATTTAAAGTTTTTGTCGCACCATTTTCCTTTTACATACTTTCAATTTTATACAATAGAGCTATAAAGAAGATAATGATGCCAACCTAGGGTTCTTTATTTATGTGTTCAATCAGTCCCTATTCTTCAAAAAAATAAGAGAAGTGAAAAACAAAGGGGATGTTGTTCACATTTTCAAAAACAACAAAACATTTGATAAATATGAGTTGCAACTTTTAACGGCGATAACTCCTGACTCCTGTATCGAAATGACTATTATAATATATAAAATCAAAGGTCTTATCGAGTTACACAAAATGATTTGGTATCATAGAGGAAACTCCTTTTTGAACCCAAATTCCATAGTTTAAAACACTTACCGAGGGTTTAAACTTTTTGTCGCACCATTTTCCTTTTACTTACTTTCAATTTTATACAATAGAGCTATAAAGAAGATAATGATGCCAACCTAGGGTTCTTTATTTATGTGTTCAATCAGTCCCTATTCTTCAAAAAAATAAGAGAAGTGAAAAACAAAGGGGATGTTGTTCACATTTTCAAAAACAACAAAACATTTGATAAATATGAGTTGCAACTTTTAACGGCGATAACTCCTGACTCCTGTATCGAAATGACTATTATAATATATAAAATCAAAGCTCTTATCGATTTACACAAAATGATTTGGTATCACAGAGGAAACTCATTTTTGAACCCAAATTCCATAGTTTACAACACTTACCGAGGGTTTAAACTTTTTGTCGCACCATTTTCCTTTTACTTACTTTCAATTTTATACAATAGAGCTATAAAGAAGATAATGATGCCAGCCTAGGGTTCTTTACTTATGTGTTCAATCAGTACCTATTCTTCAAAAAAATAAGAGAAGTGAAAAACAAAGGGGATGTTGTTCACATTTTCAAAAACAACAAAACATTTGATAAATATGAGTTGCAACTTTTAACGGCGATAACTCCTAACTCCTGTATCGAAATGACTATTATAATATATAAAATAAAAGGTCTTATAAATTTACACAAAATGATTTGGTATCATAGAGGAAACTCCTTTTTGAACCCAAATTCCTTAGTTTAAAACACTTACCGAGGGTTTAAACTTTTTGTCGCACCATTTTCCTTTTACTTACTTTCAATTTTATACAATAGAGCTATAAAGAAGATAATGATGCCAACCTAGGGTTCTTTATTTATGTGTTCAATCAGTCCCTATTCTTCAAAAAAATAAGAGAAGTGAAAAACAAAGGGGATGTTGTTCACATTTTCAAAAACAACAAAACATTTGATAAATATGAGTTGCAACTTTTAACGGTGATAACTCTTGACTCCTGTATCGAAATGACTATTATAATATATAAAATCAAAGCTCTTATCGATTTACACAAAATGATTTGGTATCATAGAGGAAACTCATTTTTGAACCCAAATTCCATAGTTTACAACACTTACCGAGGGTTTAAACTTTTTGTCGCCGAATTTTCCTTTTACTTACTTTCGTTTTTATACAATAGAGATATATAGGAGATAATGACGCCGAGCTAGGGTTCTTTATTTATGTGTTCAATCAATCTCTATTCTGCCAAAAAAATAAGAGAAGAAAAAACGAAAGGTGTTGCTGTTCACATTTTTAAAAAGAACAAAACATTTGTAAAATATGAGTTTCAACTTTTAACGATGATAACTTTTGACTAGGATATCGAAATGACCGTTATAATATACCAAATTTAAGCTCTTATCGATTTACATAGTACTATTTGGTCTCACCAATCAAACTCATTTTTATACCAAAATGCCCTCGTTTACAACACTTACCCAGGATTTAAAGTTTTTGTCGCACCATTTTCCTTCTACTTACTTTCAATTTTAAACAATAGAGCTATAAAGAAGATAATGATGAAAACCTAGGGTTCGTTGTTTATGTGTTCAATCAGTCCCTATTCTTCCAAAAAATAAGAGAAGTGAAAAACAAAGGGGATGTTGTTCACATTTTCAAAAACAACAAAACATTTGATAAATATGAGTTGCAACTTTTAACGGTGATAACTCCTAACTCCGGTATCGAAATGACTATTATAATATATCAAATGAAAGATCTTATCGATTTACACAAAATGATTTGGTATCACAGAGGAAACTCATTTTTGAACCCAAATTCCATCGTTTACAATACTTACCGAGGGTTTAAACTTTTTGTCGCACCATTTTCCTTTTACTTACTTTCGTTTTTATACAATAGAGCTATAAAGAAGATAATGATGCCAACCTAGGGTTCTTTATTTATGTGTTCAATCAGTCCCTATTCTTCAAAAAAATAAGAGAAGTGAAAAACAATAGAGATGTTGTTCACATTTTCAAAAACAACAAAACATTTGATAAATATGAGTTGCAACTTTTAACGGCGATAACTCCTGACTCATGTATCGAAATTACTATTATAATATATCAAATCAAAGTTCTTATCGATTTACACAAAATGATTTGGCCTCACAGAGGAAACTCATTTTTGAACCCAAATTCCATCATTTACAATACTTACCGAGGGTTTAAACTTTTTGTCGCACCATTTTCCTTTTACTTACTTTCCTTTTTATACAATAGAGATATAAAGGAGATAATGACGCCAAACTAGGGTTCTTTACTTTTGTGTTCAATCAGTACCTATTCTTCAAAACAATAAGAGAAGAAAAAGCGAAAGGTGTTGCGGTTCACATTTTCAAAAGCAACAAAACATTTGATAAATATTAGTTGCAACTTTTAACGATGATAACTTTTGACTAGGGTATCGAAATGACCGTTATAATATACCAAATTTAAGCTCTTATCGATTTACATAGTACTATTTGGTCTCACCAATCAAACTCATTTTTATACAAAATGCCCTCGTTTACATCACTTACCGAGGATTTAAAGTTTTTGTCGCACCATTTTCCTTCTACTTACTTTCAATTTTATACAATAGAGCTATAAAGAAGATAATGATGCCAACCTAGGGTTCTTTACTTATGTGTTCAATCAGTCCCTATTCTTCAAAAATATAAGAGAAGTGAAAAACAAAGGGGATGTTGTTCACATTTTCAAAAACAACAAAACATTTGATAAATATGAGTTGCACCTTTTAACGGCGATAACTCCTGACTCCTGTATCGAAATGACTATTATAATATATAAAATCAAAGGTCTTATCGTGTTACACAATATGATTTGGTATCATAGAGGAAACTCCTTTTTGAACACAAATTCCATAGTTTAAAACACTTACCGAGGGTTTAAACTTTTTGTCGCACCATTTTCCTTTTACTTACTTTCAATTTTATACAATAGAGCTATAAAGAAGATAATGATGCCAACCTAGGGTTCTTTATTTATGTGTTCAATCATTCCCTATTCTTCAAAAAAATAAGAGAAGTGAAAAACAAAGCAGATGTTGTTTACATTTTCAAAAACAACAAAACATTTGATAAATATGAGTTGCAACTTTTAACGGCGATAACTCTTGACTCCTGAATCGAAATGACTATTATAATATATAAAATCCAAGCTCTTATTGATTTACACAAAATGATTTGGCCTCTTAGAGAAAACTCATTTTTGAACCCAAATTCCATCGTTTACAATACTTACCGAGGGTTTAAACTTTTTGTCGCACCATTTTCCTTTTACTTACCTTCAATTTTATACAATAGAGCTATAAAGAAGATAATGATGTCAACCTAGGGTTCTTTATTTATGTGTTCAATCAGTCCCTATTCTTCAAAAAAATAAGAGAAGTGAAAAACAAAGGAGATGTTGTTCACATTTTCAAAAACAACAAAACATTTGATAAATATGAGTTGCAACTTTTAACGGCGATAACTCCTGACTCCTGTATCGAAATGACTATTATAATATATAAAATCAAAGCTCTTATCGATTTACACAAAATGATTTGGCCTCACAGAGGAAACTCATTTTTGAACCCAAATTCCATCGTTTACAATACTTACCGAGGGTTTAAACTTTTTGTCGCACCATTTTCCTTTTACTTACTTTCGTTTTTATACAATAGAGATATAAAAGGAGATAATGATGCCAACCTAGGGTTCTTTATTTATGTGTTCAATCAGTCCCTATTCTTCAAAAAAATAACAGAAGTGAAAAACAAAGGGGATGTTGTTCACATTTTCAAAAACAACAAAACATTTGATAAATATGAGTTGCAACTTTTAACGATGATAACTTTTGACTAGGGTATCGAAATGACCGTTATAATATACCAAATTTAAGCTCTTATCGATTTACATAGTACTATTTGGTCTCACCAATCAAAATCATTTTTATACCAAAATGCCCTCGTTTACATCACTTACCGAGGATTTAAAGTTCTTGTCGCACCATTTTCCTTCTACTTACTTTCTATTTTATACAATAGAGCTATAAAGAAAATAATGATGCCAACCTAGGGTTCTTGACTTATGTGTTCAATCAGTCCCTATTCTTCAAAAAAATAAGAGAAGTGAAAAACAAAGGGGATGTTGTTCACATTTTCAAAAACAACAAAACATTTGATAAATATGAGTTGCAACTTTTAACGGCGATAACTCCTGACTCCTGTATCGAAATGACTATTATAATATATAAAATCAAAGGTCTTATCGAGTTACACAAAATGATTTCGTATCATAGAGGAAACTCCTTTTTGAACCCAAATTCCATAGTTTAAAACACTTACCGTGGGTTTAAACTTTTTGTCGCACCATTTTCCTTTTACTTACTTTCAATTTTATACAATAGAGCTATAAAGAAGATAATGATGCCAGCCTAGTATTCTTTACTTATGTGTTCAATCAGTACCTATTCTTCAAAAAAATAAGAGAAGTGAAAAACAAAGGAGATGTTGTTCACATTTTCAAAAACAACAAAACATTTGATAAATATGAGTTGCAACTTTTAACGGCGATAACTCCTGACTCCTGTATCGAAATGACTATTATAATATATAAAATCAAAGCTCTTATCGATTTACACAAAATGATTTGGCCTCACAGAGGAAACTCATTTTTGAACACAAATTCCATAGTTTACAACACTTACCGAGGGTTTAAACTTTTTGACGCAATATTTTCCTTTTACTTACTTTCAATTTTATACAATAGAGATATAAAGAAGATAATGATGCCGACCTAGGGTTCTTTATTTATGTGTTCAATCAGTTCAAAAAAATAAGAGAAGTGAAAAACAAAGGGGATGTTGTTCACATTTTCAAAAACAACAAAACAGTTGATAAATATGAATTGCAACTTTTAACGGATATAACTCCTGACTCCTGTATCTAAATGACCGTTACAATATACCAAATTAAAGCTCTTATCGATTTACATAGTACAATTTGGTCTCACCAATCAAACTCATTTTTATACAAAAATGCCCTCGTTTACAACACTTACCGAGGATTTAAAGTTTTTGTCGTACCATTTTCCTTCTACTTACTTTCAATTTTATACAATAGAGCTATAAAGAAGATAATGCTGCCAACCTAGGGTTCTTTACTTATGTGTTCAATCAGTACCTATTCTTCAAAAAAATAAGAGAAGTGAAAAACAAAGGGGATGTTGTTCACATTTTCAAAAACAACAAAACATTTGATAAATATGAGTTGCAACTTTTAACGGCGATAACTCCTGACTCCTATATCGAAATGACTATTATAATATATAAAATCAAAGCTCTTATCGATTTACACAAAATGATTTGGTATCACAGAGGAAACTCATTTTTGAACCCAAATTCCATAGTTTAAAACACTTACCGAGGGTTTAAACTTTTTGTCGCACCATTTTCCTTTTACTTACTTTCAATTTTATACAATAGAGCTATAAAGAAGATAATGATGCCAACCTAGGGTTCTTTATTTATGTGTTCAATCAGTCCCTATTCTTCAAAAAAATAAGAGAAGTGAAAAACAAAGGGGATGTTGTTCACATTTTCAAAAACAACAAAACATTTGATAAATATGAGTTGCAACTTTTAACGGCGATAACTCCTGACTCCTGTATCGAAATGACTATTATAATATATAAAATCAAAGCTCTTATCGATTTACACAAAATGATTTGGCCTCACAGAGGAAACTCATTTTTGAACCCAAATTCCATCGTTTACAATACTTACCGAGGGTTTAAACTTTTTGTCGCACCATTTTCCTTTTACTTACTTTCCTTTTTATACAATAGAGATATAAAGGAGATAATGACGCCGACCTAGGGTTATTTGTTTATGTTTTTAATCAATCTCTATTCTTCCAAAAAATAGGAGAAGAGAAAAACAAAGGGGATACTGTTCACATTTTCAAAAACAACAAAACATTTGATAAATTTGAGTTGCAACTTTTAACGGTGATAACTTTTGACTAGGGTATCTAAATGACCATTATAATATACCAAATTTAAGCTCTTATCGATTTACATAGTACTATTTGGTCTCACCAATCAAACTCATTTTTATACAAAAATGCCCTCGTTTACAACACTTACCGAGGATTTAAAGTTTTTGTCGTACCATTTTCCTTCTACTTACTTTCAATTTTATACAATAGAGCTATAAAGAAGATAATGATGCCAACCTAGGGTTCTTTACTTCTGTGTTCAATCAGTACCTATTCTTCAAAACAATAAGAGAAGTGAAAAACAAAGGGGATGTTGTTCACATTTTCAAAAACAACAAAACATTTCATAAATATGAGTTGCAACTTTTAACGGCGATAACACCTCACTCCTGTATCGAAATGACTATTATAATATATATAATCAAAGGTCTTATCGAGTTACACAAAATGATTTGGTATCATAGAGGAAACTCCTTTTTGAACCCAAATTCCATAGTTTAAAACACTTACCGAGGTTTTAAACTTTTTGTCGCACCATTTTCCTTTTACTTACTTTCAATTTTATACAATAGAGCTATAAAGAAGATAATGATGCCAACCTAGGGTTCTTTATTTATGTGTTCAATCAGTCCCTATTCTTCAAAAAAATAAGAGAAGTGAAAAACAAAGGAGATGTTGTTCACATTTTCAAAAACAACAAAACATTTGATAAATATGAGTTGCAACTTTTAACGGCGATAACTCCTGACTCCTGTATCGAAATGACTATTATAATATATAAAATCAAAGCTCTTATCGATTTACACAAAATGATTTGGCCTCAGAGAGGAAACTCATTTTTGAACACAAATTCCATAGTTTACAACACTTACCGAGGGTTTAAACATTTTGTCGCACCATTTTCCTTTTAGTTACTTTCCATTTTATACAATAGAGATATAAAGGAGATAATGATGCCGACCTTGGGTTCTTTATTTATGTGTTCTATCAGTCCACATTCTTCAAAAAAATAAGAGAAGTGAAAAACAAAGGGGATGTTGTTCACATTTTCAAAAACAACAAAACATTTGATAAATATGAGTTGCAACTTTTAACGGCGATAAATCCTAACTCCTGTATCAAAATGACTATTATAATATACCAAATTTAAGCTCTTATCGTTTTACATAGTACTATTTGGTCTCACCAATCAAACTCATTTTTATACAAAAATGCCCTCGTTTACATCACTTACCGAGGATTTAAAGTTTTTGTCGCACCATTTTCCTTCTACTTACTTTCAATTTTATACAATAGAGCTATAAAGAAGATAATAATGCCAACCTAGGGTTCTTTACATATGTGTTCAATCAGTCCCTATTCTTCAAAAAAATAAGAGAAGTGAAAAACAAAGGGAATGTTGTTCAGATTTTCAAAAACAACAAAACATTTGATAAATATGAGTTGAAACTTTTAACGGTGATAACTCCTGACTCCTGTATCGAAATAACTATTATAATATATAAAATCAAAGGTCTTATCGAGTTACACAAAATGATTTGGTATCATAGAGGAAACTCCTTTTTGAACACAAATTCCATAGTTTAAAACACTTACCGAGGGTTTAAACTTTTTGTCGCACCATTTTCCTTTTACTTACTTTCAATTTTATACAATAGAGCTATAAAGAAGATAATGATGCCAACCTAGGGTTCTTTATTTATGTGTTCAATCAGTCCCTATTCTTCAAAAAAATAAGAGAAGTGAAAAACAAAGGGGATGTTGTTCACATTTTCAAAAACAACAAAACATTTGATAAATATGAGTTGCAACTTTTAACGGCGATAACTCCTGACTCCTGTATCGAAATGACTATTATAATATATAAAATCAAAGCTCTTATCGATTTACACAAAATGATTTGGCCTCACAGAGGAAACTCATTTTTGAACCCAAATTCCATCGTTTACAATACTTACCGAGGGTTTAAACTTTTTGTCGCACCATTTTCCTTTTACTTACTTTCGTTTTTATACAATAGAGATATAAAGGAGATAATGACGCCGACCTAGGGTTCTTTATTTATGTGCTCAATCAATCTCTATTCTGCCAAAAAAATAAGAGAAGAAAAAACGAAAGGTGTTGCTGTTCACATTTTCAAAAAGAACAAAACATTTGGAAAATATGAGTTGCAACTTTTAACGGTGATAACTTTTGACTAGGGTATCGAAATGACCGTTATAATATACCAAATTTAAGCTCTTATCGATTTACATAGTACTATTTGGTCTCACCAATCAAACTCATTTTTATACAAAAATGCCCTCGTTTACATCACTTACCGAGGATTTAAAGTTTTTGTCGCACCATTTTCCTTCTACTTACTTTCAATTTTATACAATAGAGCTATAAAGAAGATAATAATGCCAACCTAGGGTTCTTTACTTATGTGTTCAATCAGTCCCTATTCTTCAAAAAAATAAGAGAAGTGAAAAACAAAGGGGATGTTGTTCACATTTTCAAAAACAACAAAACATTTGATAAATATGAGTTGCAACTTTTAACGGCGATAACTCCTGACTCCTGTATCGAAATGACTATTATAATATATAAAATCAAAGCTCTTATCGATTTACACAAAAATGATTTGGTCTCACAGAGGAAACTCATTTTTGAACACAAATTCCATAGTTTACAACACTTACCGAGGGTTTAAACTTTTTGTCGCAATATTTTCCTTTTACTTACTTTCAATTTTATACAATAGAGCTATAAAGGAGATAATGATTCCAATCTAGGGTTCTTTATTTATGTGTTCAATCAGTCCCAATTCTTCAAAAAAATAAGAGAAGTGAAAAACAAAGGGGATGTTGTTCACATTTTCAAAAACAACAAAACATTTGATAAATATGAGTTGCAACTTTTAACGGCGATAACTCCTGACTCCTGTATCGAAATGACTATTATAATATATAAAATCAAAGCTCTTATCGATTTACACAAAATGATTTGGCCTCACAGAGGAAACTCATTTTTGAACCCAAATTCCATCGTTTACAATACTTACCGAGGGTTTAAACTTTTTGTCGCACCATTTTCCTTTTACTTACTTTCCTTTTTATACAATAGAGATATAAAGGAGATAATGACGCCAAACTAGGGTTCTTTACTTTTGTGTTCAATCAATCTCTATTCTGCCAAAAAAATAAGAGAAGAAAAAACGAAAGGTGTTGCTGTTCACATTTTCAAAAAGAACAAAACATTTGGAAAATATGAGTTGCAACTTTTAACGGTGATAACTTTTGACTAGGGTATCGAAATGACCGTTATAATATACCAAATTAAAGCTCTTATCGATTTACATAGTACAATTTGGTCTCACCAATCAAACTCATTTTTATACAAAAATGCCCTCGTTTACAACACTTACCGAGGATTTAAAGTTTTTGTCGTACCATTTTCCTTCTACTTACTTTCAATTTTATACAATAGAGCTATAAAGAAGATAATGCTGCCAACCTAGGGTTCTTTACTTATGTGTTCAATCAGTACCTATTCTTCAAAAAAATAAGAGAAGTGAAAAACAAAGGAGATGTTGTTCACATTTTCAAAAACAACAAAACATTTGATAAATATTAGTTGCAACTTTTAACGGCGATAACTCCTAACTCCTGTATCGAAATGACTATTATAATATATCAAATCAAAGCTCTTATCGATTTACACAAAATGATTTGATATCACAGAGGAAACTCATTTTTGAACCCAAATTCCATCGTTTACAATACTTACCGAGGGTTTAAACTTTTTGTCGCACCATTTTCCTTTTACTTACTTTCGTTTTTATACAATAGAGATATAAAGAAGATAATGACGCCGACCTAGGGTTCTTTACTTATGTGTTCAATCAGTACCTATTCTTCAAAAAAATAAGAGAAGTGAAAAACATTGGGGATGTTGTTCACATTTTCAAAAACAACAAAACATTTCATAAATATGAGTTGCAACTTTTATCGGCGATAACTCCTGACTCCTGTATCGACATGACTATTATAATATATAAAATCAAAGCTCTTATCGATTTACACAAAATGATTTGGCCCCACAGAGGAAACTCATTTTTGAACCCAAATTCCAACGTTTGCAATACTTACCGAGGGTTTAAACTTTTTGTCGCCCCAATTTCCTTTTACTTACTTTCATTTTTATACAATAGAGATATAAAGGATATAATGATGCCGACCTAGGGTTTTTTATTTATGTGTTCAATCAATCTCTATTCTGCTGATGAGCGAAAACCGGCATCGCCAATTCTCGCAAATACTTTGGTTTTAATATTTGTAAAACTCTCGCAAGTGCACGAATCATTTCGTAGAAAATGATAAGTATACTCCCAAGGTCGATCTAAGGAAGGAATGTATGTGGTTCTTAATTTATTATTCAAACTTTTAAAAACGAAATTAAATCCTAAACATCCTGTCACGATAGTTTGGTTTTTGTGTTCCTAATCTAATAACATAAAATAAACATATATACAGATTAATTAAATATAATAAAAAAAATAAACATAGATACAAATTCAATAAATAAATATAAATACAGATTCAATAAATAAATATAAATACAGATTCAATAAATATTCATGCAAATTTTATCATTTATATTAGTGGAGTATTTATGGATATAATAACTAAATTAATTATGCTTGCTCATATTATCTAGGTTATTAAAGATATAAATTGATATTTTATTGATTCTCTCTTTTTTGTATGAATACCACCTTTGGTGGGGTTAGATATTCTTTGTTAACTAAACAAATCAATTAACACCTATGGGTGGGGTTGATAACTAATTTGGTTAATTAAATTAATTCCTTTTTCTAAGAGATTGAAAATGAACCATTTAAATGCCACCTTTGGTGGGTTAGACAGTTTAAACTTTATTCAAGGTGTCCAAATTAAACCCAAGAATTTAGTTATCCGAGTACTAACTTTCAAGTTTTAAAACCACTACTGAAAACATGTTGTCAATACATTTTCACATAATAATTCTTATAAAAACTTTTGAAATAGAGCTTCACTCTAACTACCGGGCGATTGTACCAACAAATAAAAGAGCACTACTCTAAATTAGACCGATAACTAAACCTTAAAGTCTAATCTTGATTTAAGTTTGTAATGAAAAATAATGTATTTCTCTCTAACATCCTTAATATAAAATCTTGAATAAAAATAAAATCAATTCATTTTAGAAATTTTCACCTATTTAATATTTCGCAGGCATAACAACTTTATTATTATATCATGATTATAAACACTAGCACAGTTAAATTTAATCACGCACAAATTAAATATAACATGTAAGAATAAAGCATAAAAATAATCAGTAAAGAAAATAAAATCCTTACAGTACTTCGACGCTATTCCCGTTGCTAGAAAACCTCCAAGCGGAATTTGCACTTCCATTTATTGAATCAAAAATCTAAAATATTACAAAAACATAACTAGTTCTTCCCTAAAAGGGAAGAACTCTAAAACTAAGAGAAACTAGCTAAAACATAAGAAAAACTAGCTAAAACATAAGAAAAACTAAGAAAAACTAAAAACTAAGAAATGGAGAGAAAGAAAGAAGAGAGAAGTGAGTTTTGAAGGTGTATGAAGGTGAATGGAATGGGGGTATTTATAGGTGAGGATGGAGAGAAAAAATAGAGAAAAAATGTTAAAAAAATATTAAAAAATAAAAACGTGTTTTGGATTGAGGTCATTGATGACGTCGGCGCATGACGTGCGTGCACAGCGGATGAAAAATGGGTCAAAATGCGTTGCGGATGAACGATCAGCGGATGAACAGCTGTCGCGCGCGTGAACGATAACCACGCGATCTTTAGCGGATGAACGATAACCTCGCGGATGAAGCGTGAACAATGCGGATGAACGGTCTGCCGCGATGAACAAGCGCGATTTGAGCTAGGTCGCGCGGCCGGCGTAGCCAGCGCGATTTTCTCCTTTATGACATTTTTGTCCTTTTTGACCCATTTTGTCCAATTTTTCCATATTTGTTGACCTTTCCCCATTTATTTATTAATATATTTGTGATGTATTGCTTATAGTATTCCTCTTTGTGTTTTTAAGTTGCGTTTTTAAGCCAAAATACCTGAAAAACAATAAAAATACCCGTGATTCCGAAAAAGACAAATTTATATAAATATATGATAAAACATATAAATATATATATTTTTAATCAATTAATGAGCATAAAATCATGGTAATTTTAGTGCTTTTTGAGCACTCATCACAACCCCCAACCAGCTTCTTGCTAGTCCCTTAGCAAGAGAAGCGATAAAAACTAAAAATTAAACTATCCTAAATCACTTCCGTGGATTGACACGGTTGCATTTAGCCTATGCAACAAGCCTTTAAACCCATAGGTTGCCCTAGTGGACGAGTTTGAGTCTCGTGAGGGTTTTCAGTAATGATACCCATAAACATTGAACTAAATGTAAAAACAAAAGAAACAATAAAAACAAACAACTTAAAAATTAAATTTACAACAAAATCAAAAATTAATTTTTTTTTTTTGAATAAGAGAAAACAACATCTCACAAAAATGTCTCATACTTTTTAATCTCCTTTAAGATCATAATTAAAATCTCAAGCATAAGTTATTTTAATCTCTTTAAACAATCATGATTTATTATAATAATTAGTCGAAAATCATTTTCATATTTCATATCAAAAATGTATCAATTTAATTTCACCCAATTTCAGTGTCATGAATCAGAATTCGCTTCGACTCTATTCCTCACAAGTCAATACTCTCAAAACACTGAATCCTATGGGTTCAAACACTCATACTAATTTATATGCGAAAGAGTTGATGTATAGAAATGAACTAATATGTTCGCATATGTATAAAGAATAAAGGCTCAAAGTGTTATTTTAACATTGATCTCATGAAAGGAATCAAATGTATAAATTATAAAGATATCATATATAAAAATTATTTTCATGCATAAATCAAACTCATTAAGAAAGAATTTCAAGATATATGCTTTTTACAAATGAAGAAATTGCAATGACTTTTTAGGGAATTACTTCCTATATCTTTCTTTTGTAAATAGCCTGTACTCACAACTTTGTAGGCAACGTGGGTCATAGTATATAGATGATACTATTTTTTATCTCTCTATTTTTTTCTGTAGATATTTTTCAATATGTGTATTTTTTAGAGAGTCAACCCATGTACAGATTGTACAATTTTTTGGATTTTGGTGAGTGGTTAATTTTGTGGCTTTTCTGTTTGATCTTGGTTTAGGTTACCCCAGATATGTCTTTTTGTTTTTGTAGTAGTCATGCATAAATGAGATATAAGCATATACTATCAATTTCTACTCAAATCATTTAATCTAAGCAAAAATAATAAAAAAAATATATGATACTCTATTAAGATGAGAAAAAAATTCATACATTCAATGCTAATACCTATAGAGATCATCTAAAAATTTGAAGAAATAAGAAATGTGTTTGGAGTAGAAAAAATATATATTTCACTCTGAATAAAGGAAATTAGGCTCAAATTATATCTCACAAAGGTAGTCTCCACTAAAAAAAATTCATAAACACCGATTTTGGGTTTAATATAATTTCCACATCTTATCAAGAAATACTAGTTATGACAAAAACTAACTAATTATCAAAAATAATTACAAAATATTTCATGATATGTTTTCAAAAATTAATCTAACAGTACAAAAGACTTAACTATTTACTTAAATTTGATTTAAAGAAAAGATAAATTTTTGTTAATTTTTTTTTATTCCAAAAATTACTAAATCACACAAAATAGAAATAAAACCAAACACACAAAAAATGAAAAAGTAAAATTTTTTTTTAAATATTTTTTTTTATTTTTTTTTATTTTTAAATTGTTAAAACTTTTTTTTTAAGCATGGTAACTTTTCACCACCCCCAACCTAGAACTTACATTGTCCTCAATGTAACAATTGTAAATTAAAGATAAAGAGAGAAGAGAAGAAAGATTACCTATTTCCTGAGAATGTGCAAGTAGTAATGGAAAATGCAGGTGCATCCATCATATTCATCATTAAAGTGTATACAGACAGATCGCTGTGAACTTCTAACATCTCAACAAATATTTTTAGTTTTAACAATTTAAAAATTATTCACATGTAATTAAATAAATGAAACAAATAAAAGAAAATTACCTAAAATGATGGGTTGCCTCCCATCCAGCGCTTAGTTTAACGTCTTAGCAAGACGTAACTTGGGGATTGCATTTTAAGTAAACTCAATGTCCCCTCATCATTGAGTCAATCAAACCTATAGGTAAGACAAGGTTGTCTACCTATACTTTTTCAGTCATGCCCTATTGATTTTCATATTTCTTTATGTACTTCAAACTAGGGGCATACTTTGAGTTATAGATAACCCACATCTAGGTACAAATCAAATAATTAAGGCATAAAAACACAATTGTACCTAGATTAAACAAAGCAACTAACTCCTTAGATTGTAATTAAAACTTTAAAATTTTGGAGATAGTTCAGAAATTTTTGTTTTTTTTTGTTTTTGTTTTTGTTTTTAAGAAAAAAAAATAACATAATCAGTATTAACCAAGAGTGCTCCCAGGAAAGAATGGTGGTGCAAAGGCTCCTTAAAAACCATCCTCCTAGACAGAACAACGTTCCCAGGAAAGACTAGTGGCACAAAGGCTTCCAAGAACTAGTCTCCTAGACAGAACTCCCTTAGATCTTTACTTTTCATGTTATTAAGTTAAATTAAATAAAAATTTAAGTTAATGAAAATCTAAGTTAATTAAGTTTAAAGAAAAGGTTAATTAAGTTAAGTGAATTAAAAAATCTAAGTTAATTAAGTTAAGTTAAAAAAATCTAAGTTAATTAAGTTGGTAAAAAAAAAGTTAATTAAGTTAAGTAAAGTAAAAAAAATCTAAGTTAATTAAGTTAAGTTAAAAAAAAAATCTAAGTTAATTAAGTTGGTAAAAAAAAAAGTTAATTAAGTTAAGTAAAAAAAAAAATCTAAGTTAATTAAGTTAGTAAAAAAAACTAAGTTAAGTAAGTTAAATAAAAATCAAGAAGAAGAAAAACAAATTGCTAAAGAAAGAAAAAATAATAATAATAAAATAAAATAAAATTGAAAAAGGTAAAAGAAAATAAAAAAAATAAAATTATGATTTAAAATAAATAAAAAAATAGTAAAAATTAAACTCAAAAAATTAAAATTTTGGTTTTTTTATTTATTTTTTTATTTATTTTTTATTGTTTTTATTTAATTTTTTATATTTTTATATTTTTATATTTTTTTATATTTTTAATTTTTTTTAATTTTTTTTTTGTTATTTTTTTTATTATTTTTTTTATTATTTTTTATTATTTTTTATTATTTTTTATTATTTATTTATTTTATTTTATTTTATTTTATTTTTATTTATTTTTATTTATTTTTATTTATTTTTATTTATTTTTTATTTTTTATTTATTTTTTATTTATTTTTAATATTTTTTAATATTTTTTAATTTTTAAAATTTTTTTTATTTTTTTATTTATTTTTATTATTTCTTATGAAATTTAAAATTTGAAATTTGATTAAATTTTTTTATTTATTTTTTTATTTTTTACAAAACAAAAAAAAATCACAATTATTTACAAAGACAAAAATATTTTTAAAATTTTGATAAATAAATTAAAAACGCTTATTCCTTCCCGTATTGTGCCAAAAACTTGATGGCGTAATGGGATTGCGAAAACTTTGATTCCATCCCCGAACGCGCCAAAACTTGATGGTAGCGAAATCGCGATCCTACCAATACTTTGGTTTTAATATTTGTAAAACTCGCAAGTGCACGAATCATTTCGTAGAAAATGATAAGTATACTCCCAAGGTCGATCTAAGGAAGGAATGTATGTGGTTCTTAATTTATTATTCAAACTTTTAAAAACGAAATTAAATCCTAAACATCTTGTCACGATAGTTTGGTTTTTGTGTTCCTAATCTAATAACATAAAATAAACATATATACAGATTAATTAAATATAATAAAAAAATAAACATAGATACAAATTCAATAAATAAATATAAATACAGATTCAATAAATATTCATGCAAATTTTATCATTTATATTAGTGGAGTATTTATGGATATAATAACTAAATTAATTATGCTTGCTCATATTATCTAGGTTATTAAAGATATAAATTGATATTTTATTGATTCTCTTTTTTGTATGAATACCACCTTTGGTGGGGTTAGATATTCTTTGTTAACTAAACAAATCAATTAACACCTATGGGTGGGGTTGATAACTAATTTGGTTAATTAAATTAATTCCTTTTTCTAAGAGATTGAAAATGAACCATTTAAATGCCACCTTTGGTGGGGTTAGACAGATTAAACTTTATTCAAGGTGTCCAAATTAAACCCAAGAATTTAGTTATCCGAGTGCTAACTTTCAAGTTTTAAAACCACTACTGAAAACATGTTGTCAATACATTTTCACATAATAATTCTTATAAAAACTTTTGAAATAGAGCTTCACTCTAACTACCTCGCGATTGTACCAACAAATAAAAGATCACTACTCTAAATTAGACCGGATAACTAAACCTTAAAGTCTAATCTTCAGATTTAAGTTTGTAATGAAAAATAATATATTTCTCTCTAACATCCTTAATATAAAATCTTGAATAAAAATAAAATCAATTCATTTTAGAAATTTTCACCTATTTAATATTTCGCAAGCATAACAACGTTATTATTATATCATGATTATAAATACTAGCAGCTTAAATTTAATCACACACAAATTAAATATAACATGTAAGAATAAAGCATAAAAATAACTGTAAAGAAAATAAAATCCTTACAGAACTTCGACGCTATTCCCGTTGCTAGAAAACCTCCAAGCGGAATTTGCACTTCCATTTATTGAATCAAAAATCTAAAATATTACAAAAACATAACTAGTTCTTCCCTAAAAAGGGAAGAACTCTAAAACTAAGAGAAACTAGCTAAAACATAAGAAAAACTAGCTAAAACATAAGAAAAACTAAAAAAACTAAAAACTAAGAAATTGAGAGAAAGAAAGAGAGAATAGAATGTATTTGGAGGTTTTGAAGGTGTGTTTTGAAGTGAAAGGAGGGAGGGTATTTAAGGGCAAGGATGGAGAGAAAAAATAGAGAAAAAAATGTTAAAAAAATGTAAACACGCGGATTATCAGATGACGCTATTGATGACGCCGATGACAGGGCACAGATGAACGCGCATGATGACAAGCGGATGAACAGTGTCGCTGATGAACAAGACGTCGCCATGGATGAACAAGTCGCGCGTTAGCTGGCGAGCGCGCGGCGGCCGGAAGCGGCGGCGCGATTTTCTCCTTTCTGCCATTTTTGTCCATTTTGACCCATTTTGTTCAATTTTTCCTTATTTGTTGACCTTTCCCCATTTATTTATTAATATATTTGTGATGTATTGCTTCTAGTATTTCTCTTTTTTTTTAAGTTGCGTTTTTAAGCCAAAATACCTGAAAAACAATAAAAATACCCGTGATTCCGAAAAAGACAAATTTATATAAATATATGATAAAGCATATAAATATATATATTTTTAATCAATTAATGAGCATAAAATCATGGTAATTTTAGTGCTTTTTGAGCACTCATCATCTGCCAAAAAAATAAGAGAATAAAAAATGAAAGGTGTTGTTGTTCGCATAATAAAAAAGAAACAAACATTTGGAAAATATGAGTTGCAACTTTTAACGGTTATAACTTTTGACTAGGGTATCGAAATGACCGTTATAATATACAAAATTTAAGCTCTTATCAATTTACATAGTACTATTTGGTCTGACCAATCAAACTCATTTTTATACCAAAATGCCCTCGTTTACATCACATACCGAGGATTTAAAGTTTTTGACGCACCATTTTCCTTCTACTTACTTTCAATTTTGTACAATAGAGCTATAAAGAAGATAATAATGCCAACCTAGGGTTATTTACTTATGTGTTCAATGAGTCCCTATTCGTCAAAAAAATAAGAGAAGTGAAAAACAAAGGGGATGTTGTTCACATTTTCATAAACAACAAAACATTTGATAAATATGAGTTGCTACTTTTAACGACGATAACTCCTGACTCCTGTATCGAAATGACTATTATAATATATAAAATCAAAGCTCTTATCGATTTATACAAAATGATTTGGCCTCACAGAGGAAACTCATTTTTGAACCCAAATTCCATCGTTTATAATACTTACCGAGGGTTTAAACTTTTTTCGCCCCATTTTCATTTTACTTCCTTTCGTGTTTATACAATAGAGATATAAAGGAGATAATGACGCCGACCTAGGGTTCTTTGTATATGTGTTCAATTAATCTCTATTCTGCCAAAAATATAAGAGAAGAAAAAATGAAAGGTGTTGCTGTTCACATTTTCAAAAAGAAATAAACATTTGGAAAATATGAGTTGCAACTTTTAACGGTGATAACTTTTGGCTAGGGTATCGAAATGACCGTTATAATATACCAAATTTAAGCTCTTATCGATTTACATAGTAATATTTGGTCTCACCAATCAAACTCATTTTTATACCAAAATGCCCTCGTTTACATCACTTACTGAGGATTTAAAGTTTTTATCGCACCATTTTCCTTCTACTTACTTTCAATTTTATACAATAGAGCTATAAAGAAGATAATAATTCCAACCTAGGGTTCTTTACTTATGTGTTCAATGAGCCCCTATTCTTCAAAAAAATAAGAGAAGTGAAAAACAAAGGGGAGGTTGTTCACATTTTCAAAAACAACAAAACATTTGATAAATATGAGTTGCAACTTTTAACGAAGATAACTTCTGACTCTTGTATCGAAATGACTATTATAATATATCAAATCAAAGCTCTTATAAATTTACACAAAATGATTTGGCCTCACAAAGGAAACTCATTTTTGAACCCAAATTCCATCGTTTACAATACTTACCGAGGGTTTAAACATTTTGTCGCACCATTATCCTTTTACTTACTTTCGTTTTTATACAATAGAGATATAAAGGAGATAATGACGCCGACCTAGGGTTCTTTATTTATGTGTTCAATCAGTCCCTATTCTTCAAAAAATTAAGAGAAGTGAAAAACAAAGGCGATGTTGTTCACATTTTCAAAAACAACAAAACATTTGATAAATATGAATTGCAACTTTTAACGGCGATAACTCCTGACTCCTGTATCAATATGACTATTATAATATATAAAATCAAAGCTCTTATCGGTTTACACAAAATGATTTGGCCCCACAGAGGAAACTCATTTTTGAACCCAAATTCCAACGTTTGCAATACTTACCGAGGGTTTGAACTTTTTATCGCCCCATTTTCCTTTTACTTACATTCATTTTTATACAATAGAGATATAAACGATATAATGATGCCGACCTAGGGTTTTTTATTTATGTGTTCAATCAATCTCTCTTCTGCCAAAAAAATAAGAGAAGAAAAAATGAAAGGTGTTGTTGGTCACATAATCAAAAAGAAACAAACATTTGGAAAATATGAGTTGCAACTTTTAACGGTGATAACTTTTGGCTAGGGTATCCAAATGACCGTTATAATATACCAAATTTAAGCTCTTATCGATTTACATAGTAATATTTGGTCTCACCAATCAAACTCATTTTTATACCAAAATGCCCTCGTTTACATCACTTACTGAGGATTTAAAGTTTTTGTCGCACCATTTTCCTTCTACTTACTTTCAATTTTATACAATAGAGCTATAAAGAAGACAATAATGCCAACCTAGGGTTATTTACTTATGTGTTCAATCAGTCCCTATTCTTCAAAAAAATAAGAGAAATGAAAAACAAAGGGGATGTTGTTCACATTTTCAAAAAATACAAAACATTTGATAAATATGAGTTGCTACTTTTAACGACGATATCTCCTGACTCCTGTATCGAAATGACTATTATAATATATAAAATTAAAGCTCTTATCGATTTATACAAAATGATTTGGCCTCACAGAGGAAACTCATTTTTGAACCCAAATTCCATCGTTTATAATACTTACCGAGGGTTTAAACTTTTTTCGCCCCATTTTCCTTTTACTTACTTTTGTTTTTATACAATACAGATATAAAGGAGATAATGACGCCGACCTAGGGTTCTTTGTTTATGTGTTCAATTAATCTCTATTCTGCCAAAAAAATAAGAGAAGAAAAAATGAAAGGTGTTGCTGTTCACATTTTCAAAAAGAAATAAACATTTGGAAAATATGAGTTGCAACTTTTAACGGTGATAACTTTTGTCTAGGGTATCGAAATGACCGTTATAATATAAAAAATTTAAGCTCTTATCGATTTACATAGTACTATTTGGTCTCACCAATCAAACTCATTTTTATGACAAAATGCCCTCGTTTACATCACTTACTGAGGATTTAAAGTTTTTGTCGCACCATTTTCCTTCTACTTACTTTCAATTTTATACAATAGAGCTATAAAGAAGATAATAATGCCAACCTAGGGTTCTTTACTTATGTGTTCAATCAGTCCCTATTCTTCAAAAAATAAGAGAAGTGAAAAACAAAGGGGATGTTGTTCACATTTTCAAAAACAACAAAACATTTGATAAATATGAGTTGCAACTTTTAACGGCGATAACTCCTGACTCCTGTATCGAAATGACTATTATAATATATCAAATCAAAGCTCTTATAAATTTACACAAAATGATTTGGCCTCACAAAGGAAAACCATTTTTGAACCCAAATTCCAACGTTTGCAATACTTACCGAGGGTTTAAACTTTTTGTCGCCCCATTTTCCTTTTACTTACTTTCATTTTATACAATAGAGATATAAAGGATATAATGATGCCGACCTAGGGTTTTTTATTTATGTGTTCAATCAATCTCTATTCAGCCAAAAAAAGAAGAGAAGAAAAAATGAAAGGTGTTGTTGTTCACATAATCAAAAAGAAACAAACATTTGGAAAATAAAAGTTGCAACTTTTAACGGTGATAACTTTTGACTAGGGTATCGCAATGACCGTTATAATATACCAAATTTAAGCTCTTATCGATTTACATAGTACTATTTGGTCTCACCAATGAAACTCATTTTTATACCAAAATGCCCTCGTTTACATCACTTACCGAGGATTTAAAGTTTTTGTCGCACCATTTTCCTTCTACTTACTTTCAATTTTATACAATAGAGCTATAAAGAAGACAATAATGCCAACCTAGGGTTATTTACTTATGTGTTCAATCAGTCCCTATTCTTCAAAAAAATAAGAGAAGTTAAAAACAAAGGGGATGTTGTTCACATTTTCAAAAAATACAAAACATTTGATAAATATGAGTTGCTACTTTTAACGACGATAACTCCTGACTCCTGTATCGAAATGACTATTATAATATATAAAATGAAAGCTGTTATCGATTTATACAAAATGATTTGGCCTCATAGAGGAAACTCATTTTTGAACCCAAATTCCATCGTTTATAATACTTACCGAGGGTTTAAACTTTTTTCGCCCCATTTTCCTTTTACTTACTTTCGTTTTTATACAATAGAGATATAAAGGAGATAATGACGCCGACCTAGGGTTCTTTGTTTATGTGTTCAATTAATCTCTATTCTGCCAAAAAAATAAGAGAAGAAAAAATGAAAGGTGTTGCTGTTCACATTTTAAAAAAAAATAAACATTTGGAAAATATGAGTTGCAACTTTTAACGGTGATAACTTTTGGCTAGGGTATCGAAATGACCGTTATAATATACCAAATTTATGCTCTTATCGATTTACATAGTACTATTTGGTCTCACCAATCAAACTCATTTTTATACCAAAATGCCCTCGTTTACATCACTTACCGAGGATTTAAAGTTTTTGTCGCACCATTTTCCTTTTACTTACTTTCAATTTTATACAATAGAGCTATAAAGAAGATAATGATGCCTACCTAGGGTTCTTTATTAATGTGTTCAATCAGTCCCTATTTTTCAAAAAAATAAGAGAAGTGAAAAACAAAGGGGATGTTGTTCATATTTTCAAAAACAATAAAACATTTGATAATTATGAGTTGCAACTTTTAACGGCGATAACTCCTGACTCCTGTATCGAAATGACTATTATAATATATCAAATCGAAGCTCTTATAAATTTACACAAAATGATTTGGCCTCACAAAGGAAACTCATTTTTGAACCCAAATTCCATCTTTACAATACTTACCGAGGGTTTAAACATTTTGTCGCACCATTATCCTTTTACTTACTTTCGTTTTTATACAATAGAGATATAAAGGAGATAATGACGCCGACCTAGGGTTCTTTATTTATGTGTTCAATCAGTCCCTATTCTTCAAAAAAATAAGAGAAGTGAAAAACAAAGGTGATGTTGTTCACATTTTCAAAAGCAACAAAATATTTCATAAATATGAATTGCAACTTTTATCGGCGATAACTCCTGACTCTTGTATCGAAATGACTATTATAATATATAAAATCAAAGCTATTATCAATTTTCACAAAAATGATTTGGTTTCACAGAGGAAACTCATTTTTGAACACAAATTCCATAGTTTACAACACTTACCGAGGGTTTAAACTTTTTGTCGCACCATTTTCCTTCAACTTACTTTCGGTTTTATACGATAGAGGTATAAAGGAGATAATGACGCCGACCTAGGGTTCTTTATTTATATGTTCAATCAGTCCCTATTCTTCAAAAAAATAAGAGAAGTGAAAAACAAAGGAGATGTTGTTCACATTTTCAAAAACAACAAAACATTTGATAAATACGAGTTGCAACTTTTAACGGTGATAACTCCTGACTGCTGTATCGAAATGACTATTATAATAGATAAAATCAAAGGTCTTATCGAGTTACACAAAATCATTTGGTATCATAGACGAAAATTTTTTTTGAACCAAAATTCCATAGTTTAAAACACTTACCGAGGGTTTAAACTTTTTGTCGCACCATTTTCCTTTTACTTACTATCAATTTTATACAATAGAGTTATAAAGAAGATAATAATGCCAACCTAGGGTTCTTTATATATGTGTTCAATCAGTCCCTATTCTTCAAAAAAATAAGAGAAGTGAAAAACAAAGGGGATGTTGTTCACATTTTCAAAAAGAACAAAACATTTGATAAATATGAGTTGCAACTTTTAACGGCGATAACTCATGACTCCTGTATCGAAATGACTATAATAATATATAAAATCAGAGCTCTTATCGATTTACACAAAATGATTTGGTATCACAAAGGAAACTCCTTTTTGAATCCAAATTCCATTGTTTACAACACTTACCGAGGATTTAAGCTTTTTGTCGCCCCATTTTACTTTCACTTACTTTCAATTTTATACAATAGAGCTGTAAAGAAGATAATTATGCCAACCTAGGGTTCTTTATTTATGTGTTCAATCAGTCCCTATTCTTCAAAAAAATAAGAGAAGTGAAAAACAAAGGGGATGTTGTTCACATTTTCAAAAACAACAAAACATTTGATAAATATGAGTAGCAACTTTTAACGGCGATAACTCCTGACTCCTGTATCGAAATGACTATTATAATATATAAAATCAAAGCTCTTATCGATTTACACAAAATGATTTGGTATCACAGAGGAAACTCCTTTTTGAACCCAAATTCCATAGTTTACAACACTTACCGAGGGTTTAAACTTTTTTTCGCACCATTTTCCTTTTACTTACTTTCAATTTTATACAATAAAGCTATAAAGGAGATAATGATGCCAACCTAGGGTTCTTTATTTACGTGTTCAATCATTCCCTATTCTTCATAAATATAAGAGAAGTGAAAAACAAAGGGGATGTTGTTCACATTTTCAAAAACAACAAAACATTTGATAAATATGAGTTGCAACTTTTAAGGCGATAACTCCTCACTCCTGTATCGAAATGACTATTATAATATAAAAAATCAAAGCTCTTATCGATTTACACAAAAAGATTTGGCCTCACAGAGGAAACTCATTTTTGAACCCAAAGTCCATCGTTTTCAATACTTACCGAGGGTTTAAATTTTTTGTCGCCCTATTTTCCTTTTACTTACTTTCGTTTTTATACAATAAGGATACAAAGGAGATAATGACCATTATAAAATAACAAATTTAAGCTCTTATCGATTTACATAGTACTATTTGGTCTCACCAATCAAATTCATTTTTATACCAAAATGCCCTCGTTTACATCACTTACCGAGGATTTAAAGTTTTTGTCGCACCATTTTCCTTATACTTACTTTCAATTTTATACAATAGAGCTATAAAGAAGATAATGATGCCAACCTAGGGTTCTTTATTTATGTGTTCAATCAGTCCCTATTCTGCCAAACAAATGAGAGAAGAAAAAACGAAAGGTGTTACTGTTCACATTTTAAAAAAGAACAAAACATTTGGAAAATATGAGTTGCAACTTTTAACGGTGATAACTTTTGACTAGGGTTTTGAAATGACCGTTATAATATACCAAATTTAAACTCTTAACGATTTACATAGTACTATTTGGTCTCACCAATTAAACTCATTTTTATACCAAAATGCCCTCGTTTACAACACTTACCGAGGGTTTAAACTTTTTGTCGCACCATTTTCCTTCTAGTTACTTTCAATTTTATACAATAGAGCTATAAAGAAGATAATGATGCCAACCTAGGGTTCTTTATTTATGTTTTCAATTAGTCCCTATTCTTCAAAAAAATAAGAGAAGTGAAAAACAAAGGGGTTGTTGTTCAAATTTTCAAAAACAACAAAACATTTGATAAATATGAGTTGCAAATTTTAACGGCGATAAGTCGTGACTCCTGTATCGAAATGAATATTATAATATATAAAATCAAAGCTCTTATCGATTTACACAAAATGATTTGGTCTCATAGAAGAAACTCATTTTTGAACCCAAATTCCATCATTTACAATACTTACCGAGGGTTTAAATATGTTGTCGCACCATTATCCTTTTACTTACTTTCGTTTTTATACAATAGAGATATAAAGGATATAATGACGCCGACCTAGGGTTCTTTATTTATGTGTTCAATCAGTCCCTATTCTTCAAAAAAATAAGAGAAGTGAAAAACAAAGGGGATGTTGTTCACATTTTCAAAACCAACAAAATATTTCATAAATATGAATTGCAACTTTTATCGGCGATAACTCCTGACTCTTGTATCGAAATGACTATTATAATATATAAAATCAAAGATCTTATCGATTTACACAAAATGATTTTGTATCATAGAGGAAACTCCTTTTTGAACCCAAATTCCAAAGGTTAAAACACTTACGAGGGTTTAAACTTTTTGTCGCACCATTTTCCTTTTACTTACTTTCAATTTTATACAATAGAGCTATAAAGAAGATAATGATGCCAACCTAGGGTTCTTTATTAATGTGTTCAATCAGTCCCTATTCTTCAAAAAAATAAGAGAAGTGAAAAACAAAGGGGATGTTGTTCACATTTTCAAAAACAATAAAACATTTGATAATTATGAGTTGCAACTTTTAACGGCGATAACTCCTGACTCCTGTATCGAAATGACTATTATAATATATCAAATCAAAGCTCTTATAAATTTACACAAAATGATTTGGCCTCACAAAGGAAACTCATTTTTGAACCCAAATTCCATCATTTACAATACTTACCGGGGTTTAAACATGTTGTCGCACCATTATCCTTTTACTTACTTTCGTTTTTATACAATAGAGATATAAAGGAGATAATGACGCCGACCTAGGGTTCTTTATTAATGTGTTCAATCAGTCCCTATTCTTCAAAAAAATAAGAGAAGTGAAAAACAAAGGTGATGTTGTTCACATTTTCAAAAGCAACAAAATATTTCATAAATATGAATTGCAACTTTTATCGGCGATAACTCCTGACTCTTGTATCGAAATGACTATTATAATATATAAAATCAAAGCTATTATCGATTTTCACAAAAATGATTTGGTCTCACAGAGGAAACTCATTTTTGAACACAAATTCCATAGTTTACAACACTTACCGAGGGTTTAAACTTTTTGTCGCACCATTTTCCTTCAACTTACTTTCGGTTTTATACAATAGAGATATAAAGGAGATAATGACGCCGACCTAGGGTTCTTTATTTATGTGTTCAATCAGTCCCTATTCTTCAAAAAAATAAGAGAAGTGAAAAACAAAGGGGATGTTGTTCACATTTTCAAAAACAACAAAACATTTGATAAATACGAGTTGCAACTTTTAACGTTGATAACTCCTGACTCCTGTATCGAAATGACTATTATAATATATCAAATCAAAGCTCTTATAAATTTACACAAAATGATTTGGCCTCACAAAGGAAACTCATTTTTGAACCCAAATTCCATCATTTACAATACTTACCGGGGGTTTAAACATGTTGTCGCACCATTTTCCTTTTACTTACTATCAATTTTATACAATAGAGTTATAAAGAAGATAATAATGCCAACCTAGGGTTCTTTATTTATATGTTCAATCAGTCCCTATTCTTCAAAAAAATAAGAGAAGTGAAAAACAAAGGGGATGTTGTTCACATTTTCCAAAATAACAAAACATTTGATAAATATGAGTTGCAACTTTTAACGGCGATAACTCATGACTCCTGTATCGAAATGACTATAATAATATACAAAATCAGAGCTCTTATCGATTTACACAAAATGATTTGGTATCACAAAGGAAACTCCTTTTTGAATCCAAATTCCATTGTTTACAACACTTACCGAGGATTTAAACTTTTTGTCGCACCATTTTCTTTTTACTTACTTTTAATTTTATACAATAGAGCTATAAAGAAGATAATGATGCCAACCTAGGGTTCTTTATTTATGTGTTCAATCAGTCCCTATTCTTCAAAAAAATAAGAGAAGTGAAAAACAAAGGGGATGTTGTTCACATTTTCAAAAACAACAAAACATTTGATAAATATGAGTTGCAACTTTTAACGGCGATAACTCCTGACTCCTGTATCGAAATGACTATTATAATATATAAAATCAAAGCTCTTATCGATTTACAAAAAATGATTTTGTATCACAAAGGAAACTCCTTTTTGAACCCAAATTCCATAGTTTACAACACTTACCGAGGGTTTAAACTTTTTTTCGCACCATTTTCCTTTTACTTACTTTCAATTTTATACAATAAAGCTATAAAGGAGATAATGATGCCAACCTAGGGTTCTTTATTTACGTGTTCAATCATTCCCTATTCTTCATAAATATAAGAGAAGTGAAAAACAAAGGGGATGTTGTTCACATTTTCAAAAACAACAAAACATTTGATAAATATGAGTTGCAACTTTTAACGGCGATAACTCCTCACTCCCGTATCGAAACGACTATTATAATATAAAAAATCAAAGCTCTTATCGATTTACACAAAAAGATTTGGCCTCACAGAGGAAACTCATTTTTGAACCCAAAGTCCATCGTTTTCAATACTTACCGAGGGTTTAAATTTTTTGTCGCCCTATTTTCCTTTTACTTACTTTCGTTTTTATACAATAAGGATACAAAGGAGATAATGACCATTATAAAATAACAAATTTAAGCTCTTATCGATTTACATAGTACTATTTGGTCTCACCAATCAAATTCATTTTTATACCAAAATGCCCTCGTTTACATCACTTACCGAGGATTTAAAGTTTTTGTCGCACCATTTTCCTTCCACTTACTTTCAATTTTATAAAATAGAGCTATAAACAAGATAATGATGCCAACCTAGGGTTCTTTATTTATATGTTCAATCAATCTCTATTCTTCCAAAAAAATAAGAGAAGAAAAACGAAAGGTGTTCTTGTTCACATTTTCAAAAAGAACAAAACATTTGGGAAATATGAGTTGCAACTTTTAACGGTGATAAATTTTGACTAGGGTTTCGAAATGACCGTTGTAATATACCAAATTTAAACTCTTATCGATTTACATAGTACTATTGGGTCTCACCAATTAAACTCATTTTTATACCAAAATGCCCTCGTTTACAACACTTACCGAGGGTTTAAACTTTTTGTCGCACCATTTTCCTTCTAGTTACTTTCAATTTTATACAATAGAGCTATAAAGAAGATAATGATGCCAACCTAGGGTTCTTTATTTATGTTTTCAATTAGTCCCTATTCTTCAAAAAAATAAGAGAAGTGAAAAACAAAGGGGTTGTTGTTCAAATTTTCAAAAACAACAAAACATTTGATAAATATGAGTTGCAAATTTTAACGGCGATAAGTCGTGACTCCTGTATCGAAATGAATATTATAATATATAAAATCAAAGCTCTTATCGATTTACACAAAATGATTTGGTCTCATAGAAGAAACTCATTTTTGAACCCAAATTCCATCATTTACAATACTTACCGAGGGTTTAAATATGTTGTCGCACCATTATCCTTTTACTTACTTTCGTTTTTATACAATAGAGATATAAAGGAGATAATGACGCCGACCTAGGGTTCTTTATTTATGTGTTCAATCAGTCCCTATTCTTCAAAAAAATAAGAGAAGTGAAAAACAAAGGGGATGTTGTTCACATTTTCAAAACCAACAAAATATTTCATAAATATGAATTGCAACTTTTATCGGCGATAACTCCTGACTCTTGTATCGAAATGACTATTATAATATATAAAATCAAAGATCTTATCGATTTACACAAAAATGATTTTGTATCATAGAGGAAACTCCTTTTTGAACCCAAATTCCAAAGGTTAAAACACTTACGAGGGTTTAAACTTTTTGTCGCACCATTTTCCTTTTACTTTCTTTCAATTTTATACAATAGAGCTATAAAGAAGATAATGATGCCAACCTAGGGTTCTTTATTAATATTTTCAATCAGTTCGTATTCTACCAAAAAAATAAGAGAAGTGAAAAACAAAGAGGATGTTGGTCACATTTTCAAAAACAACAATACATTTGATAAATATGAGTTGCAACTTTTAACGGCGATAACTCCTGTCTCCTTTATCGAAACGACTATTATAATATATAAAATCAAAGCTCTTATCGATTTACACAAAATGATTTTGTATCACAAAGGAAACTCCTTTTTGAACCCAAATTCCATAGTTTACAACACTTACCGAGGGTTTAAACTTTTTTTCGCACCATTTTCCTTTTACTTACTTTCAATTTTATACAATAAAGCTATAAAGGAGATAATGATGCCAACCTAGGGTTCTTTATTTACGTGTTCAATCATTCCCTATTCTTCATAAATATAAGAGAAGTGAAAAACAAAGGGGATGTTGTTCACATTTTCAAAAACAACAAAACATTTGATAAATATGAGTTGCAACTTTTAACGGCGATAACTCCTCACTCCTGTATCGAAATGACTATTATAATATAAAAAATCAAAGCTCTTATCGATTTACACAAAAAGATTTGGCCTCACAGAGGAAACTCATTTTTGAACCCAAAGTCCATCGTTTTCAATACTTACCGAGGGTTTAAATTTTTTGTCGCCCTATTTTCCTTTTACTTACTTTCGTTTTTATACAATAAGGATACAAAGGAGATAATGACCATTATAAAATAACAAATTTAAGCTCTTATCGATTTACATAGTACTATTTGGTCTCACCAATCAAATTCATTTTTATACCAAAATGCCCTCGTTTACATCACTTACCGAGGATTTAAAGTTTTTGTCGCACCATTTTCCTTCCACTTACTTTCAATTTTATAAAATAGAGCTATAAACAAGATAATGATGCCAACCTAGGGTTCTTTATTTATATGTTCAATCAATCTCTATTCTTCCAAAAAATAAGAGAAGAAAAAACGAAAGGTGTTACTGTTCACATTTTCAAAAAGAACAAAACATTTGGGAAATATGAGTTGCAACTTTTAACGGTGATAAATTTTGACTAGGGTTTCGAAATGACCGTTGTAATATACCAAATTTAAACTCTTATCGATTTACATAGTACTATTGGGTCTCACCAATTAAACTCATTTTTATACCAAAATGCCCTCGTTTACAACACTTACCGAGGGTTTAAACTTTTTGTCGCACCATTTACCTTCTAGTTACTTTCAATTTTATACAATAGAGCTATAAAGAAGATAATGATGCCAACCTAGGGTTCTTTATTTATGTTTTCAATCAGTCCCTATTCTTCAAAAAAATAAGAGAAGTGAAAAACAAAGGGGATGTTGTTCACATTTTCAAAAACAACAAAACATTTGATAAATATGAGTTGCAAATTTTAACGGCGATAACTCCTGACTCATGTATCGAAATGAAAATTATAGTATATCAAATCAAAGCTCTTATCGATTTACAAAAAATGATTTGGCCTCATAGAGGAAACTCATTTTTGAACCCAAATTCCATCGTTTACAATACTTACCGAGGGTTTAAACATTTTGTCGCACCATTATCCTTTTATTTACTTTCGTTTTTATACAATAGAGATATAAAGGAGATAATGACGCCGACCTAGGGTTCTTTATTTATGTGTTCAATCAGTCCCTATTCTTCAAAAAAATAAGAGAAGTGAAAAACAAAGGGGATGTTGTTCACATTTTCAAAACCAACAAAATATTTCATAAATATGAATTGCAACTTTTATCGGCGATAACTCCTGACTCTTGTATCGAAATGACTATTATAATATATAAAATCAAAGATCTTATCGATTTACACAAAATGATTTTGTATCATAGAGGAAACTCCTTTTTGAACCCAAATTCCAAAGGTTAAAACACTTACGAGGGTTTAAACTTTTTGTCGCACCATTTTCCTTTTACTTACTTTCAATTTTATACAATAGAGCTATAAAGAAGATAATGATGCCAACCTAGGGTTCTTTATTAATGTGTTCAATCAGTCCCTATTCTTCAAAAAAATAAGAGAAGTGAAAAACAAAGGGGATGTTGTTCACATTTTCAAAAACAACAAAACATTTGATAAATACGAGTTGCAACTTTTAACGTTGATAACTCCTGACTCCTGTATCGAAATGACTATTATAATATATCAAATCAAAGCTCTTATAAATTTACACAAAATGATTTTGTATCATAGAGGAAACTCCTTTTTGAACCCAAATTCCAAAGGTTAAAACACTTACGAGGGTTTAAACTTTTTGTCGCACCATTTTCCTTTTACTTACTTTCAATTTTATACAATAGAGCTATAAAGAAGATAATGATGCCAACCTAGGGTTCTTTATTAATGTGTTCAATCAGTCCCTATTCTTCAAAAAAATAAGAGAAGTGAAAAACAAAGGGGATGTTGTTCACATTTTCAAAAACAACAAAACATTTGATAAATACGAGTTGCAACTTTTAACGTTGATAACTCCTGACTCCTGTATCGAAATGACTATTATAATATATCAAATCAAAGCTCTTATAAATTTACACAAAATGATTTGGCCTCACAAAGGAAACTCATTTTTGAACCCAAATTCCATCATTTACAATACTTACCGGGGGTTTAAACATGTTGTCGCACCATTTTCCTTTTACTTACTATCAATTTTATACAATAGAGTTATAAAGAAGATAATAATGCCAACCTAGGGTTCTTTATTTATATGTTCAATCAATCCCTATTCTTCAAAAAAATAACAGAAGTGAAAAACAAAGGGGATGTTGTTCACATTTTCAAAAATAACAAAACATTTGATAAATATGAGTAGCAACATTTAAAGGCGATAACTCATGACTCCTGTATCGAAATGACTATTATAATATATAAAATTAGAGCTCTTATCGATTTACACAAAATGATTTGGTATCACAGAGGAAACTCCTTTTTGAATCCAAATTCCATAGTTTACAACACTTACCGAGGATTTAAACTTTTTGTCGCACCATTTTCTTTTTACTTACTTTCATTTTTATACAATAGAGCTATAAAGAAGATAATGATGCCAACCTAGGGTTCTTTATTTATGTGTTCAATCAGTCCCTATTCTTCAAAAAAAATAAGAGACGTGAAAAACAAAGGAGATGTTGTTCACATTTTCAAAAACAACAAAACATTTGATAAATATGAGTTGCAACTTTTAACGGCGATTACTATGGACTCCTGTATCGAAATGACTATTATAATATATCAAATCAAAGCTCTTATTGATTTACACAAAATGATTTTGTATCACAAAGGAAACTCCTTTTTGAATCCAAATTCCATAGTTTACAACACTTATCGAGGATTATAACTTTTTGTCGCACCATTTTCCTTTTACTTACTTTCAATTTTATACAATAAAGCTATAAAGGAGATAATGATGCCAACCTAGGGTTCTTTATTTACGTGTTCAATCATTCCCTATTCTTCATAAATATAAGAGAAGTGAAAAACAAAGGGGATGTTGTTCACATTTTCAAAAACAACAAAACATTTGATAAATATGAGTTGCAACTTTTAACGGCGATAACTCCTCACTCCTGTATCGAAATGACTATTATAATATAAAAAATCAAAGCTCTTATCAATTTACACAAAAAGATTTGGCCTCACAGAGGAAACTCATTTTTGAACCCAAAGTCCATCGTTTTCAATACTTACCGAGGGTTTAAATTTTTTGTCGCCCTATTTTCCTTTTACTTACTTTCGTTTTTATACAATAAGGATACAAAGGAGATAATGACCATTATAAAATAACAAATTTAAGCTCTTATCGATTTACATAGTACTATTTGGTCTCACCAATCAAATTCATTTTTATACCAAAATGCCCTCGTTTACATCACTTACCGAGGATTTAAAGTTTTTGTCGCACCATTTTCCTTCCACTTACTTTCAATTTTATAAAATAGAGCTATAAACAAGATAATGATGCCAACCTAGGGTTCTTTATTTATATGTTCAATCAATCTCTATTCTTCCAAAAAAATAAGAGAAGAAAAAACGAAAGGTGTTACTGTTCACATTTTCAAAAAGAACAAAACATTTGGGAAATATGAGTTGCAACTTTTAACGGTGATAAATTTTGACTAGGGTTTCGAAATGACCGTTGTAATATACCAAATTTAAACTCTTATCGATTTACATAGTACTATTGGGTCTCACCAATTAAACTCATTTTTATACCAAAATGCCCTCGTTTACAACACTTACCGAGGGTTTAAACTTTTTGTCGCACCATTTACCTTCTAGTTACTTTCAATTTTATACAATAGAGCTATAAAGAAGATAATGATGCCAACCTAGGGTTCTTTATTTATGTTTTCAATTAGTCCCTATTCTTCAAAAAAATAAGAGAAGTGAAAAACAAAGGGGTTGTTGTTCAAATTTTCAAAAACAACAAAACATTTGATAAATATGAGTTGCAAATTTTAACGGCGATAAGTCGTGACTCCTGTATCGAAATGAATATTATAATATATAAAATCAAAGCTCTTATCGATTTACACAAAATGATTTGGTCTCATAGAAGAAACTCATTTTTGAACCCAAATTCCATCATTTACAATACTTACCGAGGGTTTAAATATGTTGTCGCACCATTATCCTTTTACTTACTTTCGTTTTTATACAATAGAGATATAAAGGATATAATGACGCCGACCTAGGGTTCTTTATTTATGTGTTCAATCAGTCCCTATTCTTCAAAAAAATAAGAGAAGTGAAAAACAAAGGGGATGTTGTTCACATTTTCAAAAGCAACAAAATATTTCATAAATATGAATTGCAACTTTTATCGGCGATAACTCCTGACTCTTGTATCGAAATGACTATTATAATATATAAAATCAAAGCTCTTATCGATTTACACAAAATGATTTTGTATCATAGAGGAAACTCCTTTTTGAACCCAAATTCCAAAGGTTAAAACACTTACGAGGGTTTAAACTTTTTGTCGCACCATTTTCCTTTTACTTACTTTCAATTTTATACAATAGAGCTATAAAGAAGATAATGATGCCAACCTAGGGTTCTTTATTAATGTGTTCAATCAGTCCCTATTCTTCAAAAAAATAAGAGAAGTGAAAAACAAAGGGGATGTTGTTCACATTTTCAAAAACAACAAAACATTTGATAAATACGAGTTGCAACTTTTAACGTTGATAACTCCTGACTCCTGTATCGAAATGACTATTATAATATATCAAATCAAAGCTCTTATAAATTTACACAAAATGATTTGGCCTCACAAAGGAAACTCATTTTTGAACCCAAATTCCATCATTTACAATACTTACCTGGGTTTAAACATGTTGTCGCACCATTTTCCTTTTACTTACTATCAATTTTATACAATAGAGTTATAAAGAAGATAATAATGCCAACCTAGGGTTCTTTATTTATATGTTCAATCAATCCCTATTCTTCAAAAAAATAATAGAAGTCAAAAACAAAGGGGATGTTGTTCACATTTTCAAAAATAACAAAACATTTGATAAATATGAGTAGCAACATTTAAAGGCGATAACTCATGACTCCTGTATCGAAATGACTATTATAATATATAAAATTAGAGCTCTTATCGATTTACACAAAATGATTTGGTATCACAGAGGAAACTCCTTTTTGAATCCAAATTCCATAGTTTACAACACTTACCGAGGATTTAAACTTTTTGTCGCACCATTTTCTTTTTACTTACTTTCAATTTTATACAATAGAGCTATAAAGAAGATAATGATGCCAACCTAGGGTTCTTTATTTATGTGTTCAATCAGTCCCTATTCTTCAAAAAAATAAGAGAAGTGAAAAACAAAGGGGATGTTGTTCACATTTTCAAAAACAACAAAACATTTGATAAATATGAGTTGCAACTTTTAACGGCGATAACTCCTGACTCCTGTATCGAAATGACTATTATAATATATAAAATCAAAGCTCTTATCGATTTACAAAAAATGATTTTGTATCACAAAGGAAACTCCTTTTTGAACCCAAATTCCATAGTTTACAACACTTACCGAGGGTTTAAACTTTTTTTCGCACCATTTTCCTTTTACTTACTTTCAATTTTATACAATAAAGCTATAAAGGAGATAATGATGCCAACCTAGGGTTCTTTATTTACGTGTTCAATCATTCCCTATTCTTCATAAATATAAGAGAAGTGAAAAACAAAGGGGATGTTGTTCACATTTTCAAAAACAACAAAACATTTGATAAATATGAGTTGCAACTTTTAACGGCGATAACTCCTCACTCCTGTGTCGAAATGACTATTATAATATAAAAAATCAAAGCTCTTATCGATTTACACAAAAAGATTTGGCCTCACAGAGGAAACTCATTTTTGAACCCAAATTCCATCGTTTTCAATACTTACCGAGGGTTTAAATTTTTTGTCGCCCCATTTTCCTTTTACTTACTTTCGTTTTTATACAATAACGATACAAAGGAGATACTGACCATTATAATATACCAAATTTAAGCTCTTATCAATTTACATAGTACTATTTGGTCTCACCAATCAAATTCATTTTTATACCAAAATGCCCTCGTTTACATCACTTATCGAGGATTTAAAGTTTTTTTTGTCGCACCATTTTCCTTCTACTTACTTTCAATTTTATACAATAAATCTATAAAGAAGAAAATAATGCCAACCTAGGGTTCTTTACTTAAGTGTTCAATCAGTCCCTATTCTTCCAAAAAATAAGAGAAGTGAAAAACAAAGGAGATGTTGTTCACATTTTCAAAAACAACAAAACATTTGATAAATATGAGTTGCAACTTTCAACGGTGATAACTCTTGACCTCTGTATCGAAATGACTATTATAATATATAAAATTAAAGCTCTTATCGATTTACACAAAAATGATTTGGTCTCAAAGAGGAAACTCATTTTTGAACACAAATTCCATAGTTTACAACACTTACCGAGTTTTTAAACTTTTTGTCGCACCATTTTCCTTTTACTTACTTTCAGTTTTATACGATAGAGATATAAAGGAGATAATGACGCTGACCTAGGGTTCTTTATTTATGTGTTCAATCAGTCCCTATTCTTCAAAAAAATAAGAGAAGTGAAAAACAAAGGAGATGTTGTTCATATTTTCAAAAACAACAACACATTTGATAAATATGAGTTGCAACTTTTAACAGTGATAACTCCTAACCCCTGTATCAAAATGACTATTATAATATATAAAATCAAAGCTCTTATCGATTTACATAAAATGATTTGGCCTCTTAGAGGAAAGTCATTTTTGAACCCAAATTCCATCGTTTACAATACTTACCGAGGGTTTAAACTTTTTGTCGCACCATTTTCCTTTTACTTACCTTCGGTTTTATACAATAGAGATATAAAGGAGATAATGACGCTGACCAAGGGTTCTTTATTTATGTGTCCAATCAATCTCTATTCTCCCAAAAAAATAAGAGAAGAAAAAATGAAAGGTGTTGCTGTTCACATTTTCAAAAAGAAACAAACATTTGGAAAATATAAGTTGCAACTTTTAACGGTGATAACTTTTGACTAGGGTATCAAAATGACCGTTATAATATACCAAATTTAAGCTCTTATCGATTTACATAGTACTATTTGGTCTCACCAATCAAACTCATTTTTATACCAAAATGCCCTCGTTTACATCACTTACCGAGGATATAAAGTTTTTGTTGCACCATTTTACTTCTACTTACTTTCAATTTTATACAATAGAGCTATAAAGAAGATAATAATGCCAACCTAGGGTTCTTTACTTATGTGTTCAATCAGTCCCTATTCTTAAAAAAATAAGAGAAGTGAAAAACAAAGGGGATGTTGTTCACATTTTCAAAAACCACAAAACATTTGATTAATATGAGTTGCAAATTTTAACGGCGATAACTCCTGAATCTTGTATCGAAATGACTATTATAATATAAAAAATGAAAGGTGTTGCTGTTCACATTTTCAAAAAGAAACAAACATTTGGAAAATATAAGTTGCAACTTTTAACGGTGATAACTTTTGACTAGGGTTTCGAAATGACCGTTGTAATATACCAAATTTAAACTCTTATCGATTTACATAGTACTATTGGGTCTCACCAATTAAACTCATTTTTATACCAAAATGCCCTCGTTTACAACACTTACCGAGGGTTTAAACTTTTTGTCGCACCATTTTCCTTCTAGTTACTTTCAATTTTATACAATAGAGCTATAAAGAAGATAATGATGCCAACCTAGGGTTCTTTATTTATGTTTTCAATTAGTCCCTATTCTTCAAAAAAATAAGAGAAGTGAAAAACAAAGGGGTTGTTGTTCAAATTTTCAAAAACAACAAAACATTTGATAAATATGAGTTGCAAATTTTAACGGCGATAAGTCGTGACTCCTGTATCGAAATGAATATTATAATATATAAAATCAAAGCTCTTATCGATTTACACAAAATGATTTGGTCTCATAGAAGAAATTCATTTTTGAATCCAAATTCCATCATTTACAATACTTACCGAGGGTTTAAATATGTTGTCGCACCATTATCCTTTTACTTACTTTCGTTTTTATACAATAGAGATATAAAGGATATAATGACGCCGACCTAGGGTTCTTTATTTATGTGTTCAATCAGTCCCTATTCTTCAAAAAAATAAGAGAAGTGAAAAACAAAGGGGATGTTGTTCACATTTTCAATAGCAACAAAATATTTCATAAATATGAATTGCAACTTTTATCGGCGATAACTCCTGACTCTTGTATCGAAATGACTATTATCATATATAAAATCAAAGCTCTTATCGATTTACACAAAATGATTTTGTATCATAGAGGAAACTCCTTTTTGAACCCAAATTCCAAAGGTTAAAACACTTACGAGGGTTTAAACTTTTTGTCGCACCATTTTCCTTTTACTTACTTTCAATTTTATACAATAGAGCTATAAAGAAGATAATGATGCCAACCTAGGGTTCTTTATTAATGTGTTCAATCAGTCCCTATTCTTCAAAAAAATAAGAGAAGTGAAAAACAAAGGGGATGTTGTTCACATTTTCAAAAACAATAAAACATTTGATAATTATGAGCTGCAACTTTTAACGGCGATAACTCCTGACTCCTGTATCGAAATGACTATTATAATATATCAAATCAAAGCTCTTATAAATTTACACAAAATGATTTGGCCTCACAAAGGAAACTCATTTTTGAACCCAAATTCCATCATTTACAATACTTACCGGGGGTTTAAACATGTTGTCGCACCATTATCCTTTTACTTACTTTCGTTTTTATACAATAGAGATATAAAGGAGATAATGACGCCGACCTAGGGTTCTTTATTAATGTGTTCAATCAGTCCCTATTCTTCAAAAAAATAAGAGAAGTGAAAAACAAAGGTGATGTTGTTCACATTTTCAAAAGCAACAAAATATTTCATAAATATGAATTGCAACTTTTATCGGCGATAACTCCTGACTCTTGTATCGAAATGACTATTATAATATATAAAATCAAAGCTATTATCGATTTTCACAAAAATGATTTGGTCTCACAGAGGAAACTCATTTTTGAACACAAATTCCATAGTTTACAACACTTACCGAGGGTTTAAACTTTTTGTCGCACCATTTTCCTTCAACTTACTTTCGGTTTTATACAATAGAGATATAAAGGAGATAATGACGCCGACCTAGGGTTCTTTATTTATATGTTCAATCAGTCCCTATTCTTCAAAAAAATAAGAGAAGTGAAAAACAAAGGAGATGTTGTTCACATTTTCAAAAACAACAAAACATTTGATAAATACGAGTTGCAACTTTTAACGGTGATAACTCCTGACTGCTGTATCGAAATGACTATTATAATAGATAAAATCAAAGGTCTTATCGAGTTACACAAAATCATTTGGTATCATAGACGAAATTTTTTTTTGAACCAAAATTCCATAGTTTAAAACACTTACCGAGGGTTTAAACTTTTTGTCGCACCATTTTCCTTTTACTTACTATCAATTTTATACAATAGAGTTATAAAGAAGATAATAATGCCAACCTAGGGTTCTTTATTTATATGTTCAATCAATCCCTATTCTTCAAAAAAATAACAGAAGTGAAAAACAAAGGGGATGTTGTTCACATTTTCAAAAATAACAAAACATTTGATAAATATGAGTAGCAACATTTAAAGCCGATAACTCATGACTCCTTTATCGAAATGACTATTATAATATATAAAATTAGAGCTCTTATCGATTTACACAAAATGATTTGGTATCACAGAGGAAACTCCTTTTTGAATCCAAATTCCATAGTTTACAACACTTACCGAAGATTTAAACTTTTTGTCGCACCATTTTCCTTTTACTTACTTTCAATTTTATACAATAGAGCTATAAAGAAGATAATGATGCCAACCTAGGGTTCTTTATTTATGTGTTCAATCAGTCCCTATTCTTCAAAAAAATAAGAGATGTGAAAAACAAAGGGGATGTTGTTCACATTTTCAAAAACAACAAAACATTTGATAAATATGAGTTGCAACTTTTAACGGCGATAACTCCTGACTCCTGTATTGAAATGACTATTATAATATATAAAATCAAAGCTCTTATCGATTTACAAAAAATGATTTTGTATCACAAAGGAAACTCCTTTTTGAACCCAAATTCCATAGTTTACAACACTTACCGAGGGTTTAAACTTTTTTTCGCACCATTTTCCTATTACTTACTTTCAATTTTATACAATAAAGCTATAAAGGAGATAATGATGCCAACCTAGGGTTCTTTATTTATATGTTCAATCAATCCCTATTCTTCAAAAAAATAAGAGAAGTGAAAAATAAAGGAGATGTTGTTCACATTTTCAAAAACAACAAAACATTTGATAAATATGAGTTGCTACTTTTACCGACGATAACTCCTGACTCCTGTATCGAAATGACTATTATAATATATAAAATCAAAGCTCTTATCGATTTACAAAAAATGATTTTGTATCACAAAGGAAACTCCTTTTTGAACCCAAATTCCATAGTTTACAACACTTACCGAGGGTTTAAACTTTTTTTCGCACCATTTTCCTTTTACTTACTATCAATTTTATACAATAGAGTTATAAAGAAGATAATGATGCCAACCTAGGGTTCTTTATTTATATGTTCAATCAATCCCTATTCTTCAAAAAAATAAGAGAAGTGAAAAATAAAGGAGAGGTTGTTCACATTTTCAAAAACAACAAAACATTTGATAAATATGAGTTGCAACTTTTAACGGCGATAACTCCTGACTCCTGTATCGAAATGACTATTATAATATATAAAATCAAAGCTCTTATCGATTTACAAAAAATGATTTTGTATCACAAAGGAAACTCCTTTTTGAACCCAAATTCCACAGTTTACAACACTTACCGCGGGTTTAACCTCTTTTTCGCACCATTTTCCTTTTACTTACTTTCAATTTTATACAATAAAGCTATAAAGGAGATAATGATGCCAACCTAGGGTTCTTTATTTACGTGTTCAATCAGTCCCTATTCTTCATAAATATAAGAGAAGTGAAAAACAAAGGGGATGTTGTTCACATTTTCAAAAACAACAAAACATTTGATAAATATGAGTTGCAACTTTTAACGGCGATAACTCCTGACTCCTGTATCGAAATGACTATTATAATATAAAAAATCAAAGCTCTTATCGATTTACACAAAATGATTTGACCTCACAGAGGAAACTCATTTTTGAACCCAAATTCCATCGTTTTCAATACTTACCGAGGGTTTAAATTTTTTGTCGCCCCATTTTCCTTTTACTTACTTTCGTTTTTATACAATAAGGATACAAAGGAGATACTGACCATTATAATATACCAAATTTAAGCTCTTATCAATTTACATAGTACTATTTGGTCTCACCAATCAAATTCATTTTTATACCAAAATGCCCTCGTTTACATCACTTACCGAGGATTTAAAGTTTTTTTTGTCGCACCATTTTCCTTCTACTTACTTTCAATTTTATACAATAAAGCTATAAAGAAGAAAATAATGCCAACCTAGGGTTCTTTACTTAAGTGTTCAATCAGTCCCTATTCTTCCAAAAAATAAGAGAAGTGAAAAACAAAGGAGATGTTGTTCACATTTTCAAAAACAAAAAAACATTTGATAAATATGAGTTGCAACTTTCAACGGTGATAACTCTTGACCTCTATATCGAAATGATTATTATAATATATAAAATCAAAGCTCTTATCGATTTACACAAAAATGATTTGGTCTCACAGAGGAAACTCATTTTTGAACACAAATTCCATAGTTTACAACACTTACTGAGTTTTTAAACTTTTTGTCGCACCATTTTCCTTTTACTTACTTTCAGTTTTATACGATAGAGATATAAAGGACATAATGACGCTGACCTAGGGTTCTTTATTTATGTGTTCAATCAGTCCCTATTCTTCAAAAAAATAAGAGAAGTGAAAAACAAAGGAGATGTTGTTCACATTTTCAAAAACAACAAAACATTTGATAAATATGAGTTGCAACTTTTAACAGTGATAACTCCTAACCCCTGTATCAAAATGACTATTATAATATATAAAATCAAAGCTCTTATCGATTTACACAAAATGATTTGGCCTCTTAGAGGAAAGTCATTTTTGAACCCAAATTCCATCGTTTACAATACTTACCGAGGGTTTAAACCTTTTGTCGCCCCATTTTCCTTTTACTTACTTTCGTTTTTATACAATAGGCATACAAAGGAGATAATGACACCGACCTAGGGTTCTTTATTTATGTGTTCAATCAATCCCTATTCTGCCAAAAAAATAAGAGAAGAAAAAATGAAAGGTGTTGCTGTTCACATTTTCAAAAAGAAACAAACATTTGGAAAATATGAATTGCAACTTTTAACGGTGATAACTTTGGACTAGGGTATCGAAATGAACGTTATAATATACCAAATTTAAGCTCTTATAAATTTACAAAGTACTATTTGGGTTCACCAATCAAACTCATTTTATACCAAAATTCCCTCGTTTACATCACTTACCGAGGATTTAAAGTTTTTTTTGTCCCACCATTTTCCTTCTACTTAATTTCAATTTTATACAATAGAGCTGTAAAGAAGATAATAATGCCAACCTAGGGTTCTTTACTTATGTGTTCAATCAGTCCCTATTCTTCAAAAAAATAAGAGAAGTGAAAAACAAAGGGGATGTTGTTCACATTTTCAAAAACAACAAAACATTTGATAAATATGAGTTGCAACTTTTAACGGCGATAACTCCTGACTCCTGTATCGAAATGACTATTATAATATATAAAATCAAAGCTCTTATCGATTTACACAAAAATGATTTGGTCTCACAGAGGATACTCATTTTTAAACACAAATTCCATAGTTTACAACACATACAGAGGGTTTAAACTTTTTGTCGCACCATTTTCCTTTTACTTACTTTCGTTTTTTTACAATAGAGCTATAAATAAGATAATGATGCCAACATAGGGTTCTTTATTTATGTGTTCAATTAGTCCCTATTCTTCAAAAAAATAAGAGAAGTGAAAAACATAGTGGATGTTGTTCACATTATCAAAAACAACAAAACATTTGATAAATATGAGTTGCAACTTTTAACGGCGATAACTCCTGACTCCTGTATCGAAATGACTATTAAAATATATAAAATCAAAGCTCTTATCGATTTACCCAAAAATCATTTTGTCTCACAGAGGAAACTCATTTTTGAACACAAATTCCATAGTTTACAACACTTACCAAGGGTTTAAAATTTTTGTCGCAATATTTTCCTTTTACTTACTTTCAATTTTATACAATAGAGCTATAAAGAAGATAATGATGCCAACATAGGGTTCTTTATTTATGTGTTCAATTAGTCCCTATTCTTCAAAAAAATAAGAGAAGTGAAAAACAAAGGAGATGTTGTTCATATTTTCAAAAACAACAAAACATTTGATAAATATGAGTTGCTACTTTTACCGACGATAACTCCTGACTCCTGTATCGAAATGACTATTATAATATATAAAATCAAAGCTCTTATCGATTTACAAAAAATGATTTTGTATCACAAAGGAAACTCCTTTTTGAACCCAAATTCCATAGTTTACAACACTTACCGAGGGTTTAAACTTTTTTTCGCACCATTTTCCTTTTACTTACTATCAATTTTATACAATAGAGTTATAAAGAAGATAATGATGCCAACCTAGGGTTCTTTATTTATATGTTCAATCAATCCCTATTCTTCAAAAAAATAAGAGAAGTGAAAAATAAAGGAGAGGTTGTTCAGATTTTCAAAAACAACAAAACATTTGATAAATATGAGTTGCAACTTTTAACGGCGATAACTCCTGACTCCTGTATCGAAATGACTATTATAATATATAAAATCAAAGCTCTTATCGATTTACAAAAAATGATTTTGTATCACAAAGGAAACTCCTTTTTGAACCCAAATTCCATAGTTTACAACACTTACCGAGGGTTTAAACTTTTTTTCGCACCATTTTCCTTTTACTTACTTTCAATTTTATACAATAAAGCTATAAAGGAGATAATGATGCCAACCTAGGGTTCTTTATTTACGTGTTCAATCAGTCCCTATTCTTCATAAATATAAGAGAAGTGAAAAACAAAGGGGATGTTGTTCACATTTTCAAAAACAACAAAACATTTGATAAATATGAGTTGCAACTTTTAACGGCGATAACTCCTGACTCCTGTATCGAAATGACTATTATAATATAAAAAATCAAAGCTCTTATCGATTTACACAAAATGATTTGACCTCACAGAGGAAACTCATTTTTGAACCCAAATTCCATCGTTTTCAATACTTACCGAGGGTTTAAATTTTTTGTCGCCCCATTTTCCTTTTACTTACTTTCGTTTTTATACAATAAGGATACAAAGGAGATACTGACCATTATAATATACCAAATTTAAGCTCTTATCAATTTACATAGTACTATTTGGTCTCACCAATCAAATTCATTTTTATACCAAAATGCCCTCGTTTACATCACTTATCGAGGATTTAAAGTTTTTTTTGTCGCACCATTTTCCTTCTACATACTTTCAATTTTATACAATAAATCTATAAAGAAGAAAATAATGCCAACCTAGGGTTCTTTACTTAAGTGTTCAATCAGTCCCTATTCTTCCAAAAAATAAGAGAAGTGAAAAACAAAGGAGATGTTGTTCACTGATGAGCGAAAACCGGCATCGCCGATTCTCGCAAATACTTTGGTTTTAATATTTGTAAAACTCTCGCAAGTGCACGAATCATTTCGTAGAAAATGATAAGTATACTCCCAAGGTCGATCTAAGGAAGGAATGTATGTGGTTTTTAATTTATTATTCAAACTTTTAAAAACGAAATTAAATCCTAAACATCCTGTCACGATAGTTTGGTTTTTGTGTTCCTAATCTAATAACATAAAATAAACATATATATAGATTAATTAAATATAATAAAAAAATAAACATAGATACAAATTCAATAAATAAATATAAATATAGATTCAATAAATATTCATGCAAATTTTATCATTTATATTAGTGGAGTATTTATGGATATAATAACTAAATTAATTATGCTTGCTCATATTATCTAGGTTATTAAAGGTATAAATTGATATTTTATTGATTCTCTCTTTTTGTATGAATACCACCTTTGGTGGGGTTAGATATTCTTTGTTAACTAAACAAATCAATTAACACCTATGGGTGGGGTTGATAACTAATTTGGTTAATTAAATTAATTCCTTTTTCTAAGAGATTGAAAATGAACCATTTAAATGCCACCTTTGGTGAGGTTAGACATTTAAACTTTATTCAAGGTGTCCAAATTAAACCCAAGAATTTAGTTATCCGAGTACTAACTTTCAAGTTTTAAAACCACTACCGAAAACATGTTGTCAATACATTTTCACATAATAATTCTTATAAAAACTTTTGAAATAGAGCTTCACTCTAACTAATGGCGATTGTACCAACAAATAAAAGAGCACTACTCTAAATTAGACTGGATAACTAAACCTTAAAGTCTAATCTTGATTTAAGTTTGTAATGAAAAATAATATATTTCTCTCTAACATCCTTAATATAAAATCTTGAATAAAAATAAAATCAATTCATTTTAGAAATTTTCACCTATTTAATATTTCGCAAGCATAACAACGTTATTATTATATCATGATTATAAACAGCTAGCACAGTTAAATTTAATCACAGACAAATTAAATATAACATGTAAGAATAAAGCATAAAAATAACTCTAAAGAAAATAAAATCCTTACAGAACTTCGACGCTATTCCCGTTGCTAGAAAACCTCCAAGCGGAATTTGCACTTCCATTTATTGAATCAAAAATCTAAATTATTACAAAAACATTACAAGTTCCTCTCAAAAAGAGAAGAACTCTAAACCTAAGAGAATTGAACTAAAAACTAAGAGAAAAACTAAGAAAAGCTTAGAAACTAAGAAAGAAACTAAGAAAAACTTAAAAACTAAGAAATGAGAGAAAGAAAGAAGAGAGAAGTGTGGTTTTGAGGTGTTTTGAAGGTGAAGGGAAGGGGGGTATTTATAGGTGAGGATGGAGAGAAAAAATAGAGAAAAAAATGTTAAAAAAATGTAAAAACGCGGATTTAGTGATTGCTGACGTCATTGATGACGTCAGCATGACAGGGGCGGCTGCACAGTGCCGCGGATGAACAGTACCGCGGCTGCACAGTACCGCGGATGAACAGTACGCCGCGGATGAACAGTACGCCGCGGATGAACAGTACCCGCGGATGAACAGTACCCGCGGATGAACAGTGTTGCGCGCAGCTTGGGGCGGAGTTGGGCGCTGGGGCGCGGCGGCCGGGCGGCGCGGCGGCGCGATTTTCTCCTTTCTGACATTTTTGTCCTTTTTGACCCATTTTGTCCAATTTTTCCTTATTTGTTGACCTTTCCCCATTTATTTATTAATATATTTGTGATGTATTGCTTCTAGTATTTCTCTTTTTTTTAAGTTGCGTTTTTAAGCCAAAATACCTGAAAAACAATAAAAATACCCGTGATTCCGAAAAAGACAAATTTATATAAATATATGATAAAGCATATAAATATATATATTTTTAATCAATTAATGAGCATAAAATCATGGTAATTTTAGTGCTTTTTGAGCACTCATCACAACCCCCAACCAGCTTCTTGCTAGTCCCTTAGCAAGAGAAGCGATAAAAACTAAAAATTAAACTATCCTAAATCACTTCCGTGGATTGACACGGTTGCATTTAGCCTATGCAACAAGCCTTTAAACCCCTAGGTTGCCCTAGTGGACGAGTTTGAGTCTCGTGAGGGTTTTCAGTAATGATACCCACAAACATTGTACTTAATGTAAAAACAAAAGAAACAATAAAAACAAACAACTTAAAAATTAAATTTACAACAAAATCACAAATTATCAACATCTCACAAAAATGTCTCATACTTTTTAATCTCCTTTAAGATCATAATTAAAATCTCAAGCATAAGTTATTTTAATCTCTTTAAACAATCATGATTTATTATAATAATTAGTCGAAAATCATTTTCATATTTCATATCAAAAATGTATCAATTTAATTTCACCCAATTTCAGTGTCATGAATCAGAATTCGCTTCGACTCTATTCCTCACAAGTCAATACTCTCAAAACACTGAATCCTATGGGTTCAAACACTCATACTAATTTATATGCGAAAGAGTTGATGTATAGAAATGAACTAATATGTTCGCATATGTATAAAGAATAAAGGCTCAAAGTGTTATTTTAACATTGATCTCATGAAAGGAATCAAATGTATAAATTATAAAGATATCATATATAAAAATTATTTTCATTCATAAATCAAACTCATTAAGAAAGAATTTCAAGATATATGCCTTTTACAAATGAAGAAATTGCAATGACTTTTTAGGGAATTACTTCTTATATCTTTCTTTTGTAATTAGCCTTTACTCACAACTTTGTAGGCAATGCGGGTTATAGTATGTAGATGATACTATTTTTATCTCTCTCTTTTTTTTTCTGTAGATATTTTTCAATATGTGTATTTTTTAGAGAGTCAACCCATGTACAGATTGTACATTTTTTTTTTGAATTTTGGTGAGTGGTTAATTTTGTGGCTTTTCTGTTTGATCTTGATTTAGGTAACCCCAGATATGTCTTTTTGTTTTTGTAGCAGTCATGCATGAACGAGATATAAGCATATACTATCAATTTCTACTCAAATCATTTAATCTAAGCAAAAATAATAATAAAAATATATATGATACTCTATTAAGATGAGGAAAAAAAATTCATACATTCAATGCTAATACCTATAGAGATCATCTAAAAATTTGAAGAAATAAGAAATGTGTTTGGAGTAGAAAAAATATATATTTCACTCTTGAATAAAGGAAATTAGGCTCAAATTATATCTCACAAAGGTAGTCTCCACTAAAAAAAAATTCATAAACACCGATTTTGGGTTTAATATAATTTCTACATCTTATCAAGAAATACTAGTTATGACAAAAACTAACTAATTATCAAAAATAATTACAAAATATTTCATGATATGTTTTCAAAAATTAATCTAACAGTACAAAAGACTTAACTATTTACTTAAATTTGATTTAAAGAAAAGATAAATTTTTGTGAAATTTTTTTTTTTAATTCCAAAAATTACTAAATCACACAAAATAGAAATAAAACCAAACACACAAAAAATGAAATTTTTTTTTATTTTTAAATTGTTAAAACTTTTTTTTTTAATTAAGCATGGTAACTTTTCACCACCCCCAACCTAGAACTTACATTGTCCTCAATGTAACAACTGTAAATTAAAGATAAAGAGAAAAGAGAAGAAAGATTACCTATTTCTTGAGAAAGTGTAAGTAGTAATGGAAAATGCAGGTGCATCCATCATATTCATCATTAAAGTGTATACAGACAGATCGCTGTGAACTTCTAACATCTCAACAAATATTTTTAGTTTTAACAATTTAAAAATTATTCACATGTAATTAAATAAATGAAACAAATAAAAGAAAATTACCTAAAATGATGGGTTGCCTCCCATCCAGCGCTTAGTTTAACGTCTTAGCAAGACGTAACTTGGGGATTGCATTTTAAGTAAACTCAATGTCCCCTCATCATTGAGTCAATCAAACCTGCAGGTAAGACAAGGTTGTCTACCTATACTTTTTTAGTCATGCCCTATTGATTTTCAGATTTCTTTCTGTACTTAAAACTAGAGGCATATTTTGAGTTTTAGATAACCCACATCTAGGTACAAATCAAATAATTAAGGCATAAAAACACAATTGTACCTAGATTAAACAAAGCAACTAACTCCTTAGATTGTAATTAAAACTTTAAAATTTTAGAGATAGTTCAGAAATTTTTGTTTTTTTTTTTGTTTTTGTTTTTGTTTTTAAGAAAAAAAAATAACATAATCAGTATTAACCAAGAGTGCTCCCAGGAAAGAATGGTGGTGCAAAGGCTCCTTAAAAACCATCCTCCTAGACAGAACAACGTTCCCAGGAAAGACTAGTGGCACAAAGGCTTCCAAGAACTAGTCTCCTAGACAGAACTCCCTTAGATCTTTACTTTTTATGCTATTAAGTTAATTAAATTAAGTTAAGTAAAAATCTAAGTTAATGAAAATCTAAGTTTAAAAAAAAGGTTAATTAAGTTAAGTGAAGTAAAAAAAATCTAAGTTAATTAAGTTAAGTGAAAAAAAAAGTTAATTAAGTTAAGTGAAGTAAAAAATCTAAGTTAATTAAGTTAATGAAAATTTATGTAAAAACCTAAGTTAATGTTAAAAAAAAATCTAAGTTAATTAAGTTAGTAAAAAAAAACTAAGTTAAGTAGGGTAACTAAAAATCAAGAAAAAAAAATAGCTAAAGAAAGAAAAATAAAAAAATAATATAAAAATTGAAAAAGGTAAAAGAAAAAGAAAAATTAAAATTATGATTTAAAATAAATAAAAAAAATAGTAAAAATTAAACTCAAAAAATTAAAATTTTGTTTATTTATTTATTTTTTTTTATTTTTTTATTTATTTTTTATTTATTTTTTATTTATTTTTTATTTATTTTTTTTTTTTTTATTTTTTATTTATTTTTATTTATTTTTATTTATTTTTATTTATTTTTATTTATTTTTATTTTTTTATTTATTTTTATTTATTTTTATTTTATTTTATTTTATTTATTTTATTTATTTTTTATTTATTTTTTATTTATTTTTTATTTATTTTATTTTTATTTAAAATTTATTAAAAAAAAAATTTATTTTTTTATTTTTTTATTATTTCTTATGAAATTTAAAATTCGAAATTTTTTTTTATTTTTATTTTTTCACAAAAACAAAAAAAATCACAATTATTTACAGCACAAAAATATTTTTAAAATTTTGATAAATAAATTAAAAACGCTATTCCTTCCCCGGCAACGGCGCCAAAAACTTGATGCCATCCCCGGCAACGGCGCCAAAAACTTGATGAGCGAAAACCGGCATCGCCGATTCTCGCAAATACTTTGGTTTTAATATTTGTAAAACTCTCGCAAGTGCACGAATCATTTCGTAGAAAATGATAAGTATACTCCCAAGGTCGATCTAAGGAAGGAATGTATGTGGTTTTTAATTTATTATTCAAACTTTTAAAAACGAAATTAAATCCTAAACATCCTGTCACGATAGTTTGGTTTTTGTGTTCCTAATCTAATAACATAAAATAAACATATATACAGATTAATTAAATATAATAAAAAAATAAACATAGATACAAATTCAATAAATAAATATAAATATAGATTCAATAAATATTCATGCAAATTTTATCATTTATATTAGTGGAGTATTTATGGATATAATAACTAAATTAATTATGCTTGCTCATATTATCTAGGTTATTAAAGGTATAAATTGATATTTTATTGATTCTCTCTTTTTTGTATGAATACCACCTTTGGTGGGGTTAGATATTCTTTGTTAACTAAACAAATCAATTAACACCTATGGGTGGGGTTGATAACTAATTTGGTTAATTAAATTAATTCCTTTTTTCTAAGAGATTGAAAATGAACCATTTAAATGCCACCTTTGGTGAGGTTAAAATATTTAAACTTTATTCAAGGTGTCCAAATTAAACCTAAGAATTTAATTATCCGAGTACTAATTTTCAAGTTTTAAAACCACTACCGAAAACATGTTGTCAATACATATTCATATAATAATTCTTATAAAAACTTTTGAAATAAAGCTTCACTCTAACTACCGGGCGATTGTACCAACAAATAAAAGAGCACTACTCTAAATTAGACTCGATAACTAAACCTTAAAGTCTAATCTTCAGATTTAAGTTTGTAATGAAAAATAATATATTTCTCTCTAACATCCTTAATATAAAATCTTGAATAAAAATAAAATCAATTCATTTTAGAAATTTTCACCTATTTAATATTTCGCAAGCATAACAACGTTATTATTATATCATGATTATAAATACTAGCACGCTTAAATTTAATCACGGACAAATTAAATATAACATGTAAGAATAAAGCATAAAAATAATCAGAAGAAAATAAAATCCTTACAGAACTTCGACGCTATTCCCGTTGCTAGAAAACCTCCAAGCGGAATTTGCACTTCCATTTATTGAATCAAAAATCTAAATTATTACAAAAACATTACAAGTTCCTCTCAAAAAGAGAAGAACTCTAAACCTAAGAGAATTGAACTAAAAACTAAGAGAAAAACTAAGAAAAGCTTAGAAACTAAGAAAGAAACTAAGAAAAACTTAAAAACTAAGAAATGAGAGAAAGAAAGAAGAGAGAAGTGTGGTTTTGAGGTGTTTTGAAGGTGAAGGGAAGGGGGGTATTTATAGGTGAGGATGGAGAGAAAAAATAGAGAAAAAAATGTTAAAAAAATGTAAAAACGCGGATTTAGTGATTGCTGACGTCATTGATGACGTCAGCATGACAGGGGCGGCTGCACAGTGCCGCGGATGAACAGTACGCCGCGGATGAACAGTACGCGCGGATGAACAGTGTTGCGCGCAGCTTGGGGCGGAGTTAGTGGCCGCGGCGGCCTTGTGCGCGGCGCGATTTTCTCCTTTCTGACATTTTTGTCCTTTTTGACCCATTTTGTCCAATTTTTCCTTATTTGTTGACCTTTCCCCATTTATTTATTAATATATTTGTGATGTATTGCTTCTAGTATTTCTCTTTTTTTAAGTTGCGTTTTTAAGCCAAAATACCTGAAAAACAATAAAAATACCAGTGATTCCGAAAAAGACAAATTTATATAAATATATGATAAAGCATATAAATATATATATTTTTAATCAATTAATGAGCATAAAATCATGGTAATTTTAGTGCTTTTTGAGCACTCATCATTCACATTTTCAAAAACAACAAAACATTTGATAAATATGAGTTGCAACTTTTAACGGTGATAACTTTTGACTAGGGTATCAAAATGACCGTTATAATATACCAAATTTAAGCTCTTATCGATTTACATAGTACTATTTGGTCTCACCAATCAAACTCATTTTTATACCAAAATGCCCTCGTTTACATCACTTACCGAGGATTTAAAGTTTTTTTTGTCCCACCATTTTCCTTCTACTTAATTTCAATTTTATACAATAGAGCTGTAAAGAAGATAATAATGCCAACCTAGGGTTCTTTACTTATGTGTTCAATCAGTCCCTATTCTTCAAAAAAATAAGAGAAGTGAAAAACAAAGGGGATGTTGTTCACATTTTCAAAAACAACAAAACATTTGATAAATATGAGTTGCCACTTTTAACGGTGATAACTCTTGACTCCTGTATCGAAATGACTATTATAATATATAAAATCAAAGCTCTTATCGATTTACCCAAAAATGATTTGGTCTCACAGAGGAAACTCATTTTTGAACACAACTTCCATAGTTTACAACACTTACCGAGGGTTTAAACTTTTTGTCGCAATATTTTCCTTTTACTTACTTTCAATTTTATACAATAGAGCTATAAATAAGATAATGATGCCAACATAGGGTTCTTTATTTATGTGTTCAATTAGTCCCTATTCTTCAAAAAAATAAGAGAAGTGAAAAACATAGTGGATGTTGTTCACATTATCAAAAACAACAAAACATTTGATAAATATGAGTTGCAACTTTTAACGGCGATAACTCCTGACTCCTGTATCGAAATGACTATTAAAATATATAAAATCAAAGCTCTTATCGATTTACCCAAAAATCATTTTGTCTCACAGAGGAAACTCATTTTTGAACACAAATTCCATAGTTTACAACACTTACCAAGGGTTTAAAATTTTTGTCACAATATTTTCCTTTTACTTACTTTCAATTTTATACAATAGAGCTATAAAGAAGATAATGATGCCAACATAGGGTTCTTTATTTATGTGTTCAATTAGTCCCTATTCTTCAAAAAAATAAGAGAAGTGAAAAACAAAGGAGATGTTGTTCATATTTTCAAAAACAACAAAACATTTGATAAATATGAGTTGCTACTTTTACCGACGATAACTCCTGACTCCTGTATCGAAATGACTATTATAATATATATAATCAAAGCTCTTATCGATTTAGACAAAATGATTTGGCCTCACAGAGGAAACTCATTTTTGAACCCAAATTCCATCGTTTACAATACTTACCGAGGGTTTAAACCTTTTGTCGCCCCATTTTCCTTTTACTTACTTTCATTTTTATACAATAGGCATACAAAGGAGATAAGGACGCCGACCTAGGGTTCTTTATTTATGTGTTGAATCAATCTCTATTCTGCCAAAAAAATAAGAGAAGAAAAAATGAAAGGTGTTGTTGTTCACATTTTCAAAAAGAAACAAACCTTTGGAAAATATGAGTTGCAACTTTTAACGGTGATAACTTTTGACTAGGGTATCGAAATGACCGTTATAATATACCAAATTTAAGCTCTTATAAATTTACATAGTACTATTTGGTCTCACCAATCAAACTGATTTTTATACCAAAATTCCCTCGTTTACATCACTTACCGAGGATTTAAAGTTTTTTTTGTCCCACCATTTTCCTTCTACTTCATTTCAATTTTATACAATAGAGCTGTAAAGAAGATAATAATGCCAACCTAGGGTTCTTTACTTATGTGTTCAATCAGTCCCTATTCTTCAAAAAAATAAGAGAAGTGAAAAACAAAGGGGATGTTGTTCACATTTTCAAAAACAAAAAAACATTTGATAAATATGAGTTGCCACTTTTAACGGTGATAACTCTTGACTCTTGTATCGAATTGACTATTATAATATATAAAATCAAAGCTCTTATCGATTTACCCAAAAATGATTTGGTCTCACAGAGGAAACTCATTTTTGAACACAAATTCCATAGTTTACAACACTTACCGAGGGTTTAAACTTTTTGTCGCAATATTTTCCTTTTACTTACTTTCAATTTTTTACAATAGAGCTATAAATAAGATAATGATGCCAACATAGGGTTCTTTATTTATGTGTTCAATTAGTCCCTATTTTTCAAAAAAATAAGAGAAGTGAAAAACATAGTGGATGTTGTTCACATTTTCAAAAACAACAAAACATTTGATAAATATGAGTTGCAACTTTTAACGGCGATAACTCCTGACTCCTGTATCGAAATGACTATTATAATATATAAAATCAAAGCTCTTATCGATTTACACAAAATGATTTGGTGTCACCAATCAAACTCATTTTTATACCAAAATGCCCCCGTTTACATCACTTACCGAGGATTTAAAGTTTTTGTCGCACCATTTACCTTCTACTTACTTTCAATTTTATACAATAGAGCTATAAAGAAGATAATAATGCCAACCTAGGGTTCTTTACTTATGTGTTCAATCAGTCCCTATTCTTCAAAAAATAAGAGAAGTTAAAAACAAAGGGTATGTTGTTCACATTTTCAAAAACCACAAAACATTTGATAAATATGAGTTGCAACTTTTAACGGCGATAACTCCTGACTCCTGTATCGAAATGACTATTATATTATATATAATATCAAAGATCTTATCGATTTACACAAAATGATTTGGCCTCTTAGAGGAAACTCATTTTTGAACCCAAATTCCAACGTTTTAAATACTTACCGAGGGTTTAAACTTTTTGTCGCCCCATTTTCCTTTTACTTACTTTCGTTTTTATACAATAGAGATATAAATGAGATAATGACGCAGACATAGGGTTCTTTATTTATGTGTTCAATCAATCTCTATTCTGCCAAAAAATTAAGAGAAGAAAAAATGAAATGTGATGCTGGTCACATTTTAAAAAAGAAACAAACATTTGGAAAATATGAGTTGCAACTTTTAACGGTGATAACTTTTGACTAGGGTATCGAAATGAACGTTATAATATACCAAATTTAAGCTCTTATAAATTTACATAGTACTATTTGGTCTCACCAATCAAACTCATTTTTATACCAAAATTCCCTCGTTTACATCACTTACCGAGGATTTAAAGTTTTTTTTGTCCCACCATTTTCCTTCTACTTAATTTCAATTTTATACAATAGAGCTATAAAGAAGATAATAATGCCAACCTAGGGTTCTTTACTTATGTGTTCAATCAGTCCCTATTCTTCAAAAAAATAAGAGAAGTGAAAAACAAAGGGGATGTTGTTCACATTTTCAAAAACAACAAAACATTTGATAAATATGAGTTGCAACTTTTAACGGTGATAACTCCTGACTCCTGTATCGAAATGACTATTATAATATATCAAATTTAAGCTCTTATAAATTTACATGGTACTATTTTGTCTCACCAATCAAACTCATTTTTATACCAAAATTCCCTCGTTTACATCACTTACCGGGGATTTAAAGTTTTTTTTGTCCCACCATTTTCATTCTACTTAATTTCAATCTTATACAATAGAGCTATAAAGAAGATAATAATGCCAACCTAGGGTTCTTTACTTATGTGTTCAATCAGTCCCTATTCTTCTAAAAAATAAGAGAAGTGAAAAACAAAGGTGATGTTGTTCACATTTTCAAAAACAACAAAACATTTGATAAATATGAGTTGCAACTTTTAACGGTGATAACTCTTGACTCCTATATCGAAATGACTATTAAAATATATAAAATCAAAGCTCTTATCGATTTACCCAAAAATGATTTTGTCTCACAGAGGAAACTCATTTTTGAACACAAATTCCATAGTTTACAACACTTACCGAGGGTTTAAACTTTTTGTCGCAATATTTTCCTTTTACTTACTTTCAATTTTATACAATAGAGCTATAAAGAAGATAATGATGCCAACATAGGGTTCTTTATTTATGTGTTCAATTAGTCCCTATTCTTCAAAAAAATAAGAGAAGTGAAAAACAAAGGAGATGTTGTTCATATTTTCAAAAACAACAAAACATTTGATAAATATGAGTTGCTACTTTTACCGACGATAACTCCTGACTCCTATATCGAAATGACTATTATAATATATATAATCAAAGCTCTTATCGATTTAGACAAAATGATTTGGCCTCACAGAGGAAACTCATTTTTGAACCTAAATTCCATCGTTTACAATACTTACCGAGGGTTTAAACCTTTTGTCGCCCCATTTTCCTTTTACTTACTTTCATTTTTATACAATAGGCATACAAAGGAGATAAGGACGCCGACCTAGGGTTCTTTATTTATGTGTTGAATCAATCTCTATTCTGCCAAAAAAATAAGAGAAGAAAAAATGAAAGGTGTTGTTGTTCACATTTTCAAAAAGAAACAAACCTTTGGAAAATATGAGTTGCAACTTTTAACGGTGATAACTTTTGACTAGGGTATCGAAATGACCGTTATAATATACCAAATTTAAGCTCTTATAAATTTACATAGTACTATTTGGTCTCACCAATCAAACTGATTTTTATACCAAAATTCCCTCGTTTACATCACTTACCGAGGATTTAAAGTTTTTTTGTCCCACCATTTTCCTTCTACTTCATTTCAATTTTATACAATAGAGTCGTAAAGAAGATAATAATGCCAACCTAGGGTTCTTTATATATGTGTTCAATCAGTCCCCAGTCTTCAAATAATCAAGAGAAGTGAAAAACAAAGGGAATGGGGTACACATTTTCAAAAATAAAAAACATTTGATAAATATGAATTGCAACTTTTAACGGCGATAACTCCTGACTCCTGTATCGAAATGACTATTATAATATATAAAATCAAAGCTCTTATCGATTTACACAAAAATGATTTGGTCTCACAGAGGAAACTCATTTTTGAACACAAATTCCATAGTTTACAACACTTACCGAGGGTTTAAACTTTTTGTCGCAATATTTTCCTTTTACTTACTTTCAATTTTATACAATAGAGCTATAAAGAAGATAATGATGCCAACCTAGGGTTCTTTATTTATGTGTTCAATCAGTCCCTATTCTTCAAAAAAATAAGAGAAGTGAAAAACAAAGGGGATGTTGTTCACATTTTCAAAAACAACAAAACATTTGATAAATATGAGTTGCAACTTTTACCGACGATAACTCCTGACTCCTATATCGAAATGACTATTATAATATATATAATCAAAGCTCTTATCGATTTAGACAAAATGATTTGGCCTCACAGAGGAAACTCATTTTTGAACCTAAATTCCATCGTTTACAATACTTACCGAGGGTTTAAACCTTTTGTCGCCCCATTTTCCTTTTACTTACTTTCATTTTTATACAATAGGCATACAAAGGAGATAAGGACGCCGACCTAGGGTTCTTTATTTATGTGTTGAATCAATCTCTATTCTGCCAAAAAAATAAGAGAAGAAAAAATGAAAGGTGTTGTTGTTCACATTTTCAAAAAGAAACAAACCTTTGGAAAATATGAGTTGCAACTTTTAACGGTGATAACTTTTGACTAGGGTATCGAAATGACCGTTATAATATACCAAATTTAAGCTCTTATAAATTTACATAGTACTATTTGGTCTCACCAATCAAACTGATTTTTATACCAAAATTCCCTCGTTTACATCACTTACCGAGGATTTAAAGTTTTTTTTGTCCCACCATTTTCCTTCTACTTCATTTCAATTTTATACAATAGAGCTGTAAAGAAGATAATAATGCCAACCTAGGGTTCTTTACTTATGTGTTCAATCAGTCCCTATTCTTCAAAAAAATAAGAGAAGTGAAAAACAAAGGGGATGTTGTTCACATTTTCAAAAACAAAAAAACATTTGATAAATATGAGTTGCCACTTTTAACGGTGATAACTCTTGACTCTTGTATCGAATTGACTATTATAATATATAAAATCAAAGCTCTTATCGATTTACCCAAAAATGATTTGGTCTCACAGAGGAAACTCATTTTTGAACACAAATTCCATAGTTTACAACACTTACCGAGGGTTTAAACTTTTTGTCGCAATATTTTCCTTTTACTTACTTTCAATTTTTTACAATAGAGCTATAAATAAGATAATGATGCCAACATAGGGTTCTTTATTTATGTGTTCAATTAGTCCCTATTTTTCAAAAAGAAGAGAAGTGAAAAATAAAGTGGATGTTGTTCACATTTTCAAAAACAACAAAACATTTGATAAATATGAGTTGCAACTTTTAACGGCGATAACTCCTGACTCCTGTATCGAAATGACTATTATAATATATAAAATCAAAGCTCTTATCGATTTACACAAAATGATTTGGTGTCACCAATCAAACTCATTTTTATACCAAAATGCCCCCGTTTACATCACTTACCGAGGATTTAAAGTTTTTGTCGCACCATTTACCTTCTACTTACTTTCAATTTTATACAATAGAGCTATAAAGAAGATAATAATGCCAACCTAGGGTTCTTTACTTATGTGTTCAATCAGTCCCTATTCTTCAAAAAATAAGAGAAGTTAAAAACAAAGGGTATGTTGTTCACATTTTCAAAAACCACAAAACATTTGATAAATATGAGTTGCAACTTTTAACGGCGATAACTCCTGACTCCTGTATCGAAATGACTATTATATTATATATAATATCAAAGATCTTATCGATTTACACAAAATGATTTGGCCTCTTAGAGGAAACTCATTTTTGAACCCAAATTCCAACGTTTTAAATACTTACCGAGGGTTTAAACTTTTTGTCGCCCCATTTTCCTTTTACTTACTTTCGTTTTTATACAATAGAGATATAAAGGAGATAATGACGCAGACATAGGGTTCTTTATTTATGTGTTCAATCAATCTCTATTCTGCCAAAAAATTAAGAGAAGAAAAAATGAAATGTGATGCTGGTCACATTTTAAAAAAGAAACAAACATTTGGAAAATATGAGTTGCAACTTTTAACGGTGATAACTTTTGACTAGGGTATCGAAATGAACGTTATAATATACCAAATTTAAGCTCTTATAAATTTACATAGTACTATTTGGTCTCACCAATCAAACTCATTTTTATACCAAAATTCCCTCGTTTACATCACTTACCGAGGATTTAAAGTGTTTTTTGTCCCACCATTTCCCTTTTACTTACTTTCAATTTTATACAATAGAGCTATAAAGAAGATAATGATGCCAACATAGGGTTCTTTATTTATGTGTTCAATCAGTCCCTATTCTTCAAAAAAATAAGAGAAGTGAAAAACAAAGGGGATGTTGTTCACATTTTCAAAAAGAACAAAACATTTGATAAATATGAGTTGCAACTTTTAACGGTGATAACTCCTGACTCCTGTATCGAAATGACTATTATAATATATCAAATTTAAGCTCTTATAAATTTACATGGTACTATTTTGTCTCACCAATCAAACTCATTTTTATACCAAAATTCCCTCGTTTACATCACTTACCGAGGATTTAAAGTTTTTTTTGTCCCACCATTTTCCTTCTACTTAATTTCAATCTTATACAATAGAGCTATAAAGAAGATAATAATGCCAACCTAGGGTTCTTTACTTATGTGTTCAATCAGTCCCTATTCTTCTAAAAAATAAGAGAAGTGAAAAACAAAGGGGATGTTGTTCACATTTTCAAAAACAACAAAACATTTGATAAATATGAGTTGCAACTTTTAACGGTGATAACTCTTGACTCCTATATCGAAATGACTATTAAAATATATAAAATCAAAGCTCTTATCGATTTACCCAAAAATGATTTTGTCTCACAGAGGAAACTCATTTTTGAACACAAATTCCATAGTTTAGAACACTTACCGAGGGTTTAAACTTTTTGTCGCAATATTTTCCTTTAACTTACTTTCAATTTTATACAATAGAGCTATAAAGAAGATAATGATGCCAACCTAGGGTTCTTTATTTATGTGTTCAATCAGTCCTTATTCTTCAAAAAAATAAGAGAAGTGAAAAACAAAGGAGATATTGTTCACATTTTCAAAAACAACAAAACATTTGATAAATATGAGTTGCAACTTTTAACGGCGATAACTCCTCACTCATGTATCAATATGACTATTATAATATATAAAATCAAAGATCTTATCGATTTACACAAAATGATTTGGCCTCTTAGAGGAAACTCATTTTTGAACCCAAATTCCATCGTTTACAAAACATACCGAGGGTTTAAACTTTTTGTCGCCCCATTTTCCTTTTACTTACTTTCGTTTTTATACAATAGAGATATAAAGGAGACAATGACGCAGACCAAGGGTTCTTTATTTAAATATGAGTTGCAACTTTTAACGGCGATAACTCCTGACTCCTGTATCGAAATGACTATTATAATATATAAAATCAAAGCTCTTATCGATTTACACAAAATTATTTGGTCTCATAGAGGAAACTCATTTTTGAAACCAAATTCCATAGTTTACAAGACTTACCGAGGGTTTAAACTTTTTGTTGCACCATTTTGCTTTTACTTACTTTCAATTTTATACAATAGAGCTATAAAGAAGATAATGATGCCAACCTAGGGTTCTTTATTTATGTGTTCAATCAGTCCCTATTCTTCAAAAAAATAAGATAAGTGAAAAACAAAGGGCATGTTGTTCACATTTTCAAAAACAATAAAACATTTGATAAATATTAGTTGCAATTTTAAACGGGGATAACTCCTGACTCCTGTATTGAAATGACTATTATAATATATAACATCAAAGCTCTTATTGATTTACACAAAATGATTTGGTCTCATAGAGGAAAATCATTTTTGAATCCAAATTCCATAGTTTACAACACTTACAGAGGGTTTAAACTTTTTGTCGCTCCATTTTCCTTCTACTTACTTTCGGTTTGATACAATAGAGCTGTAAAGGAGTTAATGACGCCGACTTCGGGTTCTTTATTTATGTTTTCAATCAATCTTTAGTCTGCCAAAAAAATAAGAGAAGAAAAAATGAAAGGTGTTGCTGTTCACATTTTCAAAAACAACAAAACATTTTGAAAATATGAGTTGCAACTTTTAACGGTGATAACTTTTGACTAGGGTATCGAAATGATCGTTATAATATACTAAATTTAAGCTCTTATCGATTTACATAGTACTATTTGGTCTCACCAATGAAACTCATTTTTATACCAAAATGCCCTCGTTTACATCACTTACCGAGGATTTACAGTTTTTGTCGCACCATTTTCCTTCTACTTACTTTCAATTTTATACAATAGAGCTATAAAGAAGATAATGATGCCAACCTAGGGTTATTTACTTATGTGTTCAATCAGTCCCTATTCTTCAAAAAAATAAGAGAAGTGAAAAACAAAGGGGATGTTGTTCACATTTTCAAAAACAACAAAACATTTGATAAATATGAGTTGCAACTTTAAACCGCGATAACTCCTGACACCTGTATCAAAATGACTATTTTAATATATAAAATCAAAGCTCTTATCGATTTAAACAAAATGATTTGGCCTCTTAGAGGAAACTCATTTTTGAACCCAAATTCCATCGTTTACATTACTTACCGAGGGTTTAAACCTTTTGTCGCCCCATCTTCCTTTTACTTACTTTCGTTTTTATACAATAGGCATACAAAGGAGATAATGACGCCGACCTAGGGTTCTTTATTTATGTGTTCAATCAATCTCTATTCTGCCAAAAAAATAAGAGAAGAAAAAATGAAAGGTGTTGCTGTTCACATTTTCAAAAAGAAACAAACATTTGGAAAATATGAGTTGCAACTTTTAACGGTGATAACTTTTGACTAGGGTATCGAAATGAATGTTATAATATACCAAATTTAAGCTCTTATAAATTTACATAGTACTATTTGGTCTCACCAATCAAACTCATTTTTATACCAAAATTCCCTCGTTTACATCACTTACCGAGGATTTAAAGTTTTTTTTGTCCCACCAATTTCCTTCTACTTAATTTCAATTTTATTCAATAGAGCTATAAAGAAGATAATAATGCCAACCTAGGGTCTTTACTTATGTGTTCAATCAGTCCCTATTCTTCAAAAAAATAAGAGAAGTGAAAAACAAAGGGGATGTTGTTCACATTTTCAAAAACAACAAAACATTTGATAAATATGAGTTGCAACTTTTAACGGTGATACTCTTGACTCCTGTATCGAAATGACTATTAAAATATATTAAATCAAAGCTCTTATCGATTACCCAAAAATGATTTTGTCTCACAGAGGAAACTCATTTTTGAACACAAATTCCATAGTTTACAACACTTACCGAGGGTTTAAACTTTTTGTCGCATTATTTTCCTTTTACTTACGTTCAATTTTATACAATAGAGCTATAAAGTTAGAGATAATGATACCAACATAGGTTCTTTATTTATTTATTCAATTAGTCCCTATTCTTCAAAAAAATAAGAGAAGTGAAAAACAAAGTGGATGTTGTTCACATTTTCAAAAACAACAAAACATTTGATAAATATGAGTTGCAACTTTTAACGGCGATAACTCCTGACTCCTGTATCGAAATGACTATTATAATATATAAAATCAAAGCTCTTATCGATTTACACAAAATGATTTGGTCTCACAGAGGAAACTCATTTTTGAACCCAAATTCCATAGTTTACAAGACTTACCGAGGGTTCAAACTTTTTGTTGCACCATTTTTCTTTTACTTACTTTCAATTTTATACAATAGAGCTATAAAGAAGATAATGATGCCAACCTAGTGTTCTTTATTTATGTGTTCAATCAGTCCCTATTCTTCAAAAAAATAAGAGAAGTGAAAAACAAAGGAGATATTGTTCACATTTTCAAAAACAACAAAACATTTGATAAATATGAGTTGCAACTTTTAACGGCGATAACTCCTGACTCCTGTATCAATATGACTATTATAATATATAAAATCAAAGATCTTATTGATTTACACAAAATGATTTATCCTCTTAGAGGAAACTCATTTTTGAACCCAAATTCCATCGTTTACAACACTTACAGAGGGTTTAAACTTTTTGTCGCTCCATTTTCCTTCTACTTACTTTCGGTTTGATACAATAGAGCTGTAAAGAAGTTAATGACGCTGACTTCGGGTTCTTTATTTATGTTTTCAATCTATCTTTAGTCAGCCAAAAAAATAAGAGAAGAAAAAATGAAAGGTGTTGCTGTTCACATTTTCAAAAACAACAAAAATTTTGAAAATATGAGTTGCAACTTTTAACGGTGATAACTTTTCACTAGGGTATCGAAATGATCGTTATAATATACTAAATTTAAGCTCTTATCGATTTACATAGTACTATTTGGTCTCACCAATCAAACTCATTTTTATACCAAAATGCCCTCGTTTACATCACTTACCGAGGATTTACAGTTTTTGTCCCACCATTTTCCTTCTACTTACTTTCAATTTTATAAAATAGAGCTATAAAGAAGATAATGATGCCAACCTAGGGTTATTTACTTATGTGTTCAATCAGTCCCTATTCTTCAAAAAAATAAGAGAAGTGAAAAACAAAGGGTATGTTGTTCACATTTTCAAAAACAAGAAAACATTTGATAAATATGAGTTGCAACTTTAAACAGCGATAACTCCTGACACCTGTATCGAAATGACTATTTTAATATATAAAATCAAAGCTCTTATCGATTTAAACAAAATGATTTGGCCTCTTAGAGGAAACTCATTTTTGAACCCAAATTCCATCGTTTACATTACTTACCGAGGGTTTAAACCTTTTGTCGCCCCATCTTCCTTTTACTTACTTTCGTTTTTATACAATAGGCATACAAAGGAGATAATGACGCCGACCTAGGGTTCTTTATTTATGTGTTCAATCAATCTCTATTCTGCCAAAAAAATAAGAGAAGAAAAAATGAAAGGTGTTGCTGTTCACATTTTCAAAAAGAAACAAACATTTGGAAAATATGAGTTGCAACTTTTAACGGTGATAACTTTTGACTAGGGTATCGAAATGAATGTTATAATATACCAAATTTAAGCTCTTATAAATTTACATAGTACTATTTGGTCTCACCAATCAAACTCATTTTTATACCAAAATTCCCTCGTTTACATCACTTACCGAGGATTTAAAGTTTTTTTTGTCCCACCAATTTCCTTCTACTTAATTTCAATTTTATTCAATAGAGCTATAAAGAAGATAATAATGCCAACCTAGGGTCTTTACTTATGTGTTCAATCAGTCCCTATTCTTCAAAAAAATAAGAGAAGTGAAAAACAAAGGGGATGTTGTTCACATTTTCAAAAACAACAAAACATTTGATAAATATGAGTTGCAACTTTTAACGGTGATACTCTTGACTCCTGTATCGAAATGACTATTAAAATATATTAAATCAAAGCTCTTATCGATTACCCAAAAATGATTTTGTCTCACAGAGGAAACTCATTTTTGAACACAAATTCCATAGTTTACAACACTTACCGAGGGTTTAAACTTTTTGTCGCATTATTTTCCTTTTACTTACGTTCAATTTTATACAATAGAGCTATAAAGAAGATAATGATACCAACATAGGTTCTTTATTTATTTATTCAATTAGTCCCTATTCTTCAAAAAAATAAGAGAAGTGAAAAACAAAGTGGATGTTGTTCACATTTTCAAAAACAACAAAACATTTGATAAATATGAGTTGCAACTTTTAACGGCGATAACTCCTGACTCCTGTATCGAAATGACTATTATAATATATAAAATCAAAGCTCTTATCGATTTACACAAAATGATTTGGTCTCACAGAGGAAACTCATTTTTGAACCCAAATTCCATAGTTTACAAGACTTACCGAGGGTTCAAACTTTTTGTTGCACCATTTTTCTTTTACTTACTTTCAATTTTATACAATAGAGCTATAAAGAAGATAATGATGCCAACCTAGTGTTCTTTATTTATGTGTTCAATCAGTCCCTATTCTTCAAAAAAATAAGAGAAGTGAAAAACAAAGGAGATATTGTTCACATTTTCAAAAACAACAAAACATTTGATAAATATGAGTTGCAACTTTTAACGGCGATAACTCCTGACTCCTGTATCAATATGACTATTATAATATATAAAATCAAAGATCTTATTGATTTACACAAAATGATTTATCCTCTTAGAGGAAACTCATTTTTGAACCCAAATTCCATCGTTTACAACACTTACAGAGGGTTTAAACTTTTTGTCGCTCCATTTTCCTTCTACTTACTTTCGGTTTGATACAATAGAGTCAGTAAAGAAGTTGATGGCGTTGACTTGGGGTTGTTTATTTATGTTTTCAATCTATCTTTAGTCAGCCAAAAAAATAAGAGAAGAAAAAATGAAAGGTGTTGCTGTTCACATTTTCAAAAACAACAAAAATTTTGAAAATATGAGTTGCAACTTTTAACGGTGATAACTTTTCACTAGGGTATCGAAATGATCGTTATAATATACTAAATTTAAGCTCTTATCGATTTACATAGTACTATTTGGTCTCTCCAATCAAACTCATTTTTATACCAAAATGCCCTCCTTTACATTACTTACCGAGGATTTACGCTTTTGTCCCACCATTTTCCTTCTACTTACTTTCAATTTTATAAAATAGAGCTATAAAGAAGATAATGATGCCAACCTAGGGTTATTTACTTATGTGTTCAATCAGTCCCTATTCTTCAAAAAAATAAGAGAAGTGAAAAACAAAGGGTATGTTGTTCACATTTTCAAAAACAAGAAAACATTTGATAAATATGAGTTGCAACTTTAAACAGCGATAACTCCTGACACCTGTATCGAAATGACTATTTTAATATATAAAATCAAAGCTCTTATCGATTTAAACAAAATGATTTGGCCTCTTAGAGGAAACTCATTTTTGAACCCAAATTCCATCGTTTACATTACTTACCGAGGGTTTAAACCTTTTGTCGCCCATCTTCCTTTTACTTACTTTCGTTTTTATACAATAGGCATACAAAGGAGATAATGACGCCGACCTAGGGTTCTTTATTTATGTGTTCAATCAATCTCTATTCTGCCAAAAAAATAAGAGAAGAAAAAATGAAAGGTGTTCATTGTTCACATTTTCAAAAAGAAACAAACATTTGGAAAATATGAGTTGCAACTTTTAACGGTGATAACTTTTGACTAGGGTATCGAAATGAATGTTATAATATACCAAATTTAAGCTCTTATAAATTTACATAGTACTATTTGGTCTCACCAATCAAACTCATTTTTATACCAAAATTCCTCGTTTACATCACTTACCGAGGATTTAAAGTTTTTTTGTCCCACCAATTTCCTTCTACTTAATTTCAATTTTATTAAATAGAGCTATAAAGAAGATAATAATGCCAACCTAGGGTCTTTACTTATGTGTTCAATCAGTCCCTATTCTTCAAAAAAATAAGAGAAGTGAAAAACAAAGGGGATGTTGTTCACATTTTCAAAAACAACAAAACATTTGATAAATATGAGTTGCAACTTTTAACGGTGATACTCTTGACTCAGTATCGAAATGACTATTAAAATATATTAAATCAAAGCTCTTATCGATTACCCAAAAATGATTTTGTCTCACAGAGGAAACTCATTTTTGAACACAAATTCCATAGTTTACAACACTTACCGAGGGTTTAAACTTTTTGTCGCATTATTTTCCTTTTACTTACGTTCAATTTTATACAATAGAGCTATAAAGAAGATAATGATACCAACATAGGTTCTTTATTTATTTATTCAATTAGTCCCTATTCTTCAAAAAAATAAGAGAAGTGAAAAACAAAGTGGATGTTGTTCACATTTTCAAAAACAACAAAACATTTGATAAATATGAGTTGCAACTTTTAACGGCGATAACTCCTGACTCCTGTATCGAAATGACTATTATAATATATAAAATCAAAGCTCTTATCGATTTACACAAAATGATTTGGTCTCACAGAGGAAACTCATTTTTGAACCCAAATTCCATAGTTTACAAGACTTACCGAGGGTTCAAACTTTTTGTTGCACCATTTTTCTTTTACTTACTTTCAATTTTATACAATAGAGCTATAAAGAAGATAATGATGCCAACCTAGTGTTCTTTATTTATGTGTTCAATCAGTCCCTATTCTTCAAAAAAATAAGAGAAGTGAAAAACAAAGGAGATATTGTTCACATTTTCAAAAACAACAAAACATTTGATAAATATGAGTTGCAACTTTTAACGGCGATAACTCCTGACTCCTGTATCAATATGACTATTATAATATATAAAATCAAAGATCTTATTGATTTACACAAAATGATTTATCCTCTTAGAGGAAACTCACTTTTGAACCCAAATTCCATCGTTTACAACACTTACAGAGGGTTTAAGCTTTTTGTCGCTCCATTTTCCTTCTACTTACTTTCGGTTTGATACAATAGAGCTGTAAAGAAGTTAATGACGCTGACTTCGGGTTCTTTATTTATGTTTTCAATCTATCTTTAGTCAGCCAAAAAAATAAGAGAAGAAAAAATGAAAGGTGTTGCTGTTCACATTTTCAAAAACAACAAAAATTTTGAAAATATGAGTTGCAACTTTTAACGGTGATAACTTTTCACTAGGGTATCGAAATGATCGTTATAATATACTAAATTTAAGCTCTTATCGATTTACATAGTACTATTTGGTCTCACCAATCAAACTCATTTTTATACCAAAATGCCCTCGTTTACATCACTTACCGAGGATTTACAGTTTTTGTCCCACCATTTTCCTTCTACTTACTTTCAATTTTATAAAATAGAGCTATAAAGAAGATAATGATGCCAACCTAGGGTTATTTACTTATGTGTTCAATCAGTCCCTATTCTTCAAAAAAATAAGAGAAGTGAAAAACAAAGGGTATGTTGTTCACATTTTCAAAAACAAGAAAACATTTGATAAATATGAGTTGCAACTTTAAACAGCGATAACTCCTGACACCTGTATCGAAATGACTATTTTAATATATAAAATCAAAGCTCTTATCGATTTAAACAAAATGATTTGGCCTCTTAGAGAAAACTCATTTTTGAACCCAAATTCAATCGTTTACAGTACTTACCGAGGATTTAAACTTTTTGTCGCCCCATTTTCCTTTTACTTACTTTCATTTTTATACAATAGAGATATAAAGGAGATAATGACGTCGACCTAGGGTTCTTTATTTAAGTTTTCAATCAATCTCCATTCTGCCAAATATATAAGAGAAGAAAAATTGAAAGGTGTCATTGCTGTTCACATTTTCCAAAAAAAAACAAACATTTGGAATGAGTTGCAACTTTTAATGATGATAACTTTTGACTAGGGTATTGGAATGACCGTTACAATATACCAAATTTAAGCTCTTATCGATTTACATAGTACTATTTGGTCTCACCAATAAAACTCATTTTTATACCAAAATGCCCCCGTTTACATCACTTACCGAGGATTTAAAGTTTTTGTCGCACCATTTTCCTTCTACTTACTTTCGGTTTTACACAATAGAGCTGTAAAGGAGTTAATGACGCAGAATTCGGGTTCTTTATTTATGTGTTCAATCAATCTCTATTCTCCCAAAAAAATAAGAGAAGAAAAAATGAAGGGGGTTGCTGTTCACATTTTCAAAAAGAAACAAACATTTGGAAAATATGAGTTTCAACTTTTAACGGTGATAACTTTTGACTAGGGTATCGAAATGACCGTTATAATATACCAAATTTAAGCTCTTATCGATTTACATAGTACTATTTGGTCTCACCAATCACACTCATTTTTATACGAAAATGCCCTCGTTTACATCACTTACCGAGGATTTACAGTTTTTGTCCCACCATTTTCCTTCTACTTACTTTCAATTTTATAAAATAGAGCTATAAAGAAGATAATGATGCCAACCTAGGGTTATTTACTTATGTGTTCAATCAGTCCCTATTCTTCAAAAAAATAAGAGAAGTGAAAAACAAAGGGTATGTTGTTCACATTTTCAAAAACAAGAAAACATTTGATAAATATGAGTTGCAACTTTAAACAGCGATAACTCCTGACACCTGTATCGAAATGACTATTTTAATATATAAAATCAAAGCTCTTATCGATTTAAACAAAATGATTTGGCCTCTTAGAGAAAACTCATTTTTGAACCCAAATTCAATCGTTTACAGTACTTACCGAGGGTTTAAACTTTTTGTCGCCCCATTTTCCTTTTACTTACTTTCATTTTTATACAATAGAGATATAAAGGAGATAATGACGTCGACCTAGGGTTCTTTATTTAAGTTTTCAATCAATCTCCATTCTGCCAAATATATAAGAGAAGAAAAATTGAAAGGTGTTGCTGTTCACATTTTCCAAAAAAAACAAACATTTGGAATGAGTTGCAACTTTTAATGATGATAACTTTTGACTAGGGTATTGGAATGACCGTTACAATATACCAAATTTAAGCTCTTATCGATTTACATAGTACTATTTGGTCTCACCAATAAAACTCATTTTTATACCAAAATGCCCCCGTTTACATCACTTACCGAGGATTTAAAGTTTTTGTCGCACCATTTTCCTTCTACTTACTTTCGGTTTTACACAATAGAGCTGTAAAGGAGTTAATGACGCAGAATTCGGGTTCTTTATTTATGTGTTCAATCAATCTCTATTCTCCCAAAAAAATAAGAGAAGAAAAAATGAAGGGGGTTGCTGTTCACATTTTCAAAAAGAAACAAACATTTGGAAAATATGAGTTTCAACTTTTAACGGTGATAACTTTTGACTAGGGTATCGAAATGACCGTTATAATATACCAAATTTAAGCTCTTATCGATTTACATAGTACTATTTGGTCTCACCAATCACACTCATTTTTATACGAAAATGCCCTCGTTTACATCACTTACCGAGGATTTAAAGTTTTTGTTGCACCATTTTCCATCTACTTACTTTCAATTTTATACAATAGAGCTATAAAGAAGATAATGATACCAACCTAGGGTTCTTTATTTATGTGTTCAATCAGTCCCTATTCTTCAAAAGAATAAGAGAAGTGAAAAACAAAGGGGATGTTGTTCACATTTTCCAAAACAACAAAACATTTGTTAAATATGAGTAACAACTTTTAACGGCGATAACTCCTCATTCCTGTATCGAAATGATTTTTATAATATATAAAATCAAAGCTTATATAGATTTACATAAAATGATTTGGTATCATAGAGGAAATTCATTTTTGAAAAAAAATTCCACCGTTTACAATACTTACCGAGGGTTTAAACTTTTTGTCGCACCATTTTCCTTCTACTTACTTTCGTCTTTATAAAATAGAGCTATAAAGGAGTTAATGACGCCGACTTAGGGTTCTTTATTTATGTTTTCAATCAATCTCAATTCTGCAAAAAAATAAGAGAAGAAAAAACGAAAGGTGTTGATGTTCACATTTTACAAAAGAACAAAATATTTGGAAAATATGAATTGCAACTTTTAACGGTGATAAATTTTGACTAGGGTATCGAAACGAACGTTATAATATACCAAATTTAAGCTCTTATCGATTTACATAGTACTCTTTCGTCTCACCAATCAAACACATTTTTATACCAAAATTCCGTTCTTTACAACACTTACTGAGGATTCAAAGTTTTTGTCGCACCATTTTCCTTCTACTTACTTTCAATTTTATACAATAGAGCTATAAAGGAGATAATGATGCCAACCTAGGGTTCTTTATTTATTTGTTCAATCAATCTCTATTCTGCCAAAAAAATAAGAGAAGAAAAAATGAAAGGTGATGTTGTTCATATTTTCAAAAAGAAACAAACATTTGGAAAATATGAGTTGCAACTTTTAATGGTGATAACTTTTGACTACGTAAACGAAATGACCGTTATAATATACCAAATTTAAGCTCTTATCGATTTACATAGTACTATTTAGTATCACCAATCAAACTCATTTTTATACCAAAATGCCATCGTTTATAACACGTACCGAGGATTTAAAGTTTTTGTCGCCCCATTTTCCTTTTACTTACTTTCGGTTTTATACAATAGAGCTATAAAGGAGCTAATGACGCCGACTTAGGGTTCTTTATTTATGTTTTCAATCAATCTCTATTTTTCCAAAAAATAAGAGAAGAAAAACCAAAGGTGTTGATGTTCACATTTTCAAAAAGAAATAAACATTTGGAAAATATGAGTTGCAACTTTTAATGGTGATAACTTTTGACTAGGGTATCGAAATGACTGTTATAATATACCAAATTTAAGCTCTTATCGATTTACATAGTACTATTTAGTATCACCAATCAAACTCATTTTTATACCAAAATGCCATCGTTTATGACACGTACCGAGGATTTAAAGTTTTTGTCACCCCATTTTCCTTTTACTTACTTTAGGTTTTATACAATAGAGCAATAAAGGAGTTAATGATGCCGACTTAGGATTCTTTATTTATGTTTTCAATCAATCTCAATTCTGCAAAAAAATAAGAGAAGAAAAAACGAAAGGTGTTGATGTTCACATTTTACAAAAGAACAAAATATTTGGAAAATATGAATTGCAACTTTTAACGGTGATAAATTTTGACTAGGGTATCGAAACGAACGTTATAATATACCAAATTTAAGCTCTTATCGATTTACATAGTACTCTTTCGTCTCACCAATCAAACACATTTTTATACCAAAATTCCGTTCTTTACAACACTTACTGAGGATTCAAAGTTTTTGTCGCACCATTTTCCTTCTACTTACTTTCAATTTTATACAATAGAAATATAAAGGAGATAATGACGCCGACCTAGAGTTCTTTATTTATTTGTTCAATCAATCTCTATTGTGCCAAAAAAATAAGAGAAGAAAAAATGAAAGGTGTTGCTGTTCACATTTTCAAAAAGAAATAAACATTTGGAAAATATGAGTTGCAACTTTTAATGGTGATAACTTTTGACTAGCGTATCGAAACGACTGTTATAATATACCAAATTTAAGCTCTTATGGATTTACATAGTACTATTTAGTATCACCAATCAAACTCATTTTTATACCAAAATGCCATCGTTTATAACACGTACCGAGGATTTAAAGTTTTTGTCGCCCCATTTTCCTTTTACTTACTTTCGATTTTATACAATAGAGCTATAAAGGAGCTAATGACGCCGACTTAGGGTTCTTTATTTATGTTTTCAATCAATCTCTATTTTTCCAAAAAAAATAAGAGAAGAAAAAACCAAAGGTGTTGATGTTCACATTTTCAAAAAGAAATAAACATTTGGAAAATATGAGTTGCAACTTTTAATGGTGATAACTTTTGACTAGGGTATCGAAATGACTGTTATAATATACCAAATTTAAGCTCTTATCGATTTACATAGTACTATTTAGTATCACCAATCAAACTCATTTTTATACCAAAATGCCATCGTTTATGACACGTACCGAGGATTTAAAGTTTTTGTCGCCCCATTTTCCTTTTACTTACTTTAGGTTTTATACAATAGAGCAATAAAGGAGTTAATGATGCCGACTTAGGATTCTTTATTTATGTTTTCAATCAATCTCTATTCTGCCAAAAAAATAAGAGAAGAAAAAACGAAAGGTGTTCTTGTTCACATTTTCAAAAACAATAAAACATTTGTAAAATATGAGTTGCAACATTTAATGGTGATAACTTTTGACTAGGGTATCGAAACAACCATTATAATATACCAAATTTAAGCTCTTATCGATTTACATAGTACTATTTGGTCTCACCAATCAAACTCATTTTTATACCAAAATACCCTCGTTTACATCAATTACCGAGGATTTAAAGTTTTTGTCACACCATTTTCCTTCTACTTACTTTCAATTTTATACAATAGAGCTATAAAGAAGATAATGATGCCAACCTAAGGTTATTTACTTATGTGTTCAATCAGTCCCTATTCTATTAAAAAATAAGAGTAGTGGAAAACAAAGGGGATGTTGTTCACATTTTCAAAAACAACAAAACATTTGATAAATATGAGTTGCAACTTTTAACGTCGATAACACCTGACTCCTGTATCAAAATGACTATTATAATATATAAAATCAAAGCTTATATAGATTTACATAAAATGATTTGGTATCATAGAGGAAATTCATTTTTGAAAAAAAATTCCACCGTTTACAATACTTACCGAGGGTTTAAACTTTTTGTCGCACCATTTTCCTTCTACTTACTTTCGGTTTTATACGATAGAGGTATAAAGGAGTTAATGACGCCGACTTAGGGTTCTTTATTTATGTTTTCAATCAATCTCAATTCTGCAAAAAAATAAGAGAAGAAAAAACGAAAGGTGTTGATGTTCACATTTTACAAAAGAACAAAATATTTGGAAAATATGAGTTGCAACTTTTAACGGTTATAAATTTTGACTAGGGTATCGAAACGACCGTTATAATATACCAAATTTAAGCTCTTATCGATTTACATAGTACTCTTTCGTCTCACCAATCAATCACATTTTTATACCAAAATTCCGTTCTTTACAACACTTACTGAGGATTCAAAGTTTTTGTCGCACCATTTTCCTTCTACTTACTTTCAATTTTATACAATAGAAATATAAAGGAGATAATGACGCCGACCTAGGGTTCTTTATTTATGTGTTCAATTAATCTCTATTGTGCCAAAAAAATAAGAGAAGAAAAAATGAAAGGTGTTGCTGTTCACATTTTCAAAAAGAAATAAACATTTGGAAAATATGTGTTGCAACTTTTAATGGTGATAATTTTTGACTAGCGTATCGAAACGACTGTTATAATATAGCAAATTTAAGCTCTTATGGATTTACATAGTACTATTTAGTATCACAAATCAAACTCATTTTTATACCAAAATGCCATCGTTTATAACACGTACCGAGGACTTAAAGTTTTTGTCGCCCCATTTTCCTTTTACTTACTTTCGGTTTTATACAATAGAGCTATAAAGGAGTTAATGACGCCGACGTAGGGTTCTTTATTTATGTTTTCAATCAATCTCTATTCTGCCAAAAAAATAAGAGAAGAAAAAACCAAAGGTGTTGATGTTCACATTTTCAAAAAGAAATAAACATTTGGAAAATATGAGTTGCAACTTTTAATGGTGATAACTTTTGACTAGGGTATCGAAATGACTGTTATAATATACCAAATTTAAGCTCTTATCGATTTACATAGTACTATTTAGTATCACCAATCAAACTCATTTTTATACCAAAATGCCATCTTTTATAACACGTACCGAGGATTTAAAGTTTTTGTCGCCCCATTTTCCTTTTACTTACTTTAGGTTTTATACAATAGAGCTATAAAGGAGTTAATGATGCCGACTTAGGATTCTTTATTTATGTTTTCAATAAATCTCTATTCTGCCAAAAAAATAAGAGAAGAAAAAACGAAAGGTGTTCTTGTTCACATTTTGAAAAACAATAAAATATTTGTAAAATATGAGTTGCAACATTTAATGGTAATAACTTTTGACTAGAGTATCGAAACAACCATTATAATATACCAAATTTAAGCTCTTATCGATTTACATAGTACTATTTGGTCTCACCAATGAAACTCATTTTTATAACAAAATGCCCTCGTTTACATCACTTACCGAGGATTTAAAGTTTTTGTCACACCATTTTCCTTCTACTTACTTTCAATTTTATACAATAGAGCTATAAAGAAGATAATGATGCCAACCTAGGGTTATTTACTTATGTGTTCAATCAGTCCCTATTCTATTAAAAAATAAGAGAAGTGAAAAACAAAGGGGATGTTGTTCACAATTTCAAAAACAACAAAACATTTGATAAATATGAGTTGCAACTTTTAACAGCGATAAATCTTGACTCCTGTATCGAAATGACTATTATAATATATAAAATCAAAGCTCTTATCAATTTACACAAAATGATTTGGCCTCTTAGAGGAAACTCATATTTGAACCCAAATTCCGTCGTTTACAATACTTACCGAGGGTTTAAACTTTTTGTCGCCCCATTTTCCTTTTAGATACTTTCGTTTTTATACAATAGAGATATAAAGGACATAATGACGCCAACCTAAGGTTCTTTATTTATGTGTTCAATCAATCTCCATTCTGCCAAAAAAATAAGAGAAGAAAAAATGAAAGGTGTTATTGTTCACATTTTCAAAAAGAACAAAACATTTGTAAAATATGAGTTGCAACTTTTAACGGTGATAACTTTTGACTAGGGTATCGAAAGGACCGTTATAATATACCTGATGAGCGAAAACCGGCATCGCCAATTCTTGCAAATACTTTGGTTTTAATATTTGTAAAACTCTCGCAAGTGCACGAATCATTTCGTAGAAAATGATAAGTATACTCCCAAGGTCGATCTAAGGAAGGAATGTATGTGGTTCTTAATTTATTATTCAAACTTTTAAAAACGAAATTAAATCCTAAACATCCTGTCACGATAGTTTGGTTTTTTGTGTTCCTAATCTAATAACATAAAATAAACATATATACAGATTAATTAAATATAATAAAAAAATAAACATAGATACAAATTCAATAAATAAATATAAATACAGATTCAATAAATATTCATGCAAATTTTATCATTTATATTAGTGGAGTATTTATGGATATAATAACTAAATTAATTATGCTTGCTCATATTATCTAGGTTATTAAAGATATAAATTGATATTTTATTGATTCTCTCTTTTTTGTATGAATACCACCTTTGGTGGGGTTAGATATTCTTTGTTAACTAAACAAATCAATTAACACCTATGGGTGGGGTTGATAACTAATTTGGTTAATTAAATTAATTCCTTTTTCTAAGAGATTGAAAATGAACCATTTAAATGCCACCTTTGGTGGGGTTAGACAGTTTAAACTTTATTCAAGGTGTCCAAATTAAACCTAAGAATTTAGTTATCCGAGTACTAACTTTCAAGTTTTAAAACCACTACCGAAAACATGTTGTCAATACATTTTCACATAATAATTCTTATAAAAACTTTTGAAATAGAGCTTCACTCTAACTACCGGGCGATTGTACCAACAAATAAAAGAGCACTACTCTAAATTACACCGATAACTAAACCTTAAAGTCTAATCTTCAGATTTAAGTTTGTAATGAAAAATAATATATTTCTCTCTAACATCCTTAATATAAAATCTTGAATAAAAATAAAATCAATTCATTTTAGAAATTTTCACCTATTTAATATTTCGCAAGCATAACAACGTTATTATTATATCATGATTATGAATAGCTAGCACAGTTAAATTTAATCACAGACAAATTAAATATAACATGTAAGAATAAAGCATAAAAATAACTGTAAAGAAAATAAAATCCTTACAGAACTTCGACGCTATTCCCGTTGCTAGAAAACCTCCAAGCGGAATTTGCACTTCCATTTATTGAATCAAAAATCTAAATTATTACAAAAACATTACAAGTTCCTCTCAAAAAGAGAAGAACTCTAAACCTAAGAGAATTGAACTAAAAACTAAGAGAAAAACTAAGAAAAGCTTAGAAACTAAGAAAGAAACTAAGAAAAACTTAAAAACTAAGAAATGAGAGAAAGAAAGAAGAGAGAAGTGTGGTTTTGAGGTGTGTTTTGAAGTGAATGGAAGAGGGGTATTTATAGGTGAGGATGGAGAGAAAAAATGAGTAAAAAAATGTTAAAAAAATATAAAAAAAATAAAAAACGTGTAGTGGACATGCTGAGGTCATCAATGACGTCATCATGACGTCATAGGGGCTGCTACACGTGAAAAATGGGTCAAAAACGCGTTGGGCGCGCGCTGGGCTGGGCGCTGCGCGCAGCTCGGCGCGCGTGAACAGTGCCCGCGCGCTGCGGCGCGCGCGGAAGCAGGGATCAACGCGCGCGGGCGCGCGCGCGGCTGGGCTGCGGCGCGCGATTTTCCGTCTTTTGACATTTTTGACCTTTTCGACCCATTTTGTCCAATTTTTCCATGTTTGTTGACCTTTTTCCACTTATTTATTAATTTATTTGTGATGTATTGCTTCAAGTATTCTTCTTTGAGTCTTTACATTGCGTTTTTAGGCCAAAATTCCTGAAAAACAATAAAAATACCCGTGATTCCGAAAAAGACAAATTTATATAAATATATGATAAAACATATAAATATATATATTTTTAATCAATTAATGTGCATAAAATCATGGTTATTTTAGTGCTTTTTGAGCACTCATCACAACCTCAACCAAACTTCTTGCTAGTCCCTTAGCAAGAGAAGCGATAAAAACTAAAAATTAAACTATCCTAAATCACTTCCGTGGATTGACACGGTTGCATTTAGCCTATGCAACAAGCCTTTAAACCCCTAGGTTGCCCTAGTGGACGAGTTTGAGTCTCGTGAGGGTTTTCAGTAATGATACCCACAAACATTGTAGTAAATGTAAAAACAAAAGAAACAATAAAAACAAACAACTTAAAAATTAAATTTACAACAAAATCACAAATTATCAACATCTCACAAAAATGTCTCATACTTTTTAATCTCCTTTAAGATCATAATTAAAATCTCAAGCATAAGTTATTTTAATCTCTTTAAACAATCATGATTTATTATAATAATTAGTCGAAAATCATTTTCATATTTCATATCAAAAATGTATCAATTTAATTTCACCCAATTTAAGTGTCATGAATCAGAATTCGCTTCGACTCTATTCCTCACAAGTCAATACTCTCAAAACACTGAATCCTATGGGTTCAAACACTCATACTAATTTATATGCGAAAGAGTTGATGTATAGAAATGAACTAATATGTTCGCATATGTATAAAGAATAAAGGCTCAAAGTGTTATTTTAACATTGATCTCATGAAAGGAATCAAATGTATAAATTATAAAGATATCATATATAAAAATTATTTTCATGCGTAAATCAAACTCATTAAGAAAGAATTTCAAGATATATGCCTTTTACAAATGAAGAAATTGCAATGACTTTTTAGGGAATTACTTCTTATATCTTTCTTTTGTAATTAGCCTTTACTCACAACTTTGTAGGCAATGCGGGTTATAGTATGTAGATGATACTATTTTTTATCTCTCTTTTTTTTTCTGTAGATATTTTTCAATATGTGTATTTTTTAGAGAGTCAACCCATGTACAGATTGTACATTTCTTTGGATTTTGGTGAGTGGTTAATTTTGTGGCTTTTCTGTTTGATCTTGGTTTAGGTAACCCCATATATGTCTTTTTGTTTTTGTAGTAGTCATGCATAAATGAGATATAAGCATATACTATCAATTTCTACTCAAATCATTTAATCTAAGCAAAAATAATAATCAAAAATATATGATACTCTATTAAGATGAAAAAAATTCATACATTCAATGCTAATACCTATAGAGATCATCTAAAAATTTGAAGAAATAAGAAATGTGTTTGGAGTAGAAAAAATATATATTTCACTGAATAAAGGAAATTAGGCTCAATTTATATCTCACAACGGTAGTCTCCACTAAAAAAACTCATAAACACCGATTTTGGGTTTGATATAATTTCTACATCTTATCAAGAAATACTAATTATGACAAAACTAACTAATTATCAAAAATAATTACAAAATATTTCATGATATGTTTTCAAAAATTAATCTAACAAGACAAAAGACTTAACTATTTACTTAAATTTCGATTTAAAGAAATGATAAATTTTTGTGAGAAAAGTTTTTTTTTTATTATTTTTTTTAATTAAGTATGGTAACTTTTCACCACCCCCAACCTAGAACTTACATTGTCCTCAATGTAACAACTGTAAATTAAAGATAAAGAGAGAAAAGAAGAAAGATTACCTATTTCCTGAGAATGTGCAAGTAGTAATGGAAAATGCAGGTGCATCCATCATATTCATCATTAAAGTGTATACGTATTTATCGTAAACTTCTAACATCTCAACAAATATTTTTAGTTTTAACAATTTAAAAATTATTCACATGTAATTAAAATGAAATAAACAATAAAATTAAGTAAATAAAACAAATAACAAACAAACAAAAAAAAATTTATTTATTTTTTATTTATTTATTTATTTTTTTGTTTTTTTGTTTTTTTGTTTTGTTTTTTTTTATTTATTTTTTATTTATTGTTTTTTTTTTACCTAAAATGATGGGTTGCCTCCCATCCAGCGCTTAGTTTAACGTCTTAGCAGGACGTATCTTTTTGGTGCTAAGGGTTACTCACCAAATGCAATCCATTTCAAAGAATGTTGTTTGGTTCTTCTAAATAAGGCTTGACACGACGGCCATTGACTTTGAACGTTTTTGTGTCTTGGAGTCCAATAGTTCCCCTTCTCCATGTTCAAATTCTTGAACTATTTTGAATGGTCCATCCCATCTTGATCTCAGCTTTCCTGGAAACAATCTCAAACGAGAGTTAAATAAAAGAACTTTCATTCCAGGGTGAAGAGTCTTAGGAACTAGCCTCTTGTCATGATAGCGCTTAGTACGCTCCTTGTATAATTTGGCATTCTCATAGGCTTCATTCCTAATTTCTTCCAACTCATGAAGTTGGAGTAATCGTTTTTCACCGCTTTATCTAAATCCATGTTTAACTCTTTAATTGCCCAATAAGCTTTGTGTTCAAGTTCAACTGGAAGGTGGCATGCTTTCCCAAAGATTAACCTAAGGGCTCATCCCAATAGGTGTTTTGTAAGCGGTGCGGTATGCCCATAAGGCATCATTTAGCTTAAATGCCCAATCCTTCCTTGACGGACGCATGCGTTCCAAAGATTCCCTTAATTTGCCTATTGCTCACTTCCACTAAACCTAAGTTTGAGGATGATATGGAGTAGCTACTTTATGTGTGATGTTGTACTTGTTTAGTACTCCATCAAAGAGTTTGTTACAAAAATGGCTACCTCCATCACTTATTATAGCTCTAGGCGTTCCGAACCTACCGAATATGAAATCTTTCAAGAATTTCACAACAACATTAGCATCATTGGTTTTGGTGGGGATAGCTTCTACCCACTTGGACACATAATCCACAAAGAACCAAAATGTATTGAAAACCATTAGACGGGGAAAAGGACCCATGAAGTCAATCCCCATACATCAAAGAGTTCAACAACTAAATTAGATGTCAAAGGCATTTCATCTCTTTTGCTTATGTTTCCTGTTCTTTGACATCTATCACATTGTGCACAAAACATACGAGCATCTTTAAAAAGAGTGGGCCAAAAGAATCCAGATCGTAATATCTTACGAGCTGTCTTTTTCACCTCCAAAATGACCCCCACAATGAAGTTCATGACAAAAAGTCGAATGCTCTTATGTTCTTCTTCCGTACACATCTCCTGATGACTTGATCTTGACCAATCTTGTATAAATAAGGGTCATCCTGCAATAGTCCTTAATAGTTTTAAAAACCTTTTCTTGTCCCGATATGAAGTGTTAGGTCGCAAAACACCAAAGTGGCAAGATAGTTTACAATATCAAGATACCACGGGTTCTGACCTATGAAAAATAACTGCTCATTAGGAAAGGTTTCAACTATATCGTCATTACTCTCATCTTTAAGAGAATTGAAGTCGAAATCAACCTAGACAAATGGTCACTACTAAGTTTTCACCGCCTTTCTTATCCTTGATTTCTAGGTCAAATTCTTGTAAGAGTAAGACCCACCGATTAATCTTGGCTTGGCATTTGGTTTACTTAATAGGTATCTTAAAGCAAAGATGATCGAATGTACAATCACTTTAGATCCTACTAAATAAGACCGAAATTTGTCTAAAGAGAATACTATAGCCAAGAATTCCTTTTCGGTGGTGGTGTAATTCATTTGGGCATCATTGAGTGTTTTGCTAGCATAGTAGATGACATGTAAACGCTTATCCACTCTTTGTCCCAGACTGCTCCTATTGCATAATCGAAGCATCACACATTATCTCAAAAGGTAAAGACCATTTGGTGCCATTATAACAGGGGTAGATGTTAGTTTCTCTTTCAAGGTATTAAAGGAAATAAGGCAATCATTGTTGAAGTCAAATTCAGCATCTTTGGATAGTAAGTTACATAAAGGACGACTTATTTTAGAGAAATCTTTAATAAATCGTCTGTAAAATCCTGCATGTCCCAAGAAGCTTCTTATCCCCTTTACGTATGTAGGGAGGTAGTTTGGATATCAATTCAACTTTTGCCTTATCAACTTCAATACCCTTGTTTGAAATTATATGTCCCAAAACTATCCCTTGTTGAACCATAAAATGACTTTTCTCCCAACTAAGGGTTAGATTGCATTCAATGCATCTTTCTAAAACCAAAGTCAATTTATGTAAGCAATCATCAAATGAGTTCCCAAAGACAGAGAAATCGTCCATGAAAATTTCAATGAATTTCTCCACCATGTCCGAGAAAATAGATATCATGCATCTCCTCGAAAGTGGCAAGGGCATTGCATAACCCAAATGGCATTCTCAAAAGCAAATGTCCCAAAAGGACATGTAAACGTGGTCTTTTCTCGATCTTCGGTGCTATGGGTACTTGATAATATCCAGACAAATTCATCCAAAAACAAGAAAATTCGTGTCTCACTAATCTTTCCAACATTTGATCAATGAATGGAAGAGGAAAGTGATCCTTTTTCGTATATAAATTTAGTTTCCTAAAATCTATACACATTCTCCATCCAAAGGATTATTCTAGTGGGCACTAATTCACTTTTATCATTTTTAACAACTCAAGTATCCCGCATTTCTTTGGTACCACATGCAATCGGACTAACCCACTTACTATCCGCAATAGGATAGATAATCCCTTCTTCTAATAATTTAAGGATTTCCTTTTAACTACCTCTTGCATGTTTGGGTTTAGTCTTCTTTGGGCCTCTCATACAGGTTTAGCACCATCCTCCAAGTTGATCTTCAGTGCATACACATCGTTGGACTAATGCCTCTTATATCCCCTATACTCCAACCTATAGATTTCTTAAACTGTTTAAGCACTTTGATGAGTTCTTTTTCTTGTGATTTGGTCAAGGTTGAAGAAATTATCACTGGATATGTTTCTCCTTCTCCCAAAAACACATATTTTAAGTGCTCAGGTAAGTCTTTGAGTTCAAGTTCAGGTGGATTGGCCTCTTTAACAGATGAAGGACTGAGTAGATTTAAAAGTGTACTAGATTTTGTCATCACTTCATTATTGTCTAGTTGTTCAAGGTACCCCTTAATTTCTTCATCTAAATCTTCTTCAACCTTTTCAAGTGTAAGAACGGTTTCAAGCTTGTCTTCTATTCTGGTTTGGAAAAAGGTGTTTTGGACAAGATTATCCAAAGGATCAACTTCGAATATTTCATCGATGGCAGAAATAGAAGGGAAAGGTGAAGAATCAAAAACTTTGAAATGAACAAATTTCTCCTAAGACCTGCCATTGTCAAATTTCCATCTTCGACATCAATAATAGTTTTAGTAGTTGCCATAAATGGTCTACCAAGCAATATTGTATGCTCTCTCATTCAATGCCGGATTTTCTTGCATATCCAGAACCACAAAGTCAACAGTATTATCAGCTTGTCTACCTGCACTCAAAACATCCTCAACTATTCCCTCCGGATATTTAAGAGATCTATTCCGCAAGTCATAGGACATAGTCATGGGTTTTAAATCCCCTAGATCGAAATGTGAGAATATGTAGTAGTGGCATCAAATTTATACTAGCACCTAAATCAAGCATTGCTTTAGCAACCTTCCTATCCCCCATAGTTATGTTTATAATAAAACTTCCAGTGGTCTTTCAACTTAGTGGGTAGTTTCAGGTCAAGTACAACACTAGAAATTTCGATACTACTACTGCTCATTCAGCCCATACCTCCTTTTCTTAGTGTTCAACTCTTTGAAAAACTTGGCATATGAGGGCACATTCATGATCACTTCTAATAATGGTAAATTGATATTTACTTTAGAGAGCATATTAAAAAGATCATTGAATTGCTTATCTTGTTTGGATTCTTTCAAACGGAGGGGACAAGGTACTTGCATCCGGTGTGGTTCTCGTTGTCTTTGAATTTTGGGAGTGTCGATGACCCCCAATGAGTTTTTCATAAAGCTTGTGAAGTTTAACACTTGTTTCTCCTTTTTGCGAGATTAGAATGTCGCCTTCTTTGTTACATGAACTACAAGGTAGTTTAGAAATTTCAGGTAAACTGGTATTGACTACCTTACCACTTCAAGAGTTCTAACATCTTTTGCTTGTTCTCGTTGACTGGCAACTTTCCTGGTTCTTTCTTTTGCATTTGTTCACCATTGCCCAACTTTAGATTCAATTCTTTTAACCGAAGCCTCCATGGTGTTCAACCTTGATTAGTCATTAGTTGGTTGTCACGACTAACTTGAATAAAAGCATTCAAGCTATCTTCTAAGGTTGGTTTAAAAGATTGGCTTGGTGGGTAAGCGGTGGTCAGAGGTCATGATCATAGGTGTTTGGATGATACTTTTGAAAATATTGGACTTCCTCTATGGCATCGACACTAGAATCACAAGTATTTGAATAATTACGAGTACCATGCCCAATTGAACAACACACTCCACATACCTCTTGATTTGAAATTTGGTGAGACGTGAGGAATTTCACTTGTTTAGTCAATTCAGAAGTTGCAAGGTTATCTCATTATCAAAGCCGACTTCATTGACCTTTGCTTTCCTTCTACCACCTCTTTGTTGGGAATTAGAACCCAATAGCTCATAGAGATTATAGGTTTCCTCTGCGGTTTTTTCTCCTACAAAGACCTCCAAAGAAGATTATCAACCATGTATTGACTCTGCAGGTCAATCCATCGTAAAAGAATTGGTTTTGTAGTCAGAAGTGGAAAGCTATGATTTTGACATTGAATGAAAAGGAGTTTGAATCGCTCCCAAGCTTCATGAAAGTGGCTCTTCATTCATTTGAGAAAATGTTGCTATCTTTGTTCTTAGATCAACAGTCTTTTGACGGGAATAGAACCTACCCATAAAAATTTCATAGATCGCCTCCCAAGTTTTAAGAGAACTCCGACCGTAGAGTAATGAACCATGACAAAGCTTTATCTTTGAGAATGTAAGGAAAACACCTCATCCTAAGTTGATCTTCATTAATTGCATGTAGTGGAAAGGTTTGGACAATAGCATAGAATTCTCGAATGAAATGCAAAGGATCTTCATTAGGGATACCGTAAAAGGAAGGCAACAAAGAATAATGAATCTTTTTCAATTCATAATTCCTCAGCCTCTTGCAATTGGATGCCGGAAGTTACATTGCCAATGATTGGCATTGTATAGTCTTTCATCTTTTTCCGCCTATCTTCAAGATCTCCCATGGTTGTTTGTAGTTGAAAATGATCCTCCTCCTATCAGAATCAACATTTTGCTCTTAAAAACAATAGTAGATATCTCTAAAAATGCAAGGAACCTAAATGTTTTTTTTTTTATTTTAATTTAAACGGCGGACACAATTTTTGAACACAAGCAAATTTATTTCATTTGAATTTTTTTTTTTTTTACACGCAAACTAAAACAAAGGAAATGACAACAATGAGGGACCTCCCATGAAGCACTAAAATTTATCGCCTTCTAGTAAGACGTTGCTCTGAGATTGCGTAATGAAAAACTCAATGTCTCCTCTTCATTGAATTCATTTAAGTTTCAATTTAGTCTTTGCCTTTTTGCAAATGTTCAACTAACTGCTCAACTTGAACTTCCACCTTTTTGATCAAGCTTCCACAGAGTCCAACCGTTGATTGGTTTTAGACTGATTATCCCTACAAACTTGAATAAAAGAATTCAAGTTGTCCTCCAGGGTTGGTTTATTTGGAATGCTTCGAATAGGTGGGTGGAATTGCTGCCCGCTCGGTTTGAGCTTTGAGGGAAATGAGGGTTATTTTGCCTCCAAGAGAAATTTGGATGACTTCTCCACCCAGGATTATAGGTATTTGAATTGGGATCAAACCTTGGTCTCTCGTTGATACGCTCCCAACACATTAACCTCGCTCAGTCCATTGTATCTCCTCGATATGGACAAGCTTCGCATCTTTGTCCCACGTTGCTATACAAACCATATTGTTCATTATTTGTGTTTGTTTGTGTAATGAGAAGCGGCAACTTGCTTAGTCAGTTGAACAAGTTGTTGTTGAACTTCATTACCGGAGTCGATTTCACGAACACCACTTTTCTCACTCGGGAGCTTTTCTTCATTGAATTAGCACCCAACATCTCAAAGAGATTATACGTTTCGATGCAGCTTTTTCTCCTATTGCTCCTCCCGCAATATTGTCGACAATGAACCGACATTGTTGTGTAAGTCCATCGTAAAAGAATTGGTTCGCAACCGTAGGGAAAGCTATGATGAGGACATTGAGTGAGAAACATTTTGAACCTATCCCAAGCTTCATGGAATGGTTCTCCTTCCATCCGAGAGAAAGTAGCAATCTTTCCTCTCACTGATGTTTTTGACGGGAATAGAATTTTCCCATGAATTTATTGTAAATGTGTCCCCATGTCATCGCAGTAACCTGGGAAGTGACATCAACCAAGCTTTGGCCTTATCCTTTAAGGTGTAGTGGAAAACATCTCATTCTAAGCCGATCCTCGTTTAGAATACCGAGGGAATGTTTGGACCGTAGCATAGAAATCTCTCATAAAGGAAAGAGAATCTTCATTAGGTAGCCCATGTAGGAAGGAAGCATAGAAAAATGAATATTTTTAAGGTCATAATTCCGAGCAAATTTCTCCCAATCGGATAATGGCAGCTGTCGTACAATCACCTGGCCTTGCAAACTCCTTCATCGTGGTTTCCGACATGTTGGTTTTCTTCCATTTCTTTTGGTTCTAATAAAGGATTAAGACTTGATTCTATGTTTGGCTCAAAATCGTGTTGATGGGTAGAATCCAGTGTTGTTGACACTTGTTTAAATTTATGAATATTATTTACATACGGTGTAAGTGGTTTCCTAAGGATCTCCTACCACGCATGTACTATTTTTAAACGTAAATTTAAAACTCCTGTCAACAAAAATAAAAGAAAATTAGAGAAATTTTCCATGGCATTTAATACAAAACACTGGACAAAATTTTTTTATATTTTTTTAAAATTTTTTTTTTATTTTTAAAATTTTTTTATTTTTAAAATTTTTTTTTTTTTTAAATAACATAATCAGTATTAACCAAGAGTGTTCCCAGGAAATAATGGTGGTGCTACCATTCTTAAAAACCACTCTCCCAATGAGAACAACGCTCCTGTGAAAGACTAAGGGCACAAAGGCTTCAAAGAACTAGTCTCCTGTATTAACTCCCTTAGTTTTTTACTTTTCATGCCTTTTAGTTTTTTTTTTTTTAATTTTTTTTTTACGAACTGTAATTTTATTTTACTATTCACGCTATCTTATTTCTTATTAACTTAAAATTTAAATTTTTTTTTTTTTTTAAAAAAAATTTTTTTTTTAACGAACGGTAATTTTATTTTACTATTCACGCTAACTTATTTCTTATTAACTTAAAATTTAAATTTTTTTTTTTTAAATTTTTTTTTTACGAACGGTAATTTTATTTTACTATTCACGCTAACTTATTTCTTATTAACTTAAAATTTAAATTTTTTTTTTTTTAATTTTTTTTTTTTTACGAACGGTAATTTTATTTTACTTCAAATTTCAAATTTCTAAATTATTTACTTTTTATGCTATAAATTTTTTTTTTATTTTATTTTTTTTTATTTATTTTTTATGAAATTTGAAATTTGATTAAAAATTTTTTATTTGAAAAAAAAAATCACAATTATTTACAACACAAAAATATTTTTAAAATTTTGATAAATAAATTAAAAACGCTATTCCTTCCCAAGAATCCAACGCCAAAAACTTGATGAAATAAAAACCAGATCGCCAATTCTCGCAAATACTTTGGTTTTAATATTTGTAAAACTCTCAAGAAGTCACTAATCATTTCGTAGAAAATGATAAAGATACTCCCAAGGCCGATCTAAGGAAGGAATGTATGTGGTTCTTAATTTATTATTCAAACTTTTAAAAACGAAATTAAATCCTAAACATCCGTCACGATAGTTTGTTTTTTGTGTTCCTAATCTAATAACATAAAATAAACATATATACAGATTAATTAAATATAAAAATAAACATAGATACAAATTAAATAAATATAAATACAGATTCAATAAATATTCATGCAAATTTTATCATTTATATTAATGGAGTATTTATGGATATAATAACTAAATTAATTATGCTTGCTCATACTATCTAGGTTATTAAAGATATAAATTGATATTTTATTGATTCTCTTTTTGTATTGAATACCACCTTTGGTGTTAGATATTCTTTGTTAACTAAACAAATCAATTAACACCTAGTGGGGTTGATAACTAATTTGGTTAATTAAATTAATTCCTTTTTCTAAGAGATTGAAAATGAACTATTTAAATGCCACCTTTGGTGTTAGACAGCTTAAACTTTATTCAAGGTGTCCAAATTAAACCTAAGAATTTAGTTATCCGAGTACTAACTTTCAAGTTTTAAAACCACTACCGAAAACATGTCATTAATACATTTTCACATAATAATTCTTATAAAAACTTTTGAAATAGAGCTTCACTCTAACTACCTATTATTGTACCAACAAATAAAAGAAAGACTACTCTAAATTAGACCGATAACTAAACCTTAAAGTCTAATCTTCAGATTTAAGTTTGTAATGAAAAATAATATATTTCTCTCTAACATCCTTAATATAAAATCTTGAATAAAAATAAAATCAATTCATTTTAGAAATTTTCACCTATTTAATATTTCGCAAGCATAACAACGTTATTATTATATCATGATTATGAACAATAGCACGCTTAAATTTAATCACGCACAAATTAAATATAACATGTAAGAATAAAGCATAAAAATAAATATAAAGAAAATAAAATCCTTACAAAACTTCGACGCTATTCCCGTTGCTAGAAAACCTCCAAGCGGAATTTGCACTTCCATTTATTGAATCAAAAATCTAAATTATTACAAAACATTACAAGTTCCTCTCAAAAAGAGAAGAACTCTAAACCTAAGAGAATTGAACTAAAAACTAAGAGAAAAACTAAGAAAAGCTTAGAAAATAAGAAAGAAACTAAGAAAAACTCAAAAACTAAGAAATGAGAGAAAGAAAGAAGAGAAGTGTGGTTTTGAGGTATGTTTTGAAGTGAATGGAAGAGGGTATTTATAGGTGAGGATGGAGAGAAAAATGAGTAAAAAAATGTTAAAAAAATATAAAAAAATAAAAACGTGTAGTGGACATGCCGAGGTCATCAATGACGCCATCATGACATCATAGTGGGCCGCTACACGTGAAAAATGGGTCAAAAACGCTGCGTTGGCGCTACTGGCGGCTGACGACAAGCCGCTGGGCTGGCGCGCCAGCCGGCTACAAGGTGAATAAGGCTGCACAGGCGCATCACGGAAGCAGGATCAACGCTACGCGGCGCTGCTCTGGCGCCATACAAGGCTGGCCGGGCGCGGTACTGGCCGCTGCGCGCGATTTTCCGTCTTTTGACATTTTTGACCTTTTCGACCCATTTTGTCCAATTTTTCCATGTTTGTTGACCTTTTTCCACTTATTTATTAATTTATTTGTGATGTATTGCTTCAAGTATTCTTCTTTGAGTCTTTACATTGGGTTTTTAGGCCAAAATTCCTGAAAAACAATAAAAATACCCGTGATTCCGAAAAAGACAAATTTATATAAATATATGATAAAACATATAAATATATATATTTTTAATCAATTAATGTGCATAAAATCATGGTTATTTTAGTGCTTTTTGAGCACTCATCACAACCCTCAACCAGCTTAGCAAGAGAAGCGATAAAAACTAAAAATTAAACTATCCTAAATCACTTCCGTGGATTGACACGGTTGCATTTAGCCTATGCAACAAGCCTTTAAACCCCTAGGTTGCCTTAGTGGACGAGTTTGAGTCTCGTGAGGGTTTTCAAGAATGATACCCACAAACATTGTAGTAAATGTAAAAACAAAAGAAACAATAAAAACAAACAACTTAAAAATTAAATTTACAACAAAATCACAAATTATCAACATCTCACAAAAATGTCTCATACTTTTTAATCTCCTTTAAGATCATAATTAAAATCTCAAGCATAAGTTATTTTAATCTCTTTAAACAATCATGATTTATTATAATAATTAGTCGAAAATCATTTTCATATTTCATATCAAAAATGTATCAATTTAATTTCACCCAATTTCAGTGTCATGAATCAGAATTCGCTTCGACTCTATTCCTCACAAGTCAATACTCTCAAAACACTGAATCCTATGGGTTCAAACACTCATACTAATTTATATGCGAAAGAGTTGATGTATAGAAATGAACTAATATGTTCGCATATGTATAAAGAATAAAGGCTCAAAGTGTTATTTTAACATTGATCTCATGAAAGGAATCAAATGTATAAATTATAAAGATATCATATATAAAAATTATTTTCATGCGTAAATCAAACTCATTAAGAAAGAATCTCAAGATATATGCCTTTTACAAATGAAGAAATTGCAATGACTTTTTAGGGAATTACTTCTTATATCTTTCTTTTGTAATTAGCCTTTACTCACAACTTTGTAGGCAATGCGGGTTATAGTATGTAGATGATACTATTTTTATCTCTCTTTTTTTTTTCTGTAGATATTTTTCAATATGTGTATTTTTTAGAGAGTCAACCCATGTACAGATTGTACATTTCTTTGGATTTTGGTGAGTGGTTAATTTTGTGGCTTTTCTGTTTGATCTTAGTTTAGGTAACCCCATATATGTCTTTTTGTTTTTGTAGTAGTCATGCATAAATGAGATATAAGCATATACTATCAATTTCTACTCAAATCATTTAATCTAAGCAAAAATAATAATCAAAAATATATGATACTCTATTAAGATGAAAAAAATTCATACATTCAATGCTAATACCTATAGAGATCATCTAAAAATTTGAAGAAATAAGAAATCTCTTTCGAGTACAAAAAATATATATTTCACTCAATAAAGGAAATTAGGCTCAAATTATATCTCACAAAGGTAGTCTCCACTAAAAAAAACTCATAAACACCGATTTTGGGTTTGATATAATTTCTACATCTTATCAAGAAATACTAATTATGACAAAAACTAACTAATTATCAAAAATAATTACAAAATATTTCATGATATGTTTTCAAAAATTAATCTAACAGTACAAAAGACTTAACTATTTACTTAAATTCGATTTAAAGAAATGATAAATTTTTGTGAGAAAAGTTTTTTTTTATTATTTTTTTAATTAAGTATGGTAACTATTTACAACACAAAAATATTTTTAAAATTTTGATAAATAAATTAAAAACGCTATTCCTTCCCCGGCAACGGCGCCAAAAACTTGATGAGCGAAAACCGGCATCGCCAATTCTCGCAAATACTTTGGTTTTAATATTTGTAAAACTCTCGCAAGTGCACGAATCATTTCGTAGAAAATGATAAGTATACTCCCAAGGTCGATCTAAGGAAGGAATGTATGTGGTTCTTAATTTATTATTCAAACTTTTAAAAACGAAATTAAATCCTAAACATCCTGTCACGATAGTTTGGTTTTTGTGTTCCTAATCTAATAACATAAAATAAACATATATACAGATTAATTAAATATAATAAAAAAAATAAACATAGATACAAATTCAATAAATAAATATAAATACAGATTCAATAAATATTCATGCAAATTTTATCATTTATATTAGTGGAGTATTTATGGATATAATAACTAAATTAATTATGCTTGCTCATATTATCTAGGTTATTAAAGATATAAATTGATATTTTATTGATTCTCTCTTTTTGTATGAATACCACCTTTGGCGGGTTAGATATTCTTTGTTAACTAAACAAATCAATTAACACCTACGGGTGGGGTTGATAACTAATTTGGTTAATTAAATTAAATCCTTTTTTCTAAGAGATTGAAAATGAATCATTTAAATGCCACCTTTGGTAGGGTTAGACAGTTTAAACTTTATTCAAGGTGTCCAAAATAAACCTAAGAATTTAGTTATTCGAGTACTAACTTTCAAGTTTTAAAACCACTACTGAACACATGTTGTCAATACATTTTCACATAATAATTCTTATAAAAACTTTTGAAATAGAGCTTCACTCTAACTACCTAAGCGATTGTACCAACAAATAAAAGAGCACTACTCTAAATTAGACCTGATAACTAAACCTTAAAGTCTAACTTTCAGATTTAAGTTTGTAATGAAAAATAATATATTTCTCTCTAACATCCTTAATATAAAATCTTGAACAAAAATAAAATCAATTCATTTTAGAGATTTTTACCTATTTAATATTTCGCTAGCATATCGACGTTAGTACTATATCATGATTATGAATCAATAGCACGCTTAAATTTAATCACAGACAAATTAAATATAAGATGTAAGAATGAAGCATAAAAATAAGTGTGAAGAAAATAAAATCCTTACAGAACTTCGACGCTATTCCCGTTGCTAGAAAACCTCCAAGCGGAATTTGCACTTCCATTTATTGAATCAAAAATCTAAATTATTACAAAACATTACAAGTTCCTCTCAAAAAGAGTAAGAACTCTAAACCTAAGAGAATTGAACTAAAAACTAAGAGAAAAACTAAGAAAAGCTTAGAAACTAAGAAAGAAACTAAGAAAAACTTAAAAATTAAGAAATGAGAGAAAGAAAGAAGAGAGAAGTGTGGTTTTGAGGTGTGTTTTGAAGTGAATGAAAGAGGGTATTTATAGGTGAGGATGGAGAGAAAAAATGAGTAAAAAATGTTAAAAAATATAAAAATAAAAACGTGTAGTGGACATGCCGAGGTCATCAATGACGCCATCATGACATCATTGGCTGCTACACGTGAAAAATGGGTCAAAAACGCTGGCGCGCGCGGGCCGGCCGCGCTGCCGGCGCGTGAACAATGCCGCGCGCATACCGCGGCGCGTGGATCAACGCGATGGCCGCGCGCTCTGGCGCCATGGCCGGGCGCTGGCGGCCGGGCGCGCTACTGGCCGCGCGCGATTTTCCGTCTTTTGACATTTTTGACCTTTTCGACCCATTTTGTCCAATTTTTCCATGTTTGTTGACCTTTTTCCACTTATTTATTAATTTATTTGTGATGTATTGCTTCAAGTATTCTTCTTTGAGTCTTTACATTGCGTTTTTAGGCCAAAATTCCTGAAAAACAATAAAAATACCCGTGATTCCTAAAAAGACAAATTTATATAAATATATGATAAAACATATAAATATATATATTTTTAATCAATTAATGTGCATAAAATCATGGTTATTTTAGTGCTTTTTGAGCACTCATCAATACCAAATTTAAGCTCTTATCGATTTACATAGTACTATTTGGTCTCACCAATCGAACTCATTTTTATACCAAAATGCCCTCGTTTACATCACTTACCGAGGATTTAAAGTTTTTGTCGCACCATTTTCCTTCTACTTACTTTCAATTTTATACAATAGAGCTATAAAGAAGATAATGATGCCAACCTAGGGTTATTTACTTATGTGTTCAATCAGTCCCTATTCTATTAAAAAATAAGAGAAGTGGAAAACAAAGGGGATGTTGTTCACATTTTCAAAAACAACAAAACATTTGTTAAATATGAGTTGCAACTTTTAACCGCTATAACTCCTCACTCCTGTATCGAAATGATTTTTATAATATATAAAATCAAAGCTTATATAGATTTACATAAAATGATTTGGTATCATAGAGGAAATTCATTTTTGAAAAAAAATTCCACCGTTTACAATACTTACCGAGGGTTTAAACTTTTTGTCGCACCATTTTCCTTCTACTTACTTTCGGTTTTATATGATAGAGCTATAAAGGAGTTAATGACGCCGACTTAGGGTTCTTTATTTATGTTTTCAATCAATCTCAATTCTGCAAAAAAATAAGAGAAGAAAAAACGAAAGGTGTTGATGTTCACATTTTACAAAAGAACAAAATATTTGGAAAATATGAGTTGCAACTTTTAACGGTTATAAATTTTGACTAGGGTATCGAAACGACCGTTATAATATAGCAAATTTAAGCTCTTATCGATTTACATAGTACTCTTTCGTCTCACCAATCAATCACATTTTTATACCAAAATTCCGTTCTTTACAACACTTACTGAGGATTCAAAGTTTTTGTCGCACCATTTTCCTTCTACTTACTTTCAATTTTATACAATAGAAATATAAAGGAGATAATGACGCTGACCTAGGGTTCTTTATTTATGTGTTCAATCAATCTCTATTGTGCCAAAAAAATAAGAGAAGAAAAAATGAAAGGTGTTGCTGTTCACATTTTCAAAAAGATATAAACATTTGGAAAATATGAGTTGCAACTTTTAATGGTGATAACTTTTGACTAGCGTATCGAAACAACTGTTATAATATACCAAATTTAAGCTCTTATGGATTTACATAGTACTATTTAGTATCACAAATCAAACTCATTTTTATACCAAAATGCCATCGTTTATAACACGTACCGAGGACTTAAAGTTTTTGTCGCCCCATTTTCCTTTTACTTACTGTCAATTTTATACAATAGTGCTATAAAGAAGATAGTCATGCCAACGTAGGGTTCTTTATTTATGTGTTCAGTCAGTGCCTCTTCTTCAAGAAAATAAGAGAAGAAAAAAACAAAGGTGTTGATGTTCACATTTTCAAAAAGAAATAAACATTTGATAAATATGAGTTGCAACCCTTAATGGTGATAACTTTTGACTGTATCGAAATGACTATTATAATATACCAAATTTAAGCTCTTATCGATTTACATAGTACTATTTAGTATCACCAATCAAACTCATTTTTATACCAAAATGCCATCGTTTATAACCCTTACCAAAGATTTAAAATTTTTGTCGCACCATTTTACTTTTACTTACTTTCAATTTTATACAATAGAGCTATAAAGAAGATAATGATGCCAACCTAGGGTTCTTTATTTATGTGTTGAATCAATCCCTATACTTCAAAAAAATAAGAGAAGTGAAAAAAAGGGGTTGTTGTTCACATTTTCAAAAACAACAAAACATTTGATAAATATGAGTAGCAACTTTTAACGGTGATAACTTTTGACTAGGGTATCGAAACCACAATTATAATATATAAAATCAAAGGTCATATCGATTTACATAAAATGATTTGGTATCACCAATCAAACTCATTTTTGAATCCAAATTCCATAGTTTACAATACTTACCGAGGATTTAAACTTTTTGTCGCACCATTTTCATTTACTTACTTTCAATTTTATAAAATAGATCTATAAAGAAGACAATGATGCCATCCTAGGGTTATTTATTTATGTGTTCAATCAGTCCATATTCTTCAAAAAAATAAGAGAAGTGAAAAACAAAGGGGATGTTGTTCACATTTTCAAAAACAACAAAACATTTGATAAATATGAGTTGCTATTTTTAACGGCCATAACTCCTGACTCCTGTATCGAAATGACTATAATAATATATAAAATCAAAGCTCTTATCGATTTACACAAAATGATTTGGTATCACAGAGGAAACTCCTCTTTGAATCCAAATTCCATTGTTTACAACACTTACCGAGGATTTAAACTTTTTGTCGCACCATTTTCCTTTACTTACTTTCAATTTTATACAATAGATCTATAAAGAAGATAATGATGCCAACCTAGGGTTCTTTATTTATGTGTTCAATCAGTCCATATTCTTCAAAAAATAAGAGAAGTGAAAAACAAAGGGGATGTTGTTCACATTTTCAAAAACAACAAAACATTTGATAAATATTAGTTGCTACTTTTAACCGCGATAACTCCTGACTCCTGTATCGAAATGACTATTATAATATATAAAATCAAAGCTCTTATCGATTTACACAAAATGATATGGTATCACAGAGGAAACTCCTCTTTGAATCCAAATTACATAGTTTACAACAATTACCGAGGATTTAAACTTTTTATCGCACCATTTTCCTTTTACTTACTTTCAATTTTATACAATAGATCTATAAAGAAGATAATGATGCCATCCTAGGGTTATTTATTTATGTGTTCAATCAGTCCATATTCTTCAAAAAAATAAGAGAAGTGAAAAACAAAGGGGATGTTGTTCACATTTTCAAAAACAACAAAACATTTGATAAATATGAGTAGCAACTTTTAACGGCGATAACTCCTCACTCCTGTATCGAAATGACTATTATAATATATAAAATCAAAGCTCTTATCGATTTACACAAAATGATTTGGTATCACAGAGGAAACTCCTCTTTGAATCCAAATTCCATAGTTTACAACACTTACCGAGGATTTAAACTTTTTGTCGCACCATTTTCCTTTTACTTACTTTCAATTTTATACAATAGATCTATAAAGAAGATAATGATGCCAACCTAGGGTTATTTATTTATGTGTTCAATCAGTCCATATTCTTCAAAAAAATAAGAGAAGTGAAAAACAAAGGGGATGTTGTTCACATTTTCAAAAACAACAAAACATTTGATAAATATGAGTTGCTATTTTTAACGGCCATAACTCCTGACTCCTGTATCGAAATGACTATAATAATATATAAAATCAAAGCTCTTATCGATTTACACAAAATGATTTGGTATCACAGAGGAAACTCCTCTTTGAATCCAAATTCCATAGTTTACAACACTTACCGAGGATTTAAACTTTTTGTCGCACCATTTTCCTTTTACTTACTTTCAATTTTATACAATAGATCTATAAAGAAGATAATGATGCCAACCTAGGGTTCTTTATTTATGTGTTCAATCAGTCCCTATTCTTCAAAAAATAAGAGAAGTGAAAAACAAAGGGGATGTTGTTCACATTTTCAAAAACAACAAAACATTTGATAAATATTAGTTGCTACTTTTAACGGCGATAACTCCTGACTCCTGTATCGAAATGACTATTATAATATATAAAATCAAAGCTCTTATCGATTTACACAAAATGATTTGGTATCACAGAGGAAACTCCTCTTTGAATCCAAATTCCATAGTTTACAACAATTACCGAGGATTTAAACTTTTTGTCGCACCATTTTCCTTTACTTACTTTCAATTTTATACAATAGATCTATAAAGAAGATAATGATGCCAACCTAGGGTTATTTATTTATGTGTTCAATCAGTCCATATTCTTCAAAAAAATAAGAGAAGTGAAAAACAAAAGGGATGTTGTTCACATTTTCAAAAACAACAAAAAATTTGATAAATATGAGTAGCAACTTTTAACGGCGATAACTCCTGACTCCTGTATCGAAATGACTATTATAATATATCAAATCAAAGCTCTTATCGATTTACACAAAATGATTTGGTATCACAAAGGAAACTCCTTTTTGAACCCCAATTCCATAGTTTACAACACTTACCGAGGATTTAAACTTTTTGTCGCACTATTTTCCTTTACTTACTTTCAATTTTATACAATAGATCTATAAAGAAGATAATGATGCCAACCTAGGGTTCTTTATATATGTGTTCAATCAGTCCATATTCTTCAAAAAAATAAGAGAAGTGAAAAACAAAGGGGATGTTGTTCACATTTTCAAAAACAACAAAACATTTGATAAATATGAGTTGCAACTTTTAACGGCGATAACTCCTGACTCCTGTATCGAAATGACTATTATAATATATAAAATCAAAGCTCTTATCGATTTACACAAAATGATTTGGTATCACAGAGGAAACTCCTCTTTGAATCCAAATTCCATAGTTTACAACAATTACCGAGGATTTAAACTTTTTGTCGCACCATTTTCCTTTACTTACTTTCAATTTTATACAATAGATCTATAAAGAAGATAATGATGCCAACCTAGGGTTCTTTATTTATGTGTTCAATCAGTCCATATTCTTCAAAAAAATAAGAGAAGTGAAAAACAAAGGGGATGTTGTTCACATTTTCAAAAATAACAAAACATTTGATAAATATGAGTTGCAACTTTTAACGGCGATAACTCCTGACTCCTGTATCGAAATGACTATTATAATATATAAAATCAAAGCTCTTATCGATTTACACAAAATGATTTGGTATCACAGAGGAAACTCCTTTTTGAACCCAAATTCCATAGTTTACAACACTTACCGAGGATTTAAACTTTTTGTCGCACCATTTTCCTTTTACTTACTTTCAATTTTATACAATAGATCTATAAAGAAGATAATGATGCCAACCTAGGGTTCTTTATTTATGTGTTCAATCAGTCCATATTCTTCAAAAAATAAGAGAAGTGAAAAACAAAGGGGATGTTGTTCACATTTTCAAAAACAACAAAACATTTGATAAATATGAGTTGCTATTTTTAACGGCCATAACTCCTGACTCCTGTATCGAAATGACTATTATAATATATAAAATCAAAGCTCTTATCGATTTACACAAAATGATTTGGTATCACAGAGGAAACTCCTCTTTGAATCCAAATTCCATAGTTTACAACAATTACCGAGGATTTAAACTTTTTGTCGCACCATTTTCCTTTTACTTACTTTCAATTTTATACAATAGATCTATAAAGAAGATAATGATGCCAACCTAGGGTTCTTTATTTATGTGTTCAATCAGTCCCTATTCTTCAAAAAAATAAGAGAAGTGAAAAACAAAGGGGATGTTGTTCACATTTTCAAAAACAACAAAACATTTGATAAATATGAGTTGCAACTTTTAACGGCGATAACTCCTGACTCCTGTATCGAAATGACTATTATAATATATAAAATCAAAGCTCTTATCGATTTACACAAAATGATTTGGTATCACAGAGGAAACTCCTCTTTGAATCCAAATTCCATTGTTTACAACACTTACCGAGGATTTAAACTTTTTGTCGCACCATTTTCCTTTACTTACTTTCAATTTTATACAATAGATCTATAAAGAAGATAATGATGCCAACCTAGGGTTCTTTATTTATGTGTTCAATCAGTCCCTATTCTTCAAAAAATAAGAGAAGTGAAAAACAAAGGGGATGTTGTTCACATTTTCAAAAACAACAAAACATTTGATAAATATGAGTTGCAACTTTTAACAACGATAACTCCTCACTCCTGTATCGAAATAACTATTATAGTATATAAAATCAAAACTCTTATCGATTTACACAAAATGATTTGGTATCACAGAGGAAACTCCTTTTTGAATCCAAATTCCATAGTTTACAACACTTACCGAGGATTTAAACTTTTTGTCGCACCATTTTCCTTTTACTTACTTTCAATTTTATAAAATAGATCTATAAAGAAGATAATGATGCCAACCTAGGGTTATTTATTTATGTGTTCAATCAGTCCATATTCTTCAAAAAAATAAGAGAAGTGAAAAACAAAGGGGATGTTGTTCACATTTTCCAAAATAACAAAACATTTGATAAATATGAGTTGCAACTTTTAACGGTGATAACTCCTGACTCATGTATCGAAATAACTATTATAATATATAAAATCAAAGCTCTTATCGATTTACACAAAATGATTTGGTATCACAGAGAAAAATCCTTTTTGAACCCAAATTCCATAGTTTAAAACACTTACCGAGAATTTAAACTTTTTGTCGCACCATTTTCCTTTTACTTACTTTCAATTTTATAAAATAGATCTATAAAGAAGATAATGATGCCAACCTAGGGTTCTTTATTTATGTGTTCAATCAGTCCATATTCTTCAAAAAAATAAGAGAAGTGAAAAACAAAGGGGATGTTGTTCACATTTTCAAAAACAACAAAACATTTGATAAATATGAGTTGCAACTTTTAACGGCGATAACTCCTGACTCCTGTATCGAAATGACTATTATAATATATAAAATCAAAGCTCTTATCGATTTACACAAAATGATTTGGTATCACAGAGGAAACTCCTCTTTGAATCCAAATTCCATAGTTTACAACACTTACCGAGGATTTAAACTTTTTGTCGCACCATTTTCCTTTTACTTACTTTCAATTTTATACAATAGATCTATAAAGAAGATAATGATGCCAACCTAGGGTTCTTTATTTATGTGTTCAATCAGTCCATATTCTTCAAAAAAATAAGAGAAGTGAAAAACAAAGGGGATGTTGTTCACATTTTCAAAAACAACAAAACATTTGATAAATATGAGTAGCAACTTTTAACGGCGATAACTCCTGACTCCTGTATCGAAATGACTATTATAATATATAAAATCAAAGCTCTTATCGATTTACACAAAATGATTTGGTATCATAGAGGAAACTCCTTTTTGAACCAAAATTCCATAGTTTACAACACTTACGGAGGATTTAAACTTTTTGTCGCACCATTTTCCTTTTACTTACTTTCAATTTTATACAATAGATCTATAAAGAAGATAATGATGCCAACCTAGGGTTCTTTATTTATGTGTTCAATCAGTCCATATTCTTCAAAAAAATAAGAGAAGTGAAAAACAAAGGGGATGTTGTTCACATTTTCAAAAACAACAAAACATTTGATAAATTTGTGTTGCAACTTTCAACGGAGATAACTCCTGACTCCTGTATCGAAATGACTATTATAATATATAAAATCAAAGCTCTTATCGATTTACACAAAATGATTTGGTATCACAGAGGAAACTCCTTTTTGAATCCAAATTCCATAGTTTACAACACTTACCGAGGATTAAAACTTTTTGTCGCACCATTTTCCTTTTACTTACTTTCAATTTTATACAATAGATCTATAAAGAAGATAATGATGCCAACCTAGGGTTCTTTATTTATGTGTTCAATCAGTCCCTATTCTTCAAAAAAATAAGAGAAGTGAAAAACAAAGGGGATGTTGTTCACATTTTCCAAAATAACAAAACATTTGATAAATATGAGTTGCAACTTTTAACGGCGATAACTCCTGACTCCTGTATCGAAATGACTATTATAATATATAAAATCAAAGCTCTTATCGATTTACACAAAATGATTTGGTATCACAGAGGAAACTCCTCTTTGAACCCAAATTCCATAGTTTACAACACTTACCGAGGATTTAAACTTTTTGTCGCACCATTTTCCTTTACTTAATTTCAATTTTATACAATAGATCTATAAAGAAGATAATGATGCCAACCTAGGGTTATTTATTTATGTGTTCAATCAGTCCATATTCTTCAAAAAAATAAGAGAAGTGAAAAACAAAATGGATGTTGTTCACATTTTCAAAAACAACAAAAAATTTGATAAATATTAGTTGCTACTTTTAACGGTGATAACTCCTGACTCCTGTATCGAAATAACTATTATAATATATAAAATCAAAGCTCTTATCGATTTACACAAAATGATTTGGTATCACAGAGAAAACTCCTTTTTGAACCCAAATTCCATAGTTTACAACACTTACCGAGGATTTAAACTTTTTGTCGCACCATTTTCCTTTTACTTACTTTCAATTTTATGCAATAGATCTATAAAGAAGATAATGATGCCAACCTAGGGTTCTTTATTTATGTGTTCAATCAGTCCATATTCTTCAAAAAAATAAGAGAAGTGAAAAACAAAGGGGATGTTGTTCACATTTTCAAAAACAACAAAACATTTGATAAATATGAGTAGTAACTTTTAACGGCGATAACTCCTGACTCCTGTATCGAAATGACTATTATAATATATAAAATCAAAGCTCTTATCGATTTACACAAAATGATTTGGTATCACAGAGGAAACTCCTTTTTGAACCCAAATTCCATAGTTTACAACACTTACCGAGGATTTAAACTTTTTGTCGCACCATTTTCCTTTTACTTACTTTCAATTTTATACAATAGATCTATAAAGAAGATAATGAGGCCAACCTAGGGTTCTTTATTTATGTGTTCAATCAGTTTGTATTCTTCAAAAAATTTAAGAGAAGAGAAAATGAAAGGGGATGTTGTTCACATTTTCAAAAACAACAAAACATTTGATAAATATGAGTAGCAACTTTTAACGGCGATAACTCCTGACTCCTGTATCGAAATGACTATTATAATATATAAAATCAAAGCTCTTATCGATTTACACAAAATGATTTGGTATCACAGGGGAAACTCCTTTTTGAACCCAAATTCCATAGTTTACAACACTTACCGAGGATTTAAACTTTTTGTCGCACCATTTTCCTTTTACTTACTTTCAATTTTATAAAATAGATCTATAAAGAAGATAATGATGCCAACCTAGGGTTATTTATTTATGTGTTCAATCAGTCCATATTCTTCAAAAAAATAAGAGAAGTGAAAAACAAAGGGGATGTTGTTCACATTTTCAAAAACAACAAAACATTTGATAAATATGAGTTGCTACTTTTAACGGCGATAACTTCTGACACCTGTATCGAAATGACTATAATAATATATAAAATCAAAGATCTTATCGATTTACACAAAATGATTTGGTATCACAAAGGAAACTCCTTTTTGAATCCAAATTCCATAGTTTAAAACACTTATCGAGGATTTAAACTTTTTGTCGCACCATTTTACTTTTACTTACTTTCAATTTTATACAATAGAGCTATAAAGAAGATAATGATGCCAACCTAGGGTTCTTTATTTATGTGTTCAATCAGTCCCTATTCTTCAAGAAAATAAGAGAAGTGAAAAACAAAGGGGATGTTGTTCACATTTTCAAAAAAACCAAAACATTTGATAAATATGAGTTGCAACTTTTAACAGCGATAACTCCTCACTCCTGTATCGAAATGACTATTATAATATATAAAATCAAAGCTCTTATCGATTTACACAACATGATTTGGTATCACAGAGGAAACTCCTTTTTGAACCCAAATTCCATAGTTTACAACACTTACCGAGGATTTAAACTTTTTGTCGCACCATTTTCCTTTTACTTACTTTCAATTTTATACAATAGATCTATAAAGAAGATAATGATGCCAACCTAGGGTTCTTTATTTATGTGTTCAATAAGTCCATATTCTTCAAAAAAATAAGAGAAGTGAAAAACAAAGGGGATGTTGTTCACACTTTCAAAAACAACAAAACATTTGATAAATATGAGTTGCTACTTTTAACGGCGATAACTTCTGACACCTGTATCGAAATGACTATAATAATATATAAAATCAAAGCTCTTATCGATTTACACAAAATGATTTGGTATCACAGAGGAAACTCCTCTTTGAATCCAAATTCCATTGTTTACAACACTTACCGAGGATTTAAACTTTTTGTCGCACCATTTTCCTTTACTTACTTTCAATTTTATACAATAGATCTATAAAGAAGATAATGATGCCAACCTAGGGTTCTTTATTTATGTGTTCAATCAGTCCCTATTCTTCAAAAAATAAGAGAAGTGAAAAACAAAGGGGATGTTGTTCACATTTTCAAAAACAACAAAACATTTGATAAATATTAGTTGCTACTTTTAACGGCGATAACTCCTGACTCCTGTATCGAAATGACTATTATAATATATAAAATCAAAGCTCTTATCGATTTACACAAAATGATTTGGTATCACAGAGGAAACTCCTTTTTGAACCCAAATTCCATAGTTTACAACACTTACCGAGGATTTAAACTTTTTGTCGCACCATTTTCCTTTTACTTACTTTCAATTTTATACAATAGATCTATAAAGAAGATAATGATGCCAACCTAGGGTTCTTTATTTATGTGTTCAATCAGTCCATATTCTTCAAAAAAATAAGAGAAGTGAAAAACAAAGGGATGTTGTTCACATTTTCAAAAACAACAAAACATTTGATAAATATGAGTTGCAACTTTTAACGGCGATAACTCCTGACTCCTGTATCGAAATGACTATTATAATATATAAAATCAAAGCTCTTATCGATTTACACAAAATGATTTGGTATCACAGAGGAAACTCCTCTTTGAATCCAAATTCCATAGTTTACAACACTTACCGAGGATTTAAACTTTTTGTCGCACCATTTTCCTTTTACTTACTTTCAATTTTATACAATAGAGCTATAAAGAAGATAATGATGCCAACCTAGGGTTCTTTATTTATGTGTTCAATCAGTCCCTATTCTTCAAAAAAATAAGAGAAGTGAAAAACAAAATGGATGTTGTTCATATTTTCAAAAACAACAAAAATTTTGATAAATATTAGTTGCTACTTTTAACGGTGATAACTCCTGACTCCTGTATCGAAATGACTATTATAATATATAAAATCAAAGCTCTTATCGATTTACACAAAATGATTTGGTATCACAGGGGAAACTCCTTTTTGAACCCAAATTCCATAGTTTACAACACTTACCGAGGATTTAAACTTTTTGTCGCACCATTTTCCTTTTACTTACTTTCAATTTTATAAAATAGATCTATAAAGAAGATAATGATGCCAACCTAGGGTTATTTATTTATGTGTTCAATCAGTCCCTATTCTTCAAAAAATAAGAGAAGTGAAAAACAAAGGGGATGTTGTTCACATTTTCAAAACCAACAAAACATTTGATAAATATTAGTTGCTACTTTTAACGGCGATAACTCCTCACTCCTGTATCGAAATAACTATTATAATATATAAAATCAAAGCTCTTATCGATTTACACAAAATGATTTGGTATCATAGCGGAAACTCCTTTTTGAACCCAAATTCCATAGTTTACAACACTTACCGAGGATTTAAACTTTTTGTCGCACCATTTTCCTTTACTTTCTTTCAATTTTATACAATAGAGCTATAAAGAAGATAATGATGCCAACCTAGGGTTCTTTATATATGTGTTCAATCAGTCCCTATTCTTCAAAAAAATAAGAGAAGTGAAAAACAAAGGGGATGTTGTTCACATTTTCAAAAAGAACAAAACATTTGATAAATATGAGTTGCAACTTTTAACGGCGATAACTCCTAACTCCTGTATCGAAATGACTATTATAATATATAAAATCAAAGCTCTTATCGATTTACACAAAATGATTTGGTATCACAGAGGAAACTCCTCTTTGAATCCAAATTCCATAGTTTACAACACTTACCGAGGATTTAAACTTTTTGTCGCACCATTTTCCTTTTACTTACTTTCAATTTTATACAATAGATCTATAAAGAAGATAATGATGCCAACCTAGGGTTCTTTATTTACGTGTTTAATCAGCCATATTCTTCAAAAAAATAAGAGAGGAGAAAATGAAAGGGGATGTTGTTCACATTTTCAAAAACAACAAAACATTTGATAAATTTGTGTTGCAACTTTTAACGGCGATAACTCCTGACTCCTGTATCGAAATGACTATTATAATATATAAAATCAAAGCTCTTATCGATTTACACAAAATGATTTGGTATCACAGAGGAAACTCCTTTTTGAATCCAAATTCCATAGTTTACAACACTTACCGAGGATTTAAACTTTTTGTCGCACCATTTTCCTTTTACTTACTTTCAATTTTATAAAATAGATCTATAAAGAAGATAATGATGCCAACCTAGGGTTCTTTATTTATGTGTTCAATCAGTCCATATTCTTCAAAAAAATAAGAGAAGTGAAAAACAAAGGGGATGTTGTTCACATTTTCAAAAACAACAAAACATTTGATAAATATGAGTAGCAACTTTTAACGGCGATAACTCCTGACTCCTGTATCGAAATGACTATAATAATATATAAAATCAAAGCTCTTATCGATTTACACAAAATGATTTGGTATCACAGAGGAAACTCCTCTTTGAATCCAAATTCCATTGTTTACAACACTTACCGAGGATTTAAACTTTTTGTCGCACCATTTTCCTTTACTTACTTTCAATTTTATACAATAGATCTATAAAGAAGATAATGATGCCAACCTAGGGTTCTTTATTTATGTGTTCAATCAGTCCCTATTCTTCAAAAAATAAGAGAAGTGAAAAACAAAGGGGATGTTGTTCACATTTTCAAAAACAACAAAACATTTGATAAATATGAGTTGCTATTTTTAACGGCCATAACTCCTGACTCCTGTATCGAAATGACTATTATAATATATAAAATCAAAGCTCTTATCGATTTACACAAAATGATTTGGTATCACAGAGGAAACTCCTTTTTGAACCCAAATTCCATAGTTTACAACACTTACCGAGGATTTAAACTTTTTGTCGCACCATTTTCCTTTTACTTACTTTCAATTTTATACAATAGATCTATAAAGAAGATAATGATGCCAACCTAGGGTTCTTTATTTATGTGTTCAATCAGTCCATATTCTTCAAAAAAATAAGAGAAGTGAAAAACAAAGGGGATGTTGTTCACATTTTCAAAAACAACAAAACATTTGATAAATATGAGTTGCAACTTTTAACGGCGATAACTCCTGACTCCTGTATCGAAATGACTATTATAATATATAAAATCAAAGCTCTTATCGATTTACACAAAATGATTTGGTATCACAGAGGAAACTCCTCTTTGAATCCAAATTCCATAGTTTACAACACTTACCGAGGATTTAAACTTTTTGTCGCACCATTTTCCTTTACTTACTTTCAATTTTATACAATAGATCTATAAAGAAGATAATGATGCCAACCTAGGGTTATTTATTTATGTGTTCAATCAGTCCATATTCTTCAAAAAATAAGAGAAAAGAAAAATCAAGGGATATTGTTCACATTTTCAAAAACAACAAAACATTTGATAAATATGAGTAGCAACTTTTAACGGCGATAACTCCTGACTCCTGTATCGAAATGACTATTATAATATATAAAATCAAAGCTCTTATGGATTTACGTAAAATGATTTGGTATCACAGAGGAAACTCCTTTTTGAACCCAAATTCCTTAGTTTACAACACTTACCGAGCCTTTAAACTTTTTTTCCCACATTTTCCTTTTACTTACTTTCAATTTTATACAATAGAGCTATAAAGAAGATAATGATGCCAACCTAGGGTTCTTTATTTATGTGATCAATCAGTCGCTATTCTTCAAAAAAGTGAGGGAAGTGAAAAACAAAGGGGATGTTGTTCACATTTTCAAAAACAACAAAACATTTGATAAATATGAGTTGCTACTTTTAACGGCGCTAACTCCTGACTCCTGTATCGAAATGACTATAATAATATATAAAATCAAAGCTCTTATCGATTTACACAAAATGATTTGGTATCACAAAGGAAACTCCTTTTTGAACCCAAATTCCATAGTTTACAACACTTACCGAGGATTTAAACTTTTTGTCGCACCATTTTCCATTTACTTACTTTCAATTTTATAAAATAGATCTATAAAGAAGATAATGATGCCAACCTAGGGTTATTTATTTATGTGTTCAATCAGTCCATATTCTTCAAAAAAATAAGAGAAGTGAAAAACAAAGGGGATGTTGTTCACATTTTCAAAAACAACAAAACATTTGATAAATATGTGTTGCAACTTTCAACGGAGATAACTTTTGACTCGGGTATCGAAATGACTATTATAATATATAAAATCAAAGCTCTTATCGATTTACACAAAATGATTTGGTATCACAGAGGAAACTCCTTTTTGAATCCAAATTCCATAGTTTACAACACTTACCGAGGATTTAAACTTTTTGTCGCACCATTTTCCTTTTACTTACTTTCAATTTTATACAATAGATCTATAAAGAAGATAATGATGCCAACCTAGGGTTCTTTATTTATGTGTTCAATCAGTCCATATTGTTCAAAAAAATAAGAGAAGTGAAAAACAAAGGGGATGTTGTTCACATTTTCAAAAAGAACAAAACATTTGATAAATATGAGTTGCAACTTTTAACGGCGATAACTCATGACTCCTGTATCGAAATGACTATAATAATATATAAAATCAAAGCTCTTATGGATTTACGCAAAATGATTTGGTATCACAGAGGAAACTCCTTTTTGAACCCAAATTCCATATTTGACAACAGTTACCGAGGATTTAAACTTTTTGTCGCACCATTTTACTTTTACTTACTTTCAATTTTATACAATAGTGCTATAAAGAAAATAATTATGCCAACCTAGGGTTATTTATTTATGTGTTCAATGAGTCCCTATTCTTCAAAAAAATAAGAGAAGTGAAAAACAAAGGGGATGTTGTTCACATTTTCAAAAACAACAAAAAATTTGATAAATATGAGAAGCAACTTTTAACGGCGATAACTCCTGACTCCAGTATCGAAATAACTATTATAATATATAAAATCAAAGCTCTTATCGATTTACACAAAATGATTTGGTATCATAGAGGAAACTCCTCTTTGAACCCAAATTCCATAGTTTACAACACTAACCGAGGATTTAAACTTTTTGTCGCACCATTTTCCTTTTACTTACTTTCAATTTTATAAAAGAGATCTATAAAGAAGATAATGATGCCAACCTAGGGGTCTTTATTTATGTGTTCAATCAGTCCATATTCTTCAAAAAAATAAGAGAAGTGAAAAACAAAGGGGATGTTGTTCACATTTTCAAAAACCACAAAACATTTGATAAATATGAGTAGCAACTTTTAACGGCGATAACTCCTGACTCCTGTATCGAAATGACTATTATAATATATAAAATCAAAGCTCTTATCGATTTACACAAAATGATTTGGTATCACAGAGGAAACTCCTTTTTGAATCCAAATTCCATAGTTTACAACACTTACCGAGGATTTAAACTTTTTGTCGCACCATTTTCCTTTTACTTACTTTCAATTTTATACAATAGATCTATAAAGAAGATAATGATGCCAACCTAGGGTTCTTTATTTATGTGTTCAATCAGTCCATATTCTTCAAAAAAATAAGAGAAGTGAAAAACAAAGGGGATGTTGTTCACATTTTCAAAAACAACAAAACATTTGATAAATATGAGTTGCAACTTTTAACGGCGATAACTCCTGACTCCTGTATCGAAATGACTATTATAATATATAAAATCAAAGCTCTTATCGATTTACACAAAATGATTTGGTATCACAGAGGAAACTCCTCTTTGAATCCAAATTCCATAGTTTACAACACTTACCGAGGATTTAAACTTTTTGTCGCACCATTTTCCTTTACTTACTTTCAATTTTATACAATAGATCTATAAAGAAGATAATGATGCCAACCTAGGGTTATTTATTTATGTGTTCAATCAGTCCATATTCTTCAAAAAAATAAGAGAAGTGAAAAACAAAAGGGATGTTGTTCACATTTTCAAAAACAACAAAAAATTTGATAAATATGAGTAGCAACTTTTAACGGCGATAACTCCTAACTCCTGTATCGAAATGACTATTATAATATATAAAATCAAAGCTCTTATCGATTTACACAAAATGATTTGGTATCACAGAGGAAACTCCTTTTTGAACCCAAATTCCATAGTTTACAACACTTACCGAGGATTTAAACTTTTTGTCGCACCATTTTCCTTTTACTTACTTTCAATTTTATACAATAGATCTATAAAGAAGATAATGATGCCAACCTAGGGTTCTTTATTTATGTGTTCAATCAGTCCCTATTCTTCAAAAAATAAGAGAAGTGAAAAACAAAGGGGATGTTGTTCACATTTTCAAAAACAACAAAACATTTGATAAATATTAGTTGCTACTTTTAACGGCGATAACTCCTGACTCCTGTATCGAAATGACTATTATAATATATAAAATCAAAGCTCTTATCGATTTACACAAAATGATTTGGTATCACAGAGGAAACTCCTTTTTGAATCCAAATTCCATAGTTTACAACACTTACCGAGGATTTAAACTTTTTGTCGCACCATTTTCCTTTTACTTACTTTCAATTTTATACAATAGAGCTATAAAGAAGATAATGATGCCAACCTAGGGTTCTTTATTTATGCATTGAATCAGTCCCTATCCTTCAAAAAAATAAGAGAAGTGAAAAAAAGGTGATGTTGTTCACATTTTCAAAAAAACCAAAACATTTGATAAATATGAGTAGCAACTTTTAACGGCGATAACTCCTGACTCCTGTATCGAAATGACTATTATAATATATAAAATCAAAGCTCTTATCGATTTACACAAAATGATTTGGTATCACAGAGGAAACTCCTCTTTGAATCCAAATTCCATAGTTTACAACAATTACCGAGGATTTAAACTTTTTGTCGCACCATTTTCCTTTACTTACTTTCAATTTTATACAATAGATCTATAAAGAAGATAATGATGCCAACCTAGGGTTATTTATTTATGTGTTCAATCAGTCCATATTCTTCAAAAAAATAAGATAAGTGAAAAACAAAGGGCATGTTGTTCACATTTTCAAAAACAACAAAACATTTGATAAATATGACTTGCAACTTTTAACGGCGATAACTCCTGACTCCTGTATCGAAATGACTATTATAATATATAAAATCAAAGCTCTTATCGATTTACACAAAATGATTTGGTATCACAGAGGAAACTCCTTTTTGAATCCAAATTCCATAGTTTACAACACTTACCGAGGATTTAAACTTTTTGTCGCACCATTTTCCTTTTACTTACTTTCAATTTTATAAAATAGATCTATAAAGAAGATAATGATGCCAACCTAGGGTTCTTTATTTATGTGTTCAATCAGTCCATATTCTTCAAAAAAATAAGAGAAGTGAAAAACAAAGGGGATGTTGTTCACATTTTCAAAAACAACAAAACATTTGATAAATATGAGTAGCAACTTTTAACGGCGATAACTCCTGACTCCTGTATCGAAATGACTATTATAATATATAAAATCAAAGCTCTTATCGATTTACACAAAATGATTTGGTATCACAGAGGAAACTCCTTTTTGAACCCAAATTCCATAGTTTACAACACTTACCGAGGATTTAAACTTTTTGTCGCACCATTTTCCTTTTACTTACTTTCAATTTTATAAAATAGATCTATAAAGAAGATAATGATGCCAACCTAGGGTTCTTTATTTATGTGTTCAATCAGTCCATATTCTTCAAAAAAATAAGAGAAGTGAAAAACAAAGGGGATGTTGTTCACATTTTCAAAAACAACAAAACATTTGATAAATATGAGTTGCAACTTTTAACGGCGATAACTCCTGACTCCTGTATCGAAATGACTATTATAATATATAAAATCAAAGCTCTTATCGATTTACACAAAATGATTTGGTATCACAGAGGAAACTCCTCTTTGAATCCAAATTCCATAGTTTACAACAATTACCGAGGATTTAAACTTTTTGTCGCACCATTTTCCTTTACTTACTTTCAATTTTATACAATAGATCTATAAAGAAGATAATGATGCCAACCTAGGGTTATTTATTTATGTGTTCAATCAGTCCATATTCTTCAAAAAAATAAGAGAAGTGAAAAACAAAGGGGATGTTGTTCACATTTTCAAAAACAACAAAACATTTGATAAATATGAGTAGCAACTTTTAACGGCGATAACTCCTGACTCCTGTATCGAAATGACTATTATAATATATAAAATCAAAGCTCTTATCGATTTACACAAAATGATTTGGTATCACAGAGGAAACTCCTTTTTGAACCCAAATTCCATAGTTTACAACACTTACCGAGGATTTAAACTTTTTGTCGCACCATTTTCCTTTTACTTACTTTCAATTTTATACAATAGATCTATAAAGAAGATAATGATGCCAACCTAGGGTTCTTTATTTATGTGTTCAATCAGTCCATATTCTTCAAAAAAATAAGAGAAGTGAAAAACAAAGGGGATGTTGTTCACATTTTCAAAAACAACAAAACATTTGATAAATATGACTTGCAACTTTTAACGGCGATAACTCCTGACTCCTGTATCGAAATGACTATTATAATATATAAAATCAAAGCTCTTATCGATTTACACAAAATGATTTGGTATCACAGAGGAAACTCCTCTTTGAATCCAAATTCCATAGTTTACAACAATTACCGAGGATTTAAACTTTTTGTCGCACCATTTTCCTTTACTTACTTTCAATTTTATACAATAGATCTATAAAGAAGATAATGATGCCAACCTAGGGTTATTTATTTATGTGTTCAATCAGTCCATATTCTTCAAAAAAATAAGAGAAGTGAAAAACAAAGGGGATGTTGTTCACATTTTCAAAAACAACAAAACATTTGATAAATATGAGTAGCAACTTTTAACGGCGATAACTCCTGACTCCTGTATCGAAATGACTATTATAATATATAAAATCAAAGCTCTTATCGAGTTACACAAAATGATTTGGTTTCATAGATGAAACTCCTTTTTGAATCCAAATTCCATAGTTTACAACACTTATCGAGGATTTTAACTTTTTATCGCACCATTTTCCTTTTACTTACTTTAAATTTTATACAATAGATCTATAAAGAAGATAATGATGCCAACCTAGGGTTCTTTATATATGTGTTCAATCAGTCCTTATTCTTCAAAAAAATAAGAGAAGTGAAAAACAAAGGGGATGTTGTTCACATTTTCAAAAACAACAAAACATTTGATAAATATGAGTTGCTACTTTTAACGGCGATAACTCCTGACTCCTGTATCGAAATGACTATAATAATATATAAAATCAAAGCTCTTATCGATTTACACAAAATGATTTGGTATCACAAAGGAAACTCCTTTTTGAACCCAAATTCCATAGTTTACAACACTTACCGAGGATTTAAACTTTTTGTCGCACCATTTTCCTTTTACTTACTTTCAATTTTATACAATAGATCTATAAAGAAGATAATGATGCCAACCTAGGGTTCTTTATTTATGTGTTCAATCAGTCCATATTCTTCAAAAAAATAAGAGAAGTGAAAAACAAAGGGGATGTTGTTCACATTTTCCAAAATAACAAAACATTTGATAAATATGAGTTGCAACTTTTAACGGCGATAACTCCTGACTCCTGTATCGAAATGACTATTATAATATATAAAATCAAAGCTCTTATCGATTTACACAAAATGATTTGGTATCACAGAGGAAACTCCTCTTTGAATCCAAATTCCATAGTTTACAACAATTACCGAGGATTTAAACTTTTTGTCGCACCATTTTCCTTTACTTACTTTCAATTTTATACAATAGATCTATAAAGAAGATAATGATGCCAACCTAGGGTTATTTATTTATGTGTTCAATCAGTCCATATTCTTCAAAAAAATAAGAGAAGTGAAAAACAAAAGGGATGTTGTTCACATTTTGAAAAACAACAAAAAATTTGATAAATATTAGTTGCTACTTTTAACGGTGATAACTCCTGACTCCTGTATCGAAATAACTATTATAATATATAAAATCAAAGCTCTTATCGATTTACACAAAATGATTTGGTATCACAGAGAAAACTCCTCTTTGAACCCAAATTCCATAGTTTACAACACTTACCGAGGATTTAAACTTTTTGTCGCACCATTTTCCTTTTACTTACTTTCAAATTTATGCAATAGATCTATAAAGAAGATAATGATGCCAACCTAGGGTTCTTTATATATGTGTTCAATCAGTCCATATTCTTCAAAAAAATAAGAGAAGTGAAAAACAAAGTGGATGTTGTTCACATTTTCAAAAACAACAAAACATTTGATAAATATGAGTAGTAACTTTTAACACCGATAACTCCTGACTTCTGTATCGAAATGACTATTATAATATATAAAATTAAAGCTCTTATCGATTTACCCAAAATGATTTGGTATCACAGAGAAAACTCCTCTTTGAACCCAAATTCCATAGTTTACAACACTTACCGAGGATTTAAACTTTTTGTCGCACCATTTTCCTTTTACTTACTTTCAAATTTATGCAATAGATCTATAAAGAAGATAATGATGCCAACCTAGGGTTCTTTATATATGTGTTCAATCAGTCCATATTCTTCAAAAAAATAAGAGAAGTGAAAAACAAAGTGGATGTTGTTCACATTTTCAAAAACAACAAAACATTTGATAAATATGAGTTGCAACTTTTAACGGCGATAACTCCTGACTCCTGTATCGAAATGACTATAATAATATATAAAATCAAAGCTCTTATCGATTTACACAAAATGATTTGGTATCACAGAGGAAACTCCTCTTTGAATCCAAATTCCATAGTTTACAACACTTACCGAGGATTTAAACTTTTTGTCGCACCATTTTCCTTTTACTTACTTTCAATTTTATACAATAGATCTATAAAGAAGATAATGATGCCAACCTAGGGTTCTTTATTTATGTGTTCAATCAGTCCATATTCTTCAAAAAAATAAGAGAAGTGAAAAACAAAGGGGTTGTTCACATTTTCAAAAACAACAAAACATTTGATAAATATGAGTTGCAACTTTTAACGGCGATAACTCCTGACTCCTGTATCGAAATGACTATTATAATATATAAAATCAAAGCTCTTATCGATTTACACAAAATGATTTGGTATCACAGAGGAAACTCCTCTTTGAATCCAAATTCCATAGTTTACAACACTTACCGAGGATTTAAACTTTTTGTCGCACCATTTTCCTTTTACTTACTTTCAATTTTATACAATAGATCTATAAAGAAGATAATGATGCCAACCTAGGGTTCTTTATTTATGTGTTCAATCAGTCCATATTCTTCAAAAAAATAAGAGAAGTGAAAAACAAAGGGGATGTTGTTCACATTTTCAAAAACAACAAAACATTTGATAAATATTAGTTGCTACTTTTAACGGCGATAACTCCTGACTCCTGTATCGAAATGACTATTATAATATATAAAATCAAAGCTCTTATCGATTTACACAAAATGATTTGGTATCACAGAGGAAACTCCTCTTTGAATCCAAATTCCATAGTTTACAACAATTACCGAGGATTTAAACTTTTTGTCGCACCATTTTCCTTTACTTACTTTCAATTTTATACAATAGATCTATAAAGAAGATAATGATGCCAACCTAGGGTTATTTATTTATGTGTTCAATCAGTCCATATTCTTCAAAAAAATAAGAGAAGTGAAAAACAAAAGGGATGTTGTTCACATTTTCAAAAATAACAAAACATTTGATAAATATGAGTAGCAACTTTTAACGGCGATAACTCCTGACTCCTGTATCGAAATGACTATTATAATATATAAAATCAAAGCTCTTATCGATTTACACAAAATGATTTGGTATCACAGAGGAAACTCCTTTTTGAACCCAAATTCCATAGTTTACAACACTTACCGAGGATTTAAACTTTTTGTCGCACCATTTTCCTTTTACTTACTTTCAATTTTATAAAATAGATCTATAAAGAAGATAATGATGCCAACCTAGGGTTCTTTATTTATGTGTTCAATCAGTCCATATTCTTCAAAAAAATAAGAGAAGTGAAAAACAAAGGGGATGTTGTTCACATTTTCAAAAACAACAAAACATTTGATAAATATGAGTAGCAACTTTTAACGGCGATAACTCCTGACTCCTGTATCGAAATGACTATTATAATATATAAAATCAAAGCTCTTATCGATTTACACAAAATGATTTGGTATCACAGAGGAAACTCCTTTTTGAATCCAAATTCCATAGTTTACAACACTTACCGAGGATTTAAACTTTTTGTCGCACCATTTTCCTTTTACTCACTTTCAATTTTATACAATAGATCTATAAAGAAGATAATGAGGCCAACCTAGGGTTCTTTATTTATGTGTTCAATCAGTCCCTATTCTCCCAAAAAATAAGAGAAGTGAAAAACAAAGGGGATGTTGTTCACATTTTCAAAAATAACAAAACATTTGATAAATATGAGTTGCAACTTTTAACGGCGATAACTCCTGACTCCTGTATCGAAATGACTATTATAATATATAAAATCAAAGCTCTTATCGATTTACACAAAATGATTTGGTATCACAGAGGAAACTCCTCTTTGAATCCAAATTCCATAGTTTACAACAATTACCGAGGATTTAAACTTTTTGTCGCACCATTTTCCTTTACTTACTTTCAATTTTATACAATAGATCTATAAAGAAGATAATGATGCCAACCTAGGGTTATTTATTTATGTGTTCAATCAGTCCATATTCTTCAAAAAAATAAGAGAAGTGAAAAACAAAGGGGATGTTGTTCACATTTTCCAAAATAACAAAACATTTGATAAATATGACTTGCAACTTTTAACGGCGATAACTCCTGACTCCTGTATCGAAATGACTATTATAATATATAAAATCAAAGCTCTTATCGATTTACACAAAATGATTTGGTATCACAGAGGAAACTCCTTTTTGAACCCAAATTCCATAGTTTACAACACTTACCGAGGATTTAAACTTTTTGTCGCACCATTTTCCTTTTACTTACTTTCAATTTTATGCAATAGATCTATAAAGAAGATAATGATGCCAACCTAGGGTTATTTATTTATGTGTTCAATCAGTCCATATTCTTCAAAAAAATAAGAGAAGTGAAAAACAAAAGGGATGTTGTTCACATTTTCAAAAATAACAAAACATTTGATAAATATGAGTATCAACTTTTAACGGCCATAACTCTTGACTCATGTATCGAAATGACTATTATAATATATAAAATCAAAGCTCTTATCGATTTACACAAAATGATTTGGTATCAGAGAGGAAAATCATTTTTGAACCCAAATTCCATAGTTTACAACACTTACCGAGGATTTAAACTTTTTGTCGCACCATTTTCCTTTTACTTACTTTCAATTTTATACAATAGAGCTATAAAGAAGATAATGATGCCAACCTAGGGTTCTTTATTTATGCATTGAATCAGTCCCTATCCTTCAAAAAAATAAGAGAAGTGAAAAAAAGGTGATGTTGTTCACATTTTCAAAAACAACAAAACATTTGATAAATATGAGTTGCAACTTTTAACGGCGATAACTCCTGACTCCTCTATCGAAATAACTATTATAATATATAAAATCAAAGCTCTTATTGATTTACACAAAATGATTTGGTATCACAGAGGAAACTCCTCATTGAACCCAAATTCCATAGTTTAGAACACTTACCGAGGGTTTAAACTTTTTGTCGCACCATTTTCCTTTACTTACTTTCAATTTTATACAATAGATCTATAAAGAAGATAATGATGCCAACCTAGGGTTCTTTATTTATGTGTTCAATCAGTCCCTATTCTTCAAAAAAATAAGAGAAGTGAAAAACAAAGGGGATGTTGTTCACATTTTCAAAAACAACAAAAAATTTGATAAATATGAGTTGCTATTTTTAACGGCGATAACTCCTGACTCCTGTATCGAAATGACTATTATAATATATAAAATCAAAGCTCTTATCGATTTACACAAAATGATTTGGTATCACACAGGAAACTCCTGTTTGAACCCAAATTCCATAGTTTACAACACTTACGGAGGATTTAAACTTTTTGTCACACCATTTTCCTTTACTTACTTTCAATTTTATAAAAGAGATCTTTAAAGAAGATAATGATGCCAACCTAGGGGTCTTTATTTATGTGTTCAATCAGTCCATATTCTTCAAAAAAATAAGAGAAGTGAAAAACAAAGGGGATGTTGTTCACATTTTCAAAAACAACAAAACATTTGATAAATATGAGTAGCAACTTTTAACGGCGATAACTCCTGACTCCTGTATCGAAATGACTATAATAATATATAAAATCAAAGCTCTTATCGATTTACACAAAATGATTTGGTATCACAGAGGAAACTCCTTTTTGAATCCAAATTCCATAGTTTACAACACTTCCGAGGATTTAAACTTTTTGTCGCACCATTTTACTTTTACTTACTTTCAATTTTATACAATAGAGCTATAAAGAAGATAATGATGCCAACCTAGGGTTCTTTATTTATGTGTTGAATCAGTCCATATACTTCAAAAAAATAAGAGAAGTGAAGAAAAAGGGGTTGTTGTTCACATTTTCAAAAATAACAAAACATTTGATAAATATGAGTAGCAACTTTTAACGGCGATAACTCCTGACTCCTGTATCGAAATCACTATAATAATATATAAAATCAAAGCTCTTATTGATTTACACAAAATGATTTGGTATCACAGAAGAAACTCCTATTTGAACCAAAATTCCATAGTTTACAACACTTACCGAGGATTTAAACTTTTTGTCGCACCATTCTCCTTTTACTTACTTTCAATTTTATGCAATAGATCTATAAAGAAGATAATGATGCCAACCTAGGGTTCTTTATTTATGTGTTCAATCAATCTGTATTCTTCAAAAAATAAGAGAAAAGAAAAATCAAGGGATATTGTTCACATTTTCAAAAACAACAAAACATTTGATAAATATGAGTTGCAACTTTTAACGGCGATAACTCCTGACTCCTGTATCGAAATGACTATTATAATATATAAAATCAAAGCTCTTATCGATTTACACAAAATGATTTGGTATCACAGAGGAAACTCCTTTTTGAACCCAAATTCCATAGTTTACAACACTTACCGAGGATTTAAACTTTTTGTCGCACCATTTTCCTTTTACTTACTTTCAATTTTATACAATAGATCTATAAAGAAGATAATGATGCCAACCTAGGGTTCTTTATTTATGTGTTCAATCAGTCCCTATTCTTCAAAAAAATAAGAGAAGTGAAAAACAAAGGGGATGTTGTTCACATTTTCAAAAACAACAAAACATTTGATAAATATGAGTTGCAACTTTTAACGGCGATAACTCCTGACTCCTGTATCGAAATGACTATTATAATATATAAAATCAAAGCTCTTATCGATTTACACAAAATGATTTGGTATCACAGAGGAAACTCCTCTTTGAATCCAAATTCCATAGTTTACAACAATTACCGAGGATTTAAACTTTTTGTCGCACCATTTTCCTTTACTTACTTTCAATTTTATACAATAGATCTATAAAGAAGATAATGATGCCAACCTAGGGTTATTTATTTATGTGTTCAATCAGTCCATATTCTTCAAAAAAATAAGAGAAGTGAAAAACAAAAGGGATGTTGTTCACATTTTCAAAAACAACAAAACATTTGATAAATATGAGTAGCAACTTTTAACGGCGATAACTCCTGACTCCTGTATCGAAATGACTATTATAATATATAAAATCAAAGCTCTTATCGATTTACACAAAATGATTTGGTATCACAGAGGAAACTCCTCTTTGAATCCAAATTCCATAGTTTACAACACTTACCGAGGATTTAAACTTTTTGTCGCACCATTTTCCTTTTACTTACTTTCAATTTTATACAATAGATCTATAAAGAAGATAATGATGCCAACCTAGGGTTCTTTATTTATGTGTTCAATCAGTCCATATTCTTCAAAAAAATAAGAGAAGTGAAAAACAAAGGGGATGTTGTTCACATTTTCAAAAACAACAAAACATTTGATAAATATGAGTAGCAACTTTTAACGGCGATAACTCCTGACTCCTGTATCGAAATGACTATTATAATATATAAAATCAAAGCTCTTATCGATTTACACAAAATGATTTGGTATCACAGAGGAAACTCCTCTTTGAATCCAAATTCCATAGTTTACAATAATTACCGAGGATTTAAACTTTTTGTCGCACTATTTTCCTTTACTTACTTTCAATTTTATACAATAGATCTATAAAGAAGATAATGATGCCAACCTAGGGTTATTTATTTATGTGTTCAATCAGTCCATATTCTTCAAAAAAATAAGAGAAGTGAAAAACAAAAGGGATGTTGCTCACATTTTCAAAAACAACAAAAAATTTGATAAATATGAGTAGCAACTTTTAACGGCGATAACTCCTAACTCCTGTATCGAAATGACTATTATAATATATAAAATCAAAGCTCTTATCGATTTACACAAAATGATTTGGTATCACAGGGGAAACTCCTTTTTGAACCCAAATTCCATAGTTTACAACACTTACCGAGGATTTAAACTTTTTGTCGCACCATTTTCCTTTTACTTACTTTCAATTTTATGCAATAGATCTATAAAGAAGATAATGATGCCAACATAGGGTTCTTTATTTATGTGTTTAATCAGTCCATATTCTTCAAAAAAATAAGAGAAGTGAAAAACAAAGGGGATGTTGTTCACATTTTCAAAAACAACAAAACATTTGATAAATATTAGTTGCTACTTTTAACGGCGATAACTCCTGACTCCTGTATCGAAATAACTATTATAATATATAAAATCAAAGCTCGTATCGATTTACACAAAATGATTTGGTATCACAGAGGAAACTCCTATTTGAACCCAAATTCCATAGTTTACAACACTTACCGAGGATTTAAACTTTTTGTCGCACCATTCTCCTTTTACTTACTTTCAATTTTATACAATAGAGCTATAAAGAAGATAATGATGCCAACCTAGGGTTCTTTATTTATGTGTTCAATCAGTCCCTATTCTTCAAAAAAATAAGAGAAGTGAAAAACAAAGGGGATGTTGTTCACATTTTCCAAAATAACAAAACATTTGATAAATATGAGTTGCAACTTTTAACGGCGATAACTCCTGACTCCTGTATCGAAATGACTATTATAATATATAAAATCAAAGCTCTTATCGATTTACACAAAATGATTTGGTATCACAGAGGAAACTCCTCTTTGAATCCAAATTCCATAGTTTACAACAATTACCGAGGATTTAAACTTTTTGTCGCACCATTTTCCTTTACTTACTTTCAATTTTATACAATAGATCTATAAAGAAGATAATGATGCCAACCTAGGGTTATTTATTTATGTGTTCAATCAGTCCATATTCTTCAAAAAAATAAGAGAAGTGAAAAACAAAAGGGATGTTGTTCACATTTTGAAAAACAACAAAAAATTTGATAAATATTAGTTGCTACTTTTAACGGTGATAACTCCTGACTCCTGTATCGAAATAACTATTATAATATATAAAATCAAAGCTCTTATCGATTTACACAAAATGATTTGGTATCATAGAGAAAATTCCTTTTTGAACCCAAATTCCATAGTTTACAACACTTACCGAGGATTTAAACTTTTTGTCGCACCATTTTCCTTTTTCTTACTTTCAATTTTATGCAATAGATCTATAAAGAAGATAATGATGCCAACCTAGGGTTCTTTATATATGTGTTCAATCAGTCCATATTCTTCAAAAAAATAAGAGAAGTGAAAAACAAAGGGGATGTTGTTCACATTTTCAAAAACAACAAAACATTTGATAAATATGAGTAGTAACTTTTAACAGCGATAACTCCTGACTTCTGTATCGAAATGACTATTATAATATATAAAATTAAAGCTCTTATCGATTTACCCAAAATGATTTGGTATCACAGAGGAAAATCATTTTTGAACCCAAATTCCATAGTTTACAACACTTACCGAGGATTTAAACTTTTTGTCGCACCATTTTCCTTTTACTTACTTTCAATTTTATACAATAGATCTATAAAGAAGATAATGATGCCAACCTAGGGTTCTTTATTTATGTGTTCAATCAGTCCATATTCTTCAAAAAAATAAGAGAAGTGAAAAACAAAGGGGATGTTGTTCACATTTTCAAAAACAACAAAACATTTGATAAATATGAGTTGCAACTTTTAACGGCGATAACTCCTGACTCCTGTATCGAAATGACTATTATAATATATAAAATCAAAGCTCTTATCGATTTACACAAAATGATTTGGTATCACAGAGGAAACTCCTCTTTGAATCCAAATTCCATAGTTTACAACACTTACCGAGGATTTAAACTTTTTGTCGCACCATTTTCCTTTACTTACTTTCAATTTTATACAATAGATCTATAAAGAAGATAATGATGCCAACCTAGGGTTCTTTATTTATGTGTTCAATCAGTCCATATTCTTCAAAAAATAAGAGAAGAGAAAAAGAACAGGGTTGTTGTTAGCATTTTCAAAAACAGCAAAACATTTGATAATAATGTGTTGCAACTTTTAACACCGATAACTCCTGACTTCTGTATCGAAATGACTATTATAATATATAAAATTAAAGCACTTATCGATTTACTCAAAATGATTTGGTATCACGGAGGAAACTCCTTTTTTGAACCCAAATTCCATAGTTTACAACACTTACCGAGGATTTAAACTTTTTGTCGCACCATTTTCCTTTTACTTACTTTCAATTTTATACAATAGATCTATAAAGAAGATAATGATGCCAACCTAGGGTTCTTTATTTATGTGTTCAATCAGTCCATATTCTTCAAAAAAATAAGAGAAGTGAAAAACAAAGGGGATGTTGTTCACATTTTCAAAAACAACAAAACATTTGATAAATATGAGTTGCAACTTTTAACGGCGATAACTCCTGACTCCTGTATCGAAATGACTATTATAATATATAAAATCAAAGCTCTTATCGATTTACACAAAATGATTTGGTATCACAGAGGAAACTCCTTTTTGAATCCAAATTCCATAGTTTACAACACTTACCGAGGATTTAAACTTTTTGTCGCACTATTTTCCTTTACTTACTTTCAATTTTATACAATAGATCTATAAAGAAGATAATGATGCCAACCTAGGGTTCTTTATATATGTGTTCAATCAGTCCATATTCTTCAAAAAAATAAGAGAAGTGAAAAACAAAGGGGATGTTGTTCACATTTTCAAAAATAACAAAACATTTGATAAATATGAGTTGCAACTTTTAACGGCGATAACTCCTGACTTCTGTATCGAAATGACTATTATAATATATAAAATTAAAGCTCTTATCGATTTACCCAAAATGATTTGGTATCAGAGAGGAAACTCCTTTTTGAACCCAAATTCCATAGTTTACAACACTTACCGAGGATTTAAACTTTTTGTCGCACCATTTTCCTTTTACTTACTTTCAATTTTATAAAATAGATCTATAAAGAAGATAATGATGCCAACCTAGGGTTCTTTATTTATGTGTTCAATCAGTCCATATTCTTCAAAAAAATAAGAGAAGTGAAAAACAAAGGGGATGTTGTTCACATTTTCAAAAACAACAAAACATTTGATAAATATGAGTTGCAACTTTTAACGGCGATAACTCCTGACTCCTGTATCGAAATGACTATTATAATATATAAAATCAAAGCTCTTATCGATTTACACAAAATGATTTGGTATCACAGAGGAAACTCCTTTTTGAATCCAAATTCCATAGTTTACAACACTTACCGAGGATTTAAACTTTTTGTCGCACCATTTTCCTTTTACTTACTTTCAATTTTATACAATAGATCTATAAAGAAGATAATGATGCCAACCTAGGGTTCTTTATTTATGTGTTCAATCAGTCCATATTCTTCAAAAAAATAAGAGAAGTGAAAAACAAAGGGGATGTTGTTCACATTTTCAAAAACAACAAAACATTTGATAAATATGAGTTGCAACTTTTAACGGCGATAACTCCTGACTCCTGTATCGAAATGACTATTATAATATATAAAATCAAAGCTCTTATCGATTTACACAAAATGATTTGGTATCACAGAGGAAACTCCTTTTTGAACCCAAATTCCATAGTTTACAACACTTACCGAGGATTTAAACTTTTTGTCGCACCATTTTCCTTTTACTTACTTTCAATTTTATACAATAGATCTATAAAGAAGATAATGAGGCCAACCTAGGGTTATTTATTTATGTGTTCAATGAGTCCATATTCTTCAAAAAATAAGAGAAGTGAAAAACAAAGGGGATGTTGTTCACATTTTCAAAAACAACAAAACATTTGATAAATATGTGTTGCAACTTTCAACGGAGATAACTTTTGACTCGGGTATCGAAATGACTATAATAATATATAAAATCAGAGCTCTTATCGATTTACAGAAAATGATTTGGTATCACAAAGGAAACTCCTTTTTGAATCCAAATTCCATAGTTTACAACACTTACCGAGGATTTAAACTTTTTGTCGCACCATTTTCCTTTTACTTACTTTCAATTTTATACAATAGATCTATAAAGAAGATAATGATGCCAACCTAGGGTTCTTTATTTATGTGTTCAATCAGTCCATATTGTTCAAAAAAATAAGAGAAGTGAAAAACAAAGGGGATGTTGTTCACATTTTCAAAAACAACAAAACATTTGATAAATATGAGTTGCAACTTTTAACGGCGATAACTTTTGACTCGGGTATCGAAATGACTATTATAATATATCAAATCAAAGCTCTTATCGATTTACACAAAATGATTTGGTATCACAGAGGAAACTCCTTTTTGAACCCAAATTCCATAGTTTACAACACTTACCGAGGATTTAAACTTTTTGTCGCACCATTTTCCTTTTACTTACTTTCAATTTTATACAATAGATCTATAAAGAAGATAATGATGCCAACCTAGGGTTCTTTATTTATGTGTTCAATCAGTCCATATTCTTCAAAAAAATAAGAGAAGTGAAAAACAAAGGGGATGTTGTTCACATTTTCAAAAACAACAAAAAATTTGATAAATATTAGTTGCAACTTTTAACGGTGATAACTCCTGACTCCTGTATCGAAATGACTATTATAATATATAAAATCAAAGCTCTTATCGATTTACACAAAATGATTTGGTATCACAGAGAAAACTCCTTTTTGAACCCAAATTCCATAGTTTACAACACTTACCGAGGATTTAAACTTTTTGTCGCACCATTTTCCTTTACTTAATTTCAATTTTATACAATAGATCTATAAATAAGATAATGATGCCAACCTAGGGTTCTTTATTTATGTGTTCAATCAGTCCATATTCTTCAAAAAAATAAGAGAAGTGAAAAACAAAAGGGTTGTTGTTCACATTTTCAAAAACAACAAAAAATTTGATAAATATTAGTTGCTACTTTTAACGGCGATAACTCCTGACTCCTGTATCGAAATGACTATTATAATATATAAAATCAAAGCTCTTATCGATTTACACAAAATGATTTGGTATCACAGAGAAAACTCCTTTTTGAACCCAAATTCCATAGTTTACAACACTTACCGAGGATTTAAACTTTTTGTCGCACCATTTTCCTTTTACTTACTTTCAATTTTATAAAATAGATCTATAAAGAAGATAATGATGCCAACCTAGGGTTCTTTATTTATGTGTTCAATCAGTCCATATTCTTCAAAAAAATAAGAGAAGTGAAAAACAAAGGGGATGTTGTTCACATTTTCAAAAACAACAAAACATTTGATAAATATGAGTTGCAACTTTTAACGGCGATAACTCCTGACTCCTGTATCGAAATGACTATTATAATATATAAAATCAAAGCTCTTATCGATTTACACAAAATGATTTGGTATCACAGAGGAAACTCCTCTTTGAATCCAAATTCCATAGTTTACAACACTTACCGAGGATTTAAACTTTTTGTCGCACCATTTTCCTTTACTTACTTTCAATTTTATACAATAGATCTATAAAGAAGATAATGATGCCAACCTAGGGTTATTTATTTATGTGTTCAATCAGTCCATATTCTTCAAAAAAATAAGAGAAGTGAAAAACAAAAGGGATGTTGTTCACATTTTCAAAAACAACAAAAAATTTGATAAATATGAGTAGCAACTTTTAACGGCGATAACTCCTAACTCCTGTATCGAAATGACTATTATAATATATAAAATCAAAGCTCTTATCGATTTACACAAAATGATTTGGTATCACAGAGGAAACTCCTTTTTGAACCCAAATTCCATAGTTTACAACACTTACCGAGGATTTAAACTTTTTGTCGCACCATTTTCCTTTTACTTACTTTCAATTTTATACAATAGATCTATAAAGAAGATAATGATGCCAACCTAGGGTTCTTTATTTATGTGTTCAATCAGTCCATATTCTTCAAAAAAATAAGAGAAGTGAAAAACAAAGGGGATGTTGTTCACATTTTCAAAAACAACAAAACATTTGATAAATATGAGTTGCAACTTTTAACAGATAACTCGACTCAGTATCGAAATGACTATTATAATATATAAAATCAAAGCTCTTATCGATTTACACAAAATGATTTGGTATCACAGAGGATACTCCTTTTGACTCCAGATTCCATAGTTTACAACACTTACCGAGGGTTTAAGCTTTTTGGCGCACCATTTTCCTTTTACTTACTTTCAATTTTATACAATAGAGCTATAAAGAAGATAATGATGCCAACCTAGGGTTCTTTATTTACGTGTTCAATCAGTCCATATTCTTCAAAAAAATAAGAGAAGTGAAAAACAATGGGGATGTTGTTCACATTTTCAAAAACAAAAAAACATTTGATAAATATGAGTTGCAACTTTTAACGGCGATAACTCCTGACTCCTGTATCGAAATGACTATTATAATATATAAAATCAAAGCTCTTATCGATTTACACATAATTATTTGGTATCACAGAGGAAACTCCTTTTTGAATCCAAATTCCATAGTTTACAACACTTACCGAGGATTTAAACTTTTTGTCGCACCATTTTCCTTTTACTTACTTTCAATTTTATACAATAGATCTATAAAGAAGATAATGATGCCAACCTAGGGTTCTTTATTTATGTGTTCAATCAGTCCATATTCTTCAAAAAAATAAGAGAAGTGAAAAACAAAGGGGATGTTGTTCACATTTTCAAAAACAACAAAACATTTGATAAATATGAGTTGCAACTTTTAACGGCGATAACTCCTGACTCCTGTATCGAAATGACTATTATAATATATAAAATCAAAGCTCTTATCGATTTACACAAAATGATTTGGTATCACAGAGGAAACTCCTTTTTGAATCCAAATTCCATAGTTTACAACACTTACCGAGGATTTAAACTTTTTGTCGCACCATTTTCCTTTACTTACTTTCAATTTTATACAATAGATCTATAAAGAAGATAATGATGCCAACATAGGGTTCTTTATTTATGTGTTCAATCAGTCCATATTCTTCAAAAAAATAAGAGAAGTGAAAAACAAAAGGGATGTTGTTCACATTTTCAAAAACAACAAAAAATTTGATAAATATGAGTAGCAACTTTTAACGGCGATAACTCCTAACTCCTGTATCGAAATGACTATTATAATATATAAAATCAAAGCTCTTATCGATTTACACAAAATGATTTGGTATCACAGAGGAAACTCCTTTTTGAACCCAAATTCCATAGTTTACAACACTTACCGAGGATTTAAACTTTTTGTCGCACCATTTTCCTTTTACTTACTTTCAATTTTATACAATAGATCTATAAAGAAGATAATGATGCCAACCTAGGGTTATTTATTTATGTGTTCAATCAGTCCATATTCTTCGAAAAAATAAGAGAAGTGAAAAACAAAGGGGATGTTGTTCACATTTTCAAAAACAACAAAACATTTGATAAATATGAGTAGCAACTTTTAACGGCGATAACTCCTGACTCCTGTATCGAAATGACTATTATAATATATAAAATCAAAGCTCTTATCGAGTTACACAAAATGATTTGGTATCATAGAGGAAACTCCTTTTTGAACCAAAATTCCATAGTTTACAACACTTACGGAGGATTTAAACTTTTTGTCGCACCATTTTCCTTTTACTCACTTTCAATTTTATACAATAGATCTATAAAGAAGATAATGAGGCCAACCTAGGGTTCTTTATTTATGTGTTCAATCAGTCCCTATTCTCCAAAAAATAAGAGAAGTGAAAAACAAAGGGGATGTTGTTCACATTTTCAAAAATAACAAAACATTTGATAAATATGAGTTGCAACTTTTAACGGCGATAACTCCTGACTCCTATATCGAAATGACTATTATAATATATAAAATCAAAGCTCTTATCGATTTATACAAAATGATTTGGTATCACAGAGGAAACTCCTTTTTTAATCCAAATTCCATAGTTTACAACACTTACCGAGGATTTAAACTTTTTGTCGCACCATTTTCCTTTTACTTACTTTCAATTTTATACAATAGATCTATAAAGAAGATAATGAGGCCAACCTAGGGTTCTTTATTTATGTGTTCAATCAGTCCCTATTCTTCAAAAAAATAAGAGAAGTGAAAAACAAAGGGGATGTTGTTCACATTTTCCAAAATAACAAAACATTTGATAAATATGAGTTGCAACTTTTAACGGCGATAACTCCTGACTCCTGTATCGAAATGACTATTATAATATATAAAATCAAAGCTCTTATCGATTTACACAAAATGATTTGGTATCACAGAGGAAACTCCTTTTTGAATCCAAATTCCATAGTTTACAACACTTACCGAGGATTTAAACTTTTTGTCGCACCATTTTCCTTTACTTACTTTCAATTTTATACAATAGATCTATAAAGAAGATAATGATGCCAACCTAGGGTTCTTTATTTATGTGTTCAATCAGTCCATATTCTTCAAAAAAATAAGAGAAGTGAAAAACAAAAGGGATGTTGTTCACATTTTCAAAAACAACAAAAAATTTGATAAATATGAGTAGCAACTTTTAACGGCGATAACTCCTAACTCCTGTATCGAAATGACTATTATAATATATAAAATCAAAGCTCTTATCGATTTACACAAAATGATTTGGTATCACAGAGGAAACTCCTTTTTGAACCCAAATTCCATAGTTTACAACACTTACCGAGGATTTAAACTTTTTGTCGCACCATTTTCCTTTTACTTACTTTCAATTTTATACAATAGATCTATAAAGAAGATAATGATGCCAACCTAGGGTTCTTTATTTATGTGTTCAATCAGTCGCTATTCTTCAAAAAAATGAGAGAAGTGAAAAACAAAGGGGATGTTGTTCACATTTTAAAAAACAACAAAACATTTGATAAATATGAGTTGCAACTTTTAACGGCGATAACTCCTGACTCCTGTATCGAAATGACTATTATAATATATAAAATCAAAGCTCTTATCGATTTACGCAAAATGATTTGGCCTCACAGAGGAAACTCCTTTTTGAACCCAAATTCCAAAGTTTACAACACTTACGAGGATTTAAACTTTTTGTCGCACCATTTTCCTTCTACTTACTTTCAATTTTATACAATAGAGCTATAAATAAGATAATGATGCCAACCTAGGGTTCTTTATTTATGTGTTCAATCAGTCCATATTCTTCAAAATAATAGGAGAAGAGAATAGGAAAGGGGATTTTGTTCACATTCTCAAAAACAACAAAACATTTGATGAATATGAGTTGCAACTTTTAACTACGATAAATCCTGAATCTTACATCGAAATGACTATTATAATATATAAAATCAAAGCTCTTATCGATTTACACAAAATGATTTGGTATCACAGAGGAAACTCCTTTTTGAATCCAAATTCCATAGTTTACAACACTTATCGAGGATTTAAACTTTTTGTCGCACCATTTTCCTTTTACTTACTTTCAATTTTATACAATAGATCTATAAAGAAGATAATGATGCCAACCTAGGGTTCTTTATTTATGTGTTCAATCAGTCCATATTCTTCAAAAAAATAAGAGAAGTGAAAAACAAAGGGGATGTTGTTCACATTTTCAAAAAGAACAAAACATTTGATAAATATGAGTTGCAACTTTTAACGGCGATAACTCATGACTCCTGTATCGAAATGACTATAATAATATATAAAATCAAAGCTCTTATGGATTTACACAAAATGGTTTGGTATCACAGAGGAAACTCCTATTTGAACCCAAATTCCATAGTTTACAACACTTACCGAGGATTTAAACTTTTTGTCGCACCATTTTCCTTTTACTTACTTTCAATTTTATACAATAGATCTATAAAGAAGATAATGATGCCAACCTAGGGTTCTTTATTTATGTGTTCAATCAGTCCATATTCTTCAAAAAAATAAGAGAAGTGAAAAACAAAGGGGATGTTGTTCACATTTTCAAAAACAACAAAACATTTGATAAATATGAGTTGCAACTTTTAACGGCGATAACTCCTGACTCCTGTATCGAAATGACTATTATAATATATAAAATCAAAGCTCTTATCGATTTACACAAAATGATTTGGTATCACAGAGGAAACTCCTTTTTGAATCCAAATTCCATAGTTTACAACACTTACCGAGGATTTAAACTTTTTGTCGCACCATTTTCCTTTTACTTACTTTCAATTTTATAAAAGAGATCTATAAAGAAGATAATGATGCCAACCTAGGGTTCTTTATTTATGTGTTCAATCAGTCCATATTCTTCAAAAAAATAAGAGAAGTGAAAAACAAAGGGGATGTTGTTCACATTTTCAAAAACAACAAAACATTTGATAAATATGAGTTGCAACTTTTAACAACGATAACTCCTCACTCCTGTATCGAAATAACTATTATAGTATATAAAATCAAAACTCTTATCGATTTACACAAAATGATTTGGTATCATAGCGGAAACTCCTTTTTGAACCCAAATTCCATTGTTTACAACACTTACCGAGGATTTAAACTTTTTGTCGCACCATTTTCCTTTACTTTCTTTCAATTTTATACAATAGAGCTATAAAGAAGATAATGATGCCAACCTAGGGTTCTTTATTTATGTGTTCAATCAGTCCATATTGTTCAAAAAAATAAGAGAAGTGAAAAACAAAGGGGATGTTGTTCACATTTTCAAAAAGAACAAAACATTTGATAAATATGAGTTGCAACTTTTAACGGCGATAACTCATGACTCCTGTATCGAAATGACTATAATAATATATAAAATCAGAGCTCTTATCGATTTACAGAAAATGATTTGGTATCACAAAGGAAACTCCTTTTTGAATCCAAATTCCATAGTTTACAACACTTACCGAGGATTTAAACTTTTTGTCGCACCATTTTCCTTTTACTTACTTTCAATTTTATACAATAGAGCTATAAAGAAGATAATGATGCCAACCTAGGGTTCTTTATTTATGTGTTGAATCAGTCCATATACTTCAAAAAAATAAGAGAAGTGAAGAAAAAGGGGTTGTTGTTCACATTTTCAAAAATAACAAAACATTTGATAAATATGAGTAGCAACTTTTAACGGCGATAACTCCTGACTCCTGTATCGAAATCACTATAATAATATATAAAATCAAAGCTCTTATTGATTTACACAAAATGATTTGGTATCACAGAGGAAACTCCTTTTTGAATCCAAATTCCATAGTTTACAACACTTACCGAGGATTTAAACTTTTTGTCGCACCATTTTACTTTTACTTACTTTCAATTTTATACAATAGAGCTATAAAGAAGATAATGATGCCAACCTAGGGTTCTTTATTTATGTGTTGAATCAGTCCATATACTTCAAAAAAATAAGAGAAGTGAAAAACAAAAGGGATGTTGTTCACATTTTCAAAAACAACAAAACATTTGATAAATATGAGTTGCAACTTTTAACGGCGATAACTCCTGACTCCTGTATCGAAATGACTATTATAATATATAAAATCAAAGCTCTTATCGATTTACACAAAATGATTTGGTATCACAGAGGAAACTCCTTTTTGAATCCAAATTCCATAGTTTACAACACTTACCGAGGATTTAAACTTTTTGTCGCACCATTTTCCTTTTACTTACTTTCAATTTTATACAATAGATCTATAAAGAAGATAATGATGCCAACCTAGGGTTCTTTATTTATGTGTTCAATCAGTCCATATTCTTCAAAAAAATAAGAGAAGTGAAAAACAAAGGGGATGTTGTTCACATTTTCAAAAACAACAAAACATTTGATAAATATGAGTAGCAACTTTTAACGGCGATAACTCCTGACTCCTGTATCGAAATGACTATTATAATATATAAAATCAAAGCTCTTATCGATTTACACAAAATGATTTGGTATCACAGAGGAAACTCCTTTTTGAACCCAAATTCCATAGTTTACAACACTTACCGAGGATTTAAACTTTTTGTCGCACCATTTTCCTTTTACTTACTTTCAATTTTATACAATAGAGCTATAAAGAAGATAATGATGCCAATCTAGGGTTCTTTATTTATGTGTTCAATCAGTCCCTATTCTTTAAAAAAATAAGAGAAGTGAAAAACAAAGGGGATGTTGTTCACATTTTCCAAAATAAAAAAAACATTTGATAAATATGAGTTGCAACTTTTAACGGCGATAACTCCTGACTCCTGTATCGAAATAACTATTATAATATATAAAATCAAAGCTCTTATCGATTTACACAAAATGATTTGGTATCACAGAGAAAACTCCTTTTTGAACCCAAATTCCCTAGTTTACAACACTTATCGAGGATTTAAACTTTTTGTCGCACCATTTTCCTTTACTTAATTTCAATTTTATACAATAGATCTATAAAGAAGATAATGATGCCAACCTAGGGTTATTTATTTATGTGTTCAATCAGTCCATATTCTTCAAAAAAATAAGAGAAGTGAAAAACAAAATGGATGTTGTTCACATTTTCAAAAACAACAAAAAATTTGATAAATATTAGTTGCAACTTTTAACGGCGATAACTCCTGACTCCTGTATCGAAATGACTATAATAATATATAAAATCAAAGCTCTTATCGATTTACACAAAATGATTTGGTATCACAGAGGAAACTCCTTTTTGAATCCAAATTCCATAGTTTACAACACTTACCGAGGATTTAAACTTTTTGTCGCACCATTTTCCTTTTACTTACTTTCAATTTTATACAATAGATCTATAAAGAAGATAATGATGCCAACCTAGGGTTCTTTATTTATGTGTTCAATCAGTCCATATTCTTCAAAAAAATAAGAGAAGAGAAAAATAACAGGGATGTTGTTCACATTTTCAAAAACAACAAAACATTTGATAAATATGAGTTGCAACTTTTAACGGCGATAACTCCTGACTCCTGTATCGAAATAACTATTATAATATATAAAATCAAAGCTCTTATCGATTTACACAAAATGATTTGGTATCACAGAGGAGACTCCTTTTTTAACCCAAATTCCATAGTTTACAACACTCACCGAGGATTTAAACTTTTTGTCGCACCATTTTCCTTTTACTTACTTTCAATTTTATGCAATAGATCTATAAAGAGGATAATGATGCCAACCTAGGGTTCTTTATTTATGTGTTCAATCAGTCCATATTCTTCAAAAAAATAAGAGAAGTGAAAAACAAAGGGGATGTTGTTCACATTTTCAAAAACAACAAAACATTTGATAAATATGAGTTGCAACTTTTAACGGCGATAACTCCTGACTCCTGTATCGAAATAACTATTATAATATATAAAATCAAAGCTCTTATCGATTTACACAAAATGATTTGGTATCACAGAGAAAACTCCTTTTTGAACCCAAATTCCATAGTTTACAACACTTACCGAGGATTTAAACTTTTTGTCGCACCATTTTCCTTTACTTAATTTCAATTTTATACAATAGATCTATAAAGAAGATAATGATGCCAACCTAGGGTTCTTTATTTATGTGTTCAATCAGTCCATATTCTTCAAAAAAATAAGAGAAGTGAAAAACAAAGGGGATGTTGTTCACATTTTCAAAAACAACAAAACATTTGATAAATATGAGTTGCAACTTTTAACGGCGATAACTCCTGACTCCTGTATCGAAATGACTATTATAATATATAAAATCAAAGCTCTTATCGATTTACACAAAATGATTTGGTATCACAGAGGAAACTCCTCTTTGAATCCAAATTCCATAGTTTACAACACTTACCGAGGATTTAAACTTTTTGTCGCACCATTTTCCTTTTACTTACTTTCAATTTTATACAATAGATCTATAAAGAAGATAATGATGCCAACCTAGGGTTCTTTATTTATGTGTTCAATCAGTCCATATTCTTCAAAAAAATAAGAGAAGTGAAAAACAAAGGGGATGTTGTTCACATTTTCAAAAACAACAAAACATTTGATAAATATGAGTTGCAACTTTTAACGGCGATAACTCCTGACTCCTGTATCGAAATGACTATTATAATATATAAAATCAAAGCTCTTATCGATTTACACAAAATGATTTGGTATCACAGAGGAAACTCCTTTTTGAACCCAAATTCCATAGTTTACAACACTTACCGAGGATTTAAACTTTTTGTCGCACCATTTTCCTTTTACTTACTTTCAATTTTATAAAATAGATCTATAAAGAAGATAATGATGCCAACCTAGGGTTCTTTATTTATGTGTTCAATCAGTCCATATTCTTCAAAAAAATAAGAGAAGTGAAAAACAAAGGGGATGTTGTTCACATTTTCAAAAACAACAAAACATTTGATAAATATGAGTTGCAACTTTTAACGGCGATAACTCCTGACTCCTGTATCGAAATGACTATTATAATATATAAAATCAAAGCTCTTATCGATTTACACAAAATGATTTGGTATCACAGAGGAAACTCCTTTTTGAACCCAAATTCCATAGTTTACAACACTTACCGAGGATTTAAACTTTTTGTCGCACCATTTTCCTTTTACTTACTTTCAATTTTATACAATAGATCTATAAAGAAGATAATGATGCCAACCTAGGGTTCTTTATTTATGTGTTCAATCAGTCCATATTCTTCAAAAAAATAAGAGAAGTGAAAAACAAAGGGGATGTTGTTCACATTTTCAAAAACAACAAAACATTTGATAAATATGAGTTGCAACTTTTAACGGCGATAACTCCTGACTCCTGTATCGAAATGACTATTATAATATATAAAATCAAAGCTCTTATCGATTTACACAAAATGATTTGGTATCACAGAGGAAACTCCTCTTTGAATCCAAATTCCATAGTTTACAACACTTACCGAGGATTTAAACTTTTTGTCGCACCATTTTCCTTTACTTACTTTCAATTTTATACAATAGATCTATAAAGAAGATAATGATGCCAACCTAGGGTTATTTATTTATGTGTTCAATCAGTCCATATTCTTCAAAAAAATAAGAGAAGTGAAAAACAAAAGGGATGTTGTTCACATTTTCAAAAACAACAAAACATTTGATAAATATGAGTTGCAACTTTTAACGGCGATAACTCCTGACTCCTGTATCGAAATGACTATTATAATATATAAAATCAAAGCTCTTATCGATTTACACAAAATGATTTGGTATCACAGAGGAAACTCCTTTTTGAACCCAAATTCCATAGTTTACAACACTTACCGAGGATTTAAACTTTTTGTCGCACCATTTTCCTTTTACTTACTTTCAATTTTATAAAATAGATCTATAAAGAAGATAATGATGCCAACCTAGGGGTCTTTATTTATGTGTTCAATCAGTCCATATTCTTCAAAAAAATAAGAGAAGTGAAAAACAAAGGGGATGTTGTTCACATTTTCAAAAACAACAAAACATTTGATAAATATGAGTAGCAACTTTTAACGGCGATAACTCCTGACTCCTGTATCGAAATGACTATTATAATATATAAAATCAAAGCTCTTATCGATTTACACAAAATGATTTGGTATCATAGAGGAAACTCCTTTTTGAACCCAAATTCCATAGTTTACAACACTTACCGAGGATTTAAACTTTTTGTCGCACCATTTTCCTTTTACTTACTTTCAATTTTATACAATAGATCTATAAAAAAGATAATGAGGCCAACCTAGGGTTCTTTATTTATGTGTTCGATCAGTCCCTATTCTTCAAAAAAATAAGAGAAGTGAAAAACAAAATGGATGTTGTTCACATTTTCCAAAATAACAAAACATTTGATAAATATGAGTTGCAACTTTTAACGGCGATAACTCCTGACTCCTGTATCGAAATCACTATAATAATATATAAAATCAAAGCTCTTATCGATTTACACAAAATGATTTGGTATCACAGAGGAAACTCCTTTTTGAATCCAAATTCCATAGTTTACAACACTTACCGAGGATTTAAACTTTTTGTCGCACCATTTTCCTTTTACTTACTTTCAATTTTATACAATAGATCTATAAAGAAGATAATGATGCCAACCTAGGGTTCTTTATTTATGTGTTCAATCAGTCCATATTCTTCAAAAAAATAAGAGAAGTGAAAAACAAAGGGGATGTTGTTCACATTTTCAAAAACAACAAAACATTTGATAAATATGAGTTGCAACTTTTAACGGCGATAACTCCTGACTCCTGTATCGAAATGACTATTATAATATATAAAATCAAAGCTCTTATCGATTTACACAAAATGATTTGGTATCACAGAGGAAACTCCTTTTTGAATCCAAATTCCATAGTTTACAACACTTACCGAGGATTTAAACTTTTTGTCGCACCATTTTCCTTTTACTTACTTTCAATTTTATACAATAGATCTATAAAGAAGATAATGATGCCAACCTAGGGTTCTTTATTTATGTGTTCAATCAGTCCATATTCTTCAAAAAAATAAGAGAAGTGAAAAACAAAGGGGATGTTGTTCACATTTTCAAAAACAACAAAACATTTGATAAATATGAGTTGCAACTTTTAACGGCGATAACTCCTGACTCCTGTATCGAAATAACTATTATAATATATAAAATCAAAGCTCTTATCGATTTACACAAAATGATTTGGTATCACAGAGAAAACTCCTTTTTGAACCCAAATTCCATAGTTTACAACACTTACCGAGGATTTAAACTTTTTGTCGCACCATTTTCCTTTTACTTACTTTCAATTTTATGCAATAGATCTATAAAGAGGATAATGATGCCAACCTAGGGTTCTTTATTTATGTGTTCAATCAGTCCATATTCTTCAAAAAAATAAGAGAAGTGAAAAACAAAGGGGATGTTGTTCACATTTTCAAAAACAACAAAAAATTTGATAAATATGAGTTACTACTTTCAACGGAGATAATTTTTAACTCGGATATAGAAATGACTATTACAATATATAAAATCAAAGCTCTTATCGATTTACACAAAATGATTTGGTATCACAGAGGAAACTCCTTTTTGAATCCAAATTCCATAGTTTACAACACTTACCGAGGATTTAAACTTTTTGTCGCACCATTTTCCTTTTACTTACTTTCAATTTTATACAATAGATCTATAAAGAAGATAATGATGCCAACCTAGGGTTCTTTATATATGTGTTCAATCAGTCTGTATTCTTCTAAAAATTTAAGAGAAGAGAAAATGAAAGGGGATGTTGTTCACATTTTCAAAAACAACAAAACATTTGATAAATATGAGTTGCAACTTTTAACGGCGATAACTCCTGACTCCTGTATCGAAATGACTATTATAATATATAAAATCAAAGCTCTTATCGATTTACACAAAATGATTTGGTATCACAGAGGAAACTCCTTTTTGAATCCAAATTCCATAGTTTACAACACTTACCGAGGATTTAAACTTTTTGTCGCACCATTTTCCTTTTACTTACTTTCAATTTTATACAATAGATCTATAAAGAAGATAATGATGCCAACCTAGGGTTCTTTATTTATGTGTTCAATCAGTCCCTATTCTTCAAAAAATAAGAGAAGTGAAAAACAAAGGGATGTTGTTCACATTTTCAAAAACAACAAAACATTTGATAAATATGAGTAGCAACTTTTAACGGCGATAACTCCTGACTCCTGTATCGAAATGACAATTATAATATATAAAATCAAAGCTCTTATCGATTTACACAAAATGATTTGGTATCACAGAGGAAACTCCTTTTTGAATCCAAATTCCATAGTTTACAACACTTACCGAGGATTTTAACTTTTTGTCGCACCATTTTCCTTTTACTTACTTTCAATTTTATACAATAGATCTATAAAGAAGATAATGATGCCAACCTAGGGTTCTTTATATATGTCTTCACTCAGTCCTTATTCTTCAAAAAAATAAGAGAAGTGAAAAACAAAGGGGATGTTGTTCACATTTTCAAAAACAACAAAACATTTGATAATATGAGTTGCTACTTTTAACGGCGATAACTCCTGACTCCTGTATCGAAATGACTATTATAATATATAAAATCAAAGCTCTTATCGATTTACACAAAATGATTTGGTATCACAGAGGAAACTCCTTTTTGAACCCAAATTCCATAGTTTACAACACTTACCGAGGATTTAAACTTTTTGTCGCACCATTTTCCTTTTACTTACTTTCAATTTTATAAAATAGATCTATAAAGAAGATAATGATGCCAACCTAGGGTTATTTATTTATGTGTTCAATCAGTCCATATTCTTCAAAAAAATAAGAGAAGTGAAAAACAAAGGGGATGTTGTTCACATTTTCAAAAACAACAAAACATTTGATAAATATGAGTAGCAACTTTTAACGGCGATAACTCCTGACTCCTGTATCGAAATGACTATTATAATATATAAAATCAAAGCTCTTATCGATTTACACAAAATGATTTGGTATCACAGAGGAAACTCCTTTTTGAATCCAAATTCCATAGTTTACAACACTTACCGAGGATTTAAACTTTTTGTCGCACCATTTTCCTTTTACTTACTTTCAATTTTATACAATAGATCTATAAAGAAGATAATGATGCCAACCTAGGGTTATTTATTTATGTGTTCAATCAGTCCATATTCTTCAAAAAAATAAGAGAAGTGAAAAACAAAGGGGATGTTGTTCACATTTTCAAAAACAACAAAACATTTGATAAATATGAGTTGCAACTTTTAACGGCGATAACTCCTGACTCCTGTATCGAAATGACTATTATAATATATAAAATCAAAGCTCTTATCGATTTATACAAAATGATTTGGTATCACAGAGGAAACTCCTTTTTTAATCCAAATTCCATAGTTTACAACACTTACCGAGGATTTAAACTTTTTGTCGCACCATTTTCCTTTTACTTACTTTCAATTTTATACAATAGATCTATAAAGAAGATAATGAGGCCAACCTAGGGTTCTTTATTTATGTGTTCAATCAGTCCCTATTCTTCAAAAAAATAAGAGAAGTGAAAAACAAAGGGGATGTTGTTCACATTTTCCAAAATAACAAAACATTTGATAAATATGAGTTGCAACTTTTAACGGCGATAACTCCTGACTCCTGTATCGAAATGACTATTATAATATATAAAATCAAAGCTCTTATCGATTTACACAAAATGATTTGGTATCACAGAGGAAACTCCTTTTTGAATCCAAATTCCATAGTTTACAACACTTACCGAGGATTTAAACTTTTTGTCGCACCATTTTCCTTTTACTTACTTTCAATTTTATACAATAGATCTATAAAGAAGATAATGATGCCAACCTAGGGTTCTTTATTTATGTGTTCAATCAGTCCATATTCTTCAAAAAATAAGAGAAGTGAAAAACAAAGGGGATGTTGTTCACATTTTCAAAAACAACAAAACATTTGATAAATATGAGTTGCAACTTTTAACGGCGATAACTCCCGACTTCTGTATCGAAATGACTATTATAATATATAAAATCAAAGCTCTTATCGATTTACACAAAATGATTTGGTATCACAGAGGAAACTCCTTTTTGAATCCAAATTCCATAGTTTACAACACTTACCGAGGATTAAAACTTTTTGTCGCACCATTTTCCTTTTACTTACTTTCAATTTTATACAATAGATCTATAAAGAAGATAATGATGCCAACCTAGGGTTCTTTATTTATGTGTTCAATCAGTCCCTATTCTTCAAAAAAATAAGAGAAGTGAAAAACAAAGGGGATGTTGTTCACATTTTCAAAAACAACAAAACATTTGATAAATATGAGTTGCAACTTTTAACGGCGATAACTCCTGACTCCTGTATCGAAATGACTATTATAATATATAAAATCAAAGCTCTTATCGATTTACACATAATTATTTGGTATCACAGAGGAAACTCCTTTTTGAATCCAAATTCCATAGTTTACAACACTTACGGAGGATTTAAACTTTTTGTCGCACCATTTTCCTTTTACTTACTTTCATTTTTATACAATAGAGCTGTAAAGAAGATAATGATGCCAACCTAGGGTTCTTTATTTATCTGTTCAATCAGTCCCTATTCTTCAAAAAATAAGAGAAGTGAAAAACAAAATGGATGTTGTTCACATTTTAAAAAAAGAACAAAACATTTGATAAATATGAGTTGCAAATTTTAACGGCGATAACTAATGACTCCTATATCGAAATGACTATTATAATATATAAAATAAAAGCAATTATCGAGTTACACATAATGATTTGGTATCACAGAGGAAACTTATTTTTGAACCCAAATTCCATAGTTTACAACACTTACCGAGGATTAAAACTTTTTGTCGCCTCATTTTACTTTTACTTACTTTCAATTTTATACAATAGATCTATAAAGAAGATAATGATGCCAACCTAGGGTTCTTTATTTATGTGTTCAATCAGTCCATATTCTTCAAAAAAATAAGAGAAGTGAAAAACAAAGGGGATGTTGTTCACATTTTCAAAAACAACAAAACATTTGATAAATATGAGTTGCAACTTTTAACGGCGATAACTCCTGACTCCTGTATCGAAATGACTATTATAATATATAAAATCAAAGCTCTTATCGATTTACACAAAATGATTTGGTATCACAGAGGAAACTCCTTTTTGAATCCAAATTCCATAGTTTACAACACTTACCGAGGATTTAAACTTTTTGTCGCACCATTTTCCTTTTACTTACTTTCAATTTTATACAATAGATCTATAAAGAAGATAATGATGCCAACCTAGGGTTCTTTATTTATGTGTTCAATCAGTCCATATTCTTCAAAAAAATAAGAGAAGTGAAAAACAAAGGGGATGTTGTTCACATTTTCAAAAACAACAAAACATTTGATAAATATGAGTTGCAACTTTTAACGGCGATAACTCCTGACTCCTGTATCGAAATGACTATTATAATATATAAAATCAAAGCTCTTATCGATTTACACAAAATGATTTGGTATCACAGAGGAAACTCCTTTTTGAACCCAAATTCCATAGTTTACAACACTTACCGAGGATTTAAACTTTTTGTCGCACCATTTTCCTTTTACTTACTTTCAATTTTATAAAATAGATCTATAAAGAAGATAATGATGCCAACCTAGGGTTCTTTATTTATGTGTTCAATCAGTCCATATTCTTCAAAAAAATAAGAGAAGTGAAAAACAAAGGGGATGTTGTTCACATTTTCAAAAACAACAAAACATTTGATAAATATGAGTAGCAACTTTTAACGGCGATAACTCCTGACTCCTGTATCGAAATGACTATTATAATATATAAAATCAAAGCTCTTATCGATTTACACAAAATGATTTGGTATCACAGAGGAAACTCCTTTTTGAATCCAAATTCCATTGTTTACAACACTTACGGAGGATTTAAACTTTTTGTCGCACCATTTTCCTTTTACTTACTTTCAATTTTATACAATAGAGCTGTAAAGAAGATAATGATGCCAACCTAGGGTTCTTTATATATGTGTTCAATCAGTCCCTATTCTTCAAAAAAATAAGAGAAGTGAAAAACAAAGGGGATGTTGTTCACATTTTCAAAAAGAACAAAACATTTGATAAATATGAGTTGCAACTTTTAACGGCGATAACTCATGACTCCTGTATCGAAATGACTATAATAATATATAAAATCAGAGCTCTTATCGATTTACACAAAATGATTTGGTATCACAAAGGAAACTCCTTTTTGAATCCAAATTCCATTGTTTACAACACTTACCGAGGATTTAAACTTTTTGTCGCACCATTTTCCTTTTACTTACTTTCAATTTTATACAATAGATCTATAAAGAAGATAATGATGCCAACCTAGGGTTCTTTATTTATGTGTTCAATCAGTCCCTATTCTTCAAAAAAATAAGAGAAGTGAAAAACAAAGGGGATGTTGTTCACATTTTCAAAAACAACAAAACATTTGATAAATATGAGTAGCAACTTTTAACGGCGATAACTCCTGACTCCTATATCGAAATGACTATTATAATATTTAAAATCAAAGCTCTTATCGATTTACACAAAATGATTTGGTATCATAGAGGAAACTCCTTTTTGAACCCAAATTCCATAGTTTACAACACCTACGGAGGATTTAAACTTTTTGTCCCACCATTTTCCTTTTACTTTCTTTCAATTTTATACAATAGAGCTGTAAAGAAGATAATGATGCCAACCTAGGGTTCTTTATATATGTGTTCAATCAGTCCCTATTCTTCAAAAAAATAAGAGAAGTGAAAAACAAAGGGGATGTTGTTGACATTTTCAAAAAGAACAAAACATTTGATATATATGAGTTGCAACTTTTAACGGCGATAACTCCTGACTCCTGTATCGAAATGACTATTATAATATATAAAATCAAAGCTCTTATCGATTTACACAAAATGATTTGGTTTCATAGACAAAACTCCTTTTTGAATCCAAATTCCATAGTTTACAACACTTATCGAGGATTTAAACTTTTTGTCGCACCATTTTCCTTTTACTTACTTTCAATTTTATACAATAGATCTATAAAGAAGATAATGATGCCAACCTAGGGTTCTTTATTTATGTGTTCAATCAGTCCATATTCTTCAAAAAAATAAGAGAAGTGAAAAACAAAGGGGATGTTGTTCACATTTTCAAAAAGAACAAAACATTTGATAAATATGAGTTGCAACTTTTAACGGCGATAACTCCTGACTCCTGTATCGAAATGACTATTATAATATATAAAATCAAAGCTCTTATCGATTTACACAAAATGATTTGGTATCACAGAGGAAACTCCTTTTTGAATCCAAATTCCATAGTTTACAACACTTACCGAGGATTTAAACTTTTTGTCGCACCATTTTCCTTTTACTTACTTTCAATTTTATACAATAGATCTATAAAGAAGATAATGATGCCAACCTAGGGTTCTTTATTTATGTGTTCAATCAGTCCATATTGTTCAAAAAAATAAGAGAAGTGAAAAACAAAGGGGATGTTGTTCACATTTTCAAAAACAACAAAACATTTGATAAATATGAGTTGCAACTTTTAACGGCGATAACTCCTGACTCCTATATCGAAATGACTATTATAATATATAAAATCAAAGCTCTTATCGATTTATACAAAATGATTTGGTATCACAGAGGAAACTCCTTTTTTAATCCAAATTCCATAGTTTACAACACTTACCGAGGATTTAAACTTTTTGTCGCACCATTTTCCTTTTACTTACTTTCAATTTTATACAATAGATCTATAAAGAAGATAATGAGGCCAACCTAGGGTTCTTTATTTATGTGTTCAATCAGTCCCTATTCTTCAAAAAAATAAGAGAAGTGAAAAACAAAGGGGATGTTGTTCACATTTTCCAAAATAACAAAACATTTGATAAATATGAGTTGCAACTTTTAACGGCGATAACTCCTGACTCCTGTATCGAAATGACTATTATAATATATAAAATCAAAGCTCTTATCGATTTACACAAAATGATTTGGTATCACAGAGGAAACTCCTTTTTGAATCCAAATTCCATAGTTTACAACACTTACCGAGGATTTAAACTTTTTGTCGCACCATTTTCCTTTTACTTACTTTCAATTTTATACAATAGATCTATAAAGAAGATAATGATGCCAACCTAGGGTTCTTTATTTATGTGTTCAATCAGTCCATATTCTTCAAAAAAATAAGAGAAGTGAAAAACAAAGGGGATGTTGTTCACATTTTCAAAAACAACAAAACATTTGATAAATATGAGTAGCAACTTTTAACGGCGATAACTCCTGACTCCTGTATCGAAATGACTATTATAATATATAAAATCAAAGCTCTTATCGATTTACACAAAATGATTTGGTATCACAGAGGAAACTCCTTTTTGAATCCAAATTCCATAGTTTACAACACTTACCGAGGATTTAAACTTTTTGTCGCACCATTTTCCTTTTACTTACTTTCAATTTTATACAATAGATCTATAAAGAAGATAATGATGCCAACCTAGGGTTCTTTATTTATGTGTTCAATCAGTCCATATTCTTCAAAAAATTTAAGAGAAGTGAAAAACAAAGGGGATGTTGTTCACATTTTCAAAAACAACAAAACATTTGATAAATATGAGTTGCAACTTTTAACGGCGATAACTCCTGACTCCTGTATCGAAATGACTATTATAATATATAAAATCAAAGCTCTTATCGATTTACACAAAATGATTTGGTATCACAGAGGAAACTCCTTTTTGAATCCAAATTCCATAGTTTACAACACTTACCGAGGATTTAAACTTTTTGTCGCACCATTTTCCTTTTACTTACTTTCAATTTTATACAATAGATCTATAAAGAAGATAATGATGCCAACCTAGGGGTCTTTATTTATGTGTTCAATCAGTCCATATTCTTCAAAAAAATAAGAGAAGTGAAAAACAAAGGAATGTTGTTCACATTTTCAAAAACAACAAAACATTTGATAAATATGAGTTGCAACTTTTAACGGCGATAACTCCTGACTCCTATATCGAAATGACTATTATAATATATAAAATCAAAGCTCTTATCGATTTATACAAAATGATTTGGTATCACAGAGGAAACTCCTTTTTTAATCCAAATTCCATAGTTTACAACACTTACCGAGGATTTAAACTTTTTGTCGCACCATTTTCCTTTTACTTACTTTCAATTTTATACAATAGATCTATAAAGAAGATAATGAGGCCAACCTAGGGTTCTTTATTTATGTGTTCAATCAGTCCATATTCTTCAAAAAATAAGAGAAGTGAAAAACAAAGGGGATGTTGTTCACATTTTCAAAAACAACAAAACATTTGATAAATATGAGTTGCAACTTTTAACGGCGATAACTCCTGACTCCTGTATCGAAATGACTATTATAATATATAAAATCAAAGCTCTTATCGATTTACACAAAATGATTTGGTATCACAGAGGAAACTCCTCTTTGAATCCAAATTCCATAGTTTACAACAATTACCGAGGATTTAAACTTTTTGTCGCACCATTTTCCTTTACTTACTTTCAATTTTATACAATAGATCTATAAAGAAGATAATGATGCCAACCTAGGGTTCTTTATTTATGTGTTCAATCAGTCCCTATTCTTCAAAAAATAAGAGAAGTGAAAAACAAAGGGGATGTTGTTCACATTTTCAAAAACAACAAAACATTTGATAAATATGAGTAGCAACTTTTAACGGCGATAACTCCTGACTCCTGTATCAAAATGACTATTATAATATATAAAATCAAAGCTCTTATCGATTTACACAAAATGATTTGGTATCACAGAGGAAACTCCTTTTTGAACCCAAATTCCATAGTTTACAACACTTACCGAGGATTTAAACTTTTTGTCGCACCATTTTCCTTTTACTTACTTTCAATTTTATACAATAGATCTATAAAGAAGATAATGATGCCAACCTAGGGTTCTTTATTTATGTGTTCAATCAGTCCATATTCTTCAAAAAATAAGAGAAGTGAAAAACAAAGGGGATGTTTTTCACATTTTCAAAAACAACAAAACATTTGATAAATATTAGTTGCAACTTTTAACGGCGATAACTCCCGACTCTGTATGGAAATGACTATAATAATATATAAAATCAAAGCTCTTATTGATTTACACAAAATGATTTGGTATCACAGAGGAAACTCCTTTTTGAATCCAAATTCCATAGTTTACAACACTTACCGAGGATTTAAACTTTTTGTCGCACCATTTTCCTTTTACTTACTTTCAATTTTATACAATAGATCTATAAAGAAGATAATGATGCCAACCTAGGGTTCTTTATTTATGTGTTCAATCAGTCCATATTCTTCAAAAAAATAAGAGAAGTGAAAAACAAAGGGGATGTTGTTCACATTTTCAAAAACAACAAAACATTTGATAAATATGAGTTGCAACTTTTAACGGCGATAACTCCTGACTCCTGTATCGAAATGACTATTATAATATATAAAATCAAAGCTCTTATCGATTTACACAAAATGATTTGGTATCACAGAGGAAACTCCTTTTTGAATCCAAATTCCATAGTTTACAACACTTACCGAGGATTTAAACTTTTTGTCGCACCATTTTCCTTTTACTTACTTTCAATTTTATACAATAGATCTATAAAGAAGATAATGATGCCAACCTAGGGTTCTTTATTTATGTGTTCAATCAGTCCCTATTTTTCAAAAAAATAAGAAAAGTGAAAAACAAAGGGGATGTTGTTCACATTTTCAAAAACAACAAAACATTTGATAAATATGAGTAGCAACTTTTAACGGCGATAACTCCTGTATCGAAATGACTATTATAATATATAAAATCAAAGCTCTTATCGATTTACACAAAATGATTTGGTATCACAGAGGAAACTCCTTTTTGAATCCAAATTCCATAGTTTACAACACTTACCGAGGATTTAAACTTTTTGTCGCACCATTTTCCTTTTACTTACTTTCAATTTTATACAATAGATCTATAAAGAAGATAATGATGCCAACCTAGGGTTCTTTATTTATGTGTTCAATCAGTCCATATTCTTCAAAAAAATAAGAGAAGTGAAAAACAAAGGGGATGTTGTTCACATTTTCAAAAACAACAAAACATTTGATAAATATGAGTAGCAACTTTTAACGGCGATAACTCCTGACTCCTGTATCGAAATGACTATTATAATATATAAAATCAAAGCTCTTATCGATTTACACAAAATGATTTGGTATCACAGAGGAAACTCCTTTTTGAATCCAAATTCCATAGTTTACAACACTTACCGAGGATTTAAACTTTTTGTCGCACCATTTTCCTTTTACTTACTTTCAATTTTATACAATAGATCTATAAAGAAGATAATGATGCCAACCTAGGGTTCTTTATTTATGTGTTCAATCAGTCCATATTCTTCAAAAAAATAAGAGAAGTGAAAAACAAAGGGGATGTTGTTCACATTTTCAAAAACAACAAAACATTTGATAAATATGAGTAGCAACTTTTAACGGCGATAACTCCTGACTCCTGTATCGAAATGACTATTATAATATATAAAATCAAAGCTCTTATCGATTTACACAAAATGATTTGGTATCACAGAGGAAACTCCTTTTTGAATCCAAATTCCATAGTTTACAACACTTACCGAGGATTTAAACTTTTTGTCGCACCATTTTCCTTTTACTTACTTTCAATTTTATACAATAGATCTATAAAGAAGATAATGATGCCAACCTAGGGTTCTTTATTTATGTGTTCAATCAGTCCATATTCTTCAAAAAAATAAGAGAAGTGAAAAACAAAGGGGATGTTGTTCACATTTTCAAAAACAACAAAACATTTGATAAATATGAGTTGCAACTTTTAACGGCGATAACTCCTGACTCCTGTATCGAAATGACTATTATAATATATAAAATCAAAGCTCTTATCGATTTACACAAAATGATTTGGTATCACAGAGGAAACTCCTTTTTGAATCCAAATTCCATAGTTTACAACACTTACCGAGGATTAAAACTTTTTGTCGCACCATTTTCCTTTTACTTACTTTCAATTTTATATAATAGAGCTATAACGAAGATAATGATGCCAACCTAGGGTTCTTTATTTATGTGTTCAATCAGTCCCTATTCTTCAAAAAAATAAGAGAAGTGAAAAACAAAGGGGATGTTGTTCACATTTTCAAAAACAACAAAACATTTGATAAATATGAGTAGCAACTTTTAACGGCGATAACTCCTGACTCCTGTATCGAAATGACTATTATAATATTTAAAATCAAAGCCCATATCGATTTACACAAAATGATTTGGTATCATAGAGAAAACTCCTTTTTGAACCCAAATTCCATAGTTTACAACACCTACGGAGGATTTAAACTTTTTGTCGCACCATTTTCCTTTTACTTTCTTTCAATTTTATACAATAGAGCTGTAAAGAAGATAATGATGCCAACTTAGAGTTCTTTATATATGTGTTCAATCAGTCCCTATTCTTCAAAAAAATAAGAGAAGTGAAAAACAAAAAGGATGTTGTTCACATTTTCAAAAAGAACAAGACATTTGATATATATGAGTTGCAACTTTTAACGGCGATAAATCATGACTCCTGTATGGAAATAACTATAATAATATATAAAATCAGAGCTCTTATCGATTTACACAAAATGATTTGGTATCATAGAGGAAACTCCTTTTTGAATCCAAATTCCATTGTTTACAACACTTACGGAGGATTTAAACTTTTTGTCACACCATTTTCCTCTTACTTACTTTCAATTTTATACAATAGAGCTGTAAAGAAGATAATGAGGCCAACCTAGGGTTCTTTATTTATGTGTTCAATCAGTCCCTATTCTTCAAAAAAATAAGAGAAGTGAAAAACAAAGGGGATGTTGTTCACATTTTCAAAAACAACAAAACATTTGATAAATATGAGTTGCAACTTTTAACGGCGATAACTCCTGACTCCTGTATCGAAATGACTATTATAATATATAAAATCAAAGCTCTTATCGATTTACACAAAATGATTTGGTATCACAGAGGAAACTCCTTTTTGAATCCAAATTCCATAGTTTACAACACTTACCGAGGATTTAAACTTTTTGTCGCACCATTTTCCTTTTACTTACTTTCAATTTTATACAATAGATCTATAAAGAAGATAATGATGCCAACCTAGGGTTCTTTATTTATGTGTTCAATCAGTCCATATTCTTCAAAAAAATAAGAGAAGTGAAAAACAAAGGGGATGTTGTTCACATTTTCAAAAACAACAAAACATTTGATAAATATGAGTTGCAACTTTTAACGGCGATAACTCCTGACTCCTGTATCGAAATGACTATTATAATATATAAAATCAAAGCTCTTATCGATTTACACATAATTATTTGGTATCACAGAGGAAACTCCTTTTTGAATCCAAATTCCATAGTTTACAACACTTACCGAGGATTTAAACTTTTTGTCGCACCATTCTCCATTTACTTACTTTCAATTTTATACAATAGAGCTATAAAGAAGATAATGATGCCAACCTAGGGTTCTTTATTTATGTGTTCAATCAGTCCATATTCTTCAAAAAAATAAGAGAATTGAAAAACAAAAGGGATGTTGTTCACATTTTCAAAAATAACAAAACATTTGATAAATATGAGTAGCAACTTTTAACGGCGATAACTCCTGACTCCTGTATCGAAATGACTATTATAATATATAAAATCAAAGCTCTTATCGATTTACACAAAATGATTTGGTATCACAGAGGAAACTCCTCTTTGAATCCAAATTCCATAGTTTACAACAATTACCGAGGATTTAAACTTTTTGTCGCACCATTTTCCTTTACTTACTTTCAATTTTATACAATAGATCTATAAAGAAGATAATGATGCCAACCTAGGGTTCTTTATTTATGTGTTCAATCAGTCCATATTCTTCAAAAAAATAAGAGAAGTGAAAAACAAAGGGGATGTTGTTCACATTTTCAAAAACAACAAAACATTTGATAAATATGAGTAGCAACTTTTAACGGCGATAACTCCTGACTCCTGTATCGAAATGACTATTATAATATATAAAATCAAAGCTCTTATCAATTTACACAAAATGATTTGGATCACAGAGGAAACTCCTTTTTGAATCCAAATTCCATAGTTTACAACACTTACCGAGGATTAAAACTTTTTGTCGCACCATTTTCCTTTTACTTACTTTCAATTTTATACAATAGATCTATAAAGAAGATAATGATGCCAACCTAGGGTTCTTTATTTATGTGTTCAATCAGTCCCTATTCTTCAAAAAATAAGAGAAGTGAAAAACAAAGGGGATGTTGTTCACATTTTCAAAAACAACAAAACATTTGATAAATATGAGTTGCAACTTTTAACGGCGATAACTCCTGACTCCTGTATCGAAATGACTATTATAATATATAAAATCAAAGCTCTTATCGATTTACACAAAATGATTTGGTATCACAGAGGAAACTCCTTTTTGAATCCAAATTCCATAGTTTACAACACTTACCGAGGATTTAAACTTTTTGTCGCACCATTTTCCTTTTACTTACTTTCAATTTTATACAATAGATCTATAAAGAAGATAATGATGCCAACCTAGGGGTCTTTATTTATGTGTTCAATCAGTCCATATTCTTCAAAAAATAAGAGAAGTGAAAAACAAAGGGGATGTTGTTCACATTTTCAAAAACAACAAAACATTTGATAAATATGAGTAGCAACTTTTAACGGCGATAACTCCTGACTCCTGTATCGAAATGACTATTATAATATATAAAATCAAAGCTCTTATCGATTTACACAAAATGATTTGGTATCACAGAGGAAACTCCTTTTTGAATCCAAATTCCATAGTTTACAACACTTACCGAGGATTTAAACTTTTTGTCGCACCATTTTCCTTTTACTTACTTTCAATTTTATACAATAGATCTATAAAGAAGATAATGATGCCAACCTAGGGTTCTTTATTTATGTGTTCAATCAGTCCCTATTCTTCAAAAAAATAAGAGAAGTGAAAAACAAAGGGGATGTTGTTCACATTTTCAAAAACAACAAAACATTTGATAAATATGAGTTGCAACTTTTAACGGCGATAACTCCTGACTCCTGTATCGAAATGACTATTATAATATATAAAATCAAAGCTCTTATCGAGTTACACAAAATGATTTGGTATCATAGAGGAAACTCCTTTTTGAACCAAAATTCCATAGTTTACAACACTTACGGAGGATTTAAACTTTTTGTCGCACCATTTTCCTTTTACTCACTTTCAATTTTATACAATAGATCTATAAAGAAGATAATGAGGCCAACCTAGGGTTCTTTATTTATGTGTTCAATCAGTCCCTATTCTCCAAAAAAATAAGAGAAGTGAAAAACAAAGGGGATGTTGTTCACATTTTCAAAAATAACAAAACATTTGATAAATATGAGTTGCAACTTTTAACGGCGATAACTCCTGACTCCTATATCGAAATGACTATTATAATATATAAAATCAAAGCTCTTATCGATTTATACAAAATGATTTGGTATCACAGAGGAAACTCCTTTTTTAATCCAAATTCCATAGTTTACAACACTTACCGAGGATTTAAACTTTTTGTCGCACCATTTTCCTTTTACTTACTTTCAATTTTATACAATAGATCTATAAAGAAGATAATGAGGCCAACCTAGGGTTCTTTATTTATGTGTTCAATCAGTCCCTATTCTTCAAAAAAATAAGAGAAGTGAAAAACAAAGGGGATGTTGTTCACATTTTCAAAAATAACAAAACATTTGATAAATATGAGTTGCAACTTTTAACGGCGATAACTCCTGACTCCTATATCGAAATGACTATTATAATATATAAAATCAAAGCTCTTATCGATTTATACAAAATGATTTGGTATCACAGAGGAAACTCCTTTTTGAATCCAAATTCCATAGTTTACAACACTTACCGAGGATTTAAACTTTTTGTCGCACCATTTTCCTTTTACTTACTTTCAATTTTATACAATAGATCTATAAAGAAGATAATGATGCCAACCTAGGGTTCTTTATTTATGTGTTCAATCAGTCCATATTCTTCAAAAAAATAAGAGAAGTGAAAAACAAAGTGGATGTTGTTCACATTTTCAAAAACAACAAAACATTTGATAAATATGAGTAGCAACTTTTAACGGCGATAACTCCTGACTCCTGTATCGAAATGACTATTATAATATATAAAATCAAAGCTCTTATCGATTTACACAAAATGATTTGGTATCACAGAGGAAACTCCTCTTTGAATCCAAATTCCATAGTTTACAACAATTACCGAGGATTTAAACTTTTTGTCGCACCATTTTCCTTTACTTACTTTCAATTTTATACAATAGATCTATAAAGAAGATAATGATGCCAACCTAGGGTTCTTTATTTATGTGTTCAATCAGTCCATATTCTTCAAAAAAATAAGAGAAGTGAAAAACAAAGGGGATGTTGTTCACATTTTCAAAAACAACAAAACATTTGATAAATATGAGTAGCAACTTTTAACGGCGATAACTCCTGACTCCTGTATCGAAATGACTATTATAATATATAAAATCAAAGCTCTTATCGATTTACACAAAATGATTTGGTATCACAGAGGAAACTCCTTTTTGAATCCAAATTCCATTGTTTACAACACTTATCGAGGATTTAAACTTTTTGTCGCATCATTTTCCTTTTACTTACTTTCAATTTTATAAAATAGATCTATAAAGAAGATAATGATGCCAACCTAGGGGTCTTTATTTATGTGTTCAATCAGTCCATATTCTTCAAAAAAATAAGAGAAGTGAAAAACAAAGGGGATGTTGTTCACATTTTCAAAAACAACAAAACATTTGATAAATATGAGTAGCAACTTTTAACGGCGATAACTCCTGACTCTTGTATCGAAATCACTATAATAATATATAAAATCAAAGCTCTTATTGATTTACACAAAATGATTTGGTATCACAGAGGAAACTCCTTTTTGAATCCAAATTCCATAGTTTACAACACTTCCGAGGATTTAAACTTTTTGTCGCACCATTTTACTTTTACTTACTTTCAATTTTATACAATAGAGCTATAAAGAAGATAATGATGCCAACCTAGGGTTCTTTATTTATGTGTTCAATCAGTCCCTATTCTTCAAAAAAATAAGAGAAGTGAAAAACAAAGGGGATGTTGTTCACATTTTCAAAAACAACAAAACATTTGATAAATATGAGTAGCAACTTTTAACGGCGATAACTCCTGACTCCTGTATCGAAATGACTATTATAATATATAAAATCAAAGCTCTTATCGATTTACACAAAATGATTTGGTATCACAGAGGAAACTCCTTTTTGAACCCAAATTCCATAGTTTACAACACTTACCGAGGATTTAAACTTTTTGTCGCACCATTTTCCTTTTACTTACTTTCAATTTTATACAATAGATCTATAAAGAAGATAATGATGCCAACCTAGGGGTCTTTATTTATGTGTTCAATCAGTCCATATTCTTCAAAAAAATAAGAGAAGTGAAAAACAAAGGGGATGTTGTTCACATTTTCAAAAAGAACAAAACATTTGATAAATATGAGTTGCAACTTTTAACGGCGATAACTCATGACTCCTGTATGGAAATGACTATAATAATATATAAAATCAGAGCTCTTATCGATTTACACAAAATGATTTGGTATCATAGAGGAAACTCCTTTTTGAATCCAAATTCCATTGTTTACAACACTTACGGAGGATTTAAACTTTTTGTCACACCATTTTCCTTTTACTTACTTTCAATTTTATACAATAGAGCTGTAAAGAAGATAATGATGCCAACCTAGGGTTCTTTATATATGTGTTCAATCAGTCCCTATTCTTCAAAAAAATAAGAGAAGTGAAAAACAAAGGGGATGTTGTTCACATTTTCAAAAAGAACAAAACATTTGATAAATATGAGTTGCAACTTTTAACGGCGATAACTCCTGACTCCTGTATCGAAATGACTATTATAATATATAAAATCAAAGCTCTTATCGATTTACACAAAATGATTTGGTATCACAGAGGAAACTCCTTTTTGAATCCAAATTCCATAGTTTACAACACTTACCAAGGATTTAAACTTTTTGTCGCACCATTTTCCTTTTACTTACTTTCAATTTTATACAATAGAGCTGTAAAGAAGATAATGATGCCAACCTAGGGTTATTTATTTATGTGTTCAATCTGTCCCTATTCTTCATAAAAATAAGAGAAGTGAAAAACAAAGGGGATGTTGTTCACATTTTCAAAAAACCCAAAACATTTGATAAATATGAGTACCAACTTTTAACGGCGATAACTCCTGACTCCTGTATCGAAATGACTATTATAATATATAAAATCAAAGCTCTTATCGATTTACACAAAATGATTTGGTATCACAGAGGAAACTCCTTTTTGAACCCAAATTCCATAGTTTACAACACTTACCGAGGATTTAAACTTTTTGTCGCACCATTTTCCTTTTACTTACTTTCAATTTTATAAAATAGATCTATAAAGAAGATAATGATGCCAACCTAGGGTTCTTTATTTATGTGTTCAATCAGTCCATATTCTTCAAAAAAATAAGAGAAGTGAAAAACAAAGGGGATGTTGTTCACATTTTCAAAAACAACAAAACATTTGATAAATATGAGTTGCAACTTTTAACGGCGATAACTCCTGACTCCTGTATCGAAATGACTATTATAATATATAAAATCAAAGCTCTTATCGATTTACACAAAATGATTTGGTATCACAGAGGAAACTCCTTTTTGAACCCAAATTCCATAGTTTACAACACTTACCGAGGATTTAAACTTTTTGTCGCACCATTTTCCTTTTACTTACTTTCAATTTTATACAATAGAGCTATAAAGAAGATAATGATGCCAACCTAGGGTTCTTTATTTATGTGTTCAATCAGTCCCTATTCTTCAAAAAAATAAGAGAAGTGAAAAACAAAGGGGATGTTGTTCACATTTTCAAAAACAACAAAACATTTGATAAATATGAGTTGCAACTTTTAACGGCGATAACTCCTGACTCCTGTATCGAAATGACTATTATAATATATAAAATCAAAGCTCTTATCGATTTACACAAAATGATTTGGTATCACAGAGGAAACTCCTTTTTGAACCCAAATTCCATAGTTTACAACACTTACCGAGGATTTAAACTTTTTGTCGCACCATTTTCCTTTTACTTACTTTCAATTTTATACAATAGATCTATAAAGAAGATAATGATGCCAACCTAGGGTTCTTTATTTATGTGTTCAATCAGTCCATATTCTTCAAAAAAATAAGAGAAGTGAAAAACAAAGGGGATGTTGTTCACATTTTCAAAAACAACAAAACATTTGATAAATATGAGTTGCAACTTTTAACGGCGATAACTCCTGACTCCTGTATCGAAATGACTATTATAATATATAAAATCAAAGCTCTTATCGATTTACACAAAATGATTTGGTATCACAGAGGAAACTCCTTTTTGAACCCAAATTCCATAGTTTACAACACTTACCGAGGATTTAAACTTTTTGTCGCACCATTTTCCTTTTACTTACTTTCAATTTTATACAATAGATCTATAAAGAAGATAATGATGCCAACCTAGGGTTCTTTATTTATGTGTTCAATCAGTCCCTATTCTTCAAAAAAATAAGAGAAGTGAAAAACAAAGGGGATGTTGTTCACATTTTCAAAAACAACAAAACATTTGATAAATATGAGTTGCAACTTTTAACGGCGATAACTCCTAACTCCTGTATCAAAATGACTATTATAATATATAAAATCAAAGCTCTTATCGATTTACACAAAATGATTTGGTATCACAGAGGAAACTCCTTTTTGAATCCAAATTCCATAGTTTACAACACTTACCGAGGATTTAAACTTTTTGTCGCACCATTTTCCTTTACTTACTTTCAATTTTATACAATAGATCTATAAAGAAGATAATGATGCCAACCTAGGGTTCTTTATTTATGTGTTCAATCAGTCCATATTCTTCAAAAAAATAAGAGAAGTGAAAAACAAAAGGGATGTTGTTCACATTTTCAAAAACAACAAAACATTTGATAAATATGAGTTGCAACTTTTAACGGCGATAACTCCTGACTCCTGTATCGAAATGACTATTATAATATATAAAATCAAAGCTCTTATCGATTTACACAAAATGATTTGGTATCACAGAGGAAACTCCTTTTTGAACCCAAATTCCATAGTTTACAACACTTACCGAGGATTTAAACTTTTTGTCGCACCATTTTCCTTTTACTTACTTTCAATTTTATACAATAGATCTATAAAGAAGATAATGATGCCAACCTAGGGTTCTTTATTTATGTGTTCAATCAGTCCATATTCTTCAAAAAAATAAGAGAAGTGAAAAACAAAGGGGATGTTGTTCACATTTTCAAAAACAACAAAACATTTGATAAATATGAGTTGCAACTTTTAACGGCGATAACTCCTGACTCCTGTATCGAAATGACTATTATAATATATAAAATCAAAGCTCTTATCGATTTACACAAAATGATTTGGTATCACAGAGGAAACTCCTTTTTGAACCCAAATTCCATAGTTTACAACACTTACCGAGGATTTAAACTTTTTGTCGCACCATTTTCCTTTTACTTACTTTCAATTTTATACAATAGATCTATAAAGAAGATAATGATGCCAACCTAGGGTTCTTTATTTATGTGTTCAATCAGTCCATATTCTTCAAAAAAATAAGAGAAGTGAAAAACAAAGGGGATGTTGTTCACATTTTCAAAAACAACAAAACATTTGATAAATATGAGTTGCAACTTTTAACGGCGATAACTCCTGACTCCTGTATCGAAATGACTATTATAATATATAAAATCAAAGCTCTTATCGATTTACACAAAATGATTTGGTATCACAGAGGAAACTCCTTTTTGAACCCAAATTCCATAGTTTACAACACTTACCGAGGATTTAAACTTTTTGTCGCACCATTTTCCTTTTACTTACTTTCAATTTTATACAATAGATCTATAAAGAAGATAATGATGCCAACCTAGGGTTCTTTATTTATGTGTTCAATCAGTCCATATTCTTCAAAAAAATAAGAGAAGTGAAAAACAAAGGGGATGTTGTTCACATTTTCAAAAATAACAAAACATTTGATAAATATGAGTTGCAACTTTTAACGGCGATAACTCCTAACTCCTGTATCGAAATGACTATTATAATATATAAAATCAAAGCTCTTATCGATTTACACAAAATGATTTGGTATCACAGAGGAAACTCCTTTTTGAACCCAAATTCCATAGTTTACAACACTTACCGAGGATTTAAACTTTTTGTCGCACCATTTTCCTTTTACTTACTTTCAATTTTATACAATAGATCTATAAAGAAGATAATGATGCCAACCTAGGGTTCTTTATTTATGTGTTCAATCAGTCCATATTCTTCAAAAAAATAAGAGAAGTGAAAAACAAAGGGGATGTTGTTCACATTTTCAAAAACAACAAAACATTTGATAAATATGAGTTGCAACTTTTAACGGCGATAACTCCTGACTCCTGTATCGAAATGACTATTATAATATATAAAATCAAAGCTCTTATCGATTTACACAAAATGATTTGGTATCACAGAGGAAACTCCTTTTTGAACCCAAATTCCATAGTTTACAACACTTACCGAGGATTTAAACTTTTTGTCGCACCATTTTCCTTTTACTTACTTTCAATTTTATACAATAGAGCTATAAAGAAGATAATGATGCCAACCTAGGGTTCTTTATTTATGTGTTCAATCAGTCCCTATTCTTCAAAAAAATAAGAGAAGTGAAAAACAAAGGGGATGTTGTTCACATTTTCAAAAACAACAAAACATTTGATAAATATGAGTAGCAACTTTTAACGGCGATAACTCCTGACTCCTGTATCGAAATCACTATAATAATATATAAAATCAAAGCTCTTATCGATTTACACAAAATGATTTGGTATCACAGAGGAAACTCCTTTTTGAATCCAAATTCCATTGTTTACAACACTTACGGAGGATTTAAACTTTTTGTCGCACCATTTTCCTTTTACTTACTTTCAATTTTATAAAATAGATCTATAAAGAAGATAATGATGCCAACCTAGGGGTCTTTATTTATGTGTTCAATCAGTCCATATTCTTCAAAAAAATAAGAGAAGTGAAAAACAAAGGGGATGTTGTTCACATTTTCAAAAAGAACAAAACATTTGATAAATATGAGTTGCAACTTTTAACGGCGATAACTCATGACTCCTGTATCGAAATGACTATTATAATATATAAAATCAAAGCTCTTATCGATTTACACAAAATGATTTGGTATCACAGAGGAAACTCCTTTTTGAACCCAAATTCCATAGTTTACAACACTTACCGAGGATTTAAACTTTTTGTCGCACCATTTTCCTTTTACTTACTTTCAATTTTATACAATAGAGCTATAAAGAAGATAATGATGCCAACCTAGGGTTCTTTATTTATGTGTTCAATCAGTCCCTATTCTTCAAAAAAATAAGAGAAGTGAAAAACAAAGGGGATGTTGTTCATATTTTCAAAAACAACAAAACATTTGATAAATATGAGTTGCAACTTTTAACGGCGATAACTCCTGACTCCTGTATCGAAATGACTATTATAATATATAAAATCAAAGCTCTTATCGATTTACACAAAATGATTTGGTATCACAGAGGAAACTCCTTTTTGAACCCAAATTCCATAGTTTACAACACTTACCGAGGATTTAAACTTTTTGTCGCACCATTTTCCTTTTACTTACTTTCAATTTTATACAATAGATCTATAAAGAAGATAATGATGCCAACCTAGGGTTCTTTATTTATGTGTTCAATCAGTCCATATTCTTCAAAAAAATAAGAGAAGTGAAAAACAAAGGGGATGTTGTTCACATTTTCAAAAACAACAAAACATTTGATAAATATGAGTTGCAACTTTTAACGGCGATAACTCCTGACTCCTGTATCGAAATGACTATTATAATATATAAAATCAAAGCTCTTATCGATTTACACAAAATGATTTGGTATCACAGAGGAAACTCCTTTTTGAACCCAAATTCCATAGTTTACAACACTTACCGAGGATTTAAACTTTTTGTCGCACCATTTTCCTTTTACTTACTTTCAATTTTATACAATAGAGCTATAAAGAAGATAATGATGCCAACCTAGGGTTCTTTATTTATGTGTTCAATCAGTCCATATTCTTCAAAAAAATAAGAGAAGTGAAAAACAAAGGGGATGTTGTTCACATTTTCAAAAACAACAAAACATTTGATAAATATGAGTAGCAACTTTTAACGGCGATAACTCCTAACTCCTGTATCGAAATGACTATTATAATATATAAAATCAAAGCTCTTATCGATTTACACAAAATGATTTGGTATCACAGAGGAAAATCATTTTTGAACCCAAATTCCATAGTTTACAACACTTACCGAGGATTTAAACTTTTTGTCGCACCATTTTCCTTTTACTTACTTTCAATTTTATGCAATAGATCTATAAAGAAGATAATGATGCCAACCTAGGGTTCTTTATATATGTGTTCAATCAGTCCATATTCTTCAAAAAAATAAGAGAAGTGAAAAACAAAGGGGATGTTGTTCACATTTTCAAAAACAACAAAACATTTGATAAATATGAGTAGTAACTTTTAACGGCGATAACTCCTGTATCGAAATGACTATTATAATATATAAAATCAAAGCTCTTATCGATTTACACAAAATGATTTGGTATCACAAAGGAAACTCCTTTTTGAACCCAAATTCCATAGTTTACAACACTTACCGAGGATTTAAACTTTTTGTCGCACCATTTTCCATTTACTTACTTTCAATTTTATAAAATAGATCTATAAAGAAGATAATGATGCCAACCTAGGGTTATTTATTTATGTGTTCAATCAGTCCATATTCTTCAAAAAAATAAGAGAAGTGAAAAACAAAGGGGATGTTGTTTACATTTTCAAAAACAACAAAACATTTGATAAATATGAGTAGCAACTTTTAACGGCGATAACTCCTGACTCCTGTATCGAAATGACTATTATAATATATAAAATCAAAGCTCTTATCGATTTACACAAAATAATTTGGTATCACAGAGGAAACTCCTTTTTGAACCCAAATTCCATAGTTTACAACACTTACCGAGGGTTTAAACTTTTTGTCGCAACATTTTCCTTTTACTTACTTTCAATTTTATACAATAGAGCTATAAAGAAGACAATGATGCCAACCTAGGGTTCTTTATTTATGTGTTCAATCAGTCCCTATTCTTCAAAAAAATAGGAGAAGTGAAAAATAAAGGGGATGTTGTTCACATTTTCAAAAACAACAAAACATTTGATAAATATTAGTTGCAACTTTTAATGGCGATAACTCCCGACTCCTGTATCGAAATGACTATTATAATATATAAAATCAAAGCTCTTATCGATTTACACAAAATAATTTGGTATCACAGAGAAACCTCATTTTTGAACCCAAATTCCATAGTTTACAACACTTACCGAGGATTTAAACTTTTTGTCCCACCATTTTCCTTTTGCTTACTTTCAATTTTAAACAATAGATCTATAAAGAAGATAATGATGCCAACCTAGGGTTCTTTATTTATGTGTTCAATAAGTCCATATTCTTCAAAAAAATAAGAGAAGTGAAAAACAAAGGGGATGTTGTTCACATTTTCAAAAACAACAAAACATTTGATAAATATTAGTTGCTAATTTTAACGGCGATAACTCCTGACTCCTGTATCGAAATGACTATTATAATATATAAAATCAAAGCTCTTATCGATTTACACAAAATGATTTGGTATCACAGAGGAAACTCCTTTTTGAACCCAAATTCCATAGTTTACAACACTTACCGAGGGTTTAAACTTTTTGTCGCACCATTTTCCTTTTACTTACTTTCAATTTTATACAATAGAGCTATAAAGAAGATAATGATGCCAACCTAGGGTTCTTTATTTATGTGTTCAATCAGTCCATATTCTTCAAAAAAATAAGAGAAGTGAAAAACAAAGGGATGTTGTTCACATTTTCAAAAACAACAAAACATTTGATAAATATGAGTTGCAACTTTTAACGGCGATAACTCCTGACTCCTGTATCGAAATGACTATTATAATATATAAAATCAAAGCTCTTATCGATTTACACAAAATGATTTGGTATCACAGAGGAAAATCATTTTTGAACCCAAATTCCATAGTTTACAACACTTACCGAGGATTTAAACTTTTTGTCGCACCATTTTCCTTTTACTTACTTTCAATTTTATACAATAGAGCTATAAAGAAGATAATGATGCCAACCTAGGGTTCTTTATTTATGTGTTCAATCAGTCCATATTCTTCAAAAAAATAAGAGAAGTGAAAAACAAAGGGGATGTTGTTCACATTTTCAAAAACAACAAAACATTTGATAAATATGAGTTGCAACTTTTAACGGCGATAACTCCTGACTCCTGTATCGAAATGACTATTATAATATATAAAATCAAAGCTCTTATCGATTTACACAAAATGATTTGGTATCACAGAGGAAACTCATTTTTGAACCCAAATTCCATAGTTTACAACACTTACCGAGGATTTAAACTTTTTGTCGCACCATTTTCCTTTTACTTACTTTCAATTTTATACAATAGAGCTATAAAGAAGATAATGATGCCAACCTAGGGTTCTTTATTTATGTGTTCAATCAGTCCCTATTCTTCAAAAAAATAAGAGAAGTGAAAAACAAAAAGGATGTTGTTCACATTTTCCAAAATAACAAAACATTTGATAAATATGAGTTGCAACTTTTAACGGCGATAACTCCTGACTCCTGTATCGAAATGACTATTATAATATATAAAATCAAAGCTCTTATCGATTTACACAAAATGATTTGGTATCACAGAGGAAACTCCTTTTTGAACCCAAATTCCATAGTTTACAACACTTACCGAGGATTTAAACTTTTTGTCGCACCATTTTCCTTTTACTTACTTTCAATTTTATACAATAGAGCTATAAAGAAGATAATGATGCCAACCTAGGGTTCTTTATTTATGTGTTCAATCAGTCCATATTCTTCAAAAAAAATAAGAGAAGTGAAAAACAAAGGGGATGTTGTTCACATTTTCAAAAACAACAAAACATTTGATAAATATGAGTTGCAACTTTTAACGGCGATAACTCCTGACTCCTGTATCGAAATGACTATTATAATATATAAAATCAAAGCTCTTATCGATTTACACAAAATGATTTGGTATCACAGAGGAAAATCATTTTTGAACCCAAATTCCATAGTTTACAACACTTACCGAGGATTTAAACTTTTTGTCGCACCATTTTCCTTTTACTTACTTTCAATTTTATACAATAGAGCTATAAAGAAGATAATGATGCCAACCTAGGGTTCTTTATTTATGTGTTCAATCAGTCCCTATTCTTCAAAAAAATAAGAGAAGTGAAAAACAAAGGGGATGTTGTTCACATTTTCAAAAACAACAAAACATTTGATAAATATGAGTTGCAACTTTTAACGGCGATAACTCCTGACTCCTGTATCGAAATGACTATTATAATATATAAAATCAAAGCTCTTATCGATTTACACAAAATGATTTGGTATCACAGAGGAAAATCATTTTTGAACCCAAATTCCATAGTTTACAACACTTACGGAGGATTTAAACTTTTTGTCGCACCATTTTCCTTTTACTTACTTTCAATTTTATACAATAGAGCTGTAAAGAAGATAATGATGCCAACCTAGGGTTCTTTATATATGTGTTCAATCAGTCCCTATTCTTCAAAAAAATAAGAGAAGTGAAAAACAAAGGGGATGTTGTTCACATTTTCAAAAAGAACAAAACATTTGATAAATATGAGTTGCAACTTTTAACGGCGATAACTCATGACTCCTGTATCGAAATGACTATAATAATATATAAAATCAGAGCTCTTATCGATTTACACAAAATGATTTGGTATCACAGAGGAAAATCATTTTTGAACCCAAATTCCATAGTTTACAACACTTACCGAGGATTTAAACTTTTTGTCGCACCATTTTCCTTTTACTTACTTTCAATTTTATACAATAGAGCTATAAAGAAGATAATGATGCCAACCTAGGGTTCTTTATTTATGTGTTCAATCAGTCCATATTCTTCAAAAAAATAAGAGAAGTGAAAAACAAAGGGGATGTTGTTCACATTTTCAAAAAGAACAAAACATTTGATAAATATGAGTTTTAACTTTTAACGGCGATAACTCATGACTCATGTATCGAAATGACTATAATAATATATAAAATCAAAGCTCTTATGGATTTACGGAAAATGATTTGGTATCACAGAGGAAACTCCTTTTTGAACCCAAATTCCATAGTTTACAACACTTACCGAGGATTTAAACTTTTTGTCGCACCATTTTCCTTTTACTTACTTTCAATTTTATACAATAGAGCTATAAAGAAGATAATGATGCCAACCTAGGGTTCTTTATTTATGTGTTCAATCAGTCCCTATTCTTCAAAAAAAAAAAAGAGAAGTGAAAAACAAAGGGGATGTTGTTCACATTTTCAAAAATAACAAAACATTTGATAAATATGAGTATCAACTTTTAACGGCCATAACTCTTGACTCATGTATCGAAATGACTATTATAATATATAAAATCAAAGCTCTTATCGATTTACACAAAATGATTTGGTATCAGAGAGGAAAATCATTTTTGAACCCAAATTCCATAGTTTACAACACTTACCGAGGATTTAAACTTTTTGTCGCACCATTTTCCTTTTACTTACTTTCAATTTTATACAATAGAGCTATAAAGAAGATAATGATGCCAACCTAGGGTTCTTTATTTATGTGTTCAATCAGTCCCTATTCTTCAAAAAAATAAGAGAAGTGAAAAACAAAGGGGATGTTGTTCCCATTTTCAAAAACAACAAAACATTTGATAAATATGAGTTGCAACTTTTAACGGCGATAACTCCTGACTCCTGTATCGAAATGACTATTATAATATATAAAATCAAAGCTCTTATCGATTTACACAAAATGATTTGGTATCACAGAGGAAACTCCTTTTTGAACCCAAATTCCATAGTTTACAACACTTACCGAGGATTTAAACTTTTTGTCGCACCATTTTCCTTTTACTTACTTTCAATTTTATACAATAGAGCTATAAAGAAGATAATGATGCCAACCTAGGGTTCTTTATTTATGTGTTCAATCAGTCCATATTCTTCAAAAAAATAAGAGAAGTGAAAAACAAAGGGGATGTTGTTCACATTTTCAAAAACAACAAAACATTTGATAAATATGAGTTGCAACTTTTAACGGCGATAACTCCTGACTTCTGTATCGAAATGACTATTATAATATATAAAATTAAAGCTCTTATCGATTTACCCAAAATGATTTGGTATCACAGAGGAAAATCATTTTTGAACCCAAATTCCATAGTTTACAACACTTACCGAGGATTTAAACTTTTTGTCGCACCATTTTCCTTTTACTTACTTTCAATTTTATACAATAGAGCTATAAAGAAGATAATGATGCCAACCTAGGGTTCTTTATTTATGTGTTCAATCAGTCCCTATTCTTCAAAAAAATAAGAGAAGTGAAAAACAAAGGGGATGTTGTTCACATTTTCCAAAATAACAAAACATTTGATAAATATGAGTTGCAACTTTTAACGGCGATAACTCCTGACTCCTGTATCGAAATGACTATTATAATATATAAAATCAAAGCTCTTATCGATTTACACAAAATGATTTGGTATCACAGAGGAAAATCATTTTTGAACCCAAATTCCATAGTTTACAACACTTACCGAGGATTTAAACTTTTTGTCGCACCATTTTCCTTTTACTTACTTTCAATTTTATACAATAGAGCTATAAAGAAGATAATGATGCCAACCTAGGGTTCTTTATTTATGTGTTCAATCAGTCCCTATTCTTCAAAAAAATAAGAGAAGTGAAAAACAAAAAGGATGTTGTTCACATTTTCAAAAAGAACAAGACATTTGATATATATGAGTTGCAACTTTTAACGGCGATAAATTATGACTCCTGTATGGAAATAACTATAATAATATATAAAATCAGAGCTCTTATCGATTTACACAAAATAATTTGGTATCACAGAGGAAACTCCTTTTTGAACACAAATTCCATAGTTTACAACACTTACCGAGGGTTTAAACTTTTTGTCGCACCATTTTCCTTTTACTTACTTTCCATTTTATACAATAGAGCTATAAAGAAGATAATGATGCCAACCTAGGGTTCTTTATTTATGTGTTCAATAAGTCCATATTCTTCAAAAAAATAAGAGAAGTGAAAAACAAAGGGGATGTTGTTCACATTTTCAAAAACAACAAAACATTTGATAAATATTAGTTGCTAATTTTAACGGCGATAACTCCTGACTCCTGTATCGAAATGACTATTATAATATATAAAATCAAAGCTCTTATCGATTTACACAAAATGATTTGGTATCACAGAGGAAACTCATTTTTGAACCCAAATTCCATAGTTTACAACACTTACCGAGGGTTTAAACTTTTTGTCGCACCATTTTCCTTTTACTTACTTTCAATTTTATACAATAGAGCTATAAAGAAGATAATGATGCCAACCTAGGGTTCTTTATTTATGTGTTCAATCAGTCCCTATTCTTCAAAAAAATAAGAGAAGTGAAAAACAAAAGGGATGTTGTTCACATTTTCAAAAACAACAAAACATTTGATAAATATGAGTTGCAACTTTTAACGGCGATAACTCCTGACTCCTGTATCGAAATGACTATTATAATATATAAAATCAAAGCTCTTATCGATTTACACAAAATGATTTGGTATCACAGAGGAAACTCATTTTTGAACCCAAATTCCATAGTTTACAACACTTACCGAGGGTTTAAACTTTTTGTCGCACCATTTTCCTTTTACTTACTTTCAATTTTATACAATAGAGCTATAAAGAAGATAATGATGCCAACCTAGGGTTCTTTATTTATGTGTTCAATCAGTCCCTATTCTTCAAAAAAATAAGAGAAGTGAAAAACAAAGGGGATGTTGTTCACATTTTCAAAAACAACAAAACATTTGATAAATATGAGTTGCAACTTTTAACGGCGATAACTCCTGACTCCTGTATCGAAATGACTATTATAATATATAAAATCAAAGCTCTTATCGATTTACACAAAATGATTTGGTATCACAGAGGAAACTCATTTTTGAACCCAAATTCCATAGTTTACAACACTTACCGAGGGTTTAAACTTTTTGTCGCACCATTTTCCTTTTACTTACTTTCAATTTTATACAATAGAGCTATAAAGAAGATAATGATGCCAACCTAGGGTTCTTTATTTATGTGTTCAATCAGTCCCTATTCTTCAAAAAAATAAGAGAAGTGAAAAACAAAGGGGATGTTGTTCACATTTTCAAAAACAACAAAACATTTGATAAATATGAGTTGCAACTTTTAACGGCGATAACTCCTAACTCCTGTATCGAAATGACTATTATAATATATAAAATCAAAGCTCTTATCGATTTACACAAAATGATTTGGTATCACAGAGGAAACTCATTTTTGAACCCAAATTCCATAGTTTACAACACTTACCGAGGGTTTAAACTTTTTGTCGCACCATTTTCCTTTTACTTACTTTCAATTTTATACAATAGAGCTATAAAGAAGATAATGATGCCAACCTAGGGTTCTTTATTTATGTGTTCAATCAGTCCCTATTCTTCAAAAAAATAAGAGAAGTGAAAAACAAAGGGGATGTTGTTCACATTTTCAAAAACAACAAAACATTTGATAAATATGAGTTGCAACTTTTAACGGCGATAACTCCTGACTCCTGTATCGAAATGACTATTATAATATATAAAATCAAAGCTCTTATCGATTTACACAAAATGATTTGGTATCACAGAGGAAACTCATTTTTGAACCCAAATTCCATAGTTTACAACACTTACCGAGGGTTTAAACTTTTTGTCGCACCATTTTCCTTTTACTTACTTTCAATTTTATACAATAGAGCTATAAAGAAGATAATGATGCCAACCTAGGGTTCTTTATTTATGTGTTCAATCAGTCCCTATTCTTCAAAAAATAAGAGAAGTGAAAAACAAAGGGGATGTTGTTCACATTTTCAAAAACAACAAAACATTTGATAAATATGAGTTGCAACTTTTAACGGCGATAACTCCTGACTCCTGTATCGAAATGACTATTATAATATATAAAATCAAAGCTCTTATCGATTTACACAAAATGATTTGGTATCACAGAGGAAACTCATTTTTGAACCCAAATTCCATAGTTTACAACACTTACCGAGGGTTTAAACTTTTTGTCGCACCATTTTCCTTTTACTTACTTTCAATTTTATACAATAGAGCTATAAAGAAGATAATGATGCCAACCTAGGGTTCTTTATTTATGTGTTCAATCAGTCCCTATTCTTCAAAAAAATAAGAGAAGTGAAAAACAAAGGGGATGTTGTTCACATTTTCAAAAACAACAAAACATTTGATAAATATGAGTTGCAACTTTTAACGGCGATAACTCCTCACTCCTGTATCGAAATGACTATTATAATATATAAAATCAAAGCTCTTATCGATTTACACAAAATGATTTGGTATCACAGAGGAAACTCATTTTTGAACCCAAATTCCATAGTTTACAACACTTACCGAGGGTTTAAACTTTTTGTCGCACCATTTTCCTTTTACTTACTTTCAATTTTATACAATAGATCTATAAAGAAGATAATGATGCCAACCTAGGGTTCTTTATTTATGTGTTCAATCAGTCCCTATTCTTCAAGAAAATAAGAGAAGTGAAAAACAAAGGGGATGTTGTTCACATTTTCAAAAACAAAAAAACATTTGATAAATATGAGTACCAACTTTTAACGGCGATAACTCTTGACTCCTGTATCGAAATGACTATTATAATATATAAAATCAAAGCTCTTACCGATTTACACAAAATAATTTGGTATCACAGAGGAAACTCATTTTTGAACCCAAATTCCATAGTTTACAACACTTACCGAGGATTTAAACTTTTTGTCGCAACATTTTCCTTTTACTTACTTTCCATTTTATACAATAGAGCTATAAAGAAGATAATGATGCCAACCTAGGGTTCTTTATTTATGTGTTCAATCAGTCCCTATTCTTCAAGAAAATAAGAGATGTCAAAAACAAAGGGGATGTTGTTCACATTTTCAAAAATAACAAAACATTTGATAAATATGAGTTGCAACTTTTAACGGCGATAACTCCTGACTCCTGTATCGAAATGACTATTATAATATATAAAATCAAAGCTCTTATCGATTTACACAAAATGATTTGGTATCACAGAGGAAACTCATTTTTGAACCCAAATTCCATAGTTTACAACACTTACCGAGGGTTTAAACTTTTTGTCGCACCATTTTCCTTTTACTTACTTTCAATTTTATACAATAGAGCTATAAAGAAGATAATGATGCCAACCTAGGGTTCTTTATTTATGTGTTCAATCAGTCCCTATTCTTCAAAAAAATAAGAGAAGTGAAAAACAAAGGGGATGTTGTTCACATTTTCAAAAACAACAAAACATTTGATAAATATGAGTTGCAACTTTTAACGGCGATAACTCCTAACTCCTGTATCGAAATGACTATTATAATATATAAAATCAAAGCTCTTATCGATTTACACAAAATGATTTGGTATCACAGAGGAAACTCATTTTTGAACCCAAATTCCATAGTTTACAACACTTACCGAGGGTTTAAACTTTTTGTCGCACCATTTTCCTTTTACTTACTTTCAATTTTATACAATAGAGCTATAAAGAAGATAATGATGCCAACCTAGGGTTCGTTGTTTATGTGTTCAATCAGTCCCTATTCTTCCAAAAAATAAGAGAAGTGAAAAACAAAGGGGATGTTGTTCACATTTTCAAAAACAACAAAACATTTGATAAATATGGGTTGCAACTTTTAACGGTGACAATTCCTAACTCCTGTATCGATCGAAATGACTATTATAATATATCAAATCAAAGCTCTTATCGATTTACACTAAATGATTTGGTATCACAGAGGAAACTAATTTTTGAACCCAAATTCTATAGTTTGCAACACTTACCGAGGGTTTAACCTTTTTGTCGCACCATTTTCCTTTTACTTACTTTCAATTTTATACAATAGAGCTATAAAGAAGATAATGATGCCAACCTAGGGTTCTTTATTTATGTGTTCAATCAGTTCCTATTCTTCAAAAAAATAAGAGAAGTGAAAAACAAAGGGGATGTTGTTCACATTTTCAAAAACAACAAAACATTTGATAAATATGAGTTGCAACTTTTAACGGCGATAACTCCTAACTCCTGTATCGAAATGACTATTATAATATATAAAATCAAAGCTCTTATCAATTTACACAAAATGATTTGGTATCACAGAGGAAACTCATTTTTGAACCCAAATTCCATAGTTTACAACACTTACCGAGGGTTTAAACTTTTTGTCGCACCATTTTCCTTTTACTTACTTTCAATTTTATACAATAGAGCTATAAAGAAGATAATGATGCCAACCTAGGGTTCTTTATTTATGTGTTCAATCAGTCCCTATTCTTCAAAAAAATAAGAGAAGTGAAAAACAAAGGGGTTGTTCACATTTTCAAAAACAACAAAACATTTGATAAATATGAGTTGCAACTTTTAACGGCGATAACTCCTGACTCCTGTATCGAAATGACTATTATAATATATAAAATCAAAGCTCTTATCGATTTACACAAAATGATTTGGTATCACAGAGGAAACTTATTTTTGAACCCAAATTCCATAGTTTACAACACTTACCGAGGGTTTAAATTTTTTGTCGCACCATTTTCCTTTTACTTACTTTCAGTTTTATACAGTAGAGCTATAAAGAAGACAATGATGCCAACCTAGGGTTCTTTATTTATGTGTTCAATCAGTCCCTATTCTTCAAAAAAAAAGAGAAGTGAAAAACAAATTGGATGTTGTTCACATTTTCAAAAACAACAAAACATTTGATATATAGAGTTGCAACTTTTAACGGCGATAACTCCTAACTCCTGTATCGAAATGACTATTATAATATATAAAATCAAAGCTCTTATCGATTTACACAAAATGATTTGGTATCACAGAGGAAACTAATTTTTGAACCCAAATTCCATAGTTTACAATACTTACCGAGGGTTTAAACTTTTTGTCGCACCATTTTCCTTTTACTTACTTTCAATTTTATACAATAGAGCTATAAAGAAGATAATGATGCCAACCTAGGGTTCTTTATTTATGTGTTCAATCAGTCCCTATTCTTCAAAAAAATAAGAGAAGTGAAAAACAAAGGGGATGTTGTTCACATTTTCAAAAACAACAAAACATTTGATAAATATGAGTTGCAACTTTTAACGGCGATAACTCCTGACTCCTGTATCGAAATGACTATTATAATATATAAAATCAAAGCTCTTATCGATTTACACAAAATGATTTGGTATCACAGAGGAAACTCATTTTTGAACCCAAATTCCATAGTTTACAACACTTACCGAGGGTTTAAACTTTTTGTCGCACCATTTTCCTTTTACTTACTTTCAATTTTATACAATAGAGCTATAAAGAAGATAATGATGCCAACCTAGGGTTCTTTATTTATGTGTTCAATCAGTCCCTATTCTTCAAAAAAATAAGAGAAGTGAAAAACAAAGGGGATGTTGTTCACATTTTCAAAAACAACAAAACATTTGATAAATATGAGTTGCAACTTTTAACGGCGATAACTCCTGACTCCTGTATCGAAATGACTATTATAATATATAAAATCAAAGCTCTTATCGATTTACACAAAATGATTTGGTATCACAGAGGAAACTCATTTTTGAACCCAAATTCCATAGTTTACAACACTTACCGAGGGTTTAAACTTTTTGTCGCACCATTTTCCTTTTACTTACTTTCAATTTTATACAATAGAGCTATAAAGAAGATAATGATGCCAACCTAGGGTTCTTTATTTATGTGTTCAATCAGTCCCTATTCTTCAAAAAATAAGAGAAGTGAAAAACAAAGGGGATGTTGTTCACATTTTCAAAAACAACAAAACATTTGATTAATATGTGTTGCAACTTTCAACGGAGATAACTCCCGACTCTATCGAATTGACTATTATAATATATAAAATGAAAGCTCTTATCGATTTACACAAAATGATTTGGTATCAGAGAGGAAACTCATTTTTAAACCCAAATTCCATAGTTTACAATACTTACCGAGGGTTTAAACTTTTTGTCGCACCATTTTCCTTTTACTTACTTTCAATTTTATACAATAGAGCTATAAAGAAGATAATGATGCCAACCTAGGGTTCTTTATTTATGTGTTCAATCAGTCCCTATTCTTCAAAAAAATAAGAGAAGTGAAAAACAAAGGGGATGTTGTTCACATTTTCAAAAACAACAAAACATTTGATAAATATGAGTTGCAACTTTTAACGGCGATAACTCTTGACTCCTGTATCGAAATGACTATTATAATATATAAAATCAAAGCTCTTATCGATTTACACAAAATGATTTGGTCTCACAGAGGAAACTCATTTTTGAACCCAAATTCCATAGTTTACAACACTTACCGAGGGTTTAAACTTTTTGTCGCACCATTTTCCTTTTACTTACTTTCAATTTTATACAATAGAGCTATAAAGAAGATAATGATGCCAACCTAGGGTTCTTTATTTATGTGTTCAATCAGTCCCTATTCTTCAAAAAAATAAGAGAAGTGAAAAACAAAGGGGATGTTGTTCACATTTTCAAAAACAACAAAACATTTGATAAATATGAGTTGCAACTTTTAACGGCGATAACTCCTGACTCCTGTATCGAAATGACTATTATAATATATAAAATCAAAGATCTTATCGATTTACACAAAATTATTTGGTATCACCGAGGAAACGTATTGTTGAACCCAAATTCCATAGTTTACAAAACTTACCGAGGGTTTAAATTTTTTGTCGCACCATTTTCCTTTTACTTACTTTCAATTTTATACAATAGAGCTATAAAAAAGATAATGATGCCAACCTAGGGTTCTTTATTTATGTGTTCAATCAGTCCCTATTCTTCAAAAAAATAAGAGAAGTGAAAAACAAAGGGGATGTTGTTCACATTTTCAAAAACAACAAAACATTTGATAAATATGAGTTGCAACTTTTAACGGCGATAACTCCTGACTCCTGTATCGAAATGACTATTATAATATATAAAATCAAAGCTCTTATCGATTTACACAAAATGATTTGGTATCACAGAGGAAACTCATTTTTGAACCCAAATTCCATCGTTTACAATACTTACCGAGGGTTTAAACTTTTTGTCGCACCATTTTCCTTTTACTTACTTTCAATTTTATACAATAGAGCTATAAAGAAGATAATGATGCCAACCTAGGGTTCTTTATTTATGTGTTCAATCAGTCCCTATTCTTCAAAAAAATAAGAGAAGTGAAAAACAAAGGGGATGTTGTTCACATTTTCAAAAACAACAAAACATTTGATAAATATGAGTTGCAACTTTTAACGGCGATAACTCCTAACTCCTGTATCGAAATGACTATTATAATATATAAAATCAAAGCTCTTATCGATTTACACAAAATGATTTGGTATCACAGAGGAAACTCATTTTTGAACCCAAATTCCATAGTTTACAACACTTACCGAGGGTTTAAACTTTTTGTCGCACCATTTTCCTTTTACTTACTTTCAATTTTATACAATAGAGCTATAAAGAAGATAATGATGCCAACCTAGGGTTCTTTATTTATGTGTTCAATCAGTCCCTATTCTTCAAAAAAATAAGAGAAGTGAAAAACAAAGGGGATGTTGTTCACATTTTCAAAAACAACAAAACATTTGATAAATATGAGTTGCAACTTTTAACGGCGATAACTCCTGACTCCTGTATCGAAATGACTATTATAATATATAAAATCAAAGCTCTTATCAATTTACACAAAATGATTTCGTATCACAGAGGAAACTAATTTTTGAATCCAAATTCCCCAGTTTACAATACTTACCGAGGGTTTAAACTTTTTGTCGCACCATTTTCCTTTTACTTACTTTCAATTTAATACAATAGAGCTATAAAAACGATAATGATGTCAACCTAGGGTTCTTTATTTATGCGTTCAATCAGTCCCTATTCCTCAAAAAAATAAGAGAAGTGAAAAAGAAAGGGGATGTTGTTCAAATTTTAAAAAACAACAAAACATTTGATAAGTATTAGTTGCAAATTTTAACGGCGATAATTCCTGACTCCTGTATCGAAATGACTATTATAATATATAAAATCAAAGCTCTTATCAATTTACACAAAATGATTTGGTATCAAAGAGGAAACTTATTTTTGAACCCAAATTCCATAGTTTACAACACTTACCGTGGGTTTAAAATTTTTGTCGCACCATTTTCCTTTTACTTACTTTCAATTTTATACAATAGAGCTATAAAGAAGATAATGATGCCAACCTAGGGTTCTTTATTTATGTGTTCAATCAGTCCCTATTCTTCAAAAAAATAAGAGAAGTGAAAAACAAAGGGGATGTTGTTCACATTATCAAAAACAACAAAACATTTGATAAATATGAGTTGCAACTTTTAACGGCGATAACTCCTGACTCCTGTATCGAAATGACTATTATAATATATAAAATCAAAGCTCTTATCGATTTACACAAAATGATTTGGTATCACAGAGGAAACTCATTTTTGAACCCAAATTCCATAGTTTACAACACTTACCGAGGGTTTAAACTTTTTGTCGCACCATTTTCCTTTTACTTACTTTCAATTTTATACAATAGAGCTATAAAGAAGATAATGATGCCAACCTAGGGTTCTTTATTTATGTGTTCAATCAGTCCCTATTCTTCAAAAAAATAAGAGAAGTGAAAAACAAAGGGGTTGTTCACATTTTCAAAAACAACAAAACATTTGATAAATATGAGTTGCAACTTTTAACGGCGATAACTCCTGACTCCTGTATCGAAATGACTATTATAATATATAAAATCAAAGCTCTTATCGATTTACACAAAATGATTTGGTATCACAGAGGAAACTCATTTTTGAACCCAAATTCCATAGTTTACAACACTTACCGAGGGTTTAAACTTTTTGTCGCACCATTTTCCTTTTACTTACTTTCAATTTTATACAATAGAGCTATAAAGAAGATAATGATGCCAACCTAGGGTTCTTTATTTATGTGTTCAATCAGTCCCTATTCTTCAAAAAAATAAGAGAAGTGAAAAACAAAGGGGATGTTGTTCATATTTTCAAAAACAACAAAACATTTGATAAATATGAGTTGCAACTTTTAACGGCAATAACTCCTAATTCCTATATTGCAATGAGTCTTATAATATATAAAATCAAAGCTCTTATCGATTTACACAAAATGATTTCGTATCACAGAGGAAACTAATTTTTGAACCCAAATTCCATAGTTTACAATACTTACCGAGGGTTTAAACTTTTTGTCGCACCATTTTCCTTTTACTTACTTTCAATTTTATACAATAGACCTATAAAGAAGATAATGATGCCAACCTAGGGTTCTTTATTTATGTGTTCAATCAGTCCCTATTCTTCAAAAAAATAAGAGAAGTGAAAAACAAAGGGGATGTTGTTCAAATTTTAAAAAACAACAAAACATTTGATAAATATTAGTTGCAACTTTTAACGGCGATAATTCCTGACTCCTGTATCGAAATGACTATTATAATATATAAAATCAAAGCTCTTATCGATTTACACAAAATGATTTGGTATCACAGGGGAAACTTATTTTTGAACCCAAATTCCATAGTTTACAACACTTACTGTGGGTTTAAACTTTTTGTCGCACCATTTTCATTTTACTTACTTTCAATTTTATACAATAGAGCTATAAAGAAGATAATGATGCCAACCTAGGGTTCTTTATTTATGTGTTCAATCAGTCCCTATTCTTCAAAAAAATAAGAGAAGTGAAAAACAAAGGGGATGTTGTTCACATTTTCAAAAACAACAAAACATTTGATAAATATGAGTTGCAACTTTTAACGGCGATAACTCCTGACTCCTGTATCGAAAGGACTATTATAATATATAAAATTAAAGCTCTTATCGATTTACACAAAATGATTTGGTATCACAGAGGAAACTAATTTTTGAACCCAAATTCCATAGTTTACAATACTTACCTAGGGTTTAAACTTTTTGTCGCATCATTTTCCTTTTACTTACTTTCAATTTTATACCATAGAGCTATAAAGAAGATAATGATGCCAACCTAGGGTTCTTTATTTATGTGTTCAATCAGTCCCTATTCTTCAAAAAAATAAGAGAAGTGAAGAAAAAGGGGTTGTTGTTCACATTTTCAAAAACAACAAAACATTTGATAAATATGAGTAGCAACTTTTAACGGCGATAACTCCTAACTCCTGTATCGAAATGACTATTATAATATATCAAATCAAAGCTCTTATCGATTTACACAAAATGATTTGATATCACAGAGGAAACTCATTTTTGAACCCAAATTCCATCGTTTACAATACTTACCGAGGGTTTAAACTTTTTGTCGCACCATTTTCCTTTTACTTACTTTCAATTTTATACAATAGAGCTATAAAGAAGATAATGATGCCAACCTAGGGTTCTTTATTTATGTGTTCAATCAGTCCCTATTCTTCAAAAAAATAAGAGAAGTGAAAAACAAAGGGGATGTTGTTCACATTTTCAAAAACAACAAAACATTTGATAAATATGAGTTGCAACTTTTAACGGCGATAACTCCTAACTCCTGTATCGAAATGACTATTATAATATATAAAATCAAAGCTCTTATCGATTTACACAAAATGATTTGGTATCACAGAGGAAACTCATTTTTGAACCCAAATTCCATAGTTTACAACACTTACCGAGGGTTTAAACTTTTTGTCGCACCATTTTCCTTTTACTTACTTTCAATTTTATACAATAGAGCTATAAAGAAGATAATGATGCCAACCTAGGGTTCTTTATTTATGTGTTCAATCAGTCCCTATTCTTCAAAAAAATAAGAGAAGTGAAAAACAAAGGGGATGTTGTTCACATTTTCAAAAACAACAAAACATTTGATAAATATTAGTTGCAACTTTTAACGGCGATAACTCCTGACTCCTGTATCGAAATGACTATTATAATATATAAAATCAAAGCTCTTATCAATTTACACAAAATGATTTGGTATCACAGAGGAAACTTATTTTTGAACCCAAATTCCATAGTTTACAACACTTACCGAGGGTTTAAACTTTTTGTCGCACCATTTTCCTTTTACTTACTTTCAATTTTATACAATAGAGCTATAAAGAAGATAATGATGCCAACCTAGGGTTCTTTATTTATGTGTTCAATCAGTCCCTATTCTTCAAAAAAATAAGAGAAGTGAAAAACAAAGGGGATGTTGTTCACATTATCAAAAACAACAAAACATTTGATAAATATGAGATGCAAGTTTTAACGGCGATAACTCCTGACTCCTGTATCGAAATGCATATTATAAAATATAAAATCAAAGCTCTTATCGATTTACACAAAATGATTTCGTATCACAGAGGAAACTAATTTTTGAACCCAAATTCCGTAGTTTACAATACATACCGAGGGTTTAAACTTTTTGTCGCACCATTTTCCTTTTACTTACTTTCAATTTTATACAATAGAGCTATAAAGAAGATAATGATGCCAACCTAGGGTTCTTTATTTATGTGTTCAATCAGTCCCTATTCTTCAAAAAAATAAGAGAAGTGAAAAACAAAGGGGATGTTGTTCACATTATCAAAAACAACAAAACATTTGATAAATATGAGTTGCATCTTTTAACGTTGATAAATCCTAACTCCTGTATCGAAAGGACTATTATAATATATAAAATCAAAGCTCTTATCGATTTACACAAAATGATTTGGTATCAGAGAGGAAAATAATTTTTGAACCCAAATTCCATAGTTTACAATACTTACCGAGGGTTTAAACTTTTTGTCGCACCATTTTCCTTTTACTTACTTTCAATTTTATACAATAGACCTATAAAGAAGATAATGATGCCAACCTAGGGTTCTTTATTTATGTGTTCAATCAGTCCCTATTCTTCAAAAAAATAAGAGAAGTGAAAAACAAAGGGGATGTTGTTCACATTTTCAAAAACAACAAAACATTTGATAAATATTAGTTGCAACTTTTAACGGCGATAACTCCTGAATCCTGTATCGAAAGGACTATTATAATATATAAAATTAAAGCTCTTATCGATTTACACAAAATGATTTGGTATCATAGAGGAAACATATTTTTGAACCCAAATTCCATAGTATACAACACTTACCGTGGGTTTAAACTTTTTGTCGCACCATTTTCCTTTTACTTACTTTCAATTTTATATAATAGAGCTATAAAGAAGATAATGATGCCAACCTAGGGTTCTTTATTTATGTGTTCAATCAGTCCCTATTCTTCAAAAAAATAAGAGAAGTGAAAAACAAAGGGGATGTTGTTCACATTTTCAAAAACAACAAAACATTTGATAAATATGAGTTGCAACTTTTAACGGCGATAACTCCTGACTCCTGTATCGAAATGACTATTATAATATATAAAATCAAAGCTCTTATCGATTTACACAAAATGATTAGGCCTCACAGAGGAAACTCATTTTTGAACCCAAATTCCATCGTTTACAATACTTACCGAGGGTTTAAACTTTTTGTCGCACCATTTTCCTTTTACTTACTTTCGTTTTTATACAATAGAGCTATAAAGAAGATAATGATGCCAACCTAGGGTTCTTTATTTATGTGTTCAATCAGTCCCTATTCTTCAAAAAAATAAGAGAAGTGAAAAACAAGGTGGATGTTGTTCACATTTTCAAAAACAACAAAACATTTGATAAATATGAGTTGCAACTTTTAACAGCGATAACTCCTGACTCCTGTATCGAAATGACTATTATAATATATAAAATCAAAGCTCTTATCGATTTACACAAAATGATTTGGTATCACAGAGGAAACTCATTTTTGAACCCAAATTCCATAGTTTACAACACTTACCGTGGGTTTAAACTTTTTGTCGCACCATTTTCATTTTACTTACTTTCAATTTTATACAATAGAGCTATAAAGAAGATAATGATGCCAACCTAGGGTTCTTTATTTATGTGTTCAATCAGTCCCAATTCTACAACAAAATAAGAGAAGTGAAAAACAAAGGGGATGTTGTTCACATTTTCAAAAACAACAAAACATTTGATAAATATGAGTTGCAACTTTTAACGGCGATAACTCCTGAATCCTGTATCGAAAGGACTATTATAATATATATAATTAAAGCTCTTATCGATTTACAAAAAATGATTTGGTATCATAGAGGAAACTTATTTTTGAACCCAAATTCCATAGTATACAACACTTACCGTGGGTTTAAACTTTTTGTCGCACCATTTTCCTTTTACTTACTTTCAATTTTATATAATAGAGCTATAAAGAAGATAATGATGCCAACCTAGGGTTCTTTATTTATGTGTTGAATCAGTCCCTATTCTTCAAAAAAATAAGAGAAGTGAAAAACAAAGGGGATGTTGTTCACATTTTCAAAAACAACAAAACATTTGATAAATATGAGTTGCAACTTTTAACGGCGATAACTCCTGACTCCTGTATCGAAATGACTATTATAATATATAAAATCAAAGCTCTTATCGATTTACACAAAATGATTTGGTATCACAGAGGAAACTCATTTTTGAACCCAAATTCCATCGTTTACAATACTTACCGAGGGTTTAAACTTTTTGTCGCACCATTTTCCTTTTACTTACTTTCAATTTTATACAATAGAGCTATAAAGAAGATAATGATGCCAACCTAGGGTTCTTTATTTATGTGTTCAATCAGTCCCTATTCTTCAAAAAAATAAGAGAAGTGAAAAACAAAAGGGATGTTGTTCACATTTTCAAAAACAACAAAACATTTGATAAATATGAGTTGCAACTTTTAACGGCGATAACTCCTGACTCCTGTATCGAAATGACTATTATAATATATAAAATCAAAGCTCTTATCGATTTACACAAAATGATTTGGTATCACAGAGGAAACTCATTTTTGAACCCAAATTCCATAGTTTACAACACTTACCGAGGGTTTAAACTTTTTGTCGCACCATTTTCCTTTTACTTACTTTCAATTTTATACAATAGAGCTATAAAGAAGATAATGATGCCAACCTAGGGTTCTTTATTTATGTGTTCAATCAGTCCCTATTCTTCAAAAAAATAAGAGAAGTGAAAAACAAAGGGGATGTTGTTCACATTTTCAAAAACAACAAAACATTTGATAAATATGAGTTGCAACTTTTAACGGCGATAACTCCTAACTCCTGTATCGAAATGACTATTATAATATATCAAATCAAAGCTCTTATCGATTTACACAAAATGATTTGGTATCACAGAGGAAACTCATTTTTGAACCCAAATTCCATCGTTTACAATACTTACCAAGGGTTTAAACTTTTTGTCGCACCATTTTGCTTTTACTTACTTTCATTTTTATACAATAGGGCTATAAAGAAGATAATGATGCCAACCTAGGGTTCTTTATTTATGTGTTCAATCAGTACCTATTCTTCAAAACAATAAGAGAAGTGAAAAACAAAGGGGATGTTGTTCACATTTTCAAAAACAACAAAACATTTGATAAATATGAGTTGCAACTTTTAACGGCGATAACTCCTGACTCCTGTATCGAAATGACTATTATAATATATAAAATCAAAGCTCTTATCGATTTACACAAAATGATTTGGTATCACAGAGGAAACTCATTTTTGAACCCAAATTCCATAGTTTACAACACTTACCGAGGGTTTAAACTTTTTGTCGCACCATTTTCCTTTTACTTACTTTCAATTTTATACAATAGAGCTATAAAGAAGATAATGATGCCAACCTAGGGTTCTTTATTTATGTGTTCAATCAGTCCCTATTCTTCAAAAAAATAAGAGAAGTGAAAAACAAAGGGGATGTTGTTCACATTTTCAAAAACAACAAAACATTTGATAAATATGAGTTGCAACTTTTAACGGCGATAACTCCTGACTCCTGTATCGAAATGACTATTATAATATATAAAATCAAAGCTCTTATCGATTTACACAAAATGATTTGGTATCACAGAGGAAACTCATTTTTGAACCCAAATTCCATAGTTTACAATACTTACCGAGGGTTTAAACTTTTTGTCGCACCATTTTCCTTTTACTTACTTTCAATTTTATACAATAGAGCTATAAAGAAGATAATGATGCCAACCTAGGGTTCTTTATTTATGTGTTCAATCAGTCCCTATTCTTCAAAAAAATAAGAGAAGTGAAAAACAAAGGGGATGTTGTTCACATTTTCAAAAACAACAAAACATTTGATAAATATGAGTTGCAACTTTTAACGGCGATAACTCCTGACTCCTGTATCGAAATGACTATTATAATATATAAAATCAAAGCTCTTATCGATTTACACAAAATGATTTGGTATCACAGAGGAAACTCATTTTTGAACCCAAATTCCATAGTTTACAACACTTACCGAGGGTTTAAACTTTTTGTCGCACCATTTTCCTTTTACTTACTTTCAATTTTATACAATAGAGCTATAAAGAAGATAATGATGCCAACCTAGGGTTCTTTATTTATGTGTTCAATCAGTCCCTATTCTTCAAAAAAATAAGAGAAGTGAAAAACAAAGGGGATGTTGTTCACATTTTCAAAAACAACAAAACATTTGATAAATATGAGTTGCAACTTTTAACGGCGATAACTCCTGACTCCTGTATCGAAATGACTATTATAATATATAAAATCAAAGCTCTTATCGATTTACACAAAATGATTTGGTATCACAGAGGAAACTCATTTTTGAACCCAAATTCCATAGTTTACAACACTTACCGAGGGTTTAAACTTTTTGTCGCACCATTTTCCTTTTACTTACTTTCAATTTTATACAATAGACCTATAAAGAAGATAATGATGCCAACCTAGGGTTCTTTATTTATGTGTTCAATCAGTCCCTATTCTTCAAAAAAAATAAGAGAAGTGAAAAACAAAGGGGATGTTGTTCACATTTTCAAAAACAACAAAACATTTGATAAATATGAGTTGCAACTTTTAACGGCGATAACTCCTGACTCCTGTATTGAAATGAGTATTATAATATATAAAATCAAAGCTCTTATCGATTTACACAAAATGATTTCGTATCACAGAGGAAACTAATTTTTGAACCCAAATTCCATAGTTTACAATACTTACCGAGGGTTTAAACTTTTTGTCGCACCATTTTCCTTTTACTTACTTTCAATTTTATACAATAGACCTATAAAGAAGATAATGATGCCAACCTAGGGTTCTTTATTTATGCGTTCAATCAGTCCCTATTCTTCAAAAAAATAAGAGAAGTGAAAAACAAAGGGGATGTTGTTCACATTTTCAAAAACAACAAAACATTTGATAAATATGAGTTGCAACTTTTAACGGTGATAACTCCTAACTCCGGTATGGAAATGACTATTATAATATATAAAATCAAACCTCTTATCGATTTACACAAAATGATTTGGTATCACAGAGGAAACTCATTTTTGACCCTAAATTCCATCGTTTACAATACTTACCGAGGGTTTAAACTTTTTGTCGCACCATTTTCCTTTTACTTACTTTCGTTTTTATACAATAGAGATATAAAGAAGATAATGATGCCGACCTAGGGTTCTTTATTTATGTGTTCAATCAGTACCTATTCTTCAAAACAATAAGAGAAGTGAAAAACAAAGGGGATGTTGTTCACATTTTTAAAAACAACAAAACATTTGATAAATATGAGTTGCAATTTTTAACGGCGATAACTCCTGACTCCTGTTTCGAAAGGACTATTATAATATATAAAATTAAAGCTCTTATCGATTTACACAAAATGATTTGGTATCACAGAGGAAACTAATTTTTGAACCCAAATTCCATAGTTTACAATACTTACCTAGGGTTTAAACTTTTTGTCGCATCATTTTCCTTTTACTTACTTTCAATTTTATACAATAGAGCTATAAAGAAGATAATGATGCCAACCTAGGGTTCTTTATTTATGTGTTCAATCAGTCCCTATTCTTCAAAAAAATAAGAGAAGTGAAAAACAAAGGGGATGTTGTTCACATTTTCAAAAACAACAAAACATTTGATAAATATGAGTTGCAACTTTTAACGGCGATAACTACGGACTCTTGTATCGAAATGACTATTATAATATATAAAATCAAAGCACTTATCGATTTACGCAAAATGATTTGGTATCACAAACGAAACTCCTTTTTGAACCCAAATTCCATAGTTTACAACACTTACCGAGGGTTTAAACTTTTTGTCGCACCATTTTCCTTTTACTTACTTTCAATTTTATACAATAGAGCTATAAATAAGATAATGATGCCAACCTAGGTTCTTTATTTATGTGTTCAATCAGTCCCTATTCTTCAAAAAAATAAGAGAAGTGAAAAACAAAGGGGATGTTGTTCACATTTTCAAAAACAACAAAACATTTGATAAATATGAGTTGCAACTTTTAACGGCGATAACTCCTGACTCCTGTATCGAAATGACTATTATAATATATAAAATCAAAGCTCTTATCGATTTACACAAAATGATTTGGTATCACAGAGGAAACTCATTTTTGAACCCAAATTCCATAGTTTACAACACTTACCGAGGGTTTAAACTTTTTGTCGCACCATTTTCCTTTTACTTACTTTCAATTTTATACAATAGAGCTATAAAGAAGATAATGATGCCAACCTAGGGTTCTTTATTTATGTGTTCAATCAGTCCCTATTCTTCAAAAAAATAAGAGAAGTGAAAAACAATAGAGATGTTGTTCACATTTTCAAAAACAACAAAACATTTGATAAATATTAGTTGCAACTTTTAACGGCGATAACTCCTAACTCCTGTATCGAAATGACTATTATAATATATAAAATCAAAGCTCTTATCGATTTACACAAAATGATTTGGTATCACAGAGGAAACTAATTTTTGAACCCAAATTCCATAGTTTACAATACTTACCGAGGGTTTAAACTTTTTGTCGCACCATTTTCCTTTTACTTACTTTCAATTTTATACAATAGAGCTATAAAGAAGATACTGATGCCAACCTAATGTTCTTTATTTATGTGTTCAATCAGTCCCTATTCTTCAAAAAAATAAGAGAAGTGAAAAACAAAGGGGATGTTGTTCATATTTTCAAAAACAACAAAACATTTGATAAATATGAGTTGCAACTTTTAACGGCGATATCTCCGGACTCCTGTATTGAAATGAGTATTATAATATATAAAATCAAAGCTCTTATCGATTAACACAAAATGATTTCGTATCACAGAGGAAACTCATTTTTGAACCCAAATTCCATAGTTTACAATACTTACCGAGGGTTTAAACTTTTTGTCGCACCATTTTCCTTTTACTAACTTTCAATTTTATAGAATAGAGCTATAAAGAAGATAATGATGCCAACCTAGGGTTCTTTATTTATGCGTTCAATCAGTCCCTATTCTTCAAAAAAAATAAGAGAAGTGAAAGACAAAGGGGATGTTGTTCACATTATCAAGAACAACAAAACATTTGATAAATATTAGTTGCAACTTTTAACGGCGATAACTCCTGACTCCTATTTCGAAATGACTATTATAATATATAAAATCAAAGCTCTTATCGATTTACACAAAATTATTTGGTATCATAGAGGAAACTTATTTTTGAACCCAAATTCCATAGTTTACAACACTTACCGAGGGTTTAAACTTTTTGTCGCACCATTTTCCTTTTACTTACTTTCAATTTTATACAATAGAGCTATAAAGAAGATAATGATGCCAACCTAGGGTTCTTTATTTATGTGTTCAATCAGTCCCTATTCTTCAAAAAAATAAGAGAAGTGAAAAACAAAGGGGATGTTGTTCACATTTTCAAAAACAACAAAACATTTGATAAATATGAGTTGCAACTTTTAACGGCGATATCTCCTTACTCCTGTATCGAAATGACTATTATAATATATAAAATTAAAGCTCTTATCGATTTACACAAAATGATTTGGTATCACAGAGGAAACTAATTTTTGAACCCAAATTCCATAGTTTACAACACTTACCGTGGGTTTAAACTTTTTGTCGCACCATTTTCCTTTTACTTACTTTCAATTTTATATAATAGAGCTATAAAGAAGATAATGATGCCAACCTAGGGTTCTTTATTTATGTGTTGAATCAGTCCCTATTCTTCAAAAAAATAAGAGAAGTGAAAAACAAAGGGGATGTTGTTCACATTTTCAAAAACAACAAAACATTTGATAAATATGAGTTGCAACTTTTAACGGCGATAACTCCTGACTCTTGTATTGAAATGAGTATTATAATATATAAAATCAAATCTCTTATCGATTTACACAAAATGATTTCATATCACATAGGAAACTAATTTTTGAACCAAAATTCCAAAGTTTACAATACTTACCGAGGGTTTAAACTTTTTGTCGCACCATTTTCCTTTTACTTACTTTCAATTTTATACAATAGACCTATAAAGAAGATAATGATGCCAACCTAGGGTTCTTTATTTATGTGTTCAATCAGTCCCTATTCTTCAAAAAAATAAGAGAAGTGAAAAACAAAGGGGATGTTGTTCAAATTTTAAAAAACAACAAAACATTTGATAAATATTAGTTGCAACTTTTAACGGCGATAACTCCTGACTCCTGTTTCGAATTGACTATTATAATATATAAAATCAAAGCTCTTATCGATTTACACAAAATTATTTGGTATTGCAGAGGAAACTAATTTTTGAACCCAAATTCCATAGTTTACAATACTTACCGAGGTTTTAAACTTTTTGTCGCACCATTTTCCTTTTACTTACTTTCAATTTTATACAATAGAGCTATAAAGAAGATAATGATGCCAACCTAGGGTTCTTTATTTATGCGTTCAATCAGTCCCTATTCTTCAAAAAAATAAGAGAAGTGAAAAACAAAGGGGATGTTGTTCATATTTTCAAAAACAACAAAACATTTGATAAATATGAGTTGCAACTTTTAACGGCGATAACTCCAGACTCCTGTATCGAAATGACTATTATAATATATAAAATATAAGCTCTTTTCGATTTACACAAAATGATTTGGCATCACAAAGGAAACTCATTTTTGAACCCAAATTCCATCGTTTACAATACTTACCGAGGGTTTAAACTTTTTGTCGCACCATTTTCCTTTTACTTACTTTCAATTTTATACAATAGAGCTATAAAGAAGATAATGATGCCAACCTAGGGTTCTTTATTTATGTGTTCAATCAGTCCCTATTCTTCAAAAAAATAAGAGAAGTGAAAAACAAAAGGGATGTTGTTCACATTTTCAAAAACAACAAAACATTTGATAAATATGAGTTGCAACTTTTAACGGCGATAACTCCTGACTCCTGTATCGAAATGACTATTATAATATATAAAATCAAAGCTCTTATCGATTTACACAAAATGATTTGGTATCACAGAGGAAACTAATTTTTGAACCCAAATTCCATAGTTTACAACACTTACCGAGGGTATAAACTTTTTGTCGCACCATTTTCCTTTTACTTACTTTCAATTTTATACAATAGACCTATAAAGAAGATAATGATGCCAACCTAGGGTTCTTTATTTATGTGTTCAATCAGTCCCTATTCTTCAAAAAAAATAAGAGAAGAGAAAAAGAAAGGGAATGTTGTTCACATTTTCAAAAACAACAAAACATTTGATAAAAATAACTTGCAACTTTTAACGGGGATAACTCGCGACTCCTGTATCGAAATGACTATTATAATATATAAAATCAAATCTCTTATTAATTTACACAAAATGATTTCGTATCACAGAGGAAACTAATTTTTGAACCCAAATTCCATAGTTTACAAAAATTACCGAGGGTTTAAACTTTTTGTCGCACCATTTTCCTTTTACTTACTTTCGTTTTTATACAATAGAGCTATAAAGAAGATAATGATGCCAACCTAGGGTTCTTTATTTATGTGTTCAATCAGTCCCTATTCTTCAAAAAATAAGAGAAGTGAAAAACAAAGGAGATGTTGTTCACATTTTCAAAAACAACAAAACATTTGATAAATATGAGTTGCAACTTTTAACGGCGATAACTCCTGACTCCTGTATCGAAATGACTATTATAATATATAAAATCAAAGCTCTTATCGATTTACACAAAATGATTTGGCCTCACAGAGGAAACTCATTTTTGAACCCAAATTCCATCGTTTACAATACTTACCGAGGGTTTAAACTTTTTGTCGCACCATTTTCCTTTTACTTACTTTCAATTTTATACAATAGAGCTATAAAGAAGATAATGATGCCAACCTAGGGTTCTTTATTTATGTGTTCAATCAGTCCCTATTCTTCAAAAAAATAAGAGAAGTGAAAAACAAAGGGGATGTTGTTCACATTTTCAAAAACAACAAAACATTTGATAAATATGAGTTGCAACTTTTAACGGCGATAACTCCTGACTCCTGTATCGAAATGACTATTATAATATATAAAATCAAAGCTCTTATCGATTTACACAAAATGATTTCGTATCACAGAGGAAACTAATTTTTGAACCCAAATTCCATAGTTTACAACACTTACCGAGGGTTTAAACTTTTTGTCCCACCATTTTCCTTTTACTTACTTTCAATTTTATACAATAGAGCTATAAAGAAGATAATGATGCCAACCTAGGGTTCTTTATTTATGTGTTCAATCAGTCCCTATTCTTCAAAAAAAATAAGAGAAGTGAAAAACAAAGGGGATGTTGTTCACATTTTCAAAAACAACAAAACATTTGATAAATATGAGTTGCAACTTTTAACGGCGATAACTCCTAACTCCTGTATCGAAATGACTATTATAATATATAAAATCAAAGCTCTTATCGATTTACACAAAATGATTTGGTATCAGAGAGGAAACTCATTTTTGAACCCAAATTCCATAGTTTACAACACTTACCGAGGGTTTAAACTTTTTTTCGTACCATTTTCCTTTTACTTACTTTCAGTTTTATACAGTATAGCTATAAAGAAGATAATGATGCCAACCTAGGGTTCTTTATTTATGTGTTCAATCAGTCCCTATTCTTCAAAAAAAAATTAGAGAAGTGAAAAACAATGGGGATGTTGGTCACATTTTCAAAAACAACAAAATATTTGATAAATATGAGTTGCAACTTTCAACGGCGATAACTCCTGACTCTTGTATCGTAATGACTATTATAATATATAAAATCAAAGCTCTTATCGATTTACAGAAAATGATTTGGTCTCACAGAGGAACCTAATTTTTGAACCCAAATTCCATAGTTTACAATACTTACCGAGGGTTTAAACTTTTTGTCGCACCATTTTCCTTTTACTTACTTTCAATTTTATACAATAGAGCTATAAAGAAGATAATGATGCCAACCTAGGGTTCTTTATTTATGTGTTCAATCAGTCCCTATTCTTCAAAAAAATAAGAGAAGTGAAAAACAAAGGGGATGTTGTTCACATTTTCAAAAACAACAAAACATTTGATAAATATGAGTTGCAACTTTTAACGGCGATAACTCCTGACTCCTGTATCGAAATGACTATTATAATATATAAAATCAAAGCTCTTATCGATTTACACAAAATGATTTGGTATCACAAAGGAAACTCCTTTTTGAATCCAAATTCCATAGTTTACAATACTTTCTGTGGGTTTAAAATTTTTTTCGCACCATTTTCCTTTTACTTACTTTCAATTTTATACAATAGAGCTATAAAGAAGATAATGATGCCAACCTAGGGTTCTTTATTTATGTGTTCAATCAGTCCCTATTCTTCAAAAAAATAAGAGAAGTGAAAAACAAAGGGGATGTTGTTCACATTTTCAAAAACAACAAAACATTTGATAAATATGAGTTGCAACTTTTAACGGCGATAACTCATGACTCCTATATCGAAATGACTATAATAATATACAAAATCAGAGCTCTTATCGATTTACACAAAATGATTTCGTATCACAGAGGAAACTAATTTTTGAACCAAAATTCCATAGTTTACAATACTTACCGAGGGTTTAAACTTTTTGTCGCACCATTTTCCTTTTACTTACTTTCAATTTTATACAATAGACCTATAAAGAAGATAATGATGCCAACCTAGGGTTCTTTATTTATGTGTTCAATCAGTCCCTATTCTTCAAAAAAATAAGAGAAGTGAAAAACAAAGGGGATGTTGTTCACATTTTCAAAAACAACAAAACATTTGATAAATATGAGTTGCAACTTTTAACGGCGATAACTCCTAACTCCTGTATCGAAATGACTATTATAATATATAAAATCAAAGCTCTTATCGATTTACACAAAATGATTTGGCCGCACAGAGGAAACTCATTTTTGAACCCAAATTCCATCGTTTACAATACTTACCGAGGGTTTAAACTTTTTGTCGCACCATTTTCCTTTTACTTACTTTCAATTTTATACAATAGAGCTATAAAGAAGATAATGATGCCAACCTAGGGTTCTTTATTTATGTGTTCAATCAGTCCCTATTCTTCAAAAAAATAAGAGAAGTGAAAAACAAAGGGGATGTTGTTCACATTTTCAAAAACAACAAAACATTTGATAAATATGAGTTGCAACTTTTAACGGCGATAACTCCTGACTCCTGTATCGAAATGACTATTATAATATATAAAATCAAAGCTCTTATCGATTTACACAAAATGATTTGGTATCACAGAGGAAACTCATTTTTGAACCCAAATTCCATAGTTTACAATACTTACCGAGGGTTTAAACTTTTTGTCGCACCATTTTCCTTTTACTTACTTTCAATTTTATACAATAGAGCTATAAAGAAGATAATGATGCCAACCTAGGGTTCTTTATTTATGTGTTCAATCAGTCCCTATTCTTCAAAAAAATAAGAGAAGTGAAAAACAAAGGGGATGTTGTTCACATTTTCAAAAACAACAAAACATTTGATAAATATGAGTTGCAACTTTTAACGGCGATAACTCCTGACTCCTGTATCGAAATGACTATTATAATATATAAAATCAAAGCTCTTATCGATTTACACAAAATGATTTGGTATCACAGAGGAAACTCATTTTTGAACCCAAATTCCATAGTTTACAACACTTACCGAGGGTTTAAACTTTTTGTCGCACCATTTTCCTTTTACTTACTTTCAATTTTATACAATAGAGCTATAAAGAAGATAATGATGCCAACCTAGGGTTCTTTATTTATGTGTTCAATCAGTCCCTATTCTTCAAAAAAATAAGAGAAGTGAAAAACAAAGGGGATGTTGTTCACATTTTCAAAAACAACAAAACATTTGATAAATATGAGTTGCAACTTTTAACGGCGATAACTCCTAACTCCTGTATCGAAATGACTATTATAATATATCAAATCAAAGCTCTTATCGATTTACACAAAATGATTTGGTATCACAGAGGAAACTCATTTTTGAACCCAAATTCCATCGTTTACAATACTTACCGAGGGTTTAAACTTTTTGTCGCACCATTTTCCTTTTACTTACTTTCAATTTTATACAATAGAGCTATAAAGAAGATAATGATGCCAACCTAGGGTTCTTTATTTATGTGTTCAATCAGTCCCTATTCTTCAAAAAAATAAGAGAAGTGAAAAACAAAGGGGATGTTGTTCACATTTTCAAAAACAACAAAACATTTGATAAATATGAGTTGCAACTTTTAACGGCGATAACTCCTGACTCCTGTATTGAAATGAGTATTATAATATATAAAATCAAAGCTCTTATTGATTTACACAAAATGATTTGGTATCACAGAGGAAACTCATTTTTGAACCCAAATTCCACAGTTTACAACACTTACCGAGGGTTTAAACATTTTTTCGCACCATTTTCCTTTTACTTACTTTCAATTTTATACAATAGAGCTATAAAGACGATAATGATGTCAACCTAGGGTTCTTTATTTATGTGTTCAATCAGTCCCTATTCTTCAAAAAAATAAGAGAAGTGAAAAACAAAGGGGATGTTGTTCACATTTTCAAAAACAACAAAACATTTGATAAATATGAGTTGCAACTTTTAACGGCGATAACTCCTGACTCCTGTATCGAAATGACTATTATAATATATAAAATCAAAGCTCTTATCGATTTACACAAAATGATTTGGTATCACAGAGGAAACTCATTTTTGAACCCAAATTCCATAGTTTACAACACTTACCGAGGGTTTAAACTTTTTGTCGCACCATTTTCCTTTTACTTACTTTCAATTTTATACAATAGAGCTATAAAGAAGATAATGATGCCAACCTAGGGTTCTTTATTTATGTGTTCAATCAGTCCCTATTCTTCAAAAAAATAAGAGAAGTGAAAAACAAAGGGGATGTTGTTCACATTTTCAAAAACAACAAAACATTTGATAAATATGAGTTGCAACTTTTAACGGCGATAACTCCTGACTCCTGTATCGAAATGACTATTATAATATATAAAATCAAAGCTCTTATCGATTTACACAAAATGATTTGGTATCACAGAGGAAACTCATTTTTGAACCCAAATTCCATCGTTTACAATACTTACCGAGGGTTTAAACTTTTTGTCGCACCATTTTCCTTTTACTTACTTTCAATTTTATACAATAGAGCTATAAAGAAGATAATGATGCCAACCTAGGGTTCTTTATTTATGTGTTCAATCAGTCCCTATTCTTCAAAAAAATAAGAGAAGTGAAAAACAAAGGGGATGTTGTTCACATTTTCAAAAACAACAAAACATTTGATAAATATGAGTTGCAACTTTTAACGGCGATAACTCCTAACTCCTGTATCGAAATGACTATTATAATATATAAAATCAAAGCTCTTATCGATTTACACAAAATGATTTCGTATCACAGAGGAAACTAATTTTTGAACCCAAATTCCATAGTTTACAATACTTACCGAGGGTTTAAACTTTTTGTCGCACCATTTTCCTTTTACTTACTTTCAATTTTATACAATAGAGCTATAAAGAAGATAATGATGCCAACCTAGGGTTCTTTATTTATGTGTTCAATCAGTCCCTATTCTTCAAAAAAATAAGAGAAGTGAAAAACAAAGGGGATGTTGTTCACATTATCAAAAACAACAAAACATTTGATAAATATGAGTTGCAACTTTTAACGGCGATAACTCCTGACTCCTGTATTGAAATGAGTATTATAATATATAAAATCAAAGCTCTTATCGATTTACACAAAATGATTTCGTATCACAGAGGAAACTAATTTTTGAACCCAAATTCCATAGTTTACAATACTTACCGAGGGTTTAAACTTTTTGTCGCACCATTTTCCTTTTACTTACTTTCAATTTTATACAATAGACCTATAAAGAAGATAATGATGCCAACCTAGGGTTCTTTATTTATGCGTTCAATCAGTCCCTATTCTTCAAAAAAATAAGAGAAGTGAAAAACAAAGGGGATGTTGTTCACATTTTCAAAAACAACAAAACATTTGATAAATATGAGTTGCAACTTTTAACGGCGATAACTCCTGACTCCTGTATCGAAAGGACTATTATAATATATAAAATTAAAGCTCTTATCGATTTACACAAAATGATTTGGTATCACAGAGGAAACTTATTTTTGAACCCAAATTCCATAGTTTACAATACTTACCGTGGGTTTAAACTTTTTGTCGCACCATTTTCCTTTTACTTACTTTCAATTTTATACAATAGACCTATAAAGAAGATAATGATGCCAACCTAGGGTTCTTTATTTATGTGTTCAATCAGTCCCTATTCTTCAAAAAAATAAGAGAAGTGAAAAACAAAGGGGATGTTGTTCACATTTTTAAAAACAGCAAAACATTTGATAAATATGAGTTGCAACTTTTAACGGTAATAACTCACGACTCCTGTATTGAAATGAGTATAATGATATATAAAATCAAAGCTCTTATCGATTTACACAAAATGATTTGGTATAACAGGGGGAACTTATTTTTGAACCCAAATTCCATAGTTTACAACACTTACCGTGGGTTTAAACTTTTTGTCGCACCATTTTCCTTTTACTTACTTTCAATTTTATACAATAGAGCTATAAAGAAGATAATGATGCCAACCTAGGGTTCTTTATTTATGTGTTCAATCAGTCCCTATTCTTCAAAAAAATAAGAGAAGTGAAAAACAAAGGGGATGTTGTTCACATTATCAAAAACAACAAAACATTTGATAAATATGAGTTGCAACTTTTAACGGCGATAACTCCTGACTCCTGTATTGAAATGAGTATTATAATATATAAAATCAAAGCTCTTATCGATTTACACAAAATGATTTCGTATCACAGAGGAAACTAATTTTTGAACCCAAATTCCATAGTTTACAATACTTACCGAGGGTTTAAACTTTTTGTCGCACCATTTTCCTTTTACTTACTTTCAATTTTATACAATAGACCTATAAAGAAGATAATGATGCCAACCTAGGGTTCTTTATTTATGCGTTCAATCAGTCCCTATTCTTCAAAAAAATAAGAGAAGTGAAAAACAAAGGGGATGTTGTTCACATTTTCAAAAACAACATAACATTTGATAAATATGAGTTGCAACTTTTAACGGCGATAACTCCTAACTCCTGTATTGAAATGAGTATTATAATATATAAAATCAAAGCTCTTATCGATTTACACAAAATGATTTCGTATCACAGAGGAAACTAATTTTTGAATCCAAATTCCATAGTTTACAATACTTACCGAGGGTTTAAACTTTTTGTCGCACCATTTTCCTTTTACTTACTTTCAATTTTATACAATAGAGCTATAAAGAAGATAATGATGCCAACCTAGGGTTCTTTATTTATGTGTTCAATCAGTCCCTATTCTTAAAAAAATAAGAGAAGTGAAAAACAAAGGGGATGTTGTTCACATTTTCAAAAACAACAAAACATTTGATAAATATGAGTTGCAACTTTTAATGGCGATATCTCCTTACTCCTATATCGAAATGACTATTATAATATATAAAATCAAAGCTCTTATTGATTTACACAAAATGATTTGGTATCACAGAGGAAACTCATTTTTGAACCCAAATTCCACAGTTTACAACACTTACTGAGGGTTTAAACATTTTTTCGCACCATTTTCCTTTTACTTACTTTCAATTTTATACAATAGAGCTATAAAGAAGATAATGATGCCAACCTAGGGTTCTTTATTTATGTGTTCAATCAGTCCCTATTCTTCAAAAAAATAAGAGAAGTGAAAAACAAAGGGGATGTTGTTCACATTTTCAAAAACAACAAAACATTTGATAAATATGAGTTGCAACTTTTAACGGCGATAACTCCTGACTCCTGTATCGAAATGACTATTATAATATATAAAATCAAAGCTCTTATCGATTTACACAAAATGATTTGGAATCACAGAGGAAACTAATTTTTGAACCCAAATTCCATAGTTTACAATACTTACCTAGGGTTTAAACTTTTTGTCGCATCATTTTCCTTTTACTTACTTTCAATTTTATACAATAGAGCTATAAAGAAGATAATGATGCCAACCTAGGGTTTTTTATTTATGTGTTCAATCAATCCCTATTCTTCAAAAAAACAAGAGAAGTGAAAAACCAAGTGGATGTTGTTCACATTTTCAAAAACAACAAAACATTTGATAAATATGAGTTGCAACTTTTAACGGTAATAACTCTTGACTCCTGTATCGAAATGACTATTATAATATATAAAACCAAAGCTCTTATTGATTTATACAAAAATGATTTGGTCACATAGATTAAACTCATTTTTGAACACAAATTCCATAGTTTAAAATGAGTTTGGGTTCAAAAATGTGAACCCTCGGAAAGTATTGTAAACGATGGAATTTGGGTTCAAAAATGAGTTTCCTGTGTGAGGCCTAATCATTTTGTGTAAATCGATAAGAGCTTTGATTTTATATATTATAATAGTCATTTCGATACAGGAGTCAGGAGTTATCACCGTTAAACGTTGCAACTAATATTTATCAAATGTTTTATTCTTTTTGAAAATGTGAACAACATCCCCTTTGTTTTTCACTTCTCTTATTTTTTTGAAGAATAGGGACTGATTGAACACATAAATAAAGAACCCTAGGTTAGCATCATTATCTTCTTCATAGCTCTATTGTATAAAACCGAAAGTAAGTAAAAGAAAAATGGTGTGACAAAAAGTTTAAATGCTCGGTAAGTGTTGTAAACGATGGCATTTGGGTTCAAAAATGAGTTTCCTTAGTGAGGCCAAATCCTTTTTTGTAAATCGATAAGAGCTTTGATTTTATATATTATAATAGTCATTTCGATATCAGAGTCAAAAGTTATCACCGTTAAAGGTTGCAACTCAAATTTATCAAATGTTTTGTGTTTTTGAAAATGTGAACAGTATCCCCTTTCCTTTCTCTTCTCTTATTTTTTTTTTGTAGAAAAGAGACTAATTGAACACATAAATAAATAACCCTAGGTTGGCATCATTATCTCCTTTATAGCTCTATAGTATAAAACCAAAATTAAGTAAAAGGAAAATGGTGTGACAAAAACTTTAAGCACTCGGTAATTGATGTAAACGATGGCATTTGGGTTCAAAAATGAGTTTCATTGGGGAGATCAAATCATATTATGTAAATCAATAAGAGCTTAAATTTGCTATATTATAACGGCCGTTTCGATACCCTATTCAAAAGTTATCACCGATAAAAGTTGCAACACATATTTTCTAAACGTTTTGTTCTTTTTGAAAATGTGAACAACATCCCCTTTTGTTTCTCTTCTCTTAATTTTTTTTAATAATAGAGATTGATTGAACACATAAATAAAGAACCCTAGGTTGGCGTCATTATCTCATTTATAGCTCTATTGTATAAAATCGAAAGTAAGTAAAAGGAAAATGGTGCGACAAAAAGTTTAAACTCTCGGTAAGTGTTGTAAACGATGGAATTTGGGTTCACAAATGTGTTTCCTAAGTGAGGCCAAATCATTTTGTGTAAATCGATAAGAGCTTTGATTTTATATATTATAACAGTCATTTCGATACAGGAGTCAGGAGTTATCACCGTTAAAAGTTGCAACTAATATTTCTCAAATGTTTTGTTGTTTTTGAAAATGTGAACAGCATCCCCTTTGTTTTTAACTTCTCTTATTTTTTTGAAGAATAGGGACTGATTGAACACATAAATAAAGAACCCTAGGTTGGCATCATTATCTTCTTTATAGCTCTATTGTATAAAACTGAAAGTAAGTAAAAGGAAAATGGTGCGACAAAAACTTTAAATCCTCGGTAAGTGTTGTAAACGATGGCATTTTGGTATAAAAATGAGTTTGATTGGTGAGACCAAATAGTACTAAGTAGATCGATAAGAGCTTAAATTTGGTATATTATAACGTTCGTTTCGATACCCTAGTCAAAAGTTATCACCGTTAAAAGTTGCAACTCATTTTTTCCAAACGTTTTCTTCTTTTTGAAAATGTGAACAATAACACCTTTCGTTTTTTCTTCTCTTAATTTTTTGGTAGCATAGAGATTGATTGAACACATAAATAAAGAACCCTAGGTCGGCGTCATTATCTCCTTTATAGCTCTATTGTATAAAACCGAAAGTAAGTAAAAGGAAAATGGCGCGACAAAAAGTTTAAACCCTCGGTAACTGTTGTAAACGATAGAATTTGGGTTCAAAAATGAGTTTCCTCAGTGAGGCCAAATCATTTTGTTTAAATCGATAAGAGCTTTGAATTTATATATTAAAACAGTCATTTCGATACAGGAGTCAGGAGTTATCACCGTTAAAAGTTGCAACTAATATTTATCAAATGTTTTGTTGTTTTTGAAAATGTGAACAACATCCCCTTTGTTTTTCACTTCTCTTATTTTTTTGAAGAATAGGGACTGATTGAACACATAAATAAAGAACCCTAGGTTGGCATCATTATCTTCTTTATAGCTCTATTGTATAAAATTGAAAGTAAGTAAAAGGAAAATGGTGCGACAAAAACTTTAAATCCTCGGTAAGTGTTGTAAACGATGGCATTTTGGTATAAAAATGAGTTTGATTGGTGAGACCAAATAGTACTATGTAAATCGATAAGAGCTTAAATTTGGTATATTATAACGGTCGTTTCGATACCCTAGTCAAAAGTTATCACCCTTAAAAGTTGCAACTCATATTTTCCAATAGTTTTGTTCTTTTTGAAAATGTGAACAACAACACCTTTCATTTTTTCTTCTCTTATTTTTTTGGCAGAATAGAGATTGATTTAACACACAAATAAAGAACCCCAGGTCGGCGTAATTATCTCCTTTATAGCTCTATTGTATAAAACAGAAAGTAAGTCAAAGGAAAATGGTGCGACAAAAAGTTTAAATTCTCGGTAAATGGTGTAAATGATGGCATTTTGGTATAAAAATGAGTTTGATTGGTGACACCAAATAGTACTATGTAAATCGATAAGAGATTAAATTTGATATATTATAACGGTCGTTTCGATACCATAGTCAAAAGTTATCACCGTTAAAAGTTGCAACTCATATTTTCCAAACGTTTTGTTCTTTTTGAAAATGTGAACAACATCCCTTTGTTTCTCTTCTCTTATTTTTTTGGCAAAATAGAGATTGATTGAACACATAAATAAAGAACCCTAGGTAGGCGTCATTATCTCCTTTATAGCTATATTGTATAAAATCGAAAGTAAGTAAAAGGAAAATGGTGCGACAAAAAGTTTAAACTCTCGGTAAGTGTTGTAAACGATGGAAATTGGGTTCACAAATGTGTTTCCTAAGTGAGGCCAAATCATTTTGTGTAAATCGATAAGAGCTTTGATTTTATATATTATAATAGTCATTTCGATACAGGAGTCAGGAGTTATCACCGTTAAAAGTTGCAACTAATATTTATCAAATGTTTTGTTGTTTTTGAAAATGTGAACAACATCCCCTTTGTTTTTAACTTCTCTTATTTTTTTGAAGAATAGGGACTGATCGAACACATAAATAAAGAACCCTAGGGTGGCATCATTATCTTCTTTATAGCTCTATTGTATAAAACTAAAAGTAAGTAAAAGGAAAATGGTGCGACAAAAACTTGAAATCCTCGGTAAGTGTTGTAAATGATGGCATTTTGGTATAAAAATGAGTTTGATTGGTGAGACCAAATAGTACTAAGTAAATCGATAAGACCTTAAATTTGGTATATTATAACGGTCGTTTCGGTACCCTAGTCAAAAGTTATCACCATTAAAAGTTGCAACTCATATTTTCAAAACGTTTTGTTCATTTTGAAAATGTGAACAGCAACAACTTTCGTTTTTTCTTCTCTTATTTTTTTGGCGGAATAGAGACTGATTGAACACATAAATAATGAACCCTAGGTCGGCGTCATTATCTCCTTTATAGCACTTTTGTATAAAATCGAAAGTAAGTAAAAGGAAAATGGTCCGACAAAAAGTTTAAATGCTCGGTTAGTGTTGTAAACGATGGAATTTGGGTTCACAAATGAGTTTCCTCAGTGAGGCCAAATCATTTTTTGTAAATCGATAAGAGCTTTGATTTTATATATTATAACAGTCATTTCGATACAGGAGTTATCACCGTTAAAAGTTGAACTTAATATTTGTCAAACGTTTTGTTGTTTTTGAAAATGTGAACAACATTCCCTTTGTTTTTCACTTCTCTTATTTTTTTGAAGAATAGGGACTGATTGAACACATAAATAAAGAACCCTAGGTTGGCATCATTATCTTCTTTATAGCTCTATTGAATAAAACCGGAAGTAAGTAAAATGAAAATGGTGCGTCAAAAACTTTAAACCCTCGGTAAGTGTTGTAAACGAGGGCATTTTTGTATAAAAATGAGTTTGATTGGTGAGACCAAATAGTACTATGTAAATCGAAAAGAGCTTAAATTTGGTATATTATAACGATCATTTCGATACCCTATTCAAAAGTTATCACCGTTAAAAGTTGCAACTCATATTTTCCAAATGTTTTGTTCTTTTTGAAAATGTGAACAACACCTTTCGCTTTTTCTTCTCTTATTTTTTTGGCAGAATAGAGATTGATTGAACACATAAATAAAGAACCCTAGGTCGGCGTCATTACTCCTTTATATCTCTATTGTATAAAAACAAAAGTAAGAAAAAGGAAAATGGTGCGACAAAAAGTTTAAACCCTCGGTAAGTATTGTAAACGATGGAATTTGGATTCCAAAATGAGTTTGATTGGTGAGACCATATCATTTTGTGTAAATCAATAACAGTATTGATTTTATATATTATAATAGTCATTTCGATAACCTAGTCAAAAGTTATCACCGTTAAAAGTTGCAACTCATATTTATCAAATGTTTTGTTGTTTTTGAAAATGTGAACAACATCCCCTTTGTTTTTCACTTCTCTTATTTTTTTGAAGAATAGGGACTGATTGAACACATAAATAAAGAACCCTAGGTTATCATCATTATCTTCTTCATAGCTCTATTGTATAAAACCGAAAGTAAGTAAAAGAAAAATGGTGTGACAAAAAGTTTAAATGCTCGGTAAGTGTTGTAAACGATGGCATTTGGGTTCAAAAATGAGTTTCCTTAGTGAGGCCAAATCCTTTTGTGTAAATCGATAAGAGCTTTGATTTTATATATTATAATAGTCATTTCGATACAGGAGTCAGGAGTTATCACCATTAAAAGTTTCAAATAATATTTATCAAATGTTTTGTTGTTTTTTAAAATGTGAACAACATCCCCTTTGTTTTTCACTTCTCTTATTTTTTTGAAGAATAGGGACTGATTGAACACATAAATAAAGAACCCTAGGTTGGCATCATTATCTTCTTTATAGCTCTATTGTATAAAACTGAAAGTAAGTAAAATGAAAATGGTGCGACAAAAACTTTAAATCCTCAGTAAGTGTTGTAAACGATGGCATTTTGGTATAAAAATGAGTTTGATTGGTGAGACCAAATAGTACTATGTAAATAGATAAGAGCTTAAATTTTCTATATTATAACGGTCGTTTCGATACCCTAGTCAAAAGTTATCACCGTTAAAAGTTGCAACTCATATTTTCCAAATGTTTTGTTCTTTTTGAAAATGTCAAGAGCTACACCTTTCGTTTTTTTTTCTTATGCTTTTTGGCAGATTAGAGATTGATTGAACACATAAATAAAGAACCCTAGGTCGGCATCATTATCTTCTTTATAGCTCTATTGTATAAAATTGAAAGTAAGTAAAAGGAAAATGGTGCGACAAAAACTTTAAATCCTCGGTAAGTGTTATAAACGATGGCATTTTGGTATAAAAAAGAGTTTGATTGGTGAGACCAAATAGTACTAAGTAGATCGATAAGAGCTTAAATTTGGTATACTATAACGTTCATTTCGATACCCTAGTCAAAAGTTATCACCGTTAAAAGTTGCAACTCATATTTTCCAAACGTTTTGTTCTTTTTGAAAATGTGAACAGCAACACCTTTCGTTTTTTCTTCTCTTATTTTTTGGCAGAATAGAGATTGATTGAACACATAAATAAATAACCCTAGGTCGGCGTCATTATCTCCTTTATAGCTCTATTGTATAAAACCGAAAGTAAGTAAAAGGAAAATGGCGCGACAAAAAGTTTAAACGCTCGGTAAGTGTTGTAAACGATAGAATTTGGGTTCAAAAATGAGTTTCCTCAGTGAGGCCAAATCATTTTGTGTAAATCGATAAGAGCTTTGATTTTATATATTATAACAGTCATTTCGATACAGGAGTCAGGAGTTATCACCGTTAAAAGTTGCAACTAATATTTATCAAATGTTTTGTTGTTTTTGAAAATGTGAACAACATCCCCTTTGTTTTTCACTTCTCTTATTTTTTTGAAGAATAGGGACTGATTGAACACATAAATAAAGAACCCTAGGTTGGCATCATTATCTTCTTTATAGCTCTATTGTATAAAACTGAAAGTAAGTAAAAGGAAAATGGTGCGACAAAAACTTTAAATCCTCGGTAAGTGTTGTAAACGATGGCATTTTGGTATAAAAATGAGTTTGATTGGTGAGACCAAATAGTACTAAGTAGATCGATAAGAGCTTAAATTTGGTATATTATAACGTTCGTTTCGATACCCTAGTCAAAAGTTATAACCGTTAAAAGTTGCAACTCATTTTTTCCAAACGTTTTCTTCTTTTTGAAAATGTGAACAATAACACCTTTCGTTTTTTCTTCTCTTATTTTTTTGGCAGAATAGAGATTGGTTGAACACATAAATAAAGAACCCTAGGTCGGCGTCATTATCTCCTTTATACCTCTATTGTATACAACTGAAAGTAAGTAAAAGGAAAATGGTGCGACAGAAACTTTAAACGCTCGGTAAGTGTTGTAAACGATGGAATTTGGGTTCACAAATGTGTTTCCTAAGTGAGGCCAAATCATTTTATTTAAATCGATAGGAGCTTTGATTTTATATATTATAATAGTCATTTCGATACAGGAGTCAGGATTTATCACCGTTAAAAGTTGCAACTAATATTTATCAAATGTTTTGTTGTTTTTGAAAATGTGTACCACATCCCTTTGTTTTTCACTTCTCTTATTTTTTTGAAGAATAGGGACTGATTGAACACATAAATAAAGAACCCTAGGTTGGCATCATTATCTTCTTTATAGCTCTTTTGTATGAAACCGAAAGTAAGTAAAAGGAAAATGGTGCGACAAAAACTTTAAATCCTCGGTAAGTGTTGTAAACGATGGCATTTTGGTATAAAAATGAGTTTGATTGGTGAGACCAAATAGTACTAAGTAGATCGATAAGAGCTTAAATTTGGTATATTATAACGTTCGTTTCGATACCCTAGTCAAAAGTTATCACCGTTAAAAGTTGCAACTCATTTTTTCCAAACGTTTTCTTCTTTTTGAAAATGTGAACAATAACACCTTTCGTTTTTTCTTCTCTTATTTTTTTGGCAGAATAGAGATTGGTTGAACACATAAATAAAGAACCCTAGGTCGGCGTCATGATCTCCTTTATAGCTCTATTGTTTAAAACCGAAAGTAAGTAAAAGGAAAATGGTGCGACAAAAAGTTTAAACGCTCGGTAAGTGTTGTAAACGATGGAATTTGGGTTCAAAAATGAGTTTCCTCAATGAGGCCAAATCTTTTTGTGTAAATCGATAAGAGCTTTGATTTTATATATTATAACAGCCATTTGGATACAGGAGTGAGGAGTTATCACCGTTAAAAGTTGCAACTAATATTTATCAAATGTTTTGTTGTTTTTGAAAATGTGAACAACATCCCCTTTGTTTTTCACTTCTCTTATTTTTTTGAACAATAAGGACTGATTGAACACATAAATAAAGAACCCTAGGTCGGCGTCATTATCTCCTTTATAGCTCTATTGTATAAAACCTAAAGTAAGTCAAAGGAAAATGGTGCGACAAAAACTTTAAATCCTTGGTAAGGGTTATAAACGATGGCATTTTGGTATAAAAATGAGTTTGATTGGTGAGACCAAATATTACTAAGTAAATCTATAAGAGCTTAACTTTGGTATATTATAATAGTCGTTTCGATACCCTAGTCAAAAGTTATCACCGTTATAAGTTGAAACTCATATTTTCCAAACGTTTTGTTCTTTTTGAAAATGTGAACAACAATACCTTTCGTTTTTTCTTCTCTTATTTTTTTGGCAGAATAGAGATTGAATGAACACATAAATAAAGAACACTAGGTCAGCATCATTATCTCCTTTATAGCTCTATTCTATAAAACCGAAAGTAAGTAAAAGGAAAATGGTGCGACAAAAAGTTTAAACGCTCGGTTAGTGTTGTAAACGATGGCATTTGGGTTCAAAAACGAGTTTCCTCAGTGATGCCAAATCATTTTGTGTAAATCGATAAGATCTTTGATTTTATATAATATAATAGTCATTTCGATACAGGAGTCAGGAGTTATCGCCGTTAAAAGTTGCAACTAATATTTATCAAATGTTTTGTTGTTTTTGAAAATGTGAACAAGATCCACTTTGTTTTTCACTTCTCTTCTTTTTTTGAAGAATAGGTACTAATTGAACACATAAATAAAGAAACCTAGGTTGGCATCATTATCTTCTTTATAGCTCTATTGTATAAAAACGAAAGTAAGTAAAAGGAAAATGGTGCGACAAAAAGTTTAAACCCTCTGTATGTGTTGTAAACTATGGAATTTGTGTTTAAAAATGAGTTTGATTGGTGAGACCAAATAGTACTAAGTAGATCGATAAGAGCTTAAATTTGGTATACTATAACGTTCATTTCGATACCCTAGTCAAAAGTTATCACCGTTAAAAGTTGCAACTCATTTTTTCCAAACGTTTTGTTCTTTTTGAAAATGTGAACAATTACACCTTTCGTTTTTTCTTCTCTTATTTTTTTGGCAGAATAGAGATTGATTGAACACATAAATAAAGAACCCTAGGTCGGCGTCATGATCTCCTTTATAGCTCTATTGTATAAAACCGAAAGTAAGTAAAAGGAAAATGGTGCGTTATAAAGTTTAAACGCTCGGTAATTGTTGTAAACGATGGAATTTGGGTTCAAAAATGAGTTTCCTCAGTGAGGCCAAATCATTTTGTGTAAATCAATAAGAGCTTTGATTTTATATATTATAACAGTCATTTCGTTACAGGAGTCAGGAGTTATCACCGTTAAAAGTTGCAACTAATATTTATCAAATGTTTTGTTGTTTTTGAAAATGTGAACAACATCCCCTTTGTTTTTCACTTCTCTTATTTATTTGAAGAATAGGGACTGCTTAAACACATAAATAAAGAACCCTTGGTTAGCATCATATTCTTCTTCATAGCTCTATTGTATAAAACCGAAAGTAAGTAAAAGGAAAATGGTGCGACAAAAACTTTAAATCCTCGGTAAGTGTTGTAAATGATGGCATTTTGGTATAAAAATGAGTTTGATTGGTGAGACTAAATAGTACTAAGTAGATCGATAAGAGCTTAAATTTGGTATATTATAACGTTCGTTTCGATAACCTAGTCAGAAGTTATCACCGTTAAAATTTGCAACTCATATTTTCCAAACGTTTTGTTCTTTTTGAATATGTGAACAATAACACCTTTCCTTTTTTCTTCTCTTATTTTTTTGGCAGAATAGAGATTGATTGAACACATAAATAAAGAACCCTAGGTCGGCGTCATTATCTCCTTTATAGCTCTATTGTATAAAACTGAAAGTAAGTAAAAGGAAAATGGTGCGACAAAAACTTTAAACGCTCGGTAAGTGTTGTAAATGATGGAATTTGGGTTCAAAAATGAGTTTCCTTAGTGACGCCAAATCATTTTGTGTAAATCGATAAGAGCATTGATTTTATATATTATAATAGTCATTTCGATACAGGAGTTAGGAGTTATCGCCGTTAAAAGTTGCAACTAATATTTATCAAATGTTTTGTTGTTTTTGAAAATGTGAACAAGATCCACTTTGTTTTTCACTTCTCTTCTTTTTTTGAAGAATAGGTACTAATTGAACACATAAATAAAGAAACCTAGGTTGGCATCATTATCTTCTTTATAGCTCTATTGTATAAAAACGAAAGTAAGTAAAAGGAAAATGGTGCGACAAAAAGTATAAACCCTCTGTATGTGTTGTAAACTATGGAATTTGTGTTTAAAAATGAGTTTGATTGGTGAGACCAAATAGTAGTAAGTAGATCGATAAGAGCTTAAATTTGGTATATTATAACGTTCGTTTCGATACGCTAGTCGAAAGTTATCACCGTTGAAAGTTGCAACTCATTTTTTCCAAACGTTTTCTTCTTTTTGAAAATGTGGGCAATTACACCTTTTGTTTTTTCTTCTCTTATTTTTTTGGTGAATAGAGATTGATTGAACACATAAATAAAGAACCGTAGGTCGGCGTCATTATCTCCTTTATTACTCTATTGTATAAAATCGAAAGTAAGTAAAAGGAAAATGGTGCGACAAAAAGTTTAAACGCTCGGTAAGGGTTGTAAACAATTGAATTTGGGTTCACAAATGAGTTTCCTCAGTGAGGCCAAATCATTTTGGGTAAATCGATTAGAGCTTTGATTTTCTATATTATAATAGTCATTTCGATACAGGAGTCAGGAGTTATCATCGTTAAAAGTTGCAACTAATATTTATCAAATGTTTTGTTGTTTTTGAAAATGTGAACTGCAACACCTTTCGCTTTCACTTCTCTTATTTTTTTGGCAGAATAGGGACTGATTGAAGACAAAAATAAAGAACCCTAGGTTGGCATCATTATCTTCTTTATAGCTCTATTGCATAAAACTGAAAGTAAGTAAGAGGAAAATTGTGTGACAAAAACTTTAAATCCTCGGTAAGTGTTGTAAACGATGGCATTTTGGTATAAAAATGAGTTTGATTGGTGAGACCAAATAGTACTAAGTAAATCGATAAGAGCTTAAATTTGGTATATTATAACGGTCGTTTCGATACCCTAGTCAAAAGTTATCACCGTTAAAAGTTGCAACTCATATTTTCCAAACGTTTTGTTCTTTTTGAAAATGTGAACAGCAACACCTTTCGTTTTTTCTTCTCTTATTTTTTTGGCAGAATAGAGATTGATTGAACACATAAATAAAGAACACTAGGTCAGCGTCATTATCTCCTTTATAGCTCTATTGTATAAAACCGAAAGTAAGTAAAAGGAAAATGGTGCGACAAAAAGTTTAAACGCTCGGTAAGTGTTGTAAACGATGGAATTTGGGTTCAAAAATGAGTTTCCTCAGTGATGCCAAATCATTTTGTGTAAATCGATAAGATCTTTGATTTTATATAATATAATAGTCATTTCGATACAGGAGTCAGGAGTTATCACCGTTAAAAGTTGCAACGAATATTTATCAAATGTTTTGTTGTTTTTGAAAATGTGAACAACATCCCCTTTGTTTTTAACTTCTCTTATTTTTTTGAAGAATAGGGACTGATTGAACACATAAATAAAGAACCCTAGGTTGGCATCATTATCTTCTTTATAGCTCTATTGTATAAAACTGAAAGTAAGTAAAAGGAAAATGGTGCGACAAAAACTTTAAATCCTCGGTAAGTGTTGTAAACGATGGCATTTTGGTATAAAAATGAGTTTGATTGGTGAGACCAAATAGTACTAAGTAAATCGATAAGAGCTTAAATTTGGTATATTATAACGGTCGTTTCGATACCCTAGTCAAAAGTTATCACCTTTAAAAGTTGCAACTCATATTTTCCAAACGTTTTGTTCTTTTTGAAAATGTGAACAGCAACACCTTTCGTTTTTTCTTCTCTTATTTTTTGGCAGAATAGAGATTGATTGAACACATAAATAAAGAACCCTAGGTCGGCGTCATTATCTCCTTTATAGCTCTATTGTATAAAACCGAAAGTAAGTAAAAGGAAAATGGTGCGACAAAAACTTTAAACGCTCGGTAAGTGTTGTAAACGGTGGAATTTGGGTTCAAAAATGAGTTTCATTAGTGAGGCCAAATCATTGTGTAAATCGATAAGAGCATTGATTTTATATATTATAACAGTCATTTTGATACAGGAGTCAGGAGTTATCACCGTTAAAAGTTGCAACTAATATTTATCAAATGTTTTGTTGTTTTTGAAAATGTGAACAACATCCCCTTTGTTTTTCACTTCTCTTATTTTTTTGAAGAATAGGGACTGATTGAACACATAAATAAAGAACCCTAGGTTGGCATCATTATCTTCTTTATAGCTCTTTTGTATGAAACCGAAAGTAAGTAAAAGGAAAATGGTGCGACAAAAACTTTAAATCCTCGGTAAGTGTTGTAAACGATGGCATTTTGGTATAAAAATGAGTTTGATTGTTGAGACCAAATAGTACTAAGTAAATCGATAAGAGCTTAAATTTGTTATATTATAACGTTCGTTTCGATACCCTAGTCAAAAGTTATCACCGTTAAAAGTTGCAACTCATGTTTTCCAAATGTTTTGTTCTTTTTGAAAATGTGAACAGCAACACCTTTCGTTTTTTCTTCTCTTATTTTTTTGGCAGAATAGAGTTTGATTGAACACATAAATAAAGAACACTAGGTCGGCGTCATTATCTCCTTTATAGCTCTATTGTATACAACTGAAAGTAAGTAAAAGGAAAATGGTGCGACAAAAACTTTAAACGCTCGGTAAGTGTTGTAAACGATGGAATTTGGGTTCAAAAATGAGTTTCCTCAGTGACGCCAAATCATTTTGTGTAAATCGATAAGAGCTTCGATTTTATATATTATAATAGTTATTTCGATACAGGAGTGAGGAGTTATCACCTTTAAAAGTTGCAACTAATATTTATTAAATGTTTTGTTGTTTTTGAAAATGTGAACAACATCCCCTTTGTTTTTCACTTCTCTTATTTTTTTGAAGAATAGGGACTAATTGAACACATAAATAAAGCACCATAGGTTGGTATCATTATCTTCTTTATAGCTCTATTGTATAAAACTGAAAGTAAGTAAAAGGAAAATGGTGCGACAAAAACTTTAAATCCTCGGTAAGTGTTGTAAACGATGGCATTTTGGTATAAAAATGAGTTTGATTGGTGAGACCAAATAGTACTAAGTAGATCGATAAGAGCTTAAATTTGGTATATTATAACGTTCGTTTCGATACCCTAGTCAAAAGTTATAACCGTTAAAAGTTGCAACTCATTTTTTCCAAACGTTTTCTTCTTTTTGAAAATGTGAACAATAACACCTTTCGTTTTTTCTTCTCTTATTTTTTTGGCAGAATAGAGATTGGTTGAACACATAAATAAAGAACCCTAGGTCGGCGTCATGATCTCCTTTATAGCTCTATTGTTTAAAACCGAAAGTAAGTAAAAGGAAAATGGTGCGTCATAAAGTTTAAACGCTCGGTAAGTGTTGTAAACGGTGGAATTTGGGTTCAAAAATGAGTTTCATTAGTGAGGCCAAATCATTGTGTAAATCGATAAGAGCATTGATTTTATATATTATAACAGTCATTTTGATACAGGAGTCAGGAGTTATCACCGTTAAAAGTTGCAACTAATATTTATCAAATGTTTTGTTGTTTTTGAAAATGTGAACAACATCCCCTTTGTTTTTCACTTCTCTTATTTTTTTGAAGAATAGGGACTGATTGAACACATAAATAAAGAACCCTAGGTTGGCATCATTATCTTCTTTATAGCTCTTTTGTATGAAACCGAAAGTAAGTAAAAGGAAAATGGTGCGACAAAAACTTTAAATCCTCGGTAAGTGTTGTAAACGATGGCATTTTGGTATAAAAATGAGTTTGATTGTTGAGACCAAATAGTAATAAGTAAATCGATAAGAGTTTAAATTTGTTATATTATAACGTTCGTTTCGATACCCAAGTCAAAAGTTATCACCGTTAAAAGTTGCAACTCATGTTTTCCAAATCTTTTGTTCTTTTTGAAAATGTGAACAGCAACACCTTTTGTTTTTTCTTCTCTTATTTTTTTTGGCAGAATAGAGTTTGATTGAACATATAAATAAAGAACACTAGGTCTGCATCATTATCTCCTTTATAGCTCTATTGTATAAAACTGAAAGTAAGTAAAAGGAAAATGGTGCGACAAAAAATTTAAACGCTCGGTAAGTGTTGTAAACGATGGAATTTGAGTTCAAAAATGAGTTTCCTCAGTGATACCAAATCATTTTGTGTAAATCGATAAGAGCTTTGATTTTATATATTATAATAGTCGTTTCGATACCCGAGTCAAAAGTTATCTCCGTTAAAAGTTGCAACTCATATTTATCAAATGTTTTGTTGTTTTTGAAAATGTGAACAACATCCCCTTTGTTTTTCACTTCTCTTATTTTTTTGAAGAATAGGGATTGATTGAACACATAAATAAAGAACCCTAGGTTGGCATCATTATCTTCTTTATAGCTCTATTGTATAAAAACGAAAGTAAGTAAAAGGAAAATGGTGCGACAAAAAGTTTAAACCCTCGGTAAGTATTGTAAACGATGGAATTTGGGTTCAAAAAATGAGTTTGATTGGTGACGCCAAATCATTTTGTGTAAATCGATAAGAGCTTTGATTTTATATATTATAATAGTTATTTCGATACAGGAGTCAGGAGTTATCACCGTTAAAAGTTGCAACTAATATTTATCAAATGTTTTGTTGTTTTTGAAAATGTGAACAACATCCCCTTTGTTTTTCACTTCTCTTATTTTTTTGAAGAATAGGGAGTAATTGAACACATAAATAAAGCACAATAGGTTGGTATCATTATCTTCTTTATAGCTCTATTGTATAAAACCGAAAGTAAGTAAAAGGAAAATGGTGCGACAAAAACTTTAAATCCTCGGTAAGTGTTGTAAACGATGGCATTTTGGTATAAAAATGAGTTTGATTGGTGAGACCAAATAGTACTAAGTAGATCGATAAGAGCTTAAATTTGGTATATTATAACGTTCATTTCGATACCCTAGTCAAAAGTTATCACCGTTAAAAGTTGCAACTCATTTTTTCCAAACGTTTTGTTCTTTTTGAAAATGTGAACAATTACACCTTTCGTTTTTTCTTCTCTTATTTTTTTGGCAGAATAGAGATTGATTGAACACATAAATAAAGAACCCTAGGTCGGCGTCATTATCTCCTTTATAGCTCTATTGTATAAAACCGAAAGTAAGTAAAAGGAAAATGGTGCGACAAAAAGTTTAAACGCTCGGTAAGTGTTGTAAACGATGGAATTTGGGTTCAAAAAGGAGTTTCATTAGTGAGGCCAAATCATCGTGTAAATCGATAAGAGCATTGATTTTATATATTATAATAGTCATTTTGATACCGGAGTCAGGAGTTATCACCGTTAAAAGTTGCAACTAATATTTATCAAATGTTTTGTTGTTTTTGAAAATGTGAACAACATCCCCTTTGTTTTTCACTTCTCTTATTTTTTTGAAGAATAGGGACTGATTGAACACATAAATAAAGAACCCTAGGTTGGCATCATTATCTTCTTTATAGCTCTATTGTATAAAACTGAAAGTAAGTAAAAGGAAAATGGTGCGACAAAAACTTTAAATCCTCGGTAAGTGTTGTAAACGATGGCATTTTGGTATAAAAATGAGTTTGATTGGTGAGACCAAATAGTACTAAGTAAATCGATAAGAGCTTAAATTTGGTATATTATAACGTTCGTTTCGATACCCTAGTCAAAATTTTTCACCGTTAAAAGTTGCAACTCATGTTTTCCAAATGTTTTGTTCTTTTTGAAAATGTCAACAGCAACACCTTTCGTTTTTTCTTCTCTTATTTTTATGGCAGAATAGAAATTGATTGAACACATAAATAAAGAACACTAGGTCGGCGTCATTATCTCCTTTATAGCTCTATTGTATAAAACTGAAAGTAAGTAAAAGGAAAATGGTGCGACAAAAAAGTTTAAAACGCTCGGTAAGTGTTGTAAACGATGGAATTTGGGTATCAAAAATGAGTTTCCTCATGAGGCCAAATCATTTTGTGTAAATCGATAAGAGCTCTGATTTTGTATATTATTATAGTCATTTCGATATATGAGTCATGAGTTATCGCCGTTAAATGTTGCAACTCATATTTATCAAATGTTTTGTTCTTTTTGAAAATGTGAACAACATCCCCTTTGTTTTTCACTTCTCTTATTTTTTTGAAGAATAGGGACTGATTGAACATATAAATAAAGAACACTAGGTCTGCATCATTATCTCCTTTATAGCTCTATTGTATAAAACTGAAAGTAAGTAAAAGGAAAATGGTGCGACAAAAACTTTAAACGCTCGGTAAGTGTTGTAAACGATGGAATTTGGGTTCAAAAATGAGTTTCCTTAGTGACGCCAAATCATTTTGTGTAAATCGATAAGAGCTTCTATTTTATATATTATAATAGTTATTTCGATACAGGAGTCAGGAGTTATCACCGTTAAAAGTTGCAACTAATATTTATCAAATGTTTTGTTGTTTTTGAAAATGTGAACAACATCCCCTTTGTTTTTCACTTCTCTTATTTTTTTGAAGAATAGGGACTAATTGAACACATAAATAAAGCACCATAGGTTGGTATCATTATCTTCTTTATAGCTCTATTGTATAAAACTGAAAGTAAGTAAAAGGAAAATGGTGCGACAAAAACTTTAAATCCTCGGTAAGTGTTGTAAACGATGGCATTTTGGTATAAAAATGAGTTTGATTGGTGAGACCAAATAGTACTAAGTAGATCGATAAGAGCTTAAATTTGGTATATTATAACGTTCGTTTCGATACCCTAGTCAAAAGTTATCACCGTTAAAAGTTGCAACTCATTTTTTCCAAACGTTTTCTTCTTTTTGAAAATGTGAACAATAACACCTTTCGTTTTTTCTTCTCTTATTTTTTTGGCAGAATAGAGATTGATTGAACACATAAATAAAGAACCCTAGGTCGGCGTCATGATCTCCTTTATAGCTCTATTGTATAAAACCGAAAGTAAGTAAAAGGAAAATGGTGCGTCATAAAGTTTAAACGCTCGGTAAGTGTTGTAAACGGTGGAATTTGGGTTCAAAAATGAGTTTCATTAGTGAGGCCAAATCATTGTGTAAATCGATAAGAGCATTGATTTTATATATTATAACAGTCATTTTGATACAGGAGTCAGGAGTTATCACCGTTAAAAGTTGCAACTAATATTTATCAAATGTTTTGTTGTTTTTGAAAATGTGAACAACATCCCCTTTGTTTTTTACTTCTTTTATTTTTTTTAAATAATAGGGACTGATTGAACACATAAATAAAGAACCCTAGGTTGGCATCATTATCTTCTTTATAGCTCTTTTGTATGAAACCGAAAGTAAGTAAAAGGAAAATGGTGCGACAAAAACTTTAAATCCTCGGTAAGTGTTGTAAACGATGGCATTTTGGTATAAAAATGAGTTTGATTGTTGAGACCAAATAGTACTAAGTAAATCGATAAGAGCTTAAATTTGTTATATTATAACGTTCGTTTCGATACCCTAGTCAAAAGTTATCACCGTTAAAAGTTGCAACTCATGTTTTCCAAATGTTTTGTTCTTTTTGAAAATGTGAACAGCAACACCTTTCGTTTTTTCTTCTCTTATTTTTTTGGCAGAATAGAGTTTGATTGAACACATAAATAAAGAACACTAGGTCGGCGTCATTATCTCCTTTATAGCTCTATTGTATACAACTGAAAGTAAGTAAAAGGAAAATGGTGCGACAAAAACTTTAAACGCTCGGTAAGTGTTGTAAACGATGGAATTTGGGTTCAAAAATGAGTTTCCTCAGTGACGCCAAATCATTTTGTGTAAATCGATAAGAGCTTCGATTTTATATATTATAATAGTTATTTCGATACAGGAGTCAGGAGTTATCACCGTTAAAAGTTGCAACTAATATTTATCAAATGTTTTGTTGTTTTTGAAAATGTGAACAACATCCCCTTTGTTTTTCACTTCTCTTATTTTTTTGAAGAATAGGGACTAATTGAACACATAAATAAAGCACCATAGGTTGGTATCATTATCTTCTTTATAGCTCTATTGTATAAAACTGAAAGTAAGTAAAAGGAAAATGGTGCGACAAAAACTTTAAATCCTCGGTAAGTGTTGTAAACGATGGCATTTTGGTATAAAAATGAGTTTGATTGGTGAGACCAAATAGTACTAAGTAAATCGATAAGAGCTTAAATTTGGTATATTATAACGTTCGTTTCGATACCCTAGTCAAAATTTTTCACCGTTAAAAGTTGCAACTCATGTTTTCCAAATATTTTGTTGTTTTTGAAAGTGTGAACAATAACACCTTTCCTGTTTGGTTCTGTTATTTTTTTTGCAGAATAGAGATAGATTGAACACATAAATAAAGAACCCTAGGTCGGCGTCATTATCTCCATTATAGCTCTATTGCATAAAATTGAAAGTAAGTAAAAGGAAAATGGTGCGACAAAAAGTTTAAATGCTCGGTAAGTGTTGTAAACGATGGAATTTGGGTTCACAAATGAGTTTCCTCAGTGAGGCCAAATCCTTTTTTGTAAATCGATAAGAGCTTTGATTTTATATATTATAATAGTCATTTTGATACAGAGTCAGGAGTTATCACCGTTAAAAGTTGCAACTAATATTTATCAAATGTTTTGTTGTTTTTGAAAATGTGAACAACATCCCCTTTGTTTTTCACTTCTCTTATTTTTTTGAAGAATTGAGACTGATTGAACACATAAATAAAGAACCCTAGTTTGGCATCATTATCTTCTTTATAGCTCTATTGTATATTACCGAAAGTAAGTAAAAGGAAAATGGTGCGACAAAAACTTTAAATCCTCGGTAAGTGTTGTAAATGATGGCATTTTGGTATAAAAATGAGTTTGATTGGTGGGACCAAATAGTACTAACTAAATCGATAAGAGCTTAAATTTGGTATATTATAACGTTCGTTTCGATACCCTAGTCAAAATTTATCACCGTTAAAAGTTGCAACTCATGTTTTCCAAATGTTTTGTTCTTTTTGAAAATGTGAACAGCAACACCTTTCATTTTTCTTCTCTTATTTTTTTGGTAGAATAGATTTTGATTGAACACATAAATAAAGAACACTAGGTCGGCGTCATTATCTCCTTTATAGCTCTATTGTATAAAACTGAAAGTAAGTAAAAGGAAAATGGTGGCACAAAAAGTTTAAACACTCGGTAAGTGTTGTAAACGATGGAATTTGGGTTCAAAAATGAGTTTCCTTTGTGTGAGCAAATTATTTTGTGTAAATCAATAAGAGCTTTGATTTTATATATTATAATAGTCATTTCGATACATGAGTTAGGAGTTATCGCCGTTAAAAGTTGCAACTAATATTTATCAAATGTTTTGTTGCTTTTGAAAATGTGAACCGCAACACCTTTCGCTTTTTCTTCTCTTATTGTTTTGAAGAATAGGTACTGATTGAACACAGAAGTAAAGAATTGATCACATAAATAAAGAAAACCCTAGCATCGTCGTCTCTCTATTTCTAGTCTCTATTGTAAACCGAAAGTAAGTAAAAGGAAAATGGTGCGACAAAAAGTTTAAACGCTCGGTAAGTGTTGTAAACGATGGAATTTGGGTTCAAAAATGAGTTTCCTCAGTGAGGCCAAATCATTTTGTGTAAATCGATAAGATCTTTGATTTTATATATTATAACAGTCATTTCGATACAGGAGTCAGGAGTTATCATCGTTAAAAGTTTCAACTAATATTTATCAAATGTTTTGTTGTTTTTGAAAATGTGAACAACATCCCCTTTGTTTTTCACTTCTCTTATTTTTTTGAAGAATAGGGACTCATTGAACACATAAATAAAGAACCCTAGGTTGGCATCATTATCTTCTTTATAGCTCTATTGTATAAAACTGAAAGTAAGTAAAAGGAAAATGGTGCGACAAAAACTTTAAATCCTCGGTAAGTGTTGTAAACGATGGCATTTTGGTATAAAAATGAGTTTGATTGGTGAGACCAAATAGTACTATGTAAATCGATAAGAGCTTAAATTTGGTATATTATAACGGTCGTTTCGATACCCTAGTCAAAAGTTATCACCGTTAAAAGTTGCAACTCATATTTTCCAAACGTTTTGTTCTTTTTGAAAATGTGAACAGCAACACCTTTCGCTTTTTCTTCTCTTATTTTTTTGGCAGAATAGAGATTAATTGAACACATAAATAAAGAACCCTAGGTCGGCGTCATTATCTCCTTTATAGCTCTATTGTATAAAACCGAAAGTAAGTCAAAGGAAAATGGTGCGACATAAAGTTTAAACGCTCGGTAAGTGTTGTAAACGATGGAATTTGGGTTCAAAAATGAGTTTCCTTAGTGAGGCGAAATCATTTTGTGTAAATTGATAAGAGTTTTGATTTTATATATTATAACAGTCATTTCGATACAGAAGTGAGGAGTTATCACCGTTAAAAGTTGCAACTAATATTTGTCAAATGTTTTGTTGTTTTTGAAAATGTGAACAACATCCCCTTTGTTTTTCACTTCTCTTATTTTTTTGAAGAATAGGGACTGATTGAACACATAAATAAAGAACCCTAGGTTGGCATCATTATCTTCTTTATAGCTCTATTGTATAAAACTGAAAGTAAGTAAAAGGAAAATGGTGTGACAAAAACTTTAAATCCTCGGTAAGTGTTGTAAACGATGGCATTTTGGTATAAAAATGAGTTTGATTGGTGAGACCAAATAGTACTAAGTAAATCGATAAGAGCTTAAATTTCCTATATTATAACGTTCGTTTCGTTACCCTAGTCAAAAGTTATCACCGTTAAAATTTGCAACTCATATTTTCCAAACGTTTTGTTGTTTTTGAAAATGTGAACAGCAATACCTTTCTTTTTTTCTTCTCTTATTTTTTTGGCAGAATAGAGATTGATTGAACACATAAATAAAGAACACTAGGTCAGCATCATTATCTCCTTTATAGCTCTATTGTATAAAACCGAAAGTAAGTAAAAGGAAAATGGTGTGACAAAAACTTTAAACGCTCGGTAAGTGTTGTAAACGATGGAATTTGGGTTCAAAAATGAGTTTCCTCAGTGATGCCAAATCATTTTGTGTAAATCGATAAGATCTTTGATTTTATATAATATAATAGTCATTTCGATACAGGAGTCAGGAGTTATCACCGTTAAAAGTTGCAACGAATATTTATCAAATGTTATGTTGTTTTTGAAAATGTGAACAGCATCCCCTTTGTTTTTAACTTCTCTTATTTTTTTGAAGAATAGGGACTGATTGAACACATAAATAAAGAACCCTAGGGTAGCATCATTATCTTCTTTATAGCTCTATTGTATAAAACTGAAAGTAAGTAAAAGGAAAATGGTGCGACAAAAACTTTAAATCCTCGGTAAGTGTTGTAAACGATGGCATTTTGGTATAAAAATGAGTTTGATTGTTGAGACCAAATAGTACTAAGTAAATCGATAGGAGCTTAAATTTTTTATATTATAACGTTCGTTTCGATACCCTAGTCAAAAGTTATCACCGTTAAAAGTTGCAACTCATATTTTCCAAACGTTTTGTTCTTTTTGAAAATGTGAACAACAACACCTTTCCTTTTTTCTTCTCTTATTTTTTTGGCAGAATAGAGATTTATTGAACACATAAATAAAGAACCCTAGGTCGGCGTCATTATCTCCTTTATAGCTCTATTGTATAAAACTGAAAGTAAGTAAAAGGAAAATGGTGCGACAAAAACTTTAAATCCTCGGTAAGTGATGTAAATGATGGAATTTGGGTTCAAAAATGAGTTTCCTCTATAAGGCAAATCATTTTATGGAAATCGATAAGAGCTTTGATTTGATATACTATAATTGTCATTTCGATACAGGAGTCGGGAGTTATCGCCGTTAAAAGTTGCAACTGATATTTATCAAATGTTTTGTTGTTTTTGAAAATGTGAACAACATCCCCTTTGTTTTTCACTTCTCTTATTTTTTTGAAGAATAGGGACTGCTTAAACACATAAATAAAGAACCCTTGGTTAGCATCATATTCTTCTTCATAGCTCTATTGTATAAAACCGAAAGTAAGTAAAAGGAAAATGGTGCGACAAAAACTTTAAATCCTCGGTAAGTGTTGTAAACGATGGCATTTTGGTATAAAAATGAGTTTGATTGGTGAGACCAAATAGTACTAAGTAGATCGATAAGAGCTTAAATTTGGTATATTATAACGTTCGTTTCGATACCCTAGTCAAAAGTTATCACCGTTAAAAGTTGCAACTCATATGTTCCAAACGTTTTGTTCTTTTTGAAAATGTGAACAGCAACAACTTTCGTTTTTTCTTCTCTTATTTTTTTGGTGAATAGAGATTGATTGAACACATAAATAAAGAACCGTAGGTCGGCGTCATTATCTCCTTTATAGCTCTATTGTATAAAACCGAAAGTAAGTAAAAGGAAAATGGTGCGACAAAAAGTTTAAACGCTCGGTAAGTGTTGTAAACGATGGAATTTGGGTTCAAAAATGAGTTTCCTCAGTGAGGCCAAATCATTTTGTGTAAATCGATAAGAGCTTTGATTTTATATATTATAACAGTCATTTCGATACAGGAGTCAGGAGTTATCACCGTTAAAAGTTGCAACTAATATTTATCAAATGTTTTGTTGTTTTTGAAAATGTGAACAACATCCCCTTTGTTTTACACTTCTCTTCTTTTTTTGAAGAATAGGAACTGATTGAACACATAAATAAAGAACCCTAGGTTGGCATCATTATCTTCTTTATAGCTCTATTGTATAAAACTGAAAGTAAGTAAAATGAAAATGGTGCGACAAAAACTTTAAATCCTCGGTAATTGTGTTAAACGATGGCATTTTGGTATAAAAATGAGTTTGATTGGTGAGACCAAATAGTACTATGTAAATCGATAAGAGCATAACTTTGGTATATTATAACAGTCGTTTCGATACCCTTGTCAAAAGTTATCACCAATAAAATTTGCAACACATATTTTCCAAACGTTTTGTTCTTTTTGAAAATGTGAACAACGATATCTTTCGTTTTTTCTTCTCTTATTTTTTTTGGCAGAATAGAGATTGATTGAACACATAAATAAAGAACCCTAGGTTGGCGTCATTATCTCATTTATAGCTCTATTGTATAAAATCGAAAGTAAGTAAAAGGAAAATGGTGCGACAAAAAGTTTAAACGCTCGGTAAGTGTTGTAAACGATGGAATTTGGGTTCAAAAATGAGTTTCCTCAGTGAGGCCAAATCATTTTGTGTAAATCGATAAGAGCTTTGATTTTATATATTATAACAGTCATTTCGATACAGGAGTCAGGAGTTATCACCGTTAAAAGTTGCAACTAATATTTATCAAATGTTTTGTTGTTTTTGAAAATGTGAACAACATCCCCTTTGTTTTTCACTTCTCTTATTTTTTTGAAGAATAGGGACTGATTGAACACATAAATAAAGAACCCTAGGTTGGCATCATTATCTTCTATATAGCTCTTTTCTATGAAACCGAAAGTAAGTAAAAGGAAAATGGTGCGACAAAAACTTTAAATCCTCGGTAAGTGTTGTAAACGATGGCATTTTGGTATAAAAATGAGTTTGATTGTTGAGACCAAATAGTACTAAATAAATCGATAAGAGCTTAAATTTTTTATATTATAACGTTCGTTTCGATATCCTAGTCAAAAGTTATCACCGTTAAAAGTTGCAACTCATATTTTCCAAACGTTTTGTTCTTTTTGAAAATGTGAACAACAACACCTTTCCTTTTTTCTTCTCTTATTTTTTTGGCAGAATAGAGATTTATTGAACACATAAATAAAGAACCCTAGGTCGGCGTCATTATCTCCTTTATAGCTCTATTGTATAAAACTGAAAGTAAGTAAAAGGAAAATGGTGCGACAAAAAGTTTAAAACGCTCGGTAAGTGTTGTAAACGATGGAATTTGGGTTCAAAAATGAGTTTCTTCAGTGAGGCCAAATCATTTTGTGTAAATCGATAAGAGCTTTGATTTTATATATTATAACAGTTATTTCAATACAGGAGTGAGGAGTTATCGCCATTAAAATTTGCAACTCATATTTATCAAATGTTTTGTTGTTTTTGAAAATGTGAACAACATCCCCTTTTTTCACTTCTCTTATTTTTTTGAAGAATAGGGACTAATTGAACACATAAATAAAGCACCATAGGTTGGTATCATTATCTTCTTTATAGCTCTATTGTATAAAACTGAAAGTAAGTAAAAGGAAAATGGTGCGACAAAAACTTTAAATCCTCGGTAAGTGTTGTAAACGATGGCATTTTGGTATAAAAATGAGTTTGATTGGTGAGACCAAATAGTACTAAGTAAATCGATAAGAGCTTAAATTTGTATATTATAACGTTCGTTTCGATACCCTAGTCAAAAGTTATCACCCTTAAAAGTTGCAACTCATATTTTCCAAACGTTTTGTTCTTTTTGAAAATGTGAAAAATAACACCTTTCGTTTTTCTTCTCTTATTTTTTTGGCAGAATAGAGATTGGTTGAACACATAAATAAAGAACCCTAGGTTGGCATCAATATCTTCTCCATAGCTCTATTGTATAAAACCGAAAGTAAGTAAAAGGAAAATGGTGCGACAAAAAGTTTAAATGCACGGTAAGTGTTGTAAACGATGGAATTTGCGTTCACAAATAAGTTTCCTTAGTGAGGCCAAATCATTTTGTGTAAATCGATAAGAGCTTTGAATTTATATATTAAAACAGTCATTTCGATACAGGGTCAGGAGTTATCACCGTTAAAAGTTGCAACTAATATTAATCAAATGTTTTGTTGTTTTTGAAAATGTGAACAACATCCCCTTTGTTTTTCACTTCTCTTATTTTTTTGAAGAATAGGGACTTATTGAACACATAAATAAAGAACCCTAGGTTGGCATCATTATCTTCTTTATAGCTCTTTTGTATTAAACCGAAAGTAAGTAAAAGGAAAATGGTGCGACAAAAACTTTAAATCCTCAGTAGGTGTTGTAAACGATGGCATTTTGGTATAAAAATGAGTTTGATTGGTGAGACTAAATAGTACTAAGTAAATCGATAAGAGCTTAAATTTGGTATATTATAACGTTCGTTTCGATACCCTAGTCAAAACTTTTCACCGTTAAAAGTTGCAACTCATGTTTTCCAAATGTTTTGTTGTTTTTGAAAATGTGAACAAGATCTCCTTTCTTTTCCTGTTCTCTTATTTTTTTTGCAGAATAGAGATTGATTGAACACAAAAATAAATAACCCTAGGTCAGCGTCATGATCTCCTTTATAGCTCTATTGTATAAAATCGAAAGTAAGTAAAAGGAAAATGGTGCGACAAAAACTTTAAACGTTCGGTAAGTGTTGTAAACGATGGAATTTGGGTTCAAAAATGAGTTTCCTCAGTGACGCCAAATCATTTTGTGTAAATCGATAAGAGCTTTGATTTTATATATTATAATAGTTATTTCGATACAGGAGTTAGGAGTTATCACCTTTAAAAGTTGCAACTAATATTTATCAAATGTTTTGTTGTTTTTGAAAATGTGAACAACATCCCCTTTGTTTTTCACTTCTCTTATTTTTTTGAAGAATAGGGACTAATTGAACACATAAATAAAGAACCCTAGGTTGGCATCATTATCTTCTTTATAGCTCTATTGTATAAAACTGAAAGTAAGTAAAAGGAAAATGGTGCGACAAAAACTTTAAATCCTCGGTAAGTGTTGTAAACGATGGCATTTTGGTATAAAAATGAGTTTGATTGGTGAGACCAAATAGTACTAAGTAGATCGATAAGAGCTTAAATTTGGTATATTATAACGTTCGTTTCGATAACCTAGTCAGAAGTTATCACCGTTAAAATTTGCAACTCATATTTTCCAAACGTTTTGTTCTTTTTGAATATGTGAACAATAACACCTTTCGTTTTTTCTTCTCTTATTTTTTTGGCAGAATAGAGATTGATTTAACACATAAATAAAGAACCCCATGTCGGCATAATTACCTCCTTTATAGCTCTATTGTATAAAACAGAAAGTAAGTCAAAGGAAAATGGTGCGACAAAAAGTTTAAATCCTCAGTAAGTGTTGTAAACGATGGCATTTGGGTTCAAAAATGAGTTTCCTTAGTGAGGCCAAATCCTTTTTTGTAAATCGATAAGAGCTTTGATTTTATATATTATAATAGTCATTTCGATACAGGAGTCAGGAGTTATCACCGTTAAAAGTTGCAACTAATATTTATCAAATGTTTTGTTGTTTTTGAAAATGTGAACAACATCCCCTTTGTTTTTCACTTCTCTTATTTTTTTGAAGAATAGGGACTGATTGAACACATAAATAAAGAACCCTAGGTTGGCATCATTATTTACTTTCTAGCTCTATTGTATGGAACCGAAAGTAAGTAAAATGAAAATGGTGCGACAAAAACTTTAAATCCTCGGTAAGTGTTGTAAACGATGGCATTTTGGTATAAAAATGAGTTTGATTGGTGAGACCAAATAGTACTATGTAAATCGATAAGAGCTTAAATTTGATATATTATAACGGTCGTTTCGATACCCTAGTCAAAAGTTATCACCGTTAAAAGTTGCAACTCATATTTTCCAAACGTTTTGTTCTTTTTGAAAATGTGAACAGCAACACCTTTCGTTTTTTCTTCTCTTATTTTTTTGGCAGAATAGAGATTGATTGAACACATAAATAAAGAACACTAGGTCGGCGTCATTATCTCCTTTATACCTCTATTGTATAAAACCGAAAGTAAGTAAAAGGAAAATGGTGCGACAAAAACTTTAAACGCTCGGTAAGTGTTGTAAATGATGGAATTTGGGTTCAAAAATGAGTTTCCTTAGTGAGGGAAAATCATTTTGTGTAAATCGATAAGAGCTTTGATTTTATATATTATAATAGTTATTTCGATACAGGAGTCAGGAGTTATCACCGTTAAGAGTAGCAACTAATATTTATCAAATGTTTTGTTTCTTTTGAAAATGGGAACAACATCCCCTTTGTTTTTCACTTCTCTTATTTTTTTGAAGAATAGGGACTGATTGAACACATAAATAAAGAACCCTAGGTTGGCATCATTATCTTCTTTATAGCTCTATTGTATAAAATTAAAAGTAAGTAAAAGGAAAATGGTGTGAAAAAACCTTTAAATCCTCAGTAAGTGTTGTAAACGATGGCATTTTGGTATAAAAATGAGTTTGATTGGTGAGACCAAATAGTACTATGTAAATCGATAAGAGCTTAAATTTGCTATATTATAACGGCCGTTTCGATACCCTAGTCAAAAGTTATCACCGATAAAAGTTGCAACACATATTTTCCAAACGTTTTGTTCTTTTTGAAAATGTGAACAGCGATATCTTTCGCTTTTTCTTCTCTTATTTTTTTGGCAGAATAGAGATTGATTGAACACATAAATAAAGAACCCTAGCTCGGGGTCATTATCTCCTTTATAGCTCTATTGTATAAAATCGAAAGTAAGGAAAAGGAAAATGGTGCGACAAAAAGTTTAAACTCTCGGTAAGTGTTGTAAACGATGGAATTTGGGTTCACAAATGTGTTTCCTAAGTGAGGCCAAATCATTTTGTGTAAATCGATAAGAGCTTTGATTTTATATATTATAACAGTCATTTAGATACAGGAGTCAGGAGTTATCATCGTTAAAAGTTGAACCTAATATTTGTCAAACGTTTTGTTGTTTTTGAAAATGTGAACAACATCCCCTTTGTTTTTCACTTCTCTTATTTTTTTGAAGAATAGGGACTGATTGAACACATAAATAAAGAACCCTAGGTTGGCATCATTATCTTCTTTATAGCTCTATTGTATAAAAACGAAAGTAAGTAAAAGGAAAATGGTGCGACAAAAACTTTAAATCCTCGGTAATTGTTTTAAACGATGGCATTTTGGTATAAAAATGAGTTTGATTGGTGAGACCAAATAGTACTAAGTAGATCGATAAGAGCTTAAATTTGGTATATTATAACGTTCGTTTCGATACCCTTGTCAAAAGGTATCACCGTTAAAAGTTGCAACTCATATTTTCCAAACGTTTTGTTCTTTTTGAAAATGTGAACAACAACACCTTTCGTTTTTTCTTCTCTTATTTTTTTGGCAGAATAGAGATTGATTGAACACATAAATAAAGAACCCTAGGTCGGCGTCATTATCTCCTTTATAGCTCTATTGTATAAAACCGAAAGTAAGTAAAAGGAAAATGGTGCGTCAAAAAGTTTAAACGCTCGGTAAGTGTTGTAGACGGTGGAATTTGGGTTCAAAAATGAGTTTCATTAGTGAGGCCAAATCATTTTGTGTAAATCGATAAGAGCATTGATTTTATATATTATAACAGTTATTTCGATACAGGAGTCAGGAGTTATCACCGTTAAAAGTTGCAACTAATATTTATCAAATGTTTTGTTGTTTTTGAAAATGTGAACAACATCCCCTTTGTTTTTCACTTCTCTTTTTTTTTGAAGAATAGGGACTGATTGAACACATAAATAAAGAACCCTAGGTTGGCATCATTATCTTCTTTATAGCTCTATTGTATAAAACTGAAAGTAAGTAAAAGGAAAATGGTGCGACAAAAACTTTAAATCCTCGGTAAGTGTTGTAAACGATGGCATTTTGGTATAAAAATGAGTTTGATTGGTGAGACCAAATAGTACTATGTAAATCGATAAGAGCTTAAATTTGATATATTATAACGGTCGTTTCGATACCCTAGTCAAAAGTTATCACCGATAAAAGTTGCAACACATATTTTCCAAACGTTTTGTTCTTTTTGAAAATGTGAACAGCAATACCTTTCGTTTTTTCTTCTCTTATTTTTTTGGCAGAATAGAGATTGATTGAACACATAAATAAAGAACCCTAGGTAGGCGTCATTATCTCCTTTATAGCTATATTGTATAAAATCGAAAGTAAGTAAATGGAAAATGGTGCGACAAAAAGTTTAAACTCTCGGTAAGTGTTGTAAACGATGGAAATTGGGTTCACAAATGTGTTTCCTAAGTGAGGCCAAATCATTTTGTGTAAATCGATAGGAGCTTTGATTTTATATATTATAATAGTCATTTCGATACAGGAGTCAGGAGTTATCACCGTTAAAAGTTGCAACTAATATTTATCAAATGTTTTGTTGTTTTTGAAAATGTGAACAACATCCAATTTTTTTTTCACTTCTCTTAGTTTTTTGAAGAATAGGGACTGATTGAACACATAAATAAATAACCCTAGGTTGGCATCATTATCTTCTTTATAGCTCTACTGTATAAAACAGAAAGTAAGTAAAAGAAAAATGGTGCGACAAAAACTTTAAATCCTCGGTAAGTATTGTAAACGATGTAATTTGGGTATAAAAATGAGTTTGATTGGTGAGACCAAATACTACTATGTAAATTGATCAGAGGTTAAATTTGGTATATTATAATGGTCGTTTCGATACCGTAGTCAAAAGTTATCACCGTTAAAAGTTGCAACTCATATTTTCCAAATGTTTTGTTCATTTTGATAATGTGAACAACAACACCTTTCTTGTTTTCTTCTCTTATTTTTTTGGCAGAATAGAGATTGATTGACCATATAAATAAAGAACCCTAGGTCGGTGTCATTATCTCTTTTATAGCTCTATTGTATAAAACGAAGGTATGTAGAAGGAAAATGGTGCGACAAAAAGTTTAAACCCTCGGTAAGTGTTGTAAACGATGGAATTTGGGTTCAAAAATGAGTTTCCTCTGTGAGACCAAATCATTTTGTGTAAATCGATAAGAGCTTTGATTTTATATATTATAATAGTCATTTCGATACAGGAGTGAGGAGTTATCTCCGTTAAAAGTTGCAACTAATATTTATCAAATGTTTTGTTGTTTTTGAAAATGTGAACAACATCCCCTTTGTTTTTCACTTCTCTTATTTTTTTGAAGAATAGGGACTGATTGAACACATAAATAAAGAACCCTAGGTTGGCATCATTATCTTCTTTATAGCTCTATTGTATAAAACTGAAAGTAAGTAAAAGGAAAATGGTGCGACAAAAACTTTAAATCCTCGGTAAGTGTTGTAAACGATGGCATTTTGGTATAAAAATGAGTTTGATTGGTGAGACCAAATAGTACTATGTAAATCGATAAGAGCTTAAATTTGGTATATTATAACGGTCGTTTCGATACCCTAGTCAAAAGTTATCACCGTTAAAAGTTGCAACTCATATTTTCCAAACGTTTTGTTCTTTTTGAAAATGTGAACAGCAACACCTTTCATTTTTTCTTCTCTTATTTTTTTGGCAGAATAGAGATTGATTGAACACATAAATAAAGAACCCTAGGTCGGCGTCATTATCTCCTTTATAGCTCTATTGTATAAAACCGAAAGTAAGTAAAAGGAAAATGGTGCGACAAAAAGTTTAAACGCTCGGTAAGTGTTGTAAACGATGGAATTTGGGTTCAAAAATGAGTTTCCTCAGTGAGGCCAAATCATTTTGTGTAAATCGATAAGAGCTTTGATTTTATATATTATAATAGTCATTTCGATACAGGAGTCAGGAGTTATCACCGTTAAAAGTTGCAACTAATATTTATCAAATGTTTTGTTGTTTTTGAAAATGTGAACAACATCCCCTTTGTTTTTCACTTCTCTTATTTTTTTGAAGAATAGGGACTGATTGAACACATAAATAAAGAACCCTAGGTTGGCATCATTATCTTCTTTATAGCTCTATTGTATAAAACTGAAAGTAAGTAAAAGGAAAATGGTGCGACAAAAACTTTAAATCCTCGGTAAGTGTTGTAAACGATGGCATTTTGGTATAAAAATGAGTTTGATTGGTGAGACCAAATAGTACTATGTAAATCGATAAGAGCTTAAATTTTCTATATTATAACGGTCGTTTCGATACCCTAGTCAAAAGTTATCACCGATAAAAGTTGCAACTCATATTTTCCAAACGTTTTGTTCTTTTTGAAAATGTGAACAACAATACCTTTCGTTTTTTCTTCTATTATTTTTTTGGCAGAATAGAGATTGATTGAACACATAAATAAAACATCCTAGGTCGGCATCATTACCTCATTTATAGCTCTATTGTATAAAACCGAAAGTAAGTAAAAGGAAAATGGTACGACAAAAACTTTAAATTCTCAGTAAGTGTTGTAAATGATGGCATTTTGGTATAAAAATAATTTTGATTGGTGAGACCAAATAGTACGATGTAAATCGATGAGAGCTTAAATTTGGTATATTATAACGGTCGTTTCGATACCCTAGTCAAAAGTTATCACCGTTAAAAGTTGCAACTCATATTTTCCAAATGTTTTGTTCTTTTTGAAAATGTGAACAGCAACACCTTTCGTTTTTTCTTCTCTTATTTTTTACAGAGTAGAGATTAATTGAACACATAAATAAAGAACCCTAGGTCGGCGTCATTATCTCCTTTATAGCTCTATTGTATAAAACCGAAAGTAAGTAAAAGGAAAATGGTGCGACAAAAAGTTTAAACGCTCGGTAAGTGTTGTAAACGATGGAATTTGGGTTCAAAAATGAGTTTCCTCAGTGAGGCCAAATCATTTTGTGTAAATCGATAAGAGCTTTGATTTTATATATTATAACAGTCATTTCGATACAGGAGTCAGGAGTTATCACCGTTAAAAGTTGCAACTAATATTTATCAAATGTTTTGTTGTTTTTGAAAATGTGAACAACATCCCCTTTGTTTTTCACTTCTCTTTTTTTTTGAAGAATAGGGACTGATTGAACACATAAATAAAGAACCCTAGGGTAGCATCATTATCTTCTTTATAGCTCTATTGTATAAAACTGAAAGTAAGTAAAAGGAAAATGGTGCGACAAAAACTTTAAATCCTCGGTAAGTGTTGTAAACGATGGCATTTTGGTATAAAAATGAGTTTGATTGGTGAGACCAAATAGTACTATGTAAATCGATAAGAGCTTAAATTTGCTATATTATAACGGCCGTTTCGATACCCTAGTCAAAAGTTATCACCGTTAAATGTTGCAACTCTTATTTTCCAAACGTTTTGTTCTTTTTGAAAATGTGAACAGCAATACCTTTCTTTTTTTCTTCTCTTAATTTTTTGGCAGCATAGAGATTGATTGAACACATAAATAAAGAACACTAGGTCAGCGTCATTATCTCCTTTATAGCTCTATTGTATAAAACCGAAAGTAAGTAAAAGGAAAATGGTGCGACAAAAAGTTTAAACGCTCGGTAAGTGTTGTAAACGATGGAATTTGGGTTCAAAAATGAGTTTCCTCAGTGATGCCAAATCATTTTGTGTAAATCAATAAGATCTTTGATTTTATATAATATAATAGTCATTTCGATACAGGAGTCAGGAGTTATCACCGTTAAAAGTTGCAACGAATATTTATCAAATGTTTTGTTGTTTTTGAAAATGTGAACAACATCCCCTTTGTTTTTAACTTCTCTTATTTTTTTGAAGAATAGGGACTGATTGAACACATAAATAAAGAACCCTAGGTCGGCGTCATTATCTCCTTTATAGATATATTGTATAAAATCGAAAGTAAGTAAAAGGAAAATGGTGCGACAAAAAGTTTAAACTCTCGGTAAGTGTTGTAAACGATGGAAATTGGGTTCACAAATGTGTTTCCTAAGTGAGGCCAAATCATTGTGTAAATCGATAAGAGCATTGATTTTATATATTATAAAAGTCATTTCGATATAGGAGTCAAGAGTTATCACCGTTAAAAGTTGCAACTAATATTTATCAAATGTTTTGTTGTTTTTGAAAATGTGAACAACATCCCCTTTGTTTTTCACTTCTCTTATTTTTTTTAAAGAATAGGGACTGATTGAACACATAAATAAAGAACCCTAGGTTGGCATCATTATCTTCTTTATAGCTCTATTGTATAAAACTGAAAGTAAGTAAAAGGAAAATGGTGCGACAAAAACTTTAAATCCTCGGTAAGTGTTGTAAACGATGGCATTTTGGTATAAAAATGAGTTTGATTGGTGAGACCAAATAGTACTATGTAAATCGATAAGAGCTTAAATTTGGTATATTATAACGGTCGTTTCGATACCCTAGTCAAAAGTTATCACCGTTAAAAGTTGCAACTCATATTTTCCAAACGTTTTGTTCTTTTTGAAAATGTGAACAATAACACCTTTCGTTTTTTCTTCTCTTATTTTTTTGGCAGAATAGAGATTGATTGAACACATAAATAAAGAACACAAGCTCGGCGTCATTATCTCCTTTATAGCTCTATTGTATAAAACCGAAAGTAAGTAAAAGGAAAATGGTGCGACAACTAGTTTAAACGCTCGGTAAGTGTTGTAAACGATGGAATTTGGGTTCAAAAATGAGTTTCCTTTGTGAGACCAAATCATTTTGTGTAAATCGATAAGAGCTTTGATTTTATATATTATAACAGTCATTTCGATACAGGAGTCAGGAGTTATCACCGTTAAAAGTTGCAACTAATATTTATCAAATGTTTTGTTGTTTTTGAAAATGTGAACAACATCCCCTTTGTTTTTCACTTCTCTTATTTTTTTGAAGAATAGGGACTGATTGAACACATAAATAAAGAACCCTAGGTTGGCATCATTATCTTCTTTATAGCTCTATTGTATAAAACTGAAAGTAAGTAAAAGGAAAATGGTGCGACAAAAACTTTAAATCCTCGGTAAGTGTTGTAAACGATGGCATTTTGGTATAAAAATGAGTTTGATTGGTGAGACCAAATAGTACTAAGTAAATCGATAAGAGCTTAAATTTGGTATATTATAACGGTCGTTTCGATACCCTAGTCAAAAGTTATCACCGTTAAAAGTTGCAACTCATATTTTCCAAAAGTTTTGTTCTTTTTGAAAATGTGAACAGCAACACCTTTCGTTTTTTCTTCTCTTATTTTTTGGAAGAATAGAGATTGATTGAACACATAAATAAATAACCCTAGGTCGGCGTCATTATCTCCTTTATAGCTCTATTGTATAAAACCGAAAGTAAGTAAAAGGAAAATGGCGCGACAAAAAGTTTAAACCCACGGTAAGTGTTGTAAACGATGGAAATTGGTTTCAAAAATGAGTTTCCTCAATGAGACAAAATCATTTTGTGTAAATCGATAAGAATTTGATTTTATATATAATAATAGTCATTTCGATACAAGAGTCAAGAGTTATCACTATTAAAAGTGGCAACTCATATCTATCAAATGTTTTGTTGTTTTTGAAAATGTGAACAACATCCCCTTTGTTTTTCACTTCTCTTATTTTTTTGAAGAATAGGGATTGATTGAACACATAAATAAAGAACCCTAGGTTGGCATCATTATCTTCTTTATAGCTCTATTGTATAAAACTGAAAGTAAGTAAAATGAAAATGGTGCGACAAAAACTTTAAATCCTCGGTAAGTGTTGTAAACGATGGAATTTGGGTATGAAAATGAGTTTGATTGGTGAGACCAAATAGTACTAAGTAAATTGATAAGAGCTTAAATTTGGTATATTATAACGGTCGTTTCGATACCCTAGTCAAAAGTTATCACCGTTAAAAGTTGCAACTCATATTTTCCTAACGTTTTGTTCTTTTTGAAAATGTGAACAGCAATACCTTTCTTTTTTTCTTCTCTTATTTTTTTTTCAGAATAGAGATTGATTGAAAACATAAATAAAGAACCCTAGGTAGGCGTCATTATCTCCTTTATAGCTATATTGTATAAAATCGAAAGTAAGAAAAGGAAAATGGTGCGACAAAAAGTTTAAACTCTCGGTAAGTGTTGTAACGATGGAATTTGGGTTCAAAAATGAGTTTCCTCTTTGAGACCAAATCATTTTGTGTAAATCGATAAGTGCTTTGATTTTATATATTATAACAGTCATTTCGATACAGGAGTCAGGAGTTATCACCGTTAAAAGTTGCAACTAATATATATCAAATGTTTTGTTGTTTTTGAAAATGTGAACAACATCCCCTTTGTTTTACACTTCACTTTTTTTTTGAAGAATAGGGACTAATTGAACACATAAATAACGAACCCTAGGTTGGCATCATTATCTTCTCCATAGCTCTATTGTATAAAACTGAAAGTAAGTAAAAGAAAAATGGTGCGACAAAAACTTTAAATCCTCGGTAAGTTTTGTAAACGATGGCATTTTGGTATAAAAATGAGTTTGATTGGTGAGACCAAATAGTACTATGTAAATCGATAAGAGCTTAAATTTGGTATATTATAACGGTCGTTTCGATACCCTAGTCAAAAGTTATCACCGTTAAAAGTTGCAACTCATATTTTCCAAATGTTTTGTTCTTTTTGAAAATGTGAACAACAACACCTTTCGTTTTTTCTTCTCTTATTTTTTTGGTGAATAGAGATTGATTGAACACATAAATAAAGAACCGTAGGCCGGCGTCATTATTTCCTTTATTACTCTATTGTATAAAATCGAAAGTAAGTAAAAGGAAAATGGTGCGACAAAACGTTTCAACGCTCGGTAAGTGTTGTAAACAATTGAATTTGGGTTCACAAATGAGTTTCCTCAGTGAGGCCAAATCATTTTGTGTAAATCGATAAGAGATTTGATTTTATATATTATAATACTCATTTCAATACAAGAGTCAGGAGTTATCGCCGTTAAAAGTTGCAACTAATATTTATCAAATGTTTTGTTGTTTTTGAAAATGTGAACAACATCCCCTTTGTTTTTCACTTCTCTTACTTTTTTGAAGAATAGGGACTGATTCAACACATAAATAAAGTACCCTAGGTTAGCATCATTATCTTCTTTATAGCTCTATGGTATAAAATTGAAAGTAAGTAAAAGGAAAATGGTGCGACAAAAACTTTAAATCCTCGGTAAGTGTTGTAAACGATGGCATTTTGGTATAAAAATGATTTTTATTGGTGAGACCAAATAGTACTATGTAAATCGATAAGAGCTTAAATTTGGTATATTATAACGTTCATTTTGATACCCTGGTCAAAAGTTATCACCGTTAAAAGGTGCAACTCATATTTTCCAAATATTTTGTTCTTTTTGAAAATGTGAACAGCAACACCTTTCGTTTTTTTCTCTTATTTTTTTGGCAGAATATGGATTGGTTGAACATATAAATAAAGAACCCTAGGTCGGCATCATTATCTCCTTTATAGCTCTTTTGTATAAAACCGAAAGAAAGTAAAAGGAAAATGGTGCGTCAACAAGTTTAAACGCTCGGAAAGTGTTGTAAACGATGGAATATGGGTTCAAAAATTAGTTTCCTAAGTGAGGCCAAATCATTTTGTGTAAATCGATAAGAGCTTCGATTTTATATATTATAATAGTCATTTCGATACAAGAGTCAGGAGTTATCACCGTTAAAAGTTGCAACATAATATTTATCAAATGTTTTGTTGTTTTTTAAAATGTGAACAACATCCCCTTTGTTTTTCACTTCTCTTTTTTTTTGAAGAATAGGGACTGATTGAACACATAAATAAAGAACCCTAGGTTGGCATCATTATCTTCTTTATAGCTCTATTGTATAAAACTGAAAGTAAGTAAAAGGAAAATGGTGCGACAAAAACTTTAAATCCTCGGTAAGTGTTGTAAACGATGGCATTTTGGTATAAAAATGAGTTTGATTGGTGAGACCAAATAGTACTATGTAAATCGATAAGAGCTTAAATTTGGTATATTATAACGGTCGTTTCGATACCCTAGTCAAAAGTTATCACCGTTAAAAGTTGCAACTCATATTTTCCAAATGTTTTGTTCTTTTTGAAAATGTGAACAGCAACACCTTTCGTTTTTTCTTCTCTTATTTTTTTGGCAGAATAGAGATTGATTGAACACATAAATAAAGAACCCTAGGTCGGCGTCATTATCTCCTTTATAGCTCTATTGTATAAAACCGAAAGTAAGTAGAAGGAAAATGGTGCGACAAAAAGTTTAAACCCTCGGTAAGTGTTGTAAACGATGGAATTTGGGTTCAAAAATGAGTTTCCTCAGTGAGGCCAAATCATTTTGTGTAAATCGATAAGAGCTTTGATTTTATATATTATAACAGTCATTTCGATACAGGAGTCAGGAGTTATCACCGTTAAAAGTTGCAACTAATATTTATCAAATGTTTTGTTGTTTTTGAAAATGTGAACAACATCCCCTTTGTTTTTCACTTCTCTTATTTTTTTGAAGAATAGGGACTGATTGAACACATAAATAAAGAACCCTAGGTTGGCATCATTATCTTCTTTATAGCTCTATTGTATAAAACTGAAAGTAAGTAAAAGGAAAATGGTGCGACAAAAACTTTAAATCCTCGGTAAGTGTTGTAAACGATGGCATTTTGGTATAAAAATGAGTTTGATTGGTGAGACCAAATAGTACTAAGTAAATCGATAAGAGCTTAAATTTGGTATATTATAACGGTCGTTTCGATACCCTAGTCAAAAGTTATCACCGTTAAAAGTTGCAACTCATATTTTCCAAACGTTTTGTTCTTTTTGAAAATGTGAATAGCAACACCTTTCGTTTTTTTTCTCTGCTTTTTTTGGTAGAATAGAAAATGATTGAACACATAAATAAAGAACACAAGCTCGGCGTCATTATCTCCTTTATAGCTCTATTGTATAAAACCGAAAGTAAGTAAAAGGAAAATGGTGCGACAAAAAGTTTAAACGCTCGGTAAGTGTTGTAAACGATGGAATTTGGGTTCAAAAATGAGTTTCCTCAGTGAGGCCAAATCATTTTGTGTAAATCGATAAGAGCTTTGATTTTATATATTATAATAGTCATTTCGATACAGGAGTCAGGAGTTATCACCGTTAAAAGTTGCAACTAATATTTATCAAATGTTTTGTTGTTTTTGAAAATGTGAACAACATCCCCTTTGTTTTTAACTTCTCTTATTTTTTTGAAGAATAGGGACTGATCGAACACATAAATAAAGAACCCTAGGGTGGCATCATTATCTTCTTTATAGCTCTATTGTATAAAACTAAAAGTAAGTAAAAGGAAAATGGTGCGACAAAAACTTGAAATCCTCGGTAAGTGTTGTAAATGATGGCATTTTGGTATAAAAATGAGTTTGATTCGTGAGACCAAATAGTACTATGTAAATCGATAAGAGCTTAAATTTGCTATATTATAACGGCCGTTTCGATACCCTAGTCAAAAGTTATCACCGTTAAAAGTTGCAACTCATATTTTCCAAATGTTTTGTTCTTTTTGAAAATGTGAACAGCAACACCTTTCGTTTTTTCTTCTCTTATTTTTTTGGAAGAATAGAGGTTGATTGAACTCATAAATAAAGAACCCTAGGTCAGCATCATTATCTCCTTTATAGCTCTATTGTATAAAAACGAAAGTAAGTAAAAGGAAAATGGTGGGACAAAAAGTTTAAACCGTCGGTAAGTGTTGTAAACGATGGAATTTGGGTTCAAAAATGAGTTTCCTCTGTGAGGCCAAATCATTTTGTGTAAATTGATAAGAGCTTTGATTTTATATATTATAACATTCATTTCGATACAGGAGTCAGGAGTTATCACCGTTAAAAGTTGCAACTCATATTTATCAAATGTTTTGTTGTTTTTGAAAATGTGAACAACATCCCCTTTGTTTTTCACTTCTCTTATTTTTTTGAAGAATAGGGACTGATTGAACACATAAATAAAGAACCCTAGGTTGGCATCATTATCTTCTTTATAGCTCTATTGTGTAAAACTGAAAGTAAGAAAAAGGAAAATGGTGCGACAAAAAATTTCAACCCTCGGTAAATGTTGTAAACGTTGGAATTTAGGTACATAAATGAGTTTGATTGGTGAGACCACATACTACTATGTAAATCGATAAGAGCTTAAATTTTGTATATTATAGCGGTCGTTTTGATATCCTAGTCAAAAGTTATCATCTTTAAAAGTTGCAAATCATATTTTCCAAAAGGTTTGTTCTTTTTGAAAATGTAAACAACACCTTTCGTTTTTTCTTCTATTATTTTTTTGGCAGAATAGAGATTGATTGAACACATAAATAAAGAACCCTAGGTCGGCGTCATTATCTCCTTTATAGCTCTATTGTATAAAACCGAAAGTAAGTAAAAGGAAAATGGTGCGTCATAAAGTTTAAACGCTCGGTAAGTGTTGTAAACGGTGGAATTTGGGTTCAAAAATGAGTTTCCTTTATGAGACCAAATCATTTTGTGGAAATCGATAAGACCATTGATTTTATATATTATAACAGTCATTTCGATACAGGAGTGAGGAGTTATCACCGTTAAAAGTTGCAACTCATATTTATCAAATGTTTTGTTGTTTTTGAAAATGTGAACAACATCCCCTTTGTCTTTCATTTCTCTTATTTTTTTGAAGAATAGGTATCGATTGAACACATAAATAAAGAACCCTAGGTTGGCATCATTCTCTTCTTTATAGCTCTATTGTATAAAACTGAAAGTAAGTAAAAGGAAAATGGTGCGACAAAAACTTTAAATCCTCGGTAAGTGTTGTAAACGATGGCATTTTGGTATAAAAATGAGTTTGATTGGTGAGACCAAATAGTACTATGTAAATCGATAAGAGCTTAAATTTGGTATATTATAACGGTCGTTTCGATACCCTAGTCAAAAGTTATCACCGTTAAAAGTTGCAACTCATATTTTCCAAATGTTTTGTTCTTTTTGAAAATGTGAACAGCAACACCTTTCGTTTTTTCTTCTCTTATTTTTTTGGCAGAATAGAGATTGATTGAACACATAAATAAAGAACCCTAGGTCGGCATCATTAACTCTTTTATAGCTCTATCGTATAAAAACGAAAGTAAGTAAAGGAAAATGGTGAGACAAAAAGTTTAAACCCTCGGTAAGTGTTGTAAACGATGGAATATGGGTTCAAAATTGAGTTTCCTCTGTGAGACCAAATCATTTTGTGTAAATCGATAAGAGTTTTGATTTTATATATTATAATAGTCATTTCGATACAAGAGTCAGGAATTATCACCGTTAAAAGTTGCAACTAATACTTATCAAATGTTTTATTGTTTTTGAAAATGTGAACAACATCCCATTTGTTTTTCACTTCGCTTATTTTTTTGAAGAATAGGGACTCATTGAACACATAAATAAAGAACCCTAGGTCGGCATCATTATCTTCTTTATAGCTCTATTGTATAAAATTGAAAGTAAGTAAAAGGAAAATGGTGCGACAAAAAATTTAAATCCTCAGTAAGTGTTGTAAACGATGGAATTTTGGTATAAAAATGATTTTGATTTATGAGACCAAATAGTACGATGTAAATCGATAAGAGCTTAAATTTGGTATATTATAACGGCCGTTTCGATACCCTAGTCAAAAGTTATCACCGTTAAAAGTTGCAACTCATATTTTCCAAATGTTTTGTTCTTTTTGAAAATGTGAACAGCAACACCTTTCGTTTTTTCTTCTCTTATTTTTTTGGAAGAATAGAGATTGATTGAACACATAAATAAAGAACCCTAGGTCGGCATCATTATCTCCTTTATAGCTCTATTGTATAAAACCGAAAGTAAGTAGAAGGAAAATGGTGCGACAAAAAGTTTAAACCCTCGGTAAGTGTTGTAAACTATGGAATTTGGGTTCAAAAATGAGTTTCCTCTGTGAGACCAAATCATTTTGTGTAAATCGATAAGAGCTTTGATTTTATATATTATAATAGTCATTTCGATACAGGAGTCAGGAGTTATCACCGTTAAAAGTTGCAACTAATATTTATCAAATGTTTTGTTGTTTTTGAAAATGTGAACAACATCCCCTTTGTTTTTAACTTCTCTTATTTTTTTGAAGAATAGGGACTGATTGAACACATAAATAAAGAACCCTAGGGTGGCATCATTATCTTCTTTATAGCTCTATTGTATAAAACTAAAAGTAAGTAAAAGGAAAATGGTGCGACAAAAACTTGAAATCCTCGGTAAGTGTTGTAAATGATGGCATTTTGGTATAAAAATGAGTTTGATTCGTGAGACCAAATAGTACTATGTAAATCGATAAGAGCTTAAATTTGCTATATTATAACGGCCGTTTCGATACCCTAGTCAAAAGTTATCACCGTTAAAAGTTGCAACTCATATTTTCCAAACGTTTTGTTCTTTTTGAAAATGTGAACAGCAATACCTTTCTTTTTTTCTTCTCTTATTTTTTTGGCAGAATAGAGATTGATTGAACACATAAATAAAGAACACTAGGTCAGCATCATTATCTCCTTTATAGCTTTTTTGTATAAAACCGAAAGTAAGTAAAAGGAAAATGGTGTGACAAAAACTTTAAATGCTCGGTAAGTGTTGTAAACGATGGAATTTGGGTTCAAAAATGAGTTTCCTCAGTGATGCCAAATCATTTTGTGTAAATCGATAAGATCTTTGATTTTATATAATATAATAGTCATTTCGATACAGGAGTCAGGAGTTATCACAGTTAAAAGGTGCAACTCTTTTTAAAAATGTTTTGTTGTTTTTGAAAATGTGAACAACAACACCTTTCGTTTTTTCTTCTCTTATTTTTTTTGCAGAATAGAGATTGATTGAACACATAAATAAAGAACCCTAGGTCGGCATCATTATCTCCTTTATAGCTCTATTGTATAAAACCGAAAGTAAGTAGAAGGAAAATGGTGCGACAAAAAGTTTAAACCCTCGGTAAGTGTTGTAAACTATGGAATTTGGGTTCAAAAATGAGTTTCCTCTGTGAGACAAAATCATTTTGTGTAAATCGATAAGAGCTTTGATTTTATATATTATAATAGTCATTTCGATACAGGAGTCAGGAGTTATCGCCGTTAAAAGTTGCAACTAATATTTATCAAATGTTTTGTTGTTTTTGAAAATGTGAACAACATCCCCTTTGTTTTTCACTTCTCTTATTTTTTTGAAGAATAGGGACTGATTGAACACATAAATAAAGAACCCTAGGTTGGCATCATTATCTTCTTTATAGCTCTATTGTATAAAACTGAAAGTAAGTAAAAGGAAAATGGTATGGCAAAAACTTTAAATCCTCGGTAAGTATTGTAAACGATGGAATTTGGGTATGAAAATGAGTTTGATTGGTGAGACCAAATAATACTATGTAAATTGATAAGAGGTTAAATTTGGTATATTATAACGGTCATTTCGATACCCTAGTCAAAAGTTATCACCGTTAAAAGTTGCAACTCATATTTTTCAAATGTTTTGTTCATTTTAAAAATTTGAACAACAACACCTTTCGTGTTTTCTTCTCTTATTTTTTTGGCAGAATAGAGATTGATTGACCACATAAATAAAGAAGCCTAGGTCGGTGTCATTATCTCATTTATAGCTTTATTGTATAAAACGAAGGTAAGTAGAAGGAAAATGGTGCGACAAAAAGTTTAAACCCTCGGTAAATGTTGTAAACGATGGAATTTGGGTTCAAAAATGAGTTTCCTCCGTGAGACCAAATCATTTTTTGTAAATCGATAAGAGCTTTCATTTTATATATTATAATAGTCATTTCGATACAGGAGTCAGGTGTTATCGCCGTTAAAAGTTGTAACTCATATTTATCAAATGTTTTTTTGTTTTTGAAAATGTGACCAACATCCCCTTTGTTTTTCACTTCTCTTATTGTTTTTCAAGAATAGGAACTGATTGAACACATAAATAAAGAACCCTAGGTTGGCATCAATATCTTCTTTATAGCTCTATTGTATAAAACTGAAAGTAAGTAAAAGGAAAATGGTGCGACAAAAACTTTAAATCCTCGGTAAGTGTTGTAAACGTTGGAATTTTGGTACAAAAATGAGTTTGATTGGTGAGACCACATACTACTATGTAAATCGATAAGAGTTTAAATTTTGTATATTATAACGGTCGTTTTGATACCCTAGTCAAAAGTTATCACCGTTAAAAGTTGCAACTCATATTTTCCAAAAGTTTTGTTCTTTTTGAAAATGTGAACAACAACACCTTTCGTTTTTTCTTCTATTATTTTTTTGAAAGAATAGAGATTGATTGAACACATAAATTAAGAACCCTAGGTCGGCGTTATTATCTCCTTTATAGCTCTATTGTATAAAACAGAAAGTAAGTAGAAGGAAACTGGTGCGACAAAAATTTTAAACCCATGGTAAGTGCTGTAAACTATGGAAATTGGGTTCAAAAATAAGTTTCCTCTATGAGACCAAATCATTTTTTGTAAATCTATAAGAGCTTTGATTTTATATATTATAATAGTCATTTCGATACAGGAGTCAGGAGTTATCGCCGTTAAAAGTTGCAACTCATATTTATCAAATGTTTTGTTGTTTTTGAAAATGTGAACAATATCCCCTTTTTTTCAGTTCTCTTATTTTTTTGAAGAATACGGACTAATTGAACACATAAATAAAGAACCCTAGGTTGGCATCATTATCTTCTTTACAGCTCTACTGTATAAAACTGAAAGTAAATAAAAGGAAAATGGTGCAACAAAAACTTTAAATCCTCGGTAAGTATTGTAAACGATGTAATTTGGGTATAAAAATGAGTTTGATTGGTGAGACCAAATAATACTATGTAAATTGATAAGATGTTAAATTTGGTATATTATAACGGTCGTTTCGATACCCTAGTCAAAAGTTATCACCGTTAAAAGTTGCAACTCATATTTTCCAAATGTTTTCTTCTTTTTGAAAATGTGAATAGCAACACCTTTCGTTTTTTCTTCTCTTATTTTTTTGGCTGAATAGAGATGAAATGAACACATAAATAAAGAACCCTAGGTTGGCGTCATTAACTCCTTTATAGCTCTATTGTATAAAATAGAAATTAAGTAAAAGGAAAATGGTGCGACAAAAAGTTTAAACCCTCGGTAAGTGTTGTGAACGATGGAATTTGAGTCCAAAAATTAGTTTTCTCTGTGAGACCAAATCATTTTGTGTAAATAGATAAGAGCTTTGATTTTATATATTATAACAGTCATTTCGTTACAGGAGTCAGGATTTATCACCGTTAAAAGTTGCAACTCATATCTATCAAATGTTTTGTTGTTTTTGAAAATGTGAACAACATCCCCTTTGTTTTTCACTTCTCTTATTTTTTTGAATAATAGGGACTGATTGAACACATAAATAAATAACCCTTGGTTGGCATCATTATCTTCTTTATACCTCTATTGTATAAAACTGAAAGTAAGTAAAAGGAAAATGGGGTGACAAAAACATTAAATCCTAGGTCAGTGTGGTAAACGATGGAATTTGGGTTCAAAAATGAGTTTCCTCAGTAAGACCTAATCACACTGAGTAAATTGATAAGAGCTTCGATTTAATATATTATAACAGTCCTTTCGATACCCGTTAAAAGGTGAAACTCATATTTATCAAATGTTTTGTTGTTTTTGAAAATGTGAACAACAACACCTTTCGTTTTTTCTTCACTTATTTTTTTGGAAGAATAGAGATTGATTGAACACATAAATAAAGAACCCTAGGTCGGCGTCATTATCTCTTTTATAGCTCTATTGTATAAAACATAAATTAAGTAAAAAGAAAATGGTGCGACAAAAAGTTTAAACCCTCGGTAAGTGTTGTGAACGATGGAATTTGGGTTCAAAAATTAGTTTCCTCTGTGAGACCAAATGATTTTGTGTAAATCGATAAGAGCTTTGATTTTATATATTATAACAGTCATTTTGATACAGGAGTGAGGAGTTATCGCCGTTAAAAGTTGCAACTCATATCTATCAAATGTTTTGTTGTTTTTGAAAATGTGAACAACATCCCCTTTGCTTTTCACTTCTCTTATTTTTTTGAATAATAGGGGCTGATTGAACACATAAATAAAGAACCCAAGGTTGGCATCTATATCTTCTTTATAGCTCTATTGTATAAAACTGAAAGTAAGTAAAAGGAAATTTGAGCGGCAAAAACATTAAATCCCCGGTCAGTGTGGCAAACGATAGAATTTGGGTTCAAAAATGAGTTTCCTCAGTAAGACCTAATCATAATTAGTAAATCGATAAGAGCTTCCGTTTAATATATTATAACAGTCCTTTCGATACCCGAGTCAGGTGTTATCACCGTTAAAATGTGAAACTCATATTTATCAAATGTTTTGTTATTTTTGAAAATTTGAACAACAACACCTTTCGTTTTTTCTTCACTTATTTTTTTGGCAAAATAGAGATTGATTGAACACATAAATAAAGAACACTAGGTCGGCGTCATTATCTCCTTTATAGCTCTATGGTATAAAATCGAAGGTAAGTAGAAGGAAAATGGTGCAACAAAAAGTTTAAACCCTTGGTAAGTGTTATAAACAATGGAATTTGGGTTCAAAAATGAGTTTCCTCTGTAAGACCAAATCATTTTGTGTACATCGATAAGAGCTTTGATTTTATATATTATAACAGTCGTTTCGATACAAGAGTCAGGAGTTATCGCCGTTAATAGTTGCAACTCATAATTATCAAATGTTTTGTTATTTTTGAAAATGTAAACAACATCCCCTTGGTTTTTCACTTCTCTTATTGTTTTGAAGAATAGGGACATATTGAACACATAAATAAAGAACCCTAGGTTGGAATCATTATCTTCTTTATAGCTCTATTGTATAAAAACAAACGTAAGTAAAAAGATAATGGTGCGACAAAAACTTTAAACCCTCGGTAATTGTTGTAAACGATGAAATTTCGGTCCAAATCATATTGTGTAAATCAATAAGATATTCGATTTGATATATTATAATAGTCGTTTCGATACAGGAGTCAGAATTTATCGCCGTTAAAAGTTGCAACTCATATTTATCAAATGTTTTGTTCTTTTTGAAAATGTGAACAACAACACCTTTCGTGTTTTCTTCTCTTATTTTTTTGGCAGAATAGAGATTGATTGAACACAAAAATTAAGAACCCTAGGTCCGCATCATTATCTCCTTTATAGATTTATTGTATAAAATCGAAGGTAAGTAGAAGGAAAATGGTGCGACAAAAAGTTTAAACCCTCGGTAAGTGTTGTGAACTACGGAATTTGGGTTCAAAAATGAGTTTCCTCTGTGAGACAAAATCATTTTGTGTAAATTGATAAGGGCTTTGATTTTATATATTATAATAGTCATTTCGATACAGGAGTCATGAGTTATCGCCGTTAAAAGTTGCAACTCATATTTATCAAATGTATTGTTGTTTTTGAAAATGTGACCAACATCCTCTTTGTTTTTCACTTCTCTTATTTTTTTGGTAGAATACGAACTGATTGAAAATATTAATAAAGAACCCTAGGTTGGCATCATTATCTTCTTTTTAGCTCTATTTTATAAAAGACGAACGTAAGTAAAAAGAAAATGGTGCGACAAAAAATTTCAACCCTCGGTAAATGTTGTAAACGTTGGAATTTAGGTACATAAATGAGTTTGATTGGTGAGACCAAATACTACGATGTAAATTGATATGAGGTTAAATTTGGTATATTATAACGGTCGTTTCGATACCCTATCCAAAGTTATCACCGTTAAAAATTGCAACTCATATTTTCCAAATGTTTTGTTCGTTTTGAAAATGTGAACAACAACACCTTTCGTTTTTTCTTCTCCTATTTTTTTGGCAGAATAGAGACTGATTGAACACATAAATTAAGAACCCTAGGTCGGCGTTATTATCTCCTTTATGGCTCTATTGTATAAAACCGAAAGTAAGTAAAAGGAAAATGGTGCGACAAAAAGTTTAAACCCTCGGTAAGTGTTGTAAACAATGGAATTTGGGTTCAAAAATGAGTTTCCTCTATTAGAAAAAATCATTTTGTGTAAATCTATAAGGGCTTTGATTTTATATATTATAACATTCATTTCGATACAGGAGTCAGGAGTTATCACTGTTAAAAGTTGCAACTAATATTTATCAAATGTTTTGTTGTTTTTGAAAATGTGAACAACATCTCCTTTGTTTTTCACGTCTCTTCTTTTTTTAAAAATAGGGACTGATTGAACACATAAATAAAGAACCCTAGGTTGGCATCATTATCTTATTTATATCTCTATTGTATAAAACTGAAAGTAAGTAAACGGAAAATGGTGCGACAAAAACTTTAAATCCTTGGTAAGTGTTGTAAACGATGGCATTTTGGTATAAAAATGATTTTGATTGGTGAGACCAAATAGTACTATGTAAATCGATAAGAGCTTAAATTTGGTATATTATAACGTTCATTTCGAAACCCTAGTCAAAATTTATCACCGTTAAAAGTGGAAACTCATATTTTCCAAATGTTTTGTTGTTTTTGAAAATGTGAACAACAACACCTTTCGTTTTTTCTTCACTTATTTTTTTGGCACAATAGAGATTGATTGAACACATAAATTAAGAACCCTAGGTCTTCGTCATTTTCACCTTTATAGCTCTATTGTATAAAACCGAAAGTAAGTAGAAGGAAAATGGTGCGACAAAAACTTTAAATCCTCGGTAAGTGTTGTAAACTATGGAATTTGGGTTCAAAAATGAGTTTCCTCTGTCAGACCAAATCATTTTGTGTAAATCGATAAGGGCTTTGATTTTATATATTATAATAGTCATTTCTATACAGGAGTCAGGAGCTATCGCCGTTAAAAGTTCCAACTCATATTTATCAAATGTTTTGTTGTTTTTGAAAATGTGAACAACATCCCCTTTGTTTTTCACTTCTCTTATTTTTTTGAAGAATAGGAACTGATTGAACACATTAATAAAGAACCCTAGGTTGACATCATTATCTTCTGTATAGCTCTATTTTATAAAAAACAACGTAAGTAAAAAGAAAATGGTCCTACAAAAACTTTCAACCCTCGATAAGTGTTGTAAACGTTGGAATTTTGGTACAAAAATTGATTTTGATTGGTGAGACCACATACTACTATGTAAATCGATAAGAGCTTAAATTTGGTATATTATAACGGTCGTTTCGATACCTGATGAGCAGAATCGTGATCGCCAAATAATTTGATGAACGAAAACTTGATGAATGAAAACCGGCATCGCCGATCCTGCCAATACTTTGGTTTTATATTTATAAAACTCTCGCAAGTGCACGAATCATTTCGTAGAAAATGATAAGTATACTCCCAAGGTCGATCTAAGGAAGGAATGTATGTGGTTTTTAATTTATTATTCAAACTTTTAAAAACGAAATTAAATCCTAAACATCCTGTCACGATATTTTGGGGTTTTGTGTTTTTAATCTACTTACATAAAAATAAACATAGATTCAATAAACATTCATGCAAATTTTATCGTTTATAAATAGTGGAGTATTTATGGATATAATAACTAAGTTAATTATGCTTGCTCGTATTATTTAGTTTATTAAAGATATGAATTGATATTTATTGATTCTCCTTTTTTTGTATGAATACCACCTTTGGTGGGGTTAGATATTCTTTGTTAACTAAAAAAATCAATTAACACCTATGGGTGGGGTTGATAACTAATTTGGTTAATTAAATTAATTCCTTTTTCTAAGAGATTGAAAATGAACCATTTAAATGCCACCTTTGGTGGGTTAGACAGTTTAAACTTTATTCAAGGTGTCTAAATTAAACCTAAGAATTTAGTTATCCGAGTACTAACTTTCAAGTTTTAAAACTACTACTGAAAACGTGTTGTCAATACATTTTCAGATAATAATTCTTATAAAAACTTTTGAAATAGAGCTTCACTCTAACTACCGGGCGATTGTACCAACAAATAAAAGAGCACTTATCTAAATCAGATCGGATAACTAAACCTTAAAATCTAATTTTCAGATTTAAGTTTGTAATGAAAAATAATATATTTCTCTCTAACATTCTTAATATAAAATCTTGAATAAAAATAAAATCAATTCATTTTAGAGATTTTTACCTATTTAATATTTCGCAAGCATAACAACGTTATTATTATATCATTTTTACAAACAGCTAGCACAGTTAAATTTAATCACAAACAAATTAAATATAACATGTAAGAATAACGCATAAAAAATAACTGCAAAGAAAATAAAATCCTTACAGTACTTCGATGCCATTCCCTTTGCTAGAAAAACTCCAAGCGGAATTTGCACTCCCATTTATTGAATCAAAAAGCTAATAAATTACAAAAACATAACTAGTTCTTCCCAAAAAGGGAAGAACTCAAAAACTAAGAGAAACTAGCTAAAACATAAGAAAAACTAGCTAAAACATAAGAAAAACTAAAAAAACTAAAAACTAAGAAATGGAGAGAAAGAAAGAAGAGAGAAGTGTGTTTTGAGGTTGTGAAGGTGTTTTGAAGGTGTGTTTTGCAGTGAAGGGAAGGGGGGTATTTATAGGTGAGGATGGAGAGAAAAAATGAGTAAAAAAAATGTTAAAAAATATTAAAAAATTAAAAAACGTGTAATGGAAATGCTTAGGTCATCAATGATGTCATCATGACGTCACAGGGGCTGCTGCACGTGGAAAATAGGGTGAAAACGCGTTGGGTGCGCAGAGGGGCGGCTGCTGGGCGCTCCGCGCATGAACAGTAACCCGCGGAGTGCTGCACGCATGAACAGTAACCCGCGCACAGTTTAGGGCGGAGCAGCGTGCTGGGGCGCGGCGGCTGGGCGGCGCGGCGGCGCGTTTTTCTCCTTTTTGACATTTTTGACCCGTTTTGTCCAATTTTTCCATATTTTTCGACCTTTACGCATTTATTTATTAATATATTTGTGATGTATTGCTTCCAGTATTCCTCTTTGAGTCTTTAAGTTGCATTTTTAAGCCAAAATACCTAAAAAAATAATAAAAATACCAGTGATTCCGAAAAATACAAATTTATATAAATATATGATAAAATATATAAATATATATATTTTTAATCAATTAATTTGCATAAAATCATGGTTATTTTAGTGCTTTTTGAGCACTCATCACAAAAACTTGATGAGCGAAAACCGGCATCGCCGATTCTCGCAAATACTTTGGTTTTAATATTTATAAAACTCTCGCAAGTGCACGAATCATTTCGTAGAAAATGATAAGTATACTCCCAAGGTCGATCTAAAGAAGGAATGTATGTATTTTTTAATTTATTATTCAAACTTTTAAAAACGAAATTAAATCCTAAACATCCTGTCACGATATTTTGGGTTTTGTGTTTTTAATCTACTAACATAAAAATAAACATAGATTCAATAAACATTCATGCAAATTTTATCTTTTATAAATAGTGGAGTATTTATGGATATAATAACTAAGTTAATTATGCTTGCTCGTATTATTTAGGTTATTAAAGATATGAATTGATATTTATTGATTCTCCCTTTTTTGTATGAATACCACCTTTGGTGGGGTTAGATATTCTTTGTTAACTAAACAAATCAATTAACACCTATGGGTGGGGTTGATAACTTATTTGGTTAATTAAATTAATTCCTTTTTCTAAGAGATTGAAAATGAATCATTTAAATGCCACCTTTGGTGGGGTTAGACAGCTTAAACTATATTCAAGGTGTCCAAATTAAACCTAAGAATTTAGTTATCCGAGTACTAACTTTCAAGTTTTAGAACCACTACTGAAAACATGTTGTCAATACATTTTCAGATAATAATTCTTATAAAAACTTTTGAAATAGAGCTTCACTCTAACTACCGGGCGATTGTACCAACAAATAAAAGAGCACTACTCTAAATCAGACCGGATAACTAAACCTTAAAATCTAATTTTCAGATTTAAGTTTGTAATGAAAAATAATATATTTCTCTCTAACATTCTTAATATAAAATCTTGAATAAAAATAAAATCAATTCATTTTAGAGATTTTTACCTATTTAATATTTCGCAAGCATAACAACGTTATTATTACATCATTTTTACAAACAGCTAGCACAGTTAAATTTAATCACAGACAAATTAAATATAACATGTAAGAATAAAGCATAAAAAATAACTGCAAAGAAAATAAAATCCTTACAGTACTTCGATGCCATTCCCGTTGCTAGAAAAACTCCAAGCGGAATTTGCACTCCCATTTATTGAATCAAAAAGCTAAAATATTACAAAAACATAACTAGTTCTTCCCTAAAAAGGGAAGAACTCTAAAACTAAGAGAAATTAACTAAGAAAAGCTAAAAACTAAGAAAACATAAGAAAAACTAAAAATCTAAGAAAAGAGAGAAAGAAAGAGAGAAAAGAATGTATTTGGAGGTTTTGAAGGTGTTTTTAGGTGTTGAAGGTGTGTTTTGAAGTGAAGGGAAGGGGGGTATTTATAGGTGAGGATGGAGAGAAAAAATGAGTAAAACAATGTTAAAAAAATATTAAAAAAATAAAAAACGTGTAATGGAAATGCTGAGGTCATCAATGACGTCATAGGGGCTGCTGCACGTGGAAAATGGGGCAAAAACGCATTGGGCGCGCGGAGGGGGCGGCTGCTGGGCGCTGCGCGCACGCGCGCAGCTTCAGCCAGCGTGAAACGATGCCAGCGCCATTGGGGCGTTCTTTGAGTCTTTGGGGCGCGGCGGCGCGTTTTTCTCCTTTTTGACATTTTTGACCTTTTTGACCCATTTTGTCCAATTTTTCCATATTTGTTGACCTTTACGCATTTATTTATTAATATATTTGTGATGTATTGCTTCCAGTATTCCTCTTTGAGTCTTTAAGTTGCATTTTTAAGCCAAAATACCTGAAAAACAATAAAAATACCCGTGATTCTGAAAAAGACAAATTTATATAAACATATGATACAACATATAAATATATATATTTTTAATCAATTAATTTGCATAAAATCATGGTTATTTTAGTGCTTTTTGAGCACTCATCACAACCCCCAACCAGCTTCTTGCTAGTCCCTTAGCAAGAGAAGCGATAAAAACTAAAAATTAAACTATCCTAAATCACTTTCGTGGATTGAAACGGTTGCATTTAGCCTATGCAACAAGCCTTTAAACCCCTAGGTTGCCCTAGTGGACGAGTTTGAGTCTCGTGAGGGTTTTCAGTAATGATACCCACAAACATTGCACTAAATGTAAAAACAAAAGAAACAATAAAAACAAACAACTTAAAAATTAAATTTACAACAAAATCACAAATTAACAACATCTCACAAAAATGTCTCATACTATTTAATCTCCTTTAAGATCATAATTAAAATCTCAAGCATAAGTTATTTTAATCTCTTTAAACAATCATGATTTATTATAATAATTAGTCGAAAATCATTTTCATATTTCATCTCAAAAATGTATCAATTTAATTTCACCCAATTTCAGTGTCATGAATCAGAATTCGCTTTGACTCTATTCCTCATAAGTCAATACTCTCAAAACACTGAATCCTATGGGTTCAAACACTCATACTAATTCATATGCGAAAGAGTTGATGTATAGAAATGAACTAATATGTTCGCATATGTATAAAGAATAAAGGCTCAAAGTGTTATTTTAACATTGATCTCATGAAAGGAATCAAATGTATAAATTATAAAGATATCATATATAAAAATTATTTTCATGCATAAATCAAACTCATTAAGAAAGAATTTCAAGATATATGCCTTTTACAAATGAAGAAAGTGCAATGACTTTTTAGGGAATTATTTCCTATATCCTTCTTTTGTAATTAGCCTTTACTCACAACTTTGTAGGCAATGTGGGTTATAGTATGTAGATTATACTATATATTCTTTATCTCTCTATTTTTTTTCTGAAGATATTTCTCAATATATATTTTAGAGAGTCAACCCATGTACAAATTGTACATTTTTTTGGATTTTGGTGATTGGTTAATTTTATGGTTTTTCTATTTGATCTTGGTTTAGGTAACCTCATATATGTCTCTTTTTTTAGCAGCCAGGCATGAATGAGATATAAGCATATACTATCAATTTCTACTCAAATCATTTAATCTAAGCAAAAATAATAAAAAAAAAAATATATGATACTCTATTAAGATGAGAAAAAATTCATACATTCAATGCTAATACCTATAGAGATCATCTAAAAATTTGAAGAAATAAGAAATGTGTTTGGAGTAGAAAAAATATATATTTCACTCTGAATAAAGGAAATTAGGCTCAAATTATATCTCACAAAGGTAGTCTCCACTAAAAAAAATTCATAAACACCGATTTTGGGTTTAATATAATTTCTACATCTTATCAAGAAATACTAGTTATGATAAAAACTAACTAATTATCAAAAAATAATTACAAAATATTTCATGATATGTTTTCAAAAATTAATCTAACAGTACCAAAGACTTAACTATTTACTTAAATTTGATTTAAAGAAATGATAAATTTTTGTGAGAAAAGTTTTTTTTTTTTAATTCCAAAAATTACTAAATCACACAAAATAGAAATAAAACCAAACACACAAAAAAATGAAAAAGTATATTTTTTTATTTTTTTTATTTTTAAATTGGTAAAACCTTTTTTTTATTAAGCATGGTAACTTTTCACCACCCCCAACCTAGAACTTACATTGTCCTCAATGTAACAATTGTAAATTAAAGATAAAGAGAAAAGAGAAGAAAAATTACCTATTTCCGGAGAATGTGCAAGTAGTAATGGAAAATGCAGGTGCATCCATCATATTCATCATTAAAGTGTATACAGACAAATCGCTATTAACTTCTAACATATCAACAAATATTTTTAGTTTTAACAATTTAAAAAGTATTCACATGTAATTAAAAAAATTAAATAAATGAAACAAATAAAAGAAAATTACCTAAAATGATGGGTTGCCTCCCATCCAGCGCTTAGTTTAACGTCTTAGTAAGACGTAACTTGGGGATTGCATTTTAAGTAAACTCAATGTCCCCTCATCATTGAGTCAATCAAACCTATAGGTAAGACAAGGTTGTCTACCTATACTTTTTCAGTCATGCCCTATTGATTTTCATATTTCTTTATGTACTTCAAACTAGGGGCATACTTTGAGTTTTAGATAACCCACATCTCGATACAAATCAAATAATTAAGTCATTAAAACACAATTGTACCTAGATCAAACAAAGCAACTAACTCCTTAGATTGTAATTAAAACTTTAAAATTTTGGAGATAGTTCAGAAATTTTTTTTTTTTGTTTTTAAGAAAAAAAATAACATAATCCGTATTAACCAAGAGTGCTCCCAGGAAAGAATGGTGGTGCAAAGGCTCCTTAAAAACCATCCTCCTAGACAGAACAACGTTCCCAGGAAAGACTAGTGGCACAAAGGCTTCCAAGAACTAGTCTCCTAGACAGAACTCCCTTAGATCTTTACTTTTCATGCTATTAATTAATTAAATTAAGTTAAGTAAAAATCTAAGTTAATGAAAATCTAAGTTTAAAAAAAAAGTTAATTAAGTGAAGTAAAAAAATCTAAGTTAATTAAGTTAAGTGAAAAAAAAGTTAATTAAGTTAAGTGAAGTAAAAAAAATCTAAGTTAATTAAGTTAAGTTAAGTAAAAAAAAAAGTTAATTAAGTTAATGAAAATTTAAGTAAAAATCTAAGTTAATGTTAAAAACAATCTAAGTTAATTAAGTTAGTAAAATAAAACTAAGTTAAGTAAGTTAAATAAAAATCAAGAAGAAAAAAAATAGCTAAAGAAAGAAAAAAAAAAAAATAAAATAATAAAATAAAATTGAAAAAGGTAAAAGAAAATAAAAAAAATAAAATTATGATTTAAAAAAAATAAAAAAAATAGTAAAAACTAAACTCAAAAAATTAAAATTTTCGTGTTTTTAGTTTTTTTATTTTTTATTTATTTATTTATTTTTTATTTTTTACTTTTTTTATTTTTTTTATTTTTTTTCCCTTTTTTTTATTTTTTTATTTTTTTTTTATTTTTTTCCTTTTTTTTATTTTAACTATTTATGAATGGTAACTTTATTTTACTATTTACAATATTTTTTTTTTAAAATATATTTTTTTTTAACTTAAAATTTTTGAATTTTTTTTTGTTTTTGTTTTTTTACTATTCATGAACGGTAAATATTTTTTTAATTCAAATTTTATTAATCACGGTACAATTTTTATTTAAAAATGTTCTTTTTTTTAATTTTTTTTTACTATTCATGAACGGTAAAAACTTTTTACTTCAAATTTCAAATATCTAAATTATTGTACTATTCACGCTACAAATGTTTTTAATTTTTTTTTAATTTTTAATTTTTTTTATTTTTTTTTAATTTTTTTTTAATTTTTTTTATTATTTCTTATGAAATTTGAAATTTGATTAAATGTTTTATTTTTTATTTTTTTACAAAAACAAAAAAAAATCACAATTATTTACAGCACAAAAATATTTTTAATTTATTATTCAAACTTTTAAAAACGAAATTAAATCCTAAACATCCTGTCACGATATTTTGGGGTTTTGTGTTTTTAATCTAATTACAGAAAATTAAACATAGATTCAATAAACATTCATGCAAATTTTATCTTTTATAAATAGTGGAGTATTTATGGATATAATAACTAAGTTAATTATGCTTGCTCGTATTATTTAGGTTATTAAAGATATGAATTGATATTTATTGATTCTCCCTTTTTTGTATGAATACCACTTTTGGTGGGGTTAGATATTCTTTGTTAACTAAACAAATCAATTAACACCTATGGGTGGGGTTGATAACTAATTTGGTTAATTAAATTAATTCCTTTTCCTAAGAGATTGAAAATGAACCATTTAAATGCCACCTTTGGTGGGTTAGACAGTTTAAACTTTATTCAAGGTGTCTAAATTAAACCTAAGAATTTAGTTATCCGAGTACTAACTTTCAAGTTTTAAAACTACTACTGAAAACGTGTTGTCAATACATTTTCAGATAATAATTCTTATAAAAACTTTTGAAATAGAGCTTCACTCCAACTACCGGGCGATTGTACCAACAAATAAAAGAGCACTACTCTAAATCAGACCGGATAACTAAACCTTAAAATCTAATTTTCAGATTTAAGTTTGTAATGAAAAATAATATATTTCTCTCTAACATTCTTAATATAAAATCTTGAATAAAAATAAAATCAATTCATTTTAGAGATTTTTACCTATTTAATATTTCGCAAGCATAACAAAGTTATTATTACATCATAATTATAAACAGCTAGCACAGTTAAATTTAATCACAGACAAATTAAATATAACATGTAAGAATAAAGCATAAAAAATAACTGCAAAGAAAATAAAATCCTTACAGTACTTCGATGCCATTCCCTTTGCTAGAAAAACTCCAAGCGGAATTTGAACTCCCATTTATTGAATCAAAAAGCTAATAAATTACAAAAACATAACTAGTTCTTCCCAAAAAGGGAAGAACTCAAAAACTAAGAGAAACTAGCTAAAACATAAGAAAAACTAGCTAAAACATAAGAAAAACTAAAAAAAAGTAAAAACTAAGAAATTGAGAGAAAGAAAGAAGAGAGAAGTGTGTTTTGACGTTTTGAAGGTGTTGAAGGTGTGTATTGAAGTGAAGGGAAGGGGGGTATTTATAGGTGAGGATGGAGAGAAAAAATGAGTAAAACAATGTTAAAAAAATATTAAAAAATTAAAAAACGTGTAATGGAAATGCTGAGGTCATCAATGACGTCAGCATGACGTCACAGGGGCTGCTGCACGTGAAAAATGGGGTGAAAACGCGTTGGGCGCGCGCAGTTTGGGGCGGAGCTGGGTGCTGGGGCGCGGCGGCTGGGCGGCGCGGTGGCGCGTTTTTCTCCTTTTTGACATTTTTGACCTTTTAGACCCATTTTGTCCAATTTTTCCATATTTGGAGGTTTTGAAGGTGTGTTTTGAAGTGAAGGGAAGGGGGTATTTATACGTGAGGATGGAGAGAAAAAATGAGTAAAACAATGTTAAAAAAAATATTAAAAAATTAAAAAACATGTAATGGAAATGCTGAGGTCATCAATGACGTCATAGGGGCTGCTGCACGTGGAAAATGGGGCAAAAACGCGTTGGGCGCGCGGAGGGGCGGCTGCTGGGCGCTTTGCGCGTGCGCAGCTCGGCGGGCGTGAACAGTGCCCGCGCGCAGTTTGGGGCGTTGCTGGGTGCTGGGGCGTGGCGACGTGTTTTTCTCCTTTTTGACATTTTTGACCTTTTTGACCCATTTTGTCCAATTTTTCCATATTTGTTGAACTTCACGCATTTATTTATTAATATATTTGTGATGTATTGCTTCCAGTATTCCTCTTTGAGTCTTTAAGTTGCATTTTTAAGCCAAAATACCTGAAAAACAATAAAAATACCCGTGATTCCGAAAAAGACAAATTTATATAAATATATGATAAAACATATAAATATATATATTTTTAATCAATTAATTTGCATAAAATCATGTTTATTTTAGTGCTTTTTGAGCACTCATCACAACCCCAACCCGACTTCTTGCTAGTCCCTTAGCAAGAGAAGCGATAAAAACTAAAAATTAAACTATCCTAAATCACTTTCGTGGATTGAAACGGTTGCATTTAGCCTATGCAACAAGCCTTTAAACCCCTAGGTTGCCCTAGTGGACGAGTTTGAGTCTCGTGAGGGTTTTCAGGAATGATACCCACAAACATTGCACTAAATGTAAAAACAAAAGAAACAATAAAAACAAACAACTTAAAAATTAAATTTACAACAAAATCACAAATTAACAACATCTCACAAAAATGTCTCATACTATTTAATCTCCTTTAAGATCATAATTAAAATCTCAAGCATAAGTTATTTTAATCTCTTTAAACAATCATGATTTATTATAATAATTAGTCGAAAATCATTTTCATATTTCATCTCAAAAATGTATCAATTTAATTTCACCCAATTTCAGTGTCATGAATCAGAATTCGCTTTGACTCTATTCCTCATAAGTCAATACTCTCAAAACACTGAATCCTATGGGTTCAAACACTCATACTAATTCATATGCGAAAGAGTTGATGTATAGAAATGAACTAATATGTTCGCATATGTATAAAGAATAAAGGCTCAAAGTGTTATTTTAACATTGATCTCATGAAAGGAATCAAATGTATAAATTATAAAGATATCATATATAAAAATTATTTTCATGCATAAATCAAACTCATTAAGAAAGAATTTCAAGATATATGCCTTTTACAAATGAAGAAAGTGCAATGACTTTTTAGGGAATTATTTCCTATATCCTTCTTTTGTAATTAGCCTTTACTCACAACTTTGTAGGCAATGTGGGTTATAGTATGTAGATTATACTATATATTCTTTATCTCTCTATTTTTTTTCTGAAGATATTTGTCAATATATGTATTTTAGAGAGTCAACCCATGTATAGATTGTACATTGTTTTTTGGATTTTGGTGAGTGGTTAATTTTGTGGCTTTTCTGTTTGATCTTGGTTTATGTAACCTCATATATGTCTTTTTTTTTGTGTAGCAGTCATGCATGAACGAGATATAAGCATATACTATCAATTTCTACTCAAATCATTTAATCTAAGCAAAAATAATAATAAAAAAAATATATGATACTCTATTAAGATGAGAAAAAATTCATACATTCAATGCTAATACCTATAGAGATCATCTAAAAATTTGAAGAAATAAGAAATGTGTTTGGAGTAGAAAAAATATATATTTCACTCTAAATAAAGGAAATTAGGCTCAAATTATATCTCACAAAGGTAGTCTCCACTAAAAAAAATTCATAAACACCGATTTTGGGTTTAATATAATTTCTACATCTTATCAAGAAATACTAGTTATGACAAAAACTAACTAATTATCAAAAAATAATTACAAAATATTTCATGATATGTTTTCAAAAATTAATCTAACAGTACAAGAGACTTAACTATTTTCTTAAATTTGATTTAAAGAAATGATAATTTTTGTGAGAAATTTTTTTTTTCAAAAATTACTAAATCACACAAAATAGAAATAAAACCAAACACACAAAAAATGAAAAAGTATAATTTTTTATTTTTAAAATTGTTTTTTTATTTTTTTATTTTTAAATTTTTAAAACTTTTTTTTTAATTAAGCATGGTAACTTTTCACCACCCCCAACCTAGAACTTACATTGTCCTCAATGTAACAACTGTAAATTAAAGATAAAGAGAAAAGTGAAGAAAGATTACCTATTTCCTGAGAATGTGCAAGTAGTAATGGAAAATGCAGGTGCATCCATCATATTCATCATTAAAGTGTATACAGACAAATCGCTGTGAACTTCTAACATCTCAACAAATATTTTGTTTTAACAATTTAAAAATTATTCACATGTAATTAAAATGAAATAATTAAGTAAATAAAAGAAATAAAAAAAATTACCTAAAATAATGGGTTGCCTCCCATCCAGCGCTTAGTTTAACGTCCTAACAAGACGTAACTTAGGGATTGCATTTTAAGTAAACTCAATGTCCCCTCATCATTGAGTCAATCAAACCTTCAGGTAAGACAAGGTTGTCTACCTATACTTTTTCAGTCATGCCCTATTGATTTTCAGATTTCTTTCTGTACTTAAAACTAGAGGCATATTTTGAGTTTTAGATAACCCACATCTAGGTACAAATCAAATAATTAAGACATAAAAAACACAATTGTACCTAGATTAAACAAAGCAACTAACTCCTTAGATTATAATTAAAACTTTAAAATTTTGGAGGTAGTTTCAGAATTTATGTTTTTTTTGTTTTTTTTTTTTTTGTTTTTAAGAAAAAAAATAACATAATCAGTATTAACCAAGAGTGCTCCCAGGAAAGAATGGTGGTGCAAAGGCTTCTTAAAAACCATCCTCCTAGACAGAACAACGTTCCCAGGAAAGACTAGTGGCACAAAGGCTTCCAAGAACTAGTCTCCTAGACAGAACTTCCTTACATCTTTACTTTTCATGCTATTAAGTTAATTAAATTAAAACTTTAAGTTAATGAAAATCTAAGTTAATTAAGTTTAAAGAAAAGGTTAATTAAGTTAAGTTAATTAAAAAATCTAAGTTAATTAAGTTAAGTTAAAAAAATCTAAGTTAATTAAGTTAAGCGAAAAAAGTTAATTAAGTTAAATGAAGTAAAAACAATCTAAGTTAATTAAGTTAAGTGAAGTAAAAAAAAATTAAGTTAATTAAGTTAATGAAAATTTATGTAAAAACCTAAGTTAATGTTAAAAACAATCTAAGTTAATTAAGTTAGTAAAAAATAGCTAAAGAAAGAAAAATAATAAAATAATAAAATAAAATAAAATTGAAAAAGGTAAAAGAAAATAAAAATAATAAAATTATGATTTAAAATAAATAAAAAAATAGTAAAAATTAAACTCAAAAAATTAAAATTTTGGTTTTTTTTTATTTTATTATTTTATTATTTATTTTATTATTTATTTTATTATTTTTTATTATTTTTATTATTATTTTTCTATTTTTTTATTTTTATTTTAAATTTATTACAAAAAAATTTATTTTTTTATTATTTCTTATGAAATTTAAAATTTGATTAAATTTTTTTATTTTTTTATTTTTTTTTGCAAAAACAAAAAAAATCACAATTATTTACAGCACAAAAATATTTTTAAAATTTTGATAAATAAATTAAAAACGCTATTCCTTCCCCGGCAACGGCGCCAAAAACTTGATGCCATCCCCGGCAACGGTGCCAAAAACTTGATGAGCAGAATCGTGATCGCCAAATAATTTGATGAACGAAAACTTGATGAATGAAAACCGGCATCGCCGATCCTGCCAATACTTTGGTTTTATATTTATAAAACTCTCGCAAGTGCACGAATCATTTCGTAGAAAATGATAAGTATACTCCCAAGGTCGATCTAAGGAAGGAATGTATGTGGTTTTTAATTTATTATTCAAACTTTTAAAAACGAAATTAAATCCTAAACATCGTGTCACAATATTTTGGGGTTTTGTGTTTTTAATCTAATTACAGAAAATTAAACATAGATTCAATAAACATTCATGCAAATTTTATCTTTTATAAACAGTGGAGTATTTATGGATATAATAACTAAGTTAATTATGCTTGCTCGTATTATTTAGGTTATTAAAGATATGAATTGATATTTATTGATTCTCCCTTTTTTGTATGGATACCACCTTTGGTGGGGTTAGATATTCTTTGTTAACTAAACAAATCAATTAACACCTATGGGTGGGGTTGATAACTAATTTGGTTAATTAAATTAATTCCTTGTTCTAAGAGATTGAAAGTGAACCATTTAAATGCCACCTTTGGTGGGGTTAGACAGTTTAAACTTTATTCAAGGTGTCCAAATTAAACCTAAGAATTTAGTTATCCGAGTACTAACTTTCAAGTTTTAAAACTACTACTGAAAACATGTTGTCAATACATTTTCAGATAATAATTCTTATAAAAACTTTTGAAATAGAGCTTCACTCTAACTACCGGGCGATTGTACCAACAAATAAAAGAGCACTACTCTAAATCAGACCGGATAACTAAACCTTAAAATCTAATTCTCAGATTTAAGTTTGTAATGAAAAATAATATATTTCTCTCTAACATTCTTAATATAAAATCTTGAATAAAAATAAAATCAATTCATTTTAGAGATTTTTACCTATTTAATATTTCGCAAGCATAACAACGTTATTATTACATCATAATTATAAACAGCTAGCACAGTTAAATTTAATCACAGACAAATTAAATATAACATGTAAGAATAAAGCATAAAAATAACTGTAAAGAAAATAAAATCCTTACAGAACTTCGACGCTATTCCCGTTGCTAGAAAAACTCCAAGCGGAATTTGCACTCCCATTTATTGAATCAAAAAGCTAAAATATTACAAAAACATAACTAGTTCTTCCCTAAAAAGTGAAGAACTCTAAAACTAAGAAAAATTAACTAAGAAAAGCTAAAAACTAAGAAAACATAAGAAAAACTAAAAATCTAAGAAAAGAGAGAAAGAAAGGGATAAAAGAATGTATTTGGAGGTTTTGAAGGTGTGTTTTGAAGTGAATGGAAGGGGGGTATTTATAGGTGAGGATGGAGAGAAAAAATGAGTAAAAAAATGTTAAAAAAAATATTAAAAAATTAAAAAACGTGTAATGGAAATGCTGAGGTCATCAATGACGTGAGCATGACGTCATGGGGGCGGCTGCACGTGGAAAATGGGGCGAAAACGCGTTGGGCACGCGGAGGGGCGGCTGCTGGGGGCTGCGCGCAGCTCGGCGCACGTGAACAGTAACCCGCGCGTAGTGCTGCGCGCATGAACAGTAACCCACGCGCAGTTTGGGGTGGTGCTGGGTGCTGCGGCGCGGCGGCTGGGCGGCGCGGCGGTGCGTTTTTCTCCTTTTTGACATTTTTGATCTTTTTGACCCATTTTGTCCAATTTTTCCATATTTGTCGACCTTTATGCATTTATTTATTAATATATTTGTGATGTATTGCTTCCAGTATTCCTCTTTGAGTCTTTAAGTTGCATTTTGAAGCTAAAATACCTGAAAAATAATAAAAATACACGTGATTCCGAAAAGACAAATTTATATAAATATATGATAAAACATATAAATATATATATTTTTAATCAATTAATTTGCATAAAATCATGGTTATTTTAGTGCTTTTTGAGCACTCATCAATACCCTAGTCCAAATTTATCACCGTTAAAAATTGCAACTCATATTTTCCAAATGTTTTGTTCTTTTTGAAAATTTGAACAGCAACGCCTTTCGTTTTTTCTTCCCTTATTTTTTTGGTAGAATAGAGATTGATTGAACACATAAATTAAGAACCCTAGGTCGACGTTATTATCTTCTTTATAGCTCTATTGTATAAAACCGAAAGTAAGTAGAAGCAAAATGGTGCGACAAAAAGTTTAAACCCTCGGTAAGTGTTGGAAACTATGGAATTTGGGTTCAAAAATGAGTTTCCTCTTTGAGACAAAATCATTTTCTGTAAATCGATAAAGGCTTTGATTTTATATATTATAATAGTCATTTCGATACATGAGTCAGGAATTATCGCCGTGAAAAGTTGCAACTCATATTTATCAAATGTTTTGTTGTTTTTGAAAATGCGAACAACATCCCCTTTGTTTTTCACTTCCCTTATTTTTTCGAAGAATAGGGACTGTTTGAACACAAAAATAAAGAACCCTAGGTTGGCATCATTATCTTCTTTATACCTCTACTGTATAAAACTGAAAGTAAGTAAAAGGAAAATGGTGCGACAAAAACTTTAAATCCTCGGTAAGTGTTGTAAACGATGGCATTTTGGTATAAAAATGATTTTGATTGGTGAGACCACATACTACTATGTAAATCGATAAGAGCTTAAATTTTGTATATCATAATGGTCGTTTCGATACCCTAGTCAAAATTTATCACCGTTAAAAATTGCAACTCATATTTTCCAAATGTTTTGTTCTTTTTTAAAATGTGAACAGCAACACCTTTTGTTTTTCTTCCCTTATTTTTTTGGCAGAATAGAGATTGATTGAACACATAAATTAAGAACCCCAGGTCGACGTTATTATCTTCTTTATAGCTCTATTGTATAAAACCGAAAGTAAGTAGAAGGAAAATGGTGCGACAAAAAGTTTAAACCATCGGTAAGTATTGTAAACAAAGGAATTTGGGTTCAAAAATGAGTTTCCTCTGTCAGACCAAATCATTTTGTGTAAATCGATAAAGGCTTTGATTTTATATATTATAATAGTCATTTCGATGCAGGAGTCAGGAGCTATCGCCGTTAAAAGTTGCAACTCATATTTATCAAATGTTTTGTTGTTTTTGAAAATGTGAACAACATCCCTTTGTATTTCACTTCTCTTATTTTTTTGAAGAATAGGGACTGATTGAACACATAAATAAAGAACCCTAGGTTGGCATCATTATCTTCTTTATAGCTCTATTGTATCAAAACGAACGTAAATAAAAAGAAAATGGTGCGACAAAAACTTTCAACCCTCGGTAAGTGTTGTAAACATTGGAATTTTGGTATAAAAATGAGTTTGATTTTGTGAGACCAAATAGTACTTTGTAAAATGATAAGAGCTAAAATTTGGTGTATTATAACGGTCATTTCGATAGCCTAGTCAAAATTTATCACCGTTAAAAATTCCAACTCATATTTTCCAAATGTTTTGTTCTTTTTGAAAATGTGAACAGCAACACCTTTCGATTTTTCTTCTCTTATTTTTTTTGCAGAATAGAGATTGATTGAACACATAAATTAAGAACCCTAGGTCGACGTTATTATCTCCTTTATAGCTCTATTGTATAAAACCGAAAGTAAGTAGAAGGAAAATGGTGCGACAAAAAGTTTAAACCCTCGGTAAGTGTTGTTAACTATGGAATTTGGGTTCAAAAATGAGTTTCCTCTGTCAGACCAAATAATTTTGTGTAAATCGATAAGGGATTTGATTTTATATATTATAACAATGATTTCGATACAAGAGTGACGAATTATCGACGTAAAAAGTTGCAACTCATATTTATCAAATGTTTTGTTGTTTTTGAAAATGTGAACAACATCCCCTTTGTTTTTCACTTCTCTTATTTTTTTGAAGAATAGGGACTCATTGAACACCTAAATAAAGAACCATAGGTTGGAATCATTATATTCTTTATACCTCTATTGTATAAAACTGAAAGTAAGTAAAAGGAAAACGGTGCGACAAAAACTTTAAATCCTCGGTAAGTGATGTAAACGATGGCATTTTGGTATAAAAATGATTTTGATTGGTGAGAAAAATTGTACTATGTAAATAGATAAGAGCTTTAATTTGGTATAGTATAACGGTCGTTTCGATACCCTAGTCAAAAGTTTTCACCGTTAAAAGTTGCAACTCATATTTTCCAAATGTTTTGTTGTTTTTGAAAATGTGAACAGAAACACCTTTTGTTTTTTCTTCTCTTATTTTTTTGGCAGAATAGAGATTGATTGAACACATAAATTAAGAACCCTAGGTCGGCATTATTATCTCCTCTATAGCTCAATTGTATAAAACCGAAAGTAAGTAAAAGAAAAATGGAGCGACAAAAGGTTTAAACCCTCGGTCAGTGTTGTAAACTATGGAATTTGGGTTCACAAATGAGTTTCCTCTGTGAGATTAAATCATTTTCTGTAAATCGATAAGGGCTTTGATTTTATATATTATAATAGTCATTTCGATACAGGAGTCAGGAGCTATCGCCGTTAAAAGTTGCAACTCATATTTATCAAATGTTTTGTTGTTTTCGAAAATGCGAACAACTTCCCTTTGTATTTCACTTCTCTTATTTTTTTGAAGAATATGGACTGATTGAAAACATAAATAAAGATCCCTAGGTTGGCATCATTATCTTCTTTATAGATCTATTGTATAAAAACGAATGTAAGTAAAAAGAAAATGGTGCGACAAAAACTTTCAACCCTAGGTAAATGTTGTAAACGTTGGAATTTTGGTACAAAAATGAGTTTCATTGGTGAGACCATATACTACTATGTAAATCTATAAGAGCTTAAATTTGGTATATTAGAACGGTCGTTTCGATACCCTAGTCAAAATTTATCACCGTTAAAAATTGCAACTCATATTTTCCAAATGTTTTGTTCTTTTTGAAAATGTGAGCAGCAACACCTTTTGGTTTTTCTTCTATTATTTTTTTGGCAGAATAGAGATTGATTGAACACATAAATTAAGAACCCTAGCTTGATGTTATTATCAACTTTATAGCTCTATTGTATAAAACCGAAAGTAAGTAGAAGGAAAACGGTGCGATAAAAAGTTTAAACCCTCGGTAAGTGTTGTAAACTATGGAATTTGGGTTCAAAAATGAGTTTCCTCTGTCACACCAAATCATTTTGTGTAAATCGATAAGGGGTTTGATTTTATATATTATAACAATCATTTCGATACAAGAGTGAGGAGTTATCGCCGTTAAAAGTTCCAACTCAAATTTATCAAATGTTTTGTTGTTTTTGAAAATGTGAACAACATCCCCTTTGTTTTTCAATTCTCTTATTTTTTTGAAGAATAGGGACTGATTGAACAAATTAATAAAGAACCCTAGGTTGGCATCATTATCTCCTTTATAGCTCTATTTTATAAAAAAGAACGTAACTAGAAGGAAAATGGTCCGACAAAAACGTTAAATCCTCGGTAAGTGTTGTAAACGATGGCATTTTGGTATAAAAATGAGTTTGATTGGTGAGACCACATACTACTATGTAAATCGATAAGAGCTTAAATTTGGTATATTATAACGGTCGTTTCGATACCCTAGTCAAAATTTATCACCGTTAAAAATTGCAACTCATATTTTCCAAATGTTTTGTTCTTTTTGAAAATGTGAATAGCAACACCTTTCATTTTTTCTTCCCTTATTTTTTTGGCAGAATAGAGACTGGTTGAACACATAAATTAAGAACCCCAGGTCGACGTTATTATCTTCTTTATAGCTCTATTGTATAAAACCGAAAGTAAGTAGAAGGAAAATGGTGCGACAAAAAGTTTAAACCAATGGTAAGTGTTGTAAACTATGGAATTTGGGTTCAAAAATGAGTCTCCTCTGTCAGACCAAATCATTTAGTGTAAATCGATAAGGGGTTTGATTTTATATATTATAACAATCATTTCGATACAAGAGTGAGGAGTTATCGCCGTTAAAAGTTCCAACTCATATTTATCAAATGTGTTGTTGTTTTTGAAAATGTAAACAACATCCCCTTTGTTTTTCACTTCTCTTATTTTTTTGAAGAATAGGGACTGATTGAACACGTAAATAAAGAACCCAAGGTTGGCATCATTATCTTCTTTATACCTATATTGTATAAAAACGAATGTAAGTAAAAAGAAAATGGTGCGACAAAAACTTTCAACCCTCGGTAAATGTTGTAACCGTTGGAATTTTGGTACAAAAATGAGTTTGATTGATGAGACCACATACTACTATGTAAATCGATAAGAGCTTAAATTTGGTATATTATAACAGTCGTTTCAATTCCCTAGTCAAAATTTATCACCGTTAAAAATTGCAACTCATATTTTCCAAATGTTTTGTTCTTTTTGAAAATGTGAACAGCAACACCTTTCGGTTTTTCTTCTCTTATTTTTTTGGCAGAATAGAGATTGATTGAAGACATAAATTAAGAACCCTAGGTGGACGTTATTATCTCCTTTATAGCTCTATTGTATAAAACCGAAAGTAAGTAGAAGGAAAAATGGTGCGACAAAAACTTTAAATCCTCGGTAAGTGTTGTAAACGATGGCAGTTTGGTATAAAAATGATTTTGATTGGTGAGACCAAATAGTACTATGTAAATCGATAAGAGCTTAGATTTAGTATATTATAACGTTCGTTTCGATACCCTAGTCAAAAGTTATCACCGTTAAAAGTAGCAACTCATATTTTCCAAATGTTTTGTTCTTTTTGAAAATGTGAACAGCAACAACTTTCGGTTTTTCTTCTCTTATTTTTATGGCAGAATAAAGATTGATTGAACACATAAATTAAGAACCCTAGGTCGACGTTATTATCTCCCCTATAGCTCTATTGTATAAAACCGAAAATAAGTAGTAGCAAAATGGTGCGACAAAAAGTTTAAAGCCTCGTTAAGTGTTGTAAACAAAGGAATTTGGGTTCAAAAATGAGTTTCCTCTGTCAGACCAAATCATTTTCTGTAAATCGATAAAGGCTTTGATTTTATATATTATAATATTCATTTCGATACAGGAGTCAGGAATTATCGCCGTTAAAAGTTGCAACTCATATTTGTCAAATGTTTTTTTGTTTTTGAAAATGTGAACAACAACCCCTTTGTATTTCACTTCTCTTATTTTTTTTTGAAGAATAGGGACTGATTGAACACATAAATAAAGAACCCTAGGTTGGTATCATTATCTTCTTTATAGCTCTATTGTATCAAAACGAACGTAAATAAAAAGAAAATGGTGCGACAAAAACTTTCAACCCTCGGTAAGTGTTGTAAACATTGGAATTTTGGTATAAAAATGAGTTTGATTTTGTGAGACCAAATAGTACTTTGTAAAATGATAAGAGCTAAAATTTGGTGTATTATAACGGTCGTTTCGATACCCTAGTCAAAATTTATCACCGTTAAAAATTCCAACTCATATTTTCCAAATGTTTTGTTCTTTTTGAAAATGTGAACAGCAACACCTTTCGATTTTTCTTCTCTTATTTTTTTGCAGAATAGAGATTGATTGAACACATAAATTAAGAACCCTAGGTCGACGTTATTATCTCCTTTATAGCTCTATTGTATAAAACCGAAAGTAAGTAGAAGGAAAATGGTGCGACAAAAAGTTTAAACCCTCGGTAAGTGTTGTGAACTATGGAATTTGGGTTCAAAAATAAGTTTCCTCTGTCAGACCAAATAATTTTGTGTAAATCGATAAGGGATTTGATTTTATATATTATAACAATCATTTCGATACAAGAGTGACGAATTATCGACGTAAAAAGTTGCAACTCATATTTATCAAATGTTTTGTTGTTTTTGAAAATGTGAACAACATCCCCTTTGTTTTTCACTTCTCTTATTTTTTTGAAGAATAGGGACTCATTGAACACCTAAATACAGAACCCTAGGTTGGCATCATTATATTCTTTATACCTCTATTGTATAAAACTGAAAGTAAGTAAAAGGAAAACGGTGCGACAAAAACTTTAAATCCTCGGTAAGTGATGTAAACGATGGCATTTTGGTATAAAAATGATTTTGATTGGTGAGAAAAATTGTACTATGTAAATCGATAAGAGATTTAATTTGGTATAGTATAACGGTCGTTAAGATACCCTAGTCAAAAGTTTTCAACGTTAAAAGTTGCAACTCATATTTTCCAAATGTTTTGTTGTTTCTGAAAATTTGAACAACATCGCCTTTGTTTTTCACTTCTCTTATTTTTTTTGAAGAATAGGGACTGATTGAACACCTAAATAAAGAACCCTTGGTTGGAATCATTATCTTCTTTATATCTCTATTGTATAAAAATGAAAGTAAGTAAAAGGAAAATGGTGCGACAAAAACTTTAAATCCTCGGTAAATGTTGTAAACGATGGCATTTTGGTATAAAAATGATTTTGATTGGTGAGACCAAATAGTACTATTTTAATCGATAAGAGATTAAATTTGGTATATTATAACGTTCGTTTCGATACCCTAGTCAAAATTTATCACCGTTAAAAATTGCAACTCATATTTTCCAAATGTTTTGTTCTTTTTGAAAATGTGAACAACAACACCTTTCGTTTTTTCTTCCCTTATTTTTTTGGCAGAATAGTGATTGAATGAACACATAAATTAAGAACCCCATGTTGACGTTATTATCTCCTTTATAGCTCTATTGTATAAAACCGAAAGTAAGATGAAGGAAAATGGTGCGACAAAAAGTTTAAACCCTCGGTAAGTGTTGTAAACTATGGAATTTGGGTTCAAAAATGAGTTTCCTTTGTGATATTAAATCATTTTGTGTAAATCAAAAGGGCTTTGATTTTATATATTATAATGGTCATTTCGATACAGGAGTGAGGAGCTATCGCCGTTAAAAGTTGCAACACATATTTATCAAATGTTTTGTTGTTTTTGAAAATGTGAACAACATCCCCTTTGTTTTTCAATTCTCTTATTTTTTTGAAGAATAGGGACTGATTGAACACATAAATAAAGAACCCTAGGTAGGCATCATTATCTTCTTCATATCTCTATTTTATAAAAAAGAACGTAACTAGAAGGAAAATGGTCCGACAAAAACGTTAAATCCTCAGTAAGTATTGTAAACGATGGCATTTTGGTATAAAAATGAGTTTGATTGGTGAGACCACATACTACTATGTAAATCGATAAGAGCTTAAATTTGGTATATTTTAACGGTCATTTCGATACCCTAGTCAAAATTTATCACCGTTAAAAATTGCAACTCATATTTTCCAAATGTTTTGTTTTTTTTGAAAATGTGAACAACAACACCTTTTGGTTTTTGTTCTCTTATTTTTCTGGCAGAATAGAGATTGATTGAACACATAAATTAAGAACCCTAGGTCGACGTTATTATCTCCTTTATAGCTCTAGTGTATAAAACCGAAAGTAATTAGAAGGAAAATGGTGCGACAAAAAGTTTAAACCCTCGGTAAGTGTTGTAAACTATGGAATTTGGGTTCAAAAATGAGTTTCCTCTGTGAGATAAAATCATTTTGGGTAAATCCATAATGGCTTTGATTTTATATATTATAATAGTCATTTCGATACATGAGTCAGGAGTTATCGCCGTTAAAAGTTGCAACTCATATTTATCAAATGTTTTGTTGTTTTTCAAAATGCGAACAACATCCCTTTGTATTTCAGTTCTCTTATTTTTTTGAAGAATAGGGACTGATTAAACACATAAATAAAGATCCCTAGGTTGGCATCATTATCTTCTTTATAGCTCTATTGTATAAAAACGAACGTAAGTAAAAAGAAAATGGTGCGACAAAAACTTTCAACCCTCGGTAAGTGTTGTAAACGTATGAATTTTGGTATAAAAATGAGTTTGATTGGTGAGACGAAATAGTACTATGTAAAACGATAAGAGCTTAAATTTGGTATATTATAACGTTCGTTTCGATACCCTAGTCAAAATTTATCACTCTTAAAAATTGCAACTCATATTTTCCAATTGTTTTTTTCTTTTTGAAAATGTGAACAGCAACACCTTTCGGTTTTTCTTCTCTTATTTTTTTGGCAGAATAGAGATTGATTGAACACATAAATTAAGAACCCTAGGTCAATGTTATTGTCTCCTTTATAGCTCTATTGTATAAAACCGAAAGTAAGTAGAAGGAAAATGGTGCGACAAAAAGGTTAAACCCTCGGTAAGTGTTGTAAACTATGGAATTTGGGTTCAAAAATGAGTTTCTTCTGTGAGACGAAATCATTTTGTGTAAATCGATAAGGGCTTTGATTTTATATATTATAATAGTCATTTCGATACTGGAGTCAGGAGCTATCGCCGTTAAAAGTTGCAACTCATATTTATCAAATGTTTTGTTGTTTTTGAAAATGTGAGCAACATCTCTTTGTATTTCACTTCTCTTATTTTTTTGAAGAATAGGAACTGATTGAACACATAAATAAAGATTCCTAGGTTGGCATCATTATCTTCTTTATAGCTCTATTGTATAAAAACCAATGTAAGTAAAAAGAAAATGGTGCGACAAAACTTTCAACCCTCGGTAAGTGTTGTAAACGTTGTAATTTTGGTACAAAAATGAGTTTGATTGGTGAGACCATATACTACTATGTAAATCGATAAGATCTTAAATTTGGTATATTATAACGTTCGGTTCGATACCCTAGTCAAAAGTTATCACCGTTTAATGTTGCAACTCATATTTTCCAAATGTTTTGTTCTTTTTGAAAATGTGAATAGCAACGCCTTTCGTTTTTTCTTCTCTTATTTTTTTGGCATAATAGAGATTGATTGAACACATAAATTAAGAACCCTAGGTCGACATTATTATCTCATCTATAGCTCAATTGTATAAAACCAAAAGTAAGAAGAAGGAAAATGGTGCGACAAAAAGTTTAAACCCTCGGTAAGTGTTGTAAACTATGGAATTTGGGTTCAAAAATGAGTTTCCTTTGTGATATTAAATCATTTTGTGTAAATCAAAAAGGGCTTTGATTTTATATATTATAATGGTCATTTCGATACAGGAGTGAGGAGCTATCGCCGTTAAAAGTTGCAACTCATATTTATCAAATGTTTTGTTGTTTTTGAAAATGTGAACAACATCCCCTTTGTTTTTCACATCTCTTATTTTTTTGAAGAATAGGGCCAGATTGAACACATAAATAAAGATCCCTAGGTTGGCATCATTATCTTCTTTATATCTCTATTGTATAAAAATGAATGTAAGTAAAAAAAAATGTACAATCTGTACATGGGTTGACTCTCTAAAATACATATATTGAGAAATATCTTCAGAAAAAAATAGAGAGATAAAGAATATATAGTATAATCTACATACTATAACCCACATTGCCTACAAAGTTGTGAGTACAAGTTAATTCCAAAAGAAAGATATAGGAAATAATTCCCTAAAAAGTCATTGCACTCTCTTCATTTGTAAAAGGCATATATCTTGAAATTCTTTCTTAATGATTTTGATTTATGCTTGAAAATAATTTTTATATATGACATCTTTATAATTTATACATTTGATTCCTTTCATCAGATCAATGTTAAAATAACACTTTGAGCCTTTATTCTTTATACATATGCGAACATATTAGTTCATTTCTATACATCAACTCTTTCGCATATAAAATAGTATGAGTGTTTGAACCCATAGGATTCAGTGTTTCGAGAGTATTGATTTGTGAGGAATAGAGTCGAAGCGAATTCTGATTCATGACACTGAAATTGGGTGAAATTAAATTGATACATTTTTGACATGAAATATGAAAATGATTTTCGACTAATTATTATAATAAATCATGATTGTTTAAAGAGATTAAAATAACTTATGCTTGAGATTTTAATTATGATCTTAAAGGAGATTAAAAAGTATGACAAATTTTTGTGATATGTTGTTTACTCTTATTCTTAAAAATTAAATTTTGATTTTGTTGTAATTTTAGTTTTTGAGTTGATTGTTTTTATTGTTTCTTTTGATTTTTACATTGAGTTCAATGTTTGTGGGTATCATTACTGAAAACCCTCACGAGACTCAAACTCGTCCACTAGGGCAACCTAGGGGTTTAAAGGCTTGTTGCATAGGCTAAATGCAACCGTGTCAATCCACGGAAGTGATTTAGGATAGTTTAATTTTTAGTTTTTATCGCTTCTCTTGCTAAGGGACTAGCAAGAAGTTGGTTGGGGTTGTGATGAGTGCTCAAAAAGCACTAAAATTACCATGATTTTATGCACTTTAATTGATTAAAAATATATATATTTATATGTCTTATCATATATTTATATAAATTTGTCTTTTTCGGAATCACGGGTATTTTTATTGTTTTTCAGGTATTTTGGCTTAAAAACGCAATTTAAAGACTCAAAGAGGAATACTTGAAGCAATACATCACAAATATATTAATAAATAAGTGGGAAAAGGTCAACAAACATGGAAAAATTGGACAAAATGGGTCGAAAAGATAAAAAAGGAGAAAATCGCGCCCGGAGCAGCCCACCTTGTGCGCGCCAGCGCCCAGCCGCGCACGTAGCTCGGTGCCCGTCCGCGCGCAGATGCGCGCGCCTTCCTCCAGATCCGCGCGCGCCGCAGCGCACTGTCACTTTTCACGTGCGCCTGTGCGCGTCCCATCTACCCTCCGCGCGTGCCGACGCCATTTCGCCCCATTATTCACGTGCAGCCGCCCCATGACGTCATGCTGACGTCATCAATGACCTCACCATGTGCATTACGTGTTTTCACCATTTTTTAACATTTTTTCACCCACTTTTTCTCTCCATTCTCACCTATAAATACCCCCCTTCTCTTCACTTCATACCACACCTCAAAACACACTTCTCTCTTCTTTCTTTCTCTCCATTTCTTAGTTTTTAGTTTTTTTAGTTTTTCTTATGTTTTAGCTAGTTTCTCTTAGTTTTAGAGTTATTCCCTCTTTAGGAAGAACTAGTTATGTTTTTGTAATTTATTAGCTTTTTGATTCAATAAATGGGAGTGCAAATTCCATTTGGAGGTTTTCTAGCAACGGGAATGGCATCGAAGTACTGTAAGGATTTTATTTTCTTTGCAGTTATTTTTTATGCTTATTTCTTACATGTTATATTTAATTTGTCTGTGATTAAATTTAACTGTGCTAGCTGTTTGTAAAAATGATATAATAATAACGTTGTTATGCTTGCGAAATATTAAATAGGTAAAAATCTCTAAAATGAATTGATTTTATTTTTATTCAAGATTTTATATTAAGAATGTTAGAGAGAAATATATTATTTTTCATTACAAACTTAAATCTGAAAATTAGATTTTAAGGTTTAGTTATCCTATTCGATTTAGAGTAGTGCTCTTTTAGTTGTTGGTACAATCGTCCGGTAGTTAGAGTGAAGCTCTATTTCAAAAGTTTTTATAAGAATTATTATCTGAAAATTTATTGACAACATGTTTTCAGTAGTGGTTTTAAAACTTGAAAGTTAGTACTCGGATAACTAAATTCTTAGGTTTAATTTGGACACCTTGAATAAAGTTTAAACTGTCTAACCCCACCAAAGGTGGCATTTAAATGGTTCATTTTCAATCTCTTAGAAAAAAGAATTAATTTAATTAACCAAATTAGTTATCAACCCCACCCATAGGTGTTAATTGATTTGTTTAGTTAACAAAGAATATCTAACCCCACCAAAGGTGGTATTCATACAAAAAAGGGAGAATCAATAAATATCAATTCATATCTTTAATAACCTAAATAATACGAGCAAGCATAATTAACTTAGTTATTGTATCGATAAATACTCCACAATTTATAAAAGATAAAATTTGCATAAATGTTTATTGAATCTATGTTTAATTTTATGTAAGTAGATTAAAACACAAAAACCCCAAAATATCGTGACAGGATGTTTAGGATTTAATTTCGTTTTTTAAAAGTTTGAATAATAAATTAAAAACCACATACATTCCTTCCTTAGATCGACCTTGGGAGTATACTTATCATTATCTACGAAATGATTCGTGCACTTGCGAGAGTTTTATAAATATAAAACCAAAGTATTGGCAGAATCGGCGATGCCGGTTTTCGCTCATCAAGTTTTTGGCGCCGTTGCCGGGGATGACTCCGTTGCGGGGATGGCATCAAAGTTTTTGGCAATCCCGATTCTGCTCATCAGTATCAATACGACCGTTATAATATACCAAATTTAAGCTCTTATCGATTTACATAGTAGTATGTGGTATCACCAATCAAACTCATTTTTGTACCAAAATTCCAACATTTACAATACTTATCGAGGGTTGAAAGTTTTTGTCAAACCATTTTCTTTTTACTTACGTTCGTTTTTATAAAATAGAGCTATAAAGAAGATAATGATGCCAACCTAGGGTTCTTTATTAATGTGTTCAATCAGTCCCTATTCTTCAAAAAAATAAGAGAAGTGAAAAACAAAGGGGATGTTGTTCACATTTTCAAAAACAACAAAACATTTGATAAATATTTTCCAACAAAACATTTGCAACTCATATTTTCCAAATGTTTTGTTGTTTTTGAAAATGTGAACAACATACCCTTTGTTTTTTACTTCTCTTATTTTTTTGAAGAATAGGGACTGATTGAACACATAAATAAAGAACCCTAGGTTGGCATCATTATCTTCTTTATAGCTCTATTGTATAAAAACGAACGTAAGTAAAAAGAAAATGGTGCGACAAAAACTTTAAACCCTCGACAAGTGTTGTAAACGATGGAATTTTGGTTTAAAAATGAGTTTGATTGGTGAGACCAAATAGTACTATGTAAATCGATAAGAGCTTAAATTTGGTATATTATAACAGTCATTTCGATACCCTAGTCAAAAGTTGCAACTCATATTTTCCAAATGTTTTGTTGTTTTTGAAAATGTGAACAACAACAACTTTCGTTTTTTCTTCTCTTATTTTTTTTCAGAATAGAGATTGATTGAAGACATAAATAAAGATACCTAGGCCGGTGTCATTATCTCCTTTATAGCTCTATTGTATAAACACGAAAGTAAGTAGAAGGAAAATCGTGCAACAAAAAGTTTAAACCTTAGGTAAGTGTTGTAAATGATGGAATTTGGGTTCAAAAATGAGTTTCCTTTGTGAGAGCAAATCATTTTGTGTAAATGGATAAGATCTTTGATTTTATATATTATAATAGTTGTTTCGATACCCTAGTCAGAAGTTATCGCCGTTAAAAGTTGCAACTAATATTTATAAAATTTTTTGTTGTTTTTGAAAATGTGAACAACATACCCTTTGTTTTTCTTTTCTCTTATTTTTTTGAAGAATAGGGACTGATTGAACACATTAATAAAGAACCCTAGGTTGGCATCATTATCTTCTTTATAGCTCTATTTTATAAAATTGAAAGTAAGTAAAAGGAAAATGGTGCGACAAGAAGTTTAAATCCTCGGTAAGTGTTGTAAACTATGGAATTTGGGTACCAAAATGAGTTAGATTGGTGATACCAAATTGCACTGTGTAAATCAATAAGAGCTTCAATTTGATATATTGTAATATTCGTTTTGATACCCGAGACAAGTTATCGCCGTTAAAAGTTGGGACTCACATTCATCAAATGTTTTGTTGTTTTTGAAAATGTGAACAACAACCCCTTTTGTTTCCTCTTCTCTTATTTTTTTGAAGATAGAGACTAATTGAACACATAAATAAATAACCCAAGGTCAGCATCATTATCTCTTTTATAGCTCTATTGTATAAAATCAAAAGTAAGTAAAAGGAAAATGGTGCGACAAAAACTTTAAACCATCGATAATTTATGTAAACGATGCAATTTGCATACAAAAATGAGTTTCCTTTGTGAGACCAAATATTATTGTGTAAATCATTAAAAAGCTTCGATTTGATATATTATAACAGTTGTTTCGATAATCGTGTCAAAAGTTATCAACGTTAAATGTTGCAACTCATATTTATCAAATGTTTTGTTGTTTTTGAAAATGTGAACTAATAAGAGCTAAATTTTTGCATATTTGTTATGATTTAAATGTTGATATTTGTGTGAAAATTGTGTTTAGATTATTTAATCCACAAATGTCATTTCACGGGTATTTCGAGATTCATGGTGAAATTCTTCCCGAGAGCACGGATTTTGGCCAAGTGAATCTCGCCGCCGGCCAAAGTATTCTCGCTGCCAGCCAAAGTATTCTCGCCGCCGGCCATATTCATCTCGCCACCGGCAAAAATCTTCCCGAGAGCACAAATTTTGGTAAACTCATCTCGCCACTGGCCAAAATCAGTAAAACAAAAATTTTATTTTCCAGAAATCTTGCCGCAGCGAGAATAATGTCGCCGCCGGCGAGTTTCGTCCGAAAAGAAATTTTTTATGTTGTTTTGTTCCAAAATTCTCCCCCAAACCCTAAATCTATATATACATTATGATGGAGAAAGAGGGGAACGGTAGGGAGAGCAGATCTAAGTTATTTTTAGAGGAGAAAAGGAAATTTTGGAGAGAAAGATTGGAAAAGCTTGAAGGATCGTCACCATTGTTGCTACCAAGTCTTCATCTTCAAGAGTTTTTCATCTTTCTCCTTAGCTTTTATTTTCTGCATTTTATTCATATTGTTTGTTCATGGATGCAATTGAGAATATGTTTGTTCTTATTTTCATTATAAACTAAGGCTATGATTTAGTTAAATCAAGAAAATCCGATTTCTTGTGTTATCGTTATATGAATTCATTGTTTGCAAGTTGAGTATTTATTTTCATGCTTAATGCTTTTAAATTTCTAATCAAGATTTAGACGATTTGTTGCATTATATTGAGACCGAGAGGAGATGTGTAATGAACGCTTCTTGTGATAAATACCGTATGTTGAATGCGAGTTTGACACCTAATGCATGATGTATGTGGTTATTCTAGAAATTCCATAAATCGTAATGTGCTTATTTGTGATTAAATCTTCATAGAAATATAATTGGTTTTCATAGATAAGTAATTCTAATATAACTTGAGAGAGAGTATTAGATAAGTTTGGGTTTTTCAACCATCACTTCTAACTTTGATTCTCGTATAACATGACTTGAAATTGGATTGAATTGATTTAGCGAAATCAAATGCCTTAGCATTTTTAATCATTTGTGAAAAACATTAAATTTTTATAATTGCGTTTAGTCTTAAGTTAATTTACTTTTTTAAACAAATTCAACAATTCGGTTTTCAAATAAAATTAGGATTAGTCAATTTCAGTACTTAGTAATGCCATTCCTTGTGGGTTCGATATCCGTAATTTTGTACACTTTATTACTTGAACTATTCGTAAACTTGCTATTTTATGCATCAAGTTTTTGGCGCCGTTGCCGGGGAATGGTTTGATTTTATTAATATCGATACTATCTAATCTTAGTTTTAATTTTAAGTTAATTTATTTTTGTCATTGTTTCATTTTTAATTTTGTTTATTTTGATCTTTTATTTTATTTATCATAAAAAAGGTAACTTTGTGTTGTTTTTGTGCTAGTTAATTTTTTGGTTGTATGATTGTTGTATGAGACGTACAAGAAGCCTTAAACCATTTTCCATTTTTATCCGGAGATTGACAGAACATATAGGCGTCTAAACCAAGAGAGAAGGCGTTCAACCTCACCTCCTAATAGACAATCAGCTATGGATCCACCATTTGTTGAGGGAGGTGGAAATCATAGAGCTTTGAGGGATTATGCTGTGCCTAATGTTGCTGGAACTACTTCGGGTATAAGGAGGCCAACTGTTCAAGCCAATAACTTTGAGATAAAACCATCCTTTATCCAAATGGTTCAATCAAATCAATTTGGGGGAATGTCAAAGGATGATCCAAAGGCACATATTGCTTACTTTCTGGAGGTGTGTGATATTTACAAGATAAATGGTGTGTCTGAAGATGCTATAAGATTAAGGGTTTTTCCTTTTTCACTTCGGGATAAAGCCAAGGAGTGGCTAAACTCATTACCACTGGGATTGATTACGACATGGAATGAGTTGGTTCAGAAATTCTTGTCCAAGTTCTTTCCTCCTGCTAAGAAGGAAAAATTGAGGAATGAAATCACATCTTTTACACAGTATGACCAAGAATCATTGTATGAAGCTTGGGAAAGATTCAAAGAAATGTTGAGGAAGTGCCCACATCATGGTATACCAATTTGGCTGCAAGTCTCTACATTTTATAATGGGTTGATTTCAAACTATCATGCCATGATTGATGCTGCAGCTGGAGGGTCTTTAATGGGAAAAACACCGGAGGATGCTCATGAGTTATTAGAGATTATGGCAGAAAACAACAATCAGTGGCATTCAGAGTGGGTAATTGCAAAAAGACCAGCAGCAGTGCATGAAATTGATTCAGTAAATGCTTTGTCGGCTCAAGTTGCTGCTCTTTCAAGAAAGATGGATTCTTTGTCATCCAAATTTGAATTCAAACCAACTGCACAATATGATTTATGTGGTGGAAATCATGCTAGTATCGAGTGCCAAACCGGAAATCCATTTGCTTCACCAAATGCTAAGCAAGCAAATTATGTTTCAAATTTCCAAAAACCTCAACATAACCCATATTCGAACACCTACAATCCAGGTTGGAGAAATCATCCAAATTTGTCATGGGGAAATAACTAAGGGGGATTCAAACCGTCATCATCTTCCTACCAACCCCAAGAGAAGTAACAAACAGATTTGGAAGGAATTTTGGGAAAGTTCATTGAGGAGACAAGAACAAATTTCAGAAATCAAGAGGCAATCAACAGGGACATCCAAACCAACTGGGGTATCTTTCAAAGCATATTGCAGAAAGGTCTCATGGATCGTTGCCTAGTGACAAAATAAATCCTAAAGAGCATGTAAAAGCTATCACATTAAGAAGCGGTAAAGAACTTGAATGGCAAGGGAAATCAGAGAAAAATATGGAAGAATCTAAAGAAAATCCATCAACATCCCAAGATGTTCAACCTTCCCCAAATGCCTAATATGAGCCACCTATCCCATATCCTTAAAGATTGAATAAGAAAAATCTTGATAATCAATTTGATAAATTTTTGGATATTTTTAAGAAATTGCATATTAACATTCCTTTTGCAGAGATGTTGGAACAAATGCCCAAGTATGCAAAATTCATGAAAGAAATTCTATCAAAGAAGAGGAAGCTGGGAGATTATGAAACTGTCATGCTAAATGAGAAGTGCAGTATAGTTCTTCAAAGAAAACTGCCACAGAAATTGAAAGACCCAGGGAGTTTTACTATACCTTGTACTATAGGAAGTTGAAATTTTGATAAAGTCCTATGTGATTTAGGAGCAAGCATTAATTTGATGCCACTTTCTATTTTCAAGAAACTAGGCCTGGGACAAGTGAAGCCCACTTCAATCTCTCTACAGTTACCGGATCGATCGATGAAGTATCCTCGAGGGGTAATTGAGGATGTTTTAATTAAAGTTGACAAATTTATTTTCCCTGTAGATTTTGTGGTGCTTGACATGGAGGAAGATAGAGAGGTACCGTTGATATTGGGGAGACCATTCCTTGCAACTGGAAGAACATTGGTTGATGTTCAACAAGGAAAGGTCATTCTACAGGTGCAAGATGAACAAGTTACTTTTGATGTTTTTGAAGCAATGAAATTTCCAAATGAGGAACATTCTTGTTTTCGAATTAACACTCTTGACAGGTTAATCTCAGAAACTTTTGAGGAGAGAACTCCATTGCTACCACTAGAAGCTTGCCTTGTGAAATCTGTAACAAATGAGATGGATGAAATGAGGAATGATTCTTATGAGAATGCTCGAATATACAAGGACAAGATGAAGGTTTGGCATGATAAGCACATTTTGAGGCAAAACTTTGAGGTGGGACAGAAAGTGCTGCTTTATAAATCCCATCTCAGACTTTTTCCAAGAAAGCTAAAATCTCGTTGGTCAGGACCTTTTCTAGTAACCAAGGTGTTTCCTTATGGAAAAATTGATATCAGTTATGAAACAAAGGGAACTTTCAAGGTAAATGGACAACGGTTGAGGCCATATTTTGATGGAGAATTCAGCAAGCAGAAAGAATGACATAAAGTCTAGCTAATGACAATAACTTAAAGTGCTTAATGAGAGGCAACCCATCAAATTTTTTTTCTCATCTTTTATCTCATTTTATTTTAAAAATTTTAAATTCTGCACTTCATTTTATGATAATTTTATTTTTAATTAAATTTTCTTATTTTATTTGTCTTGCAGGTAAAAAAAAATACCTTTGCAGTTTTTCTTTCTTACATTGAGGACAATGTAAGATTTTGGTTGGGGGTGCGGTAAATGGTAAATCTTTTCTTCCCTTCATTTTTTTAGTAGTTTTGTTTGTGTGTTTATTTGTATTTAATTTTGATTTTCCATTTATTTTTCTACATCTTGATTTAATTTCTTTTATTTGTTTATTATCTTATTTTTATTTATTTATTTATTTATGTTTATGTTTATGTTTATTTTATTTTTCTCTCAATTGCAATTTTACTTTTATTAATTTGCACGTTGATGATAATAATGTGATTGTGATAACAAGTAGCTTTTAGAAGACATTAAATTTTGCTTCGGTTTAAAGATAATTTCAAATGTTGATTTTACCAAGTTGGCAACTCTTTTTGTATGTGGTATGATTTGGTTGATTAGTCTAAATGCTTAGAGAAGTCTTATGTGCGAATTTTTCATGGACATTTTTGTGATCTCAACAAAGTCTAGAACTCATTTGAAAACCTCTTGAGGCGAAATAATTTGGAATTGCACTGTTTAGGATAGGATTTAAGCCATTTTTGGATCGATTGTGCCATTTTAAGCCTACCTTGTTATCTTTATATCACTAGTTACCTCATTGAGCCTATTTAAATATATTGTTAGCCTTATTTTTCTTTCTTTTTGCCTTCTATAACCTACCTTTTATTTAGCCAATATATATATATATAAAATTCCTACCTTATTTGTTAAGAGCACTAAATTTTGAACACAAACTTTTCAAGAGCAATTGGAGTAAGGATGGAATAATAATAAAATAAAATAAAATAAATAAGACATCTTCCACATATATTGGAAGAAATTGGTTGGGGGTTGTGTTTAAAAAAAATAAGAAGAAAAAAAAGGGCCTTCACGCTCTAGTAAATAAAAGAGTGTTAGTAATGGATGTACTAAGGTGAAAGATTGAGGAAGAATTTTGTTTATCTTTGGAAAAATGGGTTATGATCAGAAGAAACAATTTGGGTTAAATGGTGTTACTCTTTTACTTAATTGGTTGTGTTTAATCTAATAAGTGCTATTATTTGTATTTTGACACTTCCCGTTCTTTCTTAACCAAATACCTAAGCCTAACATTACAAGCCTCATAAAGTCCTATTGATCCGAAGTGGTGTATTTTCCTTCATTAGTGGAGGGAGTTTTGAAAAGTGAGCCTATGGAGTTTGATATTTCACCTTTTTGTTTGTGTATGTTATGCATAATATTATCCGAGCATTATGGAAATTGTTTTGTGGTTTGATGGATGTTAAAGAGTCAATAACAAAAGTGAAATTGGCATTTGAGATTTCTTAAAGCTTAGGTGACATTTAATTATTCTATATGTTGTGTGTTATTTACAATTTTTGAGACATTTGTGCAAATTAATTGTTGTGTGATTTTATTGTTTTGAGTTAGGATAATTATAGGGAAGATGTTTGTGGGTATCATAACTGGAAGCCCTCACGAGACTACAACTCGTCCTACTAGGGCCGCCTAGGGGTTTAAAGGCTTATTGCATTCGCTTAATGTAATTTTGTAAATAGAATAAAATTTTCTTTGAAGTTTCTCTTAATGTCTTCTTTGAATTTATTAAATAGATCGCTTTTCTTGTTAGAGACTAGCAAGAATCTGGTTGGGGGTTGTTGATAAGAGCTAAATTATTGCATATTTGTTATGATTTAAATGTTGTTATTTGTGTGAAAATTGTGTTTATTTGATTATTTAATCCACAAATGTCATTTCATGGGTATTTCGTGTTTAAAGTGCAATTTCAGGCAAAATCATGATTTTGGAGAAGTTAGGGACAAAGTACAATGATCGGGATTGAATGAAATTAAAAAGAAAACAAAGTTTCAAAATTTAGAAATCTCGCCACCAGCGAAAATCTTATTCAGAGCACGGCGAAATTCTTCCCGAGAACACGGATTTTGGCCAAGTGAATCTCGCCACCGGCCAAAGTATTCTCGCCACCGGCCATATTCATCTTGCCGCCAGCGAAAATCCTACAGAAAGCACGGCGAAAATTTCCCGAGAGCACAAATTTTGGTAAACTCATCTCGTCGTCGGCCAAAGTATTCTAGCCGCCGGCCAAAGTATCTCACCGCCGGCCACATTAATTTGGCCACCGGCCAAAATCATAAAAACAAAAATTTTATTTTCCAGAAATCTCGCAGCGGCGAGAATAATGTCGCTGACGGCGAGTTTCGTCCGAAAACACATTTTTTATGTTGTTTTGTTCCAAAATTTCCCCCAAACCCTAGATCTATATATACATTATGATGGAGAAATAGGGTAATGGCAGAGAGAGCAGATCTAAGTTATTTTTGGAGGAGAAAAGGAAATTTTGGAGAGAAAGGTTGGAAAAGCTTGAAGGATCATCACCATTGTTGCTACCAAGTCTTCATCTTCAAGAGTTTTTAATCTCTTCTCCTTAGCTTTTATTTTTTGCATTTTATTCAGATTGTTTGTTCATGGATTCAATTGAGAATATGTTTGTTCTTATTTTCGTTATGAACTAATTCGTTTTTGTTGAGGCTATGATGTAGTTAAATCAAGAAAATCCGATTTCTTGTGTTATCGTAATATGAATTCATTGTTTTCAAGTTGAGTATTTATTTCCATGCTTAATGCTTTTAAATTTCTGATCAAGATTTAGTTGATTTGTTGCATTATATTGAGATCGAGAGGAGATGTGTAATGAACGCTTCTTGTGATAAATACCGTATGTTGAATGCGAGTTTGACATCTAATGCATGATGTATGTGGTTATTCTAGAAATTCCATAAATCGTAATGTGCTTATTTGTGATTAAATCTTCATAGAAATATAGTTGGTTTTCATAGATAAGTAATTCTAATATAACTTGAGAGAGAGTATTAGATAAGTTTGGGGTTTTCAACCATCACTTCTAACTTCGATTCTCGTATAACATGACTTGAAATCGGATTTAATTGATTTAGCGAAATCAAATGCCTTAGCATTTTTAATCATTTGTGTAAAACATTAAATTTTGTTAATTATGTTTAGTCTTAAGTTAATTTACTTTTTTAAACAAATTCAACAATTCGGTTTTCAAATAAAACTAGGATTAGTCAATTTTGGTACTTAGTAATGCCATTCCTTGTGGGTTTGATATCTGTACTTTTGTACACTTTATTACTTGAATGATTCGTAAACTTGCGATTTTACGCATCATGAACAACATCTACTTTCTTTTTCTCTTCCCTTAAGTTTTTTTGAAGAATAGAGTCTAATTGAACACTTAAATAAAGAACCCTAGTTCAGTACCAATATCTTCTTTATAGCTCTATTGAATAAAATCGAAAGTAAGTAAAATTAAAATGGTAAAACAAAAATTTTAAACCCTCGGTAAGTGATGTTAGAGAATTTGGGTACAAAAATGAGTTTGATTGGTGAGACCAAATAGTACTGTGTAAAACGATATGAGGTTCGATTTGATATATTATAATATTATTTTTATACCCGAGTAAAAAGTTATCGCCGTTAAAATTGCAACGCATATTTATCAAATGTTTTGTTCTTTTTGAAAATGTGAACAACAACACCTTTCATTTTTTCTTTTCTTATTTTTTTGAAGAATAGAGACTAATTGAACAAATAAATAAAGAACCCTAGGTTGGCACCAATATCTCCTTTATAGCTCTATTGAATAAAATCAAAGGTTAGTACAAAAATGAGTTTGATTGGTGAGACCGAATAGTAATGTGTAAATCGATAAGAGCTTCGATTTGATATATTATAATAGTCGTTTTGACACCCGAGACAAAAGTTATCGCCCTTAAAAGTTGCGACTCACATTCATCAAATGTTTTATTGTTTTTGAAAATGTGAACAACAACACCTTTCGTTTTTTATTCTCTTTTTTTTAGAATAGAGACTGATTGAACACATAAATAAAAAACCCTAGGTTGGCATCATTGTGTCATGTATAGGTCAATCGTATAAAACCGAAAGTAAGTAAAAGGAAAATAGTGCGACAAAAACTTTAAAACCTTGGTAAGTGATGTAAATTATGGAATTTACGTACAAAAATGATTTTCCTTTGTGAGAAAAAATAAAATTGTGTGAATCGATAAGTGCTTTGATTTGATATATTATAACAGTTGTTTGGATACCCGAATCAAAAGTTATTGCTTTTAAAAGTTGCAACTCATATTTATCAAATGTTTTGTTGTTTTTGAAAATGTGAACAACAACACCTTTCGTTTCTTCTTCTCTTATTTTTTTGAGAATAGAGATTGATTGAACACATAAATAAAGAACCCTAGGTCGGCATCAATACCTCCTTTATAGTTCTATCGTATAAAACCGAAAGTATGTAAAAGGAAAATTGTGCGACCAAAACATTAAACCCTCGGTAAGTGATGTAAATGATGGAATTTATATAAAAAAAATGAGTTTCCTATGTGAGAACAAAAACATTGTGTGAATCAATAAGAGCTTCGATTTGATATATTATAACAGTCATTTCGATATCGGAGTCAAAAGTTATCGCCGTTAAAAGTTGCAACTCATATTTATCAAATGTTTTGTGGTTTTTGAAAATATGAACAGCAACACCTTTCATTTTTTCTTTTATTATTTTTTTGCAGAAAAGAGACTGATTGACAACATAAATAAAGAACCCTATGTCGGCATCATTATCTCATTTATAGGTCTATCATATAAAACCGAAAGTAAGTAAGAGGAAATTGGTGCGACAAAAACTTTAAACCCTCGATAAGTGATGTAAACGATGGAATTTGCGTACAAAAATGAGTTTCCCTTGTGAGAACAAATCAAATTGTGTGAATTGATAAGATCTCCGATTTGATATATTATAACAGTCGTTTCGATACCCAACTCAAAAGTTATCGCCGTTAAAAGTTGCAACTCATATTTATAAAATGTTTTGTTGTTTTTGAAAATGTGAACAACATCCCCTTTGTTTTTCACTTCTCTTATTTTTTTGAAGAATAGAGACTGATTGAACACATAAATAAACCACCCTAGGTCGGCATCATTATCTACTTTATAGCTCATTGTATGAATTCGAAAGTAAGTAAAATGACAATGGTGCGACAAAAACTTTAAACCCTTGGTAAGTGATGTAAACGATGGAATTTGCTTACGATAATGTGTCTCCCCTATGAGACCAAATCATATAATATGAATCTATAAGAGCTTCGGTTTGATATAGTATAAAATTTATTTCGATACTCGAATTAAAAGTTATCGCCATTAGAAGTTGCAACTCATATTTATAAAATGTTTTGTTGTTTTTAAAAATGTGAACAACATCCCCTTTGTTTTTCACTTCTATTATTTTTTTGAAGAATAGCTACTGATTGAGCACATAAATAAAGAACCCTAGGTTGGCATCATTATCTCTTTTATAGCTCTATCGTATAAAACCGAAAGTAAGTAAAAGGAAAATGGTGCGACAACAACTTTAAACCCTTGGTAAGTGCTGTAAACGATGGAATTTTTTTTCAAAAATTAGTTTCCCCTATGATACCAAATCATATTCTGTAGATAGATAAGAGCTTCGATTTGGTAGATTATAACAGTAATTTTGATACCGGAGTCAAAAGTTATCGCCGTTAAAAGTTGCGACTCATATTTATCATATGTTTTGTTGTTTTTGAAAATGTGAACAACATCCACTTTTTTTTCTCTTCTGTAATTTTTTTTCGAAGAATAGACACTGATTGAACACATAAAAAAAGAACCCTAGGTCAGCATCATTATCTACTTTATAGCTCTATTGTATAAAACCGAAAATTGGTAAAATGACAATGGTCCGACAAAAACTTTAAACCCTTGGTAAGTGATATAAGTGATGGAATTTTCTTACAAGAATGAGTTTCCTTTGTAAGACCAAATCATATTGTGTGACTCGATAAGAAATTCATTTTGATATATTAAAAGAGTCATTTTGTAAGTAAAGTATCGCTCCCACGGAGATTTGTTACTATAGTTTGTTGATTACTAAAATTGTATCGCTCTGATTTTATCCAAAACAATCGTAGATATGAAAAAAAGTTAAAAAAAGGTTTAATAAGAAAATAAAAGAAATCTAGGATTGCAATTTTTCACCAAACTAATCCACTCAAATCGTGTTATTTTCTTTTGATTTATATTTTTTTAGTATATTTAATTTGTCAACCTAAAACTTCTAATTTTATTCATACATCTCTTCCGAGCTCCGTATAAACACACCTCGTTAAATTAATTCACTATATCTCTATGAGAATTAAATTCACCAAGATTCATTACGTTCTAAGTTTTCAAAAGGCCACACATACAATTAGGGTATATTCCTATCCTTCATCATACATGTCATTCTATCTACGAGCAATACACACACAAATGCCTCTTCCAAGTTTATTTATGTGCCACGGATCGTTTTGATAAAATTCGTAAATAATCAAAAAGCATTAAGCACAAGATAGAGTGAACAAATCGAACGTCTTATAAATCCATAAAAAAATAATTAAAATCAAAGCTTCATAAATTCAGATCAAATGCAACCCTAGAAAAATTAAATTACTTCATTAATTTAAAATAAAAATTACAGCAGATGCAGAAAAATTAAAGGAAGAAGAAAGGAAATTAAAACAATTCAGATCGTAAATATTTGGCACACGCAGAACACAACAGAAGCCAAAAATGGCTTCTGCGTGTTCCACCGTCCAGCCCCAAATACCACAAAAATTCTAAACCAAAAAAAAACTTATAAACTCTATCATAATATCACCTATTTAAAGCTAAAAAAATACATCTAAAATAATACATTTTTTACTTTTCAGAAACGCGTAAAAAAAAATATTCCCTCGAAACTAAAATCGACGAGTTTCGAAATTCGATATCGAAAAACTTAAAAATCATGCGTAGACAGGCGCCATTCGGATTTTATTTAAATTCAAAGTGCATGCCACGTGTCAGTGTCTGATTGGCTACTAGTATTAGTGCGGACACGTGGTAGATCTTCATTGGTTGCGGGAAAACGGGCGCACGATTACTTGTCACACGGAAGCCAACGGCAGCATCGAGGGGTGCGATCCAGCGCGGTCGCGCTCATGGTAGAATGCCACGTGTCATCACTTTATTGCCTGAAAAATAGAGTCTGAAACGTGGCAATTTCTGATTCAAGGAATGGATTCAGGTGGACACCTGGCAGCTTTTTATTAGAGGAAAATCTTGTTGCACGTAGAGATCAGCGCACGGGATCAGAGGCGTGCGAACGTGGGGGACAGCGGCTGGACGCGTCAGAACGTGGGACCCATTCTGCACGCCAACCTGCGCGGCAGGTGGGCCCCACTCGGGCACTGAGCTGCGTGAAAGCGTAGAGCTTGCACCCAATCGCTTTGGTCGGGTTTGACGAAGACGCGCGATTCTGAGCCGTTGTGTCTTTGATCGGACGGTCCATGTTGGGTGAGTGTGATCTTACGCGTGGACTTTGTCTCTCCTGCGCGAAAATTAACTTCAATTAATTGTATTTTGACTCACAAATTTAATTCAAATTACATTTTAAACTTTCTTAAATTATAGTTAAGCCTTTTGCTAATTTTAAATTAAATTTTTAAACTTTAAATAATTATAATTAAGCCCAAATTTAATTTAAATTATATTTTCGATTTTTATAAATTGTAATTAAGAACTATATTATTTGAAATTATATTTGTGAACATAAATATGAAATTAAGTACACCTTCAATACAAATTATTTAATTTTATTAAAAATGTATTTCTTAACACATAAAAGGTAAATATTAATTTATTTAACTAAAATTAAACAAAAATATAAAGAACATAGCAATTATCATTAATAAAATCGATGAAAATAACTATATAAAATACAGTTATCAGTAAGTGATGTAAGTGATGGAATTTGAGTACAAAAATGAGTTTCCTTAGCGAAACCTAATCATATTGTGTAAATTGATATGATCTTCGATTTGATTTATTATAATAGTCATTTTGATACCTGAGTCAAAAGTTATCATCGTTAAAAGTAGCAACTCATATTTATCAATTGTTTTCTTGTTTTTAAAAATGTGAACATTATCCCCTTTATTTTTATCTTCTCTTATTTTTTTGAAGATTATAGACTGATTGATCACATAAATAAAGAACCCTTGGTCGGCATCAATATCTCCTTTATAGCTCTATTGAATAAAACAGAAAGTAAGTAAAAGGAAAATGGTGCGACAAAAACTTTAAATCTTAGGTAAGTGATGTAAACGAAGGATTTTGGTTACAATAATGAGTTTCCTTAGCAAGACCAAATCATATTGTGTCAATCGACATGAGCTTCGATTTTATATATTATAATAGTCGTTTCGATACCCGAGTCAAAAGTTATCACCTTTAAAAGTTTGAACTCATATTTATCAAATGTTTTGTTGCTTTTGAAAATGTGAACAACAACCCCTTTCTTTTTCTCTACTCTTATTTTTTTGAAGAATAGAGACTGATTGAACACATAATTAAAGAACCCTAGGTTGGCACCAATATCTCCTTTATATCTCTACTAAATAAAACCGAATGTAAGTAAAAGGAAAAATGGTGCGACAAAAACTATAATATCTCGGTTAGTGATGTAAACGATTGAATTCGGGTACAAAAATGAGTTTCCTAAGGGAGAATAGATCAAATTGTGTAGATAGATAAGCGCTTCGATATGATATATTATAATAGTCGTTTCGATACCAGAGTTAGAAGTTATCGCCTTTAAAAGTTGCAGCTATTATTTATCAAATGTTATATTGCTTTTGAAAATGTAAATAGCATCCCCTTTCTTTTTCTCTTCTCTTATTTTTTTTTATGAATAGAGACTGATTGAACACATCAATAAAGAACCCTTGATCGGCACCAATATCTCCTTTATTGGCCTAATGAATAAAATCAAAAGTAAGTATAATGAAAATAGTGCGACAAAAACTTATCAAATCATATTGTTTAAATATATACGAGCTTCGATTTGATATATTATAATTGTATTTTTGATACCCGAGTAAAAATTTATCGCTGTTAAAAGTTGCAACTCATATTTAACAAATGTTTTGTTGTTTTTGAAAATGTGCACAACATCCCCTCTCCTTTTTTCTTCCCTCATTTTTTGCAGAGTAGAGACTGATTGAACATATAAATAAACAACCCTAGGTTGGCACCAATATCTCCTTTATATCTCTATTGGATAAAACCTAAAGTAGGTAAAAGGAAAATGGTGCGACAAAAACTTTAAAACCTCAATAAGTGATGTAAATGATGGAATTTGGGTACAAAAGTGTTTTTGCTTTGTGAGACCAAATCATATTGTGTAAATTGATAAGATCTTTGATTTTATATATTATAATATTTGTTTCGATACCCGAGTCAAAAGTTATAAACGTTAAAAGTTGCAACTCATATTTATCAAATGTTTTGTTGTTTTGGAAAATGTGAACAGCAACCCCTTTGTTTTTCTCTTCTCTTATTTTTCTGGAAGTATAGAGACTGATCGAACACATAAATAAAGAACCCTAGGTTGGCACCCATATCCCCTTTACAACTCTATTGAATAAAATCGAAAGTAAGTAAAATGAAAATGGTGCGACAACTTTTAAACCCTCATTAAGTGATGTAAATGATATAATTTGCTTAGAAAAATGAATTTACTTGGTATGACCTAATCATATTGTGTAAATTGATATGAGCTTCGATTTGATATATTATAATAGTCATTTCGATACCCGAGTCAGAAGTTATCGCCGTTAAATGTTGCACCTCATATTTTACAAATGTTTTGTTGTTTTTGAAAATATGAACAACATCCCCTTTTGTTTTCTCTGCTCTTATTTTTTCAAAGAATAGAGACTAATTGAACACATAAATTAATAACCCTAACTCGGTACCATTATCTCCTTCATAGCTGTATTGTATAAAACCGAAAGTAAGTAAAAGGAAAATGGTCCGACAAAAACTTTAAACCCTCAGTAAGTTATGTAAATGATGAAATTTGTGTACAAAATGAGTTTTTTTAACACCATATCATATTGTGTAAATCAATAAGTGCTTCATTATGATATATTATAATAGTCGTTTCGATACCCGACTCAAAAGTTATCGCCGTTAAAATTTTCAACTCATATTTATCAAATGTTTTGTTCTTTGGGAAAATGTGAATAACAACCCCTTTGTTTTTCTCTTCTCTTATTTTTCTGGAAGTATAGAGACTGATTGAACACATAAATAAAGAACCCTAGGTTGGCACCAATATCTCCTTTACAACTCTATTGAATAAAATCGAAAGTAAGATAAAGTAAAATGGTGCGACAAAACTTTTAAACCCTTGGTAAGTGACGTAAATGATAGAGTTTGGGTGGAAAAATGAATTTCCTTGGTATGACCTAATCATATTGTGTAAATTGATACAAACTTCGATTTGATATATTATAATGGTCATTTTGATACATGAGTCAGATGTTATCGTCGTTAAAAGTTGCACCTTATATTTTACAAATGTTTTGTTGTTTTTGAAAATGTGAACAACGTTCCCTTTCTTTTTCTCTTCTCTTATTTCTTTCGAAGAATAGAGAATGATTGAACACATAAATAAGGAACCCTAGGTCGACACCAAAATTTTCTTTATAGCTCTATTGAATAAAATCGAAAGTAAGTAAAATGAAAATGGTGCGACGAAAACATTAAACACTCTGTAGTGATGTAAAAGATGGAATTAGGGTAAAAAAAAATGAGTTTGATTTGGAAGAATAAATAATATTGTGTAAATTGATAATAGCTTCGATTTGATATATTATAATAGTCATTTCGATACCTGAGTCAAAAGTTATCGCCGTTAAAAGTTGTAACTCATATTTAACAAATGTTTTGTTGTTTTTGAAAATATGAACAGCATCCCCTTTCGCTTTTTCTTCTCTTATTTTTATGAAGAATAGAGACTAATTGAACACGTAAATAAAGACCCTAGGTCGGATCCATTATTTCCTTTATAGCTCTATTGTATAAAATCGAAATAAGTAAAAGGAAAATGGTGCGACAAAAAATTTAAACCCACGGTAAGTGATGTAAACGATGAAGTTTGGGTACAAAAATGATAATTTTTTTTGTAAGACCAAATCAAATTGTGTAAGTCATTAAGGGCTTCAATATAATATATTATAATAGTCATTTAGATACCCGAGTCAAAAGTTATCGCCGTTAAAAGTTGCAACTCGTATTTATCAAATGTTTTGTTGTTTTTGAAAATGTGAACAACATCCACTTTCTTTTTCTCTTCTCTTATTTTGTTGAAGAATAAAAACTAATTTAACATATAAATAAAGAACCCTAGTTCGAACCCAATATCTCCTTTATAGCTCTATTGAATAAAATCGAAACTAAGTAAAAAGAAAAATGGTGCGATAAAAACTTTAAACCCACGGTAAGTGAGGTAAACGATGGAATTTGGGTACAAAAATGAGTTTACTTTGTGAGACCAAATCATATTGTGTAAATTGATAAGAGCTTTGGTTTGATATATTATAATAGTCATTTCGATACCCGAGTCAAAAGTCATCGTCGTTAAAATTTATAACTCATTTGTCGAATGTTTTGTTGTTTTTGAAAATGTGAATAGCATCCACTTTCGTTTTCTCTTCTCTTATCTTTTTGAAGAATATAGACTGATTGAACACATAAATAAAGAACCTTAGGTTAGAATCCTTATCTTCTTTATAACTCTATTGTATAAAATTTTAATGGTGTGACAAAAACTTTAAACCCTCGTTAAGTGATGTAAACGATGGAATTTGGGTACAAAAATGAGTTTCCTCAGCGAGACCAAATCATATTGTGTCAACTGACACGAGCTTTGATATTATATATTATAATAGTCATTTTGATACCCGAGTCAAAAGTTATCGCCGTTAAAAGTTGCAATTCATATTTATCAAATGTTTTCTTGTTTTTAAAAATGTGAACAACATCCCCTTTCATTTTTTCTTCTCTTATTTTTTCAAAGAATAGAGACTAATTGAAAACATAAATAAAGAACCCTAGGTCTGCACCATTATCTCCTTTATAACTCTATTGCATAAAACCGAAAGTAAGTAAAAGGAAAATGGTGCGACAAAAACTTTAAACCCTCGGTAAGTGATGTAAACGATGGAATTTGGGTACAAAAATGAGTTTTTTTTTGTAACACCATATCATATTGTGTAAATTGAGAAGGGCTTCGATATGATATATTATAATACTTGTTTCGATACCCGAGTCAAAATTTATCGCCGTTAAAAGTTGCAACTCATATTTATCAAATGTTTTGTTGTTTTGGAAAATTTAAATAGCAACCCCTTTGTTTTTATCTTCTCTTATTTTTATACAAAGTATAGAGACTGATTGAACACATAAATAAAGAACTCTAGGCTAGCACCAATATCTCCTTGACAGCTCTATTGAATAAAATCGAAAGTAAGTAAAATGAAAATGGTGCGACAAAACTTTTAAACCCTCGGTAAGTGATGTAAATGATAGAATTTGGGTTCAAAAATTAATTTCCATGGTATTACCTAATCATATTGTGTAAATTGATACGAGCATCAATTTGATATATTATAATAGTCGTTTTGATACCTGAGTCAGAGGTTATCGCCGTTAAAAGTTGCACCTCATATTTTACAAATGTTTTGTTGTTTTTGAAGATGTGAATAGCATTTCCTTTCTTTTTCTCTTCTCTTATATTTTTCGAAGAATAAAGAATGATTGCACACATAAATAAGGAACCCTGGGTCGGTACCAAAATCTCCTTTATCGCTCTATTGAATAAAATCGAAAGTAAGTAAAATGAAAATTGTATGACGAATACTTTAAACATTCTGTAAGTGATGGAAAAGATGGAATTGGGATAAATATTTATATTATGTAAATTGATAAGAGCTTCAATTTTATAAATTATAATAGTCATTTCGATACCCGAGTAAAAAGTTATTACCGTTAAAAGTTGCAATTTATATTTATCTAATGTTTTCTTGTTTTTGAAAATATGAACAACATCCCCTTTCTTTTTCTCTTCTCTTATTTTTTAGAAGCATAGAGACTAATTGAACACATAAATAAAGAACCCTAGGTCAGCACCATTATCTCCTTGATAGCACTATTGTATAAAACCGCAAATAAGTAAAAAGAAAATGGTGTGATAAAAACTTTAAACCCTCAGTAAGTGATGTAAACGATATAATTTGGGTACAAAAATGAGTATTTTTTTCTAATAAAAAATCATATTGTGTAAATTGATAAGGGCTTCGATATGATATATTATAATAGTCATTTCGATATATGAGTTAAAAGTTATCGCTGTTAAAAGTTGCAACTCGTATTTATCAAATGTTTTGTTGCTTTTGAAAATATTAACAACATATACTTTCTTTTTCTCTTCTCTTATTTTTTTTTAAGAACAGAGACTAATTTAACATATAAATAAAGAACTCTAGTTCAAACCCAATATCTTCTTTTTAGCTCTATTGAATAAAATCGAATGTAAGTAAAAAGAAAAATGGTGCGACAAAAACTTTAAACCCACTGTAAGTGAGGAAAACGATGGAATTTGGGTACAAATATGAATTTCTTTTGTTATGCCGAATCATATTGAGTAAATCGATAAGACCTTTGGTTTGATATATATCAATACTCATTTCGATACCCAAGTCAAAAGTTATCGCCGTTAAAAGTTGTAACTCATATTTATCGATTGTTTTGTTGTTTTTGAAAATGTGAATAGCATCCCCTTTCGTTTTCTCTTTTCTTATCTTTTGAAGAATAGAGAATTATTGAACAAATAAATAAAGAACCTTAGGATGGAATCAATATCTCCTTTATAGCTCTATTGTATAAAATCGAAAGTAAGTAAAAGGACAATAGTGCAACGAAAATTTTAAAGCCTCAGTAAGTGATGTAAACGATAAAATTTGGGTACAAAAATGAATTTCCATGGCGATATCAAATAATATTGTGTAAATAGATACAAGTTTTGATTTGATATATTATAATATTCATTTCGATGCCCGAGTAAAAAGCTGTCGCGGTTAAAAGTTGCAACTCATATTTTACAAATGTGAACAACATCCCCTTTCTTTTCCTTTTCTCTTATTTTTTTGAAGAATAGAGACTGATTGAACTAATAAATAAATAACCCTAGGTCAGCACCAATGTCTCCTTTATAGCTCTATTGAATAAAATCAAAATTAAGTAAAATGAAAATGGTGCGACGAAAACTTTAAACCCTCAGTAAGTGAGGTAAACGATGGAATTTGGGGAAAAAATGAGTTTCCTTGGCGAGATCAAATCATATTGTGTAAATATGTAGGAGCTTTGATTTGATATATTACAATAATCATTTTGATACCCATGTCAAAAGTTATCGGCGTTAAAAGTTGCACTCATATTTTACAAATATTTTGTTGTTTTGAAAATGTGAACAACTTCCCCTTTCCTTTTCTCTTCTCTTATTTTTTTTAAAGAATAGAGACTAATTGAAAACATAAATAAATATCTCTAGGTTGGCACCAATATATCTTTTATAGCTCTATTGTATAGAACCAAAAGTAAGTAAAGGTAAAATGGTGCGACAAAAACTTTAAACCCTCGGTAAGTGATGTAAACAATGGAATTTGGATACAAAAATGATTTTCCACTGTGAGAAAAAATAATTTTGTGTAAATCAATAAGATATTTTATTTGATATATTATAATAGTTATTTCGATACCCGAGTCAAAATTCATCGCCGCTAAAAGTTGTAACTCATATTTATCAAATGTTTTGTTGTTTTTGAAAATGTGAACAACATCCCCATTTTTTTCTCTTCTCTTATTTTTTTTGAAGAATACGGACTGATTTTTCAAATAAATAAAGAACCCTTGGTCAGCACCAATATCTCATTTATAGCTCTATTGAATAAAACCGAAATTAAGTAGAAGGAAAATGGGGTGAAAAAAAATTTACACCGTGGGTAAATGATGTAAACGATGGAATTTGGGTACAAAAATGAATTTTCTCAGCGAGACCAAATCATATTGTGCTATCGAAACATGCTTTGATTTTATATACTATAATATTCATTTTAATACCCGACTTAAAATTTATCGCAGTTAAAGTTGCAACTCATATTTATCAAATTTTGTTTTGTATTTGAAAATATGAAAAGCATCCCCTTTCTTTTTCTCTTCTCTTATTTTTTTTTTTGAAGAATATAGACAGAATGAACACATAAATAAAGAAATATTGGTTGGCAATAATATCTCCTTCATATCTCTAATGAATTAAACCAAAAGTAAGTAAAGGGAAAATGGTGCGACACAAACTTTAAACCCTCGTTAAGTGATGTAAACGATGGAATTTCGGTACAAAAATGAGTTTTCTCAGTGAGACCAAATCATATTGGGTCAATCGACAAGAGCTTCAATTTTATATATTATAATTGTCATTTTGATACCTGAGTCAAAAGTTATCTCCGTTAAAAGTTGCAACTCATATTTATCAAATGTTTTGTTGTTTTTGAAAATGTGAACAACAACCCCTTTCTTTTTCTCTTCTCTTTTTTTTGAAGAATAGAGACTAATTCAACACATAAATAAAGAACCCTAGGTCGGCACCAATATCTCATTTATATCTCTATTGAATAAAATCGAAAGTAAGTAAATGCAAAATAGTGGAACAAAAACTTTGAACCGTGGGTAAGTGATGTAAACGATGGAATTTGGGTACAAAAATGAGTTTTCTCAGTGAGACCAAATCATCTTGTGTCAATTGACTTGAGCTTCAATTTTATATATTATAATAGTCATTTTGATACCCGAGTCAAACGTTATCGGCGTTAAAAACTTGTAACTCATATTTATCAAATGTGAACAACAACCCTTTTCTTTTTCTCTTCTCTTTTTTTTGGAAGAATGGAGACTGATTTAACACATTAATAAATAACCCTAGTTTGGCACCAATATCTCCTTTACAGCTGTATTGAATAAAATTGAAAGTAAGTAAAATGAAAATGGTGCAACAAAACTTTTAAACCCTTGGTAAGTGATGTAAATGATAGAATTTTGGTATAAAAATGAATTTACTTGGTATTACCTAATCATATTGTGTAAATTGATACGAGATTCGATTTGATATATTATAATAGTCGTTTCGATACCTGAGTCAGAAGTTATCATTGTTAAAAGTTGCACCTCATATTTTACAAATGTTTTGTTGTTTTTGAAAATATGAACAACATCCCCTTTCGTTTTCTCTTTTCTTATTTTTTCAAAAAATAAAGACTAATTGAACCCAAAAATAAAGAACCCTAGGTCAGCACCATTATCTCCTTCATAGCTCTATTGTATAAAATCGAAAGTAAGTAAAAGGAAAATGGTGCGACAAAAACTTTAAACCCTCGGTAAGTGATGTAAACGAGGATATTTTGGTACAAAAATGAGTTTTTTTTTGTAACACCATATCATATTGTGTAACTCAATAAGTGCTTCGATTTTACATATTATATTAGTCGTTTTGATACGCAAGTCAAAAGTTATCGCCGTTAAAAGTTGTAATTCATATTTATCAAATGTTTTGGTATTTTTGAAAATTTGAACAACATTGCCTTTCATTTTTTCTTTGATATATGATAATATTCATTTCGATACCCAAGTCAAAAGTTACCGCGGTTAAAAGTTGCAACTCATATTTATCAAATGTTTTTTTTGTTTTTGAAAATGTGAATAGCATCCCCTATCGTTTTCTCTTCTCTTATCTTTTTGAAGAATAGAGACTGATTGAACACATAAATAAAGAACCTTAGGTCAGAATCATTACCTCCTTTATAGCTCTATTGTATAACATCGAAAGTAAGTAAAAGGACAATGGTGCGATGAAAATTTTAATGCCTAAGTAAGTGATGTAAACGATGGAATTCTGGTACAAAAATGAATTTCCATGGCGATATCAAATCATATTTTGTATATATATACGAACTTCGATTTGATATAAAGAACCCTTGGCCTACAACAATATCTCCTTTATAGCTCTATTGAATAAAACCAAAATTTAGTAAAGGGAAAATGGTGTGACAAAAACTTTAAACCATGGTTAAGTGATGTAAACGATGGAATTTGGTACAAAAATGAATTTCATTAGCGAGACCTAATCATATTATGTAAATCAACATGAACTTTGATTTTATATATTATCATAGTCATTTCGATACCCAAGTTAAAAGACTAATTTTTAAAATAAATAAAGAACCCTTGGTCGGCACTAATAAAGGGAAAATGGTGCGACAAAGACTTTAAACCCTCGTTAAGTGATGTAAACGATGGAATTTGGGTACAAAAATGAGTTTCCTTAGCGAGACCAAATCATATTGTGTAAATCGACACGAGCTTTGATTTTATATATTATAATATTCATTTCAATACCCGAGTTAAAAGTTATCGGAGTTAAAGTAGCAACTCATATTTATCAAATGTTTTTTTGTATTTGAAAATGTGAACAACATCCCCTTTCTTTTTCTCTTCTCTTATTATTTTTGAAGAATATAGACAGATTGAACACATAAATAAAGAAACGTTGGTCAGCAATAATATCTCCTTCATAGCTCTAATGAATAAAACCAAAAGTAAGTAAAGGGAAAATGGTGCGACAAGGACTTTAAACCCTCGTTAAGTGATGTAAACGATGGAATTTGGGTACAAAAATGAGTTTCCTTAGCGAGACCAAATCATATTGTGTCAATCGACATGAGCTTTGATTTTATATATTATAATAGTCATTTTGATACCTGAGTCAAAAGTTATCACCGTTAAAAGTTGTAACTCATATTTATCAAATGTTTTCTTGTTTTTGAAAATGTAAACAACATCCCCTTTCGTTTTCTCTTCTCTTATTTTTTTGAAGAATAGAGACTATTTGAACACATAAATAAAGAACCCTAGGTCGGCATCATGGTATACCAATTTGGCTGCAAGTCTCTACATTTTATAATGTGTTGGTTTTAAACTATCGGCCAATGATTGATGATGCAGCTTGAGGATCTTTAATGGGAAAAACACCGGAGGATGCTCATGAGTTGTTAGAGATTATGGCAGAAAACAAAAATCAGTGGCATTCAGAGTGGGTAACTGCAAAAAGACCAGCATCGGTGCATGAAATTGATTCAGTGAATGCTTTGTCGGCTCAAGTTACTGCTCTTTCAAGAAAGATGGATTCTTTGTCATCCAATTTTGAATCCAAACCAACTGCACAATATGATTTATGTGGTGGAAATCATGCTAGTATCGAGTGCCAAGTTGGAAATCCATTTGCTTCACCAAATGCTGAGCAAGCAAATTATGTTTCAAATTTCCAAAAACCTCAACATAACCCATATTCGAACACCTACAATCCAGGTTGGAGAAATCATCCAAATTTGTCATGGGGAAATAACCAAAGGGGATTCAAACCATCATCATCTTCCTACCAACCCCAAGAGAAGCAACAAACAGATTTGGAAGGAATTTTGGGAAATTTCATTGAGGAGTCAAGAACAAATTTCAGAAATCAAGAGGCAATCAACAGGGATATCCAAAACCAACTGGGGTAGCTTTCAAAGTAGATTGCAGAAAGGTCTCAAGGATTGTTGCCTAGTGACACAATAAATCCCAAAGAGCATGCAAAGGCTATCGCATTGAGATGTGGTAAAGAACTTGAATGTTAGAGGAAATCAGAGAAAAAGATGGAAGAATCTAAAGAAAAATCATCAACATCCCAAGATGTTCAACGTTCCCCAAATGTGAAATATGAGCCTCCTATCCCACATCCTCGAAGATTGAATAAGAAAAAGCTTGATAATCAATTTGATAAATTTCTGGATATTTTTAAGAAATTGCATAATAACATTCCTTTTGCAGAGATGTTGGAACAAACGCCCAAGTATGCAAAATTCATGAAGGAAATTCTATCAAAGAAGAGGAAGCTGGGAGATTATGAAATTGTCATGCTAAATGAGGAGTGCAGTGTAGTTCTTCAAAGAAAACTGCCACAAAAGTTGAAAGACCCAGGGAGTTTTACTATATCTTGTACTATAGGAAGTTTCAATTTTGATAAAGTCCTATGTGATTTAGGAGCAAGCATTAATTTGATGCCACTTTCTGTTTTCAGGAAACTAGGCCTGGGAGAAGTGAAGCCCACTTCAATCTCTCTACATAGTGCTTGACATGGAGGAAGATAGATAGGTACCGTTGATATTGGGGAGACCATTCCTTGCAATTAGAAGAACATTGATTGATGTTTAGCAAGGAAAGCTCATTCTACGGGTGCAAGATGAACAAGTGACTTTTGATGTTTTTGAAGCAATGAAATTTCCAAGTGAGGAACATTCTTGTTTTCAAATTAACACTCTTGACAGGTTAATCTCAGAAACCTTTGAGGAGAGAACTCCATTTCTACCATTAGAAGCTTGCCTTATGAAATCTGTAACAATTGAGGAAGAAGATGAGGGAATGAGACAATGTTTCGAATTTTTGGAAGCACTTGATGAATATTTGTGCAGTGATTAAACATTCAAGGAGTTGGGAACAAATGAAACTCCAACCTCAGTGGTAGAGAAGGAAGCCAACAAGATTGAGCTAAAGCCATTGCCATCCCATCTAAGGTATGCCTATCTTGAAGATTCTGAATCTTTTCCTGTTATTATTAACAATTCTTTGAATGATGAAGAGGAAAACAAGCTATTAGGAGTTCTTCGGACTCACAAAACGGCAATTGGATGGACAATGGAGGACATCAAAGGGATTAGCAACTCTGTTTTCATGAATAAAATCTTGATGAATGAGGATTACAAGCCCACAAATTAGCCAAAAAGGCGCTTAAACCCAACAATGAAAGAAGTGGTCAAGGCTGAGGTGATTAAGCTTTTGGATGCCGGGGTAATTTATCTGATTTCAGATAGTGCTTGGGTGAGCCCAATTCATTGTGTACCAAAGAAAGAAGGAATCACAGTTGTTGAAAATGAAAACAATGAGCTTATTCCAACAAGGAAAGTGACTGGGTGGAGAGTGTGTATTGATTATCAAAAGTTGAATGACGCCACCCGTAAAGATCATTTTCCTTTGCCATTTATTGATCAGATGTTGGAAAGATTGGCTTGACATACTTATTATTGTATTCTTAGTGGATATTCGGGGTACAACCAAATTGCAATTGCACCAGAGGATCAAGAGAAGACAATATTTACATGCCCTTATAGTACTTTTTCATACAGAAGGATTCCATTCGGTTTATGTAATGCACCTGCAACTTTCCAAAGATGCATGATAGCAATTTTCTCTGATATGGTCGAAAAGTTTATTGAGGTTTTTATGGATGATTTTCCTGTTTTTGGCCATTCCTTTGATAATTTCTTGCATAATCTCTCTTTAGTCTTGCAGCGTTGTAAAGACACAAATTTAGTGCTAAATTGGGAGAAATGTCACTTTATGGTTCAAGAAGGAATTGCTCTTGGCCATCAGATTTCAGCAAAGGGAATAGAAGTGGACCATGTAAAGGTCGAAGTGATCAAAAAATTACCGCCTCCAACAACTGTAAAGGGCGTTAGAAGTTTCTTGGGACATGCTGGGTTTTATAGAAGATTTATTAAAGATTTTTCAAAAATAACAAAACCTCTTTGCAGTTTGTTAGTTAAAAATGCATGATAACTATATTTTATATAGTTATTTTCACCTATTTTATTAATTATAATTACTATGTTCTTTCTATTTTTAGTTAATTTTAGTTTAATAAATTAGTATTTATTGTTTTTTATATATTTTAAGAAAATTAAATAAATTGTATCAAAAACATACTTAATTGCAAATTTGTATCTAAAAATATAATTTCAAATAAATAAGTGCTTATATATAATTTATAAAAGTCGCAAGTATAATTAAAATTAAAATCGGGCTAAATCTTAATAATTAAAAGTTTAATATTTAATTTAAATTAGAAAATGTGCTTAATTGTAATTAAAGAAAGTTTGAAATATAATTTGAATTAAATTTGTGGGTTAAAATGCAATTAAGGAAAGTTTTAATTTCTGCACAGGTGAGAAGAAGCCACGTGCCCTAATGCAAGCCCGCAACGCAGACCGTCCGATCAGAAAATAAATGGCCAGATGCGCACATTACAAGCGCACCCGACCAACGTGAGTGGGTGCAGAATTCCTATATCATGCGGCTCGGTGCCCGAGTGGGGCCCACCTGCCGCGTAGGCCGGCGTGCAGGGTGGGACACACCTGTTTGACACCGTGCAGGCCCTGTCCCCCATCTTCGCGCGCCCCAATCACGTGCAAAAATTTCTGCGTGCGCCCATTACCTGCAACCAATGTGTTACTGCCACGTGTCCCAATATTTATTTCAGCGAATCAAATTGCAACACGTGGCAGAGTTTATTGAAAAGAAAAACAGAAACGCACGGCTCGCCACTCACGCGTTTTCATTCCAGTTTTCGATACATTTTGTCCCCCCACGCGATTTATTTAATTATCTTTGCCATATTTCCCTGTCCCCTACGTGATGATATTTTAATATTTTCGATGTATTTTTGTAGCTATAAATAGGTGATAAGATGATAGAGTTAAAATTTTTTTTAGAGAGTTTGTAATTTTTGTGTTGTTCGGTTCTGGACTGGGGAACACACAGAAGCCATTTTTGGCTTTTGTTGTGTTCTATGTGTGCCAAATATTAACGATTCGTAATGTTTTAATTTTTCCTTTTCTTCATCTAATTTTCCTGTATCTGCTGTAATTTTTATTTTAATTTTATGAAGTAATTTAATTTTTCTAGGGTTGCATTTGATCTAAATTTATGAAGCTTTGATTTTAATTATTTTTGATAGATTTATAAGACGTTTGATTTTTTCATTCTATTTTGTGCTTAATGCTTTTTGATTATTTACGAATTTTATCAAAACGATCCGTGGCACATAAATAAACTTGGAAGAGGCATTTGTGTGTATATTGCTCGTAGATAGAATGACATGTATGATGAAGGATAGGAATATACCCTAATTGTATGTGTAGCCATTTGAAAACTTAGAACGTAATGAATCTTGGTGAATTTAATTCTCATAGAGATATAGTGAATTAATTTAACAAGGTGTGTTTATACGGAGCTCGGAAGAGATGTATGAATAAAATTAGAAGTTTTCGGTTGACAAATTAAATGTACTAAAAAATATAAATCAAAAGAAGAATAAGTTGTTCACCAGATTGGAGTCTTCCATTTGAGGTAATGTGTGATGCCAATGACTATGCTATAGGTGCTTTTTTGGGCCAAAGGAAGAATAAGTTGTTGCATGTGATTTATTATGCAAGCAGGACATTGACAGATGCATAACTTAATTATGCAACAACTAAGAAAGAGCTTTTGGCAGTATTGTTTGCATTTGATAAGTTTAGATCTTATTTAATTGGGTCTAAAATCATTGTTTATACTGATCATTCTGCTCTTAAGTATTTGCTAGCCAAGAAAGATGCCAAACCGCGATTACTAAGATGGATTCTTCTCTTGCAAGAATTTGACTTAGAAATCCGGGACAAAAAGGGGACCAAAAATTTGGTTGCTGACCATTTGTCTAGGTTGGAGGAAGATTACCTTGAGGTTGAAGGACAAATTAATGAAACATTTCCTGATGAGCAATTGCTTGCTATCCGAACGGCTCCATGGTTTGCTGATTATGCAAATTATTTGGTCAAGAAAATTTTACCTCCTGACATGTCTTATCAACAAAGAAGGAAATTCTTTTCTGATTTGAAACATTATTTTTGGGATGAACCTTACTTGTATAAACATTGTGCAGATCAAATTATTAGAAGATGTGTGCTGGAGGAAGAAATGGAAAGCATTCTTCGTCATTGCCATTCGAAGGAAGTTGGAGGACATTTTGGTGGAACAAAAACTGCAGCAAAAATTTTGCAATCCGGATTCTATTGGCCTTGATTGTTTAAAGATACTTTCAAGTTTGTTTCAATGTGTGATGATTGCCAAAGGAGCAGAAATATTTCACGGAGACCTGAAATGCCCTTAAATAATATTTTGATAATTGATTTATTTGATGTTTGGGGTATTGATTTTATGGGGCCTTTTCCTTCATCTCATTCTAATAAATACATTCTTGTTGGTGTAGATTATGTCTCTAAATGGGTGGAAGAAGTTGCCTTGCCTACCAATGATGCTAGGGTTGTGATCAATTTTCTCAAGAAGAACATATTTTCCAGATTTGGCACACCTAGAGCAATTATAAGTGATGGAGGTAAGCATTTTTACAATAACCAATTTGAGGCTTTCTTGCAAAAATATGGAGTAACACACCGGATAGCAACACCTTACCATCCTAAAACTAGTGGACAAGTTGAAGTGTCAAACCAAGAGTTGAAGAGGATCCTTGAAAAGACCGTAAATAACTCACGCAAGGATTGGTCAAGGAAACTAGATGATGCACTTTGAGCCTATATGACAGCTTTCAATACACCTATCAGTATGTCTCCATACTGATTGGTGTATGGAAAAGCTTGTCACCTTCCAGTTGAATTGGAACATTGGGCATATTGGGCAATTAAAATTCTGAATTTTGATCTTAAGGCAGCAGGTGAAAAGAGGGTGTTGCAATTGAATGAGATGGATGAAATGAGGAATGATGCTTATAAGAATTCCCCAATATACAAGGACAAGACAAAGGGTTGGCATGATAAGCACATTTTGAGGCGAAACTTTAAGGTGGGATAGAAAGTGCTGCTTTATAATTCCTGTCTCAGACTTTTTCCGGGAAAGCTAAAATCTCATTGGTCAAGACCTTTTATAGTAACCAAGGTGTTTCCTTATGGAGCTGTTGAGATCAATCATGAAACAAAGGGAACTTTCAAGGTGAATGGACAACGGTTGAAGCCTTATTTTGACGGAGAATTCAACAAGCAGAAAGATTCTCTAGAGTTACAATAACAACAGTAAAGATTGATAGAAAGTTTAGCTAATGACTATAACTTAAAGCGCTTAATGAGAGGCAACCCATCAGATTTGTTTTCTCATCTTTTATCTCATTTTATTTTAGCAATTTTAAATTTTAAATTTTAGCTTAAATTTTAAGTTTTGGTGAATTATTAGTTAGATTTTAAATTCTGCACTTCATTTTATGATAATTTTATTTTTCATTAAATTTGCTTATTTTATTTATCTTACAGGTAAAAAAAAATCTTACGTTTGCCGCCGGTGAGGGCAGTTTCGCCGCGGCCAGTTTTTCTTTCTTACATTGAGGACAATGTAAGGTTTTGGTTGGGGGTGCGGTAAACGGTAAATCTTTTCTTCGCTTCATTTTTAGTAGTTTTGTTTGTGTGTTTATTTGTGTTTAATTTTGATTTTCCATTTATTTTTCTACATTTTGATTTAATTTCTTTTATTTGATTATTGTCTTATTTTTATTTTTATTTTTTATTTTATTTTTTTCTCATTTGCATTTTACTTGTTTTAATTTGCACATTGATGATAATAGTGTGATTGTGATAACAAGTAGCTGTTAGAAGACATTAAATTTTGCTTCGGTTTAAAGATAATTTCAAATGTTGATTTTACCTAGTTGGCGACTCTTTTGGTATGTGGTATGATTTGGTTGATTAGTCTAAATGCTTAGAGAAGTCTTATGTGCGAATTTTTCATGGACATTTTTGTGATCTCAACAAACTCTAGAACTCATTTGAAAACCTCTTGAGGCGAAATAACTTGGAATTGCACTGTTTAGGATATGATTTAGGCCATTTTTGGATCGATTGTGCCATTTTAAGCCTACCTTGTTATCCTTATATCACTAGTTACCTCTTTGAGTCTATTTAAATATATTGTTAGCCTTATTTTTCTTTCTTTTTGCCTTCTATAACCTACCTTTTATTTAGCCAATATATATATAAATATATATATATATATATATATATATAATTCCTACCTTATTTGTTAACAGCACTTAATTTTGAACACAAACTTTTCAAGAGCAATTGGAGTAAGGATGGAATAAAAAATAAAAAAAATAAAAAACAATATCTTCCACATATATTGGAAGAAATTGGTTTGGGGTAATGTCTTAAAAAAATCCTTCACATATTAGTAAATAAAGAGAGTTAGTGATGGTTGTACTGAGGTGAAAGATTGAGGAAGAATTTTGTTTATCTTTGGAAAAATGGGATATGATCGGAAGAAACAATTTGGGTTTAATGGTGTTACTCTTTTACATAATTGGTTGTGTTTAATCTAATAAGTTCTCTTATTTGTATTTTGACACTTCCCGTTCTTTCTTAACAAAATACCTAAGCCTAACATTACAAGCCTCATTAAGTCCTATTGATCCGAAGTGATGTATTTTCCTTCATTAGTGGAGAGAGGTTTGAAAAGTGAGCCTATGGAGTTCGAGATTTCACCTTTTTGTTTGTGGATGTTGTGCATAATATTATCCAGGCATTATGGCTATTGGTTTATGGTTTGATGGATGTTTAAGAGTCAATAAAAAAAGTGAAATTGGCATTTGAGATTTCTTAAAGCTTAGGTGATATTTAATTATTCTATGTGTTGTGTGTTATTTACAATTTTTGAGACATTTGTGCAAATTAATTGTTGTGTGATTTTATTGTTTTGAGTTAGGATAGTTATATGTAAAATATTTATGGGTATCATAACTGGAAGCCCTCACGAGACTACAACTCGTTCTACTAGGGCCGCCTAGGGGTTTAAAGGCTTATTGCATACGCTTAATGTAATTTTGAAAATAGAATAAATTTTCTTTGAATTTTTCTTTTAATGTCTTCTTTGAATTTATTCATAGATCGCTTTTCTTGCTAGAGACTAGCAAGAACCTGGTTGGGGGTTGTTGATAAGAGTTAAATTAATGCATTTTTTGTTATGATTTAAATGTTGATATTTGTGTGAAAATTGTGTTTATTTGATTATTTAATCCACAAATGTCATTTCACGGGTATTTCGTGTTTAAAGTGCAATTTTAGGTAAAATCATGATTTTGGAGAAGTTTGGGACAAATTTCAATGATCGGGATTGAGCGAGAATAAAAAATAAATAAAGTTTCAAAATTTGGAAATCTTGCTGCCGGCGAGAACATTCTCGCCGCTTGCGAAAATATTACAAAGACCACAGAAAAAATCTTACTGAGAGCGCAGGTTTTGGCAGATACAAATCTTCCCACCGACTAGATTATTTTGCCACCGACGAGACATCTTTAGCCACCGGCCAAATTCATATCACTGCCGGAAAGAATCATAGGAGCCAAACAAAAATCTTATCGAGAGTATGGGTTTTGGTAGATGCAAATCTCGCCGCCGGCTAGATTATTTCATCACTAGCGAGAAACTTTTCACCGCCGGCCAAATTAATCTCTACGCCGGCAAGAATCAGAGGAACCAAAATTTTAATTTTTCCAGAAATCTCTCCGCAGCGAGAATAATGTCGCCGGCAGAGAGTTTCATCTGAAAACACATTTTTTATGTTGTTTTGTTCCAAAATTGCCCCCAAAATCCTAGATCTATATATACCATAAGATAGAGAAAAGAGTGGATTGCAGAGAGGAGGAGATCTGAGACATTTTGGAGGAGAGAAGGCAATTTTGGAGAGAAAGTTTGGAGAAGCTTGAAGGATTATCACCATTGTTGCTACCAAGTTTGATTTATATATTATAATAGTCGTTTCGATACCCGAGTAAAAAGTTATCACCGTTAAAAGTTGCAACTCATATTTATAAAATGTTTTGTTGTTTTAGAAAATGTGAATAGAAACCCCTTTGTTTTTCTCTTCTCTTATTTTTCTCGAAGTATAGAGACTATTTGAACACATAAATAAAGAACCCTAGGTCGGCACCAATATCTCCTTTACAGCTCTATTGAATAAAATCGAAGGTAAGTAAAATGAAAATGGTGCGACAAACATTTTAATCCCTCGGTAAGTGATGTAAATGATAGAATTTGGTAAAAAAATGAATTTCCTTGGTATTACCTAATCATATTGTGTAAATTGATACGAGCTTTGATTTTATATATTATAATAGTCATTTCGATACCCGAGTCAAAAGTTATCGCCGTTAAAAGTTGCAACTCATATTTATCAAACGTTTTGTTGTATTTGAAAATGTGAACATCATCCACTTTGTTTTTTTCTTCTCTTCTTTTTTTTTTGAAGAATAGAGATTAATTGATTACATAAATAAAGAACCCTAGGTCGGCACCAATATATCCTTTGTAGCTCTATTGAATAAAATCTAAAGTAAGTAACAGGAAAATAGTGCGACGAAAACTTTAAACACTCGATGAGTGATATAAATGATGGAATTTGGGTACAAAAATGAGTTTCCTTGGGGAGATCAAATCATATTGTGTAAATAGATACAATGTTCAATTTGATATATTATAATATTCATTTTGATACCCTAGTCAAAAGTTATCTTTGTTAAAAGTTACAACTCATATTTATCAAATGTTTTGTTGTTTTTAAAAATGTGAATAGCATCCCCTATCCTTTTCCCTTCTCCTATTTTTTCCAAGAATATAGACTTATTAAACACATAAATAAAGAACCCTAGGTCGGCCCCAATATCTTCTTTATAGCTCTATTGAATAAAATCGAAAACTTTAAAAAGAAAATGTTGCGACGAAAACTTTAAAACCTCCGTAAGTGATGTAAACGTTGTAATTTGGGTACAAAAATGAGTATCTGTAGAGAGACCATATCATATTGTGTAAATTGATACAAGCTTTGATTTGATATATTATAATAGTCGTTTCGATACCCGAGTCAAAAGTTATCGCCGTTAAAAGTTGCAACTCATATTTATCAAATGTTTTGTTGTTTTTGAAAATGTGAACATCATCCACTTTGTTTTTCTCTTCTCTTATTTTTTTTTTGAAGAATAGAGACTAATTGATTACATAAATAAAGAACCCTAGGTCGGCACCAATATCTCCTTTATAGCTCTACTGAATAAAATTGAAAGTAAAAAAAATGAAAATGGTGCGAGAAAAACTTTAAACCCTCAGTAAGCGATGTAAATGATGGTATTTGGGTTCAAAAATAAGTCTTCTTAGTGAGAAAAACTCATATTGTGTAAATAGATTCGAGCTTCGGTTTGATATATTATAATATTCGTTTCGTTATAGTCGTTAATAGTTGCAACTCATATTTATCAAATGTTTTGTTGTTTTTAAAAATCTGAATAGCATCCTCTTTCGTTTTCCCTTCTCTTATTTTTTTCGAAGAATAGAGAATGATTGAACACATAAATAAAGAACCCTAGGTCAAAACCAATATCTCCTTTATATCTCTATTGAATAAAATGGAAAGTAAGTAAAAGGAAAATGGTGCAACAAAAACTTTAAACCCTCGGTAAGTGATGTAAATGATAGAATTTGGGTACAAAAATGAGTTTCCTTGGAAAGATCAAATCATATTGTGTAAATAGATATGAGCTTCAATTTTATATATTATGATATTCATTTCGATACCGGAGTAAAAAGTTATCGCCGTTAAAAGTTGCAACTAATATTTATCAAATGTTTTGCTGTTTTTGAAAATGTGAGCAGCATCCCCTTTCTTTTTCTCATCTCTTATTTTATTTTGAAGAGTAGAGAATGAGTGAACACATAAATGAAGAAAACTAGGTCAGAAATAATATATACTTTATAGCTCTATTGAATAAAACCGAATGTAAGTAAAATGAAAATGGAGAGACAAAAACTTTAAACACTCGGTAAGTGACGTAATCGATGGAATTTGGGTAAAATATGAGTTTAGTTAGTGAGACCAAATCATATTGTGTAAATAGATACGAGCTTTGATTTGATATATTATAATAGTCATTTCGATACCCAAGTCAAAAGTTATCGCCGTTACAAGTTGCAACTCATATTTATCAAATATTTGGTTGTTTTTGAAAATGTGAACAACATCGCCTTTCTTTTTCTCTTCTCTTAATTATTTTGAAGAATACAAACAGATTGAACACATAAATAAAGAACCTTTGGTGGGCACCAATATCTCGTTTATAGCTCTATTGAATAAAATCGAAAGTAAGTAAAATGAAAATGGTGCAATGAAAACTTTAAACCTTGCGTAAGTGACGTAAATGATGGAATTTGGGTAAAAAATGATTTTCTTTAGCAAGATCAAATCATATTGTGTAAATTGATACAAGTTTCGATTTGATATATTATAATAGTCATTTTGATACCCGAGTCAAAAGTTATAGTCGTTAATAGTTGCAACTCAAATTTATAAAATGTTTTGTTGTTTTTGAAAATGTGAATAGCATCCACTTTCCTTTTCCCTTCTCTTATTTTTTTCGAAGAATACAGATTGATTAAAAACATAAATAAAGAACCCTAGGTCGGCACCAATTTCTTCTTTATAGCTCTATTGAATAAAATCGAAAGTAAGTAAAATGAAAATGGTGCGAGAAAAACTTTAAACCCTCGGTAAGCGATGTAAATGATAGAATTTTGGTACAAAAATGAGTTTCCTTGGCAAGATCAAATCATATTGTGTAAATAGATACGAGCTTTAATTTTATATATTATAATATTCATTTCGATACCCTATTCAAAATTTATCTTCGTTAAAAGTTGCAACTCATATTTATCAAATGTTTTGTTGTTTTTGAAAATGTGAACATCATCCACTTTGTTTTTCTCATCTCTTATTTTTTCAATGAACAGAGACTAATTGATTACATAAATAAATAACCCTAAGTCGGTACTCTCCTTTATAGCTCTATTGAATAAAATCTAAACTAAAATGAAAATGGTGCGACAAAAACTTGATTTGATATATTATAATAGTCGTTTCGTTACTGCAGAAAAACGTTATCACCGTTAAAAGTTAAAACTCATATTTATCAAATGTTTTGTTGTTTTTGAAAATGTGAACATCATCCACTTTGTTTTTCTCTTCTCTTATTTTTTTTGAAGAATAGAGACTAAATGATTACATAAATAAAGAACCCTAGGTCGGCACCAATATCTCCTTTATAGCTCTATTGAATAAAATCTAAAGTAAGTAAAATTAAAATGGTGCGATGAAAACTTTAAGCCCTCCTTAAGTGAAATAAACGATGGAATTTGGGTACAAATATGAGTTTCCTTGGCAAGATCAAATCATATTCTGTAAATAGATACGAGCTTCAATTTTATATATTATAATATTCGTTTTGATACCGTAGTCAAAAGTTATCTTTGTTAAAAGTTGCAACTCATATTTATCAAATGTTTTTTTGTTTTTGAAAATGTGAACATCATCCACTTTGTTTTTCTCATCTCTTATTTTTTCAAAGAACAGAGACTAATTGATTACATAAATAAATAACCCTATGTCGGCACCAATATCTCCTTTATAGCTCTATTGAATAAAATCTAAACTAAAATGAAAATGGTGCGAGAAAAACTTTAAACCCTCAATAAGTGATGTAAAAGATGGAATTTGGGTTCAAAAATGAGTGTCATTCCTTTATGGGTATTCTTAGACCTGAGTGAGAACTAATAGGCTGGTATGATTTTGAACCTAACATAAACCAGATAAATAGTTTGGGGAACAACCTGGAAATGTATATAATAAGAAATGACATAAACTGGAAGTGGTACTACAAGATTTTTCTCTATGAGGACTGAGCGACTTCTAAGTAGTGAAAGTGTATATCCAAACTAGGCTATGATAATAAGGTATGGCTGATACAAACCTGTCACGATATGAAGAATGGATTTGGCCCTGATCGGATTGTTACCCAAAGCAGTAATGTAGTGTTCCTCGCTGGTGTCAAACTGCGACCAATTTCGTTCCCAACTTATTTCTTGAAGTTTATGGTTACTTGAGGGTTGTTTCCTCTATTATTACTTTAGCAGCTCTATTAACAAACTCTATTGATTATTCTGATCTCCAATTAGTTTTGGTGAGATAAAGATGAGCTGCACAAGCCACCTGTCATCATTTCACTATAGATCCACTCAAACTTCTTTGTGGAAAATGAACTACATTGGCCATTTCTTCATGGTATTTCTTAAATCCAAGTGTGAGCTAGTGGGCATGTAAAATGTTAAGCCTAAGAAGAATTGGGTTGTCAAATTGGGCCTAGCTTGACCCAAATTAATGAATTGCATTGGTGCGGTCTATTTATTTGCTTTGTCACACAGAGGTCCAGAAAACAATAGGCTACCTTTATAGTTTGATGGGTCACCGATCTATTTGGACAAAAGGATGTTCTTCACTCGATGTGATTAAAAACATACCGTGGGGTGGAATATTATGAGACAAGGTATAGATTAGGTGCAAAGTATTTGGGTAAGCTCAACACATTATGATAAAAATAAGTGAGCTGTCTGGTACAAGTTGTTATTGTTAGACGAGGTGAGTGGTGTCATAATGCAGATTGAGCAAACCACGAGCTGTAAATGGCATAAACTAATGGGTATGGGTTCACTCCCAATTTGAAACCAGCACCATCATGAACGAACATAAACCTATGTGCTAAGGGAATGACCTATATTGATTTTTCTAGTCAATGATTGATCCTAGTGTGAAAAAGACGAGTTGCCTCACTATAGACCCTAGATTTTTCAAAAATTAGGCCAAAACAAACTGGGTTGGCAAGAAAAAAATTGGGCCTAGTTCAACCCAAATAAATTGTTATGGATCGTACCTATTTGCTCGTGAATTGGGTTTGGAACATCCATTGGGTGTCGATCACAAACTGGTTCGATTTCTATAGAAGAACTGACTACACTTGATTGGTCCCCATAAATGATGAACGAGGTATGCCCGATGCGAAATGATGAGTATAGATTTACTTTCAATCTGAAACTGACCCCAAACCATCAACCTAGGAGCAAAGTTAACGATTGGAAAGATGGAGGAACGGGATAAAGAGATATGGGTCATTAGGCTAGAAAGGTGAATTGTGATCTAGATAACTTCTAAAGCATATAAAAAATTTGGGTTGCTGGTGTTAAATGGATTGTGAATAAAAAAAGTGGACGATATGTTATGATATTTAGTGGGTTGGTATGGTTCTGGCCACTAATGGGATAATCTTGTCGTTCCTTGGTATGAACTAGTGAATAGACTTGAGAGAAACTCGTTGGACAGCCACATCCTAAAGAAAATGGATTAGGACGCACACCTCCAAGCCGTGTATTCTTTTGGGTGGATCTGTTATTGAACTTCTGCTTTATAATTTTCGAGCTTTGCCATTAAAGGTGATGGACTGGTACGAACTAATGGGGAACAGAATGAACCCACTAAGAAGAAATTCACTTGAAAATGAATAGGTTAGAGTTAAAACGGACTAGGCTTAGGATGTGATAAGAGCTAAATTATTGCATTTTTGTTATGATTTAAATGTTGATATTTGTGTGAAAATTGTGTTTATATGATTATTTAATCCACAAATGTCATTTCACGGGTATTTCGTGTTTAAAGTGCAATTTCAGGTAAAATCATGATTTTGGAGAAGTTAGGGACAAAGTACAATGATCGAGATTGAATGAAATTAAAAAGAAAACAAAGTTTCAAAATTTAGAAATCTCGCCACCGGCGAAAATCTTATTCAGAGCACGGAGAAATTCTTCCCAAGAGCACGGATTTTGGCCAAGTGAATCTCGCCGCCGGCCAAAGTATTCTCGCCGCCAGCCATATTCATCTCGCCGCCGGCGAAAATCCTACAGAAGCATGGCGAAAATCTTCCCGAGAGCACAAATATTGGTAAACTCATCTCGCTGCCGACAAAAATCAGAAAAACAAAAATTTTATTGTGTTATCGTTATATGAATTCATTGTTTTCAAGTTGAGTATTTATTTCCATGCTTAATGCTTTTAAATTTCTGATCAAGATTTAGATGATTTGTTGCATTATATTGAGACCGAGAGGAGATGTGTAATGAATGCTTCTTGTGATAAATATCGTATGTTGAATACGAGTTTGACACCTAATGCATGATGTATGTGGTTATTCTAGAAATTCCATAAATTGTAATGTTCTTATTTGTGATTAAATTTTCATAGAAATATAGTTGGCTTTCATAGATAAGTAATTCTAATATAACTCGAGAAAGAGTATTAGATAAGTTTGGGTTTTTCAACCATCACTTCTAACTTTGATTCTCATATAACATGACTTGAAATCGGATTCAATTGATTTATCGAAATCAAATGCCTTAGCATTTTTAATCATTTGTGAACAATATTAAATTTTGTTATTTGCATTTAGTTTTAAGTTAATTTACTTTTTAAACAATTTCAAAAATTCAGTTTTCAAATAAAATTAGGATTAGTCAATTTCGGTACTTAGTAACGCCATTCCTTGTGGGTTTGATATCCGTACTTTTGTACACTTTATTACTTGAACAATTTGTACACTTGCGAAATTACGCATCAGGATGATTGAGACTCACAAAGTGAAGAATGGGTTGGGCCTAGATTAATTGGAATTAACTACAAAAAATACATAGTTCGTCTAATAAAGGATTAAAGTTATATCAGTACATGGTCTATATATGGTTAAGAGATCGATTTGGAATACATTTACCAAAAGATTTGGGTTTCCAATTTGAATTTAAACATGTAAATGAGCAAGATCGAGCCAAGGTTTAGTGCTGGAAATGGATGAGTGGGATTGCAATATTATTGAGCTCATTTTTCATCATCAAATACTGAGTACCCTTGTCTTCAATTTAGAACCTCAAGTCATCAATGCCTTTTACCTTTCTTACCATACCACCAATGACTTTGATATTTCTACGACCCATAGGTCAATTTTGATTGGGATGACACTTCTATATGGATTAAGCAGCCAAGTTCCCTACTATGATTACGCACTTGATTTAATACTTGATGTTGAATCTTCTCATGGCGATATATTTACTGAGGAAAAAAATTAATTAATTAACTCAACAACAGAAATGGCTATGGTATGATTCATGCTCGATATATTTTGACTAGAAAAGGCATGGCAGTAATGTCGAACAAGTACAATGCCTAAGGTCTTGGTAGATGTCTTAGAGTTATGATTTGGGTAACCATGCCTCCAAGTTGGCCACTCAGATATGTCTAGATAAAGTAAATATATATTACTTCAAATGATCATTACATTTGAAGGGCTGGCTTGATTAGAGTTGGCATGTATAGTGCTACATCGAATAAGAGTTTTCATCTAAAAACCCCTGATGGTGGCTTTATTTCCATGATTCTGAGGACTGGATTTCAATCAAGTTAAGGGAAGCTTATGTGCACCATGCGAGGTGAGTTTATATGATGTATGAGCTTATCATTACATACCCTTCTTTGTATGATGTAGAGATTGATCTTGGAAAATGAGGTAGAGCTTGGTGCACTTTAGGATATGTGTAATCCATGCATCTCAAAAAGAAATCATAAAAGGATCAACATTTCATTAACATAGGACAATACTTTTATCTTCGAAAACTATTTAACTAGATCCATTAACAAGGTATGACCTATCAACTTTACTTGTGTTGTCCTAATTGTATATTGTCAAATATAGACAATTGGTACCCAACATTACATAAAAAATATATAGGTGATTCATTTCTGTGTTGATGACTTTATCTAGTCATATTATTTTGCCATCATGACAAGAAAGATTATTGATGAAATTATGATAAAGTGGGACTATTTACTCCACATATAGCATATATGACCAGTTTATTCTCCAAATACTGATGAAGTTATTATGAAGTTTGCACCGTGTTTTCTTTGGGCGTGTAAGGTCGATGTATGAACTCCCATGTTTCGAGTATTTAACTATGATTTTGTCAAAGTATCGACTATTTCTTCGTGTAAGAAAAATAAGAGCACACGTGAGGGGTTGGGTTTTCACTCTCGCATGTCACATATCTCACAAAATATTAAAACAATTAATTTCTCAAATTTTGGAATGCATGTGAGGTAGGGTTTTCACCTTCACATGTCACCTATCTCTTGAAATTTATGTAATGAACCCGCAAATTGGAAGGACGAGTCGACTGGCCCCATACTTGGGATGCATGATTTTTCCCATGCCTAATGATTAGAGGTGGAGTCACCTGACCCCCTCACTTAAGACATTTTATTCAATGAAACTCCAAGTTGGAAGTAGTCAAATGACCTTCTCGCTTAGGATGTAGGATACCTCTTATGCCTCATGATTGAAGGTGGAGCCTCCTGACCCCCCTACCTGACCACATGCAAGGGATGAACATTCACCCTTCCATGACGCATGTCTCAGGCACTTTATTTTATGCCCCCAAGTTAGAAGTAGTCAATAGACCTTCCTGTTTGGGATGCAGGATACGTCTTATGCCTCATGTTTGAAGGTGGAGTCCCTTGACCCCCTTATTTGAGAAGCCGATTACAATCCTTACCACATTATAGTGTATTTATGAGCATTTCTCGACATCAATCTTCATTGCATTCAAGATATGTAACAATAAATAATAGGGGTTCAAATATTTATCAAATCACTTACAGTCTGAAATATGTCCTAAGAATGAGACTTAAGTTCCACGGCAAACCACCCCTTTTATGGAAGCACATGTGAGGGATTGGATATTTCACCCTTGCATGTCTCCTTTCAAGTTCGCCAATGTGTATCAAATATCCTTTCGAGTTTTCCATTGTACACCTCTTTTATGGAAGCGTATGTGAAGGGTTGGATATTTCTCCCTCGCATGTCGCATTTAACTATAGGCCAATATTTCACCCTTGCATATTGCATCCAAATGTGTGCTATTAATTTCTTCTGAAAAGTTCCCCCACTTTGTTCAAAAAGGACTTCAATTCACCCTACTACTTCGGTATTAGAAGAAATATAGATTTTTCATTTAGCAAGGTAGGGCATATAGGTCCATGGTTCACCTTGATACTTATGAAAGGTGACTCCTTATTGACTCTTTTACTCTTTTAAAAGGTAGTTAGGGTATATGAGCCACATTTTTGCTATAAGGTGGTGCTTTACTCCTGCTAATTTGAAAAGACCATATCTTAGTGTAGTATGGTGCAATAAAAGCCTCACTTTTGTGGCTACATAATTAGAGTTTAATTAAAGAAGATATTTCAACTAGTCCTTAGCATTGTGGGCTACAGGTCATAAGTACACACATTGATCAAATCTTTAAGGTCAATCTTTGTATAATTCATGCCTACAAAATAAATGAACTCATCCTAAACTAGTGAGGATCTCACTCACAAGTGATGCACTATTGGATAGTTTTAATAATAACGTGTTTCCAATAAGGGCTTAGATATATGGCTTTCAATAGCAAGGCCATCCACCTTCCTTATTCATAAGGATTACTCAATTGTTTCTCTATGATAATGGAGTGGCATAGTAGCATTCGCCTAGCGACCTAAGAGTCAATACCTGAAGGGCAAGACCTTCAAGTCAAAGTAAATAACCTGGGTCACCTATGCGTACAAGACCTATTCAAGGAACACTTATATGATGACCTGATTAGGCAACGTTTATATGGCGATCATGCAGCACTTAAATGATGACCTGATTTTAGAGTTAATAATGAGACTTAAGGAAAGCCTAAAGGGTTTACCCCTTCAAACTCGGATTAATAATAGGAATATACTCTTAACAACCTAGTAACCTCGTAAATAGGGGAGTTAATATAATCTTTGGTATTATATAAGTATCAGGTGTGCTACCTAACGACTTAGATCACATCGCCATAGGATGAACCACCTTTTTCCCCTTTTGAGACATGTTAAATAAAATTAAGAGGAAGAAATTACTTAATATTAATACTGGTCATTTGAATCTCAGCCTAAAAATAGAGAGTGGACTCGTTCTCCCTTGACAATGTGAAACAAATGAACTAAAAAATAGACTAAGTATTTTTCTAGTGGGCTGACAGAGTAGAATAATTGGAAAACACTTAAAGGGCCAAAATTCTCTGAAAATAAATTTAAGTTAAGACGTATGATAAAAGTAAATTTCTCCACTATTGATAAAGGGAGAGCGGGAAGCTAAAAGGTTTAAATAAAAAATAAAATTAATTAAAGGAATATTATTTGTAGTTAGATAACCTCGTAACTAAAACTTTTATCGTCTGAGTGGCTTTTATATACTTAAATACATTGAATAGTTTAATATGGTTTATTTAAATTAAAATCAACGATAAGGTATTATTCCCTTGACTTTTCAAAATCAAGAAAATATAGGAGTTAATGTTTGGTATTAAATATGTAACAGGTACGTGACCTAATGTATGTCAGTACCCCGCAATGATATAACGAGGTTATAGGGATGGCTTAACAATGGCCTCGGCTCGACAAGCTCGATAAAGCATACAACCTAGCCCAAAAATTGCACTTCATTATGTGCTGCGAGGTCTTAGAGCTCAAGATCTGGTGAAATTGTAAGATTCCAATGTGACCTCGATCTTCCCCTTTTGTGGATGACCTGGGAAATCCACTTGGGAATCTAAAGCGATCTATATGTAATGATCTGCCTATATAAACGCCTATGGTGACCTATTTTCTACTTATTAGTTCGTATGTAATGATTAACAAATCATGTAATTACCATGTATCCAGGTCATTGAATACATAACCCATCACGTACCTAAGATGTTATATATATACTCATTCAATGAGGAGAATACATGATCTGTTCATTTGTCCATATTTTTTACTTCTCTCTAAAAATCACTTAAATCCCTAACACTTGAAATTCTTTCCAAACAACAAGGATATGCAAGGTTTTTGACAAATTTATTCATGTGTGTGATGCACATTATATCATCCAATGCACTCTTGAAATCAACCTATATGAGCATGCTAATCAATTCAATCTTAGAACATATCTCATAAGTCTATTTTTCATATCACTCTCTACTAATATAAATATGCTCTTAGCAAAAGATCAATAAGGACTTTACATGCTTTGTAATGTAAGGCTTACGTGGGGGTTGATAAAGAAAACATTTAGGCTTTTTCCACACCTTACCTTTCTTTTTATTCATCATGCACTTTTTAACTGCAATTGAGCTTTTACTTGGTATTTTGGTGCACCCTTTCTTATAATTTTTTTCATATTCTTCTATTCCACATTTTTTTTTGTTTTTGTAACTTCACAACACCCCCAAACTTATTTTGAATTTTATTTTATTTTTCTTTAAAGGGATAATTGTGTTGTGAGTTTTTCTTCTTCTTGTTCTCTTTTTTTATATGGTGTATTACATTTCACCTTACTCTATAGCATAACACATGATTGCATTTTTTTCTTTTCATACAAGATAAAGGTAATGCTTATTGGTTAGGCATAAAATGTGGCTTAAAGATATGAATGGTTCTTTGTTAGACTCAAATGGGTGACTACAGATATTAACACTGGTTAGCTTAAAAGGCTCAATCAATCCAAATAAAGCATGAATCATTTCTCTTGCTAAATACTATTTAGGGTTTCACCTTAAGGGATGATCAAATAGATTCTAAAACTTGGTAGATCTCATCGAATCGCATAAACTACTAAATTTTTTCTCTCAATAAGCACACCAAAATCAATCATGAACATATGCATAAAAATTTGAATCAATTCAATCAAAACTAGCAAGCATATCCTATGATTAATGTAAATATCTTAACAAATATATTACATTCCTTATCCTAGTCATGACAACCAATTTTTATCATTGAGTTCATATGTTTCATATCAAGCATGGATGCATTTAGTTTCCATATATTTATAAATTTTTACCCAATTCATGATTGAAAACATCCTAAGAATTAAAAAAAAATCCCTCAAAAATTTTAAATGCATAGTAAATTCTAATGTAGAGAATGAAGTTCCCTCCCTCAAACTTAAATTACACATTGTCCCCAATGTGTATATATAATATATGAAAAGGTAAAAGAAAAGAAAACTCCTTAGTCTTGGCACACTATATTTGTCGTTGAAATTGCTTAATCTTGTTGCGCTATTACTCTCCACATTTATTCACCTTTGATACATAGATGAGAGGCGCATCCTCCAAAAAATTCACACAGTCTACAATATCAACCTTCGATTTCATACTTTCAAAATTAAAACAGGTTAAGTTGTTTTCTAGTGAGTTCATGTTCTTGTTCATAGAATCATGTGTAACAATCTTAAGTGTGGGTGACTCAACATAATCTTCTACGTTGTCCCCACAATTAGTGACATTTATCCTTAAGCATTCATTAGCACTATCAATGTCGGAGGGTTCAGATGCTTTAAAAAATTTAAACATTACTTTTTCATCTTGCACTCTTATTGTAAATTCACTTTTTTTTACATCAATGAATGCTCTTTCGATTGATAAGAATGGACAACCAAGTATGATAGGAATGTCATGGTCTTCTTCCATATTTAGCACAATGAAGTCTACAGGAAAGATGAATTTGTCTACTTTTACTAGCACATCTTCTACCACACCCTGAGGTCTCTTAATCGATCTATCTACCATTTGTAATGTTACTGAAGTGATTTTGGCTTTACCAACCCCTAATCTCTTGAAGATTGATATTTGCGTGAGGTTAATGCTAGAACCCAAGTCACATAGTGCTTTCTCAAAATAGATGTTCCCAATAGTACAAGGGATGTCAAAACTACCTGGATTTTTTAGCTTTTGTGGTAGTTTTCTATCAAAGATGGCACTACAACCTTCAGTATAGGTTATTGTTTCTTGATCTCTAAGCCTCATTTTCTTTGATAGTATATCATTCATGAATTTGGCATAAGATGATATTTATTCAAGTGCCTCTACAAATGGTATGTCTATGTGCACCTTCTTGAATACATCAAGAAATTTTGAAAATATGTATCTAACTTTTGTTTTTGTAGTCTTTGAGGGAAAGGAATAGTGGGTTTGTAAATTTTGTTTTTCTATGGCTGAATTATTTCCTTTTCGGTGCTCTCTTTATCCTTTAGTTCCTTCTCATCCTTGTTAATTTCCTATTTCTCCTCATCCTTTTATGTCTTATATTCTTGTTCTGAAGTTTTACCACTACTCAAGGTTATGACGTTGCATTAGTCCTTACTTTCTCTTTGTGGGTTTACAATTGTGTCACTTGGAAGGTTACCTTGAGGCCTTTAACTTATAGCCTGAACAAGTTTCCCCATTTGGTTATCCAAATTTTGAATTGAAGCTTCTTGAGTGGACACTTTTGTATTTACTAATTGGATGAATCCTTTCATCATCTTCATTAAAGCATTTATATTTTCCTCAGTAAATGGATTCTTCTCTTGGGCTTGTGATTGTTGTGGTTGTTGAAAACCTGGTGGTGGAAATGATTAATGGTTAAATTGATTACCACCTTGACTATTGTTATTACTCCAAGAGAAATTTGGATGTTGTCTCTATCATGAGGTATATGTGTTCGAGTATGGATTATTATTTCGATTCACATTACCCACATAGCATACAAATTCAGGATTATTTGGACAATTATTAAACAAATGAGAACCTCCACAAAACACACACGACACTCCGAAATCTTGGACCTAGTTTATACTTGCTGCCAAGTTTTGAGCCTTTAAAAGATTAATCAAAGATGACACTTGAGCTATAAGTGTTGTGATATCATTTAACTCACGTACTCTGACTACTTTTCGTATGGCTATCATTCTATCCATTGGCCATTGATAATTATTGCTAGCCATTTTCTCAACTAAATCATAAGCTTGATTGTAAGATTTGGCTAGCAAAGCTCCATTAGCAGATGCAACAACAATAGTTCTTGTTTGAGCATTGAGACCATTGTAAAAAGTGCACATTTAAATCCAAGAAGCAATACCATGATGAGGACACTTCCTTAGCAATTCCTTGAATCTTTCCCATGCTTCATATAAAGATTCTCCTTTGTATTGTTGATAGGAAGTAATGTCATTCCTAAGCTTGGCATTTCTCTACCAAGGCATTCCAAGTTGTAATGGAATTAGGTGGAAAAGAGTTTAGCCAAGCCCGAGCATGGTCCCGTAAAGAGTAAGAGAATAATATAAGCCTAAATGCCTCCTCGGTCACACCACTGAGCTTAAATGAATCTACAACTTCAATAAAAAATTTGAGATGAAGATGAGGATCCTCTGTTGGTAATTCTCTAAATTATCCAACTATTTGTAGCATTTGAAACATCACTGGCTTTATTTCAAATTGATTAGCTTGAATGTTTGGCCTTATAATACTTGGATTCAACCATTCCAACTTAGGTATTGCATATTCATTCATAGCTCTATCTCTATCATTCATCAAAAGCATTTGATTGTTCAAGTTTACCTCATTATTGTTTATTCCTTATTGACCTCAAATTACGCTCAATTTTGAGATCTATATATAAGATTTCTCCCTCACGAACTTTGCTCATGCAATAGACTCAACTATATTTCTACAATACTAAAGGAGGTTCCTAAATAAAAATTAAAAAAATAACTAAATAAATAAATTAAAGTTAAATAAATAAATAAAAAATAACTAAAATAAATAAATAAATAAGTCAGTAAGAGAAGTGGATTATCTAAAACCCACAATCATGTCTCTAATTTTAAGTAAATAATGTTTTGAAAATCCATAGAGCATGACTTAAAAAGTATAGGTAGACAAACTTATTCTACCTGTAGGTTTGATTGACTCGATGATGTAGGGACATTGAGTTTACTTAAAATGAAATCCATCATTTACATCTTGCTTAGACGTTAAACTAAGTGCTGGATGGAAGACAAATCATCATTTTAGATAATTTTATTTTATTTTATTTATTTAATTTCTTTTGTTTATTTTTGTTTAATTGCATTTAAATAATTTTAGAATTGCTAAAACTAAAAATATTTATTGAGATATTAGAAGTTCAAAACGATATATCTGTGTGAACTTTAATGATGAACATGATGGATGTACCTATATTTCTCCATCACTACTTTAATGATGAACATGATGGATGTACCTATCTTTAATTTACAATTGTTACATTGAGGATAATGTAAGTTCTTGGTTGGGGTGGTGAAAAGATATCATGCTTCATTTCAAAAACAATTAAAACAATTATATTCACATTTTCATTTTTATTTTGTTTGATTTTATTTGTGTGGTTTAGTAATTTTTAGAATGTTAGGATTAGTTTTAAAAAATTTCTCATTTATTTAAATCAAATTTAAGTAAATAGTTAAGTCTGTTAGATTAATTTTTGAAAACATATCATAGAATATATGGTAATTAATTAGTTTTTGTCATGACTAAAACGTCTTGATAAGGTTTGAGAATTATATTAAACCTAAAATCATCGTTTAAGAATCAAATAGTGGATACTACACTTATGAGAAATATTTTGAGCTTATTATCCTTTATTCTGAGTGATAAATAGTAATTTTTCTACTCTAAACATTTTTCTTATTTTTTCAGCATTATTAGATGATCTTTATAGGACTTAGCATTGAATGTCTGGATTTTTACATCTTAATGAAGTGATATATATTAATTTTGTTTTGCTTAGATTAAATGATTTAAGTAGAAATTGATAGTATATGCCTTTCTTCATTCATGCATGACTTCTGTTAAAAAAAATATATATCTAGGGTTACCTAAACAATTACAAATACAAAAGTTAAATATTAACCACTCACCTTACCATATAAAAAACATATAATCTGTACATGGGTCTACAATCTAAAAAAATGGATCCTTTTATAAAAAAGAGAATATAAGAGAAAAAATAGAAAGAAAGAGAGGAAAATGAATAGTATAATCTATATATTATGACCAAAAAGTCTAAACAGTTGTGAGAAATGGTTTAATGAAAAAGAAAATATAGGAAGTAATTCTTTAAGAAGTCATTGCATTTTCCTACATTTTCTAAAAGACATATTACTTGATATTTTTATTTGATAAATTTGATTGATGCATGAAAGTAATATATAATATTTTATCAATCCTTACATTTGATTCATTTCATGAGATCAACGTTAAAATAACACTTTGAGGCTTTCTTCTTTATACATATACGAACATATTAGTTCATTTTTATACATCAATTCTTTCGCATATAAATTAGTATGAGTATTTGAACCCATAGAATTCAGTGTTTTTGAGAGTATTGACTTATGAGGAATATAGTCTAAGCGAATTCAGATTCCTAACACTAAGTTTTTGTAAAATTAAATTGATACATTTTTATATGAAATATGAAAATGATTTTAAACTAATTATTATAATAAATCATGAATGTTTAACAAGTTGAAATAATCTATGCTTAATATTTTAATTATGAAATTTAAAAGAGATTATAAGCATGAGATATTTTTGTATTTTATTTTAATCTTTTTACTTTATTTTAAATTTTAGTTAACTTCTTATTTTATTTGTTTTATTTTGTTTTCATATTTTGGTTAATGTTTGTGGATATCATTATTGAAAACCCTTACTTTATAATCTAATCTAATGATAATAATGATGATTGGATTATTGATTCATTAAGTACTTTTCACATGACCCCCCAATAGAGATTGGTTTGCTATTCCAAGATGTTGATAGTTGCAAAGTTTTGATGGTGAATAATGGTGCTTGTAGTGTGATTGACAATGGTGAAGTGCAAATCAAGATGCATTACTATATTGTGAGGATGTTGATGAACCCGAGTTATGTGCTTGAACTTAAGAAGAACTTAGTTTCATTGAGCACTCTAAACTCCCTTGATTGTTCATATCATGTTGAAGATGGAATATTGACAGTTTCTAGTAGTACCTTAGCAGTTAAGAAAATGAAACTAAAGAATGGATTATACATCCTAAAAGGCAGCAAAGTTGTAGGTGTAGCCTTGGTTTTATTTTATTTATGATTCTAACCAAACCCATTGGTGGTATATAAGGTTAGGTCATTTGAGTGAGCGAGGATTGGATACGCTTATCAAGAGAGACTTTCTTAGTGGACACCATACTAACAAGATAGATTTTTGTGAGCATTATGTTTATGAAAAATAGAGAAAACATAAGTTTAGCACTTCAATTTACAAGATAGATGGAATTTTGATCACCATTCAAACCTCTGGGACCTTCAAGTGCTATTTCTCCTGGTAAAGTTAGTTATATGTTGACTTTCATTGATAACTATTCAATGATAGTATAAATTATAAAAGCTCACAAGTGCTTGAATCATTAATAACAATTATAAATTTATTTTAAGATTGATCAGAATCATATTGATTTTAAACTTTTTACATATTTTTCTCAAAAATAATAAAACAATAAAGTAATATAAACCTAAATATTCTAAACAAATTATTGAAAAAAAAATGAAAAATAAAATAAAATAACTATTTAAATAACTACATTAACAAAAAGGTTAGTAGAGAATTTTAATTACATAGTGTGAAAACTAATAAGAATTTTAAGTAGCTAACTAATCATGAATTGAATTAATTAAGTGAATTTAAAAAATTAATCTTAAGTTAGTAATATTAAATTTCACATTAAATCTAAAAAATCCCAATTATCATGGTGATTCTAAATTACAATTAACTAGTTTATTCCCTCGACTAATTAGCTAATTGAATTATTATAAGAAAAATATACCACCAATTTGAGATTATTAGTTTTTTTATTAAATTAGAAATTTCAATTATCACCAAAATTTCATTCAAATTCAACTAATCAATTTATTTGATCAAATTAATTAATCAATTAATTAGAAATATCATAAAGAAGTTACAAACCATTTAAACTAACACAATCATAGTGTAATTAACTTAGATTTTTATTCAATAAAGCATAATTAGGCATAAATGATTTTTTCTAACACCCTACTTTATAAATATTAACTTTAATCATAAATAAATATTTGATATATCAATAATACACAATTAAAGATATTAAAAAATAGGAACAAAAAATAAATAAAAATTAACCTAACAATCTAAAATATATATGGTAACAAAGCTAAAATCTCATAGAAAATTTAATCACTCATATTTTAACTCAAAAATTTGAATAAAATTATTAAAGATACCATTTGTACAAATCAAATCAAAAGAAAATTAGATATTAAAATACCATTCATAGAACAAATACCTATTCCCTTTAATTGGTTGATCTTTCTGTTCTGAAAACTTAAAGAAATTGTCCTACATGTAAGATTATTTCTCTATGATTTGTTGCCTCTCTATCAAAATATTCTCAAGTGTAAAAAGTGATCCTTATTGATAATGGGGTTATTATGTTGAATTTATAAGTCAAATTTCATGTAAAACTTTACACTAAATACGGAACGTTTGATCAAAAATAGATTAATTGGCTAAAAAGTACATAAAAACTGATATAGTGTGTTTAGGGAGTAAAGAATTGATCGAAAATAGATTTAGTGGCTAAAATGTAAGTAAAAACTAATATTGTGTGTTTAGGGAGTAAAAAATTAATCGAAAATATATCTAGTGGCTAAATAGTACGTAAAAACTAATATTGTGTGTTTAGGAAGTAAAAAAATGATGTCATATCAAGGTCCAAAGGTGTGCTGGAATGGGGACCAAAACGACATCATTTTGATGCTGATTTTCTAAGTATCTTAACCTGGTCTATACACTTGCACGAGCCCAATTCTTTTGTTGATTCGGTCCAGAATGCTATGTAAATTCACGTAGTTGCTCTGTATATCCACATTGGTCGATATTACAAAAAAATTCGACCTTTTTGTGCAGATCCACACGACTTCTTTGTGGATATTTATGGGTTGATTTTTGAATTTCTAGGCCTGGTTTCTTCTAGATGCAGCCACCAGTTTCTATAACTTTAGAAAATTTCAAAATTTCAAATTATTTTTTAGAAAAATACCTTCAATGCAGCAAAAATTATAAATAAATGTAAAAATAATGCTTAAAAATATAACAAAATATTAAGAAAAATATTAGTTTATCAATTACTCTAAACTTAGATTTTGGTAATCCATGAGGAAAAAAAATAATTAAAACAAGGCTCCTACATATTTATATAAAATCCCGTAAATTCAATGTAAAGAATTTGACATTACTTCAACTATAAATCTCACAAGATTCTACTTCAACTATAAATCTCACAAGATTCACTCTTTATGACATAATGATTCATTGTTTTAAGCACTTATGCAAATGAAAGTTATGTAAATAAGAAAAAAATAAAATATTATATATATATATATATAAACAATAAAAACTCAAACAATATAAATTAAATCTTATGGAAAGAATTAAATATTATGATTATAAAAATATCATATTATCTAAATCATTTCTTAGTCAAACTTCTCAAGTATTAAATATCAAGGAAATACGCTTAAATAATGCTAAATAAATTTGACTACAAAGGGTTTCAAGAATAGGATTTACCATAAATCTTGCTACTTTTTTTCTTTATTTTCTTTTGTGGTAATAACATTCACCTCTTAAATAAAATTGGACTTCAAAAAAATTATTTTTACTTTTTTGTAAACAGTACATACAATTGTTTTTTTCTTTTCGTTTCTGTTTGTACATTTATCGGTTAGTTCTCTAATTGATAATTACATCTCATTTTTTGGGGCCTTGAACTCAATTATCCATTTATGGTGAAGAGAGGACTTAATTTATGAATAAAATCTCCTCTACTTTTAGAGCTCAAGTAGTCAACATTGATACAAGCATATATACAAAACTCTAATTACTTACTTGAGCCATTCAACTAAAATCATGAAAACAGACAACATAATTCTTTATCATGTGTTTTAAATTCTAACATTTAATGCAAAATCTATATAGATAGTTTAACAATTTAAATCACAAGGAAATATGTTTAAAGAGTAGAAGAAAATTAACCTCTCACAGTAAAATGTGAAAGGTTCAAATAACTCACAAAATCATCTCCATTATCTGATTCTTGAAACAAAAATGAGGTTTATCTCAATTTTAACAGCAAAAGCATGATTTATGGATTATGACAATGAATCAACCCTTATAACAAATTTAAAAATGTTAAAAAAAATGAACAAAACATGTACCATATACTCCATTATTCACTATATATCAATAATAAATATAAAAATACATATAGAGATTGATCAAAGCTATTTTAGACTTTGGAGCAAGTATAAATCTCATGCCTAATTTGATATACTTGCAACTAAGATTAGGGGAGCTTAAACAAACAATTATGTCCCTTTAATTAACTAATGCGTCTATTAAATATCATAGCGGGATAATTGAGAATTGGTTAGTACCTTTGGATTTTGTGGTGTTGGAGATGGAGAAGAATAATTATTGAACTAAAAAAAAAGGATGTTGAGAAAAATAGTCTTAGGAGATACTATAAAGTTTAAAGTGTTTAAACCTGTACTTGCTCATCTATTTCTTTTGTAAATGAGAGAAAAAATATTTGTTTAAGTACAGATCGTATTAGCTAGAGCAAGTTGTGAAAAAATAATCAACATAATTATATCAAATTAAAAATTCGTAGAACTTCTAGACATGCAATTGCGAGTATATAAAGTAATGTAAAAATATAAAGATTGACACACAAAAGTTTTAGGTGGAAAAAACCTAGGAAAGACCAATGACGGGTCCACCGGACCACCTAACTATCCATTATGAAAAAATAAAATTCAATTACAAGATTAGGACTCAAACTACCTACAAAGGTAATGCCCCCAAGTAATCTACTTACAAGCCGCTACTTTCAACATAGTCTCTACCATAAAGGTATTCAGATCCAGACCAATATTTTGATAAACTTGAGTCACATTAGTTAATTGAATCCATACAAATGGCATATGAAAAGTGGCCACAATACCACAAGTGCAGATATATATCCTAGAGCAAATTCAATAATGAACAATATTGAAAGTTCATTTAGTTATGGACTAAATATCTAGTCAGCAGAAGTATGAAAAATTAAAATTTGATAAATGACCAAACAAACAATCATATGTACGTAAAGTAACTCAGAAATAAAAATATTAATGCATGAGATTTTTATGTAGAAATAACTTGGTCACACCAATGACCTAAGAGGTAAACCATGGGTCCATCAGAGCACTTAATTATGTACTATGAAAAATAAGTATCTAGTTACAAGGATAGGACTTAAACTACCCACTCAGGTAATGCCCATAAGTAACCTACTTATAAGCCACTACTTTGATCACAATCTCCATATGATAGGCGTTTGGATCCAGACCAACATTTCGATAAACTCGAGTCTCACGAGTTAATCGAACCCACATCATTGTCACCTGAAAGATTAGCACATAAACATAAGTGCAAGTGTGTGTCATAGAATATGTTCAATAATGAAAAAACCCTAACTAGTTGATTGAAACAATATATAAGATAAAACAAAAACAACTAGCAACTCTTGAACAATCAATTCAGAGCATAATAACACAATTATTATTATAGGCTTATTAATTCATCAAACACAATCACAAGTGTTTGACAAATTAGCTTAATGAAAAATCCTACTTGAAAATATTTAGCAAAATAAGAGAGAGAATAAAAGATGAAGAGAATAAGCACAATAACTCTTGTGTGGTTGTTTCTAAAAGTATGTCTACCTTTGTATTTATAGAATATTTTGAAGCACATTAGGTTAAAGTGTAATTACTATATTGTCCATAAAATAAGTTAAAACTTGTTTAAGAATAAGGATCATACTGTAAAAAAATCAATCCAATTTATATTAGAAATACGTTTTTAAAAAATTGAAAGCTTATTGCTCGATCGATCCACTCAATTGCTTGATTGATCAAACATCCACTTGATTGATCAAGAATATGTTTAACCATTATTTAAAAACAAGTGGAATGATAGAGTATATCTCTCGATCGATCTAGTCATATATTAAAATCATATTAATTAGATTTATAACTCGATCGATCTAGTATACACTCAATCGATCGAGTGGCTCAGATTCATATTTTTCCTATTATGTCTAAAATGAAATCTAATGAGAATGAGAATAGAAATATAGTCAATATATGATCGTTGAGGTGCCATAGTTTCTATGGCTTGAAATATTCTTCTAAGACACACCTAGAAACTAAAATTACAACTAAACATTTTGTTTCACGAATATCATTAAACGTTTGAAAAAATCTCTCTTTCACTACATAACACTCATAAGAAAATTAAATTTTACATAGTGGTACTATCCTATGATCCGGTGGAACCATCTTTGATTGAATTTTGAAAGCTCATGTGAACACTTAAAAACAAGACATAAACAACCAAACAACTTGTCCTAAAAGACTCGCTATTTATTAGTTTAGTGTAATATAATTATATAAAGGGAAGAATATACATAAGAGTGAGTAATCAATAGATAGAAAAAAACACAACTCCCCCATGTATAGTATCTCCAAAAAATATTTTCAGAGGAATTTTCCACTAAGTTAGCTCTTGCCTTTTTGTAAATTTTAAATTAATGTTCCAATTTTTATCTCCACCTTCTTATCCTATGAAGAAACAATATAATCATGAAGCAATGAAAAATAGGTTGAACAAGCAAACAACATATTTAATGATTGAAAAAAGGAGTACATATTCTTAAAAGCCAAAATAGATAGCTAAAAATAATATGTTCTCCAAAAATGAATAAACTCCTTCTAAATTCTACGACTCTTCTAAATAAATTAGAATAATACAAAAAATTATAAAAATTGATATGTGTAATTTTTTTGAATTAAGGTTAGTAGAGTTAGCTTAACATGACTACAACAATACACACAAATGAGGAAATTAATTTTGTTCAAAGTGTGACTATCTATTGACAATATAAATATATGTAGACAAGACATACAAACATACTAACACATATGATGACATATCGATAATCATCAAAAATAAAATATACATTGGAATTGCAAAAGGATGATAATTTATTCATTTATGATTATTTATGAAAGATTCAAAAGAAGGAGTATCACCTATCATAAATTTTTTTAGTTGAATTCATAATTGCACGAAATAAAATTTACTTACTAAGAGAAAACTTTAATCTTTTTTTTTTTTGTATTCTCCTCTTGTATTAAATTTTTTTGTGAGGGATTGGTTATTTATTTTCTTTTTATATAACCAATTATGGCTCTTTCTATTTATGCATGCAAAATCTTTTCTATTTTCCTTTTTTCTTTAATATTATTATTTTTTAAGAGAATTTGCACAAGCGAGTATACCTAGTATGATAATTTTCACACTAGTGTTGAGGTAGCCATCTCCGCTCACTGTGGTAGCTTTCATACATCATAGTAGATAACCCTCTCAAGATTAAGTGTCTCTCTATAGCAGCATTTTATACAGTGAAAGATAGAGTTCATCCATAATTTTCACAGTTCAAGGTTACCTCATGCCCTAAAATCTCGCATTGTTAATTATAAACTTCTAGCATGATATACTTCTCTGTTCAGTGAGTGTATGAGTAAGTTCATGTCAACATCGATCACCAAATGTGAAAAATATGTAAATGCGCAAGTCAAAATATCCATTTGTATAATGTGTAGCCAATCAAAATAAATATGAATGAGGTATGTAATGATCATGTCAATGTGAAAGTATGTTTACTTCCCTCCTTTTTTTAAACTAACGAAACATCAATAAAATAAAAACAACCAAAGATGTTCGCTTAAGGTCAATTAAGCACCCAATAAAAGTATTTAGGTGAACTAATAAAGAATGATGATTAGGTGACCGAAATGAGACAATATTTTGTAACCCAAACTTTCTTGAATTTTGGTTTCTTTATATTTTTGGGTTGGAAATCAATTAACTTAGTTGTCATAGGCATGTTCTTGGACTTACCTTTAGATTTTGCATTCATCCTAATTGAAAATGTAGCATGCATGATAGGATGATGGTAATTAGTCTTAGAATTAAATGCATTGAATTTCGCTTGCCTCTTTGAACCAACAACTTCATGCTTTCATACAAATAGTATAAAAAAACACAAGTTTTAAGGGAAAAAATGCAGCAGCTGCCAAGGAGAGAGAGAGAGAAGAGAGATAAGAGATAAAATTTGGTGAAGATTCAAGAGGAGATTGATGCTACAATTCAAGAGACTAATTGTATTTATTATTCTTCTCCTTTCTTTATTAATTGGTATGACTTTCTTATTAAACAATATAAGATTTATGAACTTATTTATGTCTAGATAATTTATTAATCTTAGCCATAATTGATCTATAGAGGAAATTAAATAGATTTGAGAGAATTATTTAATTGTTTGTCTTGATTAAATAACATATATAGTTTCTAGGCAAAAATGTATGATCCTTATGTATATGATCCATAATTGATGAACTTAATGAGTAGTATGCAATTTAATTGACATGAGAATGTGATTCGTTTAATTACTATATAGTGTGTAGTTTACATGAGAGAAGAATATATGATAGGTTAGATTCAATTGATCATGTGATTGGTAATTATATTGGGGGAATTTTAGTGATTAACATGCTTGGGAAATTGGGGGATTAAGTTGTCCTAGATATTTTCTCATGTATCTTCTTAGCTACTAATTTTGAGTTAATTTATTACTACTATTTCTTTTCAGTTCTTTTAATTTGGTTTTCTCAAACAAAATAAATTGATATTTACTTTTTAGTTTTAAAATTAATTTCTAATAACTTAATTTCTATGGGAATGATATTTTCTTATCATTATATTACTTATTTACGATATGTATACTTGCATACCCATTGCAAAAAATTCGTACAATCAGATGGCATCATATTGATCATGTTTTTGGCACATTTGCTGTGGAGTTTAGTACTTGTAACAGACATTAATAACGATTATTATAGTACTAGTTTAGACCTTTTAATTTTTGTTTTAGTGTTTCTATTGTATTCCCAAGTGGATAGGTGAAAATCTTATTTCTTTTGATCCGAAAATAGAGAGAACTTTACTTCACTTAAGAAGGGAACATTTAGCATAAATTCAATTAGGGGTTATGGTAGAACAAGAGGATCAATGAGCTATTGTGGTCCCTTAACCTTTAAGGGATCTTGCAATCCCACAAGTAGATAGCGCCCAATTATTTATCAATAGAACGGGTTTCAATGCTAAAAAATTGAACTTAAGTTAGGAGTCGATCAAATAGTAGAAGCAAATCAGTTTGGAGGGTTAGTCAATGATGATTCGAATCTCCACTTGGCTTCATTCTTGAAAATTTGTGACACCTTCGAGATGAATGGGGTACCAAATGATGCAATTCACCTTTACTTGTTTCCTTTCTCCCTTAGGGAAAAAGCTAAGGTATGGTTACAATCAATACATGTTGGGTATATTACTACATGAGATCAATTGGCTCAAACATTCTTGGCAAAATACTCCCACCTTCAAAGACATCTAAGCTAAAAAATGACATCACTTTTTTTTAGCAATTTGAAGGGAAATCACTTTATGAAGCTTAGGAATGCTACAAAGAGTTGTTAAGAAGATGCCCACACCATGATCTTTCTACTTGGCTACAAGTGCAAACATTCAATAATGGATTAATGGGGAAAACAAGAACCACAATTGATTTTGTAGTTGTAAAAGCTTTAATGAGTAAAACTAAAGAGGAAGCTTTGACACTACTTGATGGGATGGCATCTAATAATTTCCAATATGGAGAGGCTTAACCCAATAGGGTGGTTATAGAAATAGATGTAGACACTATAGTAGCATTACAAGCTCAAAACAATGATATCTTGTTAGGTTTAACTAAGAATTTAGATGGTGGTAGTGTAGGGGTAAATATGGTACAAAGCCTATTCGTGGTGTATGATCATTACAATGGATCTTATTCTATTAAAGTATGTGGGAACTTTTCTAAAGAAAGTAAACTATGTTAACAATCAAAATCTCCTAGGAAACCTACACTCAAACACATACAACCTAGGATGGAGAAACCACTCAAATTTCTCATGGAACAATAACAAAAACCAAGGTGGTAATCAATTTAATCGTCAACTCTTCCCACCACTAGGTTTTCAAAAGCCACAAAAACCACAAGCCCAGAAGAAGAAGCTTTCTAGTGAGTACAACACAATTACTTTAATGGAAATGATGAAATACTTCATCCATTCAATAAATATGAAAATGGATCATATAGAGTCTACTTATGAGGCTTCTATATGAAATTTGGAGATTCAAATGAGGCAACTAGCACGAACATAAGTGAAAGGCCTCAAGTTAACCTTCTAGGTAACACAAAATTTAATCTAAAAAGATAAGGTAAGGAGAATTATAAAGTAATAGCCTTAAGGAGTGGTAAAACTTCAAAAGATAAGGTGGAAGCTAAAAAGGATGAGGAGGTAAAAGTGGACAAAGAGAGTACTGAAAAAGAAATGATTTAAGTAAAGAAGATTAACCTCTCCAAACGTACTATTTCCTTCCCTCAAAGTCTCCAAAAGCAACAATTAGAAAATCAGTTTTCAAAATTCCTGGATGTCTTCAAGAAGCTACACATAAACATACCATTTGCAAATGCACTTGAACATATGCCTTCATATGCCAAATTCATGAAGGACATCCTATCTAAGAAAATGAGGCTTGGAGATAATGAGACAATAACCTTAACTAAAGGTTGTAGTGACATCCTTGAGAAAAAACTACCACAAAAGCTTAAAGATTTAGGTAGCTTTGACATCCCTTGCACGATTTAGAATATACATTTTGGCAAGGCATTATGTGACTTGGGTGTAAGCATTAACCTTATGCTACTATCAGTTTTCAACAGAGTAGGGGTTGGTGAAGCCAAACCCACTTCAGTAACATTGTAAATGGTAGATAGGTCAATCAAGTAACTCCGAGGTGTGGTAGAAGATGTGTTAGTAAAAATAGACAAGTTCATCTTTACGGAAAATTTCTTTGAAATAGAAATGGAGGAAGACCATGACATTCCTATCATACTTAGTCGTCCACTCTTAACAACTATAAGAGCACTCATTGATGTACAAAAAAGTGAGCTTACAATGAGAGTGCAGGATGAACATGTAACATTTAATGTTTTTAAAGCAATTAAATTTCCTGATACTGATAATACTAGTGATTGCTTTTAGATAGATGTTATTGATGAACTAGCCAATCATGTACTTCATAACATGTGCCCTAGTGATGCTTTAGAATATGTGATTGTTAATTTTGTGAATAGATATACTGTTAAATGCCATAATAATCACTTAGGCACACACATTCATGATGATAATTTAACTAAATTGGTTAAACCACCCACATTCAAGACTTTACACATGATGCTATGAATAATGAAATAAATTCATTAGAAAATAATTCAACTTATTTTAATGATGAAACTTGGAATATGTGATGAGAGTTGATGATGTTGATTATGCAATATATGTATATAATGCAATTGTGGAGTGTCTTGAGACAGGTTCTAAATCCAAACAATCAATTGAGGAGCCACCAAAGTTAGAACTCAAATATTTTCCCTACCATCCCCAATCAAGTGGGCAAGCAAAAGTGTTCAATAGAGAGGTAAAAAGGATGCTACAAATAAATAAATTGGATGAGCTATGTGGAGTGCATATGAAAAGGCCAAGGGAGGGAACTTCATTCTCTACTTTAGTGTTTAGTATGCATTTCCATGTTTTAGGCTTTTTTAGGATATTTTTCATTTTAAAGGATGTTTTTTATCATGATTTGGTAGAAATTGATGAATACATGGAAACAAAATGTGTGTATATTTGATATGAAACATATGAACCTAATGATAGAATTGGTTGTCATGAATAGGATAAGGAACGTAACATGCTCAATAAGATACTTACATTAATCATGCGATATGCTTGCTAGTTTTGATTGAATTGATTCAAAATTTTATGCACATATTCATGATTGATTTTGGTGTTCTTATTGGGAGAAAATTTTGGGTGAGTAATGCTAGTTGATGAGATCTACCATGCTTTAGAATCTATTTGATCATCCCTTGAAGAGAAATCCTAAATAATATTTGGCTTGGAAAGTGATTTAGGATTTTATTGGATAGATTAAGGCTTTCAAGCTAACCATTATTTATATCCTTAGTCACTCTTTTGAGCCTTATTAAGAACCATTCATATCTTTAAGCCACATTTTTAGCATAACTAATAAGCATTACCTTTACCCTTCCACCTTTAGCTTGTATGAAAAATATAATCATGTGTTATACTATAGAGTGAGATGAAATGTGATGCACCCTACTTGTTCACATCTACAAAAAAAAACTCACAATTACCTCTCTAAATAAAAAGAATAAAATTAAAAATAAGTTTGGGTATGTTATGAAGCTAAAATAAATAAAAAAAATAAAGAAAGAAATTAAGAAGAAAAGAATGCGAAGAAGAGATGGAATAAAAGAATGAAAATAATGGTAACATAGGGTGCACAAAAATATCAAATGAAAGCTCAATAAAGTTAAATATTGTGTGATGAATAAAAAGAGAGCTAAGGTATGAAAAATCCTAAATATTTCCATTTATCTACCCTTACCTAAGGCTTGTACTATAAGCATGTAAAGCCTTATTGATCTTTAGCTAAGTGCATATTCACATTAGTAGAGAGGGGTATGAAAAATAGATCTTTGAAACTTGTTCTAAGACTTACTTGATTATCATGCTTATATAAGTTAATTTCATGAGTGCATTGGATGATATAATGTGCAACATACACAAAAATCAATTCGTCAAAAACCTAACATATTCTTGTATTAATGGAACATTGATTGATCAATATGTGAACTTCCTTGTCATAAAATTGTACTACTTTTAAAGGGGTTAGTTTTTGCTAAACATGCATGCATCAATATATATATATTTATGAATATGCTGCTCATATCATTTTAGCTAGTTAGACTTGGCTTTGCTTGCTAAACCACTTATTTGTTTTGGTTTTGCTTAAATATCATGAATAAGTTTAATTTTTGTTTAATATGACATTATAGGGGAAAATACATCAAATAAATAAAAAGAATAGGCCAAAAATTAGGCAAATACAGGATCACAAGGGAGTAGATCGATCTAGACAACTATAGATTGATCGAAGGTTTATCACTCGATCGATCGATAAGGGAGAAAATAAATTGAGGGTTTATGACTCGATAAATTGAGGATGGACTTAATCGCAATCGATCGAGAGAAAAGGATTTAATAGTTAGCCTTAAATTTAATTCCAACTTTCAGTCTCAGTCCTTGAATCAAAGTAATATGAATCCTAATATAATGAAGATCAATTTCAACCTATTTAAAACATAATAGAGAGATCATAAACAACACAATTAAAATTATAGACTAGTAGCTACCAAGAAGAGAAAAGAAGAGAAAAAATTCAAGAGGAGATTAAAGAAGATTTTCATGAAGAATTCAAGAGAAGATTAGTGCTACAAATCAAGAGATTGAGTGTATCTACTCTTCTTCTCCTTTCTTTATCAATTGTATTATATTTCTTTATGAAAAAAATGAGCTTTAAGAACATAATTATGTCTAGCTAATTCAATTATTTTATTTAATCTGATTTTTATTGTATTAATTGTTTGACCAACAATTGATATATAGAGGCAATTACATAGATTTAAGATAATTATTGAATTATTTATCTTGATTATATAACATGCATAGTTTCTTGGTAGATAAATATTATTTTTATGTGTATGACCTACAATTGAAGAACTTAGTGAGTTGTATGGAATCTAATTGACATGAGAGTGTAAGTAGGTTAATTACTATATGGTGTGTAATGTACTTGAGAGAGGAATGAATACTAGGTTAGATTCAATATACCATATAATTGATTGATGATTATATTGGGCGATTTTAGTAATACACATGTTGGGAAATTTGGAGATTAAAAATTCATAAATCATTTTCTCATATATCTTCTTAGTTGTTGAGTCTTATGATTTAAAATTAGTTGTCATTTATTTTCATGTTTTTCTAATTTTATATTATCCAAATAATATTCTTAATAATTATATTGGTACTCAGTGATAAGTTATACAACTCTCTATGAGATCGATATCTGTACTTAGGTATATTATATTACTTGCACGATTCGTATACTTGCAGATTGCATTGGGTTAATCAAGGATTGCAAGCTCAAATAAATGTTTTACTTTTAGGTTAAACTAAGAAGTTGGATGGTATCCCTATGGGGGTAAATATGGTACAAAGCCCATTCATGGTATGTGATTATTGTAATGTACCTCAAATGACTGAGGCAAGCGGGAGTCTTCTTGAAGCAGTAAACTATATCAATAATCAAAACTGCCAAGAAAACCCATACTCAAACATATACAACATAGGATGGAGAAACCACCCAAATTTATCTTGGAACAATAACAACAATCAAGGTGATAATCAATTTAACTGTTAACCCTTTCCACTAGGTTGATAATTGTATTTTATATAGTTATTTTCATCAATTTTAGTAATGATAATTGCTATGTTCTTTTAATATTTAGTTAATTTTTGTTAAATAAATTAATATTTTCCTTTTATGTGCTAAAAATACATTTTTAATATAATTAAATAATTTGTATCGAAAATGTACTTAATTTCATATTTCTGTCCACAAATATAATTTCAGATAATATAGTTTCTTAATTACAATTAATAAAAATCAAAAATATAATTTAAATTAAATTTGGGCTTAATTATAATTATTAAAAGTTTAAAAATTTAATATAAAATTAGCAAAGGGCTTAACTGTAATTTAAGAAAGTGCAAAATGTAATTTGGATTAAATTTGTGGGTTAAAATACAATTAATGGAAGTTTTAAATTCTGTGCAGGTGAGAAGAAGCCACGCGCTATTATTCAAGTCACAAGAACCGGACCGTCCGATCAGAAAATAAACGGCTAAGATGCGCGCGTCCAGATCAAGCCCGACCAAATCGTGTGTGCTCAGATTCCTTTACGCGGTTCAGCGTGTCAGTGGGGCCCACCTGCCGCGCAGGCCGGCGTGCAGAGTGGGACCCACATGTCGGCTACGTAGATTTCTCAGAGGCGCATCGCTGACCGTTGGATCTCTTGAACGGTCCAGATTGAAGCGCGTGGAACCAAGCTATCGCGCACTGAACCGTTCGTGTAACAATCGTGTGTGACGCGGGTTATGGAAGCAGCGTGCATCCTCAGTTTTTACAGAATAAGAATCTGCCACGTGTCCCACTAATAATTAAGCAAATCATATGTCGACACGTGGCATGTTATCATGAGCGCGAGAGCGCAGGATTACACCCACGTTTCAGCGTTGTCTCTCGTGCGACAATCCTTCGCACGCCCGTTTCCCACAGCCAATGAAATTATGCCACGTGTCCTCATTAAATCCTCGCAGCGAATCAGACGCTGACACGTGGCATGCACTTTGAATTTCAAAAAATCAGAACGGCGGCCCTGTTTCACGTGTAAATTAAAATAATATTATATCGAATATCGATACGCATCGATTCTATTTTCGATACAAATTCTTTACGCGTTTTAAAAAAAAAAGAAATGTATTATTTTTGGATGTATTTTTTTAGCTATAAATAGGAGATAGTTTTTAGTTTTAGAGGAGTTTTTTTTTTTTTAGAATTTTTGTGTTGTTCGGTTTTGGACTGCAGAACACGCAGAAGCCATTTTTTGGCTTTTGTTGTGTTCTGCGTGTGCCAAATATTTTCGATTCTTCATATTTTAATTTTCCTTCTTGTTCATCTTATTTTTCTGTATCTGTTGTAATTTTTATTTTAATTTTATGAAGTAATTTAATTTTTCTAGGGTTGCATTTGATCTGAATTTATGAAACTTTAATTTTAATTATTTTTTTTTATAGATTTATAAGACGTTCGATTTGTTCGTTCTATTTTGTGCTTAATGCTTTTTGGTTATTTACGAATCTTATCAAAACGATCCGTGGCACATAAATAAACTTGAGAAAGGCATTTGTGTATGTATTGCTCGTAAATAGAATGACATGTATGATGAAGGATAGGAATATACCCTAATTGTATGTGTGGCCTTTGAAAACTTAGAACGTAATGAATCTTAGTGAATTTAATTCTCATAGAAATATAGTGAATTAATTTAACGAGGTGTGTCTATATGGAGTTCGGAAGAGATGTATGGATAAAAATAGAAGTTTTCGGTTGACAAATTAAATGTACTAAAAAAATATAAATCAAAAGAAAATAACACGATTTGAGTGGAATAATTTGGTGAAAAATTGCAATCCTAGATTTCTTTTATTTTCTTATTAAACCTTTTTCTTAACTTTTTCCATATCAACGATTGTTTTGGATAAAATCAGAGAGATACAATTTTAGTACTCAACAAACTATAGTAACAAATCCTCGTGGGAACGATACTCTACTTACAAATCTTTATTACTTGTGACCGTGTATACTTGCACGATTTCTGTGTGTTGCAAAACACACAACATTTTTCAACAGCCTCAAAAACCAAAAGCCCAAGAGAAGAAGCCACCTAGTGAAGACAACACAAGTACTTTAGTAGGGATGATGAAATATTTCATTCATTTAGTAAATACAAAAATGGATCATATTGAATCCACTAATAAGTCTTCTATTCATAATTTAGAGGTCTAAATGCGGCAATTACCCAAGCGATAAGTCAATGGCCTAAAGATAACCTTCCAAGTGACACACTAGTGAGCCCAAAGAGAGAATATAAGGACCATTGTAAGAAATATCCTTAAGGAGTGGTAAATTTTTAAAGGAGAATCACAAAGCTCAAAATTATAGGAAGGAAATAGTGGACAAAGAGAGTACTGAAAGGAAGCAATTCAACTAGAGAAGAGTAACCTCTACAAAATAACTATTCTTTTCCCTCAAAGACTATGAAAACAAAAGCTAGACAAGAAGTTTTCAAAATTCCTTGATATTTTCAAAAATCTGCACATAAACATACCATTTATAGATATACTTGGACAAATACCTTCCTATGCCAAATTCATAAAAGACATATTGTATAAGAAAACAAGGCTTGGAGATCATGAGGTAATAACCATGATTGAAGGCTATAATGTCATCGTGGATTGAAAAATACCACAAAAATTAAAATATCTAGGTAACTTTGACATCCCTTGCACTATTGGGAACATCCACTTTGGTAAGGCACTCTATGACTTAGGTGCCAGCATTAACCTCATACCATTATTGGTTTTCAAGATATTAGGGGTTGGTGAAACCAAAGCCATATCAGTAACAATGAAAATTATTCCTATATCAATCAAGCGATCTCGAGTAGTGGTAGAAGATATACTAGTAAAAGTAGACAAATTCATTTTCCCTACAGATTTTATTGTACTATACATGGAGAAGGACTATGAAATTCCTATCATACTTAGTCTTCCATTCTTAGCAATCAAAAGAGCACTTATTGATGTACAAAAATGTGAGCTTACAATGAAAGTGGAAGATAAATAAGTAACATTTAATATTTTTAAAGCAATTAAATTTTCTATTATAGATAATGCTTATGATTGTTTTAGGATAGATGTTACTAATGAGCTAGTCACTGATGTGCTTTATGACATGTACTCTAGAGATGATTTAGAACATCTGCTTGTTAAGTCTATGAACACCCACATCTAATACTTTAACACATGATATTGTGAACAATGAAATAAATTCACAAAAAAAACTCAACCTATTTTAATTCTGAATTTGTGAAATATGTGATTTAAGTTGATATTATTGATTGTGTGAACTTTTTGGAGGTTACACCTTCCATGTATATATCTAATGTAGTTGTGGAGTGTCTTGAGACAGGTTATATGTTCAAACTATCCATTGGAGAACCACCCAAGTTATAGCTCAAACCTTCATCAAGCTACATCCTTTATGCATTTTTGTGTGAGAATGAGAAACTTCTAGTCATAATCTCTACTAGTCTAAGTATAGAGCAAGAAGATTCACTACTATAGCTTCTTAGTAAATTCAAAAGAGTATTGGTTGGTCTATTATTAATATCAAATTCATAAGCCCATCCATATGCATATATAAAATCTTGTTAGAGGAAGGAGCTAAACCCACCAGGGATGTACAATGCTAGTTAAATCCCATTATGAAAGAGATGGTCAAGAAAGAAATTCTTAAATGGATGGACATTGGAATTATTTACCCAATATCAAACATTGAATGAACAAATTGATGAGTGCTTAAAAAGCACTAAAATTACCATGATTTTATGCACATTAATTGATTAAAAATATATATATATTTATATGATTTTTTCATATATTTATATAAATCTGTCTTTTCGGAATCATGGGTATTTTTATTGTTTTTCAGGTATTTTCACTTAAAAAAATAACTTAAAGACTCAAAGAGGAATACTGGAGGAAATACATCACAAATATATTCATAAATAAATGAGGAAAAGTCAACAAATAAGGAAAATTGGACAAAATGGGTCAAAAAGGAGGAAATCGCGCACGTAGCCGCCCAGCCGTGCCGGCCAGCGTCCATCTGCGTGCGCCGCTGCATCCATCTACCCTAATCCGCGCGCGTCGCCACCCCCTACATCAGCATGACGTCATCATTCACTACTTTGCGTTTCCACCATTTTTTATCATTTTTTCACCCACTTTTTCTTCCTCTCCTCACCTATAAATACCCATATTCTCTTCACTTCATACCACACCTAAAAACAAATTCTTTTCTCTCTTTCTTTCTCTCTTTTCTTAGTTTTTTTTAGTTTTTAGTTTTTCCTAAGTTAGTTTTTCTTAGTTTTAGAGTTCTTCTCTTTTTGAGAAAAACTAGTTATGTTTTTTGTAATTTATTTGCTTTTTGATTCAATAAATGGGAGTGCAAATTCCGTTTGGAGGTTTTCCAACAATAGAAATAACATCAAAGTATTGTAAGGATTTCATTTTCTTTACAATTATTTTTTATGCTTTATTTTTATATGTTATATTTAATTTGTCTGCGATTAAATTTAACTTTGCTGGCTGTTTGTAAACATGATATAATAATAACGTTGTTATGCTTGTGAAATATTAAATAGGTAAAAATCTCTAAAATGAATTAATTTTGTTTTTATTCAAGATTTTATATAAAGAATGTTAGAGAGAAATATATTATTTTTCATTACAAACTTAAATTTGAAAATTAGATTTTAAGGTTTAGTTATCCGGTCTGTTTTAGAGTAGTGTTCTTTTATTTGTTGGTACAATTGCCCGGTAGTTAGAGTGAAGCTATATTTCAAAATTTTTTATAAGAATTATTATCTGAAAATGTATTAACAACATGTTTTCAGTAGTGGTTTTAAAACTTGAAAGTTAGTACTCGGATAACTAAATTCTTAGGTTTAATTTGGACACCTTGAATAAAGTTTAAACTATCTAACCCCACCAAAGGTGGCATTTAACTGGTTCATTTTTAATCTCTTAGAAAAAGAAATTAATTTAATTAACCAAATTAGTTATCAACCCCACCCATAGGTATTAATTGATTTATTTAGTTAACAAAGAATATCTAACCCCACTAAAGGTGGTATTCATATAAAAAAGAGAGAATCAATAAATATAAATTCATATCTTTAATAACCTAAATAATATGAGCAAGCATAATTACTTAGTTATTATATCCATAAATACTCCACTATTATAAATGATAAAATTTGCATCAATGTTTATTGAATCTATATCTATGTTTATTTTTATTATTAGGTTAGAAACACAAAACCCAAATATCGTGACAGGATGTTTAGGATTTAATTTCGTTTTTAAAAGTTTGAATAATAAATTAAAAACCACATATATTCCTTCCTTAGATCGACCTTGGGAGTATACTTATCATTTTCTACGAAATGATTTGTGCACTTGCGAGAGTTTCATAAATATAAAACCAAAGTATTGGTAGGACTTTTCAGTCTTTGGGAACACATTTGATGAGTATCTTTGGGAACATATTTCATGAGTGTCACTTTATGAAACATAAGGGTATCATCCAGGGCCACAAAGTATCAATTAAGGGTATTGAGTTGGATAGAGCTAAGATTGAAGTGATTGAGAAGTTACCACTACCTATCAGTGTATGAGGAGTGAGGAGTTTTCTTAAGCATATATATTTTTATTGTAGATTCATCAAAGATTTTCCCCAAGTCTCCAAACCCTTATGCAATCTATTGAAGAAGGATGTGCCTTTTAGATTTTATGATAAATATTTAGAGGCAATCCAAGTGCTTAAAGAGAAATTGGTGTTAGTACTAGTTATAGTAGCTACATATTGGAGCAAGCTCTTTGAGTTGATGTGTGATGCAAGAAATTTTTCTATTGGGGCTGTTTTGTAGCATCAAAGAGATAAGATTTTTCACGCCATCTACTATGTAAGAAAGACACTTCATGGTCCTCAAATGAATTATGCCACTACAGAGAAGTAGCTCTTAGCCATTGTGTATACTTTTGAGAAGTTTTGATCTTATTTGTTTGGAACCAAAATGGTTATCTACATGGACCATTTTGTAATAAAGTACTTCATAACAAAGAAAGATTCCAAACCAAGATTGATAAGATGGGTTTTTCTTCAACAAGATTTTGACTTGGAAATCAATAATAAAGAAGGGACAAGAAATCATGTAGTAGGCCTTCTATCTAAATTAGAGAGGGAAGCTAATACAAATCACAACATAGAGATTAGGGAATCCTTCCCACATGAGAAACTTATTTTGGTAGGTCAAATTGACATCCCATAGTATGTAGACATTAAAAACTTCTTGGTAGCAAACACCTTTCCACCAAACCTTACATGGCAACAAATTAGCTAACATACTTCACTCTAGATTTTTTGGCCTACACTATTTACAGATTCATACCTTTATATAAAGATATGTAATAGATGCCAAATGATAGGTAATATATCTAAAAGATATGAGATGACTCTGAATAGCATACTTGAAGTAGAATTGTTTGATGTTTGGGGCACTGACTTTGTGAGAATTTTCCCTTCATCCTTTGGTAGCCAATACATACTAGTTGGTGTGGATTATTTATCAAAGTGGGTATAAGTCATAGACAAAAATAAATGTGATGCCAAAGTTTTCATGAAATTTCTAAGGAAAAATATTTTCACTAGGTTTGGAATTCCTAGGATCATTGTAAGTGATGGAGGTAGTCACATTTGCAATAAAGCCTTGAAGTCCTTATTATCTAAGTATGAGATTAATCATAAGGTGTCTACCCTCTATCATGTCAAAACCATATGGCAAGCGAAAGTTTCCAATAGAGAGGTGAAAAGAGTTTTCGAAAAACAATGAATAATTATAGAAAGGATTGGGCCTCTAAATTAAATGATTCTTTATGGATATACAATATTGTATTTAAAATCCCAATTGGTACCACCGTATATATTCTAGCCTATGAAAAGACATGTCACTTACAAATGAAATTGGAGCACAAAGCATATTGGACATTGAAAACGTTGAATATGACAATAGATGCCGCTGGTGAGAAAAGAATGCTACAAATAAATGAATTAGTTGAGCTATGGTGGAGTTTTTATAAGAATTCCAAGTGGTACAAAAATAAAATAAAAGGATGGAATGATAAAAAAATTATGCACCATATTTTTGAACCGCGATAAAAATTATTACTATACAACTCAAGACTCAAACAATTCCCAAAAAACTCAAGAGTAGACAATGCGGTCCATTCACAATCACTAAGGTAACCAACTATGGAGCTATTGAATAAAGAATAACAACAAAGAACGGTTCATGGTTAATGACACAGAGTGAAGTATTATAATGGAGACCAATTACTAAATGAAGCATCTGTGATAACTTTGTGGATGCATCATAAGAGTTGACATTAATGTCAAACCAAGGACATTAAACATGGTCCTTGTTTTAGGCAACCCAATGTTATTTTACTTATATTTTTCTATTTTTTATGTGAATAAATATGGAGGGTAATGGCCCAACAAAATTGGACACTTTTAGCGATAGAATGTATTGTTCCAAAGCGAAGGGAGTTTTCTTTCCTTTCACTCCTTCATATTTATATATGCATATTGGGGATAATGTGTAACTTAAGTGTGGGAGAGGGAAATTCATTCTCTACTTTAGTGTTTAGTAATTATTTTTAGAATTTTAGGATGTTTTTAATCATAATTTGGGTAGAAATTGATGAATACATGAAAACTAAATACATGTATGCTTGTTATGAGACATATGAACCCAATGATGGAATTTATTTTCATGACTTGTATAAGGAATGTAACATGCTCATTAAGATAGTTACATTAATCATGTGATATGCTTGCTAGTTTTGATATGATTGGTTCAATTTTTTTTATTGGAAAAAACTTTATGGTGAATTATACTAGATGATAAGATCTACCATGTTTTAGAATCTATTTGATCATCCCTTGAGATGAAATCCTAAATAGTATTTAGCTTGAGAAATGATTTAGGTCTTAATTGGATCAACTGATCCTTTCAAGCTAACCATTTTTTATATCCTTAGTCACCGATTTGAGCCTAACTAAGAATCATTCGTATCTTTAAGCCACATGGCAAGCCTAACCAATAAGCATTACCTTTACCCTTACAATTTTTCATGAATGAAAAAATTAAATAATTTGTAATAGTATAGAGTAAGGTTAAATGTAATGCACCCTATTTCTACAAAAAAAACCTCACAACACAATTACCCCTTTCAACAAAAGAATAAAATTGAAGAAAAGTTTGGGGGTATTGTGAAGTTGCAAAAAAAATGGAATAAAAGAATGAAAAGAATGATAAGATATGGTGCACTAGAACATCAATTGAAATCTCAAATGCAATTAAACATTACATGATGAATAAAAAGAAAACTAAGGTGTGAAAAAAGTCTAAATGTCCCAATTTATCTACCCCTCCTAAGCCTTATATTAAAAGCATGTAAACCCTTTTGATCTTTAGCTAAATGCATATTTATATTAGTGGATAGAGGTGTGAAAAATGGACCTATGAAACTTATTCTAAGACTTAATTTATTAGCATGCTTATATAAGTTGACTTCAAGAGTGCATTGGATGACATCATGTGCAATACACACACACAAATCAATTATTCAAAAATCTTACTTATCCTTGTATTAATGAATGTTGATTGATGAATACATGAACCTTTTTGTCATAGAATTGTGTAACTTTTAAGGGGGATAGTTTTTTCTAAACATGCATGTATTAATATATATGTGTATATGAATATGCTAACAATATCATTTTAGCTTGCTAGACTTAACTTTACTTGAGGGCAAGCAAAGAGTTAAGTTTAGGGGGTGTGATAACTCTATTAAATTAAAGCTATTTATCCACTTTTAAACCTAATATTTGTCTTGTTTTATGCTAAAATATGATAAAAAGCTTAATTTGTGTATTGTTTTGTCAACGTAGGTGGAATGATGTCAAATAGGGTGAAATTGGGTCAAAAATAAGGAAAAGCAACTCATGTTATAACAGGCAATTTATCTGTGCTGTGGCACTCATGGAGGAGCTAAAATAGGAGAAGACAATGATAGGGTGGCTGTGAAAGGGTGTTGTGGTACATGTATGATGATCGGACAATTAGAAGTCTCTGTGTGAAAATGGCTGAGTAAAATTTGGATAAAGACTATGATCCTAATTTTAATCTCAACCATTGGATATTTTTAGAGATGATCCAATGGCCCATACTAGGTTATTTCTTTTATTAATTACCCCTAAAAAGGCACAAATTAAATACAATTAAGAAACACAAAACCTATAGTAGTTGCCAAGAAGAGAGAAAAGAGAGAAAAAGTTCAAGAGAAGATTAAAAAGACACAACACTATGAAGAATTTAAGAGAAGATTAGTCATACAAATCAAGAGATTGAGGGTATATCTTATTCTTCTCCTTTCTTTATTATTTTTTATGTGTTTGTTTATGAAAAATTTGAGTCTTAGGAACTTAATTATGTCTAGATAATTTATTAATCTAACGGTCTTATGAACAAAAATTTCTACATTTGTTTATATAATATTTTACCATAATTGTGATTGCAATTAAATTATATTATTTAATCTAATTTTTATGTTGTTAATTATCTGGCTAACAATTGTTCTATAGAGGTAGTTAAGTAGATTTAAAGAATTATTTAATTGTTTTTCTTGATTAAATAACATGCATAGTTTCTAGGCAGAGATGTGTAATTCTTATGCATGTGATCTATAATTGATGAACTTAATGAGTAGTATGTAATCTAATTGGCATGAGAGAGTGATTAGGTTAATTATTATATGGTGTATAGTTTACTTGGGAGAGGAATGCATGCTAGGTTAGATTCAGTTGATTATGTAATTGGTTGGTAATTATTTAGGAAAAAGTTTTAGTTATTCACATGCTTAGGAAATTGGGGGATGTAAAAAACTCTTAGGTCATTTTATCATATATTTTTGTAGTTGTTGAGTTTTGATATGAGTCATTAGTTGACTTTTATTTTTGTATTTTTTATAATTTTCTATTGTCTAAATAGTATTCATAATAGTCACATTGGTGCTCAGTTAGAAGTTATACAACTTCCTATAGGATCGAATCAGTACCTAGGTACATTGTATTACTTATATGACCAATATACTTATGGCCTGGGTGTCACACACTTGACCTCAAATCTATGAAGTAAAGCACAAATATGAAAAATGACAGAGTGGTCATAATTTGGAAACACTTAATGGAATAAATCTTATACATATATAATGAGAAATATTTATTATAACATGCTTATCTCTCCCCTCTCCCAATATGAGAACTAATGAAAAATATAAAATATATTAATTAATATATAGAAAGATAATAAAATTAAAATGTTTCTATAATAGAAATAGATCTGTTAAGTTTTTGTTAGTTTATGAAATAAAAACTTTCAACTAACCTGACTAGGTTGATTTTCTAAATTTCATGACCTACAATAAACCAACCAACTTTTAGAAACAGTGTAAGTTCTATTTACTATTAGGTTAGGTAGTTTTCAAAAGAAAAATAATATCCACCCTAGCTTTTCAGTAGGGATAATTATTTCCATCAAAGTACGAGGAATGGATAAAAGATTCACCCTCTTTCATGTGATCCATATATGTGTGTCCCTAAAAATCAAACACTAAGTGTGCCCATTGTAGGCTCTAATACAAAATAAGTTCTAAATAGTTCTAAATATAGACAAAATAAGTCAAGATATGGTGAATATGTTACTTTTAAAATTTACCTAAGTAGTAAAATATTCCACAATTGGCCAGATTAAAAATCATGCATAAAAGTAAATGTGGAAATATAAAATGAGAAACACAACATTTTAACATGAAAACAACTTAGGTTAAACATAACATAAAAGGGAAATCACGACCCATTAGACCATCTAGCCAATCCATTGTGAAAATTAATGTTCAAGTATAAAAAGTAATAAATTACCTTTATAGTGATAACACCTATATGAACTCTACTTGCGGTCTATAAGTCCGGTCGTTTTGGTATTGGAATTCTCATGTGAATAACACAATATATGTATTTTATTTTGTATATCCTTTGTAAGGTTCATTACTTGTGGTTTAGTGTCAACTAGGAAACAATTTTGTCTTTGCTTGTTACATAAGCACAATTTTTTAAATTGAATATGGTTTGCATTATTGAATGTTTGTTTATTGTTGTGTTGTATTGTTAGGAAATTCATGATTCTCAGTGCTAAAATTCTTTTCAAAGTGGCCTTCAATAAGCCCTTCGATGTTCTCACCATGGGCTTGCTAATGGCTCATTGATTGGTGGTTTTTTTTGGTAGTTAAAGTCCAGTAAGTCTTTTGAGTCTTTGTTGGCATTATCATGTGAAAAACATGAAGTCTATTTATTTTACTTAGTTTATTTAGGTTAATTACTAACAATCAGTAATGCACACATGCACATAGTTAGGTACACTTTATATGTGAACATATTTATACACACTATGGGGTTGGTTTTTGTAGGATGCATGCTAGGATGAGTGTTGTGGTTTGTTTAGTTTTGTTTGTGGGTATTTGTTGAAAATTACTTAGCAATTTTTGAAAACAAAAAATCACATTTTTTAGTGGCTCGATGATCACTTCACCTACCCTTCTAGAAGTTCATTTATTTAGCTATGGATCTAATTATCTAATTAGTGGAATGTTAGCATTAGTATGACACTTTAAAATTTTGTAGAATGGTTAGACATGCAATCACTTGTAAATAAAGAAATGAAAAAATATAAATATTAGCACACGAGATTTTTAGGTGGAAACAACCTAGGCCATACCAATGACCTAAGAGGAAAACCAATGGTCCACCGGACTACCTAACTATCCACTATGAAAAATAAGTATCCAATTACGAGGCTAGGACTCAAAATACCCACCAAAATAATGTCACCAAGTAATAGGGGTAATTAGACCGTAGATAGATTGTAGAAGGCTCTCATATGAGCCTTTTAATATAGGTAATTTGACCCATCAAAGTAAGGTACATGGGTTGTAGATGAACCCTCTCTTAAGTGATCCATGACAATGTCCTAGGCATATTAAATGTATCTAGTGACTACTTTGATACCAAATAAAAGTTCGTTTATATAGTTAGGGATCTCATTATCTAATTAGTGGAATATCAGTGAAAGTATAACATATTAAAATTTTGTAGAATGACCAGAGATGCAATCACATATAAATAAATTAATGTGGAAATATAAAGATTAACACATGAGATTTTTAGGTGGAAATAACCTAGGATATACTAATGATCTAAGAGGAAAATCTCGGTCCATCAGACCACCGAACTCTCCACTATGAAAAATAAGTATCCAATTATATAGCTAGGACTCAAACGACTCACTAAGGTAATGCCCCATGTAATCTACTTATAAGCTGCTGCTTTCACCATAGTCTCTACAAGAAATACATTCTGATCTAGACCGATATTTTGACAAACTCAAGTCTCATGAGTTAATTGAATCTGTACCATTGTCACCTAAAACTTTAGCATATAAACACAAGTGCAAGTATGTGTCCTAGAGCATATTCATTAAAGAACAACCCTAACTAGTTGATATAAACAATATATCAAATAAATTAAAAATAACTAACAACTCTAGAATAATCAGTTAAAAGCATCGTTTGTCTCTATCTCTCCCTTTTCATGTTCTTTACCAAATTACAAACACAGAGACCAACCAACCAATCATAGAGGTAGAAAACATATGGAGATGAGAATCGTCTACATAGAGCTACACTATGGTAGCCCAAATACACACTAGAATAAATAGTTAAAGTTTCCAGTGTCCAATACAGTGAATGAACAAAAACCTTGGTCCTTTTTCCAAATCCCATTTTTTTTAAATGCCAAAATAATGTTATGCATAGCATAGAAGAACATAAATTAGGAATGACTAGAAGGCCATCCTTAATAATGGCATATTTCAATTATTGTACAGATCTTAGGCCAAGCTTGTTGAACTGATTTCTTGGTGAATTTGTTAATGAATGGAGAAATTAGAAGACCCAAAGTGTAGAACATGCCTTGAAGTTCACGATGAAATATGAAGTGGGATATGAAACCTCCAAAATAGTGAGACTGGTTCTCTTTGTAGAGAGAGAGAGATTGAGAAGAATATAAAGAAAAAGAGACATGATTTTACAAATATATCCTTAACAAAAGGCACCTGCAATGCATATGCCTCACTTCTTTTAAAAAATTTAACTTTAGTTAATATTTGGGCATATTTTTATTGTATCCCATACGTTGTGGACATAATTATAAAAAAGTAAATGTTTTGGAAATTTTTGAATATTACCCCATGTATTATGGGCAGAAAACGTAATTAATCCTAAAGCCTTTTGAGTGTATATCAGTTTTTGTGTTATGTACTTGTGAGAGTAAAATAATGTTCTTAAGTTGTGAGTACTTAAGAATATTTTAGTTTTTGGTTTTTAGAAAAAATGCATTCTTGAGTTGGGCTTAGTCATATCTACTTAATCCTAAGACAATGTTTTCTAGTGATTGTGGTTAAGATGGTTTCCACATTTTTCACTTTAGTGATCATTGGTTACTGATAACTGTATTTTATATAGTTATTTTTCATCAATTTTAGTAATGATAATTGCTATGTTCTTTTCACATTTAGTTAATTTTTGTTAAATAAATTAATATTTTCCTTTTATGTGCTAAAAATACATTTTTAATAAAATTAAATAATTTGTATCGAAAATGTACTTAATTTCATATTTCTGTCCACAAATATAATTTCAAATAAAAGAGTTATTAATTGCAATTTAAAAAAAGTTGAAAATACAATTTAAATTAAAATCGGGCTTAATTTCAATTATTAAAAGTTTAAAATTTAATTTAAATTACCAAAAGGGCTGTATTGCAATTAAACAAAGTTGAAAATGTAAATTGAAATATATTTGTGGGGCAAAATATAATTAATAAAATTTTGAATTTTCTGCGCAGGAAAAGAATCGCACTCGCACAAATCACGACGTTCATCACCCACCGTCCGATCCAAGCATAAACGGTCCAGATTGGCATGTGTAGTTCAAGCCCGACCAACGCAAATGCGTGCAAACTCTACGCTTTCACGCGGCTCGGTGCCCAAGTGGGGTCCACCTGCCGCGCAGGCCGGCGTGCAGGTGGGACCCACGTTTCTGACGCACGTCTGCCATAGGGGGTTATTCTATGCGGCTGAACCACGTGCAATCGTTCTTCCAGCGAGTTAAAGTCTTCCACGTGTCCCAATTTCCCCTTGAACGAATCATAAGAGGACGCGTGGCATATATCGGTGAACGCAAAAGCGTAGAATCTCGCCCTCGTTCCAGCCGTTGCCTCCTTTTCGCGCACCCTAATTCTGTGCGACAAGTTCTGCATGTGCCCATTCGCTTCAACGAATTAGATGTTGCCACGTGTCCCACTATTTGTTTCAGCGAATCAGACGCTGACACGTGGCATGCACAATGAATAAAAAAAATGCAGAAACGGCTCCTTGTCTCGCGTGAATTAAAATATGTTTTTGATTTTCGCGTGACCGCGGATTTTAAGGGGAATGTCGGGGTTTTGTTTTCGATATAATTTTTTTACGCGTTTAAAAAAATGTATTATTTTTGATGTATTTTTTTAGCTATAAATAGGTGATATTATGATAGAGTTAGAGAGTTTTTTTTAGTTTAGAATTTCTGTGTTGCTCGGTTTTGGACGGCAGAACACGCAGAAGCCATTTTTTGGCTTTTGTTGTGTTCTGCGTGTGCCAAATATTTGTTCTATGTGATGTTTTAATTTTCCTTTTTCTTCTAATTTTTCTGCATCTGTGGTAATTTTTATTTTAATTTAATGAAGTAATTTAATTTTTCTAGGGTTGCATTTGATCTAAATTTATGAAGCTTTGATTTTAATTATTTTTGATAGATTTATAAGACGTTCGATTTGTTCGTTCTATTTTTTGCTTAATACTTTTTGATTATTTACGAATTTTATCAAAACGATTTGTGGCATAAAAATAAACTTGAGAAAGGCATTTTTGTGTATATTGCCCGTAAATAGAATGATATGTATGATGAAGGATAGGAATATACCCTATTTGTATGTGTGTGATAAGTGCTCAAAAAGCACTAAAATAACCATGATTTTATGTACATTAATTGATTAAAAATATATATATTTATATGTTTTATCATATATTTATATAAATTTGTCTTTTTTGGAATCACGGGTATTTTTATTGTTTTCAGGTATATTGGCTTAAAAACGCATTTAAAGACTCAAAGAGGAATACTTGAAGCAATACATCACAAATATATTAACAAAATAAGTGGAAAAAGGTCAACAAACATGAAAAAATTGGACAAAATGGGTCGAAAAGGTCAAAAATGTCAAAAAGATAGAAATCGCGCCACGCTTGACCACGCCAGCAGCCCGACCAGCGCGGGCTGTGGCCAGACTGTTCACGCGCGCCGAGCTGCGCGCAGTGCCCAGCAGCCCCCCTCCGCGCGCCCAACGCCTTTTCGCCCCATTTTTCACGTGCAGCCGCCCCCATGACGTCATGCTGACGTCATTAATGACCTCAGCATTTCCATTACGCGTTTTTACATTTTTTAACATTTTTTTAACATTTTTTTACTCATTTTTTCTCTCCATCCTCACCTATAAATACCCCCCTTCCCTTCACTTCAAAAACACACCTCAAAACACACTTCTCTCTTCTTTCTTTCTCTCCATTTCTTAATTTTTAGTTTTTTTCTAGTTTTTCTTATGTTTTAGCTAGTTTTGCTTAGTTTTAGAGTTCTTCCCTCTTTGGGAAGAACTAGTTATGTTTTTGTAATTTATTAGCTTTTTGATTCAATAAATGGGAGTGCAAATTCCGTTTGGAGGTTTTCTAGCAACGGGAATGGCATCGAAGTACTGTAAGGATTTTATTTTCTTTGCAGCTATTTTTTATGCTTTATTCTTACATGTTATATTTAATTTGTCTGTGATTAAATTTAACTGTGCTAGCTGCTTGTAAAAATGATATAATAATAACGTTGTTATGCTTGCGAAATATTAAATAGGTAAAAATCTCTAAAATGAATTGATTTTATTTTTATTCAAGATTTTATATTAAGAATGTTAGAGAGAAATATATTATTTTTCATTACAAACTTAAATATGAAAATTAGATTTTAAGGTTTAGTTATCCGGTCTGATTTAGAGTAATGCTCTTTTATTTGTTGGTACAATCGCCCGGTAATTAGAGTGAAGCTCTATTTCAAAAGTTTTTATAAGAATTATTATCTGAAAATGTATTGACAACATGTTTCCAGTAGTAGTTTTAAAACTTGAAAGTTAGTACTCAGATAACTAAATTCTTAGGTTTAATTTGGACACCTTGAATAAAGTTTAAACTGTCTAACCCCACCAAAGGTGGCATTTAAATGGTTCATTTTCAATCTCTTAGAAAAAGGAATTAATTTAATTAACCAAATTAGTTATCAACCCCACCCATAGGTGTTAATTGATTTGTTTAGTTAACGAAGAATATCTAACCCCACCAAAGGTGGTATTCATACAAAAAAGGGAGAATCAATAAATATCAATTCATATCTTTAATAACCTAAATAATATGAGCAAGCATAATTAACTTAGTTATTATATCCATAAATACTCCACTATTTATAAAAGATAAAATTTGCATAAATGTTTATTGAATATATGTTTATTTTTATGTAAGTAGATTAAAACACAAAAAAAACCCAAAATATCGTGACAAGATGTTTAGGATTTAATTTCGTTTTTAAAAGTTTGAATAATAAATTAAAAACCACATACATTCCTTCCTTAGATCGACCTTGGGAGTATACTTATCATTTTCTACGAAATGATTCGTGCACTTGCGAGAGTTTTATAAATATAAAACCAAAGTATTGGCAGAATTGGCGATGCCGGTTTTCGTTCATCAAGTTTTTGGCGCCGTTGCCGGGGAAGGAATAGCGTTTTTAATTTATTTATCAAAATTTTAAAAATATTTTTGTGTTGTAAATAATTGTGATTTTGTTTTTCTAAAAAAAAATTTAATCAAATTTCAAATTTTAAATTTATAAGAAATAATAAAAAATAAAAAAATAAAAAAAACCTAATTTTTAATTTTTTTTAAGTTTAATTTTATTAATTTTATTTATTTTAAATCATAATTTTAATTTTTTTTAAATTATTTTCTTTTCTTTTACCTTTTTCAATTTTATTTTATTTTTATTTTTTTCTTTCTTTAGCTATTTTTTTTCTTCTTGATTTTTATTTAACTTAATTAACTTAGTTTTTTTTACTAACTTAATTAAATTAGATTTTTTTTAACTTAACTTAATTAACTTAGATTTTTTTTAACTTAACTTAATTAACTTAGATTTTTTTTAACTTAACTTAATTAAGTTAGATTTTTTTTACTTCACTTAACTTAATTAACCTTTTTTTTAAACTTAGATTTTCATTAACTTAAATATTTACTTAACTTAATTTAATTAACTTAATAGCATGAAAAGTAAAGATTTAGGGAGTTCTGTCTAGGAGACTAGGTCTTGGAAGCCTTTGTGCCACTAGTCTTTCCTGGGAACGTTGTTCTGTCTAGGAGGATGGTTTTTAAGGAGCCTTTGCACCACCATTCTTTCCTAGGAGCACTCTTGGTTAATACTGATTATGTTATTTTTTTTCTTAAAAAAAAACAAAAATTTCTGAACTATCTCCAAAATTTTAAAGTTTTAATTACAATCTAAGGAGTTAGTTGCTTTGTTTGATCTAGGTACAATTGTGTTTTAATGACTTAATTATTTGATTTGCACCTAGATGTGGGTTATCTAAAACCGTCAAAGTATGCCTCTAGTTTTAAGTACAAAAAGAAATTTGAAAATCAATAGGGCATGACTGAAAAAGTATAGGTAGACAACATTGTCTTACTTGTAGGTTTGATTAACTCAATGATGAGGGGACATTGAGTTTACTTAAAATGCAATCCCCAAGTTACGTCTTGCTAAGACGTTAAACTAAGCGCTGGATGGGAGGCAACCCATCATTTTAGGTAATTTTCTTTTATTTCTTTTATTTACTTAATTATTTCATTTTAATTACATGTGAATAATTTTTAAATTGTTAAAACTAAAAATATTTGTTGAGATGTTAGAAGTTCACAGCAATTTGTCTGTATACACTTTAATTATGAATATGATGGATGCACCTGCATTTTCCATTACTACTTACACATTCTCCGGAAATAGGTAATCTTTCTTCTCTTTTCTTTTTATCTTTAATTTACAGTTGTTACATTGAGGACAATGTAAGTTCTAGGTTGGGGGTGGTGAAAAGTTACCATGCTTAATTAAAAAAAAGTTTTAACAATTTAAAAATAAATATATATATATATACTTTTTAATTTTTTGTGTGTTTGGTTTTATTTCTATTTTGTGTGATTTAGTAATTTTTGAAAAAAAAAATTTCTCACAAAAATTATCATTTCTTTAAATCATATTTAAGTAAATAGTTAAATCTCTTCTACTCTTAGATTAATTTTTGAAAACATATCATGAAATATTTTGTAATTATTTTTTATAATTAGTTAGTTTTTATCATAACTAGTATTTCTTGATAAGATGTATAAATTATATTAAACCCAAAATCGATGTTTATGAATTTTTTTTAGTGGAGACTACCTTTGTGAGATATAATTTGAGCCTAATTTCCTTTATTCAGAGTGAAATATATATTTTTTTTACTCCAAACACATTTCTTATTTCTTCAAATTTTTAGATGATCTCTATAGGTATTAGCATTGAATGTATGAATTTTTTCTCATCTTAATAGAGTATCGTATATTTTTTATTATTATTTTTGTTTAGATTAAATGATTTGAGTATAAATTGATAGTATATGCTTATATCTCATTCATGCATGACTGTTACAAAAAAAAGAGACATATCTCGGGTTACCTAAACCAAGATCAAATAGAAAAGCCACAAAATTAACCACTCACCAAAATCCAAAAAAAAATGTACAATCTGTACATGGGTTGACTCTCTAAAATATATATATTGAGAAATATCTTCAGAAAAAAATAGAGAGATAAAGAATATATAGTATAATCTACATACTATAACCCACATTGCCTACAAAGTTGTGAGTAAAGGCTAATTACAAAAGAAGGATATAGGAAATAACTCCCTAAAAAGTCATTGCACTCTCTTCATTTGTAAAAGGCATATATCTTGAAATTCTTTCTTAATGAGTTTGATTTATGCATGAAAATAATTTTTATATATGATATCTTTATAATTTATACATTTGATTCCTTTCATGAGATCAATGTTAAAATAACACTTTGAGCCTTTATTCTTTATACATATGCGAACATATTAGTTCATTTCTATACATCAACTCTTTCGCATATAAAATAGTATGAGTGTTTGAACCCATAAGATTCAAGTGTTTCGAGAGTATTGACTTGTGAGGAATAGAGTCGGCAATTCGATTCATGACACTGAAATTGGGTGAAATTAAATTGATACATTTTTGACATGAAATATGAAAATGATTTTCGACTAATTATTATAATAAATCATGATTGTTTAAAGAGATTAAAATAACTTATGCTTGAGATTTTAATTATGATCTTAAAGGAGATTAAAAAGTGTGAGACATTTTTGTGAGATGTTGTTAATTTGTGATTTTGTTGTAAATTTAATTTTTAAGTTGTTTGTTTTTATTGTTTCTTTTAATTTTTACATTTAGTTCAATGTTTGTGGGTATCATTACTGAAAACCCTCACGAGACTCAAACTCGTCCACTAGGGCAACCTAGGGGTTTAAAGGCTTGTTGCATAGGCTAAATGCAACCGTTTCAATCCACGAAAGTGATTTAGGATAGTTTAATTTTTAGTTTTTATCGCTTCTCTTGCTAAGGGACTAGCAAGAAGCTGGTTGGGGGTTCTGATATGTGCTCAAAAAGCACTAAAATAACCATGATTTTATGTACATTAATTGATTAAAAATATATATATTTATATGTTTTATCATATATTTATATAAATTTGTCTTTTTCAGAATCACGGGTATTTTTATTGTTTTTCAGGTATTTTGGCTTAAAAACGCAATTTAAAGACTCAAAGAGGAATACTTGAAGCAATACATCACAAATATATTAATAAATAAGTGGGAAAAGGTCAACAAACATGGAAAAATTGGACAAAATGGGTCAAAAAGGTCAAATGTCAAAAAGATGGAAATCGCTACCCGCTTCACCACCACAAGAGCCCGCTTTCAGCCAGTAAGGCCAATAAGACCATGCCGCGGTGCCCAACGCTACTGGCACTTTTCACGCACGCTCGAAGCTACAGCAATGACAGGCGCGTGCGCGTCTCAAGAAATTTCCCTTCCGCACGCCCAACGACTTTTCACCCAATTTATTCATGTGCAGCCGCCCCATGATGTCATGCTAACGTCATTAATGACCTCAGCATTTCCATTAAGTATTTTTAGATTTTTTAACATTTTTTTTAACATTGTTTTACTCATTCTTTCTCTCCATCCTCACCTATAAATACACCCCTTCCCTTCACTTCAAAAACACACCTCAAAAGACACTTCTCTCTTCTTTCTTTCTCTCCATTTCTTAGTTTTTATTTTTTTTCTAGTTTTTCTTATGTTTTAGCTAGTTTTGCTTAGTTTTAGAGTTCTTCCCTCTTTGGGAAGAACTAGTTATGTTTTTGTAATTTATTAGCTTTTTGATTCAATAAATGGGAGTGCAAATTTCGTTTGGAGGTTTTCTAGCAACGGGAATGGCATCGAAGTACTGTAAGGATTTTATTTTCTTTGTAGTTATTTTTTATGCTTTATTCTTACATGTTATATTTAATTTGTCTGTGATTAAATTTAACTGTGCTAGCTGTTTGTAAAAAATGATATAATAATAACGTTGTTATGCTTGCGAAATATTAAATAGGTAAAAATCTCTAAAATGAATTGATTTTATTTTTATTCAAGATTTTATATTAAGAATGTTAAAGAGAAATATATTATTTTTCATTACAAACTTAAATCTGAAAATTAGATTTTAAGGTTTAGTTATCCGGTCTGATTTAGAGTAGTGCTCTTTTATTTGTTGGTACAATCGCCAGGTAATTAGAGTGAAGCTCTATTTCAAAAGTTTTTATAAGAATTATTATCTGAAAATGTATTGACAACATGTTTTCAGTAGTAGTTTTAAAACTTGAAAGTTAGTACTCGGATAACTAAATTCTTAGGTTTAATTTGGACACCTTGAATAAAGTTTAAACTGTCTAACCCCACCAAAAGTGGCATTTAAATGGTTCATTTTCAATCTCTTAGAAAAAGGAATTAATTTAATTAACCAAATTAGTTATCAACCCCACCCATAGGTGTTAATTGATTTGTTTAGTTAACGAAGAATATCTAACCCCACCAAAGGTGGTATTCATACAAAAAAGGGAGAATCAATAAATATCAATTCATATCTTTAATAACCTAAATAATATGAGCAAGCATAATTAACTTAGTTATTATATCCATAAATACTCCACTATTTATAAAAGATAAAATTTGCATAAATGTTTATTGAATCTATGTTTATTTTTTTGTAAGTAGATTAAAACACAAAAAACCGAAAATATCGTTACAGGATGTTTAGGATTTAATTTCGTTTTTAAAAGTTTGAATAATAAATTAAAAACCATATACATTCCTTCCTTAGATCGACCTTAGGAGTATACTTATCATTTTCTACGAAATGATTCGTGCACTTGCGAGAGTTTTATAAATATAAAACCAAAGTATTGGCAGAATTGGCGATGCCGGTTTTCGTTCATCAAGTTTTTGGCGCCGTTGTCGGGGATGATTCCATTGCCGGGGATGGCATCAAAGTTTTTATCAATCCCGATTCTGCTCATCAGTGTGACCATTTGAAAACTTAGAACTTAATTAATCTTGGTGAATTTAATTCTCATAGAGATATAGTGAATTAATTTAACGAGGTGTGTTTGTACGGAGCTCGGAAGAGATGTATGAATAAAAAAAAGACATTTTCGGTTGACAAATTAAATGTACAAAAAAATATAAATCCAAAGAAAATAATATGATTGGAGTGGATTAGTTTGGTGAAAAATTGCAATCCTAGATTTCTTTTATTTTATTTTTAAACCTTTTTCCATATCAACGATTATTTTGGATAAAATCAGAGAGATACAATTTTAGTACTCAACAAACTATAGTAACAAATCTCCGTGGGAACGATACTCTACTTACAAATCTTTATTACTTGTGACCGTGTATACTTGCACGATTTCTGTGTGTTGCAAAACCACAACAGTTACTAATCACACTACTGTGTGCGATGTTGGTTTTAGAGAAGAGTTGAATCTTTATGTTGTATCAATTAGTTACAGAGGGAATGAGTGAGGGTAGCAATAGGAAGTTAAGGTAGAGTGGTTTCAATTGAGAGAGGTATTTACATTTATACTTTTATCGAGTTGTATCTATTTGTTGTTATTTGTAAATTATTTGCTACTGAGTGGTTGCCATAAGCAACCTAAAGATTTTACCATATAGATAGGGGTTCTATATGGGTTTATCTCATTATATCTATTGTTATACATGAATAACTATTGTGTTAGTATAATATAAGTTTCTATCATGCATGTACCCACATACTAGGTTTATACTCTAATTAGAAAGCATATTTGGTTTATGTTGTTGCATGCTTTCTTTCCATCCCTTATAGAAATCTTATAGCTTTCTGATTATTGCATCTATTGTATTAAATTAATCTTCCTACTTTCTAAATATATTTTATTACGTTTTCTTTTTATCTGCTTTATGTTTAATTCTACTACTTATGAGTTTAGTATGAGGCTTGAAGGAGTTAGTATCTCCTTATCTTGGTAGTATATCAAGTGTTAGACTTATTCAACTAGTATCACAATGGGTTCACCCTGTTAGGATTGGTCGCTTCAATGTTGATTATGTTTAAATTCACCTTTTATACACACACTTCTCTCTTATGGATTCAGGAGAAGGAGATAATGTAGGTAGGCCTCCACTTTTCAATAGGATGAACTATATCTATTGGAATTCCTAAATTTGGGCCTTCTTATGGTCACTAGGTGACCATGTCTAGTTTCTAAATAAAAATAGTTAGATGTATCCAACAAAAATGCTCCTAGATAACACAATTATTCCAAAGCCTATAATTGAGTGGACTAAGGAGGAGAGTAAAGAATCCAAATTGAATAACAAAGGGCTCTATGCCATCATCGGAGCTGTTACTCTTAATGGTTATAAAATAATTTAGAGCTAAACTATCTCCAAGTAGGCATAGGACATACTTTAGACTACATATAATGGAGCTTCTATGGTGAAAAGATCCAGAATTTTGAAGTTGAGTGAAGACTTTGAGCTTTGTATCATGGAAGATGATGAGACATTTAATAAGTGAAGTGGTTCTAAAATGATACAAGTACTATAGTTGTTAGTGACGAAGACTCAAGTCCTAATGAAGCAAAAATGGCATTGTTGGCCAAAAAGTATACAAGATTCTTTTGAACTAGGAAGAGCTCTTTTGTTAGAGTCAGAAGAGATAGCTTAAGTACAAATGACTCAAGATTAGTGAAGAATAATAATGACTTTAAAGGATAAGTTAGGAAAACATGGAGGGAGCCATATTTACAAGATTAAGTGATTTGAGTGTGGGAAGCTAGGACACATTTTGTAACTGCTTCTCTAAGTAGAAAAATCATGAACAAGTGTGCATTGAAGGGTGGGGTTATTATTCAAACAGTACCAGTAGTGATGATGATGATGATGCTAACTTCTTAGCCTTTATGGCTTCTATAATTGTTAAAGATCCTTCAAATTCTACCTCAGAGGGCCAAAAATTGATTGCAAATAATGAGGATAACCAAGACGAGTTGCTTGATACCTATAATGAGCTCTTGTTAGAGCATATCAAGTCTAAGAAAGCTAAGAAGAAGGCTTTGGAAAGCTTTGAAGAAAGAGAGCATCAGATAGGCATGCTAAACGCTACTTTTGAGAATAGGAAATCCTTAATGAAAAGTGATAAAGTTATCTCACTAATAAGTGTGAGGTCATACACAAAAGATATTCTGATTTGCAAGAAAAGTATAATGCAAGTAATGCTAAGTTGAAAAGTTTTGAGAAGGACTTGAAGAATTTTGTAATTGTTAAAGCTATTCCTCTGTATACTAGTACTAATCCTTCTTCTAATAAGGCTTTTGAAATTACTTGCCTAAGAAAGTAGGTGATTTTGCTTTAATGTAATAAAGACTATTTGGCATATACTTTTTATAAGAAGGAATATAAACTTGAGCTGCTACATGCCAAAGTTAATATTCTCAATAGTTATATTATCTATCTTGAATCTTTCTTTCAAGTAAAAGAAGATTTGATTAGAGAATTAGAGGATAAGCTCTCATTAAGTGAGAAAAATCTAGCTCATTCCTCCTCTGTGGTTATCAAGTTGATGAATGGTTCTTAGAAATATAACAAGATCATCGAAAGCAAGTCTTTTAGTGATAAAAGAGGAATTGTGTTGGAAGAATGGGTTTTTACTTCTACGGGTGTTGCTCCCAAGTTTTTCAAATATACAACTCAAGAACCCAAGATGAAGTCTATTACATCCATACCAAAAGTTAAGTTGGTTACTGCATCCTATCCTCATTCCTCTAGCAAGGTGAACACTTTACTTAATGCTAGTTCTTCCTGTTGCACTAGTTGCGGTCTCTTGCCTTTACCTCTTACTTCTTCTCCTACTTGTCACCATTATGGTGAACATGGATACCTGATACCCAACTATGGGAAATTAACTTCTCCTTCTTGCATGAAAGTTAATATGAGGGCTTCTTCCTCTTATTATCCTCCGCCTGTTTCTCAAGTGCCTAACACACCTAGTGATTTGTGTGAGGTTGAGCTAATTAGTTATTTTCTTGTAGCTTTTCTATACTTGGTTTGTGTGCTTTACCTTGTTTGTATGATATTTATATGTGTTATTTTTCTTCATTTACTATTTGAAAACTAAAAATAATATCTCTATTTTTAGGTTTAGCAATGTCTTTCTCTCTCTCTCTCTCTCTTTCTTTCTAGATTTCATTGTGTCTTCTCATTGTTCCTCGACACCCCCTTGTCGAGGGTCTCTTTGAGCACCTAGGCAAGGTGGTAGGTGAAGGGTCGATGAGCTGTAGGAATTCTTATATAAACCCTATATTGTTCATTTCTTCACACCAAAGACTCGTCAGCCTTTTCTTCTTGCTAAACATATACATATCTTACCTTCTCTTTTATCGAAATGGCCTTAAAATGTTCTTGAGGAGCAAGGAAATCCAAGAAATCAGAGCTTATTAAACCTTCTAGATAGGCACCTATTCTCTATGAGTGTCATGTGGTTATACGCGACTTTCTATTTATCCAACAAAGGCTTGCCTACTTCTATTGGCTCTCTCTTTGCAATCTTTCTTATTCCTATGATCTTATCATTGTTAGGGAGCTTTATGCTACTCTATCTCACTACTAACTTTATTACCACTATCATTCTTAAAGGGAAAAGTGTCACTTTTTCTAAAGATCATGTTCTTAGAATATTGTCTCTTTTTGATGTTGAGGAACATTCTTTCCCCATCATCCCTTTCATGTTCTGGAAATCCGCTTCTCAAAAACTTTATTGTGAGCTTTCTTTGATGGTTGAGCACGACATCTTCGAGATATCTAATCAATTGGTTGGGCCTGGCCATACCTATGGTGGTGGTGCGCTTACTATTAATAAAGATGCACCTAGATGTTGCCTCAATGATGTTATAACCACAATCATTAGTCCTTGCATCCATCATCATGCTATCACTAAGTGTAGATGACACTTCCTTTATGTTATCCTTAAAGATGAGACTATAGATCTTACAAGCATGATTTATAAGGCCATTGTTTTTTTATGTTTGCCCCTTCTTTCTTATCTCTTCACTATCCTTCTTTGATCACTAGGTGGGGAAACTCCTTGCTCCCTAGTATTTATTTTTCTATACTGAGTTATATTACCTTTCAACTCTCGCAATTTCATCTAGTAAAGGTTCACAACATTATACAACTTCCTATTTCTCTTCCTTTTCTTAGAATGCTGCTCAATCCACTCGCTATACTTCTATTCCTATTTATCCTAATTCTCTTTCTTCTTCTTCTTCTCATTGGGATAATCATATCATTACTATCTGTTAGGACATATCTACCCTCACTATTGAAATGTGTTCTTTCTTTTAGAATTCCATGGATATTTAGAAGACTTTGGCTCAATATGCTTCTTATAACCCTACTTCTCCACCACCTATTCATAATTCTTCTTGGTATTTAGCCTTGGTTAGAGCCACACCTATTGGCTACAGAGGCCCTCTTTAGTGCCTTCTCCATTGGTTCTTTTGCCTCCCTTTTTTAGAAATTTAGGTGAAGATGACACTTACCTTTCTTTTAACCAGTTTATAATAAAGGTGGTAGAGAGTGTTGGGCTTGTGTTTTTTATATTTTTTCTTTTTAATTTTAAAATAAAAAAATGTATTCAAAAGTTTGTTAAATGAGAATTTTTTGATTCTTTGTCTTTTGATTGTGTTCTCTCTTTTACATGTGCTGGTTTTTATTATTTATGCTCTAATCTTCTCTACTGTGTTGCATGAGTGTTAGGATTATTACATCCTTATATGTTTTCTCTCCCTCATATAGGGGTATTATTTTTTACTTTTTGTATAAAAGGGAGAAGTTTGTGTACATAACTCAGTGTTTGTTAACATAATATGTGTTGCATGGGATGTGAGGAGTGCATGATTACACTACATTTTATTGCTCGACTTACATTTATTTAGGGAAAGTGTTACATGAAGTTAGGAGGAGTTATGTACATGGTTTGCTTTCCTGCTACTTATTTGACTGTGCTTAGCCCTTTGATATGTACTTATGTAGGGGTAACATGATAATATCTCGATCAACTACATGTTATTTTTGCATGATGTGTTCATGAGTATATGTTTGTTCCATGTGGATATGTTACAAGTGTAGATTAAGATGATCAAGTTTCAAACTTATAGTGTGTAGATGTGTTGATCCTGAAGATGGATAAAGTACACAAGATGGATGCATTTAGAGTAGGTGTGTTTCTAGATGTTGGGTATACATTGATGTTTTGTTCATAGAATAGACATCTCTAAGTCATCTTCATGATCATCTTATGTTTGATGAGGGTATGTACTTAGTTATGTAGTGTTTTGTGATGAAAAGCCAAATGGAGTGAATATAAGTCCTATAAGTACTTTGTTGGCATTTCTGTGGGAAAAATATGGAGTTTTATTTTATTTTACTTAGTGTATTTGTCTTCCCCTGTGCAAGGTTGGTTACTAACAATTAGTGATGCTTACACAAACATAGTTAGGTACACTTTGTATGTGAGCATGTTTACATACACCATGGGTTTGGCTTTCATAGTATGAATGCTAGGTTAAGTGTTATGATTTGTTTCATTTTGTTTACGAGTATTTTGAAAAATTAATTGCCAATCTTTGAAAACAAAAAAAATCATATTTTTTGGTGGCTTCATAACCCCATTGCCTAGCTCTTGATAACCTTGGTTGATAAGGCCTTTAAGAGCTAGTTGCTTCATTGAGGTTGGTTGTTTCCCTTATCAAGGGGGAAGGGTCGATGAAAGAGTGGGTAAGGCATCCCAGATTGCTAAATTTATTTTATAAATAGCCTCTCTTTCTTTGTGTTCTTGAATAAATAAATTTGAAGTAAAACTTTGCTAAAATTTTAACTCATTCATGATTCTATTTCATAAATCATTTTGACTGCATACCAATGTTTATGTTATATACTTGCAAAAGTAATATAGAATTCTTAAGTTATGAGTACTTAAGACTATTTTACTAGTTGGTTATGAGAAAAACTGTCCTTGGGTTGGGCTTAGTCAAATCTATGTATTCCCAAGATAATGCTTGCTAGTGGTTGTGATTAGAGTGGTTCTCTCATTTTTGTATACTTTGATGATCGTTGGTTACTAATCACACTATTGTGTGTGGTGTTGGCTCTAGAGGAGAGTTAGATCCGTGTGTCAAATCAAGTAGTGGTAGAGCCAATGAGTGAAGGCAACAATATGCAGTTAGGGTAGAGTGGTCCTGATTGATAAGGGTATTTACGTTTGTAATTTTATCAAGTAACATTTGTTTATTGTTATTACTAAATTGTTTACTATAGAGTGGTTGTTATAAGCAACTCGTGGATTTTACCATATAGGTAGGGATTCTATATAGGCTTACCTCGTTATATCTATTGCTATGCATGTTTAACTATTATTTTAGTATAATTTGCATTTCTCCAATGTATGTACCAACATATTAGATTTAGACTATGACTAGAAACCTTCTTTGATTTCTTCTTGTAGCATGCTTTCTTTCTTTCCTTGTAGCATACCTATAGCTTTTTTATTTTTGCATCTATTGTATTAAATTAAATTTCTTGCTCTTTGATTAATTTTTATTACGTGTTTTTTTTATTTTCTTTCTGTTTAATTATGCTGCTTGCGAGTTTAGTGTGAGTATTTTATAGAGTCAGGCTCCCCTAATCTTGATAGTATACCAACTATCAGACTTATTTAGGCAGTGTTTAGCCTCACTAAGACAGTATTTACCCATGCCAAGGTGGTCAGTGAGGGCTAATCGAGATGGTCAATGAAGGTCTAAGAGGCTAAACTTTTCTATAAATTCATCTTTCTCTTATTCTTCTAGATATAATTTGGGGGAAAGCTCAGATTGTTTACCACCAGCCTTCCTCAATCCTTTCTTGGTCCATTTTTCTTCTAATAATAGTGTGTTCATCTATAGAACATAGGACATTAGAGATAAGTCTCTATCATATTTCTCAAACACCATGTTTAGAGTAAAACTATGAGATTGAGTGAGATTTTGTTGAGATATAAATGCATGGTTAGCTAGTGAAGAGCCACATCATTTTGGAGTGTATCAGCTTGTAATTTCAAGGATGCAATAGTTCCCATAGATAAGGAGCCAATGCGGTGCTATACTATGTCTTGGCTGGGTGTTGTAAGGTCACAAAGTTATCCATAGGTAACGAGCCTATATGTTGGTATGTCATATATTGGTTGGGTGTTGTAAGGTCGCTACATTATGTATATGTGTCGTGTGTCGGTTGGGCATTGCAAGGTCATAATGTATATGCATATTTGGATTTTATGCTATCAGTAGTTGATCACATCACATGGTGATGGATCTTTTAGGATGAGCTTGGATTTACTTGGATAAGGTGCTATTTTGACAACATGTGAAGGTAGCTTAAGCATACTTAGGTATGGTGCTCTAATTGATAGAGGTATATGCATATATTGTTTTCAATTTTGAACCGTTGATTTGATTTTATTAGTGAATTTCTTGATGCTTATTGGTTGGATTAAGCAACACAAAGATGTTATCACATAGGAGCTATATGGTAAGCTCTATTGTTGTGCGAGTACACTTATCATTTATCAAATATGTTTACACATAGAAGGTCTTATGGTGATTGAAAACATTTCATAGATTTCTAGTATGATTGCCTAATTCACATACTATATGTTATTTTCCTTGTTCATGTATGTTGGAAGCATAGACAAAAGGCATATCGTCACTATTGTGCTTATTGTAGATTATTCTTTCTTATCTGCTAGTTTTTTATGGTATGATGAATTAAACATGTTGTATTTATTGTATATTTTGCTATGTTATATGTTTAATTCACATTATAAGGCCTACTTGGTATAGTTGGAATAAAGCACTCAAAAAAAGATTCCATGGGTTGGCATATCCACCTACTTCTAGGTGCATGTTGCTCATTTGGGTTGAAAGTTCAATTCATCTATGTGCAATTGTTCCGATGGATGGAACTTTACAAGCCATCACTCTTCTTAATAGTCTCTCCAAGGTAGGTACCAAATTTGAGAGATACTTCGATAAATTTGTACCTCAAGGCACCAAACTCATCCAAGGAATAACATGAAATGGTTAGCAAATAACAAGAGTGCTATGTGTGTTCTAGATGGATTCAAATAATGAAAATCCTAGCCTTTATTTCATGCAAATAAACAAATTTGATTTGGAAAGCTAATATGCAACATATAAAAAAAATTAAAAGCTCAACGAAAACATGGAATGAATAAATTGGAAAATAAATCATGATAGCATAATAACACTAAATGCTAGAAAGAGTATAAAAAATGAGAGCTTAATGTATAATAAAATGTAATTGAAAATTAATGGAGCATGTATAGGGAAGAGGCTAGATAGTGTGACACTCTATTTATAATAAAATTCTACTAAAAATAGGAAACTTGGTATTAGCAATGTCAGCCTAGGATATGGCAACATTTGAGTAGTCATTGGGTGTTGACTGAGATTAAAAAACATGCAAAATAAAGAAAAACTCACAAAGTTATGCCAATTGGATCGATTCAACACAAGGTGGATTAATCTACCAACTTACCTAGTTATGCCATTGAGTTGTGGGATCAATTAACCAACTAGTGGGATTCATCCGAGCCTCCAAAGCTCCTTTCCCACAAAATTGATAGAAAGCTTGGCTCAAAATTGGTCTGAAGTGTGATCAATTCACATCCACCATGTTGGATTAATCCATCCATGGGGATTGATTCACTTCATAAAAAATGGTTTTACCCAAATTAAAGCATAAACCATGACTCGAATGTGACTCGAATATGGATCAATCCACATGTTGGATCGATCCAAACGATAGCTGGATCAGTCCTACTACACCAAAAATATCATATCTTTCCATTTACATATCAAAATTATGTCAAACAAAATCTTACATGTAATATAAATGAATATGTATGCACGGTACCTGAAAGATAAAGCTTTAGACCACTTTAAATACAATATGTCTTGATTAGTCTCAGATCTACAAAACTTGTCAAGGTAATTCTTATGAACTAACTTTACATATTAAAAAAATTGTCAACAAAATTTTCAACCCTTGTTATCCTCTTGAATTCTAATTGAGTTGTCTTTTTTTTATTTTTTTCTTTTCATTTCATTTAGTTGTATAACTAATTAATGAAAATCAAACTTTGTTGAAATTGTGTATTTTTGCATAAATAGGAAGGGATGGTCAGGGATTGAAAGCATCCTTTCGTTGATGAGAATGGCCAATCAATTCAACTATATGACATAGAGGTTTGTCGATCCAATCAAGAGATGAAGTATGATATTTTTGTTGGTAGCTACCTATCATCAAAACCCGTAACTAGAGAGGGGTGATTTAAAGGAAGAATGAAGAGTTGAGTCATACCATGCAAACATGGTTTAATGACACTATTTCTACTTTAAGGGCTGAGTTAGATGAGTTTATGCGTATACATTATCAACAAACTTCAACCCACATTGAGGTGCTATTATAATTGAATTCAGATTCAACATCAAAGCTTTGGAACATATTTTCAAACTCATGATTGAGTTCAGTTTTATTATAAAAAAATGATTGAGTTTTAGATGTTTATGGTCACTTATGAAAGTTCACATCACTAGCAAACATTATGATCCTTATTATGCACATGCGGTGTTTTGGTATTACTTTTTTTACGTATTTTAAGAGTTTAATAATATGACTGTGATTTGGTATTCCAACATATAGCTTGAACTGCATTTTTATACCAAAATTGTTACTCACTAGTAAAGAGTTCAATTAATTTAGTATGATCATAATTTTAGCATGGTAATGTTGAAAAAATATCACTGATGTTCCTAACTTTTAGTATATCTTCACATATGTCCCTAACCTTTGTAAAAAGACTTTTAATGCCTTTAAATTAAAAGTTAATATCACCAATGCGTTTGAATAGTTAAAGGCATTAACTTTCCATTTAATGGTGTATTTTTTTCCTATGAGTCTAATACCAAATAATGTTTTTACTCTAATTAATTTTTTGATTTAACATATTTTTAACAAATAAGTATTGATTAATTTTCTGGTTTATGAATTTTTTAACTAATAAATATTATATTTAACAAACAAAAATGTAGAGTTGTAGTTAATCTTACCTTGTTTTAATGAATATAAGTCCACCTCTATCTTTTGTTACTTTGTATATGATCTTTAGTAATCTTATTAGAAGGCTCACCTTCTAGATTGAGAGCTGCCCTCAACCAAGGATAAGATTCAAACTTCTATTTAAGATAAAATAAATATATTGGATTTTGGTGAAAATAAAACTTTTATTCATTAAGAAGGTAAGATCATTTCAACCCTAGTTTCCTACTAATTTACTATATAGGAGTTTTCCTAGACATTATCTAAGAAGAGCGAAATGTTTGGGTTTTGTGGTTAGAATTTACTATATCCTTCTTCATTATACAAGAGCCCTTTTATAGATACAAGAGAAATTATCTTACATAGCTATTTTAAAGATACATGGAAGGATAAGGATTATATATTATCTTTATCTCTTCCTTTTATAAAATAAAGGCACGTGGAAGGATAAAGATTACATTTTATCTTATCTTTTCCTTCTTTTTAAAAATTTCTATTGACACTTATTTAATAAAAATAACTTGCTGACATCTTCCTCTTGATACTTGAGATATAAATCCCTCTCTATCCTTTATACGATAAAGGCATTTGTGGTCGTCAGCTTACTTTTTTGCTAGTTGGAAAAAATTCTTGTTTGGTTCCTTTAACTACATCCAATTCATTGCAGTTCAATAATATTTCATAATTGAAAATTTTATCAATATCTTCTTGAATTATATTCAAGTTACTATGTGAGATCATTATGACCTGGCTTGTGGAGTAGTTTACCAAGATTTTAGAAGATTTTCATATTTTTTTAGTTTCATGGTATATTTCACTCAGCATTAATGCTCTTTCCTAGAGCTTCTTCATCAAAATCCTTTTCTTGTATAACCCTGTGTTGGTCTACTATTATTACTAAAAATGTCATTCCTATTTTAATAAAATGATAAGGACGGAGAGGCTTTCCTTTATTCCAATCCATTATGGAACTAACAAATTTTAAAAAGAATGGACAATCATTTGCATTTTCTCTTTTTCTAAAATTTTTAGGAAAATAATTTAATACCATTAAATTTTTACTTAGGTAAATATTTTTAGTTAACTCACAATAAAATAATGAGTAAACAAGCTTTATAGCTACTTCTTTAGTAATGTTGAATCTGCTACACGTTATTGGTTTTCTTCCTAATGTATTAACTTTTTCTATTGTGAAATTTTTTGTGGTTTCAAGTTGATCTTTTCTTGATTTTCTTTCTAATTATAAATATTTATCCATTGGTCTGGGGTTTCTGTTTCTTTTTCTTTCCTTTTCTTCTTCGAGGATAAGAAATGTATCATCTATTTCCCTAAAGATTATTGGTCTTGGTATTTTCCTAACATTTTCATCTTTCCTTTTGCAATTGTTTGGGTTTTGAGTGCTTGTGCATAGTTTCCTTCTAGGTTGGTTACTACATCAATGGGTTTGAGAAGCTTAGAGGTTTTGTAACTAGTAAAACTTCTTTCTACTTCAATTCTATTAGTGAATGCTTTATGTATTACATTGAAGAATCCAATGATTACTCTACTTGCTTTTGAGATATAAGATCTCTACTTGACTCTTTTCTTTGAGCTATTCCTCATATGATATATCAAAGCATAAAGCTTTTAAGGAGTTTTTTTTTCTCTTTTAATTAAGTTTGAGGTTTTATCATCTTTCTTTGAAATTTTAATCTCTTTCTTTGTTGGAAAACTGGACTCTTCCTATTTTCACATAAGAGTGACTTTTGAGATATAAGATCTCTAATTGATCTTTTAGAACTTTTATATCATTTTCTTTGATCTTGGTTTGTATGTTAATATTTTCCATCATTCCTACAATTGTAAAAATTATTAGTGGAGCTAACTCTCTACTAAAAACATCATCTAAACTATTCTTTTTTTCCTAGTAGATGTTTAACATCAAATTTTTAATAGTTAGATATTTCTATCATCTGATTAATCTTCCTTGTTTGTAATCTCCTACAAAATTAGTTCTCGAGAAACATCAAAAAAACTTATTGTCTATTCTAAGAATAAATCTTGAGGATATTACATATATAACAAGCTTCTTTATTGCATTTTTTATAGCCAAATATTATTTTTCATTACTATGCTATTTTAGTTCAGCTTCTTGAAAAGCTCATGAAGTAAACCTCTACAAATATTCATCCTTATCGTCTACTGTCGCTTGTAATATGGATCCTCAATATTCATGTGAAGCATATATTTCTATTATCATTTTATCATATAGTCTTGGATGGTAAAGTGATAGTAAATTTCTTATCTGTGCTTTTATCTTTTCCATATACTAAGTATATTGACCAGTTTATTTCCAAACATAATCTTTGTTATGTTTTGTTTGTAAAGGTTTTATCATTTATGCTAATTTCCTAATATATGCTTCTGCATACATCAAGCATCCTAAAAACTTTTGTAGTTGATTTTTGTCAATGATGACACTGAAAATCCCTTATGTATTATTTATCATATGGGGCTGAAGGTGGTGTTTTCCATATTTTATATCAAGCCCTAAATACTTGATTTTTTATTGTGCTAATACTACCTTTTTCTTATACAATATTATTAATTTTTCTTACATTTTGTTAATATTTTTAGTATGTCTAGATAATGTTGGTTGATATTATTACTATAGACTAATATGTCATCAATATAGACACAACAAAAGGGGTGATATTTTTTAAAATATTGTCCATGTATCTTTTAAATATGGTACCAATTTTAATACAAATGGTACAATAGTTCTTTGGAATTATCTCTCTGGATAGCTTAAAGTAATTAATAGTTGAGATTTTTTATTTAATTAAATTTTTTAGAATCCACTCTTGCAATTAAAACTAGAAAAATATTTATTTCATTCGATTAAGGCTAATAATTCTTTCTTTTTAGGGATAAAATATCCATCATCTATTATTTCTTTATTTAGTGATTTGAAATTTATCACCATTCTTTTCTTTCCTCGTCTTTTTTCTGCTTCTTTCTTTACCATAAATGATGAGCTTGAGTGTGCACTCATGCTTGGTTCAATTACTCTTAAATCTGAAAGTTCTTGAATTTTTTTGCTGAATTCTTCTCAATCTTCTGAAGTGTAGACCATAGGTTTTATGCTTATAACTTTTTGGGGGTCTTTTAGTTTTATACTTGCTATGTATTTAAGCTTATTAATATTTGACTCTAAAATATTTTCTAAGCTTACTGTATTAATTAATTTCCTTATTTCTAGTAATCTATTATCTTCATGTATTTCTTTTAAAAATGGATTATTTTGATTATTAAATTTTAAATCATCTTTATCCTGTAATTTTATTATATTTTTTAAATGTCATTTTTGTTTTTGGTACATCTCACCACGTCTTTTCATTTTATGATGTTCAATAAAACACACTCTTAGTATTTCTAACCTTCAAAATATATATTGTTTCTCCTTCTAATGTTGTTATACTTATCCTATCTATATATTGTGTAAATGGTTGATATAAAATTAAGAAATTATTTCCTATCAAGAAATCAAGTTTCGCTTCCTATTGATATATAGTAGGAATATGAAACTTTTCTCATCCTACTATAATATCAATATCTTATAACCTTATTAAAGTTAATTATTGTATTATTTTCTATTTGATCTTTCTATCAAGTCCTTTGGGATTTTAGTCCAAAGTTCTTGTGAAAATATATATTTTCTTGCTACACAAATGCTGGCTTCAGTATCTAGCTAAGTATGTATGTGGTATATATTATATCCTTTGAATTTGCACCATATTTTTATGAAAGTACTATTAGGATTAGTTATGTTATATAGGTCATTCATTCTCATATGTTTCCTCTGAATCTATTTCTTCTTCTTCAATTTCATTCATTAAGTATATTGATTTTATCTCATCATTGTCTGATTCTTCTATGGGTTCTAATTCCATCTTATAGGCATGTTCTAGTATTTTTAAGCTTTTCTTATATTATTTTTTATGGGTTATCATGCTAGGACATTCAATGGAATAGGGACCTTCCTTATTACATATCCAACATCTACATGCTTTCTTACTTGATAAACAATAATTTGTTTTTCTATGAAATTTTCTTCTTCTAAAATATCTTTTATTATAAGGTTATGTCTTCTCTTATATTTAGAAAATTCTTGTTTTCTAAATTTATATTTCTTGAAAATTCTATATTTTTATATTTTTGTTTGTAAGGCTTTATATTGCATCGATACTTTCTTGGCATTGGAAAATTATTGCTATGGTAACATATTTTAGAATTTCCTTTAGCATAATTGCATGAATTTCTTCTTTGGCATTGTATTTTGCTTCATTTAGTTCTAGTTCACTTGTTTAGTAATATGGTTTCCTCTATCTTCTCCTATGAATTCTTTATATATTTCATTTACTACTTTATCCAAATATTGTCTTCTTGTTATAGAATCTCCTTACACCTTAAGATGTATGTCATTTGGTAGATTACTAAACCATACTTTAACATTTACAGTTGTTTCATGGTTTAATAATACTCTATAGATTGTTGGGTTTGTACTAGTAGTTCTAGATGTCGGGATTGATAAAATTGTTACACTAGCCTATTCATCTAATTTCTTTTTTCTATCCTTGAGACAATCTAGGTCTAGATAGTTAGTTTATTATTATTTTCATGAAGATTGAATTATGGTGGTATAAATCCTCTAATACCCAGTATAATCCTTCTTCCATTTTTGATTGTTGCCTTCTCCTATTTGGAAGATTAGGTTTATCTAGTCTTTGTCTATTTCTTTTATTTCTGTAAGGATCAAAGGTTTCTCCCTGAATTATAGGGGGCATTACTGTGTTTCTTTTCATAGTAATTTTAGAATTTTCTAGTTCCAAATCTGTTTCACGGATTATTTTAATATCTTCTTCTTCTTCTTCTTTAAAGCATACTTTTCTTCATAATGTTTTCTTAATTCCTCATTTGTTAATATTAATAGAGTTACTAATGTTCTTACATCTTTATTTTCAGAATTCATAAATTATTCTTCTAATTGTTTTTTGTATTTCATTAGGTTGAAACTATAGATTTGTCTTTATCCTTTATTCATTATGGCAAATCATTCCATTAGATCTTTTTAGTAGTTCTTCTTTTAATCCTTCTAATGCATCTCCTTTTAGAATATCTAGTTGTAATATACTGTCATAACTATTTTGTCTTATTTCTTTAAGGATTTTTTCTTCAGTTTTATTTATATTTTGTAAATTTTCTATTTTCTCTTCTGAAAAATTAATGCTTTCATTATAGCTTTTTGATTAGTTGTTATGCTTATTATGATCTAATTATTTTTTAATTCTATTCCTTGTAATCTTCCATTTGACATCTTTAAGGGATTTTTACTTTAAAATTTATTAATTTTTGTTATTGACCCAATACTCTATGTATTGGGTCAATACTTCATGTATTTGGTTTAGGTAACCCTAAATATGTCTTTTTTTTTTGTAGAAGTCATGCATGAATGAGATAAAGGCATACACTATCGATTTTTACTGATATCATTTAATCTAAGTAAATAAAAAATAAATATACAACACTCTATTAAAATGAGAAAATTCATACATCCAATGCTAATACCTATAGAGATCTTCTAAAATTTTGAAGAAATAGAATAAGTGTTTTGAGCATAAAGAAAATATTTCACTTAGAATAAAGGAAATTAAGGCTCAATTAATATCTCACAAGAGTATTCCACTATTTGATTCAGAAACACCAATTTTGAGTTCGTTTCATTTCAACATTTTATCATAAAATATTAGTTATGACACAAACTTACTAATTATCATATTACTTTGTAATATATTTTTGAAAATTAATCTAATAATGAAAAAAGACTTAATCATTGGTTAAACTTAATTTTTAAGACATGATTATTTTTGTGACAAAAATTTGAACACTACTCTAATTTACCTAAACACACAAATAAAGTAAATAACACACATGTATAAAAGAAAACAAATAAATTAAAGGAAACAATTAATATGAAAATACGTAATTAAATAAGAAAAATAAGGGCACATTATTTATAAAAATTTTAAATTTTGCCTAATTTATGTAACTTTTAAATCTTATCACCTCTAACCTAAAATCTACATTGTCCATAATGTAACAAATGCAAATTGTAAAACAAGAGGGATAGAAAAGTTACCAAATTATTTTATGTGTTAAGGCATGCGCATTAATGTGCGTGGGATAAGTGCTAGCACGCACATGGCACATGCAAGCAGGCTAGACTCAGCATGGTGTAGGCGAATTAGGGCATTTCGACCCATTTTGTCCAATTTTTCATTTTTTTTACTTTCCTCATTTTTCTCTCAACATATTTGTGATGTATTGCCTTCAGTATTTTTCTCCAAGTCTTTAAATTATTTTTGAACAAAAATATCTGAAAAAAATAAAAATACCTGTGATTTCGATGAGACAAATTTATATAAAAACATGATATAATCATACAAATATTAATCTTTTTAAACAATTAAAAAACATTAAATCATGATAATTTTAGTTATTTTTAAACACTAATCAATATGCTTGGGTGCTATTTCTAAGAGAACAATCTGAAGCCTTTGATCATTTCAAAATTTTATGTATCAAGTTACAAAATGAGAATTTTGAAACCATCATTACTATCATCAAAATTAGGAGTGATTATGGTAGAGAATTTTGGAATTCTAAATTTAGTTCCTTTTATGATGAAATGGGTATTCAACATGATTTTTATGCTCTCAAGACCCCCACCATAATGGCATTATTGAAAGGAAAAATAGGGTTATCCAAAGATGGTTAGGGTTATATTGGCTAGTAAAATTGGTAAAGCACATTTGGATAGAGATTGTTAACACTGCCTACTATACTTTGAATCGTTGTTACATGAGGCTTGATACTTACCGATCTTTGTATAAACTTATGCACGATAAGAGACTATATAAGTTTGAAGCTAATAGTGATCTTGGAAATTTCATAGAATACTTTAGCAATAGTCGTGCATACTCTAGTTACCTGTTTGGAATCTGTGAGACTTCTCTTAAGACTCGCCTGCCTTTTTGGTTTCAAGCTATATCAAATAGATGTAAAGAGTGCCTTTATAAATGGAATCATTAAAGACAATGTGTATATGGAACAACCTAAAGGGTTTGAAAATCCTTAGTTTCCCAATCATGTGATAAAGTTAAAGAGAGAACTTTAAGGTTTGAAGCAAGCTCTATGTGCCTGGTGTTTGGAGAGAATTTAAGTATCTAATTTTAGTGATTTTTAGTGAGAAATGAGAAATTTTATTTTTTGAATATTCGCTTCCTCTTCTACTCATTTAAGGGGTATATATATAGGTACCTTTATGTACATAGCGAGTGCGTATTAGCGACCTGGTTACTACAAACTAGTTTACAAAATTGAGATCATTCGTTACAAGTATTTACAAACAAGGGAAAGGTATTTATATACAGGTCGTTCATTGATGACGACCTCGATATCAAGGATATCATAACTTTACCAAGTCTTGTCATCCCAAACATCGTTGTTTGATGATGAGATGCTTTGTAGACTGGGTTGGCATGCTTTCCAAGTTCGTTGGGCACAAGCCTTTTGTTTGTGGAGCTAGCTTTATATCCTCGCTTTATCCTAGCGGCGTACCTATACTCATCATGTCGCATGTCCGTTACATATTTAATACCAAACATTAACTCCATCATTCTATTTAATTGAGAAAGCAAGAGAATAAACTAGTCCCATATTCCTCATATAAATAACGACCATTATGATTGCAAATTTATACTATTTTACGATGTTATTTTTATTATTTTTATCTTTAATGAGACCTTTCAGCTTCTTGTTTTCCCTTTATAAATAGTGGGAGAATATACTTACTTTTTACCTATTTTTAACTAAGTTTATCACTCAGAGGATTTTAGGTCGTGGATTATTTAGGTCATTTTATTCTTTCAAAAGGCCGCTCAGGAATTTTTTGGGTCCTCTTAGTTCGTGTATTTAACATCCTTTTCTGGGATTCAAGTCACTATTACATCATTTACTCCTTGATTTTGATACGAACTTCTCTTTCTAGGTATTTATTCATCCTTTTTCTTAATGTCGCATAAGGGGAAAGAAGTGATATCTTCAAAGGGAGATCTTTCTCAAAATCTTTCAAAAAATATTTCATCTCATCATATTCCCTTGAGGTCGTTATCAACTAAACGACCTAAAATGACAGAGAGTAGTGGTAATAGGGCTTCCCCGAGAATTGTTAAGGAAGGGGTTATTGCTCTTCCTACTTCCTCGGGGTCTAAAGCAGTGTCTACCTCATCCTCATGGTGTTCAATTCCTGTAATTAGGATTCCTGTGCCTACATCTACCAAGGTACCTCGCCCTAAAAAGAAAAGGGAAAATAAAGGCGAGCCTACGTATAGAACCAAAGATAAACATCAAATTGAAAAGATGCCTAGTGTTTTATCAATTAAAGATTTGGAAAAAATTAGACAAACATACAACACACCAGCTCGGGTAGGGTTAATGCCAGTACCCCCATATTTATGTGATGGCGATGATCCACCACCATGGTGGTGGGTGATACATTTCGCGGCCTTTAAGATAGGGTTACGTTGCCCCTTTCCCAAATTGGTGGCCCGTGCTTTGAGCACCTTTGATATTAATTTTGCACAGATAAATCCAAACGTGTGGTGAACTCTTTTATGTCTTTCTATAGTAGTTGGAGAACATGGCATAGACCTAGAAAACAATGAATTAAGATATTTATACTGTTTAAAAAGGAACGAGTTAGATAGAGGGAGATCGTACATATCTTGCGCTATAGATCACAGGTTACATCTCAGATTGCCTGATAGCACCTCGGGATGGAAAGATAAATATTTTTATATTACTGGAGATATTTGGGATGATGGGGTGAATTTTCTAATTCGACATACCTGGAACCCTAATTTTAACACTTCACAACCTTGGGCTAGCGATATCTTGTCTATAGCTCGCTTAAAGAAGTCTGGGGTGTTGCGAGGTTATACAAATGAATATCAAGGTCACTATTTTAGTATATATTTTGTTTATGTTTGTATTTGCATAGTTGGTAAATTTGACTAATGTATATATATCATACATGGATGGATTATTCACACATTGATCTAGGGGATCTTATTGACACTTTAGGTGTACAAGAGCTAGCTCCTAGTTATTCGCATCTTGTGCGCATGACCCCATCACCTACACAAGAGGATCTGTTCACTAATTTAGAGGTCGAAACTACCCCAGAAAATGTAATTCCTTCAACTAATTTGGATAACTTGAGCTTGATATCACCTTGTGAACTGAAAATGTAAAAAAAAGAAGGTTAGGGAATATACTCCTGGAATGGAGGCAATGGATATGGATGACTTTCAGTTCGATGAGGTCGTTTTGAAAGACGTTGTTTTGGAGACTCCTATTACTTATTTTAATGAGGGGATTTTTGAACGAACAGAGCTTAAATGAGATCTATATCATCATTTTGGAACAGAGATTGAGAGGGCGCAAGTGAGAGCAGCTCGTAAGAGCGAAGGAGGGATGCATGGGGAACTAATTGCAGATCGCTTATTGGAGGTATAGAAACGTATTAATTTCACTCCGTATCTGTGATATGCAATTTTTATTACATTGTTTTAATTCATGTTTTTTGTAGGCGGTGTGTTTGGCAAGAGAAGCTGAGCTATCATTACGGGGTTATAAAGGTGAAGTACAAGCTAGCCGGTTACAAATAGCCAAATACGAGAAATTGGTAAAAGACAAGGATGTCCTAATTTCTGATAAGGATACAAAAATTTTAAATTTAGAAAACAAAGTGGTCGATAAAGTGGAGAAATTAAGAAAAATAGACACGTACTATTTCGAGAAGGGTGAGGCCGCTAAACATTTTGAAAATCTAGCCAAAGAGGGCGATGAAAAGAACCTCGCGCTTCAAGAGAAAATTTCTGCTATTTAGACTCAAGTTAGTTCGCTATCCACATTAGTAGATACATTAAGAGCGGAATGTACCAAGGCTTATCGTAGTGGTGTGAGCTTTGTAATAAATAACCTCAAACTGCATGCTGAAAAACTAGGTTTGAATGCGCCTTATGTGTCATTGATGCGAGCTTTTCAGAGCAATAGGCCAAAAACACCTGGGTTGCCACACCACAAGGTTCACCTCGAGATACTACGGCCACCTCAAGTCATCAACATGATGGGGTAGTAGTGGAAGATGTTACTCCATGAAAGGTTTTATATGTTTTTTGGAAGTTTATGTAAAAGAAATTTTGGAACTTGAACTCATTTAATTTTAAATGTTGCATTTATTTATATATATATTTGTTCGGTTTGAAATTTATATATTTATATTGTGTTAGTGTGGTATGTATAATTGAGAGGATTTAAGGCCATGTTGATCTGAATTTTATTTAACTAAGCAAGAATAAAACTGTTAAGAAGTAACCGTAGCCCGTTTAACGTAATGGATTATAGTAGAGTAAATTTGGATGATTTGTTTGAAACGACGGGGTTATTATCAACTAACAAAGTACTTCCTATAGTAGGAGAGCGATTTATTTCTGTTCAAGGTGAAAAAATAAGTTCAAACTTAGTTACGATACCTGCGTCATTTGATGTAAGAAAACGAGTTGTTTCCCCTACTCATAGCAAGGAGGTTAATCAAATTCCTCAAAAGGCCGCGAAGGGGAAAATGAAGGAAATACACACTACAATTGTTAGGCCGTGTGTTTCTTTTATGAATGAGGTGTGTATTGAAAATTCTCCGCTTGACGAGGTATCCATTTTAAAGGATATTAAGCCTTTACATAGTATATATCCTCCCCTGAAAGAAAGAGGTGATTCAAGCAAGGTAGAGAAGCTTTTCAAAGAAGGTATGTTTAACACACCTCGTGTGCAAGAAGAATTATATCATCATTTTGGGGTACCTAAAGACAGTTATTCCATTTACACAGACCGCAAGAGAGAGGGTGGGCCTATGTGGCATATGATAGCAAGATGTATGTTCGATGTAAGTGATAAAAAATGAACTTTATTACAAAGTGAATTGGTATATATTTTAATATATATATATATATATTATTTGTATAATAATAATAAATTTTTTTAGGCCATAGTTGTGGTGAAGGATGCAGAAATAGAAGCAAAAATATGGAAAGAAACCAATGAATGTACAGAGCAAGAGTTACATGTATGGAAAGCACGATGTAAAGTTTTGAAGAAAGATTTAGCATATGCGCGAGAAGATTTGAAGTTAGCGCTTCTTGAACAAGAAAGATATAAAAATGAAGGGGATGGATTGCGCCAATTAGTGGAATATTGGAAAAATAGGGTGCTTGGTAAGGAACAGACATAAAATTTCCTTATGATTGTGCTAGTAGTAATTTATTTGTAGTAATGTTTGAGCCATCTAAGAGTTTGTATGATTAATATGATTGTAATAATGATAAACAATGTGATGCGAATAAAATGGTAAGCATGTTTGTCTTAGGATGATGTATTTGCTACTGTATTTCACTTCTCGAGTGGGGGGTCAGGGGACTCTTCCTTCAATCATGAGGCATAGGATGTATCCCACATCTCGAGTGAAGGGGGTCAGGGGACTCCTCTTCCAATCATGAGGCGATAGGGTGTCTTGCATCTCAAGTGAGAAGGTCAAATGACTTATACTCACTTGGGGCATGAAATGAGATGCCCAAAACACTGCGAGCATATTTCGCATATCGAGTGGGGGGTCAAGGGACTCTTCATACAATCACGAGGCATAGGATGTATCTTGCATCTCGAGTGGGGGCGTCATGGGATTCCTCCACCAATCATGAGGCATAAGACAGGCCGCATATCGCATGGAGGGGTCAAGGGACTCCTCCTCTAATCACGAGGCAATAGGGTATCTTGCATCTCAAGTGAGAAGGTCAAATGACTTATCTTCACTTGGGGCATGAAATGAGATGCCCAAAACACTATGATCATATTTCGTATCTCGAGTGGGGGGTCAGGGGACTCCTTCACCAATCACGAGGCATAAGACATGCCGGATCTCGAGTGAGGGGGGTCAGGGGACTCCTCCTCCAATCACGAGGCAATAGGGTGTCTTGCATCTCAAGTGAGAAGGTCAAATGACTTATCCTTACTTGGGGCATGAAATGAGACGCCCCAAACACTGCGAGCATATTTCGCATCTTGAGTAGGGGGTCAGGGGACTCCTTCTCCAATCACGAGGCATAGGATGTATCCCACATCTCAAGTGGAGGGGTTAAGGGACTCCTTTTCCAATCACGAGGCATAAGACAGGCCGCATCTCACGTGGGGGGGTCAGGGGAGTCCTCCTCCAAAAACAATTTTAACCTTGAAAATTTAATGGTTAGAAATTCATCTCATATATAAATATTTATTTCATATCAAGCATTTACATATGACATTTTTTAAGAAGCTCTCCGTTCCAGCTCAAACCCTCTTTTATGCCATCACATTCTATCAAGTAAGAGCCTTCTGGTGTGATATCGTATATTTGATACGGGCCTTCCCATGTGGCAGCAAATTTTCCCACGTTAACTTCCAATTTGTTACCCAATGCTCTCCACAAGATCCATTCCCCGATACTAAAATTCTTGTGGTTGACGAACTTATTATATCTCTTTTGGAGTGTTCTTTTTTGTGATTCAAGTCTTATTAGAGCTTCTTCTCTTTTTTCTTTGGCTAGCAACAGGTCCTCTTGTCATAAACAATCACTTTCTTCATGATCAATATCAGATCGAAGGGTAGGTTCTAATATATCAAGGGGTATAACTACTTCGGTACCATAAACGAGAGAAAAAGGAGTTTCCCCTGTTGCAGTTTTAGGAGTAGTTCATGTTGCCCAGAGGGCACCAGGCAACACATCTATCCATTTTCCTTTAGCTCCCTCCAAAACTTTTCGTAGTATATTAATGAGCGTTTTATTAGATGATTCGGCTTGACCATTTGCTTGCAGGCGGTAAGGGGTAGAATGAGATAATTTGATACCTTTCTTGTCGCAGAAAGATATAATCGTTTGGCCGATGAATTGTCTACCGTTATCTATAACCAATTCACAAGGTAGGCCGTATCTGCATATAATGCTACGCCATATGAATCTTTCCACATCCGATTCTTGGATTCGTGCCAAAGGTTCCACCTCTATCCATTTAGTAAAGTAATCATTTGTGACAATGATAAACTTTCTTTGTCCTGAAGTGATGGGTAATGGTCCCATGATGTCCAAACCCCATTTTTGAAATCGTTAGGGGCTGATAATTGATGAGTGCTCAAAAAGCACTAAAATTACCATGATTTTATGCACATTAATTGATTAAAAATATATATATATTTATATGTTTTATCATATATTTATATAAATTTGTCTTTTTCCGAATCACGGGTATTTTTATTGTTTTTCAGGTATTTTCGCTTAAAAACGTCACTTAAAGACTCAAAAAGGAATACTGGAAGCAATACATCACAAATATATTAATAAATAAATGGGGAAAGGTCAACAAATATGGAAAAATTGGACAAAATGGGTCAAAAATGTCAAAAATGTCAAAAAGGAGAAAATCGCGCCCGGAGCAGCCCACCTCGCGCGCAACAGTGCCCAGCCGTGCCGAACCGCTCGCGCCGTACGGCGCCCGTCCGCGCGCAAATGCATGCGCCTTCCTCCAGATCCGCGCGCGCCGCAGCGCGCTATCACTGTTCACGCGCGCGCGCGCGCTGCTGCTGCCTTCCGCGCGTGCCTGTGCGCGCCCCAGCTGCCCTCCGCGCGCGCCGACGCCATTTCGCCCCATTTTTCACGTGCAGCCGCCCCCATGACATCATGCTGACGTCATCAATGACCTCACTATTTGCACTACGCGTTTTCACCATTTTTTAACATTTTTTCACCCACTTTTTCTCTCCATCCTCACCTATAAATACCCCCCTTCTCTTCACTTCATACCACACCTCAAAACACACTTCTCTCTTCTTTCTTTCTCTCCATTTCTTAGTTTTTAGTTTTTTTTAGTTTTTCTTATGTTTTAGTTAGTTTTTCTTAGTTTTAGAGTTCTTCCCTTTTTGGGAAGAACTAGTTATGTTTTTGTAATTTATTAGCTTTTTGATTCAATAAATGGGAGTGCAAATTCCGTTTGGAGGTTTTCTAGCAACAGGAATAGCATCGAAGTACTGTAAGGATTTTATTTTCTTTGCAGTTATTTTTTATGCTTTATTCTTACATGTTATATTTAATTTGTCTGTGATTAAATTTAACTGTGCTAGCTGTTTGTAAACATGATATAATAATAACGTTGTTATGCTTGCGAAATATTAAATAGGTAAAAATCTCTAAAATGAATTGATTTTATTTTTATTCAAGATTTTATATTAAGAATGTTAGAGAGAAATATATTATTTTTCATTACAAACTTAAATCTGAAAATTAGATTTTAAGGTTTAATTATCCGGTCTGATTTAGAGTAGTGCTCTTTTATTTGTTGGTACAATCGCCCGGTAGTTAGAGTGAAGCTCTATTTCAAAAGTTTTTATAAGAATTATTATCTGAAAATGTATTGACAACATGTTTTCAGTAGTAGTTTTAAAACTTGAAAGTTACTACTCGGATAATTAAATTCTTAGGTTTAATTTGGACACCTTGAAAAAAGTTTAAATTGTCTAACCCCCCAAAGGTGGCATTTAAATGGTTCATTTTCAATCTCTTAGAAAAATGAATTAATTTAATTAACCAAATTAGTTATCAACCCCACCCATAGGTGTAAATTGATTTGTTTAGTTAACAAAGAATATCTAACCCCACCAAAGGTGGTATTCATACAAAAAAGGGAGAATCAATAAATATCAATTCATATCTTTAATAACCTAGATAATATGAGCAAGCATAATTAACTTAGTTATTATATCCATAAATACTCCACTATTTATAAAAGATAAAATTTGCATAAATGTTTATTGAATCTATGTTTATTTTTATGTAAGTAGATTAAAACACAAAAAACCCAAAATATCATGACAGGATGTTTAGGATTTAATTTTGTTTTTAAAAGTTTGAATAATAAATTAAAAACCACATACATTCCTTCCTTAGATCGACCTTGGGAGTATACTTATCATTTTCTACGAAATGATTCGTGCACTTGCGAGAGTTTTATAAATATAAAACCAAAGTATTGGCAGGATCGGTGATGCCAGTTTTCGCTCATCAATAATGGATCTTAAGTCCATACCCAGATGGTGTGGCACATTGGCATGTCTCTGAAATTTATCGCATCTTTTGACATAGGATATGAAATCTTTGAGAAGCATGGGCCAATAGTGACCTTGTCGAATAATCCTTTGAGAAAGTGCTCTTCCACCAGAATGAGCTCCACATTGCCCGTCATGTAAATCACCCAAGACCATCTGAACTTGAACCACAGGTAAGCACTTAAGCCATGGACGACCGTGATTCTTCCTATACAAAGCTCCCTGAATGATAACATAACTATTTTCTTTTGTCATGAGCTTACGAGCCAAGTGCTTGTCTTCGGGGAGAGTACCATTAATTTGATATTCTATATATAGCGTCAACCAAGAATCATGAATAGTGTGCACGACGTTTGTTCGTGTTTGAAGTTTCAATTCACTTGGGTAACACTAGGCCTTGATAAACTAGATATTGGTATGACTCTCTTTAAATCGGAGTTCACCGCCGATGCTAACATAGCTAAGGAGCCAGTATGGGCGTTTTCTCCTCTTGTATTTGTTTGATCTAAAAGGTTTCAAACGTAGACTTCGTTTTTTACCTCTAATGCATAGATTTTCATTCTCTCCTCCTTGGCTTCGAAATTATCATTGACTTGGTTTACCACCAGCCATGAATCGCTATGAATTAACACCCTTTTAACTCCAAGGTTTAACAATTGCTGTAATGCCAAAAGTAAGGCTTCATATTCAGTGATATTATTAGTTGCTTGAAAGGTGATTCGAAGGCATTGCTCTATCAAGGCTCCCATCGGGGTGAAAATTACTATTCCAACTCCTGCTCCACGTGAGTTGCTTGCACCATCGACATATGCCCTCCATAATCCTTCTTCAAAAAATGATGTTTCTGTTGCGAGAGTTGGCCCGATCTCATGTATGGAATTACATTCTTGGGTATTCTCATTCGTCCATTCTACAATAAAATCTACTAGGGCTTGTCCTTTGATCACACCCAAAGGTTTATAATGTATTTCAAACTCACTGAGCTCAATAGTGATGAGCGAAAACCGGCATCGCCGATTCTCGCAAATACTTTGGTTTTAATATTTGTAAAACTCTCGCAAGTGCACGAATCATTTCGTAGAAAATGATAAGTATACTCCCAAGGTCGATCTAAGGAAGGAATGTATGTGGTCCTTAATTTATTATTCAAACTTTTAAAAACGAAATTAAATCCTAAACATCCTGTCACGATAGTTTGGTTTTTGTGTTCCTAATCTAATAACATAAAATAAACATATATACAGATTAATTAAATATAATAAAAAAAATAAACATAGATACAAATTCAATAAATAAATATAAATATAGATTCAATAAATATTCATGCAAATTTTATCATTTATATTAGTGGAGTATTTATGGATATAATAACTAAATTAATTATGCTTGCTCATATTATCTAGGTTATTAAAGGTATAAATTGATATTTTATTGATTCTCTCTTTTTTGTATGAATACCACCTTTGGTGGGGTTAGATATTCTTTGTTAACTAAACAAATCAATTAACACCTATGGGTGGGGTTGATAACTAATTTGGTTAATTAAATTAATTCCTTTTTCTAAGAGATTGAAAATGAACCATTTAAATGCCACCTTTGGTGGGTTAGACGATTTAAACATTATTCAAGGTGTCCAAATTAAACCCAAGAATTTAGTTATCCGAGTTCTAACTTTCAAGTTTTAAAACCACTACCGAAAACATGTTGTCAATACATTTTCACATAATAATTCTTATAAAAACTTTTGAAATAGAGCTTCACTCTAACTACCGAGCGATTGTACCAACAAATAAAAGAGCACTACTCTAAATTAGACCGGATAACTAAACCTTAAAGTCTAATCTTCAGATTTAAGTTTGTAATGAAAAATAATATATTTCTCTCTAACATCCTTAATATAAAATCTTGAATAAAAATAAAATCAATTCATTTTAGAAATTTTCACCTATTTAATATTTCGCAAGCATAACAACGTTATTATTATATCATGATTATGAATAGCTAGCACAGTTAAATTTAATCACAGACAAATTAAATATAACATGTAAGAATAAAGCATAAAAATAATCAGAAGAAAATAAAGTCCTTACAGAACTTCGACGCTATTCCCGTTGCTAGAAAACCTCCAAGCGGAATTTGCACTTCCATTTATTGAATCAAAAATCTAAATTATTACAAAAACATTACAAGTTCCTCTCAAAAAGAGAAGAACTCTAAACCTAAGAGAATTGAACTAAAAACTAAGAGAAAAACTAAGAAAAGCTTAGAAACTAAGAAAGAAACTAAGAAATGAGAGAAAGAAAGAAGAGAGAAGTGTGGTTTTTAGGTGTGTTTTGAAGTGAATGGAAGGGGGGTATTTATAGGTGAGGATGGAGAGAAAAAATGAGTAAAAAAATGTTAAAAAAAATATTAAAAAAATAAAAAACGTGTTTTGGACCTGCTGAGGTCATCAATGACGTCAGCAGGACGGAATGGGCGGCCGCACGTGAAAAATGGGTCAAAAACGCTGGGCGCGCGCCGGGCGGCCGCTGAAGGCCAGCGCGCAGCCGCGCGCGCGTGAACAAGTGCCGCGCGCGGCGCGCGCGCGTGAAGCAGCATCCGCGCGCGGCGCGCGCGGCTCGGGCGCCGGCGCGCGGCCGGGCGCTGGCGCCGGGCCGGGCGTGGCCGGGCTGCGGCGCGCGATTTTCCGTCTTTTGACATTTTTGACCTTTTCGACCCATTTAGTCCAATTTTTCCATGTTTGTTGACCTTTTTCCACTTATTTATTAATTTATTTGTGATGTATTGCTTCAAGTATTCTTCTTTGAGTCTTTACATTGCGTTTTTAGGCCAAAATTCTTGAAAAACAATAAAAATACCCGTGATTCCGAAAAAGACAAATTTATATAAATATATGATAAAACATATAAATATATATATTTTTAATCAATTAATGTGCATAAAATCATGGTTATTTTAGTGCTTTTTGAGCACTCATCACAACTCCCAACCAGCTTCTTGCTAGTCCCTTAGCAAGAGAAGCGATAAAAACTAAAAATTAAACTATCCTAAATCACTTCCGTGGATTGACACGGTTGCATTTAGCCTATGCAACAAGCCTTTAAACCCCTAGGTTGCCCTAGTGGACGAGTTTGAGTCTCGTGAGGGTTTTCAGTAATGATACCCACAAACATTGTACTAAATGTAAAAACAAAAGAAACAATAAAAACAAACAACTTAAAAATTAAATTTACAACAAAATCACAAATTATCAACATCTCACAAAAATTTCTCATACTTTTTAATCTCCTTTAAGATCATAATTAAAATCTCAAGCATAAGTTATTTTAATCTTTTTAAACAATCATGATTTATTATAATAATTAGTCGAAAATCATTTTCATATTTCATATCAAAAATGTATCAATTTAATTTCACCCAATTTCAGTGTCATGAATCCGAATTCGCTACGACTCTGTTCCTCACAAGTCAATACTCTCAAAACACTGAATCCTATGGGTTCAAACACTCATACTAATTTATATGCGAAAGAGTTGATGTATAGAAATGAACTAATATGTTCGCATATGTATAAAGAATAAAGGCTCAAAGTGTTATTTTAACATTGATCTCATGAAAGGAATCAAATGTATAAATTATAAAGATATCATATATAAAAATTATTTTCATGCATAAATCAAACTCATTAAGAAAGAATTTCAAGATATATGCCTTTTACAAATGAAGAAATTGCAATGACTTTTTAGGGAATTACTTCTTATATCTTTCTTTTGTAATTAGCCTTTACTCACAACTTTGTAGGCAATGCGGGTTATAGTATGTAGATGATACTATTTTTATCTCTCTCTTTTTTTCTGTAGATATTTTTCAATATGTGTATTTTTTAGAGAGTCAACCCATGTACAGATTGTACATTGTTTTGGATTTTGGTGAGTGGTTAATTTTGTGGCTTTTCTGTTTGATCTTGGTTTAGGTAACCCCAGACATGTCTTTTTGTTTTTGTAGTAGTCATGCATAAATGAGATATAAGCATATACTATCAATTTCTACTCAAATCATTTAATCTAAGCAAAAATAATAATCAAAAATATATGATACTCTATTAAGATGAAAAAAAAAATTCATACATTCAATGCTAATACCTATAGAGATCATCTAAAAATTTGAAGAAATAAGAAATGTGTTTGGAGTAGAAAAAATATATATTTCACTATGAATAAAGGAAATTAGGCTCAAATTATCTCACAAAGGTAGTCTCCACTAAAAAAAACTCATAAACACCGATTTTGGGTTTGATATAATTTCTACATCTTATCAAGAAATACTAATTATGACAAAAACTAACTAATTATCAAAAATAATTACAAAATATTTCATGATATGTTTTCAAAATTAATCTAACAGTACAAAAGACTTAACTATTTACTTAAATTTGATTTACAGAAATGATAAATTTTTGTGAAAAACTTTTTTTTTTTTTTTTTTTCAAAAATTACTAAATCACACAAAATAGAAATAAAACCAAACACACAAAAAATGAAATTTTTTTTTTTTTTTTTTTTTTAAATTGTTAAAACTTTTTTTTTTTAATTAAGCATGGTAACTTTTCACCACCCCCAACCTAGAACTTACATTGTCCTCAATGTAACAACTGTAAATTAAAGATAAAGAGAAAAGAGAAGAAAGATTACCTATTTCTTGAGAAAGTGCAAGTAGTAATGGAAAATGCAGGTGCATCCATCATATTCATCATTAAAGTGTATACAGACAGATCGCTGTAAACTTCTAATATCTCAATAAATATTTTTAGTTTTAACAATTCTAAAATTATTCACATGTAATTAAACAAAAATAAACAAAAGAAAATTACCTAAAATGATGGGTTGCCTCCCATCCAGTTCTTAGTTTAACGTCTTAGCAAGACGTAACTTGGGTGATTTCATTTTAAGTAAACTCAATGTTCCCACATCATTGAGTTAATCAAACTGCCAGTAAGACAAGGTTGTCTTCCTATACTTTTTCACCATGCCCTATTGATTTTCAGATTTCTTTCTGTACTTAAAACTAGAGGCATACTTTGACGGTTTTAGATAACCCACATCTAGGTGCAAATCAAATAATTAAGTCATTAAAACACTGTTGTACCTAGATCAAACAAAGCAACTAACTCCTTAGATTGTAATTAAAACATTAAAATTTTGGAGATAGTTCAGATTTTTTTTTTAAATAACATAATCAGTATTAACCAAGAGTGCTCCCAGGAAAGAATGGTGGTGCAAAGGCTCCTTAAAAACCATCCTCCTAGACAGAACAACGTTCCCAGGAAAGACTAGTGGCACAAAGGCTTCCAAGAACTAGTCTCCTAGACAGAACTCCCTTAGATCTTTACTTTTCATGTTATTAAGTTAAGTTAAATAAAACTTTAAGTTAATGAAAATCTAAGTTAATTAAGTTTAAAGAAAAGGTTAATTAAGTTAAGTGAATTAAAAAAAAATCTAAGTTAATTAAGTTAAAAAAAATCTAAGTTAATTAAGTTAGTAAAAAAATTAATTAATCTAAGTGAAGTAAAAAATCTAAGTTAATTAAGTTAAGTGAAAAAAAAGTTAATTAAGTTAAGTGAAAAAAAATCTAAGTTAATTAAGTTAAGTGAAGTAAAAAAAAAATTAAGTTAATTAAGTTAATGAAAATTTATGTAAAAACCTAAGTTAATGTTAAAAAAAATCTAAGTTAATTAAGTTAGTAAAAAAAAATTAAGTTAAGTAGGGTATCTAAAAATCAAGAAGAAAAAACAAATAGCTAAAGAAAGAAAAAAAAATAATAAAATAAAAATTGAAAAAGGTAAAAGAAAAAGAAAAAGAAAAATTAAAATTATGATTTAAAATAAATAAAAAAAATAGTAAAAATTAAACTCAAAAAATTAAATTTTTTTTTATTTTTTATTTTATTTTTTATTTTTTTTTATTATTTTTATTATTTTTAATTTTTTTTTTAATTTTTTTAATTTTTTTTAATTTTTTTAATTTTTTAATTTTTTTTTAATTTTTTTAATTTTTTTAATTTTTTTAATTTTTTTTAATTTTTTTAATTTTTTTTAATTTTTTTTAATTTTTATTTAAAATTTATTAAAAAAAATTTTTATTTTTTTATTTTTTATTATTTCTTATGAAATTTAAAATTTGAATTTTTTTTTATTTTTATTTTTTTACAAAAACAAAAAAAAATCACAATTATTTACAGCACAAAAATATTTTTAAAATTTTGATAAATAAATTAAAAACGCTATTCCTTCCCCGGCAAGAATACTAAAAACTTGATGAGCAAAAATCAAGATCGCCATTCTCGCAAATACTTTGGTTTTAATATTTGTAAAACTCTCAAGAGTGCACCGAATCATTTCGTAGAAAATGATAAGTATACTCCCAAGGTCGATCTAAGGAAGGAATGTATGTGGTCCTTAATTTATTATTCAAACTTTTAAAAACGAAATTAAATCCTAAACATCCTGTCACGATAGTTTGGTTTTTGTGTTCCTAATCTAATAACATAAAATAAACATATATACAGATTAATTAAATATAATAAAAAAATAAACATAGATACAAATTCAATAAATAAATATAAATATAGATTCAATAAATATTCATGCAAATTTTATCATTTATATTAGTGGAGTATTTATGGATATAATAACTAAATTAATTATGCTTGCTCATATTATCTAGGTTATTAAAGGTATAAATTGATATTTTATTGATTCTCTCTTTTTTTGTATGAATACCACCTTTGGTGAGTTAGATATTCTTTGTTAACTAAACAAATCAATTAACACCTATGGGTGGGGTTGATAACTAATTTGGTTAATTAAATTAATTCCTTTTTCTAAGAGATTGAAAATGAACCATTTAAATGCCACCTTTGGTGGGGTTAGACAGTTTAAACTTTATTCAAGGTGTCCAAATTAAACCCAAGAATTTAGTTATCCGAGTACTAACTTTCAAGTTTTAAAACCACTACCGAAAACATGTTGTCAATACATTTTCACATAATAATTCTTATAAAAACTTTTGAAATAGAGCTTCACTCTAACTACCGGCGATTGTACCAACAAATAAAAGAAAGACTACTCTAAATTAGACCGGATAACTAAACCTTAAAGTCTAATCTTCGATTTAAGTTTGTAATGAAAAATAATATATTTCTCTCTAACATCCTTAATATAAAATCTTGAATAAAAATAAAATCAATTCATTTTAGAAATTTTCACCTATTTAATATTTCGCAAGCATAACAACGTTATTATTATATCATGATTATAAACAATTTAGCAAGAGTTAAATTTAATCACAGACAAATTAAATATAACATGTAAGAATAAAGCATAAAAATAATCAGAAGAAAATAAAGTCCTTACAGAACTTCGACGCTATTCCCGTTGCTAGAAAACCTGTGAGCGGAATTTGCACTCCCATTTATTGAATCGAAAAATCTAAATTATTACAAAAACATTACAAGTTCCTCTCAAAAAGAGAAGAACTCTAAACCTAAGAGAATTGAACTAAAAACTAAGAGAAAAACTAAGAAAAGCTTAGAAACTAAGAAAGAAACTAAGAAATGAGAGAAAGAAAGAAGAGAAGTGTGGTTTTTAGGTGTGTTTTGAAGTGAATGGAAGGGGTATTTATAGGTGAGGATGGAGAGAAAAATGAGTAAAAAATGTTAAAAAATATTAAAAAAATAAAAACGTGTTTTGGACCTCGCTGAGGTCATCAATGACGCCAGTGACGTCACAAGCGGCCGCACGTGAAAAATGGGTCAAAAACGCGTCATGGCGCGTCGGCGGCCGCTGATAGCCACATACAAGGCCGGCTGGCGCGCGCGCGTGAACAGCGCGCGGCGCGCGCGGAAGCAGACCGCGCGCGGGCGCGCGCTCGATGCCGCGCGCTACCGGCGCCGCCGCGCTGCGCGCGATTTTCCGTCTTTTGACATTTTTGACCTTTTCGACCCATTTAGTCCAATTTTTCCATGTTTGTTGACCTTTTTCCACTTATTTATTAATTTATTTGTGATGTATTGCTTCAAGTATTCTTCTTTGAGTCTTTACATTGCGTTTTTAGGCCAAAATTCCTGAAAAACAATAAAAATACCCGTGATTCCGAAAAAGACAAATTTATATAAATATATGATAAAACATATAAATATATATATTTTTAATCAATTAATGTGCATAAAATCATGGTTATTTTAGTGCTTTTTGAGCACTCATCAAATAGCTATTTGAGAAAGACGACCGGACAAATCAAATTTGCCCAAGATGTTTTTCAAGGGGTAAGGAGTAAGGACTACTACCCTGTGTGAACCAAAATAATGTTTGAGTTTGCGGGCTGTCATTCTTATAGTAAATGCCGCTTTATCTAGAGAGGGATATCGTTGTTGAGCTCATGTTAATGAATGACTCATATAATAAACAAGGTATTGAGTTCCCCCACGGTCGACCACTAATACCGTGCTAGAAGCTTTGTCCGTAAAGGATATGTACAGGTATAAGTTTTCACCCGCCATTTTAATGGATTGGAAAGCTTATTCGCACTCGATATCCCATAAGTACTCCGTGTTATTTTTATGAAATTGAAAGAACAGTAGGTACTTTTCGGTGCACTTAGAAATGAAACGACTTAATGCTGCAATACGCCTATTTAATTGTTAGACTTCCTGAAGACAAGTTGGGGATTTCATGTTGATTAAAGCCAAGATTTTGTCCGGATTGGCTTCGATCCCCCTTGACGTAACTAAATATCCCAAAACATTCCCTGAGGCTACGCCAAACACACACTTTTTTGGATTAAGACGCATCTTATAATTCTGAATTATATCAAAGACTTCTTGGAGGTCTTTAATGTGGTCTACTACACATTTAGTTTTTACCAACATGTCATCAACGTATACCTAAATATTTCAGCTATTTGGTTTTGGAACATCTTATTCATCATTCTTTGATATGTGGCACCATCATTTTTTAAACCGAAGAGCATCTTTATGTAACAAAATGTCCCTTCTTCCGTAATGAATGTTGTTTTCTCTTCATCCCTAGGATGCATCTGAATTTGGTGATAGCTTGAATAAGCATCTAAAAAACTCATTGATTCAAATCCAGTCGTGGCATCTACTAATTGGTCTATATTTGGCAAAGGGAAACAATCTTTTGGTGTTGCTTTATTCAAATCTGTGAAATCCACACGCATCCTGTGCTCGCCTCTAACTTTGTTTACTAACACCACATTTGATAGCCATGTGAGGTATCAAACCTCTCGAATCCAACCTACATTTTTCAAGGAGTTAATCTTCTTTTTGATGATTTCATTCTTTTCTCTAGCAAACTTCCGCTTTCTTTGTTGGACCGGTTTTTTGGTATGATCTAAACATAACTCATGGGAGATGACATCTGAATCTATGCCGGGCATGTCCTCAGGTTTCCAAGCGAACAAATCTTTGTTAATTTTCAAGAAGTCTACAAGGGTAGTTTTAAATGAAGGAGATAGCGCACCATTAATCTTAACATATTGTTTGCTCCCGGCATCTCCTATAAGGATTATATCATATTCGTCGTGAACTTCCATAGTAGTTCGCTCATTTGTATGAACTTTTTTGAGTTTATGGAAGTGACTTTCATTCTTTAGTTGCTATTTCGAAGCTTGGGGTAATGTATTTTTTATGGCATTGTTCTAGCAACTTTGTGTCTTATCTTGTTCCCCTTCAATTTATTGTATCCCATTGGCGGTAGGATATTTAATCAACTAATGATACGTTGTAGGTACTGCTTTCATCTTGTGTATCCACGGGCGTCCCAAAATAGCATTATAAGATGTGGGAGTATTTAAAACGACGAAAGTTGTTAAGACTATGGACCCTTCCATTGACACTGGTAGGAGAATAGTTCCTACCGATATAGTCACACTACCATTGAAACCGACAAGGGGCATCTGTTGTGAGGTGATTTCTTTGGGGTCTATTTCATATCAAGTAGAGTAGATAAATATAAGACATCAGATGAACTACCATTATCAACCAATATCCTATGCACCTCACAATGAGCAATTCACACTGTGATTATGAGAGGATCGTCATGAGGATGCAAGCATTCTTTGTCTTCGAAAGTAATAGGATATAAAGGTTCTTCCAATCTCATGCCATATATTAAACGTCCTATGTCTCGAGCCTCTCTTGCATATCTTTTTCGGGAATTGTTAGAGTGACCAGCCATGGTGGGACCACCATGTATGGTGTGGATTATCCGTACATCCCCTGATGGAATGGGGTGTCCTCTATTTGACTCATTTCGAATTGGAATTGATTTTTTCGCTGTCTTAATCCTTTGATCCGAATTTCCCCTCTGAATATTATCTCTTGGATTCTTGGTTTTATCAACTATATCTCCCAGATATCCTTTTGAAAGTAAATGCTCAATTTCCCATTTTAAACGACTACATTCCTGAGTCCAATTTCCAGTGTCTCTATGAAACGCACAATATTTGTTAGGGTTCCTAAGAGGAGATTTCATAACTAGTGGCCAATTTACATTATCAAGGTGCTTCATACGACGCACCACTTCCATTAATGTCACACGTAAGGGGGGTTCGTGAAAGGGAGATAAAGCTCAATTCCAAGTGTTGGGATTATGCTTTGGTCTAAAAGTGGGTTTGAAACGGGAGAAATTGGTACGCTTGTCACCCACAGGTTTTTTGTCTTCTTCGTTCTTACTGAAAAAGGGTCTCCTTTGGTTTCTACTCACCGATGGTTTGCTCGACTTCATCTCCCTTTCAACATTAACAAACTTTTAAGTCTCTTCATAGAATACATCTAACGAATGTGGCATGGATTTTGTCAATTATATGAAAAGGCCGTTATCACGCTTTATGCCCTTCTGAAAAGATTTTATGGCTATTGAATCGAGGCATTGAATAATTTCCATCTTTTCCGTTTTAAATCTTCTCATGTAAGCTTCAATCGATTCATCTTCCTCTTGGATAATCGAGAATAGGTGATGTGACTCCTTCTTGATAGGTTTGTTACAAGCGTAATTAGTAATAAATATTCTAACCAGAGTGTCAAAGCTAGCAATACTCTTGGGGGGTAATTCCATAAACCATTGTTGGGCTAAATCTTGAATAGTAGCCGCAAATAACTTGCAATGTATGGATTCTTGTTTATCTTCAGATAGGCTGACTACAGCTATAGCCATTTTGAATTGAAGAACATGCGCAACAGGATCTTTAGTCCCCTTGTATGCGGAACATTTGGAGGCATTAAATTTGAGAGGGGGTACTGTTAATTCAATGGCGTCAGAGAAAAGAGACGTGGACATTTGATTATAAACATTTTCTATATCACCAGAAGGTTTTGTCTTTTCTTGTCTCGCAAATCTATTATTAAACTTAATCCACATTTTTTCTTCCATATCTTTTAACCTTTTGTCTAATTCTCCACTCGGATCATGCGGTGGAGTAGACTCAATTGTCGATCTATAAATTGGAAGATTTAGGTGAGACGTCCTGCCTACGAGGGGAGGATCAAAAACCATATTTGGTCATTCCCTCACCAAACATTGATGAGGATTTGAAGTATGAGTCGCATGCTCTCTTCTGAGGGGTTGATGCACCATTTGAGAATCTCGAGGTGTAAAAAGGGAACTTGTTGTTTCTGAGTAGGTGTCTCCTTCTAATCGAGATCTTAATTCTTTATTATCCTTTTGACACTCAATAAAAGCTTGGTGTAATTCTATAATTTGTTTTTGAAGTCCTCGTATCATTGCATCTCCTTCATAAGGAGGATTATCAGGCAAGTTTGACGATTGCACTTCGCTAGCCGAAGTGCACCTCATGGCATGGTTTGATAGTGACCTGATGGGTGAAGAATGAAGCACCTTATTATTGTCACATTCTAAAGCTTCTTGAATGAGGTCATTTGGTTATGGGATCTTTGGGACGAGGTTGTTTGGTTGGATAGTGAATGGATGATCCATCTAGATATTAGATGATATCGGTAAATTCTCTTAAAATATAATTCTCAAATGCTGGATTAGAAAATTCTTTCCCATAGACAACCCCAATTATTTGGAGAGAATTTAAGTATCTAATTTTAGTGATTTTTAGTGAGAAAAGAGAAATTGTATTTTTTGAATATTTGCTTCCTCTTCTCCTCATTTAAGAAGTATATATATAGGTACCTATATGTACATAGCGGGGTGCGTATTAGCGACCTAGTTACTACAAACTAGTTTACAGAATTGAGATCGTTCGTTACAAGTATTTACAAACAAGGGAAGGGTATTTATATACAAGTCGTTCATGGATAACGACCTCAATATCAAGGATATCATAACTTTACCAAGTCTTGTCATCCCAAACCTCGTTGTTTGATGACAAGATGCTTTGTAGATGCTTTGTAGGCTGGGTTGGCGTGCTTTTCCAAGTTCGTTAGGCACAAGCCTTTTGTGGAGCTAGCTTTATATCCTCAATTTATCTTAGCGAGGTACCTATACTCATCAGGTCGCATGTCCATTACATATTTAATATCAAACACCTGGTATGAGTGCCTTACCAAGTTTCTTCTTAATAATGATTTTTGAGAGAAGATGGTGACAAGATTTTATTTATTTCAAGAATTAAAGGTGAAGTTGTGGTTGCTCAAATTTATACTGATGATAATATTTTTGGGCCTACTAAAGATGACCTGGCTCAAAAGTTTGCTACTTTTATACAGATCGAGTTTGAGATGAGCCTAGTGGGTGAACTAAAGTTCTTTCTTGGATTTCAAGTTGAATAGATGAAAGATGGGATCTTTTTGTCTCAAGCTAAAGTATGCCAAGGAGTTAGTTAAAAAGGTTGGCTTGGATAATACCACTCCTCCTTGGAATCCTATGAGCACCACCCTGAAACTTCATCAAGATCCTTCTAGAAAGGATGTTGGATAAACTTTGTCACAAGTATGATTAGAAGTATCCTTTATCTGAATGCAATCCATCCTAATATCTCCTTCAATGTAGGAGTTTATGCTAGATACCAATCTAGTCCCAAAGAATCACATCTTGTTACAGTCAAGTGAATCATCAAATATGTTAAGGGCACTTCAAATTTTTCCATATGGTATCCTCATGATACTACTACAGAATTGGTTGGTTATTCTGATGTAGATTGGGTTGGGTCAATGATGATGGGAAAAGCACCTATAAAGGTTGGTTCTATCAGGGTAATTCTTTAATTTATTGGCATAGTAAGAAGCTAAGTATATTATTGTTGGGTTGTGTTATTCACAATTACTTTAGATGAAACAAATGTTATTAGACTATGATATAATGATTAAAAATCCACTCTTACTCTTTGACAACACTAGTTCTATTTGCATTTCTAAAAACACAGTCCATATTCAAGGAGAAAAAACATTGATATAAGGCACCTCTCTATAAGAGATCTTCTAGAATCGAACACCTTGTCCTTACAACATATCAGCACTGATTGTGAGCTTGTTGATATTTTTACTAAATCACTAGACTTTCACAGGTTTGAATCCCTAACAAAGGTTATTGATGTGTGTAGCTCTCCTTGATAGGTGTGTTCTTGGGTTCGTTAGATTTGTTTGAGCCTGAAGAAAATTTGTTCTTTTCTTATTTACTTATTTTTTATTTTTACATGTGTTGCATTTTATTGTTTGTCTTTCTATGTTATGAATTATTGCATGATTGTTAAGAATATTCCATATTTGCATGCCTTTTCTTCCTCATATAGGTGTGTTTTCTTGACTTTTTTTGTCAAAAAGGGGAAAAAGTTTGTTTCTATGCACAACTATATATTTCTGCCATGTTGTGTGCTGCATGGGTTGTGAGTGTAAGATTGCACTATATATTGGTGTTTAATCTACATGCATTCAAGGGGAGTGTTGCATGATGTCATTGGGAGTTATGCATTTATGCTTATGTTTATGACTATCGTTGTGTACTTGTATAGGAGTAACATGATAATATGTGGTTTGACTACACTTTATTTCTACATGATACATTCACATTGTATGTGTTTGTTTCGAGTGTGGAAGCTAGAATTATAGAATGAATTATTCATGCTTCATGTGTGATGTTTGTTGTGGTTCTACGACCCTCTTGTTTTAGAGTGATAGAGAATGGATGAGTTGATTCATGAAGTTGGATGAAGCACTCGAGATATTTGGTGTAGGTGTGTTTTTTCGGTTTTGGTGTGTGTCATTGTGTTATTCATGGGAACAAAAAACTTTAGGATATAAGTCTTATTGTAATCGTGTTTGTATGTTCGCTTCTTATGTGCAAAACATAACATCTATTTTGTTTTAATTAGTGTATTTGTCTTCTTCTCAATAAGGTTGGTTATTATATATTAGTAATTCACACATGTATATAGTTATGTACACTTTGTATGCAAGTATGTTTACAAACAAATGTTTAAAATAATTAAATAGACTATCTAATTATAACTGTTAGAAATAAATAAATATCAACAGTATGAAAATAAATTTTATTAATTCTTTATTTTAAAAATAATTATATTAATAGTAAACATGCTACTAACAAGAAAAAAATAGAATATATTATCTACTATAAAAGTAAAAAAATATTGAATTAAAATAATTACTTAGAAGAAAAAAAATCAAGAAATGATATTGTTGATATTTTATTCGACATTTTAGGGATATCTGTCGATATTTTAATAATATTTAAGCGACAATATCTAAGAAATTTTAGCTAAAAAAGACATTTTAGTAACAACGATATTTTATTGACATTATCAACATTTTAGCAACACATTAGTCAAAAGATATATAGACATCACTTTTTGATATTAGAATGTATAAAAAATTGATATTGTCATGACAATGTTGTCGTCCATGTTGACATTTTCATCTTTAAGAATGTCGACATTTTCATCCTTAAGGCTTCACTAGAGACGCAAAGTAGACTTATCTATCTCATTTTATATTTCATTTAGTCTCTAATGAGATTATTGTATAATATTATCTCATTTTATTTATATTATAACCCTAATGGATCTAACTTTAAACATATGTTTATCATTTTTTTTATTAAACTTACGTTATAAATTATAATCAATCATTTATCATATTTTTTATTTATTTATTTTACTTGTCTCATAAGGTCCATTAGAAACAAATAAGGCATCTTATTTTATTAAAAATTAAGTGAGATAAGATGAGATAGATTTTAAAAATTAATGTATTATCTCATGAATCTCATTAACATATTATCTCAATTTACACCTTTACGCCTCATCGCTCATCAACATAGTTTATCTCAATTTACACCTTTACGCCTCATCGCTCATCAACATAGTCGGACACAATCGATTATTTACCTATTTTATAAATCGATCTTACCTTAATATTTTTAAAAAATCAAATCCAGAACTATGAACCCTCAAAAACCAACCTTTAGGCCAACATTCAAGAATGACTTCAGGGCACTTGGTTTGATTGTCTTAAACCTATAATTTTTTAATCAAAATTTACTTTAGAAAACAGAACCTAGAACTTAAAAGAAATTATAATACTATATATCTTTTATTTATGTGTTATTTGAAAATGTTTACTTTATTAAAAATTAAAGTTACTTGAGACAAATTTCAAAATACGTACTAAAGCAAAATTCAATAGAGTGAAGCATGATAATAAAAATTGATAAAGTAGTTAAAATTTGAAAAATATGAGAAGAAACCTCATGCAGAATTATTGAGAATTTTACTAACCTGATTATATAATTTTTTTAAAATTTAGAACGTACACCGTAACAACCAATCTATAAAAAGAAAGCGCATGTTCGATTTACTCTTGTCTTCAATTAGATTGACGATTTTTTTTAAATATGTCCACCGATGCTCACCAACAAGGGAAAAAAAAAAAGAACAAAATTATTGAAAAAATATGTTATTAATGATTATATATCCTTATAAAATTTTGAAAAAATTAATGACAGATATAAAATAACGAGTATTATTATCTTTAGTTCTTTAGTTATTATATAATATAATTTATTTAGATTTTTATTTTTTATAAAATAAGTAATACATTATTAATATTTAAACTAATTATGATTATCTGGTAAGCTATTTAAAATATTTGTTGATTTTTTGTTTAATTTTTTTTTAGATAATAAATCAATATCATAAATTTAGTTAAAATAAAATATAATAACAATTAACATTAAAATTTTAATAGATTATGTACAATGTACCCGCCTAGTAAAAAAAAAAGGTAAAAAATTAAAAAGCATCGATTTCAAATAATTTAGGGAAAGACAAATAAGTAAGGAATCTCTTATTGATTTCAATAACTAGAGAAACGTGATTCTTACAACTTCCCTTTAAAGAAAGAAAAATAGATAGATATTAGATATCATATATAACAAATAAAAATTATAATATACTTACATGATACGATCAACTAGCGAAGGAAGTCTCCTGAAGAAATTCAAAGCAGGGGAAGGCATTCGATCTCTAAAGATAGGATGTCTCATATAATAAAATCCAAATGCCATTGCCACCATCTTTGATGGTACCAAGTACAACATCATCGCCACCACAAAACACAATCCTATAAATATCCCTGTGGCTCTTGGATCACACCATGTCACTAAGGCTTGCAGTCTCTCCCCTTGTGCAGCAACATCTCCTAATACTGTTTGCACTCGTGTTCCTAATGCTCGTAGCTTGTCATACCTCACCTTTACCGCCTCAAGTGGTCTTGTACTACTTGGAATTGTATCAAATTCTTCGTCAAGTTCATCACGATCCACGCTATCAGTTAAAGACAATTTGGGATCGAAATGAGGGAGTGGATCTCGTGCTCGAAATCTATAATTCCATGCACCAATCACAAACATGTAAAATGCTAGCGTTGGTACAATCAAATCAGGAAACCAAACAAGCAAAACAAGTAATGCATGAACAAGTAAAGTTGCCGTTGGATTCTTCCAAGAACGCGTGTCCTCAACCCATCGAGCGATATCAATCAAACCTGTAATCACATTTATGATCCTGAACCAATTCACACGAACTTTTCTCATGCTGAAGCTATGGGAGTCAGCATCCAACATGTAAAGCACAATTTCCCTCCTCAAAGGCGGTTCAGATCGTGACAAGTGTGCTGATAGGATCTTAATTGCGGTGCTTCTAAGCACATCTTGTTGGACTACACCGAGTGGCTTGATGTGGTGCATCAACGGCAATAATGGCTGGGAGTAGACGTGGATGAAATCTAAGGTAGGACTCATACGAACAAATCTTATAGCAATCTCCACTTCACCCATTTTCTTAGTGCCCGCATGGGTTAAAACCAACAAAGGATAAATATTTCTATACACTCTACCAGTAGTCAAGGTAGATACACGGATTCGAACTTTACCAATACGGAAGTCAATATTACGAGGAGTGTTAGTGGTAGTGGTACCAATTAATTCATTTTTAAGAGGGGATTCACCCTCGATTTCAGATATTGATCCTTCCCAGCTGTCAAAGACCCCAATGGTCAACACAGTGCATGGATCAAACACCTTAAATGTATATTGTTCGTTCCACTTGGGTACCAAACTATCAGATACGGTTCGAGTACGCACCCATTTAGGACCGTATTTAGCAACACAGTAGGCATCCGTACGGCCTTTATCGTTAACCATCTTTACCGGTACTAAATTCTTGCAACCAATAATGCCTAGTTCGATGGTTCCAATTGGTGGCTTCCACAGCTGTCTGGCAGTGGGGCGATAGTCACTGCACAAGTGAGCGACCTCATCCATGACGTGATAACCACCATCAAAACACAACTGCAGGTGTAATCTTCCCCTATACAACTTCTTCTTATTCTTTTCATTATAAATCGAATCCTCCTCCATGCCAAACCACTTTGATGCTACTTTCCTATCATCAACCCGTCGTTCAATGGAGCCTAGTGCAACTCTGGCCAACCCTAGACAAACTGAGCCTTTCGGTTGTCGATACTCCAGATTGAAGGTCAAGTAGTCACGGTCGCTAAATGGCTCGGCAGCAACGAACATCAAATCTTCGTTCCATGTGGGAGTGCCCGTACGGGAAACGGAAGGTTTCGTCTTAAGAGTTTGGAATCCAAGCTGGGCTTTTATTTGGAACGCTGGCTCCTTTGACGACATCGTTGTGGGCAGAACGTCTTGAGCTTCAAGTACTGTGGCACGTAAGTACCACATTTTGGGTGACTGGTAGACTTTGGCCTGGGAGTTGGGATTACCTGCAGTGTCTGTTTTCCAAGCATCAGGAAATGCTTCGTCCGCTTGAGTTCCGAGCCATGTTGCGAGCATTAGATCACTACAGTGAGCACCGCCTCCTTCAAGTCTGTACCACTGTGGGGCCAGGGGACTGTCTGGTGGGTCCCTCAGAGGTATTTCGGTAACGTCGAAGCATATCCCACCGAGCAAATCGTGGCCGTCGGAAGAAGGATCGGCGCCGATTGGTGGATCCCAAACGGAAACTTCCAGAATGGAGGATGAATCCGGTGAGTCGCGAGCAAATGCGAAGGTCTGGTCCCAATTGAAGAAACCAGCTTTTCTGGCAGGTTTGGATCGAATATGGTAATTTGAAACTGAGATCTTCGCAACAGGGCAGCCATTGGTAGGCAAACCTCGAGCTTTCACAACTCGAACAAATAGATAATGCATTTTCTCCACCATATCGAACGTGGACCGCTCGAATGACATGATCTCGGATATATCGAACGAGGACACGAAACTCATGGCTGAATTGCTTCTAGTTGGATTTTTGACGGGATGTGGACCGGCGAATTTGATTTCTGGGACTGACTTTGGAACTGTGGCTGTCACCATTTCAATGTTAGGCTCAGATTGCAGGGACTCTGGAGGTTGAGGTGGCAGTGATGGCTTTGTTTCTATTTGTGGCTGCTCCGGTGCATCCTCATCAATTTCTGTAGAAGCAGATTTTTCTTGTATTTTCTCCAATTGTGGAATATTTTCAGTGGGTGGCTGTGGTTGATCAGCAAGTGGCGTCTCATATTCAACGTTTGTGGTAGCTTGCTGATCATCCGATGCTGGTTGAGCCTCAGATGGTGGATGTGTTGATTCCGACTTGGGTTGCTCAGGTACAGCAGGAGGTGGTGGGGGTAGAACCTCATCAACATAAAAAATCTTCAAGCCAATATCACCTTGAATCCAACTGAAAAAGTTCTTTTTCTCCAAAGGAAAGTAAATCAAGGCGTCTTCACCTTTCTTGACAAAGTGAGAGGAGCTCAAACGGATCCTACCCAGAAAGTTGTTTCTTCGGGTTGGACCGTGGCTCGTATCGTGATAAATGTCGAGCTCCAATACATCCTCGAACACATGAGAAGGTTTACCAACGTTGAACTCTAGTAGTTGGTTCCAGGTTGGGTTCAAGTCTCGAATGGCGGTTTGGGTGCGTTTTCGCTGCCCATAGTAATCCACCACCACGTATGGACTCGAAGAGCCATTGCCATCTTTGGGCAGAAGGTTTCGAGCGTTCACAACTTCCACTATCAGCTTTCTCTCCGTGGCCATACTGGAAACTGTGCTAGCTAGATCTACTTGATAAATAAGGACTCAAGAAACTAGCTAGATCAGTGACTTAATGTCGTGCTGAGAGAGAAAACAAGCTTGGTTGGGCTTGGCTTCATTTAATGTTAGGCTATTTTTGTTTAAGTGAGTAGAAATCTTAGTTTTATCATGTATGTATGGGGAGGAGAGAAAGTGAGAAAAAGGGTATATATAAAAAGCTACGTGCTTAACTCAGTGGGCAAGGGAAGCAGCTTTTAACTTAAGAGAAACCCCTCTTTTTATTTATGAATTTATTTATTTTAATTAAAAGATATAATATTTTTCTTTCACACACTAAATATACTCTTTTCTTGAATGCTTTCGGCCATTACTCTCCTTTTTTTTTGTATTTATATATATTTATCTTTTGATATTATTTTATACATATAAGTAAAAATATTAATAGTAGCTAGTAGCACTAAGGATCCCTGAGACGGTTGGGAGATGTATACTTTTTAAAGATTACTGACTTTTGTGTCACCGACCAGGGATTTTGTCACCCAACCAAGAATTGCTTTTCTTTTATAAAGTGATAACAACTGGAAATTTTGAAGCTAGATCGATCCTGCATAGTTTTTCACATTAAATTATATTTGTTGCCTTGCTGCAGCAACCCTATCAAAATCTAAAGTGCTAATTTTGTATTGCATTTGAAACAATAGTTTCGTTGTTAAATTATATAAGAACAACAAAAAACAATTATAAGGCATTTAGTTTAGGAATAAATTCCATAAAATTTCACTAATTATTACAAATCGAGTATGATAATTTTCCTTGATATTTTAACTCATTAACTTAGCAAAAATGACGGTTCAATTTTTATGTTTTTTTTTAAATTATTTCTTTTAGTTTTTCAATTGTATTTGAAAAAGGTCTTAAGATGAATAATTTAAGGTTTTAAAATCTGTACTAGTTTTATAAAATACTTTTCTAAAAAATAGAAAAAATGAAGAAAATTATAAAACTTGAGCTTATTGTCCTGTGATATCATTTTTCAAAACGCTTGGATTACGTTTTGAACTTTAATAGAAAATAATTTGTAAAGCTAAGTGCTCTTTTTAAAAAACATAATAAACTCCTATGGTATTTCACCTTGTATTTTATTATTTTTGAATAATGCATTGAGATCAAATTTCTAGCATAGATGCATAAAACTTTTTAGAGGTATACATATACTTTGTAATTTCATAGAAAAATATATTTCGTATAATATTTAGATTTTATGAATAACACGACAATAATTTTCTTCAATTATGATAAACAATCAAAAGATCTCCATTTTAATGTAAAAGTGTTGTTTTCTTTCACATCATTTGGAGTGATAATGACATGTAGATACAAAGTTATGTGCATTTTAAGACTAGGGATATATTTTGCTGATAGAGAGATCGACCCCGTCTCATATGCATAAATTTACCAATGTGACCCTTCTTAGATGAATTGATCTCGCTAACTTATTTTCACAATTTTAACTCATTTTCACATTCTTTAAGTCAAGTTAACTCTCAACAACCACTATTTTAATGTCACATCATACTGACACATTTTTCGATTAGATTTCATTAGATTTTGGGGGTTTTATATAAATAAATCATAACCCTCATTCTACCTTCATCGTGTACTTCTTATAAGCACACACAAAAAATGCATCTCTACATTCTCATATAACTAAGAAGTTTATTCCATGTTCTTCCATGATCATATAACTTTTTCATGATTAGGATTCTCTCATATTTGCATCAATTAAAAATCTTTAAGGTCATAATTTATTGATTTTGTTTGGTATGACCCACATGGTCATGTAAGGACCCAAACGGTCTATGTCACCCTTCCTTAGAATAGTGTTGATATATGATCTGCTCCCTTGTACGGGCACTAGTAATAACATAAACTTATCGATCCATAAAATGAGGTTTGTGACCTAGACATCCTAAAGCATATTAGTTGATATTATCGAGTTATGTGCCTTGCTTCCTTAAGGTACATGGACTCAGTTAGGTGAGACACTCTGATCAAACTATCCATCATGAATTGATTATTAGCGACCAGATAGGGTCAAAAGAAGCTGTGAGAATTTGAGACCATTCAATTTGTAATCAAAAGAATCATCTCGTGCCATAGGAATATCACTTCACACAAAAATGACCATTTGTCATTCCTAATCCAATCAACTAAGGGATCACCCACAAGTTGATCACCTCATCATATCAAAGAATTTGACCTCAATACAAATAGTCACGCATCTTATTTCATAGATTTCTTCTCGTATCATCCTTGTTTGGGATACAACCCTGCATCCCCTTTTGCTAAACAAATGGGGAAAAATCCAAAAATCACAAGGATTGTGCCTTGCCCCGCAAACTCTATAAGCCAAATTTTTGATCAATTAATCTATAAGAAGGACTCTAGGATGAATATGCTCCAAAAACAAGTGGCTAAGTTACAAAAAGTTTCATAAAATAACAAAACAACAACAAAGAATTAAGGTTTCATTTTCTTGAAGAAAGTTTCCTTAAAGAGGCTGAAAGCTTGTTCAGAACATTGCTTTTCCACCTAGACCACCCACCAAGAAAACCCACACAAAATACCTTATGAACCTTAAAGATATTGCAACTAACATCAACCCAAACACAAGCATGAACTACATGGGTAAACAAATCAATCATAGTAACCATTTAAAACACAATCAGCTCATGAGCCATATAGCCCTTAACAACACCCATTGTAGCCTCACCAACCAAAGAAAATTCTACCAAGGATAGTATAGGTACAAGACAAGCAATCATTTGATGCATAGGAGGACAAAATGAAGAGGATAGAAGAGCAATTAAAAGAGAAAATAAAAACCAAAGGGTTGATTGATCGCGAAATTGAAATAATGTGCAATCTGTTATTGGTGTACCATTCTCTAATTACTAGAACACATGGTATCACCAATGAAATTTTCAATCCTAAAGTGCCTAGAATATAAGGGAACCATGGATCCAGTCACTTATGTCATTCATTTTAAAATAGCAATGGGCCCATATGCATTCTTGAAGAAAAAGGGAAGCCATGTTCTAAAAGATATTCACTTCCACTTTAAAAGAAACTACTCAAAAGTGGTTTATTGAGTTACCTCCTTGATGCGTCAAAAGTCTGAATGATTTAGTGAAAATTCTCATAGCCAACTACACATGCAATAAATCCATTAGAAAGGAATCACATCATATTTTTCCATCATCCAATAGAACCAATAAAAAATTGAGAGTTATAAGAAAAGGACCAAGATGGAAAAAATGGAGATTTCAAATTGTCCTAACTCTATTTCCATCGATGCATTAAGGAAAGGTATCAAGAGAATTACATGTCTATTTATCAAGCTCACAAAAACCACCCCATGGTCACTTGGCGCAATATACGAAGAAGCCCAAAAGTTTGTTAATGTTGAAAGTGAAATGAAGCCATCCATAAGATCATTCGTGTCGATGCCTTCAAATAACTCCAACTATGTAAGGAACTGTGATTTAGAGGATAAAAACCCTAAGTGGAAAAACAACCAATTCCCCTACGTTTCAAACACAATATAACTCCTAGGGGAAAGCTTGAGAAGTGGGTAAGAGCATTATAGTCGTTTCGAGGGTCGTCCCTACAAGTATCCCTGACTGAAACAATCCAACAAAAGGAAAGAAATGACCAAATTAGATGGCCATAACCAATGAGAGGTCCTAGTAGTAGTTCAACAAGTATATGGGTCATCCAAATAATAAAATGTATTAAGCACTGGTATCATCCTATAAAGAGTATCTCTTTTATAATTAACTACTAATACATAGTAGTCACAATACTATTGATGAGCAAAACCAGCATCGTCGATCCTGCCAATACGTTGGTTTTATATTTATAAAACTCTCGCAAGTGCACGAATCATTTCATAGAAAATGATAATTATACTCCCAAAGTAGATCTAAGGGAGGAATATATGTGATTTTTAATTTATTATTCAAACTTTTAAAAACAAAACTAAATCCTAAATATCTTGTCACGATATTTGGGTTTTTGTGTTTCTAACCTAATAACGTAAAAATAAACATAGATACAAATTCAATAAACATTTATGCAAATTTTATCTTTTATAATAGTGGAGTATTTATGGATATAATAACTAAGTTAATTATGTTTGCTCATATTATTTAGGTTATTAAAGATATAAATTGATATTTATTGATTCTCTCTTTTTTATATGAATACCACTTTTGGTGGGGTTAGATATTCTTTGTTAACTAAACAAATCAATTAAAACCAATGGGTGGGGTTGATAACTAATTTGGTTAATTAAATTAATTCCTTTTTTATAAGAGATTGAAAATGAACCATTTAAATGCCATATTTGGTGGGGTTAGACAGTTTAAACTTTATTCAAGGTGTCCAAATTAAACCTAAGAATTTAGTTATCCGAGTACTAACTTTCAAGTTTTAAAACCACTACTGAAAACATGTTGTTAATACATTTTCAGATAATAATTCTTATAAAAACTTTTGAAATATAGCTTCACTCTAACTACCGGGCAATTGTACCAACAAATAAAAGAACACTACTCTAAAACAGACCGGATAACTAAACTTTAAAATCTAATTTTCAAATTTAAGTTTGTAATGAAAAATAATATATTTCTCTCTAACATTCTTTATATAAAATCTTGAATAAAAACAAAATTAATTCATTTTAGAGATTTTTACCTATTTAATATTTCGCAAGCATAACAACGTTATTATTATATCATGTTTACAAACAGCCAGCAAAGTTAAATTTAATCACAGACAAATTAAATATAACATATAAAAATAAAGCATAAAAAATAATTGTAAAGAAAATGAAATCCTTACAATACTTTGATGTTATTCCTATTGTTGGAAAACCTCCAAACGTAATTTGCACTTCCATTTATTGAATCAAAAAGCAAATAAATTACAAAAACATAATTAGTTCTTCTCAAAAAGAAAAGAACTCTAAAACTAAGAAAAACTAACTAAGAAAAGCTAAAAACTAAGAAATGGAGAGAAAGAAAGAGAAGAGAATATGTGTTTTTAGGTGTGATTTGAAGTGAAGAAAATGGAGTTATTTATAGGTGAGGAGGGGAAGAAAAAGTGGGTGAAAAAAAGAGTAAAAATGGAAAAAATGTGGAGTAGTGAATGATGATGTCATACTGCTAACATCATGATGGTGTGGGGCGCGGCGGCGCACGTAGATAAGTGAAGCGACGCGTGCAGACTGGGCGCGGGCACATGCGGAATGGAGCAGGGGCACGCGCGGAATGGAGAGAAGGTGCACGCACGAAATGGAGAGCAAGCGTGCACGGACTGGGCGTTATGCTAGTGTGGCGCGCGCGTTGGCCGGCGTGGCTGGGCGGCTGCGTGCGCAATTTCCTCATTTTTGACATTTTTGACCTTTTTGATCCATTTTGTCCAATTTTTCCATCTTTTTTTATTGTTCCTTAATTACTTTATGAATATATTTGTGATGTATTGCCTCCGGTATTTTTCTTTGAGTCTTTAAGTTACTTGTTTAAGCGAAAATACTTGTGATTCTGAAAAGATAGATTTATATAAATATATGATAAAATCATATAAATATATATGTTTTTAATCAATTAATGTGCATAAAATCATGGTAATTTTAGTACTTTTTGAGAACTCATCAACTATCTAGGTGCAAAATAAGCAAAAATTATCTAAATTATGAATTAAACCGAAAATTAATTCAAAGCAACAAGTAATGATTAAGTAAACAATGCTTAAGGACTTGGGATCTATGAATCTTGTAACCAATCCATGTGCAATAGAAAATATCATTGAACGATTTCTTTACCTGAATTGATTGGATACATGATCTTATATACCTATGAATCTTATTCAGGCATGCTTTTGGTTATGTACTGATGAGCAAAATTGGCATCACCGATCCTACCAATACTTTGGTTTTATATTTATAAAACTCTCGCAAGTGCACAAATCATTTCATAAAAAATAATAAGTATACTCACAAGGTTGATCTAAGGAAGAAATGTATATGGTTTTTAATTTATTACTCAAACTCTTAAAAATGAAAATATATCTTAAACATCCTGTTACAATATTTTGTTTTTTGTGTTTCCTAATTTAATAACATAAAGATAAACATAGATATGGATTCAATAAACATTTATGCAAATTTTATGATTTATAATAGTGGAGTATTTGTGGATATAATAAATAAGTTAATTATGCTTGCTCATATTATTTAGGTTATTAAAGATATAAATTGATATTTATTGATTCTCTCTTTTTTATATGAATACCACATTTGGTGGGGTTAGATATTCTTTGTTAACTAAACAAATCAATTAACACCTATGGATAGGGTTAATAACTAATTTGGTTAATTAAATTAATTCTTTCTCTAAGAGATTAAAAATGAACCATTTAAATGCCACCTTTGGTGGGGTTAGACAGTTTAAACTTTATTCAAGATGTCCAAATTAAACCTAAAAATTTAATTATCTGAGTACTAACTTTCAAGTTTTAAAACCACTACTGAAAACATGTTATCAATACATTTTCATATAATAATTCTTATAAAAACTTTTGAAATAGAGCTTCACTCTAACTATCGGGTGATTGTACCAACAAATAAAAGAGCACTACTCTAAATCAGACCAGATAACTAAACCTTAAAATCTAATTTTCAGATTTAAGTTTTTAATGAAAAATAATATATTTCTCTATAACATTCTTAATATAAAATCTTGAATAAAAATAAAATCAATTCATTTAAGAGATTTTTATCTATTTAATATTTTGTAAGCATAACAACGTTATTATTATATCATGTTTACAAAAAGCAAGCAAAATTAATTTTAATCATAGACAAATTAAATATAACATGTAGGAATAAAGCATAAAAAATAACTGTAAAGAAAATAAAATCCTTACAGTACTTCGATGCTATTCCCGTTGGTGGAAAACCTCCAAACAGAATTTGCACTCCCATTTATTGAATCGAAAAGCAAATAAATTACAAAAACATAATTAGTTCTTCTCAAAAAGAGAAGAACTCTAAAACCAAGAAAAATTAATTAAGAAAAGCTAATAACTAAAAAAAACTAAGAAAAGAGAGAAGAGAATGTGTTTTTAGGTGTGGTTAGTTATGAAGAGAATGAGGGTATTTATAGGTGAGGAAAGGAATAAAAAGTGGGTGAAAAATGATTAAAATGGAGGAAACGCGTAGTAGGTGAAGATGACGTCATCTCACGTCAACGGGTAGGTGGTGCGTGCGGAAAGCAGTAGGAACATGTGTGGACAAGAAATGCAGAGCATGCAGGACCGGGCGCTGATGGGCGCGGGCGCGTGGCTGCTCGGCACGACTGGACGCGCTGCGCGCGTTGGCCGGTGCGACTGGGCAGCTGCATGCGCGATTTTCTCATTTTTGACCTTTTTGACCCATTTTGTCCAATTTTTTCATATTAACTTTTCCTCATTTATTTTTGAATATATTTGTGATATATTGCCTCTAGTATTCCTCTTTGAGTCTTTAAGTTATCTTTTTAAACGAAAATACCTAAAAAATAATAAAAATACCCGTGATTCCAAAAAAAAATTTATATATATATATATATATATATATTAATCAATTAATGTGCATAAAATCATGGTAATTTTAGTGCTTTTTGAGCACTCATCATGTACAACCAATCACATTATCATGCTATTTTATTCACACATATATTGTGATCATATGTAACATGTCACTCATTCATCAATCATATTGTCGTATGATTTCAATTCATATGATAATAATTTCATGTTTAATTCAAAATCCTAAGTTCTCATGCTAGAGCATAAATCACAAATCATATAATCGTTGGCCAAATAATCAAAGCATTAAGATCAAAATTATTAGATCAACTAATAATAGACAATTTTATTCCATTAAATAAAATTAATCACATCGTTTATGTCTAGGCTCATCAAAAATCCCAAATAAAAACCTAGTCACTTATAGCTCTAAAAATCATCATTTAAAATATATGAATGCATAAAAGTTACAAGAATAATGAAGAAAGGAATTATATATAACTTTGATGAACAATCTAACTACTCTTTTAATTTCCCTTGCTAACTATTCAATTGCCCCCTTAATTTATCTCTACTTAATCTCTCTTTGTTCCTTTAATATCCTCTATGTTCTTGTGAATTCTACTTGTTCATTGTGTCTTATTTATAGTCTCTTAATGGTGTTTAAATAGGCTAAAATAGGTCATAATCAGTTAGGAATCATATTAACTAAGATCTAATGGTTGAGATTGAGAATTGGACTTCAAGTCAAGGCTGATGTGTTAAAATCTGATCTGCTAGATCGATTAAGACCCTATTCAATTGATCTAACTATGTCATTGTTGTCTCAAAAAGAGAACATAAAAACGTGCAAGCATACACGGTCACAAGTAATAAAGATTTGTAAGTAAAGTATCGTTCCCACGAGGATTTGTTACTATAGTTTGTTGAGTACTAAAATTGTTTCACTCTGATTTTATCCAAAACAATCGTTGATATGAAAAAAGTTAAGAAAAAGGTTTAATAAGAAAATAAGAGAAATCTAGGATTACAATTTTTCACCAAATTAATCCACTCTTATCATATTATTTTCTCTTGATTTATATTTTTTAGTACATTTAACTTGTCAACCGAAAACCTCTATTTTTATTCATACATCTCTTCCGAGCTCCGTATAAACACACCTTGTTAAATTAATTCACTATATCTCTATGAGAATTAAATTTAATAAGATTCATTAAGTTCTAAGTTCTCAAATGGTCACATATACAATTAGGGTATATTCCTATCCTTCACCATACATGTCATTCTATTTACGAGCAATATACACAAAAATGCCTTTCTCAAGTTTATTTTTATGCCACAAATCGTTTTAATAAAATTCATAAATAATCAAAAAGCATTAAGCACAAAATAGAACGAACAAATCGAACATCTTATAAATCTATCAAAAATAGTTAAAATCAAAGCTTCATAAATTTAGATCAAATGCAACCCTAGAAAAATTAAATTACTTCATTAATTTAAAATAAAAATTACAGTAGATGCAGAAAAATTAGAAGAAGAAGAAAGAAAATTAAAACATTTCGGATCGTAAATATTTGGCACATATAGAACACAACAGAAGCCAAAAAAGGCTTCGTGTTCCTCCACCGTCAAATTTCAAACACTACAGAAAATCCAAAACTAAACTTTCCAAAAAAAACTCATTTTACTCTAACAAAACATCTCCTATTTATAGCCAAAAACATACATCAGAAATATAAAAAAATAATAAAACACGTAATAATTTTTTTATCGAAAATAACACCCCGACATTCCCCTTAAAATCCGCACCACATGAATATCGAATTTCTTATTTTACGACATGCGTGGGAGAGGGCTGCGCGATTCTGTGTTTTCTTTTGCTTTTCACGTTGCCAGGTGTCATTCGTTGAAAGGAACGGGTGCACGCAGAACAGAAGCACGGGATTGGGGTGCCAAAAAAAATGCGACAACGGCTAGAAACAGGGGGTTGATTCAGTACGGTCGTGCTCATTGTAACTTGTCACGTTTCGGCATATAATTTGATGAAATCTATACGTGGGACACGTGGCATATTATGGTTCGTGGAATAACCGGGCGCACGTGAAACAATCACACTGGACAAGGCACGCGCGAAGATGGGGGACAGCGGCTGCAACGCGTCAGACAGGTGGGTCCCACGCTGTACGCCGGCTTGAGCGGCAGGTGGGACCAACTCGGACGCCGAGCCACATGAAAGCGCAGAGCCTGCACCCAGTCGCTTTGGTCGGGTTTGATGAACACGCGCGAATCTGAGCCGTTGCGTCTTTGATCGGACAGTCCACGTTGGGCGAGTGTGATCTTGCGCGTGGACTTCGTCTCTCCTGCGCGAAAAATTAAACTTCAATTAATTATATTTTAACCCACAAATTTAATTCAAATTACATTTTGAACTTTCTTAAATTACAGTTAAGCCCTTTGCTAATTTTTAAATTAAATTTTTAAACTTTAAATAATTATAATTAAGCCCAAATTCAATTTAAATTATACTTTCGATTTTTATAAATTGTAATTAAGAACTATATTATTTGAAATTATATTTGTGGACAAAAATATGAAATTAAGTACATTTTCGATACAAATTATTTAATTTTATTAAAAATGTATTTTTAATGCATAAAAAGAAAATATTAATTTATTTAACAAAATTTAACTAAATATTAAAAGAACTTAGCAATTATCATTACTAAAATTGATGAAAATAACAATATAAAATACAGTTATCAATCATCTTTGAACTCAAGAGCACTTAATGAAAACTCGATCTATCCACATATGTTCGCTTGATTGGTACCCTTATCGATTGATCTAAATCTCTTTTGTCGTTCCTAGGCGTAATGCCCTATTTCCTCGATCGATCCTTAATTGATGGAGACTTGTCTCAATCTATCAACAGGTGGCTTGATCTATCAAGCCTTCTTGATCATGAATTGTTTTGATTTGCATATTTTTGCTCCATTTGATTTTTTTTCACTTACATTATAGTTAAACATAAGATATTTTTTTAAAATATTAATCTCAAAATAAAACAAATAACTAGCTTGAAGTGACCAAATAAATCTACTTTCATAGGGTTATAATCTCCCGAAATAAATCCTAATAAGTATTACTCTTTCCACAAAGATATATGGCATTGAACAAAAAGATTGTCAACATCTTACACGAAAGTTGGAACAACAATTATCTAATGGCCATTTAAGTGGCATAGGGTAGAGAAATGGAGGCCACAAGCAAGATAATAAGGAAAGGAAACCTAGGAGAGAGATGGTTCCCATAAACCTTCCCTCGATTTTCATGTATTTGGGTTAAGAATGTTAAATAGATCCATGGAAGTTTTATCTTGGATCTTTTTCTTTTAGATGAAGTCATATACAGTTCTAGATGTTGCCATTAGCTTCTATTAATTGATAGAAAATTTTTAAAAATACAAAAAATTGTAAAAAAAATTATCAAATATTCTCATTTTTCAATTATTCAACCATTTTATTTTACCAAGTTCAATGTTAGTCAGATTAGTCAACATTTATATGTTTTGATGCAACAACAAGATGTTATTTGTAACAAGTAGTTTTGTTGGTTGGTTAATTGGTCACATTTTATTCATGAAATGGGTTGGATTGGTATTAGTCTGGATACACCTATAAAATGGAAAAATAATCTCAAAGCAATAAAATATTTGAATAAAATGTAAAAGTAATGTTTAAAACATAACAAAATACTAGAATAAATATTAGTTTATCAAATTTTTTCGAATCTTGATTTTGCTAGTCCTCGAGCAAAACTAAAATATAAATTAAATAACATCCTAAAACAAACTTACGAACTTAAATCAAAAAAACAATATATGCCTTTGTTTCTTCATAGTTCATAACCAAGTTTCATGCACAATTAAGTTCATCTTAACATATCAAAGTTCATCATGCAATCAAATTCATACTTTTCATCCATATCCCAATGCTCTAACATATTCATATCAAATTCCCTAAACTCAATGTCAAGAATGTTAATTTGCTTCAACTTTAAGCCTACCAAGATTCACTCTTTATATCTTAGGTTTCAAGCACTCATCAAGTATATGCAAATGGAACTTATGTAAATAAGAAAAAGAAAAATATTTGCATATCTAAATAAAGAATAAAAGCTCAAATGCTACAAAATAGATCTCATTAAAGGAATCAAACTTTAGTAGTGTAAAAATATCATGTTATTTAAATCATGTCCTAGTCAAACTTTTCAAGAAAGTACCTAAAAAATGAATGCAAAATGATTTTGACTACTAAGAGTTTCAAGAATAGAATAGACCACAAAACATGATACTTAATTTTTTTTTGTGGTAACTTCACATCTTAAATGATCTTTCAAGCCCTTAATTTTTTTGTCAACTTTATGTACAACTTATTTTTATTATTTTTTTCATTTGTTTGGTGTACATTTATCATCTAGCTCTCTATTTGATAATTGCATTTTCTTCTTCTTTTTAGCCCCCGAGCATGAGTATTATTTTATGGTTAAGGGTAGAACTAACTTAAGAATAAACCCATCATCTAATTTTTAGAGCTCAAGTAGTCAACATTGAGTTAAGCATAGGCACAAACTCTAATTACTTACTCAAATCATTTAACTAAAATTATGAAACTAAACAACATAACCATTTACCTTGTGTATAAAATCCTGTGATTCAATGTAAAATATATAGCAATTATCTAACAATTTAAATAATGAGAAAATATATTTAAAGAGTAGAAAACAATTTAATCTCTCACAATAAAATTCTAATGGCTCAAATACCTTACAATGTAGTTTCAACTATTTGATTCTTAGACATCAAAATTTAGTTCATCTCAATTTCAACATCAAAAGTATGATTAATGGATTATGACTATAAACCAATCATTAAAACAAACTTTGAAAATGTTAAAAAAGGATGAACAAAACATGCAAAATATACTCAACTATTCACCATAAATTAACAACAAGCATGAAAATTTTACCACTATTCACACCCGAACTTAAACTAAACATTGTCCTCAATGTTTGCAAATAAGAATATGTTTAAAAAAGTATTTAAATGGAGTAAATTGAAAATAAAAAAATTGCAACTAAAAAGAAGAAGAAGAATATATTATCAAATAAGATGGGTTGTCACCCACCAAGTGATTTTTTAATGTTTTAGAAAGACTTAGCTTGTTCTTCTCAAAGAGATTTCTCTATATCCTTGAGCTGCAAAAACTTGATAATGTAAATATCCTCCTCTGTCTTGACCTTTCTCAAAATTAGGTTTCATTTTACCTGTAAAATATTTAAAATGAGTGTTACATACATGAAATTTCTTTTCAAGGTAAAAACACTCACAAATCAATTTTTTGTTGTGGAAACACTTAATGCGTTCTTTGTATGCATCATCTTGGATCACCTTTTCAAGTGTTTCCTCTACCCTCTTTTCAGTAAGTGAATCATCAATTAATTTAATATTTTCCCTTATCAATGAGTATCAAAAATAGGTGAGTCAATGGAATTAATAAAATCAAAAATATTTACAGTAGAAATAGAAGTAGTGGATACGTGTTTAAATACTTTAAACTTCCTAATAGCTCCTAAGACAATTATTGTCAACCTCTTATTATAGACTTTAATAATTGTCTTAATTGTGACCATGGATGGCCTATCAAGAAAAATGGTATGGTCTCTACCTTTAGGTTAGGTATGCTCCATCTCTAGCACCATAAAATCTACAAGTACAATTATCATGGGAAGTGTTATAGGCATTAGACTAAAATCAACTTAAACTAATCACAAGTTTCATGAAAGGGATCTCCCTCTATTTTTTAGAATGTGAATATTTTGGTCCTCAAGTCATTTTTCTTTTGATGAGTCATTTACTAAGCTTTGGATCTATTCTTTAGTGTGTAGGGAAAACATCTTACTCTGGCCTGGTCTTCATCAAGTCCTTACAAAAGAAAATTTTGTACATCAACATAGAAATCCCTAATAAAGTATGAAGCATAGAATAATGTATATTTTAAACTCATAATTTCTTGCAACCTCTTTTAGTTATATGAAAGAAGTAGTTGTGCCAATAAATAGCCTTGTGTATTTCTTCATTACTTTCTACCTCTAAATATTGTCTCTATGTTGTTTGATGTATCTAACAAATAAGAAAACAATATACTAAAGAACAAAAAGTAACTTCACAGAAAAATAAAAAAATAAAAAGAACAAGAATAAAATAAAGCACGCAGAGCAATAAACAAAAAAAGGACCTCATGACTGTAGTAAAATGAATAAAAAAATATAAAAGAAAAGAAAAGAAAGAAAATAATAATAATAAATAATTAATAACTAATAAGTAACTCAAAATTTGTGAGCATGTGGCTCCTCAATTTTCAAGTACTTGAAGAAAAAAAATTCATCTATCTTTCCCAATAAAATAGTTTCACTGTAAAATCTGTGAGTTTACAAAATATCAACAAACTTTGTTTTCAAAAATTCAAAAACTCTTTACTTTAATTCATAATAACGTAGAAGGACCTTTTTATTATCTTAACCATATGAACACACAGTGATTTTATTATATTAATTTATTATCATAATCAAATTTATTGGATTTATTTACTAAAAGAAATACCAAAGTTGGGGCTATTTTCATTAATTTTTATGTAATGATTCAAATACAATTCCAAACTCAAATTAAAATCCTTGAAACTAATAATGGCACAAAATACTTCAAAAAATTGTTAGAAACCCATCTTTAGAAGCATGAAATAGTATACCAAAGTTCCTAAGTGCGTACTCCTCAACAAAATGGGGTTTCTAACTGAAAAAATAGACAATTTCTTAAAGTAGCTTAGGCCTTGATGTTTACCACAAACGTGCCAAAACAATTATAGGGGATGTCACCTTAACATAAACTTATCCCATTAATTGGATGCCAATATAGGTTCTTTCTTTCGAAACACCACTTCAAAAGTTCAAAATCTACCATTTGAGTGTTTGGTTGTAGTATTTTTGTTCATGTGCACTCCAATAATAGAACCAAGTTCGATCCATGAGCCATTGAATATGTGTTTCTTGGTCACTCTACTACTCAAATAGGGTACAAATGATAAGATCTTTGCACCAAGAGGATAATAGTTAGTCTTAATATTACATTCTTTGAAAGCACATCTTACTACAAAAAACCCTTTATTCAGGGAGATAATTTGGGAGAAGACCAAATATCTCTAAATCATCCAAATCTTCTAAGTTACAAATGACTCTTAAAAAACCAACTCGGCCATGTACACTTTTATCTCTAAATTTGTTTCTTATAAATTGTTTACTAAGTTCATACTTTCATTACTAACCTTGTTAGAACAAAGATTCCAAAAAATATCCATGAGGCATTAATGATTCCATAATGGAGAGATTATATTATGGAGGAAAATAGAGCATTAGAAAAAAAGGAACTTATGATGTGATTGAGCTACCAAAATGTAAGACATCAATTGGTTTAAAGTGGATTTTTATAATAAAATACAAAGCTAATAGAATAATAAAATGATATAAATCTAGCATGGTTGCAAAAGAATTTACATAATCCTATGGAATTAGTTATACCAAAACATTTGCAACAGTGACCAAACTAAATATAGTTCAGGTTCTTTTGTCACTAGCAAAACATTTGGACTGGTGCCTCAAAAATTAGACATAAAAAATGCTTTGTTAGATGGAGAATTGAAAGAAGAAGTCTTCTTCTCCATGCCACCAGCATGGGGAAAAGGGGGTTGAAATACAATATGTAAACCAAAAAATTCACTTAATATCCTCAAGAAACAACCTAAAGGCTAGAGCATGATTTGATAGATTTACAAAAGTCATAAAGAAAAAAGGATACCATCAAAGACAATCAGATTATACAATATTTTTTGGACACACTAGAAATGGATAAAAGTCAATTTTGATAGTATATAGTTATGATATAATCCTGGCTGGAGATAGCACGTAAGAAATTGAGACACTCTTGGCTACTAAATTTAAAGTTAAGGATCTATGACAATGTGATACTTTTTAGGTCTAAAGATTACAAGATCAAAAAGGGAAATAAGCTTCTTTAAAAAAATGCATAGTTGATCTTTTCACTAAAATACATATGCTTGCGTATAAACCTAGTGATTCTCTAATCAAGATGGGAATGAGATATCAAAATATGGGAAGGTTGGCAAAGAAAGATATCAAAGGCTAGTAGGAAAACCAAACTACTTGTCTCACGCTAGACTTGACATCATATTTGAAGTCAATATAGAAAGTCAACATATGCATTTCCCAAAGAAAGGTCATCTTGAAGTTATTTACAAGATTCTTAGGTATCTCAAAAGATCACTTGGCAAAGGTTTGTTCCTCAAGAAAAAAGAAAAAAAAGGTATAAAAGTCCTTATTCACGCATATGGGGCTTACTCAATCAAAATTCTCAGGATGGGGTCTGACCATCGATGGTTCTATCTTTTTTATGCTTCAATGTTTCCCTAACATAACTTACCCAAACTTTAAAGTTTTGACTTTTTTATTGAATCCAACTTTATCCTCGATTCCAAATTTTTTCTAACAATGCCCTTTTTTTGAACTCTTATGTGTTCCCAAGTTTATGAAACTTTCTCATCTTCCTAGTTTCCTGAGAAATTTTCTCATCTTCCCAAGGGTCATAGGAATATCCTGATTTTCTTAAATGCCTTGAGAAAGGTTTTTTGAAAATAAGAGAATGAGTGGTCTAGTCCCCTAATCTCCCAATGCCTTGCTGGGAGAGCTTCTTGAGTATGAAAAGTAATGACCATTCTCTTGGTTCCAATCTTGTAGAGGTATGACTGTCACCTTTTTCCTTCGATAGTTGTATTAGTTTGAGTGATATCATCACAAGTCCTACATTTGGGTAAATTATGTATAAGTTCTTGAATCTTAGGAAGGAATTTCCCACGTGCAAAGGAAGTCATGCCCTACTTCATATCTAGGTGAACATTTCCCAATTCTATTGCCTTAATCCTAGAATAATATAATTATGGGTGTCAAAGTGGTTGTGTCCCACTTCCTTTCTTGCACAATACTTCATCCATTAAGAAAATGATGAGTAGTGCTATTTCTTTGGTCATGGATCATGGTCGCTAATGAATCAAAATCAAATCCTAAGTAACAGTGCCAAAAACTTGATGGATAAGATTTGCAATGTCGATATTACAAATACTATGGTTTTATATTTGTAAAACTTTTTCAAGTGCACGAATCATTTTATAGAAAATGACAAGTATACTCCCAAGGTCGATCTAAGGAAGGAATGTATATTGTTTTTAATTTATTACTCAAACTCTTAAAAATAAAAATATATCTTAAACATCCTGTCATGATATTTTGGTTTTTGTGTTTCCTAATTTAATAACATAAAGATAAACATAGATATGGATTCAATAAACATTTATGCAAATTTTTTATCGTTTATAACAGTTGAGTATTTATGGATATAATAATTAAGTTAATTATGTTTGCTCATATTATTTAGGTTATTAAAGATATTTATTGATTCTCTCTTTTTTAAATAAATATCACCTTTGATAGCATTAGATATTCTTTGTTAATTAAAAAAAATCAATTAACACCTATAGGTGGGGTCGATAATTAATTTGGTTAATTAAATTAACTCTTTTTTTCTAAGAGATTGAAAATGAACCATTTAAATGCCACATTTGCTAGGGTTAGACATTTTAAACTTTATTCAAAGTGTCCAAATTAAACCTAAGAATTTAATTATCCGAGTACTAACTTTCAAGTTTTAAAATCATGACTAAAAATATCTTATCAATACATTTTTTAATAATAGTTCTTATAAAAAACTTTTGAAATAAAGCTTCACTCTAACTACTGAGCGATTGTACCAATAAATAAAAGAGCACTACTCTAAATCAGACCGGATAATTAAATCTTATAATCTAATTTTCATATTTAAGTTTGTAATGAAAAATAATATATTTCTCTCTAACATTCTTAATATAAAATCCCAAATAAAAACAAAATCAATTTATTTTATAGAAATATTTTACCTATTTAATATTTCGCAAGCATAACAACATAATTATAATATCATATTTACAAAGAGACAGTCATGTTAAATTCAATCACAGACATATTAAACATAACATATAAGAATAAAACATTAAAAAAATAATTGTAAAGAATTCATTTTAAAATTATACATCAAAAGAATTTTGATGTTAATTCTATTGTTGGAAAATCTACAAACAAATTTGTATTTCCATTTATTCATTCAAAACAAATTTGTATTTCCATTTATTCATTCAAAACAAATTTGTATTTCCATTTATTCATTCAAAAAAAATCTATAAAAACATAGCTAGTTCATCTCAAAGAGAACTTTAAAACTAAAAACTTTCTAGAGAGAGAAAGAGCTTAGAAAATTGTGTGTTTTTATAATAGGGAAAATGATCCTTTTATAGTTGAGGAAAAGTCCAAAAAGGTAGAAAAATATTTCAAAAATTTATTTTTGACACGTTTGGACAGGCTGACACTCATGTAGGGCAAGAATTGTGGCAGATGGGAGTTTGGTGCGTGTAGGTGTGCACTGGACAAGTGTAGCTTTGTGTTGGGGCTTGCGAGACACGTCACGAGCATGTTCTGGTGAGCGTAAAAATCGACGCGGCATGTGCTGGCTGTGAACGCACATGCATGTTTTGGGCGTGTGTTGATTACGCGCCAACATGTGTTGGGCATGCGAGCGGGACTCAGATGTTTTTGACCCATTTTGTCCAATTTTTCCATCCTTTTTACTGTTCCTTATTTGTTTCTCAACATATTTGTGATGTATTGCCTCCAATATTTTTCTTCGAGTCTTTAAGTTATTTTTTTGAATGAAAATACATTAAATCTTGGTAATTTTAATGGTTTTTAAGCACTCATATGTCATTATGGGTGTCGAAGGAATGTTGAGCCTACTTCCTTTCTCGCAAATGAAGTGATCCATTGAGACAATGGTGTAGTAATACCATTGCCTTGATCCTAAATCACAATCGATATGGGTGGTGAATGGGTGCTAAGCTTTCTTCCTTTCTCACATATAAAGTGATCTATTAAGTTAATGGAAGCAATTGTCTTGATCTTAGATCATAGTCACTATAGGATTTGAAAAGGGTATTGAGCTCTATTCTTTTCATATACAGGAAGTGATCTATTGAGAAAATAGTATAACACTAAGTAGGCCACTAACTTGATCCTGGATTATAGTCATTATGGGTGCCAAAAGGTTTTTAGCCCTGCTTCTTTTCTTGCATAAGAAGTGATCTATTGAGACAATGGTGTAGCACTAAGTTAGCTACTACCTTGATCCTAGATTACAACCATTGTGGGTGCCAAAGATGATTTTGGCCCACTTTCTCTCACTTATAGGAAGTGATATATTGAGATAATGGTGTAGCATTAAGTTGGCCATTGCCTTGATCATGGGTTATAGTTGTAGTGGGTGCTGAAGGGATTTTAGGGAAACTTCTTTTCCCATACTAGAAGTGATCCATTAAGGAAATAGAATACATTGTCTTAGTCATAGATCATAGTTGATAAGGGTACCAAATAGGTATTAAGCTTGGTTCCTTTCCCACACAAGAAATAATCCATTAAGAGAATACTAGCCACTATCTTGGTCCTAGATCAAAGTCATAGTAGATTCTGAAGGAGGGTTGAGCTTGCTTTCTTTCCAATATAGGAAGTGATCCATTGAGACAATGATATGAGAAAACTAATCGAGCCACTTTAGATCCTAGACTACGATCGTCGTGGGTACCAAAAGGTTTTTGGGCCTACTTTATCTCCCACATAAGACTTTGTCCACTAAGACAATGGCTAGAAGACACTATATGTTGAGCTTGATGGAATAATGGTCGTTGTATGGATCTGCCATAAAGTGTAATCTTTTTTATCCAATGTAGGACAGAGTTTGTAGTTGACCCTGGTATCAAGTTCCATAAACCTAAGCTCTATGTAGCAATTCTTTTAATTATTCTTATCATAAGGTAGGTACTTTAGACGCTAATAGTAAAGTCATTGGATAAGTTACAAGGTGGATACATTATTTATTTTGCTCATTTGAAGGTGAAATGGCTTCGAGCCTCTAAAGTGGGAGATGGTAGCTTAGAAAGTGATAATTTGAAGTTGATGTTGCTCTTTAACCTTGCAAGTTTGTTCTTGAAATATTTTTTAGGTGTTGAGATTCTGGATGTCCCTATTTCAAGAATGTTTGGAGTCAGTTATGTAGCGAACACTTGCTTATAGTTTCCATTTTTTCTCATAGACCTCTAGGTGAAGTTATGCCTTACTTGAGGGTAGCTATAGTAGAATGACTACTTAGCCACTCAAATGTTTTGGAACTTTGGATACTAAGGGCAACAAGGTGATGTGACTTTGAGATAATGATATTTCATGTTTGTAGGATAAGTATTTCTGGATCCAGGATTTTTCACCGTTGGTGAAACATTCATTTTATTTGTTAGAGATATGAAGCTAAGTTACTTGTTTCTTGTCCTCTAATCAACAATTTTTTGTATAAGAATCGGGAAACCATTCCTTTGGAACTCCGTAGTTAAGTATGCTTAACTTAGAGAAATTTAGGAATAGGTGATCCCTTTAGGAAGTGATTCATCTTTCAATTCTTGTAGCAAATTTGTGTTTTGAATGCAATGTTGATCACATTTCTAGAGTCCAAGTAAAAATTTGCTTCTAGTTTGGTATGGCCTTGATGGAAACGATCTAGACTTCTTATCCTGGGAGGATGACCCCAGACATTACTTCATAGAAAGTAATATATCTATCTCATCCAGTGTGACCTGGATCCACAGTCACTTGATGTAATATGGATCCTTGATCATCAAGTGTGGCCTAGATTAATAATTTGGAGGATGGCTGATGAGCAAAAACTAGCATCGCCGATCCTGCCAATACTTTGGTTTTATATTTATAAAACTCTCGCAAGTGCACGAATCATTTCATAGAAAATGATAAGTATACTCCCAAGGTCGATCTAAAGAAGGAATGTATGTGGTTTTTAATTTATTATTCAAACTTTTAAAAACGAAATTAAATCCTAAACATCCTGTCACGATATTTTGGGTTTTTTGTGGTTTAATCTACTTACATAAAAATAAACATGGATTCAATAAACATTTATGCAAATTTTATCTTTTATAAATAGTGGAGTATTTATGGATATAATAACTAAGTTAATTATACTTGCTCGTATTATTTAGGTTATTAAAGATATGAATTGATATTAATTGATTCTCCCTTTTTTGTATGAATACCACCTTTGGTGGGATTAGATATTCTTTGTTAACTAAACAAATCAATTAACACCTATGGGTGGGTTGATAACTAATTTGGTTAATTAAATTAATTCCTTTTTCTAAGAGATTGAAAATGAACCATTTAAATGCCACCTTTGGTGGGGTTAGACAGTTTAAACTTTATTCAAGGTGTCCAAATTAAACCTAAGAATTTAGTTATCCAAGTACTAACTTTCAAGTTTTAAAACCACTACTGAAAACATGTTGTCAATACATTTTCAGATAATAATTCTTATAAAAACTTTTGAAATAGAGCTTCACTCTAACTATCGGGCGATTGTACCAACAAATAAAAGAGCACTACTCTAAATCAGACCAGATAACTAAACCTTAAAATCTAACTTTCAGATTTAAGTTTGTAATGAAAAATAATATATTTCTCTCTAACATTCTTAATATAAAATCTTGAATAAAAATAAAATCAATTCATTTAAGAGATTTTCACCTATTTAATATTTCGCAAGCATAACAACGTTATTATTATATCATGTTTACAAACAGCCAGCACAGTTAAATTTAATCACAGACAAATTAAATATAACATGTAAGAATAAAGCATAAAAAATAACTATAAAGAAAATAAAATCCTTACAGAACTTCGATGTTATTCCCGTTGCTGGAAAACCTCCAAGCGGAATTTGCACTCCTATTTATTGAATCAAAAAGCAAATAAATTACAAAAACATAACTAGTTCTTCCCAAAAAGGGAAGAACTCTAAAACTAAGCAAAACTAACTAAGAAAAGCTAAAAACTAAGAAAAAAAACTAAAAAAACTAAGAAATGAGAGAAAGAAAGAGAGAAGAGAATGTGTTTTGAGGTGTGTTTTGAAGTGAAGAGAAGGGGGTATTTATAGGTGAGGATGGAGAGAAAAAGTGGGTGAAAAAATGTTAAAAAATGGTGAAAACGCGTAGTGCAATTATGGAGGTCATTGATGACATCAGCATGACGTCATGGGGGCGGCTGCACGTGAAAAATGGGGCGAAATGGCATCGGCGCGCGCGGAGGGAAGCTGGGGCGCGCATAGAAGGCAGCAGCAGCGCGCGCGCACATGCGCGGATCTAGAGGAAGGTGCGAGCATCTGCACGCGCGGCTGGGCGCTAGCGCGCACGGGGTGGGCTACTCCGAGCACGATTTTCTCCTTTTTGACATTTTTGACCTTTTCAACCCATTTTGTCCAATTTTTCCATATTTTTTGACCTTTCCCCATTTATTTATTAATATATTTGTGATGTATTGCTTCCAGTATTCCTTTTTGAGTCTTTAAGTGACGATTTTTAAGCCAAAATACCTGAAAAACAATAAAAATACATATGATTCCGAAAAAGAAAAATTTATATAAATATATGATAAAACATATAAATATATATATATATATTTAATCAATTAATGTGCATAAAATAATGGTTATTTTAGTGCTTTTTGAGCACTCATCAATGGTAAGCTAGATAGTGCAACCTGAAAGGAACCTTGTTTGAGTAGCAGGACCTAGGAAGAGGCGTCTGATGAACGAAAACCGGCATCGCCGATCCTACCAATACTTTGGTTTTATATTTATAAAACTCTCGTAAGTACCCGAATCATTTCGTAGAAAATGATAAGTATACTCTCAAAGTCGATCTAAGGAAGGAATGTATGTGGTTTTTAATTTATTATTCAAACTTTTAAAAACAAAATTAAATCCTAAACATCCTGTCACGATATTATTTTTTAATCTAAGAACATAAAAATAAACATAGATATGGATTCAATAAACATTTATGCAAATTTTAGGAGTTAAAATAGTGGAGTATTTATGGATATAATAACTAAGTTAATTATGCTTGCTCATATTATTTAGGTTATTAAAGATATAAATTGATATTTATTGATTCTCCCTATTTTGTATGAATACCACCTTTAGTGGGGTTAGATATTCTTTGTTAACTAAACAAATCAATTAACACCTATGGGTGGGGTTGATAACTAATTTGGTTAATTAAATTAATTTCTTTTTCTAAGAGATTGAAAATGAACCATTTAAATGCCACATTTGGTGAGGTTAGACAGTTTAAACTTTATTCAAGATATCCAAATTAAACCTAAGAATTTAGTTATCCGAGTACTAACTTTCAAGTTTTAAAACCACTACTGAAAACATGTTGTTAATACATTTTCAGATAATAATTCTTATAAAAACTTTTGAAATAGAGCTTCACTCTAACTACTAGGCAATTGTACCAACAAATAAAAGAACACTACTCTAAAACAGACCCGATAACTAAACCTTAAAATCTAATTTTCAAATTTAAGTTTGTAATGAAAAATAATATATTTCTCTCTAACATTCTTTATATAAAATCTTGAATAAAAACAAAATTAATTCCTTTTAGAGATTTTTACCTATTTAATATTTCGTAAGCATAATAATGTTATATTATATCATGTTTACAAACAGCCAGCAAAGTTAAATTTAATCACAGATAAATTAAATATAACATATAAAAATAAAGCATAAAAAATAATTGTAAAGAAAATAAAATCCTTACAATACTTTGATGTTATTCCTATTGTTGGAAAACCTCCAAACGAAATTTGCACTTCCATTTATTGAATCAAAAAGCAAATAAATTACAAAAACATAATTAGTTCTTCTCAAAAAGAAAAAAACTCTAAAACTAAGAAAAACTAACTAAGAAAAGCTAAAAACTAAGAAATGGAGAGAAAGAAAGAGAAGAGAATATGTGTTTTTAGGTGTGATTTGAAGTGAAGAAAATGGAGGTATTTATAGGTGAGGAGGGGAAGAAAAAGTGGGTGAAAAAATGAGTAAAAATGGAGAAAACGTGGAGTAGTGAATGATGATGTCATATTGTTGACATCATGATGGTGTGGGGCACGGCGGCACACGTAGATAAGTGCAGCGGCGCGTGCAGACTGGGCGCGGGCGCATGTGGAATGGAGCAGGGGCACGCGCGGAATGGAGAGAAGGCGCGCGCACGGAATGGAGTGCAAGCGCGCACGGACTGGGCGTTATGCTAGCGCGGCGCGTGCATTGGGCGGCGTGGTTGGGCGGCTGCGTGCGCAATTTCCTCATTTTTGACCTTTTTTATCCATTTTGTCCAATTTTTCCATCTTTTTTTGACTTTTCCTTAATTACTTTATGAATATATTTGTGATGTATTGCCTCCGGTGTTTTATTTTGAGTCTTTAAGTTACTTTTTTAAGCGAAAATACTTGTGATTCCGAAAAGATAGATTAATATAAATATATGATAAAATCATGTAAATATATATGTTTTTAATCAATTAATGTGCATAAAATCATGCTAATTTTAGTATTTTTTGAGAACTCATCAACTATCTAGGTGCAAAATAAGTAAAAATTATCTAAATTATGAATTAAACCGAAAATTAATTCAAAGCAACAAGTAATGATTAAGTAAACAATGCTTAAGGACTTGGGATCTATGAATCTTGTAACCACTCCATGTGCAATAGAAAATATCATTGAACGATTTCTCTACCTGAATTGATTGTCTTAAAGAAAAATCCCAAGGTAAATTTGGTTTAAAATGCACATGGCAGCACAAATGGAAATCATTGAAAGATGGCTGGTATCTTTACTTTCTAGAGTTATAAAAGTTCAACGCTAGATGATGGTTGGTAAACTAAGCTGGTCTACCTAGATGTATTGTCTAGCTACTCTATCTGAGATGCTAGCATACTTGACTAATTTTCTGGGCTAGACTACTTGGCTGGCTACTTTGTTGTACTACATGTTGGAGTACATCTTCTAGGTGGATGACTATATATCTATTATAGGTGGCTTCTATGAAGGTATACTAATCAAGAACTTCCTTGGTAGCCATGTGTGGTTTCTATTCTAACATGATGAGAAGTCTAGTTTCCTCAACTAGCTCAATGATCGGAGCATGATTTGGTCTAGCATTCAACTCTTGCTCAGGTGCTCCTTGGATTTCCTAATCGGGGGTCTACTGCTTGATTTGGATCTAATGTGCTAGAAGTAATGATCTAGAATCAAGGAAACTGAGATCCCTCTAGGTGTTTCCATTCTCTTGGAGAATGTTGAGAACGTGTTCCTATTCTCTTAGAGCATGTTGAGGGTATAGCATTGGTCCTTGGTGCCAATAGGGTTATGAACCTACCAAAAGAGTAAGATGTTGTCAGGAATATGTTAGGAGCCCATCCTAGTGGCTTAATGGATCAGACGCATTGTTAAGAGAGAATTGAATGAAAAATGCAATGAATAGAGTGAATAACATGATAAATGCTTTGAATGTTTTTGAGTTTTCATTAGCTCAATCTGTTGAATACCAAATGTCTTTCCTATGGATGGCACCATATGTTAAATTTGATTTTCGTTAGGTCATGTTCTCTAAACACATAGACCTACAAGTCATTAGAAAACCATATAAGAAGGGAAGACACTGGTGGGTGTCATATCTGCTAAGATGTTTAAGTCAATTTCTAGGAGAAAAGCTAAGATCAAAAGGAGTTCAAGAGAATTTTAATGGTGAGCTTAGAAATTTAGGTATACCTTATCTATTTACGAGGACCTATTTATAGGTTTGGATGAATAGCATAATCATAAATAATCAACATCGATTAATTAATATTTAAATATTGAATTAATTAATATTTAATTATTTAGAATATTAAGAACTTTTCATGAATATAGATTGAATCATAATATTTATTTGAAATTAAATAATGAAAAATATACATGATTATGTGTTGACTATACTCATTTGACTTTTCAAAGTCGATATGGACCAATAAAATAGGTTCATGTGTACCTGGTGATTTTTCTATCCAATGAATTTGTTAGAGATGACTTGGTGACTTATAGAAGTAAGAAACAAAATGTTGGATTATTATTTAGTGTAGATGTTGAGTAACGTACCCTTCACCATTACGAATCTTTCTTAGTTAAATATTTTGTTGAGGAAGCTTAATTTTGGTCATAAGAAGCCTATGTCTTTATTATGTGATAATACCATAGTAATTAAGATTGCTAATAATTTGATGCAACTAATATTGTTAATTTTTCCCAATAGGATGGAGAACTACGAAGAAAATTCAAATTTTCACCGATAGGGAAAATCTAAGGGAGAAACATTCAGTATGGAGTGGGTTAGAGGATTATACTCTTCACCCCTAAGTCTACGAACTCGATTTATTTACAATTAAAATAATTTTTTTATATATTTACTCATGAACTCAAATATTCTTAATTAAAAATAAATTTTATTCTCACTAAATGAAGTATTTTCATTAAGAGAATACAATATTATAATTAAAAATACATTTTATTTTGATAATTTAACAACCATCACTAAGAATGAGCAAAAAATTGTGGGTTCAGTTATCCGTACCGTCAATTCGGTTTTTATCTGATAAATTTTAGAGATAGGTACAGTTTCAAGTAGAAATCAAACATGAAACAATGTGTACGATCATATTGATAATTGTACCCACCAGTATTCGAAATTAATTATATTTATTTAATTAATTTATATATATTTATTAAATTATATATATTTATTAAATTAAATTATATATTAATTAGTAATTAGGGTTTATTGATTTTTCGAGTAGGTATATAGAAATTTTTTAAAAAGTTTGAAAAAATAATTTTTTTTTATATTTTTCAATAATTATCCTGAACTGTTACCTACTGGTAAAAAATTATCCCCGAACCGTAAGGTTTTCGGACAGTTTCCAGTACATATTTTATAATTTAATTCAATGACAGTTATATTAATAATTAACCCTGTTCGTACTCATGCCAATTTCTAACCATCACAACAAACAATTTATTAAACATAATTATATAATATTTTTATATTTAATTTAAATTTTGTTAATTTGAAACATAAAATATATAATTAAATATATATTTTTTATTGATGAGAATACCCAAAAACCCACAAATTCTCCAAAACTCCGATGTAAAATCTCTCCAAAACTCCGCCATATTGATAGCATTGTGTGCAATATGATTGAATTAAATATATTCAACTCAAAAACTATTTAAGAACAATTTGGATATTAGCATCATTAATGTTACAAACACCAAGAGCGCTTTTATTAAAAAAAAATTAATACACTAAGAGCATTGATCACTTACTTGACATTATAACTCATGATGTTACTTGAAACTCTTTTCATACTTTACTATCTAAGTTAGATGTATGATTTTTATGCTAACTTGAGGGGAGAGTTAAGTGTTGTGTATATTTTTTATTCTTAAAATTATTATAAGAATATGTTTTAATTTATATTATGTGTATATCTTGTATTTATTATCCTTTTTTATATAAAACTATTATATGTATATAAATATCCTATTAAGATTTACAAGAATTAATCATTTTATTTTATTAATTTATTTCTTCCTTATAATCACGAAATACTTGAATATATACTCCATACGTCTGTTGTTGAATAGGTGCAGCGCTAAAATTATTTCTTTCGAACTATTCCTTCAATTCACTGTTTAATTTTGTTAAATTCTTTAAGAGGTAATAAAAAAAAATTTAATGCTAGAGAAGATAAAAGTAATTGGGAAAGAAAGATAATGCTATTCTTAAATAATCATCCAATACAAAATACGGTAATCATTCACGATTAAGTTTAGATATATTTTATGATGAAGATTTTTAAAAAAATATTATACGCTGTGTAATTACGTTACACAAGTGTGCAAAAAATTTTAAAAAATCTTCATTATAAAATTAACATAACTCAAATTATATTATAAATTTTTATAAAATTAATTCATAATGTCAATTTTTCCCCAAAATAACCTCATTATAGAAAGTTAGAAACTAGCGTGCCTAACCACACAATGCCTCAAAAATATAGTTAAAAAATATATATTTATTTACAATTTAAGAAAAAAAACATATATTTTTTTTTTGATAAAAATAGGTTAAAAATAAAACTCTTTATATAAAAAGAATTATGTCATGTAATTAAACCAACAAAATAAGATAACAAAATTACATAAATAAGATAATAAAAAATTAAATAAAGCTCATATCTTATTATTACTATATATATTTGTATATATGTCATTTTTTTATATTGAATAATTTTATCCAACCTTTTTACTTAAGTTATACATATTGTTATTGTTCTAGAAAATAAATATAAAAAAATAAACTATATACTTTATCATATCCTTGATTTCTTTTATGAATAACACTCTTATAATCTTATCTTATACCTTTCAAATCTTTTTTTACCTTCTATCTTATTTATTGGATTTGGTTTTTTTGTCACATATTTGATTTTTAAATGCATAATTATCATTACAAAATTTAGAAAAATTAGAAAGAAACCTATAGACTTTATCTTTAAAAAAAATGGTTTCTACAAGTCATTAATAATTTACATAACTCATAAATAATTTACATTACTTTAAATATTAAGATAAATATTTATTTTTGTAAGTAAAATGATATTTTTTATTTATTTCTAAATTTTTTCTAATATTTATTTGGTTTTTTTGTCACATATTTTAAATGCATAATTATCATTACAAAATTTAGAAAAATTAGAAAGAAACCTATAGACTTCATCTTTAAAAACAATGGTTTCCACGAGTAATTAATAATTTACATAACTCATAAATAATTTACATTACTTTAAATATTAAAAACAATGGTTTCCACAAGTCATTAATAATTTACATAACTCATAAATAATTTACATTACTTTAAATATTAAGATAAATATTTATTTTTGTAAGTAAAGTGATCTTTTTTATTTATTTCTAATTTTTTTTCTAATATTTATTTGGTTTTTTTGTCACATATTTGATTTTTAAATGCATAATTATCATTACAAAATTTAGAAAAATTAGAAAGAAACCTATAGACTTCATCTTTAAAAACAATGGTTTCTACAAGTCATTAATAATTTACATAACTCATAAATAATTTACATTACTTTAAATATTAAGATAAATATTTATTTTTGTAAGTAAAGTGATCATTTTTATTTATTTCTAAATTTTTTCTAATATTTATGAGAAAGTAATTATCTTTTACAAGTTTCCTATAATATATGCCTTACATTTTTTGTTGTAAAAAAATAAAAATATCAACATTAAACTTATAACCACAAAAATAATATATATTATATTCACTCATAATTTTTTACTATTAAAAACAAGTGTGACACATTATTTTATTTTAAATATCATCCGATATCATTTAAATTAAACTATGGTAATTTTGACCCATTCAATATTAAATGTTGTCTAATTAAATCACATTCAATATTATTAGTGTTTTTTTTACTATAAATTTTAAAGATGTCATTTTTTTATATTTATTTTTTCTTTTTACTATTTTATTTTTATTTTGTTCCTCTTTACGTGGATTTTGTTTAAAGAACACTTTTGCTATATTTTTTGAATTCTATGCAATTATTTTATTACTTTTTAATAATTTAATCACTATTTTATTAACCTATTAACCATGTAATTGTCCATTAGCCCAAAACAAATAATTTGTAATTTTTCTAATTTGTAATTTTTATTTACATAAATAATATAATGTGAAAATTAATCAATAACCTTATTTTTGGTAAAAATGTTATTTTTTTCTCATATTACATATATACTCTTTATTATTTTGTATAAAATAAATATGTGAAAAAATATTAGATTTTATTATAAGGTGGTGCACAAGTCAATTATATATAATTATTGTGAATGATTATATGATTGTATTTAATTTAATTCTTAGTTATAAATTTATATAAGAATTGTAACGTTATAATATATTTCATTAAAAAATTTCATTTTAAAAAGGTAGGAAGGTAATTACTATAGTTAAAAGTAAGTTATTTATTTTATTTTTAAAAAAGTATTATATTTGAAAGTTAAGTAATAAAAACAAACTGTAATAATCATGAAACAATAAAAATAACTTTTTTTATAATCCATATCATTTACATATCTTGAAACCAATGAAAATTAATTTTCATCGTTTAGAGCTTTAAAACCTAGATACTATCATCAAATGATGGAGAAAAATATATATACTTATTTCTTCTCATAAATTTTTTAAAATTATTTTTATGAGAATAAAGTTAACAAAATATTTAAAAAATTGTTATGCTTAAAATTTTCATAATTTTGTTCCAAAAATATTCTTATAATAATAATGTATCCTTATGTGTTCAAGTATGGGTTGATGTGTATTATGATGTATCTACTTCTCCTAATAATCTTTGAATATTTATAATTATTAAATATAAATCATCATTTGTTTTTATTTATTTATATGAATATGAATTTTATTTAATTAAATTTAAATAAGCTTAAGTATTGAAATATTTTAATATATAAATTTTTCCTCTTATAAACATTTGATTCAAATGAGCAAAAGTTGATATTTATTACCATTTTACAATTATTTTTATTTTATATTATTCTTTAATTATAAACTTTTCTCGTATTTAAACTTATGTGTTACTAATATTTTGACTTTAAGATTAAATAAAAGTAGAACTAATATAATTTTATATTTTAATTTTTATGTAATTAAAATAAAAAATTATATAAAGAAGATTATTAAAATTTTAATACAACAAATATACATACATATACACCTGCATTTAACTAATAATCTTATAGTTATATATAATTGCATCACAGTTTTAAATGGACGTTGAGCTCCATAGAACTTTAGATGATATGTAAATAGACAATATGTCATTGTTATTCAGCAAGACAAAAGATCTTTTTATAGAACATCTTAAACTCTATTCTTATTGACATTAAGAATTATAAAAAAAAATATGTATACAATCACATGTTATTTTATGTTATTATTATTGTTGAATTAGCTATTATTTTAGCTATCATTAGTAGTCATTAGTTGTCATTAATTAACATTAGTTGTAAAAATTTAATATTTTAGATATTATAATTTTTATGATTTAGTAATTATGGTTATCACTCTTTATATATAGTGTATTTGTATGTATCAAAATATGAATAAAATTGAATCAATTCACTAAAGTTAAGATGGTATCAAAGCTTCTCATAAGCTTGAGTTACTATTTGATTCCAAATTTAAATAATACAACTTTTTCTAATATCACACAATCAATAGTCTTCTTGATTTTGATGACAAAAGGTTATAATCTAAATATTGAACAACTAAAATAAATTCTAAACTCAACGTTCCAATCAGAGTTAAATAACCTTTTCCTAAAGATTAGGGTCAAAGTTTCATTTGCAATAAAAATATTTTTTTTGTACAATATTGAAATGGTGAGACTTGTTTAGAATCATATGTCAAGTTATCTATTGAACCAGAATCAATTATTTATGTATTATTCAGAACAGCTACATAAATATTTAAAGTTTTACCATTATTGACTACAGATATTACCAATGCCAAGGCTTTGTCAATCATTTCATCTTCGGCTCTTGTTTGAGAAACTACTACAATGAAAGGCCCTTTTATTTTTATTTTTATTTGCGTGATTTATATTCCACCATTCTAGATATCGTAACAACTCAAAACAATGACTTTTGGTATAACCAATCTAATTGTAATAAGTGCATTTGTAGGAAGACTTGCCAATCCCATTGGTAGGTATACCTTTGTTGGATCATACTCGATTTTTTTGACCTGAATTAGGTTTGTTTTGAGTTATCATAGTACTAGATTCAAATGTTCCATAATAACCTTTCAGGGTGGAATTACATACAACTTCTCGTCAAACCAAAGAGTAACATTCATCTAGGTTTGGCACTAAGTCTTTGTGCAATATCTCTCATTGAATTGAATCAAAATCCTCATCAAATCTAACAAGAAATATATGGACTTTTAATCTTTCAATAGCCTTATGATGGACTGTGGAATCATCTGGATCCTTCATAACCATTGTATCACGATGGTCAAATCTTACAAAATTTCAATTAGCTCTCTGTAATACATAGAGAGGATTCTCCCATTTTGTCTTACAAAAAAATCCTTCTAATTCAAAGTAAAGACTTAAAGTTCATCATTTCCATCGTAGAATGCTTTTGATAGTGTAGTTTAAATGTCGTAAGTAGTGAGTAAGCGTAAGTAAATACTCATAATTTATGGAGACATATACATTGATAGCCATTGTTTAACTTTTAAATTTTAGTTTACCATATCTCATAGCCTTCAGCCGATTCTATAGGTGGCTTGGGCTTGCCACAAATTCATAAGATTTTTTCTCTTTCAATAATTCGCATTTCCATCAATTGGGACCATATGTCATAATTTGATTCAATAAGAGTAATTTTGGAATTAAAAATTTCCTCAAATTGAATAACAACTACAATAGATTTAGTCTCAGATGATTAAGAATCTGTTTTACTTATTTTTTATTTATGCTTTTTTAATTAAGTTGAGACCCTAGATTATAATGAAAGTGAGAACTGAAATATGGGCAACATAGATATAAGTGGTATAGCACTAAATTAGGGGAATTACACTATTGATGACTCACTAACTGAACTAAACCAAAGAATAAGTGAATTAGATCTTGACAATGGCTCAAAATGTCGAGAATCCAATAACTACAAAAGTAAGTGATGAACACTCAATTAAAGAAGTGAATTCTTCTCAATATGAGCTTGAGTCTCTGGATAATATGGCTCCATCTCTCATCCACAAATCACACCAATCACTCATTGGATATATTCCTGAGCCATATAGAAGAAAATTAGTGCAACTTCACTAAGAGATATTCCTAAACCCACATATGAACCTAAAATCTATATAGTAAAGTAAAGTATCACATGAGCCATTATGTGCATAACCATCATTTTTCAAAATCAAATATGTCATTTATGAATAAATTATATATTGAATATATTCCTAATAGTATGTAGGAAGTTATTCCCAAATGGAAAGTATCTATGAATTAGGAGACAAAATCTCTGAAAAAATGAAATGTGGGAGCTAGTTGATCCTCTATCGGGAAATAAATGAGTTGGATATCATTGGATTTACATAGTGAAACATAATACTGATGAGATAATTAAATGCTTTAAGGTAAGACCAATAGCAAAGGGATAGACTCAAACCTATGTGATTGATTATAAAAAAAACATTTGCACCCATAACCAAAATAAACATTATTCGTGTCCTGTTATCTTTTATTGTAAACTTAGATTGGACATTACAACAATTCAATGTGAAGAATACTTTTCTACATGATGAATTATCCGAAGAAATATACATGGATCTCACTCCAAGATACATGATACAAAAGGGTACAACCATAAGGTATGAAAACTAAATAAATTATTGTATAGACTGAAACAATCTTCAAGAGCATGATTTGGAAGATTCACAAAATCTATAATTACCTTTAGCTACCATCAAAGTAACTTAGATTATTTTTTTTTTCTTATTAAAAAAGCAAGATAAGATCACTATACTCATTATATATATGGATGACATGGTGGTTATAGGGAATGACTTTAAAGAAAAAAAAGTATTACATAATTACTTATCAAAAGAGTTTGAAAAAAAGATCTAGGCCATTTGAAATATTTTCTTGGAATTGAAGTATCTTGATCGAATAAAAGAATAGTTTTATCTAAAAGAAAATATGCCTTAGATATATTACAAGATATCAATATGTCATCATGTCTACTAGTTGACACACCAGTAGAAACATATATGAAATTGTGTGTTGACTTCAATCAGATACCAATTGATAAAGGAAGATATCAAAGACTTGTAGGGAGATTGATGTATTTGTCTCATACTAGACTAGATCGGTATGTCAATATGTCTACCAATTGATAAACCAGTAGAATTAGAAGGTACCAGCTGACAAAAGAAGATAAAAGACTTGTAGGGAAATTAATGTACTTGTCTTATACCATATCAGATTTGACTTATAAATATAATTATATGTATTTTGCGGTATTTGAAGATTGCTCCATGAAAAGGAGTATTATTCACTAAAACACATATTATCAAAATATTAAAACATATACTATTGTCGATTGGGTTAATGATAAAGGGGACACATAATCTACTTCTAGATATTTTACTTTTGTATGTGGTAAAAACAAGATGTTATAGCTCATTTAAGTACAAAAGATGAATTCAGAGGTTTGGAAAATGTATTATGGTTAAAACTCTTGTTACAAGATTTGGGTTTTCTATTTGAATAACCTATCTAAATATTTTTTGATAATAGAATCACATGTGATATCACACAAAATCCAATTTAACATGATCATATAAAACACATCGAGGTAGATGGATTTTTCTTTAAGGAAAAGTTGGATGGAATGATTATGAAATTACCTTAGATTTGTTTAGATGATCAATTGGTTCACATTCTCAAAAAAAAAATATTAAATCAAATATTTTTAAAGTTTTTAGACAAATTATGCATGTGGGACATATATGCAATAACGTTAGGAGGAGTGTTGAATTAATTGTTACATCAATGACCGTTAGTTTTCATTAATTAGCATTAGTCGTACAAATTAAATATTTTAGCTGTTATAATTTCTATGATTTGGTTGTTATATTTATCTAATCAATTAATAAAAGTTAAAAATTATTTATTAAAAATAATTTTTTTGGTTATCCCTCACCGATTATAATATCAAAAACAAGTAGAATAACTTTGCAATATATCTCTAATTCAAAAATAAGTTATAGAGATAATATTTTAAAAATAATAATATAATATTCATTAATATTTTTGAGATAAAATGAAACTAATTACAACATTAGTTTTACCCTATATTTTTTAATATAGCAATTTAAGATGAAGTGTTTAAAATTATAATGCTTTAATAATTTATCAAATTATACTTATCCTATTATTTTTTTTAAAACGATATTTATTTACATAAAATTTAATATTAACATAATATCTAATTATCAATTGAAGGATTAAAATTTATTTATTATTAATTTCAAAAAAATAGTTTATAAAAAAATTCTAAGAAATTATTTTTTAGTTTGTTAGAAATAAGAGAGCTAAATATTCAAACACGGTTAGGTTGGTTGACTCGCATGAGCGTAAACCTATATTAATGGAGTAATAGCATGTAATATATATAATATAAATATCAAATTTTGAAGTGATTAAATTATTTAATATTTACAAACAAAATATAATATTTTAAATGCATATACGATGTAAGATAAAAAATAAAAAGTAAACTTATAAATTAATTTAAATAATTTATTTTTAGATAATTATTTAATAAAAATGATGCAATTGATAAAAATTTAAAATTTAAACTAACATTATAAATTGATTAGAAAAAAATCATATAATATATATTTCTAATTATTTAAAGAAATACCAAAAACATTTAAACCAGAACTTGTAAAAAATAACTATTAACCTAAATAATAATATTGTAAAAATAAATTTAATTTAATTCATACATGAGTTATATATATTCATAACTTTATAATGTTGTGATACGTGTAATGTAGTTTACATAAAGCTTAAGTTTAAGTGTTGATATTGTTATTATAAGTATTATATTTAAAACTTTATTTTTAAAAAATTATATTATAAATTTAAAAATATTGATATTATTATTATTATGTAAAAGTTATAGTTTAAAAATTCAGTTTTTTAAATTTATTAATTTGTTTTAGAAATGTTTTTAAAAAGGGTGAGAGTGAGGAAACCTAACCATTATATTTAAAAATATAAATTTTTAATTCATAATATAAATTTAAAAATATTGATATTATTATTGTGTTTGAATCATGTTTTAAAAATTCAAATTTTAAAATTTATAGTATAAATTTAATATTTTTTTAAAATGACCATGACGATAAAAAAAACTTATTTAAATGTAATTTAATTTATACATGAGTTAAAAAAACATAATCATAACATCATAGTTTCAATAAAAAAATGAAAGGACATCAAAAATATCCCTAAGGTTTCAAAAAGTTCAAAAAAAATTTAAAATGGAAGAAGAAAAAATAAACCAAGAAATAATAAACATAGAAACAAAAAATATCTTAGGATGTTTTCAGAGGAAATGATAATTAGTAAAATGAAATTTGAAAATATTCAAAAAGTAAAGTTAAACCTTAAAGAATGAGATGTATTTAAAGTCCCATCATTTTTATTAAGAAAATTATTCCTTAAAAAAAACATAATTTATTGTGGCATAAGTAATAAAAAAATGAGTATTAAGATTATATATGCAAAATGAAGATATAATATACCATTAATTGACAAAGAAACTATATGAAACAAGCTATCAAAAATTCTTCATAAAGATAAAGAAAAAATTGGATACGTTTATTTAAGAGAAATTTAAACATTAATGAAAACTCATTTTAGAGAAGGAATAGATACACCAATAAAAATAACAGTATTAGATAACAGAATAATAAATAGGCAAAGTATTAAGTCTAGCTTATGAATTTGAAAGAGGAGATTTAATGAAGAGGAAATCATTCATTTCAAATACATTATCTAGTAACATATTCTTTAACAAATAATCATAATAGTTCAATATATAGATAAAATGAATTTATAGAAATAGACAAAACTTTTAAAAACTTGGACAAATAATAAAACCAGAAATACTAACAGACTTTGAAATACTAGAAAAATGGAAATTAGATATCAAAGAAAAACCCTTGATAACAAGAAGAAAAAATAATGTTGTTAAAACTAATAGCATACTAATGTTTATTTTTATAGACCATGAAGGAAAAACTTCTAACCAATAAGAAGTTTAAAAACTAGAAAATGAAGTCAAAATAATGAAGGCATTAGTTCATGATTGTATATTGAGGAAAAATAATGTTTAGAGATAAAATAAAAAATATGCATTTAGAAGTAAATGGAAGCCTACTAGATGTAGCAAAAAATCAAGTAAAATTATTTGAAATTGTACAATTATTAACAAAGGAAATGGATTTAATCCAAGAATCAAACACAAAATATTTATATGAAATAATAAATATACAAAAAGAATTACTAAAGGAAATAAAGGAATGTGGTTATAATAAACTACAACAAGATATGCACTAAGAATTTTCAAAATTAAGAAAAGATGTATACACCATACATAGGAATAATGAAATGATAGGTAATAAATATGATCCCTTAGAAGGACTAAAAGAATAACCACTTAAGAGATCAAATTCTTTAATTTCTAAAAATGAGAATTAGAAAGAAAATTCATGGATCCTGAATATAGGAATATAGAAACATTAGTCAATTTATTGACATTAACTAATGAAGAAATAGAAAGACTTTGTATTAACAAAGAAGAGGATGATATGACAATAATCAGTGAAACTGAATTTGAACCAGAAAACATGACCCCAAAAGGTCATATCAAACCAATTTCATTACTAGTCCCTTACCAAGAAGGAACATCTAACTCACATAGTGGGGAAAGAAATAGGCAAAGAATAGAACAACTTGATACCACAGATAGAAGAAGACAACCACCTAAAATGGAGGGAAGAGTTGCATTGGGGAACTAGATATATTATTCCACTAGATTTCAAACTCCATGATAATTATAAGTCTAAACTTCTAGACTTGGACTGTATAAGAGATAGGAAGAAAGCCTTAGATAAATGGGTTGGTGGAATGAGTGAGCTCATTCAAACTTCTCAAACTACCCAAAAAAATCCATCAACCTATAGAGTTCTTACAACATATAAAATGACAGGAATGTTAAAGTTTGGTTTTCAAACTTAACAAGTCAACAACATTTGTTAATGCAAGGAAATGCTTTCACAAGAAAGGAATACTTAGATACAGTAATAAATGAAATATATAAGGAATTTATTGGAGAAGATAAAGGAAGGGCTATTACTGAATCTAGTGAAAATGAAATCAATGAAACTAAATGGCATATAACAAATATGGAAATTTGTAACATATGTTACATAGATTCTTTTATTTGTAAATATGAAATTTTTTACAATAAATTACCACCCTCTATGCAAACAACTTATAAATTTTTTTTCCAAAAATTACCTTGAACACTACATAAAACCTTAACAGAAAATTGGGAACAAAGGAATACAAAAACTATACCATATACTCTAGGAGGAAGAATAAGAAGCCTTAAAGATTAGATCATTATTAAATGCCAAGAAAGAAAAGAATATAAATAGATAAGAGGAAATGATAAAATCTGTTATAGTACAAGAGATTTTAGAATATCAGGGAAATATGATTGTAATATAAAATATTATAAATATAAATATAAATTCAGAAAACAAAATTTTCAAAAATATAAAAAGAGATTTAATAGAGAAAACTAAAAGAAAAGATAATTTAGAATAAATAATTATAAATCTTCTGAAAAAAGGAATTATTGTCTTTCAAGAAAGAAAAAATGCAGATATTGGATCTGTAATGAATAAGAACATTATGCTAATGAATGTCCAAGCAAACTTCAACATAAAAATAAATTTCCACAAAAAGTAAAAATCTTAGAAGAAGCTTTCAAAATGGAATTAGAACCAATTGAAGAATCTGATATAGATGATACTTATAGTATATATCTATTGGAAGAAAGTGAGGAAGAAATAACTAACTCAGAATATAAACACTAAAATTATGGATATTCTTCATCAAAAGATGAATGATTTATATAGTATTACAAATCCAAATAGTACTTACATTAAAGTAGGACTAAAATTTAAAGACTATAACATTTATCATTTACATGCATATATAGATATATGAGCTAATATGTGTGTAGCCAGTAGATATGTATTTCCAGAAGACAATTGGAAACAACTGCTAAAAGATTTAATTGTAAAAATTGCTATTAATACTATAATAAAACTTAATAAGGTATTAAAATATACTGATATAATGATATGAGAAGAAAACTTTCACATTCCTACCATATATCAACATGAAACATTAGTAGATTTGTTAATAGGAAATAATTTCTTAAACTTATATCAACCTTTCACACAACATTTCGACAAAATAAGTCGCACAACCTTAGAAGGAGATAGCATCTATGTCTGCAAAATAAGAAAAGATTTAACTGTCTCAAACCCAACTTTTATGTAACAACATAAAAAGCGAAAATGTGGTGAGATAGAAGGCTAGCAAAAACCTTATTTAGAAAATATTTAATTAGATATAGAAGATAAACAAAACTCTTTTCTCAATGAAATACAATAAGACCAAGCCCTAACAACCATTAGAAAACTATTAAAAACAATCAATTCATAAAATCCTTTGGATCCAAAAATAAATAAATCTAAAACAGTAGTTAATATAAAATTAAGAGATCCTAACAAGATCATAAAAGTAAAACCAATGATTTATACTTAAGAAGATAGGATTGAATTTGGAAAACAAATTCAAGAACTTTTGCAATTAATTCACCTTACTCTAGTCCAGCATTCTTAGTTGAAAAAGAAGCTGACAAAAGAAGAGGAAAAAAGAGAATGGTAATAACTTTAAAAAACTAAATAAAGAAATCATTGACGATGGATACTTCATTCCAAAAAAGGAAGAACTACTATCATTAATAAAAGGAAAGAAATACTTCTTGAGTTTTGATTGCAAAAGTAGATTTTGACAAACAAGACTAGACGAAGAATCCCAAAAATTAACAGCATTTAGTTGCCCCCAAGGTCAATTTCAATGGACAATTATACCATTTGGATTAAAACAAGCTCTAGGTATTTTTCAAAGATATATGGATAAAATTTTCAAAAAAATTATAATATATTTGTTGTGTTTACATATATGATATTTTGGTTTTCAGTAATGAATTAAATAAACATTTTTTTGGATATTATCAATATTCTACAAGAATGTATAAAATAAGGCATTATACTCTCTAAAAAGAAAGTAGTACTTGCTCAACAAAAAATTAAATATTTAGGATTGGAAATTGAAGATGGAAAACATAATCTACAACCTCATATACTAAATAGTATTCAAGGATTCCCTAGTGAATTAAAAGACAAAAATCAATTACAACAATTTTTAGGATGTTTAACATATGTAGAAGCATACATCAAGAAACTTGCAAAAATGAGAAAACCATTACAAGCAAAATTGAAAAAAAGATTATATCTAGAAATGGATCGAAGAAGATGCTCTATATATGGATAGAGTAAAAGAAAAAATAAAAAACTTACCAACTTTAAACCATCTAGGACCAGATGATAAGATGATAATTGAAATAGATGCTTCATAAGAATATTGGGGAACAGTTCTTAAAGCAAGAGTATATGACAAAGATGAATATCTTTGTAGATATACATCAGGATCTTTCCAAGGTTCAAAATTAAATTACCATAGTAATGAAAAAGAATATTTAGCTATTAAAAAAGCTATTAAGAAATTTACAATATATGGTATGAGTTCCAGATTCATTGTTAGAACATATAACATGAATTTTGGTTATTTCTTAAGAACTAATATTGCAGGTGATTACAAACAAGGAAGATTAATTAGATGACAACAATGGTTCAACCATTACAATTTGATGTTGAACATCTTCCAAACCATAAAAATAGCTTAGCCGATACTCTTACCAGAGAATTAACACCTCTAACTATTTTTATGCTTTCAGGAATGAAACATTTTGATATCAAAATCAAGATAAAGGAAAAGGAGATAAAAATCCTACAGGAACAAGTCAAGTTGCTATATCTCGAGAAATCTCTTATGGAGACAGAAAAGAAACAGGAAGAACTTAATTGTTCAAAACAACCTCAAGAGACCAGAAGCTGAAATGAGGAATCTTCATTAAAAAAAGAAAGAACCTAACAGTTCACAAAAAACTTCTGAAACCATAAAGCTCAATTGGGCAGATGAGGTAGAAAAAGAACATAAAAAATTTATGTGGTCTATAATGGCCCAAAACCAAGAATTTATAAAAATTGGGCAAAAGCTAGTAAATCTATTCTAGGAATCAATGGAGTAACTCATAGAGCCTTCACCAACAGAATAAAAGTTGAAGGTAGTTATGCCAACTACAAAACACTAAAACTAATAACTCCAGAGGAGATAGTAAGAAATTATTCTACAATACTACAAAAACAACTAATAGTTCCAAGCAAATTGACAAATCTTGGAAAGATAGCAAGGTCTCAAGTGCTATTTAGAGAAACATCTCTTCCAGAGACATCAAAAATAATAAAACATTTATTACTATTCAGGGAGACATCTCCTAGAACTACTCCAATCATTGAAGATGAAAATGAAAAATATAGAAACCTTAGTAAACCACAATGGTTTAGTCTTTATAACTTGGTCGAAAAATCTACCCAAGCAAATATTGAAGATATGGTTATATACTACAGATAATGAATTTCCTACAGGAAGTAAATTCAATATATTGGAAGGAATTGATACAATATTTATGTATAAAGCATTTCATGCAAGATTAATAAAAAATTTATATCCAAGAATTAATTTAAGTGAGTTAAATTATTTCCCAAAAAATTTTAAAAGAGCAATCAAGAATTTCATAAGAAAGATCAAAGCATGTGATAAACATGTTTATCTTAGATTCTTCAGTTCATTAATGGACTGGAATGAGGAACGAATATTAGTCCCTACCACTTCTTCAAGATAGGGATTTCCAACAAAAACAGATAAGTTCACAAACTAAGGGCACTTCTAGAAAAAGAATTCAACACAGAAGAACTTTATGTATTAAGAGGTCAAATGCTAAGCCAATTTATTATGAACTCAAGAAGATTGACAATTCTACTGAGATTAAAGTAAATTATTCAACTAGTAAAGTCATCATTATTTCCTACAATAGCATGGCTCTGTCAGAAGAAGATAATGAAAAAAATATCAAATATGAAACCAATTTTAATTGCAATAACATAGAAATTGGTCAAGAAAAAAAGGAAAATATTATGCTTCTATGCCAAAAAAGCCACCAAAGACCACAAATGCATTCTCTGCATCAAAGATCGAGATGATGAAGATGCGGCATCATCAATGTCATCAAAGGAACCATCGGTAGAAAATGACAAAGAAAAATAAGAAAAGAAACTATCGTTAGAAGACGACAAAAAAAATAAAGATATAAACCCCACATCATAGTCGGCAACATGTGCCAAGGAAAAAAATAGTGGCTATCCTTTAAAGTAGAAAAGTAGATGAATTATTAAAGGAAGGGTAAAATAATAATTTTAGTCTTGTAAATATGAATTTTTTGTTCTATAAAATGAACTCTTATTATCATTTCAAGGGACATATGAATACACAGAAATCTATAGCTCTCTACTCTAAAACACTCTAACATAGAAAACTCCTCTATCTAGAAATCTCAAAACCAATAATCTCTAACATAGGTTCTTAGTTGGCCTTAAGTTGTAATAATTATTATTTTATGAATAAAATGGAGTTCAGTTACTCTTCTTTAGTAAGTCAACTATTGGACATCATTTATGTATCGATGTAGAAGGCTCATAATTACAAAGAGGGCATTGAGGTTTGAGCAAAATTGAGGCATAACAGGTGTAACAAAAGAAGACGAACAGAAGGGAAGATCGTGGTGTACCCATCAAATTCAGGTATAATAATTATAGATAAAAGCCAGTTAAGAATCTTAAATGTTTAAATATTTACTTACAACAAGACATAATATTGTTAAAATGGGAAATGGAAATTGTTTTTAGAAAAAAACAACTAATAATTCCAAATAAAATCAAAGATAAAAATCTAATTCTATTATAAATATTTGATAAAAGTTATTTCTATCATTTAAATGAATATTTTAAAGATAAAGATTATGAAACTTGTCTTGAAAATTTTAAAAGAATTAACATCTTATTAGATATCTATACAGATTATATTAAAATTATCACAAGCATCATAGACCATCTTGTTTCAAGGACATTAAAAGACTATTTTAGTCAAAAATATGTAAGAATATAGAAAAAAGAATTCAACAACTTAATGTTTGAATACTATTTTTTTGAATATTATAAATACACTGTAAGTACACAAGAAAAATCTGTTTGTATACTATGAATAGGACAAAATAATATACATTCAACACATATGATTTATCAAGATAACACTCTATGAACATCGAATCATTAGTACATAAATTAGAACTATTAGCTTTAATAAATGAAAAAATAATTTTTAATTTTAAAAGATAATTAATAGATTCAGGATTAGAATTAAGCAACCAACATAATGAAGAACATAATATACTATACAATTGTAATGAATATAGAAGAAAATTAGACTTATACAGAAAAATAATAAGTTTTTTAGACAAATTATTACCTTCAATAAATAAACAAAGACCATCAACTAGGTTAATATTAACCCCCGATTAAAATTCTCGATTAAAATTTATATTGATTCTCAAAAATTGGTATCAAAGTCAAGGAATAGTAGTCTAAATAATAATGGATGAAAAATTAACACCATTAAAATCTAAAGATATTTTTGATATTTTATAAACCTCAAGAACATAATTGAATATATGTTAAACCTCATGAACATTTGAGATATTATTCCAAAAAAATGAGTTCGTTTTAGTTTTAAATTTTTATAAAATTAGAAATTGTGTAGGCTAGTATCAACAACTTTTACTAATATAGAGCATATAACACATGGTATATGTTAATTGTCATATGATAAAATAAAACTCTTAATAAACAAAGGAATTTCCATTGAGTGACTACCGAAGAAAAGAGTGAGTATCGAGGGATAAGAGAATTTGATAAAATTAGTAACCTTTAAGGTTTTAGCTTTCTCATCTTAAGTGCACTGTTCTGTTGGGCAAGAAAGAAGGGAGATGTAATGGGATTCTTCGCAATCTTACTGTAAGGGTACATGTATAACTATATTAAATTATACTATTTAATTTTTATAATATTAGATGATAAATATTTTATTAACATAATTTTAATTTATATTTCACCTATAATTTAGTTTGTTTGTATAAATTTTTTAAGTATTAAAATAATTTTATTATTAAAATTTATTATTTATATTTTAAAAATAAATATATAATATTTAAATTTTAAAATTAAATAAAAAATTAAAACACATAATTTTAATATTAAAAATTCAAACAAAATAAATTAACCTTACAAAATTTTAGATTATGGGCCAAAATTTCCACAATCATACATTATTCCGTACAATAGGATTTAACTTTTTAGCCAAACCTTTAACCATACAAAAATAAAATAAAAATATAACTTTTAAAACTTACAACCATATAAATAGCATCACTTATATTAACCTTATACATTTTTACTATTGAAAATTTTTTTGTAAATTATTTTACTTTTAATGTCATCTTATTAGATACCATTTAAATTAATCTATAATTATTTAAAACTATTCAATATTAAATACTATCAAATTGAAATCAGATCAATATCATTAGAATGATATTTTTGTTATTATAATTTTTAAGGATATTTTTTATAATTTTCTAAAATTATATAGGTCTTTAATACTATATTTTAGAACAAACATGCTTGTTATACTTGTACCAGAATCTTACCTCATGTTTGATTTATTAGAAAAGAATGGAATAAAATGAAATCAAAATTGATTCATTTTAAATTTATGTTTAATTAGGTTAAAAAAAGGGAATGGAATGGAATCAATTTCTAAAAAAGAGAAATCAAAATTCTTTCTTCTCACTTAAAGGAATCATGATTTCATTCTCCTCTCAAATTTTTTTCCAATTTTACCCAAATTCTAAATATAACCATAAACACTAAGCCCTAAACCTTAAACCCTAAACCCTAAATCTTAAACCTTAAATCCAAAATCCAAAATCCCAAAACCCTAAACCCTATTTAAAAAAGTAATAATTTTAACCCTAAACCTTAAGCCATAAATATAACCCAAAATACCAAATCCTAAAACCTTAAACCCTATTTAAAAAAATAATAATTTTAACCATAAACTTAACCCATAAATATAACCCTAAACCCAAAATCCTAAAACCTTAAACCATATTTAGAAAAATAATAATTTTAACCATATACCTCAAATCCTAAATTCCAAAACCTTGAACTCCAAATCCCTAAATCTTAAATCTCAAAAACCTCAAAACCCTAAACCCTAAACCCTATTTAAAAAATAATAATTTTAATAATATATTTTATTTTTATGTAATAATTATTTAGAAAAATAATGATTTCAATAATATATTTTGTTTGACGAAATAATAATAATTAAATAATATTATTTAAACTTTTACCAAATATAAGAATATTAAGGTAACATATAATGTTTTTCTTTTCATTCCAAGTTATAAACCAAACATTGTACTAATGATTCCTTCTTCAATTTCAGTTACCAAACTAAACAAAACTATTTCATTTCCATTCTGATTTCATTCCCTGAACTAAACACTAATGATCCTCATTTAACAAGGTTTTAAAATATATCACAGAATAAACCCTAATCATTAATTCTAGCATCATAGTAACCATTAACTCAAATATTCAAATATTAGTAAGAAAAAAATGTCAAAAAGGTATTTTCTTAGTATTAAAGTTATTTAATTCTATAATGTTCACTAATTTTTTATTTATAGAAAAAGAAACCTAAAAAAAATTTATTCATAAAAGTTTTTAAAACTAATATTAATGAAAACATTTCACCATTTATTCCACCCTATCAAACAAAAAAATTACAAATATAACTCATAAATATTATCATCTTTTATCCCATCTTATGATTAAAATAGTATTGTTAATTTTATTTTTTAAATAAATTTAAAAAATTAAATATCTCTGTTTAGCAACATTTTTTTATAAATATAGAGATTAAATGTAAATTTTCAAGATTAAGAACTAAATAACACCTTTTGGATAAGTAAAGGACCAATGTAACCTTCCACTAATTAATTCCCAACCCCACCCATCATTCCGTCAAAATTTTGATGATGCTAAAACTCATAAAATTGTCCTTATAATAAAGAATCCCAAAAAAACATTTACCTACCTATAACCTCCTGTTATAATTTCACTACGCAAACTGAATTCTAAATAATGGTTAAGGTACCTCCAAGAAAAAGAAATCTAATGATTTACCACAATTAAAGAATAATTACAAGATTAAACTCAGGCATTTCCCACAGCACAAGATCAAAGTACGTCAAACAGGAAACTAAGGTGAAGCTGTGCTTTAAACAGAAAATCTGCTAAAAAAGATATTGAAAAAATAACAAAAATAACATCCTTAAAATTTATAAATCATAAAAATAATATCTTTACATCCATTTAATACTTTTCACTATAACGCGATCTAATTAGACACCGTTCAATTTAAACCATGACTATTTAAATCTATTAAATATTGAATAACATTTAATTAAAATTCGTTTAATATTATTGAGATACTATTTTTGTTTTTATAAGTTCTACCGGTGTTATTTTTTTGTAATTTTCTAAAGATAGGGTTCCCCTTGTTTTCCACACTCACAATTAAATTAACATTACCCGGCAAGGACGGATAGACCAATTTATGGCAACCTGGGAAAAGGTCAGAAGTTAAAATGTCTTGTTCGTGTCATGATTTATCCCTACCAAAGATAATCTGCGTTTGGAAACCTTGGATCTGTAACACCATACTTCAAATGCCTCAGTTAGGTCAGGATATTGAATATACTCACTTTCTAACCAGTCACTCAAGATCTCTGCCTGCTCACCAGAGGGCAATGCAAGAACTATTGAAACAAATACAGATTCCAACGATTGCCACAACTCCCCGTCCACCTTTAGTGCAAGAGAATCATCACTATCGTCATTGTTCATTGCAAAGGAATCAATTAGAGGTTTTGTAACCCTTACAAAAGGAAGCCACACCTTCACCACATGAAGCCGCTTTGAAGTTGGAAAAATGGCATTGCCATATCCTATGGCCTCTAGAACCTTGGCTGCCACTTCAATAGTCTTTAACTTTGTCTCAATTATTTCAAATGTTGGACTAACTTGATCTACAACTTTAACTATCTTATCAGAAACATCCATCCAATTACATACAAAATCTCTCATAATTTCCAACTTATTTAATATTTGACAAGCCCATGACAAATCCAACAAAAGATATTTGAATGATTTCATTTGCCTTTCCTCAGAGAATGATCCTGGGGGTTCACACAGCATAACTTCTATAAAACTATTAAATCTGGCAAACAGTCTATTCACACATTCTTTTACCTCAGATTTTATCTCACCATCTGCGATTAATAAAGGGGCATCATCATCTTCAATTAGCATGTACTCAAGTTGTTCTTGGGCAGAGCACTTTAGATCATATAAGGGTGGAGGAGGGGATGATGTTGCAAATTGTATAGCTGAGAGAAAAACCTTGACGATTTTTGATGGATTGACTGGTTTAAGGCGAGCAAGAATTGGTTCCACCTGTAACCCCATTCTGGGTATGGTTCTTACAATTTCCTCCTCCTCAGACTCTTCCCAAGGAACTGCTTCCAAGTAATTCACGCAAGCAGTAATAATTTGTGGGCATCCAAGTTTCAAGGCCACACAAAGAATACCAAGAGCATTTCTAACACCATGCAAAATGTCAACTGAGCCATCAATTACAACATAGAAAAGGCGAATCAGACTGACATGGTAGTCAAAGTCTGATTCTTCACAATAAACTTCAACACAGTTGCGTGAGTCAATTATCTGACAGGTTGGCCAGTTTTCAGAGAGGCGATCAGCAAAGTACTTGCACTTTTCCATGAGGATGTGGGAGTGACAATATAACCAATCATCTCGTCCATCTTGTGTTCGTAGCCGCACAACAACATCACTTGTTGGTCGGTCTCCAATTGTACTAGGGGACCTTGTTTCAGAGCCCTAAAACAAGAAAATAAAAACAAATAAATAAGGGGAAGATCACCCGTCTTTTGAAATACTGAAAAATAGATACTAGTAAATAGAAAATTCAGTATGAATGCATATTACACGCCACCAACTAAATTGGGACTTGGGAAATGAATTCCCTATCATTGTATTCTTAATAGAAGTTTAGCTATAGGTCGTGTCATTTCTTTATCTCCATGAGACACATTTATCACTAGTTTTTAAGTGTTAATCCAATAGTCCCCTAATTTGTAAAGGTACGTGATTCATCTTATTGTCTGGTGATTCGGACCACATAAACAATTATTAATCTAAAAAAATTTGTAAAGAGTACACATTAGCTCTGTTTTTTTTTAATAAACAATAGAATTTAATGTGTACATTTTACAAAACAACATTGGAATGGGCATTTTGACTGCATATAATTAAAATTGTAATTAACTGTAAAAATTCGATGGTTTTTCTTCGAAAATAACTGTAACCGATAATATGTAAAGTTGGAATGGTTATTACAATACCGAAACTGTGGTTAATCAAAACCAGACATATATTAAAGTTATTTTTTATATACATATAATTACATAGAAAAATGCACTTTTAATAATAAAGTACACAATAGTTGAAATAATTAAATTTAATTTAATTTATTCTTTTTTTATATATTTTATTTTACTTAAAAACATGTGTTAAATAATTATAAAAAATTAATGTCGATATTTTAAATAATATAATAGAGTAATAATTATGTTAAGATTTAATTTTTTAAAACTAAATATATTTTGGAATAAATGTTAAAAAATAAAAAGTGTGGTTAAACTGCGAGAAAAACTGTTATAAACTCATAACCGACGATTATTACCCGAACATACCCAAAACTAGTGCGAGGTGGTTATGGTTATTAGCGTAATCATCCCCGACCATTCTCACGCCCATTCCTACTATTGAGGTACCACTTAAGAATACAGGGCTAATCTGAACCTTTGACATAAACAAAGAGACTCATAGGGGTATTTAATCATTATTGCATTAATTTATTAAACATATTTGATGCTCATATTGATGAAACCAGAAACTGAAGGTGGACAACAATAGTTGGAACTTGGCAGGAACCGAACTATTTTATTGCGGTTTGGTTGGAGCGTTACTTCAAATTTTGGAACGAACAAGACATGCTGAAGGATTTGAACTATGTTGCTGCGATTTAGTTAAAATGTCATGTTGCAAGTTGTTAACTTGAGAAATGAGATCCAAGGATCTGTGTCAATAAGAATCACATTTGATGCTCATGGAATCAAGTTGAATGGACAACAAAAAGTAGAACAAACAAACTAGGTTTTAAGTGGAGTACATGAAAAGAAAGTAAAGGACTTTCTGTTGTCCAACAATTGAACTTAAGGGAGAAAATCTAACCAAGATAAGATCAAAAAAGAAAGGAAAAAGGGAGGGAGGAAAGGGGGGAGGAGACACACACACACAAACAGAGACATACACAAAATACAGCAGCAGTGGTTTGAGGCACTTACAAGAGGTTCCATTCAAGTAACAAACTCTAATGACAATATATTTCACTCATTATGGCTAATGCACCTGCAGAGAGAAATAATTTAAAAGAAAACGTTACAATCATGTCTTATTTATAAAAGAAGCCGTGAAACATAGATAGACATAATTTTCTAGCAAAGGTAAAAATAACAACCTTATAATTTACATTTTGGCTCCGAATTGACAGAAGAAATTAAAAATTATGGTGATAAAGCTCAGCTCCGTCATACGATAAACGACTTTGTAAATTTAGTTTTATTTGGGAAGAAGATGGAAGAAATGAGGTCCTAGGTAGATGTCTCAATCCTATGTGAGCCTCCCTGCTATGCAGAAGCCAAGGTATCCCTAAATGGGAAAATGCTATGAAAATTAAATTTGATGTGCTGGTTCAAAACAATACCTGGATTGTTGTTCCTAGATCTAAGGATTGTAAACCTATCTTCTGGATTTAGTAGGTTAAAATGAAGAGTGCTTGTTCACTTGACAATTGCAAATCCAATGTGGTAGCTAAGAGCTACAAATAGAAGTATCAGATTGACTATTCTGAAACTTTTTTCCCAGTAGTGAAGCCACATATTGTTAGAGTTGTTCTCACTATTGCATTGCATCTAATTGAGCTGTAAAACAAATATATGTTAATAATGCTTTCTTAAATGGGGATTTAGAGGAGGAAGTGTATATGTATCGACCTCACGGCTTTGAGGACACCTCTTCACCTAATTTGGTGTGCAAACTCAACAAAGCTATTTATGGGCTCAAACAAGCCCTTAGAGCTTGATTTCATAAACTCTCCTCATCACTTCTCAATTTGGGTTTTCAAAACTAAAAGGCTGATACTTCGATGTTGGTGCAACATGAAGATCACAGGATCACTATTCTCTTAGTCTATATAGATGATATCATCCTTATAGAAAGTGATACTGCTTTGGGATATCTGACTATATTACTTGATGATTGTTTTACCTTAAAGACTAAGGGGATTTAAGTTATCTCTTGGATGTTCAAATTACTGGAGATGCTGATCATATTCATCTCCATCGACACAAATACATTGTTGACTTATTGATCAGATGTGGTATCGAATCCTCTAAGCCTTCCAAGACTCCCATGAGTGTTGGTTCATCTCTGTCCAAATATGATGGTCACTTGCTTGCTAATGTTACTGAGTTTAGGAGCCTTGTTGGGGATCTTCAATACCGTGTCTTTACTAGACCTAATATTGCTTACTTAGTAAACAAATTATGTTACATTTTGCATGCTCCAGATAGTCATTGGGTGGCCCTTAAACGTGTCCTTAAGTATCTCAAGGCGACTCTATATTATGGTTTGCTTTTGCAAAAATCTGATACACTAGACTTAATTAGTTTCTCTAACTCGGATTGGTGCAGATTGTATATTTTTTGGAACTAGCCTGGTTTCTTGGTCATCTAGCAAGCAGAAGGTGGTTGGACGATCATATACTGAGGTTGAGTATCGTACCTTAACCTTGGCTCAACTCTGAAATAATTCGGCTGCAATTTCTTCTCAAGGAACTGCATATTGCATTCCCTCATACGTCAGTTTTATTTTGTGATAATATAAGTGTAAAGCATCTGAGTGTTAATACAGTCCAACATGTACGTATAAAACATGTGGAGTTAGATTGGCACTTCTTGCAAGATCAAGTAAATGCAGGAACTTTAGATGTGCACTACACTCCTACAGAAGATTAATTACTTGATGCCTTAACCAAGCCCCTTTTCGAGGCATGTTTTTGTTCCTTGAGAGTCAGATTGATGGTTGTTCCACCACCCTTAATTTGAGGGGGGATATTAGACAGAATATTACTTTAGTTTTTTAGCTATTGTATTTCCTTACTCTCTACTAAGACACCTACAACTAGAGGTCTAGCTAGTCTAAACGCGAAGCCCAAGTATATTCATTATTATAAAAACACATGTCCACCAAAAAGAAAAAAAGAAAAAAATCCTTCTAACTTAAATTTTTGAAAGAGTTAGTTTTTCAACGATTTTTAACATAATATAAGAGCTAAAGATCATGCGTTCTAACCCAGTAACCCTAATTATTAAATTGCAATTATTTGGTCTGCATTATGCACAGAAGAAATGTATAAAAGCAATGTTCGAACTTCTTCTAATACCTTATGTTTTTTCCAAGTCAAACAGAATATTGAGGAAATAAGTTTCCAAGTTCTAACATGAACTATGTTAGGATTTTAATCGTAAAACCCACATTTTCATTGTACTAGGACGAGCAACTTTAGATTACTTGTTTCCAAAATCAACACTACGTCTTCCCAGAAAAAGGTAATAAAATAATTACCAAGCATTTCGAAAACGACAAGCCAACTTTAACCGTAATCTAAATGAAACTTAGAGGTTTACTTTGATTAGCAAGAATCATGGAACATGTCTTCATAGCAAGATGATAAATGATTTAAAAAAAACAGCTAACAAACCAAACTTAAGAAGTATAAAATGATTATCTTACATATTACAGTTGAGGAAGATGGAGAAAAACGGCAAGAAAGTGAGAGAGTGAACTGTGCAGACTATTGGTTTAGTCAATGCCGGCAATGGAGCTTAGCAGACCGCTAGAGTCGGGAATTCTTAGCGGCAGTGCATCTGTGGGAGGAGGAGGGAATGAAATTAGCGGAGAACTTTGAGAATGAGAATGAAAATGCAAATGAAAAGTATTTGTGCCCTAAATTCAAGTATATCAAGTTTAGAAGAAAGTGCGTGGATACTTAATAGGGAAGAAATTTTTAAATTTGATTTTTAAAAATACAAAGATATATTATTTATATGTACGAAAAAATTTAGATTTTTTTGGCCTTAAAACCTATTTTAACCTTTATTTTATTAATAAAATCATCACATATTATCAAAAAAACCAAGTAAGTTTCTAACATTAAGGATTTAAGGAATGTCAAGCAAAGTAGACTAAGGAATTGGTTAACAAGTTTGATTAAAAAAATATCACCCTTAAAATTCATCAAGATCCTTTAAAAAAAAAGGTCTAGTAATCTTAGTACAAGAGTATGATTGAGAGTCTTTTGTATCTGAATACGAGTCGCCCTGACATCTTCTTTAATATTGGATTATGTGCTAGATACTAGGCTAGCCCTAAAGAATCATGTCTTGTTGTAGTCAAATGAATTATCAAACATGTAAAAGGAACCTTATAATTTGGTTTATGGTATCCTCGGGATACTACTGTAAAATTGGTTAGGTATTTCAATGCTGATAGGGCTTAGTGTAATAATGATAGGAAAATTACTTCTAAGAATTGTTTCTACTTAAGTAATTCCTTGATTTCTTGGCATAATAAGAAGTAGAGTTCTTTATCCCTCTCTACTGGTAAAGTTGATTATAGGTTTTGTTATTCACAATTACTTTGGATGAAGCAAATGTTATCATGGTTAAAAATATTCTTTTACTCTGTGACAACACTGACCCTATCTACATCTCAAAAAACATGGTCCAACATTTAAAGGTCAAATATATTGATATATGACACCCTTTTATAAGAGATCTTGTATAATCCAACACCTTGTCCTTACAACATATCAATAATGACCTTTAGCTCACTGATATTTTTACTAAATCTTTAGACTTTCAAAGGTTTGAATCCCTAAGAAAGGTTATTGGTATATGTATCTCTCCCTAAGAGACAACCTCCTATGTTCTTTAGATTTTTATGAGCCTAAAAAATCCTATATGTTGTTATTTTTCTTCTGTTTCTTATTCTATGCTTGAATGATAGGATTAAGGAATTTTGTATGTTTTTTCTCCGTCATTTAAGGGGTGTTTATTTGAATTTCTCGGTCAAAAAAGGGAGAAGCTTGTGTGCATAACTACGTATTTTTTCCATGCTTTGTATTGCAATGGATAAACTATATGCTATTTCTACATGATACGTTTATAAGGTATGTGTTTATTTTATGTATGTAGGTTACATGTGTTGATTGAAGTCATCAAGCTTTAGATGAGTTGTGTGTTGAGACCCTCATGTTTCAATTTGACAAAAGTTGGGTTAGTAGAATTGAGAAGATAGATGGAGCACACAAGACATATACACTTAGAGTAGATCTGTTATTCTGGGTTTCGTATACATCGTTGTTTTGTTTATGGGAATAAACAACTTTAGGTCATCTTCATGATCATCTTATGATTGATGCATATCTATACTTTGTTATGCAGTGTTTTGACATAGAAAAGCCAAATGGGAGAATGTAAGTTTGTTTGTATTTTGTGTCTGTGTGTTGGCTTTCCGTGTGTGAAACAGATGTCTATTTATTTTACTAAGTATTTTGCTTTCCTCTATGTAATGTTGGTTGCTACGAATTAGTAATGCACACACGCATATAATTAGGAACACTGTGATTGAAAACATGTTTTTCACAACCTTGTTTAGTATGCATGCTAGGTCGTAAATGTTCTATAAATACCTCATATTAATTTTTCTAATTAAATTAAAGATCCTACCAAAACTTTGCCTAAATTTTGGATCATTTTGAATTCTATTTTCACTCATTATCTTGATTGAGTTTTGATAATAGTAATATGTTTGTGTAAGCATCAAATAGTATGGTAGATTAATTTACTATTTATGAGAACTCTATAAGAGTGGTTTGAGCTAAGTAGTTTAAATTCTCATATTATTAGTTGTGTGCGATGAGTAATTGTGCTAAGAGATCAAATAATTAGATTTGTGCGTACATGGATTATCTATGTGTCTCTCGTACATGATTTGATATTTGTGTGGACAGTGTGTCTTTTGGTGATATTTTTTGAGTTGTGATTAAGAGAGGTCCTCAAGGTTTACAATACTGTATTCTTCATGTTACTGATCCATGCCTGTTGATCACACTACATTGGGTGGTTTTGACTTTGGAATAGGTAGTTCAAATAGAGGTCCTAGCTGATAAGGTATTGGTGTTTTTATTTCTATCAGAGTTGTAACTATTTAAGTAACCTGAGAATGTTACCATATATATAGTCTTTATATAGGTTTATCTCGTTATATTATGTGTTATGTATGCTCTATTATTATGCTAGTATAATCTGAGTTTGAAGTATGCATGTTATCACATACTAAAGTTTAAACTCTAATTAGAACTCTTTAATTATATTTACATGCTTCTACCTACTAAATTTTATATCTATTGATTAAAGAGTTTAAACTTTAATTAGAACTCTTTAATTATATTTACATGCTTCTACCTACTGAATTTTATATCTATTGATTAAAGTGTTATGATTGCCTAAGTTCTTTATTTACTATTGTTATTTGTTAATCCACTACTTAGAAAACAAGCCTTAGGAGTAAAAATCTCCTTACCAAGTAGTGAACCAGATTGCAGACCCTTTCAAACCTTTTAGCTTTATTCTTTACATAACTTCTATTATAATATATTTTGTTGAGTGCTTGAACTTATAGGATCAATGTGAAATGGAGAGTATATCTGATGAGGATTAGAGAAGAGAATTCGGATACCTAACACTTGGATTGGGTAGGTCAAAAATTGATATGTGTACTAATTTGAACAATAAATTGTGAATTTTTAGGATATTGATTTAACTTATGATTGAGACTTTGATTATAAACTAAAAAGAAACTTAAGCATGAGAATTTTTGTTGATTTTAATTTTTGTTTGTAGTTTTATTTTTGTTTTTCTTATGCCATGTTAATATTTTTAGTTTTAATTCTACTTAGTAGGATTTTGTGGGTATCATCTCTAAAAGCTTTCATGAGACTTTAACTCATCCATTACAATAACCTGGGGATTTAAAGGCTTGTTACATACACTAAATACAAGTGGGTCAATTATAAAAATGATTTAGGTTAGCTTAGTTTAGTTTATTAGTTTTTAGTTTTAGTTTTTATATCGCTTTACTTGCTAGAGACTAGCAAGAAGCTGGTTAAGGGTTATGATAAGTGCTTGAAAAGCACTAATATTCTATTATTTTGATATACTTAATTAAAATAAATAGGTTTGATTATAGTAAGTTTTTATGACTATTTTTACAAATCTATTTTTTTTTTTGAATTATGGGTATATTTTGTTGCATTACATGTGTTTTTAGCTTCAAAAGAGATAAATATATTATACAAAGACTCCATACTTGGAGTACTCAAATAGCACCCGTAGAGCTATAAAGAGTAAGGCATGTAAACCTTACATCAACAAACAACCAATATGTAAGAGGCACATGGAAAATTCAACAAAAGCATTTCTTGTCGCGATAAAGAAAATGTCTACCACTATGGTAAGCTCTTGGGAAAACATGTTGGGCACATTAAACATTTCATGCTGCGACAAGAAATAATTTATGGCATAACGCAAGCTTTTCATAATGAATTGTGTGAACATGTTTTGACTTCATGCCACGGCACGCCATGTTATTTTTTGGCTCCAAACCTCTATTAGCAACTTTTTCTATAAATACAACATTATGTTGTATTAGGTTTTTCAGCTTTTCATTTGATAAAAATTAGGAGAGCCCATCTATTTGTTTAGGTGTATAATTTAGGTTAACAATTATACCATCATGTATAAATACTCAGAAAAAACCCTCTTATTGTAAAGATAATCCAAGGATTTGAATAAGGTTGTTGTAACCCATTTAGAGATTTGGAATTGTTTTGATCAAGAAGAGGTAATTTTGTTATTATATCTTTTAGTTCTCTTTGTAATTCGATTTCTTTCATAGTTGAATTGACTTTTGTTAATTTAACTATGATTGACTAAATCTGTATATGGGATTTTGTGTCTGCTTACAATGATTGGAAGCATAGTTTTGTGATTTATGTAAATAAAAGTTTTAGATTTATTTCTTATTCATAATCTTCATATCTTTAATAATAATTTCATGATGTCCTAAGTCTTGATTTATGAAGAAAAAAAATTAGAATTAAGCATTTGACACATCATCTATGCTTAGATATGTATAATGAATATGAATCTATTTTAATTTCATTGATTTGTATTAAATTAGATAGTTGAAAAATAAATTTAATTATAAATTAATGATGAGTCAAATCTTGATTTATAATTAAAAATATATATAACTTAAGTTTATCAATTTTTAATTTTAAGCTCAATCAAAGAAAGTTATTAATTAATTGAAGTTTTTGGTATATATATATATATATATATATATATATATATTTAGTTTATTGATTAATCAATTTCAACCTCACTAAAGGAAGAATGATTAATTGATTATTGTTAGGAACTCATCGTGATTATAGAGGGTTTCATTTAAAAAGATAAAATAGTAAATTTAACTTATATTTAAATCACTTAATTTGTTATGTCAATCATGGGTTATGTTTATTAAAATCCCATATATATCCATAATTCTAAGTGAGCTTTAGTTTAATTTACTTGCTTTCATTTATAGCTTTAATTTATTACCTTCATTTATTTGCTTTTATTTACTTGATTCCTTTAGATATAATTTAATTTAAAATTTACAATTTTGTTCTAGGAACCTACAATTTGTTAGAGTATTTAGGAATTATTTTTCTTAATTATATTATAAAATAATTTAAATTTTTAACACCATTGTTCTTGAGAGACGATCTTGAGGGTATACATGTTACTTTTTACATGTAATTCGTGTACTTGTTGATGAGTGCTTAAAAAACACTAAAATTATCACGATTTTATGTACTTTAATTGATTAAAAAGATTTATATTTATATGATTTTATCATATTTTTATATAAATTTGTCTTTCCGGAATCAAGGGTATTTTTATTGTTTTTAAGGTATTTTCACTTAAAAAATAACTTAAAGACTCGAAGAAAAATCCCGGAGGCAATACATCGCACGTATATTAAGAAAATAAATGAGGAAAAGTAAAAAAGATGAAAAAATTGGACAAAATGGGTCAAAAATGTTAAAAAGGTTAAAATCGTGCACTCCGCCGCCCAACCGCCTAAAGCAACATGCCTAGCCTTACCGAGAAACACGCATAGCATGCCATACCACGTCGAACATCCACTTGCAGATTTGTGCCCATCTATGTGCAACTCCTAAACAATGTTGAACTCACGCTCGCATCTGTGTCCATTTGCGCATATCCATCCGAACCCGCGCGCGTTGTTATGCCCATCTTTGCCCAGCCGCTAGGGGTGCCCATAAATTGGGCCAGACTGGACTAAACTAGAAAACCGGACCTAACTGGACTAGATGGAACGATTTTATAAATCAAACGGTCTAGTCCAATTTGTATTAATTAAAACCATTTTTCAAACGGTCTAGTTTGGTTATATTAATTTTTAAACCGGTAGAACCGAACCGGACCAGTTTAATAATATATTAAAATTTTCATATTATTTCTCATTAGCGGTGTCCAAAAACCAAACCAAATTGGAAACCAAACCAGACCGAATGGTTTTATAAATCAAACGGTCCGATCCGGTTAATTTTTTTTCCTAAACTGGACCGGGCTGGTGGACACCCCTACTAGCCCAGCCCCATATGCCTAATTTGGGCACACCATTGCATGTGTCTGCACTTACATCAGCATCTGTCCATTCTGCATCAGTGATGACATCAATGTTTGCCTATTACACGTTTTTCCCATTTTTTATATTTTTTTCCCACTTGTTTACCTTTTTCCTCACCTATAAATACCCCAATCTCCTCCATTACAAAACACACACAAAAAACACTAAAATGCCTCAATAAATAAGTTTCTTAGCTCTTTTTCTCCATTTCTTAGTTTTTTTAATTTTTAGTTTTAATGTTCTTTTATTAGAATTAGTTATGTTTTTATAAATTTCTAGCTTTTTTATTCAATAAACGGAAATGCAAATCCGTTTAGAGGTTTTCTAGAAACGGAATTAGCATCAAGGTTTTGTAAGGATTTTTATTCTTTACAGTTATGTTTATGTTTTATTCTTATATGTTATATTTAATTTGTCTGTTATTAAATTTAACATTACTCGCTTTTGTAAAAATGATATAATAATAACGTTATTATACTTGCGAAATATTAAATAGGTAAAAGTCTCTAAAAAATAAATTGATTTTATTTTTATTCAAGATTTTATATTAAGAATGTTATAGAGAAATATATTTTTTTCATTACAAACTTAAATCTGAAAATTAGATTTTAAGGTTTAGTTATCTGATCTGATATAGAGTAGTGTTCTTTTATTTGTTGGTACAATCGCCTGGTAGTTAGAGTGAAGCTCTATTTCAAAAAAATTTATAAGAATTATTATCTAAAAATATATTGACAACATATTTTTAGTAATGGTTTTAAAACTTGAAAGTTAGTACTCGGATAATTAAATTCTTAGGTTTAATTTGGACACCTTGAATAAAGTTTAAACTGTCTAACTCCACCAAATGTGACTTTAAATGCTTCATTTTCAATCTCTTAGAAAAAAATAATTAATTTAATTAACCAAATTAATTATTGACCTTACCCATAGGTGTTAATTGATTTGTTTAATTAACAAAGAATATATAACTCTATCAAATGTGATATTCATATGAAAAAGAGAAAATCAATAAATATCAATTTATATATTTAATAACCTAAATAATACGAGCAAGCATAATTAACTTAGTTATTATATCCATAAATACTCAACTATTATAAATGATAAAATTTGCATAAATGTTTATTGAATCTCTATCTATGTTTATTTTTATGTTATTAGATTAGTAAAAACTCAAAACCCAAAATATTGTGACAGGATGTTTAGGATTTAATTTCATTTTTAGAAATTTAAATAATAAATTAAAAACCACATATATTCCTTCATTAGATCGACCTTGGGAGTATACTTATCATTTTCTATGAAATGATTTGTGCACTTGTGAGAGTTTTATAAATATAAAACCAAAATATTTGTAGGATCAGCAATGCAATTTTGCTCATCACTTCAAGTTTTTTTATAAATACAAAATTTGACTATTAAGTTTTTGTGCATCATCTATGAAAATGCAAAAATCTACAAAGAATGCATTAAGTGTTACCATGACAAAGTCCTAATTCATAAGTCTTTTTGTCCTGGAATGAAATTTCTCTTATTTAATTCATGTTTTAAGTTGTTTTCAGGAAAGTTAAAGTCAATAAAGAGTGGACAATTTCAAGTTGTTCAAGTCTTACCCCATGGAGTGGTAGAGTTGATAAATTCAAAGACTCAAAATTCAGTCAAAGTCAATAAGAAACATATGGAGCCTTACTTGAAAGGAATCGATATAAATAAGGACATTGAATGCATTGAATTGTATAAGCCTTCACCTTTAATAATGATTTGGATATTACCAAAAAAGAAAAAAAAGGTATAAGCCCTTGAAGTCAATGCATTTTCATTCATCTTGAGGCACATACTCGATATATTTGCTTATTGATTTTGATTGATGTATGATGTGAGTAATATGAGATATTCATAATCCTAACATTTGATTTCTTTCATGAGATCCGTGTTATGCACATTTGAGCCTTTATGTTAATTATATGCAAAAAAAAAATTATTCTTAACATAACTTATGTTCATATATACCTTGTTGAGTGCTTGGACCCATAGGATCAATGTGATATTGAGAGTATACCTTATGAGGAATAGAGTTGAAGCGAATTCAAATTCTTAACACTAGCTTTGTGATGTGTACTGATTTACACAATAAACTTTGATCTTTTGAGATGTTGGATGAAATTTTACTTGGGATTTTAATTATGAACTGGAAAGAAACTAAAACATGAGAATTTTTGTTTATTTTGATTTTGATTTTAATTTTGTTATTTTTAGTTTTAGTTTTTGCATTTTAGAATATTTGTAGGTACCATTATTGGAAGTCCTATTGAGACTTTAACTCATCCACTAGGTCCACCTAGGGGTTTAAAGACTTGTTTCATACACTAAAGGCAACCATGATAATCTACAAAAATGATTTAGGTTAGTATAGTTTAGTTAATTTATTTTTCTTTTAGGTTTTTAGATAGCTTAACTTGCTAGAAACTAGCAAGAAGCTATTTAGGAGTTGTGATAAGTGCTTGAAAAGCATCATATTCCTTGATTTTACTATACTTAATTGAAATAAATAGGTTTGATTACATAATTTTATTTGATTATTTATGCAAATCTATTTGTTAAAAATAAATGGTATGTTTTGTTGTATTTCAGGTTTTTTATGTTCAAAAGAGAAATAATGTCAACGCATGAAGACACAATACTTAGAGCACTCAAATAGAACCATAAGAGCTAAAAAAACCTAAGGCATGTAAGCCTTACCTCAAGAAACAACTAATGTGTAAGCCATATAAGACAAAATTCAAGACAAGCAATTTGTGCCGCAGCGAGGAATATATGTGCTGCAACGGACCCATCTTAGGAAGCTTTATTGGGCAAGTTGAACTTTTCATTCCATGATAAAGAAAATGTGTGCCACAACACTGTCTTTTTGGAGAAGCTAGTGACAACCTATTCAGAGATCTAGAATCTTCTTCAACAAGAAAGGATATTTTTAATTGTTGTATATTTTGTTTCTCTCTCTAGTCTAATACCTTTTGTGATAAAATTAACTTTTGCTAATTTAACTATGATTGACTAATTCTATAATATGAGATTTTAGTCCATGCTTCTATTGATTAGAAGAATAATTTGTGATTTTAATAAATAAAAGTTTTAGATTTATTTTTTATTCATAATCTTTAGATCTTTAATTATAAATTCATGATAGACCAAATCTTGATTTATGATTAAAGAAAACATTTTAGAATTAAGCATTAGAAATGTCATTTATTCTTAGTTGTGCATAATGAATAGGAGTCTAATTAATTTCATTAATTTGTATTAAACTAGATGGTTAAAAAAATATCTTTAATTATAAATTAATTATGGGTCAAACCTTGATTTATAATTAAAAAATATATCTACCTTAGATTTATCAATTAATTAAACTATGACCAATGAAGTTATTGATTAATTGAGGATCTTTGCTTATATATTTTGCTTAGTTTTCCAATTAATAAATTTGAAGTTCAGCCAAGGTAGTTATAGATTAATTGAATATCAATGAGGATTTACCATGATTATAGGGGGTTTACTTATTTAAAAAGAAAAAATCAATAATTTTAGCTTATATTTAAACCACCTATTTCATTCTTTCTATGAAAAGTTATGTTCAATGAAATCCTATATTCACCCAACATCCTAGGTTCGACTATAGTTTAGTTTACTTGCTTTGATTTACTTGTTTCTTTAGATATAGAGTAATTTAGAATTCATAGTTCTATTATACCAACCAACAATTGTTAGAGTGTTTAGGAATTCTTTTTTCTTAACTATATTAGAAAATAATTCAACTTTTTTAAAGTCACCAAGTGTCCTTGATGGAGTGACCTTAGTAGTATATTTGTTACTTATTATAAATGATTCGTGCACTTATGACCTGTATAAATACAAAATTTGTGCATCAGGATGAGAGCAGACAAATTGATCTTTAGAGTGACAAGAGGTTATAGGGAGTTATTAGTAGAGTCACTAGGCTCTAATAGTGCTACCTCAATAATAGAAGTAGGATCATATATAATTATAGTAGTGTCAGTGATAGCCCTACCTAATATATTAGCAGAGATATCAATAACCATTGCATACATATTACTAATTTCAAAAACATCTATTTGTATGAGAAGGTGAGATAATTGCATAATAGTGAACACAATAATAAAGGGAAAATGGTCTTTTGCAGTTGATAGTAAAGTACTAGGTATAATCATTGGTAGTGTTGTAAGAACAATGGAGTTTATAGGTAGGACTAGGCATATGGGAGTGATATCATGAGGGATATTTTTAGTGGGAGAGCCTCAATACCCAAAGCTTTACTACAGTGAAAGCATTACTTGTTTGTGTGCCCTTGGGTTTTTTCTACCGAAGCATTAACATTTTTTTATATTTGTAAGCATCATGACCCATAGGAGGAGAATAAGCTATAGATGTTGGGTACATTTTCATAGTAGAGGCAAATAAAGATCTTGAGTGAATCCACTTCCACATTTACTTGTTCCTTGAGCCTATAAGCCAGATCTATATCTATCAGACTCTAGCATATTGTCCCAGTTCACCATTAAGGGTTGCATTGTTAATTTTCATGGTAGCTTTAATGGATCTAGTGATCTATGCAAGGATTTCTTTATCCAAAATTCCCAGGCCAAGTTGTGAAAAGGGAACCATACTTGGGCTTTGGTTGCTTTTTTATTATAGGGATTGAAGTAGGGTGTCTAGGGTTGAAGTTGTAAGTCATGTAGTCTTTTTTGTCTTTATTGGCTTTCAATATGCAAAACATAGAGTCTATCTATTTTACTTAATGTGTTTTTCTTTCTCTAAGTAAGGTTGGTTACTAACAACGAGTAATACACATACACATATAGGTAAGTACACTTTGTATGTAAGCACGTTTACATACACCACGGGGTTATTTTCATGGTGTGTATACAAGGTGGAGTAGTGTGGTTTTTTGTTGTTGTTGAGTTGCATATGTGGATATTTATGGAAATTACTTGGTAATTTTGGAAAGAAAAAAATGGAATTTTTATATGCCTCGTCAAACCACCTCGTTTAACCCTTCATTGGTGACTCGATGAGACCTTTGGTGAGGTACCCTATGATCTTGGATGATTTTTATAAACACCACATCTTTTCTTGTTTTTGTAATGAGAAAAATGTAACATAGCTTTGTCAATTTGACATTTTGTTTTTCTGATTCCAAATCACTATTACATTATCGTGCTCTTGAGTAGTGAGTATTCGAGGCAGTACTTTCTAGTGGTTTTTAGGTGAAATGAATATTTTTTTCTATTTTACAAATCACCTTGAGTGTATTTGGTATAATGGTGAGCCGTGTGTCAACTGGTAGTTGCTAGAAGGAATCATTTTCATAGATGAGGAGCCATGTATTTGGCTATGTGTTTCAAGTTTGTGGTTCAGTGCATTTCACATGATTGGTTGTTGGTGGTTTAAAGTCGAGTGTTGTTCCTAAGATTGATTATTTATGGTACATGGTTGAGTATGTCTCCCACGTTTGGTATTTCACTTTTGATTCAAATTATTGATATTTTATCATTAATCACATTGCATTGAGTAGTGTTGGCTTTGGAGGAAAGCCGAATTCTTGTGTGAAACCAAGTTGTTACAAAGGCAATAAGCATGGGTACTAATAGGCACTTAAGGAAGAGGTCCTAACTAATAGAGGTATTTGCATTTTTATTTCTATCAAGTTGTAATTTTTTAATTTTTTTAATGGATGGTTTGTTGTTGAGTGGTTGCCTAGGATGTTACCACGTAGGTAGGGGTTCTATATGAGTTTACCTCATCTTATGATTTTTTTGGATGATTTTCCTTATTGTAAATACAATTAGAATATGATTGAAAATCTACTTACTTTCTATTTAGCATGCTTTATTTCGTGTTTATGCAACATGTGATTAATTTGTCTGACTATTAAAATAAACTACCTATTTGAGATTATTGTACTATTGTAGTAGATTTTTTTTATTCCACTACTTGTGGGGACAAGTCCTTTACGAGTCTATATCTCCTTATCTTGGTTGCATATCGGGTCTTAGTCTCTTTTGGTGTATTAAATTAACATGCCTGCATGTGATCTTGATGTGAGTCTCTAAGGAGTTAATATCTCCTAATCTTGGTTGTGTACTAGGTGTTAGACTCTTTATTTTAGTATGCTGTGTTATGTATAATTGCATGATGTGATAGTAAAAGCATCATTTATTGAATATGTTGTTACATACAAGGTCTTGAAGTGATTGAAAATCCTTTATAATTTTCCAAGCATGTATGCTAGCACATACTGTATGATATTTGTTACACTTAAGTATGTTGCTAGTCTAGATAGGAACCTATGTGACACATCATTTCTTGTATGTTTATCAAAAAAAATTATTTTCTTTTCTGCTAATTGTTTTCTTTCGTATCGTTATCTACTTAGTTCACGTTGTGAGGCCTACTTGGCTGAGTTGAAATAAAGCTTGATAAAAAAGTCGATGGGTTAGTGTTTCCTCCTTCATCTAGGTTTTTGTTGCCTATTTGAGTTAGAAGAACAATTGACCTCTATGTAATTGTTTTGACATATGTAATTCCTCATAGCCCAAAAATTTCTTGGTGCGACATTGATTGACACATTATCTAGGACTCTAGCTCGATCCTCATAGGAGTGTAATAATATATGGTAGAAACCATGACCAAGAGTAATGAGTTTTCAATTTGTGGGAAATTTTTATATTGAGTTCAGGTGAGATTTTAGATCACCTTGGTCTATAGCTTATCTCCTTTAGAAAAGATTAGGCAAACAATAAGTGAGAATTTACGAAGGTTAAGGTGGAATCTCTAGACTTGCGGATTTAAGGTGACTTAAGTAATGTCTCTTCTTTTGCTTTTCCTTAGTGGTGTTATCGCCAATGGCTTGAGCATAGGTTTTAAGGGGTGGCTTTTTTATAGGCATAAAAGGAAAGGGTTTAAACATAGTTGCATGGATCGAGTAGCTTGATATAGGGTTAAGGTTAGGGTTACGATTAGGGTTTTCCATATAAGAGGTAAAACTCTAAACATAAAACACTACAAAAATATAAAGCAAACTGCTGCTAAAAGTTGTAAAAAAATAAAATTGGGAATACCTAAGAGTCACTGCAAGGGTATGCTAACCTGATTTGCATGTAGATTACACAATTAGCTTTTGTAAGTAATTTTCCCCGTCAAGGGAAAAGCATCTCCAGCACTTTGCACCATCAATAATGATGATGATAATTCTCGATATCACTTTCCTTGATTTATCCCTTGATGTCAGCAAATAGAATGATGATGATGATCGTAGCAATGATGATGATGGTAAATCCCAAGTTTGCACCACCAAAGTTCAACAAAAACCAATAGAAAATTCAATAATGTTCACATCAATTATGGATGATAATGATAATTCCTTGATGTTAGCCAAAAGAATGATGATGATGATCGCAACATTAATGATGATAGTAATTCCTAAGTTCAATTCTTTAATGTAGAGACTAGGTTCTCACTTCGCAGGAATGAACGCTCAATCATGTTTCCAAATTACGAGTGCACATCTTTTCTAGGAGAATTTGAGTTTTCACGTTTTGAGTAAATTTGTAATTTTTTTATTTAGTTTTCTTCAAAAAATTTAGTAAAAATAATATTAAGATTTTTAAATATCATTTTTTTAAGTGAAGATTTTTAAATATTGTTAAACACAATTAAGTTCATTTTTCTTTTTCTTGATATATATGTATTTGTTTGTTTTTAAGACTCTTCAAATTTTGCATTTCTAACATATTTTACTAGAACTAGTGAAATATGTATTTGAAAAATAATTTTTATTTCAATAATAAATAAAAAATTTAGAGGTCATTATTAATCTTTTGAAAGTTTAGAAAGCTGGAAATTTTTTGGCATTAATTTTGTATTTATCAGAATGCAACTATACACTACTTGTCCCAAAAATGCTTGTATAGGACAATAATTTATAACAAACTTCACAATATGGGTAGACAATTTGTCAGAAGTATTATTTTGCCTTTATCGGTTTATGTTTTGTTTATATATGTATCAGCGAGCATTTGCTTAACTATCAACAAGTTATCGTTTGATCCAAAGCTTCTCTATCATTTTTATTGTATTAGAGCTCTGAAAAATTATGGAGATCGTCTTCTTCTTGCACTAATGATTCTTGTAGTGTGCGGAGTTCTTCCTATCAATCTCACTTTTACACAATAAAAATTGATCGTACAAACTTCTTCATCTGGAAGGAGCAGGTTATTTTAATAATCATTTCTTATAGTTTGGAATATATTCTTGATGCTTATCTCTTGCCTTCATAATTTATTGATATAAAATCTCAGGTTAATCATGTGTTTTCTCTGTGGAATCGACTTAACAATATTGTTAAGAGTTGGTTTTATACTTCTGTTTCTTTATCTATACATCTCTATTTGACTCGAGGTGCTACTACTGCACAACAATGAAAGTCATTGGAGTAAATTTTTCTTGCATTTTCTTAGTATTGTATTATAGATTTAAGACTTTTTCTATTGAAGAATATGTCCTTTGATTGAAAACTGTTACTGATTGTCTTTGTACCATAGGTGAAATATTTGCTATCATGTTATTATCCTCTATGAATTGAGAGGTGTTGATGTTGTGTACTCATTCATTATGCATAAGGAATCTATAACTTCTGATTTATTTCCTAGTGAAATTTTGGCCTATGAGAGACATATGGATCGTCAAAACTCTCATGACATCAATACTTTCTTGCAAGAATAAGTAGTGAATTTGGGTAATCTATAACTAAGGAATGACACCTCAGGCTCTACTCATTCCCAAAGGGGTGCTTCTATGCATGTACCTTGAAATTTGTAATATTTTTTTTACTCAAAGTAATTCCTATTAACCTAAGAAACAAAAGAAATCTAATTAATGTTCTTCATATTCAGTGTCAATCTTTAACAAACCAAGTCATTGTTACAATAAATGTTTCTAATCGTGTGATTTATAGCTTGGTCAGACTGCTCAGTCTTTCAAATCACCACTAATGCTCTTTGTCTCCTACGTGAAATATCAATTGGTCACTTGACTTGCAAGGCTATGTGTCATCTTATAAATGATTCTTCAAATGTTATTGATGATTGTAACACTTTTCTTGGTGATGACTATGTGACAATAGGTAGCAAAGCTTCACATACAGCTTCACTTCCTCGTCGCTTCTTTCTGGTGACTAGCTTTTCAAGTGGATGGCTTGGTAAGCAAGCTACCTTCAACATTAGTAAAATCCCCATCAAGAATAGGTCAGAATGGTAACGGTAAGGAAGGAAGCCCTCAATACTTCAATGGAAAGAGGACTAATTGTTTTGATTACCGAAGGCATAAGGAAAAAATCAACCTACTCGGTTCGTGAACTATGCCTATCTCGATCCTTTTATAATAAGAAAGGGTTTCTTTTATTTCCTAGTTCTTTTAGTTTATAGGGAAAAAATAAAATGAGAGCTAGAGCTTGAATCAAAGAATCCAATGGTAATCATTCCTATTATTGTTTGACGTGCTCCTGCTTTGAACCATAATGTATCAATAAAAAATCCCTTTCTCAAACATAATGAGAAATAGGAAAGAAAGAAAATAGAGAGGTCTTTATCAAAGAGGCTTTACACCTTGTCAATTGATAATCACGATAGTGGTTTTTTGCACGCTTCATATATTTCTCACAATCTTATGTCTCTTCATAAATTGTGTTATAATAATAACTTCTTTATAAAATTTCATGCTAACAAAGTTTTTATAAAGGATGTAAGATCATAGAAAACTCTAGTCAAAGGTACAGTTAATTGAGAGCATTACACTCTAGATGGACATGTTTATTACATACCTTCTAGGCCTTGTGATTCTTCTCCTTTCTCATCATTTATTATTGGCTCTTCACTAGTTATAGATATATCTATTCATTATAATTCTCTTCTTTCTACTTGTCATAAGCCTATTGCTTTAGTTACCATCATACCACAAATGTGGCATAATATGTTAGCACATCCATCTATTGGTATGTTTAACAAGTTGTTACAACAATCTTTCATTACTTGTGATAAGGTCATATGTTATACTTTGTGTAATTCTTGTTTTGTTTCTAAATCACACAAGCTATCTTTTACTCATACTCATGTTTTGTGCGATGCTCTTTTTTGAATTTCTTCATATGATTTTAAGGACTTCACATGTGTTAGCAAGTAATGGTGCCAAGTATTTCCTTTTAGTTGTTGATGATTGCATATGCTTTATGGGCATGTTTTTTTTAAAACAAACCAAGGATGAAGCTTATGGTGTTTTTACCAATTTTATGAACATGATTGAAAGGAATTTTAATGTGAAAGTTAAAATAATTCAAAGTGATAATGGTATGTAATTTCATTTTTTACCTTCTATACTGGCATAAGGAGTTCAACATCGTGTGACTTACCCATACGTTTTTGAACAAAATGGTGTAGTTGAGTCTAGAAACAAAATAATATTTGAGAGAGGTCGATCCTTATTGGTTCATGCTAACCTTCTCTTGTAGTTTTAGGTATATGCTTGATGAACGAAAACCGGCATCGCCGATTCTCGCAAATACTTTGGTTTTAATATTTGTAAAACTCTCGCAAGTGCACGAATCATTTCGTAGGAAATGATAAGTATACTCCCAAGGTCGATCTAAGGAAGGAATGTATGTGGTTTTTAATTTATTATTCAAACTTTTAAAAACGAAATTAAATCGTAAACATCCTGTCACGATAGTTTCGTTTTTGTGTTCCTAATCTAATAACATAAAATAAACATATATACAGATTAATTAAATACAATAAAAAAAAATAAACATAGATACAAATTTAATAAATAAATATAAATACAGATTCAATAAATATTCATGCAAATTTTATCATTTATATTAGTGGAGTATTTATGGATATAATAACTAAATTAATTATGCTTGCTCATATTATCTAGGTTATTAAAGATATAAATTGATATTTTATTGATTCTCTCTTTTTTGTATGAATACCACCTTTGGTGGGTTAGATATTCTTGTTAACTAAACAAATCAATTAACACCTATGGGTGGGGTTGATAACTAATTTGGTTAATTAAATTAATTCCTTTTTCTAAGAGATTGAAAATGAACCATTTAAATGCTACCTTGGTGGGTTAAACTGATTTAAACTTTATTCAAGGTGTCCAAATTAAACCCAAGAATTTAGTTATCCTAGTACTAACTTTCAAGTTTTAAACCACTATTGAAAACATGTTGTCAATACATTTTCACATAATAATTCTTATAAAAACTTTTGAAATAGAGCTTCACTCTAACTACCTAGACGATTGTACCAACAAATAAAAGAAGACTACTCTAAATTAGACCGATAACTAAACCTTAAAATCTAATTTTCAGATTTAAGTTTGTAATGAAAAATAATATATTTCTCTCTAACATCCTTAATATAAAATCTTGAATAAAAAATAAAATCAATTCATTTTAGAAATTTTCACCTATTTAATATTATCGCAAGCATAACAACGTTATTATTATATCATGATTATAACAATACTAGCACAGTTAAATTTAATCACGTACAAATTAAATATAACATGTAAGAATAAAGCATAAAAATAATCAGAAGAAAATAAAATCCTTACGAGAACTTCGACGCTATTCCCTTGCTAGAAAACCTGCGGAATTTGCACTTCCATTTATTGAATCGAAAATCTAAATTATTACAAAAACATTACAAGTTCCTCTCAAAAAGAGAAGAACTCTAAACCTAAGAGAATTGAACTAAAAACTAAGAGAAAACTAAGAAAAGCTTAGAAACTAAGAAAGAAACTAAGAAAAACTCAAAAACTAAGAAATGAGAGAAAGAAAGAAGAGAGAAGTGTGGTTTTGAGGTGTTTTTGAAGGTGTTTGAAGGTGTGATTTGAAGTGAAGGAAAGGGGGGTATTTATAGGTGAGGATGGAGAGAAAAAATGAGTAAAAAAATGTAAAAAAATATTAAAAAATTAAAAAAACGTGTAATGGAGATGCTGAGGTCATCAATGACGTCAGCATGACGTCATGGGGGCGGCTGCACGTGGAAAATGGGGCAAAAACGCGTTGGGCGCGCGGAGGGGGCTGGGGGGCGCGCGCGCGGCCGGGGCTGCCACGCGCGTGAACAGAACCCGCGCGCGGCCGCGCACGAACAGCATCCCGTGCGCGCAGCCGCGCGCATGAACGTCAGCGCGCGCGTCGCGCGTATGAACAGACTCCCCGCGCGGTCTTTGCGCGCATGAACGCACCAGCGCGCTGGTTGGCCGAAGCCGGAGCTGGGCACGGCGCCGTAAGAGCGGCGCGGCGGCGCGTTTTTCTCCTTTTTGACTTTTTTGACATTTTTGACCCATTTTGTCCAATTTTTCCAAATTTGTCGACCTTTACCCATTTATTTATTAATATATTTGTGATGTATTGCTTCCAGTATTCCTCTTTGAGTCTTTAAGTTGCATTTTTAAGCCAAAATACCTGAAAAACAATAAAAATACCCGTGATTCCGAAAAAGACAAATTTATATAAATATATGATAAAACATATAAATATATATATTTTTAATCAATTAATTTGCATAAAATCATGGTTATTTTAGTGCTTTTTGAGCACTCATCAATGCTTTTAGAACTGCCATATATACCATGAATAGACTACCTTCAAAAGGTTTTTAGTTTAAAATTTACCAACAATTATATAGTAAAGAACCTGATTTTTACTTTCTAAGGGTGCTTGATTCCCTTAGCTATCCTTATGTAAGGGCTTACAACAAACATAAGCTTCTACTTAGGTCTACTCCTTGCATATTTCTTGGGTATGTATCATAACAACAAGGTTACTTATGCCTTGATGCCTCTACTAGTCATTTATATATCAGTAGGCATGTAATGTTTGATGAGGCCATATTTCCTTATAAAAATCTTGTTGATTCATCTATTTCTAGTCCTTATACCCAAGAACAACTTGTTCAATGCTTGAATCTATCTCTATCTTCTTCTCAACCTATTATCTCTAATTCTTATCTAGGTGGTCATAACTCTAATACACAAATTCGTTTTGATAGTCTATTCACAATCATGATGTTTAGTCTTCTAACAATTTTTTTCACAATCATGATGTTGAGTTTTCTAACATTTTTGTTCACAATCATGATGTTCATTCTTTTACCAGTCTTGTTCACAATCATGATGTTCAATCTTCTCAATCTCTTATTCAGTCCTCAAACTCAGAGTTATCACCATTTAGTAGTAACATACCTCACTATTTACTTGGTGAGGTGATTATGGTCTTGCATCCACTTTATGTCATTTCCTCATTTACTCATCCGGATCCTTTGTTCTCTTGATTTGCACCCTTAGTTGCACCTATTTCTCAATCTCATCTAATGGTTACACGTTCTAAATCTGGTCCTTTGAAACCAAAGATTTCTTAGCTTTTCAATTACCTATCAAATATGTCATTTTATTATTTAAGCCACATTGCTTTGCTAATGCTCAAAACATCACAGAATGGGAACAAGCTATAAAAAAAGGATTTCAAACACTTTTAAACAATGGCACATGAGAATTTGTTCCCTTCAAAGATTGATCATATTAGTTACAAATGGGTCTTAAAACCAAGCTTACAAGTGACAGTTTGTTGGAAAAGTATAAGGAAATATTAGTTACCAAAGGTTACAATTAGATGGAAAGTAATTATGTTTTTTAGACTTTTTCACCTATTATCAAACCACAAATAATCTGATTGGTTTTTTCCGTAGTTATGTCTTCTCGATGGAGCTAGCCTTAAACAACTTGATGTTAACAATTCTTTCTTGAATATTGATATTGATGAGACTATTTTAAGGAAACAACCATAAGGATTTGTTGGCAATGAACATCTTCATTGAGTGTGTAAACTAAAGAAGGTTTTGTATGGCCTCAAATAAGCTCTAATAGCTTGGTTTCATAAATTGAGTCAGAGCTTACTTGATCTAGGATTAGGATTTTTAATTCCAAGGTAAACACTTCTATATCCATGAAGTTTAGCGATGATCACACTACCATTTTGTTGGTATATGTAGGTGATATTGTTCTCACAGATAATTAGAAGTCCTATCTTTAGGAGATGGTGTTGCCCCTTAATGAAAAATTCCCTCCCAAGGACCTAGGTGACTTGCATTTATTCTTAGGTATTGAGGTGAAAAGGTTTGGTGATAGTTTACATCTATCTTTCCAAAAATATATTAAACACTTATTGTCAAAGACAGGGATGCAGCCTTCAAAGCTTGTGAAAATGCCTATGATCTCTAATTCCCTTATATCTAAATATGATAGGAATCCTCTTACTAATCCTACTAAGTTTAGTGATGAGTGCTCAAAAAGCACTAAAATTACCATGATTTTATGCTCATTAATTGATTAAAAATATATATATTTATATGTTTTATCATATATTTATATAAATTTGTCTTTTTCGGAATCACGGGTATTTTTATTGTTTTTCAGGTATTTTCGCTTAAAAACGTAACTTAAAGACTCAAAGAGGAATACTGGAAGCAATACATCACAATTATATTACTAAATAAATGGGGCAAGGTCAAAAAATATGGAAAAATTAGACAAAATGGGTCGAAAAGGTCAAAAATGTCAAAAAGGAGAAAATCGCGCCGGAAAGTTTGACCATCCCTTGCGTCGCTAGCGTCCCGCGCCGAGTCAAGGCAGACCGGTACTGTTCACCGCGGCGCAAGTGCGCGCGCCGGTACCGTTCATCCACGTAGAGCCGCGCGGTATCGTTCATCCGCGCACGTACGCGGGCGCGGCATCTCTGTTCATCCACACACAACTACGCGCGCCCAGCTGCCCTCCGCGCGCCGATGCCATTTCGCCCCATTTTTCACGTGCAGCCGCCCCCATGACGTCATGCTGACGTCATTAATGACCTCAGCATTTCCATTACGCGTTTTTGCATTTTTTAACATTTTTTTTACTCATTTTTTCTCTCCATCCTCACCTATAAATACCCCATTCCCTTCACTTCAAAAACACACCTCAAAACACACTTCTCTGTTCTTTGTTTGTCTCCATTTCTTAGTTTTTAGGTTTTTTTTAGTTTTTCTTATGTTTTAGCTAGTTTCTCTTAGTTTTTGTGAGTTCTTCCTCTTTGGGAAGAACTAGTTATGTTTTTGTAATTTATTAGCTTTTGATTCAATAAACGGGAGTGCAAATTCTTTTGGAGGTTTTCTAGCAACGGAATGGCATCGGCAATCAGAAGGATTTTATTTTCTTTGCGCTATTTTTTATGCTTTATTCTTACATGTTATATTTAATTTGTCTCATGATTAAATTTAACCGTATATGCTTGTAAAAATGATATAATAATAACGTTGTTATGCTTGCATAAATATTAAATAGGTAAAAATCTCTAAAAGGAATTGATTTTATTTTTATTCAAGATTTTATATTAAGAATGTTAGAGAGAAATATATTATTTTTCATTACAAACTTAAATCACGAAAATTAGATTTTAAGGTTTAGTTATCCTGTCTAATTTAGAGTAGGTTTCTTTTATTTGTCGTACAATCGCCCAGTAGTTAGAAAGTGAAGCTCTATTTCAAAAGTTTTTATAAGAATTATTATCCGAAAATGTATTGACAACATGTTTTCGTAAGTAGTTCTAAAACTTGAAAGTTAGTACTTGATAACTAAATTCTTAGGTTTAATCTGGACACCTTGAATAAACTTTAAACCGCCTAACCCCACCAAACGTGCCATTTAAATCGTTCATTTTCAATCTCTTAGAAAAACGAACTAATCCAATTAACCAAATTAGTTATCAACTCCACCCACACGCGTTAATTGATTTGTTTAGTTAACAAAGAATATCTAACCCACCAAAGCGTGGTATTCATACAAAAAAGAATCATAAATATCAATTCATATCTTTAATAACCTAAATAATACGAGCAAGCATAATTAACTTAGTTATTATATCCATAAATACTCCACTATTTATAAAAGATAAAATTTGCATGAATGTTTATTGAATCTATGTTTAATTTTTCTCAGAATTAGATTAAAAACACAAAAACCCCAAAATATCGTGACAGGATGTTTAGGATTTAATTTCGTTTTTAAAAGTTTGAATAATAAATTAAAAACCACATACATTCCTTCCTTAGATCGACCTTGGGAGTACACTTATCATTTTCTACGAAATGATTCATGCACTTGCAAGAGTTTTATAATTATAACACCAAAGTATTGGCGGAGACAGCGACGCCGCTACCATCAAGTTTTTGGCGCCGTTGCCGGGGATGACTCCGTTGCGGGGATGGCATCAAAGTTTTTGGCAATCCCGATTCTGCTCATCATTTAGAAGTATCATTGGTGCCTTACTATATTGTGTTATTAAAAGACTTGAAATTGTCTTTGTTGTAAATCATTTGTGCCAGTTTTTTCATGCTCTTACAAAGGAAATTGAGCAACTACCAAAATGATACTAACGTTTCTTAATGGTACTATTTTAGGGACTATCTTATCTCTTGGAAATCAACTAATAATAAAGTATTTATCAATCAAGTATAGAGAGTGAATATCGAGCCTTAGCTCACACAGCTTTAGAGGTAATCTAAATTCAATCTTTGTTGATGGGATTTAAGGTTAGATCAGCTCATACAATAATCCTATTGACATATAGACAGCATAAGTGCCAAGTGTTTAATAGTTAACCTAGTGATACATGCACGCAGAAAGCATATGGAGATCAATTTTCATTTCATAAGAGACTATGTTGTTAAAGGAAAGGTAGATATCAAATTTACACCATCTTTTGATCAAGTGGATGATGCTTTAACAAAGCTTATCCCTTATGCATGTTTTAGTTCTCTTAAAACCAAACAAATGGTGTTTCCACGACCATATGTTTAAGGAAGGATATTAGAATATAGCTATCCAATACTTTTCCTAAAGATGCTTGTATAGGATAATAATTTATAACAAATTTCACATGGGTAGGTAGTTTGTTAGGAGTATTGTTTTCCCTCCAATGGTTTCATTGTTGTTTATATATGTATCTATGAGCATTTGCTCAACTATCAATGAAGTGATCATTTGATCCAAAGATTCTCTTAGTTTCTCTATTCTCTCTAGTATTTAGAAATTTAAAAATATATATAATATAAATAAATTTTTATTATTATATCTAAAAAGTGAAAGTATGTCTCACATTTTGTACTTTGTCTTTATAGATGTCTTTGTTTTTTTTTCTTTTTTACTTTTTCTTGTAGAGTCAAATTTATTATATGATGTGAAAATTAGAATTTTAAAGCACCAATTTGTAATGAAAAGTATACACAATTATAATACCATAATTATGTATTATGAAAATATCACTTAAAGTTTTGTTTTTTTATAGAGCAATTTCACTTACCACTAGACTATATGGTTTTTACTATGTCCCTTAATTGTCTAACTTAAATACAAATCAAATTAAACTTAAATAGTTTTTTATTGACTATATTCTATTTCGATTATATAAATCAAATATCAGAATTGAGAATAATAATACTTACAATTTTAACAATATTTACTAAGGTTTGAATCTTGCTCTTATATTTTTCTAAGTCCCACTTTGATTAGAAATGTTAGAAAAGCACACAAATAAAGAAATATATTATCAAAAACTCAAATTTAATTACAGTTAACTATGAGATAATGACTATGTTCTTTATAATTTACAATGTATTGATTTATATACGAACCAAGAGACAAGTAAATAAGGTTTTGTTTTTAAGTTATTGACTACATAAATAAGTGTTTATTTATATTATTTGGTAATATTTTTATAAAGACACATAAACAAATTAAAATAATTTAAAGTTAAAAAATTAATTTTGCATGTGTATATAATATTTTAAATTATAAAATTATAAATTTCAATACATAACTACTAATTAACACGAAATAGAGTTATAATAAATACACATCCTTTTGTTAATTATATTAAATTATCGAGTTTAAACACTTCATTATTTATAAGTTATAACTTAATCATGTTCAAGGATGGAGTTAGGAATTTTTCATGGGGGATGAAGTCTAAGTTTTTCCAAAAAGTACTAACATAAATAAAAAGTAAGTACAATTACATAAAATTTTATAAACATCATAATTTCGGTCTTAAACTATCAAAAAAGTATTTAAGTTTTGCCTAAAAATGATGTCACATTTATGAGAATGTTGACACTTGATAATAGAAACAAACACCATCTAAGTGGCGCTTTATGATGCTTCAAAACATAGAATTCATCTATAAATAAATATGAATCAATACCTTCGGTAGAGTTTATTTCATTATAAACAATCATACAATTTGCTAAAAATTCTTCATCCAATTTATTTCAAAGAAATGTTTTAATAAGCTTTATAGTTACATTAGATGCACAAAGAGTCAATATTAAACAAACTAATATGTCAATTAAAAAATATATCTTTGACCTTCCATCTTTAACTAATTCCTATAACGAGATTGAAAAAGATTAAATTTCTTGAAATTATGAATCCTTGACGAATTTAATCTCGTAATGCAATAATTTCTTTCTCAAGTCTTCAAGTTCTTTATGGGAGAAGTTCTCGTAATAAAATTTCTTAGAAAGATTGAAAATATGATCAATGTTGAATGACTTAATTTGATGAATAGGATCTAAAGTAGAGCTAAGAGTGAGAAGCTCCATTGCATTATTTGAAAACCTCTCACTTATCGCTATTAATTAAAAATCAAATACAACATCGAATATATCAACCTGATAGTGATATTTCACTATGAGATGACCTTTTTCAAGGCATGACCAATATATTCAATCTAAGTAAATATCACTCATAACAAGTGTATTAATGTCATGTTTATAACAAAATGATAACACGAGTTGTAAAAGTCATCCCAACTATATTCTCTTAGCTTATCTAGAAGTCCTTTTGTAGATTTGATTAGTCTTGTAATATTCAAAATATATTGAGATTTAGATTGCAATGCTTGGTATAAAAAGTCAATAACTCCTATAACTTTGTCCATCAAAAGATACATGAAATCAAATTCAAAACATCTAATATCATTGAATTCCCATTTAGTTTCCCCTCTTGTAGTATAATTAATCACATATTTAGCAATATTGTCAAGAATAGTACATGTTGCACCAAACATTTCAATTAACCTATTGATAAAAGTAAAATGAGAACTACAACTTATAACCCTAGGTCATTGTAAAGTGTATATTTGATTAGCTCCACTTCTAATCTGAAGTTCTACAAGTCTAACAACTCTACTAATTCAAGTTCTCTTACAAATTTAAGTTCTGAGCAATGTTTTGCTAAAGCTTCAACAAGATTTACAACTAAGCTTAATTTTGAAATGAATGCCCACACATCATGGACATCGTTAGATGTTGCATCCAATGCTAATTGGAGACAATGTGCAAAGCAATGAATATAGTGTGTAGATGGAGAATCTTTGATAAATAAAGAACGAAACCATTCCATGCACCATACATATTAATAGAACCATCATATCCATAACCCTCAAATTTCCTTAATTTGAATATTATGTTTAGAAATAGCTAAACATATTTTCTCCTTTAGATTTGAAGCCAGAGCTTGTTGAACATAAATGATATAAAAAATGCACTCTTGAATAAAGCCATCACAATCAACAAATCTTAAGATAATTTCCATCTGCTCTTTTCTAGACTCATCAATAAGAATGCAAAATTTTGCATCACAACTTCTTGACATATTTTCTTTCGAATATTATTTGCAATAATATTTAATACCTCTTTTTGAATCAATGGAGAAATATATTTTGTTTTTGCTTGAACACAATCTAGAGTAACATTAGCAATATTTTCATCAATTAATTCAAACAATTTGAAGATCTCAATAAAGTCACCATAGTTAGATGAAATGCAAGATTTACAATTACCTTTGAAAGCATATACATACTTCGCATGCCATTTAACATCCTCTATTAAAGCCTTTAGTCATAAACGATTCTCCATTATTTGTTGTGAAGATTTACCATGGATTACTTTGTTAATATGTGTCACTGGAATTTTCAAAAAATGAAACTATTGCATAGCACCATTATATGATCAATTTGGATTCCTTTTTGAGTAAAAAAGATCACATCTATTTTTATCATTAACCCTCTTCCAATTCATGTATCCTTGAATAGTGAATTTTAGATGCTTCGGAGGATTACACTAAAAAAGAAAGAATGAAAAGCAAAAGACATTATTTTTTCTGGAGAGTACTGATAAGCAAGATCGGCAATATAATGTCGATCTTGCAAATACTTTGATTTTATATTTGTAACGCTCTTTCAAGTGCACAAATCATTTTATAGAAAATGACAAGTATATTCTCAAAGTCTATCTAAGGAAGGAATATATGTGGTTTTTAATTTATTATTTAAAATCTTAAAAATTAAATTAAATCTTAAACATCTTGTCACGATATTTTGATTTGTTTATTTCCTAATCTAAAAACATAAAAAAATAAAAACATAGATATGGATTCAATAAACAATTATGCAAATTTTTATCATTCATAACAATGGAGTATTTAAGGATATAATAATTAAGTTTATTATGTTTCCTTATATTATTCAAGTTATTAAATATATAAATTGATATTTATTGATTCTCTTCTTTTTATATGAATACCACTTTTGGTGAGGTTAGATATTCTTTTTTAATTAAACAAATTAATTACAAACATCATTATTGACATTTTGTTTGCCAATGTTTTTCAAAAGATAGCCCCTTTTTTATATTTCTTTTCAACTTTTTTCCTTATTATTATTTTTTATTGATTTTTTTATATATGGGGGTATATATTGTAGCAGGGGTTGTTTTCTATAAATTGAACATCTAATCAATTATAGAAAAATTGGCATTATTAAATTTTATTTTAGTATTTTTATGTACTCTATTCTCTTTTTGTACAACTCTACTTATTCTTGAACTATAGAAAATCGTCAATATGTTTGGTTCAAAAGATAAGGAGTGGGTAAAAATAATTGGCTCATGTAGACTCAAATTGTTTTACTAAAATGATTATCCTTTAAAGGATAACAACATTAAGGGTAGGAAAATTTATCCAAAGAATTTAATCCTATTTCTTTAATTATTTTTTAAGAAATACACTTAGCATTCATTTTAATAAACCTAATAAAAGGTTGTAGCAACCTAATCATGCTCATTGAAATTAAAATAACATTCTAAGATATTAACATAGAACTTCACAAATTCAAATACATAAATCATTATATCACCAATGTAGCTACTTTGCATGCAAGTTTTGTGCAAAATTATCATAAAGTTACCTTCACTTAGGAACAAGGTCATCACCCTATCAACATTCACTATCATTTTTGATCTAACATTGTTTATCTAATTTCATCATAGATGTTAGAAAAAAATGTATGCTACCTACCATACTAAACTTAATAAAGCATAAGAAGATATAAATAGTGATATGTTAACACTCTCCCACACTTAATTCTTACATTATCCTTAATGAAACCACATGCATATATATAATGTAAAAATAAGTAAAAAAGATTATAAAACAAATCTAATGGGTTGCCTCCTACAAAGCAATTGATTTAACATCATCAGTTCGACTCTACCACTCTTATCATCCTACATCATCAAAGATCTTGAAGTATTTTATGTCGAACTATTAAGCTAGTAATTCATTAATATTTTTCCTACACCTTAGTGGTAGTTTCCTTTGAAGCACAATAAACACACTTTCTCCCATTCTTATCTCTTTGCTATTCTTAAGTATATGCTTGGTGATAAAATTTTCCTTAAGATATTTTTCATATACCTACCTGCATAATATCTTCCATAAGGTGTATATGCATTTTGACATTAGGGAAGGTCTCCAAAATTTTCCTTTCATAATTATGCTTTATTGAATTATTGAACCTTTTGGAGAAAGAAAAAGAAAGTCATAAATAAAATAGAATGGTTCGGTTACTACCTTTGATATCACATTGGATTCTTAGGTGTGATGATATTTTCCTCTTCACTAGTCCCTTCTTTGGATGTATCATTTTTAGGGACACTTTTGGACTCCTCCAATTGCTTGTTAATGGCTTTCCTAGGATTACCGACTATTGGATAAAGGGAACTCGCCAACTACCCATACCACTAGTCTTTCCATAGCTATAACCACTTGGCTAACATGCATCTCATGGTTTTTCCTTGAAATCTAAGCTTCCAATTGAAATTTTACAATGTTAGTAATTGTCGAATTCACTAAGTCTTCGAAAGACTTACCTTGAATGGGTGAAGTATGTTTTAGCATTAGGAATGAAAAGTGAGCTATGATGTTAAAATGAACTACTGGATGTCTATATGAATAGCTCGAGTTCGATTGATTCCACATTCCTACATAAGACATGTTAGAATATGTATCATATTTGGGCCTCTAATTTTTGAATCCACCTATAGGATTAATGTGCTCCCAATTTCCTTCTTTTGGTTCAAAGTAAGATGCATGGAATTCATTAGATGTATAGTAAATGGTCATAATGTCATGTAATAATCATTCTATTCAACACTTCAAGAACAAAATTCACAACTAAAACTAAAAATAACAAATAACAAAATTTTAAATCAATCCCAAGCAATAAGATGTTAAAATTTTGATAAGCCTAAAATGAACTATCAAATATTTAATCTTACTTTTCTTAAAAATATGTTGTAATAATATAGTATAAGCAAAGGTTACTATCAGTATAGGAGTAATAAAATTGAACTTATTAATTACTAACAAAGAAACAAAATCCCGTTTATTTTATTTGTGAAGCTTAGAAATTATTTTTTCCTACTAGTAATTAATAGGTTCAATTTTATCAAATCCTCTACTTATAATGACCCTTGCTTCTACTATATTACTACCAATAAATTTTTAAGAAAGTAAGATTAAATATTTGATAGTCTATTTTGGGCTCATCAATTCCTCGGGCGATAACTCTGTAATGAAAATCTACCAATACCTGTCCTTTGATGATAATGCATGTCATGTGGTGGATGAAACAATCACTAAGTTTTATGCCCATTTCAACACTCTTCCAGAGACTTCAAGTTTGTACAAAATTTGTTTTAGCTAAATATAAGTTGGAAGAATGATAATGTGTGCCTGAAAATAGAGTTGCAACATCTTGGCTACCACTACCAAAACTTGTGACATCTTTTCAATCCTTGGGTACCCTTTTTCAACTCCTTGGTATGATTTGCTCACATAGTAGACTAGCCTTTGGATATTTTTCTCTTTCCTTATGAGGGTAGCACTCACTGCCGACTATGATGCAGCTAAATATAATGAGTTTGTCTTCCAACTGTGGCCTCGCTAATAGTCGGGGACTACTTAAGTAAGTTTTGAGTTTTGATGTACATATTTTATATTTAATAAGTAACACAAATCACTTTTAAAAAGTGACTAGTATACTTCCAACATTACTCTAAAGAGGAATTATGTGATTTTTAAATAATTTAATAAAATTATAAATTATAAAATAAACCTAAAATATCATGTCACAATTATTTTGGTTTGAAAATTTTATTCTAATGACATAAAATTAAAAGATATATTTTATTCAAGAAGCATAGGTAGATAAACATTTAGTCATTCAATGGAGAATTTATGGATATATTAGTTTATTATTATGCTTACTCATATTAACTAGTTTATTAAATATATAAATTGATATTACTGATTTTTTTCCATTGTACGCAAAAATATCCTAAGGCGATAATCAAATTATTTGTAAATAAAAATCAATTAATATTTTAAGGTGGGGATCAACAATTGATTAATATTAAATTATTATTTATTTATAAAGAAATAGCTAGCTATCTAATCATTGGTTAAGTTCAAGCACATAATTTAGACTCTTATTATTTAATGGGTTCAAAGTTGATTTAAAATTGATGTATCTGAGAACTAACTTGCAAATTTTTAAATCTAATACAAAAAAATATATCGTCAATATATTTACAAATAGTAATTCTTATAAAAATATTTGAAATAGAGTATGACTCTAAATCAGATCTAAATAATCAAATACTAAATCTAATTTTTATATTTTAAGTTTACTATGAAAATTATGTCGTTACCGTATTTTAAGTAATGAACTTTGTAGAATTCTTGAATGAAGTAATAAAGAATAATTTATTTTATAAAAGTATTTAATCTAAATTAATATTTCACAAGCATAACAATATTACTAAGATCTTATAGTATTTTCAGCCAGACATGGCTAATTTATTAAATGATTAGTAAATTCAATATAGCATTAAAATAGTACATAAAATTAATTCTAAAAGTAAAAGAATAAAATTAAAATTAATATGTCAATTATATCTTTCAATATATAGAACTTCAATAATGATTTGTATATAAAAAACTTCCAAGTAGATTTGTCTAAACTGTTTACTAAATTGAAACCTACTACCACATAAACTAAAATTTGTTTAACTCTTAAACTTAAGAAAATAACTTCAAACTAAGAAAACTAAAACTAAGAGAAGAGAGATATGAGGCAATATTTTTACTAAAAAGATGAGGGGTTTATATAGGGTGAAAGACATGGCAAAAGAAGGATGAGAAAGTGGATTCAGATAGAGAAATTATCGGGTGTTGTGGCATAAATTTTTCACTATAACAACATGCATTGATTTCGTATGCGATGAAATTTTGACTTGATACACTCACATTACGGCACACAATTTTCCACCGTCGTAGTACACATCAAACTATGTGTTTCCAACTTCTTATTTTTTTTGTTTTACCACCTTACAAGCTTGGTTGGAACATATGCAAGGCTTACATATGTTCAATCTTTTTTTTGGTTAAGTGCCTTCAGGTACTATTGTTTATATGTTTATGAGTTAATAATTTTGAAGCCAAAAATACCTAAAGAATAACTAAACATACCATTGATTCCAAAAACATAGATTTGTTCAAACAATAATAGAATTATTCAAATACAAATTTATTTTGATACTAAAGTTCATATAAATCACTAATATTTAGTGTTTTTCAAGAACTCATTAGAACTTCTAACTAGCTTCTTGATAGTCTCTTAGCAAGAAAAGTGAAAGACAAAAAATAAAAACTAAAATTAAATTAAACTATTCTAAATCATTTCTGTTAATTAACATAGTTGCATTTAGCATATGCAATAAACCTTTAAACCCCCTAGATTGCCCTAATATATGAGTTTAAATCTCATGGGAGCTTTTAGTGATAATATCTATAAACATCAAACTAAATGTAGAAATTAACAAAAAATAACAACAAAATAAAAATTAAGAATTAAAATTAAAATTAAAAAAAGTAAAACGAAAAATGACAAAATAAAAATAAATATACAAAACTTCTCATGTTTTTATCTCTTTAAAATTCACAATTAAAATCCAAAGCATAAGTTAAAATAATATCCTAGACATTCATAGTTTATTGTAACAATTTGTTTAAAAATCATAAAATATTCCACATCAAAATATATCAATATTAATTTATCTAATTTTAGCGTTTAGAATCCAAATTTGCTTCAACTCTAAATCTCACAAGTCATACTATCAATATTACAATAATCTTGTAGGTTCAAGCACTCAATTAAAATTATATGCAAGTAGAGTTTATGTAAATAAATAAACTAATAGGTTTGCATATGTTTAAAGGAGAAATGCTCAAAGTAGTGCATAATATTTGATCTCATGAAAGAAATTAAATAAAAGGATTTATAAAGAAATAAAATACCATTTTCTTGCATCAATTAAAATAATTAAATAAAAAAATTAAGTATATGTCTTTACAGATGACTGAATTGCAATGAATTCAAGGGGAATTGTTTTATATCTTTCTTTTGTATTAGCCATTTCTCACAACCGTTGGGATTTATTTAGGTCATAGTATTTAGTTTATATTATTGATTTTTCTCACTCTTTTATTTTTCTTTCCCACTATCTTTTCTTATAAGAGATATTTTTTTAAAGAGTAGACCCATATATCTATTTGTAAGATTTTGGTGAATGACTAATTTTGGCTTATCTTTGTGTATTGGTTTTAGGGAACCCTAGATGTATCTCTTTTTGGTGGAAGTCATGCTTAATAGGTATACACTTTCAATTTCTACTTAAGTCATTCTATTTAAGCAATAAAAAATAAGTATATAACATTTTATCAAATATAAAAATCTTTGCATTCAATGCAAAACCTATAGAGATCACCTAATAATTTTAATAATTAAGAGGGGTGTTTAAAAGATTAGAAAAATATTATCTCTTAGAATGGAACAATAAAGGCTCAAAATATTCTCATAAGTTAGTCTCCGCTCTTTGATTCCTAAACATTAATTTTGAGTTTATTTTAATTTTAATATTTTATCATGAAATAAAAATTATGACAAAAACAAACCAATTATTATATTTCTTCATGATATGTTCAAGAAGAAAATTTAACAGTCTAGAGACTTTAATATTTACTTAAAATTAACTAAAAACATGATATTTTGCAAAACAATATTTTAAAATTAACCTAACTTTTCCTAAACCAATAAAAACAAATAAAAGAAAATAAATGAAAATAAAACAAATAAAAATTAGTAAAAATATAAACATAAGTTTAATAAAAAAATTTAAAAATTGTCAAAATTATAATATAACTTTTCCCACTCCAACCAAGAATTTACATTACCCTTAATGTAACAAATGAAAATTAAAGATAAATAAGAAATACGAGAAAAAGTTACCCATGTGATCAAGTATTGATGTGGAAAGCCAGGTGCATACATCATTTCAAACTTTTTCTAACCAAAGACAATTTGTTGTGCACTTCTTACATATTTCAACAAATAGTTATTGTTTCAACAATTTTCAAATAAAATAAACATTATTCATATAACAGAAAATAAAATAAAATAAAATAAAACAAATTACATAAAATAAAATAAAATCTAAAACTAAAAACAATAAAATTAAAATAAAGAAAATAATATTACCTATACTGATAGGTTGCCTCCCATCCAACGTTATTTTAATGTCTTAACAAGAAGTATTTTCCATATGGTGCCTAGGCTTATACACTTGTATAGACTTAATGTCAATTATGTTGTGTCCTCCTTCTAAATAGAGCTTCACACGATGCTCATTTAGCTTAAATGTTGTTTGTGTCTAAGGATTTAACAACTATACTATTCCATGTGGAAATAATTGGGTAATTTTATACGGTTCATCCCACATTGATTGCAATTTTTCTATAAACAATATCAAATGAGAGTTAAATAAAAAAACTTTCATTATTAAAAACAATCATGAACTAGCCTCATGTCATGATAGCGCTTAATATGCTCTTCGTTTAATTTTTCATTTTCATATGTTTCCTCCCTAATTTCTTCACGCTCACTTAGTTAGAGTAATAGCTTCTCTCTTGCTTTATCTACATCCATATTTAGCTCTTTAATTGCCCAAAAAGCCTTATGTTTTAGTTAAATATGTAAGTGGCATGCTTTCCAAAGGATAAAATATTAAGAGCTCATCCCAATAGGTGTTTTGTATGTTGTGCAGTATACCAATAAAACATCATTTAACTTGTTTGTCACATCCTTCCTTGAAGGACACATAATACGTTCCAAAATCTCTTTAATTTGCCTATTGTTCACTTCCACTTGATCGGAAGTTTATGGATAATATGGAATAACCACTCTTTATGCGATGTTATACTTCTTTATTACTCCATCAAAAACGAATCTATTAGATATAAAGATTGAAAATGCTATATGATTACTCTATGAAAATAGAGTAATTATCGCATTTTTTTACTTAATATTTACGTATTTTATTTAATAAATAGTATTTTATGGCCAAAAAAAATAAAATATAAACTTTTTAGTGAAAAGAGGTAAAAATATAATTTTTGGAATTTTTTGAGAATTTTTTAAATTTTTAACGTATGACTAATCAAAAGTTGCCACGTTGCATGCCATATAAGTAAAAGAAGCTGACTGGGCAAGCCATGCAGATGCCACACAAGCACGGAGAGCGAATCATATCACACCGCGTGTGAGGAGAACAAAATACGTGCCACGTGTCAACATGACATTCAATCTGAGTTTGGAAATGGGTCAACGCTATGCCATTGCTCTGCGTGTTCCACCTGTGCACCACGCCATCCGTTTTCACGAATCACATTGCACCACATTTCGTTGACTCAACAAGCATTGACTCTAACCGGTCTCCCTTGCCACACGTCACTCCCTTATTCACCTAATGAATTTCTGATGCCACGTGTCACGTTATGATTGGCTGGAATTGTCAATTTTGCTTGTTTTGATCGTAGCCCTTGATATGAAGCTAATCTGCCAGTTCAGATTACACCTGAGATTTATTCTATAAACCCTAATTGGCCTCTATTAGCATAATTTTGGTCATTTTTGGAGCTAAAAAGAGAGAAAATTATAGAAAAATTCAAGAGAAGACAAAATTTTGGTGGAGATTCAAGAGGAGATTAATACTACAATTCAAGAGATTGATTGTATTTCTTTTTCTACTCTTTTCTTTATCAATTTTATATCTTTCTTTATGAAAAATATGAGCTTTATGAACACAATTATGTGTATTTAATTTATTAATCTAGGGATCTTATGAACCCAAATTTTCACCATGTAATGATCTAAAATTTTATCCCAATTATAATTATAATTTAATTATATTATTTAATTTGATTTGTATACTATTAATTTTTTGGTCAACAATTTATCTATAGAGGCAATTAAATAGATTTGAGAGAATAATTTAATTATTTATCTTGATTAAATAATATGCATAGTTTTTAGGCAAAGATGTATGATTTTTATGTATGTGATCCATAATTGATGAACTTAATGAGTAGTATGAAATTTAATTGACATGAGAGTATGATTAAATTAATTACTATATGGTGTGTAGTTTACTTGAGAAAGGAATACATGCTAGGTTAGATTTAATTAATCATGTAATTAATTGATAATTATTTTTGGGAAGATTTTAGCGATTCACATATTTAGAAAATTGGGGGATTAAGTATTCTTAGATATTTTCTCATATATCTTTTTAGTCACCAAATCTAATTCAATTAATTATTACTATTTACTTTTAGTTATTTTAATTTTGCTTCCTTCAATTATAAAAACATATAAAAAATTAATTTTTATTATTTTTAGTTTTAAAAATTAGTTAATAATAAAATAATCTCCTTAGTAACGATATTTTCTTATCATTATATTACTTGTTGCGATATGTATACTAGCGTATTCATTCCACACACTTCGTGTGTGGCGATTACTATATTTATATTTTTTTTGGTACTCAAATAGTCACCCCCCTATGGCACTTGAGCTATTTTGTTCGCTGGTGTTTTGATAAATTCTTCAACCTGTGTTGTGATGACTTGCACATTAACGGCTTTTTGGACTTCGTCATCTTCACCCTTTCATAAAACTACAAATTTTTGGTGTGTCTTAATAAGAAGTTCAATTACGTTTAGACATGGTTCTTTTTTGATGGCTCAAATTGATAAGTCCTGACTTTGGACAAGGAATAAGTTATCCTATTTAAGGATTAATCTGTCATGCCAATAAGCTACTGGTTAGAATGAGTGTGATATGTTAAATTTGGGCATAACTCCATCTCAAAACCCAGGTTATGAGATGGAGGATTGCCCTCATTCATATATGAGGTGGATACTTCATGCCTAGTCGATGTGGGACTTTTTAACACTCCTCTTCATATCGGCAGTTCATTGATGGACAATGGTGGGCTTACAACTGCGTGCCACAGGGTGAGCTTGTTTGCTTTGATACCATGTAAGAGATGATTTATTGTGTCTATAAATGAATGTTTACAATCTAATTTATACAAGAGAAAAGGAAAAAAATTAATAATGAAAATAAACATAATTATTAGAAGCCATGTTCTTAGATAGCCTATTGCTCCCCACCATTCCATTGTTGGTTGTTTCCAATTGTTGTATTGGTTGCTACCAGTTGGATCTTGAGTTCTTTAACATTCCCCCTCAAGTTATAATATATGTTAATTATTCCTAACTTGTTAAGTAAACTAGAGAACTGTGGAAAGCTAAGGGATTTGGTAAAGATATCTGCTAGTTATTACGATGTAGAGATATGATAAGTCTTGATCATTCCAGCTTGAATCTTTTCTCTCACTAGATGGAAATTGATCTCTATGTGTTTAGTTCTTTCATGAAACACTGGATTTAATGTAATGTGAAGGGCTTCTTGATTGTAGCAATCTAACTTGGTCAGTTAGGAGTGTTTGATACCCAAATCATCCAAAATATATTGTAACCAGGTTACTTCGTAACAAGCTGCTGCCATAGAACGGTGTTCTGCTTCTGCACTCGATCGTGAGATTGTATTTTATTTCTTAGTCTTCCAAGAAATTAGTGAGTTTCTAAGAAACATACAATATCTCATGGTTGATCATCATGTGTTTGTGCATCTAGCCCAATTTGTGTCACAGAAAGCATTTAGTTGTAATGAATTAGTTTCTAAGAAAAAAAGACGTTGTCATGGTGTGTTCTTAACATATTGTAGCACTTGTTGAATTGCTTCCAAATATGGTTGTCGTGGTTCCATATATTGACTAAGAATGTGCACATCATACACTAAGTCGGGTCATGTGATGATCAAGTATATTAATCTCCCAACAAGTGTTCGATAGGTTGTAGGGTCACTGATGAATTTCTCATCAACCTTGCCGAGGGATAAATTCTATTCCATAGGTGAATTGGCATATTTGGCACCAAGATAACCCATATCCTGCAATATTTTAAATGTGTACCTGCATTGTGACAGAACAATTCCCTTCTTAGATCATGAAACTTCTATGCCCAAAAAATACTTTAATTCACCGAGATCCTTTAACTTGAATTGTCACATGAGATGATTCTTAGTTTCTTCAATGTCTTGTAGATTGTTTCATGTTATGATTATATCGTCTACATAGACAAGAAGAGTAGAGAAGGAATTACCACGAGTTCGAACGAATAGTGAGTGATCATACTTGGATTGGTTAAAACCAGATAGCTTAAGTGTTATTGATAGCTTGATGAACCATTGTCGTGAGGCTTATTTGAGTCCATACAAAGATTTGTGTAGTTTACATACTTGTGTTTCCCCCATTCATCTGAATCTGGATGGAAGAGACATGTAGACATATTTATGAAGATCACCATAAAGAAAGGCATTGATGACATTGAGTTGGCAAAGATTCCAATTTTGAATAACAGCAATGGTAAGAAGGAGACGAACGGTGAAAAGTTTGGCTACTGGTGCAAAAGTTTCTTGGTAGTCAAAACCTTCAATCTGATTGTATCTTTTGGCCACTAACCGAGCCTTGTATCGTTCAACAGAGCCATCATGATTATACTTGATTTTGTAGACCCATTTACAACCAACTGGTTTCTTATTTGGAGGAAGCTGTTGAAGCATCCAAGTACCATTAGTTTCGAGAGCATCCAATTCTTATTTCATGGCAAGCTACCATTTTGGATCATTGAAAGCTTCAACAAAGGTGGTTGGTTCCCTGAGAATGGAAATAAAAGTATCAAAGGCATGATGTGTAGGTGATAATCGGTCATAAGTAAGTACATGAGATAAAGAATAAGAAGTACCTTTATTATCGGACGATGTTGAGTTAGACGAAGGGAAGGACCGAGAAGGCAAGGAAGCTTTTACATGATACTTGTGAAGGTAGCTAGGAACATTAGTGGATCGTCGGAGCCTATGTGTGACTAGTGCTAGAGGAGTTACGTGCGGTGTGGAAGTTGATGATGATGTTTCAGGAGATGAATCTTGAAGATGAAGAGTGTTTCAGTCGATTGCTGGAAGGACAGATGGTGTATGATTAAGTGATGTATTTAGAGTGGTTGATTTGCGAATTTTAGGCATGTCATCATAAATAATATTTTCTAATAGAGTGAATAGAGTTGGAGTGTTGACAACGAAAGTGGAATAAGGAAACACATGTTCATGAAAGATAACATCACGAGACACTAAAGTTTTGCATGTTTTCAGATTGTAGACTCGGTAACCTTTTATCCCAGATGGATACCCAATGAATATGCATCTATTTTCTCTAGCATCAAACTTGGTGGGTCGATCATGATGTACAGACACAAATCAAAGAGAACCAAAGACACGAAGATGTTCATACCTAGGAACTTTGTGAAAAAGGATTTCAAATGGTGTTTTACCCTTGAGAATAGGTGTTGGAGTACGATTTATGAGGTATATAGCTGTAAGAATGGCATATCCCAAGAATTATTTAGGGAGATTGGCTTGGAAGAGCAATGCACAAAGCTACATTGAGAAGATGACGGTGTTTGCGTTCAGCAACACCATTTTGTTGAGAGGTAAAGACATAACTGGTGTGATGTATGATTCCTTTGGTAGAAAACAACTGGGTCATAGAGAATTCTGGTCCATTATCGCTACAAATGATTTTAACTCTGGATGCAAATTGTGTTTCAACAAGGTTAATAAAGGTGGTGAGAAATGTGTGTGTATCAGATTTAGTATTTAAGAGATAGACCCATGTGCATCTTGAGTAGTCATCAATAATAGTGAGGAAATAAAGTGCTCTATTAAGTGGTCGAATGTGATAGCCACCCCAAATATCAACATTAATTAGTTCAAAAGGTGATTTGTATTGATGGAACTTAAAGGAAATGGATTATGAATTTTCTTAGCTAGTGGACAAATAGAACAATCACTAATGGAACAAAAGGGTGTGTTGATGGAAAGAGAAATTACACGCAAATTGTTATTAGATAAATGACCAAGTCATTGATGCCATAGATGAGGGTTGGTTGGAGCAGTATTTGAATGGAGAAACATCCAACCTTTTCTAAAATAGTCAGGTAGTAGAGTCATGCTTTCTCAATTCCCATCCCAATCTTCTTCCCCGAGCGTTTGTCCTAATCAAAGCACACATTATTAGTGAAGGTGACATGACAAAATGTAGTTTGAGTTAGTTTGCCTACTGAAACCAAGTTTAATTTGAAGGAGGGAACACACAAGACATTATGTAGTATGAAATTATTTAAGAAATGTATAGTGTTGATATGTGTGAGATAGGTAAGGGAATGATCAGGTAAATGCACATGCCGATTAGTGACGGGAATGTTGGGGCTCATAAGGTTTTGGGAATTAACCATGTGATTAGTTGCTCCTGTATAGAAAATCCAACGAGTTTCTGAATGGAAAACATTCACACATAATGTGTTACCTGAAGAAGTAGTCACTTAACTTGGCATGCTACCTGATTTGGAATGATTGAGAAGTGTAAAAAGCTCATAATATTGGGTGGATGTAAGGTTGTGAGATGGTGTCCTTGTGTCAGAGATGCTTTCCTGACAGTTAGTATGGTGAGCTTTGGAGGGAAAGCCATTACTTGCATTTCTCTTATCTTGAATTGCTCTTTTCTTCCAACACATGTTGATGTCATGTCCATTCAAACCATAGAAATCACATTTGAGGCACTTTTGGCAGTTTTCAGAATTGTGTCCATTGAGACCACATAAATCACATTTGAGGTGATTTCAGCAGTTCTCAAAATTTTGGCCGATATTGTTGCATCAATTGCACTTGAGATGTGAGTTCCTTGGTGGGTAATTCTTGTGAGGATATTGTGGATGACTATCCCTGGTGACAAGTGCGGTAGCTTCTAACATCCTTCCTATGGTTTGTGTGGAGACAACTCTGCTTTTCATCTTGAACAATGAGTGAATATACCTTATTTATTGTAGGTAAAGGCTCCATGAGCAAGATTTTTCCACATGCTGATATGTAAACCATGTTAAGCCCTATGAGGAACTTTATAGTTCATTGCTTTTGTTGATATTCTTGTAGTTCCCTTCCAGTATTTCCTCCATAATATGGAAGGGGACATAGTGCGTCACGAGTATCCTATAGAATTTTCAACTTGGTGTAGTATTCTCCAATTCTCACACCTTTTTGTATGCAATCATGGATCTCTTGCTCAATTTGAAATAGGTGCACGTTGTTGGTGTGTGAAAAACATTTTTTCAATTCTTCCTATAGCTCATATGTGGTATCATTATACATGAGATTTTCCACAATTTTAGACGATATAGTATTAAGAATTCATCATTTGACAAGAATGTTGTAACGAGTCCATTGTTTGATTTATGCCTCAGAGTTTGTTATTGGCCTTGTGATTGTGTCGTCAATAAATTCGTCTTTGTTTTTGGTGATGAGAGCCATAAGCATTGCATTACTCAAAATATGATAATTTTCCTAATTTAAGGATTGAGCCACTAGAACCATGTCTGGTTGGTCTGAGCGGTGTAGATATAATAAATGGCTAGCATCATCATACTATTTTGGTAAAGTAGGGCTGGTATTGGTAGTTGTAGACATTATTGTCGAGTGAAAATTTTGAAAATGGGATAAGATTTAGTGTGTTTTAGACAATCATGATTGTTTATAAAACAAATAATGAACTGAAAACAAGCTTTATTTTATAGGAAATGTATCAAGGATTACAGAACCGAAAATTTCAACCCAAGAACTGATCGGAAAGTTGGTGAACCAGCGTCTAAAGTGATTGAAACGGTGGCTGGAACACTGAACCGGCTGACGATTGAACCGGATGGAAGATTGAACCATAACGAACGACGCATCGTTTTCTTCAGAGGGCAGGCTAAACGATGAACTCAAACAAGGTGTGTGTTGGCATGTGGGTTATTGTATTGGCTTGAAAAAATTGCAGATTGCTCAAAATTTTTTGGAGATTATAATAGGATGAATTTGAAATTGTTTTTGTGAATCAAAATTGGTTTCAAAAAGAAACAAAATTTGGAAGGAAGAAAAAAACATTTCTATGGGAGCTGGTTTTTTCAAAGAACTACTTCATGAGCTCTAATACCATGTAAGAGATGATTTTATTGTGTCTATAAACGAATGTTTACAATCTAATTTATACAAGAGAAAAGGAAAAAAAATGTAATAATGAAAATAAACATAATTATGAGAAACCATGTTCTTAGACAGTCTATTGCTTCCCACCATTCCATTGTTGGTTGTTTACAACTGGTGTATTGGTTGCTACTAGCTGTATCTTGAGTTTTTTAACATGATATAATGTTTTTTTAAAAATAATTTTCATTTATTTAAAAAATATCAATAATATTTAAATTAAAAAATTAAAAAAATTAAATTATTAAAATTATCATAAAATTCAACGACTAAATATTTTTGAGCATTCTTTTTAACTTTTTTATGGCTTAAATTTTTTAACTTTTGAACCTCAACAAATCTTCAAATTAGAATATTAAATCTAGATTTAGATATAAGAAAAAATTGATAAAACATACTAAAAGATTTCTAACATTATCATAAATCAATTTTAGGTAAATAAATTAGTAAAAACAATAAAATAATATTCTTACAACTTGTAATCACAATAAAAGTATCATTTATATACACCTCATGTATTTTTACTATTGTAAAAAAATTTGTATATTATTTTACTTTGAGTGTAATCTAATCGAATTATGATTATTTAGACAATTTTAATGTTAAATGTAATATAAATTAAACCCTTCAATATTATTAAATTATTATTTTTATTGTTATAAATTTTAGATATATTATTTTTTATAATTTCTTAAAATATTATCACACTGTATCTAAATTTACGTGGAATAAAAAAAACACCAAGATAACTCTTCCTATATTTATTTAAAACAAAAGAAATAAATAACTATTAATCTACCAAATATAAATTTTATATGTAAAAAGGAATTTTCTTCTCTGGTAGAAAAGAAGAAATGAGAGTTTATAATGTGTTTAATGTTTTCAAATTTTTTTCTATGATTTGAGGGATACAAGAAAAATCCAACATTTTTTTAATGATAGAAAAAGTGTTTTGTGGAGTGGGTTGGGAGATAACTTCTTCACGTTCAATTAAAACCAAATTGTTTTATAATTTTAAATAAATTTATTATATGTTTACTCATGAACTCAATCACTCTTAATTATTTGAAAAAAATTATGTAATACAATAATATTAATCCCACTCAAAAAAGTATTTTTTTTAAGAAAATACAATAATATAATAAAAAATATATTATATTTTGATTGTTTAAGAACCATCAAAGTAAAGGATCCAATTATATCTATATTATTTTACTAATTTTAATATCTATTAAAAAAATTATAAAATAATTTTATTTTAACATAAATTTTATTAATTTGAAATATATATTATATAATTAAATATATTATATTTTTTATTTTTGAGGATTACTCTGTACTTATAAATTTTCCAAAATTTTGATGAAAAATCTCCAACTAGCCTTCAAAAATATTTAGCAGGAGAATGAAATGTAAAACCTACCTCAATCTTGTCCCCGTTAACAATACTAATTGTGTTCCTATTTGCAAATTATTTAACACAATAAATAATTAATTAGCAAATGATAATAAGAATATAAAAGTATAAAACAATGAATTATAATACAAGCATCTTTTAATTATGTAATAATCATGTTATTAGTTTATCCTGCTTGCTTTTAAAATAAATTGTATTTTTGTATTTGTGTAAGGTTGTATTAGATTTATGGTTAACAATCGTACTAGTTTTATAAAAAAATATATATATCGTACTAGAGAATTATTAAAGAAGTTGTTATTTACTGGATAATTTATCATTAAAATATTTTAATTATAAAAATTTGTTATGATAATAATTTTTATTTTATTTTAAAAAGAGGGTGAAAACAATAACACGTGGTGAGCCACGTATTTCATATTGTAATACATTTTGTTGTCTTCCGCATGCTTCGCTTCCCTACACTGCGGATGAAGATTTGCATCTCAAACGATTTAAAAAACCTGCCATTGAGAGAGATTTTGATTGATAACTTGTGTAAAATTGCCCCCAAATTGCCTTCTTTAATTTTTACTTATCACGCTCAAAACCAATGACTTTGTCTTCAATCTTCAAGGTCTCTTGCAATTTTCGAGGGCTCCTTCGATCTTGTGGTTGTTGGGCTTCGGTTGCTAATAATCTGGCAACAAAGCGATTCAGTGGAAGCACATTTCATGTTAGACAGGTTTGCGCATATGTCATACCTGTTTTTTATATTGAAATAGATTGTATTATTTTGCAAATACTTTTGCATGATAGTGCCTTATTTTGAATTTTTGATGATATAATGCATTTCATGATTTTATTGATTTTTCGTTTAGTACAATTGAGGATACAATTGGGTTAATTCAATCCATTATAAAATTTGTGTTCTTTAATCTAGTAAAAAATTGTTTAAAATCCATTCCCATTCGGTTGGTGGACTGTTCCTAACTGGATTGGATAATCTTTCTATGATTGCCACACAATGGGTGTTTTTACTTTACTACGTGTTTCCACCAGACAGTAGTGTATTTAAAATTCATCTTAGCATCCTTTTTTTTCCCCTGGAATTTCTATATTGTTTTTATTTTATCTTGTGATAAATAAAGCCTTATCAGAGGTTTGGAACTTTGGATGCTAGGTAAGCATGGATGCTAAGAGTGTTACTTCTCGGCTGCGTGATTCTGGTCTGTTACGCACTCAGGGCCTTATTGGTGGGAATTGGATTGATGCATACGATGGGAAAACTATAAAGGTTTGTCAGGTCATTCATTGCGTGTCTGTAAGTTTGTTATGTTTTATGGCTTTCCATGTTTTCTATCTTATAGAGCTTTATGCAGTATTCCTTACGATTGTCAATTAGCTCAATTAGTTTTTTAACTTGAGCTTGTCTTCTTTAGATATTGTCATATACAATTCTCGAGTCCTAACTTGTCTTACCGCGTAGTCTTATCCCATTAGCCCATTTTTGAATTGATTAATTTGGGAGTTCATCTCATCTTATCCCTTCAACTTCTATAGTGTGTTGGGATGGTATTGGAATGGGACGTTATGACATACCATTTGTCCCAAGTGGGCTTATAATAGTTTTTTATCCTTTTAAAATTATTTTAAAATGAAAATAAATAAGTAGAAATAAAAAATAAATAAAAAAGAAGAAGAAAGGAAGCTTGGTTCTTTGTAATTGAAAAGCTTAAAGGGAGGCCCATCAGGTGCTCTACACACCAAATGAGATAGGATGAGTTGGGATGAGGTTTAATTAGGATGACCAATGTTGCACCATGAATCTATTTGGATTATTAAATGGAATGTAGGATGGTAGGGTACATCCCAATTTACATCTCTAATGTACATGTTGTGACTGAGTTCTAATTCCAGTGATTCTATGATTCATGCAGTCTTATTACATTGACCCTCAAATAGGTGGAAATTTACAATATATATTTTTTTAAGAAAATAGCGGTGTTCACACTCAGCAAAATGAACACTTAAAATCAATCCATGTAACAGAGCATGCAGACATGTATAGGAAATCATTCAAGTTGTACATTTTTCTCTTTATTCTTTCGGTGGCTGTCTTTTCTTTGTTAAAGTACTTTCATTTTCCATTGCTTTAAAATTTCGTTCAAGTTTTGTTTTATTTATTGACAGGTCCTCAATCCAGCAACCGATGATGTCATAGCGGATGTCTCGTGTATGGGTCAAAAGGAGACAAATGATGCTATATCTTCAGCCTATAGTGCATTTTATTGTATGGGACTTTTGACTGATTCACATAGTTATGCTATAAATTACTTTCTGGATGAAACACTTCTAATACATTGAGCATGTTATTCTCTTGAGCTAAACTGTTAGTCCCCCTGTTTCATGTTGCAAACATTTTTGTTACAATTATTTGAATTTTCAGTTGATGATGTTCTTAAGTTTGTTTACTTATTGACATACGTATATTTTGTTATCTTTGTAGCTTGGAGCAAGCTTACTGCCACTGAGCGGAGCAAACGACTACGAGAATGGTATGTCGTAATCATTTGAATTTTCAACTGATCTTTAAAGGTTTATTTCATTATTGGACTCTTATTTTGAATAATTTTGAAATTTCATTTTCAATTGTTAGTATCAGTTTCCAGCCGATCTGTCAGGTGAGGTTTACAGCCACCAATGTCCAAATAACAATGCTCTTATGCTCTATGTGTGTGTTAGGCACATAAAGTGTTCGACATGCTTACTCATTCAAACTGTGCTACTTTTGAAGAAATGTTTGTGAGATCTAAATAGACTCAAAATATGAAGTTACAATGATTGTAAAGAGATAAATGTAAAGTTTTGGGGTTATATTGGACATTTGTGCATAGTTCCCAGGCAGAGCACGGACATTAGTAACAAGAATAGCTTTCTTTTATTCTTTCTTAAAGATGCTATCAACCTTTATAATGCTTGGCTCTTTTGTTCTCTTTGTTTCTGTTATAAGTTGGATACAATGGTTGGAATACCACATTCACAATTATTATTATTATTATTATTATTATTATTATTATTATTATTATTGTTATTAGAGATACTCATGATGCAGTAGGATGTTTGGCTTATACATGTTAAGTTTCTTTTAACAGTGCTGCATTTTGATACTGGGGAAGTTAATAGTAAGTTTACTGATACACATTATCATGTTCCATATTTCAAGGTATAATTTATTAATGACCCATAAGGAAGATCTTGGACAACTCATAACCTTGGAGCAAGGAAAACCTCTAAAAGAAGCCATGGGTGAGGTAATCCCATCAAACTTTTATTGAGATACTTAAGTGACTTATCTTGTGCTATAGTCTTGTCATTATTCAGTAACAATTATGTTCAGCATTCATTTGATGGTCTCATATCATAGGTTGGCTATGGTGCTGGTTTTGTTGAGTTCTTTGCTGAGGAGGCAAAACGTATATATGGTGATATAATTCCAGCAACTCTTGCTGATCGGCGGCTTTTTGTCTTAAAACAGGTGATTGTGCATTTTCACTTGATAATTTGAATTACCTGATAGATTTTTCTTATTAGTTCATTAATCAAATGGATTCTTTACATAAATTTATTTTCGAGGGGTTTTAAGCATTAATGTAAGAAAAGTTCAGCAAAAAAAGTATGAATTCAAGAATAAGGAAGAAATTTAGAGACTGGATACTTAAATCTTTTGTTATTTTTGAGGGGTTTAAGCATTAATGCAAGAAATGTTCAGCAAAAAATGTACGAATTCAAGAAAAAGGAAACAACTTTGAAAATATAGAGACTTGATACTGACATCTTTTGTCCTTGAATGCTATAGAGATGATTGCAACCCTTTAGCGTTGTTGCTTGAATTTTGGTATGATGATTTTCTCTAGGGCTCTAAGAACTAACAAGCTGGAGCACAAATAAATCGTGATGCTAATATGTATCACTTTTTCTGAGGCTCTTACCATCTTTGAGAAGTTTGAACATGATTTGGTACCTATTTGTAAACCCTTCTAGTTCTGCCAACATTCCTATGAAGCAACATTTGGCTTCTTACTTAAGTAAGACAAATTAAACATACTTTCTATACATAGCATTATAGGAGAGGAATGTTCGATGCGCCAGTTCTGCTTTTATTGTTTCTCTTATTTGAAATATGTTTCATGTAATTAATGTTTTATCTTGCAGCCTGTAGGTGTTGTTGGTGCAATTTCACCATGGAACTTTCCCCTGGCTATGATTACCCGGAAGGTAGGGCACACTTTCATGTAAAGCATATGTCATTGTTTTTTGAAGTCATTTTTTTAATCTATTGTTCTGCTCAGGTGGGTCCCGCTCTTGCTTGCGGCTGTACAGTTGTCATAAAACCCTCTGAGCTCACACCTCTCACAGCTTTAGCAGCAGCTGAGCTCTCTCTACGAGCTGGAATACCTCCGGTACATCCTATTTCAGCTTGTTTCAGTCAGAGCAATTAACCTAATAACAATTTTGCAATTACTACACATTTTCCCCTTGACCTATAAAATGTAAATATAATTGCATGTTGCTTGTACATTAATATTTTAGGTGTTTTTATGTGAAGATTCTCAATGTAATTTTTGTTTTTCACTTGTTCCTTATGACTTTTAGTTATTTGCAATACAGGGTGTCGTGAATGTTGTCATGGGAGATGCTTCTGATATTGGAAACGCTTTGCTTACAAGCCAAGAGGTATTTTAAAAAAAAAATAAGAAACATTGTGTTATATTTTATGTAATAATTACAAAAGTGCATAGTGGATGCAAGCCCTTTGGTTTATGCCATCATATATATTGCCATTTACCCCTCTTTTTGGCTCTATGATGTTATTTACTGAGCATGTAGTTAAATTTGCTAATCATAACTCTCTTAATGATGTTACTTTATACATATGGTCCAGGTGAGAAAGATAACATTTACAGGTTCAACAGCAGTTGGGAAGAAATTGATGGCAGGAGCTTCTTCTACAGTGAAAAAGGTAAGTGCAGTCTATAGGAACAATGGTATTTTATTTTATTGAAGCTTTGGATATTACCTCATAGTTAATTTCTCTATTTCATGTATGTTCTAGGTATCTTTAGAACTTGGTGGTAATGCACCCTGCATAGTTTTTGACGATGCAGACCTGGATGTGGCAGTTAAGGGAGCGGTGAGTTCAAGGGTGGTCTCGTTGCATTATGGTTATTTTGTTTCATATTTTAAATTTCTTTTACTGCTTGCATATGAACTGCTTGGCAATCATTTAAAGACTAGGTAAAGTAAACTACGTTCTCGATCAATTGGTTTTTTATGGCCAATATTCTTATGCTTGAAATTGGAGAATGTGTACTCAGAATGTTTTGACAACATCATGATGATTCTAATATTGAAAGTTACTTGAAAGCTAAAACTAGCAGTATAATGTGCAATTACTGTGATTAGTCCTCCATGAGATGGTTTCCTTGTATGTTCTTGCCTGAAGAATGTGGGGCCTTTGGAAATTTCCCGATCCACTAAAAATGCTCTATGTTCCAACTAGACTTTTGAAGATTGAGTTGATTAGGCAAAACCTTGTAGGATGCTCAACCATATCTATTTACACTTGATCTTCATACGGATGGTACAAGACTTGCCCAAACAAAAGATTGAAAAAAATGAGGAAAAAGAAGTAGTCCAGGTGCTATATCAACTTGTGTAGCAAATTCTCCAATTGTTATTAAGAACATGTAGCTTATTCCCTCTACTATATTTGACTTTCAGAAACAAAGTTGAAACTCAATCTGGGAAATCAACAGGCCACAAATCTACGTTGCCAGCTAACAAGCTTGTTTTCTGTATCTTACCAATAAGCCATAGTGAAATGATGGATCCTGTAACCTAGGTAGACTTTTGTCCTAATTGGTCCATAGATTTCACATAAGATGTGAATACACTGAAAAGTAGGATTTAGACAACTTACATTGGTTAAGTGTTAAAACATTATACGTTTTGTTTGATAATATGTGTGGTGGGTCCTGATCTGTGGGTTTAATGGGTTAATTTGTGGGTCCATTTTTTTAATGTCTTGCCAATTGGTATTGAGGCACTACTGTCTCTCCCACCCTTGTGTAGTGCAGGTTACAACATAACTACTGTCTCTCCCACGCGGTCACAACATATTTTTTGGGTCTGCTAGTATTCTATATCTGGCTAAAGTTGAATGGAAACGTCCTATTGGGATATTGGGTAGCTCCTTAGCATGAATTTATCTTTTATAGTAAGATTTTGATTGTCTTTAGTGTATTAATCTTGATGTTGCTAATTTTAAGGGGGAGTTGCTATTTTTATAGCACAAAACACTAATATCAGAGCAATTAAATAGTTTACCTAATAATTAAATGCTTCAAACACTCTAAAAATAAAAATATTGTTCTACCATTAGCAAAATTTGCTTTGGCAAGCAATAGGGCTACTCTTTTTAAGTGTATTTTTATTTTGCGTTCTCTCTTATCAAAATATTATTTGGTATTTTCATGTAACTGTATCATGCATGTTTTCCCTACTTTTTGCAGCTGGCAGCAAAGTTTCGCAATAGTGGACAAACATGTGTTTGTGCAAATAGGGTTATTGTGCAAGAAGGTATAGATGAGAACTTCTCTCTACCTCTCTCTCCCTCCTCCCTTTATGTGCGGCTTTATATACTCGAATTTGTTTCTCTTTTTGATTATCGTACTTTGTTTCTTTTTCTAACTGTCATAATTGCATGCCTGCAATCCTAATTGATTTCTGCATGCTACATTGTTGGAATTTGTCTTGCTGCTTCTTATCAAGCAACATCCTCATCTTAAATGGAAGCATGAGAGTGTGAACTTACACCTCCTATTATGTTAGAGATTCCTCACTGTCATATTTGCTTCTGATTCTAGATTGCACATTTAACTTGGTTGCAATACCTCACACCCCACCCCTCTCTTATCCATAGAGAGAGAAAAATGTCTTCACATCATGATAAAATGTTTGTGATATATATGACTTGAAGGTCTTTTCATGTTGGTGATGTACTATCATTGTTCAGTTAATTTATCTGTTTAGTTGTACGAGTCTCTGGTTATTTTCTTTTCAAAGATATCATCTCTTTCTTTTTGTAGCTTCATTAAGCTTTTGTTTTTTTTCTCTATGTGTGCAGGTATCTATGAGAAATTTGCAGATGTTTTTTCAAAAGCTGTCCAAAGTTTGCAAGTTGGGAATGGCTTTAATGATGGTGTGACTCAGGTAATCAGTCTCATATTTTGCATTGAACTTCTTTTCCTTTTCCTCATTTGTCCATTCAACTTATTGAAACTATTCTAAGAAGCTATAAAGATTGAAAATGCTATATTCATATTTTGTTGAACACTTAAAGAGTCATCCATTTATGGCACTTGAGCTATTTTGTTTACTGGTGTTTTGATGAATTCCTCAATCTGTGTTTTGATGAATTCCTCAATCTGTGTTTTGATGACTTGCACACAAGGATAATCATGGGTAGATCTATCTTTACAATAGAGGGCATAAGTTATTAAATAATATAAATGAAATGTTAAGGACACCTTCCACAAGTTTGAGTTTACGAGAGAATTAGTACCTAAAACTTTTACATGGTATCAGAGCAGCAAATTCCTATGATTCCTATGACAACCCCTAAAATCATTTAAAATTCTTAAGTTAACGGGCCTTGCAAAAAAATAAGGAAATCTATTCTTGAAGAAAATACAAATGATGGGCTTTGTAATTCACACTTGAGGGGAGTATTAAATAATATAAATGAAATGTTCGGTTACCTTCCACAAGCTTGAATTTTCGGGAGAATTGGTGCTTGATACTTTTACAAAGTGCCCTTCTCAAATTTTGTACAAAATATTTTCCCATTTTGTATTTATAAATTTCTTTCTATTTTGAACAAATACATAGTAGTGTTCCCCTCAAATCTATCATTTAAAGTTGTTTTTCTTTGATGACACTATATACTCATTTAACCTTCTCTATATGCATGTTCCTTTTGCTCTAATATCATATAATTTTTGTCGACCTCACTAAGTAGTGTTAAATTTTCCATATCCCTAGTAATTTCTATCTTTCAATTTTCTTCTTTCTAACCATCGTTTGATAATATGAAATTTTTTTATCTCCCCAACAGTGTAACTACTACTAATAATTATACTATGTAATCTTCCTAGTCTTCATTTTTTTTTTCTTTAATTAGATTTTGTTTATATTATCTGAATTCTTTTTATTTTTATTTTTTATAAATATCAAGCTTATGTTATTGAATTTTATTGATATTTTATTATTTTGAGATTTTTTATAGTTAAATTAGCTAAAAAATGCATATTGAACCATGTAACTCTATTGGCGCAATAATCAAAAACATTACAAATAGCAAACAATTGCATCTCTACCATGAATTTCTTTAGAAAGATAAACACCATTATTTTGTAATAATTTGATTGAGAAAATCGTCCATTCTTACTATTATCATTGAAACTCTGCTCTCCGAACATATATCTTGGCTTTGTCCCTGGATAATGATACTTGCTGGTTTTGATTCTTGAACATGTTTTATCCTTTGAATAATGAGTAATCTCTGGGCACTCATGCTTAAGGATTATATATTTAACGGTTATGTTGATTATTTCAGGGTCCTTTAATAAATGAAGCTGCAGTTCAAAAGGTTAGTTTTACTGTTCAACTCTCAATATCCACCTCCCTACTAACTGTATACTGACTGGTGTAGTTTGGTTTTGAATTATAGGTTGACAAATTTATTGAAGATGCTATCTCAAAGGTGGCTTTCTGACATTCTGTCAAGTTTAATAGCTTCTACAAGTTACAATCGCCTGAACATGGTGAAAAACATGTTTTTTTAATAATCGAAATGGGTAGAGGTATCTTTGGAAGATAATTGAATGAGAAATGAGAGGACTTGAGAAAGTATGGTTGTTGCCAGGTATGAGTCTATAGAGGAATGGAGAAATGTTATACGTTAGCTCTCTAGTGGGTCAGAATTCTTCAGTGGGAACTTGGAAGTTTTCTCCTAGCCTCAAATTATTGTACTGTATGTTTAGTATTACCAGGAAACAAATTGCTTGGCAGATAACAATATTGTCTAATATATCATAATTTTGCTTATTGTATTAATTCTATTATTGTAGGGAGCAAAAGTTCTTCTTGGTGGGAAAAGGCATAGCCTAGGAATGACCTTTTATGAGCCTACAGTTATTAGTGATGTCAAGAAAGAAATGCTCATATCAAGGTAAACACTCCAACTTTGTAAGGTCCTAAAATTAAGTTGGTTTTTGGTTTTTACAGTGAAAATTGAATTATTTGTTAATTTTTGAATTCATGACCTTAGCTGCCTCCTATCAGATTATATCACAATGATTATTTGTCTCGCATCCCATGCATAATTTGTAAGAATCTGAACCACATTAAGAATCAGAGTTTTATTGTAGTTTTATTATCCGTTTTTGGTTATAAGTAAATCATAGATTAATCAAACAGAATGTTTTACCTAGTTGCAGTTCGCATGCATGGGTGTGAACATCGTAAGACTATTGCTTTTGTGAGTAAATACTAGCAGATGATCGTCCTTCTGTTAAAGTGTAATACATAATACAATTTTTTTAATGTCTCGCCCTAGTTTCATTCTTAGCCGTTGCATGCTGACATTTTTTTCTTGGCTTAGAGAAGAGGTCTTCGGACCTGTAGCACCCCTTTTACGATTCAAAACTGAGGAGGAGGCTATCTCAATAGCTAATGATACAACATCAGGTAGGGCACTGGGGCTTTTGCATTTTTTTTTATTTACTTGTGAACAACAATATGATCCTTGGTTATAACCATACATAAAACCTTTTCTACTCCGGTTTTAAAACCAAATTGAATCATTAACTAATTTTGACCTGTATGCACATGTAGGGTTAGCTGCATACTTATTTACTAATAGCATTCAGCGGTCATGGCGTGTCTCTGAAGCCCTCGAATATGGACTTGTCGGAGTGAATGAAGGCATAATTTCAACAGAGGTTGGTCTCCAACTGTACCCATTAGCAGGATTCCCTCGCTGACCTACCTTGTATAGATTGCCTTATAAGCTGTTGTTATGTAGGTGGCTCCTTTTGGAGGTATCAAACAGTCAGGTCTTGGACGGGAAGGTTCCAAGTACGGAATGGATGAATATTTGGAAGTAAGTACACTTAGACATACCTACTTTTTTTTTGTTTAAGGAAAAAAAGAAGTTTTACCAACGATCTGTTATTTGTTTTATTTTATGTTTGCAGATTAAGTATGTTTGCATGGGGAATATGAACAGTACTTGATTTGCATGGCTATTAGAAGACAACGGAAATGGCTTGTATCATAGGTAGAAAAGGTGAAGCATCTGCTTTTTATTTCGAACTCAAACCTTCAGTTTTGCTAAGTAGCTTGGTGTAAATATGAGGCCATTTTCAGTGTTTGATCTTGGTGGGAATATGAATTACAATCTATATTTGCTACGCCACCACCTATTCTGCTGCTTTCTGCATGGTAAGGACTTTATTTTGCTACCCTACACCCTTAGGTACTATTTTATATTTCTACTCCATGCTCTATGTGCATCCAATAAAATGGAAAGTTTTAATAAAAATATATTATATTGTATTTTGGTTAATATATAGCCAGTATATTTTGAGTTTGTGATGGTTGAGGATAAACTCTGCAAAATACAGAAAGATTGAGATTGAAGATTAGGCCATTGTGAAATTCAACATGCGAACATGAGTATGACACGATATAAACTCACTAACGATCACAACACGGACACGACAACACGATTGCCAACCCTAATGATGATGTTACTTATAACAAATTAAAACAGCAAAAAAAAATCAATGGAAAAGAAAGGAAAAGAAAGAGATGATCTTTAAAGTAGCAAAGAAAAATTTCAAAAAAGTTATTCTTTTAGTAGCTTTTTTGAAGAAAAATAAAAACAAGAAAGAGAATCAAGGAAATAATCGTTTTAAACATGTAAAGAATTTGATGTTGGAAGTGAAGTTTTTGGGCAAGGAACTTCACAGTTGCAAATTACTTTGGTTCGATCAAAGCTCGTTTACATATACAGTTCCTTATTTGGCCTTTAATTAAACCAAATCTTTTGTAAAACTTTTGAGCGCATAGCCTACTAACAAGGCCTGATTTCCTACATGCAGTTGTACACTACCTTGACACCATTTATCATTTGTTTCACCTGCTTAATTATTTCATAATAAATTAAATATGAAGAATTTAAAGTGGTTAATAATTTTCAAATATATATAATGGAATTAACAAAGAAAAAAATTAAATTATGTTAGTACCTTGAGAACAAATTACTAGGCTTGATACGATCGAAACCTCCATGATTTGATAAAATTTTATGTACTTTTGTTTTTCTGGTGTTATAAATATCAATTGTTTTTCATTTGATTTGATAGGAATATGTAAATTTATAAGCCAAGGAGACAAATATCAAAATCATAGGTTATGTTTTATCCAAATTGACATTAATTAAGAGCCATATAGGAATTTTTCCACTAATTAAGAAGATGCTTAATAGCTTTTTAGTTGTATCATGGAAACTTTTTTTCCCCCCTTGTTGGAAACTCTCTGTTATGTGTTCAAATTCAAAATAATCTTCAATCTAAATTTCCAATGGTGGAACACACATTATTAGCCTATATGTTTTTTTAAGTGAGCCTAGTACATGCTTTTCTTTTCTTTTAATCATCTCTTAAGGAATTAGTCCACCAAAAATCAATCCAACAAAACTAATACCTAAATAAGATAGTTTAGTTACTGTGCTGACAAATGTAAGTTTATTGATCTTGAATTTATTAATATTAGATAATAGTGTTCCTATCATATCTTAGAATACAAACATAAATTCGAAATCTTTTATATTGTATAATTAATTACGTGTGATAATAAAGATAACTTATTTGCTTCGATTAATTTTTTTTAAACAAAAAAGAAGGATAAAGTTTTTCTTTTTTCAATGCTTAACCACTTTTTTTAACTAACAGGTTTGTGATGTGCGTATTGTATTTTTATTTGTTTATTTAACCAATAGTAAAAATAAATTAAAGAATTTGTATTGAAAATAAGAAGAGAAGAAACAAGAACGGGGGAGGAAACAAAAAAAAAAAGTAAAAACGCAGAAAGAGAGAGGAGGGGAAAAGAGAACCACGCTGGACAGAACGGAAAACGGCGCAAAAAGCAGAGAAAAATAGAAAAAATATCCGGATACAAACTGATGTTTTTGCGAGTAAATTTTTTTCAAATCTTTTTAAAAAATTAAGATGAATTGGTTTATGTTAAATTTAATTTTTAATATAAATTAATTTTTTTTTATTTTAAGAAAAATATGTAATTTAATTTCAAATTACACTTAATTTTTTATATTAATTTAAATTATTTCTCTTCATGTTTGTCTTATTTATTCTGAGTTTAATATTTTTAATTAAGTTGATATTAATTAGATGATTTTAGTCTTATAATTTACTATCGAAATAGGGAATTATGGGATAGATATGAAATATTTCGGCATAAGAAAATATAGAGATAAAAAGACATGTATGAACATGTGTAGTATTAAAATTTTTGGTCTTAATACTTTCTTGTTTTATTAAATTGGATACTCTTATCTAAATTAATGAACAAAAATATTTCTAATTGATTATCAAAAAAAACTTTTGGATATTTTTAGAGATTGTTAACAAACAGAGAGAAATAAATTTAATTAACTAAATGAGTAAAGTATAACGAGAGATTATATAAAATCAATTTCTTAGAAGATTTCTTTCCATTAATTTAATTTTCGAACAATATCTTTATCTTCTTTTGCATATTTTCTTAAATTAATTTTATTTTAAATTTCAATTACAACAATCTTAGTGACTTTTCTAAATAAAATTAAGATTAATATAATTTTGATATTTGTCAAAAATAAATTACCAATTTCTGAAGACGATACTCTACTTATTACTTTATAATAAAACTATGATACTATACACCTATAATTTTACACTGATTAAGTTTTTGGTATTGTTATCGGAGAACAAACTAGGATCACTTGTGTGATTAAACTTTTACTTTTATGTTAGTGTTATCTATATTTAACATTGTGAAAAATAATCAATTTAAATTTCTTTATTTATAAATTTAATTTAAGATAAGGTAATTATTAGTGTAAGTTAACTAATTTAATAAACTAATCATATTCATGTTTAATACATTATACTTATAAATTGTAATATTATAAATCAATAAAAATATATGAATTTAATTAAAGAAAATGATTCATTAATTTATGTGATATTATTTTCAACATAAATATTCGAATAAAATATATGAATTTAATTAAAGAAAATGATTCATTAACTTCTTTCCTATTATTTTGAGTAGGTAAAATTAAAATAGAATAATATTATATCAAGTTTATTCGTGTTATTATTTTTTATTTATTTTATAAATAATTATTTTATATTTTATTAAATAGTATAGACCATAATATATATTTTTATGTTGAGTTATAAATTATAATATTTATTTGTATTATTTATTAGATAAATACACAATAAAAGTGTTGTTGATGCAAGTTTATAAAAACAGTGTAGGAACAATATTACCGATAACTTGAAATGCTTGCTTGGATTGGTCGCGATTAGATTCATTCTCTTTAAGATGCGTTTCGCTGCTCTGCCTAATTTGTGCGCAAAAACACGACCTCGTCGTCCCTAGGATAAAACGACCCCGTAATCTTAATCTACTGTCTCGAACTTATTTCTTGATGAAAAGTGGAATGCTACACACGAAATTTGTTGCTCGGAAAACTAAAAAAGAACTTAGAAATTGTAGAGAGAATTTTTTTTCGTAGGGAGATGATTGTTGATTTTTGTGTTTCAAATGAGAGCTGAAGCCCTCCTTTTATAGATTTTAGAAACTGTGTGGCAATTATGAATAAAGCGATAATGTTTGGGAATTAAGAGCGTAATGGCTATTTTGAGTAATGAAGAGTAACAGATAACGGATATATTTTTTATGAGTAAATACGAGCAACGGCTCTTTTTCTGAATTCTTAATAAAAGAAAATAACGGTCATTTTTTTTCCTGAAAATATATATATATATATATATATAACAACTATTTTGTAAGTGGAAAAATTTTCCTTAAAAAAATATTTTACCAAAAAAGAAAATACCACCTCACGCACTCGCACTCGGCTCGGCACGGCCGGTCGGACGGACGGTGGCCACGGTGCGCGTGTGCGCTTGTGTGGTATCACATTTGCTTAGGTCCTCTCCCCTTCCACAAAAGTGGGTGCCCTTGTGATCCCGATAACCCATTCTTATTCTTCACTTTATTTATACCTCTTTAAAAGAATGTAAAAAAACAATGTCGAGACAAGGCACGTTTCGACAATTTTTTTTAATTAAATTTCATCTTTTCCAACAATCCCCTTGAAATTTTATATAAAAATAATTTTCATCGAAACAACCGATCAATTAAAATTATAAGATTGTGCGTAAGCGAAAAGGTGTCTATCGACTTGAACCTTTGCATAGTGTTGATGCTTTAGAATATACTAGAGTAACTTCGTAGTTTTGAACTCTATCTCTAACAATCATCACACGCACCTTCCCAGGTGTGGTTCGAAAAAAGCTTCATTGCTTTACTGACCCGTACACGTGTATCGATTATAGTGACGCTACAATGGTAAATTTTGCCCAAAAAATTTCATTGGAAGTAGCCACAACGCATTCCGTAAGGTGAAGTCTATCAAGAGTACTCCCGTGTATGCTCAACTCTCACGTAGAGTATAGAACTCATTAAGAGTTTAACAAATAACTCATCCTTTTCTATCGCTTCCAGGACTTCGTACTTCTAACAATATAGAATGAGATTTGATTAATAGCATGATACATCTCATGTCGCTTCATGACTTGTTATTACCACTTTGAACTTATTTCTTGGGATCTTTAGTCTATAAGTTGGGTGCAATAAACAAGTGACTCTTCGATTCTAAGGGCATTAATCCCATTCCTTTTGAGGTTTTGAAAACCTTCTCTCTTGGTAATCCTTTTATCAAAGGATCTGCAAATTTTCATCGAACATACATGATCCCTTTCTTACTGCTCCCGTTGAGAGAAATTCTCTATGATGCTAATAACTTACGATGTATCTATCATCTCTTGCCGTTAGTAATGCGGATTCTGAATATTTGCAATAAGCGCGGTACTATCGGCGTGGATCAAGACAGATTGGTATCGGTCTTTCCCGTAAAGGGATCTCGGTAACAAACTTCTTGACCTGGTTCTTCACTAGCGGTGGCTAGTGCTTTATCATTCGGACTATTTGTAGATTGAGCCAATATTGTTTGTTTCTTAGACTTCTAGGAAAGCACTCACGGTATGTTAAAAATATAACCAATAGTTGCTTTAGAGTCTTGATAAAGTGTTCCAATCTGCGTCGTTGTATCCTTTTAAAAGCAATGAAACTTTTTATAATGTAATCCAAGGTTCATAGTTCTCTTAAGGTATCTCGCCTTTCAATAGCATTCGATGCTACATACTAGGTCTCTTGGTAAACCTACATAATAGTCCCACAGCATAAGCTATATGCGGTCTAGTGTAATCGATGTAGTGTAACGTAAGCTACCAATGATGCTCGCGTACTCGGTTTGTCTAACACCGATCTCCGGTGTTCTTGAACAACTTTACCCAGGATCATAAGGAACACGTACGGGTTTACGTTAAAGTAATTATATTTCTTTAAGATCTTACTCAATGTAGTGAGATTGATCTAGAGAAATTCCCCTTTTCGGACACAGTTATTTTTATACCAAGGATTACAACTCGACCCAAAGATCTTTCATATCAAAAATTAGCTCTTAACAACATTTTGACATTATTCACAACATAAATATTTGATCCAAAAATAAGCATGTCATCCCATATAAACATATAATAGTGCAAATATTATCTTCTAATTTATAATAAATGCATTTGTCAACTTTCATTTATTTTGAATCCATGTGAGATAACTAGATTATCAAATTTTTCATGACATTGCTTAGGTGCTTGTTTTAGACCGTAAAGAGATTTATCTAATTTACAAACTTTATTTTCTTGACACGGGATAACAAAACCTTCGAGGTTGATCCATATAAATTTCTTCTTCTAAATCACCATTTAAGAAAGCCGGTATTAACATCCATTTGATGTCTTACTAAATCATGGATAGCAGCGAGAGAGAAAAGTACACGTATGGAAGTTATTCGTATGGCGGTGAAAAGGTATCAAAGAAATCTACATTTTCCCTTTGCACATATCCTTTAACTACAGAGACGAGCTTTATTTTTCAATAGTACCATCAGTTTCAATTTCTTTTTTAGTATCCATTTACATCCAATGGTTTTGCAACCGGGAGGTAAGTCAACTAAATGGGAAGTCTTATTATACTCGAGTGAGTCCATTTCATCATTTATGGCTTCTTCCCATAAGTTGCCATCTAAAAGAAGATAATGCTTCTTTAATAGTTTGGGGATCTTCCTACAGGTATAAGCGTAAAAATCAAACCCAAAATCCTTAAGGAGGTTCGAACTCGTTTACTTCTTCTAATTTCGGTGTTTAATTCTTCGGTTTGTTCACTAGTTCTAGTTATAGGTAAACTACTAGAAGACGAGCCCCATTATTCTTAAATTTAAAGGAAACCTATATTCATAGAAGCGGTATCATTTGATTCTATAACTACCTGATCTTTTAAGTCATAGAATTTATAAGCTTTACTATTCACAGTGTATCCTATGAATACACATTCATATGCTCTACTAGCAAGTTTATTTCTTTTAGGATCAGGGATTCTAACATAGGCTAAACAACCCCAAGTAAGTTAAATTAGGTTTCTTATTTTTCAAAATTTCATATTGTGAAATTTTATTTGTAGAGTAAAACCTTTCTGTTGCTTACATGTGACGATTAATAAAATTTCTCCCATGCGATGGGAGGCGGCAGAAGTTTAATAAAATTGCAACAAGCTGATTCGGTAAAAGTTCTATTTTTTCTTTCGCTTTGACATTCATTTCGGGAGAATAAGGTGCAATTTTTTCATGAATGATTCCATGAGTTTTATAAAAATCATTGAAGATATTGGAATCGTATTCGGTGCCTACATCAACCGAAACCTTTTTATTTTTGCGGTAAGTTGATTTTCAATCTTAGTCATAAATATTTTAAACATATCAAATGCTTCACTTTTATTTTTTATTAGATATACATAAGTGTAATCTGAACAGTCATCTATAAAAGTTATACAATAGCGTTTTCCATTTCTTGTTAAATTTCTATCAAGTTCACATATATCAGAATGAATTAATTCTAAAGGTTCAGATTCTCTAACTAATGATTTATGTGAAGTTTTGGTTATTTTAGCTTGACTACAAAATTCACATTTTTCAAAATCATTTAAAGATAGTTTAGGAATTAGTTCTAAGCTACTCATGTTATTTATTATGCGTTTATTAACATGACAAAGTCTAGCATGCCAAATATTAAAAGAACTCAACATATAAGCAGAGGAAGAGGTTTTATTAATTTCAACATTTAATTTGAACATGTCATCAGTGGCGTACCCTTTCCCAACAAATATATTATTTTTAGTTATAGTATATAAATCAGCCCCTATAGTTTGAGTAAACCTAGCTTTATTAAGAAGATAGCCTGAAACTAAATTCTTTCTCATCTCTGGAGTATGCAGGACATCCTTCAAGATGACAGTCTTTCCAGAGGTAAACTTCAAAACCACATCACTAGTACCAACAACTTTAGTGGAGTGGGAGTCACCCAGCAACACTTTCTTATCCTCAGAATCAGAATAGGATTTGAACATGTCTCGATCATAGCAAACATGGCAAGAAGCACCAGTGTCTATCCACCACCCCTCGGATCTACCAACAAAATTGACTTTAGATATCATAGCAATAAGTTGATCTTCGGTAAGGTTCGCCTGTGGGGCAGGACGATTCCTGTTTCGGAAGTTCCTAGCCAAGTGGCCAGGTCCATTCTGGGGAGGATAGTTTCTATTTCTATTTTGGTGGTTGCGGTTTTGATTATTACTATGATTATGAGTTTTCATATTTCTACCTTTAGGTTTCAGAATTGTAGATGAGGGTTTCTTATTGGTATTATTATTTGAGACTACGAGTACTTCATCTCTTTTGTCTTGTTTTCGAGCTTCTTCTTCTATTCTTAAACGGGTTATAAGACTTTCTAAAGAAAATTCCTTAGTTTTATGCCTAAGTGTATTCTTAAAATCTTTCCAAGCAGGGGGTAATTTATCTATTATAACATCTACTTGAAATTGTTCATCTAAAGTCATACCTTTAGAAGTTATTTCGTGTGCTATCTTACATGAGTTCATGTGATTGAGCTTCCAACTGATTTGCCATCAATCATTTGAAACTTCGTGTATCTCTAACAACATACTTCTTAGTACCCGGCATTCCTCGGTGTCGTATTTCTTTTGAAGTGCTTCCCAAATTTCCTTAGTAGACTTATGACAGTTATAATAATCATACAAGTCATCAGCTAAACCATTAAGAATATAGTTTTTGCATAGAAAATCATTTTCAATCCAAGCGTCTAAATCTTTAGTTTCAACTTCAGTATGAGGATTGGACTGTATTGGTTTTTCAGTAGTAAGAGCAAAAACGAATTTTTTCATGGTTAAGAAAAACAACATTTTTTGTCTCCATCTTTTAAATCCAAGCGTCTAAATCTTTAGTTTCAACTTCGGTATGAGGATTGGACTGTATTGGTTTTTCAGTAGTAAGAGCAAAAACGAATTTTTTCATGGTTAAGAAAAACAACATTTTTTGTCTCCATCTTTTAAAGTGTAATCCCTCAAAACGGAATGGTTTGTTTAGATCAACAGTTAGCATTTCAGTAGACATGGAAGATTGAATACATCTTAAAATTGTTGATGCAAGTTTATAAAAACATTGTAGGAACAATATTACCGATAACTTGAAAGTAACTGCTTGGGTTGAGTCGCGGACTAGGTCGCTCTCTTTAAGACGTTTCGCGGCTCTGCCCAATTTGTGCAAGCAAACACAGCCTCGTCGTCCCCAGGATAAAACAACCCGAGAATCTTAATCTGTCTCGAACTTCAACGCGATGAGAGGCGGAATGCTTGCTACACCTGAAAATTTGTTGCTCGGAAAACTAAAAAAGAACTTAGAAATTGTAGAGAGAATTTTTTTTCGTAGGGAGATGATTGTTGATTGTTGTGTTTCAAATGAGAGTTGAAGCCCTCATTTTATAGATTTTAGAAACCGTGTGGCAATTATGAATAAAACGGTAATGTTTGGGAATTAAGAGCGTAACGGCTATTCTGAGTAATGAAGAGTAACGGATAACGGATATATTTTTTATGAGTAAATACGAGCAACGACTCTTTTTTTGAATTCTTAATAAAAGAAAATAACGGTCATTTTTTTTTTCTGAAAAAAAAATATATATATATATATAACAACCATTTTGTAAGTGGAAAATTTTTTCTTAAAAAAATATTTTACCAAAAAATAAAATACCACCTCACGCACTCGCACTCGGCTCGGCACGGTCGGATGGCGGCGGCGACGGTGCGCGTGTGTGGTATCACATTTGCCTAGGTCCTCTCCCCTTCCACAAAAGTGGGTGCCCATTGGGGCTCAATCTCAATAGCCAACTCTTCACCATTTATGACTCTTTAAAATAATGTAAAAAAACAATGTGAGACAAGAAACATTTTCCAACAAATTTTTTTTAATTAAATTTCATCTTTTCCAACAAGTGTAAAATAACAATAAAAAATACCAAAAATTTTGCAAACCAAAAAAATGTTGATATAACTGGTAATTCATGATTAGCACGCGAAAAAAAGGGTAATTCATTGAATTGTCAACCTTTTACATTTTTAAGTAACATTATTTACTAAATTTTTAAACTTCTTATCCCAATTAACATATTTTCTATCGATTAACATTATTAAAATAATTTTATATGAATAAATAATGATACATTTGTGAGTACTTCGAAACTCATTATAAAAATAAGAAAAGAAAAACATGTTTATTAACTTGATAAAATAATATTGGAAAGCATAAACTTAGATTCAATTCAAGAAAATTAGTATTATTTCTTTTTAAGTTTACCACTTTAAGATGTAAAACATTGAGTTTCTTTAAGAATTAGAGTTTCAATATAAATTTATTTTTATTGGATTTACTTTCATTCTCTTAATAAAATAATGAAAAGTTTTAGTTGATTCTAAGTTTTTGTGTTCATATTTCATTATATTTTAAGTTTATAAATTTACAAATAATTAAATATAAAGGATTGGATATAAAAAATGATAAATAAAATAAAAAATATAAAAACATTGTAAATAAAAAAATCACATCTCAATCCTAAAATAAAAAATAACTATTAAAAGAATAAAATAAATAGTAAAGAAATACATGTTAGAAAACATACATAAAATTCATAAGTCGAGAAGTGATTTCTCAATGAATTAAGAAAAAGTGAGGAAAATGATTGAAAAGAGGAGAAGAATGGGGATGGGAAATAAAATGAATAAGGAAAGAAAAAATATAGAAAAGAGGAAGAAGGAGGCTGATTAAGAAAAAGTTTATTATGATTTTAACTTTCTAAAGTAAAAATAAGATTGTAATATCTTATTTATAAAAAAAATTAATCTAATTTAAAGGTATAATTAAGGGACATTTAGAACCATCGGTACAAGTAGTACAAATTATAAATATTGTTACATGTAAAATTAGAATTCTCAATAAGAAGCACCAAATTTATTATTATAATTAAGGGACATTTAGAACCATAGGTACAAGTAGTACAAATTATAAATATTGTTACATGTAAAATTAGAATTCTCAATAAGAAGCACCAAATTTATTATTATTACAATTACGTGAAGTTTGTTTTATGGAATGAAATCGAAATCGGAATAAAATGAAAAGTAAATATTTTTATTTGGTTTGATCACTGAAATCAAAGAAAGAATCAGTATTACAGTGTTTGGTTTACACTTTGAATGAATGAAAAATACTATATATTACCTTAATACCCTTATATTCAATAAAATTAAAATAATATCATTTAATTATTATTTTTTCGTCAAACAAATTACATTATTAAAATTATTATTTTTAAATAATTATTACTTAAAAATAAAATATATTATTAAAATTATTATTTTTCTAAATAAAATTTAGGGTTTTGAGGTTTGAGATCTGAAATTCAGGATAGGTTTATATTTGTAACTTAAAATTTATGGTTAAAATTATTATTTTTCTAAATAATGTTTTGGGTTTTGGGACCTGGGATTTAGGGTTCATTATTTAGTATTATATTTGCGGATTAAGATTTAGGATTAAAATTATTATTTTTTTAAATAGGATTTAAGGTTTAGGGTTATATTTGGGGATTAAAGTTTTGGATTTTGAGTTTTAGGACTTGAAATTTTAAGTTTATGGTTTAAGATTTAAGACTTAGGATATAAGATTATATTTAAGATTGTGATAAAATTGAATAAAAAATTAAGATAAAAATAAATTCATGATTCTTTAAAAGAAGAAGATATTCTATCCTTTAATAATCGATTACATTTCATTTACTATTATTAAAACTATTATTTATTATTATTAAACGGGTGATCTTCGGATTACAAGATATCGTATTTATTATTAAATTATTGTGTGAGGGTAAGTAACATATTTTTAACATCAACTTAATAATACATTCTATTTTTTAATATTAACATAAATAATACATTCTTTAATTATTGATAATTTATTTAATATTAACAATGTTAAAAATAATTAAAATAGAATATAAGGGTGAGTTAACTTGCATAACTAAAAATTATTAGATTAATAATTATATTTAAATTAATTATTTTATTATTTTATAATCATTAAAGTAATTATTATTTTATATTATTACATTAAATTTTTACAATTAAAATAAAAATAATATTTTTTAATAAATTATAAATTTAGTAAATAAATAATATTTTTTAAAGGAAATATAAAAAAAAAATAAATTTTGGCTTTATCACGATAACATTCTCCATTGGTGCTGAAGTAGCATTTCTCCGCATGTTCTTGGGGCAAATTTTGACATCCCTTTTCGAAAGTAAAATGTCCCATCTTTCTTTGTCGTAGTTCAACTTCCCAAGGACTAGTTTAGATTTTCCTTCTAAAACCCTACATCTCTATTTTTCTTAGCGACATGTCTCGCCTCTGATTTTGGCTCCCATCCGAAGCAAACAAAGAGCAGAAGACCAATCATGAACTTCGTTGTTAAGACATGGAGCAACAGTGGAGGAGCAAGAACTGGGGTACTCCAACTGGGCAACTGCCCAGCTCCAATAGAGACACCAGCTCTTCTTATATCTACCCGTAAAGGGCTGCCGCATTTTATATCGCCCGAACATCTTATTTCTCTACCTTCCCCTCATTCCCATCTTATTCAGTTCAGTCCCCTTCACTTGTAAGTGTTTTCTATATCTACCCTTTTATCCAAAATACAAAATAACTGTTGTAGATTGGTTCGTAAGAGATTATTTGTTGTCAAAAGCTTTCATTTTATTCCCACTTTATATCATTATCATGCTTTGGCATATTTAACATGCATTTTGTAAGTTGCCCAGTTGTAAAATCTCCAACTATACTACAGTTGGAGTTCGCTCAGGCGTTGAACACGTCTTGGTGGAGAATGGGTGGTTGTTATGTTGTTTTTTCCCCTCTTCATGTTCGCTACTATTTGTTTGGTTAGCAGTTTTTGCTGATTCCATAGCAATGTTTCTATTTTTAGAAATGCCTGAGTATTAAGTTGTTTGGTAATAAATTTTATTGTTCTGGTAACCAAACAAATTTTTAGTACTCTAGCATTTCCAAAAACAGAAACCTTGCTATGGAATCAGCAAAAACTAATAACCAAACAAATTGAAAATAGCAATTCCCTATTTGTTATGATTAGCTAGGGAATTTTATTAAGTAGTAATTATAAGGGACTTAAATGTTAGCTTAGTGTTGGAAATTGTGTCATATTGGTGTCATTTTTCTTGTTTGTTGACAAATTAAAAGATGGTCATTTTTTGCAATGTTTTTTATTTACAATAGAAAGAATAGCAGAAGCTGGTAATTTTTGTGTACTCAAATATTTTTTGTGGTGTTAATCAGTTAGAGGTTGTTTTAGTTCAAAAACCATACATTCATGCTAGAGTTTCTAAAATTCACTCTTAGCAAGTGAACTGTCATGTAGGGTCCCTTACTCTACAACATTGTAGAAGTTCTGTTGCAGATTAGGAGCAGGGGCTAGAACTGTTTTAAGGGCACAAGTCATTAGATGATTTCAGTAGTATTATCATTTGATTGCTAAATTCACATTTTTCACTTCTGTAGCCTGGAAGGGCTTTCCCCAAGAACAATATCAAAGATAGGAGGATTGCACCGGATGCTTGGTTTGCCTGAATATGGATTTGCTGCTGTTGCAAGGGATTCTATACACTGTCTTCCAGAATGTAATGGAACTAATAAATTTGGAGCTGCTTTTGAGACTCGTTGTGGTCGCCTTTTGGTAATTGCATTATATGGCTATTTTTTTCTCTATCCTTTTTAACTGTCTTTGTGAATCGTTATGGATTTTACAATATTTGGACATGCTTGCAGATTAAACCTTTAGACTTTACTGAAATGATCTGTTGCATGAGACCTAACATATGGACCAGTTTGGCTGATGAAGTTTCTGCAAGTGTATCAGATAAGAGGAACACGACCTCTGTGGATAGAACCGTGAGATGGCTTGATGAGTGCATTGCATTAAGCTCTGAAAAGGAGTGTATGTTCTCCTTCTTGTTTCCTCTTTTCTGTTTCGATTTGCTTGACTGTCAAAAATCTGAAAAGAGGGCTTGATTCTTTTTCTCTGGTTAAATACGGAGTAGATGCTTATATGCTCTTTGTTCAGTGTTTCATGGTATCAATGTGGTGGAATGGCAGAAATTACACATATTGTGGCTAAGTTGGAATTTTTTCAGTTTTGAACATATATTTGTAGGCACTGGATGTAAATAAGTCTTCAAAATGTAGACAGGTGGTGCTCTTTTTGGATCCATTGTTGGAGGCTCTAACGTGGAAGAACGTAAACGATGTGCAGAAGAGGTAGCCAAGCGAAATGTATCAGGTTTCTACATTTCTTTCTAATTTTTCTCAATGATCCTAGTTTGACTATTGGCTCTTGCAGGATTCTCTTAATATTTAAGAGCTGCACGTAAATTTGTCAATGTTTTTCTAGCAAACTTAATTTTTACATGATCTTTTAATTTACTAGTTAAAGACACTTGTATTGTATGTGAATTGTTTAGAACATATATATTGAGAATGAGTATGATAAACATTATTAATTAAACTACTTGAATTTTGAAAAAAAAATGTATTAAGCTCAAAAAAATTGAAATATCCATTATACTCATTATTATAAGTCTTTTTATTTAAATTCAAAATTGAATAGAAAGGACGTTGTATGTTATGTCCTTCCGTTTAAAGTATAAGAATACTTTTGTCCAAAATCATTTAGGTCTTATTTAGATTTTTATATATAGTATAGATAGATAGATAGATAGATAAAATTAGAATACATATGAGGTTAATATTTATTGAACCTGGAAGAAAATTAGTTTTTTCATGAATATCTTTGAAGGATGAAACATGTAATATAGTTCTTTTATTGAAGATGTTATATTTGTTCTGCTTTCTTGCAGTGACACTTCACTTGGAAATTGAAAGGATTTTCTTGCCAACTTACTTTCTCTTTTGTAATTTTAATGGTTTGAAGTGCATATTTGTCCGGATTTTGTTTCATTTGTTTGTCTCTCATTTCTGAAAATATTTTGTGTAGGTTATTGGATTGGAGGTCTTGGGGTTGGAGAGAGCATGGATGAGCAGCCTGCACTCCTTAATGCCGTAACTGTACGACATATTTCCTTTATCTCCAGCTTCACACTAACAGATTTCTTCGTAACATTGCAATTTCAATAAGCACTCCTGTTACCTCTCATTGAGATCACTTCTAATGTTAACTTTGAAATATATCAGATCAATGAAAATTTGACATTAACCAACCTTTCACAAGCTTGAGTATTTAGGAAACTGAAAAACCAACAGTCTAAAATATTGAGCAAGAGAATCCTGAGCTCACTGCACAGCAATTTCATAAAATATTGATTTCAAGGTTGGCTAGGGATTATTGCATAAAAAATATGAAATATTCCACAATATTAAAGCTGAAACAGGTGCTGATGGTTGAAAGTGGATATAGATGGATTTGGGTCTAAACATACAAGTTTTTAGACATGGGCACATATGGTATAGATAGGCTTTGAATATTACTAAGGCACAGTCATTTATTAGCATGCGCAAAGCTTATATGATAGCCTTTTCTGAATGGTTTTTACTGAATTCATAATTTTAAAACCTTTGAAACTCAGTATAAAAGCTTTCTTTGACCCACATTCTATACTTCTAAGCTTTAGGAAAGCTGACATACTTGCATAATATGGATTTGATTAATTAAATGCTTCTTGAACCAAAATTTATTAATGTTTACAAGCCTGTCTCTTCAACAATCTATATATTTCATATGCATCTCAACTCATTTTAGGAAATAATAATGCCCATATTCATAAAGTGAATGATACATTTTATCTTATGACAAGATTTTTAGTGCTCCAATAAAATTGTTTAGGGTACCTTGCATGACGATAAGCCACGCTTGGTGTCGGGACTTGGCCTTCCAGGTGTTTTATTTACCTCTTCTGCTGAGTTACTTTTGCTCATTGTAATTTAATTTCTGGAAATACATTTAAACTCATTGTTATTTTCAGTTTTGCCTTATGTTTGGGACAACATCCGCAGAAGCTATTTTATTTTAGATTTTCCTTTGGTCTCATGTGTATAATGAACTTACCTGTTCACATTATTTGAAAATAAATTATGTTTTTAATCTTACAGAGGAGGTATTGCAGGGCGTTGCTGCAGGCATTGATCTTTTTGACTCTGAGTATGCAGATCTCTCTCTCTCTCTCTCTCTCTAGCATGATTATCTACTTTTTATGATTTTTCCTTCCTTACCAAAATTGTATGTTTTTATATGACTTTGCAGGTACTTGTACCATCTTACTGTTCAAGGCCTTGCACTTACTTTTATGCCAGGTGCTAACGAGATCAGTGGTTCAGGTTTCCTTCCAAATTGTGTAGGAACTGACCAGATGAAGATTAATTTGAGAGCAACAATTTTCAGGTAATTGATAGCTTCTTAATTTAGGACCAATAATTGAAAGTATGGTTTCAAATTCCATAGGCTCATTCTCATGTACTCTCTTCTCTTAGGCTTTGTTTATATGTGTTTTGAGTGTTTGGATGGTTTTACTGAATTAGGAAAATCTTAGATGTGATTTTCTTCTTACATTTGCTAATTTGTCTATTTCCATACCTGTCATCTATCAATGCCCCGTAGACTTGATAGAAGTTTTGCAGTTGATATATGTTCTGTTGTCAGTGGTTGTGAGATATCACAAATGTATAGCACGAACTCTCTAGTAGCCTGTAGGTACAGATAAATTCTTATGTAGCCTGTAGGTACAGATAAATTCTTATGGGTGATCAATTCTTCAAGTCACTTTGTTTGTATCATTAGGACACTTTCGTGACATAGCTTTTGCAAGAAACACATAAGTCACCCAGTTTTTAAAATTGATACACTTTAATCGCATAACTTCAGGACACATAAGTCACTTGATTTTTAAAATTGGTATACTTTAGTCACATAAATATGTGATTAAAGTGTATCAATTTATGCGACTAAAGTGTAACAATTTTAAAAATCGAGTGACTTATGTATTCCTTGCAAAAACTACGTGACTAAAATGTCCAAATGACATAAAGTTATGTGACTAAAGTTTCACAACTTTAAAAATCGAGTGAGTTATGTATTCCTTGTAAAAGTTACGTGACCAAAATGTCTAAATGAAATTTTTAGTGACTTCTAGGGTAATTTTCTCAATTCTTATTTTACTAACTCTAGACCGAGAAAAAGGGATGGGCTCATGGATAAAAACGATTTGAAGTCCCAAAATTATACATAATCAAATTTGCTTTAAAAGAAACATGTTAGCTTGTCCAATATATATATATATATATATATATATGCTTTTGTGTACAGTCTACATATAGACTATAACATATGTACGCATTATGTATAACTATTATTTTATTATGGAATCAATTTAATTATATACAATTTGTATAAGTCCTTGGCACTATTTATTGTCCTTTGAAAGAGTCATTAGATTTTTATATTTTTTTTGGCTCTTTGGTTTTCAGAAAAGATACTTCACCAATAGTCAAAAACTGCAAGTGCTATACATGCCAGAATCATACTAGAGCCTACATCAATCACCTTCTTAACGTTCGTGAAATGCTGGCTCAGACTCTGCTAGAAATGTATGCTTTATTTACTTTCCTACTTTGCTAATGCCTAATAATAGTGTAAGTATTTGGATGAGAAAAATATTCAATCAAATTAATCATCATAATGGTACTTTTCCTTCTGTTGCAGACATAATATTCACCAGTATCTGGGCTTCTTCAGCCTAATACGAGATGCAATTAATGCGGGTGAGTTCGAGCAGTTCGGACAGAAATTTATTGAAAACAGGCGGGATAATCTTGCTGAAGCAGCAGTGTGCTAGTGCAAAGCATGATGATATCATATTGTAATTTTAAACATTAATAGAGAGATAGGCAAGTTTTTTTGCGTTGGTTTTTAGAACAATGTGATTAACGTTTGAGCTATTTGCTTATTTGATATTCAAGGGATTTAAGTTCAAGATTGGAACGTATGGCTTCTCAGATGAATCAGTTTCATTATCTCAGTCTAATTGAAATGAAAGCTTGCTAGGATAATAAATCGGTGATGCACTGTTGGTCTGCATTTTCTTCTTACAAAGAGACCATATTATTCACAACTGGACTATTTAGGTGTTAAAAGGAGCACTTCCTTTTAGGGACTGGGGCCCCTGGGCAGTAAATTGTGCAGGGTGGTGGTCTTCCAAATTCAAGCCATGTACCCGGTCATGTTAGCTTTTTTGAGCAAATGCACCTGTTTTGCTTTTTTTTATTTTTATTTTTGGGAATATAACACAACTCACAGATTCTTACTGGACTCGAATCTTAAACTTTCAATATGTCGAAATTGATATCATGTCATTCAGTCGTAAGTTCATTAAATATGTTTTCTCTCACTTTTAGAGATCTTGATAATACCAATAAATATGATTTAAGTGCTTTTTTTAATGCTAAAAAAAAGTTCTTTAAAATGTGACTTTTACCCATATAAATCAGTAAATATTATAGTCACGGTTAAAATTTACCATTAGTTTTTAAATTTTTAAAACTTGAAATTTAATCTTTAACTTTTAAAATTTTTCAAATAAGTTTTTATATATTTAAATTATATAATTTAGTCTTTAAATTTTTAAATTTTACTTATACGTTCTAACTTAGTTATTAAAATATATATTTATGAATAAAAAATTTAAGATTTATGTGTAAAATTTTAAAAATTAAATCTTACGTTTTAAAATTTTTATATCAATAAATTATATCTTACAATAGATATATGCCCAAAGAGCTAAAAACTACTTTACTGGTTAGCGAATATATTAGCCAGGCTGATTTTATTTGGAAAAAAACATTCGTTTGTCCTCTCTACGGTCTATGGAAGGAAAAAGAGCTTTGAAAATACAGTTATATATTCAACCCTTTTTGCCTTACAATAAGTGGTTTCGTGGTGTAGTTGGTTATCACGTCAGTCTAACACACTGAAGGTCTCCGGTTCGAGTCCGGACGAAGCCAGTAATATTTTTTTAAAATGTCCTCATTAGGAGCCATCCTAAGTTCTTCCAATCTTCCGTCCCTTTGCAGTTTGCAACAACACCAGTTTTTTTTTTTTTTTCCATTCTAGTGCTTATGTTTTTATCTTTACGAAATTTTCAAAGATTTCTACTTTTATTATTATCAGTAAAAATTCTCATATCAAAAGCAAAAATTAATTGGGAGCTAACACTACGAGATAATATTAAAGATAATTTTTTTTGTAAGAATTGATTAATATTTTTTACATATTTTTAAACATCTAATTATTTCTTATTATTATAAATACATAATAAAAAAAACAATTAATACCAAAGTACTACGTAAATAATACTAAATGAATATAATACAATTATGAAGCTGCACGTGTATATTTTCTAACAGGGTCGATGATACAAAGGCTTATGAAATTATATCTTATAGTAGCACTCACCTGTCATACCGACGAGTATTTTAAAAAAATTATGTACTTGGGTTATCTGCCTTGGTAAAGCTTTAAATGCCCTTTAAATAAGTTACATTATCGATGTAAGATCATAAAACAATCAAAAAATGTTCGAAAAACTATATGAAAATAAAATTTAAATATAATGAAAACAAAATTAATTAAAAACATACTTTCTATTATTGATCAAGTTTCATTACTTATATAGAAATTTCAATGGATTTTTGATTTAATGTTCTAATTGATTTATCACATTTATTTTCTACGTTTTGATGGTGTATCTGAATGAAGCAGTGAATAGTGAGAGGACCCGATCTTTATAGAGGTTCTTCCATCAAGAACCTCGTTTGGTTTTGAAACCAACGTACAGTTTCGACAAAACCGAACCGTCACCACGATTCACCATTGTGTTGCACTATTTTGATGTTACATTCTCCCACTTGGTGCAAATGTTAAACAAAATTCTATTGAGTAACAAAATATATGAATCATAACAATAGGTCCTCTAAGAGCAAGTATTATCTTCCATGTATTACAATGTATTTAGTTTTTCAAGTACTATACTTTATACGGTAAGGGAAAAAATCAGAAATACCCCCAAGGTTTCAAAAAATTCAGATATACCCTTAAAAACATAACAGAAGTTAAATTTAACAGTTATCAAAAATACCCCTAGGTATAGAAAAAAAAGTCTCAAATGGAAGAAGAAAAAATAAACCAAGAAATAATAGACATAGAAACAGAAGACATTTCAGGATGTTTTTCACAAGAAATTGTAAGTAAAAAGAAATTTGAAGAAATTCAAAAAGCAAAATTAAATCTTAAAGAAGGAGATGGATTTAAAGACTCATCATTTTTATTAAGAAAATTATTCCCTAGAAAAAATATAATTTATTATGACATAAGTAATAAAGAAATGAGTATTAAAATTACAGATGCAAAAGGGAGATATAATATACCATTAATTGATAAAGAAACTATATTAAACAAATTATCAAAAATTCCTCATAAAGATAAAGAAAAGATTGGATACATCCATTTAGGAGGAATTCAAATATTAATAAAATCTCATTTTAGAGAAGGAATAGATACACTGATAAAAATAACATTATTAGATAACAGAATAATAAATAGACATGATGCTTTATTAGGAATGATTCATGGTAATTTAGGATACCAAAAACTAAAATTTATAGCATACCCTAGATTTGCTATAAATATACATGATAAAAATCTAAATCAAGTATTAAGTCTAGCTTATGAATTTGAAAGAGGAGATTTAATGAAAGAAGGAAATCATCCGTTTTTAATACACTATCTAGTGACATTATTTAACAAATAGTCATAATAGTTCAATATATGGACAAAATAAATTTATAGAAATAGATAAACTTTTAAGGAATTTGGACAAATAATAAAACCAGAAATACTAACAGACTTTGAAATACTAAAAGAATGAAAATTAGATATTAAAGAAAAACTCTTAATAACAGGAAGAAATAATAATGTTGTTAAAACTAATAGCATTACAAGATTTACTTTTATAGATCATAAAGGAGAAACTTCTAATGAAGAAGAAGTTAAAAAACTAGAAAATGAAGTTGAAATAATGAAGACATTAGTTCATGATTGTATATTAGGGAAAAATAATGTTTAAAGATAAAATAAAAAGTATGCATTTAGAAATAAATGGAAGCCTAATAGGTGTAGCAAAAAATCAAGTAACATTATTTGAAACTGTACAAATATTAACAGGGAAAATGAATTTAGTCAAAGAATCAAATACAAAATATTTACAGGAAATAATAGATATACAAAAATAATTACTAAAGGAAACAAAGGAATACAGTTATAATAAACTACAACAAGATATGCACAAGGAATTTTCAGAACTAAGAAAAGATATATACAACATACATAAGGATAATAAAATAATAGGTTATAAATATGATCATTTAGAAGGATTAAAAGAATAACCACCAAGGAAATCATATTCTTTGATTCCTAAAAATGAGAAAAGGAAAAATGAAGAACAATCTAAGAATAAAGAGATAATTCCAATTTAATGGAATATAGAAAAGAATTAGAAAGAAAATTCATGGAGCATGAGAATAGGGATATAGAAACATTGGTCAGATTATTGAAATTAACCAATGAAGAAATAGAAGAACATTATAGTGGAAAATTTTGTACTAACAAAGAAGAAGATGATATGACAATAATCAGTGAAACTGATTCTGAACCAGAAAACATGACCTCAAAAGGTCATATGAAACCAATTTCATTATCAGTCCCTTACTAAGAAGAAACATTTGACCCACATAGGGGAGAAAAAAATAAGCAAAGATCAGAACAACCTGATACTACATATAGAAGAAGACAACCACCTAAAATAGAGGAAGGGTTGCATTGGGGAACTAGAGGTAGTATTCTACCAGAGTTCAAATTCCATGATAATTATAAATATGAACTTCTAGATTTAGATTGTATAAGAGATAGGAAAAAAGCCTTAGATGAATGGTCTAGTGGGATAAGTGTACTAATAAAAACTTCTCCAACTACCCAAACAAATCCTTCAACTTGTAGAGTGCTTATAGCACATAAAATGATAGGAAATGTAAAAGTTTGGTTTTCAAACTTAACAGATCAACAACATTTATTAATGCAAAGAAATGCTTTCACGGGAAGAGAATACTTGGATACAGTAATAAATAAAATATATAAAGAATTTATTGGAGAGGATAAAGGAAGGACTATCACTGAATCCAGTGAAAATGAAATCAATGAAGCTAAATGGCATCTAACAAATATGGAAATTTGTAACATGTGTTATATAAATTCTTTTATTTATGAATATGAAATGTATTACCATAAATTACCACCCTCTATACAAAAAATTTATAAATAAATGTTCTTTTCAAAATTACCTAGAACATTATATAAAACTTTAATAGAAAATTAGGAACAAAGGAATAAAGAAACTATACCAGATACTCTAGGAGGAAAAGTAAGAAGTCTTAAAGATTGGATCATTATAAAATGCTAAGAAAGAAAAGAATATAAACAAATAAGAGGAAATGATAAAATTTGTTCTGATACAAGAGATTTTAGAATACCAAGGAAATATGGATGTAACATAAAATCTTATAAACAAAAATATAAATATAAAAAATATAAATTCAGAAAAAAATTTCCAAAAATATAAAAAGAGATTCAATAGAGAAAACTACAAGAAAATATATTTTAGAAGAAAGATTTATAAACCTTCTGAAAAAAGGCATTATTGCCCTTTAGGAAAGAAAAAATGCAGATGTTGGATCTGTAATGAGGAAGGACATTATGCTAATAAATGTCCAAGCAGATTTCAACATAAAAAAGAATTTAAAAAGGAATTTTCACAAAAGGCAAAAATATTAGAAGAAGCTTTCAAAATGGAATTAGAACCGGTCGAGGAATCTGATATAGATGATATTTACAGTATCTATCTATTGGAAGAAACTGAGGAAGAAATAACCGACTCAGAATATGAACACTCAAATCATGAATATTTTTCATCAGAAGATGAATGATTTGTATAGTATTACAAATCCAAATAATACTTACATTAAAGTAGGACTAAAATTTAAAGGTTATAACACTTATCATTTACATACATATATAGATACAGGAGGTAGTATGTGTGTAGCCAGTAGATATGTATTTTCAGAAGACAACTGGAAACAAGCACCAAAAGATTTAATTGTAAGAATTGCTAATAATAATACAATAAAACTCAATCAGGTATTAAAAGATACTGATATAATGATAGGAGGAGAAAACTTTCACATTCCTACCATATATCAACAAGAAACAGGAGTAGATTTGTTAATAGGAAATAATTTCTTAAATTTATATCAACCTTTCACACAACATTTCGACAAAATAAGTCGCACAACCTTAGAAGGAGATAGCATCTATGTCTGCAAAATAAGAAAAGATTTAACTGTCTCAAACCCAACTTTTATGTAACAACATAAAAAGCGAAAATGTGGTGAGATAGAAGGTGTTGTGTGTTTTTCAACACACGAACTCGTGCAAGTATACACGGTCGCAAGTAATAACATTTATAAGTAAAGATCGATCCCACGGAGATTTGTTACTATAGTTTGTTGAGTACTAAAATTATTTCTCTCTGATTTTATCCAAAATAATCGTTGATATGGAAAAAAGGTAAAAAGAAAATAAAAGAACTCTAGGATTGCAATTTTTCACCAAACTAATCCACTTACTGATCATATTATTTTCTTTGGATTTATATTTTTTAGTACATTTAATTTGTCGGCCAAAAACTTAACTTTTTTTATTATTATACATCTCTTAGAACTCAGGTACAAACACTGACTTCGTTAAATTAATTCACTATATCTATGAAAATTAAATTCACCAAGATTAATTAAGTTCTAAGTTTTCAAATGGCCCACGCATACAATTAGGGTATATTCCTATCCTTCATCATACATGTCATTCTATTTCACGAGCAATATACCGCAAAAATGCCTTTCTCGAGTTTATTTTTATACCGCAAATCGTTTTGATAAAATTAAGTAAATAATCAAAAAGCATTAAGCACAAATAGAGCGAACAAATCGAGCGTCTTATAAATGTAACAAAAAATAATTAAAATTAAAGCTTAATAAATTTAGATCAAATGCAACCACCAGAAAAATTAAATTACTTCATAAAATTAAAATTAAAATTACAAGTGATTCATAAAAATAAGATGAAGAATAAGGAAAATTAAAACATCAAGAGAAGAAAATATTTGGCACCTTGTGAGGCTCTGACAAAAGCCAAAAAATGAAGCCTTGCGTGTTACTGTGATCAAATCGAACACTACAAAATTTCTAAACTCCATGAAAACTCTTCTCTGACGAAAAAAACTTTTTTTTACAACTAAAAACTATCTCCTATTTATAGCTAAAAAATACATCTAAAATATTACATTTTTTATTTTATTTTTTTATCGAAAATACGTAATAATTTTTTATCGAAAAACAAAAATCACGCGTATCGATTTTTGTATCGAAAAATATAAATTATTATCACGCGTAGCAGTGCCGTTCTGCTTTTTTATTTTTTTTCTCCCGCGCCACGTGTCGACTTTCGATTCGGCCCAGAAAGATTCCTGTACGCGTGGCGGCACATCGTGGGTGCCTGGCAGGTGCACGTAGAAACGGTGCACGCTGATTGGGCGCCAAAAGCGGGCAACGGGCGGAAAGCGGGCGTGATCCCGAGCGCGGTCGCGCGCGCATTGTAAACGACCGCGTGTCGGACTTTGATTAGCTTAAATATTTGTGGGACACGAGGCGATTCTTGTGCAGCAAATACTGCAGGATACGCTGCTTCCATGTCCAGCGTCTGCACCGGGATTTTTACACGAGCGGCTCGGTGCACGGCAACGGATGGGCCAGCGGCTTTCAAGTACGGGCCGTCGATCGATCCAACGGTCGGCCCGATCGACTCGGGGGGAATCTGCGGCCAAACGTATGGGTCCCATTTCGGCCGAGCACAACGCGACACGTGGGGCCAACGGCACGCCGGCCTGTGCAAAACGAATATCTCTGTCCCAATCTCCTTGGTCGGGCTTGATGGACACGTGCGAATCGGCCGTTGATCCTTTGATCGGACGGTCCACGTTTGGTGCGTGTGATGCTTCAGCGTGGACTTCATCTCACTGTAGCGAAAATTAAACTTTTATTAATTATATTTTCACCCTGAAATATATTTCAAATTACATTTTAAACTTTCTTAAATTACGGATTTGGCCACTTTACTAATTTTAAATTAAATTTTTAAATTTTTAATAATTATAATTAAGCCCAAATTTAATTTAAATTATATTTTCAATTTTTATAAATTGTAATTAAGAACTATACTATTTGAAATTATATTTGTGGACAAAAAAATATGAAATTAAGTACATTTTCGATACAAAATATTTAATTTTATTAAAAATGTATTTTTAGCAAATAAAAAGAAAATATTAATTTATTTAACAAAAATTAATAAATATTAAACGAACATAGCATTTATCGTTACTAATTTTGATGAAAATAACTTTATAAAATACAGTTATTAGAAGGCTAGCAAAAACCTTATTTAGAAAATATTTCATTAGATATAGAAGAAAAAAAAACTCTTTTCTCAATGAGATATAGGAAGAAAAAGCCCTAACAAGCATTAGAAGACTATTAAAAACAGTCAGTTCAGAAAATCCTTTGGATCCAAAAATAAATAAATCTAAAACAATAGTCAAAATAAAATTAAGAGATCCTAACAAGATCATAAGAGTAAAACTAATGATTTATACTCCAGAAGACATGATTGAGTTTGGAAAATAAATTGAAGAACTTTTGGAATTAAAAGCCATAATACGAAGTAATTCACCTCACTCTAGTCCAACATTCTTAGTTGAAAAAGAAGTTGAGAAAAGAAGAGGAAAAAAGAGAATGGTAATAAATTTTAAAACACTGAATGAAAAAACCATTGACGATGGATACTTCATTCCAAAAAAGGAAGAACTACTATCATTAATAAAAGAAAATAAATACTTCTCGAGTTTTGATTGCAAAAGTGGATTTTGGAAAATAAGATTGGATGAAGAATCCTAAAAATTAACAGAATTTAGTTGCCCACAAGGACAATTTCAATGGACAGTTATACAATTTGGGTTAAAATAAGCTCTAAGTATTTTTCAAAGATATATGGATAAATTTTTTAAGAAATTACAAGATATTTGTTGTGTTTACATAGATGATATTTTGGTTTTCAGTAATGAATTAAATAAACATTATTTGGATATTATTAACATATTACAAGAATCTAGAAAAAAAGGCATTGTACTCTCTAAAAAGAAAGCAGTACTTGCTCAACAAAAATCAAATACTTAGGGTTGGAAATTGAAGATGGAAAACATAACCTACAACCCGATATACTAAATAATATTCAAGGTTTTCCTAGTGAATTAAAAGATAAAAACCAATTACAAATATTTTTAGGATGTTTAACATATGCTGAAGCTTATATCAAGAAACTTGCAGAAATGAGAAAACCATTACAAGAAAAATTGAAAAAAGATCATATTTGGAAATGGATAGAAGAAGATACTCTATATATGGATAGAGTAAAAGCCAAGGTAAAAACTTTACCAACTTTATACCATCCAGGACTAGGTGATAAGATGATAATTGAAACAAATGCTTCACAAGAATATTGAAGAGCAGTCCTTAAAGCAAGAATAGATGACAAAGATGACTATCTTTGTAGATATACATTAGGCTCTTTCCAAGGTTTAGAATTTAATTATTATAGTAATGAAAAATAATATTTAGCTGTTAAAAATGCTATTAAGAAATTTGCAATATATGTCATAAGCTCCAGATTCATTGTTAGAATAGATAACAAGAATTTTGGTTATTTCTTAAGAACTAATATTGCAGGTGATTACAAACAAGGAAGACTAGTTAGTGGCAACAATGGTTCAACCATTACAATTTTGATGTTGAACATCTTCCAGGACATAAAAATAAATTAGTTGATGCTCTTACCCCAGAATTAGCACCTCTAACTATTTTTATGCTTTCAGGAATGGAACATCTTAATATCAAAATCAAGATAAAAGAAAAGGAGATAAAAATCCTACAGGAATAACTCAAGTTGCTATATCTCGAGAAATCTCTTATGGAGACATGAAAGAAACATGAAGAGCTTAATTGTTCAAAACAACCTCTAGAGACCAGAACCTCAAATGAGGAATCTCTATTAAAAAAGGAAGAACCTAACATTTCACAAAAAACTTCTGAAACCACAAAACTCAATTGGGCAGATGAGGTAGAAAAAAAGAACAAAAAAAAGTTTGTGTGGTCTATAATGGCCCAAAACTAGGAATTTATAACAATTGGGCAGAAGCTAGCAAATCTATTCTAGGAATTAGTGGAGTAACTCATAATGCCTTCACCAATAGAATAGAAGTTGAAGGTAGTTATGCCAACTACAAAACACCGAAACTAATAACTCCATAGGAGATAGTAAGAAATTATTCTACAGCACTACAACAACAACCAACAGCTCCAAGTAGATTGAAAAATCTTGGAAAGATAGCAAGGCCTCCAATGCTATTCAGAGAAACATCTCCACCAGAGACATCAAAAATAGTAAAACATTCAATACTATTCAAGGAGACACCTCCTAGAACTATTCCAAGCATTGAAGAAGAAAAAGATCACTATAGAAACCTCAACAAACTACAATGGTTGAGTCTTTATAATTTGGCTAGAATATCTACCCAAGAACATATTGAAGATATGAAATTCTATACTACAGATAAGGAATTTCCTGTAGGAAGTAAATTCAATATATTGGAAGGAGCTGATCCAATATTTGTGTATAAAGCATTTCATGCAGGATTAATAGAAAATATATATCTAGGAATTAATTTAGTTCCCATAAAATTTTAAAAGAGCAATTAAGAATTTTAGAAGAAAAATTAAAGTAGGTGATAAACCTGTTTATCCTAAAGGAATGAAGAAGGAAGTATTAATCCCTACCACTTCATCAAGATAGGAATATCCAACACAAATAGCGAGGTTCCCAAACCAAGGGCACTTACAGAAAAAGAATTCAACACAGAAGAACTTTGTGTATTAAGAGGACAAATGTTAAGCCAAATTTACTATGAACTCATGAAGATTGACAATTCTACTGAGATTAAAGTAAATTATTCAATTAGTAAAGTCATTATCATTTCTCACAGTAGCATGGCTCTGTTAGAAGAAGATGGTGAAAAAATCACCAAATATGAAACCAATTTTAATTGCAACAACCTAGAAATTGGCCAAGAAACAAGGAAGGTATTCTACTTCTATGCCAGAAAAGCCATCAAAGACCACATATGCATTCTCTGAACCAAAGACCAAGAAGATGAAGATGCGTCATTATCAACATCATCAAAGGAACTATCGGTAGAAAATGACAAAGAAAAATAAGAAAATAAGCTACTGGTAGAAGACTACAAAAGAAATACAGATGTAGACCCCACATCTTAATCGGCAACATGTGGCAAGGAAAAAAGAAGTGGATATATTTTAAAGAAGAAAAGCAGATTAATTATTAAAGCAAGGGTAAAATAGTAATTTTAAGTCTTGTAAACAGGGATTCCTTATTCTATAAAAGGAACCCTTATTATCATTTCAAGGGACACACACTCGAATACATAGAAATCCAGAGCTCTCTACTCTGAAACACTCTAGCATAGAAAACCTCTCTATCTTGAAATCTCAAACCCAATAATGTTATACCCATTAACTATGAGCGGCTAAGCACTCCTTTCAAGGTTCTTAGTTGGCCTTAAGTTGTAATAATTATTATACTATGAATAAAATGGAATTCAGTTACTCTTATCTAGTAAGTCAACTACTAGACACCATTTATGTACGGATGTAGAAGACTCACCATTGCCAAGAAGGCATTGAGGTGTGAGCAAAGCTGAGGCATAACCAGTGCAACAAAAGAAGACGAATGTTGTGTGTTTTGCAACACACAGAAATTGTGCAAGTATACACGGTCACAAGTAATAAAGATTTTTAAGTAGAGTATCGTTCCCACGAGGATTTGTTACTATAGTTTGTTGAGTACTAAAATTGTATCTTTCTGATTTTATCCAAAACAATCGTTGATATGGAAAAAGGTAACAAAAAAAATAAGAGAACTCTAGGATTGCAATTTTTCACCAAACTAATCCACTCTAATCATATTATTTTCTTTGGATTTATATTTTTTAGTACATTTAATTTGTCAACCGAAAACTTCTTTTTTTATTCATACATCTCTTCCGAGCTCCGTACAAACACACCTCGTTAAATTAACCAAGATTCATTAAGTTCTAAGTTTTCAAATGGCCATACATACAATTAGGGTATATTCCTATCCTTCATCATACATGTCATTCTATTTACGAGCAATATACACAAAAATGCCTTTCTCAAGTTTATTTTTATGCCACAAATCATTTTGATAAAATTTGTAAATAATCAAAAAGCATTAAGCACAAAATAGAACGAACAAATTGAACGTCTTATAAATCTATCTAAAATAATTAAAATCAAAACTTCATAAATTTAGATCAAATGCAACCCTAGAAAAATTAAATTACTTCATTAAATTAAAATAAAAATTACAACATATGCAGAAAAATTAGAAGAACAAGAAGGAAAATTAAAACATCACATAGAACAAATATTTGGCACACGCAGAACACAACAAAAGCCAAAAAATGGCTTCTGCGTGTTCTGCAATCCAAAACCGAACAACACAAAAATTATAAATCAAAAAAAACTTTTTTAAAACTAAAAAGTATCTCCTATTTATAGCTAAAAAATACATCCAAAAATAATACATTTCTTTTTTTTAAACGCGTAAAGAATTTGTATCGAAAATAGAATCGACGCATATCGATATTCGATATAATATTATTTTTATTTACGCGTGAAACAGGGCCGCCGTTCTGATTTTTTGAAATTCAAAGTACATGCCACGTGTGAGCGTCTGATTCGCTACGAGGATTTAATGCGGACACATGGCAGAATTTCATTGGCTGCGGGAAACGGGCGTGCGAAGGATTGTCGCACGGGAGACAACGCTGAAACGTGAGCATAATCCTGCGCTCTCGCGCTCATGATAACATGCCATGTGTCGAAATATGATTTGCTTAAATATTAGTGGGACACGTGGCAGATTCTTATTCTGTAAAAACGGAGGATGCACGCTGCTTCCATATCCCGCGTCACACACGATTGTTACACGAACGGTTCAGTGCGCGACAGCTTGGTTCCACGCAGCTTCCAATGCGGGACCGGGTTCAAGAGATCCAGCGGTCGGCGATGCGCCGAAATCTGCTGCGACGCCAACGCGTGGGTCCCGATTACGCACGCAGCCCTGCGTGGCGGGTGGGCCCCGACACGTCGAACCCACGTAAAGGAATGCAACGCGCGCGTGATTTGGTGGGGCTTGATGCTGGGACGCGCACGTCTTAGCCGTTTATTTTACGATCGGACGGTCCCAGTTGTATGACTTGAATAATAGCGCGTGGCTTCTTCTCACCTGCGTAGAATTTAAAACTTCCATTAATTGTATTTTGACCCACAAATTTAATCAAAATTACATTTTGCACTTTCTTGAATTATAGTTAAGCCCTTTGCTAATTTTAAATTAAATTTTTAAACTTTTAATAATTATAATTAAGCCCAAATTTAATTTAAATTATATTTTCGATTTTTATAAATTGTAATTAAGAACTATATTATTTGAAATTATATTTGTGGACAAAAAAATATGAAATTAAGTACATTTTAAAATTACAAATTATTTAATTTTATTAAAAATGTATTTTTAATGCATAAAAGGAAAATATTAATTTATTTAACAAAAATTAACTAAATATTAAAAGAACATAGCAATTATCATTACTAAAATTGATGAAAATAACTATATAAAATACAGTTATCAACAAACAGAAGGGAAGACCATGATGGACCCATCAAATTCAGGTATAATAATTATAAATTTAAGCTAGTTAAGATCTTGAATGTTTAAGTATTTGCTTACAACAAAAATAATATTGTTAAAATAAGAAAATTGAATTTATTTTTAGAAATAAACAACTAATAATTCCAATGGAAATCAAAGATAAAAGTCTAATTCTATTAGAAACATTTGATAAAAGTTAATTTAAATGAATATTTTAAAAATGAGGACTATGAAACCTGTCTTGAAAATTTTAAAAGATTTAACACCTTATTAGATATCTATACAAATTATATTAAAGCTATTACAAGCATCATAGACCATCCTGTTTCAAGGACATTAAAAGACTATTTTAGTAAAAAATATGTAAGAATAGAGGAAGAAGAATTCAACAACTTAATATTTGGATATTACTTCTTTGAAGATTATAAATACACTATATATATATAAGAAAAACTTGATTGTATACTAAGAATAGGACAAAATAATATACATTCAACACATATGATTTATCAAGTTAATACTCTATGAACATAGAATCATTAGTACATAAGTTAGAATTATTAGATTTAACAAATGAAAGAGTAATTTTTAATTTTAAAAGACAATTAATAGATTCAGGATTAGAATTAAGCAACCAACATAATGAAGAACATAATATACTATGCAATTGTAATAAATATAGAAGAAATTTAGATTTATACAGCAAAATAATAAGCTTTTTAGATAAATTATTACCTTCAATAAATACACAAAAACCATCAACTAGGCCAATATTGACCCCCAATTAAAAAATTGTATCGATCCTCAGAAATTGGTATCAGAGCTTAAGAATAGTAATCTAAATAGTAATGGATGAAAAATTAACACCATTAAAGTATAAGTTTGTGATATTTTATAAACCTAAGGGGTATAATTGAAGATATGCCAAACCTTAGGGGCATTTAAGATAATGTTCCATGCGGTAACGAAACTTAATGAATAAACCCTATATTTATTCTTGGTCTAATAAAATATATATTTTCTCAAATAAATTAAGGTGCAAATGAATATGAGAAAATATCACAATATATAAGAGTTTCAGTAATAAATTGTATAAATACATTTACAAAGTGGAACCATTTTCTCTACATGATCCTTGAATTTCATTGGTGGCATGCCTTTAGTCAAATGATCAACAATCATCAACTCAATGCTTACGTGCTCAATGAACACTTTATTTTCCTTAACACGTTCTCTTATGGCAAGTATTTAATGTCGATGTACTTACTACGACTACCACTTTTGTTGTTCTTAGCCATAAACACAGTAGTTGAGTTGTCATACTACAATCTTAATGCCCTAGAAATAGATTTAACTACTCTAAGCCTGGAAATGAAACTCTTTAACCATACACCATGCGATGTGGCCTCAAAATATGATACAAACTCGGCCTCTATAGTGGAAGTAGCAGTCAAGGATTGTTTCACAATCCTCCAAGATACGGCTCCATCGGTAAGCATGAAAATGTAACCAGATGTAGATTTTCGTGAATCAACATAGCCAACGAAGTCCGCATCGGAGTAGCCAATTACTTCCAATTCATCATTTCGTCTATACATAAGCATATAATCCTTGGTTCCTTGTAGGTATCTCATGACTTTCTTTGCAGCTTTCCAATGGTCAACACCTGGGTTACTCTGATATCTCCCTAGCATCCCAACAAAAAATGCAATGTCAGGTCTGGTACAAACCTGAGCATACATTAGGCTTCCAATGGCTGAAGCATATGGAATGGTTTTCATCTGTTCTCTTTCAAAATAATTATTTGGGCATTGGTCCAAATTGAACTTATCACCCTTCACAATGGGAGCAACACTTGGAGAACAATCTTTCATCCAAAATCTCTCTAAAAATTTATTGATATAGGTTTCCTGAGATAAACCCAAGACGCCTTAAAGTCTATCTCTATGGATCTTAATGCCAATAACATAAGATGCCTCACCCATATCCTTTATATCAAATTTTTTAGAGAGGAATTGTTTTACCTCGTGTAGCAAACCCTTATCATTGGCTGCAAGAAAAATATCATCCATATATAGCACCAAAAAACAAATCTTACTCCTACTAACCTTCTGGTATATACATTGATCCATGACATTCTTTTCAAAACCAAATGAAGTGATAACGTTATGAAATTTCAAATATCATTGACGGGAAGCTTGTTTTAATCCATATATGGATTTATTAAGCTTACAAACCAAATGCTCACCATGACTAGAGAAGAATCCTTTAGGTTGTTTCATATAAACATCTTCCTCTAGGTTACCATTAAGGAAAGTGGTTTTCACATCCATTTGATGCAAATCCAAATGAAAATGGGCAACCAATGCCATGACCACACGAAGTGAATCTTTCTTAGATACAGGAGAAAATGTCTCTATGTAGTCGATTCCTTCCCTTTGAGTGAATCCTTTGGTAACGAGTCTTGCCTTATTTCTCTCAATGTTGCCTTGTGAGTCTTTCTTTGTTTTTAAGACCCGTTTACATCCAATGGCTTTCACACCATCAGGTAACTTGACGAGATCCCAGACTCGGTTAGTCGCCATAAAATCCATCTCTTCTTTCATGGTATTGTACCATAAGTTTGAAACCTTAGAACTCATGGCCTGTGAAAACGTCTCAGGATCATTTTCGGCTCCAACATTATAGTCACATTCTTGTAGATACACAACATAATCACTCAAAATCATTGATTTCCTTACTCTAGTAGATCTTCTTAATATTGAATCAACATTCTTCTAAGGAGTAGGATCATGTTGTTCAGTTGGTTGTTCAACAGGTGCAAGCATCTGTTTAACTTCAACATCTACCGGATTAGGATCAACAGCTTGTAGTACTTCCATGACTGGTTCTTCAATATGCGTTTGTACTCGAGGCATGTTGTTAACAATATTGATCAATCCATTACTTGAAGTGGCATATTGAGCATCTGAATGATCTTTCTCAAGACCAATGCCCTGGGATCATTCGCTCCCACTAATAAAGTAATTCTCAAGAAATTTTGCATTTCTTGATTCCACAAACCTAGTGCTATGAGATGGACAATAAAACTTATATCCCTTAGAATGTTCAACATATTCAATGAAATATCCACTAATGGTCCTTGGGTCTAGCTTCTTCTCTTATGGATTATAAATCCTCACTTCAGACGGGCATCCCCAAACGAGCATATGTTGCAAACTCGGTTTCCAAAGTTTCCATAATTCAAATGGTGTTTTTGAGAAAGCCTTGGTTGGAACTCGGTTTAATATATACACAGTCGTCTTTAAAGCTTCAGTCCATAAGGATTTAGAAAGATTGGAGTTGCTAAGCATACTCCACACCATGTCCAATAGTGTTCAGTTTCTCTTTTCTACTACACCATTCTAGTATGGTGAACCATGCATAGTGTATTAGGCAACTATTCCATGTTCTTGAAGAAACTTAGCAAAAAGACTAGGCGCTTTTCCATTCTCAGTGTATCTACCATAATATTTACCACCTCTATCTGATCTCATGATCTTTATTTTCTTTCCACATTGTTTCTCTACGTTAACCTTAAAGATCTTGAAGGTATCTAATGCTTCGCTCTTATTATGAAGCATGTAGAGATACATATATCAAGAAAAATCATTAATAAAGGTGATAAAATATTTCTGACCTTGAATGTCCATGTCTAGACAACATATATCCGTATGTATGATTTCTAATATGTTTAAACTCCTATTAGAACCTTTCTTTGACTTGTTAGTCTACTTTCCCTTAATGCAAAAATTAGTAAAATCTAAAGTATTAAGTACCCCAACTTTCACTAATCTTTTAATTCTTTCTATGGAGATATGTCCTAATCTCCTCTGCCATAACGTAGAAGAGTCCTTGTTAATAATATACCTTTTAGTGCCAGCTTGAACATGCATAGCGTTATGAGTGGCATTATTTTGTAAATTAATGCAATTAAGACCATCAGACAAAATACCATTCCCAACACAATCAGATTTATTAAATAAATTGAAAGATGTTTATGAAAAGTGAAAGGAATAACCAAAAGGTACAAGTCTTGAAATTGAAATAAAGTTTCTAGAGAAACTTGGAACATAAAAGGTATTTTCTAATTCTAAAATAAAACTACTACTTATAATCAAATTGCATGTCCCTACAACCTCCACATGTGAGCCCATCATATTACTGGATAAGATGTATTGCTCATTTCCCACTGGCTTCCTTAGATTTTGCATACCCTGTAAGGAGTTTGTAACATGGATTGTAGATCTAGAATCAATCCACCAGGTGTTAATATTAACATTAACCATATTAGATTCATAATAAACAAACGAGGTTGGATTACCTGTATTCAAAAGCTTTCTAGAATCTGATACAATCCTTCTTCATGTGTCCCTTATTTTTACAAAAGAAACACTTGGATTCTTTCTTAATATCAACCTAAGGTGGAATTATCCCTTTTTCTTTATGCTTGTATTGAGATTTTCCTTTCCTGTACGTTGTAGCCAACATTACACTTTCACCAAATTCCATAACAAGCCTGCCTTTCTCTTGAACATACATGGTCATTACACTTATGTGTATTGTATGAGATTTTGAATGGCTCGTAATGATGTGGGAGAGTGTTAAGGATATAGTGCACCAAGAAGTATTCTGACATCTCAACCTTGAGATGCTTTAGTTGAGCCACAATGTTCCTCATTTGGATAATGTGCTCGTGCAACCTTTCACATTGGTGAGTCTTAAAGAAGAGAACTTCATAATAAGGGTGCTTGCTAAAGCCTTATCTAAAGTGACGAATTGATCATCAATGACCTTTAGCTAGTCTTGAACATTGTTATGCTAATCAATAGAACCACAAATACCGGCAGAGATTTTAGTCTTAATGAATATCATGCTAAGGTGATTAGATCACTCCCATTGTTCATAAAGCTTGATATTCTCTAGAGTGCTGGTTTGAGTAATTTTAGGTGGTTCGTTTTTCCTAATAGCATAATCAATATCCATCCACCTTCTTTGAAGGAGAATTCTTTCCTTCCATATTTTATAATTATCCCCTTTCAGATCGGGAATGTCACATTGGATATCAGAGAAATTTACACGTTGAGAAGCTGCAATTAAAAATTATATACTTATTAAAATTTGAGACCTAAATTATAGTCATTCTTTACCGATGTAAATCATGAAAAATATGAATCTATTGACATAAAACTTGCATGTAGGCTAAAGTTTTTATTCAATTAAATTCATCCTAACTTTACGATAAAATTATCAAATTATGTTCCTTTTCCTAATCCTTGTGGGTAAATTAGAAAATATAATTTGATATTATATCGTAATTAATCACACAAAAATATAATAAAAATTCACGTGGGATAAGATTTATTATATCAAATATGATTGATTACAATTAATGTTTTATTTTCTAAATGTGATCCTAAATAAACCTTATTATTATTTTAATTAATTAAAGATGTTGTGGTTACCCCCTAGTTAATTAAACTATATGAATAACTTAAATATTAATTAAATCCTTAGGCTCAATTATTGCATAAAACCATAAGCAATATTAATTTAATTTCAAATGTGTAAATATTATTTATCTTAAGATTGCATATATGATAATAAATTATACAAGCACAAATAAATAATATAAGCACTAATTAAATCCATAAAGAACCATTAACAATTAATTCCATTATGTATAAATTATTTAACCAAAATTTTATATGTATAATTAATTACAAAATTTACACATACAAATACCAAAACAAATAATTTAAGCATAATGTATTAAAATAATTTTTTTAATGTGCCCAAAAATTATTTAAATAAATATCACATATATAATAAATATTATACATATGATAAACATAAGTTAAATAATTAATTAAAATTATATTCGATTTTTTTTTATAAAAATTGAATTTCAAATACATATAAAAATATCCCAGAAACAATATGTATCATAAAAGCGTTTTGGTCTAGTGGACAGAACACCACATTCCCATCCATGGATTATGGGTTCAATTAATATATGCAATAAGCGTTTTAGCCCACTCGACAGGGATTTTGTTGCCTCACACGGGACCTGGGTTTGGGTTCGAGTCCTCTAAACAACACAATTTTTGAACTCTTTTTTTTTTCAAAAAACTTCATCTTCAACCTCCACCCAGGTCAACCCGACCCGGTTTTGACCCTAACGAATACCCGGTGCCAAAAAATTGATGAGCAAAACCAGCATCGCCGATCCTGCCAATACTTTGGTTTTATATTTATAAAACTCTCGCATGTGCACGAATCATTTCATAGAAAATGATAAGTATACTCCCAAGATCAATCTAAGGAAGGAATATATGTAGTTTTTAATTTATCATTCAAACTTTTAAAAACGAAATAAATCGTAAACATCCTGTCACGATAGTTTGATTTTTGTGTTTCTAATCTAATAACATAAAAATAAACATAGATTCAGATTCAATAAATATTTATGCAAATTTTATCATTTATTATAGTGGAGTATTTACGGATATAATAAGTAAGTTAATTATGCTTGCTCATATTATCTAGGTTATTAAAGATATAAATTGATATTTATTGATTCTCTCTTTTTTATATGAATACCATCTTTGGTGGAGTTACATATTCTTTGTTAACTAAACAAATCAATTAACACCTATGGGTGGGGTTGATAACTAATTTGGTTAATTAAATTAATTCCTTTTTTCTAAGAGATTGAAAATGAACCATTTAACAGCCACCTTTGGTAGGGTTAGACAGTTTAAACTTTATTCAATGTGTCCAAATTAAACCTAAGAATTTAATTATCCGAGTACTATCTTTCAAGTTTTAAAACCACTACTGAAAATATGTTGTCAATATATTTTCAGATAATAATTCTTATAAAAACTTTTGAAATAGAGCTTCACTCTAACTACCGGGCGATTGTACCAACAAATAAAAGAGCACTACTCCAAATCAGACCGGATAACTAAACCTTAAAATCTAGTTTTCAGATTTAAGTTTGTAATGAAAAATAATATATTTCTCTCTAACATTCTTAATATAAAATCTTGAATAAAAATAAAATCAATTCATTTTAGAGATTTTTACCTATTTAATATTTCGCAAGCATAACAACGTTATTATTATATAATGTTTACAAATAGCCAGCAAAGTTAAATTTAATCACAAACAAATTAAATATAACATGTAAGAATAAAGCATAAAAAATAACTGTAAAGAAAATAAAATCCTTGCAGTACTTCGATGCTATTCCCCTTGTTGGAAAACCTCCAAACGGAATTTGCACTCCCATTTATTGAATCAAAAAACAAATAAATTATAAAAACATAACTAGTTCTTCTCAAAAAGAGAAGAACTCTAAAATTAAGAGAAACTAACTAAGAAAAGCTTAAAAACTAAGAAATGAGAGAAAGAAAGAGAAGAAAAGATGTGTTTTGAGGTGTGTTTAGTTATGAAGAGAATAAGGGTATTTATAGGCGAGGAAAGGAATAAAAAGTGGGTGAAAAACTGATTAAAAATAGAGGAAACGCGTAGTAGGTGAAGATGACGTCAGCTGACATCAACGGGTAGGTGGCGTGCACAGAAAGTAGCAAGAACGCGCACAATGTGCGGGGACAGGGAATGCAGCGCGAGCGGGACCAGGCGATAATGGGCGCAGGTGTGCGCGGAATGCAGCACGAGCGGGACCGGGCGCTAATGGGCTCAGGCGTGCACGGAATGGAGAGCTAGCACTCGCTTTGCTGGGCGGCGCGATTTCCTCCTTTTTGACATTTTTGACCCATTTTTCCATATTTTTTTGACTTTTCCTCATTTATTTATGAATATATTTGTGATGTATTGCCTCTAGTATTCCTTTTTGAGTCTTTAAGTTACGTTTTTAAGCAAAAATATCTAAAATACAATAAAAATACCCGTGATTCCGAAAAGACAAATATATATAAATATATGATAAAATCATATAAATATATATATTTTTAATCAATTAATGTGCATAAAATCATGGTAATTTTAGTGCTTTTTGAGCACTAATCATGGACAGAACACCACATTCCCATCCATGGAATTTGGGTTCAATTAATATATACAATAACCGTTTTAGCCCACTCGACAAGACTTTTATTGCCTCACACGGGACCTGGGTTTGTGTTCGAGTCCCCTAAACAAGACAATTTTTGAACTCTTTTTTTTTTCAAAAAAACTTCATCTTTAACCTCCAGCCAGGTCAATCCGACCTGGTTTTGACCCTAACGAATACCCGACCGTATCTTTCTATTTTGGTGATGCAATCCGGCGTTATTTTTATTAAAATTCTCAGAATTTGATTTCCGAGGGATTCATGGTCTCAATTTGAATCAAAAACGTTATTTTAAATAAAAAGTTAATTAATGATTCAAACAAATACCCACGGTAAATTGGATTTATTTTCTTCATTGTTTTTCAAGTTTAAATTTACAGAATCACTCTAAAATCAATATTGAAACAATTTATAATTTCCATATGCATCAAAAACAAGCAAAATAAAAAACCTAAAATCTCAATTCCTCGTGAAAGAGAGCAAAACATAGATGTTTTCAAAAATGGCTCTGATACCAAATGTAAGGGTATAAAACAATCCAAAAACATTCAGAAAACCATATAAACTTAAAATTTAAATACAATGGAAATAAAATGGATTGAAAACATACCTCTTACCATTGATCAATTTCAGCCCTCACACGAGAATTCCTATGGATTTCTTATTTCATGCTTTCACTAGTTTCTCACATTTATTCTCTACGTTTTGATGGTACATCTGAATGAAGTAGTGAATTGTGAGAGGACCCGATGCTTTATAAATGTTCTTCCATCAAGAAGCTCGTTCGGTTTCTTAACCGACGTATGGTTTCGACGAAACCGAACCGTCACCATGGTTCATCATTGTGTTGCACCACTTTGATGTTACATACGGATCTTATACATTGCTCAATTTGATGAATTATTATCGAGTGTAAAGAGTATTATATTTATTTTAAAAATAATATTTAATTTTTTCTATATTTTTTACAATAATTTAGTTGTATTATTATTAAAAAGTAATAAAAATAAATTATCATATTTTTTATATTTTCATTTACTTTTATATTTTTATTTTTAATTAATTCTTTCCACTATGTCTTAAAATTTTCTTTATCTAATAGAGTTAAAAATAAAAATAAAATTAGTTTTATTCGTGCGGAGTTACCTTTTAATAATAATAGGATTAAATAATCATAAATTAAATACAAAATTTCAATTTCAATTTTACAATAACTAAAAAACCCCGACAAGATTGCTATGAACATCCATAAGAAGTAATTGACCGTGTGATGTAGGCCTCGACAACTACCATGTAAAAGACTTAGTTATATAATGAGCTTATTTAGTTATGGATTGGGCCCATAATTTACTAAAATAAAAATTGTTAAACATAAAAGGCCCCAGAATTAAATAAAAGACTAAGACTTAAAATAAAAAGCTCACAATTAACTAAAATAAAAACTACTAAACATAACAAACTCATAATTAACTAAAATAAAAAAAATTGCTTTCTAATGCATTCCTTGCATCTAATTTGACATTCCAAATATATCCCTTGCGTAGGATCTTGAGAATATTTGTAAACATTAACTTGGTTAGCACCTCAATCTCCATTATCCCCATCCTCTTCGAAAAGATTCATCCTCGAATCTTAGCTTTGTAAGCAGGTCTATTTGGTATTAAAGATTCAGGTATGAAATCTATTTAATGCTCAATTCCTCTCAAAGGAGGTAATCCATGTGGAATTTCTTCAGGAAATAGATCCTCAAAGTCCTGCCATAAAGATACAACAACACTAGACAAAGATGAGTTAAGATCATTAGTATAAAGATAAATATCTTTTTACATAAGTACAAGTACTAGACAAATGCACTCATTCTTTTATTTTTCTCTCCTTGCTCACTTTTCTCTCTTTATTGCTCACTTTTCTATCTTTATTGCTCACTTTTCTATCTTTATTGCTCACTTTTCTATCTTTATTGCTCACTTTTCTCCCTTTTGTGCTCACTTTAATCCCTTTTGTGCTCACTTTATTTTTTTTCTCAACTTGCACTATCTTATTATCCTAATATGGTCCTCAGAAGCTCGTAAAGGTTTGAGAGGGGCTAATACAACTTTTTGGTTATTCATTTCAAAAGAGTACCGATTTTTATACCCATCATGCATCACCCTCCTATCAAACTACCACAATTATTCAAGCAAAATATGAGCAGCATACATTTATGCCACATCACAAAGGACTTCACCCTTATACTTTCCAATTGAAAAAGGAACCCAAACTTGTTTGTTGACATTCACTCCTCCACAATTATTCAACCATTGTAGCTTGTACGGTTTGGGATGCTTTTTCCACTTCAAATTTAACTTTTCTACCAACAAAATACTAGCAACATTAGTTCAGCTCCCACTATCAATAATAATCGTATATACCATATCCTTCATATGGCATCTTGTGGGAAAATTATGCTCACGTTGCTCCTCATCTCCTTCATTCTTAGGTTGTTTACTCAAGTCTCTCCTTATGACAAGTAATTCCCTATGCATAGGTTCTTCCAATTCTACATCAGAACAATCCTCCAATGGTGGTATTCAAATGCAATATGTGCGAGTTCTTGGCATATAAAACACTTAATATAACGTGACTTAGTAGGAGTTTTTGTTTCGAGTTTACCTTTAGGAACAACAACTGAATTGTTTAACTTCACTTCATCTTTTGTTCTAAAGGCGACTTTGTTGTCCTTCCAAGTTAATTTCCATGGAGAATTAGAGGATGAACTAGTTCTAAACCTTTTAAACTTGATTTGCTTCTCCACTTTAATGGCTTTGTACATTAGTTCTTCCATCTCTACATAATATTTCAATTCAACCACATCAACAATTTCTCTGTTTAACCTGGCAATGAACCTGGCTATTGTCACTAGTCTATCTTCCTCTATGTTTATTCTAATCATGGCGAATTCCATCTTCTTATAATAATCTTATACACTCATGGACCTTAGACAAGCCCTTGCAACTTTCTATATAGATCCCTATAGTAATGGCTTGGTATGAACCTCTTACGCATTACCAATTTCATATCTTCCCATGATCGAATAAGTCTCTCATCATTTCTTTGCCTATTGATCCCACCATATACCATCATAATCTGTAAATTCTACGACTTCTATATAGATCTTTATAGTAATGGTTAGGTATGAACCTCTTACACATCACCAATTTCATCTCTTCCCATGACTGAATAGGTCTCTCACCATTTCTTTGCCTATTGACCACCAATTGATCCCACCATATACCAGCATAATATGTAAATTCTACGTCTGCTAGCTTTACTTTCTTCTCCTCAAAGTAATTATGATAATCAAACATATGCTCAATCTTTCTTTCCCACTCCAAGTATAACTCAGGATCATTCTTTACTTGAAAAGGTGAATTTTCATCTTTATACTGCCTATATTGCTATCTTCTTTGTAGTTAGTCTTTTTGTCCCATTTATAACTAGTTCTCTCTTCCACATTGGAATCAACTTCTTCTTCCTCGAACTCATGTCTTCTATGTCTTCTTCTATGTGATTGAGAATCGGAAGAGGATTCTAAATCATCCAACCTTGCATTCATTCTCTTAAATTGGTCATGAATAGATTTGATGAAGAATTTCAAGTCAACCTCTTGTGGTTCTCCTCCTTCCTTACTCATGTTGTCAACCTGTAAAATAAAATGAGATAACCCACGCACTTTCTCACGTGTTTTCTCTCAAATAAGATTGTTATCACTTTCCTTTTTTAACACTATTTTCTCTCTCTCTCTTCTTTTTTTACCACTCAAAGCTCACGCCAACCTCTTTTGTGTTCTTAACAAAATCAAAGAATCCAACTAATCTCAAGAAGTAACCGTTTTATTGTTAACAATCTCGAAATTCATAATTCTAAAAGAACTAAATGGCAAAGTATGACAAAAGGAAAGTCCAAAGAGGACTCTAAAGAAAGATTCTTAACTAAATATTGACTCTTGACCAAAGAGGACTCTAAAGAAAGATTCTTAACTAAAGAAGACTCTAAAGAAAGACTCTTGACCAAGGAGGAATGTAAAGAAAAACTCTTGAACAAAAAGGACTCTAAAGAAGGACTCTTAACCAATGGGGACTCTAAAGAAAGACTCTTGACCCAAGAAGACTCTTGATCAACTATGATTCCTTTTGTTTTAAATCATTCTTGGGCAACAAGAACAAAAATAAAGGATTTCAACAAGAATAATAAAACTCAGCAAGAAAACAAGAATTAGATTCTTGAACAATCTACTACTATGTTCTCCTTTTCTTTTCTTTTTTCCTTTTTTTTATCTTTCTTTTTTTTTCTTTTTATTGCTGTTGCTACTGCTGTGAATAGAAAATTCACAAAAAAATTTGCAACCCTAATAAACAAGAACAGAAAACAACGAAAAAAGGTGTGGCAAATCTTTAACCCCTTGGTTAGTGGTGTAAATGGTAGAATTTGGACTCTAAAATTGAAAGAAAAGAGGCAAAGCCTAATTTTTCTAATAGGAATCAAACAAGCTTCGATTTGATAAATTATAGTAGTCTTTTAATTACACGAGTCAAAAGTTATGGCTATTTAAAGTTACAACTCTGTTTTATCAAAAATATTTTAAACTGAACAACAACCTTCTTCTTTGTTTTTTAAGAACAAAGATAGATTGAATTCATAAATAAAGAACAAGAAAAAATACGAAGAATTCAAAAAAAATTATGAAACAAAATCCAAATACGAAAACAATGAAAACAAAATTGAAAGAAAATACAAGACTCAAAATGATGATTTTTTTTAAAAGCTAAAATTCAAAAAAAAAAGATAGATGAAGATAGATATTTTTTTAGCAACCAAGGCTCCGATACCAAATGATGCGGAGCCTTTAGGCGAACAACCTAGGAATCTATGAACTTAGAAGAATATGAACGATTAAATTGCTAAGAAAGTGTTGAAGATGATCAGATTTGAACCCTAACTTGACATGTCACATAGGATGATCACACCTTTTGATAAGTCATATTTAAGTATTCAATCAAGAACACAAGAAGGCAAAGAAAGAAGATTTTTGAAATTCTATTTTCATTAATGAATATTCGTTATTGCCTCCAAATTACATAATTCTTCTTCTATATAAGAAAGAAACCTTAAAAGAAAAAACCCTAGATGGAATGGGCTTAATGGCCTATTGGTGATTTAAAAGAACATCAACGTGCAAGTATACACGGTCATAAGTAATAAGTGATAAATACGATATCGTTCCGACGGAGATTTGTTACTAATTTTTGTTAAGTACTAAAATTGTTTCAACCTAATTTTATTCAAACAATCGATACTTGGATAGAGTTTAACTAAATTAATTTTAAATAACAATATATGAAATTAACACTTGAAGAAAACTCTAGGATTCAATTTCACCAAATTAATACACTTGAATTATATTATTTTCTCTTGATTTATGTTATTGCATTTAATTTGTCAACCAAGAACTCCTAATTTATCTACATGTTTCTTCCGATAACAAATATACATATCTCACTAAATTAATTCACTATATTACTATGAGAATTAAATTTACCAAAGATTCATTAAGCTTAAAGTTCTCAATAGCTACACATACAATAAAGGTATATTCCTATCCTATATATATATGTTATTCTATCCAAGAGCAAAACACAAAAAATTATTTTCCAAGGTCATTAGGGATCACAGATCAATTGATTAATCTTCCAACAATCAAAGTCATTAAGCACAAATAGAATAAATAAATTAAAAGAAACATCCCATAAATCATTTAAAAATAATTAATTCAAGCTTCATAATGTAATTTATGTTGCAATCCTAGTACAAATAATTTATTTCATAGCAAATATTGAAATTACAATCCAAAAATATTTAGACATTTCAAAGAAATTAAATTAAAAGAAAAAGAGATTAGAAGAAACTCTTTGATGATTCCTCAATGAAAAAATGGAGTTCCTCTTTGCCTTCTTCTTTCTTCTCTGCCTTGTTTTCTCGGTATTTTTTAGCCATAAAACAACAATAAAAACTCTAAAAAAATAGCTTATGCATGTTCTCTCTATTTTTATCAATAGAACAACCACAAAAATATATCCTTTCCTCTCTCCAAAAATACACTCAAAATATTTTTCAAACACGCGTGCCAAAAGGGGGTAAAAAACCATTCAAAAGAAGATGATCGAGAAGCAATTTTTAGAAACTTTTTTTACAATACGCATGACTCATATCGATCTCTGATTTGCTGGAAGGAAAATAGGACACGTGTGATGAGTGTCCAAAAATCACTAAAATTACCATGATTTTATGCACATTAATTGATTAAATATATATATATATATATATATATATATATATATGTTTTATCATATATTTATATAAATTTGTCTTTTTCGGAATCATAGGTATTTTTATTGTTTTTCAGGTATTTTCGCTTAAAAACATAACTTAAAGACTCAAAAAGGAATATTGGAAGCAATACATTACAAATATATTAATAAATAAATTAGGAAAGGTCAACAAATATGAAAAAATTGGACAAAATGGGTCAAAAATGTCAAAAATGAGGAAAATGTGCACGCCGGCCGCCCAGCCCGTGCGCGCCCGTGCTCACTCTCACGCGTGCCTTGCTCCTTTCCGCGCGCACCACTAGTGCCTTCCGCGCGCACCGCTGCTATTTTGCCGCATTTTCGCACGCAGCTGCCCCCCACATCATGCTGACATCATCAATGACGTCATCAATTTCACTACTCCGCGTTTCCACCATTTTTTCACTCACTTTTTCTCCCAATCCTCACCTATAAATACCCCCTTCTTTTCACTTCATACAGACCTCAAAACACATTCTCTTCTCTTCTTTCTTTCTCTCCATTTCTTAGTTTTTAGTTTTTCTTAGTTTTTAGCTTTTCTTAGTTAGTTTTTCTTAGTTTTAGAGTTCTTCTCTTTTTAAGAAGAACTAGTTATGTTAAAATGGGTCAAAAAGGTCAAAAATGTCAAAAAGGAGGAAAATGTGCACACCAACCAACGCCCACGCACGCTCGCCGCACGCGCCCGTGCCCACTCCCGCGCGCGCCTTGCCCACTCCCGCGCGTGCCTTGCTTATTTCTACTCGTGCCTTGCTCCTTTTTGTGCGCACCACTGCCATTTCGCCCCATTTTCGTGCACAGTCGCCCCCCCACGTCATGATGACACCATCAATTGCACTACTCCGCGTTTCCACCATTTTTTAACATTTTTTCACTCACTTTTTCTCCCCATCCGCACCTATAAATACCCCCCTTCTCTTCACTTCATACAGACCTCAAAACACATTCTCTTCTCTTCTTTCTTGCTCTCCATTTCTTAGTTTTTAGTTTTTTTTTAGTTTTTCTTAGTTTTTAGCTTTTCTTAGTTAGTTTCTCTTAGTTTTAGAGTTCTTCTCTTTTTGAGAAGAACTAGTTATGTTTTTGTAATTTATTTGCTTTTTGATTCAATAAATGGGAGTGCAAATTCCATTTGGAGGTTTTCCAGCAACGGGAATAGCATCGAAGTACTGTAAGGATTTTATTTTCTTTGCAGTTATTTTTATGCTTTATTCTTACATGTTATATTTAATTTGTCTGTGATTAAATTTAACTTTGCTGGTTGTTTGTAAACATGATATAATAATAACGTTGTTATGCTTGTGAAATATTAATTAGGTAAAAATCTCTAAAATGAATTGATTTTATTTTTATTCAAGATTTTATATTAAGAATGTTAGAGAGAAATATATTATTTTTCATAACAAAATTAAATCTGAAAATTAGATTTTAAGGTTTAGTTATCCGGCCTGATTTAGAGTAGTGATCTTTTATTTGTTGGTACAATCGCCTGGTAGTTAGAGTGAAGCTCTATTTCAAAAGTTTTTATAAGAATTATTATTTGAAAATGTATTGACAACATGTTTTCAGTAGTGGTTTTAAAACTTGAAAGTTAGTACTCGGATAATTAAATTCTTAGGTTTAATTTGGACACCTTGAATAAAGTTTAAATTGTTTAACCCCACCAAATGTGGCATTTAAATGGTTCATTTTCAATCTCTTAGAAAAAATGAATTAATTTAATTAACCAAATTAGTTATCAACCCCACCCATAGGTGTTAATTGATTTGTTTAGTTAACAAAGAATATCTAACCCCACCAAATGTGGTATTCATACAAAAAAGGGAGAATCAATAAATATCAATTCATATCTTTAATAACTTAAATAATATGAGCAAGCATAATTAACTTAATTATTATATCCATAAATACTCCACTATAATAAATGATAAAATTTGCATAAATATTTATTGAATATGAATCTATGTTTATTTTTATGTTATTAGATTAGAAACACAAAAACCAAACTATAGTGATAGGATGTTTACGATTTATTTCGTTTTTAAAAGTTTGAATAATAGATTAAAAACTACATATATTCCTTCCTTACATATTTCAACTTTTTAAATTTGCATTTAAGTCCTCTTTTAATTCAAATTGTTTCATTTTCTCTAAAAATATATTTTCTTACAAAACTAATACAAAATAATAATTTAGAAACTTAAAATTAACTAAAAACCTTAAGAACATAGCAGTTATAATTAATAAATTAGACAAAATAACTCTTAAACACAGTTATCACACCCCAAACTTAAGATTTTGCTAGTCCTCGAGAAAAAAAAAGAAATAAAACAAGGATATATGCACTCAAAATAGTGATTTTCAAAACATTTCTCCTTGGTCATATCAATAACATAACTCAAAGAAATACATGAATTTTATCTAAACATTGAAAGCAATTCAAGAGTATGTATCATTTTCACATTGAATTTTATTATGTGTATGTGAAGTCTTTTCATAATTCATCACCTGCAATCTGGATGAGTTTATGCAAATATGGAAGCAATTAATCTTAATGAAATCACAAATCTCATAAGTTTGTTTTTCAATTTTCTCTCCACTAATATAGACAAACACAAAACCAAAGATTAATTAGACTTTATTAAGCTTGTAATGTATGGCTTAGGTAAAGGTAGGATAAAAGACAATGTCATTGTAGAATCATAATAAGACACTTTCTAACATCTCAATGAACACTTCCAAAGTTGGTATTTAACTTTTCATGCCACAATCTCTTTTTGATTTTTTGGTTGATTTTTTTTAGGTGCATCTTTGAAAGGTTCCTAACATTAGCCACATGTTAGTGGGATAAGGAATATCAATATATATTGTTTTTTTTACCTAGGCTTATATGTGGGTGACAAATAAAAGTTAACATAAAGGCTCAAACAGGGTATACTATGAATAAAACATGTAAAGTTGTATATAAAGGCTCAAACGATCCAAAGATGGCCTATTTCATTTCCTTAGCTAAGTGTTGTCTAGGATTTCACCTTGAGTGAAAATCAAACAAATTCTAAAACATGTGAAACCAAAGGAGATCAATATAATTGTATATTCACATAAAAATTTTCTAAATTAGAATAACTCAAAGATAAAGACTAGTGCTCATAAATAGACATATTCTTGTCAAAATGAAACTTACTCAAAAATTGCACACAAACTTAGACAATATTCACATTTTTCAAAGAGCTATGCATCAATCCAACCAAAGAAATAAAAATAAATCATGAAAAGCACAATATATCCTCAAGTTTCAATCAATCAATCAAACAAAGCTACACAAGCAACAATAACAAGCAAATAATTCAAATAATTTCAATCTCTCCACCCCAAACTTAATATGTACATTGTCCTCGATGTGTGAAAATTAAAGAAAAAAGGAGATAGGTTAAAAGAAACTTCCCTGGTTGGTGAGTTGGCTTGTAAGATTGAAATATGAAAAGAATAAATTCACTTTCTCCAATTTGCACCTATCAAACAAAATAACAAAATAAAGGAATAGTCAAACTAATACTTATGCAACTAAGTAATATTAATAAAAACTAAAACATCTGGGTTGTCTCCCAAGAAGGGCTTGATTTAGAGTCATCGGCTTAACTTCCTGTTTCTCTACTTTAGGTAGGGTCAAATAACAAAATAATGGACTTTTGATGATCAATGTCACCTCCTCAATAAGGTTTGAGTCTTTGCCCGTTCACTTGGAAAGTGCTTTGTGATTATTCATCTTTAATCTCAAAAACTCCATATGGGTGCACTTTGCTAATAGTGAAAGGACCTAACCACCTAGATTTAAGTTTTCTTGGGAAGAACTTTAAATGAGAATTGAAGAGCAAAACTTTTTGTCCTGGTTTAAAGTGTTGATGCAAGATCTTGTTGTCATGCCATCTCTTTGTCTTCTCCTTATAAAGCTTAGCATTTTCATATGCTTATAGACAGAACTCATCCATCTTATTGAGTTGTAGAAGATGCTTTTCACCAACGGCTCTCAAGTCAAAATTCAGATTCTTGATTGCCCAATACGTATTGTGCTCTAGTTCAACTGGGAGATGACAAGCTTTCCCAAAAACTAACCGATATGGAGACATCCCAATGAGTGTCTTATATGCCGTCCGATATACCCAAAGTGCATCATCTAACCTCTTAGACCAATCCTTCCTAAATGGATTTATTGTCTTTTCAAGGATCCTCTTTACCTCTCTATTTGAAATCTCAACTTGCCCACTCGTTTAAGAATGGTAAGCAGTTGCAATCTTGTGATTGATCCCATATTTGGAAAGGAGGGCTTCAAAATATTTGTTACAAAAATGAGTTCCCCCATCGCTGATGATTGCCCTTAGAATGCCAACTCTTTTCAACACCACCTTGGATTTATTGGTAGGCAAGCCAACTGCTTCCACCCTCTTAGAAACATAATCCATAGCAACAAAAATGTAGAGGTTGTTGTAGGAAGAGATAAAAGGTCCTATGAAATGAATACCTCAAACATCAAATATTTCCACCTCAAGAATGTTGTTGAGAGGCATCTCGTGTTTCTTTGAAAATTTGCCAACTCTTTTCCACATATCACAACGTGAGACAAAGAAATGTGCGTCTTTGAATAGAGTTGGCCAGTAAAAACATGATTAAAGAACCTTAACCGCTGTTCTTTTTCCTCCAAAATGACCCCCATAGGCTGAAGAATGACAATGCCTAAGTATGTCTTCAATTTCTTCCTTGGGAACACCCCTTCTAATAATTTGATCCATACATTGCTTAAATAAGAAAGGCTCGTCCCATACATAGTACTTGACATCATGTAAGAATTTCTTCTACTGGAAAGATAAATCAGGTGGAAACACATTGCTCACAATATAATTAACATAATCAACATACCATGGCACACTTCTGTGATCAAAGGAAAATAGTTGCTTATACAGAAAAGTCTCGTCAATGATGGTCTTGTCTATGACACCATCACTGTTCTTTAGTCTAGATAGATGATCTGCCACTTGATTCTCAGTTCCCTTCTTATCCTTGATCTCCAAATCAAATTCTTGCAATAGGAGTACCCATCTAATCAATCTTGGCTTTGCATCCTTCTTAGAAATAAGATATTTTATGGAAGAATGATCAGTGTAAACTATCACCTTAGTACCAATTAGATAGGAGCAAAACTTTTCAAAATCATATACAACAACAAGTAACTCATTTTCTGTGGTAGCATAATTAAGCTGAGCATCGATCAAAGTCTTGCTAGCATAGTAAATGGCATGGAATACTCTCTTTTTGCATTGACCCAAAATATCTCTAACTGCAAAGTCATTAGAATCACACATGAGCTTAAATGGTAGACTCCAGTCTGGTGTAATAATGATGGGAGCAGTGATCAGCTTCTCTTTCAATGCCCGAAAATATTCTAGACAATCTTCATCAAAATTGAATTTCCTATCTTTCTCCAAAAGATTTCAAAAAGGCTTAGATATCTTGGAAAAATTCTTGATGAACCGCCTGTAGAATCCCGCATGACCAAGAAAACTTATAATTCCTTTTATAGATGTTGGAGGCGGTAGCTTCTTAATAGTCTCAATCTTTTCCCTATCCACTTCAATTCCTTTTGAAGAAATTAGATGGTCGAGAAAAACACCTTCTTGTACCATGAAACGACACTTTTCCCAATTTAACACCAAGTTTGTCTATTCCCATCTTTGTAGGATCAAAGAAAGGTTATGCAAACACATATCAAATGAATCACCAAAAATTGAGAAGTCATCCATAAGTATCTCAATGAAATTCTCCACCATGTTTGAAAAGATAGCCATCATACACCTTTGAAAAGTAGTTGGGGCATTGCAAAGTCCAAAAGGCCTTCTCCGAAAAGCAAAAGTTCTATATGGACAAGTGAAAGTGGTCTTCTCTTGATCCTCAAGAGCTATAGCAATTTGGTTGTATCCCGAATACCCATCCAAGAAGCAATAGAACGAATTTCCAGCCAATCTATCAAGCATCTGATCAATGAATGGAAGAGGGAAATGATCCTTTCGAGTTGCCTTGTTGAGCTTTCAATAATCTATACAGACTCATTAGCCTGTCATTTTTCTTATGGGAATAAGCTCATTGTTACTATTAGCCTCCAGCATAATTCCTCCTTTCTTTGGCACACAATGAATTGGGCTAACCCATGTGCTATATGAAATGGGATAGATAATACCTACATTTGACCACTTAATGATCTTGTTTTTCACTACATCATTTATGGTTGGATTCAAACGATGTTGATGCTCAATAGTAGGCTTGTAATTTTCCTCAAACAAGATCTTGTGCATGCATAATGAAAGGTTGATCCCTTTAATATCAGATATAGACAATCCCAAAGATGTTTTGTAATTTCTCAACACTCTTAAAAACTTGTTTTCTTGATCTTCATCTAGAGAGGATGAAATAATTATGCACAGAGTAGACATATCACCCAAATAATCATACCATAGATGATTAAGCAATGGCTTAAGCTCTAACGATGATTGCTCTTCCACAGATGGCTTCAGATGAGTAGATTTAGAAGGTGTCACAACTTGGGATGCATCAAATTTAGTCTGAGAACTAGAGAGTTGTGGAGATGCTTCAAGTAGCTTAAGATACTCAAGAGATTCTAGGTTATCAATAACATTAGCCTTCATAAGAGAAACTTCCAAAGAATCAATAGTAAAGTTTTCTGTGAACTTGCTTGTAACCAACTCATTCATCACATCAACTCTAAAACAATCATCAGATTCACTTGGGAATTTCATAGCTTTAAAAACATTGAAAGTTACTTCTTAGTCTTGAACTTTCATAGTGAGCTCCCCTTTCTGAACATCAATCAAAGTCCTATATCTTGCTAAAAATGGCCTCCCTAGAATAATAGGGATCTCTTTGTCTTCCTCTATATCGAGAATTATGAAATCCATAGGAAAGATAAACTTGTCTACCTTCACAAGCACATCCTCTATAATGCCTCTTGGGTGCTTCAAAGACCTATCTATAAGATGAAGAGTGACAGTGGTCGGTTGTGCTTTCCTAATCCAAGTCTCTGATAGATGGAAAGTGGCATCAAATTAATGCTGGCACCCAGATCACACAGAGCTCTACCAAAGAATTTCTCACCAATAGTACAAGGAATGGTGAAACTTCTTGGATCTTTAAGCTTAGGTGGTAGCTTTTTTAAAGAATGGTGCTACACTTCTTTGTAAGAGAAAATGTCTTGAAATCACCTAACCTCCTCTTCTTAGACAAGATATCCTTCATAAATTTGACATAGCTAGGAATTTGCTCCAAAGCATCAACAAAAGGAATGTTAATATGAAGCTTTTTAAATACCTTAAGAAACTTGGAGAACTGCTTATCAAGCTTTTGCTTATGGAAGCACTGAGGAAACAAAATTGGTGGAGTGTAAGGCTAGGGGCTATTTGAACTTGGTTTCATCACCGGCTTTTCTATTGCTTCATTCTCTTCATCTTTCTCTTCCCCATGATCTTTTTTTTGGACCAAAAGTTTCAACAATAGGAGTTGGAGGATAAACGGGGTTTTGCATTTCTTTCAACTCTTTTGCACTTCTAAGTGTGACTGCCTTACAATGCTCTTTTCCTTCCCTCTTTGGATTAGTTTCAGTATCACTAGGAAATGCTCCTTGAGGACAATTGTTGACGGTAGTAGCAAGTTGACCCAATTGAACTTCAAGATTTCTAATAGGTGCCACTTGATTACGAAGAATAGTCTTATTCTTAGCCATATATTGAGCAAACATATCTTCTAGTGATGGCTTCTTCTCTTGTGGTGTAGCTTGATTGTGAAAACCCAGAGGATATGTAGGTTTCATAGAAGATGATGGAACTTAATTGTTATTCCAAGAAAAATTAAGATGATTCTTCCAACCTGGATTGTAAGTGTTGGTATAAGGGTTGTTTTTATGCCTATTATAGTTGGAAAAAACTGACAAATTCAGAGTTGTGAGGACATCTCTCACTGGTATGGCTTCCATTGCAAATTTCATATGCAACAAAAGGACTCTGAATAGAATGGACACCTAAAGTATCAATCTTCTTTGCCAAATTTGACATTTGAGCAGTTAAAGAGGACATAACATCAATCTCATGAATTCTAGCCACTTTCTTAGGCACCATCCTCTCTGATGGCCACTAGTTACTGTTGGAAGCCATTTCCTCTAATAAGTTATAGGCTTCATCAATAGATTTTCCCATAAGAGCACCATCTGCTGCAACATCAATCATGTTTTTAGTCGGACCCATCAAACTATTATAAAATGTCTGAACATGAAGCCACTTTGGTAAACCATGGTGATGGAATCTTCTATGTAGATCCTTATACCTCTCCTAAGCCTCATATAAGGGTTCTGAGTCAAACTACACAAAGGTGGTGATATCATTCCTCATCCTTAAAGTTTTTACTGGTGTCAAAAATTTGGCTAGGAATTTTTGAGCCAAATCATCCCAAGTAGTGATAGAACCAGATTGGAAATGAACTCAACCAACTCTTTGCCTTATCCTAGAGTGAAAAAGGGAAAAAAGTCTTAGCCTGATAGCATCATTAATGACTCCATTATGCCTGAAAGTGCCACAAATCTAAAAAAAATTGGCTATATGAGAGTTTGGGTCATCATTGGGTAAGCCTCCAAACTGAACTGAAGTTTGAATCATCTGAATGATCACAGGCTTAATATCGAAATTGTTGGCTTGAATCGTAGGTCTTCTAATGCTCGATTGAATCACACCAACAAGAGACACTGCATAGTCTCTTAGAGATCTTGGTTCTTCCACTTCAGGAATCTCCTAATCCATGATACGATATTACGAAGCTTCTTGCTTGTCCTTCTTTAATTTTAAAAGAGTTCTCTCAATTTCTAGATCAAATGGAGCAATGTCAAGAATTCTTGTGAGTCGCATACAACGTCCAAATTCACTTGAAAATCATAAAATAAATCTAATAAAGTAAAAATAATAAAAAAAATAAATGAAAGGTTTGAAGTAAAATTAGATTGATTGGTATTAATATGAACAAAAATAGTAAATCAAATCCCTATCAATGGTGCCAAAAACTTGTTGGTGATTTAAAAGAACATCAACATGTAAGTATACACGGTCATAAGTAATAAGTGATAAATACGATAATATTCCCACATATATTTGTTACTAATCTTTGCAAAGTACTAAAATTGTTTCAACCTAATTTTATCCAAACAATCGATATTTGGATAGAGTTTAACTAAACTAATTTTAAATAACAATATATGAAATTAACAGTTGAAGAAAACTCTAGGATTGCAATTTTATCAAATTAATCCACTTGAATCATATTATTTTCTCTTGATTTATGTTCTTGCATTTAATTTGTCAACCAAGAACTTCTAATTTATCCACATGTCTCTTTCTATAACAAATAGACACATCTCACTAAATTAATTCACTATATTCCTATGAGAATTAAATTTACCAAAGATTCATTAAGTACAAAGTTCTCAATAGCTACGCATACAATAAAGGTATATTCCTATCCCATATATATATATATATATCTAAGAGCAAAACAAAAAAAATCATTTTTCAAGTTCATTAGGGTTTACAAATCAATTGATTAATCTTCCAACAATCAAAGTCATTAAGCACAAATAAAATAAAAAAATTAAGAGCAACATCCCATAAATTATTCAAAAATAATTAATTCAAGTTTCATAATGTAAGTTACCTTGCAACTCTAGAACAAATAATTTAGTTCATAACAAATATTGAAATTACAATCCAAAACTATTTAGACATTTTAGAGAAATTAAATTAAAAGAAAAAGTTGATAGAAGAAACTCTTTGATGATTCCTCAATGAAAAAATAGAGTTCATTCTTGCCTCCTTCTTTCCTCTCTGCCTTATTTTCTCTGTATTTTTTCAGCCACAAAACAACAACAAAAACTCTAAAAAAATGGTTTCTACATGTTCTCTCTATCTTTAGCAATAGAACAACCACAAAAATATATCCTCTCCTCTCTCCAAAAATACACTCAAAATATTTTTCAAACACGCGTGCCAAAAAGGGGTAAAAAACCGTTCAAAAGAAGATGACAAAGAAGTAATTTTCTGAAACTTTTTTTACAATATGCATGACACATGTTGATCTTTGATTTGCTGGAAGGAAAATAGGACACATGGCATATGAGGGCTGGGCGAGACGCGAAGGCACACACAGCTTTGATGGACCGTGCGCTGGGTATGCAGAACAACTGGACTCCACTCGTGACTCTCTCGTGTGGAGAGTAGAGAGCACATACGATCTAAACTTTTGAATTTTTGATCTAATGGTAGGTGATGCGAGGACTTGTCGTAGGGAAAATCTATGTGCCAGACTGTGCAAATAGGTGGACCCCACTCTATGCGCCAAACTGCGCAGACATATGGTCCCCACTCTGTGCACTAAACTGCCCAGACAAGTGGACCACACTCTGTGTGCTGAACTGTGCAAAGCAGTTGAATCCTCGTCCACTAACCCATATAGTGTTTGAATGTCACTCTCCTAATCTACACTGTTAAATATTTGATCCAACGGCTCGAGACACGCGTGAATCATTCCGCGCATGGAACTTCACTCTGTGCCAAAATAATTTTTTATTTAATTACATTTAAGTCATCTTTTTAATTCAAATTAAATTTCCAACTTTTGTTATTTGCATTTAAGTCTTTTTTTTAATTCAAATTGTTTCATTTTCTCTAAAAATATAATTTCTTACAAAAGTAATAAAAAATAATAATTTAGAAACTTAAAATTAACTAAAAACCTTAAGAACATAGCAATTATAATTAATTAATTGGACAAAGTAACTCTTAAACACATAGTTATCATGGGCCTATTTAGTTATAGATTGGACCAATCTTAAAAATAAAAGACTAAAAAATTTAAAATAAAAAACCCATAATTTACTAAAATAAAAATCGCTAAACATAAAAGCCAGACAATTAAATAAAAGACTAAGTCCTAAAATAAAAAGTTCACAATTAACTAAAATACAAATTATTAAACATAAAAAACTCATAATTAACTAAAACAAAAAAAATTTCTTTCTAATTTATTTCTTACATTCAATTTGACATTTCAAATATATCCCTTGCGTAAGATTTTGAGAATATTTGTAGGATCTTGCGAACTTGAGATATTTGTAAACATCAATTTGCACCTAAATCTACATTAACTACATTGTTTGCCATTTAACTTTATCATTTTTAAAACTTTAAACCCTTAACAAATTTTTTATAAATTTTGGTTTACTAGCTTTTCATATTTAATAATTTTAGTTCAAATTTAATGATAATGAATTAAATATGTTAAACTTTAAGAGTTAAGGAACTAAATAATACAAAAATTAAGTTTTGTTATATGTTAATTTTAAATACTACAATGTAATTTAGTATAATTTTTAAATTTAGACTAAGTGTATCGAATATGAAAAGTTAAAAGTATAGTTTTACCGATAATGTTAACATTAAATCATTTTTGACACAAATACTATTTTTGAACCGTAATGTATTAATCATTAAAGAGCGTTAGTTTAGGAGGTATATAATGATAAAGATAATAACTTTATAATTTTTATACAGTTATTTATTTAGTTATAAAATAAAATTATATTATACATGCTAAAAAGGATAAATAGTAGCAAAAGTATACTAATTATGATAAAAATATATAAAAATTTGTAACTTTTTCATGAGACACTACAAATTCATTAATTATTAGAAAATATTCCGTAATCTTAAAATAAAAAAAGAGAGTTAGAAATAGAGCACATGAACACATGTACATATTTTTTTTTTAAATAAATTGTATTTCAAAAAATATAAACTTAGATAGGTTTACATATACATCAATTAATTTAAGAACATATAATAACTTAAAAAATATATACATGTGCGTTTACATGCTCTATTTTTTATATTCTTTTTTAAGTTTTGGACTTTTAATATACTTTTTCATATTAATAGACTTATAATGTCCTACTAAAAAGTTAATAAAATTTTGTATATTTTTGTCCTAATTAATCTACTTCTACTATCCTTCGTTCTAATAAAAGTTGTACAATTATATAAAAATTTATTACTAACTATAGTTTGAGTTTAAATCATACTTATCTTTTACTTAACTTGTGTGAACTTTTAATTGTAAAAATTTTTGACTTTTTCTTCCATCTCAATTGAAAATAATTTTTTTTATTTTTAAAATGTAAAAAAATAAAATATTAATTTAAATATATTTTTATAATAAAATTATTTTGATACATTAGAAAACTACGTAAAAAAAATTAAATATTATTTTTAAATATAAATTATTTTATTAAAATTATTAATTTTATCCTACTATATTATACAAGTTGTCAACAAATGTTATACAAAATAAATATTATACAATTCAATATAATTTAGTCAATACACTTATACTAATTATAATTCATATATAATACAATGTATTAAACAATTATCGTATATTTTTCTAAGAGGTTAGTAGTTGAAATAGAATTAAAAATATTAAGTTAAAGTGTATTATTGACCCTAAAACATTAACTAATTCACACACATATTCTTAAATTTTTTAAAAAATAAAATTTAATTATTAAATTTTTAAAATTTTACGTATAAGTTCTTAATTTTTTAAATTCTACTGCTTAGTCCCAACCTTAAAAGTATTTAACATAAATTTTAGTTTGTTTATTAAACTACATATTTATGAATCAAAATTTAAAATTTGTATATAAAATTTTAAAATTTTAAAAATTAAATCATATAATTTTAAAATTTAATAATTATTTGTAATGTTTTAAAAATCTAAACGTTAAATAATAGTTTAAAAAAATTCAATAACCAATATAACCCTTTTATCAAAATTCTAATCCCCTTCTGGCCGCTGCTTAAAAAAAGAAGCTATATACGCGAAAATCGTGGTTTTCTTCGCTCATCATCAGTTATCAATAATCAGTCACCAAAAAGTCGTCAAATAACCGTACTGTCTCCCACACAAGAATATCGGTTAAATTAGAACAACTTCAGAAGCATTTTATCTTCCTTTCGCAGCGTCGATAGCAAAAAAGAAAAAAAAAGGGGGTCACTTTTATAATCTCTGACTGTTCTCTCTCTATTGGGTTCTTGTTCTGACGTTCGTTGTTTTTTTTAACATATCCATTCACTGATTTTCTCACCCTTCCTTTGTTTCTCTCTTTATCTTTCTCATCGTTTCGTACGCGGTACAGAGGAGGGGAAACTTTTCCTGGAAAACACACTCAGAAATGGCCATGGATCTATGGTCTGTTCGTGTCAAGAACACTTTTATAAGCCCTTTATTGCTTGGACAGTCGTTTTCCGAGAAACCCATTTGCTGTTATCCCGGAAAGTTGAAGACTTCCTTGCTTGGTCTTGAAGATGGAAGGGTATTTGAGATCAGACTGTTAAAGAGAAAACTTTCATCTTCTGGGTTTTCTTCTTTGGTTGTCAAAGCTATGGGGGAGAAAAATCACGGTAATTCCTCGGATTCTTCTGTTATATGCTTTTTGAGTTGGCTTTTGCTAACCTGGATGTGTTTTAATTTTATGGCTGAATCGGAATTTTAATTGAGGTTCCCATGTAAATTGAGTTGTTTGACTATGCTTTAATGGGTTGCTTGGTCTCGTTTTATTTAATTTTTTTCCTAAGTGGAAAAACAACTAATTTTGAAATTCTCAAGATCTGATGCTTTGTCTTCTTTGAACAGATACGATGTTTTGATGGATTTGATTTATTTGGTGCAATGAAAGGTTACTAAAGCTACACATGAATATGATGTCTACTTGTTTTGCCAGCGTTAAACTCAGTAAAATTTCTATTAGCATATTGTTTCAAGTCAAACTCCCCAGTATAAGAAAATATAAATGTAAATAAAAATAATAAAAAAATAGTGAAATAATGGAGTATTAAATAATACAAGGAGATAACAATAATACCTCTTTTAGAAGAGGAGAAACGTATTAACATGGGAATTGTTCCAAGACAAGATATTGAAGATGTGTTATATTTTAAAGCTTAAATGAATTGTAAGTGTTCTTCATAAAATTGTCAATGTCTTTGACTATTTTTACATATAGGAAATGGTGATCGACCTACTCCAGGAGGAGATGGTGCAAAAGGGAATTCTTCTGACAGATCCAATGATACTTCTCAGAATTCTCTTCCTATAAGCTCAGACTGGAGAGAGGTCAGAGCAATTCTATATCGTGGAGAGCAGGTACTTTGTTTTGTTTCTAAATTCATACCACTTTAAGAAAACTAAATATTTCATAATGAAGCCTAAAACTTGCTACTAGATATTGAAAAGCCATGGTCCAGCCAATTAAGCGCTTCTTATGCCAGAGTAGCTCTACAAATGTTCAAACTTGTTAGCCTCCAGTGATTTTATTGGAATCTACAAACTGTGGTTCACTTTATGGTTTATGGTTCTTTGGGACTCTCTTCTCTACATGAAGTCACATATCAAGTATCGTTGATAAAAAAAAAATCCAGGAACCCTAGTTTTTTCTAAAGTTCACATGTTCATATGATGAAAAAAAATAACAAATTATGAAAAATGATAATATGATATCACTTATTCTTTATTAGCTAACTAATTTGCTCTGGGAACTTTGAACAGGATGAAAAGGCTGAATCAGAAGCTCAAAATGAGAGTGGTACAACCCATGAATCAAAACCTCTTGGCTTGAAGTGGGCACATCCTATTTCTGTTCCTGAGACTGGTTGTGTACTTGTTGCAACAGAAAAGCTTGACGGAGTTCGTACCTTTGAAAGAACTGTTGTTCTCCTCCTCAGAGCTGGAAGCAGAAATCCACAAGAAGGACCATTTGGAGTTGTCATTAACCGGCCACTTAACAAGAAGATAAAGCACATGAAACCGACTAATATTGATCTTTCAACCACATTTTGCGAATGTTCTCTACATTTTGGTGGACCTCTTGAAGCAAGCATGTTTTTACTAAAAACTGGGGGAAGATCAAAGCTTCCTGGCTTTGAAGAGGTGATTCCTGGTCTCTCTTATGGTGCTCGAAATAGCCTTGATGAAGCTGCTTTGCTTGTAAAGAAGGGAGTTCTCAAGCCTCAGGATTTTAGATTTTTTGTTGGTTATGCTGGTTGGCAGATGGATCAGTTAAGAGAGGAGATTGAATCAGATTACTGGCATGTGGCTGCTTGCAGCTCAAATTTGATCTATGGAGCTTCTGCTGATACTTCGGAGAACTTGTGGGAACAAATTTTGCAGCTAATGGGAGGTCAGTACTCTGAACTGAGTCGGAAACCTAAGCAAGACATATAGTTGAATTACGAACTTTATTACAAGTGCTTATGATGAAAAACTAATCATATAGTGAAATGAGTCGAGCAAGGAGTGTAATCAAGAAGCATGAGAAACCAAATGTACATAAAGCTTAGGCAATAAATTAATTTGTCCTGTCTATTATATCCCCTTCCATTCCGAGTTTTTTTCCTCCTTTCTTTTAGCAAATATGAATGCTGCTATAAAACCCGAGTGCTTTTCCAGCATGGTTTACGTGACTAGCCACAGTCAGGACTAAAAGACTTTTCCAACTGACTATTTGTGGTTTTTGTACGTCAAGCTTCTCTTAGTAAAGAGGTGGATGCAGATATTGTTATGGTGCATGTTCTTGTAAATTCCATTCCAGAAAAACAAGCATCTTCCTTTTTTGAATAGACAGTAGATGAAGAACTTTAGCAACAAACAAATAAAAATAATTAAGATACAGTCGATGAAATGAATTAAGAGAATAAAAATGGATTTTCAAGTTGTAGTTTCGAACCATTTAAATAACGTGTCAGGTATACTGTATATGGATACAAGTCTCCATATCATTTCTGGAGAAGTTATTGAGTAGTGTTTGTGTTCTTCAGTGGCCTACTGGCAAGTGATAATGAAAAAAGGAAAATATATAAAAAAAGGCAGATCTTTCCTGAGAATTTCAATGGAAATATATTTGTGTGTTTTGTACTGTCTTTTAGTAGTACAAAGCAAACTCCAAAACCATACTGTTCAGTCACCAAAGAAATGCTCGCAACTTAGACATTTAAACACAGTTTTATTTTCATTTTATGGCAAAAAGAAAATCCAATTTAAGCACACTATTTTTTGCTTCCAACAAGTAATTCTCTCATTTGTTTCCTGGTCGTCCCCTAGTTTTCTTTTGCTGGTGGTGAGCAGAAGAGCCTCGTAGTAAAAAACATTGCTTCCATACAAGGCTGTAGAATTTCAACATGATAAGGGGTCAAATATAATTTCCTGTTCTATTTTTCATAACATTTCAGTTTTTCGCTCTTGTTGAGATTAGCTTTACGTACAGCATGTTGAATTTGTCTCTCATGCTCTTTAAGCATTTTTTCTATGTTCCCCCCTGGAGGCATCAGTGGTCCAGAGTAGTGTATTCTGCTCTTTTTAGGTCCCTTAAATTTTTATGGATTCTTCTAACAGATATCTAAATCATATATATTCAAACAAACAAAATCCTTGGTAGCAATACCTTTTTGCTTCCACATCCCGAACTTTGGCTTCAAACTCCTTGCTTGGCAGATATTTTGGTAAACTTGATGGATCACAAGGAAGGGGCTCTTTAGTGAAGAATTGAAAGAGAGAAAAAAATAGAAATAAATCAAATTACAAATGAAACAATAAAAAATAACATAATATAACCCTTTACTTCCAATGATATGTGGAAACACTCACTCTACTTAAAAGTGCTGATGAAGTTGATCCCCTGTTATCTGGTTCTATAACAAGGAGTTTATCAAGAATAAACAAAGCAGGAGGAGGGAAATCTTTGTATGTCTCAGAAAGACAACGTTTATAAGGCTGCTGGGGTTTAAAGCTAGTTGAATGTGGTAACTTTGTTCTACACTAATAGTTTTCCAACGGAGAACCGCAAAGCTTAAAGATTTTATGCATTTGTTCTACCTGAAATGTTACAAAATGTGATTAAATCAAACTGAAAGCAACAGTTATAGTTACTTATGCTCGTCCTACAAAGTGTTGTAGACATTAAATAAATGTGTTGTATGCCTCTCCTAATATTGTGCTTATTTCTCCTTAAGCAGAAGTAACTATAACTGTTGCTTTCAGTTTGATTACGTCCAAGTTGAAATTAATCACATTTTCTAACATTTCAGGTAGAACTAATGCATAAAATCTTTACTTCTAATATTGTGCTCATTTCTCTTATCCAAGTATGATTACGATTACTACTAGAAAATCAAAGGAGCATACAATAACCATTATAATGTTTTCTCGAAAATTAGATCCTTGTTAGACAATATACATTAAAAAAATGGGGGCACCTCCGTTCCTCCAGGCATAATCGGGTTCCCAGTTAACACTTCTGCAAGTATACAACCAGCACTCCATAGATCTATAGCAGGATCATGCTTGGTAGCATCGAGCAAAAGCTCACGTGCTCTATACAACAAATTTGTTGGGCACAGCGGGTAAAGACAAAATAAATTCAACAGAGTAGAATAATGACACCGGAAATTTAACGTGGTTCACCCTTTAATTTGGGCTAAGTCCACGGGACAAACTCCGAAAATATTTCTTCCACTAATAAGATTAATGGGTACAAAGTGAGAGGCAATACAACAAATTGAGATAAACCCAAAATAGTATCACACAAGTGTTTCTCAAACTCACTATTTTGTCACTCCCCTTTTAGAAAAATATCCCAATATTTTTCTAAGATATTCTTTCCCACTTTCTCACAAAACACTATTTTTCTTCAAAGGAAATTGTTCCTTTGGCTTTGCTTAGCTTCTCTTCTTGTTTGTTGTGTTGATATTTCTCTAAGCGCAGACATTGCCTATTTATAGCAAAATTGCATATCAATGTTAGATACACCTATCATTCGTGGTCGTACCATTTACTATTCGCACCTACCATCGGTGGTTGCACCTACCATTGGTGGTCGGACCTACCACTGTTTTTCTTCCTCTTAAATGTAGGAGGACTCACAAATCTCCCCTCCCGACTACAGCATGTAGGCTCCACCAATCCTATAGCATTAAACGATAGTATTCAAAATTTTGTCTCGGAGAATTTTTGTTAATACTGTTCGATCCATTTTCTTCCGTATGGATCTTCTCAAGTTGTAATAGCTTCTTCTCCATTACATCCCTAATCCAAACACGGTGATATCTCACATCAATATGTTTTGATTTCGAATGAAAGGAGGCATTCTTTCCAAGATGGATATGACTGACTATCACAAAATAAGCGATAAGCTGCCTTATTGTCAGAATCCCAAGTTCTTTCAAGAACTTTTTCATCCATAACAACTCTTTACATGCTTCATTGCCTTATGAATTTCGCTTGCAAGTGGACAATGCAACACATTTTTGTAACTTTGATTGCCATGACACAACTCCCCTGCAAATGTAATCAAGTAACCTGAAGTGGATTTTACGGAATCCATATCACCACTATCGCATTTGTGTATCTAACTAACACAGTTTATCATTTCCAAAACATAGACATATTTTGGAAGAACCTCGAAGATACCCGAAAATCCATTTCACTACATGCAATGTTCCTTTCCGAGGATTTGAAAGGAATCTACTCACAATTCCAACCCACGAGTGATATCCGGCCGTGTACAAACCAGCGGCATACATTAGACTTCCAATTGAAGCATATGGAACCTCTTCCATCTCTCTTCCTTCTCAATTCGTAGAAGGGCTTAACTTAGCTTAAAGTGATTAGTAAGAGGAACAACTAATCGCTTTAGCCTTATTCATATGAAATCTCCGAAGTACTTTTCTCAATGTACTTCTCCGTGACAACCATAATTTCTTAGCGCCTGCCTCTAATAATAGTCGTGCCAAGAATCATTCTTTGGTCCTAAGACTTTCATGGAAAAAGACTTACTCAATGCGTTTTCAAGTTGTCGATTCTAAATATTTCGCCAACAATCAACATATCATCCACATAGAGCAAAAGAATAATAAAATCATCATTAGAATTTACGCCAAAACACAAACGGTGCAAGTAGTCTTTTTGTAGCCTTGCTCCCCATACCGTACTCGAACTTCTTGTACCATTGTCTTGGTGCCTCGTTTTGGGTTTGTAGAGACTTTTCTTCAATTTGTAGACATAATCTTCTTTTCCGCACGAAAACCTCCGTCGCTCTCCATGTATATCTCTCTTCCAAGTCACCATATGATAGGGCGGTTTGACATCCATTTGCTCAACCTCCAAGTCAAGACTGCCGCTAACCCTAGCACAACACGGATGGATGTCATTTTTACAATCGGGAGAGAAAATCTCGTCCAAAGTCAATACCTTTTCTTTGGCTGAATCCTTCGACAACCAATCAAGCCAGATCGCGGATCGGAACTGTCTCCATGCTTCGCCCACAACACCCATTTATTTTTCAAGACGTTCTTCCCACTGGGCGAACACGTTCATCAACTCAAAGGTTTTGTTCTCGTAAGGACTTCATCTCATCTTGCATGGCTTCAATCCATTTTTGTTTGGATTCGTCATCCTTCGCCTCTTAACTTCCGGGTTCTCCCGTGAGTGAAAGTTACATATCCATCTGGAGGATATGAGATAGAGTGTCGTCTCACTCTATCACTTCTTCTCAAAGGAACGAGAAGCCGCAGTGCTGTTGACTTGGATAATGAACATCATTATTTCCCTCATCTTGAACCAACTTACATGGTGGCATCATCTTCATCGGTGGATAAACCCGGTCTTCATCTCCAACTTGTCTTGGCACCGATGTTGGAGGAATTAATTCCAAATTGATGAGTCACCATTGGAATTAGGAACATCTTTTCTTCATTTTGATAATATCTTCAATGGTCTCATCTTTCAACAAATATAGCATCACCTTCTCGACAAGTCTTTTCAAGAATCGGATCGTAAAATCTATAGCCAAATTGATCTTGACCATAGCCAATAAAAATACACCTGCTTTGTCTTTGGCATCAAGTTTGGATCTCTCATCCTCGGGGGATACGAACAAAAGCTTTCATAGCCCAAACACTCAGTATGATCATAGAAACATCCTTTCCGACCACAATTTATTTGGAACATCCATCTCTGAGAGGAGTACAAGGTGAAAGATTCAACACATGCGGTAACCTTTGTGAGTATGGTTTCACCCTAAAAGTTTTAGGCAACTTTGCATGTGAAGTAGACATCTAACTCTCTCCATCAAAGTTCTATTCATCCTCTCATTAAGCCATTCAACTCCATGTCTTTGGAGGTGTCATCGATCTGAATACCATGCTTTTTGCAATAAGCATGGAAAGGTCCGATGTATTCTCCACCATTGTCTGTCCTGATGCACTTTAGCTTCTTTCCACCATCTCTCAACCGAGGCATGAAATTCTTTGAAGACATCTGAAGACACGATCCTTTGTCTTGTAAGATATACCCACGTCTTCCTTGAATGATCATCAATGAAAGTCACAAAGTATCGAGCACCACCAAGTTGACTTTGGCATTGGTCCACATAACCGAATGAATCAGATCTAAAATATTATTCATTCTGTATGAGGGAAGCTTCTTGAAAGCAATCCCTATTTTTTGCTTTCACGCTAGGCAACGAACACATTTCTCCAAATGTACTTCATCCATTCCAAAATATCTTCTTTTTGGCTAGACTTGTCAAACCTTTTTCACCACGTGATCGAGTCTCTATGCCGTAGCTTCGGTACCGCACTATCTTTCTCTGGCATTTACGGTGTCGATGAGAGTTTAGCTTGCATTATATACAAAGTTGTACGCTCTCACCTGCCACTACTAAGGAGCCTTTTGTAAGTTTCCATTTGTCATAAATGAAGGAGCTATAATATCCTTCATTTGCAAGTCGGCGCACAGAGATCAAATTCGTGCGCATATCCTGGAATACGCCTGGACATCCTTCGTAGAAATAGTCCTGGGTTCGGTTTCTCTGCTTCCAAGCAAACGTCTCCTTTACCTACTACGCTTGACAGACGCTTCATTTCCCATTCTAACAACACAAAACTTCCAGTGTGTATGATGAGAAAATTCTCTACCGCGATGTAGCGTGAATCGTAAAGACCAATTATCAATCACCCAATGGTCTCGTGATGCAAGATTGACAAAATTTTCATCATAAAACGATATTGAACTCGTCTATGGTATTTGTTTGCTCATCATCACCGCTATCCTTTTTTGTTACTTTGCATGTTCGTGTTCGCTTTGTTCCTTCTTGAACACCCGACAAAATTTCTTAATGTAACCCTTCTTCTACAATGATGGCATTCAACGTTGGCAAATTTGTTTGATTGCCTACTGCTACTTCTCGGTTTTGTTCTTTGTACGGTCTCCTTCCTCTGCACTGTGATGGGTCATGCTTCCGAATCTCTTTCCTTGTTTTGTTTCTCATATGAGAACAAGGCTTCTACAACAACTTCAAACTCCATCTTGTCTTTTGCATAAGTCGAGTTGTTGTGATATGATTATATGATGAGGGTAGTGATTCCAATAACATCACCGCTTTCTTCATCGCCAAAACTCACATTAAATCTTGCTAAGTGAGAAAGCTTCTTGTTGAAATTGCTAACATGCCGCATCATGCTTACATTATCTTCCTTCCTCATCTCGATATAGCTCCTTCCACAAATAAAATTTATTGGCAAGGTTCTTTCGACATGTACACGTTTTCTAAGAGTCTCCCATGTTTCTTTGAGTCTTGCAATTTTTTGATTCAATGCTTTGCAAGACACTGTCTCAAGAGATTTAGACGAATTGTACTAGCCGCAATCTCATCTATTTCCTCCCATTGTTCCTCGGTGAAAGCCGGATTTGCTACATTCTTTTCTTTTCCCGAATAGAACGCCTTATGGACCTTCATTGAATGAGAATATCTTTCATCCTCCTTTTGCCATAAAGAGAAATTATTATTGCCATTAAATTTCTCAATATCTACCTTTGGCTTGACATTTTTTTCGCCGTGTTTCTTTTTCTGTAAATAAATACGCCCTGACCTAATAAAATCTTTTCGATGTGGAAGATCACCAAGGTCTGCAACCACAGAGCATATTAAGAATTTTACTAGACGGAGATATCGATTGTTCAAAGGCTGACGGGTAAAGACAAAATGAATTCAACAGCAGTAGAATAATGACACTTGGGAAATTTAATGTGTTTCATCCTTTAATTTAGTCTACATCCACGGGACAAACTCCAAAAAATATTTCTTCAACTAATAAATTAATAGGTATACACTGAAAGGAAATACAACAAATTGAGATAAACCTAAAATAGTGATACACAAATGTTTCCCAAACTCACTATTTTGTCACTCATCTTTCAGAAAAATATCCCAAATATTTTTCTAAGATATTCTCTCCCACTTTCTCACACAACACTATTTTTCTTCAAAGGAAATTGTTCCTTTGGCTTTGCTTAGCTTCTCTTCTTGTTTGTTGTGTTGATGTTTCTCTAAGGCAAAGACATTGCCTATTTATAGGCAAAATTGCATATCAATGTTAGATACACCTACCATTGTGGTTGTACCTACCATTGGTGGTTGCACCTACCATTGGTGGTTGCACCTACCACTTGTCTTTTCTTCCTCTTAAATGTCGGAGGGACTCATAAAAGTTATTACACGACTAGTCACCAATCTTCAGAACTCCGTTACCATCAATTAGAAGATATGAACACTTGATGTCACGATGCTAAACACCACGACAATGACAATGTTCAAGTCCACGAAGTAATTGTTGCGTGTAGCATTTTATCTGCAATTCCATCACATAAATTAAAAACAAAAATAAGAGAACTTGGGCAATTTATATAGTATCCAATTTGTGGCATTTTCTAGTACATTAATTTTTGACTTTCTCATAGATTTGTCACTCTATTTAGTTGTTTGGAGCTACCAAATAGTGTACAATTTCGTCAAATGTATTAGTACCTATTGTAGTAAACAAACTATGATGAAATGTAGGTAACTTCACATAGTTAAAAGTGATGGCAACAGCAAGTACCCGAGGTTCAGAAAACTTGAATCCACGAGCTACAAGCTCAGAAAGATCATGCTCCATGTACTCAAAGACAAGGTATAAGCTGCCTGACATTATTGAAGTGACTATACCTTCTAGCTTCATAACATTTGGATGGTCAAGCTTACGTAAAATCTAGATCTCTCTAGCCATAAAATATACACTTTCCGGATCCATATTCACAAATCTCACTTTCTTCAATGCAACAATTTTACCTGTTCCAAGGTCACAAGCCTTATATACACTGCTTATGTTCCTTGTCCAATCTGCATGTAGCACAACCAACTTGGAAAATTAGTTTCTAAAATGTTTGAGGAAAAAGGAGACATGATCTGGTACGAAGAGAAAGGGGAGAATATTGGTTTGAAATATGTGAATCACAAACACAAACATATAATAAGAAATCACTGATATCAGTAAGTATTTCTTCTGGCTTTCTCCAACTTTTAGGCTACCTATAAGGATTTGGCTCCCTTTTGCGCCTTCTTCCCTTTCTTAATCTAATCAAAATCTGATGTTGGAAAGCCCTATGCTATCTTACACTGATATTCATGGAAAATGATGTATCTAAGTCCAATAGACACAATATGAACATCTCTAGATTGGTGGATATTTTCGCACATTGATACGTGTCTAAAAATTTGTGAAGTCGGTATCCTAAAAGGGTCCATATAACACAAATTATTTACATGTATTTTTGTGCTTGTATAGCTCATGAGTACTTGAAACATGTTCTCTAGAAATACACCATGAAGTTTGGCATCGCTCCATGGAAATTAGAGTTTCACACTTCAACCTTTTCCCTTATTCTATACGAATTGCCAACCTCACCCTCATATGACCACCATCTCCCCCACCACCTCTCTCACTGAGCCTATATCCCATTTTCGTGACCATGTCCCTTCTCGCTACCTCACTTTGTTTTTCTATGTCAGATGTTTTTTTCTTGTACTTTGGTTCTTTTCGAGCATATGGTAAATGGCTACCATACATAGGAGGGAAGACTTAGATCCGTTTGGAGGCAATTTGTGCCTAGCTCAGATCATGTGTTTAGGGTTTTGATTAATATTAGGAGCTTGGAATGATTTGTGTATTGTCCGTAATTTTTGCTGCTTTTAATGAGTTTACTTTCTGGAATAAAATAAAATAAAAATTGGCATCAATCCTATAAGACTTAACATACATCACAGAATCAAATGAAAACAACAAACAAGGATGATGTTCATACTTGCAAGATAACAAACAATGAGTGTCAGACTCATAGCTCAAAAATTTAAAAAATCCAACATAGGCAAACAAAAGTGAAAGCAAATAATACATACAACAAATAAAAGCAAGCTGGAATGAGCAAGAGGGCATAAGTAGCACCAACTTCGTCTATCTTCTCAAATGACTCAGCCCGTCGAGGAATCCAACCTTTGATGGCATCAGCTGCAACAGATGGCCAACCTGGGATAGCTTGTTCCCCTTTAGGACCACGCTTCATACTAGGCATTCTTGACACATCACACTTCTGGTTATTACTACTTATGTGTTTCTCTACAGATAATTTTTTCTTCATCATTTGCTTTCTTCATACTGTAAGTCCCTCCTACATTTAAGAGGAAGAAAACACAAATGGTAGGTGCAACCACAAATGGTAGGTGCAACCACAAATGGTAGGTGCAACCACAAATGGTAGGTATAACCACAATGGTAGGTGCATCTAACATTGATATGCAATTTTGCCTATAAATAGGCAATGTCTTTGCCTTAGAGAAATATCAACACAACAAACAAGAAGAGAAGCTAAGCAAAGCCAAAGGAACAATTTCCTTTGAAGAAAAATAGTGTTGTGTGAGAAAGTGGGAGAGAATATCTTAGAAAAATATTAGGATATTTTTCTAAAAGGGGAGTGACAAAATAGTGAGTTTGGGAAACACTTGTGTGACACTATTTTGGGTTTATCTCAATTTGTTGTATTGCCTCTCACTTTGTACCCATTAATCTTATTAGTGGAAGAAATAATTTCGGAGTTTGTCCCGTGGACTTAGCCCAAATTAAAGGGTGAACCACGTTAAATTTCCGGTGTCATTATTCTATTTTGTTGAATTCATTTTATCTTTATCCGTTGTGCCCAACAACTGGTATCGGAGCTAGTCTAGTAAAATTCTTAATATGCTCTGTGCTTGTAGCATAGACTGATCTTCCACATCAGAAAAGATTTTATTAGGTCCAGGGTGTATTGATTTACAGAAAAAGAAACATAGCGGAAAAAAATGTCAAGCCAAAAGGTAGATATTGAGAAATTTAATGGCAATAATAATTTCTCTTTATGGCAAAGGAGGATGAAAGATATTCTCATTCAATAGAAGGTCCATAAGGCGTTGCTGGGAAAAGAAAAGAAGGTAGCAACCGTCATCGAGGAACAATGGGAGGAAATAGATGAGATTGCAGCTAGTACAATCCGTTTAAATCTCTCAGACAGTGTCTTGCAAAATATTGAATCAAAAAATTGCAAGACTGCTAAAGAAACATGGGAGACTCTAGAAAACGTGTACATGTCAAAGAACCTTGCCAATAAATTTTATTTGTGGAAGGAGCTATATCAGATGAGGAAGGAAGATAATGTGAGCATGATGCAACATGTTAGCAATTTCAACAGCAAGCTTTCTCACTTAGCAAGATTTAATGTGAGTTTTGGTGATGAAGAGAAAGCTGTGATGTTGTTGGCATCACTACCCTCATCATATAATCATATCACAACAACTCTGACTTATGCAAAAGACAAGATGGAGTTTGAAGTTGTTGTAGAAGCCTTGTTCTCATATGAGAAACAAAACAAGGAAAGAGATTCAGAAGCACAAGCCCTTATCACAGAGTCTAGAGGAAGGAGACTGTACAAAGAACAAAAACCCAGAAGTAAGAGCAGAGGCAAATCAAACAAATTTTCCAATGTTGAATGCCATCACTGTAAGAGGAAGGGCCACATTAAGAAATTTTGTCGGGTGTTCAAAAAGGAACAAGAAACGAACAAAGGCAAAGTAACGAAGAAGGACGACAACAGTGATGATGAGCAAACAAATACCATAGACGAGTTCAATATCGTTTATGATGAAGATTTTATCAATCTTGCATCACACGAGACCAGTTGGGTGATTGATAGTGGTGCTACAGTTCACGCTACATCGCGTAGAGAATTTTTCTCATCATACACACCTGGAAGTTTTGGTGTTGTTAGAATGGGAAATGAAGGCCTGTCAAAGGTAGTAGGCAGAGGAGACGTTTGCTTGGAAACAGAGAACGGAACCAGACTATTTCTGAAGGATGTCAGGCATATTCCAGATATGCGCCTGAATTTGATCTCTGTGCGCAAACTTGCAAATGAAGGATATTGTAGCTTCTTCATTTATGACAAATGGAAACTTACAAAAGGCTCCTTAGTAGTGGCTAGAGGTGAGAAGCATACAACTATATATATGATGCAAGCAAAGCTCTCTACTGACACAGTAAATGCCATAGAGAAAGATAGTGCAGCTGAGTCATGGCATAAGAGACTCAGTCACATGGGTGAAAAAGGTTTGACAAGTCTAGCCAAAAAGAAGATTTCCCCTGAATGGATGAAGTACATTTGGAGAAATGTGTTCATTGTCTAGCAGGAAAGCAAAATAGGGTTGCTTTCAAGAGCTTCCCTCTTTCCAGAATGAATAATATTTTAGATATGATTCATTCAGATTTGTGTGGACCAATGTCAAAGTCACTTGGTGGTGCTCAATACTTTGTGACTTTCATTGATGATCATTCAAGGAAGACGTGGGTATATCTTCTAAAGACAAAGGATCAAGTGCTAGATGTCTTCAAAGAATTTCATGCCTCAGTTGAGAGACAGACTGGAAAGAAGTTGAAGTGCATCCGGACAGACAATGGTGGAGAATACACAGGACCTTTCCATGCTTATTGCAAAAAGCATGGTATTCGGCATTAGATGACACCTCCAAAGACACCGCAGTTGAATGGCTTAGCTGAAAGGATGAATAGAACTTTGATGGAGAGAGTTAGATGTCTACTCTCACATGCAAAGTTGCCTAAAACTTTTTGGGGTGAAACCATACTCACAATTGCACATGTGTTGAATCTTTCACCCTGTACTCCTCTCAAGATGGATGTTCCAAATAAAGTGTGGTCAGGAAAGGATGTTTCCTATGATCATCTGCGAGTGTTTGGCTGCAAAGCATTTGTTCATATCCCCAAGGATGAGAGATCCAAACTTGATGCTAAAACAAGACAGTGTATTTTTATTGGCTATGATCAAGATCAATTTGGCTATAGATTTTACGATCCAGTTGCAAAGAGACTTGTCAGGAGTCGTGATGCTGTATTTATTGAAGATGAGACCATTGAAGATATTATCAAAATGAAGAAAGATGTTCCTAATTCCAATGGTGACTCGTGATTTGGAATTAATTCCTCCAACATCAGTGCCAAGACAAGTTGGAGATGAAGACAAGGTTTATCCACCTGATGAAGATGATGCCCTCATAGAAGTTGGTTCTGAAGATGAGAGAAATGATGATATTCATTATCCAGTACCAACACCCGTGGCTTCTCCTGTTCCACTGAGAAGAAGTGATAGAGTGAGACGACCCTCTATCTCATATCCTCCGGATGAGTATGTAACTTTCACCGATGAGGGGAGAACACGAGAGTTATGAAGAGGCCATGGATGACGAATCCAAACAAAAATGGATTGAAGCCATGCAAGATGAGATGAAGTCCTTGCATGAGAACAAAACCTTTGAGTTGATGAAGCTGCCCAAAGGGAAGAAGGCCTTGAAAAATAAATGGGTGTTCGGGGTGAAGCATGAAGGACATAGTTCCAGCCCGCGATACAAAGCCAGATTGGTTGTCAAAGGATTAAGCCAAAGAAAAGGTATTGACTTTGACGAGATTTTCTCTCCAGTTGTAAAAATGACATCCATCCGTGTTGTGCTAGGGTTAGCAGCAAGTCTTGACTTGGAGGTTGAGCAAATGGATGTCAAAACTGTCTTCTTACATGGTGACTTGGAAGAAGAGATATACGTGGAAGCAACCGAGGGTTTTCAAAGAAAAGGGAAAAAGAAGATTATGTTTGCAAATTGAAGAAAAGTCTCTACGGCTTAAAACAGGCACCAAGACAATGGTACAAGTTTGAGTCATATGGGGAGCAAGGCTACAAAAGACTACTTGAGACTTGTGTTTTGTGCGTAAATTGTCTAATGATGATTTTATTATTCTTTTGCTCTATGTGGATGATATGTTGATTGTTGGCCGAAATATTTCCAAAATCAACAACTTGAAAACACATTGAGTAAGTCTTTTTCCATGAAAGACTTAGGACCAAAGAAAACCGATTCTTGGCATGACTATTATTAGAGACGGGCGCCAAGAAATTATGGTTGTCATGAGAAGTACATTGAGAAAGTACTTCGAGATTTCATATGAATAAGGCTAAAGCGATTAGTTGTCCTTTTGCTAATCACTTTAAGCTAACTTCTAGCGAGCCCTTCTACGACAAAGAGAAGGAAGAGATGGAAGAGGTTCCATATGCTTCGATTGGAAGTCTAATGTATGCCATGGTTTGTACACGTGGCCGGATATCACTAAATGCAGTTTGAATTGTGAGTAGATTCCTTTCAAATCCTGGAAAGGAACATTGAAATTTGTAGTGAAATGGATTTTCGTGTATCTTTCGAGGTTCTTCCAAAATATGCCTATGTTTTGGAAATGATAAACCTGTGTTAGTTGGATACACAGATGCAGATATGGCTGGTGATGTGGATTCCAGAAAATCCACTTTAGGTTAACTAATTACATTTGCAGGGGAGTTGTGTCATGTCAATCAAAGTTACAAAAATGTGTTGCATTGTCCACTATCGAAGCAGAGTTTATAGCAGCAACGGAAGCATGTAAAGAGTTGCTATGGATGAAAAAGTTCTTGAAAGAACTTGGGTTGCAACAAGACAGTTATAAGTTATTTTGTGATAGTGAGAGTGTTATCCATCTTGGAAAGAATGCCTCATTTCATTCGAGATCAAAACATATTGATGTGAGATATCACTGGATTAGGGATGTAATGGAGAAGAAGCTATTACAACTTGAGAAGATCCATACAGAAGAAAATGGATTAGACATGTTAACAAAAATTCTCCCGAGACAAAATTTTGAATATTGTCGTTCAACTGCTAGATTGGTGGAGCCCTCTATGTAGTCGGGAGGGGGAGATTTGTAAGTCCCTCCTACATTTAAGAGGAAGAAAACACAAATGGTAGGTGCAACTACAAATGGTAGGTGGAACCACCAATGGTAGGTGGAAACACAAATGGTAGGTACAACCACAATGGTAGGTACAACCACAATGGTAGGTGCATCTAACATTGATATGCAATTTTGCTTATAAATAGGCAATGTCTTTGCCTTAGAGAAATATCAACACAACAAACAAGAAGAGAAGCTAAGCAAAGCCAAAGGAACAATTTCTTTTGAAGAAAAATAGTGTTGTGTGAGAAAGTGTGAGAGAATATCTTAGAAAAATATTAGGATATTTTTCTAAAAGGGGAGTGACAAAATAGTGAGTTTGGGAAACACTTGTGTGACACTATTTTGAGTTTATCTCAATTTGTTGTATTGTCTTTCATTTTGTACCCATTAATCTTATTAGTGGAAGAAATAACTTCGGAGTTTGTCCCGTAGACTTAGCCCAAATTAAAGGGTGAACCACGTTAAATTTTCGATGTAATTATTCTATTTTGTTGAATTCATTTTATCTTTCTGTGACTAACACATACCACTACTGTCTAATATGAAACTTTCTCTCTTGAACCTTTGCTAAAATCATCTTTGTTTTGTCTAACCGATTCTTTAGACGATCCTCTTGAGCAAATGCAGCCCATTTTCTCAACTAAGAATCGAATGATTGAACCACGGCTGGTTATGATCATGTAGAATTAGGATTCCCTCTCTGGGATTTTTCTCTTTTTCTTTTTTGGATTAGGGTAAATGAGTAACTTCACATTTTCTGTGGAAAACTCGAGTTGAGTTTTGAGTTTTCCTACAGAACTCCCATTTCGTCTCAATTTCTCAATCTGGGTACTCCTCAAATTCATGAGAAATTGAGTATGTGAGCAGAAAAATTAAAGCAGGGCCTTATCAAGGTGTGAAAAAAGAACAAAAATAATTTAATCCCCAAAATGTATGAGAAAATGAAATCAATTGTCACCAACAAACGAGAAGTTCATGATTTCCCGTAGAAAATTGGACTTGTTTAAAAACATACGTCGAGCGATGATAAAAACCCAAAATCTCAAAAAGCTTTCTTTGGTTGTAGGATTTTATGCACTCTGTTATTGTCTTCGAACTCGATTTTTTAGTAGAAACAGAGACTGGAGATTGATAGATGAGAAGGACAGTAATGGAAAATTAGGGGAATGAAAAAAAGAGAAGGATTAGTGGTTATAATTGGTTCCTAGAAATGCCAAAGAGAAGGATTAGTGGTTATAATTGGTTCCTAGAAATGAGAAACATCGAGGGTTTTTGGGATTTGACAGAGTGGTGTCTTTGGTTAAACCAACTCTGTCTCTCTCTCTCTAGCTTCAAACGGAGTGTGAAAACAGTTATATTGTGCTCTGTTTTGCAAATGCAAAATTACAAGTACAGAGCATACAGAGAAACAGAGATTGCTAAAGATCTTTGTTATTTTTTCTGCTTTTGACAATCCAATCCAAATAGACAGACGTGCATGCATGCATGTTTGTTTGTTTTTGTTTTCGTTACTTGTCGTGGCAATAATATGAATCTCCGAAAACACAATTGACCTTGCCTGCTGTAGGTGCCTCTTTGCCAGTTTGACAATTTCAAACTTTAAACGCTTCTTACCCTTTCAGATTACTCTACTTTTCTTCTCTATTCTATAAACTCTTTTTTTTCTGTAATATCTCAAATGTTTATGGAATTTAACATATTTTTAAGTTATGTTTTTGAGGTTTATAAAATATCTAATATAATCTTAGATTTTATAGTTAATATTATTGGTGTCCTTAAAATTTAATGGTGTTAATTTTTCCATCAATTATTATTCATATTCCTATTCGTTGACTCTAATACCAATTTTTGGGAGATTTTTGATCGTCAAACTATGTTGAAATTTCAATCAATTTGACCTTAATGTGTTGGTTAAGTTATTATCTTGATAAGTCATAGTGTTGAATGCACATTATTTTGTCCTATTCGTAGTATACAAACAAGTTTTTCTGTGTATATATAGTGTACTTGTAATCTATAATCCTCAACAAACCACAACGTTTATCAAATTTTTCTAATAGAATTAGATTTTTATCTTTAATTTCTTTTGGAACTAGTTGATTATTTTTGAAATTAAAAACAATATCCAGTTTTTGGTTTATCAGTATTATCACTTAATGTAAGCAAATGTTTAAACATACAATATTCTTAACTGGCTTAAATTTATAAGTATTATACCTGAATTTAATGAGTTCACTACGACCTTCCCTTCTGTTTGTCTCCTTTTCATTACAAGTGTTATGCCTTAGCTTTGCTCAAACCTCAATGTCCTCCTAGCAGTGGTGAGCCTTCTACGGATGGTGTCCAATATTTGACTTACTAGGAAAGACTAACACAATTCCATTTTATTCATAAGATAATAATTATTACAACTTAAGGTCAACTAAGAACCTTGAAGAGATTCTTAGCCACTCATAATTATTGGATATAATATTATTGGTCTTTGGATATTTAGATAGAGATGATTTTTATGCTAGAGTTTGTGTGTTTTTTTTTCAGAGTAGAGAGCTCTGGTTTTTCTGTGTATTTGAAATGAAAATAAGGGTTCTTTTTATAGCACAAGCAATCCCTCTTTACAAGAATAAAATTTTCTATTTTCTCCTTGTTTTAATAATTTATCTACTTTTTGCTTTAAATGATAGCCACTATTTTTTTCCTTGCATATGCTGTTGACTAAGATATGAGGTCTACATCTTTATTTTCTTTGTCGTCTTCTGCCAACAATTTCTTTATTTATTATTCTTTTTTCCTTTTCTACTGACAATCATTTTGATGATGTTGATGATGATGATGATGCATCTTCGTCTTCTCGATCTTTGATGCAATGAATGTGTCTGTGATCTTTGGTGACTTTTCTAGCATAGAAGCAAAATACCTTTCTTGTTTCTTTATCAATTTTCAGGTTATTGTTAAAATTGGCTTCATATTTGAATTTTTTTTCACCATCTTCTTCTCACAAAGCCATGCTGTTATAAGAAATAATGATAATTTTACTAGTTAAATAATTTACTTTGATTTCAGTAGAATTGTCAATTTTCTTGAGTTCATAATAAATTTGGTCTAAGATTTGTCCTTTTAGTACATAGAGTTCTTCTATGTAGAATTCCTTTTCTAGAAGTGCCAGTGGTTTGAGAACTTTTTTGTTTGTATTGAAAATCCCTATCTTGACGAAGTGGTAAGGACTGATACATTCTTTCTCATTCCAGTCCAATAGTGAATTGAAAAATCTGAGATAAACATGTTTGTCACCTACTTTAATATTCTTTCTAAATTTTTTGATTGCTCTTTTAAAATTTTTTGGGAAATAATTTAATTAACTTAAATTAATTCCTAGATATATATTTTTTATTAGTCTTGCATGGAAAACTTTATAAACAAATATTGGATCAATTCCTTCTAAAATATTGAATTTACTTTCTATAGGAAATTTCTTATCTGTGGTATAAAACTTCATATCTTCGATATGTTTCTGAGTATATTTCTTGGCCAAGTTATAGAGACTCAATTACTGTGGTTTGTTGATGTTTCTATATTAATCTTTCTCATCTTCAATGATGGGAGAATTTCTGGGGGGATGTCTTTGATCACCACACAAATTATGTGTGCAATGAATATGCAAGTATACATATTGTAACAAGTAATATAATAATATAATGATAAGAAAAGATCGTTTTCATATATATTATTTTATTAGAAATTCGTTTTTAAAAGTACAAAAAATAAAAATCAATTTTTTTTTGTATTTTTATATTTGAAGGAACCAAAATTAAAATAACTAAAAATAAATAACAATAATTAATTAAATCATATTTAGTAACTAAGAAGATATATGAAAAAATATCTAGGAATACTTAATCCCCAAATTTTCTAAACATGTGAATTGCTAAATCCCCTAAATATAATTATCAATTAATTACATGATCAATTGAATCTAACCTAGCATGTATTCCTCTCTCAAGTAAACTACACATCATATAGTAATTAATTTAATTACTCTCATGCTAATTAAATTGCATACTACTTATTAAGTTCATCAATTATGGATCACATATATAAGAATCATACATATCTGCCTATAAACTATGCATGTTACTTAATCAAGACAAACAATTAAATAATTCTTTCAATTCTACTTAATTGTCTTTATAGATAAATTGTTGGCCAAACAATTAATAACATAAAAATTAGATGAAATAATATAATTAAATTATAATTATAATTGAGTTAAAATATTATATCATTATACGGTAAAAATTAGGTTCATAAGATCCCTAGATTAATAAATTAAGTAGACATAAATTTGTCAATAAAGCTAATATTTTTCATAAACAAAGACAACAATTGATAAAGAAAAGAGTAGAATAAGAAATACAATCAATTTCTTGAATTGTAATGCAAATATCCTTTTGAATTTCCACCAAAATTGTATCTCCTTTTAAGTTTTTCTATATTTTTCTCACTTTAACTCCAAAAATTGACTAAGATTATGCTAATGGCGGCTCATTAGGGTTTATGGGGTGATTAGGGACTTAAATATAACTCAGGTGCAATTTGGACCGTTAGATTAAGGGTTGAGAACATGCAAAATGAACAATGCCGGCCAATCACAGTGCGACACGTGGCACACGAAATTCACTAGATAAATAAGAGCGCGATGCGTGGTAAATGAGATTGGTTTGAGTCAACGTATGCTGAATCAATGCCATGTGTCATAACGTGATATGCGGTAATAGATAGTGTAGGGCACGGGTGGAACGTGAGGAGCAATTGCGTGGCAACACATGGTAGTGCTATTTGACCGTGCTTCGAAGTGGGATTAACATCGTGTTGACACGTGGTACGTGATTCATCCTCTTCAAACGTGGTGATCTATGATTCATTGTTCTTACTTACGTGGTATCCACGTGGCTTACCCAATCAGCTCTTCCACTTGCGTAGCAGGCCACGTGGTAGCTCCTGATTGGCCATACGTTAAAAATTCATAAAAATTTCAAAAAAATCCCCAAAAATTTCAAATTATATTTTTACCCCTTTTAACTAAAAATTTTATATATTAATATTTTTGACTTCAAAAATACTAATTATTGAATAAAATAAATAAATATTAAGTAAAAAATTGCACTAATGACTCTATTTTCATAGTGTCATCAATATCTATGAATATCACTGAATGCTTTACTTCTTTGATGTTTCTAGGAGATATGGTTTCCTAAATAGCACTGAAAGCCTTGCTACTTTTTCTAGATTTGTTAATCTGCTTAGAACTGTTGGTTGTTGTAATGTTGCAGAATATTTTTTTTACTTTTCTAGAGTTATTAGTTTGGATATTTTGTGATTTATATAACTACATCCAACTTCTATTCTATTGGTAAAGGCTCTATGAGTTAATATACTAATTTCTAGAATAGATTTACTAGCTTCTACCCAATTGGTATAGATTCCTAGTCTTGGCCATTATAGACCATATAAACCTTTTTCTACCTCATTTGCCCAGTTGAGCTTTTTGGTTTTATAAATTTTTCTTTCTTTTGAACTGTTAGGTTCTTCTTTTTTATTTTGAATTCTTTCTTTAGAAGTTTCACCTTCTTTAGTTTGAATTTGTAATGAAGATTCATCTTTTGAGATTTTGGGCTCTAGAGGTTGTTTTGAACAATTAAGTTCTTCTTGTTTGTTTCTTGTTTCTATAAGAGATTTTTCGAGGTATAAAAGCTCGAGTTGTTCATGTAGGATTTTTATCTCCTTTTTTTCTTTTTTCTTGATTTTGATGTTAAGATGTTTCATTATTGAAAGTATAAAAATAGTTAGAGGTGCTAATTCTCTAGTAAGAGCATCTATTATATATGATATTCTTATGTCCTCTAAGATGTTCAATATCAAAATCGTAATGGTTGAACCATTATTACTATCTGACTAATCTTCCTTGTTTGTAATCACTTACAATATTAGTTCTTAAGAAATAATCAAAATTCTTATCATATGTTCTAATAATGAATTTGAAGCTTATAACATACATTGTAAATTCTTAATGGCTTTTTTAACAATTAAATATTCTTTTTTCATTATTGTGGTAATTTAATTTTGGAAAGATCCTGATATATATCTACAAAGATATTCATCTTTGTTATCTATTCTTACTTTCAAAACTGTTACCCAATATTTTTGTGAAACATTTCTTTCAATTATCATTTTATCATCTGGTCTTGGATGGTATAAAGTTGGCAATTTTTTTTACTTTTGCTTTTACTTTATCCATATATAAGGTGTCTTCTTCTATCCATTTTCAGAAATGGTCTTTTTTTAATTTTATTTGTAAAGGTTTTTGCATTCTACAAATTTCTTGATATATGCTTCTGTATATGTCAAACATCCTAGAAATCTTTATAATTGATTTTTTTCTTTTAATTTACTAGGAAACCCTTGAATATTGTTTAGTATATGAGGTTGCAAATTATGTTTTCCATCTTCAATTTTTAACCTTAAATATTTAAGTTTTTGTTGAGCAAGACTGTTTTTTCTGAAAGTACAATGCCTTTTTTTCCCTACATTCTTGTAAAATATTAATAATATCTAAATAGTGTTTATTTAATTCATTATTGAACCAAAATATCATATATGTAAACACAACAAATATTTTGTGATTTCTTAAATATGTTATCCATGTACCTTTGAAAAATGCTTGGAGTTTGTTTCAATCCAAATGGTACAACAGTTCATTGGAATTGTCTTTAAGGGAAATTAAATGCCGTTAATTTTTGAAATTCTTCATCCAGTCTTATCTACCAAAATCCACTTTTGCAATCAAAACTTGAGAAATATTTCTTTCCTCTTATTCATCATCAATGGTTTCTTTATTCAATTCTTTGAATTTTATTACCATTCTCTTTTTTCAGCTTTTTTTTCAACTAAAAATACCGAACTAGAGTAAGGTACTTGGTATTATGACTTTCAATTCCAAAAGTTCGTGAATTTGTTTTCGAAACTCAATCCTGTCTTTTGGAGTATAAATTATTGATTTTACTCTTATAACCTTATTAGGGTCTCTTAATTTTATGTTGACAATTTTCTTAGATTTATTTATTTTTGAATCCAAAGGATTTTTTAAACTGACTGTTTTTAATATTTTTCAGTTGTCTTCCTATATTTCATTGAAAAAAGAGTTTTGTTTCTCTTTTACATCTAATGAAATATTTTCTAAATAAGGTTTTTGATATTCCATTTCACCACGTTTTTGCCTTTTTTGTTGTTGCATAAAAGTTGGATTTGATACAACTAAAGCTTTTCTTATTTTTGATACATAGATGGTATTACCATATAGCGTTTTTAGATTTATTTTGTCTAATTATTGTGTGAAAGATTAATATAGATTTAGGAAATTATTTCTTATTAATAAGTCAACTCTTGTTTCTTGTTGATATATGGTAGAAATGTGAAACTTTTCTCCTCAATTATTATATTTGTACCTTTTAATACTTTATTAAGATTTATTATAATATTATTAGTAATTCTTATAAGTAAATCTTTTGATACTTATTTCTATTGTTCTTCTGGAAATACATATTTACTTGCTACTAGCTCCTATGTCTATATATACATATAGATGTTAGTTGACATTACCTTTAAATTTTAGTCCTATTTTGATATAGGTATTATTTTGATTTGTAATACTATACAAATAATTCATCTTCTGATAAGGAATACCCATAATGTGAGTGTTCATATTCAAATTCAGTTATTTATTCTCAATTTCTTCTAATAAATAAATACTATAAGTATCTTTTATATCAGATTTCTCAATTTATTCTAATTCCATTTTGAAAGCTTCCTCTAAGATTTTTTCTTTTCTAAAAATTCATTTTTAAATTCTTTCTTATGTTGTAGCTTGCTTGGACATTCATTAACATAATGTTCTTTTTCATTAAAGATCCAACATATGCATTTTTTCTTTTTTGAAAGGCAAGAATTCCTATTTTTATGAGGTTTATACCTCTTTCTTCTAAAATATTTTTTCTTATAGGTTTTTCTATTAAATCTTTTTCTATATTTTTGAAAATCTTGCTTTCTAAAGTTATATCTTTTAAATTTCTTATATTTTTAAATTTTTTTGTATTTCTATTTGTAAGGTTTTATATTACATCCATTTTTTCCTAGTATTCTAAAATCTCTTGTATCACAATAGATTCTATCATTTCCTCTTATTTGTTTATATTTGTTTATTTTTGACATTTAATAATTATCCAACTTTTAATGCTTTTTATTCTTCCTCTTAGAGTATCTAGTATAGTTTTTCTATTTCTTTGTTCCCAACTTTCTGTAAGGTCTTATATATTATTCTAGGTAAATTTTGGAAAAAAAATCTTTATAAGTTGTTTGCATAAAGCGTGGTAATTTATGATAATAAATTTTTTATTCATAAATAAAAGAATCTATGTAACACATGTTACATATTTCGATATTTGTTAAATGACATTTGACTTCATTGATAACATTTTCACTAGGATAGTTCTTTATTTATCTTCTTCAATAATTTTCTTGTATAATTTATTTATTACTATGTCTAAGTATTCTATTCCTATGGGAGCATTCATTTCGTTAATAAATGTTGGTCCATTAAATTTGAAAACCAAACTTTAACATTTTCTATCATTTTATGAGCTACTAATACCCTACAAATTGAAGGGTTTGTTTGTATAGTTTGAGAGGTTTATATGAGTACACTCATACCACTAGTCCATTCATCTAAGGTTTTCTTTATATCTCTTATACTATCTAAATTTGAAAAATCAAACTTATTATTGTCATAGAGTTTGAATTCTAGTGCGATACTACATCTAGTTCCACAATATAATCCTTCTTCCATTTTGGGTGGTTGTCTTCTTCTATCTATGGCGTCAAGTTCCTCTTTCCTTTGCCTTTTCTTTCTCCCCTAGGCGAGTAAAATGTTTCTTCTTGATAAGGAACTGGTAATGAAATTAGTTTCATATGACCTTTTGAGATCATAGTTTCTGATTCAGAATCAATTTCAATGATTATTGTCATATCATCTTATTTATTTGTACAAAGTTTTTCGTTATAATGTTATTCTAATTCTTCATTAGTTAGTGTTAATAAACTAACTAATTTTTTTATATTCCTATTTTCAGAGTTCATGAATTTTTTCTCTAATTATTTTCTATATTCCATCAAATTAAAATTATATCTTTTTTATCAAATTGTTTTTCATTTTTTTTTCTCATTTTTAGGAATTAGGACATCTGATCTTCTAGGTGTTGTTCTTTGAGTCCTTTTAAGGGTTCATATTTATAACCTATAATTTCATTATTTCTATGTATGTTTATATATATATATATATTTATATTTTCTAAATTATGTAAATTTCATGTGTATGTTTTGTTGTAATTTATTAAAACGCATTCCTTTATTTCATTTAATAATTCCTTTTGTATTTCAATTACATCTTGTAGGTATTTTTTGTTTGATTCTTGAGCTAAATCAATTTTCTCTGTTACCATGGATATTAACAACAAACTTGGGGTATGTTGTAAATTTTAACTTTTGATATCTTAAGTTACCATAGATCATTCCTAGTAAAACATATTTTTTATTTATTATGCTGTTATATTAATACTCATTTCTTTATTACTTATTCCATAATAAATTATATCTTTTTTGGGGAATAATTTTCTTAGAGATTACTTATTCCATAATTAATTCTATCTTTTTTAAGATTTAATTTTGCTTTTGAATTTCTTCATATTTCTTCTTACTTGTTACATTTTTTTGTAAAAAACATCTTGAGATGTCTTTTGTTTCTAATTTTACTATTCCTTATTTTATTTTTTCTTCCATTTTAGTAATGTTACTATTTATTTCCGTTAGATTTAGTTTTCATTATGTTTGAAAGATATTTTTGAATTTTTTAAAACTATAGGGATATTTTTGAAATACCTCAAAACTTAGGAGTATAACTTAGGAATATTTTTTATAATAATCCATCTTATTAGTTGTATTTTATAAATTGAAACTTTTAAAGTATTTGAAATCTATTACTTTATAATAAAAAGGAGAATTATTTTCAAATAAATGGTATATTTTTTTATGTAACTATTTTGTTTGATATTGCTTTTTGAATTTGTTAATATATCATTTTTTTCCTTTCACCTACTAAATTTATAATTTTTTATTACTATAAAATTAAAAAACAAAAAAGTTGCTCTCAAATAAATGACATTTTGTGCAACTATTTGTTTGATATATAAATTTTTTTTAATTTGTTAAAATATCAAACTTTTTTCTTACACTTACTAAGCTTATAATTTTTTATTTTTTATTTTTTTACGAAATTAAGTATAATATCTTCAATATTTCATCACCATTTAGATTTTCTTCTAGCATTATTCTTACCCTAATAGACTCTTATTATAGAAAGTAGTTGAGAGATATCGAACTATCCTATATGGCTAGGCACCATTTTTCTATTTTTTTTGTTTTCTTTTTTAACTTAATTGACTCTCTAAATTAATAAAGTAGTTTTTTATTTTATTTTTTAATTTTTATACCACCGAGATTTTTTCCCTAAGAATTAGCTTTAAAATGGTTGTATATATATATTTGGTTGTTATATCTTTTTATTATAATTTAAATTGTTTCTTTGCTATATTATATATTGGCGAAAATTTCACTAAGTATGCATGACACTTTTAATTGATCTATGCCATTTTCGACTTATCAAAGGGGATAAAGTCAACATATGGTTAGATTGTACAGTCAGTAGATAGGTTTAAATTTAAATAGAAAGCATATTTGGATTATATTTTTTATAAAAAATAATTACCTAATAAATAATTAAGATATTATCAGATATTAAGGGATTTAAATATACTTGCTTGGAGCTTATTTGTATTAAATTAACCCCTATAAATAGCCTAATATAGTTATTGTTGGGGATTGATCCAATTTACATAGAGAAAAACTAGAAAGAAGTTAGAAATTGTGAGAATGTGTGACTATCTTATAAGGCCCATGTATATATAAAGCATTACATGTACACGTATCCATTATAAAGGGTATATATATTGTAGTGTATCAGAGAGGTATATCAGTAAAACAAAATACATTTATAGCTTGAGGTTGACCACCCTAAGGCTTGGGCGGGTGATTAACCTTCTAACACCAAAGCTCCCATACATAGGTGGATCTCTCCTACATATGTAGGTCTTTGATGAATCGGGTTGTTAGTTGGATTGGGCTTATGGTCAATCTATATGTCCAAACATCTAATCCCCTTACTCTTTCAACTCGGTTCTTCAACAGGGCTAGAAGAGTAGCAACCGCACAACGAATTTGAAATGTTTGACTCGTATAATAAATGCTTGTTAGTTGATTGAAGAGAGAAAGCATCCACCTCTATATAAGGAGGAGCCAAGGCTTCTCGTCATTTCATCATTTCCTATATATCAAACAAAAATTCATAAAAGAAAGCGCTCTGTCATCTCATTTCGAGCCATAGAAATTTTCAGTTCGATGGTATGAAATCAGCTTTGCATCTAGCTTATTTCTCGGGTTTTAGGAAAAAACATCTCAAGTGTAACATTTTTATATTTCCTTTCTAGTCTGTTTAAAGAATCATTACCCTTTTATTTCAAACTAGACCCTAGGTAATTTCTACTTTTTGTGCCTTACCTTTTTTATGTTTCGTGATCTTTTGTAGATAAAGACCATGCATAGAGAAAGCACTTCAAGCTCTGCCTCCTAGGAGAGCCCATAATATCCTATAGAGTTTTCAAGTGAGACAAGAACTTCGAGTGAAGAGGAGCTATCCTAGCATGAACCCTCTACCTCTAACTTTCACCTTAAGTCGTACCTATAATTAGGTTGAATGTGCCTTAGACTCAAATATCTATCCCAAGGTAATAGAGGAAAAAGGCGGGGAATAAAGGGACTGGTGAGCCTACGGGTCATACCAAAGGTTGAGCTGCTTGGGTTAAGACTAGTGGGTTGTCACCTCAGGACAATGAGAGAATAAAGAGGACATATGACATTCCCTCCTTGATTTGGATAATGATTCCTTTATCAAGAGCTTGTGACAATGACCCCTCTCTAGTTAGGTGGACAGTCTTCCATGAGAAGGCCTTATGGATTAGGGTCAGATTTCCTCTGTACCCCTTTATAAGGAACTTTTTGGCTATGACTCAGCTCGTGCCAAACCCGTTGATTCTTAATGGATGGAAGTACCTGCTCTGCCTCACAATGATATGTAAAGAGCTCAAGGTTGAGCTAGAGATGCTCGAGTTCAATGAGACATATGTATTGAAGCAGAACCTTATTGATGCGATGAGGGTCTATATGTCGGTGAAACAGGACCAAGGGATAAATGTGATCCTCCTCGAGAATGAGAGGAATTAGGAGTATTTCTTCTATATCTCTGGTTGATGGGAGAATCCATATAGCAATATTAGGCTGATAAGGAGCAACTGGGTTGACACCAAGGTCGTGATAAGGAATATGGGCTCTTATATCACGACCTTGATATCACGACCTGGACCCATGAGGCAAAACAATGATTGACTGATATGCAGAACTATCTACTCGAGAAGACTACATTAGGGCATTTATTAAACACTCCACATTTTATTACTTATGGGTTGATGAGGCAGGGCTCAATGGAGCCCCTTATAGGATAATCCGTAAACCCTGAGCATCTTCTATGTGCTAGACCTATCCCACAAACTATTGGGGATGATTTGAAGTGGTCCCTGATGCTGATGAGCTAGCCTTGAGACTTAGTACACATTTGTTTTATTTCGCTTGACCCCTTTAAAACTAACACCTCATCGCACTTGTTTTTGTAGATTCTAGGAAGTTCAATTCTAATAATCTATTGGCATGGCTTAAAAGTAAGGTTGCTACGCAGTGGATGAGCTCCCACAAAGCTACACCTCCCTCACCAAGGATGAGCTTTTCAAAGGGGAAGAAGAGGAGCAAGTCCTCTGGGTAGGAGTCTTTCCCTGCCTCATCTAAAAGGAAAAATGAAGGTGACCATTGATGAGCCTATGCTCAGGCTATCTCTTATGAATGTTGTCGAGCCCTTACAAATGTCCCTCGGGGATTAGTTCTATCAGCCAATAATGCCCTAGGCAACTCCTCTACCCATCTTCATTTTGAACTATCCAACCTTTTCTTTAGTAGGTTGATTATTAACTTGTTAGAAGACTCTACGAGACCATTGGCTTGGGGATAATATGGCATTGAATGGCACATCTTGATGTTGTATTTGATGGCAAACTCCTTGATGTTACGACCCGTAAACTATCTTCTGTTATCGGTAACAAGTTCCTTGGGCAGGTTGAAGCAACAAATTATAGATTTTCAAAGAAATTGAATCACTTCCTCCTCTTGTATTCTTCCTAGAGGTTCCGCCTCAATCCATTTGGAAAAATAATCAATAGCAACTAATAAAAACATCTTTTGTCCCAGTGGGCTAATAGTACCTCTGCCTAATAATTCGTTAGGATAGCCTCATTCCATCTGAATGAGAGTCACACTCTTCCTTATAGGATTCAAACATTATTCTATCAAATCCCTTATTGGCTATGCACAAGAGCCCATGTCTGAGTGTGGTCATTCTGTATAATTTATCGTCTTCAATCAGGTATCGTCCCGTCTTGGCCTTGATTTCCTTTGAAAATTTCCAATTTTGGGGTAGGTCTCCTCTTTTCAGGAAGTCAATGATTGGGGTGAACCATGGTTTGGTAGGAGCATTTATGCTCCTGACTATTTTTTCAGTCTCTTCCAAACTGGCTTTTGCCAGGATCATTACTAACACCACCAGAGTATGGTTGGCTTCTTGCACGGAGGCTAGTGTGGCCAAAGCATCAGCGTGACCATTCTCATTACTGGCTATTTCCTTGATCTCGAAGTTAGAAAATTTTGAGCACTCGTTTCTTAGCCTTTCCAAATATTTTTTCATCTTACTATTCTTAGCCTAGAACATTCCTAAGTACTGGTTAACCACCAGTCACGAGTCGCTATGTAAGGTGATTTTATCCATTCCGAGCTTCTTTGTCGTCATGGCCCCGAATATAACCCCTCATACTCTGCAACATTATTAGTTGCCTGGAAATCCAACATGAAAACATACTTAAAATAGTTTTTATCATTATCAAAAATGACCACCCCTAGCTCAGTGCTGTTGAAGTTGTGCGTGCTATCAATTAATACTTGCTAGTTCAACTTCTCTTTTTGATCCATGCCACATGCTTCTTCTTGTTCCTCATCACTGGTGACCTCTGGTGTCTCACTAAACTCAACCACAATCTTCGCTACTACTTGCCCCTTGATGGAGGTTCTAGCCATAAACTTGATAACGTACTCTCCCAACTTTATGGAAATTTGTGCCAATCTTCCTTTGACCTTTGGCCTCGTCAATATGTTCTTAAGTGTTTAAAGGTGAGTACTACCACTAGGTACGAGCAAAAGTAATGTTTGAGCTTTCACGCACTAATTTTCAAGGCAAAGGCTAACTTGTCAATCGTTTAGTATCTTGATGACTCTATAAAAATAGTCACTAGCACACTTTTTTACTTAATACTTTTTTTATTTAATAAATAGTATTTTTAAGGCCAAAAAAATTAAAATATAAACTTTTTAGTGAAAAAGGGTGAAAATATAATTTTTGGAATTTTTTTGGATTTTTGACGTAGAACCAATGAGAAGTTGCCATGTGGCATGCCACGCAAGCAGATGAGCTGACTGGGCAAGTCACACGGACACCATGCAAGCACGGGGAATGAATCACGTTGTGTCGCATGTGAGGAGGAAGAAACACGTGCCATGTGTTAGCACGACGTTCAATCCGAGTTCGGAAATCGGTCAACGTGCCATGCCATGTGTCACCACAACATTGCTTTGTGTGTTCCACCCGTGCACCACACCATTCGTTTCTACAAATCACGTCGCCCCACGTGTTGCTGACTCGGTGAGTGTTAACTTTGACCGGTCTCCCCTGCCACAGTCGCTCCCTAATTCACCCAATGAATTTTTATGATTGGCTGAAAATGTTAGTTTTGCTTGTTTTGATCATAACCCTTGATCTGAAGCTGATCGGATTATCCAAATCGCATATGAGCTTTATTTAAGCTCCTAATCACTCTAACCCTAATTAGCATAATTTTGGTCAGTTTTTAGAGTTAAAAAGAGAGAAAATATAAAACAATTCAAGAGATGACACAATTTTGGTGGAAAGAATGATTAATTCTACAATTCAAGAGATTGATTGTTTTTCTTCTTCTACTCTTTTCTTTATCAATTTTCATGTCTTTCTTTATAAAAAATATAATATTTATGAACACAATTATGTATAATTAATTTATTAATCTAAGGATCTTATGAACCCAATTTTCACCATGTGATGAAATAAAATTTTACACCAATTATAATTATAATTTAATTATATTATTTAATCTGATTTTTATGCTATTAATTGTTTGGCCAATAATTTATCTATAGAGACAATTAAATAATGTGTATAGTTTCTAGGTAGAGATGTATGATTCTTATGTATGTGATCCATAATTGATGAACTTAATGAATAGTATGTAATTTAATTAGCATACGAGTGTGATTAAATTAATTACTATATAATGTGTAGTTTATTTAAGAGAGAAATATATGCTAGATTAGATTCAATTGATCATGTAATTAATTGATATTATATTGGAGGAATTTTAGCGATTCACATATTTAAAAAATTGGGAGATTAAGTATTCCTAGATATTTTCTCATATATTTTTTTAGTCACAAAATCTGATTTAATTAATTATTGTTATTTACTTTTAGTTATTTTAATTTTGCTTCATTAAAATATAAAAACACAAAAAAAAAATTGATTTTTATTATTTTTTAGTTTTAAAAATTAATTTCTAATAAAATAATCTTAATGGGAACATTCTTTACTTATCATTATATTACTTGTTATGATATATATACTTGCGTATTCATTGCATACACAATTTGTGTGGCGATCAAGTTTTTGGCGCCATTGATGAAGATTATTAATATTAGAAATTAATATTTTTTATTCATTTTATTTTAGTTATTTTTTAAATTTATTTTTATTTAGTTTAATTTTAATTTTAATTTATTTATTTTCTTTTACTGACTTATTTATTTATTTATTTTAGTTAATTTATTTTATTTATTTTTTAACTTTGATTTATTTATTTAGTTGATTATTTTTTAATTTTTATTTATTATTATTTTTTAATTTAGACATATCTTTTAGTACTATTAGAAGCATAGAGTAGAAAATGGCTAGCAATAATTATCCATGGTCAATGAACAAAAAATAGCCACAAAAAGAGTAGGTGGAATGCATGAGATAAATGATATCACGACACTTATAACTTAAGTGTCTTCTTTGGTAAATCTTTTGATGGTTCAAAACTTGCCGACGAGTATAAATTAGGTCCAAAATTCAATGGTGTCTTGTTTTTTTTGTGATGCAGCCCATTTGTTTGATAATTATCCATATAATCCTAAATCGGTCTTCTATATGGGTAATGTGAATCAAAACAATAATTCATACTCAAACACAAACACATATAACCTAGGATGGAGGTAATGATGAGTGCTCAAAAAGCACTAAAATAACCATGATTTTATGCAAATTAATTGATTAAAAATATATATATTTATATGTTTTTTCATATATTTATATAAATTTGTCTTTTTCGGAATCACGGGTATTTTTATTGTTTTTCAGGTATTTTGGCTTAAAAATGCAACTTAAAGACTCAAAGAGGAATACTGGAAGCAATACATCACAAAAATATTAATAAATAAATGCGTAAAGGTCGAAAAATATGGAAAAATTGGACAAAATGGGTCAAAAAGGTCAAAAATGTCAAAACAGAGAAAAACGCGCCGCCGCGCCCAACACCCAGCTCCGCCCCAAACTGCGCGCGGGTAATGTTCATGCGCGGCAGATTGTTGCGCGCAGATCGCGCGCGGGTTACTGTTCATGCGCGCAGATCGCGCGCGGGTTATGTTCACCGCGCGCAGATCGCGCGCGGGTTATCGTTCATGCGCGCGCAGATGCGCGGGTTATCTGTTCATGCGCGCGCAAGATCGCGCGCGGGTTATCGTTCACGCAGCGCGCCGACAACCCTAAGCGCGCAGCCGCCCGCCAGCCCGCCCTCCGCGCGCCCAACGCGTTTTCACCCCATTTTTCACGTGCGACGTCATCGCCGACGTCATTGATGACCTCAGCAGGTCCATTACACGTTTTTTAATTTTTTAATATTTTTTTTAACATTTTTTTACTCATTTTTTTCTCTCCATCCTCACCTATAAATACCCCCCTTCCATTCACTTCAAAGCACACCTCAAAACCACACTTCTCTCTTCTTTCTTTCTCTCATTTCTTAGTTTTTGAGTTTTTCTTAGTTTCTTTCTTAGTTTCTAAGCTTTTCTTAGTTTTTCTCTTAGTTTTTAGTTCAATTCTCTTAGGTTTAGAGTTCTTCTCTTTTTGAGAGGAACTTGTAATGTTTTTGTAATAATTTAGATTTTTGATTCAATAAATGGAAGTGCAAATTCCGCTTGGAGGTTTTCTAGCAACTAGAATAGCGTCGAAGTTCTGTAAGGATTTTATTTTCTTTACAGTTATTTTTATGCCTTATTCTTACATGTTATATTTAATTTGTCTGTGATTAAATTTAACTTTATTGTTTATAATCATGATATAATAATAACGTTGTTATGCTTTCGAAATATTAAATAGGTGAAAATTTCTAAAATGAATTGATTTTATTTTTATTCAAGATTTTATATTAAGGATGTTAGAGAGAAATATATTATTTTTCATTACAAACTTAAATCAAGATTAGACTTTAAGGTTTAGTTATCCTGGTCTAATTTAGAGTAGTGCTCTTTTATTTGATGGTACAATCGCCTGGTAGTTAGAGTGAAGCTCTATTTCAAAAGTTTTTATAAGAATTATTATGTGAAAATGTATTGACAACATGTTTTCAATAGTGGTTTTAAAACTTGAAAGTTAGTACTCGGATAACTAAATTCTTAAGTTTAATTTGGACACCTTGAATAAAGTTTAAACTGTCTAACCCCATCAAAGGTGGCATTTAAATGGTTCATTTTCAATCTCTTAGAAAAAAGAATTAATTTAATTAACCAAATTAGTTATCAACCCCACCCATAGGTGTTAATTGATTTGTTTAGTTAACAAAGAATATCTAACCCCCCCAAAGGTGGTATTCATACAAAAAAGAGAGAATCAATAAAATATCAATTTATATCTTTAATAACCTAGATAATATGAGCAAGCATAATTAATTTAGTTATTATATCCATAAATACTCTACTAATATAAATGATAAAATTTGCATGAATATTTATTGAATCTGTATTTATATTTATTTATTGAATTTGTATCTATGATTATTTTTTATTATATTTAATTAATCTGTATATATGTTTATTTTATGTTATTAGATTAGGAACACAAAAACCCCAAAATATCGTGACAGGATGTTTAGGATTTAATTTCGTTTTTAAAAGTTTGAATAATAAATTAAGAACCACATACATTCCTTCCTTAGATCGACCTTGGGAGTATACTTATCATTTTCTACGAAATGATTCGTGCACTTGCGAGAGTTTTACAAATATTAAAACCAAAGTATTTGCGAGAATCGGCGATGCCGGTTTTCGTTCATCAGGTAACATCCAAATTTATCTTGGAGTAACAAAAATTAAGGTGGTGATCAATTCAATCGTCAATCGTTTGAACCACCTAGTTTCCAACAACCACAACAATTACATGCTCAAGAAAAGAAGCCACCTACTGAGGACAATACAAATGCCTTAATAGGGATGATGAAAGACTTCATCCAATCATTTAATGCAAAAGTGTCAACTCAAGAGGCTTCAATTCAAAATTTGGAGAATCAAATAGGAAAACTTGCTTAGGTTATAAGCCAAATCCCTTAAGATAACCTTCAAAGTGACAAGATTGTAAACCCAAGAAGAGAAGGTGATGACCATTGTAAATCATTATCCTTGAGGAGTAGTAAAACTTTAAAGTAGAAAGATGAGAATCAAAAGGATAAGGAGGACTATGAAACTAAAAAGGAGGAGGAGAAATTAGTGGATAAATAGAGTAATGGAAAGGAAATAATTCAGGATAAAAAGAGAAACCTATACAAACCCATTATTCCTTTTCCTTAAAGACTGTAAAAGTAAAAGTCAGATGCGCAGTTTTTAAAATTTTTGGAAGTCTTCAAGAAGTTTCACATAAACATATCATTTGCCGATGCACATGAACAAATGCCTTCTTATGCCAAATTTTTGAAGGACATCTTGTCTAAGAAAAGGAGGCATAGAGATAATGCAATAATAACCTTAACTAAAGGTTGTAGTGCCATCCTTGCTAGAAAAATACCGCAAACGTTGAAAGATCTAGGTAGTTTTGGCATTCTTGTACAATTGGGAACATCCATTTTGAGAAATCATTATGTGACTTGGGTTCTAGCATTGACTTTATGCCATTATCAGACTTCAAGAGATTGGGGGTTGGTAAGGCCATACCCACTTCAATAACATTACAAATGACATATAGATCAATTAAGAGACCTCGGGTGTGGTAGAATATTTGCGAGTAAAAGTAGATAAATTCATCTTTCTGACGAACTTCATTATGCTAGACATGGAAGAGGACTATGACATTCCTATCATACTTTTCAGTTCATTATTAGCAATTACAAAAGCCCTCATTGATGTACAAAAATGTGAACTTACAATGAAAGTGCAAGATGAACAAATAATGTTTAAAGTTTTTAAAGAACCTAAACCCCTTAATATTGAAAATGTTAATGAATGTTTAAGGATAAATGTTACTCAATGTGGGGACAACTTAAAAGAATCTATGAGTCACCCACTCTTAAGAATGCTACATATGATGCTATGAACAAGGACATAAACTTACTAGAAAACAACTCAACCTATTTTAACTTTGAAACTATGGCATCAAAGGTTGGCATTGTAGACTGTGTGAACTTTTTAGAGGACACGCCAGGCTACATGAGAGCTCTACCGATTATGCAGAATTTTAAGATAGGATCAAAGCTCAAAACATCAATTGAAGAGCCACCACATTTGGACCTCACACTTTCTCCATCCTATCCCCAGTCAAGTATGAAAGTGAAAGAGTCCAATGGAGAGGTGAAAAAGCTACTAGAAATAAATAAATTGGATGAGTTACGGTGGAGTGCTTATAAGAATGCCAAATAGTTCAAAAAAACAAAATATGGCATGAGAGAAGAATAAAGCACTGTGTTTGTAAGCCAAGACACAAAGTATTATTGAACAAGTCAAGACTTAAACTGTTTCCATGCAAACTCAAAAGTAAATGGACACAAATGGATATGTCTTAGGACTTAATATGATCGTCTAGTCAAGGACGTTAAACGTGATGCTGGTTGGGAGGCAACCTAACGTTATTGTACTTATATTTTCATTGTTTTTGTTTTGTAGGTGAATAAATGTGGAGAGCAATGGCGCAACAAGAATGAGCATTTCAACGAAAGATGTGGTGTGCCATAATTAAGGGAGTTCTTCTTTTCTTTTCATATTTATATGTGCACATTGGGGACAATGTGTAATTTAAGTTTGGGGGAAGGAACTTCATTCTCTACATTAGTATTTAGTATGCATTTTAAATTTTTAGGGAGTTTTTTTTTTATTTTTAGGTTGTTTTTAATCATGATTTGGGTAAAAATTGATAAATATATGGAAACTAAATGCAGGAATGCTTGATATGAAATATATGAATTCAATGATAAAAATTGGTTGTCATGACTAGCATAAGGAATGTAACATATTTGTTAAGATATTTACATTAATCATGTGATATGCTTGCTAGTTTTGATTTGATTGATTCAAATTTGTATACACATGTTCATGATTGATTTTGGTGTTCTTATTGAGAGAAAATTTGTAGTGAGTTATACGTGTTGATGAGATTTACCAAGTTTTAGAATCTATTTGATCATCCCTTGAGGTGAAATCCTAAATAATATTTAGCAAGAGAAATTATTTAGGCCTTATTTGGATCGATTGAGCCTTTCAAGCTAACCATTGTTAATATCTTTAGTCACTCATTTGAGCCTAACAAAGAACCTTTCATATCTATAAGCATTTAATGCCTAACTAATAAGTATTACCTTTACTCTTGCACCTTTTTCTTGTATGAAAAGAAAAAAAATGTAATCATGTGTTATGCTATAAAGTAAGATGAAATGTAATGCATCCTAAAAAAAGGGAAAAAGAAGGAAAAAAGAGAAAAGAACGGAATTTACAACACAATTATCCCTCTAAAGAAAAGAAAATTAAGTTGAAAATATGTTTGCGGGTGTTGTGAAGTTACAAAAAAAAAGCAGAGAGAGAGAGAAAAGAGATGTGGAATAAAAAATATACGAAAAGAATGTCAAAAGAGGGTGCACCAAAATATCAAGTAAAAACTCAATTACAATTAAAAAGTGCATGATGAAAAAAAAAGCTAAGGTGTGGAAAGAGTCTAAACTGTCTTCATTTATCGACCCACCACCTAAACCTTACATTACAACTATGTAAAGTCCTTATTGATCTTGAGCTAAGTGCATATTTATATTAGTGTAGAAGGATGTGAAAAATAGACTTATGAGACTTGTTCTAAGATTGAATTGATTAACATGCTCATATAAGTTGATTTCATGAGTGCATTGGATGATATCATGTGCAACAGATACACACGAATCAATTTTTCAAAAACCTTGCATATCCTTGTATTGATGGAACGTTGATTGATGAATACGTTAACCTCTTTATCATAGACTTGTACAACTTTTGAAAGGGATAGTTTTCGTTAAATATGCATGTACTAATAGAAGTATATTTATGAATATACTACCCAAGTTATTTTATTTAGTTATACTTAGCTTTACTTGAGGACAAGCAAAGATTTAAGTTTGGGGGTGTGATGACTATGAAAATAAAGTCACTAGTGCACTTTTTTACTTAATATTTACTTGTTTTATTTAATAAATAGTATTTTTATGGCCAAAAAATTTAAATATAAATTTTTTAGTGAAAAGATGTGAATATAATTTTTGGATTTTTATGGATTTTTTTATGAATTTTTAACGCAGGATCAATCATAAGCTACCACGTGGCATGCCACGCAAGCAGAGGAGCTGACTGGGCAAGCCACGCAGATGCCACTCAAGCACGGAGAATGAATCACGTCAGCCCGCTTTTGAGGAGGACAAAACATGCGCCACGTGTAAGGACGACGTTCAATCTGAGTTTGGAAATTGATCAACGTGTCATGCCACGTGTCACCACACCATTGCTCCGCACGTTTCACTTACGCGCCATGCCATCTCTACCCACGAATCATGTCACACCACATGTTGCTGACTTAGAGAGCGTTGACTATGACCGGTCTCCCCTGCCATGCGTCGCTCCCTGATTCATCCAATGAATTTATGATGCCATGTGTCACGCTGTGATTGGCTAAAACTGTCAATTTTGCTTGTTTTGATCGTAACCCTTGATCTGAAGCTGATCGGATGGTCCAGATCACACCTCAGCTTTATTTAAGTCCATAATCACTCCATAAACCCTAATTAGCCTCAATTTGCATAATTTTGGTCAGTTTTTTTGGGTTAAAAAGAGAAAAATATAAAAAAAAATTCATGAGACGTCACAATTTTGGTGGAAATTCATGAGGAGATTAATTCTACAATTCAATAGATTGATTGTTTTTCTTCTTCTACTCTTTTCTTTATTAATTTTTATGTCTTTCTTTATGAAAACAATTATGTGTAATTAATTTATTAATCTAGGGATCTTATGAACCCAATTTTCACGATGTGATGATATAAAATTTTACACTAATTATAATTATAATTTAATTATATTATTTAATGTGATTTTTATGCTATTAATTGTTTCGCAAACAATTTATATATAGAGGCAATTAAATAGATTTCAGAGAATTATTTAATTATTTGTCTTGATTAAATACATACATAGATTCTTGGAAGAGATGCATGATTCTTACGTATGTGATCTATAATTGATGAACTGTTAACCATGATCCAATAAATATTGCAAGACCCTATTCTTAAAGTGATCACCAAGGGGTCTTCGTGGTGAGACGAGGTATTGTCCTTCTTAGTAAAGATGATCTCCACAGGAGACCTCACTTTTTCCAGATTGTGTATATGTGAAGAGCCATGCAAGTTTTTAGCATACCTCTTGTATGAGTTACTAGAGGTCCTATTGAGCTAGGGCCTTTTATGTATGGAATGGATAGTCTTGATGTTGGGCTCGTTGTGGGGGTCTCTCCCATTACTTGACGGAGCGAGTGTCTTTGATGTTTCACATCCAATTTTTCGCCCTTCTTCATTGGTACTTCTTACAAGGCCCCTTAAATATCCCCTGGCTAACAGATCTTTTATTTTTTTTATATGTCTAAAATCTCTTGTCTCATGGCCCACATCCTCGTGAAAGGTACACCATTTATATGTCCCTAAGAAGAGCCCTTATTTTTGGGGGTCATCTGACATTCGGCTCCTCCTCCATTCTTAATAATGCTAGAGTCATACTCATTCTTAAGGGTGGGTCCCTAAATGGAGATATTGACCTTTCCCAAGGTCCCTAGTTCTCGAACCATTGGCTACTCGTTCTGTTATTTGGCATGAAACTCTTGTTTTTGTTGATCGTGTTGTCTTGGTTTTCCTTGTCAAGACTTATCCTTCTTTTTTCCTTTCCAAGTTCAAATTCCACAACTTCTTGATCGCTCTTAACTAGACCCAGTTCTCTTTTTGAGATTGACGAATTTCCTCACCTCTCTATACGCTTCCTCCAAATTTTGAGGGATCGTCTTAGTTAGCTTTGCGAACAAGTCAGAATCTTTTAGTAGACCCCACTTGAAGGCCTCTATTGCATTAGAGCTCGAGTTGTCCGAGATATCTAGCTTTTATTCTCTGAACCTTCTCATATATTCTTCAGTAGACTCACCTCTTCGTTGGATGATTGAGAAGAGGTGGTGCAACTCCTTCCTCAATGGCTAGTTGCAAGCATAATTGGTGATAAAAAACTTGAAAAAATGTGATAAAAAGGTTATGGTGCTAGGTGATGGGTGCCAAGCTAATAAACCACTTATGGGCGCCATCACAGAGGATGGCAGTGAATAGCTTACACATCATGGCATCTCTCTTGCCCTACATGAGGCTCATATAGGCCATGGCCATCTTGAAGTGTTGCACATGAGTTACCAGGTCTTTAGTCCCTTGATAGTTTGAGCACTTGGGAGCATTGAACTTGGTTGGTGGTTCTTCATTCTCTATTGCATCAAAAAAGGGGGAGACACATAGTTGTTCGTAGTCCCTATCCACATCATAGGGTGCCTTACCCTTTTCTTTCCCTTCATTGCCCTTTCTTAAGGCATGGTCTTGATTTTTGTTAGCTTCTTCCAATGCTTAAAATTGCACTTCTCAGATTTTTATTTCTTGCGACCATAACTCGTTACCTGGTCCCATTGAACTAGAAAAGGGGTCATTGATGAGTGCTCAAAAAGCACTAAAATTACCATGATTTTATGCATGTTAATTGATTAAAAATATATATATTTATATGATTTTATCATATATTTATATAAATCTATCTTTTCGGAATCACGGGTATTTTTATTGTTTTTCAGGTATTTTCGCTTACAAAAAGTAACTTAAAGACTCAAAGAGAAATACTGGAGGCAATACATCACAAATATATTCATAAAATAAATGAGGAAAAGTCAACAAATATGGAAAATTGGATAAAATGGATCAAAAAGGTCAAAAATGTCAAAAATGGTGAAATTGCGCATGCAGCCGCCTAGCCGCGCCAAGCAACGAGCGTGCCGCGCCAGTACAATGCCCATTCCACCCATTCCGCACGTCCAGTCCATGCGCGCGTGCTCTCCATTCCACATTCGCTCTTGCTCCATTTTGCGCGCGCCCAGCCCACGGTGCCTGCGCCCATCAGCACCCAGTTCGCGCGCTCCTGCTCCATTCCGCATTAGCCGCCGCGCCCCACCTACCCGCTGACGTCATCATCACCTACTATGCGTTTCCTCCATTTTTAATCATTTTTCACCCATTTTTTCTTCCTTTCCTCACCTATAAATACCAACATTCTCTTCATAACAAAACACACCTCAAAACACATCTTCTCTTCTCTTTCTTTCTCTCCATTTCTTAGTTTTTAGCTTTTCTTAGTTAGTTTTTCTTAATTTTAGAGTTCTTCTCTTTTTGAGAAGAACTAATTATATTTTTGTAATTTATTTTCTTTTTGATTCAATAAATGGAAGTGCAAATTTCGTTTGGAGGTTTTCCAGCAATAGAGTTAGCATCAAAGTACTGTAAGGATTTTATTTTCTTTGCAGTTATTTTTTATGCTTTATTCTTACATATTATATTTAATTTTTCTGTGATTAAATTTAACTTTACTGGCTGTTTGTAAACATGATATAATAATAACGTTGTTATGCTTGCGAAATATTAAATAGATAAAAATCTCTAAAATGAATTGATTTTATTTTTATTGAAGATTTTATATTAAGAATGTTAGAGAGAAATATATTATTTTTCATTACAAACTTAAATCTAAAAATTGGATTTTAAGGTTTAGTTATCCGGTCCTATTTAGAGTAGTGCTCTTTATTTATTGGTACAATCGCCTGGTAGTTAGAGTGAAGCTCTATTTCAAAAGTTTTTATAAGAATTATTATCTGAAAATGTATTGATAACATTTTTTCAGTAGTGGTTTTAAAACTTGAAAGTTAGTACTCGGATAATTAAATTCTTAGGTTTAATTTGGACACCTTGAATAAAGTTTAAACTGTCTAACCCTACCAAAGGTGGTATTTAAATGGTTTATTTCCAATCTCTTAGAAAAAAAGAATTAATTTAATTAATCAAATTAGTTATCAACCCGACCCATAGGTGTTAATTGATTTGTTTAGTTAACAAAGAATATCTAACCCTGCCAAAGGTGGTATTCATATAAAAAAGAGAGAATACATAAATATCAATTTATATATTTAATAACCTAAATAATATGAGCAAGCATAATTAACTTAGTTATTATATCCATAAATACTCCACTATTATAAAAAGATAAAAGTTGCATAAATGTTTATTGAATCTGTATATATGTTTATTTTTATGTTATTAGATTAGAAACACAAAACACAAATATCGTGATAGGATGTTTAGGATTTAATTTTGATTTTTAAAAGTTTGAATAATAAATTAAAAACCACATACATTCCTTCCTTAGATCGACCTTGGGAGTATACTTATCATTTTCTATGAAATGATTTGTACACTTGCGAGAGTTTTATAAATATAAAACCAAAGTATTGGCAAGATCGGCGATGCCAGTTTTGCTCATCAATCATCCTTAGCTTCGTATTTTCCCTGGATAAGCTTATGCACAACATGATATGGTCTGTTACCACCAACCTGGTTAGTAGTTGGACCTTCATAGACTCCGAGACTTTACTTTGATCGTAGTGTCTTGTTTTCTCACCTGGTCTCCTCGAGTTCTCTTCTTAATTCAAGAAGTTGACGAGCCATCTCTTGATGGGGTCGATTTCTATTATGGCTTTATCACAGGTTGGCAAGATGTTATCTTGTGCTATTACTGCCTCTTTGTTTGCTAGTCTCAATCGGCCCTCAACTTTTGTTCCTACCATGTATATATAGATTATTACATTTGCATGTGTCAATTGCATAGGGTATACATATCAAGTGTGAGAGAGGGGTATAAAAGTAAAATAAAATACATTTATAGCTGATATCTACCACTCTAGTGCCTCTTTGTTGTTGCTAGTGAACATAGGGTGAATTTAACAAGTAATGAAATCAAAAGTATGTACTACGTGAAGATAAACGGCCTGGATAAAAGGAAGAGCGTACATATTGTGTGTTGTTAGGCACATGATGTATCTATAACCCCCGATAGCACCTCAGGTTGGAAAGATAAGTACTTTTATATTATTGGGGATGTTTGGGGCAACGAGGTTGACTTATTAGGCCTTCATACTTGGAATCATCACTACATCACATCTCAACCCCGTGCAAGTGAGTTGATAAACAAGTTAGGTCTAGATGGTAAGGAAAAAATAAGAAGGATCAAGCTTCAGAACACCACAAATGAAAACTATAGGGAAATTTTAATTTAGCCCACTTAAAAAAATTCAAGGTCGAGAGGAACTATTCATACGAGTATTCAGGTCATCATTTTGTAATGAGGTAAATAATAGTCATTGTAACTCGGATTGTTACTAATATTTTTTACTTGTTTTTAATAGGCATAGACTACTTAAACATTGATCTTGATTACCTGATTGACACCTATGGTGCTCAAGACCTGGTTCCCATATACCCACATCCTATCCCTACTTTGCCATCTATGATGGGTGACTCCGCTCCTCTAAATGAGCCCATCGGGGTGATTCCCCTACCTACAGTTCCAAAAGGCCTAGCTCATCCTCCTTACCCCCAGAGCTAAGGTCGTAAAAAAGAGAAAGGTCGTTGAGGATCTAGCGCCTAGGATCGAGGCTATAGATTTGGATGACTTTGAATTTGATGAAGTCGTTCTAAGGGATGTTATAGTTTTGGACACCCGGGTGAATTATTTTGATGAGGGCATCTTTGGGTACTTTGAACTGAAAAGGGACCTATGTTATCACTTTGGGAGTGATGTTAACAGAACTAGGGTCAGAGAAGCCGGGAAATTAGAAGGGGGATCTAATAAAGAGCTAATGGCTGATCATGTAATTGAGGTGAGTTTGTATATGTTAAGTGATGTTTGTCTTTGTTTCTCACTTGTGATATTTTTCTCTATTGATTGCATGTCTTATCATTGGCCAGAAAAGAGGAGTTTTTGTTTAGGGCCTATAAGCGCAAAATGTAAGCAAGTCGCTTGCAAATAGCTAAGTATCAAAAGGTCATAGAGGAAAAGGATGCCTTCCTTGTTGAATATAATGAAAACAATTTAAAAATGAAGGGTGACCTGTTGATGAACGAAAACCGGCATCGCCAATTCTCGCAAATACTTTGGTTTTAATATTTGTAAAACTCTCGCAAGTGCACGAATCATTTCGTAGAAAATGATAAGTATACTCCCAAGGTCGATCTAAGGAAGGAATGTATGTGGTTTTTAATTTATTATTCAAACTTTTAAAAACGAAATTAAATCCTAAACATCCTGTCACGATAGTTTTGGTTTTTGTGTTCCTAATCTAATAACATAAAATAAACATATATACAGATTAATTAAATATAATCTAAAAAGAATAAACATAGATACAAATTGAATAAATAAATATAAATACAGATTCAATAAATATTCATGCAAATTTTATCATTTATATTAGTGGAGTATTTATGGATATAATAACTAAGTTAATTATGCTTGCTCATATTATCTAGGTTATTAAAGATATAAATTGATATTTTATTGATTCTCTCTTTTTGTATGAATACCACCTTTGGTGGGGTTAGATACTCTTTGTTAACTAAACAAATCAATTAACACCTATGGGTGGGGTTGATAACTAATTTGGTTAATTAAATTAATTCCTTTTTCTAAGAGATTGAAAATGAACCATTTAAATGCCACCTTTGGTGGGGTTAGACAGATTTAAACTTTATTCAAGGTGTCCAAATTAAACTTAAGAATTTAGTTATCCGAGTACTAACTTTCAAGTTTTAAAATCACTATTGAAAACATGTTGTCAATACATTTCCACATAATAATTCTTATAAAAACTTTTGAAATAGAGCTTCACTCTAACTACCGGGCGATTGTACCAACAAATAAAAGAGCACTACTCTAAATTAGGCCGGATAACTAAACCTTAAAGTCTAACTTTCAGATTTAAGTTTGTAATGAAAAATAATATATTTCTCTCTAACATCCTTAATATAAAATCTTGAATAAAAATAAAATCAATTCATTTTAGAAATTTTCACCTATTTAATATTTGTAAGCATAACAACGTTATTATTATATCATGATTATAAGCAGCTATACGATTAAATTTAATCACAGACAAATCAAATATAACATGTAAGAATAAAGCATAAAAATAACTGTAAAGAAAATAATAATCCTTACAGAACTTCGACGCTATTCCCGTTGCTAGAAAACCTCCAAGCGGAATTTGCACTTCCATTTATTGAATCAAAAATCTAAATTATTACAAAAACATTACAAGTTCCTCTCAAAAAGAGAAGAACTTTAAACCTAAGACAATTGAACTAAAAACTAAGAGAAAAACTAAGAAAAGCTTAGAAACTAAGAAAGAAACTAAAGAAAACTTAAAAACTAAGAAATGAGAGAAAGAAAGAAGAGAGAAGTGAGGTTTTGAGGTGTGTTTTGAAGTGAATGGAAGGGGGGTATTTATAGGTGAGGATGGAGAGAAAAAATGATTAAAAAAATGTTAAAAAAAATATTAAAAAATAAAAACGTGTTTTGGACCTATTTGAGGTCATCAATGACGTCGGCGTGACGTCATGAAGCGGTACCACGTGAAAAATGGGTCAAAAACGCGTTGGGCTATGCTGGTGGTATTGCTGTGCCTTCAGCAGCAGCGTGAAACGATGCCGCGCGCAGCCTTGTATACTCTGGCTTGTGTGACTCTGGTATTGTATGTACAGCGGTATTTGAGAAATTTCTGTGTAGCGTTTTTCCGTCTTTGACATTTTTGACCTTTTCGACCCATTTTGTCCAATTTTTCCATGTTTGTTGACCTTTTTCCACTTATTTATCAATTTATTTGTGATGTATTGCTTCAAGTATTCTTCTTTGAGTCTTTACATTGCGTTTTTAGGCCAAAATTCACGAAAAACAATAAAAATACCCGTGATTCGAAAAAGACAAATTTATATAAATATATGATAAAACATATAAATATATATATTTTTAATCAATTAAAGTGCATAAAATCATGGTTATTTTAGTGCTTTTTGAGCCATCACAACCTGACCCCAACGAACTTCTTGCTAGTCCCTTAGCAAGAGAAGCGATAAAAACTAAAAATTAAACTATCCTAAATCACTTCCGTGGATTGACACGGTTGCATTTAGCCTATGCAACAAGCCTTTAAACCCCTAGGTTGCCCTAGTGGACGAGTTTGAGTCTCGTGAGGGTTTTCGATAATGATACCCACAAACATTGCACTAAATGTAAAAACAAAAGAAACAATAAAAACAAACAACTTAAAAATTAAATTTACAACAAAATCACAAATTATCAACATTTCACAAAAATGTCTCATACTTTTAATCTCCTTTAAGATCGTAATTAAAATCTCAAGCATAAGTTATCTTAATCTCTTTAAACAATCATGATTTATTATAATAATTAGTCGAATATCATTTTCTTATTTCATTTCAATAATGTATCCCTTTAATTCCACCCAATTTCGGTGTCATGAATCGAAATTCGCTTCGACTCTATTCCTCACAAGTCAATACTCTCAAAACACTGAATCCTATGGGTTCAAACACTCATACTAATTTATATGCGAAAGAGTTGATGTATAGAAATGAACTAATATGTTCGCATATGTATAAAGAATAAAGGCTCAAAGTGTTATTTTAACATTGATCTCATGAAAGGAATCAAATGTATAAATTATAAAGATATCATATATAAAAATTATTTTCATGCATAAATCAAACTCATTAAGAAAGAATTTCAAGATATATGCCTTTTACAAATGAAGAAATTGCAATGACTTTTTGGGGAATTACTTCTTATATCTTTCTTTTGTAATTAGCCTTTACTCACAACTTTGTAGGCAATGCGGGTTATAGTATGTAGATGATACTATTTTTATCTCTCTCTTATTTTTTTTTTTTCTGTAGATATTTTTCAATATGTGTATTTCTTAGAGAGTCAACCCATGTACAGATTGTACATATTTTGGATTTTGGTGAGTGGTTAATTTTGTGGCTTTTCTGTTTGATCTTGGTTTAGGTAACCCCAGATATGTCTTTTTGTTTTTGTAGTAGTCATGCATAAATGAGATATAAGCATATACTATCAACTTCTACTCAAATCATTTAATCTAAGCAAAAATAATAATCAAAAATATATGATACTCTATTAAAATGAAAAAAAATTCATACATTCAATGCTAATACCTATAGAGATCATCTAAAAATTTGAAGAAATAAGAAATGTGTTTGGAGTAGAAAAAATATATATTTCACTCTGAATAAAGGAAATTAGGCTCAAATTATATCTCACAAAGGTAGTCTCCACTAAAAAAACTCATAAACACCGATTTTGGGTTTAATATAATTTCAACATCTTATCAAGAAATACTAATTATGACAAAAACTAACTAATTATCAAAAATAATTACAAAATATTTCATGATATGTTCTCAAAAATTAATCTAACAGTACAAAAGACTTAACTATTTACTTAAATTTGATTTAAAGAAATGATAAATTTTTGTGAAACTTTCTCTTTTTTTTTTATTTTTTATTCCAAAAATTACTAAATCACATAGAATAGAAATAAAACCAAACACACAAAAAGTATATTTTTTTTTTTATTATTTTTTTTTTATTAAGCATGGTAACGTTTCACCACCCCCAACCTAGAACTTACATTGTCCTCAATGTAACAACTGTAAATTAAAGATAAAGAGAGAAGAGAAGAAAGATTACCTATTTCCTGAGAATGTGCAAGTAGTAATGGAAAATGCAGGTGCATCCATCATATTCATCATTAAAGTGTATACAGACATCATTTGTAAGCTTCTAACATCTCAACAAATATTTTTAGTTCTAACAATTTAAAAATTATTCACATGCAATTAAAATGAAATAAACAATAAAATTAAGTAAAGAAAACAAATAACAAACAAAAATTATATTTTTTTTTTATATTTTACCTAAAATGATGGGTTGCCTCCCATCCGGTAGCTTAGTTTAACGTCTTAGCAAGACGTATCTTTTGGTGCTAAGGGTTACTCAGCCAAATGCAATCCATTTCAGCAATGTTGTTTGGTTCTTCTAAATAAGGCTTGACACGATGGCCATTGACTTTGAACGTTTTTTGTGTCTTGGAGTCCAATAGTTCCACTACTCCATGTTCAAATACTTGAACTATTTTGAATGGTCCATCCCATCTTGATCTCAGCTTTCACGGAAACAATCTCAAACGAGAGTTAAATAAAAGAACTTTCATTCCAGGGTGAAGAGTCTTAGGAACTAGCCTCTTGTCATGATAGCGCTTAGTACGCTCCTTGTATAATTTGGCATTCTCATAGGCTTCATTCCTAATTTCTTCCAACTCATGAAGTGGAGTAATCGTTTTTCACCGCTTTATCTAAATCCATGTTTAACTCTTTAATTGCCCAATAAGCTTTGTGTTCAAGTTCAACCGGAAGGTGGCATGCTTTCCCAAAGATTAACCGGTAAGGGCTCATCCCAATAGGTGTTTTGTAAGCGGTGCGGTATGCCCATAAGGCATCATTTAGCTTAAATGCCCAATCCTTCCTTGACGGACGCCTGATGCGTTCCAGTACTCCCTTAATTTGCCTATTGCTCACTTCCACTAAACCGGAAGTTTGAGGATGATATGGAGTAGCTACTTTATGTGTGATGTTGTACTTGTTTAGTATTCCATCAAAGAGTTTGTTACAAAAATGGCTACCTCCATCACTTATTATAGCTCTAGGCATTCCGAACCTACTGAATATGAAATCTTTCAAGAATTTCACAACAACATTAGCATCATTGGTCTTGGTGGGGATAGCTTCTACCCACTTGGACACATAATCCACAAAGAACCAAAATGTATTGAAAACCATTAGATGGGGGAAAAGGACCCGTGAAGTCAATCCCATACATCAAAGAGTTCAACAACTAAATTAGATGTCAAAGGCATTTCATCTCTTTTGCTTATGTTTCCTGTTCTTTGACATCTATCACATTGTGCACAAAACATATGAGCATCTTTAAAAAGAGTGGGCCAAAAGAATCCAGACTGTAATATCTTACGGGCTGTCTTTTCACCTCCAAAATGACCCCTGATGAAGTTCATGACAAAAAGTCGAATGCTCTTATGTTCTTCTTCTCGGTACACATCTCAGGATGACTTGATCTTGACCAATCTTGTATAAATAAGGGTCATCCCGAGAAATAGTCCTTAATAGTTTTAAAAAACCTTTTCTTGTCACGATATGAAGTGTTAGGTCGCAAAACACCGATGGCAAGATAGTTTACAATATCAATACCATGGGTTCGGACCTATGAAAAATAACTGTTCATCGGAAAGGTTTCAACTATATCATCATTACTCTCATCTTTAAGAGAATTGAAGTCAGAAATCAACCTAGACAAATGGTCAGCTACTAAGTTTTCACTGCCTTTCTTATCCTTGATCTCTAGGTCAAATTCTTGTAAGAGTAAGACCCACCGATTAATCTTGGCTTGGCATTTGGTTTACTTAATAGGTATCTTAAAGCGGCGTGATCGGAATGTACAATCACTTTAGATCCTACTAAATAAGACCGAAATTTGTCTAAAGAGAATACTATAGCCAAGAATTCCTTTTCTCTGGTGGTGTAATTCATTTGGGCATCATTGAGTGTTTTGCTAGCATAGTAGATGACATGTAAACGCTTATCCACTCTTTGTCCCAGGACTGCTCCTATTGCATAATCAGAAGCGTCACACATTATCTCAAAAGGTAAAGACCAGTTTGGTGCCATTATAACAGGGGTAGATGTCAGTTTCTCTTTCAAGGTATTAAAGGAAATAAGGCAGTCATTGTTGAAGTCAAATTCAGCATCTTTGGATAATAAGTTACATAAAGGACGACTTATTTTAGAGAAATCTTTAATAAATCGTCTATAAAATCCTGCATGTCCCAAGAAGCTTCTTATCCCCTTCACAGATGTAGGGGGATGTAGTTTGGATATCAATTCAACTTTTGCCTTATCAACTTCAATACCCTTGTTTGAAATTATATGTCCCAAAACTATCCCTTGTTGAACCATAAAATGACTTTTCTCCCAACTAAGGGTTAGATTGCATTCAATGCATCTTTCTAAAACCAAAGTCAATTTATGTAAGCAATCATCAAATGAGTTCCCAAAGACAGAGAAATCGTCCATGAAAATTTCAATGAACTTCTCCACCATGTCCGAGAAAATAGATATCATGCATCTCTGGAAAGTGGCAGGGGCATTGCATAACCCAAATGGCATTCTGCGAAAAACAAATGTCCCAAAAGGACATGTAAATGTGGTCTTTTCACGATCTTACAGTGCTATGGGTACTTGATAATATCCAGGCAGTCCATCCAAGAAACAAGAAAATTAGGTACTTGACTAATCTTTCCAACATTTGATCAATGAATGGAAGAGGAAAGTGATCCTTTTTCGTATATAAATTTAGTTTCTGAAATCTATACACATTCTCCATCCAAAGTGATTATTCTAGTGGGCACTAATTCACTTTTATCATTTTTAACAACTGTTATCCCGATTTCTTTGGTACCACGTACCTTGGACTAACCCACTTACTATCCATGATAGGATAGATAATCCCTTCTCCTAACAATTTAAGGATTTCCTTTTTAACTACCTCTTGCATGTTTGGGTTTAGCCTTCTTTGGGCCTCTCGTACGGGTTTACCCCCATCCTCCAAGTTGATCTTCTCCATACACATTGTTGGACTAATGCCTCTTATATCCCCTATACTCCAACCTATAGATTTCTTAAACTGTTTAAGCACTTTGATGAGTTCCTTTTCTTGTGGTTTGGTCAAGGTTGAAGAAATTATCACATGGATATGTTTCTCCTTCTCCCAAAAACACATATTTTAAGTGCTCAGGTAAGTCTTTGAGTTCAAGTTCGGGTGGATTGGCCTCTTTAACGGATGAAGAACTGGGTAGATTTAAAAGTGCACTAGATTTTGTCATCACTTCATTATTGTCTAGTTGTTCAAGGTACCCTTAATTTCTTCATCTAAATCTTCTTCAACCTTTTCAAGTGTAAGAAGAAGTTTCAAGCTTGTCTTCTATTCCGGTTTGGAAAAAGGTGTTTTGGATAAGATTATCCAAAGGATCAACTTCGAATATTTCATCAATGGCGAGAAATAGAAGGGAAAGGTGAAGAATCAAAAACTTTGAAATGAACAGTCTCTCCTAAGATTTGTCATTGTCAAATTTCCATCTTGGACATCAATAATAGTTTTAGTAGTTGCCATAAATGGTCTACCAAGCAATATTGTATGCTCTCTGTCCAATGCCGGATTTTCTTGCATATCCAGAACCACAAAGTCAACAGTATTATCAGTTTGTCTACTGTACCAAAACATCCTCAACTATTCCTACGGATATTTAAGAGATCTATCTGCAAGTTGCGGGGACATAGTTGTGGGTTTTAAATCCCCAGATTGAAATTTGTGAGAATATAGAGTAGGGCATCAAATTTATACTAGCACCTAAATCAAGCATTGCTTTAGCAACCTTCCTATCCCCATAGTTATGTTTATAATAAAACTTCCAGGTCTTTCAACTTAGGGGGTAGTTTGTCTTTGAAAATGCTGGTAGAAATTTCTCGACACTACTACTCGCTCATTCGATTCATACCTCCTTTTCTTAGTGTTCAACTCTTTGAAAAACTTGGCATATGAGGCACATTCATGATCACTTCTAATAATGGTAAATTGATATTTACTTTAGAGAGCATATTAAAAAGATCATTGAATTGCTTATCTTGTTTGGACTCTTTCAATAGGTGGGGAAAAGGTACTTGCATCCGGTGTGGTTCTGTTTTCTTTTGAATTTTGGGAGTGTCGGATGACCCCCAATGAGTTTTTCGGAAAGCTTGTGAAGTTTAACACTTGTTTCTCCTTTTTGCGATATTAGAATGTCGCCTTCTTTGTTAGAGATTTCGTGTACCGGTATTGACTACCTTACCACTTGAAGGGTTCTAACATCTTTTGCTTGTTACAGTTGGTAGGCAACTTTCACAGTTCTTTCTTTTGCATTTGTTCAGCCAGTTGCCCAACTTTAGATTCAATTCTTTTAACCGAAGCTTCCATGGTGTTCAACCTTTGATTAGTCATCAGTTGGTTGTCACGACTAATTTGAATAAAAGCATTCAAGCTATCTTCTAAGGTTGGTTTAAAAGATTGGCTTGGTGGGTAAGGGTGGTTGTAGGTTGGGTGATTATAGGTGTTTGGATGATACTTTTGAAAATATTGGACTTCTTCTATGGCATCGACACTAGAATCACAAGTATTTGAATAATTATGAGTACCGTACCCGATTGAACAACACACCCCACATACCTCTTGATTTGAAATTTGGTGAGACGTGAGGAATTTCACTTGTTTAGTCAATTCAGCAATTTGCAAGGTTATCTCATCATCAAAGCCGACCTCATTGACCTTTGCTATCCTTCTACCACCTCTTTGTTGGAAATTAGAACCCAATAGCTCATAGAGATTATAGGCTTCCTCTGCTGTCTTTTCTCCTACAGCACCTCCAGCAGCATTATCAACCATGTATTGACTCTGTAGTGTCAATCCATCGTAAAAGAATTGGTTTTGTAGCTGTAGTGGAAAGCTATGATTTTGACATTGAATGAAAAGGAGTTTGAATCGTTCCCAAGCTTAAATGAAAGGGCTCTTCATTCATTTGAGAAAATGTTGCTATCTTTGTTCTTAGATCAACGGTCTTTTGATGGGAATAGAACCTACCCATAAAAATTTCATAGGCCGCCTCCCAAGTTTTAAGAGAACTCCGATCAGTAGAGTAATGAACCATGACCAAGCTTGATCTTTGAGAGTGTAAGGAAAAGACCTCAACCTAAGTTGATCTTCACTAATTTCATGTAGTGGAAAGGTTTTGACAATAGCATAGAATTCTCGAATGAAATGCAAAGGATCTTCATTAGGGATACCGTAAAGGAAGGCAACAAAGAATAATGAATCTTTTTCAATTCATAATTCCTTGCAGCCTCTTGCAATTGGATCTGGAAGTTACATTGCCAATGATTGGCATTGTATAGTCTTTCATCTTTTTCCGCCTATCTTGACATCTCCCACGTGGTTGTTTGTAGTTGAAAATGATCCTCCTCCTGTGTGAATCGACATTTTGCTTTTAAAAACAATGGTAGATATCTCTAAAAAAATGCAAGGAACCTAAATTATTTTTTTTTTTTTTTTTTTTTTTTTAGTTTAAACGAAGGGACACAATTTTTGAAACAAACGAATTTATTTTATTTGAAATATATTTTTTTTTATTACACGCAAACTAAAACAAAGGAAAATACAATAATGGGTGACCTCCCATGTAGGACTAAAATTTATCGTCTTCTAGTAAGACGTTGCTTGGAGATTGCAGAATGAAAAACTCAATGTCTCCTCTTCATTGAATTCATTTAAGTTTCAATTTTGCCTTTCTGCAAATGTTCAACTAAGCTGCTCAACTTGAACTTCCACCTTTTTGATAGAAGCTTCCACGAGTCCAACCGTTGATTGGTTTTTGATTGATTGTCCCTACAAACTTGAATAAAAGAATTCAAGTTGTCCTCCAGGGTTGGTTTATTTGGAATGCTTCGTGGAATAGGTGGGTGGAATTCTTGGCTTTGCCTGGTTTGAGCTTTGAGGGAAAGGAGGGTTATTTTGCCTCCAAGAGAAATTTGGATGACTTCTCCACCCAGGATTATAGGCATTTGAATTGGGATCAAACCTTGGTCTTTGTTGATATGCTCCCAACACATTAACTGCTCGAGTCAGGTTGTATCTCCTTGATGTGGACGAGCAGATTACCTTGTCCCGTGTTCTTTGTACAAACCATATTGTTCATTATTTGTGTTGGTTTGTGTAGCGAGAAGCAACTTGCTTAGTCAGTTGAACAAGTTGTTGTTGAATTTCATTAAGGAGTCAATCTCGCGAACACCACTTTTCTCACTCTGGAGCTTTTCTGTGGGAATTAGCACCCAACATCTCAAAGAGATTATATGTTTCGATGCGGTCTTTTCTCCTATTGCTCCTCCTGCGGCGTTGTCGACAATGAATCGACATTGTTGTGTAAGTCCATCGTAAAAGAATTGGTTCTGCAACCGTAGGGAAAGCTATGATGGGGACATTGAGTGAGAAACATTTTGAACCTATCCCAAGCTTCGTGGAATGGTTCTCCTTCCATCGAGAGAAAGTAGCAATCTTTCCTCTCGGCTCGATGTTTTTGATGGGAATAGAATTTTCCCGTGAATTTATTGTAAATTTGACCCCGTGTCATCGAGAGAACCGAGGGTAAGTGACATCAACCAAGCTTTAGCCTTATCCTTTAAGGTGTACGGAAAACATCTCATTCTAGTGATCCTCGTTTAGAATACGGGGGAATGTTTGGACCGTAGCATAGAAATCTCTCATAAAGGAAAGAGAATCTTCATTAGGTAGCCCGTAGAAGGAAGGAAGCATAGAAAAATGAATATTTTTAAGGTCATAATTCCTAGCGACCTCTCCCAATTTGGATAGCGGCGATTCTTGAGTGCCAATCACCTAGGTCTTGCAAACTCTTTCATCGTGGTTTCCACTAACATGTTGGTTTTCCTCCATTTCTTTTGGTTCTAGTAAAGGATTAAGACGTTCTATGTTTGGCTCAAAAACTTGTTGATGGGAAGGCTCAGGTGTTGTTGACACTTGTTTAAATTTATGAATATTATTTATATATGGTGTTAGGGGTTTCCTAAGGATCTCCTACCACGCATGACTATTTTTAAACGTAAATTTAAAACTCACGTCAACAAAAATAAAGAAATTAGAAAATTTCCATGGCATTTAATTCAAAACACTAGACAATTTTTTTTTTTTTTTTTTTAATTTTTTTTTTTTTTATATATTTTTTTTCTCTTTTTTTAATTTTTTTTTTTTTTTTAAAATAACATAATTAGTATTACCAAGAAGTGTTAGGAAAGAATGGTGGTCTTGTATCTTAAAACCATTCTCCTGGCCGTAACAACGTTACCTGGAAAAGATTAGCGAAGCTTCAAAGAACTACTCACTGTATTTAACTCCCTTAGATTTTTACTTTTCATGCCTTTTAGTTTTTAATTAATTTTTTTTTCTTTTTTTTTTTACGAACGGTAATTTTATTTTACTATTCACACTATCTTATTTCTTAAAATTTTAAAAAATTTTAATTTTTTTTTTTTCTTTTTTTTTTTTTTTTACGTACGGTAATTTTATTTTACTATTCACACTATCTTATTTCTTAAAATTTTAAAAAAAAAAAAAAAATTTTTTTTTTCTTTTTTTCTTTTTTTTTTTTTTACGTACGGTAAAAACTTTTTTACTTCAAATTTCAAATTTCTAAATTATTTACTTTTTATGCTATAATAAAAAAAAAATTTAATTTTTTTTTTTTTTTATTTATTTATTTATTTATTTATTTATTATTTATTTTTTATGAAATTTGAAATTTGATTAATTTTTATTTTATTTATTTATTATTATTATTATTTTTTTTTTTTTAAATATCACAATTATTTACAACACAAAAATATTTTTAAAATTTTGATAAATAAATTAAAAACGCTATTCCTTCCAAGACGTGAAAACTTGATGAGCAAAAGCGTCGCCAATTCTCGCAAATACTTTGGTTTTAATATTTGTAAAACTCTCATGAAGTGCGAATCATTTCGTAGAAAATGATAAGTATACTCCCGAGTCGATCTAAGGAAGGAATGTATGTGGTTTTTAATTTATTATTCAAACTTTAAAAGCGAAATTAAATCCTAAACATCCTGTCGCGATAGTTTTGGTTTTGTGTTCCTAATCTAATAACATAAAATAAACATATATACTGATTAATTAAATATAATCTAAAAAGAATAAACATAGATACAAATTGAATAAATAAATATAAATACTGATTGATAAATATTCATGCAAATTTTATCATTTATATTAGTGGAGTATTTATGGATATAATAACTAAGTTAATTATCTTCTTTCGTATTATCTAGGTTATTAAAGATATAAATTGATATTTTATTGATTCTCTTTTTTGTATGAATCTGGCGCTTTGGTGGGTTAGATCTTCTTTGTTAACTAAACAAATCAATTAACCTTTATGGGTGGGGTTGATAACTAATTTGGTTAATTAAATTAATTCCTTTTTACAGAGATTGAAAATGAGCAATTTTAAATCTGCTTTGGTGGAGTTAGACGATTTAAACTTTATTGAGGTGTCAAATTAAACTTAAGAATTTAGTTATCCAAGTACTAACTTTCAAGTTTTAAAATCACTATTGAAAACACGTTGTCAATACATTTACATAATAATTCTTATAAAAACTTTTGAAATAGAACATTCACTCTAACTACCAAGGCGATTATGCCAACAAATAAAAGAAAGACTACTCTAAATTAAGTAGGATAACTAAACCTTAAAGTCTAACTTTCAGATTTAAGTTTGTAATGAAAAATAATATATTTCTCTAACATCCTTAATATAAAATCTTGAATAAAAATAAAATCAATTCATTTTAGAAATTTTCACCTATTTAATATTTCGCAAGCATAACAACGTTATTATTATATCGTGATTATAAGCAGTAAGACAGCTTAAATTTAATCACGAACAAATCAAATATAACATGTAAGAATAAAGCATAAAAATAATCGTAAAGAAAATAATAATCCTTACGTAACTTGACGCTATTAAGTTCTTAGAAAGCACTCCAAGCGGAATTTGCACTTCCATTTATTGAATCAAAAATCTAAATTATTACAAAACATTACAAGTTCCTCTCAAAAAGAGAAGAACTCTAAACCTAAGACAATTGAACTAAAAAATAAGAGAAAAACTAAGAAAAGCTTAGAAACTAAGAAAGAAACTAAAGAAAACTTAAAAACTAAGAAATGAGAGAAAGAAAGAAAGAGAGAAGTGAGGTTTTGAGGTGTGTTTTGAAGTGAATGGAAGGGGTATTTATAGGTGAGGATGGAGAGAAAAATGATTAAAAAAATGTTAAAAAAATATTAAAAAATAAAAACGTGTTTTGGACCTGTTGAGGTCATCAATGACGTCGGCGATGACGTCATAAGGGGCGTGCACGTGAAAAATGGGTCAAAAACGCGTTGGGCGCCTTGTTGGCCATTGGCTGCCTTGTACTGGGCCGATGTCGGCCGCGTATGGCGTGAACGATGCCAGCCTTGCTGTATGCGGAAGCAAGGATCAGCGGTAGTGCGACTCTGGCGCTTGTGACTCTGGCGCGGCGCTTGTATGTGTCAATTGAAATTCTTGTGGCGTTTTTCCGTCTTTTGACATTTTTGACCTTTTCGACCCATTTTGTCCAATTTTTCCATGTTTGTTGACCTTTTTCCACTTATTTATCAATTTATTTGTGATGTATTGCTTCAAGTATTCTTCTTTGAGTCTTTACATTGCGTTTTTAGGCCAAAATTCCTGAAAAACAATAAAAATACCCGTGATTCCGAAAAAGACAAATTTATATAAATATATGATAAAACATATAAATATATATATTTTTAATCAATTAAAGTGCATAAAATCATGGTTATTTTAGTGCTTTTTGAGCACTCATCACCTGTTAGACTAGGTCAAGATGCTGAAAAAAGTAGACATCTATTACATCGAGTAGGGTCAACAGGTAAGCCATTTCGAGTAACCAGCGAAGGAGTCCCGAAGAGAGGGCAAGCTCATTAGGAGGCTTAATGAGCTCGTTTTTAGATCTGGTGAAGACTCTAAAAGAAGAGTGCACCAAAGCATATAGGAATGGGGTAAGGTTTGTGGTAAGTAGCCTCAAGACTCAAGCCGAGAAGTTAGACCTAATTGTTCCCTATTTCACTTTGATGTGGGCTTTTCAATGTAGCAGGACCAAAGCTCCCTAAGCAAGCACCCTACAAAATTCACCACGAGGTGATGAGGCCATGCTGGAAGTTAGGCCTAAAGGTGTGGTTGATGAAGCCACTCTGTAGAAAGCACCTCCCGTTCTTTGTCCTTGTGTCTATAAAGTAGCCTTGTACTCTTTGGGACAATTTTTGATGTAATAGAATATGTTTTCTGAATTGGTCTAGATATGGTATTTATCACTCATTTTTCATTTAGTAATTAAATGTTCCAATTGAAATTCTTTATGCTTCTATTTAGTTGCCTCCTACTACATTTGGGCTTGTTGTTGGAAATAATAGTTTGATTTTTTTCTTAAGAGTTTGTTGCAATTTGTTTGAAATTACCATTTCTATTATTGAATTGCATGTGGTTCCAAAGAAAAACTCTTATTTTGTATTTTTGAAGGCCACTAGATTTAGGTTTTTAAGGTCAAACAGATTAATGCCAAGTTGATATGGATGATCTGATATAAATGGGGTCATGTTTTTCTTGTACTTCTAACATTATTTTGTAGGCTACTAAAAAACATCCCACTACTAAGAAACACCCTACTTCCCCTACTATAAGTGATGAGGTGAATCAAATTCCCTTGAATACCACTTCGAGTAAGAAAACTTGGAAATCTAGGACGTTGCGTGCATCAGCTCAGGCTATAGACGAAGAGATTAATTCAGAACTCGACTAGGTATCTACCTCTTAATAAAAAGGGGCTAGAACCAACCTTTCTGCTTCTTCTTTGAGTGGGAAGCTACCTAAACCTTCCCTTCAGGTAGGTAAGGATATATCAAGGAAGTCTATCCCTATCAAAGAGTTTTCCCCATTGTAGGAAGACATTAGCCTGTTACAAAGCATTTTCCCCGCTAAGCTCAAACGGGGTGAAAGTAGCGGTCTGAGCAGCCTTTTCAGATGGAGGATGTTTGATAATCCCAATGCTCAAGATGAGTTGTATCATCACTTTGGGGTGCTTATAGATCAGTCCACCACTTATACAACTCGTTAACAAGAGAAAGGAATGATCTAGCATCTGATGGACATACACATGCTTGATGTGAGCAACCTCTTAGAGAATTTAGTAGTTTGTAATGTTGGTAATGTGTAATTTTTAACATCCTTTTTTATATGGTCCAGGAAATATCTATCACTAAGGATTTAGAGTAAGAAGTGGATACATGTTAGGAAATTGTAGAATTTGTAGACCAAGAATTGTGCAGCTTAAACACTCACTCTGAAGCTATGGAATTAGAGTTACAAGACATGCATAATGAATTGATCTAGGCACACCATCAATGGGATAAATTCAAGGAGGAAAAGGATGAACTGTGTAAATTGGATAAATACTAGAAATAGATGGCACTATAGAAGAATACTTGCAAGGCTCCTGCATTGAAAAGTATTGGATCACATCCCGTGAATAAATAAAGACCTTCTTAATTGAGAGTTGATTTAAGTATGTAATTTTTTATTTTTCTAAATGTAACTAGAATTGAAATAATAAGGCAAGGTGTTTATGCATTTTATTTACGCTTTTGCTCTTTCTTTTTAGTAAAGGGAAGGCCCTCTTTTGGCGGACTCAATACCCTTTCGTAGGATGAGCAACACCTATTATCCCACATCCCAATTAGGGGTCCATTTGGTCATCTCACTGCATACTTGGGGTTTATTGAATTAATTTTTTGCAAGACAAAAGACATATAAGGGTAAAATTGAATCCTACCCCTACTTGTGCTTCCCAAAGAGGGGGTTCACTCTAGTGAACTCAAGACCATTTCTTAGGATGGATGACACGCCTCTTATCCTACATCCTAAGTGGAGAGGGTCTTTTTGGCCACCTCACTTCGTACTTGTGGTTTATCGTGTTAATTTTTCATGAGACAAGAGACATGTAAGGGTTTAATTGAATCCAACCCCTACATATGCTTCCCAAAAAGGGGGTTCACTTTGGTGAAATCAAGACCCTTTCTTAGGATAAGTGACATGCCTTTTATCTCGTATACAAAGTGGGGGTGTCCATTTGACCACCTCACTCTGTACTTAGGGGTTTTTGCATTAATATTTTGCGATACTGGAGACATGTAACAGTGAAATTGAATCCAATGCCTACATATGCTTCCCAAAGAGGGGGTTCACTCTGGTGAACTCAAGACCAATTCTTAGGACAAGCAAATGCTTTTTATCATATTTCCTAAGTGGGAGGGTCCATTTTTCCACCTCACTTCATACATGGGGGTTATCACATTAATTTTTCATAAGACATGAAACATGTAAGTGTGAAATTGAATCCAACCCCTATATGCACTTCCCAAAGAGGGAATTCATTTTAGTGAACTCAAGACCCTTTATATGGATGACACATCTCTTATCCCACATCTTAAGTATGGGGGTCCATTTGGCCACCTTACTCTATACTTGGGGGTTATCGTGTTAATATTTTGTGAGATATAAGGGTGAAATTAAATCAAACCCTTACATGCGCTTCCCAAAATGGAGATTCACTTTGGTGAAACTCAAGACCCTTTCTTAGGATGGGCGACATGTCTCTTATCCCACATCCCAAGTGGGAGGTCCATTTGGCCACCTCATTCCATAATTGGGGGATATCACATTAATTGTTTATGAGAAGATAATACACTTGAATGATCTTGAAACAAACTTCATTGCATATCAATATATCATAAATTTCATACATACTTTTTCTTTAAATGTTCCCCAATCCAGCCTAACTCATCCCTTATGCCATTGTGCTCTATCCGATAAGACCCTTCTAGAGTGATATTATATATTTGGTATGGACCTTCCCATATTGTGGGAAATTTTACATTGGTAGCTTCAACATTACTCCCCAATGATTTTCGTAATACCCAATCCTCTATGCTGAAGTTCTTATGTTTGATAGATCTGTTGTATGACCTTTGGATTGTTCTTTTTAATGATTCAATGCGTATTAAAGCATTCCCTTTTTTTCTTCTGCTAACAAGATGTCATTTCTTCTAAGGTAATCATTATCTTCCTACGTGATTTTAGATCAAAGGGTAGCCTCTTGTACCTCCAATGGAATAACTGCTTTTGTGACATAAATGGGAGAAAAGAGGCTTTTCTCTGTTTCCATCCTAGGGGTCATTCTTATAGCCCAAAGAATATTTGGTAGCTCGTCTATCCATTTGCCTTTGTCCCCTTCTTAACATTTTCATAGTATGTTGCTAAGGGTTTTGTTTGATGACTTCACTTAACCATTTTCTTGGTAGCCATTATCTATGACTAGCTCTCTAGGAAAACTATACCTAACTATGATGTTTTTCCAAATAGTTTTTCATACATCCACCTCTTGGATTCTTGTTGATAGTTTAGCCTCAATCCATCTGGAAAAGGAATCAACTACCATTATTAGAAATTTTCTTTAGCCTGGGATAAGTGGTAAGGGATCAACAATATCCAGCCCCCATTTTTGAAATTTCCATGGACTAATAATAGACTTCAGGTCATTGGCTAGCTAGTGTGGGATATTGACATGTCTTTGGCATTTGTCACATCTTTTGACATGGTTGATACAATATTTGAGAAGAGTAGGCCAATAAGGCCTGCCTGATGATCCACTAAGAAAGGGTTCTTCCCCTAAAGTGAGCTCCATATCATCCCTCATGTAATTGGCTCAAAACTATTTGAGCTTCTAGGGTAGGTAAGCACTTCGGCCATGGCCCACCATAATTCTCTCGATATAGTATCCCCTGAATAACGAGTTAATTTCTTACTTTTTTCATGATTTTTTGTGCCTCATAACTGTTATCAGGTATGGTATCATGAATGAGATATTCCAAGTACGGAGCCAACCAAGAAGTATGCATTGAGGACTTAGTGCTTGACTGACTTTGATCCTTACCTTCACCTCCAATGATGCTCAGTCTCGATAAATATGATACAAGCATCACCTTTTTCAATTCCGATCTCATTGTTGATAACAACGTAGCCAGGGAGTCTTCATGTGCATTTTCCCCTAGTAATATTTGTTTGATCTCGAATATTTCAAGGCTACCCTTGCTTTTTTATCTCTTGAACATAAAGCTTCATCCTTTCTTCCTTAGCCTCAAATTCATCATTAACTTGGTTTACCATATGCCATGAGTTGTTATGGATCAATACCCTTTTAGCTCCCAAAGTTTTCAATTGGCATACAAGAACTCATATTCGGTACCATTGTTGGTTGCATGGAAAGTAATACGAAGACATTGCTCTATTAAGCTTCCAGATAGAGTCAATATCACTATTCTAGTTCTTGTTCCTCTCGAATTACTTGCCCTATTAATGTATGCCTTCCAAACATCAAAAGTAGGGATAGGCACTACCATCATATACATTGGCACCATAGCAGTTTGCTCGGATGTGGACTCTTGAGTCCATTCAGGGATAAAATTGGTGAGAGCATGCCCTTTGATTACGGACAAAGGATTATAATGTATTATGAATTTGCTCAACTTAATAATTATTTGAGAAAGGAAACTAGATTGAGCTAGCTTACCATGCCAGGATATTTTTTAAGGGATGTGACGTGATGGAAGTTATCATATATGCTTCAAAGTAGTGTCTTGGCTTATGGGCTATCATTCTTATAATAAACGCTACCTTATCCAACAAAGGATACAATTTTTATGCTCTTGTTAGGGAATGGCTGATATAGTATAAGGGGTGTTGTCTTCCTTCCCTGTTGACCACTAGTATAACACTAGAAAAGGCACCTTTCTTAAATAGTCCTTGATGGAATAGAAACTCGTTCATAGTCTGCATCCCATACACATGCCTTGTTTTTTTTTTTACAAATGAAAAAAATGGTAGGTACTTCTCCACACACTTAGAAATGAAAAGGCTAAGTGTAGTTATATAGCCATTCAGCTATTGAACCTTCTTAATACAACCTGGAGATCTCAAATTTATCAGGGTTAATATTTATTAGGATTGGCTTCTACCCCCTTGACGATACTAAATTACCTAGGGACTTTCCTAAGGTTACTTCAAAGACACTTATTTGGGTTGAGCCACGTCTTTTAGTCTCTAATTATGGCAAAAACTTCCTCCAGGTTAGAGATATGGTTCTTGGTGCACTGTGTTTTTACCAACATGTCATCTATATATACATCCATATTTCGGCCTATCTGATTCTTGAACATTCTATTGATTTACCTTTGGTAAGTATCTCCTGCATTCTATAGACCGTATAGAATTCTTATATAACAATAAGTCCCTTCTTCCACGATGAAAGCCATATTTTCTTCATCTCTAGGATGCATTTGGATCTGATGGCAGCCAAAATATGCATCCATGAAGCTCATTGTTTCAAAGACAACCATGGCATCGACTAATTGATCAATGTTTGGCAATGGGAAGCAATCTTTTAATGTTGTAGTATTGAGGTCCATAAATTCAACGCACACTCTATACTCTCCCCTACATTATTTTCCAACACCACGTTCGATAGCTAGGTGGGGTAACATACCTCATGAATCTAGCTTACACCTTTTAAGGAGATGACTTTTTCTTGATGATATTCACTTTTATCTCAAGAAAACCTCCATTTTCATTACTAGACTAGTTTTCTGGTGTAATCGACACAAAGTTCATAGGAAATTATTTAAGGGATGATGCTAGGCATGTCTTCTGGTTTCCATGACAAAAAGGTCGGTATTATCCTTCAAGAATTCAATGAGTGAAGCTCTCAACTTGTAGGCTATCTTTAAACTTATTTTTATGGATTTATCCACTCTTGGGTCCTTTTTATAAATTATTTTGTAATCATCATGGTTTATCACCATGGTTTGTCTCCCCACTCATGGTGTCATCCCCTAATTCGAGTGATTTTCATTCTTTGATTGCTACTTCAGTATTCGGGGTAATGTACTTTTCATGGGGAAATATTAACAAACTCCTCGCCTTGTCCTACTCTCCCTTTATCTTTTTGATCCCTTCGATAGTAGAATACTTGATAAGCTAATGATACATTGATGGGACTCTTTTCATCTTATGAATCCAGGGTCGACCCAAAATTACATTGTAAGACGTGAGGGTATTCGACACTACAAAATTTGTAAGGATGATTTGTCCTTCCGTAGAGACCGATAAACGTATAGCCCTTATCGATAGTCACACTACAGTTGAAACTCACCAATGGAATCTACTATTGTGTGATCTCTTTAGGATCTATCCTCATATCCAATAAGACAGATAAGTATAGAAAATTCGAGGAGCTACCATTATCCACTAAAATCTTGCACACCTTACAGTGTGCAATTTTGATAGTGATGACCAAAGGATTGTCATAGGGTGGAATGACCTCTTATCCTTCAAACATCATAGGATATACCAACTTCTCATGCTTCAGATTATATACCAATCGATTCTTGTCTCTAGCTTCTTAGGCATACTGATGAGAAAAGATCAGCATGCAATGCTGATCTTACAAACACATTGGTTTTGTATTTATAAAACTCTCACAAGTGCACAAATAATTTTATAGAAAATGACAAGTACACTCCCAAGGTTGATCTAAGGAAGGAATATATGTGGTTTTTAATTTATTATTCAAAAACTTAAATATGAAATTAAATCCTAAACATTGTGTCATAATATTTTGGTTTGTTTGTTTTCTAATCTAATAACATAAAAAATAAACATAGATATGGATTCAAAAAACAATTATGCAAATTTTTATCATTCATAATAGTGAATTATTTAAGGATATAATAATTAAGTTAATTATACTTGCTCATATTATTTAGGTTATTAAAGATATAAATTGATATTTATTAATTCTATATTTTTATATATGAATACCACGTTTGGTGGGATTAGATATTATTTTTTAATTAAACAAATCAATTAACACCTATGGGTGAGATCGAGATTTAAGTTGGTTAATTAAATTAATTATTTTTTTCTAAGAAATTGAAAATGAACCATTTAAATGTCACCTTTGGTAATGTTAGACATTTTAAACTTTATTCAAGATGTCCAAATTAAACCTAAGAATTTAATTATGAGAGTACTAACTTTCAAGTTTTAAAACCATTACTGAAAATATGTCGTCAATACATTTTCAAATGATAGTTCTTATAAAAAAAATTTGAAATAGAGTTTCACTTTAACTATCGGGCGATTGTATCAACAAATAAAAGTTCACTACTCTAAATCAAATGGGATAATTAAACCATAAAATCTAATTTTCAGATTTAAGTTTGTAATAAAAAATAATATATTTCTCTCTAACATCTTTAATATAAAATCTTAAAAAAACAAATTCAATTTATTTTATAGATAAATTATTATATCATATTTACAAACAGTCGGTCATGTTAAATTTAATCATAGATAAATTAAACATAACATATAAGAATAAAACATAAAAACTAAGTGTACAAAATTTGATGAGTGCTCTAAAAGTACTAAATTACCATTATTTTATGCACGTTAATTGATTAAAAATATATATTTATATGATTTTATCATATATTTATATAAATTTGTCTTTTCGGAATCACGGGTATTTTTATTATTTTTTAGGTATTTTCGCTTAAAAATTAACTTAAAGACTCAGAGAAAAATACGAGAGGCAATACATCACAAATATATTCATAAATTAAATGAGGAAAAGTCAAAAAAGATGGAAAAATTGGACAAAAATGGTCAAAATGTCAAAAAGAAGGAAATCATGCACGACTGCCCAAACAAATGACGCTAACGCTACAGAATAGACCTAAATTTACAATAACAACGCGCACATCACCTACCCAAGACGCCTGCAAGGTTTATCTACGACCAAATTACAGACGCCATTACTACCATCCGCTCTAATCCAAGCACGCCACCATACCCCATGCCACCATGATGTCATCATTCACTACTCCGCATTTCCACCATTTTTTATTCCTCTACTCACCTATAAATACCCACATTCTCTTCATATCAAAACACACCTCAAAAATATCTTTTTCTCTCTTTCTTTCTCTCCATTTCTCAGTTTTTAGCTTTTCTTAGTTAGCTTTTCTTAGTTTTAGAGTTCTTCTCTTACTGAGAAGAATCCACATTATGTTTTGTATTTATTTGTTTTGATTCAATAAATGGAAGTGCAAATTCCGCTTGAAATTTTCGACACAGTTAGCATCAGTATCGTAGTGATTTTATGTTCTTTGAATTATTTTTATGTTTTATTCTTATATGTTATATTTAATTTAACCGGTGATTAAATTTAACATTGTCGTTGTTTGTAAACATGATATAATAATAACGTTGCTGCTACAAATATTAAATTGGTAAAAATCTTAAAATGAATTGATTTAAATTTTATTCATGATTTTATATTAAGAATGTTGTAGAGAAATATATTATTTTTCATTACAAACTTGAATCTAAAATTAGATTTTAAGGTTTAGTTATCCGCCGATATATAGTAGTGCTTTTTATTTGTTAATACAAACGTTAGTAGCAGGAAATGCCTATTTCAAAAATATTTTATAAGAATTATTATCTCAAATGTATTAACAACATGTTTTCAATAGCAGTTTTAAAACTTGAAAGTTAGTACTCCAATAATTAAATTCTTAGGTTTAATTTGGATAGCTTGAATAAAGTTTAAACTGTCTAACCCCACCAAAGGTGGCATTTAAAGGGTTCATTTTCAATCTCTTAGAAAAATGAATTAATTTAATTAACCAAATTAGTTATCAACTCCACCCATAGGTGTTAATTGATTTTTTTAGTTAAGAAAAAATATCTAACCCCACCAAAGGTGGTATTCATATAAAAAAGAGAGAATCAATAAATATCAATTTATATCTTTAATAACCTAAATAATATGAGCAAGCATAATTAACTTAGTTATTATATCCATAAATACTCCACTATTATAAATGATAAAATTTGCATCAATATTTATTGAATCTCTATCTATGTTTATTCTTAACTAAACAAATCAATATGTTTATTCTTAACTAAACAAATCAATTAACACCTATGGGTGGATTGATAACTAATTTGGTTAATTAAATTAATTCTTTTTTCTAAGAGATTGAAAATGAACCATTTAAATGCCACCTTTGGTGGGGTTAGACAGTTTAAACTTTATTAAAGGTGTTCAAATTAAACCTAAGAATTTAATTATTGAAGTACTAACTTTCAAGTTTTAAAACTGCTACTGAAAACATGTTGTTAATACATTTTCAGATAATAATTCTTATAAAAACTTTTGAAATAGAGCTTCACTCTAACTACCGAGCGATTGTACTAACAAATAAAAAAGCACTACTCTATATATCAGACCGGATAACTAAACCTTAAAATCTAATTTTTAGATTTAAGTTTGTAATGAAAAATAATATATTTCTCTCTAACATTCTTAATATAAAATCATGAATAAAATTTAAATCAATTCATTTTAGAGATTTTTACCTATTTAATATTTCGCAAGCATAACAACGTTATTATTATATCATGTTTACAAACAACCAGCAATATTAAATTTAATCACAGACAAATTAAATATACATATAAGATTAAAACATAAAATATAACTCCAAAGAACATAAAATCCTTATAGTACTTTGATGCTAACTCTGTTGTTGGAAAATCTACAAACAGAATTTGCACCTCCATTTATTGAATCAAAAAGCAAATAAATTACAAAAACATAATTAGTTCTTCTCAAAAAGAGAAGAACTCTAAAACTAAGAAAAGCTAAAAACTGAGAAATGGAGAGAAAGAAAGAGAGAAGATGTTTTTGAGGTGTGTTTTGATTTGAAGAGAATGTGGAAAAATGATTAAAAATGGTGGAAACGTGGAGTAGTGAATGATGACATCATTGCTGACATCATGGTGGCGTGGAGCGTGGTGGCGCGTCCGGATTAGGGCAGATGGGCGAAGTGGTGCGCCTGGAATGGAGAGCAGGCGCACGTGGATTGGGCAATGTGGTGCGCGTTTACCGGGCACTGATGGACACGGGAATGCGCAGACTGAGTGATGGGCGTGGGTTGTTCGGTACGGTTGGGCGCGCTCCGCACGTTGGCCGGCGCTGTTGGGTTGCTGCGTGCGTCATTTCCTTCTTTTTGACCCATTTTATCCAATTTTTTCATCTTTTTTTTTTACTTTTCCTCATTTAATTTATGAATATATTTGTGATGTATTGCCTTCGGTATTTTTCTTTGAGTCTTTAAGTTACTTTTTTAAGCGAAAATACCTAAAAAATAATAAAAATACCCATGATTCCAAAAAGATAGATTTATATAAATATATGATAAAATCATATAAATATATTTTTTTTTAATTAATTAATATGCATGAAATCATGGTAATTTTAGTACTTTTTGAGCACTCATCAGAATTCATTTTAAAATTATACTTCAAAAGAATCCTTACAAAACTTTGATGCTAATTCTATTATTGGAAAACATTCAATATATATTGTTAATATTTTTTATGTTATATTTAATTTGTCTCTGATTAAATTTAACATAACTGACTGTTTGTAAAAATGATATAATAATAACGTTGTTATGCTTGCGAAATATTAAATAAGTAAAAATCTCTATAAAATGAATTCATTTTGTTTTTATTCAAGATTTTATATTAAGGATGTTAGAGAGAAATATATTATTTTTCATTACAAACTTAAATCTGAAAATTAGATTTTAAAGTTTAGTTATCATGTCTAATTTAGAGTAGTGATAATTTATTTTTTAGTACAATGGCTTGATAGTTAGAGTTAAGTTCTATTTCAAAAGTTTTTATAAGAACTATTATTCGAAAATGTATTGATGACATATTTTCAATAATGATTTTAAAACTTGAAAGTTAGTACTCATATAATTAAATTCTTAGGTTTAATTTGGACACCTTAAAAAATGTTAAAACTGTCTAACCCCACCAAAGGTGACATTTAAATAGTTCATTTTCAATCTCTTAGAAAAAAAAGAATTAATTTAATTAACCAAATTAATAATCGATCCCACGCATAGGTGTTAATTAATTTTTTTTAATTAAAAAAATATCTAACCCCAAGAAATGTGATATTCATATAAAAAATAGATAATCAATAAATATCAATTTATATCTTTAATAACCTAAATAATATGAGTAAGAATAATTAACTTAGTTATTATATCCATAAATACTACACTATTATGAATGATAAAAACTTGCATAAATGTTTATTGAATTCATATCTATGTTTAATTTTGTTCTATTAGATTAGGAAAACACAAAATCCAAAATATTGTGATAGGATGTTTAGGATTTAATTTCGTTTTTAAAAGTTTGAATAATAAATTAAAAACCACATATATTTCTTCTTTAAATTGACCTTGGGAGTATACTTGTCATTTTCGACAAATGATTTGTGTACTGGAAAGAGTTTTACAAATATAAAACAATGTATTTGTAGGATCGACAATGCAAGTTCTACTTATCAAGTTTTGGCACCGTTATCTGGAAAAGAATATCATTTTTAAATTATTTATCAAAGTTTTAAAAACTTTTTTGTTGTAAACAATTGTAATTTTATTTATTTATTTTGTGTCTAGAAAAAAAATAAAAAAATTAAAATTAATAAAAATTTTAAAAAAATAATTTAACTTTAATTTATTTAAACAAATAAATTAAAATAAAATTTTTAAAATAAATTAGAATAAATTAAAAAATAATTTAACTTTAATTTATTTTAAAAAAAATAAAATTAAAACAAATTTAGAAAATGAAAAAAGACGAAAATAATTAATCAAATAAAAATTTAATTTAAAACATTACTTTAATTTATTAAAAAATGATAATAATAATTTGAAACTTAAGCTCATTAAATAAAAATATAAAAAAATAGTTGTGTAATTGCATGAAAAGTAAATATCTAAGAGAGTTATGTCTACGAGACTAATTCTTGGAAACCTTTGTGCCACCAATCTTTCCTAGAAACGTTGTTCTGTCTAGGATGATGGTTTTTAAGGAGGCTTTGTTTAATCATTCTTTCCTAGGAGCACTCTTGGTTAATACTGATTATGTTATTTAACTTAGAGAGTAATTTATTTATTTAGTATTTTTGTATTAAATACTATGTAAATTTTTTCTAAATTTTGTATGGTTATTTTATTATTCTTTTTCTTGACATGTGTTTTAAATTTACGCCTTCAATAGTTTATGCATGGTAGGAGATCCTTAGGAAACCCTCTTACACCATACATAAATAATATTCATAAATTTAAACAATTGTCCACAATGTTGGATTCTACCTATCAACCTATTTTTTAGCCAAACACAAAACCAAGCCTTAATCCTATACCAGAATAAAAAAAGGGTGAAAACCCACATGTTAGGGAAACCACCATGAATGAATTTGCAAGGCCAATAATTGGCATAGTAATTGCCACTATCCAATTGGATGAGGCTGCTCGGAATTATGAACTGAGAAATATTCACTTTTCTATACTTCTTCATTCTATGGGTTGTCTAATAAAGATTCTCTTTGCTTCAATAGGGACTTCTATGCCACAGTCCAAACCTTTCCCCTCGGTATTCTAAACGAGGATCAATTTAGAATGAGATGTTCCCCCACACCTTGAAGGACAAGGCCAAAGCTTCGTTGATGTCACTCCACCCAGGTTCTCTAATGACATGGGAGGACATTTACAACAAATTCATGGGAAAATTCTATTCCCACCAAAAAACATCAGAGTTGAGAGCGAGGATTACTACTTTTTCTTAGATGGAAGAAGAAACATTCCATGAAGCTTAGGATAGGTTCAAAATTTTCCTCACTCAATGTCCCCATCACAACATTCCCCTATAGTTGCAGAACCAATTCTTTTATGATGGACTTACATAGTAATGCCAGTTCATTGTCAACAATGCAGCCAGAGAAGAAATGGCAGCAAAGAAAGCATCATAGATGTACAACCTCTTTAAGATGTTGGGTTCTAATTCCCAATAGAAAAGTTCACGAGTAAGAGGAAGTGGAGTTTATGAAATTGATTCCAGTAATGAAGTTCAATGACAACTTGTTCAATTGACCAAGAAAGTTTCCCTTCTCACTACGCAGACCAACACCAACAATGAACATTATGGTTTGTGTAACAACATAAGACATGGTACTAAAATCATTCCATATCAAGTAAAAGCACCAGCTAGACATGAATAGGTCAATTTTTTGGGAGCAGATCAATAAATACCAAGATTTGACCCCAATTCAAATACCTACAATCTTGGGTGGAGAAATCATCCTAACTTCTCTCGGAGGCAAAACAACCTTCATTTTTCCTAGAGCTCAAATTAGTCAGGCCAGCAATTCCACCAGCCTATTCCAAGAAGCATTCCCAATACATCAACCCTGTAGGACAACTTGAATTCTTTTATTCAAGTTTGTAGAGATAACCAGTCTAAAATCAATCAATGGTTGGACTTTATGGAAGCTTCTATCAAAAAGGTGGAAGTTCAAGTGGAATAGTTAGTTGAGCATTTGCAAAAAAAAAAACAAAGACTAATTGAATAGTCAAATGGGATCACATAAATTCAATGAAGAGGAGACATTGAGTTTGTCATTTTGCAATCTCCAAGCAACGTCTTACTAGAAGACGATAAATTTTAGTCCTAAGTGGGAGGTCACCCATCATTGTATTTTCCTTTGTTTTAGTTTATTTTGTTTTAAGAATATGTGTAATAAAATTCAAATGAAATAATAGAAATTCATTTGTTTCAAAAATTGTGTCCATTCATTAAATTTAGCATAAAAAAATAAAACACAATTTATTTTAGATTTTCACTCTAATATATATATATATATAAATAAAATAAAAAAATTTAGGTTTCATGCATCTTTTTGCTTTAAGCCTACATTTTTTCAAGTGAGAAATCTTTCTTAAAGCCTTCTACTATTTTTTAGGAGCTAAATGTTGATACACAAGAGGAAGAGGATCAATTTCAACTACAAATAGCCATAGGAGATGCTGAAGATGGGTGGAAAATGATGAAATACTATATAACGCCAATCATTGGCAATGTAACTTCCAGCATACAATTACAAGAGGCTTCAAGGAACTATGATTGAAAAATATTCGTTATTCTATGTTGCCTTTCTTTTACGGTGTCCCTAATGAAAACCCTTTGCATTTTATTAAAGAATTATATGCAATTGTCCAGACCTTTCTACTGTAGGGAATTAATGAAGGTCAGCTAAGGATGAGGTGTTTTCTTTACACCCTTAAGGATAAAGCTTGGTCTGGTTGAGTACTCTATAGTCGGGTTCTCTAACAACTTGGAAGGTAGTTTATGAAAATTTTATGGGTAGGTTCTATTGCCATCAAAAAAATGTTGATCTAAGGACGAAGATAGCAAACTTTTCTCAAATGGATTAAGAGCCCTAAAGCTTGGGAACGATTCAAACTAATTTTCATTCAATGTCCTCATCATAGCTTTCCATTATAGCTACATAACCAATTATTTTATGATGGATTGACACTATAGATTCAATACATGGTTGATAATGCTACTGGAGGTGCTGTGGGAGAAGACCGTAGAGGCAACCTATAATCTTTATGAATGGTTGGGTTCTAATTCCCAACAAAGAAGTACTAGAAGGAGAGCACAAGTCAATGAAGTTGGCTTCGATAATGAGATGACCTTGCAACTTTCTGAATTGACTAAGCAAGTGTAACTTCTCACTACCCATCAAATGCCAAATCAAGAGGTGTGTGAAGTGTGTTTTTCAATTGGGCATGATTCTCATAATTGTTTATATACTTGTGATTCTAGTGTGGATGCCATGGAGGAAGTTGATAACTGTATTTTATAGAGTTATTTTCACCTATTTTATTGATTTTAAATGCTATGTTCTCTGTATTTTTGGATAATTTTAATTTAATAAATTAGTATTTACTGTTTTTTATATATTTTAATAAAATTAAGTAAATGTATCGAAAACGTACTTAAATGCAAATTTGTACCCAAAAATATAATTTCAAATAAAAGAGTTATTAATTGCAATTTAAAAAAGTTGAAAATATAATTTAAATTAAAATCGGGCTTAATTTCAATTATTAAAAGTTTAAAATTTAATTTAAATTACCAAAAGGGCTGTATTGCAATTAAACAAAGTTGAAAATGTAAATTGAAATATATTTGTGGGTCAAAATATAATTAATAAAAGTTTAAATTCTGCGCAGGAGAGAAGAAGGCCATGCGCCCTATTCCAAACGCGAAACGTGGACCGTCCGATCAAAGGATCAACGGATCAGATTCGTGCGTGTTCATCAAGCCCGACCAAGGAGAGTGGGTACGGAGATCTTCCTTCGCGCTGCTCGGCGTGCCAGTGGGCCCCACATGTCGGCTGTGCAGATTTCCCCGAGGCGCATCGCTGACCGTTGGATCTCTTGAACGGTCTAGATTGAAGCACGTGGAACCAAGCTGTCGTGCACTGAACCGTTCATGTAACAATCGTGTGTGACGCGGGTTATGGAAGCAGCGTGCATCCTCAGTTTTTACAGAATAAGAATCTGCCACGTGTCCCACTAATATTTAAGCAAATCATGCTTCCGACACGTGGCTATTTACAATGAATGTGAATGCATAGGATGAAGTCCTCGTTCCAGCCGTTGCCTCACTTTCTCGGCGCCCCAATCCCGTGCTTCAGTTTCTGCGTGCGCCCGTTCCTTTCAACGAATGAGATGCGGCCACGTGTCCCACTATTTTTGTTTCAGCGAATCAGACGCTGACACGTGGCATGCATAAAGAATTAAAAAAATACAGAATTCCATACTCATATAAACCTTCTCTAAATTATTGTACCAACTCAAAAATCAAGACTAGTGCTCATAAATATTTATCTTTGTAAAAATGAAACATACGTAAAAATTATTCATCGCTTAAACAATATTCAAATTTTTCAAGGAGATATGCATCATTTAAATCGAAGAAACAAAAATGTATCACTATTCATAGCAAAATATCTTCAATCAACCAAACAAACAAAACAAAAAAAAATTCACGAGCAAGAACATCCAGAAAGTATTTCAATTAAGTTCAATATATCAGAAGTCAAATCCTTTCAAAGGTATCATCCAAACACCTATAATTACCATGATTTAATATACTTTAATTGATTAAAAATATTCATATTTATATGATTTTATCATATTTTTATATAAATTTATCTTTTTGGAATTACAGGTATTTGTTTTTCAATTAATTTTGCTTCAAAAATTATTGAAAGACTCACAGAATAAACTCGAGGTAATACATCACAAATATGTTGAGAAACAAAATAGGAAAAGTAAAAACAAATGGACAAAACTACCCAACGCCGCCACACCACGTCGATAAACGCACGCATTCATGCCACACAATGTCGCAAATCTGCACCTAGTCAGATCGTATCCCATAGCAAGTCTATTCACATTCCCCCGCATAACGCCTAAGTCTTTGTGCACCACTGTATGCGTCAATGCCTGCATCAACATCCATCCATTACACATTTTAAGTCATTTGTTTTTATCATTTTTTCCACTTTTTTACCATTTCCTCGCCTATAAATACCCCCTCTCCCCCATTATAAAAATCACATCAAGAAACAATTTTCTTAGGTCTTTCTTTCTCCAGCTTTCTCTCTATAAAGTTTTCTTTGTTTTTTTAGTTTTTAATTTTAAAGTTCTTCTCTTTTTGAGAAGAATTAGCTATGTTTTTTGTAAATTTCTAACTTTTGATTCAATAAATGAAAAATGCCAATCCGTTTGGATGGTTTTCAGCAACAAAATTAGCATCAAAGTATTTCTGTGATTAAATTTAACATGTTTGGCTATTTGTAAACATAATATAATAATAACATTGTTATGCTTGTGAAATATTAAATAGGTAAAAATCTCTATAAAATGAATTGATTTTGTTTTTATTCAAGATTTTATATTAAGGATGTTAGAGAGAAATATATTATTTTCATTACTAACTTAAATCTAAAAATTAGATTTTAAGGTTTATTTATCTTATCTCGTTTAGAGTATTGCTCTTTTATTTGTTGATATAATCGTCCTTTAGTTAGAGTGAAACTCTATTTCAAAAGTTTTTATAAGAACTATTATTCGAAAATGTATTGATGACATATTTTCAATAATGGTTTTAAAACTTGAAAGTTAGTACTCGGATAATTCAATTCATAGGTTTAATTTAGACACCTTAAAAAAGGTTAAACTGTCTAACCAAACCAAATGTGGCATTAAAATGGTCCATTTTCAATCTCTTAGAAAAATAATAATTTAATTAACCAAATTAATTATCAACCTCACACATAGATGTTAATTGATTTGTTTAATTAACAAAGAATATATAACCCACCAAAGATGGTATTCATATAAAAAGAGAGAATCAATAATTATCAATTTATATATTTCATAACCTAAATAATATGAGCAAGCATAATTAAACTTAGTTATTATATTCATAAATACTCTACATTATGAATGATAAAAATTTGCATAAATGTTTATTGAATCCATATCTATTTTTATTTTTTTGTATTAGATTAAGAAACCACAAAACCCAAAATATCATGACAGGATATTTTGGATTTAAATTTGTTTTTAAAATTTTGAATAATAAATTAAAATCCACATATATTCCTTCCTTGGATGGACCTTGGGAGTATACTTGTCATTTTCTATAAAATGATTTGTGTACTTGCGAGAGTTTTACAAATACAAAACCAAAGTATTTTCAGGATCGACGATGTCGATTCTACTTATCAATATACTTGTAATTTTCTTTAAAATGATTTGTGCATATGCAAGAGTTTTACAAATATAAAACCAAAGTATCTGCAAGATCGGTATTATTACATCGATGTCGGTCTTGTCTCATCAAGTTTTTGTCACCGTTGTCGGGGACTTGATTGTATTCATCAATTTTTTGGCACCATTGCCGAGGACTTGATTGTGTTCATCAAGTTTTTGGCGCCCTTGTCGAGGACTTGATTTTGTCTTCATCAAGTTTTTGGCACCATTGTCGCGGACTTGATTTTATTCATCTAGTTTTTTGCACCGTTGATGGGAAAGAAATAGCCTTTTTAAATTATTTATCAAAATTTAGAAAAAAAATTTATGTTGTAAATAATTGTGATTTTTTTATTTATTTTGTGTTAAAAAAATTTAATTACTGATTTTTAATTAAAAAATATAAAAAAACTTAAACTTTAATTTATTTAATTATTTTCTTTTCTAAAAAAAATAAAAAAAAACTAACTATGTAATAGCATGAAAAGTAAAGATCTAAGAGTGTTCTATCTATGAGACTAGTTCTTGAAAGCCTTTGCGTCACTAATCTTTCCTGAAAACGTTGCTCTGTCTAGGAGGATGGTTTTTAAAGAGGCTTTGGCTCACCATTCTTTCTTAGGAGCACTCTTGGTTAATATTGATTATGTTATTTAACTTTGAGATTAACTTACTTTGTTTGTTTAATAATTTTGTATTAAATACTATGTATATTTTATCTAAATTTTTGAATGGTTATTTTATTATTCTTTTCCTTTTTAATTGATATATATTTTTAATTTACGCTTTCACTGATCTATGCATGGTAATCCTTTACTGGAACCAATAGAAATATGAGAAAACACATATGTTAGGGAAACCACCATGAAAGAGTTTGTACTGCAAGTATTTGGCACGGAAACTGCCTCTATCGAACTAGGTAAGGTTGCTCGGAATTATGACTTGAAAAACATTCATTTTCCATGCCTCCTTCATTCTATGGGCTGCCTAATAAAGGTTCTCTTTCCCTCATTAGGGACTTCAATGTCACAGTCCAAACTTCCCCCCTCAGTATTCTAAATAAGGATCAGCTTAGAATGAGGTGTTTTCCCTACACCTTGAAGGATAAGGCCAAAGCTTGGTTAATATCACTCCCTCTAGGTTCTCTGATGACGTGGGAGGACATTTAAAACAAATTCATGGGAAAATTCTATTCTCACCAAAAAACATCAGAGCTAGAGCAAAGATTTCCACTTTATCTCAAATGGAAGGATAACCATTACATGAAGCCTGGGATAGGTTCAAATTATTCCTCACTCAATCCCCCATCATAGCTTTCCCTTACTGTTACCAAACCAATTCTTTTAACATGGACTTACACAACAATGCCAGTTCATTTTTGACAATGCTACCAAAGGAACTATAAGGGAGAAGATAGCTTCAAAGATGTAGAACCTCTTTGAGATGTTGGGTGCAAATTCCTAACAAAAAAAAGCTACGAGTGAGAAGAGCTGGAGTTCATAAAATTGATTAAAGCAATGAAGTTCAACAACAAATTGTTCAAGTGACAAAGAAAGTTTCCCTTTTACCTACCCAAACCAACACCCACAATGAACATTGTGGTTTTTGTAGCAATATAGGACAAGGTACTAAAGCCTGTCCATGTCAAGGAGAAATAACAGCTGGACCTAAACAGGTTAATTTTTCGGGAGCATATCAACAGAGACCAAGATTCAACCCCAATTCAAAAAACTACAATCTTGGGTGGAGAAATTATCCCAACTTCTTATGGAGGCAAAACAACCCTCCTTTCGCTCAAAGCTCAAATCAGTCAGGTCATCAATTCCACCATCCCATTCCAAGAAGTCTTCCCAATAAACCAACCTTGGAGGATAAATTGAATTCTTTTATTCAAGTCTCCAGGGATAACCAATCTAAAACTAATCAACAATTGGACTCTGTGTAAGTTTCTATCAAAAAGGTGAAAGTCTAAGTGGAACAATTAGGTGGGCATTTGAAAAAAAAAAGATAATTGAATGGTCAAATTTGATCAAATAAATTCAATGAAGAAGAGATATTGAGTTTGTAATTTTGAAATCTCCAAGCAATGTCTTACTAGAAGACGATAAATTTTAGTCCTAAGTGCGAGGTCACCCATTATTGTATTCTCCTTTCTTTTAGTTTTTTTATTTATTTTTTATTTAAAGAAAGTGTGTAATAAAATTCCAATGAAATAATAAAAATTCATTTGTTTCAAAAATTGTGTTCATTCTTTAAATTTAACATTGCAAAAAAAATTAACTTAGGTTCCCTGCGTTTTTTTTTTTTGCTTAAGCCTTTACATTTTGCCAAGTGAGAAATCTTTCTTAGAAAGTTCTACTATTTTTCACTTTAGGAACTAGATGTGATACGTAAAAGGAGAAGGATCAATTTCAAATACAAGTAGCCATGAGAGATGCGGGAGATAGGCAAAAAATGATAAAGGACTATGCAACGCCAATCATTGGCAATGCAACTTCCGGCATACAATTGCAATAGGCTACAAGGAACTATGAATGCAAAAAGATTCATTATTCTTTGTTGCATTCCTTTTATGGTATTCATAATGAAGACCCTTTGCTCCTTAGAGAATTCTATGCTTTTGTTCAAACCTTTCCATTGTAGAGAATTGATGAAGACCAGCTTAGGATGAGATGTTTTCTTTACACCTACAAGGATAAAGCTTGGTTATGGTTCATTATTCTACAACCAGATTCTCTAACAACTTGGGAGGCATTTTATGAAAAGTTTATGGGTATATTCTATTCCTATCAAAAGACTACTTATCTAAGAACGAAGATAGTAATGTTTTCTCAAATGGATGAAGAGCCCTTTCATGAATCTTGGGAAAGATTCAAACTCCCTTTCATTCAATTTCCACATCATATCTTTCCAATACAACTATAGAACTAATACTTTTATGATGGATTGACATTGTAGAGTCAATTCATGGTTGATAATTTTCTAAATGAGTTATGGGAGAAAAGACCGTAGAAGAAAAATATAGTCTCTATGAGCTGTTAGGTTCTAACTCCCAACAAAGAACTACTAGAAGAAAGAGAGCATGAGTCAATAAAGTTGGCTCTGATAATGAAATGACCTTGAAACTTGCTAAATTGACTAAGTAAGTGCAACTTCTCACTACCCACCAAATGCCAAATCAAGAGGTGTGTGAAGTGTGTTTTTCAATTGGGCATGATGCACGTAATTGTTCATATACTTGTAATTCTAGTGTGGATCCCATAGAGGAAGTCAATTCCTTTCAAAGGCATCATCCAGACACCAATATTCGCCCTAACCATCATTGGACACAAAACAATTACCAAGCCTACACCCAATGTCAAACAATAAGGCCAAATACAAACCACCCTAACCCACCAAATCAATCTTTTAATCCAAACTTAGAGGATAGCTTGAATGCTTTTATTCAAGTTAGTCACGATAACCAATTGATGAATAATAAAAATTTGAGCACCATGGGGGCTTTGGTTAAAAGGATTAAAACTAAAGTTGGGAAACTAGCTAAACAAATGCAAAGGCAAGAAACAGGTAAGTTTCCCAGTCAACCTGAACAAATGAAGGATGTAAGAACCCTTCAAAGTGGTAAGGTAGTCAATACTAGTTTACCTAAAATCTATAAAGATCTACCTTGTAGTTCAAGTAACAAAGACAGTGAAATTTTAGTCTCACAAAAAGGAGGGACAAGTGCTAAACTTGAAAAATCTTTAGAAAATTCATTAGGGAGTCATCTGACATCCCCATAATTCAAAAGACAACAAAACCACAACAGCTGCAAGTACCTTTTCCACACTGGTTGAAAGAATCCAAACAAGATAAGCAATTCTATGATCTTTTTAATATGCTTTCTAAAGTAAATATCAATTTACCATTATTAGAAATGATCATGCATATACCCTCCTATGCTAATTTTTTAAAAGAGTTGAAGACTAAGAAAATGGGGTATGCTTGATGAGTGAGAAGTAGTATCAGAAATTTAAAGTGGTGTACTTCAGCACCAACTTCCCCTAAGTTGAAAGACATTGGAAGTTTTATCATAAACATAACTATGGGGGATAGGAAGGTCGCTAAAGCAATGCTTGATTTAGTTGCTAGTATAAACTTGATGCCCTACTCTATATTATTATAGCTCAATTTAGGATATTTAAAACCCATAACTATGTCCCTTCAACTTGCAAATAGATCTCTTAAGTATCCAAAGGAAATAGTTGAGGATGTGTTGGTACAGGTTGACAAAATGATAATACTTGTTGACTTTATGGTTCTAGATATGCAAGAAAATCCAACCTTGGACAAAGAGCACACAATACTGCTTGGTAGACCATTTATGGCAACTACCAAGGCTATTATTGATGCCCAAGATGGAAATTTTACAATGACAGTCTTAGGAAAGACTGTTCATTTTAAAGGTTTTGATTCTTCACCTTTTCCTTCTATTTCTTCCATCGATGAAATATTCGATATTGACCCTTTGGATAATCTTATCCAAAGCACCTTTTCCCGAACAAGAATAGAAGACAAGCTTGAAACTGTTCATCCACTTGAAGAGGTCGAAGAAGATTTAGATGAGGAAACTAAGGGGTACCTTGAATGAATAAATAGTGATAAACTACTGACAAAATCTAGTACACTTTTAAATCTATCCACTTACCTACCTAGTAAAGAGGCCAATCCACCTAAACTTGAAATCAAAGACTTACCTAAGCACTTAAAATATATGTTTCTAGGAGAAGGAGAAACTTATCCAACGATTATTTCTTCAACCTTTACCAAAACCCAAGAAAAGGAACTTATAAAAATGCTTAATAAGTTTAAGAAATCCATAGGTTTGAGTATTGGGGATATAAGAGGCATTAGTCCTACCATGTGTATGCATAAGATCAACTTGGAGGATGGTGCTAAACCCGTACGAGAGGCCCAAAAAAGACTAAACTCAAAAATGCAAGAGGTAGTTAAGATATTCTTAAAGGAATTATCAACCCTATTGCTGATAGTAAGTGGGTTAGTCCAGTGCATATGGTACCTAAGAAATCTGGGATAAAAGTTGTTCAAAATGACAAAAGTGAATTAGTGCCCACTAGAATAGTCACTGAATGGAGGATGTGTAAAGATTTCATGAAACTAAATTTATATACTAAAAATGATCACTTTCATCTTCCATTCATTGATCAAATGTTGGAAAGATTAGCTCGGCACACATTTTAGTATTTTCTAGATGGATTGTTTGGATATTATCAAGTACCTTTAGCACCAGAAGATCAAGAAAAGAATACATTTACATATCTTTTTGGGACATTTTCTTTTCAAAGAATCTCATTTGGATTATGCAATGCCCTCTCCATGTTCCAAAGATGTATGATGTCTATCTTCTCAGACATGGTGAAAAAATTCGTTAAGGTTTTCATGGATGATTTCTCAATCTTTGGAAACTCATTTAATGATTTCTTACATAAATTGACTTTGGTTTTAGAAAGATGCATTGAATGCAATCTAACCTTTAGTTGGGAGAAAAGTCATTTTATGGTTCAATGAGGGATAGTGTTAGGACATATCATTTAAAACAAAGGTATTGAAGTTGATAAGGAAAAAGTTGAACTGATTTCCAAATTACCTCCCCATATATCTGTTAAGGGGATAAGAAGCTTTTTAGGACATGTAGGATTTTATAGACGATTTATTAAAGATTTCTCTAAAATAAGTCATTCCTTATGTAACTTGTTATCAAAATATGTTTATTTTGATTTCAACGATGATTTCATTATTGCCTTTAATACCTTGAAAGAGAAACTAACATCTGCCCCTGTTATTATAGCACCAAAATCGTCTTTACTCTTTGAAATAATGTGTGATTCTTTCAATTATGCTCTCGAAGTAGTCTTGGGACAGAGATTGGATAAGCGTTTGCATGTCATCTACTATGATAGCAAAAAACCCAATGATGCCCAAATGAATTATACCACCACTAAAAAAGAATTCTTGGCTATAGTGTTTCTTTAGACAAATTCAAGTCTTATTTAGTAGGATCTAAAGTGATTATGCATTATGATCATGTTGCTTTAAGATACCTATTAAGTAAATTGAATGCCAAGCCAAGATTAATCAGGTGGGTCTTACTATTATAAGAATTTGACCTAGAAATCAAGGATAAGAAAGGCAGTGAAAACTTAGTAGCTGACGATTTTTCTAGGTTGGTTTCTAACTTCAATTCTCTTAAAGGTGAAAGTAATGAAGATATAGTTGAAACCTTTCCTGATGAACAATTATTTTCAATAGGTTCAAACCCATGGTATACTGATGTTATAAACTATCTTACCACTGGTGTTTTGAGACCTAACACTTCATATTATGACAAGAAAAGGTTCTTAAAAACTATCAAGGAATTTTTGGGATAACCCTTATTTATACAAGATTGGTCGAGATCAAGTCATCCAAAGATGTGTACCTGAACAAGAACATAAGAGCATTCTGACTTTTTGACATAAACTTCATTTTGGTGGCAAAAAGATAACCCATAAGGTATTACTATTTGGATTCTTTTGGCCCACTCTTTTTAAAGATGATCATATGTTTTGTACACAATGTGATATATGTTAAAGAACATGCAACATAATAAAAATAAATTAAATGCCTTTGACATCTAATTTAGTTGTTGAACTTGATGAGTGCTCAAAAAGCACTAAAATTATCATGATTTTATGCTCATTAATTGATTAAAAATATATATATTTATATGTTTTACATATATTTATATAAATTTGTCTTTTTCGGAATCACGGGTATTTTTATTGTTTTTCAGGTATTTTCGCTTAAAAACGTGACTTAAAGACTCAAAGAGGAATATTGGAAGCAATACATCACAATTATATTACTAAATAAATGGGGCAAGGTCAACAAATATGGAAAAATTGGACAAAATGGGTCGAAAAGTTCAAAAATGTCAAAAAGGAGAAAATCGCGCCCGGAGCGGCCCCGTCACGCCGCGGCCTGCAGCTACGCGGCTTGTTCATCCGCCGAAGCGCGCGGGTACTTTTCATCCGCGCACAGATGCGCACGTGGGTACTGTTCATCCGTGCACAGCTGCGCGCGCCCAACTGCCCTTCGTGCGCGCCGACGCCATTTCGCTCCATTTTTCATGTGCAGCCGCCCCCATGACATCATGCTGACGTCATCAATGACCTCACCATGTGCACTACGCGTTTTCACCATTTTTTAACATTTTTTCACCCACTTTTTCTCTCCATTCTCACCTATAAATACCCCCCTTCTCTTCACTTCATACCACACCTCAAAACACACTTCTCTCTTCTTTCTTTCTCTCCATTTCTTAGTTTTTAGTTTTTTTTAGTTTTTCTTATGTTTTAGTTAGTTTTGCTTATTTTTAGAGTTCTTCCCTTTTTGGGAAGAACTAGTTATGTTTTTGTAATTTATTAGCTTTTTGATTCAATAAATAGGAGTGCGAATTCCGTTTGGAGGTTTTTCACCAACAGGAATAGCATCAAAGTATTGTAAAGATTTTATTTTCTTTGCAGTTATTTTTTATGCTTTATTCTTACATGTTATATTTCATTTGTCTGTGATTAAATTTAACTTTGTTGGCCTTTTGTAAACATGATATAATAATAACATTGTTATGCTTGCGAAATATTAAATAGGTAAAAATCTCTAAAATGAATTGATTTTATTTTTATTCAAGATTTTATATTAAGAATGTTAGAGAGAAATATATTATTTTTCATTACAAACTTAAATCTGAAAATTAGATTTTAAGGTTTAGTTATCCGGTCTAATTTAGAGTAGTGCTCTTTTATTTGTTGGTACAATCGCCCGGTAGTTAGAGTGAAGCTCTATTTCAAAAGTTTTTATAAGAATTATTATCTGAAAATGTATTGACAACATGTTTTCAGTAAGTAGTTCTAAAACTTGAAAGTTAGTACTCGGATAACTAAATTCTTAGGTTTAATTTGGACACCTTGAATAAAGTTTAAACTGTCTAACCCCACCAAAGGTGGCATTTAAATGGTTCATTTTCAATCTCTTAGAAAAAGGAATTAATTTAATTAACCAAATTAGTTATCAACCCCACCCATAGGTGTTAATTGATTTGTTTAGTTAACAAAGAATATCTAACCCCACCAAAGGTGGTATTCATACAAAAAAGGGAGAATCAATAAATATCAATTCATACCTTTAAAAACCTAAATAATATGAGCAAGCATAATTAACTTAGTTATTATATCCATAAATACTCCACTATTATAAATGATAAAATTTGCATAAATATTTATTGAATCTATGTTTATTTTTATGTTAGTAGATTAAAAACACAAAACCCAAAATATCGTAACAGAATGTTTAGGATTTAATTTCGTTTTTAAAAGTTTGAATAATAAATTAAAAACCACATACATTCCTTCCTTAGATCGACCTTGGGAGTATACTTATCATTTTCTACGAAATGATTCGTGCACTTGCGAGAGTTTTATAAATATAAAACCAAAGTATTGGCAGGATCGACGATGTCGGTTTTTGCTCATCAAAGTTTTTGACAATCCCGATTCTACTCATCAGAACTCTTCAATGTATGGGGGATTGACTTTATGGGTCCTTTTCCTCCATCCAATGGTCTTCAATATATTTTGGTTGCTGTATATTATGTATCCAAGTGGGTAGAAGCTAACCACAATAAAACCAATGATGTTAATGTTGTTCTAAAATTCTTGAAAGATTCAATATTTAGCAAGTTTGGAATTCCTAGAACTATAATAAGTGGTAGAGATAGCCATTTTTGTAATAAAATCTTTGATGGAGTATTGAAAAAGTACAAAATCACACATAGAATAGCCATTCCATATCATCATCAAACTTTTGATTTAGTGGAGGTAAGTAATAGGAAAATCAAGGGAATACTAGAAAGCATTGTGCATCCTTCAAGGAAGGACTAGGCATTTAAATTGAATGATACCTTATGGGCATACCACATAGCTTACAAAAACCCATTGGGATGAGCCCTTATCGGTTAATCTTTGGGAAAGTGTGCCACCTTGCCGTTGAACTCGAACACAAGGCTTACTGGGAAATTAAAGAGTTAAACACAGACTTAGATAAAGTAGGAGAAATATGGTTACTTTTCTTAATGAGTTGGAAGAAATTAGGAACAAAGCCTATGAGAATGCCAAATTATACATAGAGCATACTAAGCATTATCATGACAAGAGGCTAGTTCGTAAGTCTCTTCACCCTAGAATGAAGATTCTTCTATTTAACTCTCATCTAAGATTGTTTTTAGGAAAAATGAGATCAAGATGGGATGGACCATTCAAAATAGTCCAAGTATTTTCACATGGAGCAATAGAACTATTGGATTCCAAGACACAAACAACATTCAAAGTCAATGGGCATCATGTGAAACTTTATTTAGAAGGACCACACAACACTGTTGAAATTGATTACATTTGACTAAGTAATACTTAGCACCATAATGATGCGTCTTGCTACGAGGTTAAATTAAGCGCTGGATGAGAGGCACCATATCATTGAAAGGTTATTTTATTTTATTTTAAACAATTTAGTTTGTTTTCTTTTATGAGCACTTTGTTTATTTTATTCATAAAATAATTTCTTGTTAAGATGGGCTAGAGTACCTATTTGTATGATTCAAATATGGTGTTGGATGCAACTAGCGTTCTCCATCAAAATCCTTAACACATAAAGCAATTTGGAAACTTTTCTATCCCCTCTTTTTTATAATTTGCATTTGTTACATTTAGGACAATGTAGATTTTAGATCGGAGGTGATAGGATTTAAAAGTTACACAAATTAGGCAAAATTTTAATTTTTTTTATAAACAATGTGCCTTTATTTTTCTTATTTAGTTATGTATTTTCATATAAATTTTTTCCTCTAATTTATTTGTTTTCTTTTATATATGTGTGCTATTTTCTTTATTTGTGTGTTTAGGTAAATTAGAATAGTGTTATAATTCTTGTCACAAAAATAATCATGTCTTAAAAAATTAAGTTTAAGCAATGATTAGGTTTTTTGCATTATTAGATTAATTTCCGAAAAAACATATCATGGAGTAATATGATAATTAGTAAGTTTGTTTCATAACTAATATTTTATGATAAAATGTTGAAATGAAACGAACCCAAAATTGGTGTTTAGGAATCAAATAGTGGAGACTACCCTTGTGAGATATTATTTGAGCCTTAATTTCCTTTATTCTGAGTGAAATATTTTCTTTCTACTCAAAACACTTATTCTATTTCTTCAAAATTTTAGATGATCTCTATAGGTATTAGCATTGAATGTATGAATTTTCTCATCTAAATAGAGTATTGTATATTTATTTTTCATTTACTTAGATTAAATGATTTAAGTAGAAATTGATAGTACATGTTTGTATCTCATTCGTACAAGATTTCTACCAAAAAGAAACATATCTAAGGTTACCTAAACCAAAATGAAACAAAAAAGTAAAAAAAAATTAACTACTCATTATAATCCTACAAAAATGTACAATCTGTACATAAGTCCACTCTAAAAAAATGTTAAAAATCTCTTTAAAATATAGAGAGAGATAAAGAATATATAATATAATCTACATACTACGATCATTTTAGCCTTAAATAGTTATGAGAGTTGGTTAATACAAAAAAATAGAGGAAATAATTTCAATAGAAGTCATTGCATTTATTTTTCCTACACTTCTAAAAGGCATATATCTTAAAATTCTTGCTTAATGAGTTTGGTTGATGCATGAAAATAATATATATGGTATCTTTATAATTTATACATTCGATTCCTTTCATGAGATTAAAGTTATGCATTATTTTGAGCCTTTATTTTTTATATAAATATGTGGACTTATTAATTAATTTCTAAACATAAATTTTATTCACATACACCTTAGTATGAGTGCTTGAACCGATAGGATTCAGTAAATTGAGAGTATTGGCTTGTGAGGAGTAGAGTCGAAGTGAATTCGGATTCCTAACATTAAAATTGGGTGAAGTGAAAACAATTTTTTTTTATTAAAATATGAAAGTGATTTTTGATTAATTATTATAGTAAATCATGAATGTTTAAGAAATTAGAATAATCTATGCTTAAAGGTTTAAAGCAAGAATTTTTTTGTGTTTTATTTTACTTGCTCTATTATTTTATTTTTATCTTTTTGTTCTATTTTAAAAATTGTTTTGTTTAGTTCAATGTTTATGGGTATCATTATTGAAAACCCTTACAAGACTTAAACTCATCCAATAAGAAAACCCATTGCATATGTAAAAGACAACCATGTCAATCCACGGAAGCGATTTATGATATTTTAATTTTTAGTTATATTTATATGATTTTATCATATTTTTATATAAATTTATCTTTTTGAGATCACATATATTTTTATTGTTTTTCAGGTATTTTCATTCAAAAATAACTTAAATATTCGAAGAAAAATATTAGAGACAATACATCACAAATATGTTGAGAAAAAAATGAGGGAAAGTCAAAAAATGGAAAAATTGAACAAATTTATATAAAAATACATCCAATATATGCCCAGCACACTCCTGCGCACAGCAAGCACACACTCGTGCCTATCCCACATGCGGTTGTGCCCACCAACACCCGTCTGCCGCAAATCTCGCCTCCAACAAGCATGCCAGCCTGTCCAAATACATCCAAAATCAATTTTTGAGATATTTTTCCACCTTTTTGGCCTTTTCCTCATCTATAAAAGGATGCTCTCCCCCATTGTTAAAATCACAAATTTATCTCTTTCTATAGCTTTCTCTCTGTAGTTCTTAGTTCTTTTAGTTTTAAAGTTCTCTTTTTTGAGAAAAACTAGTTATGATTTTATATATTTATAGTTTTTGATTCAATAAACGGAAATACAAATCCATTTGGAGGTTTTAAGGTATAATTTTAAAATGAATTATTTACAGTTATTTTTTATGTTTTATTCTTATATGTTATGTTTAATTTTTCTGTGACTAAATTTAACATGATTGTCTATTTGTAAATATGATATAATAATAACGTTCTTATGCTTATGAAATATTAAATAGGTAAAACATCTTTATAAAATAAATTGATTTTATTTTTATTTAAGATTTTATATTAATGATGTTAGAGAGAAATATATTATTTTTCATTACAAATATAAATCTAAAAATTAGATTTTATGGTTTAATTATATGGTCTGATATAGAGTAGTGCTCTTTTATTTGTTGGCATAATCACCTAGTAGTTAGAGTGAAACTTTATTTCAAAAGTTTTTATAAGAACTATTATTTGAAAATGTATTGACAACATATTTTCAGTAATGGTTTTAAAACTTGAAAGTTAATACTTGAATTATTAAATTCTTAGGTTTAATTTGGACACTTTGAATAAAGTTTAAAATGTCTAACCCTACCAAATATGGCATTTAAACGGTTCATTTTCAATATCTTAGAAAAAAAGGAATTAATTTAATTAACCAAATTAATTATCGATCTCACTCATAACTGTTAATTGATTTGTTTAATTAATAAAGAATATCTAACCCCACCAAAAGTGGTATTCATATAAAAATGAGAGAATCAATAAATATCAATTTATAACTTTAATAACATGCGAAAACATAATTAGCGTAATTATTATATCAATACTCTACTGTTATAAATGATAAAAATTTACATAATTTTTTATTGAATCATATCTATTTTTATTTTTTTGTTATTAGATTAGGAAACACAAAAATTAATATATCGTGACATGATGTTTAAGATTTAATTCATTTTTAAAAATTTGAATAATAAATTAAAATCCACGTATATTCTTTCCTTAAATCGACATTGGGAGTATACTTGTCATTTTCTATAAAATGATTCATACACTTGCGAGAGCTTTACAAATATAAAACCAAACTATCTGCAAGATCGGTATTGCTAACACGATGTTGATCTTGTCTCATCAATGCATCTGGTCATTAAGATTGAATTCTAGCGTTGGGTGAGTGAGAATATTAGTCTATCCGGTATGAGATGGTGAGCTAGTCATATTAAGCGGAATGAATGTCCTTAAGATACGAGCTATTTCTCCAGGGTGTAAATTACAAGGTCTCAAATGCTAACTAAGGACTAGAAATATTTAAGGCCCTACGGTGGGCGTCAATTGTTTGGAAAGATTTTAGTGTGTTAGGGTTTCTAGAGAAAAGTATAGAATGTCAATAATGATCAGATATTTTATTCATCTCACTAGAGAAGTATATATAACACCTACTAGATAGATGTCGATGTTACATTAGAAAGTGCTCTATTAAAGCTATCAGAGTATATTAAAAAATAGATCTATAGAGAATCAGGTCGATGTCCTCAAGTTACAATAAATAAGCTATTTGAGGTCTTGTATGCAACGGTGATACAGGTCGCTAAGGTGCTCTACCTAATAATTGGTAGGTTGCTAATACTAGGCCATTTTTACTTGAGCTAGATCTTGGTTATCAGAACTGGATCGATTGCTTCTACGGACTAGGTTGCCATACGTAGAATACTAAAAGAATGTCACCTTTATTATATGAGTGAGGTATCTTAGGCCATTAGGGTTGCATACTTCATACTTGGATAATACCAAACAACTATGAACTTAGAAAAAATGATAATTCTTCTGAAGTCAAAATTATTTCCTCGATTAGTAAGGTTATAATCATTTTTCATAATAATATGACTCTTTTTAAAGAAGATGGTGAGAAAATCAATAAGCTTGACACAAATTTTAATAGTAATAACCTAAAAATTTGTTAAAAAAACAAGAAAGGTATTTTGTTTTGACGCCAAGAAAATCACTAAGAATCACAAATACATTGCCTACATCAAAGATCGAGATAATAAAGATGCATCATCGTTTACGTTATAAAAAGAATTGCCCGTACAAAACAAAAAAGAAGAATAAATATAGAACCACATCTTTAATCAGCAGTTTGTGCCAAAGAACTAAAAAACTTAGATTCAAAATCCAAAAGTAAAAAATTAGGTGAATTATTAAAATAGAGATAAAACATCAATTTCTCATTATTGTAAATAGAGATTCCTTATTCTTTAGAAGTAATATTTATTTTCATTAGTTTGACACAATTGTAACAATAGCAATCTCTATGCTCTAAAATTTATTCATCTATCAAATATCTAGAAACTATAAGCAGTTAAGAATCACTTCAATATTATGAATAAAATTGAGTGCAATCACTCTTTTTTATTTTTCAATAAGTCTAATTTGGTGAATTAGTTGATAACTTGATATAATAATAAATACAAATATATTTCCATATTTGCAATTTTAAATTGGAATTTTTGAAACATAAAAATGTACACTTGTAATATTAGAAATTTACTATTCAAACAATGAGAAATAGGATGAAATAGTAACAAAAACATAGTAATATATTATAGAATTACTTAAAAATAAATAAATAAATTTTTATTTTTATTTTATAAGAATTAATTATTTTATTAGTCTTTAAAATTTAAACAAATTTATACATAAATATTTAAAATTTTAAAATATATGATTTAACTATTAAACTTTAAAAATTTTATGCATATCCTTTAAATTTATAAATATTAAAATTTAATCCTTAAATTATTAAAAATTTAAATTACGTCTTAATTTAACTATTGAAATACATATATATTATTCTAAATTTTAGAACTAATATATAAAATTATAAATATTTGAAGATAATTCATATTGTTTAAAATTTTAGAAATTTTAAAAAATTATAAGTGAAATTTTAAAAATTTAAATATTAAATTATGTTTTAAAAATTTAAAAATTATATATAAATTTAATTAAAATTTAATACAATAATATAATTATAACATTTTTGTAATGTAATATCATTACATGACATACCATAAATAAAAGGATTTACGCGCAAAATTACTTAAAGTTGCGATTTATTAAGTATTAACGTTACTCCTCTTACCAATCTACTTTGTTATAGGATGTACGATACACTTAATATTAAAATATTAATATTTATAAATAATTAATAATTTAATATTATAAAAACATTAAAAAAATCAAAATACATTTATATACTGAAAAGTTTTGTAAAATTTGTACAGTTTAAAAAAATGAAAATTATCAACCAAAAGTCTCTTATATTAACACCATTATAAACTTGAATGTATCATCGATATATTTCATATATTTGGATATTTTAATAAATTAAATATGTGATTGTTATTAATTTTATATCTTTTAAATTATTTATTACCTAAATTTTATTATTATTTTAAAAAAATAAGTATATATTTAAAAATATCTAAAGTATTAAAAAGATAAATTTAATAATTTAAGAAAACATTCATTGAAATATATCGAATAATATCGTAGTTATTTTGTATAATATAATTAAATAAAATAAAATAATTTATATTTAAAATAATATGTAATTTATTTTAAGTAGTTTTCTTACTTTCAAAATAAATTAATTATAAAAATATATTTAGATTAATATCTAATTTAATTTTTATATTTTTTTATTTTTTTAAAACTTAAAGATAAAAAAAATTAACATATATAATTTTAAAATTAAAAATTTTGATACGTTAACTTAAATGTTTAATTTGATTTAAATTCATATTTTTTGTGGTAAAATTTTTTACATAATCATATAATTTTTATTATATATAATATGATTTGATTTTACTGTTAAATGAATGAAAATTATTAAATCAAAATTTTTTAAATAACAATATTATTATACACAGTGTTATTAGGATTCAATTTTTAAATAAAATTCATGATGACTCATTTACTAAGTCAAAATATTTAAGTAAAATAATAAAATTATATTTTAAAATTTATAATTATAAAAATATTTTATGATTAATTTACGTATTTTTATTATTATAATTAAATTATACAGATCATTTTTTGAATTAGAATCATTTGCATCGATTTATTATTAATATAATTTAATATTATTATGTAATATGTTTTTATTATAAATATTAAATATTTTATTTTTAATTTTAATTTTTCAAATATTTAATTGATTGTAAGTAACGTGTTGGAAATGTCTTTGTCTCCAATATCCCGGCAAATCAATCCAGCACCGGCTAAGATTTAAAAAACAATATCACCACAGACCAACACAATTTTCAAAGAGATCTAAGAGATACTTACCATATTGACCCTCTTTTTGGGAGAATTTATTAAATTCTTTTTTATTATTGTGTAATTACGTAATATTTTAAATAAATAAAAATTTAATATTAATATAATTTTTAAAAACATAAATACTTAATAAGAGATAAAAATGCTGGAAATTCATATAGATAAAAAAATATAATTTTGTTATTTACAGTCAAAAATAAAATCTTATCTTATTAATTAATGGTAAATTGGAAATAATAATCAGTTACTAATTAGTTTCAATGTGTGCTGCAGCTGTTTTCCTCAAATCGATACTACTTAATGTTTAATCCAATGGACTACGCATTCGGGCTAATGCCTATATTCTTATTCATAGATCCATTGAAACTTAAATATTTTTAATTTTTAATTTTTAATTTTTAATTTTTAATTTTTTTGGGGTGGGGGTGTTTTCTGTTTAGCCTTGAAATTCAAACTGAGTTTAAGTCTTTAATTATTTGTTTATTACTTTACCTTTGAATTTTAATAAAGACAAGCAACGGTTGTCGGTGAACAAATAAGACCAAGATTTATGTTCTTCATTCATTCAGTGAACTAGATCAATAAATAGTACCCCCCAAATATGTTTAAGATAAATTATTTCATTATTCATCTAATACTTAATGAGATATTAGATTAATAGAATTTAAAATTAATATAATTATTTATTAAAAAATAATAAATAATAAATAAAAAATAATATAATTTAATTGATAAATAATAATTAATAATACCTATTCATATTTTAGTTGAATTTAGATTCGATTAATTGTTTTTAGTTGAATTTAGATTCGATTAATTGTTTTGAAATGATTTCCGTTCATATATTTTATCAATTATATTATTTGTAAAATTTATTTTTTATACAACTAATTTGTTCGTAGTTTGTTAGAAGTGAATTTTTTTAAAATAAATAAATAAATAACTAATTTCTTAAAAAAAAAAACACTTAAGAGATTATGTGAGTAAAGAGTATGAATACTCCTATCTAATAACATCATATACAAGATTTTACTTTGTATACAAATATATAATACTTTTCAAAGAAAATATGAACACTAAACTAGAATATAGCTTCTTCTTCGGTTCTTTTTTTTTTATGATGAAAAACTAGAATATAGCTATACTCATATAAGTCGTAGCAATCAAAATTTTCTGAAGAAAAATTAAGAAAAAACTCCAACTTTCATAGTCAAGAAAGGCAAGAGATTTGGAGACAATATAATTGTTTTTTTTTTCTTTTTGGGTAAATTTGGAGACAATATGGATAAAGTTGGTGACTTTCTTTATTTAGGTCAAACAAGATACAAACCACATTCTACTAATTCAATAACGCGGCGTTCGTATGCACCAACCACATTTGATACTAATACCAATAAACTCTTATCAAATATAGCATATATATATATATATACATTGAGGTGGGGAGACATTGATTTTTTTTTCTTTTTTAACAAAAAAAAACATATACTATTGTTAACTTTATTTTTATAAATTAAATATATTAATATTTTTTAAAATTAATATATTTTAATTATTTTATATTATATTTTTAAAAAAATTAAATATTTTATATCAATTTTGATAATTTAATCACTTTCATTTTCATTATTTTTAATTTTTTAAAACATTTTCATTTCCAAATGTCTATGTTTACTTAGATCTATTTTAAGTTTTTCTACAAAAGAAAATGATCAAAAAATAAGAAATTGATAATAAATTACTTAAGTGTCCAAAAATTCAACATAAGGGAAATTAAAGTACAATAGTTTTAAGAAATATGACTAATATGTTCAATTTATTAAGATAAAGCGACCAAAATATCATTTTTTAACAAAAAAAAATTCAACAAACCAAAATTAACAAAAAAATAATTAAAGCGTTCAAAAAATACAACATTTAGATGACTAAAATGTACAAATTTTAAAAAATATAACTAATATACTCAGTTTATTATATTGATATTTAAACGTTCATGTACCCAATTTAATGTATTGGTATTCTTTGTTTTGTGTTAATAAAAAGTTCTATTTTAATATTATTTATGTCTCGTGTTATTAAAAATATGGGATATAAAAGGTATTGATACATTAACCAAGGTACATTGAAGTAATAGTCCCTACTTATGTGCATAACTTGGTCAAATTGAGATTCACCAAAGTTGTGTGAAATTTGGTAAGGCTCTATCATGTGAAGCCTTACGAAAACTTTGGAGCACGTTACCAATTTCTTTACAAAAGTCTAATAAAGCTTTACTAATTCCTTCACAAAATTAAATGTGTGTGATAGCAGTGTGTTCTATAGTGTTTACACATGTAATGTACTTTAACTAATTTTGTTACTTGAACAGTTTATAAGATGCACTTGTGTAAAGTTTCCACACTGACTAATAATCAGTTTATCTTCTTCTTGTTATTCTTGTTATATTGAATGTGTTGAATCACCTAGGCCTAACTCTACCCCTGAAAACGCGCTTACAAGGTGAGGACTGCCCAGGCTTATAAACCAGCTCTTATGCTGGTCCTTGGTCGATGTGGGACTCCTCAACACTCCCCCTCACATCGACTGTGTCGACGGACGGTGGAGGTCTTATGGTTGCCACGGGTGTAAGTGTAGGGTAGCTCTCCTCCATCGCCAAGGGTACTGCTTTGATACCATGTTGAATCACCTGGGCCTAACTCTACCCCTGAAAACGCGCTTACAAGGTGAGGACTGCCCAGGCTTATAAACCAGCTCTTATGCTGGTCCTTGGTCGATGTGGGACTCCTCAACACTCCCCCTCACATCGACTGTGTCGACGGACGGTGGTGGTCTTATGGTTGCCACGGGTGTAAGTGTAGGGTAGCTCTCCTCCATCGCCAAGGGTCCTGCTTTGATACCATGTTGAATCACCTGGGCCTAACTCTACCCCTGAAAACGCGCTTACAAGGGTGAGGACTGCCCAGGCTTATAAACCAGCTCTTATGCTGGTCCTTGGTCGATGTGGGACTCCTCAACAGAATGGCATCAGTGCTAAATTTCTAAAATTCATCGATGGAAACCAAGAGTTCATCTTATATAGATGTTGTGAATGGTTCTCCAAGTGCTCACTCTACACAATTGTTCCACCTAGTGTTAATGTTCATCCTTATGGTTTTAGAGGCTGGGATTTTGGTTACTGTATGATCAACTCGTTGGCCTAAAATTTTTCATCTACACCAACCATGAATGTCTCCTTTCCGATCAAGCTTGATGATAATAATTACATGATTTAGAGGGATTAGTTGTTTACATATATTATTGCATATAGTCTTAAGGGGCTTATTGATGGTTTTTTGGCATCACTTTCGAAGTTTCTGAGTGATTTTGCTAACCCAAATCCCAAGTTTCTTAAGTAGAGTACGTTGAATTTTATTGTTAGGGGATGTTGGATCATAATTCGATCCAAAAACGTTAAGGAAATCATATGAATGCAAATGTAAACACAATGGAAGTAAGAAAAGGATTGAAAATATACCTTCAATCATTGATCAAGTTTAACCACTTTCACGGGAATTCTAATGGGTTTTTAGTTTGATGCTTCTAAACCTTTCTTTGTTATCACGATGGTGTAAAGAATAATTCACTAAAGATTAATTGAATTTTCTCTCAATTTTCAACATAGAGTAGGTTTAGGGACCAAACAATATATTTATAGGCAAGTCTCAAATGTTTTGTCCATCAAAGAGCAATCAGACGTGCATTGAGGGGCTACAAAATGTGAGTGATGGAATGATGGAATGATGGAAGTTATGGACCAACTTTTGCCAATTGCTCAACTACTCGGTTGGTTGTCGAGCAGTTTGAAGAGAAAAAAAAACAACATTCTCCCACTTGGTCCATATATTCTATCATTCAACTTTACAAGAAACATAACACATGAATCATGGAAATAGATGATGAGTGCTCAAAAAGCACTAAAATAACCATGATTTTATGCACATTAATTGATTAAAAATATATATATTTATATGTTTTATCATATATTTATATAAATTTGTCTTTTTCGGAATCACGGGTATTTTTATTGTTTTTCAGGAATTTTGGCCTAAAAACGCAATGTAAAGACTAAAAGAAGAATACTTGAAGCAATACATCACAAATAAATTAATAAATAAGTGGGAAAAGGTCAACAAACATGGAAAAAGGTCAACAAACATGGAAAAATTGGACAAAATGGGTCGAAAAGGTCAAAAATGTCAAAAGACGGAAAAATGTGCCTTGTGACCCGGCCCCGTAGCCCGGGCGCCTTGGCCTGTATGCTGCTTCGCGAACGCTATTCACCGCGCCATTGCCTTGGCTGACCATCAGCCGGCCGCCAATGGCGCCCAGCGTTTTGACCCATTTTCCGCGTGCGGCCGCCCACATGACGTCATCAGCGTCATTGATGATTTCCTCAGAGGTCCATTACGTTTTTATTTTTAACATTTTTTTAATCATTTTTTCTCTCCCGTCACCTATAAATACCCACTTCCATTCACTTCAAACCACGCCTCAAAACCTCACTTCTCTCTTCTTTCTTTCTCTCATTTCTTAGTTTTTGAGTTTTCTTTAGTTTCTTTCTTAGTTTCTAGCTTTTCTTAGTTTTTCTCTTAGTTTTTAGTTCAATTGTCTTAGGTTTAGAGTTCTTCTCTTTTTTGAGAGGAACTTGTAATGTTTTGTAATAATTTAGATTTTTGATTCAATAAATGGAAGTGCAAATTCGCTTGGAGGTTTTTCTAGCAACGGGAATAGCGTCGAAGTTACGTAAGGATTTTATTTTCTTCTGATTATTTTATGCTTTATTCTTACATGTTATATTTAATTTATACGTGATTAAATTTAGCGTGCTAGTACATTTATAATCATGATATAATAATAACGTTGTTATGCTTGAAATATTAAATAGGTGAAAATTTATAAAATGAATTGAGTTTATTTTTATTCAAGATTTTATATTAAGGATGTTGAGAGAAATATATTATTTTTCATTACAAACTTAAATCACGAAAGTTAGACTTTAAGGTTTAGTTATCCGGAATCTAATTTAGAGTAGTGCTCTTTTATTTGTTGGTACAATCGCTAGGTAGTTAGAGGTGAAGCTCTATTTCAAAAGTTTTATAAAAATTATTATGTGGAAATGTATTGACAACATGTTTTCAATAGTGGTTTTAAAACTTGAAAGTTAGTACTCGGATAACTAAATTCTTAGGTTTAATTTGGACACCTTGAATAAAGTTTAAATTGTCTAACCCCGCGAAAATTGGCATTTAAATGGTTCATTTTCAATCTCTTAGAAAAAGGAATTAATTTAATTAACCAAATTAGTTATCAACCCGCGTAGGTGTTAATTGATTTGTTTAGTTAACAAAGAATATCTAACCCGCCCAAGGTGGTATTCATATAAAAAAGAGAGAATCAATAAAATATCAATTTATATCTTTAATAACCTAGATAATATGAGCAAGCATAATTAATTTAGTTATTATATCCATAAATACTCCACTAATATAAATGATAAAATTTGCATGAATATTTATTTAATCTGTATTTATATTTATTCTTTATTTATTGAATTTATCTATGTTTATTTCTTTTATTATATTTAATTAATCTGTATATATGTTTATTTTATGTTATTAGATTAGGAACACAAAAACCAAACTATCGTGACAGGATGTTTAGGATTTAATTTCGTTTTTAAAGGATTGAATAATAAATTAAAAACCACATACATTCCTTCCTTAGATCGACCTTGGGAGTATACTTGTCATTTTCTGAAATGATTAGGTGCACTTTGAGAGTTTTACAAATATTAAGCGAAAGTATTTGCGAAAATTAGCGATGCGGTTTTAGTTCATCATGTTTTGAGATTAGAATGTCGCCTTCTTTGTTACATGAACTACAAGGTAGTTTAGAGATTTAATTATTGGTATTGACTACCTTACCACTTGAAGGGTTAACATCTTTTGCTTGTTACGGTTGGTAGGCGAACTTTCTGGTTCTTTCTTTTGCATTTGTTCGACGGTTACTTTGACTTTAGATTCAATTCTTTTAGCCAAGAAGCCTCCATGGTGTTCAACCTTTGATTAGTCATCGATTGGTTGTCACGACTAACTTGAATAAAAGCATTCAAGCTATCTTAAGGTTGGTTTAAGATTGGCTTGGTGGGTAAGGGTGGTTGTAGGTTGGGTGATTATAGGTGTTTGGATGATACTTTTGAAAATATTGGACTTCTACATGGCATCGACACTAGAATCGCAAGTATTTGAACAATTATGAGTACCGTACTTGATTGAACAACATACTCCACGTACCTCTTGACTTGAAATTTGGTGAGGCGTGAGGAATTTCACTTGTTTAGTCAATTCGACAAGTTGCAAGGTTATCTCATTATCAAAGCCGACTTCGTTGACCTTTGCTTTCCTTCACCCTCTTTGTTGGGAATTAGAACCCAGTAGCTCATAGAGGTTATAGGTTTCCTCTGCGGTCTTTTCTCCTCAGCACCTGCTCAATGACATTATCAACCATGTATTGACTTTGTAGTGTCAATCCATCGTAAAAAGAATTGGTTTTGTAGCTGTAGTGGAAAAGCTATGATTTTGACATTGAATGAAAAGGAGTTTGAATCGTTCCCGAGCTTAAATGAAGGGCTCTTCATTCATTTGAGAAAATGTTGCTATCTTTGTTCTTAGATCAAGTCTTTTGATGGGAATAGAACCTACCCGTAAAATTTCATAGACTACCTCCCCAGTTTTAAGAGAACACTTGGTAATAGAGTAATGAACCATGACCAAAGCTTTATCTTTGAGAGTGTAAGGAAAACACCTCGTCTAAGTTGATCTTCACTAATTGCATGTAGTGGAAAGGTTTGGACAATAGCGTAGAATTCTCGAATGAAATGCAAAGGATCTTCGTTAGGGATACTAGTAAAGGAAGGCAAAGAATAATGAATCTTTTTCAATTCATAATTCCTTGCAGCCTCTTTACAATTGGATCTTAGGAAGTTACATTTACCAATGATTGGCATTGTATAGTCTTTCATCTTTTTCACTTTATCTTGACATCTCCCGTATGTTTATTTGTAGTTGAAAATGATCCTCACTCCTATTGTGAATCAACATTTTATACTTAAAAATAATAGTAGATATCTCTAAAAAAATGCAAGGAACCTAAATTTTTTTTTTTAAAAACGAAGGGACCACAATTTTTGAAGCAAACAAATTTATTTCATTTGAAATTTTTTTTTTTTTTACCATAGCTAAAAAATAAGGAAAATACAATAATGGGTGACCTCCCGTAGGACTAAAATTTATCGTCTTCTAGTAAGGCGTTGGCAGAGATTACTTGAGAATGAAAAACTCAATGTATCCTCTTCATTGAATTCATTTAAGTTTCAATTTTGCCTTTACTGCAAATGTTGACTAAGCATTGACTTGAACTTCCACCTTTTGATAGAAGCTTCCACGGAGTCCAGTAGTTGATTGGTTTTGATTGATTGTCCTACAAACTTGAATAAAAGAATTCAAGTTGTCCTCGAGTTGGTTTTATTTGGAATGCTTCGTGGAATAGGTGGGTGGAATTAACTTGGCTTTGCTGGTTTGAACTTTGAGGGAAAGGAGGGTTATTTTGCCTCGAGAAATTTGGATGACTTACCGCGGGATTATAGGTATTTGAATTGGGATCAAACCTTGGTCTTTGTTGATATATGCCACGCATTTAACACACTCGGGTCGGTTGTATCTCCTTGATATGGACGGAACTGACACCTTGTCACGTATTCTTTGTCTGAAACCATGTGTTCATTATTTGTGTTGGTTTGTGTAGCGAGAAGCAACTTGCTTGAATCAGTTGAACAAGTTGTTGTTGAACTTCATTCTTGAGTCGATCTCGTGAACACCGGCTTTTCTCACTCTGGAGCTTTTTTACGGGAATTAGCACCCGACATCTCGAAAGAGATTATACGTTTCGATGCAGTCTTTCTCCTGTGCTCACTCACTGCGGCGTTGTCGACAATGAGCCCGACATTGTTGTGTAAGTCTATCGTAAAAGAATTGGTTTTGCAAGCTGTGGGGAAAACATGATGGGGACATTGAGTGAGAAACATTTTGAGCACCTATCTGAGCTTAAATGGAATGGTTCTCCTTCCATACGAGAGAAAGTAGCAATCTTTCCTCTCGGCCTCGATGTTTTTGATGGGAATAGAATTTTCCCGTGAATTTGTGTAAATTTGACCCATTAACATCGAGAGAACCGAGAAGTGACATCGACCAAGCTTTGTATATCCTTTAAGGTGTACGGAAAACATCTCATTAGTGATCCTCGTTTAAGAATCTGAGGGGAATGTTTGAATGAGTAGCATAGAAATCTCGTAAAGGAAAGAAGAATCTTCGTTAGGTAGCCCATGTGAAGGAAGGAAGCATAGAAAAATGAATATTTTTAAGGTCGTAATTCGGCTTGACCTCAATGGATAGCGGCGATTCTTGGTACCCAATCATAGGTCTTGCAAAACTCCTTCATCGTGGTTTCCACTAACATGTTGGTTTTCCTCATTTCTTTTGGTTCTAGTAAAGGATTAAAGGCGTTACATGTTTGGCTCGAAATCAGGTTGATGGGTAGGATCAGGTGTTGTTGACACTTGTTTAAATTTATGAATATTATTTACGTATGGTGTTAGGGGTTTCTAAGGATCTCCTACTACGCGTAGACTATTTTTAAGCGTGTAAATTTAAAACTCTTTGTCAGCAAAAATAAAGAAATTAGAAAATTTCCATGGCATTTAATACAAAACACTAGACAATTTTTTTTTTTTTTTTAAATAACATAATTAATATTTAACCAAGATTGTTACCAGGAAAAGAATGGTGGTCTTGTAACAGCCAAAAACCATTCTCTAGCGAACAACGTTCACGAGAAAGACTAATGCCTGTAGCTTGAGAACTAGTCTGAGCAGAACTCATGATTTTTACTTTTCATGCCTTTTAGTTTTTTTTTTTTTCTGACGGTAATTTTATTTTACTATTCACACTATCTTATTTCTTATTAACTTAAAATTTTAAAAATTTTAATTTTTCTGACGGTAATTTTATTTTACTATTCACGCTATCTTATTTTTTATTAACTTAAAATTTAAAAAAATTTTAATTTTTTTTTTTAACGGTAAAAACTTTTTTACTTCAAATTTCAAATTTCTAAATTATTTACTTTTTATGCTATAAAAAAAAATTTTAAATATTTTTTTTTATTTATTTTTTATGAAATTTGAAATTTGATTAAATTTTATTTTATTTTATTTATTTATTATTATTATTATTATTATTATTTTTTAAAAAAAAAATATCACAATTATTTACAACACAAAAATATTTTTAAAATTTTGATAAATAAGTTAAAAGCATTCATTTCCCGTGACAGCGAAAACTTGTTGAGCAATAGAAATGGTCACCATGAAATACTTTGGTTTTAATATTTGTAAAAACTACCATAGTCTTAGCGAATCATTTAAGTAGAAAATGATAATTATACTCGAAGGTCGATCTAAGGAAGGAATGTATGTGGTTTTAATTTATTATTGAAACTTTAAAAAGCGAAATTAAATCACCTAAACATCTGTGTCGCGATAGTTTGGTTTTTGTGTTCACAATCTAATAACGTAAAATAAACATATATCTGATTAATTAAATATAATAAAGAAATAAACATAGATAAATTCAATAAATAAAGAATAAATATAAATCTGATTAAATAAATATTAGTACGGAATTTTATCATTTATATTAGTGGAGTATTTATGGATATAATAACTAAATTAATTATCTTTTTCGTATTATTATACAGGTTATTAAAGATATAAATTGATATTTTATTGATTATATAACTTTTTTATATGAATCTGGCGCTTTGGTGAGTTAGATATTAACTTTGTTAACTAAGCAAATCAATTAACACCTATGGGTGGGGTTGATAACTAATTTGGTTAATTAAATTAATTCCTTTTTTAAGAGATTGAAAATGAACCATTTAAATCTGCTTTGGTGAGGTTAGACAATTTAAAAACTTTATTGAGTGTCAAATTAAGCACTGGGAATTTAGTTATCAAGTCTTAACTTTCAAGTTTTAAAACCACTATTGAAAACATGTTGTCAATACATTTACGTAATAATTCTTATAAAAACTTTTGAAATGAGAAGCTCTATTTCCAACTGAGGCGATTATAAAACAAATAAAAAGCTGACTACAAATTGAACCGGATAACTAAACCTTAAAGTCTAACTTTGATTTAAGTTTGTAATGAAAAATAATATATTTCTCTCTAACATCGCTTAATATAAAATCTTGAATAAAAATAAACTCGATTCATTTTATAAATTTTCACCTATTTAATATTTGTAGCATAACAAGCGTTATTATTATATCGTGATTATAAGCAATTGACTTGTGATTAAATTTAATCACAGACAAATTAAATATAACATGTAAGAATAAAACATAAAAATAAGCGTAAAGAAAATAAAATCACTTCTGAGGAACTTGACTATTGTGCAGTTCTTAGAAAACCTCGAGCGAATTTGCACTTCCGTTTATTGAATCAAAAATCTAAATTATTACAAAAACATTACAAGTTCCTCTCAAAAGAGAAGAACTCTAAACCTAAGACAATTGAACTAAAAACTAAGAGAAAAACAAAGAAAAGCTTAGAAACTAAGAAAGAAACTAAAGAAAACTCAAAAAACTAAGAAATGAGAGAAAGAAAGAAGAGAGAAGTGAGGTTTTGAGGTGTGGTTTGAAGTGAATGGAAGGGGGGTATTTATAGGTGAGGATGGAGAGAAAAAATGATTAAAAAAATGTTAAAAAAAATATTAAAAAAATAAAAAACGTGTAATGGACTTCTTGAGGTCATCAATAATGGCGTCGTAGGCGGATGCACGTGAAAAATGGGTCAACGCGTTAGTAGCCTTGTTGAAGCCAGCTATTCTTATGCCATGCCTATGTGTGGCCCCAGTAACAGCGTAGCGTGAACGCAGTCTGTGCCAGCCTATCTTGTGAAATAACATCAACCTTGTGAAGCGTCTGTAGTGAAATGAAATTTGAAATTTCTGTGTGCGATTTTCCGTCTTTTGACATTTTTTACCTTTTCGCCCCATTTTTGTCCAATTTTTCCATGTTTGTTGACCTTTTTCCACTTATTTATTAATTTATTTGTGATGTATTGCTTCAAGTATTCTTCTTTGAGTCTTTACATTGCGTTTTTAGGCCAAAATTCCTGAAAAACAATAAAAATACCCGTGATTCCGAAAAAGACAAATTTATATAAATATATGATAAAACATATAAATATATATATTTTTAATCAATTAATGTGCATAAAATCATGGTTATTTTAGTGCTTTTTGAGCACTCATCAATATATCCTTTAATAACAAGTATTATCTTCCATGTATCATGATGCATTATGCATCTTAAGCCCATACAACTTAATAAATAAACCCGATGTTTATTCGAGGTCCATTACTTAAATATGTTTTCTCAAAATATATGAATAAATAAAATATGCGCATAAAATTAAGGAGAAAACATCAATTGAATAAAAGTTTCATTAATATTAACAAATGTATGTACAATGAATATTTACATTATGGAACCAAGTCCCACTCTTACTACATGATCCTTGAAATTCTTTAATGGCATGCCTTTAGTCAAAGGATCAGCAATCATCAACTCAGTACTAACATTCTCAATAACCACTTTCTTTTCCTTAACACGTTCTCTTATGGCCAAGTATTTGATGTCAATATGCTTACTACGACTTCCACTTTTGTTGTTCTTGGCCATAAACACAGTAGTTGAGTTGTTAGAGTACAATATCAATGGCATAGAAATATAGTCAACTACTCTAAGCCTGAAACTCTTCAAGGATATACCATGTGATGTAGCATCAAAACATGACACGAACTCTACCTCCATAGTAGAAGTAGCAATCAAGGTTTGCTTCACACTCCTCTAAGACATGGCTCCACCGAAAAGCATGAAAATGTAACCAAATATTGATTTATGTGAATCAACACAATCAGCGAAGTTCCGCATTAGAGTAGTCAATCACTTCCAGATAGTCGGTTCGTCTATATATGAGCATGTAATCCTTTGTCCCTTGAAGGTACCTCATGACTTTCTTTGCAGCTCTCAAGTGGTCAACACCTGGCTTACTCTGATATCTGATTGCCACACAAGAAGTATGTGTGCAATGAATATGCAAGTATACGTATCCCAACAAGTAATATAATGATAAGAAAATATCGTTCCCATAGTGATTATTTTATAAGAAACTAATTTTTAAAACTATAAAAAATAAAAAATCAATTTTTTTGTGTTTTTATATTTTAAGAAAGCAAAATTAAAATAACTAAATGTAAATAGAAATAATTAATTAAATCAACTTTAGTAACTAAAAAGATATATGAGAAAATATCTAGGAATACTTAATTCCCCAATTTTCTAAACATGTGAATCGCTAAAATCTTCCCAATATAATTATCAATTAATTACGTGATCAATTGAATCTAACCTAGCATATATTTCTCTTTCAAATAAACTACACATCATATAGTAATTAATTTAATCACACTCTCATGCCAATTAATTGTCTTTATAGATAAATTGTTGGCCAAATAATTAATAACATAAAAATAAGATTAAATAATATAATTAAATTAAATTAAATTTATAATTGGGGTAAAATATTAGATCATTACATGGTGAAAATTAGGTTCATAAGATCCCTAGATTAATAAATTAACTACACATAATTGTATTCATAAAGCTCATATTTTTCATAAAAGAAGACATAAAAATTAATAAAGAAAAGAGTAGAAGAATATATACAATCAATCTCTTGAATTATAGTGTTAATCTCCTCTTGAATCTCCACCAAAATTGTGTCATCTATTCAATTTTTCTGTATTTTTCTCTCTTTTTAGCTCCAAAAACTAACCAAAATTATGCTAATGATTGCCCCTTAGGGTTTATGGAGTGATTAGCGCTTAAATATAGCTTAGGTATGATCTAGATAGTCAAATCAACTTCAGATCAAGGGTTGAGATTGATGAACGAAAACCGGCATCGCCAATTCTCGCAAATACTTTGGTTTTAATATTTGTAAAACTCTCGCAAGTGCACGAATCATTTCGTAGAAAATGATAAGTATACTCCCAAGATCGATCTAAGGAAGGAATGTATGTGGTTTTTAATTTATTATTCAAACTTTTAAAAACGAAATTAAATCCTAAACATCTGTCATCACGATAGTTTGGTTTTTTGTGTTTCTAATCTAATAACATAAAATAAACATATATACAGATTAATTAAATAAAAAAATAAACATAGATACAAATCCAATAAATATTTATCTACAAATAAATATAATTACAGATTCAATAAATATTCATGCAAATTTTATCATTTATATTAGTGGAGTATTTATGGATATAATAACTAAGTTAATTATGCTTGCTTTCGTATTATCTAGGTTATTAAAGATATAAATTGATATTTTATTGATTCTCTCTTTTTGTATGAATACCACCGTTGGTGGGGTTAGATCCTCTTTGTTAACTAAACAAATCAATTAACACCTATGGGTGGGGTTGATAACTAATTTGGTTAATTAAATTAATTACTTTTTCTAAGAGATTGAAAATGAATCATTTAAATGCCACTTTGGTGAGAGTTAGGCAGTTTAAACTTTATCCAAGGTGTCCAAATTAAACCCGAATTTAGTTATCCGAGTACTAACTTTCAAGTTTTAAAATCACTATTGAAAACATGTTGTCAATACATTTCCACGTAATAATTCTTATAAAAACTTTTGAAATAGAGCTTAGCTCTAACTACGAGGCGATTACATGAATAAAAGAGCACTACTCTAAATTAGGCAGGATAACTAAACCTTAAAGTCTAACTTTCGATTTAAGTTTGTAATGAAAAATAATATATTTCTCTCTAACATCCTTAATATATAATCTTGAATAAAAATAAACTCAATTCATTTTAGAAATTTTCACCTATTAATATTTAGTAAAGCATAACAACGTTATTATTATATCATGATTATAAGCATTGCTATACGGTTAAATTTAATCACAGACAAATTAAATATAACATGTAAGAATAAAGCATAAAAATAAGCGTAAAGAAAAATAAAATCCTTCACAGAACTTATTTATTCTAGTTGCTAGAAAACCTCAATGCGAATTTGCACTTCCATTTATTGAATCAAAAATCTAAATTATTACAAAAACATTACAAGTTCCTCTCAAAAAGAAGAACTCTAAACCTAAGACAATTGAACTAAAAACTAAGAGAAAAACTAAGAAAAAGCTTAGAAACTAAAGAAAGAAACTAAAGAAAACTTAAAAACTAAGAAATGAGAGAAAGAAAGAAGAGAAGTGAGGTTTTGAGGTGTGTTTTGAAGTGAATGGAAGGGGTATTTATAGGTGAGGATGGAGAGAAAAAATGATTAAATAAATGTTAAAAAAAAATATTAAAAAATAAAAAACGTGTTTTGGACTGTTGAGGTCATCAATGACGTCGGCATGACGTCATGGGGGCGGTTGCACGTGAAAAATGGGTCAACGCGTTAGACATTGCTTATGCCGTATGCATGTAGCTAGGTGAAGCGTACTTATGACTTCAAGCGCAGCGTGAAACTGCCATTACCCATGTGCAGCCTGTGGGCACACATGGCTGTCAGCCTTGTGTGCGCCGGCTCTAGCTAGCTGCGGCGGCTTGTGGCCTTGGTAATGAGAAATTTGAGGCTATGTGGCGTTTTTCAAATCTTTGACATTTTTGACCTTTTCGACCCATTTTGTTCGATTTTTCCATGTTTGTTGACCTTTTTCCACTTTTTTTTCAATTTATTTGTGATGTATTGCTTCAAGTATTCTTCTTTGAGTCTTTACATTGCGTTTTTAGGCAAAATTCACGAAAAACAATAAAAATACGTGATTCGAAAAAGACAAATTTATATAAATATATGATAAAACATATAAATATATATATTTTTAATCAATTAAAGTGCATAAAATCATGGTTATTTTAGTGCTTTTTGAGCTAAATCATCTGACCAGCTTCTTGCTAGTCCCTTAGCAAGAGAAGCGATAAAAACTAAAAATTAAACTATCCTAAATCAACAGGTGGATTGACACGGTTGCATTTAGCCTATGCGACAAGCCTTTAAACCCACAGGTTGCCACAGTGGAGCCGAGTTTGAGTCTCGTGAGGGTTTTCGGTAATGATACCCACTGAACATTGTACTAAATGTAAAAACAAAGAAACAATAAAAACAAACAACTTAAAAATTAAATTTACAACAAAATCACAAATTAACAACATTTCCGCAAAAATGTCTACGTACTTTTAATCTCCTTTAAGATCATAATTAAAATCTCAAGCATAAGTTATTTTAATCTCTTTAAACAATCATGATTTATTATAATAATTAAGTCGAAAATCATTTTCATATTTCATATCAAAAATGTATCAATTTAATTTCACCCAATTTCGATTATGCGTGAATCGATTCGCTTGACTCTACATTCTCACAAGTCAATACTCTCAAAACACTTGAATCCTATGGGTTGAACACTAAATACTAATTTATATGCGAAAGAGTTGATGTATAAATGAACTAATATGTTAGCATTTGTATAAAGAATAAAGGCTCAAAGTGTTATTTTAAGATTGATCTTATGAAAGGAATCAAATGTATAAATTATAAAGATATCATATATAAAAATTATTTTAATGCATAAATCTAACTCATTAAGCAAAAATTTCAAGATCTATGTCTTTTATAAATGAAGAAAGTGAAATGACTTTTTAGAGAATTACTTCTTATATCTTTTTTTTTGTAATTAGCCTTTACTCCATGACTTTGTAGGCAATGCGGGTTATAGTATGTAGATGATACTATTTTTATCTCTCTCTTATTTTTTTTTTTTTTGTAGATATTTTTCAATATGTGTATTTCTTAGAGAGTCAACCCATTGTATAGATTGTACATATTTTGGATTTTGGTGAGTGGTTAATTTTGTGGCTTTTCTGTTTGATCTTGGTTTAGGTAACCCAGATATGTCTTTTTGTTTTGTAGTAGTCATGCATAAATGAGATATAAGCGTATACTATCAACTTGCTCAAATCATTTAATCTAAGCAAAAATAATAATCAAAAATATATGATACTCTATTAAAATGAAAAAAATTCATACATTCAATGCTAATACCTATAGAGATCATCTAAAAATTTGAAGAAATAAGAAATGTGTTTGGAGTAGAAAAAATATATATTTCAACTGCTGAATAAAGGAAATTAGGCTCAATTATATCTCACAAAGGTAGTCTCCAAAAAAAAACTCATAAACACCGATTTTGGGTTTAATATAATTTCAACATCTTATCGAGAAATACTAATTATGACAAAAACTAACTAATTATCAAAAATAATTACAAAATATTTCATGATATGTTCTCAAAAATTAATCTAACGATCAAAGACTTAACTATTTACTTAAATTTGATTTAAAGAAATGATAAATTTTTGTGAAACTTTCTCTTTTTTTTTTATTTTTATTCCAAAAATTACTAAATCACGTAGAATAGAAATAAAACCAAACACCACAAAAAGTATATTTTTTTATTTTATTTTTTTTAATTAAGCATGGTAACTTTTCACCACGCCCGACCTAGAACTTACATTGTCCTCGATGTAACAAGCGTAAATTAAAGATAAAGAGAGAAGAAGAAAGATTACCTATTTCTGAGAATGTGCAAGTAGTAATGGAAAATGCGATTGCATCCATCATATTCATCATTAAAGTGTATACAGAATGATCGTTGTAAACTTAACGTCTCGACAAATATTTTTAGTTCTAACAATTTAAAAATTATTCACATGCAATTAAAATGAAATAAACAATAAAATTAAGTAAAGAAAACAAATGACAAACAAAAATTATTATTATTATTTTTTTTTTATTTTACCTAAAATGATGGGTTGCCTCGTCCAGTAACTTAGTTTTGTCTTGTAAAGGCGTATCTTTTTGGTGCTAAGGGTTACTCGATAAATGCAATCCATTGACAATGTTGTTTGGTTCTTCTAAATAAGGCTTGAGGATGGCCATTGACTTTGAGCGTTTTTGTGTCTTGGAGTCCAATAGTTCAACTACTCATGTTCAAATACTTGAACTATTTTGAATGGTCCATCCCGTCTTGATCTCGGCTTTCACGGAAACAATCTCAAAGCGAGAGTTAAATAAAAGAACTTTCATTCCAGGGTGAAGAGTCTTAGGAACTAAGCCTCTTTGTCATGATAGCGCTTAGTATGCGCTCCTTGTATAATTTGGCATTCTCATGGAAGCTTCATTCCTAATTTCTTCCAACTCATGAAGGTGGAGTAATGCGTTTTTCACTGCTTTATCTAAATCCATGTTTAACTTCTTTAATTGCCCGATAAGCTTTGTGTTCAAGTTCAAGCTGGAAGGTGGCACGCTTTCCCAGATTAACCGTGAAACTCGTCATCGAATAGGTGTTTTGTAAGCGGTGCGGTATGCCCGTAAGGCATCATTTAGCTTAAATGCCCAATCCTTCCTTGACGGACATACAGTGCGTTCGATACTCCATAATTTGCCTATTGCTCACTTCCACTAAACGGAAGTTTGAGGATGATATGGAGTAGCTACTTTATGTGTGATGTTGTACTTGTTTAGTACTCGTCAAAGAGTTTGTTACAAAAATGGCTACCTCGTGCTTATATTTCACAGGCATTAGAACCTCTTGAATATGAAATCTTTCAAGAATTTCACAACAACATTAGCATCGTTGGTCTTGGTGGGGATAGCTTACTTCTACCCTTGACCACGTAATCCCACGACTGACCAAAATGTATTGAAAACCATTAGATGGGGGAAAGGACCCACGTGAAGTCAATCCCATCCATTACATCAAAGAGTTCAGCAACTAAATTAGATGTCAAAGGCATTTCATCTCTTTTGCTTATGTTTCCTGTTCTTTGACATCTATCACATTGTGCACAAAACATATGAGCATCTTTAAAGAGTGGGCCAAAAGAATCCGGTGTAATATCTTACGGTACGTCTTTTCCACCTCCAAAATGACCACATGATGAAGTTCGCTGACAAAAGTCGAATGCTCTTATGTTAACTTGGTACACATCTCAGGATGACTTGAGTCTTGACCAATCTTGTATAAATAAGGGTAAATCCCAGAAATAGTCCTTAATAGTTTTAAAAAACCTTTTCTTGTCACGATATGAAGTGTTAGGTCATGAAACACCGATGTGAGATAGTTTACAATATCGGCATACCGTGGGTTCGGACTATGAAAAATAAGCATGTTCATCGGGAAAGGTTTCAACTATATCATCATTACTCTCATCTTTAAGAGAATTGAAGTCGAAATCAACCTAGACAAATGGTCGGCTACTAAGTTTTCAACCGCCTTTCTTATCCTTGATTTCTAGGTCAAATTCTTGTAAGAGTAAGACAGCACGATTAATCTTGGCTTGGCATTTGGTTTACTTAATAGGTATCTTAAAAGCGTGTGATCGAGAATGTACAATCACTTTAGATCCTACTAAATAAGACCGAAATTTGTCTAAAGAGAATACTATAGCCAAGAATTCCTTTTCGGTGGTGGTGTAATTCATTTGGGCATCGTTGAGTGTTTTGCTAGCATAGTAGATGACATGTAAACGCTTATCACTCTTTGTCCCGAGTTTTGCTCCTATTGCATAATCGAAGCATCACACATTATCTCAAAGGTAAAGACCAGTTTGGTGCCATTATATGAGGGGTAGATGTTAGTTTCTCTTTCAAGGTATTAAAGGAAATAAAGCGATCATTGTTGAAGTCAAATTGACATCTTTGGATAATAAGTTACATAAGGGCGACTTATTTTAGAGAAATCTTTAATAAATGGAATCTACGTAAAATCCTGCATGTCCCCAGCTTCTTATCCCGCTTACGGATGTAGGGAGGTAGTTTGGATATCAATTCAACTTTTGCCTTATCAAGCTTCAATACCACTTGTTTGAAATTATATGTCCTAAAACTATCCCTTGTTGAACCATAAAATGACTTTTCTCCCAGACTAAGGGTTAGATTGCATTCAATGCATCTTTCTAAAACCAAAGTCAATTTATGTAAGCAATCATCAAATGAGTTCCCGAAGAGAAATAGATCCATGAAAATTTCAATGAACCTCCCTGTCCAGAAAATGGATATCATGCATCTGGAAAGTGGCGAGGAAGCGTGCATAGCGAATGGCGTGCGAAAAGCAAATGTCCCAAAGGACATGTAAATGTGGTCTTTTCTGATCTTACGGTCTTTATGGGTACTTGATAATATCCGGCAGTCCATCAAAAACTTGATAAAATTAGGTATGCCCGACTAATCTTTCCAACATTTGATCAATGAATGGAAGAGGAAAGTGATCCTTTTTAGGTATATAAATTTAGTTTCCTAAAATCTATACACATTCTCAAATCCGGTGATTATTCTAGTGGGCACTAATTCACTTTTATCATTTTTAACAAGCTGTTATCCCGGATTTCTTTGGTACCACGTACCTTTGGACTAACCCACTTACTCATGATAGGATAGATAATCCGCTTCTTACAGTAGTTTAAGGATTTCCTTTTTAACTACCTCTTGCATGTTTGGGTTTAGTCTTAACGGGCCTCTGCACGGGTTTAGCACCATCCTCCAAGTTGATCTTGTGCATACACATTGTTGGACTAATGCCTCTTATATCCCCTATACTCAACCTATAGATTTCTTAAAGCGTTTAAGCACTTTGATGAGTTCCTTTTCTTGTGGTTTGGTCGAGGTTGAAGAAATTATCCTTTGGATATGTTTCTCCTTCTCCCAAAACACATATTTTAAGTGCTCGAGTAAGTCTTTGAGTTCAGTTCGGTGGATTGGCCTCTTTAACGGATGAAGAAGCCCGGGTAGATTTAAAAGTGCACTAGATTTTGTCATCAACTTCATTATTGTCTAGTTGTTCAAGGTACCCGCTTGAATTTCTTCATCTAAATCTTCTTCAAGCCTTTTCAAGTGTAAGAGCAGTTTCAAGCTTGTCTTCTATTACGGTTTGGAAAAGGTGTTTTGGATAAGATTATCCAAAGGATCAACTTCGAATATTTCATCGATGGCGAGAAATAGAAGGGAAAGGTGAAGAATCAAAACTTTGAAATGAGCAGTCTCTCAAGACATCGTTGTCAAATTTCCATCTTGGACATCAATAATAGTTTTAGTAGTTGCCATAAATGGTCTACCAAGCAATATTGTATGTTCTGCATCCAATCTTGGGATTTTCTTGCATATCCCGAGGAACCACAGAAAGTCAGCCGAATTATTATCATTTTGTCTACTGTACCAAAACATCCTCAACTATTCCTCTACCGGATATTTAAGAGATCTATCTCGAGTTGCGGGGGACATAGTTGTGGGTTTTAGATCCCACTAGATTGAGTGTGAGAATATAGAGTAGGGCATCAAATTTATACTAGCACCTAAATCAAGCATTGCCTTAGAACCTTCCTATCCCCGTAGTTATGTTTATAATAAAACTTCCGGGGTCTTTCAACTTAGGGGTAGTTTGTCTTTGAGAGAAATCTGTGTTAGAAATTTCGACACTCTTGCCTACTCGTTCATTAAGTTCATACCTCCTTTTCTTAGTGTTCGACTCTTTGAAAAACTTGGCATATGAGAATTCATTCATGATCACTTCTAATAATGGTAAATTGATATTTACTTTAGAGAGCATATTAAAAGATCATTGAATTGCTTATCTTGTTTGGACTCTTTCAATAGGTGGGGAAAAGGTACTTGCATACGGTGTAGTTCTGTTGTCTTTTGAATTTTGGGAGTGTCGGATGACCCACGTGGAGTTTTTCGGAAAGCTTGTGAAGTTTAACACTTGTTTCTCCTTTTGCGATATTAGAATGTCGCCTTAACATTAGAGATTTCGGGTACAGTATTGACTACCTTACCACTTGAAGGGTTCTAACATCTTTTGCTTGTTTGCAGTTGGTAGGCTGGCAACTTTCACAGTTCTTTCTTTTGCATTTGTTCGACGGGTTGCTGACTTTAGATTCAATTCTTTTAGCAAAGCCTCGTGGTGTTCCAACCTTTGATTAGTCATCGGTTGGTTGTCACGACTAACTTGAATAAAAGCATTCAAGCTATCTTACAGGTTGGTTTAAAAGATTGGCTTGGTGGGTAAGGGTGGTTGTAGGTTGGGTGATTATAGGTGTTTGGATGATACTTTTGAAAATATTGGACTTCTGTATGGCATCGACACTAGAATCATAAGTATTTGAATAATTATGAGTACAGTACTGATTGAACAACACAACTCACATTACCTCTTGATTTGAAATTTGGTGAGACATGAGGAATTTCACTTGTTTAGTCAATTGACAATTTGCAAGGTTATCTCATCATCAATGAGCCGACCTGTTGACCTTTGCTTTCCTTCCACCACACTCTTTGTTGGAATTAGACCCCAAGACTCGCCGAATTATAGGCTTCCTCTGTGTCTTTTTCTCCTACAGCCCCAGTGACATTATCAACCATGTATTGACTCTGTAGTGTCAATCCATCGTAAAAGAATTTGGTTTTGTAGCTGTAGTGGAAAGCTATGATTTTGACATTGAATGAAAAGGAGTTTGAATCGTTCCCAAACTTAAATGAAAGGGCTCTTCGTTCATTTGAGAAAATGTTGCTATCTTTGTTCTTAGATCAGCGGTCTTTTGATGGGAATAGAACTACCCATAAAAATTTCATAAATGCCTCCCAAGTTTTAAGAGAACGTAGAGTAATGAACCATGACGAGAGCTTTATCTTTGAGAGTGTAAGGAAAACACCTCGTCCTAAGTTGATCTTCGCTAATTTCATGTAGTGGAAGGTTTGGACAATAGCATAGAATTCTCGAATGAAATGCAAAGGATCTTAAATTAGGGATACGTAAAAGGAAGGCAAAAGAATAATGAATCTTTTCAATTCATAATTCCTTATGACCTCTTGCAATTGGATCTTAGGAAGTTACATTGCCAATGATTGGCATTGTATAGTCTTTCATCTTTTTCCGCCTATCTTGACATCTCCCGTGGTTGTTTGTAGTTGAAAATGATCCTCACTCCTATTGTGAATCGACATTTTGCTTTTAAAAACAATGGTAGATATCTCTAAAAAAATGCAAGGAACCTAAATTATTATTTTTTTTTTTTAATTTAAACGAAGGGACACAATTTTTTGAAACAAAGCGAATTTATTTTATTTGAAATATATTTTTTTTACATGGAAACTAAAACAAAGGAAAATACAATAATGGGTGACCTCGTGTAGGACTAAAATTTATCGTCTTCTAGTAAGGCGTTGCTTCAGAGATTGCGGAATGAAAAACTCGATGTCTCACTCTTCATTGAATTCATTTAAGTTTCAATTTTGCCTTTATGCAAATGTTGATTCTTCATTCAACTTGAACTTCCACCTTTTTGATAGAAGCTTCCACAGTCCAGCCGTTGATTGGTTTTGATTGATTGTCCTACAAACTTGAATAAAAGAATTCAAGTTGTCCTCAGGGGATTGGTTTATTTGGAATGCTTCGTGGAATAGGTGGGTGGAATTCTTCGCTTTGCTGGTTTGAGCTTTGAGGGAAAGGAGGGTTATTTTGCCTCGAGAAATTTGGATGACTTCTCACCCGGGATTATAGGTATTTGAATTGGGATCAGGCAACCTTGGTCTTTGTTGATATGCTCCCCATTAACACCTCGGGTCCAGGTTATCTCCTTGATGTGGACAGCGATTACCTTGTCCCGTGTTCTGTCTGAAACCGTATTGTTCATTATTTGTGTTGGTTTGTGTAGCGAGAAGAGCCAAACTTGCTTAGTCGGTTGAACAAGTTGTTGTTGAATTTCATTACTGAGTCGATCTCGAACACGACTTTTCTCACTCTGGAGCTTTTCTGTGGGAATTAGCACCCAAACATCTCGAAAGATTATATGTTTCGATGCAGTCTTTTCTCTTTATTGCTCCTCTGCGGCGTTGTCGACAATGAGCGACATTGTTGTGTGATCCATCGTAAAAGAATTGGTTCGCAAGTGTAGGGGAAAGGTATGGTGGGGACGTTAGTGAGAAACATTTTGAACCTATCGAAGCTTAGGTGGAATGGTTCTCCTTCCGTACGAGAGAAAGTAGCAATCTTTCCTCTCGGCTCGATGTTTTTGATGGGAATAGAATTTTCCCATGAATTTGTGTAAATTTGACCCCGTGTCATCGAGAGAACCAGGTAAGTGACATCGACCAAGCTTTAGCCTTATCCTTTAAGGTGTACGGAAAACATCTCATTCTAGGCAGATCCTCGTTTAGAATACGGAGGGGGAATGTTTGGACTGGTAGAAATCTCGCCAAAGGAAAGAGAATCTTCATTGGGTAGCCCGTAGAAGGAAGGAAGCATAGAAAATGAATATTTTTAAGGTCGCATATTCTAGCGACCTCTCCCATTTGGATAGCGGCGGATTCTTGGTGCCAATCCATAGGTCTTGCAAACTCTTTCATCGTGGTTTCCACTAACATGTTGGTTTTCCTCCATTTCTTTTGGTTCTAGTAAAGTTAAGACGTTCTATGTTTGGCTCAAAAACTTGTTGATGGGTAGGATCCAGGTGTTGTTGACACTTGTTTAAATTTATGAATATTATTTACATATGGTGTTAGGGGGTTTCCTAAGGATCTCTGCCACGCGTAGGTATTTTTAAACGTAAATTTAAAACTCCTGTCAACAAAAATAAAGAAATTAGAAAATTTCCATGGCATTTAATTCAAAACACTAGACAATTTTTTTTTATTTTTTTTATTTTTTTTTTATTTTTATTTTTTTTTAAATAACATAATTAGTATTAACCAAGAGTGTTAGGGAAAGAATGGTGGTCTTGTAGCTAATAAAAGCAATTCTCTGACAACGTTCGGGAAAAAATGATGCCTGAGAACGGCCAAATGTCTCACAAATGACTCGCTTAGATTTTTACTTTCATGCCTTTTAGTTTTTTAATTTTTTTTTTTTTTTTTTTAACGGTAATTTTATTTTACTATTCACACTATCTTATTTCTTAAAATTTTAAAAAAATTTTAATTTTTTTTTTTTTTCTGACGGTAATTTTATTTTACTATTCACACTATCTTATTTCTTAAAATTTTAAAAAAATCTTAATTTTTCTTTTTTTTTTTTTTTCACGTCGGTAATTTTATTTTACTATTCACGCTATCTTATTTCTTATTAACTTAAAATTTAAAAATTTAAATTTTTTTTTTTTTTAACGGTAAAAACTTTTTTACTTTAAATTTCAAATTTCTAAATTATTTACTTTTTATGCTATAATTAAAAAAAATTTATTATTTTTTTTTTATTTTTTTATTTATTTTTTTTATTTATTTTTTATGAAATTTGAAATTTGATTAAATTTTTTTTTATTTATTTATTATTATTATTTTTTTTTTAAATATCACAATTATTTACAACACAAAAATATTTTTAAAATTTTGATAAATAAATTAAAAGCTTATTCCTTTAAATGACATGTAAAAACTTGATGAGCGACAATAGCGTCGGATTCTATGAAATCTTTTGGTTTTAATATTTGTAAAACTCGCCATGATCTTGAATCATTTCGTGAAAATGATAAGTATACTTCGAGGTCGATCTAAGGAAGGAATGTATGTGGTTTTAATTTATTATTGAAACTTTTAAAAAGCGAAATTAAATCTAGCATCTGTCGCGATAGTTTGGTTTTGTGTTTAATCTAATAACGTAAAATAAACATATATACTGATTAATTAAATAAAAAATAAACGTAGATACAAATTCAATAAATATTTATCTACAAATAAATATAATTCTGATTGATAAATATTAAGTACAAATTTTATCGTTTATATTAGTGGAGTATTTATGGATATAATAACTAAGTTAATTATCTTTCTTTCGTATTATCACAGGTTATTAAAGATATAAATTGATATTTTATTGATTATATAACTTTTTTGTATGAATCTGCTTTGGTGGGGTTAGATCTTTCTTTGTTAGCTAAGCAATCAATTAGCAACTGTATGGGTGGGGTTGATAATAAATTTGGTTAATTAAATTAATTACTTTTCTAAGAGATTGAAAATGAATCGTTTAAATGCCGCTTTGGTGAGGAATAGACGATTTAAAGCTTTATCAAGGTGTCAAATTAAAGCGAAATTTAGTTATCGAAAGTACTAGCTTTCGAGTTTTAAAATGTTATTGAAAACGTGTTGTCAATGCGTTTGTAATAATTAACATAAAAACTTTTGAAATAGAGCTCTACAACTAGGGCGATTATGCAAGCAAATAAAAAGCACTTTCTACTCTAGAATTAAGGATAGGATAAGCTAACCTTAAAGTCTAACTTTTCGGTTAAGTTTGTAATGAAAAATAATATATTCTCTACAACATCGTCCTTAATATATAATCTTGAATAAAAATAAACTCGGTCGTTTTAGAAATTTTAACGCATTAATATTTATGGCATAACAACGTTATTATTATCATGATTATAAGCAGTACTTGATTAAATTTAATCACGGACAAATTAAATATAACATGTAAGAATAAAGCATAAAAATAGCGTAAAAATAAAATCATACGAACTTGACGCTATTAAGTTGCTTAGAAAACCTCACGTGAATTTGCTTCCATTTATTGAATCAAAAATCTAAATTATTACAAAAACATTACTGAGTTCCTCTCGAAAGAAGAACTCTAAAGCATAAGACAAATTGAGCTAAAAACTAAGAGAAAAACTAAGAAAAGCTTAGAAAGCCCAAGAAAAGAAACTAAAAACTAAGAAATGAGAAAAGAAAGAAGAAGTGAGGTTTTGAGGTGTGTTTTGAAGTGAATGGAAGAAGTGGGTATTTATAGGTGAGGATGGAGAGAAAAAATGATTAAATAAATGTTAAAAAAAATATTAAAAAATAAAAACGTGTTTTGGACCTGTTGAGGTCATCAATGACGTCGGCCGTGACGTCGTGGGGCGGTACGTGAAAAAATGGGTCAAAAGCAACGTTGGGCCGGCTATTTGGCTTGTGCCGTTTATTAAGGCCTTCTTGTATGGCAGCAGCGTGAAACGATACTATGCGTGTGAGCGGCATCGGTAGCAAGCTTATTATTCAGCCTTAGCGTATGTGTGACTCTGGCCTTGTTGGCCTTGTGACTCTGAATTGTGCCCGGCCCGTGTAACTCTGGCCCATTTATGTATTTCTGAGCTTATTGTGACTCTGGCCTGTATTTGAAATTTCAGAAATTTGTATTGTGGCGTTTTTAGATCTTTGACATTTTTGACCATTCGACCCATTTTGTCAATTTTTCCATGTTTGTTGACCTTTTTCCACTTATTTATCAATTTATTTGTGATGTATTGTTTTAAGTATTCTTCTTTTGGTTTTTACATTGTGTTTTTAGGCCAAAATTCTGAAAAACAATAAAAATACCCGTGATTAGAAAAAGACAAATTTATATAAATATATGATAAAACATATAAATATATATATTTTTAATCAATTAAAGTGCATAAAATCATGGTTATTTTAGTGCTTTTTGAGCACTCATCAGAGATCAAAACAAGCAAAACTGACAACGTGACATGTGGCATAAGAAATTCACTAGGTGAATCAGGGAGCAACGCGTGGCATGGGAGATTGGTCAGAGTCAACACTAGTTGATTCAATGCCACGTGGTGCAATGTGATTCACAGAAATGGATGATGTGGCACACGGGTGGAACATGGGGAGCAATAGCATGATGACACGTGGCATGGTGGCTTATCTGATCTCCGAACTCGAATCAAAACATGTGGCGCATGGTTCATCCTCCTCATACGTGGCATAACGTGATTCGATGTCCCTGCTTGCATGGCATCTGCGTGGCTTGCCCAGTCAGCTCCTTTGCTTGCATGATAGGCCACGTGATAGCTCCTGATTTCCCTTGTGTTAAAAATACATAAAAAATTCTAGAAAAATTTCAAAAATTATATTTTCACCCTTTTTCACTAAAAAGTTTATATTTTAATATTTTTGGCCATAAAAATGTAAATATTAAGTAAAAAGGTGTGTTAATGACTCTACTTTCATAGAGTCATCAATATCTCCCTAGCATCTCAACAACAAATACAATGTCAGGTCTAATACAGACCTAAGCATACATCAAGCTTTCAATGCTTGAAGCATATGGAGTAGTTTTCATCTGTTCCCACTTGAGCTCATTTTTAGGGCATTAGTTTAGGCTAAATCTGTCACCCTTCACAATGGGTACCACACTCGGTGAACAATCTTTGATCTGAAATCTCTCTAAAACTTTATTGATATAGGTCTCTTGAGACAAACCAAAAATGCCTCAAGATATATCCCTATGGATCTTAATGCCAATGAAATAAGATTCCTCACCCATATCCTTCATATCAAAGTTCTTTCAGAGGAATTATTTCACCTTATATAGAAAACCCTTATCATTGGTAGCGAGCATAATATCATCCACATATAACACCAAATAACAAATCTTGCTCCCATTGACCTTTTGGTATATACATTAATCTATGATATTCTATTCAAAACCAAATGAAGTGATGATGTTATGGAATTTCAAATACCATTGACGGGAAGCTTGTTTTAATACATATATGGATTTATTAAGCTTACAAACCAAGTGCTCACTATTACTAGAAGAGAATCCTTTAGGTTGTTTCATGTAAACCTCTTCCTCTAGGTTACCATTAAGGAAAGCCTTTTTCACATCTATTTGATTCAAATCCAAGTCAAAATGGGCAACCAATTCCATGATCACACAAAGTGAATCTTTCTTAGATACAGGAGATAATGTCTCCATGTAGTTGATTCCTTCCCTTTGAGTGAATCCCGAGTCCGAACCCAAACTCAGTGAGTTTGATTTCAGCGTGAGATTCCCAAGCTCAATCCAAACCCTATATTTATTAATAATATTATGTTACATGAGAGTTTTCCACTTATTTTCTCTACTCAAACCCTATTCTCCACCCTCGCACAGCGTTCTTAGCCATTGTCCTTGCCTACAACAGCTCTTCATCAACATTATAGGTAACATCAACTCATCTTTTCTCTTTCTATTGTTATTACTATTAAAAATAAGTAAACCTAATGAATCTTTTCTATTGTAAATGACTCTCGGTACCTAATCTTGATCCATAGAGGTTATTTCTAACTGTTTGAAGGCTTACTTATGTTGAGAAATTAGGATGCTAGATATTTCTTAGATGAATTATAAAAAATTGTTAGGAAAGTCGCTTGGTATGGTTTGTTGAACGTGTGATGTCTAAAAATCTTAGTACATTTTCTTACTAAGATACGACAGTGCAGGTTATTTAACATAAAGGGCCAAGGGTATGAGATTCTAGCTTATATATGGAGCCTTGGTTGCACTATATTGGAGATGTTAACTCAAAAAATTCCATACTCTCAACTTGGGCTAATATGTGACATTTATAAATTTATAATTAGTTTATTTCTTTCCCTTTTTGTTTTTATTACTTTCACCATGCTCAAAGTATGCATGGACTTTTGGTTTCTTTTCTTGGAAGGATGGGGATTGTTCTTCTTATAGTATTATTACTTTCAAAATTGAAGATTCTCTCTCACCCTTCCACACCCTTTCTCCTTTTATTTATTTTTTGTTGTCGTGTTAGGACTTTGAGATCCTTTTCTGCCTCCTGGTTTTGATAGAACCATATCCTTCAATCAAAAGATCGATACCGACGTTATATAAGATTGGAATTGTGTGCCACCTTTTGTTGTAGAAGAGCTCTCAAGAGATGCACGAGATTTTATCTTGCAGTGCATACAAGTAAATCCAAATCATCATCTGACTGTGGTTGCACTCTTAAACGATCCTTTCATAAGGAGGCCAATTTCTACCTATTTTGGGGAGTCTTATGTGACAAAGTTAAGTGTGTAATACGAGTGTGTCCTATAATTTGTTTACACTTGTAATGTATCTAACTAATTTTGTCACTTGAACAGCTATATAAGGTATACTTGTGTAAATTTTCCATATTAAATAATAATCACTTTCTTCTCTTCTTATTATTCTTGTTATATTGAATTATCAACAAGATTATTGTATCTTTTATAAAAATAAGTAAAATCTCTTATCGATTTATTTACACAATAAGCAAGGTATTACCAATTCTTTTACAAAATAAATAAAGTCTCATCAATTCTTTCTTATATGTCCATTTTATTTATTTTTCATTATCGTAATCGTGCTCTCTAATTTAAGAGAGAGAGAAAAAAAGAAATCTTATAAAATGATATTTTATAATTTAATTGTATATCATAAGTGCATAATTTTTTTTATATTTATAATTTTATTTTTAAATACTGCTTCATGCATTGTATATATATAGATTTTTTATAATATAAAAATATTTTTTTTCCATATTCAAATATGTATATATATTAAAAATATTTTTTTAAATCAATAAATATATAAATATATAAATTTTATGAATTTATTATAAATAATTTTGAACGAGAGAGGATAATTTTAATATATAAATGATGAGATGTTACAACTTATTTAAGATCTATAAAAACATATTTGGTGAATAGTATTGAATATAATTACAGTTGTATTAGATTGAATTTTATTAAATTATATTATAATTAGTTTGTATAGCGTTTGTTGATAAACTATATAATATAATAAGATAAAGTTAATTATATATATTTTAATAAAATAATTTATATTTTATAAAATAAAATTTATTTAAATAAATATTTAATTTATTTTTTCAATTTTTATTATTTTTAAAATAAATATATTATTTTTAATTTAGAATAAAAAATCAACATATATAATTTTATAATTATATCCATCAATCATGTATAATAAACAAAACTTAGTTTACAATAAATTTAAAAACTAGAATAGCCTACAATGATGTTTGAACAAGGAGAATTAATTCAACAAGCTAGAGAGATTTTAGAATTTACCCTCTTGGCTATAACCAAATATTTGATTCATAAGTGTTATTATTGACCATTAATAAGTATGATTCAGTTTGTGGTGAATTTAAAGGAAAAAGATCAAAAGTACCCCTAAGATTTAAAGAATCTTCAGAAATACCCTTCAGGTTTTAAAAAATTCAAAAATACCCTTAAAAACATAACGGAAGTTAAAACTAACACTCATCAGAAATACCCCTAAGGTTATATATAAAAAAAATGGAAGAAGAAAAAATAAACCAAGAAATATTAGATATAGAAACAGAAGACATTTCAGGATGTTTTTCACAGGAAATGGTAATAAGTAAAAAGAAATTTGAAGAAATTCAAAAAGTAAAATTAAATCTTAAAGAAGGAGATGGATTTAAAGACCCATCATTTTTATTAAGAAAGATATTTCCTAGAAAAAGTATAATCTATTATGGTATTAGTAATAAGGAAATGAGCATTAAAATTACAGATGCAAAAGGAAGATATAATATACTATTAATTAATAAAGAGACTATATTAAACAAATTATCAAAAATTCCTCGAAAGGATAAAGAAAAAATTGGATACATTCATTTAGGAGGAATCCAAATATTAATAAAAGCCCATTTTAGAGAAGGAATAGATACACCAATAAAAATAGCTCTATTAGATAATAGAATAATAAACATGCAAGATGCTTTATTAGGAATGATCCATAGAAACTTAGGATACAAAAAATTAAAATTTACCGCATATCCTAGATTTGCTATAAATATACAAGATAAAAATCTAAACCAAGTATTAAGTATAGCTTATGAATTTGAAAGAGGAGATTTAATGAAAGAAGGAAATCATCCATTTTCAATACATTATCTAGTAGCATATTCTTTAACAAATAGTCATAATAGTTCAATATATGGACAAAATGAATTTATAGAAATAGATAAAAATTTTAAAGAATTAGGACAAATAATAAAACCAGAAAGATTAACAGAGTTAGAAATACCAGAAAAATGGAAATTAGATATTAAAGAAAAACCCTTAATAACAGAAAGAAAAAGTAATAACATACCAAGATTTACTTTCGTAGATCACGAAGAAGAAACCTCAAATCAACAAGAAGTTAAAAAACTAGAAAATGAAGTTAAAATAATGAAAGCATTAGTTCATGATTGCATATTAGGGAAAAATAATGTTTAAGGATAAAATAAAAAATATGAATTTAGAACTAAATGGAAGCCTAGTAGGTGTGGCAAAAAATCAAGCAACATTATTTGAAACTATACAATTATTAACAGAGGAAATGGATCTAGTCCAGGAATCAAACACAAAATATCTACAAGAAATAATAGATATACAAAGAGAACTATTAAAGGAAATAAAGGAGTATGGTTATAATAAACTACAACAAAATATGCATAAAGAATTTTCAGAATTAAGGAAAGATGTATACAATCTAAAGATAGATCATAAATACGATCCCTTAGAAGGATTAAAAGAAGAACCACCAAGGAAATCGGTCTCGATTCCCGAGAAATGAGAAAAGAAAAAATGAGGAACAATCTAAGAGTAAAGAGATAATTCCAAATTGATGGAATATAGGAAAAAATTAGAAAAGAATTTATGAACCCCGAGAACGAGAAATATAGAAACATTGTTCAAATTATTAACATTAACCAATGAAGAAATAGAAGAACATTATATTGGAAAACTTTGTACTAACAAAGAAGAAGATGATATGACAATAATCGGTGGAAACCGATTGAATCGTAAAACATGACCCAAAGGTCATATGAAACCAATTTCATTACCAAATTCCGCAAGAAGAAACATCCGACCCACATAGGGAGGAAAGAAGTAGACAAAGATCAAGAACACGATACTACATATAGAAGAAGACAACCACCTAAAATGGAGGAAGGGTTGCATTGGGGAACTAGAGGAAATATTCCACCAGGAGTTCAAACTCCAAGATAACTATAACCGAACTTCTAAATTTAGATTGTATAAGAGATAGGAAAAAGCTTTAGATGAACGGTCTAGTGGGATGAGCGTCCTTATACAAACTTCTCCAACTACCCAAACAAATCCTTCAATTTGTAGAGTTCTTATACACACAAATGACGGGGAAATGTGAAAGTTTGGTTTTCAAACTTAACAGATCAACAACATTTATTAATGCAAGAAATGCTTCCACAATAAAGAGAATACTTAGATACTAATAAATGAAATATACAAAGAATTTATTGGTGAAGATAAAGGAAGGACTATCACTGAATCTAGTGAAAATGAAATCAATGAAGCTAAATGGCATCTAACAAAAATGGAAATTTGTAACATGTGTTATATAGATTCTTTTATTTGTGAATATGAAATGTATTACATAAATTACCACCATCTATACAAACAACCTATAAAGAAATGTTTTTTCAAAAATTACCAGGAACACTATATAAAACTTTAACAGAAAATTGGGAACAAAGGAATATAGAAACTATACCAGATACTCTAGGAGGAAGAATAAGAAGTCTTAGAGATTGGATCATTATAAAATGCCAAGAAAGAAAAGAATACAAACAAATAAGAGGAAATGATAAAAATTTTTGTGATACAAGAGATTTTAGAATGCCAGGAAAATATGGATGCAATACAAAACCTTATAAACAAAAATATAAAAAATATAAAAGATTTAAAAAATATAAATTTAGAAAACAAAATTTCCAGAAATATAAAAAGAGATTCAATAAAGAAAATTATAAGAAAAGATATTTTAGAAGAAAGGTTTATAAACCATCCGAAAAAAGGAATTATTGCCCTTCAGGAAAGAAAAAATGCAAATGTTGGATCTGTAATGAGGAAGGACATTATGCAAATGAATGTCCAAGTAGACTTCAACATAAAAAGGAATTTCCACAGAAAGCAAAAATCTTAGAAGAAGCCTTCAAAATGGAATTAGAACCAATTGAGGAATCTGATATAGATGATACTTATAGTATTTATCTATTAGAAGAAACTGAAGAAGAAATAACTGACTCAGAATATGAATATTCAGATCATGAATATTCTTTCAGAAAATGAATGATTTGTATAGTATTACAAATCCAAATAGTACTTACATTAAAGTAGGACTAAAATTTAAAGGTTATAACACTTATCATTTACATGCATATATAGATACAGGAGCTAGTATGTGTGTGGCCAGTAGGTATGTATTTCCGGAAGACAACTGGAAACAAGCACCTAAAGATTTAATTGTAAGAATTGCTAATAATACTACAATAAAACTCAATCAAGTATTAAAAGATACTGATATAATAATAGGAGGAGAAAACTTTCATATTCCTACTATATATTAACAAGAAACAGGTGTAGACTTGTTAATAGGAAATAATTTCTTAAATTTATATCAACCTTTTACACAACATTCTGACAAAATAAGCCTTACAACCTTAGAAGGAGATACAATATATGTCTCTAAAGTAAGAAAAGCTCTAACTGTCTCAAACCCAACTTTTATGCAACAACATAAAAAGCGAAAACGCAGTGAGATAAAAGACCAGCAAAAACAAAAACCTTGTTTAGAAAATATTTCATTAGATATAGAAGAAAAGCAAAACTCTTTTCTCAATGAAATACAAGAAGATAAAGCCTTAACAAGCATTAGAAGATTATTAAAAACAGTAAGTTCAGAAATTCCTTTGGATCCAAAAATAAATAAATCTAAAATTATAGTCAACATAAAACTAAGAGATCCTAACAAAATCATAAGAGTAAAACCAATGATTTATACTCCAGAAGACATGATTGAATTTGGAAAACAAATTGAAGAACTTTTGGAATTAAAAGTTATAATACCAAGTAATTCACCTCACTCTAGTCCAGCATTTTTGGTTGAAAAAGAAGTCGAGAAAAAAGAAGAGGCAAAAAGAGAATGGTAATAAACTTCAAAGCACTTAATAAAGAAACCATTGATGGATACTTCATCCCAAAAAGGAAGAATTACTATCACTAATAAAAGGAAAGAAATACTTCTCAAGTTTCGATTGCAAAAGTGGATTTTGGCAAATAAGACTAGATGAAGAATCTCAAAATTAACAAAGATTCAATGGCTCTCAAGGACAATTCCAACGGACAGTAATACCATTTGGATTAAACAAGCTCGTGTATTTTTCAAAGATATATGGATAATATTTTTAAGAAATTACAAGATATTTGTTGTGTTTACATAGATGATATTTTGGTTTCGGTAATGAATTAAATAAACATTATTTGGATATTATCAATATATTACAAGAATGTAGAAAGGAAGGCATTGTACTCTACGAAAAGAAAGCGATGCTTGCTTCAACAAAAAATCAAATACTTAGGATTGGAGATCAAGATGGAAAACATAATCTACAACCCCATATACTAAATAATATTCAAGGTTTTCCTAGTGAATTAAAAGATAAAACTAATTACAAAGATTTTTAGGATGTCTAACATATGCGTAAGCCTATATCAAGAAACTTGTAGAAATGAGAAAACCATTACAAGCAAAATTGAAAAAGATTATGTCCGGAAATGGAAGAAGATACTCTATATATGGATGTGAGTAAAAGCAAAAGTAAAAAATTTACCAACTTTATACCATCCAGGACGGATGATAAAATGATAATTGAAACGGATGCTTCACAAGAATATTGGGAGCGATTTAAAGCAGAGTAGATGACAAAGATGAATATCTTTGCAGATACACACGTGGTCTTTCCAAGGACCGGAATTAAATTATCATAGTAATGAAAAGGAATACTTAGTCGTTAAAAAAGCTATTAAAAAATTTGCAATATATGTCATAAGTTCTAGATTCATTATTAGAAATGTATAACAAGAATTTTGGTTATTTTTTAAGAACTAATATTCCAGGAGATTATAAGCAAGGAAGACTAATTAGATGGCAACAATGGTTCAACCATTGCAATTTTTACGTCGAACATCTTCCAGGACATAAAAATAGCTTGGCCATGCTCTTACCAGAATTAGCACCTCTAACTATTTTTATGATTGCGAGAATGGAACGACTTGATATTAAGATCAAGATAAAAGAAAAGGAGATAAAAATCCTACGGGAACAACTCGAGTTGTTATACCTCGAAATCTCTTACGTAGACAGAATAAAACGGAAGAACTTAAATGTTCAAAAACAATTCTAGAAAGCGAACCTCGGATGAGGAATCTGCATAAAAAAGAAGAACCTAACGGTTCCCCAAAAACTTCTAAACCCAATCGCGGACGTAAGCGAGAAAAAGAAGAGCAGAAAAAAAAGTTTATGTATTCTATAATGGCCCAAAACCAGGAATTTATAACAATGGGCGTAGTTAGCAAATCTATTCTAGGATTTAGTGGAGTAACTCAGCATGTGAGCCTTCACCGACGTAATAGAAAGGCGAAGGAAGTTATGCCAACTACAAAACACCAAAACTAATAACTCCCGGAGGAGATAGTAAGAAATTATTCTCGTAGTAGCTACAACATAACCAACTTGTTTCCAAGAGACCGACAAACCTTGGAAAAATAGCAAGACCTCTAATGCTATTCAAAGAAACATCTCCACCAGAGACATCAAAAATAACAAAACATTCAAGATTATTCAGTGGAAACATCTTCTTAGAACCAATCCGATCAACGAAGATGAAAAAGACCAATACGTAAATCTTAATAAACAACAATGGTTAAGTCTTTATAATTTAGCCGTAAAATCTACCCAGGAACATATTGAAGATATGAAATTCTATACTACGAGGATAAGGAATTTCCCTATGTAGTAAATTCAATATATTGGAAATGAGCTGATCCAATTTTGTGTATAAAGCATTTCATGCAGGATTAATAGAAAATATATATCCGAGGAATTAATTTAAGTGAATTAAATTATTTCCCTTAAAATTTAAAAGAAAGCAATTAAGAATTTTAGAAGAAAAATTAAAGTTGTGATAAACTGTTTATCTTAGATTTTTTAGTTCATTAATGGATCGAATGAGGAAAGAAGTATTAGTCCTACCACTTCATCAAAATAGGAATTTCCACACAAACGTAGAGGTTCCTAAACAAAGGGCACTTCCAGAAAAGGAATTCAACACAGAAGAACTCTGGGTATTAAGAGGACAAATCCTAAGCCAGATTTACTATGAACTCAGAAGGATTGACAATTCTACTGAAATTAAGGTAAATTATTCAACCAGTAAGGTTATCATCATCTCACACAAGTAGCACGGGCTCTGTCGGAAGAAGATGGTGAAAAATCACCAAATATGAAACCAATTTTAATTTGCAACAACTTAGAAATTGGTCAAGAAACCAGAAAGTATTTTGCTTCTACGCCAAAAAGGCCACCAAAGACCATAAGTGCATTCTGCGCATCAAAGATCGAGAAGATGAAGATGCGTCATCATCAACATCATCAAAGGAACAATTGAGAAAATGACAAAGAAAATTAAGAAAAGCAACAGCTTGAGAAGAAAATGCAAAGAAATAAAGATGTAGACCCCACATCTTAGTCGGCAGCATATACCAAGGAAAAAAGTAACGGTTATCAGGAAAAGCAGATGAATTATTAAAAGAAGAATTATTAAAACAAGATGTATTATTAAAGCAAGGGTAAAATAATAAATTTGGTCTTGTAAATAGGGATTCCTTATTCTATAAAAGGAACTCTTATTATCATTTCAAAACACACAGAAATGAAGAGAAACCCAGAGCTCTCTACTCTGAAACTCTCAAACAGGAAAAACCTTTTATATCTAGGAAACCCATAACCAACAATGTTATACCCAGTAATTATGAGCGGCTAAGTAACCCTTTCAAGGTTCTTAGTTAGCCTTAAGTTGTAATAATTATTATATTCTGAATAAAATGGAGTTCTATTACTCTTCTTAAGTAAGTCAACTTTTGGACACCATTCATGTACGGATGCAGAAAGCTTACCATTACCAGGAAGGTGTAGCGAATGTTCGAAGCATAACAGAATAAAAGAAGGCGAACGGGGAAGGGAGTACATACAATGGTGGACCCATTAAATTCAGGTATGATGATTATAAATTTAAGCTAATTAAGAATCTTGAATATTGAAATATTCGCTTACTACAAGGTATAATAATTTAAAACAGGAAAATAGAATTTATTTTTAGGAAGAAAATAATATGAATAACGAATCACTAGTACATAAATTAGAACTATTAGACTTAACAAATGAAGGAGTAATTTTTAATTTTAAAAGACAATTAATAGAATCAGGACTAGAATTAAGTAACCAACATAACAAAGAACATAATATACTATGCAATTATAAGGAATACAGAAGAAAATTAGATTTATATAGTAAAATAATAAGTTTTTTAGATAAATTATTACCATCAATAAATACACAAAGACCTTCATCTATGTCAATTTTAACTCCAGATTAAAATTTTATCGATCCTCGAAAAATGGTATCAGAGCCAAAGAATAGTAATTTAAATAGTAATGGATGGAAAATTAACACCATTAAAACACAAGGGTATTTGTGATATTTTATAAATTCCAGGGGCATAACTTAAGATATAACAAACTTCAAAGGCAATTTAGAAAATGATCCGAATTTAAACATGCCTCAGATTGAAAACTGTTTGAAAATATATTGTAAAATAAAAAATTCAGATGGAATTAAGTTGGAACTTAGTAAGATACAGCTGTTCTTACACTCTGTTGCGCTTGAATATGTACACGTGGAGGACCTGCTTGAAAGTGCAGTTGAGTTGGTAACCATTATGAGTAAGTTTCGCATCAGTTATGTTTATATTTATAATATATAAAATAATTTATAAAAATATTTAAAATATTATCAATATTATATTTTTAAAATTGTAATTATAATTATAATAATATAAATATGTTTTAAATTTAAAGTATTTTTATCGTTATATATATAATTATAATAAAATAAATATTTTATATACTTTTATAAATTATATATACATTATAGATATAAAACATAATTTACTAAAAAAATATTTATTAATATATAAAAAAATTTATTGTATATATATATATAATTGTTATTTAATAGGTTGTGAGATAAAATTATAACATTAAATATTTTATATTAAAATAATATAAATAAAAAATTATTTTTTTTTATTTTTAATAATGTATTTAAAATTACAATTCAAATAATAAGTATAAAATATTGAGTAAGCCAGACACTTAATATATAAAATTAGATAAATATAAAAATTTACTAAGTTTCATAAAATTGATATTATATTTTTACGTTAAAAGATAAAAGATAAAATAAAATTTGAAAAAAAACTATTATTTTTATCAAATATTATTGATTAATTAGAAATGTAACTAAAATTTTAAAAAATAAACAGTGAATAAGTAAAAATTAAAAAGTAATTAATTTATTGAATAGTAAATATTAATGGAATATAAAGATGTGTAACATAAATAATATATTAAATTATAATTAAAATTATTTTATTTTATTAAAATTATTATTACTTGATATATTATCTATAATAATTAATTACAATTTTACGTGTTAATATTCCATATCCTCCTCAAATATTTTAGTAGTAATATTGCCAAATAAGGGAACTAGATTACATTCAATTTTAAGTATTTAAATAAGAATAAGAATGATTTTAACTTGTTTTTCTTAATTTTGTCAAGATTGGACGAAGTAAAGGCATTAATCAATATTCATTCAGATAATATATATTACAAGTAAAATCATATTTAGTTAATATATACACAACAAAATTAACCCCTTTAGGATAATAAGAACAAGTAATAATCGGAATTAAGATTTATATATCTATCCTCCACTATGGTCCTATGTCGAATTGCCCAAAGTTTGTATTGCAAGCCAAACATATCCAAACTGCATTGATGTTGATGCGTCGATGTTCACCTTCCAAATTAATGCTCTGCTCAGTTGCAGCGGTACTACCCACTACCTAATCCGTGTGTTGTTCGGCTGCGTGGGTGGTGCGCCTGATATTTAAAAAAATGCTCCACCTGTTGAGCAATCCAGCCTGCAATTTGTGCACTTGACCAACGCTGTCTCTCAAATACCAGTGCACAAAACGCGCACCAAATCCAATATGACATATTTGCCACCAACTCTATTTTGTTTGCACTAATTAATCTCAGATAAAGCGTACCAAATACATTCCCCCAAAATCCATTAATTTGCACCTATTATAGAAAATAAGAATATATTATTGTATTTCATTCTATGTTTTTAAATAAAAAGTATTTTATAATAATAATATAATAAATTTTGTTTTTTCAAATAGTATTAATTACAAAAACCTTCATTTAAGTTCTTTAAGACATCAAAGAATTTCCATAGGTTTGATAAATAAAAATTACATATCCTTTATCATTATTTCTTACTTTTAAGGAAGATATTTATAAAAATAAAATAAAATACATAGCTCAATAAATTTAAGAAATATATTGGCATAAATCATAATAAAGAGGAGTTAACAGCATATTTTATAAACTTTAAATAATTTTCTAAAAACTTAGTTGATTTGGTATTAATTTTACCTTTTGATATAATTATTCTTGAATATAATTATAAAATCTATACTCGGAACTGTTCAAAAATTGTTACGGTTCAGAGATGATTTTTTACTCACGGATAACGAGTCAGGACGGTTATTAAAAATGCTCAAAAAAATTAAAAAAATATAATTTAATTTAATAAATATATAAATTTATTAAATAAATATAATTAATTTTTGATACGAACTTATATAATTTTTAATATAATCGTAATGGAATATTACATTTTACTCCCAAAATTTTTGCCCATTCTCCGTAGTGGCTAGTGTAGCCAGGCTTCCCACTTTTTTGTAATTTTTTTAATTTAATTAATAAAAAAATTATTTTTATTTTTTAAAAAATTTAAACAGAATAAATTATTATATAAAATTATAGAAATAATAAAATTCAACTAAATCTTTCCACCTATAATTGAATAAAGATAATGAGTAATGATTAATCTCGTATAAAAGAATAAGTCATTTATTATTTTTTATAATTAATGTTAATTTCAAATAATATCATTTTTATGTCATTTAAAAATATAAGAATTTAGATGATTAAAATAACTTAATTATCATGCCTAACTTATAGTTTGGAAAGTAAATAATAACAGTGGGAATCAACCTTATCGTTTAGCAAACACCTAAACATGTACAGTGATTTGATTAATTTATAATAATGCTGTGAAGTATCGGCTAAAATGGATCAAGAAGGCCCAATAAGAGTCACCGAAATTATATGTTTGTTGGTTGGTTAAATTTTTATTAGTTTATAAATATAAATTTTAATATTAAATTATGTAAAATGTATAAATATTTATAAATTATGTAGTATTTTTGAATGAGAATACAATAAAGATACATTTATTATAAAATGCATAAAAAATTTATTTTAAATTAGTAGTGGACATTAAAAAGAAAAGAAAAAAAGCACTAGTTCAAATCTAACTAAGCTTGTGATTTCATCAAAGATATCCACTGTGTAGAGTTCATAAAAATTAAAAATTATAGAATATTTAATCTTATATGATTAAGCATGAGGTTAATAATTTTTATAAATATCATATTAATATTATTTTATAAAATATTTTATTTAATCTTTTAATTTCGAAATCAAATCCCTTTAACAGTAATATGGGTGAATTTCATTAACACCTCTGAGATATATTACTACATTACCAACAACTTTAAACTTAAAAGTTATATTAAAAACATATATTGAAGTTTGATATATTTTCCAAATATTCTCTAAAATTTAATACCGTTAAAAGATTCAATTAACCCTCGTTTCAAAGAAGGACAAAAATTAATAATAATAATAATAAATAAATAAATAAGCTTAAGTACCAAAAATGATAATTTAAGTTTGTTATTTAAAAAAAATATAATTTAGTGATGTAATATAATTCTATTAACTTTATTAAAATAGATGAATATAAGTCTATTAATTTTATAAAATAGATGAATATAAATCTATTAATTTTATAAAGTAGACTTCAACTATCATTTTTATAAAAATAATATATTTGAATTATCTTACTTAATAAATATAAATTTAAATATATTTTCGTTAAAAATAATAAAAATTTATCTTAAATAATTTATGTAAAATTTAAAAAATACACCTATCTCATTAAATTTATTTTGTTTATCAGCCGCTTATAATATCGTTGGTAAAAGGCTTCACACTTTCCAATCCTTCACATCAAAATGTATTAAAAAAGTAAAATTTAATTTTTCGTATTAATTAAAAATATAGTTTCAAAATTTCATATTTGAAAAGATAATAAATGTTAAAACTAAGTAATTATATAAAATTTAATAAATTTAAATATATATTTTTCTTAATTGAAATAATAACAAATATGTTATTTATATATAAATTTTTATCTTACAATTTAAGAAAATATCAAGAAAATAAATTGATTGATATTTTTTAAATTTTAATTTATACTAAAAATTAATTTAGAATTTTCAACTAATTATATCTTCTGTCATAACAATTTAACAAGTAAATAGTAAATGAATGATATATTTTTAAATTTAAGTAATTATATTAAAAAGTTCATTTTAAATTCCATGCTTTTTACTTTTTCGGTGGTAATTTGTGGTAAAATTTCAATTAATTAAGAAAATGCCAATAAATTTTGTTAAAATATTTATTGCTGTATGTTCTGATGAACTTATATTAATTTAAAATCAAATATGTTTAAATTTTATTTTGTAACAAAAATATATTTAATTTTTATTAAATAATTGTGATTTAATTTTAACTATATATTTATTTAATTTAACACGTTAGAATTGAAAACCTATCAAATTAGCTAAAGTTTAGTAGATTGATTATCCCACTTGTTATAACCAAATTAGATATATGTTTCACTGAAATTGATAATTATTTAATTAGTCTAAGCTTGGTTTGCTGGTTATCCTAATCGTGTCAAATTAGACATATGTCTAATTAAATGAAATAATTGTTTAATTAATTGGATTTTGATAAATAAATATATGTTTAGAAATCTCACGGGTGTTATTAATATTGAGTCATTAGAGTTTGTTTTAATACATCCTATTTACTATAAAAGTAGATATTAATTTGATTGTTTCTTTTTCATGATCCACAGTCTCTTAGAGTTAAAAGTGGAAGATTTGTTTTTCAATTTTTTTTGTAAAGTTATATAAGCTAATTGATTTGCTTACGAGTAAATAAGAATTTTTCTACAATTCTTGCAAAATTAGGTGCTAAGTTTCTTTCACCCAAAGAATTTGGTATCAGAGCCTACAGAATTGTTGCTTTCTTAGTGATATTAAGATCAAAGAAGAGTGATACACGAGTGAGATTGAGATTAAAATTGTGAAATACAAGTGCGAGTGTAAAAAGTATTTTAAAAGTTTTTTTTGTTTTTTCTATGGCAACAAAGAATAGCTTTATTCAACCTATCATACCTCGATTTGATGGTTTTTACGACCATTGGTCAATATTGATGGAGAAATTTCTTAGATCGAAAGAATATTGGAGCTTGATTGAAACTGGCATAACATTCCTACAATTACAGATGGAATTCAATCTATAATAGTGATGAGTGCTCAAAAAGCAATAAAATAACCATGATTTTATGCACATTAATTGATTAAAAATATATATATTTATATGTTTTATCATATATTTATATAAATTTGTCTTTTTCGGAATCACGGGTATTTTTATTGTTTTTCAGGTATTTTGGCTTAAAAATGCAACTTAAAGACTCAGAGGAATCTTGGAAGCAATACATCACAAAAATATTAATAAATAAATGCGTAAAAGGTCGAAAAATATGGAAAAATTGGACAAAATGGGTCAAAAAGGTCAAAAATGTCAAAGCGGAGAAAAACGCGCCGCCGTGCCAGCCGGCGCCCTTGACCCAGCCTGCCCCAGCTGGTAGTCTTGTTCTCGCGTAGCGATCTTCTTGTAGCGCGTGAAGCGATAACCAGCGCGATCTTTCATGTAACGATAACCAGCGCGATCTTTGCGCATACAATACCGCCTTGATTTAGGCGGGTGGTCTTTGGCCAGCAAGCGCGACGGCGTTTTTCTCCGTTTTGACCTTTTTGACCTTTTTGACCAATTTTGTCCAATTTTTCCATATTTTTCGACGCTTTACGCATTTATTTATTAATATTTTTGTGATGTATTGCTTCCAAATTCTCTTTGAGTCTTTAAGTTGCATTTTTAAGCCAAAATACCTGAAAAACAATAAAAATACCCGTGATTCCGAAAAAGACAAATTTATATAAATATATGATAAAACATATAAATATATATATTTTTAATCAATTAATGTGCATAAAATCATGGTTATTTTAGTGCTTTTTGAGCACTCATCAAATAGTAGAACGAAGAGCCATTAAAGAGGCAAAACTCAAGGATTTAAAAGTAAAGAATTATTTGTGTCAAGCTATTGACATAACCATTATTGAAACCATCATCAACAAGGAGACATCCAAGAGCATTTGGGAGTTAATGAAGTAGAAGTATCAAGGATCTACCAAGGTGAAATGAGCTCAGTTGCAAACACTTTACAGAGAATTTAAGATACTGCAGATGAAGGGAGAAAAAATTGTAGATCAATACTTTTCTCGGACATTAACCATTGCCAATAAGATGAAATCTCAAGGTGAAAATATGGAGCCAATTGTGATTATCAAGAATATTTTGAGATCAATGACTTCAAAATTCAACTATGCAATCTACTATATCGAAGAATATCATAATCTCACCACCATAAGCATTGATGAGCTTCAGAGTAGTTTGCTTATTCATGAGCAAAGAATGCAAACTCCTTTGGTAGAATAGAAATTTCTTAAGGTGGCACATGAAGACAGAAATGGAGTAAGGGGTTGAGGAAAATGAGGCTTTCAAGGTAGAGGAATAGGTAGACAACCATTCAACAAAGCTTTGGTGAAATGCTACAATTGTCACAAATTAGGACATTTTCAATATGAATATTCTGAATGGGAACGAGGTGTCAATTATGCATAATTAGTTGATAGTGAAGAAATGTTATTTATGGTACATGTTGACTTCAATGATGACAAGGAAAATGAGGCTTGGTTTCTCAACTGTGGATGCAGTAATCACATAAATGGAAACAAGAAATAGTTCACTAATATTGATGATCAATTTTTTCATTCAGTGAAGCTCAAAAATAACATAAAGATAACCGTAATTGGTAGGGCAATGTTAATGGAATTACATAAGTCATCACAGATGTGTATCATGTGCCAGAATTAAAAAATAATCACTTGAGCATCAGAAAATTACAAGAAAAAAGATCTACCATATTAATTAAAGATGGGGTGTGTGGAGTTTATCATCCAAGGAAGAGGCTAATCATGCAAACTACTATGTCCACCAATAGAATGTTTGTCATTCTAGTGACCAAGATGCTTAAAATCTCAACTTATTTTCAAACTATTTTTAAAGATAATACACATTTGTGGCATTGTCACTATGGGCATCTCAATTTCAAGGGATTGAAGACCTTGCAACAAAAATAAATTGTGAAAGGGTTACCTGCAATGACGTTGCCAAGTAAGCTATGCAAAGATTGCATGATAAGTAAGCAACACAGGAAACCAATACCAAAGAAGAGCTTGTGGCGAGCTACATATAAGCTATAATTGGTACATCACATTGGCTTTAAGTAGTGGAAAAAGGTATGTAATCACTTTCATTGATGATTATAGTAAAAAAATGTGGATTTCTTTTCCATTCGAGAAGTCCCAAGCAATTGAAGTTTTCAAAATCTTTAAAAAGTCTGCTGAAAAAGAAATTGGTTGCTCCATTCAAGGTCTTCAAACAGATAAGGGAGGAGAATTTACCTAGCATTAGTTTACTGCATTTTATAGTGAACATGCAAAACACAAACAATTAACAGTAGCCTATACCCCTCAACAAAATGGAGTAGTAAAGAGAAAAAATTGAACCATTATGGTTCGAAGTATGCTATCCAAGAAGAGTGTTCCAAAATGTTTTTGGTCTGAAGTAGTTAATTGGATAGTCCATGTTCTTAATCAAAGTCCAACATTAGCAAGCAGAGACAAGACACTCGAGGAAGCTTGGAGTAGCCACAAACCAACAGTTCACTATTTCAAATTTTTTGGTTGTGTTGCTCATGTCTATGTACTCGACACAAAGAGGAAGAAAATTGATGATAAAAGCATAGAGTGTTTCATGTTAGGAATGAGTGCAAAATCCAAAGCTTATCGTCTCTATAATCCTTCAACAAATTGAGTTATAATCAGTAGAGATGTTGAATTTGAAGAAGACAAATGCTGGGATTTGGGAAGAAGTGTTGAAGTAGTAAAACTAGATATGTTAGATTGAGGAGAACGTGAAGAAGAAAGAAGTGATGATGCCTCTCAAAGTAACAAAGAAGAAAGTGTTGAAACAATAGAAAATGATGAGGGAAAAGCTACCATTGCCCTAAATAATTCATCAAGTTCAAGTTAGTCTTTGGTAGAAGATCAAGAAGCAGTGAGGATACGAAATCAATCTAACATTCAAAACAAACAGTAGGGAGGACAAGGAGCCAACTTGTTTGGATGGAAGACTTTGTAAGTGGAAAAGTTTGTCCGAAGAGGAAGAACTAACTATTTTTGTGTTATTTTTTGATGTAGTTGATCCAACCACATTTGAAAAAGCAAACAGAAGTGCTCATTGGAGAAAAGAAATAGATCAAGATATCGCAGCAATAAAAAAAATAACACTTGGGAATTGACCACCTTACTTGTTGGGGAAAAAACCATTGGAGTAAAATGGATTTTGAAGACAAAATTAAATGAAAATGGAGCTATTGAGAAGTACAAAGCTAGACTTATGGCTAAAGGCTATGCTCAACAATATGGAATTTATTACAAGGAAGTTTTTTCTCCAGTGACTCATTAGGATACCATTCAAATGGTTATTGCTCTTGCTATTCAAAGAGGCTGGAATGTGTATCAATTAGATGTGAAAAGTGAATTCTTACACGAGGAACTCACTAAGGCAGCCTATGTTGATCAACCACAAGGGTATGTGATGAAAGGAGATGAGTTGAAGGTTTGTAAATTAAAGAAAGCTTTGTACGAGCTCAAATAGGCTTTCCAAGCATGGTATAGTCGAATTGAAGCTTACTTTTTCAAGCAATGTTTTGAAATATGTTTGTATGAACATACTTTGTTTGTGAAACAAAGATAATGAGGTAATATTCTCATCATTAGTTTGTATGTCGATGATCTTATAGTTACTGGTAATAATGTGAATATGCTTGAAGAATTTAAAGAATCCATAAAAAAAGAGTTTGATATGTCTGATTTAGGAAATATGTGTTACTTTCTTGGAGTTGAGGTAGTTCAAAGTAAAAAAGGAATTTATCTTAGTGAGAAAATTATGCAAAGGAGGTGTTGGACAGGTTTGGAATGGGATAGAGCAATCCTTCTAAAAATCCTATTATTCCTAGGTGTAAGTTAACTACAGATGAGAATGGTGTTAAAATTGATGAAATTGAGTATAAATAGGTAGTTGATTGCTTGATGTATTTGGCAACCACAAGATCTGATCTTATGTATGTTATAAGCTTGGTAAGCCACTAAATGGGGTGTCCAACAAAACTACATTTACAAGTAGAAAAAGGTGCTCAAATATCTCAAGGGAACAGTTAATTTGGGGCTGCTATACAAGAGGAATGGAACAAAGAATTTGGAAGCATTCCTTGATAGTGATTATGCAAAGGACTTAGATGATCGAATGACTACATCAGGGTATGTTTTTATGCTAAGTTCTTGTGCAGTTTTATAGTCCTCTAAGAAGCAACCAGTGGTCACATTGTCTATAATTGAAGCAGAATTTATTAATGCTGTCTCTTATGCTTGTCAAAGAGTTTGTATGCAAAGAGTTCTTGAACAACTTGGTCATGCTCAACATGAAAGCAGTGTCATTTATTGTGATAACAATTCGACCATTAAGCTATCAAAAATCCAATACTTCATAACCGAAGTAAGCATATAGATATTCGTTTTCATTTTCTTCGTGATCTTACCAAAGATGGAACAATGGAGCTTGTGCATTGCAACACTCAAAATCAGATATCATGACAAAACCATTAAAGCTTGAAGTTTTTGAAACACTTTGTGAAAGACTTTGGATGTGTAGAGTACAAGAATAAACTAATTGCAATTGTGCAAAGGACTTAGATGATCGAATGACTACATCAGGGTTTGTTTTTATGCTAAGTTCTTGTGCAGTTTCATGGTCCTCTAAGAAGCAACCGGTGGTCACATTATCTATAACTGAAGCAAAATTTATTAATGCTGCCTCTTATGCTTGTCAAATAGTTTGTATGCAAAGAGTTCTTGAACAACTTGGTCATGCTCAACATGAAAGCAGTGTCATTTATTGTGATAATAATTCGACCATTAAGCTATCAAAAATCCAATACTTCATAACCGAAGTAAACATATAGATATTCATTTTCATTTTCTTCGTGATCTTACCAAAGATGGAACATTGGAGCTTGTGCATTGCAACACTAAAAATAAGATATCATGACAAAACCATTAAAGCTTGAAGTTTTTGAAACACTTTGTGAAAGACTTTGGATGTGTAGAGTACAAGAATAAACTAATTGCAATTGTACAATTAATTTAAGGGAAGATATATATGTTGAGTCATTAGAGTTTGTTTTAATAAATCCCATTTATTAGGAAAGTAGATATTACAATTTCTTCTCCATGATCTACGATCTATTAGAGCTAAAGGTCAAAAATTTGTTTTTTAGTTTTTTTTAAGACAAATCAATTGATTTGATTATGAGTAAATAAGAATTATTCTACAACTTTTACAGAGTTGTGTGCTAAGTTTCTTTCACCCATATAATGTCTAATTTTATGAGTATTTTTGATATTAACTTCAAATAATATTAAAGCTAACTCACAGACTTAATCACTTGGGGGCACTCGTGGAAATCTTTCAAAGAAGGCATGAATTCTACTTGTGTGAACTCGAGACTTAGAGTGGACTTTGTGTAAGTGAACTCGAGGCTCGATTTGTGTCCACCTATTAACATTTATATACAACAGAGTCACCATATTATATAATAAAAAAATATTATTTTTTTAATTATTATATATTTTTAATTAAAAAAATATTATATATATCTCATTTAATAAAACTAAGTTTAAATTATTGAATATTTTAAAGATATTTAATATTAAAAAATTAAAATTTAAATAAAATATATCTTTATTTTATACATTTAATTTATTTGTAATTTTATAAATATTAAATCTAAAAATTTAATTATATCAATCACTCGTCCCTCCATACCTTCAAATACATACGCCCCTGCTCCTGACCTCGAAGCTCATCGTAGGCTCCCATTGTTTTTGTGAGCCCTGAAGCTGAGGCTTAGTATGAAGATGATCATGGAGTAGGATAAGCTGAACTAAGCATGAAACTAGTCCAAATCCCATTCCTTTGGACTACATCAAACCGCGTCCTAAACAGTGAAACACAAAAATCTAAATACTTGGCTACTTCCCATTGGTAATTACTTCTTAATTAGTATAAAATTTTCTTTCTATATTCTAAACCTATCAATATCATTAGTATTTTTTACCCTTCTTTTTATCTAGTTCCCCAATTATCTGATACTCCAGATAAATGTATAAAAACATTTAGTTCACATCCTTTTGACTTGAGCGACTTACATGGAAGCTCCCTTCCACTAATGTCATGAAATCCCATGTTTCAGGTTTGCATAATCCAATTATTTGAGCCTATAAATACATTTAACTGGATCACACTATCTTTCATTTACTGAAAAATTTACCAATTCAAACTCCTACTATATATAGTTTGCCTAGTTTTGAGTTGATTATTTATAATCTGCACTATGTCTGAATTACCAAATAGTACTAGTCATAGTCCTGCAACTTCTTGCTACAGAGGAGTGCGCAAAAGAAAATGGGGCAAATGGGTATCTGAAATTCGTGAACCAGGCACGAAAACCCGAATTTGGCTCGGGAGTTTCGAGACACCTGAGATGGCTGCAGCCGCATATGATGTGGCTGCAATACACTTTAGGGGAAGAGAGGCAAGACTCAATTTTCCTCACCTTTTCAATACTATGCCACGCCCTGTTAGCTCCAATGCTGATGACATACGTTTGGCAGCTAATGATGCAGCTGTGAGAATAAGAAGTGGTTCTATGGCCACTTCTGCCGAGGCTAGTGGGTCGGGTTCGATGGCGCCGGTCACCGTGAGGTTGTCCCCGAGTCAAATTCAGGCAATAAATGAGTCACCCTTGGACTCTCCCAAAATGTGGATGCAAATGGCTGAGTATTTTATGATAGAGGATCATGGGTCAATGATGTTCTCCAATAATATGGAGGATGAGAATGAATGGGAGGATATGCAAAATGATTCACTTTGGGATCCTTAATTAGGTTCCCCTACATGCCTTATTTTATTTTGGTTGATACATACAAATTAAATAACATAACTCTAATATATAATTATAGGATTTTCATAATAAATTTATTAAATAATTTATCATGAAAGAAGTTGTAGAATTTTATGAGGGTTTGATTGTTTTTATATAGATTGGATTGAGACGTGATTTATGAAAGTGTAATAGTAATCATAAAAACTAGTCACGAGTGAATAACATTTGTAATGAGTCTAAATGGATATCTTTTGATTATATTTTGTATTGATATGTAGTAGTTGAATTAATTTAGAATAATGTGTACAATCTAAAGTACTAGCTTGTTGCCTTTTGGTATGCTATTTCGAGAATAATAGTGTATTTTGATTTTTTTTTAATGGTATATAAATGTCCTAGTAATGATTGTGTTCATCGTTTTGTTCATTGGGTTAACCGTGGCATCCATTTAAATAATGTTAAGATAAATTTAAATTGTTTGATAAAAGTCAAAATATATTTAATAATATCACATGCATGTAATTATTCAATTAGATTAAATTAAATATATTGTAGTAATTTAAGCAGATAATTAATTGATAAAATTTCATTTATTAATAAATGGAGTTTTATTTTAATATCCATCCACAGTGTACGTATGCTTTTTAATAACGTAATATATATATATATATATATATATATATATATGTTTAAAAATTCGATATATATATTTCATAAAATAAAAAAAAACATATTTATTTTATACAGAAATTGTAAAAGAATAATTAAATCATAACAAAATTTAACTTTTTTTTAATTCAAATAAGATTTCCAAAGAAAATCTAATAAGGACAATTTAAGCACGTGAACTCATCAGATAAGGCTAAGTAAGCAATCTATATGCATCTATATTATATATAAAATTTTAAATCATATATTATAAATTTGTAGATAAAATTATTCACATATTTTAAAATAATGAATATATATATTACTCTTAATTCTTTAGTTATTATATAATTTATTTAATATTTTTATTTTTTTATTAATTAAATAATAAGTTATTAGTGCTTGAAATATTAACAATTATCTTAAAAATCATTTAAAATATTGGCATAAATATATGCTCAATTTTTTTAGATAATAATAAAAAAATTATGGTTTTAATTAAAATAAAATTTAGTAATTATTATTTCAACAATTTAATAAATTAGGTGTCATGGGTATATTTACAAATAGTATGCAACATAGCTAGGTTAGAAGACTTTTGTTTGATGTTATTTTCTGGTAGATCTTGCATGATTATTTGAGACTTGAGCAACTTGGATAGAGTTAATTTAGTTTTTCAGTTTTATATATTTATTTTTTGTCTTACATTGTAGTATCGAGCCACCTTCAGATCATTTTGCTCAGTAACTTTGTTTATTTTTACGCATGTGTTTTCATGTTCGTCTACTTGATTATTTTCTATAAAATAATGTGTATATTGATTTTTTAAAATAATTATACTATTTATATATTTCAATCAGAACTTAAATTTTAAACATTTTACGCAATCAAATAAATTATATAATATTAATTCACGAGCTCGTTTACGTATATTGCCGATTTAATTAGTGCGCAAATTCATAATTACCATGTTAGAAGATGCAAGATTTTGTGTATAGCGTGTATTGGGTTTACTTGTTTCAAATTTGAGAATCGTATTAGCTATTGATTGAGCATCTAGGGTTCACATTGAAGCATCTAACGGCTTTAATAAATTTCCTAATTTTATCACCAAGATTTATATAATTACATTGTGTAAACTATATAATTTTTCTTATATTGATTTTTGTCAACACTAATGATTAAATTCACCTCTCTTTCATGTGGACCTAGGAATAGAGAAGACATCATTAGGACCTTAAAGCATCATAGGGTGTGACGACCTTGGGATCTTCGTTACTTATGTAAATCCGGATAGTGAGAAGAAAGAGACTAGCTAGTGCCTATTCTTATAATACAGAGAGATGCATAAAGATATTTAGGGAAAAGAGTAAGGATTCAAGTGTCTGAAGTTATTTTTAGTTATGTTTAATGCTGAGCAGTGATGAATATATATAGGAGAAAATATACATGCTGATGAACCTTACCCATATTGATGGATTTCTCTTAATATTGCAGCTTTATTTGCTTAATTATCTCGTTATCAGATAATTAAGAGATTAAATATTGGTCGCTTATCTTGTTGGATATTTATCTAATGTTGATGCTTATCTATTAATTCGGTGCTGATTGGGCTGGCCTGCGAGTCATTTGTTGACTGGGACCTCTTATATTGTGCTACATCTACTTTATATCAAGCTTCAGTCCCTTAGACTTGCTAGGCTTGGATACATAGACTAGGAAGTATATTTTACCATTATGTCATCACTTGGGTTCATGACTTTTTTAACCTCATTAGTGGTGTCGAGGCCATCCTTACGTGATCATTACTCGCGTGTATGACAAATTTCTTGTTTGTCCCAGGCATTCAAAATGTGCATGCTAATGCCTTGTTATTGGTGGTTTTTACGGATTTTCAATCAGATTCCCAATTAGGGAATTATGTCGATGTTAAAACTACCACTCAATGAGTTTACTTTTCCATTTTTAGAGGGATAACATAGATCCAAATATGTGGGCTTGTAAGCCCATGGGCTACTCAAGAGATTGGAGCCCTTGGATGGGTTCTTTGATGAATGGATGAGATCCTCTCTCATTTTCTATATAAATATAGTTCTCCCATACTTTTTCATTCTACCTTTCTAAGTTCAATTTTGAGAGGGAGAGAATAGTGGAAGAGCTTGGCATCAAGGTCTAGTAATTGTTTATTTTTTCAAGTTTTTTATTTTTTTTTATTTTCCTAGCACTTTGTAGAAAATGTAGGATTTTTATTTTCTTTCTATCCAACACCTTGCACCCCATGACACTTGATAAATTCTTGAAAAACACTTATATTTGTGACTTTATTGTGCTTAATTGAAATATATAAGCTTCATTATAGCATGTTTATATGACTATTTATGCATAGGCCTTTTTAGCTCCCAAATAAATAAACTTGTCAACACTCGAAGAACAATACTTGGAACAATTATTTTGCATCCTAAAGACTTAAAAGAATAAAGCATGTAAGCTTTATATTAAGAACCAACCAATTTGTAAGGTGTTCAAGTTAAAATTCAAGAAAAACAAAGCATGTCGGGGTGAATAATTACGTATACCGCAACGCACGCCTTTTGGTAGAATTATTAGGCACGTTGAACTTTGTGTGTCGTGACGTGAAATATAATGTGCCACGAAGAAGTCTTCTTGAGTTGACATTATTCACGATAATCGAACCTTATGCTATAATCAGGAAAATATCATGTTACGTCGTGCGAACATAGTTTTGACTTCAAGCCTTATGTACATAGCTTTTTCTATAAATACAAACCTAATGTATTAAGTTTAGAGAGCTTTTAATTTTTAATTTCTAGCCATACCGTCGGTTTTAAATTTTTTTAAAATAGTTTATATTTTGTTAAACACAATAGAGAGTAGATTCATAACATATGAGAGGCAATTTCTTTGAGAGATCAAGAACACAATTTTAGAGAAAGACACATTATCTATCCTTGACTTCTATTTGGATCTGATTTGTAATAATTTTATCTTTAGATTAATCTTTTTGTATTTTTTGAATGAATGTTAGTTTTAAACCACTGATCATGGAATTTAATCTGACAATGTCTAGCTGATTTTAACTATTAAATTTTAGCTTTGTTGCCATGTTTCTTTGGATTTATTTTTCGTGAATATTTTTATATTAAAATAAATAAAGGTTATTTCCTTATTCAATATTCATTACAAGATTTATTTATTAATAATTTATTAGCTATTTATTCTTCATATTGTATTTAAAATATGAGAATTAGGTTTTAAAAAAAACATCTAGATCTAATTTAGATAACCTGAATAAGAGTTTAAAAGACTTTAATTGATTTGATTAACAAAGAAAATGAAACCCGACAAAAGACTTTTTCATATTTAAAAGAAAAAAATTAATAATCTGAATTTATACTTTGTTTAACCTAAATACTTCTAAGCAAGCATGGTTAACTAGTTAAATATTTTCATAAATTCTCTATTGATTAATAATTTCATATTTGCCTTTATTTGTTTGAATCGAATCTTTATTTAGTTATTTTAATTATTTTTTTATTAGATTAAGATTTTCAAAACCAAATCATTGCGATAGAATGCTTATGTTTTATTCTTGTACTTGTTTAAGTTTTTAAGAAAATTGAAGAGTTATCTAAAACTACATTTTTTTTCTTTTGATGTCGACCTTGGGAGTATACTTATCATATAATGAATGATTTGTGCACTTGCAAGTTTTTTGTAAATATAAAATTTGTGCATTTAATTTTTGGTACCGTTATCAAAGAGAAATAACATTTTAGATTTTTATTATCAAAATTATTAAAATCTCTTTGTTAATATTTGTTTTTTTGTGATTTTTGTGAATATTTATGGTTTGTTTAGTATTATTTTCTTGTTTATTTTTATTTCTTTTGTTATTTATTTCTTTTTGTTATTTTCTAGTATTTTTCAAATTTAATGCTTAGAATATTGTTTAGTTTTAAATAAAGAAATAATTATGAAACAATTTGGGTCGCTACATGGTTTTTTCTGTTGGTTGCAAAATGGGACTCTCGAGATACAATTAGGATAAAGAAAATATTTTTGTGCAGCGACATGAATGTTTTATGCACCATAGCACACGGGTCTCTAATTGAATATACTGGGTCATTTTTCCGTTCGATCGCAGTAAGAAACAAAGTGTGTCACGGCCCACATACATATTTTACACTAAAACCTCTAGATTGTTTACCAGATTAGATTCACACATAATTTTCTCTTCTTTTTAAACAAACCCTATTTTTTTGTGCCCAAACACAAATAATTTTGAAGCTATCTTTAAAAATTTTAAATTTTTTAATAGTAATATCACTATTGGTGATAAAATGGAGGTAAATATTATGTTAGACCTAAGTGTAAGTGATAATTTAATATCTTATTCATTATACTTTTAGCTAGGAGTGAATGAGCTAAAATTCACACCCATGTCCATACAATTAATGATAATTCTATAATATATCCAAAAGGCATGATAAAGGACTTAATGGTATAGGTAGATAATTTCATTATACCTGAAGATTTGGTGATTTTTGATGTGTAGGAAACCCCACAAATGGACAAAGAGCACAATGTACTTCTTGTTAGGTCATTCATGGTCTCTACCAGGACAATTATTGATGTCCATAGTAGGAGCCTTACAATGACAGTCTTGGAAAAGATTGCCCATTTTCAAGAAAATTCAAATACAAACTCAATGAAAAAGGAAACATTGTGTGAATCAAATTCTATAAATTGTAGCTTTCATTAGCGTCTAGCTAAGTCATTAAATTAACACTTTGTGGAAGGCAACCCATTGTTTTAGGTAATATTCTTTTATTTTTTTTAATTTAGTTGTTTTTTTTAATTATTTTCTTTTTGCTTTTAATTTAATGTACTTTATTTTATTTTATTTTTATTCTCTGTTTGTATGAACAATGTTATTTTATTTAGAAACGCTAATTTTATAACTGTTTAATAATATGTGATTCATGAGAAGTAGATAGTGATTCTCTCTATATGATATAACTGAGTTAAATGATGGATGCAACATAAGTAACCGCATTATTTGCTTAATCACATCTAGTTAATACAAATGGGTAACTTTTTCTTCTTATGCATCTCTGACTTATATTTAAAATATTAAGGATAATATATTTAAGGTTAAGGGTGTAAGAAAAATTACTTATGAAATTATGCATTTTAAATTTTATTAAAAATGTGTTTTCTATTGTTTACTTTAATTAGGGACATTTAGATCCATATTATATATATAAAAAAAAGTTTGATAAAAAACTATCATGTTTTTAGTTAATTTAAAATGAATAATTGAGTCTTTTTATTGTTTGTTTGATGTCTTAAATATGTTCATAGATTATTGTAAAAAAATAGTTCTATTTATAATTTATGATGTTTGAATGTTGATATTGAAATAAACTCAAAATTAGTATTTAGAAATCAAATAGTAGAGACTACCTTGTGAATCTTTAAGCCTAAAACGTTTATTTCTGAGTGATGATTTTTTTTACTCCTTTAAACACCTTTCCTAATATTTTAAATTGTTAGATGATCTCTATAGGTTTTGCATTGAATGTTAGGATGATAAACATCTGACAAAGTATCATATACTTAATTTCATTACTCAAATTAAATAATTTGAGTAGAAATTAAAAGCGTGTACCTATCTTCATTCATATTTGACTTCTAGTAATTAAAAAAAGAACATATATGGGGTTCTCTTAGAACAAAAAGAACCAAAATATTTATTCATCATAATACATATACACCAAAAATAAGAAATCAAACAAATTTTGTAAAACAAAGAATTTCTATATATCAAAATTTTCCTAAAACGAAGCTTATGAACCAAACTTCCAAGAAAAAAATATTCCTAACAAAAATCATCTTTTGCAAAAACTGCATATCATGTGCATATTTTCAAAATTTAACATAAAATCTTGTTAATGGAAAAAAAATATTAAGTATCCTTCAAAAATATACAAATTCATTATTAGATTTCCTAACCCATAAATTCTCCCACAACTCATCAATACCAAGAAAAGAAAAAGACAAACCTCAAATAAAACCCTTTTCTTCTTCAAAGCATATTTCTTCTTCAAACTACGTTTCCTCTTCAAAATCTGGTATCACCTTGAAAGAAGAATTACTAATTATAATCATCTCTTCTTTCAAACCTATTACAATATGGTATGAATTCTTAGAGATATCCAAATCAGTCCAGACTAAAAACCTATAGGAATCACAGTTCAATGACACAACCAAACCAAAATCAGGAATGGAATATGTCCCTTTCTGAATATCCATATATACTCAAAACCCTTTAGAAATAAAAAAAATTCAAAGGCCCTAACCTCTGCAGGTATAATTTCTAAACTTATTGAAATAAAAAAAGAAGAATATTCTTCCAAAAATAATTCTCAAAAAGGGGAACCATCCTCATCTATAATATATATAAACAAGAAAGGAGAATAATCTTCTCTCAAATCTTTTTCAAAACCAACTGAGTATATTTTTAAACAAACTACTCAGACCATTATAACAATTATGCAAAGATTTTATAGCAAAAATCCTTATATTTTGTACAAAAAATATTTTAAAAAATTGGTTCTATACCAAAACCTCAGAATACTATCAGAGTATTTTGGATTCATCCAATCCTTAAATTTCCATTTCAAAACCTTTGATTATTGGGATTATGGACAAATATGGTTCAATACCTTCTTTATCCAAAACCTAGAATATTTCTCATTCTAGATATTCTATTTTAAAATCATTAAACCAATCAAATTGCCGTTGGATGCATACCCACTACTGAAAGTCCTTTCGATCCCTACTAGGAATCCAAGCAAGTCATAACTTGTTCAAAACACTCTTTAAACCCACAAAGAGTAAAAGAAGATTCACAACCATATGTATCTTTCCTATAAAACTATACCTTCCTTGGGTATATCAATTGTCCTTTAAACATGTATATGACCTAAGAATTGTAAATAAAATCAAGTGGTGGAAAACATCCTATGTCTTCAAAACTATTTCAAAACCAATGGTGTAGGAAGAATGGCATAAAAAGCTTCAGCCAACCCAACATCAACTCTTGGCCTAAAAGTCCAATAAAACTACATTACTTGCTATAATAAGAATTGAAGAACATCTATACCCCATGCAACAACCATCATAAAATACAACAGGATCTTCCACGAAAAACACCCGACAACTATGCACCAAACAATTCAAAACTTTTGGGAATGATAAGGAAGACTATTTGTAATTTTTCTCTCAAAAATGTATTGCTTCAAAACCCATGTAAAATGGCCCATGGGCATTATCCATGTAAGATGGATTGTGGGCCTTATAAGTTGTATTAGGGTTAAAAGTCCATTTACTTGTACCAGGGTTAAAATCCCATTTATTGTAAAATGTAAAAGCTCAATACATGAGGCTTCAAAAGGGTTTAGAGCCCATCATGGTGACATTTATAGGACGTCATTAAAACATCAGCATCATAGTGAGATCAACAGGACGTCACTAAGACATCAACATCATGGTGACATCAGTAGTTGGTACTATTGAGTCAACACCAAAGAAAAAACAGCTACAAGAGTGGCCAAAAATACATTATTCAAGCAACAATGCAAAGCATATTATACAATAAAAGGTGTCAGACAAAACATTGTTCAACAACCAGTAATGACATATTCTACGGTATAAAGTTGGCAACAAAACACTGTTCAGAACAATGCAAGAATTCCAAAGTAAAATATTTGGCTATAAAATGAGAGCTCATTTTCATTCAGAACTAAGTATTTTCTTTGGAAGTCTTTTTGATGCACTTTTTACTTAATATTTATTTTTTTATTCAATAAATAGTTTTTTAGGATTAAAAATATTAAAATATAATTTTTTTAGTTAAAAGGTATGAAAATATAATTTTTTAGTGAAAAATGGTGAAAATATAATTTATGGAATTTTTTGGGTTTTTTTTAATTTTTAACATATGGCCAATAAGGATCTACCATTTGGCCTACCACACAAGCAAAGAAGCTGACTCGGCAAGCCACGTGGATGCCACACCAATAGAGACAATAAATCGTAGACAACCGCGTATGAGGAGCGATGCAGTGCCTTTCCACATGTTAGCATGACGTTCATCTTGACTTCATCTCGCTTGGTCAACGTGCTCGCCACCCATAATGACCTTATTTGTCCAACCGTTCCACCAACGTGTCATGCCTACTATTTCTACGAATCTCATTGCACCAATTTCCACTAACTTGACAGGTGTCACTCTCATTGGCTAGCGTAATTAATTTTGGTTGTTTTGATTTCAACACTTGATCTGAAGCTGATCTGTCGGTCTAGATTCCACCTGAGCTATATTTAATCCCCTAATCACCCCATAAACCCTAAGGAGCCATCATTAGCATAATTTTGATTAGTTTTTGGAGCTAAGAAGAGAGAGAAATATAGAAAAATTCAAAAGGAGATACAATTTTGGTGAAGATTCAAGAAGAAATTAGTATTACAATTCAAGAGATTGATTCTATTTCTTCTTTTACTCTTTTCTTTATCAATTTTTATGTCGTTCTTTATGAAATATGAGCTTTATAAACAAAATTATATCTACTTAATTTATTAATCTAGGGATCTTATGAGTCCAATTTTTACCATGTGATAATCTAATATTTTACTCTAATTATGAATTCAATTTGATTATATTATTTAATACGATTCTTATGCTATAAATTATTTGGCCAATAATTTATCTATAGTGAGAATTAAATAGATTTTAGAGAATTATTTAATTGTTCATCTTGATTAAATAACATGTATAATTTCTAGGTAGAGATGTATGATTCTTGTATATGTGATCCATAATTGATAAACTTAATAAGTAGTATGTAATTTAATTAACATGAGAGTGTAATTAAATTAATTACTATATGGTGTGTAGTTTACTTGAATATATGCTAGATTAGATTTAATTGATCATATAATTAATTGATATTGGGGGTATTTTAGTGATTCACATGTTTAGAGAATTGGGGAATTAATTATTCCTTGATATTTTCTCATATATCTTCTTAGTTACTAAATCTAATTTAATTAATTATTGTTATTTACTTTTAGTTATTTTAATTTTGCTTCCTTAAAATATAAAAACACAAAAAAATTGATTTTTATTTTTTAGTTTTAAAAATTAGTTTCTAATAAAATAATCTCTATAAGAACGATATTTTCTTATCATTATATTACTTATTGCAATTTATATACTTGTGTATTCATTTCATACACTTCGTGTGTGGGCGATCATTTTCTTTAAACCTTTCTCTGAAAAGCATTCAAAACCTCTCTATGTTTTGAATCAAAACCCAATTCTTGTTTCAACCACCCAAGCATTCTCTCACAAAACCTCCTACACACCTATCCCCCCATCTTCATAAAACCTTTGTACATATTTTCAAGTTTATGTAAGTTTTATTTTTATTTGTAAGTGTATTTTATTTCTTTCTTCTCTTTAGTTTGTAAAACTTTTATTTATTTATTTTAATATAAGTCATATACTAGTCGGTTAAGCTGCCTCTTTTCAATATAATATGCTTGTTCATTAGTCTTATGCTCTTATTCTTTGATTAACTCCCCATATCTTTGGTATCATTATTTGGTATCAGAGCCAAGGGAAATGTTGAACGAGTTATAACAAATTATAGATACTCGTTTCTTTCTGCTATTTATAATCTAGTTATACTATGATTATCTTTGTTGAGTAATAAGGAATTTTCCTTAAGAAAATTATAATAATTTAAAGATGATTTTGTTACAAACTATAACACTTGTCTTTTAACACTACTTAGATTGAGTTTAACTACTGCGTTTTTATTGAGATACTTGGTGTTAAAAACCAAGAAGTATGTAAAGCCTTTATAGTATAGTTCTTATTTACTATATTATTATGTTTAGCTATTGCGTTTGTATAGAGATACTTGGTGATTTAAACCAAGGGGTATGTGAAGTATTTATAACATAATATAACTTATTATATCATTATTGAAGTTCTATTTGTTTTATATCCATACTAGATCTCAACATCCGTGGATGGTAGTAAGTCCTAAAAAAGAGGAAGTAAAACCATAAGATGTTGATATGTCAATGGTATGGGTAGAATGATGAATAAAATCATATAGTGAGAAGATAAGTACTATTTCCTATAAAATTTCAACCCATTTAATGTTGATAAAATGATTAAAGTACATACAAATCGTTAGTTAGATAAAATTATATAATAGAAGATGAGTCCTTTTACTTATAAAGCTTCAACCCATTTTGGGTCGGTAAAACGATCAAAGTAGGCATAAATCATTGGTTAGATAAGATTTAATAGAGTAAAAGATAAGTCTTATTTTCTGTAGAGCTTCTTCATATTCTTATAGTTATTAAGGGTTGGAATATCAACCTATGTAGGTACAGATAATTATGGTTGAACATAATTATGGTAGTATAATTGATGAGTTCTATTTTCTATGAAGACTTCTTGTTTTCCACTATCAAAAGTATAATTAAGCATCTTGGTAGTTGATTGAAGAAAATAATATTAAAGTTTAAAGGACTAATTATATTATATTGAAAGTTTTATTTCCATAATTTTAAATGACTTTTTCTAGAACTTCTTCGTTTTCTAGTTTAGCTTCTTTTGATGATTTTTCAAATTCAATTTCATTTTCTTCAGTTTTTTCATATGAACCTTTTTCTGTTCGAAAGTACAAAACAGATAACCAACTCTCTTTTGATAAAATTCAAAACCATTTTGAAACCCAAAACACTTTTAAAGAAATTAAAAAACCTTTAAAAATAATTGGTAATACAAAACCTATAATAAACCAGAAATCTCCTAAAAAAGATTATTCTATCAAAACCACAGAAAGAGATACAAAATTCTCTTATGACAAAAACTTATAAAGGAAAATGGAGTTGCTTCATATGAACCTTTTTCTGTTCGAAAGTACGGAACAAATAACCAGCTCTCTTTTGATAAAATTCAAAACCATTTTGAAACCCAAAACACTTTTACAGGTAGAAACTATAAACTCTAAAATTGGTGCTATAGAAACACCAAACAAAAAGGAAGGAAGAGATATTAAAATTTCTTCTACAAATAAAGCTTCAAACTCTTCCCTTATCAAAACCACCAAAACCTTAAATTAAAATCAAAACAAATAATCTCAATTCAACAAAAAGGATGATTTTCAATTTGATAAAAAAATATTTCCATGGTGACTTTTGTGTGTCTCACAATGCAGAAAATAAAAAATGGTTTGTTAAAAATTTCCTAGAGAATTGGAAAATTCAAAAAGAACTTCATAAATTTGTTAAAAAACAAAAAAACCTTATATCATTCTTTGATTGGTTTGAGATTTATGCTTCTAAAAAGAGCATAGACTACCCTTTCAAAACTGTAAAATTAATCATCACACAAAAGTTAATGGCTTCTCCTATTCAAAATCTCCAAGAAGACATAGAACCTAAAAAGGACCTATTTTGTTCTTCGAAACTCATTACCTTCCAAAACAAGTTCAAAGGTGTTAATCAAGAAATTAAAAATCCTCTTACTAAATCCTTCCGGGATTCAAAAGCTAACAAAACTGAATTCCTTCAATCCATTAGGAATCAAATGAGTGACTTAGAAAATAATAACTCCATCAACAACACTAGTTCTATAGCCACACCTATAGATCTAGAAAAACCTAACACTAGTACACAAAAAAACATATCAAATCATTCCCAAGAAGAGAGAAACCAAACCATCTTCTTTTTCATAAATCAATACTGAAGAAATCACAATGGAAGATTTTGAAAACATATTGATTGAAGATTAGGAAAAACCTAAGACTCAAAGTATAGTAGAAACCAATACCTCTGAAAATATAACCTTTTAGGAACTATCTCCTGAAACATCACAAATCACTTTGTAAAGTATTGATATCTTAAAACTAGATGCCACTATCTTTGATAAGCAAAAAATTTAGGCATCATCCCCTGAAACTCCTCAAATCATTCCATAGGATGTTAATGTCTTACACTTGATGCTAATACTTTTGATGAAGAAGAATTTTAGGAACTATCTCCTGAAATTGCAAACTAAATTGGCAAAACCTAATACCTATGGCTATAGCACCTACAAGGTTCACAGACTTAGAAATAGGAACCTAACCATTAAAGAACATTCAACATAGATATAATGCCTCATCCATTTATGAATGGAATATTGATGGCAAAAATGAATATCAACTTCTAAACACATTACAGCAAATGACTATGGCGTAAAATGTTTAAAAATCCCAGTCTAGAACCTCAGACAAAATAGTTATTGAACTCCTCAAAGCTGGCTTTTCAGGCCAACTAAAAGGATGGTGGGATTTCCATCTTACCAAGATACAACGTTGGATATCTTGAGTGCTATCCAAATTGGAAAGGATGGAGAACCCATTATAGATCATTACGAAGAACCTATCCAAAAGGTAGTATCAAATTTGATATTTACAATATCACTACATTTTATGGGTGACTCCTATTACATAAAAGATAAAAATGTTGAACTCCTTTCAAACCTTCAGTGCAGAAAACTTAATGATTTTCACTGGTACAAAACCACATTCCTTAGCAAAGTTTTTCTTCAAGAAGATTGTAACCAACCCTTTTGGAAAGAAAATTTCTTAGTCGAACTTCCAACACTTCTAAGAGAGAAATTTAGAAAAAATATCCATAAAACATTTGGAAACTATATAATTCCATATGATCAAGTCACTTACAGTGAATTGATTAGTTTCACAAAAAACCAAGGACTTCAAATCTACAAAGACTTAGTTACAAAAACAACTCAAAAGAGAAATGCATGAAAACCAAAAAGAACTAAGTTATTATTGTAAAAAGTTTGACATTTCTCTTACCCAAACTAAATACTCAATATGATTCTAAGCATTAACCATGTTGAGTGCTTAAACTCAAAGAATCAATGTGATATTGAGAGTATATATCATGAGAATTAGTTTCGAAATGAATTGAGATTCTTAACACTAAGATTGGATTAGTCAAGGCTAATATGTTCTAGTAATGGATCATAAAATTTTGATGTGTAATCGATTTGCATGAAGAATCTTAATCTTTTTGGAAATTGAATGAACTTATACTTGAGATTTTGATTATAAGTTGAGAAGAAACTAAAGTATGAGAATTTTTGTTGATTTTAGTTTTTATTTTGTTATATTTAGTTTTTATTTTTATTTTTTTTCCATTGAATTATTTTGATTTTTGATTTTTTCATATTAGGATATTTGTGGGTATCATCATTGAAAGTTGTTACAAACACTCGTCTATTTGGACTACCTAGAGGTTTAAAGGCTTGTTGTATATGCTAAATACAATCACAACAATCTATGAGATTAGTATAGTATAGTTTAGTTTATTTTATATTTTAAGTTTTTAGATCAATTTACTTGCTAGAGCCTAGCAAGAATTTGGTTGAAGGTTGTGATAAGTGCTTAAAAAACACTTATATTTAGTAATTTTATTGTACTTAATTAAAATAAATAGGTTTGATTATAGCATATTTATATGATTATTTATACAAATCTATCTGTTCAGAATCACATGTATGTTTTGTTGTATTTTAGATGTTTTTAGCTTCAGAATAGATAAGCTTATTATCACTTATAGAACAACACTTCGAGCACTTATTTTGCATCCTCAGTTCTTAAAAGACTAAGGAATGTAAGCCTTATAAATTGTATTATTTTTAATATATTGACAACATATGTTTCATTATATATTTAAAATTTGAAAGTTAGGCTTTAGAAATGACATCTAGATATGATTTTAAAAGTTTAAATTGGTAGTTCCATCAAAAGCATTGATTTAAATGGTTTACTATTTACCTAAGAATAATGCATAATTTAATCTATCAGTTACTAATCCCTTTTAAAAGACTTTAATTGATTTCATTGACAAAGAAATTGATCCCTGTCAAAAGAATTTTTGTACATAAAAGGAAAAATCAATAACCTTAATTTATATCTTTAATAATTTAATTAATTCTAAGTAAGTATAGTTAACTAACTAATTATTCCCATAAATTCTCCATTGATTTTTAAATCCTTATCTATCTAGAATTGTTTGAATCAATCCTATTCATATCTTTTATTATTTCTATTATTAGTTCAATATTTTCATAAACCAAATATTGAGATAGAATGTTTAGTTTATTTTTAAAAAATTTGTTGAATTATTTTAAATCTCGTAGTTCTTTATTAGATCGATTTTTGAAGTATACTTATAACTTATTTTAAGTGATTTGTGCACTTGCGAGCCTTTTATAAATATACAAAATTTGATTATCATGTTTTTGTGCATCAATAATGCCTAGTTTAATCAATTAGTTAATGATCATTGCAATAAAGCTTTAATTGGTTTGATTAATAAATAAAATAATCCCTATCAAAAGAATTTTTCATATTTAAAAGGAAAAATCAATAATCTAAATTTATATTTTAATTAAACTAAATATTTCTAAGCAATCATGATTAACAAGTTAAATATTTTCACAAATTCTCCATTGATTAATAATTTGATATATGTCTTATTTTGTTTGGATCGAATCTATATTTGGATATTTTAATTATTTTGTTATTAGATTAGAATTTTCAAACTCAAATCATTTTGATAGAATGTTTAGGTTTTATTTTCGTATTTCTTTTAGTTTTTAAGAAAATTAAAAATTGATCTAAGACCACATTTTTTATTCTTGAGACTAACCTTTTGAGTATACTTATCTCTTATTAAATGTGATTCATGCACTTGCGAGCTTTTTATAAATACAAATTTGTGCATTAGCACTTACACTTCTCTTCCTATGCAGATAGTGATGAAGGACAAAATGATTGATGGATGAGATGTGACTTGGCCATCATAGGGAAGAATGAGCACGAAAGAGGATGGGTTATGTGAGGTGGTTATTGAGTGGAGAATTAATGGAGGAGTAGAGGACCCATGTATGGCCAACCATGATGTGTCCGGCTATTAAGTGCTCGACTATGGGTCAGCCACTTTTGGAGTGTCCATCCATGATATAGATTTATATGGTATGTGATGAGCGAAAAATCGGCATCGTCGATCTTGCCAATACTTTGGTTTTATATTTATAAAACTCTCGCAACAAGTGTAGGAATCATTTCATAGAAAATGATAAGTATACTCCCAAGGTTGATCTAAGGAAAGAATATATGTGGTTTTTAATTTATTATTCAAACTTTTAAAAATAAAATTAAATCCTAAACATCCTGTCATGATATTTGGGTTTTGTTGTTTCTAATCTAATAACATAAAAATAAACATAGATACAGATTCAATAAATATTTATGCAAATTTTATCATTTATAATAGTGGAATATTTATGGATATAATAATTAAGTTAATTATGATTGCTCATATTATTTAGGTTATTAAAGATATAAATTGATATTTATTGATTCTCTCTTTTTTGTATGAATACCACCTTTGGTGGGGTTAGATATTCTTCGTTAAGTAAACAAATCAATTAACACCTATAGGTGGGGTTAATAACTAATTTGGTTAATTAAATTAATTCCTTTTTTCTAAGAGATTGAAAATGAACCATTTAAATGCCACATTTGGTGGGGTTAAACAATTTAAACTTTATTCAAGGTGTCCAAATTAAACCTAAGAATTTAATTATCCGAGTACTAACTTTAAAGTTTTAAAACCACTACTGAAAACATGTTGTCAATACATTTTCAAATAATAATTCTTATAAAACTTTTGAAATAGAGCTTCACTCTAACTACCGGGCGATTGTACCAACAAATAAAAGATCACTACTCTAAATTAGACCGGATAACTAAACCTTAAAATCTAATTTTCAGATTTAATTTTGTAATGAAAAATAATATATTTCTCTCTAACATTCTTAATATAAAATCTTGAATAAAAATAAAATCAATTCATTTTAGAGATTTTTACCTAATTAATATTTCACAAGCATAACAACATTATTATTATATCATGTTTACAAACAGCCAGCAAAGTTAAATTTAATCACAGAAAAATTAAATATAACATGTAAGAATAAAGTATAAAAATAACTACAAAGAAAATAAAATCCTTACAGTACTTCGATGTTATTCCCGTTGCTGAAAAACCTCCAAATGGAATTTGCACTCCCATTTATTGAATCAAAAAGCAAATAAATTATAAAAACATAACTAGTTCTTCTCAAAAAGAGAAGAACTCTAAAACTAAGAGAAACTAACTAAGAAAAACTAAAAACTATGAAAGAAACTAAGAAAAGCTTAAAAACTAAGAAATGAGAGAAAGAAAGAGAAGAGAAGATGTGTTTTGAGGTGTGGTATGAAGTGAAGAGAATGGGGGTATTTATAGGTGAGGATGGGTGGAAAAAGTGGGTGAAAAAATGATAAAAAAATGGTGGAAACGCGAATGGTGAATGATGATGTCAACATGATGTAGGGGCAGTTGCGCGTGGATTGGGGCACAGATGGCAGCGGCGCGCGCAGAGAGGATCTGGGGCGCGCACAAGCGTGCGTGGGACAGAAGCAAGGCATGCGCGGCTGGGCAGTTGGGCGGCGCAGCAGCACGATTGCCTCCTTTTTGACCTTTTGGACCCATTTTGTCTAATTTTTCCATATTTGTTGACCTTTCCTCATTTATTTATTAATATATTTGTGATGTATTGCCTCTAGTATTCCTCTTTGGGTCTTTAAGTTACGTTTTTAAGTGAAATTACCTGAAAAACAATAAAAATACCCGTGATTTCGAAAAAGACAAATTTATACAAATATATGATAAAATCATATAAATATATATATTTTTAATCAATTAATGTGCATAAAATCATAGTAATTTTAGTTCTTTTTGAGCACTCATCAGTATGTCCGACTATGGGCTGGCCATTCATGGAGTGTTCGACCATGGTTGGATGACCAAAGTCCACACGTTGGTGTCCAAATGTGCATTGAGTTTGGTAAGGATTTCGGATCATCCTGTCAATGTAGTTTTATCCGTAGGGGTCATTTAGATGTTTTTTTTACCTTAGACTGACTCTTCCAATGATGAAGACTTAGACTTTATCCCAGTTGGTATTCCTAAGTACCCAGTAGGTCCTAATGAAGAAGATTGTGCTTTCTCTTCATTGAATATAGTCCATTCTCGGATGATAGATCATTTCTTAGATAGGCTTAGGGATATTTTTAATATACCAGAATAAATAAAGATGATACCTCAAGTTTTGTGCATGAATTGGAGTAACCTCACTCAGGGTTAGGTCACTATATCTACAAATTATCTCTTTGTTGGGATGAGACTGCTCTTTTTTCCTATAGTGTGGAAGTTTTTGGCATATAATGGTGTCACACCATCCTAGTGTCCTCTAACTATTACTAGATACTATTATCTTATTAGGTACTCTAGAAAGAATATAGATGTGAGATGACTATAAGGGATTTCACTTAATGTTACTACTTGTAGCTTCAAAGTGGCAATCACGGTTGGTTTTATCTTAAACCTTGTACTAACTATGTTTGATTGAGAAGCTTTTGAACACCAATAAGGGGTGGAAAGACTTAATTTTCATGGTGAGGAGGGATATTTTGATCTAAATCTAATGAGGTCCCTTCTATACCCACCCAATATGAGTAGAATCATAGGACACATTGAGACTTAACCTTACAATGGTATGCTTTTTTTTCTAATATATTCTCTCTTTTTTTACGGATAATTGGTTATAAGATCTTCCTTCTCAAAAGAAATGAGAGTTCATCACTTCTATTTATGATACACATTTGGATGAGTGATATAGTGATAGACTTATACTTTATAAGAAGATCATATACTAAGGTTTGGACCATACAGAAGTTGAGCGAGAGAGTGGTGATCATCCAGATCCTAACAATGAGTATTGGCCTTTTCTCTTTGATTCAATATTTTCATTTGAAAACTTAGTTGGTAATTGTGTCCTTTTTTACAATATAACTTGTAATCTTCTAGCTGGTAGGAAAATTAGGAGCATGATGATCATCAGGTTTCTCAAGGAGTTTTGTCAAGGGAATGCTTTTATACAGATCAAAGTGGTTTACAACTTGAGGGCTTTAAAGAGAAAGATAGCCTCCACTTCTGGAGTGACTATCATTGGAGCACCTCTTGGGAGGATGAAGTCCCATTCAACACCCTCAATTTTTGTCAATTCTAGTTACAAGTGGTACAAGTTCATGACTTATTAACTTGGATGTTACTTCTATGACCTCACCTAAAGCCTACACTTTTTAAGGCTTAGTAGAATCTACAAAAGTTAGGGGTTTAATCTTACACAACATTGCTACTAGGCCCCAAACACTTGCCTCAAATCTGGGCTATACTATTAAGGTTTAGGCTAATTTAAAGGGTTGTTTGTCTATCATACATGAGGATCATTGTAAAGAAATTGAGGCTAGAGTCATCATTTAGACTGCCTACCATTAAATGGAGAAGAAGTTAGGAAAATTTTATGGCATAGCTCATGCTTCCCAACTGATTCATGCGACACCTTTGGTGACATTAGAGGCTGCCTTAGCAGCTCAAGATTCCATTTTAGCTCAAGAGAAAGAACTAACTTTGGAGTTGTTCGTGAATCTTTATTTATCTCAAGGATTAATGTATAGGCTCAATATTGAGAAAGGGATACTTTGAGCAACTGTAGTTGCAAAGTATAAAGATTTTGACGATTATATTCAAGACACATTAGACATATGGGCTCATGATTTTGAAATGGCTCAACGATGATTTTATAAGGTTTATCCTAACATAATCCTTTTTACTACTATCTTTCTAGATTCAGAGGAGAAGACCTCCTGTAATGTTGTGGTCACTTCTGAATAAGAAGAAGAGGGCTAAAGTGGATCTGGCAGTTATGATCCTGAGGTAACTAAGGATGAAGCTAACACTAGAGATAATGCTTTTTAAAGCACAATTAGATGTAAAGATCAACAAGCTAAATGTTTATGTTATTTTTATTTTATTTCCCATAATGTGCATGTACCTAGTGCTTTGCTTTCTAGTAGTAGAGTTATTCTTTTTATAGACCTTTGGATATATATATATATATATATACTTTTAAGTTTCGCACTTTACTTTTATATTTCAATAGTGGCTCTTTAGCAAGGTTCATTAGTGATCTCATTTATTTTGAGCCGAGGGGCTCTCTTTGAGTATGTCCCTTTTTGGATCTAAGATCAATCGTGCTGCTACATAATAATGTGTACTTGTTAGAGAGTAGGCCCAGAATGACCCAAACATTTGCACAACTATGCATATGTGCTCTAACTTACTATATACATTATGTCCTACCATATATGCCATGTCCAGCCATGTGTGTCATATCCAACTATGTGTGCCATGTTGGGCCATATGTATCGTGTACGACCATGTTCCATTTGGTAGGTTCATGTCAACCTAGTTTATCATGTGTCCATTAGCTAGTCTAATCATTTTTAGTTTAATAATGTACCCATTGGGTTTGTGCATCATGTTTTTCACTTTTTTGTGATTTGTTTTAATTTTGTTTTAAGTAATGGTTTGCTTAAACTAGGGTATTCATGGTATACTAACCCCTTACTTGGTATGCTTGAGTTTATCAAGTCATTCAAGAATTTGGTCTTGAGACTTAGAAAACTTTTATAGTCCTTGATGGATTATTCCATCATGTCATGAGTGTGTTTATAGTCTGTTCATTCATAAGAGTTTTTATCAATGGCTAAGATTTAAGATTCAAGGTCCCCAAAGTGAGCAAATTTTAATTAGCATAGATAGGGTGTATACGTTGTAGCAACTTCTGGACACAGGGAATAGTTGCTGTCTATTCAAAGGTTAGTCAAGGACCATCGTGGTAAAATGCAAAAGTTGTAGAAACTCTTAAACCTGGGCATGGTTGTTGCCTATTCGTGATTCAATTAGGGTATGGTTGTTGCCTATTCATGAGGAATAAAAGTTATAGAAACTCCTAAATCTAGGATGTAGTTCCTACCTATCCATAGGTCAATCATGGCCCATCATAATGAGGTACTAAAGTTGTAGAAACTCTTAAATCCTAGGCGTAGTTGCTACCTATCGATAGATTAGTTAGAGTCTATCATTAAGATCTATCATCCTATAAGATAGAGAGTACGTTAGGATGCTCATTGCATTGGTTTTAGTATGTATTGCACAACTTATCCTTAGGTTGCATCCTACCTTTAACCATAGGAATTAGCTTTTATAGATTGTGGACTCCCATCTTAAGGATGTGGAATGCACTTATAGGGCTACTATGATCTCTGTTTTATTAGATAAGTGAATGCAACGATACTGGGGTGTGAACTTTTATATTCCATACATCTCAGTCCCTTTTTCATTTAGAATTTCCCCATCCTCATCAAATTCTACAAGCTTAGATGAAATGCAATTCTTTCTATTAAGGTTTCATTTTTGTCCCATGTTGTTCCTTATAAATGGAATCTTATGCCACTTTCTACTCTTTGAAGATAATTATTATCTCTAGAGCTTTTGGTGGAAATGCTATATGGGGACATGAGTCCATGTCCTTATATAGGAATGACTTTTCTTAAACTCTATTAGGAAGCCTTCTTGTCCCATGCTTACCTCTTGAGTGTGCTCCTCTTGAACATCTTATGAACTTATGTAATCTTAGAAAATTTGGAACATTGTTCTAGACCTCTGATATATGAGTGGACACATGTTTTGTTCTTTAGTTGAACATGACATATTTCTTTATTAAGTCTGTGTCTAGACTTGGTCCATTATATTGATCTCATCAAGTGTTCTCATATAAGACATGGGTGAAATTATGGAGTGTATTCCTAGGGCATTCTCATAGACCTTTTTTGAAATACTTCATAGAGAGGTGTGCACTCTTGGATGATATGTGATAATTGAAAATCTCACAACCCAATTTTTTAGTGGAATGCAATTTTAGGTTATACATTTTATTTCCTCTTATGGATGTTCCGAGCATATCATATATATCTTTGGTTCTAATCCGTACACTTATTTACCTATAGTTTTATTTTTGAACTAGACTATAGTCTCATTTATTTGTGAGATTGTAAGCCTTTGGAACATCAATGTGAACCATATAGCTTATGGGACAGTGGTCAAGACTATGCAACATGTGAGTAGGTATTATGGTGCTCTGGCATTGGAAAATATCGCAGGGAGTTCTTATTGACAAAAAAAAAATGGTTACATGTCATATAGACTGTGGAAGCATTCTAGAATAATCTAAAATGTGTCCTTCATGATGTCAAGATGGATTCATGGTCCCATCCCTTAAAGTGTTCTATATACTCCAAGGTTTTTTTAGTACCATCATAGGTGCTAATTTTTAGGGAGGTCATTAGCCATTGAGGCCATATGGTTAATATGGATGGCTTGCACAGAGTGTCCCTACTTGTGAGCGTTGAGATGGCTACGTATATCTGACGGATGAAAGCTACTCAAGGTGGTTCTAAGCATTCTAAGATAGACGATCAGAAAGACCCTTCTTGGGCATTTATCAATGGATGACTTTGTACTTTATGGGTGAATTATGTTTGGTAGGCAATGAGGCATAGTTCCTATCATGGTAGGTGACACTATCAATCAAAATCCGTATAGGTATGGGTTAAATCCTATTCACTATGGACATTGAAATATGCCATGTGGACTTTCTCTAGGATGGGAAGTGGACTAGGGGCTTGTGGCCTTGTAAGGCATCTCCAGGATGGCCTGGAATGCCATCTTCATCATTTTATGTGTTAGGACTATTTCATTATTTCATTTTTTTAAGAACAAGAGGTCATTATTTAAGAATATTATAAGAATGATAATTAAAATAGAAGATAATATTTTCTCAAACATCATTTATATGCATTGAATAAATGAAATAGTAGGTGATCATTAAGAGGATTCCAAAATTGGTTTTGGCTTCCCCAAGAATTAGCCTAGAAATGGGTGAACGATCTCTCTATACACATATTTTTACACCTTTATTTTTGTACGTATATAAAAAAATGTAGAACATATAGTTATTAGAATCATCTCGTAAAGATGATTCCAGAATTGACTTTACTTTCTTGATAATCAACCTAGAAGTGGGTAAACTTATGATAATGTGGATTCTATCTATGTTGGATGAACCGGACTAATTTGAACTAGTGTATGTTAACAACTGTTTTGTCCAGCACCTACTAATATTGGTGGCATATAGTAGTGCATATAAGCCATTCTGATGCCCGTTCAACATGAAATTTTGAAAGGTTGTTTTTTGACACATGATCCTTTTGATGGTGGTCTCAAATTTTTCAAATGATGCACGGATTTTGAGATCTAGATAGAGGACACCTAATTAGACATAAAAGTTAAATGTGGGTCCCTTTCAGGTTGAGACACCATGGTGGCTAACCGGGATTTCATATTTGACAGCCAAGGATGCCTTACTATTTGAACGTGTCAAAAAGTGAGCCACTCTTTGGTGGTAATTGATGCATATTTTCGCAAGTGTACGAATCGTTCAAGTAATAAAGTGTATAAAAGTACGGATATCGAACCCACAAGAAATGGCATTACTAAGTACCGAAATTGACTAATCCTAATTTTATTTGAAAACTAATTGTTGAATTTGTTTAAGAAGTAAATTTACTTAAAAATAAACGCAAATAACAAAATTTAATGTTGTTCACAAATGATTAAAAACGCTAAGGCATTTGATTTCGCTAAATCAATTCAATCCGATTTCAAGTCATGTTATATGAGAATCAAAGTTAGAAGTGATGGTTGAAAAACCCAAACTTATCTAATACTCTCTCTCGAGTTATATTAGAATTACTTATCTATGAAAACCAACTATATTTCTATGAAGATTTAATCATAAATAAGCACATTACGATTTATGGAATTTCTAGAATAACCACATACATCATGCATTAGGTGTCAAACTCGCATTCAACATACGATATTTATCAAAAGAAGCATTCATTACACATCTTCTCTCGGTCTCAATATAATGCAACAAATCATCTAAATCTTGATCAGAAATTTAAAAGGATTAAGCATGGAAATAAATACTCAACTTGAAAAAAATGAATTCATATAACGATAACAAAAGAAATCAGATTTTCTTCAACTACATCATAGCCTTAGCAAAAACGAATTAGTTTATAACAGAAATAAGAATAAACATATTCTCAATTGAATCCATGAATAACAAATCTGAATAAAATGCAGAAAATAAAAGCTAAGGAGAAGAGATGAAAAACTCGTGAAGATGAAGACTTGGTAGCAATAATGGTGATGATCCTTCAAGCTTCTCCAAACTTTCTCTCCAAAATTGCCTTTTCTCCTCCAAAAATGACTCAAATCTGCTCTCTCTATTGTAGCCTCTTTCTCCATCATATTGTATATATAGATCTAGGGTTTTGGGGGAAATTTTGGAACAAAACAACATAAAAAATGTGTTTTCGGATGAAACTCGATGGCCGCGACATTATTCTCGCCGCGGAGAGATTTCTCGAAAAGTTACGATTTTGGTTCTGTTGATTCTCGTCGGCGGTGAGATGAATGTTTCCGGCAGCGAGATTATGTTGGCCGACGGTGAGATGAATTTGCCAAAATCTGTGCTCTTAGGAAGTTTTTTGCCAGTAGCGGGAATATTCTGGCTGGCGGCAAGATTTCTAAATTTTGAAACTTTGTTTTGTTTTTATTTTCACTCAATCCCGATTGTTTTACTTTGTCCAAAACTTCTCCAAAATCATGATTTTACCTGAAATTTTTACTTTAAACACGAAATATCCGTGAAATGATATTTGTGGATTAAATAATCAAATAAACACAATTTTCACACTAATATCAACATTTAAATCATAACAAAAATGCAATAATTTGACTCTTATCAGTAATGTTTATGGTACACTCACGCTAGCTCATGGATTGAAAATTTATATAGGATGATCTTCTTGGACTATAGTAGGAGAGGAGCCATAGGTATAGTATATTTTTTAGTCATATTCTTAGAAGGACAAAAAATGTGGCCATTTAGAGACCATGCAAAATATGAACTTCTTTTGGAGCAGTTTTTCTTTGATTTTTTAGGGTCTTTTCTTCAAGGGCTACCTAGTTCAGAACACTATAAAATCTTTTTTTCTCTATTTGTGATTCAACTAGCACAACATAATCTTTCCCATAAACAATGAAATATTGATACCAATTTTTTTTTAAACACTAATGATTGGATACACATCTCCTTCCTGTGGAACTGAGAGCTAAGAACACGTCATTAGGACCTTGGATAAGTACATGATGAGTCGGTTTTTGGTCCTTGGATGCTTAAGTAGGTTCGGGTAGTGAAAAGAAAAAGGAGACTAGTGTCTCTCTTTGTAATGTAGAGAGATATTAAGGAGGAAATATAAATTTAAGTCTCTGAAGTTATTTTCAATTATTTGAAGTTGTGTTTAATTGTGAGCAATGAGGAATATATATGAGAAAATATACTTACTGATAACCCTTACCCATATTAATAGGCTTATCTTAATGTCGTAGCTTTATTTACTTAATTATCTCATTGTTGGATAATTAAGAGATTAAATATCGATCGTTAATCTTGTTGGATATTTATTTGATATTGATGCTTATCTATTAACTTAGTGTTGGGCTAGCATGCAAGTCATTTATTGACTGAAATATCTTATATTGTATGACATGACATGAACTATTTTATATCCAACAAATTTTAATGTTTAAAAACATTTATGAAGGCATGTGAACTTTAAACTATAAATTGATGCATTTAGATCATTTTGTCAACCTAACCTGGTATTCATGAGATTAATTTTGGAAATAATTTAGTAATTTTTAAATTATTAATTGTTGGTGTTTTAAGAAATTAATACATAATGGACATGGATGTTGTATATATAGGTGTATTGATTATCCACGATTGATTTATCATAGAAAATATTATCAAAAATTAGGTGATTTTGGATAATTTTTTATTTTTTACCAAAATACATGGTTTATGGCTTATTATAATAGTTATGAGCCTTACTTCAAAGCGATTTTGGTAAAAACAATTGAATTCGTGGTAAGTTATTGACCTAATATGGGAAGACTTATCACTGGCATTCATAGTATCTTGATAAGACTTATCATGACAAAACAATGTCTTATCATAACAGTAATAAGCCTAACATCAGAACAATTTTAATTAAAAATAAAATTTGTGGTAACATATTGGCTTGATATAAGAAGACATTGACCTAATGTATAAGTCTCACTACTAGCATTCATTATCGTAGGAATGATTACCACGTCGAGGAAATACCTTATCAAGATAGTGATAACCCTTACATCGAAAGCAATTTTAATAAAAATAAATTCTAACCTAAATGTTCTATTAGTTTCATAAATCACTCATCTATTATCGTACGGTTATTGATTTTATTTATTATTGTATGGTTATTGATTTTAATCAACTATTACCTTTCCAACATTCAAGCATCTGTTAGTTTTGCTGGCTCATCAAATTAAACACATAGAAAGCATGAGCTTTGGTTATTAAGTCATGTTTATATTATTTAGGCATGTTAAAGTTTTGATCTCGGCTCTGTTGTACGTTTTAAATTTGTAATATATGAACATGCTTTCATGCGCATCGAACTAGTATATAAATTATTTTAGATCTTCTAAATTTTTATTTAAGTATCCAGTTTTTAGTAATAACTCAATTTCCTCTTATTTTTGGCTTTTATTAAAACTGACATGTTAATTATTCGATTTTGTTATTCCAAACAATATGAACATGTAAGAGATTAAATTAACAATATGAATATTGTCAAGTTTTGTTTATATATTTGTGTACATATTCTCATCATATTTGTATATTATCTAACCTTGTTTATATATTTGTATACATATAATCTTGGCTATAATTTTGGGTTAATAAGCAACAATTACAGGTTAAAAAGCAATATTTTTATGTGCGTGTAGATAACTTTTAAAACTGTGGCTTGAAGAGGATGTAAAAGGCATAAATTGGAGACTTAAATTTTTTATTAAATTAATCATGCCAACGTTGATTTGGGCCATATATATGTGTAATGAAGCTCTATACATTATTCGACTTTTCATACGTAGGATTCTTGGATCTAAATAAGTATGCTTAGATATAATTATTTTAATGTATAGTAAGTTTTATATAATTACATAAATTTTGATAGTAAAATGAATATATTAATATTTTAATGATATATTAATATTAAATAAAATTATAATGAATTTATTTAAATAATTACTCGTTCTCAGATAGAAGTAAATGTTTTAGAGAATTAATTGGTAAGATAATAGACCGGGTATAAAATAAATTTGTAGTAAATTTGGGAATGATACCTAACAGATATTTTAATTAATATATTGGTAGCTAAAATGTTTAGTATTATTAAAAGGTTTTATTTTAGTATCTCAATTTAAGTAATAATATATTTTTTTTATCCTTTTTCAATAATAATCCATTTGTTTTACTCAAAATTGCCTGATGAAAATAAAAATAAAATTATTAAATTTTAGCTTTTAAAAAAACAAATAATATAAATAAATATTAAAATGTGTAACATTCCAACAATTTTATTATAACATAATGAAAATATTTTTCATAAATAATTGATAGGGATAATGATGAAAATATTTTTCATGAATAATTAACTGAAAATATTTGTATTATTAATACTGTTAGAAAAAAAGAGTTTATAAAAATTAATATTTTTTTCATTTTTTTACCTCTTAATAATTGCCAAAAAAATCCTTCATAAAAATGTCACAAGGGTATTTTGGGTAAAACAAATTTGGTTACTATTTCAAAAAGATAAATAATATACTAATACTTAAATTGGGACACTAAAATAAGACATTTTAATAACATAAGACATTTGGAGTATCAATGTATTAAATGAGATAACTATTGGATACCGGATCCGTAAATTTGTATCTCAATAGGTATGAAATTGTTTTCACTCTTTAAACATGTATTAATTAATCTTATTATAAAGTACAAGTAATATCAATGAGTGATTCAATCTATTTTCATGAGAATGTTTAAATTTAGTATATTAGAATTTAACATTGGTTAATTCAAATAAAGTTTTTGTCAATTTATATCATTACATCCCATTACATATTCATAGAATTGTTGAGGCCAAAAATGCAAAGTTTCTTGAGAAACTTGATTAAAGTAGGAGTGAATTTTCTTAAAATATTGAATTTGAGAAAATTTGGGAAGTTATTTCAATGACATTCTCCTTACACTTGAGATGAGATAAAGAGGTGGTTGTTCATCAAGAAAATCCAATAGAACAACCAAAGTAAGCACAACCACTTAAAGAAGAGCTTACAGATGTTGAACATACCATTATTCAAGAGCCATAAGGTATAAATGAAGTGATAGGATTAACAAGATCTTCTAGGACAAAAACAAGCAATTTCAAAGGATTATGTAGTATACCTTCAAGAGTTTGATTTTGATGTTGGACGATTCGTTTTCAGAGATCATGAGTGGAAAAAATTCTACACTTTATTATGAGGTCAAAAAGGAAGAGATATAATAATGAGAATCAAGAAGCATCATCGAAAGATTTGTGGGCCATTCTAATTGGTTCTATTACTCAAAGAATCATTTAATGTTTGGGCCATGGAACAAGTACATTAGATAAGCTTGTGTGGAGCATAAGTAATTACAACATGGAATTTCAATTTTGAGAATTTCATTGTGTAGCTGTTATTATTATTATCATATGTTTATCATTTGATATCCATTTAAGAAGAATTAAAGTGAGTTAGAAATCTAACTCAATGAGCTACATTTTTTACATAAATACAATTTTTCAAATTTGGACAAATACTAGACATAAATATTCCTCACAAGATATGCCCAAGAATCTATACATAATTTCCTTCTTAGTTTTGTAATTTATTTGGTAAGGATCTTGTATTTAATTTATTTAATAATATTTTATATTTCTAGCATAATATTTAAGATTTATATTTATTTTAATAGTTGTTTTATATTTATACTAAAAGTGCATGTAAGGCTAAATATTGAAGGTAAGAATTTGAATATAATTTTGTAAGAATTTTCTCTTTAGTTCTTTTGCGAATTTTTTTCTACCTTAGTAAGAGAAATCTTCTGACATTAAACTAAACTTATTACTCACAACTCTTATCTTTATTTTTGAGTTGACGTCTATCCTTATTCTTGATACCTTTGGTTCTTACCTCCTTATAAATAATAGATCAAGGTTCTTACTCATGTTTGTTTGAAATCTGGATTGGAATAGTCCCAATAAAGTTCTCAATAATGATCATTGGGTCTTACTCTTCTTTGTGAGGTTAATAACATTTGGTATTAGAATAAGGCTATAAATTAAATTAAATTTATCATTTTTTTGTTTTACTTCTTGTAATTTTGTTTTACTTTAGTTTTCTTACCAAAGTTTATGTCATTGTTTAGTTATTAAAAATATTGAAAAAAAATCAGAAGAAAAAAGAAGAAGAGAGAAGTAGATATGATTAAAAACATCTAGTGTTATTTGTTTTGTTTTGCATGTTATAAACATATTTCATACTAGATGTCATATCAATAATAAAGTATGTAGCATGATTATTGATAGATATATGTGTACTAACTTTGCTAGCACTATCATAATGGAAAAATTAATTTTGAAAACTTTGCAACATCTAAGACCATATAGGCTACCATGGAAGAATGATTGTGGAGAGGTTAAGATAAACAAACAAATTTTGGTGTTATTTTCAATACGGAGGTATAAAGATATAGTTTTGTGTGATGTAGTTCCAATAGAAATATGTCATATTCTTTTAGGGCAATTATAACAATGTGACAGGCAATAAACTCATGATAACTATACCTATATATGCTCTTTTGTCCTTAATAACAAACAAACTACTCTTGAACCTCTAACTCTAAGAGAGGTGAATGAAGAACAAGTGACAATAAAGAAAAGATAATACAGGACCAAATTATAAAATATAAAGTAGTTTATTTTGTTTAGGATTTTTGTTTAGATATCTACTAATAGCTTATTTTATTTAGAGTTTTAATTTTTATGTACCACTAAAGTCTCACATAGAAACCTTTACTTAGAGTTCTTTTTTGTTTGTATTACTAAAGTCCTACATAAAAACTTTATGAACTATTCTAGGAACTTTTCAACTATAAATAACTAGGCCCTATGCTTGTCTATGACATCCTATAAAATAATCAACTTAGTAATATTAAAGAAGTTCTCTTCTTTCTTTTATTCTTTTATTTCTAATTTTTAGAAAATGTAAGCATAAATTAAATGATCCAAATGAAGAAAAAACAAACTAAAGGGATCAAAAACAAGCAAAGTAAGGATCTTACCTCCAGTCATTGAAATTACTCTTAAATCTCCAAACTGATTTGCTTTCTATGTTAAGAACTTTTAAACTCTTAACAATACTCAAATAGATGGTGTATTACACTGGAATTGTGTGTTGAGCTTAAGGACCATAACACCCATTTTATAGTTATGCTTCCCATCAAAGCATCGACATCGTTACTAGCTCCAGCCATAACCAACGAGCTCTTTAATGACAAAAATGTTTGGACCATTAAATGATCTGTTGAAGAAAAAATGAAAATGGAAATTGGAGAGTTTGAATGGATGATCGGTTACATTCTCCCACTTGGTCCAAACGTTCAACTTAATCCCATCGATTATCTTTCTTAAGAAACAAACACATGAATCATAGCGATAGATCTTTATAGAGAAAGTATTATCTTTCATGTATTACAATGTATTTAGTTTCTCAAGTATTACATTTATATGGTAACAAAACTTAATGAATAAATTTTATATTTATTCTTGGTCCTATACAAAATATATTTTCTTAAATAAATTAAGGTGCACATGAATATGAGAAAATAATATATAAGAGTTTCAGTAACAAATTGTATATATACCTTTACAAAATGGAACCAATTCCCATTTCTCTACATGATTTTAATTTCAATGGTGGCATGCCTTTAGTCAAAGGATCATCAATCATCAACTTAATACTAACGTGCTCAATGACCATTTTTTTTCCTCAACACGTTCTCTTATGGTCAAGTATTTAATGTCGATGTGCTTACTATGATTACCACTCTTGTTGTTTTTAGCCATAAACACAACAACTGAATTGTCAAAGTACAATCTTAATGGCCTAGAAATATAGTCAACTACTCTAAGCTCGGAAATGAAACTCTTCAACCATGCACTGTGTGATGTGGTCTCAAAACATGACATGAACTCGGCCTCTATAGTGGAAGTAGCAGTCAAGGATTGCTTCCCACTCCTACAAGACATGGCTTCACCGACAATCATGAAAATGTAACCAGATGTTGATTTGTGTGAATCAACACAGCCAGCAAAGTCCGCATTGGATTAGCCAAATACTTCTAGATTGTTAGTTCGTCTTTACATGAGCATATATTCCTTGGTTCCTTGAAGGCACTTCATCACTTTCTTTGTAGCTCTCTAGTGGTCCAAACCTGGATTACTCTGATATCCTCCCAATATTCTAACAATAAATGCAATGCTTGGCCTTATGCAAACCTGAGCATACATCATGCTTCCGAGAGGAGAAGCATATGGAATTTTCTTCATTTGTTCTCTTTCAAAATAATTCTTTGAGCATTGGTCCAAATTGAACTTATCGCCCTTCACAATGGGAGCAATACTTGGTGAACAATCTTTTATTTGAAATCTCTCTAAATCTTTATTGATATAGGTTTCCTAAGAAAATCCAAGATGCCTCAAAGTATGTCTATATGGATCTTAATGCCAATGACATAAGATTCCTCACCCATATCCTTTACATCAAAAATTTTAGAGAGGAATTGTTTTACCTTGTGTAGCAAACCCTTATCATTAGCTGCAAGTAAAATATCATCCACAATAAGAACTAAAAAACAAATCTTACTCCGAGTAACCTTTTGGTATATACATTGATTTAAGATGTTCTCTTCAAAACCAAATGAAGTGATGACGTTATAGAATTTCAAATACCATTGACGAGAAGTTTGTTTTAATCCATATATGGATTTATTGTTTACAAACCAAATGCTCACCATCACTAGATAAGAATCCTTCATGTTGTTTCATATAAACCTCTTCCTCTAGGTTAAAATTAAGGAAATCCATTTTCATATCCATTTTATGCAAATCCAAATCAAAATGGGCAACCAATTCCATGATCACACGAAGTGAATCTTTCTTAGATATAGGAGATAATGTCTCAATGTAGTCGATTTCCTCCATTTGAGTGAATCCTTTTTCAATGAGTCTTGCCTTATGTCTTTCAATGTTTCCTTGTGAATCTTTCTTTGTCTTGAAGACCCATTTACATCCAATGGCTTTTACACCATAAGGAAACTTGACAAGATCCCAAACTCGGTTAGACGCCATAGAATCCATCTCTTCTTTCATGGAATTGTACCATAAGTTCAAAACCTTAGAACTCATGGTCTGTGAAAACCAAAATCATTTTTGGCTCTAACATTATAGTCATACTCTTATAGATACACAACATAATCACTAGGAATCATCGATTTCCTTACTATAGTACATCTTCTAAATGCTCCTTCAAAATTATCCTGAGGAGTAGGATCATGTTGTTCAGCTGGTTATTCAATAGCTTTAGTCATTTATTGAACTTCATCATCTATTGGATTAGGATCAATATCTTATGTACTTCTAGGATTGGTTCTTCAACACACATTTATACTCGAGGAAAGTTATTCAACATGCGTTTGTACTCAAGACCAATGCCTTGGGATCGATTGTTCCCATTACTCAATTTATTCTCAAGAAATTTTGCATTTCTTGATTCCACAAACCTAGTGCTATAAGATGGACAATAAAACCTATACCCCTTGGTTCTAGCTTCTTCTCTTGTGGATTATAAATCCTCACTACAGATGGCCATCCCCAAACATGCATATGTCGCAAACTCGATTTCCAACCTTTCTATAATTCAAATGGCATATTTGAGATAGCCTTGGTTAAAACTTAGTTTAATATATACCCAGTCATCTTTAAAGCTTCAGTCCACAAGGATTTAGAAAGAATGGAGTAGGTAAGCATACTCCATACCATGTCCAATAATGTTTGGTTTCTTCTTTCTACTACACCATTATGGTTTGATGAACTAGGCATAGTGTATTGGGAAACTATCCCATGCTCTTGAAGAAACTTAGCAAACAGACATGACGCTTATCCATTCTCAGTATATCTAACATAATATTCACCACCTCTATATGATCTCATAAGTTTTATTTACTTTTTGCATTATTTCTCTACTTCAACCTTAAAGCTTTGGAAGACATCTAATGCTTCGCTCTTATTATGAAGCATGTAGAGATATATATATCAAGAAAAATCATCAATAAATGTGATAAAATATTTCTAACCTTGAATGTCCATGTTTGGACAACATATATCTATATGTATGATTTCTAATATGCTTGAACTCCTATTGGAACCTTTCTTTGACTTGTTAGTTTGTTTTCCTTTAATGCAGTCCACACATGTCTCAAAATCAGTAAAATCTAGGGTACTAGGTACCCCATCTTTCACTAATCTTTTATTTTTTTCTATAGAGATATGTCTTAATCTGTTATCCCATAATGTAGAAGAGTCATCATCAATAATACACATTTTTGTGTCAGCTTGAACATGCATAGCGTTATGAGTGGCATTATTTCATAAATTAATGCATTAAAGACAATCAGAAAAAATAGCATTCCTAACACAATCAAATTTATTAAATAAACTTAAAGATGTTTGATGAGTGCTCAAAAAGCACTAAAATAGCCATGATTTTATGCACATTAATTGATTAAAAATATATATATTTATATGTTTTATCATATATTTATATAAATTTTTCTTTTTCGAAATCACGGGTATTTTTATTGTTTTTCAGGTATTTTAGCTTAAAAATGCAACTTAAAGACTCAAAGAGGAATACTGGAAGCAATACATCACAAATATATTAATAAATAAATGAGGAAAGGTCAACAAATATGGAAAAATTGGACAAAATGGGTCGAAAAGGTAAAAAATGTCAAAAAGGAAAAAATCGCGCCCGAACATTGTATGGCAAGTGCCATTCATGTATCGCCGACTCCATTTCGCCCCATTTTTCATGTGCAACCACCCCCATGACGTCATGTTGACGTCATCAATGACCTCACCGTTTGCACTACGCGTTTTCACCATTTTTTAACATTTTTTCACCACTTTTTCTCTCCATCCTCACCTATAAATACCCCCTTCTCTTCACTTCATACCACACCTCAAAACACATTCTCTTCTCTCTTTCTTTCTTATATTTCTTAGTTTTTAGTTAATTTCTCTTAGTTTTAGAGTTCTTCCCTTCTTGGGAAGAACTAGTTATGTTTTTGTAATTTATTTGATTTTTGATTCAATAAATGGGAGTGCAAATTCCGCTTGGAGGTTTTCCAGCAACGGGAATAGCATCGAAGTTCTGTAAGGATTTTATTTTCTTTACAGTTATTTTTTATGCTTTATTCTTACATGTTATATTTAATTTGTCTGTGATTAAATTTAACTGTGATGGCTGTTTGTAAACATGATATAATAATAACGTTGTTATGCTTGCGAAATATTAAATAGGTAAAAATCTCTAAAATGAATTGATTTTATTTTTATTCAAGATTTTATATTAAGAATGTTAGAGAGAAATATATTATTTTTCATTACAAACTTAAATCTGAAAATTAGATTTTAAGGTTTAGTCATCCGGTCTAATTTAGAGTAGTGCTCTTTTATTTGTTGGTACAATCGCCCAGTAGTTAGAGTGAAGCTCTATTTCAAAAGTTTTTATAAGAATTATTATCTGAAAATATATTGACAACATGTTTTCAGTAGTAGTTTTAAAACTTGAAAGTTAGTACTAGGATAATTAAATTCTTAGGTTTAATTTGGACACCTTGAATAAAGTTTAAAGCTAACCCGCCCAAAGGTGGCATTTAAATGGTTTATTTTCAATCTCTTAGAAAAAGGAATTAATTTAATTAACCAAATTAGTTATCAACCCCACCCATAGGTGTTAATTGATTTGTTTAGTTAATAAAGAACATCTAACCCCACCAATGGTGGTATTAAATACAAAAAGGGAGAATCAATAAATATCAATTCATATCTTTAATAACCTAAATAATATGAGCAAGCATAATTAACTTAGTTATTATATCCATAAATACTCCACTATTTATAAAAGATAAAATTTGCATAAATGTTTATTGAATCCATATCTATGTTTATTTTTATGTCAATAGATTAAAAAAAACACAAAACCCCAAAATATCGTGACAGGATGTTTAGGATTTAATTTCGTTTTTAAAAGTTTGAATAATAAATTAAAAACCACATACATGCCTTCCTTAGATCGACCTTGGGAGTATACTTATCATTTTCTACGAAATGATTCGTGCACTTGCAAGAGTTTTATAAATATAAAACCAAAGTATTGGCAGGATCGGCGATGCCGGTTTTCGTTCATCAATGTTTCTGAAAAGTGAAAGGAATAACCAGAAGATACATGTCTTGAAATCAAAATCAAGTTTTTAAAGAAACTTGGAACATAAAAGGTCTTTTCTAATTTTAAAATAAAACCACTACTTAAAATCAAACCACATGTCCCTACAGCCTCCACATGTGAGCCCATGTTGTTACCAGATAAGATGTATTGCTCACTTCCCACTGGCTTCCTTAGGTTTCGCATACCCTATAAGGAGTTTGGAACATGGATTTTTGATACATAATCAATCCACTAGGTGTTAATATTAACATCAACCATATTAGATTCATAACAAACAAACGAGGTTGGATTACCTTTACCCTCAAGCCATTTCTAGAATTTGACACATTCCTTTTCATGTGTCTTTTCTTTTTATAGAAGAAACACTTGGGTATTTTCTTAATATCAACCTAAGGTGGAAATATCCCTTTCCCTTTCTGTTTATTTTGAGATTTTCCTTTCCTACTAGTGAGTCTTAAGGAAGAGAACTTCATAATTAAAGTGCTTTCCAAAGCCTTATCTGAAGTGACAAACTAATCATCAATGGCCTATAGCAGGTCCTAAACATTGTAATGTTGATCAATAAATACTAGCAGAGATCTTAGTCTTAATGAACATCATGCTAAGGTGATTAGATCTCTCCCATTGTTTTATAAAGCGTGATATTCACTAGAGTATTGGTTTCAATAATTTTAGGTGGTTTGTTTTTCTTAATAGCCTAACCAATATCCATCCACCCTAGATGAGGAGAATTCTTTCCTTCTAAACTTTATAATGACCCCCTTTCAATTTAGGAATGTCATAACGAATATAAGAGAAATTCATAGGTTGTGAAGATGTGATTAAAGATTATATGCTCATTAAAATTTGAGACCTAAATTAAAGTGATTCTTTACCAATGTAAATCATGAAAAATATGAATCTAGTGACATAAAACTTGCATGTGGGCTAATGTTCTAATTCAACTAGATTCATCCTAACTTTATAATAAAACTATCAAATTATGTTTCTTTTACTAATCCTCATGAGTAAATTAGAAAATAAATTTGATATTCTATCCTAATTAATCACACAAAAATATAATAAAATTCTTATGAGATAAGATTTATTATATCACGCATGATTAATCACAATTAATGTTTATTTTCTAATATGATCCTAAATAAACCTTATTATAGTTTTAATTAATTAAAGATATTGTGGTTACTTCTTAATTAATTAAACTATATGAATCACTTAAACATTAACTAAATCCTTAGGCTCAATTATTGCATAAAAGCATAAGCAATATTAATTTAATTCCAAATGTACAAATATTATCTATCTTAAGATTGCATGTATAAATAAATGACAATAAATTCTACAAACAAAATAAATAATATAAGTACTAATTAAATTCATAAATAACCACTAACAATTAATTCTATTATGCATAAATTATTTAACTAAATTTCATATGTATAATAAATTACAAAATTTATACATACAAATACCAAAACAAATACTTTAAGGATAATGAATTTCAACATAAATTTTAATGTGCCAAAAATTATTTAAATAAATTTCATATGTATAATAAATATTCTACGTATGACCAACCTAAGTTAAATAATTAATCACATTAAATTATATTCAAAAAAAATTTATTAACAATTAAATATCAAATATATATAATAATAAATCTTGTACACAAAATGTGTTGTACTCTAGTGGCCAAGAGACTTGGCATTCTACCGAGAAACCCGGCTTCAATTCCCAAAAAAACCAATTTTTTTATAAAAATTAAATTCCAAATACATATAATAATAAGCTTTGTACATATTATTATATAAAATGCATTATGTCCTAGTGGTTTGGGTACTTAACTCTCACCTAGGAGATCCGAGTTTGAATCCCACAAATAACACACTTTTGTTTTGGCAAGTAATGACCCGAATGGATACCCGAACATATGTCAAGATTTTGGCGATAAAAATTGGTGTTATTTTTATCAAAATTCTCACAATTGAATTTTCAAGTGATCCATGGTCTCAGTTTGAATAAAAAATGTCATTTTAAATAAAAAGTTAATTAATACGTTTCAATGAACACGAATGCCAAATTGGAATTATTTTCTTCATAATTTTTCATGTTTCAATTCACAGAATCATCAGAAAATCAATAATGAAATCATTTATAATTTCCATATGCATCAAAACTGAGCCTTTCAAAAAACACAATTTCAAGGTTCTCGGTGAAACAGAGATTATCTAAAACTAATCAAGACAGAGGTAATATGTGCTTTGATACCAAATGTAAGCATAAATTAATCGACCCAAATGCAAAATAAACATACTAAAGGGATCAAAAACAAGTAAAGTAGGGATCTTACCTCCATCCATTGAAATTGCTCTTAAAGCTCCAAACTGATAAAAAATGATTTGCTCTTTGTGTGAGAAACTTCTAAGCTCTTAAAAACACTTAAATATATTATGTATTGCATTAGAATTGTGTGTTGAGATTAGAGACCATAACATCCCTTTTATAGTCGTGTTTCCCATCAAAGCATCGACACCATTACTAGATCCAACCATAACTGACAAGATCTTCAATGACATAAATATTTGGACCATTAAATGATGAGTTAAAGAAAAAATGGAAATGTAAATTGGAGAGTTTTAATAGATGATCGGTTACAAGAATAGCTTTTTTTCTTCCATTTGAAAAGACCTCTTATTCGTGAGATAGAAGAATATCTTTAGGCTAGTCCTACTCTAGAGTTTCTAGAGTGTTCATCTAAAGATAGATAACCTAGCTAGGGTTTTCCTATTTTAGATTTGTAAGAGTGCTTTCCTACATAATAGTTTCCTTGTGTTTGTTCCATAACACAAATATGAGGGCCTCTTGCTAGAGAGTGAGTTTGGCTAGTCTAAACTTTTCTCATATTTTTCTTATTTTCTAAGTGCTTCCATATTATTGGCACATTCATGTTTCTATCCTACGTTAGGTGGTATCAAAGCGAGGTTCATGTGGGTCCAATGGGGCATAATAAAGGTATTTCATGAAAAGAATTTCAAGAATTTCATCAAGAGGTTAATCGAGCTCTTAAAACTATTTGCATCATTGGCGTTATTAAACAAAAATATGAATCAAGCTTCTATTCAAAAAGATTATAGAAAAACTCAAAATCAAGATCTTGCTCGTGTGGAAAAGATGATCCAACACATCATTAAATATGAGCCACCAAAAAAGGAAGGCTCATCTAAAGCTTTAAAAGTGAAAAATAAATCTTTTGAAAATGAGATTCTTGAGATAGTTTTGGTCGAAGATAAAAACGATCATATTATTGAGGCTAATTAGAGATCATACAAATTCAAAAGGAAGAATTTGAAAAATAAATATCTTTACAAGATGAGTTAGTCCCAAATCTCAAAATTATCTCTATAAAAGAAGATTCAAATATCATGGAACTTGTAGATGTTCTTGAAGCTAAAGAATCAAATGTCTTCACTACTTTCAAATGCAATCAATTATTTGACATCACAAAAAATTATTTTCCTAAGCAACAAGAGTTGTCAAATCATATTCAACATATCGAGTCATATTTCATTATTCCAGAACTTGTTGAAAATATTAATGTTACATGTAGACAATATTTGGCTAATATTGTTCAAGGAAGTGGAATAACAAGAAAAATCAATTTTGAAGATCCATAAATGCTACAAGTACTATCATCCTAATTTGAATAAAACTCGAGGATGAGTTTTAATAAGTGGATGGGAATAATACGAGACCAAATTATAAAAGATAAAGTAGTTTATTTTGTTTAGGATTTTTGTTTAGATATATACTAAAATAATAGCTTATTTTGTATAGAATTCTAATTTTTATGTACCACTAGAGTCCCACATAGAAACATTTATAAAGTCCCACATAGAAACTTTATGAATTATTCTAGGGACTTTTCAACTATAAATAACTAGCCCCTATGTTTGTATATGACATCCTAGAAAATAATCAACTTAGTAATGTTAAAAAAAAATTCTTCTTTGTTTTATTCTTTTATTCCTAATTTTTAGAAATAACTCTTCTTTCTTTCGTTTGAAAGTTAAAGTCCTCTTATTCATGAGATAGAGGAATATCTTTAGGCTAGTCCTATTCTAAAGTTTCTAGAGTGCTCATCTAAAGATAGATAACATAGCTAGGCTTGTCCTATTCTATATTTGCTAGAGTGTTGCCTAGATAATAGTTTCTTTGTGTTTGTTTCATAACACAAATACAAGAGCCTCTTGCCAGAGAGCGAGTCTAGATAGTCTAAACTTTGTTTATATTTTTCTTATTTTCTAAGTTCTTTCATATTATTGGTGCATTTATGCTTCTATCTTGCGTCAAAAAAGTAAGTGAGTTTAAAAGGGATAGAGAGTTAAAAAAGAGAATGTGTTGCAAAAAGATAGTTAGTTAAAAACAGAGAGTGCTTTACAAAAGGAGAGTAATAGAAAAAGAGAGATTGATTTAGGAAAAGTGAGTGAACTAAAAAAAGAAAATGAATTTAAAGAAGAATGATTTACATGAAGATAATAGTGAGAAAGATATGCTTAAGTAGATGGATAAAAAAAGAGAGTGAAAAAAGAGAAAGTCTCAACTAGTGAGAAAGAAAAAGAGAAAAAAGAGACATGCTTTATTAATAATGAAATTATTGTTCCTTTATCTAGTGTTCCACAAATTGATTTTATTCGAGGTAAGCCAAAAATTGATGTCATATAAGTCAAGTATCAAATTTATTTTATACTCAAACAAAAAAATTCCTATAGGCTAGTAATGAGATTAATACATCTTGAGCTTGAATCCCTCTTCATAATGCAAGCTATCTCCCAACACTACAACAAAGATGTGATTAGGGTAAATCTTTTTGAAGAAAATGGGAATGATAAGACTGATGAGCATCATCAAAGAATCTACAAATTGTTCTAATTTTGCCTATTAATGAGGTGATTAACCTTTGGGACATGGAACAATCACATTGGAACAGTTTGACATAGAGCACATGTACCTGCAACATAAAATTTCAATTTGAAAAGTTTCATTGGAAAATTATCACTATTATTATCATATATTTGTCATTCAATATCCAATTGAAATAAATTAAAGTTTGTTAGAAAGCTGACTCAATAGGTTATATTCTTTATAGAAATACATTTTTTTTAATTTGGATGAATATTAGACAAAAAAAATTCTTCACAAGATACACCCAAGAATCTAGAAATAATTTCCTTTTTTTTAGTTTTATAGTTTATTTGGTAAAGATCTTATATTTAATTACTCGAGAGGATTTTATATTTTCAAAATAATATTTAAAATTTATATTTATTTTATTAGTTAGGTTTCATATTTTTTATTTTAGCTGATAAGTATATGTAATGTTGAATATTGAAAGAAAGACTTTGAATACAATTTTGTAAGAGCTTTCTCTTTGGTTTTTTTTTAGGAAATTTTTTCAAATTTATCAAAAATAATCTTGTGGTATTTAAACTAGACTTATTATTCATAATTATTCTTCATATTCTTGGATGTGACATTTACTCTTCTTCTTAATATCTTTGGCTATTATCTCCTTATAGATAACAGATAAGATCATTATTCATGTTTGTTTGAAATTTGATTTGGAACAATCCTAATAAAGATCTCAACATTAAACTTCGGGTTTCACTTTTCTTTGTAAGGTTCGTATCATGGAATATATGGCTCATAATTGAGTTTGAAATCTCATTGAACCACCATATAATTGTCCAAATATAGGGTATAAATGGGTCTTCCAGAACAAAGTAAAGACATCTAGTGGGATTGAACAATATAAGGCTAGACTCGTAGTTTAAGATTTCACTCAAAAGAAAGGCATTGATTATCATGAAATATTCTTTCTGGATTCTAAGAATGATTCATTTAGGATAATAATGAACTTAGAAGTTATTTTAATTTAGAGCTGTATCAAATAGATGTATAAACAATATTTTTAAATAGAAATCTTGAGAAAGAGGTATACATGAAGCATATCGAAGATTTATGCAATAGTAAAGGTAGTCACTTGGCTTATAAGTTATATAAATTTTTATATAGCGTAAACTAAGCCAACAAACAATAATATTTCACTTTCCGTAGTGTGATTACTTAATACAGTTTTATAGAAAACATTATGGATCAATATATATATCTTAAGATTAGTGGAAGCAATTTCGTTTTTATGCAATATGTGGATAATATCTTATTTGTAATTTAATTCTTTTTATTAAGCTAGTTCATGGGCCTATGGTAAAGGAATTTTATTGTAAGACTATAGAATGTAAATTATGTAATAAAAAAACCCTCAAGGAATATTCATTGTTGTAATTATGCTGCAATTTCCTTATCTAAGAATAAAAAGAGCAAGATCCACCATAAACATATCGACATAAATGATCTTGTTACGAGAGATTATATTAAGAATTATGTTATTGTGATTAAGCATATAAGAATTGAGTTAATGGTTGAAGATCTCATGACTAAAGGATTGCCTGCAAAATAATATAAAAAATCATATGGATCATATAAGACTTATTAGCTAATTTTAAGTTTAATATCTTTTTGAGATTTTCACTCGTAAAAAGTTTATAATATTAGGGAGTAAACTTATTATATTTTGTGTACATTAATTTTCATATGTTTGATATTTGTTGGGATAATTAATAAAGTTTGACATGGAATGATTTTTTGTAAATCGTTCATAAAATATGTATTAAATTATCCATAAAATACTCACATAAAAGGTATCATATGTGTTAATGTATATCTAGTAACATATTAATGTATATATATATCTACTAATGTATATCTATTTACTTTAGGGATATCTATATTTAGTTACTTTAGATATATCTAGTTTACTTGTAATTCCTATATAAAGGCACCATGTATATTCATTTGATTACAGAATAGAATACAATCATTAAGTATTTCTAACATGGTATCAGAGCCACTATTCTTGTCTTTCTAGCAGTGTTTTCTTTTTGGTGTTATTCAACCCTTATAGCTTCCGCTGTCACAATAGCCGCTGCAATCATTCACCGTTTAACCTCCGACGTCTTTCAGCCTTTGTCCTTAGGTTCCGGAATTATAGTGGCCATTGTTAAGGAGTTCCGCACCATACAAACAACTGCAATCACCGTCGCCGCCGTGCATATTGTTCCGAAATTTCTTCTTCATATACCACTGTGACCGCCTCTACCAGATCTACACAACCGTGGAAATATCGCAACCATCGGACTATGCACGCACCATCACGCGCCGCAAAACCAATCTGTACGTCGTTCACGCGCCGCCGTCGCTGCCGTTAATCTTAACCCGACGAACTATCTACAGATACCACTGTGACCGCCTCGACCATATCTACACACCCGTGTAAGTATCACAGTCATCAGACTCCATACGCGCCCTCACGCGCCACCAACAGCCACGGCGCGTCAGATCCACGCGCTAGCGGCCGCGCTCTGCTCGTGACGCCATCAGCACTAGCGTAGGGCTGACGTCAGCATCACCTCCGGCTGACGTCACCGAACCGAACTGACCGTCAACCGAACTGCCTGTTGACCGTCTGCCCTTGACCGTTGACCATTGACCATTGACCGTTGACCGTTGACCGGATTTTCACATTACAGGTTCACCCTACCCAGTTTTTCGCGTAGATCTCATTTTTGCCGTCAGTTTTTGCATATTGTGTTTTAAAATGGATAAAAAGGATAATTTTGTTTCTTGCCCTATCAATACTATATTGGAAGGAACTAAGAATTATTTGCCATGGTCTCAAGCTATGCGTAGTTTTCTTAAGGGTCGTATGCTCTGGCATTATTGTACTGGTGCAATTATTATTCCTGATAAAGGAGCAAATGAAGAAGATGCTATCTTTCTTCGTCGCATGATTGAATGGGATAGTCACAACCACATGATCCTCACATGGATTCGGAATACTTCTATTCCATCCATCTCCAATCTGTTAGGCAGCTTTGATGATGCCAAAACAGCATGGGATATGTTGACCAAAAGGTACTCCACTACTCACGGATCCATGAAATATCAACTAATAGTTGAATTGCATAAACTACAACAGGGAACAGGGCAATCCATCAATGACTACTTTGATCAACTTCGCTTCCTTTGGGACCAAATTGACCTTTGATATCCAATTTGGGCATGCTCAACAGATGCTCAACAATATGCTACAATTAGGGATGAATTTCGTCTCTATGAGTTCTTGATGTCACTCCACAAGGACTTTGAGCCAATCCGAGGTCAACTTCTTAATCGTAGTCCTCCTCCATCTCTTGATACTGCTGTAAATGAGTTGGTTAGAGAAGAAGCTCGACTTGCAACCCTTCAAGCTCAAAATAAGTTCAATGTTTTGGCTATTACTCCTCCTGCTCCTGCCATTGAACAACCTCAGCAATCAGGTGATTCCTCTGGCTTTTACAATCGTCGCAGGTAGAGCAATAAAAGGTTCTGCAATTATTGCAAGCGTCATGGCCACACCATTGAGACTTGTTACCGTCGGAACAAATCTACTACTGCTGTTGCTAATATTGAGCCTACTTCGATGATGCCTTCTAGTTCAGCAGAGTCCCAGTCTTCTGAATCCACTATCAACATCTCCTCCATTGAACTACAGAAGATCATAACTCAGGCTGTTCAAATGGCTGGTAATGCATCTCTTTCCACTACCCTCTCAGTTTTGCCCGGTAAGTCTCAAACTTGGTTTTTTGACTCTGCATGTTGCAATCACATGACACCTCACTCATCTTTATTCTCCAAACTTGACCCTGCACCACATCCCCTTAATATCCATATAGCTGATGGTTCCACCATTTATGGGAATAGTCTAGGTTTTGTTTCAACCTCTACCCTTTCTGTTCCTGGGGTTTTCCATGTACCTGACCTATCCTATAATTTATGCTCTGTGGGACAATTAGCTAACTAGGATATCGCCTTATTTTTGACTATTCTGGGTGTATTGTGCAGGATCTGAGGTCGGGGCAAGAGCTTGGGACCGGTCCTAGGGTCAGGCGTATGTTTCCCGTAAACAATCTTCATCTTCCACCTGTTGCTCCTGCCTCTGTTGCTGCTGCAACTGCTGCAGTTTCTTCCTTACCTTCTCTCGCACTTTGGCATTCTCGTCTTGGTCATGCCCCATCCTCTCGGGTACAACAGTTAGCTTCTAAAGGTCTATTGGGTTCTATGTCCAAAGATAATTTTGATTGTACTTCATGTCAGTTAGGAAAACAGCCAGCTTTATCTTTCAATAATAGTAAATCTATCTCTAATAGTATTTTTGAGTTGATTCATTCTGATGTTTGGGGACCTTCTCCTGTTACTAGTATTGGTGGATCTCGATATTTTGTTGTTTTTATTGATGATTATTCTCGTTATAGTTGGATCTTTCCAATGAAATCTCGTTCTGAAATCTTATCAATATATAGTAACTTTGCAAAAATGGTTGAAACACAATTCTCCAAACATATCAAAACTTTTCGATCTGATAATGCTCTCGAATACACTCAAAATGCTTTTCAAACTCTGTTACACTCCTATGGCACTGTACATCATCTAACCTGTCCAGGAACCTCTCAACAAAATGGTCGAGCCGAAAGAAAACTTCGTCATATTCTTGACACTGTTCGTGCTCTTCTTCTCTCTGCCAAAGTTCCTGCCCCATTTTAGGGTGAAGCTACTCTTCATGCTGTTTATGCCATTAATCGCATTCCAAGCGTTGTCATTCATAATCAGACTCCGTATGAGCGCCTTTTTGGATCATCTCCTAACTATCATTACCTTCGCTCATTCGGATCTGTTTGTTTCGTTCTTCTTCAGCCTCATGAACACAACAAACTTGAGCCTCGATCTAGACTTTGTTGTTTTCTTGGTTATGGTGAAACTCAAAAAGGGTATCGATGCTATGATCCTGTCTCACATCGTCTTCGTGTTTCCCGTAACGTTGTTTTTTGGGAACACCGCTTATTTGTTGAACTTTCTCACTTTCGTTCTTCCCTAACTAATTCAAATGTTTTAGAAATTTTTCCAAATGAGTCTCTTGTTCCTTCTACCTCACCTTGAACATAGGTCCCTTGCTCCTACTCCGCCTGAAGATCCTCAACAAGACATTCTACCTCGCCACTCAACCCTGGTAAGATCTATTCCTACACATTTTCTTGACTATCATTGTTACACTGCCCTTGCTACACTCCATGAGCCTCACACCTATCGCGAGGCATCTACTAACCCTTCTTGGCAGATTGCAATGAAAGAAAAAATTGATGCATTAACCAAAAACCATACTTGGGATCTTGTTACTCTCCCTCCTAGTCAATCTGTGGTTGGTAGTAAGTGGATCTATAAGATCAAGACTCGCTCTGATGGGTCTATCGATCGCTACAAGGCTCGTCTTGTAGCAAGAGATTTTACACAAGAGTATGGGATTGATTATGAAGAGACTTTTGCTCCAGTTGCCCGTATTTCCTCTGTTCATACGCTCTTAGCTGTTGCTACTGCTAGTAAATGGGACCTTTTTCAGATGGATGTTAAAAATGCATTCCTTAATGGGGACCTGCATGAAGAAGTCTATATGCAACCTCCTCCTGGTCTTTCTGTTGAAACAAATAAGGTTTGTCGCCTTCGACGTGCAATTTATGGCCTTAAACAAGCTCCACGAGCATGGTTTGCCAAATTCAGCTCCACCATCCTTCGCTTGGGTTACACTGCCAGTCCTTATGATTCTGCCTTATTTCTTCGTCGTAATGATAAAGGCACCATTTTGCTTCTTCTATATGTGGATGATATGATCATAACTGGTAATGACCTCAATGGCATTCAAGAACTCAAGGATTTTCTTAGTCAGCAGTTTGAGATGAAAGACCTTGGACATTTAAGCTATTTCTTGGGTCTTGAGATCACTCGTTCCACAGATGGTCTTTACATTACTCAAGCAAAGTATGCATCTGACCTCATATCTCAAGCTGGACTCACTGACAGCAAGACTGTTGACACTCCAGTTGAACTTAATGCGCATCTGACACCATCAGAGGGGCAACCATTGTCTAATGCCTCTCTTTATAGACGATTGGTTGGCAGTCTGGTTTATCTTACAGTTACTCGTCCAGACATCTCTTATGCTGTTCATCAGGTGAGCCAGTATCTATCTGCTCCACGATCAACTCACTATGCTGCAGTTCTACGTATTCTACGATACTTGAAAGGCACTATCTTCCATGGCCTTTTCTACTCAGTTGATTCTCCTTTAGTACTTCGTGCATTCTCTGATGCTGATTGGGTCGGAGATCCCACTGATCGCAGGTCCACTACAGGTTATTGCTTTCTCCTTGGTTCTTCTTTGATTTCTTGGCGAAGTAAGAAACAAACCTTCATGGCTCACTCTAGTACTGAAGCAGAATATCGTGCTCTTGTTGATACCACATCTGAGCTTCTTTGGCTACGATGGCTTCTTAAGGATTTGGGTGTGTCCACATCCTCTGCTACTCCTCTTTATTGTGATAATCAGAGTGCAATCATATTGCTCATAACGATGTCTTTCATGAACGGACTAAACACATCGAGATTGATTATCACTTCATTCGCTCTCATCTTATCCATGGTGCTCTCAAGCTTTTCAACGTTTCCTCCAACGATCAACTTGCAGATATCTTCACTAAGGCATTTCCCAAAGGACGCACTCGTAATTTGGTTGACAACCTCAAGTTTGTCTCACATCCACCTTGAGTTTGTGGGGGGATGTTAATGTATATCTAGTAACATATTAATGTATATATATATCTACTAATGTATATCTATTTACTTTAGGGATATCTATATTTAGTTACTTTAGATATATCTAGTTTACTTGTAATTCCTATATAAAGGCACCATGTATATTCATTTGACGACAAAATATAATACAATTATTAAGTATTTCTAACAATATGATATATAACTGCCATGATTTATGCATGATAATTTATACTAAAGTACTTGAAGTTATACAACTAGCTAGCCAGTTTTGGGTAGTATAAAAATACATTAACATTGTACTACCCTACAACTTGGTATTCCTTTTGTGGGCACAGAATGTTAACCTTATAACTTCCAGTGACCCTCATTTAGATAATACTAAGATAAATTTAAGTAGTTTTGTACATGTCAAAGTATTAATTATCTAATTAAATTAAATATCTATTATTAATTAAAGGAGATAATTAAGCATATATTAAGAAATAAAATCTCATAATTAAATTTAAATAATTGAGATAAAATTTTCTTGATAGAAGGAAATCTAATAAAAATAATTATTGGATAAAATTCGCTAGCCTAGTTCTAACCTGTGACCCCATCATTTATGATTAGGCAAAAAAATATACAATATAAGTTAAAAAACTTTCATCTAACGTTATTTTTTGGTAGGTATTGTGAGATTATTTTTGAGACTTAGCAACTTTGGTCGGAAATACTTTCATAAAAAAAAACCATCTTAATTATTAATATATAAACGATATTTTGGAAAAATTAAATAAAATTAATAGATTAATTCTTATTATTTTTAATTTCTTATTCTCTTAAGTTTTTTAGCTATTTTTTTGAAGTATTACAGTTCATTTATTTTAAGAAATTGATGAAAGGATATATATATATATATATATATATATATATATATATATATATATATATATATATTGTTTTTATTTAATTTTTCTACATTTTTCTATTGTAACTATTCATATCAAAAACGTCTTTTTCAAATGCAATATTTAGCAGATAAAAACAAATTTTTACGTTACTTTTGAAAATTAATGTAAGCAATAGAATTTCAATGCATACTCATGTATGTAAATAAAAACATACACATCATAAGACATTGAATTAACCTATAAAAACATTGTATGAATGTATATAAATTCAAAAATAAACGTACCCATTTACAAATTAAAACCATTGATAAATAAGCTTAAGCTTATAAATGATAAAGATAAAAAAAAATTAAAAAATTAAAACCATGTAACATTTGACTATTTTAGTATCTAAAATGAACAAGCTTTCAAAGGCAGCTAATTTAGAGGCTCAAACTTGTTGGATGTTTCCAACCTTTAAATACTAACGAGATTTTATGTATCTTTTTCTTTTGTTAAAACAATAAATACTCATTTTTGATACAAGATGTGATGTTAAGAATTAAAACTTTGACTTTTAACCAAAGTGACCATAACTTTTATGAACTAAACCGTCAAGGCATTTCGACAACAAACCTTACTAATGGTTGAAGATTTGAAGCCTTACAAAATAGAATGCCATTAATTTTTTCTTTAAAAATAATAAAAATATAATTTTATAAAATTTATATTCATAAAATAATACCATTTAAATTAAAATTTAAAATAAATTATAACTATTTAAATTCTTTCGATTTTAAAGCAGGTATCCATCCAAGAAGAACAACCCTGTGGTGATACAGAAGGCACGAAACTCGACGAATATCACCGGGGCCCCTTTATTAACAAAGGAAAGAAAAACCTTAACTACAACCACATTCTTTTTTATGTGAACTAAGTGTCTGAGTCTATTTGTTATAGTTTTCTACTGTTGTTATATGTGCTCGTTTGCGTGCACGCGTGAACCAATCTTATTTATTTTAATATTATTATAATGATATTTTTATTTTTAAAAATATTATGAGTATTAATTTTATATAATTTGTTTTTTTTTAAACAAAGGATTAATGTTTGATAAATAAAAACAAAACCAAGCAGATTAACGTGGCCACAATAGGACCAAGATGCAATAGAAAGTAGTTGTGGCGGGTCGCACTGGAGCCACGTGCCCACGTCAATAAATGCAGGGGTTACTGGTTAGATGCTGAGCATAAACGAAGTGAATTTCTTTTGGATCTTGAAGCTTCTTTTGCTTTTACAGAATGATTTCAGGTTACTCCTCTTTGATTTCTTTCCTTTTTTATTGATTACGAAAAATACAATTGGTTTGTTTAGATGCAAGAGAAAATCAGGGAAAGCATATGAAATTCTTCGAATAATTTCAATCAAATTACGTTACTACGCTACAGTATTAGGCAGTAGAGAATGTAATACACAGAGTACAAACCGAGGGGCAAGTGAGGTAATGATTTAGTGATGGCGACTGATACTGAGATGCCAGCAGACCATCAATACCCTAAGGTACTGCTGTATTTTTCTCTTCTTCTTTTTTCTGATCTCTCTTGTTCTCGTTGATTTATTATCTGAAAACATTCATTGAAGGAAGTATTCACCCCATAAGCCCTATCACTAAGAGAAATTTTATGAGATGAGGCAGATGATGTATACAATTGACGTTTATCAATAGCTTAAATAATTGCCTTAATTGAAAAACTTATAATAATGGAATTGATTTAGTGGACCTTTCTCTAATTTCTTTCCCGAAAAACTAAAAAAGAAAAAATAATAATAATTGTAATTAAGTCATAGAGATTTTTAACAGCGTTTAATATGGTAGACCCCAGTTAATCATTGGTCATGTAAGGATCATCCAGATCCGGGTCTATGACATTGGCCGAATAAACGTATATTTGAAATTATTGACCATCGTTTGAATGATTGCATTTCTGCACTTTTTATTGTTTCTTGAGGACATCGATATATATATATATTTTGGTTGTTGCATGTATTTTCTGTGTTCTGCCTTTATACATTTTTTTTCTTTCTTTTTTAACCACTTTGCATGGAAATATGGAATTTGATCTGTATGTTGATAGAGTGAGAGTGGACTCTAATGAAAATTTAACTAAAAAGCTGCTAATTAGAAGAAGAAATCAGTGAATATGTTGTAAAGAGATTTTTAATTACTTGTGATTAGGTTAGATAAACGGGGGGAAAAGATTGGTAAATCATATATTCAATATATTTTTTTAATTCCTGAAAGCGGTGACATACCACAAATTTTTGAAAGTATTATTTCGAAACGGTTTGCTTTTTTTTTTTTACTAGAAAACTATTTCACCTTGTTGCAAACGCAGGAGAACTCAAAATAAATACTAAAACAAAGAAATCAATGTTTCTACTGCTTAATTGAAGTATGCATTTTGTCAATAAAATTTAGGAAAATTACAAAACAATCTAAAACTTATAATAATAAAAATAACATTGAACTGTGTCCGATTAGACGACGTTCAACATTAAGTGGATCTAAACGAAGTGAGTTCAAATTGAACCACGTTTAATGTGAAATAATTTATTAGACTTTTTTAATTGTAAAAATATACGAATTGGACATAAAGAGTGTTATTTTTATCGTTAAAAGTTTTCATAATATTATTTTTGTTGTTTTCCTTGAAATTTAATGGTCCTCAAAGGCTAAATTTTTGAGGGAAAAAGGCATATCATTATGTGCCTTTTAGTTCTATAAGAAGTAGAGAAGAGTGGCAAAATGTTGTAGTCAAGTATGCATGTATTTTGTCTGTTAAACAAAGTTACTAAGTGTATAAAAGTTGAAAATTTATAAAATACGAACCTAATTGACCTAGAGTGGGTGAATATGTTATTTTCAATTTTTATTAATTTATAATTTAATAAATTAAACAAAACGACCAGGTATGCAATCGCGTGTAAGAATGAATTACGAAAATGAAAGAACAACATATAATATTTTAGGTAGAAACAACCTAGGCCACAACCATGGTTTAAGAGGAAAACCATTGGTCTACCGAATCATCTAACTTTTCACTATGAAAAACATATGTTCAAGTACAAACTCGGTCTTATATTACCCTTCTTAGGATATTGTCTCAATATACCTTACTTACGAGCTTCTAATTTGTTTTCAAAGTTTCTAATATTAGTGTGAGCGGTTTCTAGACCAACGTTCTAATATGCTTCTTGCCAATCAGAAATGTTCACGAATCGACTGTAAAAGGGTGTGTTCGTGTGTGTTCTAGAACGGATTTAATAATGAATAATCCTAATTAAATGATTCAAAACATATGTCATTTAAATCAAATCAATTAACAAATCTTAGAGCAAAAAGATTTAGTACAAGTTTAGTAAAAATAGTTTATTTAAAGATTAATAATCAAACCATATAATTATGGTACCAACATACAATTATTTGATCTAACAATTCAAGAATAAAAATAAAGAAGCTATAAGAACATATGATCAAAATACAAGAATAAAAATAAAGAAGCTATAAGAACATATGATCAAAATATCAGAAACTAGTTAGATTTATTAATCAATCAAACACAACCACCAATGTTTGATAGATTAATAAAAAAAAGCCTAAAGAATTATGATCTTATATTTGCAAAACAAGAGTAAGAGATTAAGAAGAGAATTACGCTCTTGTATGATTGATTGAAATAATGAGCAATAAGTTTTATTTATAAAAAAAATTAAATCCTTAAATCTTATGTAATTGATAAATATCTTTTCTATTACAAATAGGATTAGTAATACTCATTAATCAAGAAGACTCATATTTAAAAAAGAGTTCTTTTAAAGTAAACTCATTTATCAAGAAAACTTTTATTTAAAAAGAGTTCTTTTAAAGTAGACCCATCAATCAAGAAGACTCTTATTTAAGGAAGAGTTATTTTTAAAGTGAATTTTAGGCTATCTTTTAGGTTAAGATTTAGTCTATCATTTAGGTTATATCTTATGTAATATTTTATAATATATCTTGTTCTATATTTTTGCCTATATCTTATCCTACATTTTAACCTAAAATTTAGGATATATATTCAAAGCAATCAAATGCATTAAAGAATAGGCTAATTGGTAGCTTCATAAATTGATTCAAATTTAAATAAATATTTTAGCGGTAAAAATAATTTCATATTTATAAACGTATTATTAAATACATCAGTACAATCCTATGAGTCATACTTATAACAGATATACTTGAAATATAACTATCTGAAATTTTGACGTTTATTTGACTTTACTTGATAGACTTAATAGCGAGTTTAAAAACAAGTTTACAGCCAAATGTTTGCCCACGAAAATAGCCAACACTTATAATCCTTACAAACTCCCCCTTTGACATTTTCTTGTGATAAAACCTTTCTCACTATGTGACACTTATAGGAATAAGATAAAAATACAATGATGTACTAGATTCTATAGTGGAACTATCCTATGGTCTGGTGAATCCATTTTCATTGCAATTAAACAAGCTTGTAAGTAACTGAAATAACATAGAAAAAGCGTACGACAACTTGCCTGGAATGTCTCATTGTACATTAGTTCAGTTTACATAGAAATAAGCGAAGTGTAAAGAATAATCATATAGTACATGCATTCACACCAATAAAGCATTCTTACCTTAAATATGTTTTCCACCTATATGTATAACAAATTAAATCATGAAAGTGAACCACACTCTCCCCCTTTTGACATACGAGAAGGAAAAAACATTGGACAAAGTAACGGAACTAAACTCCCCCTGAAGATAATAGAGCAATGTAAAAGCAGATTAATGCAAAAATACAATGTGATTTAAACTCTCCCTAAGTTCCATGACTACCTAACTTAAAAATCAATTAAAAAGTTAATAAATAAGATGTAAATGAATAAAAATATGATTTTGTTTAATTTTCATAAATAGCCGTATTGAACTCATTTAATCACAAACGAGTACACAACTAATTGAGAACTCATCATTTTTTTACCTCAAATTTCGATTATCCATTGTATAAATAAGTAAGTAGAGTAACACACTTTACACATATAATGTCATATTGACATTTACTTAAAAACATTATATGTTTAAACTCCACAAATATGTCAATTAAGTTATTTATGATCAATCAAGAAAAACTAAAAAAAATATCACCTATCATGTAAAATTATAATTAAGTATTCAATCTCACAAAATAAAATATATCTACCAAACGAGGACTTAAATTTTTTATCTTTATTTTATATATAAGGCACATAATTTTTTTTTGTTATTTTTTTTATTTTTAACTTCTTATTAGTCTTTTCTTTTTGTACATTCCAAGTACAAGTTTTATAAGTAGTCGTTTTTTGCACAATTTTTTTTCTACACGAGTCATAAACTTAGCATAATGACTTTCACAGTAGTTGTAAGGTAATCATTTTCGTTCACTACGATAGCTTCACACATCACAGTAGGTAGCCTTCTCAATACTAAGTGTCTCTATACGGTAAACTTTTAGAAAGCAAGAAATAGAACTCAACACAATTTTATAGTCAAGATTAGTTGAAGTCTTAGAGTCTTTCAAGAGAATTCATAATCTTCAAGTATAGTATATATGTGTGTTCGTGAGTGTGTGAATAAGTTCATGTCAACATCGATCATCACATGTACAAGAATATGTATGTGAATAAGTCAAAATTATAGAATAATTTATACAATAGATATAAAAATGAGATAAGTTTCTATAACCAAGGTTATATATATGTAAGTGTTAAATAAGTTTAATATGGTGTTGGCTAGATAAGAATTCTACTTTTCTCTATCTCTTTTTTTTATAAATAAAATGTGGAATTTAATTTGAGGGAGAGATACCCAAGGCACTCCTAAGATAATCAAATGTGCCCATAGCTTTAGTGAATATAGCATCTAGTTGTCTCTTAGTAGGTACAAACTCAAGTGTTACTACTTTTTCTTCAACTAATTCTCCAATTGTAATTGCTAATTTTTGTAATTTAAGCTATATTTTATCTAATATTTTATCATATATCTTATATAATATTTTAGCATATATCTTATTCTATATTTTAGTTTATATCTTATTCTACATTTTAGTTTATATCTTATTCTACATTTTAGTTTAAAATTTAGGATATATATTCAAAACAATGAAACATATTAAAAAATACGCTAAGTGGTAATTTCATAAATTGATTCAAATTTAAATAAATATTTTATCAGCAAAAATAATTTCAAATTTATGAACATGTGTTATTAAATGCATGAGTGCAATTCTATGTATTATAGTTATAATAGATATATCTGAAGTATGATTATCTGAAATTTTGAAGTTTTTTCGACTTTACTTGATAAACTTGATAGCAAGTTTAAAATAAGTTTACATGCAAATATTTTATCCACGAAAATAACCGATACTTATAATCCATATAAAAGTATTGTTGGGTCTTCTCCCAATAGATTAAGTTTTTTGGAGAGTTGGTTTTCCAATTACTTCTAATATAGTATCAGGGTTAAAAGTCCTCTATTACAGGCCCAGTAATCCCCAATTGTTGAATTGTAAATGTTTGGTTTGTATGGTACATAGAATCAACATTTGTTGGGAAGTGATAAGTGTATAAAAATATTATTGGATCTTTTTTCAATAGTTTAAGTTTTTGAAAGATTTGGTTTTTTAACTACTTATGACGGTTTTTACTTAACTGAATGCAACTTTTTTACCTTCGGAAGTTAAGCAATGAATATCAAGGCAATCAAGCTTTCCCTATGATTTTTGTCCTTGAGTTTGTTAAAGTAGTAGTAGTGTTACGATTTATTTTCCGAGAATTAGATGAAAAACTTATTTAAGTAAAATTCTATTGTTTTCTTTTGGGTTTGTTTTCTGCCTGCTCTTTACTTATGTGATTGCCATGTCATCTTGTGTTATTTTCATTTTTAATTCTAGGCGACTATATCTTTCTTGGATATTCGAAATCAAGGTTCCATATCTTTTGGAAGATTTGCTGGTGAGTCACTTGCATGGGAAAAGTGGTCAGTCTTTTCCCATAATAGATGTCAGGAAGAGCTGGAAAAGTTCAAGGCCCCTGGATTTGTTGCTCAAAAGAAGGCCTATTTTGAAGAATATTTCAGAAGATATAAGGCAATGAAGGCATCTGAAGCAGAGCAACAACAATCCAGCCAAACAGAATCTCACCACAAACTGCAGAGTGATATTGTACAAGTGTGTATAAATAGTAATGCTTCTGTGTCAAGCAAAGGAAGCAAATCCCATTACAAGAGTCAAGTTCAGATATTAGAGAATGTTACTAGTGCTGTTTCATCTATTGGATTCATTGTGGATGAACCAGAAGCAGCCCGAAAAGACCAGCCATCCTATAGGAATGATGATAATGGAAAGGCTTGTACAATTCAGGTAACTAGAAAGTCCTTATGTGCTGTTGAATTAGAGCATTCTGCAAACGTAGCTTCCTTGTCACCCTCTCCTTCAGTGACTAGGAGTTTGGAAATTGGTCAGCATGAAAGCCTCACCCCAAGCTCTATAGAGCAAAGTGGGCATGTGACGAAAGAACATTCTCCTCCTTCAAAGAAAAAGGTACGTATTAGGTTCCCTTTGTTTGTAATTCTCTAATATCTACAGCATCCTCTAATCCTTGACTTTGGTACTCGTGTTTTCTTTAGCTCTTTCTGTTTCTGTGTGAGGATCTTCCTATGTTATATCTATTATTGGGTAAGTATGTACCAAATATTTGATTTACTGCCTGCACGTGATCAACATTGGTTACTCTTTCTGAGAAGTTTTTTATTCTATAGTTCCTTATAATTTATGGTTGAAGAGCACGATAAATACATATATTATACACATACACATATATAAATGATTGGGCTGCAATTAAATTCATAAAATAAAAAGGTTCTCGTCCACGATTGCCAATTTCAATCAAGAAGAAACTTTGACATGGACTCTTTTAGGACATTAATACACTAAGTGTCCTAAATTTTTTGATACGTATTTGAGATTCGAAACACCTATTTTCTTCATACTTTCACCAATTTGGAGTGTTGGGCCCATATCTACGTAGTGTCTGTTGGACAATGGGTGTTTCAAGAAGAATGAAAAATGAAGAATCTATGTAACATGGAAGAAAAGAATATAAGATTGCTTCTCCAATCATGTAATTTTAGAACTAACCTACAACTTTATGCATGTGTCATATGTTACTTTATTCTTTGAAAAACTACATTTATATTGTTTTAGGCCAATCTATATTTTGGAGGTGAGGGATTCAAACTCCTGGCCGGTCCTTCACTACCTAGAAGAGAATTGGGAAAAAATACTTGGTTTTATTTAACTCTAGTAATCTAGTCATCATATTCATGTTATGGATATTGGAAAAAACAAAAGTAAAGAAGAAATTGGAAAGAAAATCTTGTTTGGTTATTTTAAATTGTGATTGTTTTGCTTGCACCAATTGTATTGCTAGCTAATATTTTTTCTTAACTCTTGCCACATAGCTTTTTGGACCTGCTTCTCATAATGCCGAACCTGATCTGAAGTGACGTTGTTATTAGTTTCATTTTTATTATGTTGTATACTTAGCTAATGGTACTCAGTTCCAAATTTTCCATTGTTAGGGGAATATGGTTTCTGATGGGAAGAGGACGACTTTAGGAAGCAGAACGACTCAAGATGGTGTCAATTCATGCCAGGAGAAAAAACCATCTCCACGAAATAAACTTACTGGTAGAGCAGATGACAGTGTTGTTTTAAGCAAAAGTAGTACTTCTAAATCTCAAAGGAGTAATTCCAACCACATTTCCTCTAAACAACTTGTGGGAAAGTGTTCTGATTCCACTGTACTGCACACCTCATTGGCAAGAAACACTTTGTTGTCATCTTCTAGTTGTAGAAGTGGTCAAACAAAGACAAATTCAAATAGCAAAGCCTTGGCAGAGAAGACTCGTAGAAGGCCACATATACAGTCTGTTAAGGTAAAACTAATATTTCTGGTTAAATCTTGGGTTTGGTTGCAGTTAAATGTTTTATTTCACATCTTTCTATTGGCAGAACTCTACAATGGAAGTAACTGTTTCCACTTGTTTGACTCACAAGACTGGAGTTAACAGGTATTGTTTCGAAGTGAAGCACATTCATATCCCCTTTTGTAATTGGCCTCATTAATTCTTGTCAATGTTCAGGAGCTGTCCTATTTCTAGAAATTCTGTTGAGCTAAATGGCCATCAGCTGAAGTTAAGGGATCAACAATCTGAGAATCAGAAATCAAAAGCCATGTAATGCTTGTTAGATTTGCACACGAAGGAGATTGTGAAATGTTTTATTTTTCCAGTTCATATGGATGCTTGATAAGACCAGAATATATTTTTAGTGTTAGATCAGTTTCAGAGGAAATCTTAAAATTGAACTTGGAAAAATATCAGGTGTACAAACATTATTGCTCTGAATAAATCAAATAAAAAAACTGGAGCTGAAGTTGGGAAGGGGAGTTATATCAGAGGAATAAAGCATGAACAGGTAAAAGTTGCTGCTGCTTCTTCTTCTTCACCCTTAAAAAGGATAATGAAACCTGTAAGATTCTATAATTTTGACTTCTGTAATTTAGTTCAGTGTAAATTGCAAAGTTGATTAAGTCAATTTCGACTTTTTGATCTGATGTGCCTTTACTCTTGAAATTTATGGTACTTGTAATAGAAAGTTTGATCAAATGTTTTCCATATTATGGGATGCATCTTCCTATCCTATATGTAAGATCTGGGTTCTGATAATGATTTTCCTTCTATCTTGTCAATTTTCGAGTAGTGAGTCTGCAGATTTTTTAACCATATATTTACAGGGAAAGTACCAAAGTAGTGTAAGATTGCCAAGAGATTCCAAGTCTATGACTATGGCAACCAGTATTCACAACAATCAAACACCAATCCCTAAGGTTGTATGTGTATCAAAATTTGATTTTCTTTGCTTATGATTAATTCCGGTCCAAAAACAATCTAATGTCCTTTGCTTCAAGATATTAAATTAGTTTTTCTTTTCATTCGCCACCTTTTTTCCATCATAATTGTGAAATCATACTTAAGTTGCCTAGCTGCTGCTTTTTAATGCAACTTGCAACTTTGTTTTCCTTGAACAAAGAATAACAACGTTGATAAACAACTTCAGGTAACAAAATCAAAGTCAACTGACCGGACACAGGCGCAGAGAGAAACAAGGTATGTTGTTTCTATTTGAACTCCATAAGCTTCATGACAGTGATTAGCTCTTTACATTGAATAGTTTTTGATAGATGTCATTAAGCACAAATTAATTTTGGTTTTATTTGGATATCAAGACGAACAAGTGAGTAATTATCTTTATTGACGACAACTGTATGTGATTGAATGTGGCACCAGATTAACAACATGCCAAGTTGCCGCTGATTGAACCTGGGTTCTTGCCACTTCTTACAGCCTAACAAATCCGTATAAGCCTCATACAGAGTATAGTGAAAGAAAGAGAAAATGATGGTCGACATCTAATATCAACTGACATGTTTAATTTGAATTTCTAGCTAAAGTAGCAACATGTATCAATTAAAAGAAAATAGGCTGCATCTTGAAGTTTCTTTGGAAATTCGTGGTAACATTTAAGATCGTAATGGAGAAAGATGTTAATTTAAGTAACTGCGTGCATGTTATGCTTATATTTCACTTCCGTTTCAGTATCCAATTTTTGACTGCTTTTATTTTTTAGTCCTTCCCAGGCATTGAACATATTTAATTTTTAATGCATTTTGAACATATGTTCAACATATTTTCAAATTCATTTTTTGATACAAGTATTCTTTCATAAATGTAAAGATAAAAGCATATTCAAATTATAAAATTTATGAAAATGAATTGAACGCGTGTTCGTATAACAGAAATTGAATCACTGAACATGCATTGAACATAAAATAAAGATTATCTTCTTCACTTAATTATGAACAGAAATTGAATAACAGAGGTAATTGATATAATATTTTTTGTTATCAATTTCATAGTTCCTTGGTTATATATAGTCTTACAGATTATAGTGTGAGAAATAACAGAAAGGGAAATGCAAATGCAGGAAAGTAACGAAATGGGTAACAGGAGTTACATGTTGTCAGAAGGGTTTTCCGGAGAGTATCTTGCTAACGGTTTGGGTTGGTCTCTTCCTCTGTTGAGCCTCGTCCTTGCCTCAGTGTCGTGCGTGGTTCCTTTTCTGCGCCTCGTGTTCCCACATGTTACGCCCAGCGTCCAAGCATATTTATGCTCGTATCATTTCATCCCCCTTTTAGAATCCTTGTCCTCAAGGATAAAGTTGGGATAGGATTTGGAAAAATTATGTGTGCCCCTTCCTTAGATAACTTAGGTTGAAGTGCTTGTAACGCAATTTTCCACTCCAGCATAGAACTACCCATATCATCCACTTCAAGTCTAAGACGAACCACATAATCATAGATTTCATAACTCAGCACAACATGTCTTATCCGAGCAGTAGTTACTAACACTCTTCTTGTTTCAGCATATCCAATCCCCCATGTAGACCCTATGAATAAATCAGGGTGGTATAACCTATTGGAAATTTTATTTGATGAACCCATGGAGTTACACTTAAAACGTATGCCCACAAGTACACTGTAAATATGAAAACTGACCTCATGTATTACCTGGTTTGCACCCAAATAGTGGGAACCTGCCAAGCTCATCAGCATACCTACAGAAGGGTATCCATCTAGCCGTTTATCCCTTCTTTTCATCATGATGAGCAGTTCTAATCCTTTGTCCCAATGCCCACAATCTCTCAAGCTAGAGATCACATAATTTCCCAGAACCAAATCAGGTTCAAATATCCCTTTAAACACATTTCTGGGCACAAGATAGGTCATAGCACAATATTCCTTGAACACGTCTAGGGTTTTGATAACATCGTGCTTTACAAACCTTCTGTGGTGTGCCTTACCTTCCTGCCAGCATACCTTAACTTTGACACCATCAGAGGCAGGATTTTTAACATAATCAAACAACCCTAAGATCATATCCATCCAATAAGTAAACAAAATTGATGACTCCTGATATGAATTTATCTTGACATGTTCACACCTTTTTTTTAAGCATTGGCATGTTGGGTAGTGCTATTAGTTCGGATGACTCACCCAATGTATTCCTAAGGTTAGCCTTACAAGCAGGTTTATCCCAATATAGATAGCATCGTCTAGCACTTGCAGTTGCAACCTGCGTAACTGTTTTATTCCTTTTTATCATCAAGAGCATAAGTGCCTCCGTAGAATCTTTTGTCATTCCTAATCCCTTTATAAGCAATGACTATAACTCCTGATTCAGTAGGAAGTTCTTCTGCCCATACCAAGGCCAGAATCTTACTAACTCCAAAATTTTCTTGATGGAGGTCTGGGAGGTTCAGCTTAGCCAAAAAGCTCAAAACAAAAGCTGAGTCAGTTCTGGTGCATATGGTCCCAATAGAGAGATGTTTGGGCTGGTCTAAAAGCTGAGTAGTTTTCCTTTCAACTTCCATTAAGGCTAGACTAATCTGCTCCTTTGAATGTCCTTTACTTTTTGCAAGGGCCAGACATCCCATTTTTTTAAGTGACCAGTCAGATTCAACTATACGTCGCAATTGTACCTCCGCCAAGCTATTTGGATTTTCTATACAGGCCAACTGTGATTTAGCTTCAATAAGAGGCTGTTCAGTTTGATGCAACTGAGACTTAGTTATTTCGAGGCTTTCTGTGCAACTTGATAGATCCTTTGCATGGTTGTCTTTCTCTGATTTTAGTTGTTGAGACTCTTCCAATGGGAATTTCCCAGATACAGTATTTGAGGCATATCCCAACACTAGATTCCCATCACATTGTTTCATTATTTTAGCTTCTACGTGAATCACATAAGGTTTAACTGCAGCTTGGTTGACAATCTGTGTAGCCCATCTATTTAGTTTTGATTTATGTTCTTGAATTCTCTCAACCTCTGATTCTGAATTTCTGGCTAAGTTGAGGAGCTTCAGAGTGATTTTCTCAACGATCTGTAGTGGCACCTCTTTAACTGAGGTAGAATGGCTTGTTTAGGCTGAGATGACATCAATGGCAAAGCTAAAACAAGTTCGAAGGAGCTGAAACATTAGGTTGGAGTGTTCTTCTTCTAGAGAATCTTCAGCACTTATAAGAACCTCCTTCTGGGTACTTTTCACCCCATGAATTCGCCTTGGTACTCATAAGAAAGTGAGACTATTTGATAGCAATATTAGGTTTTACATTCTCAGACAGCTTGGAATGGAACCCCTGTAAGGCAGTTTTCCATTCCTTTAACCAACACAGAATTATCATCCATGGGTTACAAGAAACGTACTCCTTCTCTACTATTTCTTCAAACACCTTGTGTGGGTAAGTTGTACCTCCCCACTTCTTATACCATTTCTTCAAGTTACTGATCTCAGGAACAAAATATGACTCATACTTAATTTTTATATTACTCATATGAATTCGAATTTCTAACCTCTCATTTCGAAGATCCGTCGTTGTTTTCTGAGTAGTTGGGGAAACCCCTTTCTGTGACTGAACAGATGGCTGGTACATTAGGAACTTAAAGGGAGTTTCTGTTGGAGGGTAGTCATCATCGTCCTCATTCTCTTGAAGCACGATGTGGTCTCCATTTTCTTCTTTGTTTTCTTCGAGTTCAGAGTGAGTAAATTTGGGTAAACCCTCGACACCTTCTTCTTCGTTTTCTTTGATTTCAGATTGGGTTGGGTTGGGTAAACCCAATGCGTGGTTGTCGGTTACAGGGATTACACAGCCAAAAAATGACCCAATTTTGAGCCCAATTTCAAGCCCAAGAAAAGGGAGGCTCGTGAGACTTCACTTTGGTGTCTGTATAAGCCACATTCTCATCCTTAAGTACCCCAGGGAATTGGTTCTTACATAATTGGGGATTTATTGAGTCTAACCTTGCATATCCCATGGTCATCAAGCAAGTCTCTGAGGTGAAGGAACCAGTGCATCGAGCTTCCCATTTCTCGAAGGTTCTCGATAATCTACTCCTTTGATTGCCAAGAGAGGTTGCCGGTGGTGAGCTGCGAACAGCTCGTAAAGCTATCACCTCAGCTTGCAATGCCTATAGGAGGGCGTTGAATCTCTTTGTATCGAACCCAGATGGCATGAAGGAATCAGATTCCTTATCATAGGTCTCTATGCTGGATCGGTTCCGGTCGTCCATGGATGGAACCGGCCTTGATACCATTGATACAAACAAAATTTAGAGAGGGTTAGGGAAGAGGAGAATAACAGAGGAAGAGAGGTAATTGATATAATATTTCTTGTTATCAGTTTCATAGTTCCTCCGCTATATATAGCCTTATAGATTATAGTGTGAGAAATAACAGAAAGGGAAATGTAGGAATGTAACGAAATGGGTAGCAGGAGTTACGTGTTGTGAGAGGGGTTGTCCAGAGAGTATCTTTTTAACAGTTTGGGTTGGTCCCTTCCTCTACGGAGCCTCGTCCTTGCCTCAGCGTCGTGCGTGGTTTCTTTTTTGCGCCTCGCTTGCCCACATGTTACGCCCAACACCCAAGCATACTTATGCTCGTATCACATTACCATTACTTGTGGAGTGATTTCTCGCATATACTTAGGGCATTGATATGTTGTGGAATGAGTTTATCGTAAAAAGGAAAAAAGTGTGATATTGAGAAAAGATTAGCAACTATTATTAATAAGGGTATATTGTATTTAAAAATTCTCCTACTTCTAGATTAGGGGGTTCTTGGTCTGATTGGATCCAGTTTCTTAAAAGAATTGCAAAATTAGATTAGACCATTTAACTTATAGTTATCGGATCAAATCAGAAAATATTGTGCATTCTAGTTTGGTTTCGATTTTAGATCATTTATACATACTTAGTAAAGAATAAAAGGATCAAATCTCGCAGTGCAAATGGTGGAGTGCAACTTCCATTTCCGCCCACTTATAGGTTTAATCCCTCATTCTCACTAGGTTTTTTTTTCCTCTTTTGTGAAAAACACGTACATCATTTAAATAAATATATTTAGAAACAAATAAATGTAGTTAGATTTTACTAATTAAACTAAAATGCAGGTGTTAGGCATTGTATGTATAATTGGCATATATTTTATTATTTTTATTTCAAATGATAAAAAGCAGTATGATCGGTATTCGATTTATTCGGTGTTGTATAAAATAAAAACCTTATCAGACCATGATATATATAGAAATCGTTTGATCTTGTTCGATTCGATTTGGTTTCCTAATTTAGTCGATTTTACATGATTTCTTTAACACCCTTACTCTAGCCCATATCCTACACCAAGCATACCTTTCCTCTAATAACAAACATGCCACATCATACTAACAAACAAAAAGAGATTAAAACAAACTATAAGCTTTCATAAAATTTAAAAAGAAAAAAAACTATTAGTTCATTTAGAAACAATAACAAATGTAAGGGGTTTCATTGTTCGCAAGTTAAACTAGAGTGAAGCTTTCGACTCATGGTATGTGAATATTCACACGTAGAAATAATTATATGAAGGTCAATCGTTCTTCTAACTCAAATAGGTAATTGAGACCTTAATGAGGGATAGAAACGTTAACTCATAAAAACTTTTCATGAGCTTTATATCAATTCAGTCAAGTATACCTCATAACGTGAATTGAGCAACTAACACAACGGAAGTACAAAACAACATTTTCAATTCAACACACAACAAAAATATGTAGTATGAAAGAAGAAATTGCAGTAAACACACTAGTGAGTATGCATCACAAGCTCCAGTCTAAGCTAGCAACACATATAAACATAGTAAACATCACACAACATACAAGGTAGTCATACATATTGAAAAGCTATTAGGGATTTCCAATCTCTTCAAGACCTCATATGTCAAAACATATTCGGTAAGTGATTATTGTACTTTCACAACATACAATCATACATTATATAACAAACCATAATAAAGAGTATAACATTTGGTATATTACTAGGGTAAGGAGATACAGACTCCTTAGAAACTCATACCAAAAATGCACGATCAAAAACAGAAGTAATAATTAGAAAGCTATATGCATGCTATAAGAAAAGGAAAGAAAGCATGCAACTATGCAAAACAAATAAGTTTTCTAATCAGCGCCTAAATCTAATATGATGGAACATACATAATAAAAACTCAGATTATACTAACACAATAATATATTATGCATAACAACAGATATAACGAAGTAAACTCACGTAGAAATCTTATCTATATGGTAAAATCTTCTAGTTGCTTAAGCCAACTACTTAGTAGCAAACAATATACTAAGCAATAAATCAATTACAACATTGAAAGAAATAAAATCACTATTACCTTTACCAGTTTGGACCTTTGTCCTAACTGCCTATTGTTGCTCTTACTTGCTACTTCCATAACAACTCAGTCCAACACACGAACCCAGCTTTCCTCCAAAGCGAACACTATTCAAAGTAGTGTGATTTTTAATCAAAGACCAATACTGTGTAAAGTGAATAAGAAATATTGCACAAATGCAACCACTAGCCAACACAGGCTCACAACCACATAGGCTCCTCACATAGAAAAAGTTGTACAAAAGCAATTACCAGTCGACATACAGTTCACATACAACCTAATCACAAACACCATATTGAATACTCACATCTTATAAGCACAATTTTGTACACACAGTCACGGATCACAACACATAAGGTATTAGTGTTTCGAAAACAAAAATATGACATGTCAATTTGATAAAACTGCATTATATTTTTTTGGATACCAAATAAGAAGAAATTGAGGATATTTATAGAACTCAAATTTATAACCTCTCCAAGAGTGGTGGCAAGGGCGTTGGCAAGCTTAGTGGTGAGATGCTAAAAAGTCACATTTTTTGTTCCAAAAATTGTCAAATACTTTCTATAAATACCTACACTCGAAACAAAATAAAAACATAGGAAAAAATGTTGATAAGTGAGAGTCTCCACCTAACATGCAAACTACAAAAATCAATCCCATGGTGTGTGTAAACATACTCACATATAAAGTTTTTCTAACTATGTGTGTGTATTATTGATCTACAACAACCAATCAATATAGAGAATGACAAATACACTAAAAAGAATAACATAGACACCATGTTTTGCATACAGAAAGTCAAAACACAAACACAAGTATAACGGGACTTACATACCCCCCTTTTAGCTTTTCATGTCAAAACACTGTACAACTATATATATATATACTCATCAAATATGAGATGATAATGAAGATGTACTAAATTGTTTGTTCCTATAAACAACACAATGACATACAACCATACTTGAAAAACACAACTAAACTAAGTGCATCCAACTTGTGTATTTCATCCATCTTTATGCAACATCTCATCCACTCTATCACTTTGAAACATGAGAATCTCAACACCATTACGCACAGCAGACTTGAAGCAATCCACACTTGTAATTTGCACTTACGAAACAAACACAGATCCAATCGTATCATGTAGAAGCAACATGTGTCTATCAACATACTATCGTATTACCCTTACACGGGTATACACGATAGGTAAGCACGGTTAACATGTAGCACAAACAAAAACAATCTACTTGCAACACAAATATGTAAACTCTTCTTGAACATATGCAACACTCCTCCTAAGAATATGCATATCAAACAAACATAATACACTTCTTACTATACTTACCATCCCATGCAACAAATATCATGTTAACAAACAAACACAATGCCCAAACAAACATAAATTGTACACACTTCTTCCCCTTTTGACAAGGAAAGTCAAAGCAAGCATATGTAGATTATGCAATATACCACACCCCTATATAAAGGAGCAAAATCAAACAAAAATACAATAATCCTAATACTCATGAAATATAGCAGAGAAGATTAAAAAAACACAAAAAGAAGAAACATATGTAGTCATGCAAAATGGAAAAAGAAAAACACTAAGATAATAGTAAGATAAAAGCATGTGACAAATAACGACCTAAATACATAGACAAAAATGAGAGTAGTGCTGACAGAAAAAATCTCCCTAATGCGATAATAGCATGGAGCTCCACATCTATACATGTTGTGGGAGAGCATAATGGGCTTCATAATGTGTATATAATACATCGATAGGATGGGAAATTAAACACCAATGGCACATAAATGTGTTAAAAAATCTATAAAACGTTGACTATGAGTCTAACTATCTTCTAAGTTGGCACACTTCTAGTGACTCAATAATATTCCCCCAATCATCATTGCCACATAAATGTGTCAACGAATCCCTAAGAAAAAGTTAATTAGGAGTTCAACTATTTTCCAAGTTGACACACTCCTAGTGATTCAACTATCTTCCTCCAATAACACGTGGGTGTATTCAATCCTATAACATCACCCAATACTATACATACATATATGGAAAGACATCCCAGTTAACCAAAGAAAAACATGTGCCATGCATTCCAACAAAAAATACCAGGCTATCAATTGCAAGAGATAAAACATGCAATAACTTACTACAATAGGGATACATGTAAACATATAGGAAGACACGTGAAATATAAAAATGAAAACTATGCATGCAATATGTCATACTTACAATCATATTTATGCAAGGTTCATATAAAGTGATGTCAAGAAGAAGAAGGTATCACAACAAAACTACATAACATAAATTCATAAATAGGAAAAACAACAAGAATGTAGAACAATCATAAGACTATCCTTGCCAACATGTATTTTACACACATTCTCCCCCTAGAAGTATGCATATGAGGAAATAAACACATTATGATTTCTACACTTTCAAAACTTCCCCAAATCAGAAGCATCTACACAGTAAAAAAAAGCAATACAGAAATGGAGAAGTAAACAAATTGCATAAAACATGTAGGAGAAACGAAGAGAGATTAAGGAATATATTAAACTCAATCTCATTAAGTCAACAATATTTTATGAAATTTTTAAAGGACATAGTTGAAACAAACTAAAGTAACAAGGAAGAAAAAGTAGTTCAACACTTATCGCCCTCCTATGTATCAATGTTCCAAAGAACATTATAACGAGAAGACTATTCAACAACGATAGGGGTAGAATGTGGTGAAGTAGAAAGAGGAGTAAGAACATTGGCAACTAACTGTTCAAAAGGAATGGCCAGGCTCAAAGGGAACATTGTGTTCATCTCCACCAAGCAAAAAAAGCATGAAGAACAATGGGCCAACAAAAGAAGTACCAGAGTGAAGAGGGCCTTTGGAATCAGTAGAGTGAGGTCTGACTAAAGCTAAAGAAATGGGTGAATCATGAATAAAAGATACATCAGGATGATAAGAAATGGAACACCCTGAGAAAAAGCTTTAAATCAATGCATATCCATGATATTTTCATAAACGAAAGGGATAACAAGAAAAGAAGGAAACTGAACAACAAGAAGAGATAATAAATTACTAATATCATCTTGAGAGAAGGTAACTCTCTGTCTTCTAAGCACAAATGTGGTAGAGAAACCAGTGGAAGAAACAAAAGGTAGGACAGGACAAAAACTATAGGGCCCTTTGAGATTACCAAAATATTTAACTAAAATATCCATAAAGTTATCAATCCATAATGCATTCATATAAGGGTATGACTAAATTTTTGGTAAGATGCGTTGTATATGATATGGTAAACTTGCTTATTATATATTCCATTAAGATATGGTTATGCAAACTAAAAAAATAGAAATATACACTCAAGTAAGCCAAACTTCATAAGTGCACTTTTATCCTCTCCCTCCACTAAAGTAGGTGCCAACTAAGAAGAAATCAAAAGGTCTTCCAAAGTTTGTAATATTAGGTCATGGTTTGGGTAGATGAGAAGGAAATTTAAGGGAAAGCACACTTTTGTAAACGAAACAACCAATTTAAGTAAAGTACTCATAACCAAGAGAATAAACATTTAAACTTAGATTCAATACTTTTTACTTCTCAAAATTCAAAAAACTTACAAATCCAATATAAAGAACCTTTTTTTCCTTTTACAACATAGCATTCATTTATTGGAAGCCTTCTTTTTCATTTTCTTTTTTTTTCTTTTTCTTTTCTTTTTTCCTTTTTCCTTTTTCCCTCTTTCCTTCTTTTCATTTTATTTTTCCTTTTATAAAAGAAGTGAGGGAAAAATAACTAAAACACAACTGAATGTGTGCAGTAGTAACAAATTTGAAACATAACAAAAGATGTGCAAAGTAAGTAGGAATTATCATTTATGCAAAGCCAATATGAGTAAAGAAAAGAAGGGATAATATAATGGCTTAAAAGGGAAAACTAAGGACAAGATAACAATGGTGGCATAAAAGGTTTAAACGATTCAAAGAAGGCCTAAATCATCTTTTTATCTAAGTAGCACCTAGGATTTTTCCTCAAGAGACACTAAAGTGGATTCTAGAACTTGTTCGTGTAATACAAATCATAAAAGTAGAAATCCATATAAATATCTCAAAATATCCATACAAATCCACAAAATGATAACATATGTATTAAAAAAATTCTTTTCAATTTTAACACAAGAATTCATCGAAACGTACACTTAATGAAAATACATCTTAGAAAAATCATATTTCAATTCAAGTCAAATGTATGCCACTCAAAAACCAATAAAGTCCCTATTAACTTCATTATACTTGCAATAAGAAAGCTAAACAAAGGAACAGGTAGAACAGTCATGGGAAGAGAGAGAAATAGAGAAAGAGAATGAAGAACGATCATATATCAATATATATACTAAAGAATAAGAGCACAAGACTAATGAACAAGCTAAAAACAAAATACTTTTATCTTTAGTAATCTAAATTAAAATATTTTGTTTGGTTGGATAACCTGACTTGGTTTATCATAGGATAATCAATTTAATGAACAAGGTGTGTTCAAACATATAAAAGCACTTTTCTTAGCAGGGTTATGCTTAGAAAAGATTCAAACCAACCATTTTGGAAAGAAAATTTCTTATCAGGACTTCCTCCACTACTAAGAGATAAGTTTAGAAACAAAATTCGTGAAACTTATGGAAATCACATCATCCCATATGAGCAATTAACCTATGATGAGTTGATAAATTTCACACAAAACCAAGAACTCCAGGTCTGCCAAGATTTTAAAATCCAAAAACAAATGAAATAAGAACTCAAAATATCTAAGAAGGAAATAGGATCATTCTACAAACAGTTTGATGACTCTTTCCCCAAGATAAATCTGTGTGATGGAAGTTATAGTAAAAACCCTGTTTCAAAATCATATTCAAAACCTTATAAATCATTTTCAAAATATAGAAAACCTTCCTATGACAAACCTAGAAAAGAGTTTTATTCAAAATCTTTTAAAAGTCCTTTCAGGAAGCCCTCAAGAAAACCCTATAAAACCCATGAAAAATCTTTTTCAAAACTAAAAGACTTAACTTGCTTTGAATGCAGTAAGAAAGGCCATACTGAAAATTATTGCAAAATTTCTAGAAAACTTCACGAGCTAGATATTGAGGAAGAAACATTACAAAAGATATCTGCCCCAATAGTAGAATCATCTCCATCATCTGAGTCTGAACCTTGGACTGGGGACTCTATTGATCAAAATCCACAAGTAGACGAGTTAGTCACAATTGACTCTGAAGCTTATGCAAAAAAGACCAATATGCTTAGCAAAGACCACAATCAATTCCTTGACATGGTTCTTAGGTTAAACAACTCTGATCCTACAAAACTATATGTGCAACATGTGGTTCCTACAATAGCCAATGATCAACCATAACAAAAACCAACATAACTTTCCTTAACCATCACAGGCCATTACGACCTCACTGCCATTCTTGATAGGAAGAAGAAAAACAAGAAGCCACAAAGTCATATTCAAGACTTGCAAGATGAAATCAAAATAATTAAGCACGAAATCCACCAGCTTAAAACATAATAAAGAGAAGATTCTCAAAAATTCCAACTATTACTTGCCAACCAAAAGACTGAAGAGCAAGAAGCCTATTTCTCATATGAAGATCTTGAACCAACCCTTAACAAAAAAGATTTTTAAAACATTGAAAAGGCTCCAACTTATTTGAGAGCTTACCAGTAGGAAATATAGGATTATAATCACACTTGTATTTCCAGACAATTCAAAATTTGAGGTAGTAGCACTCTTTGACACAGGTGTTGATATCAATTTTATCAACCTAAAACTTATGCCAAAACAATTTCATCACACAACCAAAGAGAAACTAAATTCAGCCAATAGTTTGAAGATGGACATTACTAGCAAAATAGAAATTGGTATTCTCAATAACACCACATTAATCAAAACTCCATTTGTCATGGTATCTAATATCAACCATTCAGTTATATTAGGTACATCCTTCGTGAACATTATCACCCCTTACATGGTAAAACATGACAAAATCTCCTTCAAAAATCAATGTGAAACCCTTAGTTTCATCTTCTTGGATGAACCCAAAACTAGAAATCTCAAAATCATTAGAGAAAATTCCATTTACCAAAATGAGATTTCCAATCTTATCAAAGGCAGCAAAAAGTACATTCTCCACCTCAAACAACAAATCCAACTCCACACTGTGGAAAGAAACTTACCCAGTGCCTTTTGGGATAGAAAAGAACATATGGTAGACTTACCATATGAACCAACTTTCCTAAGAAATATATTCCAACCAAAGCTAGGCCAATTCAAATGAATAAAAACCTAGAACAATTTTACCGAAAAGAGATTAACGATCTCTTATCCAAAAAGTTAATTTCAAAATCTAGATCGTCGTGGAGTTGTGCAGCTTTCTATGTCAATAAACAAGCTGATATCAAAATAGGAACATCTCAATTGATCATCAACTACAAACCCCTTAATAAGGCCTTAAAATGAATTAGGTACCCTATTCCAAATAAAAAAGACCTTTTCCAAAAACTCCTTTCTTTATCATTATTCTCAAAATTTGATATGAAGTCAGGATTCTAAAAAAATCAAATAGAACCAAAACATAGATACAAAATGGAATTTATTATTCATTTTGACTAGTATGAATGGAATGTCATGTCCTTTGGGCTTAAAAATGCACCCTTTGAATTTCAAAGGATTGTGAATAACATTTTTAATCCATATTCAAAATTCTGTATTGCGTACATCGATGATGTACTAATATTTTCAAAATCTATCGACCAACACATTAGACAGCTCAAAACCTTCTTTTATCAAATCAAGAAGAGTGGTCTAGCCTTATCAGCAAAGAAAATGACTCTCCTCCAAACTAACATCTAGTTCCTTGGACATAAAGTCACTAATGGAACCATAATTCCTATTGAATGATCTTTGCAACTTACTACTAAGTTTCCTGACAAGATCATTATAAAACACGGCTTTAAAGATTTCTTGGAAGCTTAAATTATGTCTTTAACTTATGTCTCAATATCAACCAGTTAGCCAAACCACTCCATAATAGGCTTAAGAAATTTTGTGATCCTTGGACAGATGAACACACCAAAATCGTGCAAAAAATCAAAGCACAAATTCAAAATAGTCCTTGTTTACATCTTGCGGATCCTACTCTTCCCAGGATCATAGAAAATGATGCTAGCGAATTTGGTTACGAAGGAATTCTTAAACAAGTCCATAGAGATAAAGAACTAAAAGTTTAATTTGTCTCTGACCATTGTAATGATTTTCAAAAAAATTATTCCACTATCAAAAAAGAAGTATACTCAATTGTTGTATGCATTTAAAAATTTCAATCCAATTTATTAAATCAAAAGTTTTTATTAAGGATTCATTGTATATCTATAAAAGAAATTTTGCAAAAAGATGTCCAAAACATATTTTTGCCAATGACAAGATTTATTAAGTGTTTTTTATTTTGATATTAAATTTATCAAAGGAGACACCAATTCATTACCGAACTTTCTAACTAGAAAGTTTCTTCAAAATAGATCATCCATGCCAAAGAAAAGAAGGATAAAGAGGTAGAAGGGCCTCCCCCAACACGTTTAAAAAAAATTCTATCCTTAGCAAAACCCATTATTACATGGTTCCAAATAGCCGAAGCAAGACCATTGGAAGATCCATTATCATCAACCGATGAAAAATATAACCAAATCCAAGATTGGATCTTTGGTCTCAAAGAAACTCCAAAACTTCTAAAAACCTTACAAAACACACTCAAAACCTTAGAGTACCATCACCAACCAATCCAAAGACCACAGTCTCCAAAGGTAAGGAAAAAGTAAAAATGGAAGAACCATTTTCCAACAAAAATCATTATTTCTAAAATTGGAGCATTAAAACAAGCCACTCTAAAAGAGGCAATATCATCATCAAAATTAATCCCTATATCATGGAAAAGGGAAATGGTTTCCCAACATCAAATTATTTCAAAATCGTCATCTGAGTATTTTTTAAAACCAGAAGTTCAGATGGTTATGATAGTTAAGTAAAGATTCCATGTTAAGAATCCATATTTAGTTGTTCAAAATATTTTGGCAAAAAGAGGTTTTTTAAACCTTGGGATATTACCAAATGCCCGGAATACTAACAGAGTATTTTGGAAGTCACAAGTAGTATGGAATGCAAACATTTCCTCTACCAAATCCAAATGGATCCCCAATATTCCATCACCAAAATCTTGTGTCCATCAAAATGGGCCAATGACCTATCAAACCTCCTGATTTTCCCTATTAGCCTTAAAATCTCTCTACCATATTGTAGAACCTACAATTATTGGGATTACCAACAAGTTTGGTTTAACACCTTCTTTAAACAAAACAAGAAGTATCAACATTCCTGGTTCTTCTTCTTCTTTCAAAAAACCATTAACCCATCAAAGTTTCCTTCCTAGTTTGCACATTAGTGGAAACGCTTTGATTCCATTTTAGTTATCCATACCTCCCAGATTTAGGAAAATTACCTACATTTTATAACCTATTTCAAACCTATAGAGGCTGAGGAAAAATTCCCATATTTGTGTATTTTTTCCACAAAATTATATCTTCTTTAGGTATACTAATGGGTCTTAAAACCTATTACCTCAGAGGTAGTTAACATAAAATGCTTGTTTCAGGTAAAATGGTAGTCGTCTTTTAATGTCCCCAAAATAGTTTTAAAAACAACCATAGACCAATGGCTAATCAAAACAGAACATTGGACAACCAACCTTGAAGTAATTCAAGACCATCAATTGTTTTTAGCTCAAAAGAGCTAAACAAATGCATTAATTGGCCAAGAAAAAACCCTAGAAAAACTCTTATTATTAAGAAATTATTGCAGGAAACATTAGAACTCTCTAATAAAGCATCCAGTCATAGGGAATACTCCAAAAGAAAAACCTTATCTCCAGATTCCAAATGTTTAGAAGAACTACTGATATACATATGAATTGAAAATGAAGACATCTGTTTTGGGATAGATAAAAAAATCCCATAAAAATTTGTATAAACGGCCTAAGGCCCATATATATTAAGGGTTAACAATCAAATTTTATCTTTATTAGAGTTAAAAACCCAAATTTATGTATTAGGGTTAACAACCCAAAATAGTGTGGGATTAAAAGCCCATTTTTCTTGTAAAATGGTGACCCATCTAATGGCCCATCAAAAAATTCAACTCATGTAAAGTACTATTTACAAGTACTGTAGCATATCATTGTAGCATCGGCAAAGAAGAAAAATAGTAAAACGATGGCAGACAGAATATTGTTCACCAAATAGTAAAATGGTGCCAATAAAGTACTATTCACAACAATGTCAGCATCTTAAATAGTATAAAGATTCATACAAAGTACTACTCATTGAATAGTATAAGCATCTAGGTTGATGATACTCTCTAGTCAGAATTGAGTTGAAGATATCTAACTGTTGTTGTTTGGTTAGGTGGTGATCTCATCATCCTTTTAATTGGCTAGAGAAGGCAGCTATAAGAAGTTCTACAACTCTTTTGTTTGATGTCCTAGATTGGGTTTTGTAAGAATTTGACACCATTTGCATTTGTTGTAATATATTAATATTTGATATTCTATCATTCCAGCTATGATCCATTCATAGACAGATAAATCATTTTATTTTGGTTGGGTACTCATATCTTGAGGTGAGAATCTAACTAGTATGGGTTATTGCCAAATTAGTTTGGAGATTTGAGGAGTTGGTTTAGAAGACTAGTCCTAAAAGGTTTCCTCATCAGAGGTATTTGGGTCTGTTGTGTGTTTTACAACACACAGAAAATCGTGCAAGTATACACGGTCACAAGTAATAAAGATTTGTAAGTAAAGTATCGTTCCCACAGAGATTTGTTACTATAGTTTGTTGAGTACTAAAATTGTATCTCTTTGATTTTATCCAAAATAATCGTTGATTAAGAAAAGGTTTAAAAATAAAATAAAAGAAATCTAGGATTGCAGTTTTTCACCAAATTATTCCACTCCAATCATATTATTTTCTCTTGATTTATATTTTTTTAGTATATTTAATTTGTCAATCGAAAACTTCTATTTTTATCCATACATCTCTTCCGAGCTCCGTATAGACACACCTCGTTAAATTAATTCCAATATCTCTATGAGAATTAAATTTAATAAGATTCATTACGTTTTAAGTTTTCAAATGGCCACACATACAATTAGGGTATATTCCTATCCTTCATCATACATGTCATTCTATCTACGAGCAATATACACAAAAATGCCTCTCTCAAGTTTATTAATGTGCCACAAATCGTTTTGATAAAATTCGTAAATAATCAAAAAGCATTAAGCACAAGATAGAATGAACAAATCGAACATCTTATAAATCTTTCAAAAAAATAATTAAAATCAAAGCTTCATAAATTTAGATCAAATGCAACCCTAGAAAAATTAAATTACTTCATTAATAAAAATTTAAATAACAACAAATACAGAAAATTATAAGAAGTAGAAAGGAAATTGAAACATCAATTACGAAAATATTTGGCACACGCAGAACACAACAAAAGCCAAAAAATGGCTTCTGCGTGTTCTGCAGTCCAAAACCGAACAACACAAAAATTATAAACTACTCTAAAAAAAACTCCTTAATTCTATCATCTTATCACCTATTTTAGCTACCAAAATACATCAAAAATAATAAAATTTAACACACGCGGGGGACAAAGAAGTGTGGGAAAATAATAAATTAAAACGCGTGGGGGGACAAAATGTATCGAAAACGCGTTCAAAATGTGAGTGGAGATGCTGCACGTTTCTATTTTTATTTTCCTTCCATGCTGCCACGTGTCACGATATGATTCCCTAAAACAAATAGTGGGACACGTGGCAACACATAATTTGTTGCACGGAATGGGCGCACGCAGAAACTGAAGCACGAGATTTGGGCGCCGAGAAACTGCAGCAACGGCTGGAACGGGGACTTGATCCTGTGCTTTCGCGTTCATTGTAACTTGCCACGTGTCGGAACATGTTTTGCTTTAATATAAAGTGTGACACGTGGCAGATTATGGTTCGTGGAATAACCGGGCACATGTGGATCGACCGCACGGAAAGCGGCGCAAGATGGGGGACAGGTCTGCACGGCGTCAGACGGGTGGGTCCCACGCTGCACGCCGGCCTGCACGGCAGGTGGGCCCCACTTGGGCACCGAGCCGCGCGATGGAGGAAATCCCTGCACATAGTCTCCTTGGTCGGGTTTGAACAGCACGCGCGCATCCGAACCGTTGATGCGTTGATCTGACGGTCCAAAATGACACGTGGATAACGCCGCGTGGAATTTCTTTCCTGCAAAGAAAAATAAATTTTATTAATTATATTTTCACCCACAAATATATTTCAAATGACATTTTAAACATTGTTTAATTGCAATACAGCCCTTTGGTAATTTTAAATTAAATTTTAAACTTTTAATAATTAAAATTAAGCCCGAATTTAATTTAATTTATATTTTCAACATTTATAAATTGCAATTAAATACTCATTTATTTTGAAATTATATTTTTCGACGAAAACTTGCTATTAAGTACGTTTTCGATACAATTTATTTACTTTTCATAAAAAATATAAAAAAACAGTAAATACTAATTTATTCATCGAAAATTAACTAAAAACATTAAGAACATAGCAATTATAATTAATAAAATAGGTGAAAATAAGTATATAAAATACAGTTATCAACACCCCCAAACTTAAGTTTTTGCTAGTCCTCGAGCAAAATAAAATAAATAAAACAAAGATAACTGCATTTAAAATAGTGATTTTCAAATATCTTTCTTTAATCATTCCAAAAAAAGCATAACTCAAAGAAATAAAAGAATTTTATCTAAGCATCAAAATCAATTTAAAATTATATAACCTTTTCACAATGAACTTTAAGTGTGTGTGTGAAGTCTTTTCAAATTTCATCGCATGCAATCCGGATAAGTTTATGCAAATATAAAATCAAACAAATTTTCATGAAATCACAAATCTCATAGTTTATTTTTCATTTCTCTCTCCACTAATTTAGACAAATACAAAACAACAAATCAATAGGACTTCATTAAGCTTGTAATGTATGGCTTAGGTAAAGGTAGGATAAAGGATAATATTTAGCTCAAAAACTTTTCAAAGCATAACATTTTAGAATTGAAAAAGATAACTTCTATCATCACAATAATTACTTCCCAATTTGGGATTTATCATCACATACATTCCTCTTTTTTTCTTTTTTTTTAGAATCTATTTTTTTTTCTTTTTTTCTGCTTTTTTTTTTCTTTTTTTGTACCCTCTTTTTTTCTGATATATCTTTAAATATTTACTAACAATTTTCACATGTTAGTGAAATAAGAAAAATAGATATACTACACACACACATATATATTTTTTTTGGTAGGCTTTTGAAATGAGAAAAATACATATATAAACTTTGAAGCTCAAAAGGGGTATACTACGGATAATGTATGTGAAGGTAGATAGAAAGGCTCAAACGATCCAAAGATGGCCCAAATCATTTTCTTAGTTAAATGTTATCTATAATTTCACCTCGAGAGAAAATCAAACAAATTCTAAGAATTGTGACACCACAAATATCAATCGAATTCCATACTCACATAAACATTCTCTAAATTATCATAGCAAATCAAAAATCAAGACTAGTGCTCAATGAAAATTTAATCTTGTAAAAATGAAACATACATAAAAATCATTTATCACTTAGACAACATTCAAATTTTTTAGAGAGCTATGCACCATTTAAACAGATGAAAAATAAAAAAATAAATCACTATTCATAGCAAAGTATCTTCATTTAACCAAACAAAAAAAATTTCACAAGCAATAACATCCAGAAAATATTTTAATTAAGTTCAATATATCTAACACCCCCAAACTTCATATACACATTGTCCTCAATGTGTGAAAATTAAAGAACATATGAGATGGGTTTAAAGAAACTTCCTGGTTTGATTTGTTTGGTTAAATTCCAAAATAGCTTTATTTCCTCCGGTTTACACCTACGAAGAAAAAACAAATAACATAACAAAATATAAAAACTAAAACATGCGAAAATAAAAAATAAAACACATGGGTTGCCTCCCAAGAAGCGGTTGATTTATAGTCTTCAACTTGACTCCTCAATTTTTTTTTTCTTTTTATAAGTTAAGATTTGTGTGTCAAACAAAATCTCAACTTACGAGAAAATTGAAAAATAAATTAAGAAACAATAACCATAAAAAAAATTATTTTCACCCACAAATATATTTCAAATTACATTTTAAACTTTGTTTAATTGCAATACAGTCCTTTGGTAATTTTAAATTAAATTTTAAAATTTTAATAATTAAAATTAAGCCCGAATTTAATTTAATTTATGTTTTCAACATTTATAAATTACAATTAAATACTCATTTATTTTGAAATTATATTTTTGGATGAAAACTTGCTATTAAGTACATTTTCGATACAATTTATTTACTTTTCATAAAAAATATAAAAAACAGTAAGTATTAATTTATTCATCGAAAATTAACTAAAAACATTAAGAACATAGCAATTACAATTAATAAAATAGGTGAAAATAAGTATATAAAATACAGTTATCAGGGTCTTCAAAGTTTAAGACATTAATACTCTGAGTTGGGTTTTGTGGGGTCTTAGGTGTTTGAGGTGACTCAGGGAAAACTGGACCTATTTTTGTTTTTAAGCTTTGGGCTTCAACTTGAGACTTATGAAGGTCTCTGAGGGCTTGAAGTAGTTCAAACTTAGATATTTCTTCCTAAGCTGGTTTAGACACCTGGAAAGCTTTGAAGATAGGGTTTTGAACTTTACTATCTATAGCTTTATAGGAGGTAGATGGGATATTAGTTTTCTGATTTTTCTCTATCCTAGTAAGTTGTTTACCAAAGGAATTTATGTTGATATTAGTAAAGTTGTTTTGTAAAAAATATTCTTAAGGTTTAGGGCTTGATCTTCCTAAGGGTTCTTAAGAGGGAAATCTTCGACCTTGTTTGGACCATATAGGATGGTTATTGGTCTTAATGGAGGATTGTCAACCTTGATTACACCATTTTGAGTTTCTCATATTGGTATTTTCTGTTTTTTGTTGACTATGTCAATTGTTTTAATTGGTTCAACCTTATGGGTTTTCTTGAAAGGAGTTTTCCACTCTTTGGTAGAACTATAGAGTTCAAGCCAGTCAAGAAATAATATGTTTTGTTGATTTCTATAAACATAGTTATAATGTTTTATAGAGAGTGTTTCTTTTTATTTTTAGAAAATAATTTGTTGCACCATTCTATAATGTAACTATTGAATGGTTGGTGTAAATCTAGACGCAATTGTTTAATATTTATTAGGAATGGTTCCCTATCCAATCCATTTAATTCATTCTTGGGCCACGTTTTCTGTTACCTATGAAGTAGTTGGTGATAATAGAGGTGATTCACTCATCTTACGGTTTTCAACAGTGTAGACTAGTTTTGGTACTGGTGCACTAAAGTCTACACTTTTAAGATTTGGTCTATGCAATTATGAAGTGGAATGCCTAGGTTTAGTTTTTATTGGTAGGTTGAGAGAGGATAAGTCTGAGATATCAACTGACGAAGGAAAAGAATACCTCGAACTAATGGCTCTATCAAAGCTAAGCTTGACACTACCATCTTTATATTGGATTATGTTCCTAAGTTGGGTATTTTGCTCAAGTTCTTATGCTTCTGACTCTAGTTGAGTCACACCTTCAAGGAGCCATTCATCTAGCAAGGTAATTTGGTTCCATGTTATAGATTTTGGAATAATTTTGTTGGATCTTGAGAGATCCGTTTGCAGGAGGATTGTTTCTCCCTTTTTGGAACGGTGAATATGTCCGATGTTGAACGCAAATACCATTGCTTTGTAATGCACTCTGAATATTAAAGCAATCGGGATAGATCCTGGGATCATATCATAGTTATGTATTTAGATTTATAATATAAGTGACTTCATGATATTTAGGTTACTTAAGGAGACTATGAAGTTAGGAAAATAGTCAAATGATATCCTAGAAATCGTTGAATCTAGCACCTCGAAGAGCTGCTAGGATTGATGTGTTTAGACCTTCTTTGGTCAAAGGTTTTAATCCAACTTGGATTTTGTAGATTTCATCTTTGTGAATCCTAGGGATCCTCCAATTATCAATTTGTTTTGAAAAGTTTTCAATAGTGAGTTCTTTACTACTGATGATATTTCATCTTTATATATATATTAATTCTTTTGCTTGCTGCATTCGTAATGACCTAGTTTGACACACGAACCCAGCTCTCATTTTAAGCCAACACCACTCAAAGTGGTGTGATCAGTAACAAAAAATAATAATGTGTAAAGTGAATAAGAAAATATTGCACGAATGCAACCACCAACCAACACACAGCTCATAACCACACAGGTTCCTCACATAAGAAGAAGTTGTACGAGAGCAACTACTAGCCGACACACGGCTCATATAAAATCTACTCACAAATACCCTATTGAGTACTCATAAGCATAGTTTTGTTCACATAGTCATAGATTACTAATACCGAACAACACACAAGATATTATTGATATGAAAACAAAAATGTGAGATGTCAATTTGATAAAGCTATACTATATTTTTCTGGATACCAAATAAGAAGAAATTGAGGATATTTACAAAACTCGTTAACCCCTTGCCAAGGGTGGTATCGATAGTGGTGGTGAGCTTAGTGACGAAGTGCTAAAAAGTCACATTTTTTGTTTCTAAAAATTACTAAATACTTTTCATAAATACTCATACTTAAAACAAAACAAAAATACGAACAAAACCCAATCATGTAGTGTGTGTAAACATTCTCTCATACAATGTTTTCATAACTCTCTATGTGTATGTGTTATTGATCCGCACTAATCAACCTTACACAAAGGAAGAAAAATACAATAAGTAAGAATAAAATAAACATCATGTTTTATACACAGGAAATCAATACATAGACATTAATACAACGAAACTTACTATATGTATATTTGACATATATTTTTACTATTTTTATTTAAAATGATAAAGATAATCTAATTAGTATGGTTCGTTTTATCGTACGTTGTACGAATAAGTGTACCTTCCAACATGCCACGTCATACTAACAAACAGAAATAGAAAAAGAAAAACAAATTATTAGTTCATGGATTTGAGTTCCATTTTCAGTATTTTGCTTCTTTTTTTTTATATTTTCGTGAAGGAAATGTACTTCATTTAAATAAATACATTTAGAAAAAATAAGTAGATGGATTTCACAAGTTAAATTAGAGTGCAGGTGTTTGACGCATTGTACATATATTTGACATATAATGGTGTGATACAATAGTTGTATAAATATAAACTTGATCTGACTATTACATGTATAAAAATTATCCGATCTAATTCGAATCGATTTAATTTTTTAATTTATACGGTTTATTGAACACCCCTATTTTAGCTTATATCTCATGCAAAGCTTACCTTTCCTCTAACTTCCAAAATGCCATAACTCTAACAAACAAAAAGAGACTAAAACAAACTATTAGCTGTCATATAAAAAGGAAATTATTCACTCATTTAGAAACGATAAGGAATGCGAGGGGCTTCACACCATGATGGTTGGAGTTTAGAAGTAAAATTATAGTAACGGGTTTAAATTTTGTCACGTATATTTATCACATATATTTATTATTTTATTAAAAATGATAGAAAAAAATAGTCAAATTGATCTTATCCAGTTCAATAATTAAAATAATAGGTTTTGAATACAAGAAATCAATTTAAATATTATAAATTTTTAAAAAATTTAAGTTATTAAAAGAATTACGATTAACATTATCTTTATACATCTATCATCTATCCCACCCTATTATATCGACATCCTTACAAGAATTGATGTCGGAGATTTTTCTACTATTATTATTTTTAAGCTATTAAAAGTTTTATAAAAACTATTCGTTTTCTTCCAACTAATATGTAATGAAATTATTTTTAAAAAAATTAACTTACAAATTTTATGCACTTATTTTGTTATTCAAGATAATGTTATGTTACCACATTTGAATCAGTTTATTCTGACTTCTACACGGTTAATGAAAGATGCTAATTAATGCTTGCAGCAAGGGACCTCGTAGACTTTCATTTCAACTGCTCGTTACTTAATCGTTTCGCCTGGATCATTCTACCTAAAATGGTTCTTTTATTCATTGTTAGGTGATTATTCAAATAATTCGTTTAATTACTAATTATAGTGATATATAAACTATTTATATATTTCAATTACTATTATAAATAACACCTTTTAAGTTAGTTATTAACATAATTAGAGATTTTAAGTTGATTGAGTGAACCGACTTAAAACAAGAAAACTTAAAATTTAAAGTCGATTTACGGTTTGAACCGACTTTAAATTCTATATTATTTTTAACATATTTTGCTCATTTTCTGTTATCCTCGTTACCTGCTTCGATCACAAAATATAGAAAAAAAAAATATGTTTAAAATAGTTTTTAAATACTATAAATAATTAAAAAAAATTAATATTAATTAATTATTTGAGAATTAAATTTATTACAAAAATAATAATTTATATACAATACATATATATATATATAACTTAAATTACAAAAAAGTGATGAATGCTCTTTTGTTATAGATTTTGTGATATTCTCACTTTATTTTAAGGAGAAAAAGTTAGTTTGTTTTGTTGATTAGAATCATCAGCAATGTCTAATTCATAATGATTAGGAAACTCTCCACGAGATGAGATGGAGTTTGGGCAGAAAAACAAGTCCATACAACAATTCATTCCCCTACATACATGACCCCATAAACATCCATCAAACAAGCCCAAATTTCAAAGACATAGGAATAGAGAAACTAAAGCATTAAAAAATTACCATGCTGTTGTCATATGCTATTCATTATCATCATATTATTCTTCTTATGATGTTATAATTTGAAGCATGTATTCTGTCCATTCTTCTCATAAATCATCAAAAATTTGTATATCATAGCCCAACTTTTTTCAACCAAAGAACTACATGTATTTAAATTCAAAATAAGAATGTTATATCCTGAATTAACAAAAAATAACTTATATATGTTAAAAAAACATATTAGTAAAAGAGATTACCACATCTTTAATTGGAATGCTGATATTTGAGAGGATTTCGCTCATAAATTTCATGACAAAGTAACCACACATAACTCTATCATTTTGTTGTAGAACCTACAAAAAACAAGTGTCCATGGTTTTTCATATTCGAACATCTTTATTATTCAATTGTAAAATTCATTAAATTATTAATATTCGCTTGTACATATCATAATTTTGTCTCATATAAGCTTATGTGATTTTTTAAGGAAAATGCACCTACTCTTGTTCCAAAGTTTCCATGCCCTATCAAAGTTTAAAATAATTAGTTCTTTATTAAATATTACAAAGAACAATAGAAGAAAAATAACTAGTTATACTCTTACATTTCAACAACTTTTTTTGTGTCTTTACTCAATTCTATGGAAGCTGAGTCACAGTTCCAAACATAATTTCCTTATAGATCAAGGATTATCAACATCCAATGATCTTGGCCTTATTCAAACTTTAGTGGGATTATCAACTTCTGATTTCTATGAAGTGTCAAGGTCCTATCACATAATTGTTTAGCTATGATGCTAATATCATGCTCTTGATATTGATTTAAAAATGATGAATCATAAAACATTGCTAAATGTGATAGATGATTAGCTTGAAGTCGATAATAACATATCATATATAAATATATATATATAATTAGATAATATAAACATAATTATATGTTCTATATAAATCAAATTTATTTACTGATTGATGACTCACATTATCCACACTTAAGTTATACTTAAATCGATCATTTGAAATTTAAACAGTTGCAATATGCACTCGATCGATATATATATGTTTTCCCAATGTCTACTCCAGAAACTTCTCTAAGAAGTGGCACAGTTCATCCATCATTTATGCTAATCTTACTTAAACAATAGTCATTAAAAAGCCAAGATTTTTGCTAAATTTTATAGCATATTCATAACTATACTTTTTTCATGGCTTCTTCTTGAATGACTTAGTATGCGATTATTGTCCACTAGACATAGATTTTCCACGAGATACTTGCTTTGTATCTCTTAAATGTGAGACACTTACTAATTATGGTATAATAGACTAAATAATAGGTATTAAATATGTTAGTAGCAATAAAAAAATATAATAGAAGTAGTAAAAGGACTTGCATGTATCTCTCAAAAGGATATATCCACCTTAAGTAAGTAGAACCACACAATTGAGCCTCTTAAACTAAATGAACACACAAGTGAATCATTATATCGAAAAAAAGGAGGAAAATGTTTCTCAAGTACACACAAATTCTCCACAACATCTTTCTGTAAAGAGTTTAACTCACCAATTGATATAGATTTCTTACATATTGTATTGAAGAATAAACAAAGATGAATTATTGATAATCAAATATTTTTTGGAAGAATTGACCTAATAGCAATTGGTAATAACTATTACATTAAGATATGATAGTCATGTGATTTCATTCCATAAAGTTTCTTATCGGTGATAGACATAAAATTTCTTAAGTTGGATGAGTAACCATCATAAACTTTCACACTAGACAATCATTTACAAAATATATTCTTCTCTTTTGTTGATATTGTATATGATGCTGGTGGCAAGTATGTTTGATTCCTATCATTTTCCACCCTTGGTACCAATTCAGTTTGTATGCCCAATTTCTTTAAATCCAATCTTACTTTAATTACATCCTATGTTTTTTCAAGTATATTAAGTAATGTACCAATTAAGCTCTCACATACATTTTTCTCAATATACATGGCATCTAAGATGTGGCGAATGTGTAAGTCTTTCCAATAAGGTAATTCCCAAAATATTGATTTTTTATTCCAACAATCATGATCTACTAATTCAGTAACATTTTCCTTTTCACCCATTTTATTAGTTGATTTTTTTCGTTTTCCTCCATCAGTGAATATTATTTTTTTCATCTTTCTAGTTTGAATGATATACCATTCAATTGCCTTAATATCTCAATATCTCGCAAAGGTCTTGGTACAAGATCATGATCTTCTTCACCATTGAAAGGTTTCTTTTGGTATCTAAACTTGTGTCCAAATAGCAAAAATCTTCTATCTTCTATAACACATCTTTTATCTGTGAACAAGATAAGTTGCAAAAGTGTCATCACTACAAATAGAGCATCTCATATAACTTTTGTTGCATGTCCTAATAAGTTCCCATATGCATGAAAATCATTAATTGTCCATAAAAAAAAACCCTCAAGTTAAAGCATCCTTCTTTATGTGCATCATAAACATTTACACCATCATTCCATAACATCTTTAAATCATCTATTAAAGGCTGTAAATATACATCAATATCAACTTCGGGTTGTTTTGGTCCTGAGATCAATAATGTTAACATCTTGAATTTTCTCTTCATACACAACCAGGGAAGAAGGTTATATGTTACCATATTTACTAGCCAACATCTATATCTACTACTATAGGAACTGTGTGTATTAATTCCATCAACAACGATGGCAAGATGAAGATTACGCGGATCAGATGAAAATTAAGGAGATAAATTATCTACTACTTTCCAACTTGGAGAATCACAAGGATGATGTAGCATCTCATCATCAAATCGATTATCTGATTGCCAAGTTAACATCTTTGATGTCTCTTTACTTTTGAACAACCTTTCAAAGTGAGGAATTGGAAGAAAGTATTAAAGAACATTTTGATAAGTGCTCAAAAAGCACTAAAATAACCATGATTTTATGTACATTAATTGATTAAAAATATATATATTTATATTTTTTATCATATATTTATATAAATTTGTCTTTTTCGGAATCACGGGTATTTTTATTGTTTTTCAGGTATTTTGGCTTAAAAACGCAATTTAAAGACTCAAAGAGGAATACTTGAAGCAATACATCACAAATATATTAATAAATAAGTGGGAAAAGGTCAACAAACATGGAAAAATTGGACAAAATGGGTCGAAAAGGTCAAAAATGTCAAAAAGACGAAAATCGCGCCCCGTTGCTAGCTCAAGCTGCCCAACAAGGCTTCCAGCCCATGGCCGAATGCTGCGCGTAGCGAAAGTCGCTGCATAGTGCCCAAGCCCTCCGCACGCCCAATGCCTTTTCGCCCATTTTTCACGTGTGCAGCCGCCCTGGCTTCATGACTACGTTGACATCATTAATGACCTCTCAAGATTTCAATTAAGCGGTTTTACATTTTTTAACATTTTTTTTAACATTTGTTTACTCATTTTTTATCTCCATCCTCACCTATAAATACCCCTTCCCTTCACTTCAAAAACACCTCAAAACACACTTCTCTTCTTTCTTTTCTCTCCATTTCTTAGTTTTTAGTTTTTTTAGTTTTTCTTATGTTTTAGCTAGTTTCTCTTAGTTTTAGAGTTCTTCCTCTTAGGGAAGAACTAGTTATGTTTTTGTAATTTATTAGCTTTTTGATTCAATAAACGGGAGTGCAAATTCCGCTTGAGGTTTTCTAGCAAATGGGAATAGCATCGAAGCATCAGAAGGATTTTATTTTTCGCATAGCTATTTTTTTTATGCTTTTATTCTTACATGTTATATTTAATTTGTCTGTGATTAAATTTAATCATGGCCGGGCTTTGTAAACATGATATAATAATAAGGTTGTTATAAGCCATAAATATTAAATAGGTGAAAATCTCTAAAATGAATTGATTTTATTTTATTCAAGATTTTATATTAAGAATGTTAGTAGAAATATATTATTTTTCATTACAAACTTAAATCTTAAAATTAGATTTTAAGGTTTAGTTATCCTGGCCTAATTCTAGAGTAGCTCTTTTATTTGTTGGTACAATCGCCTCGTAGTTAGAGCCAAGCTCTATTTCAAATGTTTTTATAAGAATTATTATCCAAAATGTATTGACAACATGTTTTCAGTAGTGGTTTTAAAACTTGAAAGTTAGTACTGGATAATTAACTTCTTAGGTTTAATTTGGACACCTTGAATAAAGTTTAAATTGTTCTAACCCCATCAAAGGTGGCATTTAAATGGTTCATTTTCAATCTTAGAAAGGAATTAATTTAATTAACCAAATTGTTATCAACTCATCATAGGTGTTAATTGATTTGTTTAGTTAACAATGAATATCTAACCCCACTAAAGGTGGTATTCATACAAAAGGAGAATCAATAAATATCAATTCATATCTTAATAACCTAGATAATATGAGATAATTAACTTAGTTATTATATCCATAGTCACTAATTATTATAAATGATAAATTTGCATAAATATTTATTGAATTCATGTTTATTTTTATGTTAGTAGATTAAAAACATAAAACCCAAAATATCGCGACAGATGTTTAGATTTAATTTCGCTTAAAGTTTGAATAATAAATTAAAAATTACGTTTCCTTAATCGACCTGGGAGTATAATTTATCATTTTCTACGAATGATTGCATTAATTATTATTTTTATAAATTAAAACCAAAGTATTGGTAGATGGCCGAGTTGCTCCATCAAGTTTTTGGCATCCTCAAGAATACTACCAAAAACTTGATTTAATCTAAAAATCCCAGATCGCCGATCCTACCAATACTTTGGTTTTAATTTATAAAAATCTCGCGAAGTGCACTAATCATTTCATATAAAATGATAAGTATACTCCCAAGGCTCGATCTAACGGGAATGTAACGATGGTTTTTAATTTATTATTCAAACTTTTAAAAACGAATTAAATTCTAAATATCCTCGTCACGATATTTTGGGTTTTGTGTTTTTAATCTACTAACATAAAATAAACATAGATTCAATAAATATTTATGCAAATTTTATCATTTATAATAGGAGATTTGACGGATATAATAACTAAGCTTAATTATGCTTCCTCATATTATCTGATGCTATTAAAGATATGAATTGATATTTATTGATTCTCCCTTTTTTGTTTCAATACCACCTTTAGGGGTTAGATATTCTTTGTTAACTAAACAAATCAATTAACACCTACGCTGGGTTGATAACTAATTTTGTTAATTAAATTAATTCCTTTTTCTCGAGATTGAAAATGAACTATTTAAACGCCACCTTTGCGTTAGACAGCTTTAAACTTTATTCAAGGGTCCAAATTAAACCTAAGAATTTAATTATCCTAGTACTAACTTTCAAGTTTTAAACCACTAATAAAACATGTTGTCAATACATTTTCAAATAATAATTCTTATAAAAACTTTTGAAATAGAGCTTCACTCTAACTAATGCGATTGTACAACAAATAAAAAGAAAGCACTACCTAAATCGTATCGATAACTAAACCTTAAAATCTAATTTTAAGATTTAAGTTTGTAATGAAAAATAATATATTTCTCTCTAACATTCTTAATATAAAATCAATTCATTTTAGAGATTTTCACCTATTTAATATTTCGAAAGCATAACAACGTTATTATTATATCATGTTTACAAACAACCAGTACAGTTAAATTTAATCACAGAAAAATTAAATATAACATGTAAGAATAAAGCATAAAAAAAATAACTACAAAGAAAATAAAATCCTTACAGTACTTCCATGCCATTCCCATTGCTAGAAAACCTCCAAACGGAATTTGCACTCCCATTTATTGAATCAAAAAGCTAATAAATTACAAAAACATAACTAGTTCTTCCCTAAGAGGGAAGAACTCTAAAACTAAGAGAAACTAGTTAAAACATAAGAAAAACTAAAAAAAAACTAAAAACTAAGAAATGGAGAGAAAGAAAGAAGAGAGAAGTGTGTTTTGAGGTGTTTTTCGTTGAAGCGGAAGCCGGTATTTATAAAGTAGGATGGAGAGAAAAATGAGTAAAAAAATGTTAAAAATGTAAAATGCGAATGGAAATGCCGAGGCCATTAATGACGCTGCCATAACGCTACTGGGCGGCCGACGTGAAAACGGGCTAAAGGCGCTGGCGCTGGAGTGGGTTGGCATCGGCACGTGCATCGGGTCATGCCGTACAAGAATGACGCTGCGGAATGTTGCCAACAGGCTGCATTGGCGCTGGTCACGATGTCTTTTGACATTTTTGACCTGACCTATTTTGTCCAATTTTCCATGTCGATCTTTTCCCACTTATTTATTAATATATTTGTGATGTATTGCTTCAAGTATTCTCTTCGGTCTTTAAATCAAATTAAAAATATTAAAACAATAAAAATACTCCTGATTCCAAAAAAGATAAATTTATATAAATATATGATAAAACATATAAATATATTTTTTTAATCAATTAACGTACATAAAATCATGGTTATTTTAGTGCTTTTCGAGCACTTATCACATTCATGGGTGACGTGCTAAAAAGCACTAAAATAACCATGATTTTATGACATTAATTGATTAAAAATATATATATTTATATGTTTTATCATATATTTATATAAATTTGTCTTTTTCGAATCACGGGTATTTTTATTGTTTTTCAGGAATTTTGGCTAAAAACGCAATGTAAAGACTCAAAGAAGAAAACTTGAAGCAATACATCACAAATAAATTAATAAATAAGTGGAAAAGGTCAACAAACATGGAAAAATTGGACAAAATGGGTCGAAAAGGTCAAAAATGTCAAAAGACGGAAAAATCGGCAATACGCAGCCTCACCGCCTGCCTGGGGCCTACCGCCGCTTCTGCCACACAACAATAGAGTGCCGGGCTGACGCCGCGCGCGGCTGTCATTACAATATACGGCACACGCTGCCAGCAAGGCTGGCCGCCTGCACTGGGCTGAAATTAGTCACATGCGTTAGTCACCACAAGTAGTCAACACAATACCAACGTTGCTTGACCCATTTTTCACGTGCAAATGTACCGCTCCACGACGTCACGCCGACGTCATCGATGACCTCACAGTCCAAAACTCGTTTTTTATTTTTTTATTATTTTTTTTACCATTTTTTTAATCATTTTTTCTCTCCATCCTCACCTATAAATACCCCTTCCATTCACTTCAAAACACACCTCAAACCACACTTCTCTTCTTTCTTTCTCTCATTTCTTAGTTTTTAAGTTTTTTCTTAGTTTCTTTCTTAGTTTCTAAGTTTTTCTTAGTTTTTTCTCTTGGCTTTTTAGTTCAATTCTCTTAGGTTTGTAGTTCTTCTCTTTTCGTGGGAGGAACTTGTAATGCTTTTGTAATAATTTAGATTTTGATTCAATAAATGGAAGCAAATTCCGTAGGTTTTCTAAAGAACTTAATGTGGCCGAAGTTCTCGTAGGATTTTATTTTCTTTACGCTTATTTTTATGCTTCATTCTTACATGTTATATTTAATTTGTCCGTGACAAATTTAACTCGCTACAATTGCTCATAATCACGATATAATAATAACGTTGTCATATGTCTTGCTAAATATTAAATGTGAAAATTTCTAAAATTAATCGATTTTATTTTTATTCAAGATTTTATATTGCCGACGTTGTAGAATATATTATTTTTCATTACAAACTTAAATCAAGATTAAGGCTTAGTTATCCCGTCAATTTAGAAGTCAGCTTCTTTTATTCGTTTGCATAACGCCCTAGCTAGAAATAAGCTACCTATTTCAAAAGTTTTTATAAGAATTATTATGGAAAATGTATCGACAACATGCTTTTGAATCGCTTTAAAACTCGAAAGTTAAGACTTGGATAACTAAATTCTCGGTTTAATTTTGACACCTCAATAAAGCTTTAAATCGTGCTCTAACTCCCACCAAAGTAAAGATTAAAATTCGCTCATTTTCAATCTCTTAAAAGTTTAATTAATTTAATTAACCAAATTGCTTATCAACCCCACCCATGTTGCTAATCGGGATTGATTTGCTTGGGCTAACAAAGAATATCTAACCCCACCAAAGCGCGCCAGATTCATACAAAAAAGAGAATCAATAAAATATCAATTTATATCTTTAATAACCTAGATAATACGAAATAAAGATAATTAATTTAGTTATTATATCCATAAATACTCCACTAATATAAATGATAAAATTTGCATTTAATATTTATCAATCTATATTTATATTTATTTATTGAATTTGTATCTACGTTTATTTTTTTATTATATTTAATTAATCAGATATATGTTTATTTTACGTTATTAGATTAGAACACAAAAACCAAACTATCGACATGACGCTTTGTGATTTAATTTCGCTTTTTAAAGTTCAATAATAAATTAACCACATACATTCCTTCCGATCGACTCGTGAAAGATACTTATCATTTTCACGAAACGATTCTACCAGATCATGGTAGCAGTTTTACAAATATTAAAACCAGTGATTTCATGTAGAATCGACTTGCGCCGATTTTCGCTCATCAAGTTTTCGTCACGTGAAGGAAATAAGCGCTTTTAATTTATTTATCAAAATTTTAAAAATATTTTTTTATAATAGAATATCGCGATTTTTTTTTAAAAAAAAAAAAAAAAATAAAAAAATAAAAAATAAAATAAAATAAAAATAAAAATAAAAATAAAATAAAATAAAATAAAATAAAAAAAAATAAAAATAAAAATTTTTAATCAAATTTCAAATTTCATAAAAAATAAATAAAAAATAATAAAAAATAAAAAATAATAAAAATAAAAAAAAATATAAAAAAATAAAAAAAAATTTATAAATCGTAAAAAAATAATTTAGAAATTAAATTTAAGTAAAAAAGTTTTTACCGTTCATGAATAGTAAAAAATAGTAAAAAAAAAATTAAAAAAAAAAATTTTTAAGTTAATAAGAAATAAGATAGCATGAATAGTAAAATAAAATTACCGTTCGTAAAAAAAAAATTTAAAAAAAAATAAAATAAAAAAAATAAAAAAAATTAAAAAAAATAAAAAAAAAACCAAAATTTTAATTTTTTTTTTTTAGTTTAATTTTTACTATTTTTTTATTTATTTTAAATCATAATTTTATTTTTTTTATTTTATTATTTTTTTTTCTTTCTTTAGCTATTTTTTTTTTTTTTTCTTGATTTTTATTTAACTTACTTAACTTAGTTTTTTTTTACTAACTTAATTAACTTAAATTTTTTTTAACATTAACTTAGGTTTTTACTTAAATTTTCATTAACTTAATTAACTTAGATTTTTTTTTACTTCACTTAACTTAATTAACTTTTTTTTTTCACTTAACTTAATTAACTTAGATTTTTTTACTTCACTTAGCTTAATTAACTTTTTACTAACTTAATTAACTTAGATTTTTTTTAACTTAACTTAATTAACTTAGATTTTTTTTAATTCACTTAACTTAATTAACCTTTTCTTTAAACTTAATTAACTTAGATTTTCATTAACTTAAAGTTTTATTTAACTTAACTTAATAACACGAAAGAAAGATCTACAATAGCCTGTGAGACTAGTTCGTTCTGGAAGCCTTGTGCCACTAGTCTTTCCCGAACGCTTGTTCGTCAGGAGGATGGTTTTTGGGCGAGTTCTTTCAGACCACCATTCTTTCCTGTGAAAGACTCTTGGTTAATACCGACATGTTATTTAAAAAATCCGAACTATCTCCAAAATTTTAATGTTTTAATTACAATCTAAGGAGTTAGCTGCTTTGTTCGATCTAGGTACAACCGTGTTTTAATGACTTAATTATTTGATTTGCACCTAGACGTGGGTTATCTAAAACCGCCAAAGTATGCCTCTAGCTTTAAGTACGAAAGAAATCAAAATCAATAGTGGTGATCGAAAAAGTATAGAAGACAACCTTCGGTTTTACCTGGTAGTTTGATTGACTCAATGACGAGGGACATCGAGTTTACTTAAAATGCAATCTCAAGTTACGCTTCGCTAAGACGCAACCTAGCTACCAGAGGCAACCCATCATTTTAGGTAATTTTCTTTTATTTGTTTCATTTATTTAATTACATGTGAATAATTTTTAAATTGTTAAAACTAAAAATATTTGTCGAGATGTTGTAAGTTCACAATGACCGTCTCTATACACTTTAACGATGAATACGATTGGACGCACCTGCATTTTCCATTACTACTGTGCACTTTCTCAAGAAATAGGTAATCTTTCTTCTCTTTTCTCTTTATCTTTAATTTACTTAAGTTACATCGAGGACAATGTAAGTTCTAGGTGGTGAAAAGTTACCATGCTTAATTAAAAAAAAAAGTTTTAACAATTTAAAAAATAAATAAATAAAAAAATAAAAAAAATAAAAAATAAAAAATAAAAAATAAAAAAATTTACTTTTTTCATTTTTCAGGTGTTTGGTTTTATTTCTATTTTGTGTGATTTAGTAATTTTTGAAAAAAAAGTTTTTCACAAAATTTATCATTTTCAGAATCAAATTTAAGTAAATATGTTTTCAGATCATAGATTAATTTTTTTGAAAACATATCATGAAATATTTTGTAATTATTTTTGATAATTAGTTAGTTTTTGTCATAATTAGTATTTCTTGATAAAGATGTAGAAATTATATTAAACCCAAAATCTAAGTGTTTATGAAGTTTTTTTTAGTGAGAATACCTCATGAGATATAATTGAGCCTAATTTCCTTTATTCGAGTGAAATATATATTTTTTCTACTCCAAACACATTTCTTATTTCTTCAAATTTTTTAGATGATCTCTATAGGTATTAGCATCGAATGTATGAATTTTTTTCATCTTAATGTAGGTATCATATATTTTTGATTATTATTTTTGCTAGATTAAATGATTTGAGTAGAAATTGATAAAGATACGCTTATATCTCATTTTGCATGACTACTACAAAACAAAAAGACATATCTCGGGGTTACCTAAACCAAGATCAAACGTAAAAGCCACAAAATTAACCACTCACCAAAATCCAAAGAAATGTACAATCAGACAATGGGTTGACTCTCTAAAAAATACACATATTGAAAAATATCTACGTAAAAAAAGAGAGAGATAAAAATAGTATCATCTACATACTATAACCCACATTGCCTACAAAGTTTAGTAAAGGCTAATTACAAAAGAAGATATAAGAAGTAATTCCCTAAAAAGTCATTGCAATTTCTTCATTCGTAAAAGGCATATATCTTGAAATTCTTTCTTAACGTAGTTTGATTTATGCATGAAAATAATTTTTATATATGATGTCTTTATAATTTATACATTTGATTCCTTTCACAGATCAATGTTAAAATAACACTTTGAGCCTTTATTCTTTATACATACGCGAACATATTAGTTCATTTCTATACATCAACTCTTTCGCATATAAATTGCATGAGTGTTCGAACCCATAGGATTCAAAGAGCCTGGAGAGTATTGACTCTGCGAGGAATAGAGTCGGCTCGATTCATGACACCGAAATTGGGTGAAATTAAATTGATACATTTTTGATATGAAATATGAAAATGATTTTCACTAATTATTATAATAAATCATGATTGTTTAAAGAGATTAAAATAACTTATGCTTCGAGATTTTAATTACGATCTTAAAGGAGATTAAAAAGTATTTAGACATTTTTGTGAGATGTTGATAATTTGTGATTTTGTTGTAAATTTAATTTTTAAGTTGTTTGTTTTTATTGTTTCTTTTGTTTTTACATTTAGTACAATGTTTGTGGGTATCATTACCGAAACCCTCACGAGACTCAAACTCGTCCACTAGGCAACTCTGTGGTTTAAAGGCTTGTCAGATAAAGGCTAAATGCAGAACCGTGTCAATCCACGGAAGTGATTTAGGATAGTTTAATTTTTAGTTTTTATCGCTTCTCATGCTGACTAGCAAGTGCTAGTTTGTGATGATGAAATACCAAAAAGCACTAAAATAACCATGATTTTACGCATTAATTGATTAAAAATATATATATTTATATGTTTTATCATATATTTATATAAATTTGTCTTTTTCGAATCACGTATTTTTATTGCTTTTCAGAATTTTGGCCTAAAAACGCAACAATGTAAAGACTCAAAGAAGAAAACTTGAAGCAATACATCACAAATAAATTAATAAATAAGTGGAAAAAGGTCAACAAACATGGAAAAATTGGACAAAATGGGTCGAAAAGGTCAAAATGTCAAAGACGGAAAATCATACACAGTACCATACACCAATTAGTCATTTCTGCCAATACAACAACGACATACAATATCGCTGGCCCACCGACGATGCATGCTCATACACAGTCGCCATAAGGCTGGCATCGAACGCTACATACATAAGAATACCAAGAATGCTCCAAATACATACCAACGCGTTGCTTTTTGACCCATTTTTCACGTGTACCGCCTTACGACGTCATTGACGCTGGCCATTGATGACCTCGCAGTCCAAAACACGTTTTTTATTATTTTTTTATTATTTTTTTTAACATTTGTTTACTCATTTTTTTCTCTCCATCCTCACCTATAAATACCCCTTCCATTCACTTCAAAACACACCTCAAAACCACACTTTCTTCTTCTTCTCTCATTTCTTAGTTTTTAAGTTTTTCTTAGTTTCTTTCTTAGTTTCTAAGTTTTTCTTAGTTTTTTCTCTTAGTTTTTAGTTCAATTCTCTTAGGTTTAGAAGTTCTTCTTTTTGGGAGGAACTTGTAATGTTTTTGTAATAATTTAGATTTTTGATTCAATAAATGGAAGTGAAAATTCGGCCTGGAGTTTTTCTAGCAACGGAATAGCGTCGAAGTTCTCGTAAGGATTTTATTTTCTTTACGCTATTTTTATGCTTCATTCTTACATGTTATATTTAATTGTCCCATGATTAAATTTAACTGTGCTACAAATTGCTCATAATCATGATATAATAATAACGTTGTTATGCTTCGCGAAATATTAAATAGGTGAAAATTTCTAAAATGAATTGATTTTATTTTTATTCAAGATTTTATATTAAGGATGTTAGAGAAATATATTATTTTTCATTACAAACTTAAATCAAGATTAGACTTTAAGGTTTAGTTATCCTGGCCTAATTTAGAGTAGTTTTCTTTTATTCGTTGGTACAATCGCCCGTAGTTAGAGTGAAAGCTCTATTTCAAAAGTTTTTATAAGAATTATTATGGAAAATGTATTGACAACATGTTTTCAAGAGGGTTTTAAAACTTGAAAGTTAGTACTCGGATAACTAAATTCTTGGGTTTAATTTGGACACCTCAATAAAGTTTAAATCGTTTCAACCCCACCAAAGGTGGCATTTAAATGGTTCATTTTCAATCTCTTAGAAAAAGGAATTAATTTAATTAACCAAATTAGTTATCAACCCCACCCATAGGTGTTAATTGGATTTGTTTAGTTAACAAAGAATATCTAACCCACCAAAGGTGGTATTCATACAAAAAGAGAGAATCAATAAAATATCAATTTATATCTTTAATAACCTAGATAATATGAGCAAGCATAATTAATTTAGTTATTATATCCATAAATACTCCACTAATATAAATGATAAAATTTGCATGAATATTTATTGAATCTATATTTATATTTATTTATTGAATTTGTATCTATGTTTATTTTTTTATTATATTTAATTAATCAGATATATGTTTATTTTATGTTATTAGATTAGGAACACAAAAACCAAACTATCGTGACAGGATGTTTAGGATTTAATTTCGTTTTTAAAAGTTTGAATAATAAATTAAGAACCACATACATTCCTTCCTTAGATCGACCTTGGGAGTATACTTATCATTTTCTACGAAATGATTCGTGCACTTGCGAGAGTTTTACAAATATTAAAACCAAAGTATTTGCGAGAATCGACGATGCCGGTTTTCGCTCATCAGCGGGGCATGCCTTTCTTAGTTGTTGTCTCCTTTGTAGCATGCTTCCATCTTCATTCTTTTCACACCGGACAATCATCTAATGTCTTATATTTTTTTCTATAAAAAATGAAATCATTTAAACAAGCATGAATCTTATGGAATTCCATGCCAAATCAACTGAGAGATTTTTTCACTTCATACATTGAAGATGACAATTAATTACCCTCAGAAAATATATCTATTAGTACATTTAGTAATTCTGTGAATCCCTTGTCATAAAACCATTTTTTGCCTTCACACTGTACAAATGAACCAATCCTGACATTTTTGTGTATTTCTTACACTCTAGATACAATGAATTTTTGACATTTTCTAGAAGTTTTTTAAAGGTTTTGGAATCATCCTTATGTAATTCATCTTCAACAGCATGAAACATATTCTTTGTCTGTACATTCTGATAAGATGTATATAATCCACTCACATCCATATTTATCTCTTCCCTATGAGTATTATCAATATTTTTTCCATGATAATACCAACATTTATAACTCAAGAGAATACCACTACGGATAAGGTGATACTTAACCTCGTCAACATTATGAAATTTCTCATTTTTACATTTAACACATGGACATCAAATCATATTAATTTCATTATTACTATTTTACAAATAGGCCAATAGTTTGTCTCAAAAGACTCATTATTTATTAGTTCAGTATATATAATAACATAAAAGCAAAGAAACAAACATAAGTGATGAATAACAAATATATAACATGTAAGTATTACTCGCCTTATATGAATAAATTTGAACACTCAATGTATATCTCCCAAAGAAAATTTTCAATTAACTCTCACTATTTATATATTTTTAATTAATGTTCAATAATTCTCTCAAATGAAATAAGTAGTATAATCATGAAGTAATGACAAACATAAAATAAAATAAAATAAACAAAGATCTAAAAATAATATTTTTTTCAAAAACAAATAAACTCCTCTTAAATTCTATGACTCACCTAAATAAACTAAAATAACACAAAAATTTATAAAATTTATTTTTTAAAAATTGAAGGTATTAGACTTATTTAAACATGACTAGAATAGAACACTCAATTGAGAAATTAATATTGTTCAAATTTTGACTATTCATTGAAAGCATAAGTATATGTACACGACATACAGACATACTAACACATACAATTACATATCTCCAATCACCCTAAAATAAGATACATGTTTGAATTATAATAGTATGTCAATTTATTCATTTATGATTAGTCATGGAAGGTTCAAAGAAAAGAGTATCACTTATCATGAAAAATTAAATCGAGCCCTTACTTTCAAAATATAAATTTTCTATCAAGAGAAAACTTAATTTTTTTTATTCTCTTTTTTGCACATGAGGGATTGGTTATTTACTTCTTCTTTTTTTGTATGACTACTTTTAGCTTTTTATTTTATGCATGGAATTTCTTTTTTATTTTATTCTTTTCCTTTATTATTTTTTTTTTCAAAGAAACATGCACAAGTTAGAAACCTAATATGATGACTTTTACACTAGTTGTAAGGTAGGCCTCTCCTCTCACTACATAGCTTTACAAATCACATTAAGTAGTCCTCTAAAAACTATGTGTCTCTTTATAGTAAAATTTTTGAAAGTGAAAAACAAAGCTTAAACAAAGCTTAAACATAGTTTTGCAATCAATGTTAACTCAAATCTCAGAATTTTGCAAAATCAATCATAAATTTCAAGCATGATATACATATGCATTTGGTAAGTGTGTGAGTAGGTTCTCATCAACATCAATCATCATATGTAAAAAATCATGTAAATGAACAATTTGAAATACTCAATTAAGTAATGTAAAGTCAAAAGAAGCGAAGTAGTATGAAAATAATATGTAAAGTTCATGTCAATGTTAAAATAGGTCTACTCTTCCTTTTTTGTAAACTAAAGAAACACCAATAAAAATAAAAATGAAACAAATATACAAACTAAAGATACTTACCTTTATATTTCACATTCATCCTAAATGAAGATGCAATATGCATGGTAGAATGATAATAAGTAGTCCGATAATTAAAAGTTTTGAAATTCATTTGTCTCTTTAGACCTACAACTTCATGCTTTCAAGTAGAGACGTTGCTGGATATACTATGAATAGATGGATGATAATAATGAGTCCTATATCTATAAGTATGGAAGGAATTATTAAATTTTGGACCATTCATCAAAAACCTACATTTTGGTCTTATATGACCTTTTCTACCACAAAGATGACAAACAAGCACAAACTTCACTGTTTTTTTCTATTATAGGAACAACAATTCTTGGTGCATAATTAATAACAGTATGAGTAGAATTAGAATTCCTTACAAGTATGATCTTTGATGTTGGAGGTGAACGTGTAACATGTGAAGAAAGGTTAGAGGGTTTTACAAACTCATTTGTATTTAAATATGATGGTGTAGAATGCTTATCTACATAGCCTAATCCTCTCTTATCTCCAAAAGGTTTTTCATAGTTAAGAACTTTTTTTAGCCTTTCAACTCTAATGATCAATCTCTTTATAATGTCCTTTGATTTTCCAAACTCCTGCACAAGATTCTTATTTTCCTGTTTGATATATGTAAGACTTGAATTCAAAACATTAGCACATTCAGATAGTTCAATTTTCTATTTTTCTATAATTGAGAAATTTATTTCAAAAAATTTAAGTTTGCCATTTAGTTTAGTTACTTATAAAATAACGTATCATTTTGTCTCTTACTGCTAATTAAGTCTATAAATAATTCATAAAGATTAATTGCATTAAATTTATTGAGTAGGAATTCAGAATCACTTTCCTCATAATCTAAATCAATGTTAGACTTATTGGAGTGTTCACCAGTAGTTCCAATAAATGCAAAGTAGTTGGTGCTATAATTTTTTGAATCATTAGGATTATTGTTGTCACTTTCTAAGTCGTTAAGGGTAACATTGAAAACCTTTCTAGTTCTCTTCTTTTTGTTAACACACTCAGCTATAATATGGCCAATCATATTGAATTCAAAACATTTAGGTCCATCAGATTTAGTTTTCTTACCTTTGGACCTCATAGGTTTGAATTCTCTTGGATTTTGATCCTTGGAATAGATTGGTTGCCAGTTACTCTATAAATTGCTCTAGTTGAAGATTCTATTGAGTCTTTTGGCTAAGAGTATGAATCCTTTATTGTCTTCATCATTCTCATTGACACCATCATCAATCATGACAATTTTGAAAGAAATTACCTTTATTCTTTAGAGGTTTCGCAAGCTCATCTCAAAGGTTTGAAGTGATCTAACAAGTTCCTCAATTTTAATGGTGTCTACATCCTTGATTTCATCAATGGTAATGAACTTTGAATAGAAGTGATATGCTAATGAGCAAAGAATCTTTCAAACTATCCTGAAATTATCAATTTTCTCACCAAGATTTACCAAGGTGTTAGTAATATCACATAATTTAGCATAGAATTAAAAAAAATGTCCCATCTTCCTTCATCCTAAAGTTTTCAAATTGAGTACCAAGTATGTTAGTTCTTTTAACTTGTATGGTGCCCTTATGGACAACCTTTAAAATATTCCAAACATGCTTAGCAGTATCAACATTAGAGATACAATGAAATTCATCAACAGACACAGCACTAAAGATAGCATTAATTCCTTTTTAATTCCAGTTACTGATAGTTTTATCATCAGTAGTCCACTCATTCCTAGATTAAAGAGTGACGACTTTATCTTTGGTAACTACAGGTGTTTCCCAACCATATTAATAGAATTCTAAAGACTCTCATATATAGAACATAGAAAGGCTCTCATATGAGCCATCAACTATAAGTAGTTAGACCCACCAAAGAAAGAAACACATGTTGTAGATGAACCCTCTCTCAAATTATCCATAACAAGGTTCTAGCCACACACTAAGCATATCTAGTAATATACTCTGATACCTATTGAAATTTTTTATGTTATGGATATAATTAATAGACAGGGGTGAATAAGTAATTAATAAAAATATACCAAACACGTGATATTCTTTTGGTGAAAAATATCTAGGCCACAATAATGACTTTAATATATATATATATATATATATATATATATATATATATATATAATCTCTATATGTGTATGTATGTATGTATATCCGACATACAAGCAATCAAACACGTTCAACTAGTACCTAAAAAGTTAGCACAATAACACAAGTGTAAAATGCATCATAGAGAAAATTCAATAATGAATAACCCTAACTAAAAGATTCAATAATATATTAGTTAATATTAAATCATCTTGCAACCCTAGAATAAGTAGATTAAGCACAAGTTCAGTAAAGATAGATAATAAACCAAATAATTATGATATTACATACACAACTATTTGATCCAATAATTCAAGAATAAAATAAAGAATAAGCTATATGAATATTTAATCAAAATATAATAAAATAATTAGGCATATTAACCAATCAAGCACGACTACTAATGTTTAATAGATTAATTAAAGAAAGAAGGCTAAAGAAATATGATCTTTATTTTAGAAAACAATTTAAAAGAGAGAGCTTAAGATGAAAAGATTGATGCTCTTATGGTTAAAGAAGACAAGAGGAATTAGGTTATTTAAATAGAAAATATTTAAACCTAATGTTATGCTAAAGTCCAATTACAAATCTGTCTACTAAACAATTGATATCACAGTAAATAATAGGGATAATATTGTAATTGACAAGTTTGGCTTGAGTAAACAATTATATTATAAGTTAAAGTATTCGTTGCTCGATTGATATAGATCAAGCTTGATCAATCGAACTAATAAGATAGATCGATCAAAACCAATTTTGATTGATCCAAGCAAGAATTAATAAAAATCGAGATTAGGTAGATCGAGTTCAAGCTTACCTAGATCAAATTCGATTGTACCTCGATTGATGCAGTCCTCAATCGATCAAACTTACAAATTCGATTGATCTATCCCATGTTAAAATTAATTTTGAGAGAACTTAGATCGTAGTAGATCGATCTTGATTGATCGATCTACCTCCTTGATTACTTTATTCATTACTTGATCGATCAACCTCATCTACCAATCTAGTTATTACTTGATCGATTGATATATATATATATATCAAAAGTACCTATATTTCTAATATGAAATATAACGTGCATAAGAATAGAAGAATGCTTGAAAAATGTTCATTTAAAGCTCGGTAGTTTCTTCAACTTGAATAGTGATCTTAAAAAAAGCACCTAGAAACTAAATTCCAATTAAATATTTTATTCATAAATATCACAACACTCATAAACCTTATATAGTCCTTAGTTAGCATTTAAGACCTTACATCCTATATCTAAGGAGAATCTATCAATGTTACATGAAAATTCACTCATATCATCATAACTAGTCATCTAACCCATTTTGAATCAAGAAATAACCCTATTCATCCAATCCTCAAGTTGAATCTTAAATATCATGTACCTCATGTCTCACCTATAATCACTTCACATCATAGGTTAGGGTATGACCCTACACGACCTATACCACATGAGAGTAAGCCCCGAATAACCAAAATGATTATGCACATAGCTAGTTCAAGTAATCATAGCTACGAAAACACACCCTCAAAAAGGGATGTTAACATGGAAAGATTACAACAACAAGTAATGAAATCAGAACAAGTTTTCATTAAGTCATAGAATGATAATAAGGAACTTAGATCACATTTAATGCAAGATAATTACGAAGAGGCTGAAAGTTCTTTTCAGACAGAAACTCCCCATGTATAACTATAACACCTAGCAAGATCTAGGTAAACTTCTTATCAAACAACGAGATATCCTCAACTTGATTATACTTTACAACTTCCCACACATATAACTCCAATTTAAGAACCATCACATATGACTCATCAACACCTAATAAAAATGATCTCTCAACATTTACCTAGGCCACATGGTTTAGAGAATCCTATTTCGAAGGAGCACCTAGTCCAACTTGATCCTTCCAATAATCTGGATCAAAAATTCAAAGAGATGGAAGCAAAAATGAATGAAAAATTGAAGAGTCGAGGAAATTTGCATCCTCAGAATGATATTGAGACTTTGTGTAATCAATTTTTATCATCCCCATTCTCAAACGATATTGAATTATTGATACCACTACCTAAGTTTTCTACTCTGAAATGTCCCACTTACAGAAGGACAAAAGATCCCATGGCTAATCGACTTCAAAATGGCCATGGCTATTGTAAGCATGCTAGAAGATAAAAGAAAGGCCATGTCTTGTAGGTTATTTATTGCTATTTTTTTCAGGAAATAATACAACAATGGTTCATTGAATTACCCCTAAGAGTGTAAGGAATTTCGATAACTTGGTGAAATTTTTTGTCACCAACTATACATGTAACAAGCTCATCAAAAAGGAGTCACACCATCTATTTTTGATCATATAGGAAAATAAAAAAATGGTTAAGACCTTCATAAGAAGGTTTAAAACAAAAAATGGAGATATCTCTATGTTTTGGCCCTATTACTATTGAGGGTTTTCAAAAAGGAATTAAAAGAGACACTGATCTATTCATTAAGCTGACTAAAATAACTCTATCCTTGCACATGGTATATAAAGAAACCCAAAAGGTGGAAAGAGAATTGAAGTCAACAAAGAACTCATTAAATAAATCTTTGGATAAGTCAACCACAAGTGGGAAATAAGAAGAAAGAAAACCTTACAAGGAAAGATGCTCTAATCCACCCCATTTTAAACAAGTGGTATCACCTAGGTGAAGTCCTCTAACATGGAAAAAGCTTTATCCCTTTTAGATGTCCAACATTGCATGTATCATTGGTTGATACTATACAAAGAATGGAACTCATGGATTAAGTATGTTGGCCCTAATCTATTAAATCCAACAAAATTATGTCTTCCATAAAGATACAGGTCATTAGACCAAATATTGTAGACATCTTAAGTGGAAAATTGAACACATTTTGTCCAATGAATATTTAAGGGACTTGGTAGATACAAATAGAGGTCCAAGAGAAAAAAACAGAAGCTAAAGGAAGAAAATTTGTACTTCTTAATCCTCATCCACTAGAAAAAAAGGCATAATCAACCCCCATAAGAAGATGTTTGTGTAATTCACACTATTTTTGGTAAACCAATAATGTCAGGCCACACTCATAATTCCACAAAGAGGTATGCTTTCAAAGCTAGAGATTCACACTAACTTGTTTATAGTTTGAAACAAACGGGATCGGTGTTCCCCATCATTTTCATGGAAGGAAGTCTTATCGCCTCATGATGATTCTTTGGTTATCACTATCAAAATTGCACATTATAAAGTGCATAGGATTTTGATGGATAATGGTAGTTCTTTTGATTTGTTATACTTGTTTGCAGTATTGGATATGGAGATAGACGTTAAGGAAATTATACAATAGCAAATGCCTTTAATGGGTTTTAATGGAAATGTAACCATGTCCGTAGGAACTATACAACTTTCGATCTTTGTGGAAGGAGCTATCATACTTACAAATTTCATGGTGTTGAATACCTTCATCTCTTATAATGAAATTTTGGAAAGACTTTGGATCCATAAAATGAGAGCTATCCTATTGACTTATAATTAACCTATTAAATACCCCATAATGGGTGTGGTCAAAGAAATAAGAGGAGAATAAGAAAAGGCGAGAAGTTGTTACAATTTCACCATGAAAAGTGCATTATCTTTTGATTTAAAATTGCAACCAAAAAGCAAGAAACACTTATGATCAAAGATCACATTCCTAGTCAAAAGCCAGATTACGACTGTAGTGTTAGGAGACTATAAAGTAATCTCAATAGAAGGGCCAAAGAAAGACAAGTCTTTAAAAATTAGTTTGAAACTATCAGTTGAGATAAGGGACAAATTGATTGAATTCTTGAAGAATAGTGTTGACCTTTTTTTCTTGGAAACCAAAGAACATGCTAGGTATTTATCACTCTATCATTTCCCATAAATCAAATGTCAATCATACCAAGAAACTAGTCCAATAGCGAAAAAGGATATTTGCATGAGAGAAAAGTGACATTATTAAAAAAAGAGTAAACTCGTTAAAATGTATGTCTTGGGTTCGTGAATTCGATTACCCAACTTTGTTGGGAAACACTGTTTTAGCAAATAAGCCAGGAGGAAACCATAGAATGTGTGCTAACTTTATAGATATTAATACGACTACTCCATAGGATTTCTTTCTTTGGCCTAACATTGATTAGCTAATGGATGGCACAATCGATTTTGAAACAATGAGTTTTATGGATGCATACTCAAGATATCATCAAATTCAAATGCATCCCAAAGATGAAGAGAAAACAACATTTATCACTAAAGAAGGGACATATTGTTACACAAGATGCATTTAGGTTGGAAAAATGATGGAATACTTATGAAAGGTTGGTAAATAAAATTTTGAAGACCGAATTGGGAAGAATATAAAGGTTTATATGGATGATATATGGTAAAAAAATGGTCACCAAAGACCACTTCTTGGATTTAGAAAAGATATTTCCTATAATAAAAGTTTATGAAATGCGTCTTAATCCAAAGAAGTGTATCTTTGGGGTGACATCAAGGAAATTCTTAGGCTATCTAGTATCTTCCTATGGGATCGAGGCCAATCCTAAAAATATTACAGCCCTTGTGAACATGAGATCAAAAAAGCGTATTAAAGAGGTCTAGAAACTAAAGGGACAGATAGAGGCTTTAAGTCATTTCATTTCCAAATGTACGAAAAATTTCCCCCTCCTTTTTTCAACTATAGAAGAAAAACAAAGATTACATATGGAGTAAAAAATGTTAAAAGGCTTTTCAGTCCATCAACGAATACCTAGGAAGCACACCCTTTTTAACAAACCCTGTTATCTACAAGGTTTTATACCTTTATATTGCCTTCACAATCAAAGTAGCTAGCACCGTACTTATGGTTAGCAAGGAGAGAAAACAATGCCTGGTATGCTTTGTGAGATGTTCCTTGATGGGAGCTCAATAGAGGATAAGGTGGCCTTTACAATAAGAATAGTATCAATAAAACTAAGACTCTATTTTGGGGCTTATAACGTGGTTGTTCTTACATCTCATTTTTTAAAGTACATCTTGGTTAAGCTAGACCAATCTGACCACATTTATTAGATAGTGATTGAATGGAATGAGTTTGAAATATAGTGCATACCATTTTCGGTGATCAAGGGACAACCCTTGATCGATTTTATTGTTGAATGGACTCAAAAGCATGTGATTGAATTAGAAGATCAAATGGAAGTTCTAATTGCAGTAGCACCAATCTCAGACCTTTGCAAAGTTTATGTAGATAGAGCTAGCAACTTGAGGGGATTGGGGTGGGAATTGTTATATTCACTCTCATAGAAGAGCTAATAGAGTAGTTTGTCCATATTACTTTTTAGGAAACCAATAACATTGCGGAATATGAAACATTCCTTTTGGCACTACGACAATTAAAATCATTAAAAGCAAGAAAGAACTTAGTCCATGGTGATTCACGACTTATAGTGAATCAATTCAACTATAACTTTGAAGTAAAGTAAGTATGGATGAAAAGATACATGGAAAAGGTAAAGTGAGAGATTTTAGCTTTTGAAACATTCAAGATTAAACAAACATTGAGAAAGGGAAATGTGCACGCAAATTCCATGGCCACTTAGGCATTTGTAGTAAGTGTGGAATTAAAAAATGTGATTCCTATTTCATGCCTATCCAATCCTAGTATATCCAGATAAAAGGATAATGAGAAGGAACAAAAACATACCAGCACTATAACACATGCTTTATGGATGATCCTTACTTGAAGTACCTCATCCAAAGAATTTTTCCTTCCAACAAGCAGAAGGCATGGAAAATAGTGATGAAATAAAAGAACTACACCATTATTCATGGAGTACTTTATCGAAAAAATTACGGTGGACCTTTATTAAAGTGTTTAGCTAGTCAAGAGGTGTAGGAGATTTTAGGAGAGTTATATGAAGGGTCGTATCATGGCCATTCAAGAAGGAGAACCTATCTCAAAAAATCATACTATAGGGTTATTAGTGGCCTACTCTTCAAAAGGATTATATCAACTATACCAAGAAGTGCGATCAGTGTTAAAGACATGCCAATATCCTTCATCATCCAGTTAACGAATTGAGATCCATAGTCATTCCTTAGCCATTCTAAAAGTGGGGTTTGGACATAATGGACCTATTATTTCTTGCTCCAAGCAAAAGGAAATTTTTGATCATCATGATAGATTAGTTTTCAAAATAGATAGAAGTTGAACCATTGGAAAGAATCCAAGAAAGTGATGTTTGCAAGTTTATCTGGCATAACATAATATATAGGTTTGGTTTAACCTATGAGCTAGTTATAGATAATGGCCAAAAATTCATAGGTCATTGTTTAGTCTTCTTTTGTGAAGAGGTGGGAATAAAATTGTCACATTCTACCCCTTACAGACCACAAGCCAATGGCCAAGTAAAGTTGCAAACAATACTCTTATCAATATATTGGGAAAGCAACTAGAGGGAGCTAAGGGCAAATGAGTTTATGAACTGCTTGGTATTTTGTAGGCAACGAGAATGACCCTGAGAACAACTACTAGGGAGAGCCCATTCTCTCTTATATAAGGTACATAAGTAGTAATACCCTTTGAAGTACAAGAATGTACTTTTCGATCTAATATCACACACAAAGACAATGATTATCTCATAAATGAAGACCTTCAACTAGTTGAAGAAAAAAGGGAGAACGATTTGATATGAATCAAATCACAAAAAAAGATAGTCTTAAAAATCATACAATAAATCCATGAGACACGAGTTTCAGAGTAAGGGATTAGGTGGTCCTATGTAAAGTGTTGGGAGACATGGCTAAAACCATCTACATAGAAAGGTCCTTATCAGTTAGATGATACCACTCTAAGGGGCTCGTATCGGATTGAAATTTATAGAAGTAGAGAGGAATTGAGCTAGAATGGAGAACACTTAAAGAAATATTACATGTAAAGTGTTGTTATATAATAAATGAAGGCATTTTGAACTCATTTTTTAGGTATCTACGCTTGTCTCACAAAACATTAACTCAATAACCCCTAAACACGAAGTGAGGTGACCAAATAGACCCCACACTTGGGATGAAAAATAAGTGATGTGATGCCCATCCTAAAAAAGGATCTTGAGTTTATAAATATGGACTCCCTCTTCGGGAAGCACATGCAGGGACTGTATTCAATTTCACTTTTTTATGTCTCCTATCTTGCAAAAAATTAATGCAATAACCCCCAAGTATAAAGTGAGGTGGCCAAGTGGACCTCCACTTTGGATGCAAGATAAGGGGGGCAACACTCATCCTAAGAAAGGGTCTTGAGTTCACAAATATAGATCCTCTCTTTGAGAAGCACATACAAGGGCTGGATTCAATTTCACTCTTATATGTCTTCTATCTCACAAAAAATAAACACAATAACCCTAAGTACGAGGTGATCAAATTCACCCCTTCTTGGAATGCATAATAGGAGACATGACACTTGTCCTAATAAAGGATCTTGAGTTCACAAAAGTGAACCCCCTCTTTAGGAGCCACATGCGAGGGCTAGACTCAATTTCACTCTTTTATGTCTCCTATCTTGCAAAAACTTAATGCAATAACCTCCTAGTACTAAGTGAGGTGGCCAAATAAAACCCCTACTTGGGATGTAGGACAAGAGGCATGATTTCGTCCTATGAAAGAATCATGAATTTACAAAGTGGACCTTCAATTTGAATACTAGAAAGAGTGCATTATTATTGCACTTTGAATGATAGGACTATTTTATTGCATTACAAAGAAAGAACAATGAATTAATACAACTAGACCCAACCATTGTATATTATCTTCAAGGGTAAGGATGTGAGCTAGTACTTTCGGAAACAGGTACTTTGTGACTTCCCTTTTCCAACACTATTTGTTTCTAGTACTCAGCCAATTTATGAAGATCATCCCTCTCCTATTTGTATTTATCATGTTGAGCAAGTGTTTTGATTAGGTTATTGTGCACATCCTTCAACTCTTGTTCCATAACTTCATAGTAAGCCTTGAGTTTGTAGAGTTCTTCATCAACAAATTCATAAGTCTCTCGAGAAGTCTCTATTTCTCTTTCTGAATCAATGTCAAGTGACATGGACTATAGAATACAAACAAAACAATATGGAAATTAGAAAATACAATTAGTTATATAAAAAAATACTTACATCAAGAACATGTCTCACTATCAATTTCCATATCCCTTTTTCTCTCTTACGGGAGGCATATATAGTGGAACGATTAGTAGGCACCCTAAAGTGATGATAGAGGTCATCCGAAGCAATAGGGTTACCAAACATTCTATTTGCACTCATATGCAGGGTAATCTATTCCACTATGAAAGGAGTACACCCCAAGTTCTAAAACTTGTCAGTTAGTCACTATTTACCTTAATAGTGGAGCCAGTCTATTCCATGAGGTGGGTAGTTGTAATGTTTGATTCATCTCGTCACTAAAGGATGGTGAAACGGGGCAACCTGTCTTGTACTATGGAAGGATTTCTGGGTGCAAGAAAAGTATGATCCCGTTTCTATCATATCATCAAGGTTGATCTTTGAATAATCCATGGGATATGATTATACAACCTTATTTATAACTAATAAGAGCTATTTTTAACCAAATGCAAACCAGGTTGAAATTATTGGACTCAAATTCTAGACTAAGGGCTCAAAATCAAGATTAATTGTTGAGAAAATTTCAAAGATGAGGAAATCAAAATGACAGAATTCAATATATAAATAAAGGAGAAATATTACTAAGTGCATTAAATATAGTATGAAACAACCATAAGAAAATCCAAAGTGATAAATTTATATTATTCAAGTACAATATAAATGCTAGTTGTACGCACTTTAAAACATGTGACAAGTGTACAAAGTATATTTAAAAAAGAGTCACCAATTACATAAAAAACAAAATAGTCTTAGGCTATCAATTGTTCAAGTATTAACAGCAATATAACAAAAGTAGAAGGTTGCACTAAGAAAAGCTTATAAGAACAAGAAATATATCTATTATAGGGTTACTTCTTCGATCTGTCCTTCCACATGACCTCCTTGACTTGTCTCTTTTGAATAAGGTGAGGGTAGCAGGGTGTTGATAGGAGACACTTTGGTCCTAATACTCTGAAAAGCTTGCATCAGTGTGAAGTAAGGAATAATCAAGTCCAGCTTCTCGACTTAAGTCTTCAAACTGCTTATCACGAAGCTCACCCCCTTTCTATAAGCTTTAGGGAACTCTAATTTCAAAGTCTCCACCAAGTCAAATAACAACCTCATTTGTTCCTAGAGCGTAGTTATTTGATCTCTGAGGGAGCTCGCTATAGCCTTGGCATTTTCCTCTCAACAGGCTACCTTCTTACCTTGCTTGTAGGTGTAGTTTTATGCTTTTTTCAACTTCTCAAACTTATCAAGAATATCACCCCCTAGACTCAAAATCTTAGCCCTATTCTCAACCAGGATAGCATCTTTGTCCTCTTTGGCCTCATGGTACTTCACTATTTGTAAGCAACTCTCTTGTACTTCGTGTTTGTATGCTCTGAGAGAGAGCTTGTCTTCTCTTTCCAATGCTAAAGCCTAATAAAATACAAGTTGAAATAAGTGAGGCAAAGTAAAGCATAAAGCAGCATAAAATAATGAATTAAAGAACATATATATTTACCTTCATCAGACAATCTTTCATCATCTCTCTTTAAGAGGCCTTTTCCTCTTTACAAGCTTTCTTAACCTTATCCCGTTCTACGTCACTACCAAAGTGATAATATAGGTCCCACATCAACTTAAGTTGTCCAAGGATTCCATAATCAAATATGTTATTGAGGTGTTTAGAATCACAACATCCTTCAAAATAAATTTATCAAATTTAAAGCCATCCAATCACATGGCTTAGATTGAAGGAGTTGTGGATCACCTAGTTTCCTTTTCTTAGAGGTAACAATAAGTGGTAAAGCAGATGAGTAGGGAATGCTCGACAAGTTAATTAGAGATGGAAGAGGGACTTCAATATACTCCTCATCTAGGAAAACTAAATCTTCAGTCTATGAAGGCGAGATGTGAATAACCTTGTGGTACGTGGGCTCCAGGTTGTAGACACCTAATATGTCAATAAGATCTTCCAAGTCTATGTTTTCACAGTCCATGCTTGCAAAAAATTAAACAAACTTAAATAATTTTATAATCTAAATCATAAAACTTTTATACCCCACCACAAAAAAAATGATTTGTGTACTCGTCGTTGTAATCCCTCAATCCGCTGGAGCCCCTAAAATATTCTGGAGTCAAGATATGTTTATAAATCTCATAATTAGTGTTTTGGAGCTCAATCTTCCTAATTTTCTTTTTACCATTAGGACATAGTTTACTTATTAGCTCGCTAGTACGAGATTGGATAGTGCTAAAATTATGGTTCCATGAGGTGCGGATTGGAAATTTCCCCAACACCCAAAATATCTTAAGTGATGTAAAAGTATTTATCTTTTCACCTTGAAACACTATCAAAGAGTATTAAATATAGCTCGTGTTCAATAAGAGCTTAAATGTACGCCCTGCCTTTGTCAAGGGTATTTTTTTAAGGTAATACATACATATTTTACCAGTCAAATCCACCAAGTGATTCCAGTGACAATGAAGAGACATAGTAGATTTTTCCATCCATTTGGGTTAATATGGGTGAGATTGATGTCAAAAGTATTTAGGGCACGAGCTATCATTCTGGAAAAGAAACATCTAAGTCTCTATTTGAATGCGATGAAGTGGATTACCACACCCTATAAAGGGATTTTCTATGTCATAGAGGTGGTGGGGGACAAGTATCATCCCAACATAAGATGGAATGTTGCATTCTCTCCGTAGTTAAGCCACCATCCAACTAGATGGGCATCTTCTCAATTCAATGCTTGTCTTTAGTTCTATGAGTTGGCTCACCTTTGGAGTAACATTTTTTCTTGGAATTTATGCCTTCGCCATAGTCATTAGATCCTAATAATGGGAATGGGACCCTGTGACGATGAAATGGAGGCTGGACGCGAGACAAACGAAATAGGGAGAGCCAGAATGCTTTCTTTCCCTGAAGTGCTACATTTTTCCTTACCATGATCTGTTGTGGTTTGTTAAGTTCTTCCAGTTTAAGTACGATTTGATTATGGACAGACATAATCCCTAAAAGACTCTCGAGGTGTCCTAATCCTCAATTGAACACTTTTTATATGACTTAATGAAGGATTCGTAGAGATCGCCTCACGATTTATAATTTCCCCTTGTCTGTTAAAGATTCTAAAAAGTCAGAGGTAGAGAAATTACCTTGAAAATGACTTAAAGACTAATTGAAAGAAGGTTGAAGAGTAGCCTGCAAGCGTTGCACAGACTGGTATGAAAATCAATTCCTATGAAAATCAGAATGAATTTCAAACAAAGTCGTGATAAAATGGGCTAGAGTTAAAGAGGAGCGGCCTAAATTTTCAAGTAACAAATTCAGATTCAGATTCTCTAGTTGAAGAAATTGACTAAGTCTAGTTGAAGAAATTGACTAAGTTATGAAAATATGGTAAAATGGTAAAAAAAAAAGTGAACTATTTATAAGGGGTTAATAGAAGTTGAAAGGTTAGGAGAGTAATTTTGAATGGCGAGGTCTAACGCGTTACCTGATTCTTGAATATTTCCTTTATTTCTTGAAATCAAGAGAATATAGGAGTTACTATTTGATATTATCTAGGTATTAAGTATGCGACCTATGACACCTTACTCATATTATATATGATGTTGTTATTTTGTAGCCCGTTCATAGCGACCTTATCCTTAAAAACAATTTATTCATTTTTTATCATGAAACCTTAGGTAGGCTACTATAAGACCTCATATCTACAATCTAGTGAGCAAGACCCGAAGATCAATGCAATGCGATATGGTAGGAACATACTCATGACTATTACCTTAGGTAAGCTCTTTGGCATAAGACTTGATGAATAAGACTTGATAACTACTACATGTCTTAACTAGAAAACATCTTATATAATTTAGTAATAAATAACCTTTGATATTTGTAATTTTATTATATACAAATAAATCTTGACATCAATAAGGCTCCAATCATTATAACGATATACCTATTTATTATATATCTATATATACATCATTAATGAGATGAATAAATAATATGAATTTATCTTCTCTAACATCATCTTAATATATTAGTTGTTTTTCAAATAATTTTTATTAATATTATAACAAAAATATATGAAATAAACTTTTAATTTTATAATTAATTATATTTTAATAATATTATTATTATTATTAAAAAGTTTATTTAATAAAAAAACATTTATTACAATAGCAATATTCACTGCAATAGTATGGATACTCCTGACTTTGAGCTTCTAACTTGAAATTAGTGAATTCTGGAAGATTCCATCCGACCTTGCCTTTTGCACCATAAAAGCCACACCTCTCTCTTCGACTTTCTAGATTTCTCAGAGAGAACAAACATAAAAACGAAGGGCAAGCGGATCGAAGAACGAAAATGCCGTCGTTTGACGAAGCATCACCAGGCAATCCAGAAGCCGGAGAGAAAATCTTCCAGACTAAGTGCGCTCAATGCCACACCGTCGATAAAGGTGCAGGTCATAAGCAAGGTAACATATGCCCCTCTTTAAAAAAAAAAGAAAATAAATTAATATGAGATTCATATTATTTTGATGTGTATGTTTGTGTGGATCTGAGTATGAATTCTCGTTCTTAACATGTAGTTATGTATTATAAAAGAAAATAAAGAGATAAAGATGAGTGTTGTTGGTACTTCGAGGGACCAACACCTCCCAATACAACTCAGAGTTGATAAATTGATTCTTCACACCTTTATTCATAAAAGACTAGCTTTAAGTAGAGCTGGCTCAACTTCATATCCCACCTTAATAGGAATTGGATAATGATAAAAACAAATATTAACAACCCTGCTGAAAGAATCACACTTGTCCTCAAGGGTGAAATTAGGATAACGCTCTTGAATAACTGATCGAGCTTTTACCATGTGGCATCTTCTGGTGATAACCCACGCCAATGAATAAGAATTTCCTTACTCACTTTTCGGAATCTTCTGTCTAGAACAGCTTGAGGAGTTGGGACAGGCAAGTCATCTTCATTCAAATTTGGAAGATACTGAACACCATATTCTTGTCACCTACTTGTTTTTTGAGTACTGAAACATGGAAAAAAGAATGTAATTTTGAAGATGAGGGTAAGCTTAGCTTGTATGCAGCCTTTCCCCACCCTTTCCAATACTTCAAACGGCCCATAAAAACGTGGTGAAAGCTTGAAATTCTTTCTTGCGGCAAGAGACATCTGTCTATATGGTTGCAACTTTTAGTAAACCCAATCTCCCACATTGAGAATTCTTTATCCCTATGCTTTGAATCATATTTCTTTTTTATTCGCTCCTCAGCATGAATAATATTTTGACGTGCTTCTTGTAAAAACCTGATCATGAGACACCAACTCTTGCTCAACTTCCTCAACACGTCCAGTCCTGGTACATAGTGCAATAGTCTTGGAGGTTCTCTTCCATATACAATTTCAAAAGGAGATTTTTGAATGGTGAATGCCAGCTTGTGTTATAACAATACTCAGCCCAAGATAGCCACCTTGACTATGCTTTTGGCTTATAGCTTGTGAAATACCTTAATTACATCTCTAATGTTTTATTGACAATTTCACTTTGCTCGTCAGTCTTTGGATGATAACTTGAGCTAAAATTGAAAGATGTTCCATATAATCGAAATAATTCCCAATAGAATGCACTAGTGAATATAGGATCTCTATCACATACAATTCACCTTGGAAGCCCATGAAGCTTAAACACATTATCAAAAAATAATCTTGCTACTCCAATAGCAGTATAAGGGTGAGATAGAGGGATAAAATGAGCATATTTAGATAGTCTATTGACAATGACAAAACTAGTGGTTTTACCTTTTGGAGGTGGTAAGCAGTCAATGAAATCCATTGATATGTCTTCCCAAATTTGTTTTGGAATTGGAAGAGGCTGCAAGAATCCTGCTGGTACCATCTGTTCCACCTTATGTTGTTGATAGACATCATAGCTACGAATACATTCCTTAATGTGCTTCCTCATCTCCTTCCCATAAAAAATTGCTTTGATCTGCTGGAATGTTTTCACAAACCCCTCATGGGTACTCCCATTAAATTCTGATGTGATTACAGGCACCAACTTTGAGTTATTAGTAAGATGAATTCGATCCTTAAAGAGAATAATATCATCAACAATTCTCCACGGTCCCACGGCTTCTTCTTGCTTAATTCTTTCTCTGTGTTCTTGAAGTGTAGAATCCTCTTCAATGTCTTTTTTCATAGCATCCAGCCAGTGAGGAATTAATTGGGAAAAAGAGAGAAGAGTACCCTTTTCTTGCTCAGGTTCATAACGCCTCGATAAAGCATCAGCCACGATATTTTCACCTCCCTTTTTATAATCAATTGTGAAGTCAAAGCCCATTAGCTTGTATAACCAGCACTGTTGGGAAGTGGTTGTTATTCTTTGGGTCCACAAATGCTTTAAACTTTGGTAATCAGATCGAATAATGAATTTCCGTCCCAATAAATGTGGCCTCCATTTTGGGACAACTAAGGCCAAAGTTAAAATATCTTTTTCATATGTTGAAAGGAGGAGGTGCTTTCCATGCAGTGCCTGACAAAAGTAACTAATTGGTCTTTCCTGTAACAAAATAGCTCATACACAAGATCAGAAGCATTACATTCAACAATAAAAGGTTAGAAAAATCAGGAAGGGATAATACCGGAGCCCGTGTCATTGATGTCTTGAGTCTTATAAATGCTTCCTCTGCTGTTGGAGACCAAATGAATGAATCTTTTCGCAACATATTAGTGAGAGGAGCAGCTATCTTCCCATAGTTTTGTATAAACTTTTGGTAATACACAGTCAACCCCAAGAAACGACGCAATGCCTTAGGAGATTCTCGTTTGGGCCATGACAACATTGCTTCAATCTTTGTGGGATCAGCAGCAACTCCTATTTTAGAAATAACATGCCCCAGATAACAAACTTCTTCCTGTGCAAACACATTTTTCTAGCTTCACTTTAAGCTGGTTAGCTTTTAATATATCAAAAACAGCTTGTAAATGTGTCAAATGTTCATCCCAACTTCTAATATAAATAAGGATATCATCAAAAAATACCAACACAAACTTCCGCAAATATATCTTAAATACCTCATTCATTAGTGCTTGGAAAGTTGATGGAGCATTTGTGAGGCCGAAGGACATCAGCCAAAATTCATAGTGACCATGATAAGTCCTAAAAGTTTTCCTCAATATCATCTGAATGCAAGGACACTTGATGGTAGCCATAGTGTAAATCCAGTTTAGTAAAAAATTGAGCTCTTGTAACTTCATATCCCACCCTAATAGAAATTGGATAATGATAAAAACAAATATTAACAACCCACTACTAGCTGCTCATCAATCATCGGAATTGGAAATTTATCTTTCACTGTGATCTTGTTTAATACCTGATAGTCAATGCATATTCGCCAAGAGCCATCATGTTTTTTTTTACTCCCACAAAACAGGTGATGAGTAGGGGCTAGTGCTCGGGTGAATTATGTCTGCAGCTAACAACTCATTTACAATCTTCTCAATTTTGTTATGTTGGAAATGGGAGTGGCGGTAAGGATGCACTGCCACTGGTCCATGTCCAGGAAGAAGAGGAATACATGATCCTGAACTCTTAGAGGAGGAAGGCCCTTGGGTTCTTCTAAAACTTCTTGGTATTCTTGCAGAAATTGTCGCACTCCACAACAAACTAAACTGATTTCCCTTTTTATGGTAGCTTCTCCTACAGCCTGTAAAATGAACCCTGACTGCTGTTTATTTATTTTATTGAAAGGAGCATAAACACTCAATGCCATTATGGGAGTTGGTTATCCCTTCAAAATCACTTCTTTATTTCCCCATGCAAACTTCATTTGAAGCTTCTCAAAATCCCATTGGATGGCTGTCAAAGTTCTTATCCATTGTGTTCCAAGCACAACATCATACCCTTTCAATGGCAAGGTAAAAAGTCATCCATAAATGATAATTTTTGAAGTTTAAATGGAACAGCAGAACACTTCCCTGGACTCACTAACTTCTTGACGGATGCCACGACCACCTCAAGTCTTCCATTGCATTTGGTTGAAGGTTCACATGTTGGGCTACTTGCGAACTTATGAAATTATGTGTGCTGCCGGAGTCGATAAGAGCAATCACCGAATGGCCCAAAAGATCACCACATACACATTGTTTTTGGTTCTTGGAATCCAGCCATGGCGTGGAGGGAAATTTCAGGAGCTGCATTTTTCACTTCACCTTCTATTTCCATTTCAACATCCCTATCGTCATCTTCCCAATGGACTTTAATCAAAAAGAGTTTTTTGCAAGTATGCCCTGGCATATACTAGTCGTTGCAATGGAAGCATAAGCCAATCTTTCTCCTTTCAACTAACTCTGTCAGAGTCATCTTTCTGACTGTTGGAATAGTGAGTTGCCTTTGGTTTTGAAATCCCAGCCATGATCTAGGTGGAATTGGCTTGAGGGGTTGCACGTTAGGCTTTCTTTGGGTGAATTCACGGGCTTCAAACAACCTTGCCAGCCCAATTGCCAAGGTCAAGGACGTAGGTCTATGAACTTGCACATCTGTTCTAATGCTCTCCTTTAAACCAATTAAGAAACAGCTCACCTTCTGCTCTTGTGACAACACCCCAACCTTTGCTAGTTGCTTTTCAAATATGCTTTTGATAAACTCCCACTGTTTCAGTTTGTTGAACTTTAATTAGCTCACCAAAATTATCTTCAAATTGGTTGGGACCAAATCTAAAAAAAAACCCACTCTTGAAATCTTCCTAAGTAACATAAATTATTTCCAGTATTTGGAACCAGCCTTCCAACTGAAAAAGAAGCAAGTGTTACCTTATCAGACTATGCAATTTCATGAAGCATAAAATACCTTTCTGCTCGGCTAACCCAAGTGACAGGGTCTTCCTTGCCATCGTATCTAGGAAAGTCCAGCTTCACTGTTTTAGGAATGAAGTTGGTCAGATTTCTTGTAGTTTTTTGAGGCAACGTCTAAGCAGATTTCTTTTGAAACTGTTGTGTACCAGGAGCAGAGTTCTCACCCATTTCAGGTGTGCTCTTGCTTGAAAGTTGTTCAGTCATTTTCTCTAGCCTCTCAGTGATATGGCACCGAGCTCTTTTTGGCTAGTAGCAATTGCATCAAACTTTTGCTCAAGTTTGTCAACACATTCTTGCAGCTCCATGCCTACAGCTCTGATACCAAATGTTGTTTCGAAACAAAGAAAATAAGAAGATAAAGATAAGCGTTGTTGGTACTTCGAGGGACCAACACCTGCCAATACAACTCAGAGTTGATAAATGGATTCTTCACATCTTTATTCCTAAAATAGTAGCTTTAAATAGACTGGCTCAACTTCATATCCCACCTTAATAGGAATTGAATAATGATAAAAACAAATATTAACAACTCACTACTAGCTGCTGACTAATTCAAACGCTATCAACAATCAGATAAGAAAGACAAAATAAATGACTAACAAATTTAGACTTACTCTACCCATAATATCCTAGAGTATCGTAACACATGTATATCTATGTAATTAGGAATTTTTGTATATGCCGACCTGAGTTTTCAACGTGGTAGGGGTTGTTTGATCTATCTTTCTGAACTGAGATTTTGTTTGCTTTTTCTTGTTGAATATTCATCTAATCGGTTTTTATGTGAATCACATCTTTCCAATTTTATTCATTTGTTTTCAAAATCTGAATAAATGGAGGCTTCAAATTGGAGTAGGTTTAAAGAATAAAGTTTCTGTTGAAACATCTGCAGATTGATATTAGTCATTTTGTTTTCCCTTTTTTTTTAAATGGGCAAAAATTGAGTCTATTTCTATTGTCTTTTTCTTAACCAACTGATAGGAGTGAAAAATGGAACTAGGGTCACTCATGCCCTTTGATTCTCTGATGAGGGTATTTTAGTCCCATTGTTTTAAGTAAGTTTAGTCTATTAATTTTTAAATATAATGAATCTAGTCCAATATATTTTAAAATTATATTTTTTAAGGGTAAAATCAATTTTTTATTTAAGTAACATTCCTTTTTTTATTAACTTAAAAATAAAAGTAAAAAAATATTCTCTTTATTCCCAAATAAAAAATAATTTCTCCCATTTGAATCTATTTATTTCCCTTTATTAACAAAAAATATGCTTTTTCACTCTCCTAATTTGTGAATTCAAATAATTTCACAATAAAAAATAAAATATATAATGCTTATATAAATAAATTAGAGGTACAAAATAGAATTGGATGAGAGTAATTTAGATGAGAGTGATAGATTGAGAGGATTGAGAGATTAAAAGGGTAGAGACGGAGATATGAGAGAAAAAAATCATTTTTGAATAACACATTTTCATAAATCTGAAATTATATTTTATGTTAAAATATTTATTCAAACTTTAATTAATTTATGAAATTATTAATTAAATATTTTTATAATATATCTTAAGATAATATTAAGTTTTTGTTTTTAATGGGCTTTGAAAAGTTAAGACTAAAACACATTTAACCCTAACCCTAACCCTAATATCATTAAGTATTATTATTGTCTATATATATAGATACATTAGGGTTAGAGTGGTTTAAGGAAATATAGAAAGTAAATACACGGAGGCCGAATAAAAGAAAAAATTGATATGTGTTGTTGTCGAAAACGATATGAAAAAAATTCAGAGGAAAGGAGTTTAATGGTCTTCACGCTGCGAGATATAGGTAAGTAATATATATATATATATATATATATATATATATATATGATATATAAAGGAAGTTGAACAATAGCATCACACAACTTTCAGGGATATATAAAGGAAGTTGAACAATAGCATCACGCAACTTTCAGGTAAGTAATATATATATATATATGATATATAAAGGAAGTTGAACAATAGCATCACGCAGTAAAGATGATTAATATATAAGTAATATGCTTAAGTAATTAATATATATTAATTTATAATTCGGTGATAAAAGAGTTTGATATTTTGATAATATGTTTTTTATGGTTTCTTCTTGAATTTTGTTCTTAGATTGTTAGATAAAATAATTGTTTTTGTCATATCATAGTTATTTGATTTGATTATTAATCTTTAAAGAAACCATTTTTATGGAACTTGTGCTGAATCTTTTTGCTCTAGAATTTACTAGTTGATTTGATTTAAGTGGCATATGTTTTGAATCATCTAGTTAGGATCATTCATTATTAAATCTATTCTAGAACACACACGGGCACTTGTGTTTCTTTTTGTGCTAACCTCTTTGCAGTTGATTTGTGAACGATCTAATTAGCGAGGAGCTTATTGGAATGTTGGTCTGGAAACCGTTCATGCTAATATTGGAAACTATGAAAACAAAGTAGGGGCTCATAAGTAAAGTATATTGGGGCAGTATTCTAGGAAGGGTAGCATAAGACCGAGTTTGTACTTGAACATTTGATTTTCATAGTGGAAAGTTAGGTGGTCCGGTGGACTGGTGGTTTTCCTCTTAGGTCATGGTTGTAGCCTAGGTTGTTTCCACATAAAAATATCGTGTGTTATTATTTTCGCACTTTACTCTTACACACGATTGCATGTCTGGCCGCTTTGTTTAGGTTATTAAATTATAAATTGATAAAAAATTAAAAATAACCTATTCACCCCTCTAGGTTAATCAGGTTCATATCTTATAAACTTTCACTTATTATATGCTAGTTACTAGTTAGTATGTTTTCTTTTGTATCGTCTTGGTTTACTCATGCATTCGACTAATGGGTATTTTTTCCACCTATTAAACTTGGCTTGTCAAGTTGATTGAAACCTTTTAATTTATGCATTCCATGAAATATATGCGTGCAAAGCCCTTGTTCTTTTCGCATTAATTTTTTTCACTCATTCTGAAACTCCAACTTTAATACTCTACTTGTTTTTAAGAACTCATGATGTTAACAATTCTACAATTTTTGAGAATTTCAGGACCAAATTTGAATGGATTGTTTGGGAGGCAGTCTGGAACAACACCTGGGTACTCTTACTCTACTGCTAATAAGAACATGGCAGTTATTTGGAAGGAAAAAACATTGTATGATTACTTGGTGAACCCGAAGGAGGTATGAAATCAATTCTCTCATGCCTAGTATGTATATCATTACTATAGAACCCTTAACATTTTCAAAAATTACAAAAATACCCTTCAAGTTTGAAAAATAGGTAATTATACCCCTCCTATTGTTTTATTACAATATCCGTAAATTTTATAATTTTTATTAATTTTATTGCATTACCTCCTTTGAATAATTAAGAAATAGTGACAAAAAGGGTATAGTTATTAAGAAAAAAGGTGGTACAAGTATGTTACTTTTAATGAAATTGTACTTTAATCACCTACTCTATTTATGTAAAAAAGGTCACAGAAGTTTATTTTATAAAAGTAGTAAATTTGTGCTACTCCAACGCCCGCCCTATTCTATTACCAGACATATTTGATGTAAAAAAAGGGGCGGTATAAGTCTATTATTTTTACAAAATTGACTTTTGTGATCTTTTTGTAAAGGTAGATTTGTGCTGTCGTACCTAAATGATACGAGTTTAAAATGTATTTTCGTTAAAAGTAACAGACTTGATAACCTTTCTTCCTAGTTATTTGGAAAAACGTTCTTTATGGTATTAAACGTTTCAAATTACTTTTAATTTACTACTTTATGTTTTTTTACTTTCAATTTGGTAATGTATATTTTAAATTTTATATCAATTTAATATTTCCCTTTTTATTTTTTATTTTTTATTTTTCATTTTTCATTTATAAGACATAAAATGTCACTTGACAAATAACAAGGGTATTTTGGATGTTTCACATATTACATTAAAGGAAAAAAAATCCACATGCCATCCAACTCCTTTATTCCTTTTCCCTTCACTATGATTCTAACACATGATGGTTAATTCGTCCGATTACAGGGGAATGGGATCCACTTTACGTGGCACGTGATTATTCGTTTTGGTCTATAACTGCAAGTTCAACAAACCTATGTTCATGACTTGATAGTTGAGCGGGACCTCACGACTTTGTTTCTAGGGAAAAACTACAAAACGCATCATGTCATTTATTGAGTGTTCATTCTTTATAAACACATCACCACTTAGCTTCTTCAGTAACGTGAAACATGTGTAAACTTATTGTATCATACATCCCCACCTAGGGAATTACATCCTTACAATAATGCAAGCCCACATAGCTCAGTAGGGTCATATTTATGATACCAACTGATACAAGATGGTTAATTTGTCCATTTATAGCATAGTGGAACCCAGTTCATATGGCACGAGATTGTCCGTTTTAGTCTATAATTGCAAGTTCAACAGGCTCATGGCTATAATTTGATAGTTCAGTGGACTTTATGGTCATGATTTGATAATTCAACAAGATCCCATGGCTTTGTTTTTAGAGAGAAATTTCAAAACGCATCATGCCATTTAGAGAGTGCTTATCCCCTATAAGAACATTACCACTTAACTTTTTTAGCAATGTGGGATATGTGCATGCACGTTGAAACTCATCTCATTTGAACACCAACATCCTTTTTAACCAGAAACCAACATTCGGTGCCTTTTCTCACAGCAACTACATCCACCACTTGTGACACAAATCAAACTCAGAAGAATGACTACCTTTTCCATATTAACTATAGAGGCAAGTACTAATTCTAGTAGTAAGGTAAAAAATTACAAATGCTACTAATGAGTCAAGTTATGTAGAGATAAATTTATGGGCAGCTTCTTCAATCTCAATTTATGTTTGTCTAGTCTTTTTTGGATCTCTAGTGGGATGGGTTTTGCATAATGGTGAGAGTTACGAGGAGAAAGAAGGGAAGACCTTTTCTTTGTAATCTTAATCAATAATTGTTTGGGGTTGATCCAATTTACAACAAGAGAACTTAGAGAGAAATCAAAATAATTGGCTATATGTGTGAATTTTATAAAAGGTCCATCTATTTATAGAATATTATAAGTACATGTGTCGATCACATAATGTGTACACATATATGGATTTCAAGAGGATACAATCAGTATAAAGTTCAATATTTTATGGATTATGGTTGACCCTAGCTCGAGTTAATGGTCAACCTTACAGGGGGAGTGGTTTCTTAGGATCGACCTCTTACTTGGTGGCGCGCTTCAAGTGTGCAGAGTCAGGTATCCACTTAGGTTCAGGCCGATCTACAGATCTGTCCATATGTCTAAACATCTAGTGCCCTTACTCTTTTAGCTCGAACTTGGAAGAGTAATTCTGAGGCAACGACTACGAACCGTTCAACTCCTCTAATAAAGGTGGTGTGATTCTTTTCTCAAGGGCTTGTTACAGGCATAATTTGTAATGAATAGTCTAAGGAATTGTGAGAAAGAGGTTATGTATCGGGGCGTCAAGTTGTTGAACCATTTTTTAGCACTTTCATAGAGGGTGGTAGCGAATACTTTGCACATCATGACATCTCTTTTTCCTTAGGTGAGGCTCATAGGAGCCATGGCTATCTTGAAATGTTGCACATGTGTTATCGGGTCCTTTGTTCCAAAATAATCAGGACATTTAAGGGCATTGAACTTAGCGGGTGGCTCATCGTTCTCTATCTCATCAAAAAAGGGAGAGATACATAATTGTTCACAATCCATGTCCACGTTATAAGGGGTTTTACCTTTCTCATGTTTCTCATTTGCTGCTTTCAAGGCCTAATCTTGTTTCTTATTGGTCTCTTCTAATGCTTGAAATTGTGCCTCTCAGTTTTTCCTTTCCTGAATCCATTGTTCATCACTAAGTCTCGCTGAACTAGAAAGGGGGTTTCTTTTGTCTTCCTATTCCACTTGGTGTGGCTCGGGCTGGCCATGTCAGGCTATGTTTCTATTGATTGGATCATCTATTTGGTTATTTGGGGTCCTCTCCCCTAACTGGGAGCGTAGTAACTTATTTTCTATTCTGGTTTCCTCGAACTTTCTCCTCAACTCGAGAAGTTGGCTAGCTAACTCTTGGTGGTGAAGCTTATCTTCAATTTTGATCTCATTGAGGGTTGGTGAGGTATTTCTTTGAGTCGTCATTGCTTCCTTGTTAGCCAACCTCAACTGTCCTCCATCACTAGTTCCTACCATGGTAGTTCGTGACAAATGTTTGTGATTTTTCGGTGTAGCTTTTGAACAGGACACATTTGATTTTCCAAGCTTCTCTAAAGGTTTGGAATGAACCCTAAAGAATACGGGGTCAAAAATTTAAACTCGACCTCAAGATTTGAGCTTTACGATAGGTGCCAAAATGTTTGGGATTGATCCAATTTACAGAGAAAACTTAGAGAAAAATCAAAATAATTAGTTGTGTAGATTCAATAAGATGTCCATCTATTATAGAACATTACATATATAGGTGTCGATCATATAATATGTGGGATATAATCAGTATAAAGTTCAACATTTTATGGATTAAGGTCAACTCTAACTCGAGCTGATAGTCAACCTTACAGGGAGAGTGAATCTTGTCAATTTATTGGTGTTAATGTTAATAGTTTCTGTATTTCTGTATATCTTCTTGTACAAATAACTCTTACTATGTATACTAAGAAAACAGAATATAATTCTAACCACTACCACATTCATTACTGCTTCCACTTTATGGTTCATAATGCAGCATTGTCTGCCATTTCACTAACTCCATTAACTTTGTTGTCTTCCGCTTTCATTGCATGACACTCGCCCTTGAGTTGGTGCGTATATGTCTCTTATGTCGACTTGTCAGTGTGTTGTAGAAGTTTCTGCAGAACCTGATTTTGTGAGTATATTCAATTGATCTTACGATTTAACAAATGGAAGCTTAATAATCTTTTCTTCAAGATTTGATAAAGTTCGATCCATTTCAACGTGCTTGATGCGATCATGTTGAAGCTCGGATTATGAAGATAGCAATGGCTCTTTGTTATCACAAAATAAGTTCATTTCTGAGTAAGAACACCAATCTCGGTTAGAAGTTTTTCAGCCAAAGGAGCTCACGTATTCACTCGACCATTCCTCAGAAATTAGGCTTCGGATGATAAGCAACCACCTTTTTGCTTCTTGCTCCAGTATACAAGATTCCCACGCAAAAGTAAAGTACCCGGCGGTAGATTTCACATCCTTCACATTCCTGCCCGGTCGAGATACGTATATCCAAGGACTTCCAATTGACCATTCTTTGAAAACATAAGTCCTTTCCCAGGAGAGAATTTTAAATGTGAAGTATTACGCGTGGCCAGTATCCATATGGTCTTCCTTAAGCGTGATCGTGAAGCTGACTTACGACACTCGCGATAAGCGATATCGGTCGAGTATGAGATAAATATATGAGTTTACCCTCTTAGCAGTTGATATCTACGTTTATCTGTGGTACTTGGTCACATATTCCAGGAGTTTATGATTTTGAACCATTGGAATATCAGCCAGGTTTACAATCTAGTAGTCCTGCCTCTACCCGATAGGTCGGAAGTGTATTTCCTTTGGGAAAGGCATATGCCTTGTTTGATCTTGTTACCTCAATACCTAAAAGTACTTGAGCCCCACGAATCCTTCATTTCAAACTCATTTTGATAGTTTTTCTTGAAGCTTAGAGATTTCTTCTTTATCATCCCCTGTAATGATCATGTCGCTCTACATAGACTATAAGAGGCATTATCTTCCCGATCGATGTTTTAGGAAAGAGTATGATCGGAGTTGCTTTGTTGGAACCATATTTCTTCATTCTTGAACCTGACCTACAAACCATGCTCTGGTGATTGTTTTTGCTTGGCATCTGATACTCGTTGTAATCTACGTACGGTTTTCTTTTCACGATGTAACGGTATATCCTTTGTGGGATATCCATATAAATCTCTTCTTCAAGATCACCCTTGAAGGAAGGCATTTTTCACGTCAAGTTGGTGCGATGGCCAATCTAAATTTGCCGCGAGAATATGAAGACTCTAATGGTTTTTAGTTTAGCCACAGGTGAGAAGGTTTCTTGATAATCTATCCCGTGTTTTTGTGTATATCCTTTTCTTTCAAGTCTCGCCTTGTATCGATCAACTAACCCATCTAGCTTTATACTTAATGGAGAAAATCTACTTGCATCTACCGCTCTCCGCGGCCTTCGGCAACACCATGTGTTGTTCTTCTGTGATACCTCGAATTCCTCTTTTATAAGCGTGAGCCCGTTTTGGATCGAGATAAGGCTTAACTTGATGCTACTTGGAATTTGGCACGAGGAGAGTGTTTGTGTAAATGCCACTGATGAGGTTACGATAACCTTTGAGTAGATACATAATTTGCTTTATTGGATACTTGGATCGTCGTTCTTCTTCTTTACGGGAGTATCGATTTGGAGGTTTGCTTCGATTGTGTCGAAAGGTAAAACATAACCCAACGGATGTATACATAGCATTAGTGTGTAAAGGTGTGATAGGATGACTTACCTCGGGAGTATTCTCGGCGGGAGGATCGTTGGGTACTAGAGAGTGGATGGAGTGCATCAACCCTTCATCTTGAAGGTTCGATCATTACTTCGGCTTCGATTCTTGGAAGTTCAAGCTCGGGTCTAGATACTATCTCCTCGTATTATTGGCACGATCAAGGTATGTTGGACTAGTATCTAATATTTCAACATCGAAGCCAATTTAGTTCTTCACCATAACTCCTCTGAAGAGTGGAATTGGAGAGCCGTGAGGAAAAAAATATTGATTCGAGGAAAGTGACATCCGTGGTAATATAGGTTCTTTTAGTAATTGGATCATGTATCGATAACCACTTTTTTTGTACACCGTACCCCAAGAACACACGGCGGACGACATGTGGATCCAACTTAGTTCGTTGATTTTTATGGAGGTGGATAAAAGTAACACATCCAAAAATTCGGGCGGAAGCATCAAAATAGTGGGCAAGGGAACATGATCAGATAACACCTTTAATGGAGTATGAAATTGTAAGGTTTTGTGGGCATACGATTCGGTAGATACCGCAATTGTAGTAATGGCATCACTCGGTATTTATTAGGCATATGTACTTAGATTAGTAAGGCAGAAATTTGTTTCTAAAATATCTTGATTCTTCCTCTCCATGATCCCGTTACGTTGTGGGGTTTGTGAAGCATGAGGTTTCATGGAGAATACCATGGTTGTCCAAGTACGTTCGAAATTGTTGATTAACATACTCTCTCCATAATTATCGGGCCAAAGGAAGTATCTTAATTTTTTAGAAAATTGTGTACGAACCATGGTGTGAAACAAGTGAAATGTAGCAAATACTTCATCTTTATGTTTGAGAAGGTAAAGCCATGTCATTCGTGTACAATCATCAGCAAAAATAACAAACCAGCGATGACCGGACGTAATGGCCAGGGAAGGTCCCCAGCATCGAGAATGTACTAAAGCGAAAAGGAGTCACACTTTTATTCATGGGATAAGGCAGCCACATGACTTTTTGCTGGGATACAAGTATCACATTTGAAATCGAATGTGTGATATTTGAAAATAAGCAGGAAGTAGGTGCTTTAAATACTAGAAGGATGGATGCGAAATCTACGATGACATAGCCAAATCATCGTTCCTTGTTACCAGCAATGTTTTGCATATGATTGGCTCTTCGGAGGCCAGGGTCATCCACGTAATATAGCCACCATAAGCCTAGTACCACGCCCCATGATCTCCGCGGTGAGAATATCCTGTAGAAGGAAAAAAGTAGAATACATCGATCTTACCTGATTCGGATCTGCGGTGACTGACTTACACGGAGTTAGTCGGTTTGACGAGAGACTGAAGTAAAGTATTAGATAATGATAATGAAGGAGATAAGGTCTTGTTCGACTCGTGTGGGTAAGTGACCCCGTTTGCATTAGCGACACGATTAGTCTTGGTTGGGTTGTTTTGGAGAGATCGATTCGGGTCGAATGTCATATGATCTGGCTCAGGAAGTCTAAAATCCAATCCTGCATTATCCTTCTGAGTATGAAATGCTTTACTTGAAATACTGGATCTTGGGAAGATTGATGCAGGAATAAGGGATAATGATGTAGTATTGGTAGCCACAATGACTTTCCCGTGGCTTCCCTCTTTTCTTTGTTTGAAGATCATTCCACCATTACGGATACCACATGTAGTTTGAAGCGGTTTTCACGGGTGTGTTTAGAGTTTCCACAATGACCGCATTTCATGTGGCCAGACGATGTATTTCCAGTGGATTTCTTGCTACCCAAAAAGGTTCCTGGTTTTGGTAGCATCGGATTATGGTGTCCGCCGATCCGCTTTGTAAGCCCGTAATTGCTCGGGTGTAGTATACGCACTGTGATCGTATTACGGTGCGACTTCTTCCACGGATGAATCCATGAGCTTGTTCCATAGTAGGGAATGGTTTGATCTGAAGCATCACTTCGAGTTTTATCCAATCTATCGTCAGTCAAAACGTCGAAGTGTATACACTCGATCTTCTGTATGGAGTTGTATTTTTGTATATCATTCGCTCGCACTCGGGTGGATTGGACGGCGGAAATCAATTTCCGCCATAACCATGAAGGTCATTATAGTATTTTTCAATTGATCCCCCGCTTGCTTCGTACGAGTAACTCGGCGGTGAAGATCATATACTTGAAACGTCATACGTCCCGTCATAGTAAGTGGTAGCGGCGGAATCCCAAAGCTTGTTTCGCGGTTGGGGAATCGGATAAAATTTGCAATCAAGGAGGGGTCCGTTGAATTGATTAACCATCGCTGACAAATGGCATTTTCGGTGCGCCATCTCCTTTAAATGAGGGTCGATTTCGACAGGTTGAGGAAAATGCTCCATTAATATATCTAGTTTGTCTTTGAGGAGATATACATCTGTACTGGGACCAAGGCATAGTTGGATCACTCCCGACTTGATACTAATAGGAAGCGATTGACGTTAAGATTAAGCGGAGGTTGTGGTGATCTCGAGCTCACTGGTTAGAACTTAGTCATTTTCGGTCGAAATCTTCCAAAAATGAAATTGGTGGTTAAATCTCTTGATTGATCATGAGATCTAAAATTTTTTTCTTAGTTTTAGTTTTCCTTTTTTTTTTTTTTTTACACTTAACGCATTATATATACAACATTAGTAACCTAATTTTTTCAACTCACCTTGACTTAACGTAACCACAATTTTTTCCTCTTTCTTCTTCGCGCTTCCTCTGACTTTCTGATTTCAATGACTTCCTCTCGATTTCCTCAATGACTTCCGTGCGTTTCTCGTGACATTGCGTTCTGACCCATTGCGTTCTCGTGACTTCTTCGTGCGTTTCTCGTAATAACCCCATTGCGTTTCTCGGTAATGACCCTCTTGGAAGAAGCGGCGCCTTCTTTCGATGGAGGATCAGCGAGCGACATAATTTCTCAATCTGAACCAAAAAAGGTTCACGAAAGATAAGGAAGCGGAAAATTTTTTTTTTTTTTTTTTGTTTACTAGGAACTAATGCGTGCGATTTTTCCTTATCACTTTGAGTTTTTCATCAATACTTGGAACCATCTTTATCATCAATCAATCGATCCTTTACAAAAATTGTCTTTTTTGTTTCTGAGAATTGTAGAGTGAAGAACAATATGAATACTTGATGGCATTTCGAATGGAATGTAGGAGCTTGATGACTCCAACGGCGGCTTGAGCGGACTGCGAATCCTGGCCAAATAATCGGCCAAATATGCACGGATTAACACAATCTGTTGAGTATATGACAAATCAACTTAGCAGGTAACTTATTCTTTCATTAGGACAACCAATAACTGCTCGATCTGTATCGATTTATTGGTGTTAATGTTAATAGTTTACGTATTTACCGTATATCTTTCTTGTACAAATAACTCTTACTATGTATCTTAAGAAAACGAATATAATTCTACTGGTGACCTGCTAATTTATGGTTCACCAACAACATTGTCTGCCATTTCCTAACTCCACTAACTTTGTTGTCTTCCACTTTCACTGCACACGCCAACAAATCTTTGGTATCGACCTTCTACTTGGTGGCGTGTTTCAAGTGTATAGAGTTAGATACGGCACCAGAGTATTCCTTGTTACGACTCGGGTTGCCCACTTAGGCTCAGGTCAGTCCATATGTTTAAACAATAATATCTCATAACACTTTCTAGGTAGGGCAATGAAGTCGTCCGAGGTGGTCATTGGAGGCCTTCAAGGTGTTTGGAGTTTTCAAAGAGGCTGGGAGGGAAGGTAATAGGGGTGAGGTGACAAGTGGGTTTTTTTATCTCTTTTTAAAATATCCAAAATATTTTCATTATTTGTGACTTGGCATGCAACATTTTCCTTATAGAGTAAACTATTTCTTTTAACGGAAATACCAAATTGGTATTAAAAAATTTGAAATATATATATTATTATTACCGTTTCTAACTTATAATTATGCATAGATATTTTTCTATTCCATCTAGAATATGTTCATTTCAGTTTATCATTTTAACTCACTGATGCTCAGGGAAGGTAATAGGGGTGAGGTGACAAGTGGGTTTTTTTATCTCTTTTTAAAATATCCAAAATATCTTCGTTATTTGTGACGTGGCATGCAACATTTTCCTTATAGAGTAAACTATTTCTTTTAACGGAAATACCAAATTGGTATTAAAAAATTTGAAATATATATATATTATTATTACCGTTTCTAACTTATAATTATGCATAGATCTTTTTCTATTCCATCTAGAATATGTTCATTTCAGTTTATCATTTTAACTCACTGATGCTCTGAAACCATTATATCAGTATATTCCCGGAACGAAGAAGGTGTTCCCTGGATTGAAAAAGCCACAGGAGCGTGCAGACCTTATTTCTTACTTGAAGGAAGCCACTGCATCATAAATATTTTTACGTTCTTTACTTTATCATTTTGCAATTTTGGAGGTCGATTCGGTTAATTAATTTTTTCTTTTCTTTTTTGCCAAAAGAGATTTGCTAAATAGAAAACACTACACTTAATTAGCCCATCGATTTGATTTTTTTTTTAGTATATACATGGTGAAACATCATTTTATTTGCTAAATTCTTTCTTTTGATATGAATGCTTTGAAAATCTGTGTAAAAAGATTTCAAGAAAAAAAATAGATAATACTTTGAAGATTACTAGGTATGAGTATCATATTGAAATTATTTTTTTTTTTTAGAAAATTTGATTTGATCCGAATGTATTTGAAAATCTACTTTCAATTTATGATACAATCAATCTGAATTTAAAATTTATTTATAAATTATTGAAAGATAATATGCATAAATTTAAATTTTAAATTGATATTTTTGTAATAAATATTATTATTTATAGTTATAATTAAAAAAAGAAATATATCTATGTAATTATTAAATTATTATAAATTTTTATATTAAATTTTTAATTTAAAATAATAATTTAATATAATAATGGTAAGTATAATATTTAAATATAATATATTATAAAATAAAATGTGTATTTATTTATAATTTAATAATAATTTTGTTAGTATTAGATATCATGAATTATATAATTTATCATTTTGAATCATATTTAAATTTGAACTAATTGTATACTTTTTAATATAAATTTGATTAGAATATAAAATTTATTAATTTAAATTAATTAGAATATGATATAAATTTAAACGATCACTTTTATCGATAATGGCCCAATTCTTTTAGTCTAGAAAAAAATTTAATTTAAGACGGTCAACTCTAGCCTAGATGTTAAGGACACGAAGGGTTTGGATTGGTCTTGGCATGTACATTAAGGTGGCGTTTGGTTCACAGAATAGAATTGGAATGAAAATAAGAATGGAATGTAAAGGAAATGAAACAATATTGTTTGATTTGACCATTGAAATCAAAGAAGGAACTAGTATTATAATGTTTAGTTTGTCGTTAGAATGGAATGAAAAAACTGTAAATTATCTTAATACTCTTATATTTAGTAAAGTTTAAATAATATTATTTAATTATTATTTTTTTGTCAGACAAAATATTATTGAAATAATTATTTTTTTAAATAATTATTACTTAAAAAATATATATATTAGTAAAATTATTATTTTTCTAAATAGGGTTTAGGGTTTTGAGGTTTATGATTTGGGATTTAGGGTTTAGGGTTTAGGATTTAGGGTTTAGGATTTAGGGTTTTAGGTTTCAAGGTTTTGGGTTTTGGGTTTTAGGATTTGGGGTTTTAGGTTTAAGGTTTTAGATTTAGATTTTGGGGTTTAGGGTTTAGTGTTTTGGGATTTGAGGTTTAGGGTTTAGGTTTTAGAGTTTTGGGTTTTTCGGTTTTGGGACTTGAGATTTGAGATTTGGGGTTTGGGGTTTAGTGTTTTGGGATTTGGGGTTTAAGGTTTAGGTTTTAGAGTTTTGGGTTTTTCGGTTTTGGGATTTGAGATTTGAGGTTTGAGATTTGGGGTTTAGAGTTTTGGGTTTTGGGTTTTGGGTTTAAGGTTTTGAGTTTAGGTTATATTTGGAGTGGGGTTAAAATTTGAAAAAAAAAATCGAGATGAGAATAGAATCATGATTCATAATGGGAGAGAAAAAATTATGATTCATTCTCTTTTAGTAATCGATTCATTCATGATTCTTTTTTCAGCCCAAACAAACACAATATAAGCGTTTTCTTCGATAAATAATAAAGAAGATTAATTGTGGGCCACGTGAAGGAAGATGGACCAGTTAGAAACAAGTGAGGTTAGTCGATCCTTAGTTAATTTGGGCTACACATACGGATTTCACAGCAAGACGGAAGCGTTTACAACCTTAAGTTGTTTAATATTGTGAAACATTTTTAACAATTTTAGAGCGTCGGTTTCGACATTGAATTATAGTTTCTTCTTCTTTATATGTATGCGTTGTGTTTATTAATTATTGAACAAAATGGAAAAACAGTTTATAAGTAATATTAAATCGTATGTGCTAATTGGATTGAAATCAAAGTTGTAAATTTGTAATTTTCAAACTATTAACTAATGGGTGTGATTATATAGACACTAATGCACCGGATCTCATTAAAATTTTACACTTAATGTGTTTGAGTGAGAGTAATATTAGGATCAGTGATCTCTTGAGAAGTCAAAAACTTATTAACTAATAAAAATTATAAGATAAATTATAGTATAACATGTAGATTTTAAGATTTATGTTTTAAAATTTATAAAAAAACAAGTAATTCTTGTTTAGCATATCAATCATATATATATATTAAGTTATATTAATTCGTGATAAAAATATTTTCTTAATATTTTTAACAAATAATTATTTTTCTCTGTAAATAGTTATGTGAATAGAGCATGACAGAGGCGAGGAGATTATCTTCATCCCCATTTGTTGATTTTTTTATATTTTATAAAAAATATATTTTAATTTTTTTATCTATGAAAATATATATATATATATATAGATTAAATTATTATGAAATTAATATATATATATATATGTATATATTTTAATTTCGTAAGATTCTTATGATATTAAAATATATTTTAAATTCTCAATTAATTTTTATATAAATATTTAAAATAAATCAATCAATCAATTTTTATTTTTAGTTTTTAGTTTTTAAAATTTTCTATTTTCTTTGCATTTTACTTTTTTAAAATTTTTACATTTTTAAAAAGATATTAATTTTATTATAATTTAATAATCAAAATTTTAATATATTTTCAAAAACATATTACTTTTTTATTTTATTTTTTAAAATTTTGAATTTATTTTTTTGAGAAAAATATTATTCCAGATAAATTAACACAATTAGTTTAAAAAATATATAATTAAAATATATATTTTATAAATTATTAAATTTGAAGTATATATTTTAAAAATTAAAAAACTAAAATTTTACTTAAAAAGTTACAATACTTATAAAATACTCAACCCTATATATTATATGTTAAATTTAAAATATATAACATTTTTGTTTTGTTTTTTTATTTTTTCCTAACAGAACAAACGGGGCAGTGGAGAACGTGATATTGCTCTACACCCGCTTCAGTCGTCTCCATTCCCGATGCCATACTCTCTGACTCTCTCAGAGTCTTCCATGCTTCTCTTTTACTTTATTAATTTATACATTGATTTTATTTCATTAAGAATAAATTTATATTATTTTCATGAGAAATTTATATTGTTTTTATGGTATTTTAGATTATTAAATTTTAAAAATAATTCAACTTTATTTTTTTTAAAAAAATATATTTAATATTTAATAAAAAAAATAATATGATCAATATATATAGATTTATAATTTAAGAATAATGTATAACAAAAAAAAACTATTCATTAATAAGTAATAAATAATGTGATTTTTTTACTAATATTATTGATTATTGATCTAGAAAAATAATAAGATGTATTTTTTAAAAAAATTATCACATTGATTTAAAACAACACATCATTAATACATTATTATTATGGCATATTAATTTAAATTGTAATAATATTATAACCATTTTATAACTTCATTTTAGTATATTTTTATTACAAGCAAAAATAAAAAAAAATCATACATCTACTTTTACTATAAATTTTGAAAAAATTTATTTATCATAAATTTATAATAATAAATCACAACTAATATGGTATAGTATTATTGGTAAGTACAATTAAGGCCTATATAAATGTATCTAATGAAATACATAAGTTATGATTGTGATATAGTTGTAATATACAAAAATGTCCATAAATCTTTATTATAGTACTTACAAACATAAGCTCAACTTTTTAATTATATATAATAGGACGATCACCTAAGCTTGTTATCTTCAATGAAAGTACACTTTAAACCAATACCTAATACCTACTAAGTGGGATAATACAATTTCGTTACCTATATAAAAGGGTTGCATAAGTTCATTTTGTAAAAGAAGTGAACTTGTGCTACAATTTTTGCAAAATTAGAGGTTGTTTTAGCAACTTGGGAAGCTACCTTGGGACAAGAGCGGGTCGTCTGGCTCAAGAGAGGGAGTGAGTTCAGGAACTATCTACGAGGTTGCGTTTATCTCAAGTACAGGTAGAGAAGTTTACTGTCAACATTAGGACAACTCAAGAAGATGAAGTTGTAGAGTACAGAGACTCTAATGAGTATACTCAAGAAAAACTTGATGTGTGGGATCATAATTTTCAAACAATGAGGAAACGGTTTAAACGATTTTATCCAAATACGGAGGAGAAGGCCTCTCGCCATGGCATAGTTGCCTCTAAATAGGAGAAGGAAGGTCCCAATGGATCGGGCAATGATGGTTCTGAGGCAACTAAGGAGAATTTTAATACAAGAGATGGTGCTTTTTAAAGCATGACTATATGTAGAGATTAGTAGACTATTTCTTAGTGTTCTTTTGATTTTAGGTCCTACCAAAGTGTATCTACTTGTTGACTTTATTTTTTAGTGGTAAACTTAATTGTTATGTGTACCTTTTGGATATATATATATATATATAGTTGATACTGAGTTTTGTCAAAACAAATGATTGGATGCACCTCTGCTTTTTATGGACCTTAGAACAGAGAACAGGTTGTTAAGTCCTTGGACCATCATAAGTTGATACTTAAGTAAATTCAGGTAGTGAGAAAAAGGAAGAGAATAATATCTCTCCTCGTAATGTAGAAAGACACAAAGAGATATTCAAAGAGAGTATAGATCTTATTGTATACAATTACTTCCAGATATTTGAAGTTATGAAAAGTTATATTAAATAGTGAGAAGTGGTGAAAATATATAGGGAAAAATATACATGCTAATGAATTTTACCCATAGTGATAGACTTATATTAATATCATAGTTTTATCTGCTTAATTATCTCGTTATTGGATAATTAAGATATTAAATGTCGATGGTTTATCCTATTGGATATTTATCTCATATTTATATTTATCTATTGATTCAATACTAACTTGGCTAGCCTGCAAGTTATTTGTTGACTGGAATCTCTTATATTGCACCACATGGTGTGAACTATTTTACACCTACCATCAGCTCCTATAATTGCTAGGCTTGGATACATGGACTAGGAATTCTATTTTTCCATCCTATCATCACTTGGGTTTACGAAATTATGAACCTTATCAGTGGTGTCAAGTACACCCTTACATGGACATTATTTTTCCCGTATAAAAAATTTATTGTTTTTCCCAAGCACTCAAAATGTGCCCAATAATTTCTTGTTAACGGTGATTTTTACAAATGCTCAATTGAACTCCGATTTATAGAGTTATATTGATGTCAAAACCACCACTTAATTGGTTCACTTTCCCATTTTTGGATGGAGGACATGGATCCAAATATATGGGTTTGTGAGCCCATGGGCTACCTAAGAGCCTGGAACCTTTGGATGGTTTCCTTGATGGACGGATGATATCCTTTCTCATCCTCTATATAAAGAGAGCTCCCCCCTCACTTTTGAGAGTAAGTCATTATTTTTTCCAACTTCTTTCATTTATTTATTTTCTAGCACTTTGTAGAAAATGAAGGATTTTTATTCTCTTGCTATGCAAACACCTCACACCTCACGAAACTTACACTTATCCTTTCCTATGTAGGCAACGATGAAGGACGAGATGATTGATGAAAAGGATCATACTTGGTCATTATGGGGATGAGCAAGCAAGGATAAGGATGGGTAGTGTAACTTGACCCCCGAATGGAGGACCGATGGAGAAGTAGAGGACCTATGTCTGGTAGGCCATTGGATGTCTGGCCATGGTCTAACTACGTGTGTTAGGCTATAGGCTAACCATTCTTAAAGTGTCTAACTATGGTTTGGCCATCCATGGTGTGTCCAACCATGGTCTGATCATTCATGGAACGTCCATCCATGGTGTGGATGACTAGGGTCCATATATTGGTGGTTGGGTTCACATTGAGTCGGGCAATGATTTTGAATAATCTCAACGATACGATTCTATCCATTAGGGTCATTTAGATGCTCATTCACTGTGGATTGAAATTTCTAGTGATGAAGACTTAGAATTTATCATGGTTGATATTCTAAGTACTTATTGGGTCCCAATGAAGAAGATTGCAATTTCTTTCTGTGAACAAGGTTCGTTCTTAGATGACAAATCATTTCTTTGATAGACTTAAGGATATTTTTAATATATTGAAATTAATAAGGATGATACCTCTAGTTCTAGGTATAAGTAACCCCATTTCGGGTAGGATCACTTTATCTGTAGATCATCTCTTTGTTAGACTGAGACTTTCGTTTCTACCTATAGTGTAGAATTTTCTAGCAAATGTTGGTGCCACTTTATTCCAGTTTTCCCTAACTATTACTGGATACTAATATCTTGTTGGGTACTCTGGAAAGAATATGGATGTGAGCTGACCATGGAAGAGTTCACTTATTGCTACTTCTCATAGCTTCAAGGTGGCAATCATGGTTGGTTTTATTACAAACCTTATGTCAACCACATTCTGATTGAAAATTTTTCGAACAATAATAAGGGGTGGTAGGACTCATTTTTCATATTGGAGGGAGATTTTAACTTAAATCTCACAGGGGTCCCTCTCACGCCCATCCAATATAAGAGAAATGGTAGAACACTTTGAGACTTAGTCTCATTGTGCTATGCTTTATTTTTTCAAATATATTCTCTTTTGATTTATAGTTAATTGGTTGCAAGCTCATCCTTCCAAAAAGCAACTAGAGTTTATCACTTATCTCTACAGTATACCTTTGAAGGAGCAATGTAGTGATAGACTCATATTTTTGGAGTGGGTTGCATACTAGGATTGGGACCCTATAGTTTATTTTGCGTGATTTATTGTCATTTTGTCTAAAGTTCATGGTATACCAACTCTTATGTGTAGTATGCTTGAGTTTATCAAGTCATCCAAGCATTTGATTTTGAGACATAAAAACTTTTGTAGTCCTTGGTGGATTATTCCATCCTATCATGAGTTTCGTTGAGCTATGTTGGTTCTTGGCATTTTTTTATCAATCACCAGGGTTTAAGAATCAAGGTCCCCAAAGTGAGCAAATCTTAGTTTGCATGAATAGGGTGTACAATTTGTAGTAACTCCTAAATCTGGGACGTAATTTTTGTCTATTCATTGACCAGTTAGGGCCGGTCATGGTAAGATGTAGAAGTTATTGTGACTCCTAAACTTGGGGTGTAGTTGCTGCCTATTCATAGGTCTATCAGAGTCCGTTATGGTGGGGTGAAAAAGTTGTACCAACTCCTACATCAAGGGTATAGCAACTGCCTATCTATAGGTCAGTCAGGGTCTGTCATGGTAGGGTGCATAAGTTGTAATAACTCTTGAACCCAGGTTGTAGTTTATCCCAATCCATAGGTCAGTCAGAGCCTGTCATTTTGGGGTTCAGAAGTTATAGCAACTCCTAAACCTGGGGTGTAGTTATTACACATCCATAGGTTAGTTAGACCCTATCGTTAGGATATATCATCCTAGGAGATGGAGAGCTTCTTAAGCTGCTCACAACATTGGTTTTAGTATGGATTATAGAGCATATCCTTAGGGTGCATCCTCTAAGATGACAGCCTCTGCACTATAGATGAGGGAGAATAGTATCTCTCCTATGGCCATTATTGATGTGGTCTTGTAGGCTTATAAGACCTCTGGTAGTTTTTCAATTATACTTTTTTGCATGTTTCAAGTTTTCTCTTCCGATTCAATTTGATTACTTTATGAGCAGCCTCCATCTGACCATTAACATGAGGGTGCTCGACCGTAGAGGAAACATGTTGGATGTGATACTATTCAAATAAGTTTCTAAACTTATGGGCTGTGAACTAGGTCCCACTATTAGACAATAAAGTGTGAGGAACTCTAAATCTCTGCTAGATGAAATCGATGACCATGTCCTCTAAGATTTGCATGAGTGGACCAACTTTCATTCATTTGGAGTAGTAGTCTATGGTAATAATTCCATAATTAATTTCTTTGATTGTATGCAATAGGTCGATAAGGGCCAACCCTAGGTACAAATGGCTAGGGACTTTATAGACATGTTAACTTTTCAGCGGGTTTCCTAGCACAAGTGAGTGTCATTGGCACTTGTTACATTTTTTGACCTAATCAATTGCATCCTTAAGCATGATGGCCAATAGTTCCCTATTTAGATACCTTAAGTGCTAGACTTCTTGCACCATAGTGGTTCCCACACACTCCTTCATGAATCTCAGTAATGATATAATTGGCCTTATCTTGTTGTTTATTGGGACCATTATACTATAGGCCTAGAAATACAGTCATAACTTTCTAGCTGACACTATGAATGCAAAAGCTATTTTTTAAATTTATGAGTATCTCTATTTTGCATCATAGGACTTGATCACATAGTATTTTGGACACAACTATCATCTTTTACTAAAGTTGCCAGGTAAAAAGTGAAGGTGTCATCTAGATATGGGCTAGCTAATAATTATGGGTTTCTCAAGTATTCTTTAAATTTTTTTGAATGTTTCCTCATTATTTTCATCCCTTGAGAACTTAGATTTTCCTCATAATATTTTGAAGAAGGGTGAACACTTATTGGTCGCATGTGAGAAAAAATGGCTTAAGGTAGGAATTCTTCCCAATAATCTCTAAACTTCGTTAATAGTCCGTAGAGGTGGCACTTCTATCAGTGCCTTTATTTTCCCAAGATTGGCTTCAATTCCCCTTTGGCTTACCAGAATGCTAAGAACTTGCTTGAGCCCACTCATAATAAGTTTCATCACATATTTTTGAAGGATGATGAAGGTCTCACTTAGATGAAAAACATGATCTTTGATGTGTTTCCTATTGACGATCATGTCATCTATATACACATACATTAAGTGTCCAATGAGATCTACGAACATTTTATTCACTAATCTATTATAGGTGGCTCTAGCATTCTTTAGGCCAAAAGGCATGACCTTGTAGCAAAACAACCCTTGATCAGTCATAAAATATTTTTTCTTCATCAAGACCATACATCCAAATTTGATTGTACCTAGAGTACACGTCCATAAAGGATAGAGCAGTATGTCCTACCGTAGCATCCAAAAGCTGGTCGATACGATACAGTGGGAAATTATTTTTTGGACATGCTTTACTCAGATCGATGAAATCCACATGTGCCATTGTCCATTGAATTTTTTGACTAAGACAACATGAGCCAACCAATCGAGATAGTACACTTATATTATATACCCAGCTTTCAAAAGTTTATTTACCTCTACCTTCATAAGTACCTTTCCTGATTATGGGATTTTATTTTCTGTCTAACTGGTTTAAACTTTGGATCTATATTGCGGTGGTGTATAAGAACGCTCAGATCAATACTAGGTATGTCTTGATAGGACCATATAGACACGTCCCTATATTGTATGAGAAACAAGTCCAAATCTTTTTGCTAGTTCAATGGTAATGATGTACTTATACAAACGATTTTATGTGGCTCAAAATATGATAGGATCAAGAGGCATGTCTATTCATCCGGTTCAGATGTAGGAATGTTCCTCTACCAAGGGTCTAGTTCTTGATCTAGCATGATGGAAGGTGGTGCGCCATATATGGGCTAAAATTCAAACTTTGGCCCTTGTAGGGTCAATTGGCAATGCTTGGGTGGCACCACCAAGTTTTACTAGCCATTATTTATTAGACAAGCTTTTCTTGCCATTCCTTAGGTGGTAATATATGGCCTATGTCCAACTATATCTTGGTTGGTGATGATATGAAGGGTGTACCCATCAAGTGACCTTACGGTGGGCCGAAAGAAGTATGAACCATTTTTCATTGTCATTTGTTAGGGAAAGAGTCTTTGTTCTAGGAAGGTATTTGGTCATTTTCTTGGAAGTATAAAAATGTGGCATTTTTTAGACCGTACAAAATGAACTTCTTAGGAAGAACTTTTTTCTCTAAACTCTTGAGGGTCTTTTATTCAAAGGTTACCTAATTCAAAACATAAGAGAACACTATAAAATCTTTTTCTCTAATTGTGATTCAATTAGTAGAGAAAAATATTTTCCACAAATGGCACCAAATGTTGATAGCAACTTTTGTCAACACCAATAATTGGATGCATCTCTGCTTCCTATGGACCTAAGAATAGAAAACACACAATTAGGATCTTAGACCACCATAGGGTATGGCATCCTTTTATCCCTACAATGCTTAAGTAAATTTGGCTAGTGATAAGAAAGAGGAGACTAGTGTCTTTCCTTGTAATATAGAGAGATGCAAATATATACTTAGGGAGACAGTATGGATTTTAATGTCTGTATTTACTTCCAGTTATCTAAAGTTATGGGAAGTTATATTTAATGATGAGTAGTGGTGAATATGTATATTTAGTGATATACTTAACTTAAAGTTGAAACTTTATCTACTTAATTATCTCGTTATCAAATAATTAAGAGATTAAATATCGGTTGTTTATTCTGTTGGATATTTGAAGTCCTATAGTACTTTGTTTTTGTGGCTTTGTTAGCTTCTGGTGTGTAAAACACGGAGTTTTTTTATTTTACTCAATGTTTATCTTCCTTATGTAAAGCTAGTTATTGTTGATCAGTAATGCACACAACCATATACACATATAGTTAGATACATGATGTTTGAAAGCATGTTTAAACACAACACATGGTTGGTTTTTGTAGTGTGCATAAAGGTGGAGTGGCGTGGTTTTTGTTTCATTTGATGAAGATCTTGCGAGCAAGACAATGTTGTTGTTGTTAAGTTATATGTATGGGTATTTATGAAAATTACTTGACAATTTAAAAAAAATAGAATTTTTATGTGCCTTATCAGACCACCTCATTGGACCCCTCATCAGAGGGTCGATGATGGTGGTCAATAAGACCTTCGGTAAGGTACCTTGGTTTTGAGTAATCTGATCATATGATACTTTTTTTTCCTTTTCATTCGAGAGATTATGTGAATGAACTTACTGCTGAATTTAATAAGTTCAATTTTTAGTAAGGGGGTTAGATGATTTTTATGAATACCTTTCTCTTTATGTTTGGCATATAGAAAAATTGTAGCGAAGCCTTGTCAATTACATCTTGTTTTCTGTTTTTAGGTCACTATTACTTTGAGTGTTTGTTTGGTAATAATGATTTGTGACTATATGAACAAAATCATACTTTTGAGTGGTAAGTAGTTTTCTAGTGAGGGAAAATAGCATTCTTAAGTTATGAATGCTTAAGACTATTTTACTAATGTGGTGAGAACAACATTGTGAGATTGGGTTGGGTTGTTTTATTAGTGTTTCCAAATCAGTGATCATTCATAATATATGGTTGAATGTGTTTCCCATGTTGGTGGCTTATGGTACGTAATTGAATGTGTTTCTAATGTTGGTAGTTAGTGGTTTATGGTTAAGGGTAGTTTCCACGATTGTTTATTCATATTCTATTTCACTTTACTAATGCATGGTTATTAATCGTACCACATTGAGTGGTGTTGGCTTTGTTAGATATCCTCATTCTTATGTCAGACTAAGTCGTCGTACAGGCAACAAGTGAGAGTAACAATAAGCAGTTAGGATAGAGATCTTAATTGGTAGAGGTATTTGTATTTATATTTCTATTGAGTTATATTTATTTATTATTTTTAGTAGATTGTTTGCTATTGAATGGTTGACATAAGAAACTCGAAGATGTTACCATATAGGTAGAGGTTCTATGTAGGTTTATCTCATTATATCTGTTATTATGCATGATCAACTATCATGTTAGCATAATCTGAGTTTCTATCATGTATGTACCAATATACTAGTTTTAGACTCTAATTAGAAAGCTTATGTGATTTATATTATTGCATGCCTTCTTCCATTTCCTTATAGCATGCATATAGCTTTCTGATTATTGTTATTACTGTATTAAATTAATATGCCTTCTCCCTAATTAATTTTATTACTTTTGCTTATTTTCTACATGTGAATTTGGTGGAAGTCTTTAAGGAGTCTATATCTCTTTATCATGGGTGTTGGACTCTTTTAATCTCTTTGATGTGTTTTGTATAATAGCATGTTATGAGAGTACAATCATATTTTACCAAATATCTTCCCACATATGAGTTCTTAAAGTGATTGGAAGTCTTTTATTGCTTTATAGTGTGTATTCCTATTCACAAGATGTGTGTTGTTTGCCACACTTTTGCCTATTCCTAGTCTGGACAGAAGTATGTGAGGCACACCATCTTTAGTGTGTTTGTCATGGTTTATTCTTTCTTACTACTATTTGTTTTTTTATTGTGTTGAATTTAACATGTCCTTTTGTACTTTCATTGTGTTATTTTTTTAATTCATATTTGTGAGGTCTGCTTGGCCAAGTTAAAATAGAGCTCACGTAAAGATTTCATGGGTTGGATTTTTCAATCTTAATCTAGGTCTTAGTTACCTATTTGGGTCAAATAACAATTGACATTGGTACAATTTTTCCTATGTATGGAATTATTCATATATTTATCTGATATTGATGTTTATCTACTAACTCAACACTGATTGGGCTACCTGTAAGTCATTTATTGGTTGTGACCTCTTATATGGTGCCACATGGTGTGAACTATTTTACACCTATATATATACACACATACACATATGTTCTATTGCTTCCTTATTTTTATATGTTTTAGTTTTATACTTTACTTTTATCTTTCAGTAGTGACTCTTTGGCAAGGTCCATCTATGATCTTGCTTGTTTTGAGATGGTTGGTACGTAATGGTTGGTACTTTTCGGGAAGCTGGTCCAAAGCCTAAGATAAGGCACTTTCATAGGGAACATAATGTAGCATGATCGATTCACAACACAAGGATGTGTGGTCCAGGGGATTTGGATAGTTACAGGTCCATGAACGTCAAGCCATTTTCATAAATGACCTAACATATGTTCGAGCATATGTACCATGTCTAGCAATATATGCCATTTCTAGCCATATGTGTCATGTTTGGTCATGCATGGAATATCTAACCACATGTGCCATGTCTAGCCATATATGTTATATCTTGACGTATGTACCATGTCTATCCACATATGTTGTGTCCATCCATATTCCATGTTTGGCCAAATATACCGTGTCTAGCCATATTTTCAATTTGGACAGGCTTAAGTTGACTCAATTTTTTACATGCCCATCAACTTGTTTGATCATTTTCTACTTGACCATGTTCCCATTGGGATTTAATCAAGACTTTTTCATGTTCATACGACTTGTTTTTATTTTTTCTAAGTTAGGATGGCTTGTTTGAACCAGGGTATCCCTGGTATACCAACCCCTTCCTTGGTGCACTGGAGTTTATTAAATCATCCAATAATTTGGTTTCGAGACTTAAGAAATTTTTTTCATTCTTGGTATATTATTACATCCTATCGTGAGTGTTACTCAAGGCATTATTGGAAATTTTCAAAACGGCTAGGGTTAGAGACTCAAGGTTCCCAACTTGTGAAAATATGAGTTTGCATGGATGAGTTGTAAAAGTTCAAGCATTGTTGCTACCTATTCATAGGTCAACCAATGCCCGTCTTGAGGATCTATCATCCCAAGAGATAGATAGCCTATTAAGCTTATCATTGTGTTGGTTTTAGTATGGATTGTGAAGCCTATACTAGGGTGCATCCTATCCTCAACCATAGGTGCTAGCTTTTATAGACAATGGTGGACTCCTATCTTAAGGATATGGAGTGCACCTACAGAGGTGTTATGATTTCTGATTTATCAAATGTGTAAACTTAAGGATACTGACGTGAAATGTTTTTGGAGTTTGTGCATCTTAGTCCCTTTGCCATTTGGACTTCCCTTGTTTTTTATCGAATTCCACAAGTGTATATAGATGTAGTTTTTAGCCATTTATGGCCTAAGTATTCCCTTTATTTATGAATTAAAATTACAAAGTAAATAAAACATAAGTCAATGAAACTGAAATGATTCAATTGAAATTAAACTAAAGGAAAAGTAAAACAAATTTGGTTGGGTTGCACTTTTTATTGTTTTGCCCCTTGGAATCTTATTTTTGTCCTATTTGAACTCCCAAGGCATAGCATTCTCTAGTCACTTTCTATTCTTCAAGTATTTTCCATGTTCTATTTTCTATTGGGAATTTTCGAGTGGGATCATAAGTGAAGGCTACAAGTCGGGCTACATTTAAGAATGGGTGCCCTAGAATCCCATTGTATGGTGATAGAAAATTTACTATAAGGAAGTCTACCATGAATATTTACACATTATTGCCCTCTCCTATAGTGACTGGTAGAGTCACACTTACTTCTGGTCATTAAAAATCCAAAAACTCCTACTAATAGGGTGGTTACTGGTCTTAACGAGTGTGCGAGCTTCATAGCTTTCCATGCTTCAAAGAATAAGATTTCATTTGAGAAACTAGTTTCAATCAAGATTCTATGTAGGTTTATATTTGCCATTACAATATTGATTACTAATGCATCACTAGAGGGATTAAGTAGCTTACGTGCTTCATTTTTTGAGAAAGTTATTTTTTAACCTATCAACCTAAGATCTCTATTTGGGCCATACATAGAAGAAATGTAAATGGCCTCTTAGCAAGCCTTCCTAATGTGTGCTTTGCAAGCTAATCGCCACACAAATTGTGTATGCAATGAATATGTAAGTATACATATCGTAACAAGTAATATAATGATAAGTAAAAATCATTCCCACGAAGATTATTTTTTTAGAAACTAATTTTTAAAACTATAAATAATAAAAATCAATTTTTTATTGGTGTTTTTATATCTTAAGAAAGAAAAATTAAAATAATTAAAGTAAATAGCAATAATTAATTAAATCAGATTTTGTGACTAAAAAGATATATGAGAAAATATCTAAGAATACTTAATCTCCCAATTTTCTAAATATGTGAATCACTAAAATTCTCCCAATATAATATCAATTAATTACATGATCAATTGAATCTAACCTAGCATGTACTTCTCTCTCAAGTAAATTACACACCATATAGTAATTAATTTAATCACACTCTCATGCCAATTAAATTGCATACTACTCATTAAGTTCATCAATTATGGATCACATACATAAGAATCATATATCTCAACTTAGAAACTATGCATGTTATTTAATCAAGACAAAAATTAAATAATTTTCTCAAATCTATTTAATTGTCTCTATATATAAATTGTTGGCCAAACAATTAATAGCATAAAAATCAGATTAAATAATATAATTAAATTAATATTATAATTGGGAAAAAATATTAGATCATCACATGGTGAAAATTGGGTTCATAATATCCCTAGATTAATAAATTAATTACACATAATTGTGTTCATAAAGCTCATATTTTTTATAAAGAAAGACATGAAATTAATAAAGAAAATAGTAGAAAAAGAAATACAATCAATCTCTTGAATTGTAGAATTAATTTCCTCTTGAATTTCCACCAAAATTGTGTCATTTCTTCAATTTTTTTGTATTTTTCTCTCTTTTTAGCTCTAAATATTGACCAAAATTATGCTAATGGAGTCTATTAGGGTTTATGGAGTGATTATGGGCTTAAATAAAGCTCATGTGCGATCTGGACCATTTGATTAGCTTCAGATCAAGGGCTACGATCAAAATTGATAGTTTCAGCCAATCACAGCGCGACACGTGGCATCAGAAATTCATTTGGCGAATCAGGGAGAGACGCATGGCAAGGGAGACTAGTCAAAGTCAACGCTCATCGAGTTAGTAACATGTGGCCCGATGTGATTTGAGCTAACAGATGGCGTTGCGCACAGGTGGAACGCGCGAAGCAAGGGAGTGGTGACATGTGTCATGGCACGTTGACTGATTTCCGAACTCGAATTGAACGTTGTGCTGACACGTGGTGCATGTTTCGTCCTCCTCACACGTGGTGCATGTTTTGTCCTCCTCACACGCGGTGCAACATGATTCGCTCTCCTTACTTATGTGGCATCCGCGTGGCTTGTCTATCAGCTCATTTGCTTGCGTGGCATGTCACATGGTAGCTTCTGATTGGTCTTGCATTAAAAATTCATAAAAAAAATCCCAAAAAATTCCAAAAATTATATTTTCACCCCTTTTCACTAAAAAGTTTATATTTTAATTTTTTTTGGCATAAAAATATTATTTATTAAATAAAAGATGTAAATATTAAGTAAAAAACTACACTAATAACTCTATTTTCATAGTCATCACAAGCATTATTAGAATCTCCTCCAACGAGGACACCTATGATGATCTAGACTTCCTGTCTGATATCTTGTTATCATTTTTTTGGAGAAGAGGCTCACCATTGTTCTAGTCTTTCATTTTGCACAAATTCTCTCAATAGGTCCGTTCTGATAAGGTACTCAATTTTGGTCCTTCAAATCACATCACCTTTAGTTGAGTGTCTAGAGTCCCTATGGAACTTGTAGTACTAATTTTTAATCCGGCTAGCATCCTTAATTTTCTTGGGTCGGCACATTATACACTTGTTTTCAACTTGTATAAGGAGTGCCTCCCTGTGCACTATCAATTGAGCTTAGGTACGAAAACTCAAACTAGTATAGCCTAAGCACGATCCCCTATCTTTCTTATCTTTACGGTCCCAACTAGGAATTTTATACCCTAAGAGTTAGGGTTCACCTCTAGTCCTACATTTTGGGTCTATATTTTCCTTAGTTGGGAGGTTATTGATTTTCATATTAAAAATTATATATTTTTTAACGAAAAAATATTTTTTTAAAAAAATATATATTTTATTACATTGTAAAAAAAGCATATGTTTACCAACTATGTGACTAAAAATGAAATCACATGCATGAAGTGAGTTATATTATACGATTAGACATAATTTTTATAGTTGCTTGAATGGTTATAGCTTAGTAACACCAAAACCTCTTGTAAGGCATGTAAGTGAAAGAATAAAGGTTAGATCCTATGATGTGTGAGTTATATAATGTTATTTTAAAAAATCGTGGTATCAAATTCTATTCATATTTTATCGTTATAGTTGATACATTTGAGAGGATTTCAATATATGTGCTAAATTTCTTAAACTATTTCAAACTCAACCAATATAGCTAACAATTTAACCTAGCCATGATTTTTTTTTTTTTTGCTTCATCACACATATTCAATATGTTAAATATTATCGTATTAGTATTAAATTATATTATAATTAGTTTATATACATACATATCCAAGATATACATACATATTGAGGATATGTAAATTCAAGAAGTAAATTAGGGAGAAGATTATTACTATATACTATAAATTTTCAAAATTTTATTTTATATATCATCTTTTTTTCACTATAATTAGGCGGCTTTAATTATAATTGTTAATAATATTGTATCATATTATTTATAATATATCTCAAATTTAAAATAGGTAACAATTTTTTTTAAAAGAATGATTTAGGTATACTTATTAATGTGATTTTTTTCTTATAATTTAATCTACCTAACATTTAAGTTTGTGATTTAAGTCTCATTTGTGAGTGTGTTGAATAGTGTAATCAAGTGGTAATTAAAATGATAAATTAAATAATTGTTTTAATTAATTTTATTTTATGATTGTTTTAAATGAGTAAACTGAATAAAATATTAACAAAAGTTATTTTTTATTGTTATAGAAATTTGAAAATAATTCTTAAACTAATTGATTTAGCTATTTTGTATTCAAAATGGCAGTTAAGTTCATTGTAAAGCAAAATATATCTTTTGTTTTGCGTTAAAACCACCTCCCGTGTGCAACTAATAATTTTGTTAAATGTTTCATTCCTATTTACTTACTCAACAATTTTCTCTTATCTTATGTAACAATTCTAAGTTTTAAATAATACTTCCTTTGTAGAGAGAGAGAAAAAAAAAGCATACAAGTTATATTTCACTTACCTTATTAAATTACACTTTTGGGCTTTTTTTTTAAGTAACTAGAGAACCCACCTATGAAAAACTTGGGTGAAATAATATCAATAATACTCCTAAGTTTTAAAGTAATTTTATACATATTTTTAAGATTTTAAAAATATCACAATTTTTTTTAAATTTAACTGAAATTAAAGTTAATGGAAGTGAATATTAAATTTCTATACTTAAAAATAATATAAATAATAGAAAATTAAAAAATAATAAGAAACTAAAAAAACAAAAATAGAAACACAAGATATCACAGGATGTTTCTTACAAGAATGATAATTAGAAGAAAAATAATTTGAATAAATACAAAAAAAAAATTAAATCTTAAAGAAAGAGATGAATTCAAAGATTCATCATTCTCAAAAATAAGGAAAATATTCCAAAACAAATACATAGTTTATTATGGAATAAGTAATAATTAAATGAACATTAATATTACGTATACGAGAAAGAAATCAGTATGGATAAACTATCAAAAGTCTCTTAAAAGAATAAAAGAAAAATTGGATACATCTATTTATAAGGAATCTAAATATTAATAAAAACATATTTTAGATAATAAATAGATACACCAATAAAATTAGCACTTCTAAACAATAGAATGATCCATGAAAACCGAAAATACTAGAAATTAAAATTCACAATATATCATAAATTTGTCATTAATATTAATGATAAAAATTTAAATTAAGTGTTAAATTTTTAGCCTATAAATTTAAAAGAGGAAATTTATTAATAGAAAGAAATAATCTATTTTTAGTACACTACATAGTAAGATATTCATTAATAAACAGTCATATTGGTTCAATATATGGACAAAATGGATTCATATAAATAGATTAAAAAAATTCAAGAAATTAGAAAAATAATAAAACCATAAATATTAATAGACTTTGAAATAAGAGAATAATGTAACTTACACATTAAAGAAAGATATATGATATTAGAAAGAAAAAATAATGTAGTAAAAAATAATAATGTATCAAGATTTACGTTTATAAATCCTGAAAGAGAAACCTTTAACAAAGAAAGATAAGTTACAGATCTAAAAGAATAAGTTACAATAATGAAAGAATGAGTCCATGACATAATATTATGAAAAAAATGATATCATTATTATCTCAATAATGTTCAAAAACAAACTACATAATATAGAATTAGGTTTTGATAGAAACTTAGTAGGCATATCAAAAAATCACAATAATGAAATCTTTAATTCTTTTTGCAGAAAAATGGATACAGTACAAGAATCAAATATCAAGTCCTTACAATACATAAATAAAACATAAAAAGAACTGCTAAATAAATAAAATAATATGATTATAATAAGAAATTATAAGAAGACATACATAAAGAATTTACAGAATTAAGAAGGGATAGACAATAAAATCATAGGTTACAAGTTTAATCCATTTGCAGGATTAAAATAAGTACCACCTAGGAAATTAGATACATTGATACCTAGGAATGAGAAAAGAAAGAGCAAAAAGAAAACCAAAGATAAAAAAATAAGTTATAATCCCAATTCAATAGAATATATAAAAGAATTAGAAAAACAATTTATGAACTCTGAGAATAAGGACATAGAAAAATTAACTAGTTTGTTAACCCTAACAAATGAAGAGCTAGGACGATATTATAATGAAAAACTTTGTAAAAACAAAGAGGAAGATGATATGATAATAATCAATGAAACTTATTCTAAACCAGAAAATATGATCTCAAAAAGTAATATGAAACTAATTTCATTATCAGTTCCTTATTAAGAAGGAACATCTGACTCGCATGGATAAAAAAGAAATAGGCAAACGTTAGAACAACCAGATATTTCTTATATAAGAAAACAACAACTAAAAATGGAAGAAGGATTACATTGAGAACTAGAGGTAGCATCCCACTAGAATTCAAACTTTATCAAAATTATAGATCCAATCTTTTATATTTAGATTGTATAAGAGACAAAAAAAAGCCTTAGATACATGGTTATATAAATAGTCTAGTGATACGAGTGTAATCATAAAAACTTCTTCAATCACATAATCAAACCCTTCAATTTGTAAAGTCTTAGTAGCCCACAAAATGATAAATATGTTAAAATTTAGTTTGCAAATTTAACAGAACAAAAATATTTAATAATGCAAAAGAATCCTTCCATAAGTAGGAAATACTTAAATATTAAAGTAAATGAAATATACAATAACTTTATTAAAGAAGACAAAGGTAGTCATATCATTTAATCCATTAACAATGAGATTGTTGAAGCTAAATGGCATTTAACAAAAATGAAAATATGTAACATGTGTTATATAGATTTATTTATGTGTAAATGTAAAATTTATCATCGTAAGTTACCACTATCCATGCAAAAAATTTATAAGAAAATAGTTTTTTTTTTTAAAATGACCTTAAACATTACATAAAATCGTAACAAAATGATGGAATAAAAAATAGATAAACTATTCAAGACACCTTAGGAGGAAAAATAAGAAGTCTTAAAAATTGGTTAATCATTAAATGTCAAAAAAGATAGAAATAAACATATAAGAGAAAATGAAAAAATCTGTTATGATATAAGAGATTTTAAAATGCTAGAAAAACATGAATATAACATAAAATATTACAAGTAGAAATATAAAAATATAAAAAATCAAAACATGCAATAGATGATACTTGTAATATTAATCTATTAGAATAAATTGAGGAAAAAATAACTAACTTAAGATATGAAGAATATGAATCTTCATCATAAGATGAATGATTTATATAATATTACAAATCTAAATAGTTCTTATATTAAAGTATGATTGAAATTTAAAGGTTACACAAATTATCATCTACATACATATGTAAATACACGAGCTAGTTCGTGTGTAACTAATAAATATATATTTATAGAAGAACTCTGAAAGAAAGCACCAAAATATTTAATTATAAATATTGCTAATAATACTACAATAAGTCCTAATAAAGTCTTAAAAGATACAAATATAATAATAGGAGGAGATAAATTTCATATTCCTACCATATATCAATAAGAAACATAAGTTGATTTATTAATGTAGAATAATTTTCTAAACTTATCAACCTTTTACACAATTTTTAGACAAAATAAATTTAACTATACTATATGGTAAAACCATTTATATGTCAAAAATAAGAAAATTTTTAACTATATCAAACTCAACTTTTATGAAACAACATGAAAAGTTAAAATGTGGTGAGATAGACACAAAGGAGCAAAAAAACCTTATTTAAAAAATATTTCATTAGATATAGAAGAGAAACAAATTTTTTTAATGAAATTTAGGAAGATAAAGCCTTAACTAGTATAAAAAACTTATTAAAGATAGTAAGCTCAAAAATTCTTTAGATTCAAAAGTAAATAAATCTAAAATAATTGCTAACATAAAATTAAGAGACTATAATAAAGTCATACTCCATAAGACATGATTGAATTTGAAAAATAAATTCAAAAACTTTTGGACTAAGAGTCATAATACTAAGTCATTCACCACACTCAAGTCTAGCATTCTTAGTTAAAAAAAAGATGAAAACAAATAATGATAATAAACTTCAAAGTATTAAATCAAAATATCATTGATGATGAATACTTTATTTTAAAGAAAGAATAGTTGTCATCACTAATAAAAGAGAAGAAATATTTCTAGCTTTAATTACAAAAATGAATTTTGACAGATAAAATTAAATGAGGAATCTCAAAAACTAATGGTATTTAATTGTCCCTAAAGATAATTCTAATGTATTGTTGTATCATTTGAATTAAAATAAACTCTAGGTATCTTTCAAAGTTATATGGACAACATTTCTAAGAAATTATAAAATATTTGTTGTGTTTATATTGATAACATGTTAGTTTTTAGTAATAAATTAAATAAAAATTATTTAAATATTATTAATATTCTACAATAATACAGAAAAGAAAGCATCATACTTTATGAGGAGAAAGTAGCAACTGCTCAATAAAAACTTAAGTATTTAGAGTTAGAAATTAAAAATGGAAAATATAATATACAATCTTATGTACGAAATAACATTCAAAGATTTCCTAATGAATTACGAAACAAAAATCAATTATAAAATTATTAAGATGTTTAACGTATGTTGAAACATACATCAAGAAACTTGTATCAATTCGAAAATTTTACAAATTTTTTTAAAAGAGTTCATGTTTGAAAATGGACAAACAAGATATTTTATACATGGATAGATAAAAGCACGAGTAAAGAAATTTACCAAATTAATACTATCTAAGTCTATATGATAAACTGATAATTGAAACAAATGCTTCACATAAATATTAAGAAGCCTTTTTAAAAACAAAAGATAAAGATAAAGATAAATATCTTTGTAGATATACATCGGGATCTTTTCATAGTTTAGAATTAAATTATCATAATAATGAAAATTAATATTTAGTTGTCAAAAAAACTATTAAAAACTTTACAATACATGTAATAAGTTCAAAATTCATTGTTAGAATTGATAACAAGAATTTTGATTATTTTTTAAGAATTAATATTGTAGGTGATTTTAAATATGAAAGATTAGTCCAATGATAACAGTGATTTAATCACTACAATTTTAATGTCAAACATCTTCTAGGAAACAATAATAGTTTATCAGATGCTCTTATAAGAGAATTAGCACATTTAACTATTTTTTTTCTTACAAGAATGAACATCTTAATTTCAAGATTAAGATAAAGGAAAAGGAGATAAGAATCCTTTAGGAATAGCTCAAGATTTTATATCTAGAAAAGTCTCTTTTGGAGATAGGAATTAAATAGGAAGAACTTAACAGTTCAAAACAAATATTAGAGTCCAAAAACTCTAAAGAGGAATCCACCACATAGATTTATTCTAAGGAAGGTAAGACTTCTAAAGAAAGAATCCAAAATAAGAAGAAAAAACCAAAATGTTCAAAAGAGAGTAACACCTCTAAAAAGAAAAAAGAAAAGCTTAATTGGGTTAAAAAAGAAAAAAAAGAATACCAGAAAAAGAATTATGTGATCTATAATGGTCCAAAACTATGAATTTACAACAGCTAACCTAAAGCAAGTAAATTTATTATCAAATTTAGTAGAATAACTCGTAAAACTTTCACTAATATAATAGAAGTTAAAAATAATTATGCCAACTATATAGCACCAAAACTAATTACTCCAGATGATATAGTTAAAAATTACTCTATATCATTACAAAAAAAACCATCACTACTAAGAAGGTTGAAGACCCTAGAAAAACAGTACAACCACTAGTACTATTTAGAGAAACGCTTCTCACATAGACAATAATTGGTTATTAAAGACAAAAAAGACCAATATAGGAATTTAAGTAAACTATAATGATCGAGTTTCTATAACTTATTCAGAAAGTCTACTCAGAAACATATCAAAAATATGAAATTTTACACCAAAGAAGAAGAATTTCCTACAGGCAATAAATTTAATATTCTTAAAGAAAATGATCCATTTTTTGTTCATAAATCTTTTCATGCGATTTTAGTTGAGAACCTTCATCCAAGAATTAATTTAAATGAATTAAATTATTTTCCTAAAAATTTCAAGAAGACTACCAACAACTTTAGAAAGAAAATCATGGTAGTTGACAAGCATATCTATCTCAGATTTTTTTAAATCACTTATGAATTGGAATAAAGAAGGTTGTGTTAGTCCCTACCATTTTATCAAATAAGGGATTTTCAATACTAACAAATAAGTTATAAAACCAATGGTACTTCTAGAAAAGGAATTCAATACAGATAAACTCTATATTTTAAGAGGATAAATGCTATGTCAAGTTTACCATGAACTCAACAAAATTGATAATTCTTTTGAAGTAAAAGTAAATTATTAGACTAGTACGATTATAATCACTTGTCATAGCAATATAACCCTCAATGAAGAAGATGGTAACAAAATTAGTAAGTTTGAAACAAATTTTAATAGTAATGATCTAGAAATTTGTCAAGAAACAAAAAAGGTATTTCGTCCTTACGCTAAGAAAATCACTAAGGATTAAAAATGTATTTATTGTATTAGATATCAAGAAGATGAAGATGCATATCATCTATGTCATCAAAAGGATTGTCGGTAGAAAACAACAAAGAGGAATAAAATAGTAATTTTTCACTATTGTAAAGAGGGATTACTTGTCCTACAAAAAGAATTCTTATTTTTATTAATTAGACATAGCTTCAACAATAGCAATCTCTCTACTCAAAAAATTATTCACCTATCAACTATGTATCTAAAAATTATGAGCAGTTAAGAATCTCTTTAAGGTTCTCAATAGTCTTTTAGAATTGTAATAATTATTAGTATTATGAATAAAATGAAGTACAGACAACCTTTTTTTTATTTTTTTTTAGTCAATCTAATTTGAACACTATACTATGTACGAATACAAAGCATTCACCATTACTAGGCGGTTATTAAGGTTTAATCAATTTGAGGCATCTCAGGTATAACAAAAGAAGACAAACAACAAAAAAAAGACCGTGGTGAATCCATTAAATTCAGGTATGATAATTATAATTGTAAGTCATTAAGGTTATTGAATGATTAAATATTTCTTTATAAAATTTATAAAACTAATATATAAGAAAATAAATACAATGAAACTAGTTACAAGTCTATATGAGAATAAATATAACAAAATTATTAAAATAAAGCAATGTTTTATTAAGAAACTTAAAAGTATTTTACCTTTAAATAATAATCTGCATGAAATAACAACTAATATAAATTTGATATCAGAACCATAGAAAAAAAATATATTACCAGATGGAAAGTTAACACTTTAACTATTCAAAGATATTAGTTATATTAGCTTAAGACGAAGGTATTAGAGTTCTTTTTATAAAATTCAAATATATAAGTAAAGATATGTTAAATGTAAAGAGCATAAGTGATATTTTCCAACTTACATAAATGCATATTGAATTCTTAATGTTAAGTGTGTAGTCATTTTAGTCATGTAACTATATAAATTATACAATTTAATCTTCTAATTTTTCATTAGTTCTATAATTTAAAAATAAAATCAACTAAGTTAATTTTTAAAAATTGTGATTTTTTTATGGATAAAATAAAAATTATATATTTTATTAATAAAAAATATGAATCTATTTTCCTCTTACTTCTCACTTCTCTTCCTACTTACTCTTTCTCTCTCTACGTCCTTTCAATCTCTATAAGGATAGGAAGAGAGAGGAGAAGGAGACTTTATTTAATGTTTTTTATTAATAAAATTTATAATTTTTATTTTATTTATAAAAATATTAATTTTTGATTTAATTAATCGTAATTTTAAATTATATAAGAATCATAAAATTTATTTCAAAATTACCTTATATACAAATTACGTAATTACAAAAAACGAAATAAACCAAATGTTTTAGTAGTTTTTACGGCAGAAATGCTCTACTCAAAACATTTGTGATATCACAAATAATATTAACATCAAAATAGAATAAAGGGTTAGAATAGCTTATTTTCATTTGATTTTTCACCTATCGTTAAAACGCGTGATTTAGTTAAATTAATTTTAAAAAAATGTTAATATATAATAAATTTTAATATTTTATATCATTTAATAATTTTCATTAATCACATTACAAAAATGAAAAATCATTATATGTACTTTTTAAAGCTCCAAATATGACAAGAATAAGAAGTGAAGAGCTAAATTGTCTATATTTAGAGGGAAAACATTAATAATCAAACTACATTTTAATGAATCGCACTAGTACTGAAAATTTACAAAGCATTACAATCAATATAATCACGATATAATTACAAACAAAAGAACCGGTCAACCAAAACTCACAAACAACAAATATAAACAATATTTAAAGAGATAGATAGAGAGAATCATGCAAAAACTAACATACAGCTCATTTTAGTCTGTAGAAAAAAACAAATATACCAAAAATATATTCCATTAGTTGAAATACAATTATAGAAAAATACAAGCCACACGACAACAAAAAAAAGCGTGCCTCTATCTTTTTCTCTCTCTATCTCTTCCCTTGTCCCCGACATAACACTAAATAATAGTTTGTTAGAGTCTACGGAAATGTAACTAAAAATCTCTCACACTCACAACAGCTATTGAATAAAAAAGTGAAAAAGTACTATCCAAAAGACAAAACCATAAAACGACGACGTATGCCAAGTCAGCATAGAAGTTCTTGTTTTTGACAAAGCTCTTTCCTTAGCCGATGCGAGAAAAGCATACAAGCGTCGATACTAAGATCAACGGCAGCGGCTAAAGCCACGAAAGCAGCTGCATCTTCCGTACAGTTCACGTGTTGTACACTGATCTCCACCGTAGGTTTACTACATTTCCCCTCCCCTTCCACTTTTGTTGACATCACAAACCCCCTGTACATACAGTGGGGCCACAAACCGTACCCAAAGTCCCCACTACTCCTCGGACTACACGACGGCGAGTTCCAATTCAACGGGGCTCCGTTCAGACCGGTAGCTCCTACGTCTATGATAAACTTCCCGCCTTTGTTTGAACTCAGGGTTGACTCGGCCAAAACAATACCGGGTGAGCTCAATCCGCCATTTGTTTCCGGTACGAGTTCGAACCGGTATCCTAGTCCATCTGAACCACCACGCTCGCGCCAAGTCTCGAGCCGGCCCCAAGGTTTCCATGTACCCTCACCAGGACGAAGAATAAGCCACAAACCGGGATTGGAACGGCTGACTCGGTCTGAACCGGGGGAGGCAACAAAGGGTGTAATCATTGATGCTACGGCAACTGGCGAACCATATAGATCGTGAACCGTTATTGACCAACCTTTGCGTTCTTTTCCCGGTCGTTCTCCCTCGCTTCCAAATGAGCTCAACCATCTTCTTGAACCGGTTAATTCGTACTGTAACGATCTATGAATCAAAATATAAAAAATGAAAGTTAATTAAATATCAAGCAAAGAACAGAACCCCAAGTTATTGCAAATGGGGGACAAAATCATAAAAATACACAAAATTTAGGGCATTGAAGATGAACTTTACTTTTTCAACGCATTCAAGTTCTATTAGTATTTTATAAATCTCTGTTTGGGGGATGAAACAAAAAATTCGCATAAAGAAAAACAGGGAAACCGAATCAAACTCTAAGAATCAACAGAAGTCTAGAAATGAACAAGAATGCAGAATAACAACGTAATTTATTATGATCGATTTTAATAATAACAGGAAATAAATAAAATGAAACTAACCTGGACCTAAGATTCCGATCACCGTTATTTCTGAAACTGAACTTGCAAGTAAAAACCGGCTGTCTAATGTTACCTTTGATCTGAAAAACTTGCGGGCTACATTCAGGTTCACCGTCAAACTGAAACACAAACCTAGGATCAGGCTCAGCTTTCACATTCAAATGGAACCGGGCAGACGAAACCTTAGACTCATTTCCCACAGTGATCCAACCATTGTGAAACACACAAGACTTAGACTCAGTTCCAGACAGATCCAACGGGACAGAGACTTTTCCCAAAAGCCTACCAGAGATAACACCACAAGTAGTACCTCTACGTCCAGTATAGATCGAGATTCTGAGGCAAAGTTTGCCTCCAAAGATGGTCTTAGCCCCAAGACTCTCAAGATCAGACTTACTCAAGTGAAAAGTAGCTGCTATGGCGTGAATTTGGGCATCAGGGAACTGATTATCCGACGAAATAAAAGGAACAACAGCTGTTTGACGAGGGAAATTCTTGAGCTTGATTTTGCAGAAGCAAGGAGATGAAGATGGATGAACAACGGAACAAGCAGGCTTGGAAGCTACAGGTATTTTCAAGGCTAGATTGCCAACTGTGATTCGCACAAATGGACATGGATCCATTTCGCTAGAACCTTCTTAGGGTTCTTTGTATAAACAAGAATAATGAAGGAAGCCAATAGAAAATCGGAGCTTAATATAGCAAATGGGTGTGAAGTGTAAATACGTGCCCTGAACAAAGATAAGATGATGCGCAGTGTACACCGCTACAGCCAAATAATGTCCTCTTCTTCATTTTCTCTCCTCTTCAAAAGACCATTAAAACCAGTTAAGGAAGCCTCTGACTCTTCTATTTTTATATTCTGAAAAAGGGATGAGAAGTTATTTTCTGCAACTGAAAACCCATTTAATCTCAGTTTCTCTCCTCTCTCTTCTCTCCACTTCAAGAAAATCAATCAGAATCAAAAAGAGAGGAATAGAATGTGTTTGTTTTCTGCAATTTAATTTGGTTAAGTACATTCTCAGACTATTTTGGGAAATTATGAAGAAGAAAAAAAAAATCTGATAGATTATTTGTATTTTTTTATTCTTTATATCCAACATAAAATATATTATTTTAATAATTTTTAATTAAATATTATTTTTTAAATAATAAGTTAATATAAAATATTAAAATAATATAATTTTTTATTAATTAATTTTTTTTAAATTAAAAGTCTATAAATAATATCATTTATAATATATAAATCTCATAAATAATTTAATCTTAAAAGATACCTACTATATTTTTATTTAACAAATATTAATATATTATTTTAAAATTTATTAAATTGAATAGTGATACTCCATATTTTTTAATAATCAAAATATATAAAACTAATCTAATTAATGATATTTTTGTAATTATAACGTGATGTTTGTTTTTTGAATTTTTATAATCTCATAATAAATAAAATATATAAAATATTTTATTTATATTTTTGTCTCTTTGTAGTATACTTGGCCAAAATATGACCCGTTAGCTTATGGAAATGCTTCGTCCAACACTATCGTACAAAATCATAATTCATCCAACATGATCATTTAGAATGAATAAGAATTGGGATCAAATGCGAGCAAAAATTCCACCAATGGTTGAGATGTTTAATCGACTCCCCTTCACGACATAGGATTGAAAGATCTAAAACTTCTTCGAAGCGTAAATGAACATGGCCACAACATATAAAGATCAACGTAGTTACTAAAGCTCATTTTGTAAGTGAAAAAGTGTTATCGCTCGATCTCTTATGCGGATTAGTTATTGCCATCCCTTGCTTGATAGCAATGGATTTGCATGGTTAAATGAGACTTCGTCTTAAAGACCAATAAAATGTTGTCGAAAAGTTTTATTAAACAAAAGTGATTTGAAGACCTCTTTCTTCTACTTCCCTCGTTACGTTTTCTATTACCTTTAAAAAAAGTGTGTTACCTTTCATGTATTAACGCCGTAGTTTTTTGTCTGGATGGAAGTTGGTGATAAGGTTTGCTTAATCTAATGCACATAATTAGGATCTCTCTCGCATGCAACTCTTTCAATTGAAAAAGCCTCGCTTATTTAAAGGATTGATTATTTACAATTCTTTTTGCTCATTCAAAAAAGGCGAACAACCCTTAAATAAAAAGGCTTTAAGAGGGCTTTTCTTTATATATTACATAAATCCAAAAATAGGTAGCCTCAAAAGTCAAACTCAACAACTTGTTAGGAGTAGGTTTTTCCTTTCTCTATTAGTCATTCCACTCCTTCCTTAATACAATTCACTTGACTTGAGTTGGTAAAAATCATATTCATATTCCTTTTATTCTCTAGTCTCAATATAGTTAACAAAGATAAGTCTATTTGGTGTTCCCTCATGTAAAGGGATATTTTGGCATTAGTGGGAAAAAGTATTCTACAAGTGTGATCATTCTCGATCAACTAGAAATTGTAGAATTATAATAGATGTTTTAATCATTTAGTAGGTCAAGTGTGATCATTCGTCTTCCTTCTAGTTCAAAAGTTATGATACGTGCGTTACAATGGCTAAAATTAATGAAGTACCACACACTGGTTAATAGGGCGAGCATCGAAATGGAGTCCCCAAGAAGGACGATGTGAGTGAGAACCCAGACCATAACGACTTTAGAGACTTCTCTCTTGACAGTGGCGAAAACATTCTCCGAGAAGCCCACGAACCTCTTATCCATTTTCATTTGATCACGACGTAAGTAAAAGAAAGATTGATTATAGGCTTCAAATGAAAATTTTCATTGATTGACATTGAAGCATTTTCCTTAAACCTAATTAATCAATCCCAAGAGAGAATAGTGATGGTCTCTCCATTAGTTCGATGATTCTTTATATGGAATTCACTGTATCTATTTTTATTTGAGGAGTCATCATCTTTTATCAGAACACCAAATACATATTTATGATAATATTATTAAATTAAATTATAAATAATAAATAATTTTATAATAATAATAATTTTAATTTTAATAATATTATTGTAATTTAATTTTTAAAAATAATTATATTTTAATTTAATTTAATTTAATTTCGATCTTAGAGAGATACTATTAGCATTGATGGGAGAATTGGGAAGTAACCGTAGGAGGAAGGCATTGGAGTACAGCTTCTTACAGGTTGTCATTCACTTTTAGAGTGCCGACAAATTGTACTGTTATTTTTATTGTTTTGATTTAAGTATTAATTATAATTAAGTGAATAACGTGATTATTTTATTATTTAATGAAATAATAAATATTTATTATTATAATATAAATGTGAAATCTTAGATTTTAGTAAATCAGAATATCAGATAATATCCCTTTATCCATAGTTTTAAATTTTGGAGTTTTAAATCAAGATTTAATATGTATAATAGTAGGATTTTATACTCAAATTGAAATTTATATTATATCTTCAGAATGTAATAAATAAAATTTATTACTATTATAATAAAAATAATTTCTTTTGTTCGTTGTATTTACTTTTTTTGCTTTTATTAAATATTATTTATGTTTAATTTTATGGAGAGTAACTGTATATTTTATATATTTATTTTAAAAATAATATTTAAGTTTTATTTTAATTTACTTATTAATCATTAAATTAAAAATAATAATATTTTAGTAATATTTTGAGTAATTTCTTACTCAACTCCTGTCCTTATTGTTGAATCAAAAAACAGATAATAAATAGGTTCTACTTATCAATCAAGATTTTATAGTTGGTTCGTAACCTTTGGATGCCGAAAGTGTGATCTCGTAGTTTCCAAAGGATGAAGACGATGGGTCAATCCATGGATTTTTTTTCTTTTTGTTGCATTTTATTCGAATGATTGAAGGGAGATAATGTATCAAGCTGTTTGCAAGGGATAATTTGTTTTTTTTAATGAAAAAATTGATTATAAATGATCATTTTTTATATTTTTATTTAATTTTTTTTACTATTTTTTTCTATAATTTATTTAAGTTAAAAAAATATTTATTGAAAAAATAAGTAAAATGAAAAATTTATTTTGTGGTTACTTTATAATAATAATAAAATTAAATTATTATTAACAATAAATATAAAATTTAAATATTATTTTTATAATAAATATACTTATTTATTCCTAGTTTGATGAAACTTATAACTTTGAGATTATATATTAAATGTCTTTTTAGATTAAAATTTAAAAATAAATTTTCAAAAATAAAAATATGATTTGAAAATTATTTAAAAATTTTAATTTCTATTTATATATATTTTTTAATTTAAGTTTATATGTACTGTAAAATTAAAAAAACAATGATTCATATATAGTAATCACTTGAAAATGATTTCCATAAATATTTTTTAATTTTTAAATAAATATAATCTAACAATATATATTTAATTATAATTAATTATTTTTATTTTAAAAATTATTTATTAATTTAAATTTTTATATTTATTAATATCTAAAGACTTTATTTTTAAATAATTTCATCCAAAATATAATATGATTTATTAATATAATTTATTTAAATTATTTATTATTAAAACGTGGTTGTTAAAAAATTAGTTAATTGCCTATGGGTAATACTTTTAAAATATTTGGAAAACAATAGTTAGTCATTTTAAAATATATATATATATATAATTATGTTTCGAGACTTTATCTTAAACTTGTATTTAAAAATATTTTTACCAAACATATATTCCTTTTGTTTTCTGTACTTTTTATTTTTGAAAATAAAACGTGTTTTCAAATCTTATAACCAGCTGATCCAAAACATGAAATCATATTTTCTTTTAAAATAATAAAATAATATTCTTAAAATTTATAATAATAAAAATAATACTATATATGTATCTTATATATTTTTATTATTTAAAAAATATATGATAAATCATTTAACTTTAAATATTATTTAATTAAAATATATCTAATATTATTAAAATATTTTTTATTGTTATAAATTTAAAATTTATTATTTTTAATTTATTTATTTTTAATTAAAGCAGTTACGTAATACTTGCATTCATTTATTAAAACCCTTATATTCAATTATAATATACATAAGTGTATCCTTTTAATTTTTTAAATTTCAATCTTTGTTTTGTTAATATTATACATATTAATGTTGGTTATACTAATAGATATTTAACGGGTTTTGTATTTTAGGGTTAAATATTTAAATTTATATTATTAAATTAATATATTAATAGCCTTTTAATTTAACAAAATTTACATCAACAATTCAATTTTCTTAAAAAAAAACTAATTTTAAGATGAGAATTTTATTTTTATAAAAATATTTATTATTTATATCTACTTTCATACTTTTGTTCATTTGATATTAAAATAACCCTATGCATATTAGCAATTATGTTCACATTTACCGTCTTTATGTTTTTAACAACCAATCATCCTTGACTTTTTGTTACGGAATAATTTAAAAATATAATTTTTATTAAAATTAAATTTATATAACAACTAACTCACTTCAAGTATTATCTACTATCATCACCTCATCCCTTCCAATCTTCTTCATCCATTTATCCTTTTTATACCACCTCAAATTCGATCAAGAATGAATATCATATTTTCTATCTCATTTTCTAAAATTATATATTATATTTTAATAAATATACAAAAAATTAATATTTATAAATTTAATTGCATTTAAACTCAAAATAATCATAAGTAATACATTATATATTTTATATTTATTTATTTTTTATTATATTATAATATCAATAATTTTTATTTTATAAAAATTATTCAAAATATTTATTTAAACTCTAAAATATTTAAAATCTTATAAATATTTTATAAATTATTGTTATTATTTTAAATTAATTTTTAAGAAAATACTATCCCTATTTTGATATAAAAAGATTATGTATTTTTTGTTACATATATTTTATTTTTATCCCTATTGTATAAAAAAATTTAATTTTTTCAGTATAAAATATTTATTATTAGTTTATTATTTTATAAATCTTCGTATGTAATAAAAATATAAAAAATTATTAAAAAATAAAAACAATATTTAAAATATTAGTTGGATATTTTTTTAATTAAAATTTTTAATATATTTTTGTAAATATTTTAAATAAAAATGGTAGTTAAATTTTAAATTATATATATAGTATAAAGAGGAATCTTCGATCCCATACGGTTGAAAACCCTAATAACTAAAAAGAATTTTCTGTCCTACTATTTTGGTTTACGTTCGCACCCATTTACTATAGCTATTAGTTATAACAATAGCTATTAATAATTATATAAATATTAATATGAATATATTAGTAGTTAACTAATAACTTATATTATATATTTCCAGATAGCTTTAACTATATATAATATTTCGTACAAATATATTTCTTTTAGAGATTATATACCAGTTTAGTTAAGTTGAATATATACAAATGATATTAATTTATCAATATATTTGGTCCAGCCATATATACATATATATAGTAAGTTTAGTATAATGGGTTCACACTACTACAATACATACATGTAATCTTGGACATTTAGTTTTGATTTTTTAAAAAACTGAGGCCATAGAATTTTAATCTCGGTTATTTAAAAACCGAAATCATAGACATACCATATTAATTTTTTCTTATTTACATCAAATTAACACAAAAAAATTGATATTTTTTATATTATTCTTTTTTTTCTCTCTTTTTCTTCCCTTTTACACCAAATTAACACCAAAAAATTTTATCAATTTTTTTATATTTCCCTTTTATCCTTTTTTTTTCTTTTTTTTTTCCTTTCTCAACCCTAATATATCCTAGGGTTTTCGTACAGAGCATATATATATATATTCTTTTCAGAGATGAACAATTGACCCTCTCTAGCTACCGCTTTGCGTCTCGTCTTGTCTCGCCATCTGTCCTCGTTTGGCCATCCTAGTCTGGCCATCCACATCTGACCGTCCTCGTCTGGACGTTCTCGTTCCCTTGTTTCTTTTTCCCTATCGCGCGACTGATCTGCTCTTCAAATTCACTCTAGTTGAGGTACGTATATTCAAATTTTGTTTATTAGGTAATCATCCCATGGGTTTGCGTCTCGTTTTCCCTTCTGCTGCAACATCTGTTCTTTGTGTGCCAGTATCTCATTATTCCTTATTTGTTGTTTTGTCTCATAGCGATGAACTCATTACTGAAAATTCTTGTTTATAATTTTTGGGATGACTTTGATCTGATTAATGGAACCTAGGTTTTAATTTTTAGGGTATCATATCATTACTCTTTGTTTTAGTTTACATTAAAGTTGTAATCTCTAGTCATGTTGGCTTTTGTTTGATGATAGATTTTTCTTAGTTCTCATTATGCTGGACAAGATATAGATCCAAAGTTTAGAGTTGGTGAACCTTGGAAGAAGGTATTTGGCCATGTTTTTATTTATCTTAATTCTGCTCCAATGGGTGATAATTGATCTGAATTTATGGAATCATATAGTTTAATCCTCAGTTGTTTAATCTTGAGAGAAACAAATTCATTTTCCTATTTGAGTTCTCATATAAATTCTTTTGTTACGATACAAAAATATAAGTTCTGTTGTTACTTATAATTTTTTTTGTTTACACTATTGCAATGGCATTTTGCCAACAATTGATGTATTCTCTAGCCATATATTAGTAGGAGTAAGTTAATGCTTATGCTTCATTTTTCTTTTATTAATTAGCTTTAGATGCAAATAAAACAATTTTTGTACAATTGTGTTGGTTAAACGTGTGTTATTACTGAAGACTGCTTATGATGTTCTTTGGCTTCAGTAGTAGGATAAATACCTTTTAACTTTCTCTTTATAATAAGGCTTTTTTTAATCACAAAATTTATCAGACATTTACATCTTTAGTGTGCCACCTCTAATGATTGTTCACTAAAATTCTCTTGGTTTTCATTGTCTTGTTATTTAATCATGATGAAATTTTAGAATTTACACCTTTAATGTGCCACCTTTGATGATTGTTTACTAAAATCCTCTTGGTTTTCATTGCATCTTATTATTTAATCATGATGAAATTTTAGAAAGATGTTTAAAGATCACTGTTAAAATCTAGTTTGTTAAAATTTGTAAATATAATAGAATACAATATGGAAATAAAAGTTTTTATAATAAAATGAAATATTCCTTATATGACCTGCAAGTTGGTTGCTATAGTTATGTATTCAACTCTTATTAATTTGGTTCCTATGTCAATTATGGTATCTTATTTCGTAATTTTTTTGGTTTATGCAGAAAGTATATATGTATTTCAGGATGTACAAATGAGATTATTTATTGTTGTGATCCAATTGCCCTTAGAATTATATTCTCTTTTCAAGCTGATTTTGCATATACATGCACGTCTCTTTTTACAGTTGTTATCACCGTGAGTATAAGTTTGACAGGATAATGAGTACACCAAAATCCAAATACATATTAAGATATTAGTTGTAATGTTTCATCAATAGCTTATGTTCTATTATAACTTCACGTTTATGGTTTATCATTCAAAATGAATGCTTTGATTGATATAGATATTCTTGTAAGGGTCTTCTTTATACGCCTTCAAGAGATTGGTTGGTAGGTTTTTCCTAATTGGAGTACACTTGACAATGCTTTTAAAAATAAATGGTGGAAGTCTTAGTGCAGTTGACCACTTCAAAGGTTTAGTCACAATGCTATAAGGCCATGGCTCAATTTTGTACTGGGAGATGTACTAGGTCCAAATAGATTTCTTTATAATCTAGGGGAGTAGGTGCACCCGCGCATCAAGTGCATTGTGTTTTGAATCTTAAAATAGATAAAAATAAATACTATACTTAAGTTATTTCTATTATACATTGTGTTTATTAAATTTATAGTAATTTATTTTAATTTAATTTTTAATATTATAATTAATAATTATATATTTTTAATTTATATATACCTTATAGCTTCGGTTATTAGAAAAATTGATGCAATATATATCTCCTATGACCTTAATTTTTTAATAAACGAGACCATATGTACTTTTTGTAGTAGTGTCACCGTATTAATATTTTGATTTATTAATAGTATTTAAATTTTACTTTACATTAACATGTATTATTACTCTTCAAATTTTAACTAAATTCATAAGTAAGTTTTCAAAATTTTAAAATATATAATTTGATCCTTAAATTTTTAAATTTTTATACTTATGTTCATAAATTTTTAAATTTTATAATTTATTCCACAAATTTTAAAAACTTTACATATAAATTTTAAAATTTTACTCGTTACCAATATTTCATTGCAAGCTAGCTATCATATTATTAATATATATTTATTTCTTATTTATTATTTTATATAATTTTGTTCATTTTTTTATTTTAATTACGCATTAATATTATAAAAGATAAATAGAAAAAATATATAAAATATTTTACATTATCTATAACTTCTTTTATAAAGGAAATTCCTATAACCTTATCATATATCTTTTAAAATTTTTTTCTTTCATATTTATTGAATGTTTTTTTTCTTTTTTAAATGTATAATTATCATTAAAGAAATTTAAAATAAAAAACTATAGACTTTGTTTTCGAAAAAAGAAGAAGTTTATACTCATAACTGATAGTTTACGTTACTATATGTATATTATGATAAATAATTATTCTTTTAGTAAACAAAATTGTTATCTTATATCTACAGAATTTTCTAATATTTATGGGACTTTCATTGTGTTTTACAAGTTTTTTTTTTTATATTTTATGCTTTGTATTTTTTATTTTACTATTCTTATTTTTGTTTTGTTCCTCCTTAGCTGCATTTAATTTGAAGAAGATTTTTACAAACACTATAATAATAATTATTATTATTTTTAGTATTTTATGTAATTTATTTTAATACTTTTAACAATTTAGTTACTATTTTATCAACCTATTAATAATATAAGTGTTCTAATTTATGATTCTAATTTACATAAATAAAATAATTTAAAAATTAATCAATGATATTATTTTCATCAAAAATATTACTTTTCACATATTCCACGTACTCTATTTGCATTCTATTGTTGTTGTATTAAAATAAATATGTAAAAAAGGTAATAGATTTTATTAAATAAATTAATTATACATGATCATTGATAAATAAGTACGTGATTATATTTAATCTTAATTTTTTAATTGTAAATTTATATAAGAATCATAATATTTTAATTCATTTAATTAGAAATGTTCATTTTGATGTGTGATAATTTTTTTTATTGTAGTTTTATTTTTTATTATTTAAATATATGTGATAATTAAATTTAAGTTAGCTTTTTTTTTAATTATTTTTGAAAGTTAAATTTTTTACTAAATTAAAATAGCGTTAACTATTGATGAACTAAGGAAGAAGTAATAAAAACAAATGATAATAATCATCGAAATAAATGCAATTTTTTTTATAATCTATCCCTCGGAACTAATGTAATTTTATAATTTTTATTAATTTGAGCTCTTGATATGTATCATCAAATAAGGGAGAAAATATATACTTATTTTATTTTCATGATTTTTTTGAAATTAATTTCATGAGAATAACTTTAACAAGATATTTATAAAATTGATAATTTTAAATTTCTCATAATTTTATTTTAAATAAAATTTCTCCTAATAATAATAAATCCTTATGTGTTTAAGTATTGTCATATTTTTATCATGATGTATTTATTTTTCTTATATGTTTTTAATATTTATTTTTATTTACATTAATATTAAATATAAATATTAAACATATCATTTAAAATAAACCTACAAAATACTATCGAATTATTATATTTATTTCATTTATATTATTAAATAATTTCTCGTCTCATTCATGACATCCATATATTATAATTTCTTTATTTATATCATCTTGTTAATCTTATCTAATGAAATCACATATAAGCAATATATTTGAAATAATTCAAATAATTAAATAGTTTGAAATAATAAATTGCTTCAAATATATTAATTGATTATTTGAGTTGTTCAAAATCTATCACTTTATTATTTAATGTGTTATGACATTAGATGAAGATTAACAAAATGATATAAATAAAACAAATGTAATAGTTATTATTTTTATGAATATAAATTTTATTCCTATTAAGTTTTGTACCATTATTAAAACTTAAGTTCACTTTAATATACTTTACTATTAGAATAGTTTCTTATATAAATCTCTTTTTTGTCTAATTTGTGATTTTTTTTACTTCTCTTGAGATTTTTTATTTAATTGAACAATATTTTCAATGTTTTTAATATTTATTACTCTTTTATAATGAATTTTATTCTATATTATTGTTTATAAAGTTCTTTTTTGTGTGTTATTTTTTTCATTCATATTTTGTAATTAGCTATTTATTTTATAGGATTATTATGTTCACTTTAAAATTAAGTGATTGTATCTAAATATAAATTATATTTTAATTTTTATATAATTGAAATAAAAAATTATATAAAAAAGATTATTAAAATTTTAATGATACATGTACCTATGCAAATGTATTTAATATATTTAGCTACTTTATATAGCTTACTTGGGTTGCTAAAATGATATTTTCACATTAATATCAATTTATGAGATAAAAGTACAAAAATGTAATGATATTTGATACGCGGCTATTTGAAAATTTATGCAAGCATATTTTGGAGGTGTCATATAACGTTCCTTACATTAGTTTTGAAATTTTAGAATATTTAATTAAATAAATATATATATATATATAAGAAACTAAGCAACATATGTAAGAAAATAAATAACATAAGAGATTTTTATAGTATTTTTTAGTTAAAATAATAGTTTCAATATTTAGCTTGTTTTAAATATTAATCTTTGCACAGTAGTGTATTTTATAGTGATTATTATTAATTTATGATATTAATAGTATTCTTGCAGTTGGAATATTTAATTAAATAAAAGAAACATAGTTAATGATCATTTTTTTTTATTAGTACTCCAATTTTGGTATCAAATGCAAGCACATATGACGCTCAAGATTTTTAATGGTTCTATATTTATATAATCTCGAATTACATGTGCCGTTTACTGAGACTCTACAGTACTGAAAGAAATATATTTTAAGGTCTTTTAAAATCTCCTCTAGTAATTTTTTTTAAAGGAAGTATAAAATCAATTAATGACATTAAAATTACAATGTAAAAAAATGGTAATATTCTAGGTCGATTGGATGCGTGTGTAATGAAGAAGTAATAATGCGTAAAAGCAAAAAAAAAAAAATGACTATAAAATCATTTATATTAACATGACTAATTATAAATTTTGTTAAAAAATAATTTATATTAAATTTTTTTTAATATTTTAATAATACTCTTAATTGATAACTTTGATGAAAAAGTGTGTTATGGAGGTGGCAATTTAGTGGAGATATTATGATGTATTTTTGAGATATATCAATTACAATATTTCATTTAAAAAAACATATAAAAAAAATATATCATATTTGTCGAAACTATTATAAAAAAAATGGGAAAAAATATAACATTTGTATCATTATGAATAAATAATCACTTCAATTCAATAATTTTAAGATTGACACATATATTCCTGTTATTTTAAAAGTTAGATATTATAGTGTAAAAATTAGTTATTCTTACTAGATTATATGTGTTTAATTTTAATATTTTTTATGGATTAAAAGTGTAAGACTTCTCGTAATAATAATATTAGTAGTGTTTAATTCATAAATTACGAAATTAAAATGTTTATTATATCCTAAAGATCAATATGATGAAAAATTACACCAATGATGCATAATTTGATGTAAATCTATTTTGTTTTAAAAAAAAATACAAAATGAAAGCTTCTTAATTTCATTTCAAGTATGAAATTAGTTAGGATAAGCTTAGGGTATATTTGCTACATAGTATTAAAGAATTTAATTGTATAATTTTTATAAATTTATTTATTTAGTTGTAAAGTAAGATTATATTGTGTAAAATAAAATTTTTATAGTTGTATAAAAATTTAGTATTAGCATTGACGTGGGTCTAAATTGTATTAGACATTTTCCTTAATCTATTTGAAATTTTATTTTTAAAATTATATATCGTCATTTTTTTCATTTCAAATTAAAAATATTTTTTTTATTTTTATAATATAAGAATTTATAAAAGTAAATTAAATATTAATTTAAATGAATTTTTATATTAAGATTATTTTGATAGTCAAGAAAACTATTTAAAATAAAATATTTATTATTAATTTTATTTTATTATATTAAATAAATTATATCATAATCAATATAATTAAATCTAATGTGAATATACTTATCCCCTCAAAATTCTCTCAACCGTAAAGTTACACTTAGCCTGAGGAATTAAACCATGGGAAATCAATTGTCATCTATTTAATAATACAAAGATAAAACAACGTCAAAGTCCAAATCTTTTAATATTCAATAACTATTTGTATTAAATATTCTTAAGACAAACTGATATTGTTTATTTTATAAATTACAGAACTTGATGTTGAGTCTCACGCCAACGACAATTTGATAAATAATCTACTATAAAAATAATATTATTAGTTTATTTTGGGGACCTGATAAATCTAATTACAGTTGAGGCTAACAATTGTTATGAAAATTTTCAAATTTCAGTGATAAAATTTAGTTACATTATTTGTATTTTTATAGTAAAAACTCAACAAATTAACATAAGTTTAATAATTTTGAAGGTATATGTTTATGTTTAAGTATTTATTTATTACGAAAGAAGGAATAAGTTAAAGTAAAGTGTATATAAGTTAATTAAGTTAGTTTTTTAGCCATTATATAAACAGATTTTATTTGTACGGTTTTAAAAAACCTAAAACTATGAATATGTTAACTATCAATCTTCAAACCAACTTATAAGGTCTATTTTAAGAAGGTTTACTTGATAATTTTGGATTGATAATCATTGTATGATATAATAGCCTTAATCTAATTGAACCATAAAATATATATCATATAATTCAAATTAAAAATTATTACTATTATATATTCTATTTATTTAATCTCTTATCATTAATAAAGTATAAGACAATTCTAGTATATATTTTATAAATATAAAATTGTGGTTGTTTTTAAAATTAATAATTAAAAACTTCGTTAAAAAAATTAAAAAATTAGAATATACTTAACATATTATTTAGATAAGATGAAATCTCATATTGTCATGTAAGAAAAAATTATTAATTTAAAGATTTTGGGTCAATTTGAAAACGATTTGAGTGGAGCATGAAACGTGAGTGACGAAAGTGACAAGAGTGACTCAATGTTTGAGTGATAATCCTTACTAATTAAGTTTAGGTTTTATAATTTTAAATTATAATTATTATATATAAAATAATAATTAAAAATATATTTTTTAAAAAATAATATATATTAATAATATAGGTTTGGTTAAATTTTCGTAACTTCTAGAAATTCAATCGAATTGATTAGGAATATTTTGACCAATCAACCTAAAAAATATATAGGTTTAATTTTATCTTTGACTTATATTGGTTTTTTGGTTTTTGAAAAAAAAAATATCCACCCCTTAGTTCAACTTTATAAAAGGTAAGCATGCTTTTTAAATCATTTTAATAATTATTACCTAATAATTATCATTATTATATATTTATTATATTTAAATTACTACATTTGTATAGGTACAAAACTAATAGCAAGGAAAAAAATAGCTTACTATAACTGAATATAAGGGTGTTTAAAAATCAAACTAAATTGGTTTAAACTGAAAAACTAGTTTGAATTGGACCGAACCGAACATTTTCGTAAATAAAACGGTCTGGTCCGGTCCGTTTTAAGTAAAATCGATTTTAAAATGGTCCGATCCAGTTATAAAAATTATAAACCTATCGGATCGGACCAGATCGATTTTATTAAATAAATAATTTTTTTATATAAATCGGCCGCGTAAAGGGGTATATATATATATATTTTTGTTTTCGAGTTAAAGGCATTAAGTCGTTAACCCTAACCCTAGAAAATCGCAATTCTTCATTTTCTATGTCGCTCTACGTCCACCGTCCGGGCTTTGGGTCTGGCCGTCTACGCTTCTACCAACAGCTAGCCATCATTCCTCGCGTCGCTTCCACCAACAGCTAGCCACCGTTCCTCGCATCGCTTCCACTAGCAGCTAACCACCGTTCCATGCGTCGCTTTCATCAGTAGCTAGCCACCTCTCCTCGCGTCCCTTCCACCAGCAGCTAGCCACAATTTCTCACGTCGCTTCCACCAGTAACTAGGCACATCTCCTCACGTAGCGTCGTGTCATGACAACCATGGACGAAAATCACGAAATAGGTATGTGGTCTACTAATAGTAGTAGTTTTTTTTCCTCAATTAGAATCTAATATTTGAAATTTTTTTGTGAAAGGATCAGAGGACTAAGTACAGAATCTGCAGATTATCTTACAAGAAACCCAGTGTTTTTTGGGTTTGTATTGTGTTTGTTTGTTGGGATTGTGTTGTGTTCGTATACTGGATTCGTGTCATGTTAACATGTTGGGTCCATTATCTGTGTTCATGTGTTGATAATTAATTTATAATAATAAGTAATGATGTGAATTTAAATTTATAAAATAATAGTGATGAATTATAATACAATCATGTTTTTTCCTGAATAAATTGAATGGTAAGTATGAATTCTGAAATCTGAATGGTAGGTCATGTTTTTTTGTTAGTCTGAACACTTTTTCCATGTATAAAAAGTGTTCTCAAGTTTTCAAGTAAGTTGGATATGGGTGATATTTATGCATTAATTGAAGGAGAATTTCAAGAAATATAACCTATCAAGATATACATTTGAATTAATTTATTTTTAAGCCAATATACTTTTTGTATAATATTTATGTATTATTAATTGTTCAAAACCGTTAACCAAACCGGATCAAACTATTCGGTTATAACATTTTAGATAGCCAAATGGTCCGATCCGATCTAATTTCAACTATATGAATGGTCCGGTTAAGTTAAATTTTTTTAGACAAAACCAGACTAAACCGGACCATGGATACCCCTAACTGTATGTATGTATTCTTTTCTCTCATCTAATAAATTTTGAATAACTCCAAAAAGTCAAATAAACCGACCTATAAGATTATCTCAAATCCTTAACATTATTTTACACCATTTTGCATCATATTTTTACTCTTATCCACATCTAACCTAAACCACCAAATATCACACTAAAAAAATATTTTTTTTATAAAATAGAATATTTCTTTAAAGTTGCACCAAATATTATATTTAATAATTGTTTTTACTAATTTTGTATCATGTATTTAATTCTAATTTATTATATAAAATAAAAAAATGTATAACTCTTCATAAAAAATGGTGCATGAATAGTATTAGTACGACGAATAGTGTCACATTAAATTTGGAGCAATACGATGTATCATACCAAGTTTTCTACTAAATTTATTATTTTAGTACTAGGTTGGAGATGCCCAACATTGTGTATTAGTCAATCTTATGTTGGATAAATCTTATAGAACCCAACAAGTCATGAACCTTCATAAGGTTTCAACTCAAAATATCAATCATATTATGAAAAATAAATCATTTGACTTGAGAAATTCTAGAGACATTTCAAATTTTACTCCTAAACATCCCACTAAATACACTAAAAATTACAAAAATTACATATTAATGAAAAGTATCTAAATTGAGAAAAATATCCCCACTTATCTCCCACATAATTTACAAAACAATTTAGAGTAAATCTCTCACTACATGCAAGAAATAGTGTTTGGGTTGTGGTTATAGAAATGAATTGTGTTTATAGAAAAATATTGTAAAGAAACAATGTTTGGGTTTTTGTTCTATTAAAATCGCAATGAAAGAAAGAAGATGATACTGTGTAGGTTCTGTATAGGGTAATTGAACTTAATAGGGAGGTTCGATGAGGGTTAACAAACTAAATAAGAAGGTTCGATAGGGGATACTGAATATAATAAGAAGGTTCAATTGGGGCTATCGAACATTTATTATAGGTTTGTTGGGGATTATTGAACCTTTGTGTGATTTATAGAAAAATATCAAATTAACATATACTTGTTTCAATTTATTTTTGGCTCGAACATTTATTATAGGTTTCTTCTTTTTTCACATCCTTAATATATACTTCTTCCATTTTTAATATTTCTAATATTTTGTTACTCAAAATATTAGAGTTTGTGTGTGGTTAGTGATAAATGTGGAGGTAAAGATGAAAAAGAAGAAGGAATGGGACGTATTTATTTGAAGATTTTTTTTGTGAGTGAATAAGATGTATGACATATGGGTGTTTTATTTTACTTAAATATTGAAGGATAAATTTATCTTTTTTATGTAATAAAGTTAATTTCCATTGTTTTATAGTTATTAAAATGTTTCGTAATAAAAAAAATAAGAGTTCTCAAAAACTTCTCATTTAAATTGTCATTCTGAAACTATTTTTGCATTTCCATGACAAATTCCTAAATCAAAAGTGTAAGAACTATGATTGTTGGTTATTTTTGTGGACAAAATATTTACATGTAAATTTGTTTTTAAGTTCACTATTAAGTCTATCAAACAAAGTCAAAGAAAAGTCAAAATTTCAGATAATCGTATTTCATGTATATCTATTATAATTATAACGCATAGGATTACACTCATGCATTTAATAACACATATTCATAAATTTGGAATTATTTTTACTGCTAAAATATAAAATAAGATATATGTTAAGATATTAGATAAGATATAAATTAAATTATAGGCTAAAAGATAGCATAAAATATACTTTAAAAGAACTATTTATTAAATAGGAGTATACTTTAAAGAACTCTTTTTTTTAAATAGAAGTCAACTTTAAAAAAACTCTTCTTTAAATACTAGTCTTCTTAATTAGTGAGTGTTACTAATCCTATTTATAATAGAAAAAAATATTTATCAATTACATAGGAGTATTCTTAATTAGTGAGTATTATTAATTCTATTTGTAATAGAAAAGATATTTAACAATTACATAGGATTAAAGGTTTTAATTTTTCTTATAAATAAAACTCATTATTCTTTGTTTCAATCAACCACACAAGAGCATTATTTTTTTCTTCTTAATCTCTCTTATTTTGCAAATATAATATCATAATTTTGTAGGCTTCTTTATTTAGTTAATCTATCAAATATTAATGGTTATGTTTGATTGATTAATAACCTAATTAGTTTATGATATTTTGATAATATGTTCTTATAGTTTCTTCTTTATTTTTGTTCTTAAATTGTTAGATCAAATAATTGTGTTTATCATATTATAATTGTTTGGTATTAAATGGGTACTAGACATACGATCTCATGTGTGCAGGTACCCCGCTATGATATAGCGAGGTAATAGGACTAGTTCAACAATAGCCTGAGCCCAAGAGGTTTGGTAAGGCACATTACCCTATAGACAGAATACCTCGTTGTCCAAGTGCGAGATCCTAAGCTTCAAGATCTGAAGTGCTAACCCTACTATGACCACCTGATAATGGTTTTCCCTTCCTCTAAACGACCTGAAGAAAGTTACTTAGGGACTTAAAGCGACCCATATGTAACGACCTTCCTTATATGCATAAAATGACATGTTGTAATGCAGCGATCTTCTTTATGATAGTTTGAATATCATTTTATTATGTATAAATAGTATTTTCAGGTCACTTGTACGTAACCTCCTATATGTGTAGGATGTAATACACATGTATATATACTCCTTAAATGTGGAGAATACAAGATCCACTTTAGTTGTTCAATTTCTTACTTCTCACTAAAAATCACTAGAATCTGACACTTAAAATTCTCTCCAAACAATTGGCACCGTCTGTGGGAAACTTAAATTTTTTTTAGTCCAGCATTTGAGAACTGCTTTTATTTTAAGAGAATTAACTAGTATTTTGATTTATATAACTTCAGATGGATCATCCGTCTATGGTTAATGTACAACCAAATGACCCCGTTCCAGTGGCTCAAGAATTTGACCTTAATGATAGGGCGCTCCACTCCTCATCCATCAGGTCGCTATCGAATCATGACTTAATGACTGCCTCAACTAGTGAGGAATAAATTTCAACCTTTTGCAATATGGGTCCATCCACTCAAGCTGCATGGCTATATGGTATTCCCCCACATTATAGCTCGGATAATCCTTCTTATAAAGGAGATGCAATGATACAAGAACTTCAAAAATAGATTACATAATTGCAATAAGCCTTCATTGAATGTCAAAAGGATAACATGGAATTAAGATCTCGGTTAGAACAAAATGCATACTCAGACACAGAGAGTTCATTTTTTACACTCCGTAATCCTTGGATAGTACATCAACCTTCTAGAAGAGAGCATGTACCTCATGCATCTGATCCTTATCGACGTATAGTTAGTGAACAACACCCGTGCATAGTTTCTGATCCTCCTATCATCAGGAGGACTTCCTATGGAAATCCTATGACTTATGGACTGAGAATTCAACCCACTCAACTACACGATCCAAGTGAAGAATTGGATAAAAGATTAAAAGAGATGGAAGAAAAAATGTGGATAAAGGTTAATGATAGATTCGCAAGATAGGAAAAGGCAAAGCCTTGGGGTGATATTGGAAATGTTTGTAATCAATTATCTACATCGCCTTTCTTGGATCTCATTGAGCTAACGGTGCCTCCTCCTAAATTTAGTGCCCCCAAATGTCCCGCATATAAAGGAACCAAAGATCCAGTTACACACATTCTTCAATTCAAAATGGCCATGGTTGTAGTTAGTCTATCCAAAGATAAGTGAGAATCGATGTATTGCAAACTATTTGTAGCTACTTTTCAAGATTCGACCCAACAATGGTTTATGGAGTTACCCCCTAAGAGTATCGTTAGTTTTGACGCTCTGGTCAAAGTATTCATTACCAATTACGCTTGCAACAAACCTATCAAGAATGAGTCTTATCACCTATTCTCGATCATTCAGGAGGAGGATGAGACTATGGAGGCTTACATGCGAAGATCCAGAATGGAGAAGATGGAAATTCACCAATGCCTATTCTATAGGCATAGAAGCTTTTCGAAAAGGAATAAATCATGATAATGGTATCTTCATAGAATTGAAAAAATCCACACCATATTCCTTAACCAGAGATGACCCCCCTTCACTAAGAAAGAGGAAGACAGAAGGCCTATTGGAGATAAACGCCCTAATTTTCCCCTTTTCAAACCCGCATTTAGATCAAGGGGTAATCCAGACACTTGGGGTCATGCGTTGTCTCCCTTTCGAGGACCCCACTTATGCATCACATTGGTGGAAGTAGTACCCCGAATGGAACGCCTTAATAATGTGAATTGGCCACCTACTATGAAAGTTCTGCTTAGAAACCCCAACAAATATTATGCATTCCATAGAGACACAAGACATTGGATTCAAGATACTTAGGGGATATTATTGACAAAGCTAGGAATCCACTGGAAGAGATCCAGAGGGAGAACCCAGATCAAAGGGTTAGGGTACTAGCCAAACCGATTCCAATTCGGAATGAACCAAATAGAGCACACCCCATTCCACCAGGGGATGTGCGGATAATACACACAATAAATGATGGCCCTACCATGGCCGGACACTTAAGCAATTCCAGAAAGAGATATGCACAAGAGGCTCGAGACACGGGACATATGGTATATAGCTTGAGACTTGAGGGACCTGTTTATCCAATCACCTTTGAAAGTAGAGAATGCCTACATCCCCATGATGAACCTCTAGTAATTATAGTGTGAATCGCCCATTACATTGTACGTTAGATGCTTGTTGATAATGGTTGCTCGTCTGATCTCTTATACTTATCCACTTTGCTTGACATGAGAATAGACCCTAAATAAATCACTCAACAAAAAATGCCGCTAGTTAGTTTCAATGGTAGTCTAACAATGTCAATAGGGACCATACGCCTACCAGTATTGGTAGAAGGAGTTATAGTTTTGACAACCTTCGTCGTTTTGAATATCCCACCTCCTATAATGCTATTTTGGGACACCCGTGGATACACAAAATGAAAGCTATGCCTTCAACGTATCACCAGTTGATTAAATATCCTACTATCGACGTGATACGGAATATTGAGGGGGAATAAGATAGGGCACAAAGTTGTTATAATGCTGCTATGAAGAATGCGCTACCTCAAACCTTAAAATAGAAACTAAAGAGTAAAAGTCACCCCAAAAAATTTAAGAAATTACATACAAGTGAACGTACCACCATGGAGGTCCATGAAGAATATGATATGGTCCTTATAGGAGACACGAAGAGCGATCAATATGTTAAAATCAATGGTGCACTACCTCCTTAATTTAAAGTTACCCTTATTGATTTTTTGAAAAATAATAGGGATTTGTTCGTTTGGAAACCTAAAGATATGCCCAACATAGACCCAGATATCATCTCTCACGAGTTATGCTTAGATCACACCAAAAATCCAGTCCAACAAAGAAAGCACAAATTTGCTAGATATAAAAATGAAATCATCAAAAAGAAGATCGAGTCCTTGGAAAATGTGGGCTAGGTTCATGAGGCCAGGTATCCAACTTGGATATCGAATGTCATGTTAGTAAATAAAGCAAAAGGCAAGCACAGAATGTGCGTGGACTTCATGGATTTGAACAAAGCAACACCAAAATATTGCTTCCCATTGTCGAATATTGATCAATTGGTAGATGACACGATTGGATTTGAATCAATGAGCTTTATGGAAGCTTATTCAAGCTACCACCAAATCTGAATGCATCTTAGAGATGAAGAAAGAACAAAATTTATTACAAAAGAAGGGACGTTTTGCTACACGAAGATGCCATTCGGTTTGAAAAATATTGGTGCTACTTATCAAAGAATGATGAATAAGATGTTTCAAAACCAAATTGGATGCAACATAGAGGTATATGTTGATGATATATTGGTCAAAACTAAATGAAAAAAGACCATATTAATGACCTCCAAGAAGTATTCGTAATAATTCAGAATTATAAAATGTGCCTTAACCTAAAAACGTATGTGTTTGGCGTAGCCTCAGGGAATTTTTTAGGATACCTAGTCACGTTGAGAGGTATTGAAGCCAATCCAGATAAAATTTTAGCCTTAGTCAACATGAAATCCTCTAGCTACCTCTAGGAAACCCAACAATTAAATGGGTGTATAGCAGTGTTATGTTGTTTCATTTCTAAATGCACCGAAAAGTGCCTACTATTCTTTTGGCTACTAAAAAAGAACATAGAATACCTTTGGGATAGTGAGTATGAACAAGATTTCCATTCCATTAAAGATTAATTGATAAGAACACCTCTTTTAGTTAGTCCTATGGTGGGAGAAGACTTATACATGTACATGTCCTTCACGGGCAAGGCAGCCAGTGTCGTATTGGTGGTTGATCGTGATGGTATTCAACACCCCGTGTATTACGTGAGTCATTCACTAACAGGAACGCAACAACGATATCCTCCTTTAGATAAGGTAGCATTTACTATCAGAATGATAGCACGGAAACTCAGACATTACTTTGGTGCACACAGGGTAATGGTCCTTACCTCATATCCCCTGAAAAATATCTTGGGCAAACCTAATCTATCCAGCCATCTCTCTCAAATAGCTATTGAGCTCAGTGAATTTGAAATACATTATAAACCTTTGGCCATGATCAAGGGACAAGCCCTCTCAAATTTTATCATAGAATGGACAAATGAGAACACCCAAGAATGCACTTCAATTTGTGCGATAGGGTCAACCCCTATAGGAGAAACACCTTCCCTAAAAGTGGAGTTGTGGAAAGTATATTTGGATGGAGCAAGCAATTCACGTGGAGTAGGAGTTGGAATAGTGATATTCACCTCGACAGGAGCCTTAATAGAGAAGTGCCTTCGGATTACCTTCCAAGTGACTAACAATGTCGCGGAATATGAAGCCTTACTTTTGGCATTACAACAATTGATAGCCCTAGGAGCTAAGAAGGTCTTAATTCATAGTGATTCATTGCTAGTAGTAAACCAAGTCAACAATGATTTTGAAGCTAAGGAGGAGAGAATGAAACTCTATGTACAAGAGGTGAAGAAAGCAAAGGTTGTGTTTGAAACTTTTTAGATCAAATAGATACCACTAGGAGAAAACGCCCACATTGATTCTTTGGCCATGTTGGCATTGATGGTTGATAATTGTATTTTATATAGTTGTTTTCATCTATTTTATTAATTATAATTGCTATGTTCTTTACATTTTTAGTTAATTTTAATGCAATAAATTAATATTTACTGTTAGTTTCTTAAGGAATATATTTTGAAGAAAATTAAAGAATTTGAATCGAAAAAAGTCTTAATTGCAAATAAAATGTCTGAAAATATAATTTAAATTAAAAGAGTGTTCAAATTGCAATTAACAAAAGTGTAAAAGTTAATTTAAATTAGATAAAGAGTTTAATTACAATTAACCAAAGTTTAAAAGTTTATTTGAATTAAATTGGAGGGCTAAAATGCAATTAAGCAAAGTTTATTTTTCTGCGCAAGAAAGAAGTCCACGCGCATCTATTGTCTGCTCGCCATGTGCACCGTCAGATCATACAATCAACAGTGATGATCAGTGCGTGTAATACAAACACGACCAAAAGTGATTAGAAGCGAGTTTTCTAGTTGCACACTGCTCGGTGCTCTGTGTGGGGCCCACCTACCGTGCAGGTCGGCGTGCAAGGTGGGACCCATGTGTCTGTTGCGTGCCAAAAGAAGTGGTCCCATACGATGCAGTCTATAGATTCTTCGTACGCCCTGCCATTCCAACGAGTAATACAATGCTATGTGTCCTAAATATTATTTCAGCAAATCAAGAAATGACATGTGGCATGTGTTTCATTACATCAAAAACATAGAAATGTCGCACGATCCTAGCATTTTCTGTATGCCCCACGTGTCCTTGATGGAAATAATCTTGTGAGGCACAACCACGTGCAAGCTCTCCCTCCCACCAATTAAAGGCTACCATGTGTCCAACTATTTCTTTCAACCAGTAAAATGCTGACACATGGCAGAGTGTATTGAAAAAAAATCAGCAACGACGTACGTTCCCCTGTTTTTATGCTATATATTTTACATGCATGATTAATTGTTTCAAAAATCTTGTCCCCCATGCGGATTTTATTATTATTTTCGATATATTATTTTGTCTCCCGCGTGTAGAAAAATTATATTTTATGATGTATTTTATTTGTGTTCTTGAGCGAATATTCCTTAAGTGTTGTAATTTAATTTTTATTTATGAAGTAATTTAATTTTTCTAGGGTTACGTTTTATCTAAATTTATGAAGCTTGAGTTTAATTATTTTTGAATGATTTATTAGATTTTTAATTTGTTTATTCTATTTGTGCTTAATGCTTTTGATTATTGGAAAATGTATCAATTGATCTGTGTCACTCAAATAAACTTGGAAGAGACATTTTTGTGTATATTGCTCATGGATAGAATAACATGTATATATTAAGGATAGGAATATACATTTATCGTATGTGTGGCCATTTGAGAACTTAGAACGTAATGAATCTTGGTGAATTTAATTCTCATAGAAATATAGTGAATTAATTTAACGAGGTGTGTCTATACGGAGCTCGGAAGAGACGTATGGATAAAATTAAAAGTTTTCGGTTGACAAATTAAATTTACAAAAAATATAAATCAAGAGAAAATGATATGATTCGAGTGGACTAATTTGGTGAAAACTGTAATCCTAGAATTTTCTTTTATTTTGTTATAAAACTTTTTAGTTAGTTAAATTATCTTCTAATTAACGATTGTTTTGGATAAAATCAGAGTGAAATAATTTTAGTACTCAACAAAATGTAGTAACAAATCTCCGTGGGAACGATAACTTACTTATCAAATTTATTACTTGTGATTGTGTATACTCGCACGATTTTATGTTCTCCTAAAAGAGACAACAAGTTTTTGGCGCCATTGTAGGGGATTTGTTTACTATTTTCATTGTTGATATTAATACCAATCAATCTGATTTTAATTCAAAAAAAAATTATGCTTCTTGTTACTTGCTTAATTTAATTTTCAATTTTCTCGTAAGTTGAGATTTTGTTTGACACATAAATCTTAACTCACAAAAAGGAAAAAAAAATAAGAAGTCAAGTTGAGGACTATAAATCAAGCGCTTCTTGGGAGGCAACCCATGTGTTTTTATTTTTATTTTTACATGTATTAGTTTTTATATTTCCTTATGTTGTTATTTTTTTTCGTAGGTACAAATTGGAGGAAATGAAGCTATTTTGGATTTTAACCTTACAAACCAAACCAGGAAGTTTCTTTAAACCCATCCCATATGTTCTTTAGTTTCATACACTGAGGACAATGTGTATATTAAGTTTGGGGGTGGTAGAGATATTTAACTTAATTGAAATATTTTCTGGGTATTCTTGCTTGTGAAATTTTATTTGTTTGGTTGATTGAAGATATTTTTCTTTGAATGATTATTTATTTTTATTTCTTCGGTTTAAATGATGCATATCTCCTTAAAAAATTTGAATATTGTCTAAGCTATGAATAATTTTTACTTATGTTTTATTTTTACAGGAATAAATATTTATGAGCACTAGTCTTGATTTTTGAGTTGCTATGGTAATTTAGAGAAGGTTTATGTGAATATGCAATTCAATTGATATTTGTGGTGTCGCAGTTCTTAGAATTTGTTTGATTTTCTCTCGAAATGAAATTTTAGAAAACACTTAACTAAGAAAATGATTTAGGCCATATTTGGATCGTTTGACCTTTACATGCTTTATCCATAGTATATCCCTTTTGAGCTTCAAAGTTTATATATATATTTTTATCTCATTTCAAAAGCCTAGTAAAAAAATATATATGCATATGTATAGATATATCGATTTTTCTTATCTCAATAACACGTGATAGCTGTTAGTAAATGTTTAAAGATATATCGGAAAAAAAGAGGATACTGAAAAAAGAGGATTCTAAGAAAAAACAACAGATTCTGAAAAAAAAAACAGAAAAAAAGAGAGAAGGAAAACAGAAAAGAAAAAAGAAAAAAAAAGTGATTTTGAATGTGATGTTAAATCTCAAATTGGGAAGTATTCATTGAGATGTTAGAAGGTATTTTATTCAATCCTAAAATGATGTATTTAGGAAATATTTGAGCTATATATTATCTTTTATCCTACCTTTTGTTGTGTGTTTTGCAACACACAAAAATCGTGCAAGTATACACGGTCACAAGTAATAAAAATTTGTAAGTAGAGTATCGTTCCCACGAGGATTTGTTACTATAGTTTGTTGAGTACTAAAATTGTATCTCTCTGATTTTATCCAAAACGATCGTTAATTAAGAAAATGTTTAAAAATAAAATAAAAGAAATCTAAGATTGCAATTTTTCACCAAATTATTCCACTCTAATCATAATATTTTCTTTTGATTTATATTTTTTAGTACATTTAATTTGTCAACCGAAAACTTCTTTTTTATCCATACATCTCTTCCGAGCTCCGTATAAACACACCTCGTTAAATTAATTCACTATATCTCTATGAGAATTAAATTTAATAAGATTCATTAAGTTCTAAGTTCTCAAATGGTGGCACATACAATTAGGGTATATTCCTATCCTTCATCATACATGTCATTCTATTTATGAGCAATATACACAAAAATGCCTTTCTCAAGTTTATTTTTATGCCACAAATCGTTTTGATAAAATTCGTAAATAATCAAAAAGCATTAAGCACAAAATAGAATGAACAAATCGAACGTCTTATAAATCTTTCAAAAATAGTTAAAATAAAAGCTTCATAAATTTAGATCAAATGCAACCCTAGAAAAATTAAATCACTTCATTAATTAAAAATTAAAATTACAACAGATGCAGAAAAATTAGAAGAACAAGAAGGAAAATTAAAACATCACATACAAAAATATTTGGCACACACAGAACACAACAAAAGCCAAAAAATGGCTTCTGTGTGTTCTGCCGTCCAAAACCGAGCAACACAGAAATTATACACCAAAAAAAACTCTTTAACTCTATCATAATATCACTTATTTATAGCTAAAAAATACATCAAAAATATTAAAATATCATACACGCGTTAAAATTTGTATCGAAAATAAAACCCCGACATTCCCCTTAAAATCCGCGGTCACGCGAAAATCAAAAACTTATTTTAATTCACGCGAGACAAGGAGCCGTTTCTGCATTTTTTTTTATTCATTGTACGTGCCACATGTTAGCGTCTGATTCGCTGAAATAAATAGTGGAACACGTGGCAACATCTCATTCGTTGAAGGGAATGAGCGCACATAGAACTTGTCGCACAGAATCGGGGCGCGCAAAACGTGAGGCAACGGCTGGAATGAGGGCGAGATTCTGCGCTTTTGCATTCACTGATATGTGCCACGCGTCCTCTTATGATTCGTTCAAGGGGAAATTGGGACACGTGGAAGACTTTAATTCGCTGGAAGAACGATTGCACGTGGTTTAGCCGCACAGAACAACACCCTTTGGCAGACGTGCTTCAGACATGTGGGTCCCACCCTGCACGCCGGCCTGGGCGACATATTTGTATAAACTCATCCGGATTGCATGTGATGATATATGAAAAGACTTCACACACACACTAAAATTCATTGTGTTTGAAATACATTATAAACCTTTGGCCACGATCAAGGGACAAGCCTTCTCAGATTTTATCATAGAATGGACAAATGAGAACACCCAAGAATGCACTTCAATATGTGCGATAGGGTCAACCCCAATAGGAGAAACACTTTCCCTTAAAACGGAGCTATGGAAAGTATATGTGGATGGAGCAAGCAATTCACGTGGAGCAAGAGTTGGAATAGTGATATTCACCCCGACGGGAGCCTTAATATAGAAGTGCCTTCGGATTACCTTCCAAGCAACTAACAATGTCACGGAATACGAAGCCTTACTTTTGGCGTTACAATAAGTGATAGCCCTTGGAGCTAAGAAGGTCTTAATTCATAATGATTCGCTGCTAGTAGTAAACCAAGTCAACAATGATTTTGAAGCTAAGAAAGAGAGAATGAAACTCTATGTACAAGAGGTGAAGAAAGCAAAGGTTGTGTTTGAAATGTTTTAGATCAAATAGATACCATGAGGAGAAAATGCCCACGTTGATTCTTTGGATATGTTGGCATTGACGGTAAACTCAGATTCAAAGAGAGTAATCCCAGTATCTTGTTTATCAAGATCTAGTGTTACCGCAAGTGAAGTAAAACTTTAAACGCAAACGAACGTCATACACACTATTCATGATTCTTGGTTGACGCCTTATACAGGATATCTTATCAATGGTACTCTCCCGGAAGACAAACACTTAGCTCATAAACTCATAACAAAAGTAGGGAGCTATGCCGTCATTCAAGGAATTCTATATAGGAAGAATTATGGTGGCCCGTGGTTAAAATACCTACTAGCACCTGAGGCTCAGATGGTCCTGAGTGATCTATATGACTGTCAATATGGAGCTCATTCGGGAGGAAGAATTATTTCTCAAAGGATTATCTAGCAAGGTTATTATTGGCCTATACTTCTTAAAGATTGCATCTCTTATGTCAAAAGGTGCGATAAGTGCCAACGACATACTAATATGCCATACCATTTAGGCACTGATATGAGATCTATTATTAGCCCCTAGCCATTTCAGAAATAGGGTTTGGACATCGTGGGACCATTACCCATCGCTTCAGGCCAAATAAAGTTTCTCATCGTTGCAACTGATTATCTTACTAAATGGATAGAGGCAGAATCTTTAGCTCGAATCCAAGAATTGGATGTGGAGGGATTCATATGGCATAACATTATATGTAGATATGGCCTACCTCATGAACTGGTTACTGATAATGATAGGCAACTCATTGGACAAAAAATAATCTCTTTTTGCGACAAGAAGGGTATCAAATTATCTCACTCCACCCCTTACTGACCGCAAGCAAATGGTTAAGCTGAGTCATCTAATAAGACCCTCATTAATATACTATGAAAACTTTTAGAGGGGGCTAAAGGAAAATGGGTTGATGTGTTACTCGGTGCCCTTTGGGCAACACGAACTACTCCCAGAACGACAACAAGAGAAACTCCCTTTTTCTCTCGTTTACGGCACTGAAGCATTCATACCCCTTGATATATAAGAACCCATCCTCTGATCCGATATTGACAATGAATATAATGATTACTTATGATGGGAGGACTTGTTGTTAGCAGAAGAAAAACGAGAAGAGGCTTTAATAAGACTCAAATTGCAAAAGAGAACACTCCAAAAGACGTATAACAAATTCATCAAGCACAAGAGTTTTGGTATTGGAGAATGGGTCTTACGAAGGGCACTGGGTAACAAAGTTGAAACTAATGCAGGAAAATTTTCCGTAACATGGGAAGGTCCATATCAAATATATGACATCACACCAACAGGCTCTTACTTGATAGAATGTGATGATATAAATGAGGCTCTGAGCTAGAATTGAGAACTCCTTAAAAATTATTACATGTAAATGCTTTGTACACAACGAGTACTTGTATATGAGATCTACAATTATCTTCTAATCCGTTATCGATGGCAAGGTTTAATGAACCCCCATGCTAGAAATAGTCCAATGACATTCTCCTTTGGGATGCGGGATTTATCCTATGCCTCGTGATTGGAGGTGGAGTCCCCTGACCCTCCCACTCAAGATGCAAAATATGCTCAAAAGAAACAACCATGCTTTGGGCATCTTATTTTGTGCCCCCAAGTTGGAAAGAGTCATTTGACCTTCTCGCTTGAGATGTGAGACATGTCCCATTGCTTCATGATTAGAGGTGGATTCCCCTGACCCCCACTTGATATGCGAGATATGTCTTATGCCTTGTGATTGGAGGTGGAGTCCCTTGACCCCCCACTTGAGATGTGGGATATGTCCTATGCCTCGTGATTGGAGGTGGAGTCCCTTGACCCCCGTATGCGAAACACCATATACTACTTCATTCAAATGATATGTAAAAAAAGAGAGGTAGATCTCATGATTACCAACTCAATCACTCCATCTCATATTACAAATTGTTATCAAACATTATCACAAATTATTACTAACATTATATGAGTGTAGCATTTCTACCTGACAGGAACTTTATGGTTGTTTTTTATCAAGCGCCCTGTGCTTCCAATATTCCACTAATTTACGCAATTTGTCCCCTTCCTTTTTGTATCTTTCCTGTTCAAGATGTGCTAATTTCAAGTCTTCATGAGAGTCTACTAGATCTTGTGTTAGGAATTTACATCACGATTTCCACACACATAATTCTTGATCCAAGCATTCACTTGCTTCATGACACATTTTAGCTTTTTTCTGTATCTTTCTCCACGACTATGACCTACAATAAAAAGCATATCGTAGAGAATATGAATGAATTAACATATATCATAGAGTAAATACACCCACCTTGTAGTGAACTATTACATTACACCCCATAGTAAACTATTACGTTATAAATACTAACATCAAACATATGCCTCGCTATCATGTGCCACATTGTTCCCCCTCTTTCTTTCGAGCTGTATAAATGGATAGACAATCTTCAGGAAATCCAAAATTATGATATAATTCTTCTTGTGCACAAGGTACATTGAACATACCATCTTTGAAGAGATCTTTCACACCGCTAGTCTCACCCTTCTCTTTTTTTGGGAGGATATATACTTTGTAAAGGCATAATACCCTTCCTTGATGGGGACACCTTGTTCAAAGATAATTTCTTAACACAAGATCTACTCATATGTAGGAAGTAGACACCCAGCCTAGGGATGACTTAGTAATGGTTGGGTACTTTTCATTTCTCTCTCCCTTAGTGACTTTGGGAGGGGTTTGGTTAACCTCCTCGCTATAAGAAGGAGAAATAGCTCGTTTCCCTACATTCGAAGAAAATTGCATTGTGAGTAGAGTTGGTGAATTTATCTTCTTTCTATGAGTAGGAACAACTCATTCCACTATCCCGAGGAGTACTCTCGCGGCCTGTGATGACCTTGTTTTAAACAAGTCATCCAAATTTATTTTACTATAATCCATTAAAAGACTAACGAGCTATGATTATTTCATGCAAATTACCAGGTTGCTTAAATATTATTATATCAAGTCAATGCGGCCTCAAATCCTCTAGGTTATATGTGTTATGCTAACGATAAAAAAGACTTTAATCCAAGCAAAATATATAGAGGTACGTAGAAATAAATGCAACATTTAAAATTAATTTCAAGTTCCAAAATTTCTCATTTACATTTGATTTTACAAAATAAATCAATTAAAACCATTAATGAGTGACATCTTCTACCACCCCCTTGGGTGGACGCTTTGTGGTGGCCTCTGTATTATGAGGTGAAACTTAAGGAGTAGCAGCTCTAGACGACTTGGACCTATTGCTTTGAAAATCCAGCATCAAAGTCAGGTAAGGTGCAAGTAGATCTAGTTTTTCAGCCTGAGCTTTGAGGTTATTTACTACGAAGCTCGCACCACTATGATAAGCTTTAGTGATGTTCTTTTCGTCGGCCTTCTTTGTGAGTTTTCGAAGTGTTTAGCTGCTTCCCCTTTCTTATAACAATAGGTGTCTGTTTTTCTTAGCTTCTCCACTTTGTCAATAACCTCATTTTCCAAGTTCAAATTTTTTGTATCTTTCTCGACGATTAAGACATCTTTGTCTTTTACCGACTTCTCATATTTGGCTATCTACAAGCAGCTAGCTTGAACCTCGCACTTGCATCCCTTGAGGGATATCTTGCCTTCCCTCGCCAAACACACTTCCTACAAAAGAGAAGTTGAGAATCAATATACAAAATTTATTAAAAAATTTTGTTTTAAAAAAACAAATCTCATGAAATTATTCACCTCAAAGAGATGATTTGCTGTCAACTCCCCATGGGTTCCCTCTTCACTCTTACATACTACTCTCACTTGCGACCTTTCAGCTTCTGTCCCAAAATTCTTGAACAAATCTCTCTTAAAATTTGTTCACCCAAATATCCCCTCATCAAAATAAGTAACGGGGATCTCTAGCATCACGACATCCTTAAGGACTACCTCATCAAATTTGAAGTCATCCATATCCATCGCCTCTATACCAAGGGTATACTCCCTACTTTTCTCTTCTTTGAAACCTTTATTTTGCGAGGTGAGAAAAAGCTCAGATTATCTAAGGTTGTTGAAGGAATTACAACTTCAGTAGTTGCAGCGACCTCCAAATCCGTGAAGAAATCGTCTTGAGTAGGTGAAGGTGTCATACGCTCTCCCTTTGTCTAACCTGTTTCTTTTTAAACAATACAAACACCTAAATTGATCATTTTCGAGGTTTATTTTGTGCTCTCTAACCACCACAGAGAGACATAAAAGTGTTCGCCACCCATTTGGATTTATTTGGGCAAGATTAATATCAAAAGTTCTCAAAGCACGTGCCACTAATTTGGGAAAAAGGGAAACGTAGACCTATTTTAAAGGCCGCTAGGTGTATCACCCGGTGGAGGATCATCAGTATCATATAGATAAGGAGGTACTTTCATTAACCCTACACGGGATGGAATGTCATATGTTTGTCTAATTTTTCTAACTCTTTCACTGTTATAATACTCAACATCTTTTCAATTTGATGCTTATCTTTGGTTCTATGTGTAGGTTTGCCCTTGTTTTCCCTTTTATTTTTTGGGCGAGGTACTTTGGTGGATGTGGACACAGAAATCCTGATAACAGGAATTGAACCCAGTGAGGACGAGGTAGACACCACCTTGGACCCCGAGGAAGCAGGAAGATCGACAATCCCTTCCTTAATAGTCCACGGAGTGGGCCTATTGTCACTACTCCCTATCGTTTCAGGTGATTTGGTTTGTAACAACCTTTAGGGAATATGACTGGGAGATACATTTTTGGAGAGGTCTCCTTTTGAAGACATTAAAAAAGAGGATGAATAATTACTTAGTGAGAAGGTCGTATCAAATCAAGAGGTAAGGATATATCAACGACCTGAATTCTAGCAAATGATGTTAAATAAACGAGCTGAAATGACTATCAAGTAATTCTAACGACCTTGTGAAAGAATAATATGGCCTCTGAGTAATCAACGGGTTAAAATTCTCTAAATAAAATTACTAAGTTAAAAATAGGTAAAGTAAATTCTCCTACTATTTATAAAGGAAAAACAAGAAGCTGAAAGGTCTCTAACAAAATAAATAAATAAAAATATCTATTTATTCTACAAGTAAAGCATAATATATATAAATTCGCATTGTCCGAGTGGCCATTGTTTGGTATAAAAACACGATTGAATCTATCAACTAAGAATTACTTAAATGGAATACGGGATTAGGTTATTCTCTTGACTTCTCAAAATCAAGAGAATATGGGAGTTAATGTTTAGTATTAAATGGGTAATAGATATATGACCTCAATGTGTAGGTACCCTGCTATGATGTAGCGAGGTGATAGGACTAGTTCAACAATGGCCTGAGCCCAAGAGGTTTGGGAAGGCACATTACCCCATCGATAGAATATCTCATTGTCCAAAGTACGAGATCCTAAGCTTCAAGATTTAAAGTGCTACCTCTACTATGACGACCTGATAATGGTTTTCCCTTCCTGTGAATGACCTGAAGAAAGTTGCTTAGGGACTTAAAGCGACCCATATGTAACGACCTCCCTTATATGCATAAAACGACCTGTTATAATGCAACGATATTCTTTATGATAGTTTGAATATCATTTTATTATGTATAAACAGTATTTCCAGGTCGATTGTTGATGAGAAAAAATGGCATCGCCGATCCTGCCAATACTTTGGTTTTATATTTATAAAAATCTTGCAAGTGTACGAATCATTTCATAGAAAATGATAAGCATACTCCCAAGGTTGATCTAAGCAAGGAATATATGTGATTTTTAATTTATTATTCGAACTTTTAAAAGCGAAATTAATTCCTAAACATCCTGTCACGATATTTGGGGTTTTGTGTTTTTTAACCTAATAACGCAAAAATAAATATAGATACAGATTCAATAAACATTTATGCAAGTTTTATCTTTTATAATAGTGGAGTATTTATGGATATAATAACTAAGTTAATTATGCTTGCTCATATTATTTAGGTTATTAAATATATAAATTGATATTTATTGATTCTCTCTTTGTTATATAAATACCACCTTTGGTGGGGTTAGATATTCTTTGTTAACTAAACAAATCAATTAACATCTATGGGTGTGGTTGATAACTAATTTGGTTAATTAAATTAATTCATTTTTCTAAGAGATTGAAAATGAACCATTTAAATGCCATCTTTGGTGGGGTTAGAGAGTTTAAACTTTATTCAAGGTGTCCAAATTAAACCTAAGAATTTAATTATCCGAGTACTAACTTTCAAGTGTTAAAACTACTACTGAAAACATGTTGTCAATACATTTTCAAATAATAATTCTTATAAAACTTTTGAAATAGAGCTTCACTCTAACTATCGGGAAATTGTACCAACAAATAAAATAACACTACTCTAAATCAGACTGGATAACTAAACCTTAAAATCTAATTTTCACAGATATGTCTCTTTTTTTTTGTAGCAGTCATGCATGAATGAGATATAAGCATATACTATCAATTTCTACTCAAATCATTTAATCTAAGCAAAAATAATAAAAAAAATATACGATACTCTATTAAGATGAGAAAAAATTCATACATTCAATGCTAATACCTATAGAGATCATCTAAAAATTTGAAGAAATAAGAAATGTGTTTGGAGTAGAAAAAATATATATTTCACTCTGAATAAAGGAAATTAGGCTCAAATTATATCTCACAAAGGTAGTCTCCACTAAAAAAAACACCGATTTTGGGTTTAATATAATTTCTACATCTTATCCTAAAATACTAGTTATGACAAAAACTAACTAATTATCAAAAAATAATTACAAAATATTTCATGATATGTTTTCAAAAATTAATCTAATAGTACAAAAGACTTAACTATTTACTTAAATTTGATTTAAAGAAATGATAAATTTTTGTGAGAAAAGTTTTTTTTTAATTCCAAAAATTACTAAATCACACAAAATAGAAATAAAACCAAACACAAAAAAAAATGAAAATGTGAACATAAAAATAAAATAAAAAATTATTATATATATATATATATATTTTATTTTTAAATTGTCAAAATGTTTTTTTAATTAAACATGGTAACTTTTCACCACCCCCAACCTAGAACTTACATTGTCCTCAATGTAACAACTGTAAATTAAAGATAAAGAGAAAAGAGAAGAAATATTACCTATTGCTTGAGAATGTGCAAGTAGTAATGGAAAATGCAGGTGCATCCATCATATTCATCATTAAAGTGTATATAGACAGATCGCTGTGAACTTCTAACATCTCAACAAATATTTTTAGTTTTAACAATTTAAAAATTATTAACATGTAATTAAAATGAAATAAACAATAAAATTAAGTAAATAAAACAAATAAAAGAAAATTACCTAAAATGATGGGTTGCCTCCCATCCAGCGCTTAGTTTAACGTCTTAGCAAAACGTAACTTGGGGATTGCATTTTAAGTAAACTCAATGTCCCCTCATCATTGAGTCAATCAAACCTACATATAAGACAAGGTTGTCTACCTATACTTTTTCAATCATGCCTTATTGATTTTCAAATTTCTTTTTGTACTTAAAACTAGGGGCATACTTGAGGGTTTTAAATAACCCATATCTAGGTGCAAATCAAATAATTAAGATATCAAAACACAATTGTACCTAGATCAAACAAAGCAACTAACTCCTTAGATTGTAATCAAAACTTTAAAATTTTGGAGATAGTTTCAGAAATTTTGTTTTGTTTTGTTTTATTTAATTATTTTTTTTAAGATAAAATAACATAATCAGTATTAACCAAGAGTGCTCCCAGGAAAGAATGGTGGTGCAAAGGCTCCTTAAAAACCATCCTCTTAGACAGAACAACATTCCCAGGAAAGACTAGTGGCACAAAGGCTTCCAAGAACTAGTCTCCTAGACAGAACTCCCTTAGATCTTTACTTTTCATGCTATTAAAATTAAGTTAATTAAGTTAAGTTAAGTAAAAAATTTAAGTTAATGAAAATCTAATTAAGTTAATTAAGTTAAGTAAAGTAAAAATCTAATTAATTAAGTTAATGAAAAGCTAAGTTAATTAAAAAGCTAACTTAATTAAGTTATTTTAAGTATAAATATAATCTAATTAAGTTAATGAAAATCAAAGTTAATTAAAAAGGTAAGTTAATTAAGTTAAGTGAATTAAAAAAAACTAATTTAATTAAGTTAATGAAAGTTAATTAAAAAGCTAAGTTAATTAAGTTAATTTAAGTTAATTAAAAATCTAAATTAATTAAGTTAGTAAAAACCTAATTAATTAAGTTAAATGAAAATTAAGAAATAAAGAAAAATAAATTTAAATAGAGAAAAAAAATTAAAATTAAAATAATAAAATAAAATTGAAAAAGGTAAAAGAAAATAAAATAAATTTTTTTATATTTAAAAAAAATTAAAATTAAGATTCTAATAAATAAAATAAAAAAAACATAAAATTAAATGAAAATTAAAAATTAAGTTTTTATTTTTTTATAATTTTTTTTATTTTTATATTATTATTTTTCTTTAATTTATTTTATTTTTTTAAATTAAATTTTTTTTATTTATTTATTAATAAATTTGAAAAAAAAATATTTTTTTAAAATTTTAAATTTCAAAATTATTTTACTATTAATGCTATAATTTTTTATTTATTTTTATTTTTTTAAATATTTTTTTTATTTTTTTTTTTGAAATTTAAAATTTTTTATTTTTATTTATTTATTCATTAAGAAATTTTAAATTTTTTTATTTATTTTTTTTACTATTAATGAATGGTAAGTTTTTTTTTTACAATTCATGAAAGGTAAAAAATTTTTACTTCAAATTTCAAATTTCTAAATTATTTTACTATTCACGCTATAATTATTATTTTTTTATTATTTTATTGTTTTTTATTGTTTTTTATTTTTTTATTATTTCTTATGAAATTTGAAATATGATTAATTTTTTTTATTTTTTTTACAAAAACAAAAAATCACAATTATTTACAACACAAAAATATTTTTAAAATTTTGATAAATAAATTAAAAACGCTATTCCTTCCCCGGCAACGGCGCCAAAAACTTGATGAGCGAAAACCAGCATCGCCGATCCTGCCAATACTTTGGTTTTATATTTATAAAACTCTTGCAAGTGCACGAATCATTTCGTAGAAAATGATAAGTATACTCCCAAGGTCGATCTAAGGAAGGAATATATGTGGTTTTTAATTTATTATTCAAACTTTTAAAAACGAAATTAAATCCTAAACATCCTGTCACGATATTTTGGGTTTTGTGTTTGTAATCTACTTACATAAAAATAAACATAGATTCAATAAATATTTATGAAAATTTTATCTTTTATAATAGTGGAGTATTTATGAATATAATAACTAATTTAATTATGCTTGCTCGTATTATTTAGGTTATTAAAGATATGAATTGATATTTATTAATTCTCCTTTTTTTTGTATGAATACCACCTTTGGTGGGGTTAGATATTCTTTGTTAAATAAACAAATCAATTAACACCTATGGGTGGGGTTGATAACTAATTTGGTTAATTAAATTAATTCCTTTTTCTAAGAGATTGAAAATGAATCATTTAAATGCCACATTTGGTGGGGTTAGACAGTTTAAACTTTATTCAAGGTGTCCAAATTAAACCTAAGAATTTAATTATCCGAGTACTAACTTTCAAGTTTTAAAACCACTACTGAAAACATGTTGTCAATACATTTTCAGATAATAATTCTTATAAAAACTTTTGAAATAGAGCTTCACTCTAACTACCGGGCGATTGTACTAACAAATAAAAGAACACTACTCTAAATCAGACCGGATAACTAAACCTTAAAATCTAATTTTCAGATTTAAGTTTGTAATGAAAAATAATATATTTCTCTCTAACATTTTTAATATAAAATCTTGAATAAAAATAAAATCAATTCATTTTAGAGATTTTCACCTATTTAATATTTCGCAAGCATAACAACGTTATTATTATATCATGTTTATAAACAGACAACACAGTTAAATTTAATCACAGACAAATTAAATATAACATGTAAGAATAAAGCATAAAAAATAACTGCAAAGAAAATAAAATCCTTACAGTACTTCGATGCTATTCCGGTTGCTAGAAAACCTCCAAACGAAATTTGCACTCCCACTTATTGAATCGAAAAGCAAATAAATAACAAAAACATAACTAGTCCTTTCCAAAAAGGGAAGAACTCTAAAACTAAGCAAAACTAGCTAAAAACTAAGAAATACTAAAAAAAACTAAAAAACTAAGAAATGGAGAGAAAGAAAGAAGAGAGAAGTGTGTTTTTAGGTGTGTTTAGAAGTGAAGAAAAGGGGGGTATTTATAGGTGATGATGGAGAGAAAAAGTAGAGAAAAAATGTTAAAAAAATGTAAAAACACGGATTAGTGATTGCTAACGTCATTTGATGACGTCAGCATGATGGGGGGCGGCTGCACGTGAAAAATAGGGCGAAATGGGCGTGGGCACGTGCAGAGGCAGCTAGGCGCGCACGGATGAATAGTACCAGTGTGTGCAGCATGGGGCGGATGAACAGTACCAGCGCGCGCAGCTGGGCGCTGGGGCACGGTGGCTGGGCGGCTCGATTTTGACCTTTTTGACCCATTTTGTCCAATTTTTCCATATTTGTTGACCTTTCCTCATTTATTTATTAATATATTTGTGATGTATTGCTTCTATTATTCCTCTTTGAGTCTTTAAATTGCATTTTTAAGCCAAAATACCTGAAAAATAATAAAAATACACGTGATTCCGAAAAAGAAAAATTTATATAAATATATGATAAAACATATAAATATATATATTTTTAATCAATTAATGTGCATAAAATCATGGTTATTTTAGTGCTTTTTGAGCACTCATCAGTTGCATGTGAGATTTCCTCCTTTTTGACATTTTTGACCCATTTTGTCCAATTTTTCCATATTTGTTGACCTTTCCTCATTTAATTTATGAATATATTTACGATGTATTATCTCCGGTATTTTTCTTTGAGTCTTTAAGTTACTTTTTTAAGCAAAAATACCTGAAAACAATAAAAATACCCGTGATTATGAAAATACAGATTTATATAAATATATGATAAAATCATATATATATATATAGTCAATTAATGTGCATAAAATCATGATAATTTTAGTACTTTTTGAGCACTCATCAATTATATGTAACCTCCTATGTGCGTAGAATGTAATACACATGTATATATACTCCTTAAATGAGGAGAATACAAGATCCACTTCAGTTGTTCAATTTCTTACTTCTCACTAAAAATCACTAGAATATGACACTTGAAATTCTCTCCAAACAATAATTATTTGATTTGATTATTAATTTGTAAAGAAACTATTTTTATTGAACTTATGCTTAATCTTTTTGCTTTAGGGTTTGCTAGTTGATTTGATTTAAGTGACATATATTTTGAATTATTTACTTAGGATTATTCATTATAAAATTCATTCTAGAACACATAGTCACTTGTGTTTTTTGTGCTAACCTTTTGGTAGTTGAATCGTGAACATATCTAATTAGCGATGAGCTTATTTATAACGTTGGTTTGGAAACTACTCACACTAATATTGAAAACTTTGAAAATGTAGTAGTGTCTCGTAAATAAGATACATTGGGGCAATATCCTTGGGAAGGTAGCGTAAGATTGAGTTTGTACTTGAACATTTGTTTTTCATAGTGAAAAGTTGGGTGGTCCAGTGGACCGGTGGTTTTTCTCTTAGGTCATGATTGTTACCTAAGTTGTTTCCACCTAAAATTATCGTGTGTTATTCTTTTATTTCCGTACTTTATTCTTGCACGTGATTGTATGTTTGATCGCTTTGTTTAAGTTATTAAATTATAAATTGATAAAAATTAAAAATAACCTATTTATTCTCTTCTCAGTTAATTAATTCTATATTTTATACTTTAAAAAATGAAAATACTTTTTATCCCTAATGCACTATCCAACATCAATCACGTGTTAAAATATTTTCCCCATATATTAAATTATTTTTTCTCATTATCTACCGCATGTTAATTCTATGGTCGATTTTATTTAAACATATAAAAAATTTGATATTGGAATTTCAATTACGATTATATGAGACCAATATTTATGAATTCGATAATAATATAGGTGTTATTTATAGCTAAGAAAAAATAAATAAAAATATTATTAATAATTAGAAGACACATTTTTTACTAGAAAAAAATATTAACATATACTAATGATACTCATTTATTAGTGATTAAATCTTAAATAGATTATATTTATGATTATTATAGTCTTTTTAATATATTTATTTTGTTCTTATAAACTGTAATTTTTAATTATTAAACATATTATTTTTATTGTTTTTATTATTAGATGTAAATATCAAAATTTTGTATTCCAATATTTATCTTATCATGTAGATCCGTATCTTTCTTAACCCATATATAGGGAAATTAACTATAATAGCTTAAAATATACAGTCCATTACCAAAATGAACGAAGTAATGAAAATTTACTAATCTAGTTGGTTCTCCACATAAGCATTAAATGGACCACCACACAAGCAACCAAATCCCTAATTATTCAGCTCATCACTTTTTTAATTCATAAACAAGATAAAACGAATCCCCAGCTTTCGTGCACTCAACTCATCTTTCTTCCATATTCGAGTTCTCCAAGCTCATTTCTTCTCTATCCAGATGATATCTTACATTAAAAACTCAATCAAAGTAACAATCTTCCCTCTGTTTTATCAAAATCTATAAAACCCCTCAAAATATTTAAACCCTAAAAGCTATTTTAAACTTCTATGAAATTTAACAAAATTAAGTGAACTGTGTAATATGTTTATAGGTGATTGACTAGTTTTAGTTCTCTTGAAATGGTTTTCCGAACAATTTTTTTGATTATTCATCTACCATTATAGATATTGAGAAACTTGGCAAGTTATTATTATTCCCATGGATAGATAGATCTTTGGTCTTTACATTCACACTTAAATTTTTGATTTTATTTTTGAATTTGAGCTCTTTTTATCACTTATGTTGGTGCTTATTTTTACTAGTTTGCTTTGTTATTTGATAAATTATTCTTGTGTTATTGAAACAGGGGAGAACATGTTAGTAAGGCTAGTTTCTTTTGTAATCTTTTTATTTTTATTTTTCTGTTATTCATTTTTGTGTGACTTATTATTGGGTGAGTAGTATTAGATGTTAGTTTTAGTTGTGATATTGATGGCATTATTTTCATCGTCTATATTGTTTTTCTGATTCTAGTTATGATGGTTAAAAAACATTATAAAAATAACGTGATTATTACAAAAACTTGGTGTTTAATCTTTCTTCATTTTAATTGAAGTGTATTCTCATCTTTTATCGAATAGATCCTAATATTCTTGTTCTTAGACTTTATTTGTTTTCATCTTTATTTAAATGTTGTCTAATAACGTGAATAATAATCCATTTCAACTTATATTTTTGTTCTTTATTTGAAGTGTTTCACATTCATTAAAAATAACACATTTATTTTTAACTAATGTCCAAATCCCTTTGAACAAGTTATAATTTTTAATAATTTATTCATTTTTCAAGAAAAAAGCATAATAACATGTAATTCTATAATAATGGTTTATAAAAATTACAATTTACTTGCATTTTCAATTTAGTTATAATTTTTATTAAATCAATCATTTTTCGAGAAAACAAATATAGGATTATAATTTACTTAGGGTTTCAAGTAAGTTATATTTTAATAATTCTTATCAAAATGTTAAGAAAAATACATTCAAAAATAAACATTTAAAATGATAAAATCATTTCTCAATTAAATTTGCATGTTTATAAGTTATTTAGAAATCCGAATAAATTATAATTTAATAATCCCTATTTAAATAAACAAAAATACGTTAAAAAATAAACATTCAAAATGATAAAATCATTTTTAACCACTTTTGCAAGTTTATAACTTACTCAGAATTATAATTTAATAATCCCTATACGAATGAACAAAAATGCATTTAAAAATAAACATTCAAAATAATAAAATTATTTTTCAATCATTTTTACGTGTTTATAAATTACTTATGAGGTTTGAATAAGTTATGTTTTAATAATCTCAATGTGAATGAACAAAAATGCATTCAAAAATAAACATTCAAAATGATAAAATTATTTTTCAATGACCTTTTCATGTTTATAACTTACTCGGGTTCGAATTAGTTATATTTTAATAATCTCAATTAAAATGAACTTATTAAAATGAACAAAATTTCATTGAAAAATAAAAATGTAATATCATAAAATCATTTTCATTCACTTTTATGGATTATAACTTCTACGTAGGGTTCGAGTAAATTATATTTTAATAATGCATATTAAAATGAATAAAAATACATTAGAAAATAAGAATCCAAAATGATGAAGTCATTTTTCAATAACTTTTTCAGATTGTAACTTATTCGGGGAGTTCGAATAAGTTATATTTTAATAATACTTATTAAAATACAAGAAAAATGCATTGAAAAATAAGCATCCATGATAATGAAGTCAACTTTTAATAACTTTTATGAATTGTAATTTACTCCGATATTAAGTAAGTTATATTTTGATAATCTCTATTAAATAAACAAAATTATGTTGGAAAATAAATATCTAAAATGATAAAATCATTTTTCAATCACTTTTGCATGCGTATAACTTACTCGAACCCATGTAAATTATATTTTAATAATCCATGTATGAATGAACAAAGATGTATTTGAAAATAAATATTCAAATCGTAAAAAATATTTTTCAATCACTTTTATGTGTTTATAACTTATTTGGGGATCCAAATAAGTTATATTTTAATAATCTCTATTTAAATGAACAAAAATACATTCAAAAATAAATTTTCAAAATGATAAAAACATTTTGCAATCACTTTTATAGATTATAACATACTCAAAAGGTCTAAATAAGTTATATTTTAATAATCCCAACTAAAATAAGCAAAAATGAATTAAAAAATAAGCATCCAAAATGATGGTCATTTTCTCACTTTTTTAGATTGTAACTTACTCAATGGTCCAAATAAGTTATATTTTAATAATCCCTATTAAAATGAAAAAAAATACATTAGAAAATAAACACGTAAAATGATGAAATCATTTTTCATTTACTTTTATGAATGATAATTGACTTGGATCCTTCAAGTAAGTTATATTTTAATAATTTCTATTAAAATGAACAAAAATGCATTAGAAAATATTCCTTTCTCATATTGTAACTTACTCGGACCTCTCGAGTAAGTTATATTTTAATAATTCTTATTAAACTGAACAAAAATGCATTAGAAAATGTTCCTTTATCATATTATAACTTACTCGGACCTCTCGAGTAAGTTATATTTTAATAATTCTTATTAAATTGAACAAAAATGCATTAAAAAATGTTCCTTTCTAATATTGTAACTTACTCGGACCTCTCAAGTAAGTTATATTTTAATAATTATTATTAAACTGAACAAAAATGTATTAAAAAATGTTCATTTTTTTCGGATAGTAACTTACTCGAACTTTGGGGTAAGTTGTATTTTAATAATCCCTATTAAAATGAACAAAAATGAATAAAAAATGTTCTTTTTTTAGATTGTAATTAAGGAAACTCCAAATAAGTCATATTTTAATAATCTATATTAAAATAAACCAAAATGAATAAAATAAAACACCAAAAATGATGAGTCACTTTTCAATAACTTTTTCATAATTATAACTTACTCAATCCCTTGTGAATTATAATTTCTAAAGAACTCATTCACTGTATTTAGTGTTTTAAAAACTTTTTCAAACTCATTGTTACTTACTAAATTTAATGGTTTACTTATGTTTTTTTGGTTATTTTCATGATGAGGAGGGACAATATTACTGGTAAGAATATTTCAATAAAAGAAGGTGCAAAACTCACAGGATTAGGTGGTATTAGTTGTACTTCTAACATAAAGAATATATAATTCATAAAAGTGATAGAATAATAATTTAATCGTTTTACATATTTATTTTTTAATGTATTTTTTTCGATTTTAATAAGAATTATTAAAATATTACTTACTTGTAACTCTGAATAAGATATAATTATCAAAATCATTAAAAACAGACTTTTACTTTTTGCAAGTTTATTTTCAAATGCACCTTTTTTTTTTGTAAGAAAATCAAACTTACTGCGAGGGTCTCAGTATTGAAAAATGACTTTTACATTTTGTAATTTTATTTCGAAAATATTTTTCCTTATTTAAGATTTGTTCATGAAATTCAAATTACGTAGACCCACCAAGTAAGTTAAAATTTATCAAAATTACTATAAAATGACTAACATTATGCAAGGTTATTTTTCATTCATTTTTTTCTTACTTTAAGAATGCATTACTTAAAATGCATTGTATAATACTGAAAATTCGTTTATTAATGGATCTAAATATCTAGTCAGTAGAAGTATTAAAAATTGGATCTAAATATCTAGTCAGTAGAAGTATTAAAAATTTCATAAACAGTTAAACAACTAATCACATATACGTAAAGTAATGCAGAAATAAATTATTAACACACAAGAATTTTAGGTGGAAACAATCTAGGTTATATCAATGACTTAAAAGGAAAACTAACAGTTCATTAGACCACCTAACTATCCACTATGAAAAATAAGTATCTAGTTATAAAGTTAGAACTCAAACTACCCACTCAAATAGTGCCTTAAGTAACCCACTTATAAGTTGATGCTTTGATCACAATCTCTACAAGATAGGCTCTCAGATCCGGACTAGCATTTTGAAAAACTTGAGTTCCATGAGTTAATCAAACCTGCATAACTGTCAATTAAAAGATTAGCACATAAACACAAGTACAAATGTGTATCGAAGAGTAGATTCAATAATGAAAATCTCAAACTAGTTTATTTAAACAATATACTAGATAAATAGAAAACAATTAGTAACTCTAGAACAATCAATTTTAACACAAGTTCAATAAAGATAGATTCTTTAAATATTAATAATCAAACTAAATAATTATGATATGCTACACATAATTACTTGACTCAATAATTCATGAACAAAAAAAAGAACCTATAAGAACATATAATCAAAATATCATAAACCAATTAGGTTTAATAATCAATCAAATACAACCACTAATATTTGATAAATTAACTAAATAAAGAAGCTTAAAAAATTATCATCTTATGTTTGCAAAACAAGAGTGATAATAAGTTGAAGAGAATAAGCACAATAGATTTTATGTGGTTATTTTTAAAAGTGTGCTTAATTTTGTATTTATAAAATATTTTGAAATCTATTAAGTTAAAGTGTAATTATTAAATCATCCATAAAATCAATTAAAATCATAGGGGGGTTCAGAAAGGATCTGATCGTAGATAGAGACTTAAACCTGTGCGGGGGCGTTCAGTTGCCCTTTTTGACCAGGAAAGTGAACAATTTTATAACAACTATCTTCAACATTCGTGGACTGATCGTCCGAACGACAATGACTTGTTTAAGAAATAGAGGGAAATACGATAAAAAGTCAATCTAAATCAATTAGAAATACATTTTAAAAACTGAAAGCTAACTGTTCGATTAATCCACTCAATTACTTGATTGATTAAACATACACTCAATCGATCTAGAATAAATTTAACCAATGTAATTGTTGAGGCGCAATAGTTTAATTAGGTTTATTATATATTAAAATCAGATTAATCAGGTTTATTACTAGATCGATCCAGTATACACTCGATCAATCTAGTAGCTAAAATTCATATTTTTTCTATTATATATAATATGCAATCTAACGTGTATGGGAAAATAAATATATTTGATATGTGATTGTTGAGACATAATAGTTTTTACGGCTTGAAATACTCTTCTATGACACGTAGAAATTAAAATTACAATTAAACGTTCTGTTTTATGAATATAGTCAATACTGGCATAAACATAATAATCTCCTATTTTAGCATATTCGTGTGATAAAACCTCTCTCTCACTCAATAATGCTCATAAGAAAACTAAATTTTACATAGTTGTACTATCCTATGAACTGATGAAACCATCTTTGCTTGATTCTTGAAAGCTAATCTAAATAATGAAAGTCAAAAACATAAATATCTAAACAACTTGTCTCGAAAGACTCATTGTTCATTATTTAGTATAATAAAAATGTAAAAAGCAAAGAATATTTATTAGTGAGTAATCATTAGATAGAAATTAAAAGCATTACACCTCCTATGTATAATATCTCCAAAGTGCTCCCCTAAATTAGCTATCTCTTTTTGTAGATTTTTTTATTAAAGTTCTAATTTTTCTCCTCCTTTTTTCATACAAATAAACAATATAATCATGAAATAAAGACAATAGGTTGAGTAAATAAGCAGTATATTTAATGACTAAATGAGGATTATACATACTTAAAAGCTCAAAATAGAGAGCTAAAAATAAAATATTTTTCAAAAATGAATAAACTTCCCATAAATTCTATGACTCTTTTAATTTTTTTATAAAAATTGATATCTATATCAATTTTGAACTGAGGGTATTAGACTTAACTTAACACAACTACAATAGTACACACAAATGATGAAATTAATTTTGTTCAAGTATGACTATTCATTGACAACATAAATATATATATACAAGATACACAAATATTTTAACACATATTGTGACATATCGACAATCACCAAAAGTAAAATATGTGTTAGAACTGCAATAGGATATCAATTTGTTCAATCATGATTAGTTATGAAAGAGTCAAAAGAAGGAGTATCACCTATCATAAAAAAATTACAATTGAGTTCATACTTGCACAAAATAAAATTCATATACCAAGAAAGAGTTTGTATTCTCCTTTTGTATTAATTTTTTTTTGTGGGGAATTGGTTATTTATTTTCTTTTTGTATAATCAATTGTGACATTTTCTTTTGTGCATATAAAAGCTTTTTTATTTTACTTTTTTCCTTTAATATTATTATCATTATTTTTTTAAGGAAATATGCACAAGCTAATATACCTAGTATGATGAATTTCACACCAATTGGGAGATAGCCCTTCCACTCACTACGGTAGCTTTCACACATCATAATAGGTAGCCTTTCAAAATTAAGTGCCTCTCTATAGCATCATTTATATAGTGAAAGATAGAGTTCAACCTTAATTTTCACAATCAAGGCTATTTCATGCCCTAAAATCTCATATAATTAATTATAAACTTATATCATGCTATACTTATGTGTCCAGTGAGTGTGTGAGTAGGTTTATGTCAATATCGATCATCAGATGTGAAAAATATGTATATGCACAAGTCAAAATATCCATTGTATAATGTGTACCCAATCATTATAAGTATGAACGTAGTATGTAATGAGCATGTCAATATCAAAGTATGTCTGCTTCCTCTTTTTATTTATTTATTTTTTATCCTTTTTTTGAAACTAAGAAACATAAAAAAAACAATCAAACAAACAAATAGTCAGATGAATGGGAAGAGAAAATCTTTCCTAACCCAAACTTTCTTAAATTTTGGTTTTTTTTTTTATTTTTTTGGTTGGAAATCAATTACCTTAGTTGTCATAGGCATATTCTTAGATTTACCATTAGATCTCACATTCATCCTAAATAAATATGCAACATACATGATATGATGATGATATGCTTTATGTAGTAGGACTCACATTCATCCTAGAATTAAATGCATCGAATTTCACTTGCTTTTTAGAGCCAAAAACTTCATGCTTTCTAGAAGGATTTTTGAACATGTTACCATAATTTTCATTCATCTTAGAATATGATGCAACATGTATAGATGAATGATGGTTATGAGTCCTACTACATAAAGCATAAAAATATTATTAGATTTAGGAATATTCATCAAAAACCTATACTTAGGTCTAATAAGACCTTTTTTACTACAATGATAATAAACAAGCACAAACTTAACATATTTTTCAATCATAGGTGCAAATGTTCTTTATGTATAACGAGTAACATTAAGAGAATGATTAAAAGGTCTTACCATAATAGTCTTTGATGTTGATGCTATATTTTTAGCCTATGAAAAAGAAAGGTTGGATGGTTTTATGAACTCAATTGTTTTTGAAGATGATGATATAGAATCCTCATTTACATAGTCTAGTCCTCTCTTATATCTAATAGGTTTTTCATAATCCAAAATTTTGTTTAGCCTTTCAACTAACCTCTTCATAGCTTCTTTTGATTGTTTAAATTCTTACAAAAGATTCTTGTTTTTCTATTTAACATCTATAAGACTTGAATTCAAAATATTAGCACCATCAGACTGTTCAATTTTTTCTTTTTCTATAATTGAGGAATTTATTTCGATGGATTTAAGTTTATCATTTAGTTTAGCTACTTACCTTTTGCATCTTATATAATCAATGCACACTTTATTAATGCTAGTGATATTAAATTTGTTCAGTAAAAATTTAGCATTACTTTCCTTATCATCTAAATCAATGTTAAAATTACTGGATTGTCCACCTGCAGTTGTAGTAAATACCAAGTAGTTGGTGTCAAATTTAGTTGGATTATCATTTATCACTTTTAGAATTAAGAAGTGTAGTGTTGAAAGCCCTTCCAGTTTAATTCTTCTTGTTTGCATAGTCAATTACGAAGTGACTAAGACCCATATATTCAAAACATTGAGGTTCAATGGGTTTAGATTTCTTACCATCAAAATTCACAGATTTGAGTTATCTCAACCTAATATTTTCAAATTGATTAGTAAGCATGCGAAGTTTTGTTCGTTTAACTTGTGAAGTACCCTTATATGCATCTTAAAAAATATCTCAGGTATTCTTATTAGTATCAACATGAGAAATACGATGAAACTCATCAGCAAATATAACACTAAATTTGACATAAATACCTTTTTGGTTCCAATTACAATAAGTTTTATTTTCAACATTCCATTTTGTCATGGGTGGTTCCCAACTATAAAGAATGGAGTTCCAAACACTTTCATCTATAGACCGTAGAAAAGGCTCTCATACGAATATTCCAATATAGGTAATTAGACCCATCAAAGTAATATGTATGGATTGTAGACAAACTCTATCTTAAATGATCCATAAGAAGGTCTTAGGCACACTAAATGTATCAAGTGACTACTCTAATACCAAATGAAATTTCGTTTAGTTATGAATCTAAATATCTAGTCAGCGAAAGTATTCAAAATTTTGTAAGCGGTCAAATAGGTAATCACGGGTACATAAAGTAATATGGAAATAAAATTTCAACACACAAGATTTTTAAGTGAAAACAACCTAGGTCACACAAATAACCAAAAAGAAAAACCATCAATCCACTAGACCACCTAACTATCCACTATGAAAAATAAGTATCCATTTACAAAGTTAGGCTAAAGCTACCCACCCTAGTAATGCCCCTAAGTAACCTACTTACAAGATGTTGTTTTGATCAAAGTTTCTACAAGATAGGCATTCAGATCTGGACCAACGTTTTGACAAACTTAAGTCCCACGAGTTAATTGAATCGGCACCGTTATCACCTAAAATATTAACACATAAACACAAGTACATGTGTGTGTTCTAAAGTCGATTCAATAATGAAAAATCCTAATTAGTTGATTTAAACAATGTATGAGATAAATAAAAAATATCTAGCAACTCTAGAAAAATTAGTTTAAGCACAAGTTCAATAAAAATAGCTTATTTAAAGATTAATATGAAAACCAAATAATTATGATATGATACACATAATTATTTGACCTGATAATTCAAGAATAAAAATAAAGAAGAAACTATAAGAACATATGATCAAAATATCATAAACCAATTGGCTTATTAATCGATCAAATACAACCACTAATATCTGATAGATTAATTAAATAAAGAATCTTAAAAAATTATGATCTTCTATTTGTAAAACAAGAGAGAAAATAAGATGAAGATAATAAGCACAATAACTCTTGTGTGGTTGTTTCTAAAGTGTATTTAGCTTTGTATTTATAGAATATTTTGAAACACATTAGGTTAAAAATGTAATTACCATATTTTCCATAAAATTAGTTAAAACATGTTAAGAAAATAAGGGCAATATGTTTTAAAAAACTAAAAGATAGTTTCTCGATCAATCCACTCTATTACTCGATCGATTGAGCATCCACGATCCATAATATGTAACCAATATTTTAAATTAATTGGTTTGATCAAGTGTATCCCTTGATCGATCTAGTCATATATTAAAATCAAATTAATCAAGTTCATTACTCAATCAATCCAGTATACACTCGATTGATCAAGTAGCTCAAATTTATATTTTCTTTATTGTGTTTAATATGCAATCTAACATGCACGAGAATAAAAACATACCTAATATACGATTGTTGAGGAGCAATAATTTCTACTGCTTGAAATATTCTTTTAAGACACATATAGAAATTAAAATTACAATTAAATGTTTTGTTTTATGAATATAGCCAATACTAATATAAACATAACAAATACCATTAAATAATATAAAATACAAACTTAATATACTCATATAACTCTAATTGCAAACAAGTTTTGAAAACCCATTATTCAATTTTGAGTAATTATGAAAATCCCTATATATCATCCCTCTTCGATGGATAAATCTTATGCCTAACTTTTCAAACTAAGTTTCTCTCTTTTACCCGATCAAAATGCCTATAATGCTTTAAGTCTTCGCTCCACATAAATGAAACCTAAATTCATTTTCTCATCATTAACTCCAAAACCAATCATTAGATTACTTCATAATAAGAGAGAAAAGGAACTAAAATGAAGGAAGAAAAAAGAGGGTACTCAATAACTTTTCAAACTATTTTTCTCCATCATACCTGATATAATCTTAAGTCTTCATTCCCTGTAAATGAAACCTAAACTTCTTTATTAAGCCCAAAAGTTAACCATTATATAAAATATTTAATAAAGAAAAGGAACAAAAATAAAGAATGAAAATAGAGGGTATCCAAAGACTTTCCAAACTACCATTTTCCACGACAAAATACTCCAACTTTCCTTCACTTCTCATAAATGAAACCAAAACCCCTTCCCTAAACATTAATCCCAAAAGCCAACCATTATATACAACATAATAAGAGAAAAAAATAACCAAAATAAAGGAAGAAAATAGAGGGTACTAGTTTATATGGATGTTAAGAAAATTTATTAGGGATTTAAAAGTTCAAAATATAGCAAATCTATTGTTTAGAAGGCGTCGAAAATTGTTGATACAAGTCGTTGAAACAGTGTTAGAATAATATTACAGATAACTTGAAATAAACTACTTGGGTTGAGTCGTAGATGAAGTCGCTATTTTTAAGACAGTTCGTAGCTCTGTCCAATTTTGTACAAACAAACACAACCCCGTCGTCCCCAATATAAAATAGCCCAAAATCTTTTTCACTATCTCGGAACTTCACTGCACTGATGAAGACCAGAATGCTACACCTGAAACATTTGTTGCTCGGAAAACTAAAAGTAATTTAGAATTGCTGAGAGAATTTTTTTTCTTAGTGAGATAAGTTTGCATATTATTGTGTTGAAATTGAGAGCTGAGGCCCTCTATTTATAGGTTTCAGAAACCGTGTAGCCATTATGATAATAACGGTAATGTCTTGCGATGGAGAGCGTAACATTCATTCTGAGTAATGAAGAATAACGATCATTTTCTAAGTAAAGACGAGTAACATCTTTTTTCTGTGTAAAGACGAGTAACGACAATTTTTTGAGTAAAGACGAGTAACAACAATTTTCTGAATAAAGAAGAGCAACGACTATTTAATGGTCATATTCTAAGTAAAAGAAAACAATGGTCATATTTTGAGTAAAAGAAAATAACGGTTGTTTTTCTGAGAAAAAAATGTAACAACCATTTTCTAAGTGGAAAAGTATTTTTAAAAGAAAATTTTCCAAAAACTAAAATGCCACCTCACGGGCTTGGCTCGGCCGGACGATGACGGCGGCACGCGCGTGCGTGTGGTATCACATTTACCTAAGTCCTTTCTCCTTCCACAAAAGTGAGTATCCCTTGGGGCCCAATTTCAATAGCCAACTCTGTACTATTTAAACATCTTTTAAGTAGAGTAAAAAGATAATGTGAGACAAGATTATACTAGTTTTTTTTTAATAAACATTCATCTTTTTTCAACAAAAATTAGCAAGCTAAATTAGTAAATTTTCTATAATTTGTTCATTTTGATAATGGAATGTAAGTTCGGACTAGGCCCAATGCTATTAAGTTAGTTGTTTTACTATTCAAATGCAAGCTTATTCCTATGCACGAATAAAATTAACAAAAATAAATAATCAGTAATTAAAAAAAATATTTAAAAAATATGAACTTAATAATAATAATACTCTTTTATTGATTATTAAACTCTGAATCTTAAATCCTAAACTCCCAAACCAAATCACTAAATTTTAAACTTAAATCTTAAATCCTAAATTTCAGACTTTAAACGTTAAATTATAAATAATAAACTTTAAAGGTCTCGGATGATTTTAATCTTTTTAATCTATATTATATATATTTGTTTTTCGTAAGTATATCTTTTAATTAATAAATATATTATTTTTAACCTTTTTACATTTAGATAAAAATACTATTATATTACATCTTTTATCCATTCTAAGACGTTGTTTTACTTAAATTAATAAAATAATATAAATAATTTTTTTTTATAATTTTAACGGTACAAAGGAAAAGAAAATATTTTGTAGGTGTGCCATATAAATACTGTAATCGAAACGTAATCCACAAATGAAAGGTACAAACTTAATCCCCCAAACCATTCGAATTGGTGAAGCTAAGAAGAAAGTAGCAGAAAATGTCGATCTCTGCAGTGTTTGGCGTTCAATTAATCTCCCAAAGAACCCCATTAGCTACTGTGACCAATGAAGCAGGTTTAGCAAAAGCTGTCCCATGGCGTTTTGGTGGTGGTGGTGGGCTAGTGATAGAGTGCTCGTCAAGGCCGAACAAGAAGGGTACGGCTCATCACAGGAAGACCAGGCCTCGCAAGACTCAAGCTTGGGACATCAAACGCAAGCCCACTGTCTATGCTTCTCTGCCTCCTCTCCCTCCTGATTGGACTCCCCTTTCTGACGACTCTGCTTCTTCTGAGGCTGCTCAAGTTGCTCTTGCCTCTTCTTCTTCTTCTCCCCAAGAATCACCCATCATTTGAATATGAGAATGCTATTTTCTGTTATGTTCCGTTTGTTCTTTTTGTCTTCTATTTGGAGCTTCGTATTTGGGTAGTGTTTAAATTAATGAGGTTATTGTTAATTTTGTGATGCATATTAAGAATGTTATGAACATTTGATGGTTTTGGTATGCTCACCAACTGTTTGATAGATGGTCTGTTACAATTATTGAAACAAAATTAACAAGTGGACAGAGAGGTACAAACTTGTAGTATATTCAACCATCTGTGTTAAAAGTACGTAGTGGTGGTAGTATGTTTATTTTGTTCAAAGTATTTGTTGAAAAAACAAGAAATAACTCTACCCAAAAGAGTTCTTATTATTTTCTTCATATTTTCATTACAATTGTATAGCTATTTATAAGAAAATATTACTCCTTCAATTACTCTTTGAATTAAGTATCTCTTGATTTACTCTTTGAATTAAGGATTTTTTGTTTTACTCATTGAATTAAGGATTCTTTGTTTTACTACTTAAATTAAGGATTCATTGTTTTACTCCTTGAATTAAGGATTCCTTGTTTTACTTCTTGAATTAAGCTCATTGTTTTGCTTCTTAAATTAAGGTCCTTGTTTTATTCTTTGAATTAAGAACTAATATCCAATACTCCCCCTCAAGTTGGATCCAAAAGGTTTATGGATCCAAGCTTGGACAAAAGTCGTTGAAGCTGATGAGAAGCTGAGGAGCTTGGTGAAGATATCGGCCAGGTTGGTCGAAGCTTCTTGTATAATGTGTCCGAATCACTTGTGATTGAACTTGTTCACGAATGTAATGACAATCAACTTCAATGTGTTTCGTCCTCTCGTGAAACACCGGGTTTGATGCTATATGCATCCGCACGATTGTTACAAAATAAGAGGCATAGGAAGAGTTGTAGGAACACCTAAATCACATAGAAGACCTTTAAGCCATATCAACTCACACGCGATTGAAGCCATTGCACGATACTCAGAACTTTAGCACTTGATCGCGATGACGATTTGCTTTACTCTTCCATGTGACCAAGTTTCCATCGACAAATGTACGGAGCTGATGGTGGACTTGCGATCGATTGCATTCCCCTTGTCAGCATCGATACCCATGATTTGTGTGTTGTCATTCTTCTTCGCGATGATACCACGACCACTGATCGTTTTAAGTAGCGTAAGATCCTTTTAACAAGGGTCAAATGCTTTCAAGTGTCGGGAGTCATGAATTGGCTCACAATACTTGAGAATATGTGATGTCGGTCTAGTGATTGTTAGGTAGATCAACTTATCAACCGGTCGTGGTAATAACTTATATCCGTGAGTGGCGTGCCCATGAGCTGGTTTGAGCTTGTTGTCAAGAGGGTAATGGATGGTTTAGCATTACTCATGTTAGCTTCCTCGAGCAAATCTAGGATATATTTCCTTTGGTTAAGAAAGAGTCCTCAGGCGAGGTTGACATTTCTATACCAAGAAAGTACTTCAATATCCCAAGGTCTTTAATTGCAAACCTTTGTGGGACTTTGAGGTTGAAAATCTCGTCGGCATTATCACCCGTAATTATCGGATCATCTACGTAAATCGAAGCCTGACCAATTTTCCCATGGGTTCTGTGCGAACAAATAGTGAAGAATCGACATTACGTTTTTGAAACCAACACTAGTGAGAATCGAGCTTAGCTTGGCATACCAAGCTCGTGGGGACTATTTCAAACCATAAATGGATTTGTGCAATTTGCACACTAAATCCAGTTCATTCGCTTTCGAGGATGCCCGGTGGTAATTTCATATAGACTTCTTCTTTGAGATCACCGTGTAAGAATGCATTCTTCACATCCATTTTGGTACATGAACCACCCCTTGTTTACCTCACGTACAGACGGTAGCATTCTTCTTGTGTTCATTTTTATGTATGCAAATGTTTCTTTGTAATCCACCTCGAAGATGTTTGAGTGAATCCCCGAGCCACCAATCTTGCTTTATACCTCTCAATTGATCCATCTGACTTGAATTTGAGCTTATAAATCCATTTGTAACCCACAACTTTCTTGCCTTTTGGAAGTTTGGTGATGCTCCATGTGTTGTGTTGATCTAAGGTTTTAAGTTTTTCTTGCATGGCTTCCTTCCACACCTCTTGGCTATTGGCCTCATGAAAGTTTTGAGGCTCACTGTAACTTGATATAGTGTTGAGGAATGCGGCATGGGTTGATGTCACTCTCTTATATGACACATAATTTGAGATGGGATGTGTGGGTTTGTAGGTGACAAAGTCTTGAAGTCTTGTGGGAGGTTTCCTAACACGCATTGGATTACGTCGTGGAGCAGGAGGAGTTATCTCACACCCATTCACATCTTGTACCATATTGTGAGGATCATCTTGATTATCACCATCTTCATGCAGTGTACCATTAAGAAGAGACCCTTCATTGTTACTTTCAGTGAGAGATGTATCAATGTTGACATGGCTGGGATCTTGTTGTTGTAAAGCCTCAAGTTCGATTCTTGGTAATGGAAACACATCGAGATGTCATCCCTCGACTTGTTATTTCATGTGACTTGTCGAAAAAATGGCTAGTTTCATAAAATCGAACATCTTTAGACACAATTAATCTCTAAGTTTGGGGATCATAACACTTATATCCCTTTTGTGTAGATGAATAACCAAGAAAAATACATTTAGCAGCTCTAGGATCCAATTTATCTCGATGATGAGATTGAATATGTACAAAATAGATACAACCAAAGACTCTAAGGTGTGAGAGGTTAATTTTCTTTCCTTTCATGACCTCTAAGGGAGACTTGAAATCCAAGACTCGACTGGGTAATCTATTAATGATGTAAGCAGCTGTCATAACCCCTTGGGACCATAATCTCTTTGGTACATTCATTTGTAGCATTAATGTTCTAGTTTTTTCAAGTAAGTCCTGGTTTTTGCGTTCAGCTATAGCATTTTATTGAGGTGTGCCAACACCTCAATAAAATGCATAATGCCATGAATGCTCAAATATTGTTTCATGATATGGGACATGTATTCGGTGCCATTGTCAGACCTTAAGATTTGAATTTTAGAGGAGAAATGATTTTTAGCAAGGTTATGAAAGTCCTTAAATACTTCCATAACTTCATTCTTAGACTTTAAAAGATATAACCATGTGACTCGAGAAAAATCAACAAAAATCACAAAAAACTTATAACCATCAAAAGATTCATTAGTTGGTCCCCATACATCTGAATGAACTAGTTCAAAACACTTACTAGCCCTAGACAAGGAAGAATTAAAAGGCAATATAGTGGCCTTAGACAAGTGGCAAGTTTCACATGCAATTGCATCATTTCCTAAGTTTGGAAATAAAGTTGACAAAATTGGTAGAGAAGGGTGAGCTAAACGTTGATGCCACAATTGATTATCTTGGATAGGGTTAAACTTGGCTTGAAACCCTGCAAGATCGCTTCTTGGATATGTAATAGAGACCATCTAAGTAAAATCCTTCACCAATCGTCTTTTTGGTAGCACAATCCTGAAAAATGACATTGTGTGGAGAAAAAATGGCTAAGCAATTCAAGATATTTGTGATTTTTCCTACAGACAGAAGTTGGAAAGGAAAGGAAGGTACATATAAAGCGCCGACTCGATTTCATCTGACATTAATTTTATTTTTTCCTTTCTTAAAACCTTTACATTCTCACCATTCGCAATTGAAACTTGAGAAGGATTTGCTAATTTTTCAAACTTATGAGACTTTGACACATGGTTTGTCATATGATCTGTGGCACCTGAATCTACAACCCAAAAATCATGCAACATATTTATTTTAAGAGCAGTTTTAAAGGCTTTTATGATACCTTGCATGTCCTCTTGTGGTATGAGTTTTGTATCTGCCAAGAAAACTGCAAACTTGCCTAATAATGCTGACGAGTTTCCTTCTTCTATGCTATCCACACAGTCAATTCTAGCTCGTCATGTCTTGCTTTGAAGATACAACATAAACTCATTCATAAGTTCAGTTGGATCTGCTGTGAAGTTTTTGAATGGATCAGACCCATTAGAGGTAGAGGCATAAGCATGATTTGCACGGTGTGTAGTACGATTCACTTTCTGTAAACCCTTATCCTTTATAAAATTAGGTTTTAATTCTGGATGTAGAATCCAACATGTGTCCTTAATATGGCCCGTATAGTTGCAGTGTTGACATTTCAAGTTTAGATGCTTCCCTTTGTACTTTCTCTCGTTGGTTAGATAGGCTCTTGCCTCAGGTGCACTAGCCATTGTATCATTGTTCATGACTTTCCTCCTTACTTCTTCACGTTGAATTATGCTCCATTACACATTGGTGAATGAAGGAAGTTCAAGATTCATAGTATGTGGCATCGTATATCTTCGTATGTTGAATCGAGACCTGAAGTTGAAATATCGTATCTTCTTCCGCTTCTTTTTTTGTAGAGCTACATCGGTTGTATGAGGACGATATATTTCTAACTCATTCCACATGCTTTTCATGCTTCCTAAGAGTTGTACAAAAGGCTTACCATCTTGTCACATTTGAGATGTCCTTAACTTTAATTCAAAACTCGTGCGGCATTGTTTTTGACTGGCCATACATTTCCTTGATCGTCTCCCATAGTTGGTATGCAGATTCGCAGTAACCGAATATTTCGGCCTAATTTCAGTTCCATGGAATTTAGGAGCCATGACATAACCGGTAGATTTTTACTAAGCTGGGATTCATAGGTTGGTGAGGAAACATCAAGTACTTCGATGCTTCCATTTATGAACCCCAACTTGGACCTTTCACTGAGCCAGAGACACGCTTCTTGACTCCAAAGCAAGTAATTAAACTCATTCAACAAAGACGAGCTTAATCTTTGATTTGGGTTGACATCCACCTCATGCATATTCATGAAGGAAAGCACCGATGAACTTTCAACTTCTGATCGTAGCGGCTTGTATTCCGTCATTTCAAAGATTGAAGATGCTAAGATAATAATAAAGTAGAAGCAAGTTAATTTTCCTGCTCTGATACCATGTTGAAAAAACAAGAAATAACTCTACACAAAAGAGCTCTTATTATTATCTTCATATTTTCATTATAATTGTATAGCTATTTATAAGGAAATTTTACTCCTTGAATTAAGTATCCCTTGATTTACTCCTTGAATTAAGTATCCCTTGATTTACTCCTTAAATTAAGGATTCTTTGTTTTACTCATTGAATTAAGGATTCCTTGTTTTATTCCTTGAATTAAGGATTCCTTGTTTTATTCCTTGAATTAAGGATTCCTTGTTTTACTCCTTGAATTAAGGATTCCTTGTTTTATTCCTTGAATTAAGGATTCCTTGTTTTACTCCTAAATTAAGGATTCTTTGTTTTATTCATTGAATTAAGAATTCCTTATTTTACTACTTGAATTAAGCTCTTTGTTTTGCTCCTTAAATTAAGGTCCTTGTTTTATTCCTTGAATTAAGAACTAATATCCAATAATATTCCATGTATTCAAGAAACCTCGTTTTGTTGGAAATGCTCATGAAATCCGTAATATATCGGTTCTTGGGTTTTGAGGTTGATATTGAATCACCGTTTGATGGAAAATATAGGCTACAAAGCTGGTGCTGAACGGGGCATTGCAAGTTCAACGCCCTGATTTGTATAATTTGTTAGACCTAGAACCGTTAAGTTGAAGTTTTGAAAATATCCCTTACATCCCTCTAAAAATTCCAAACCATTTTCCCTCTTTAGCACCTTCATAGGACATTCTGTGAGAAGACGCAAAGGAAATCGGCCAGACTTTCTTCCCTTTGTTTTAGACGAAACCACCACCGGTTACCATCAAGTCATTACGTTGAATTCTACCGGCAACCACTTCGTAACCATTGAAGCATAAACCAAAACCATTTGGTGGATTTGGAGACCATTTTGAGTATCAAAAGAACAACAAGAAATTAGGTAAGTTTTGAAAGGTTCAATATATGCCATCTAACCTCAGTGGAATTTTCGGTAGTACCTACAACTTACAATCTGTGGAAAAAATATATATAATCACACATCCGTTTTACCTTATTTTTGGCTCGATCTTCGTTGGGTTTTTCTTGTTCTTTCATTAACTTTGATATATATATATATATATATTTCTTTCATTTTCTGTATTAGAAGTTTTTTGGTATCAAAATATTAAGGTTTGTAAGTGGTTGCTATGTAATGGAAGTAGTGGTGGAGGAGAGGTATATTTTGGTTGAGACGAGGGAGAAAGGGTGAGATGGATAAGTTTTTTGAAGAGAGAATTTTTTTTTTTGAGTGAGCGGGATATCTTGTTTTAGTTTTAAGCATGTGAGGGCAAATTTTCATTTCTATGTATGATAATTGATTTTTAATTGTTTTATAAATTATTGGGATATTAAAAAACATAATTTCTCGAGAATTTCTCATAAATTATATCATTTAATTTTTTTTATTATAAATGATGTCATTTCTTTGAAAAAAGTTGACAAATAGGGATGTCAATCTGTTGCATAGGAGATGAGATCCGTAGAGAAATGCCGATTCCGACACTATTGTCTGATGATGGGGAGGGTTGGCGTCCTTGGAGATCACTTTTCTATAGGCACAATATTATCATTAATTAATAAAAAATCAATATTACGATATATATAAGATAATAATAACCAAATAAATATTTTAATTACATTTATAATTTGTATTATGAAATTTAATTTATGATATTTAATTTCATAATAAAAAATATATATTTATACTACTTAAGATATATGTGTACTTGGACATTTCAAGTTTCAAGTTGTGTTAATTTATTTATTAATGGAAATATCCGATACTCAAAAAACCCACAATATTAAATAAAACCCACAATATTTAAATGGGGACTAGGATAACCTTTTTGCTAGACCCGTTGATATTGTTAAATTGTATTATTTTAAGTGTTTTTATTAAAATATTTTTTTATACCAAGTAATTAACGTGAGTATAAAATGATAATTAATATGAAATATTTTGTAGAATATTAATTTAATACTTTCTTATTTCTATTATCTTATTTTAATATATTTATTTTAAGTTTTTAATAAAAATTTAAAAATATATTTATTTAATATTCCTCATTCTTCTTCAGAAGTATCACCCATCATTTGGATACGAATGTGTTATTTTCGATTCTCTTCCATTTGTTTTTTAACTTCTATTTGGAGCTTTATTTGTATCTAGGTTGTGTTTAAATTAAATTGATTCTTGTTAATTTTTTTTATATATATTAAGAATGTTATAAAGATATGATGATTTTGATATTTTCACCACTTTTTTTATTTGACAATATAAATCAAAAATTTATTAACAAGCTCAAGTAGAACATTACACACAACTCTTCGACGAAGAGATAGAAAAATACATACTTCAAGCTACATCACATCCCAAAGTAGTATAGTTACATACTTCAAGCTACATCACATCCCAAAGTAGTATAGTTTAACATCTATGACGCAAAAACCCTAAATACATATATGCTAGCATCAAAGCCTTCTAATTATCCAGTTAGACACCATACCAATAGACATATTAACCAGGACAAAATAGAACACAAAAAACACAAACTAAAAGACATATATAAAGCAAAATTCATAACCACACAACACAAACACCACAATATCCTAACCAAACACAACCAAAACAACATAGACCACCACAAACAAAAGACCTCACAACTAAACCTACAAAACATCAACAACAACTATCCATCATAACGAATACCACACCAACACCTCAAATGGCTCTCATAACTCTTCCAACCCAAACTCAGCACCAATATCAACCCAAACTCAACACCAACATGGACATCTTTCATCTCCGACAACAATAGCACACCATCCAATTTTCTTCTTGAACGTTTCTGATTACTATGACCCTTACCTACCCCAACCTTAATTCCCGCCTTTCCTTACCTACCTTGCCCAACACTTTGTTGAGCATAACTCTTAGCTTTCTCCCCTTAATCCACATAAGATACACTACTACACATCAAAGTCAATGAGGCTTTTGAAATAGCACCAACACCAACATCCACAATAGTATCTAATACACTTACACTACTTAGTGAACCAACACCTCGCATACTATGATCGTCAACAAAAACACTAGAACTCTTGACTATCCCAACACTCTTCCCACCTCTTGGCACCCTCGTAGCCATATCTGAGCAAAGCCATTCACCAAATTTTGTATTCATACCATCAAAGCCGATTCCACCTCTAGTCCATTGCAAACAGTTTCTATTTTCATGCCTCAAATGACCACAATTATAGCATATCCATGACAATCATTCATAAATGATCTCAATCCACACAACCTTAAGCCTCCCTTAAAGGTAGAGAAATCCACACACCAGTAGTAGTGGTTTATTGAACTAAAACTCAACCCTAACCCTCACATTCTCAACATAACCACTCTTCAAATAATATCGATCAATATTCATGATGCACCCCACCTTCTCAACATTTTTACTAATAATTGAAGCACACCTTTGTTTGTGGGCATATCATGGAATTGAATCCAAATAGGTGTGAACACAAATTGAAGCACAGTTTGAGACATGCATGGTTTCATCCTCTCAAATACTAACAAGTCATTCTCAAAGTTTCACGATGCATAACAAAGGACTCATTCCAAATCATTAGCCTCCTCAAGTTACAACAAAGTAGTGTTTCAATCAAGCATCTTAAGATCCAAACATTCACACAAAGTTCAATGACTACAATAAATGTGAAGTAAAGCCTCTAGATTAAGAACTCTTCTTGGGATCAACTGAACACCAATAGCTAGCTTGAGATCACCACCAACATTTCTAATCAAATCCTCCAGATCTATAGTCAGATTTAACCTCTCAATAGCCTATGTTATATCTTCCATATCACAAATATACTAGAGTAAACTCATGAGTAGAAACCTAGTGAAATCAATCAAGAAACATCAGAGATGTAACTTGAAAACACAAACAAATGGAAGCGAGCAATGGAGAAAGTTTAGAGAGCAAGATAAACAAAAATTGTGCAAGAAAAAATGAACAAAAGCATAGAAGAAACTAGAGAGAGGGAGCTCTAGAGAGAAAAAAACTCAAAGAGAATTTTGTATAGTTAGATAGTTAAGTGTATGTTTACCACCAATTTGATAAATGATCTATTACAATTTTTGAAACAATTAATAAGCAGATAGGGAGATACAAACTTGTAGTAAAATCCAGTTCACATGTGTCATGATGGTAGTGTATTTATTTCGATGAAGGTATTACATGTTATCAAGCAACCAAATTTTGCTTGAAATGCTAATGACATCCATAATAAATTGACCCTTGGATTTTAAGGTTGAGCTTTTAACTCTATTTAATATAAAGGATAAGCTACAAAGTTGTTGAAAAGGACATTGCATGTTTTTCTCCTAAACAAAATGGCATTTATAGGTCCAACACTCTGATTTTGATTTACAATTTATAATACTTTATTTTCGTTTTGAAATAAGATCAAACTTCAAACCTTTTACATATGTCATTGAGCTTAGACTTATATTCGTATTTTTTATAAGTAATTTCCATTTTACTACTCTCTTATTTAGAGAAGATGCTTCGTATTACTATATATATATCAGTCTATGTGTCTTTATCTATTTTGGATGATTTTATCAAACTTTTTTGCTTTAATTACATACATTGTTATTATTTTAAAAGATAAATATAAAATAAAATTAAAATAATGTATTTTATCTGATTTATAACTTATTTATATTCCCTTATATCTTTCAAAGCTTTTTTCTTCTCTTATTTACGGACTTTTGTTTTTAAATGCATAATGAGCATAAAAGGAATATAGAAAAAAATCTATAGACTTCATCTTTTGCACAAAAAACAAATTCTACTCACGATAACTCATGGATGATTTACATTACTAAAGTTGATCTCTTTTATTATTTATCTACAATTTTTTAATATTTATGAGAATACTATTATTTTTACAAGTTTTTTTATTTTATGTGTTGTATTTTTTATTTTATTTCTTTTTGGATGTATTTTGCTTGAAGAATACTTTTATAAATGCTATAATTTTTATTATTTTTAGAATACTATGCTATAAGTTTTAATACTTTTAATAACTTGGTTACTATTTTGTTAACCTTGTAACAATGCAAGTGTCTTAATTTGTGATTCTAATTTACATAAATGAAATAATGTAAAAATTAATTAATAAACACATTTTAGTGAAAATATTTTTTCCTCCTCATATTGCACATATAGCGCTTAAGTATTGTGTATAAAATTAATATGTAAAAATAATAAATTTTGTTAGACAGTGATAAGTTAATTACGCATAAATTACTAATTAATAACTATGTAATTTTATTGAATCTTAATTTCTTGGATGCAAATTTATGTAATGTTTAAAATCATCTAATTTATTTTATTAGAATTGTTCATTTTAAAATGTATGTGTGATATTTTTTTTTGTTGCTACATGTAGTATGTGTGATAGTTAAAAGTAATATTTTTTTAAAAAATATATTTATGTTTAAAAGTTAAATTTTTTGTTAAATTAATATAATCTTAATTATTGATCAAGTAACGAAGAAGTAATAAAAACAAACTTACAAAGAAAATAATATTTTATATAATTTATGTTATTGTTATCCTTGAAATCAATAAAATTTTATAATTTTCATCGATTAAAGCTTCAAAATTTATATATATATCATCAACGAAGGGAGAAAAATACATATACTTATTTATTTTAACGAGTGTTAAAAATTATTTTTATGAGAATAAGTTAACAAAAAATGTTTATTAAGTTGCATGTTTAAGGTTTTTATAATATTCTAATTTTTTTCCTCATAATAATAGTGTATTATTATGTTCTCAAGTGTGGGTAGATTTTTATTATGATATATTTCCTTCTTATTTACATATTTAATTTTTTTTCATTATGTTTATTAATATTAAATATAAAATATAAAATATCATGTATATCATTTATTTTTATTTATTTATATGAACTTGAATTTTATTTCTATTAAACTATGAGTAGTAGTAAAGCTTAAGTACGCTGTAATATTAAAATATTTTCATATATAGAATTTTTTGTTGTCTAATATGTGATTTATTTTGTCTCCTATAAAAGTTTGATTTAAACAAAGAATATTTCTAACAAAAATTGATGTTTAATACCTTTTACAATAAATTTTATTTTATATAATTGCTTATAAAGTGTTGAAGTAGATTTCTCCTTTCACTATGTTCTTGGCTCCTCAATCCTCAAAAGATGAACAAACCATCAAAATGAATGGCATCGAGGGTATCAAATCTACTCATATGCAAAATTACAATAGTAGAAAGAATTATATAAAATGTCACTTATAATTGTATTATGAAACTATTTGTAGGGGTATAAGCTCTAAAGATATATTTTTAAATATCAGAATATCTGATATTATCTAATTAGTAATTAAGATAATTATCTTATGAGAGAATATTTCTTAGATATGTTTTATGTTTAAATTTAAACCTATATCTGAATATGCAGTTGATCGTGCACTTAATTACTGTATCCCTTTTGACTAGATGGTGTGGACCAATAAGAAAGTACCACGCATATATGGTCAAAGTTCCATCTAACAAATTTTTTTGACATGTGCTTATGTGTTGTTTTTCTTCCTAATTTTTAATTGATTATTTATTTCATATGAATTAATATGGTCCTTTTTTAAATAAAGTTAACGTAGCCAAAATATAATTTTATAATTTAAATAAAAATTTATATGAAAAAGATTATTGAAATTTTAAAACAAAAAATATATATGCGTATACATTTGTATTTAATTGGTTATGTTTTTATTTCTCTTTAAAGGATTGAGTTCTATTACTTTACATAATTATTTCAAATGAGATTTTAAGCTAATTTGGATACAAATAGCTTTTAATAGAAATTGTTTGAAAAGAGTTCTACTTTTAGAAGTAGGGTGGATACTTACTTTTTCATTTTAAAAAAAGAAAACTTTTAAATTATAAATATGAACTTATTCATCTTAAAAACACTTTTTATTTTATTATAAACACATATAAAAGAGCTAAAAATGCTTTTTTAATGTTGCATCACACTTTTTTTTTTACAAAAATAGTATTTGTGACAGATGATAGATAGAGATGTTTGAGAATTTTACAATGTGATAATAAGAGTTTCTTTCACTAAACAATTCCACCATTTTCAGCCTTAGGCTTGCAAATAATATACAATTTAGACTATCATAATATTGAGATATGAACAACAATACCAACTTTATACAAGATTGTTTGTTTCTATTTTTTATTTTTATTTTCCAAAAAACCTCATCAAGAGGGAAAATTATTGTTATATTGGGCATTGATGACATGTCCCACCAAGATCATCGGTATAATAGGTTACTAATCAAGAACTAATAGTTTAGACTAATCACAATTCATAATAGTGGCCTTTAGTCGCCAAGGCTCAAACTGCAAACCTTTAATTCATTAGACCCTAGCTCCAAACTCGCATGTAGTTCAAATGTTTACTTGATTGTCTATTTGTTTCTATTTGAAAGGGAGACTTTTATCACTTTAAAAGAGTACAATTGGATTTGGATCATCGATTGATGAAAAATATATGTTAAACTTTGCTATTCTTATAATCACAACCATTAATCTCACTATTCATCTTAGGTTCTACAAAGTTACGTCTCTCCCATTTTCCGTTAGTAGTTAATTAATTGTAAATTTTGGCTCATCATTTTTTATGAGTAGTTTGTACCCTTGTTCGCTACCTTCTATATTTGAATGCTAGTCAATTTACATTCAAAATAAAAAACGTGTTTAAAAGTAAAGCTCATTTGAACATATGTTCAAGTATAATATTTAATATTCACAATCTATAAATATTCTTCAAGGCATAGCATTATTTTTCGTTGTTATTGTGTTCTTTCGTCGCTAGAGTTGTTAGAGCTCCATTGACTTTTGAGGTTTTGAACACATGTATAAAACCAAAATATTTATGAACATGTGTTCAAAAGTAGTAAAGGGTCAAAAATAAAAGCACCTCTTAAAGGGAGCCATCTCATGCAATATTATTTTCTTCTTCTTCTTTTTAATCTTGGTGATAGGGAAAATGATGGTAATAGTGTGTTGGTTTGGGGATGGGATGAATAGATGAATCTAAATTTTGAAATATATGAGAAGTATATAGACATTATAGGCGCAAGAGAAAAATATTTATTAAAGTGCAAGATTTGCTTTTGCAAGCTTTGATAGAAACTTGAACTATTGGATAAATATTTAAACTTTTTCTAAATCATTCAATACCTAAATTAAGAAGAATATAAACTTATGACCTCTAGCAATCTCTTATCATCCATCATGTTATAGCCAACTTAAGAACAAAAAATTTAATAAAAATGATCTTATGACTAAAAGACTCAAAGAATGAAGAGTATGCATTAAGCATAAAGGAGAGAAAATATTTTTTTCTGGTTGATGTTGTTGTCTCAGCATAGTAGAACTTGAAATAGATTTGTTAAAGAATGAAAACTGATCCTAATTGATTCTTGTTGAGTATTAGAACAGTAGAAGTTTGTTATGACACTTAAGCTCTTACTAGAGCTACCAGTATAGGCACCTACAAGTTTGTTACGGTAAAATTGTCTTATATATACTATAGATTGTTAATAGAGTTGCTATCAATGAAATCATAATACTTATAATGTATTTTTCTAAGTTTTTAGCTGTGTTTTATTCTCTTTCTTAAGTTTTACATGGTATCAAAGTCTTATGCTCAACAACTCTTCGATCCAAGAAACTCCATTGGAGATCGAAATGCTTCCTTCTCTTCCACGGTGTCTTCAATGCCATCTTTTATGATTGCTTCTATTCCTATTAATCCGAGTTACTTAGTAAAACTCAGTATGAACGACTTTCTCATATGGAAGGAATAACTTAAACATGTTGATGTATTTTATAGATTACAAAGATTTTTAAATGGTTTAGAGACTCAACTCTAAGATTGATCAAGAAAATAATTCAAGATCTAACAAAAATTGATGGTGGTGAAGTTTAAGAAATGTTGGTGTTAAATCCTGATTTTGAAGTATAGGACAAGAAAGATAAAATTGCTATGAAATGGCTTTATAATTCTGTTTCTCAGAATTACTTGAAATATTTTTTTGGTAAGGAAATTGCTCATGGATATTAGAGTGCTTTGGAGAGAAATTTTGTTAATTCATCTCAAACAAACCTAATGTAGTTGTACTAAAAATACAAACTATGAAAAAATATAACATGACAATGAATGAGTATATCAATAAGGTTAAGAATTGTTCAATACTTTGTCTAAAATTAGAAATAATATTAATATACATCATTAAATCTTGTATTTTCTTGGTTGATAGAATTTTGATTACAATTTACTTGTAACAAAACTTACATACAAGAAAAATGTCTCATCTAGAATAAGTGTTTACAATGATGAGGATCTATGAATAATAGTTACAACAAAGGCAAAATATTGATCCACAAATCTATTAGGAAAATTACATAAAGGCATGGACTATAAATAATGCCTTGCTTGGTGATCCACAAACATTTACTTCATTAGTGTGTTTTGGTGTTATTCCTTATCATACTTAGCTATTTAGGAAGGTACACCTGTTGTTCATAACCAGTAAGTCAAGAATGTTTAGATGAACTATGGAGTTTCAGAATCTGGTTATAATTAATCTGGTGAGTATAAAAACAAATTCTAATCAACAATATCTTTAAAGTAATTCAACACAAGAAAATAATTAAGATCCTTACAAGCCTAAATATGATAACAATAATGCTAATGGAAATTATAAAAGAACTTGTCACATTTGCAAGAAAATAGATCATAGTGATGTAAGATGTTACTTTCGATACATGGAATCTAACAATAGCATTGGCAATTCCGTACCAAAATTCTAATTCTCCACAAATGCATTTATCTCATATACAAGATACCTCAACTTCAACACATAACATGACAACTTCTTCTCAACCTTTTAGTTTTGATCATCAATCACTTACCATGCCTCATCCTATACTAAGACTTACATTTGGTTCATTTCCTCAACATTGACCCGTGAATCCTTCACAATATTATTGTTATGTTAACCCTATTCAATCTATTTTTCTTCAGCTTTCCTGGCTAATAATACCTCATCAACCTCTATGGTATCTCAGTCTCAATCGCATTTTCAAGCTTCTTTACCTAATGTTCTTGTTGACTTTGCTTGGTATATGTACAGTGGAACCAGTCACCATCTTACATCTGATAGAAACAATCTTACCAATCCCATGTTTCATCCAAGGACTGAAAGAGTCATGCTAAGTAATGGAAAAATAATTCCAATTACTCATTTTGGTGACACTGTTTTTATAGCTGGAACTTTACTTTTGAGGCTTAATAACTTATTTCACATGTCTCAACTAGCCAAAAACTTAATATCATTTAGACAATTATGTACATATAATAATGTTTTTGTTGAATTTTATCCTTCTCATTTTTATGCTAAGGATATGAAAAAAAGACTATTCTATTGATAGAAGAAGTTGAACAAGGATTATACAAGCTACTATCTGCAAGTTAGTTAGAGACTCTCAAAAATAAAGATTCTTTACCAACAATTAATCCTCATGATGTGAATAATAATATGAATTGTCATAATACTCTAGTAGATGGAAACTTGTGGCATGAGAGACTTGGAAATCCCCATACAATTGTGGTTCATAAGGTACTTAGTAACACTGGCTTATTTGTTAAAACTGATACTTTTAACCATGTGTATAATGCATGTCAATTAGGTAAGTTCCATAGATCTCCTTTTGTATATCTCCTTTTGTACAAACTCATACTAGAACTGTAAATCCATTTGATATAATGCATGTGGATATATGAGGACCTACTCTTATTGCTAGTATCAATGGAATTAGGTATTTTCTATTTTTTATGGATTTTTATACATGATTTTAGCGGTTATATGTCTTGCATTCTAAAAGTTAGGTTGCTAATTTTTTCTTCACTTTGATGCTATAGTGGAGAGCCAATTTCATACAAAAATTAAAAAAATGCATAGTGATTGGGGTATTAAATTTAAGACATTAAAGCCTTATTTATTTCAAGGAAGTTATTTGAGGAGGATATCTTTGTTAATAGACAGCTTAGCTGTCCATAAACGTTTTGTTGTGATTTACTGTCCATATTCATTTTTAGTTGTTCACAATTGTCTATAGACAACAATCCATAAATAGCTATCCACAATAGTATATAGCTATCCAAAGTTGTCCATAGATAGCTTTTGTTGTATTTTGTGAAGTTTATAAATAGAAAAAAAATCAAAAGACCAAATCATTCGATCATTTTTATACAACATTCTTGACTTATTTCTAACATGGTATCATAGCAAATTTAAAAAAAAATTGGTATTCTATTTCTGTGGAAATCTTCATTGATATTTTCTAGTTTTTTTGCTAAACAAGTGTTCTTCAACAATCTCTATTTAAGGTCCTTCTCTCAGTTTCTTTAATTTTTGAATATTTCTTTTTGCTTTGTCTCGAGTTCCATTTACTTACAATGGACACTACATCAATATGTGTTAAGTTTATAGGCAAAAAATACTTTACCTGGGTTTTGTAGTTTGAACTTTTCCTCAAGGGAAAAAAACTTTGGAGCCATATTGATGGTAAGGATGTTGCACCAACATCCGACACTGTCAACTCTAAAGAAGTTGGGTCTTCTCCTTCTTAGGCTGTGCTTGATGCTCGAATTATGTCTTGGCTTCTTAGTTCAATGGAGCCACATATCGTCACCAACTTGCTGGCTCATCGCTTTGCTCAATCGATGTGCAATTATTTGAAGAAAGTTTATCATCAAGACAATGATGCTCATCGCTTTCAGTTGGAATATGCTCGACATTTTTAACTCTTTGGCATGAATATACTGATTTAGTTATAGCAAATTTTCTTGTTGCTGTTGTATCAACTATTTAGAATTTTCACAGGACTAACCAACATGATCAATTTCTTATGAAATTACACTGAAAATATGAATATGTTTGCTCTTCTCTATTGAATAGATCACTTGTTCCCTATCTTGATATTTGTTTTGGTGAGTTACTTTGCGAGGAACAATGTCTTAGTACTCAAGCTATTCTAGAACAATCTCATGAAAGTTCCACGATGACAACTATGACTTATGCTACCCAAGGATGTGGATCACATATGCCTTCTAAAAATCTATAATGTTTCTGTTACAAAGAATATGGGCATATTGCTGCCAATTTTCCTAAAATATATTGTTCTTATTGCAAGAAAAAAGTCATATTATCAAAAGAATGTTGTATTCGCCCCCAGAATCGACAGGCCCAAGCATTTCAAACTTTTGTTATTGTTCCTCCAATAGAAACTACTGTAGCACATGGGTCTTCCTCAAGTGCTTCTTCTAATCTTGTACCTCCTACAGCAACTTACTGCACTCCTAAAATGGTGATACAGATGCTAATTTCAACATTATCTACAATGAGATTTCAAGGTAAAATTTCTACTACATTTTGGTATGTAGACTCTGGGGGTTCTAATCATACGAAGAATACTCCCACAACTTTGTTAGATACTTAGGCTTATATTGGCCAATATACCATTCAGACTGCCAATGGTAGTTATTTTCCAATCAATGTTGTTGGAAATGCTTCTTCTACATTTATCAATGTGTTTCTTGCTCCTCAATTTTCTACAAATCTCATTTCTTTTGGTCAATTAGTTGAAAAAAATTGTGCTGTTAAATTTTTTGGTGGTGGTTGTGTTGTGCAGGACCAAGTAATAGGGGGAGTCGATCGCGAAGGGAACTAAAGTGGGACGCTTGTTTCCACTACTTTTACCTATTCCAGCACTTTATCGAGTTCCTTCTATTAAGTCTTTTTCTTGTAATAATATTCCTCAGCTAGGTATGGTGTGTCATCTTCGTTTAGGCCATCTTAAATATTATCTCATATATTGAACTCGGGCTTTCTTGGTAATAAAGAATGTTCTTTACCTCTTGAGTGTGGTTCTTGTACACTTGGTAAAAGAAAAACTCTTTCATTTCCTTTGCATGCTAGTAAAGCTTCTCACTACTTTGATCTTATTCATAGTGATGTATGGGTATCTTCCCCGATTACTTCACATGAAAAATTTAAATATTATGTGACTTTCATTAATGATTATAGCTGACTCACTTGGGTTTATTTTCTTCGCTCTAAATCTAAGGTTTTTCATACTTTAACCGAATTTTTAGCATATGTTGAAAATCAATTTTTTTACAAATATTAAAAAATTACACACATATTCTAGTGGTGAATATTTGTCCATTAAGTTTCAGGTATTCTTGGCTTCTAAAGGTATTATCTATCAACGTTCATGTCCTGCTACTCCTCAACAAAATGGAGTAGCCGAGTGTAAAAATCATCATCTTCTTGATATGGTACGTACTCTCTTGTTAGAATCTTTTGTTCCATCCATGTTCTAGGTTGAGGCTCTAAAGATTTCTACTCACTTGATTAATCGTTTACCTTCCAAAGTTTTACACATGAAGTCTCCCTATTTTTACTTGTTTGCTAAGCAACTTAGTTATGATAATCTTCGTATCTTTGGTTGTGTATGTTTTGTTCATTTATCACCTCATGAACAACATAAATTATATGTTCAATCTGTTAGATGTGCATTTTTAGGATATAATGTGTGTCAAAAGGGATTTGTTTGTTATAATCCTACATTACATCATACACGTATTTCTAGGAATGTTATTTTCTTTAAAAATCAACATTTTTTCCCTGTGTCTTTTGTGCCCTCTTCTTTTACTGTAATCCTTCTCTCCTTTAACCACCAATTATTAACTCTTTCTCAAAATAGTTATCCCTTCAAACCAAGAATGGTGAATACAAGACAATCCTGCCCACAGTCTCTTCCGGTGGCTCACCCGATATCTGATCCTACCATGCACCAGAGTTAGTTAGTTGCAACACCTCTAGAGCCTTTGGTACGTTTCTCTTCTCGAGTATCTGTACCCCCAAAAAGGTATAGTTTTTATCTTAGCAATTCTATTTCAGCTCTTACTACTACATTGTCCAATTTTGATATTCCCACATACTACTCGCATGTTGTCAAGCATGATTGTTAGCCCTAAGCTATAAAGGAAGAAATTGTTGCTCTAGAGGCCAATTGATAACTGTATTTTATATAGTTATTTTCATCAATTTTAGTAATGATAATTGCTATGTTCTTTTAATATTTAGTTATTTTTTGTTAAATAAATTAATATTTTCCTTCTATGTGCTAAAAATACATTTTTAATAAAATTAAATAATTTGTATCGAAAATGCACTTAATTTCATATTTCTGTCCACAAATTTTATTTCAGAAAATATAGTTTCTTAATTAAAATTTATAAAAATTGAAAATATAATTTAAATTAAATTTGGGCTTAATTATAATAATTTAAAGTTTAAAAATTTAATTTAAAATTAGTAAAGGGCTTAACTGTAATTTAAGAAAGTTCAAAATGTAATTTGGATTGAATTTGTGGGTCAAAATACAATTAATGGAAGTTTAATTTTCGCGCAGGAGAGATGAAGTCCACGCGCAAGATCACACTCGCCCAACATGGTCCGTCCGATTAAAGCATAAACGGTCAAGATTGGCGCGTGTAGTTCAAGCCCGACCAAAGCGAATGCGTGCAGACTCTGCGCTTTCACGTGGCTCGGTGCCCGAGTGGGGCCCACCTACCGCGCAGGCCGGCATGCAGGGTGGGACCCACGTGTCTGACGCACGTATGCCAAAGGGTGTTGTTCTGTGCGGCTGAACCACGTGCAATCGTTCTTCCAGCGAATTAAAGTCTTCCACGTGTCCCAATTTCCCCTTGAACGAATCATAAGAGGACGCGTGGCACATATCGGTGAACGCAAAAGCGCAGAATCTCGCCCTCGTTCCAGCCGTTGCCTCACTTTCTCGGCGCCCCAATCCCGTGCTTCAGTTTCTATGTGCGCCCGTTCCTTTCAACGAATAAGATACGGCCACGTGTCCCACTATTTGTTTCAGCGAATCAGACGCTGACACGTGGCACGCACAATGAATAAAAAAAATGCAGAAACGGCTCCTTATCTCGCGTGAATTAAAATAAGTTTTTGATTTTCGCGTGACCGCAGATTTTAAGGGGAATGTCGGGGTTTTATTTTTGATACAAATTGTTACGCATGTATGATATTTTAATATTTTTGATGTATTTTTTTTAGCTATAAATAGGTGATATTATGATAGAGTTGAAAAGTTTTTTTTGGTTTAGAATTTTTGTGTTGTTCGGTTTTGGACTGCAGAACACGCAGAAGCCATTTTTTGGCTTTTGTTGTGTTCTGCGTGTGCCAAATATTTACGATTCGAAATTTTTTAATTTTCTTTCTTGTTCTTCTAATTTTTCTGCATCTATTGTAATTTTTATTTTAATTTAATGAAGTAATTTAATTCTTCTAGGGTTGCATTTGATTCAAATATATGAAGCTTTGATTTTAATTATTTTTGATAGATTTATAAGACGTTTGATTTGTTCGTTCTATTTTGTGCTTAATGCTTTTTGGTTATTTATGAATTTTATCAAAACGATTTGTGGCATAAAAATAAACTTGAGAAAGGCATTTTTGTGTATATTGCTCGTAAATAGAATGACATGTATGATGAAGGATAGGAATATACCCTAATTGTATGTGTGGCCATTTGAGAACTTAGAACTTAATGAATCTTATTAAATTTAATTCTCATAGAGATATAGTGAATTAATTTAACGAGGTGTGTTTATATGGAGCTCGGAAGAGATGTATGAATAAAAAAGAAGTTTTCGGTTGACAAATTAAATGTACTAAAAAATATAAATCAAAAGAAAATAACATGATTTGAGTGGATTAGTTTGGTGAAAAATTGCAATCCTAGAGTTCTCTTATTTTTTTTGTTACCTTGTTCCATATCAACAATTATTTTGGATAAAATCAGAGAGATACAATTTTAGTACTCAACAAACTATAGTAACAAATCCTCGTGGGAACGATACTCTACTTACAAATCTTTATTACTTGTGACCGTGTATACTTGCACGATTTCTGTGTGTTGCAAAACACACAACACCAATCACACATGGTACATTGAGTCTTGTCCTTCTACTATAGTTCATTTGGGTTACAAATGGGTTTACTCGATCAAGGTTTGCTCTTATGGAAGTTTGGATCATTATAAAGCTCAGCTTGTTTGGGAACAAACAAGAATATGGTGTTAATTATGATGAGACCTTTACTCCTACGGCTAAGATGACTACTGTTCAAACGATTCTAGCTCTTGTTGCTTCCAATGATTGGCCACTACATTAGATGAATGTTAAGAATGCTTTCCTTCATGGAGATCTTAAAGAATGTATTTATATGAAGCCACCTCCGAGATTATTTTCCTCTACAACCTCCAATGTGTGTAAACTTTTTCGCTCTTTTTATGGTCTTAAACAAGCTCCACGGGAATGGTTTGAAAAATTTTGAACCACTTTATTACAATTTCCTTTCACACAGAGCAAGTATGACACTTCATTATTTCTTCAAAAATCAGACATGGGTATTGTTGTCCTTTTGGTTTATGTTGATGATATTGTGATCAATGGTTTTTGATTCTACTTTACTTATCAAGCTCAAGACCCATCTCTCACAATCTTTTCATATGAAATATCTTAGGTCTCTTACATATTTTCTTGGCCTTGAGATGCATCGTAGTCCTTCTGGTATTTCACTCAATCAATACAAGTATGCTAGTGATTTAGTGACTACAACTGAACTGTAAGAAGCTACCTCTGTCAATACTCCTATGAAATTAAATATCAAGCTTTGCAAAGAGAAGAATGACCTACTTGTTGATCCCAATATATATTAGAAATTGGTAGGTAGCCTTGTTTATCTCACCATCACTAGACGATATATTTCTTTCGATGTACAAAAAGTTGGCCAATTTCTTCAGACTCCTTGTCATCTTCATATGGCTACTGTGTGTCGAATCATACGCTATATTCAAGGCACTTATGCCTATGGCTTATTCTTTCCTACAAGTAATTCTTTTCATCTTATTGCTTATAGTGATGTTGATTGGGATGATTGTGCTGATACATGTCACTCCATCACTAGTTGGTGCATGTTTTTAGGTAATGCTTTGATCTCCTAAAAGAGTAAGAAGCAAGACAGAGTTTCTAAGTCATCTATAGAATTTGAGTACCTAGCAATATCTCTTGCTTGTTCCAAAATTATTTGGCTTCAAGGTTTGCTAGTTGAGTTAGACTTCTCTGAGACTGATCCTACACCTTTACATGCCGATAATACAAGTACTATTCAGATTACAGCCAATCCTATCTATTATGAGCGCACAAAGCATATTGAAGTCGATTGTCACTCTATCCATAAAGCCTTTGACGCTCGTGTTATCACTCTTCCACATATTTCTACTGAACTACAAATTGTTGTTATCTTCACCAAGGCTCTCACTCATTATCAATAGCTTCCTAAGTCACAAATTAATTCTTGTTGATCATCCTACAACAATTTGAGGGGGGCTATCAATGGAAAGATTTTTTGTGATTTACTGTCCATATTCATTTAATTGTCCATATTCATTTTTAGTTGTCCATAATTTTCCATAGCTGTTGTTCATAGTCATTTTAGTTGTAAATAATTGTCTATAAATAGTTGTCCATAGCTATCCATTGACAGCAGTCCATGAATGCCCACAACTATCCATAACTAGCTATCTACAACAATTTATAGCTATTCACAGCTGTCCATAGACAGCTTTATAGCTTTTGTTGTATTTTGTAAAGTCTATAAATAAAAAGAAATCACAAGACCAAATCATTCAGTCATTTTCATACAACACTCTTAACTTATTTCTGACAATCTTATACATATACACCATAAAAAAAATGGGATAGTAGAGAGAAAAAAACAAACATAGTTTAATCAGGCTTGTCTATGATGATAAAGGTTGTAGTGCCATTGAAATATTAAGAAAATGGATTTAGAACAACTATTTTCCTAATTAACATATCACCCTTGAGAACTCTAGATAATAAAAGTCCATATAAGCTTCTTTAAATAAAAGCTAGAATACCAATCACTTAAAATTTGGGTGGTTGTGCTATTCTTATTTGGGACCATATGCACATAATAAATTGGAAATAAGTTCTATACCTTATCTTTTTAGGATATGAGAATCAATATAAAGAATACAACTATCTTGATCCAAGTATTGGAAAAATACATTTCACCTCATGTTGTTTTTAATGAACACTAGTTCCTTTTTTTGTTTATCACAGTACCTCAAAATAATAGCCTCACTTCTTCAAGTGTCTCACAATCTCCTACACATTTTGTCCATATACCAACTACAACTCAACCTATACAAATACTTAATTTTTTCCCTAATACTTAGTTGTCACCATCAACTATTTTTACTCATCCCAACCAAGTTTGTCACCACTTTCACTTGATTATACAAATGTAAATACACCTACTTTTGAGCCCACTACTAGTCAATTATCACCATCAACTATTTTTACTCATCCTCGACCAAGTTTGTCACCAATTTCACTTGATTATACAAATGTAAATACACCTATTTTTGAGCCAACTACTACTCAATTATCATCATCACTTGTTTTTACTCATTCTCAGTAAGGTTTGACACCATTATCTACTAATACAAATAATCTTACACCTATTTCTATACCTATTTTTATGTCTACCGATTCACCAAATAGTCATATGGATAATACTCTTCCTTCACCCAATATCACACCCATGACTAATCTCAACCCATTGTTCTAGTAACTCATAGTGACAATATTATGCTAGCTAAAATACATAGTACTCCTACTGACCTTATGACTACTCTTTTGTCTAAACATACTTCAGATAATACATTAGTTATTAATCCATAGGGAATAAATCTTACTGTTGAGCTTCCTTTGATTTATCAAGTTCATAATAAACCACCTTTTTCCTTCCAACTCTTACCTAATGTTAACTAGATTCAAACAAGAAATTTGTAAACCAAAAGCCCTTATCACAATAGTTATTTTACATATCCCTCATTCATTTCCACAAGCTTTACAACACCTAGAATGGGTGGAAGAAATGTAAAAGGAATACAAGGCACTTCTTCTTAATGAAACTTGGGAATTAATAACTCCTCCTAAAGGTAAGAATATAATTGGAAACATATGGGTTTTTGTTGTAAAACTCAAACTAGATAGATCATTGGAGAGATACAATTCTATGCTTATAGAAAAAGGTTATGATTAGGTGGGAGGGTTGAGCTATAATGAAACCTTTAGTCAAATGGTGAAACAAGTCACCATTAGAGTGGTTTTGACACTAGCATTGGCTGAAGGATGAGTCATTAGACAATTGGATATAAATAATGCATTTTTGAATGGAGAATTGAAGGAAGATATTTACATGGTACAACCTCAAGGATTTGTGAGCCATGAATTTCCTCTCATCATGTTTGTAAGCCAAAGAAGGCTTTGTATGGCTTGAAACAAGCCTCTAAGACTTGGTTTAACAAATTGAGTACCTGTCTGATGTAATGGGATTTAAATGTTCACAAGGTGACTCTCATATGATTATTTACATTATCTCTTCAACCATCTTGATATTACACATCTCTATGCATGATATTCTTGTCACTGGACATTATCCTTATCTTATACAAGAAACTATTGTCAAACTTAACTCATTCTTTACTCTTAAAGGTTTGAGAGATTTAAATTCCCTTGGTATGGAGGTGACAAGAAAACATGACTCTTTCCATTTGTGTCAACAGTTGTATGTTTAAGAATTGCTAGAAAAAGTGCAGTTAAGTGAAACAAGACTTGAGCCTACTTCTATGAGTTCAGACAAAACACTATCTCTAAAAGATGTAAATCTGTTGAATGATCCAACTCAATACAAATCAATAGTTGGTGCCCTGTAATATTATACTATAACTAGACCTTAAATTGCATACCTAATAAATAAATTGTGCTAATTCATGTGTGCCTCAATTGATGTTCATTGAAATTCTTTGAAGTGACTCCTTAGGTACCTTAGAGGTACTACTTCGCATGGCTTATATCTACGTAAATTAGAGATACTTTAATTAATGTCTTACACATATGTTGATTAGACAACATGTGTGGATGATAGGAGTAAATGAGGGTGGTGCATGTATCTTAGACACATTTTGATTTCGTGGGAGTCTGACAAGCATGGAGTGATTTTAAGGTAGGAAGGTTGAGTTTAGATCATTAGCATAAACAGTTTCTAAATGACATGGATTAAGAGACTTCTTAGTGAGTTAAATATCAAACTGATGACAATCCCTACTATTTATTGTAATAACATCAATGCTTGTTACCTAGCATGCAATCATGTGATGCAATCAAAAATGAAACATGTTGACATAGGCTTATTCTTTACTAGAGAGAGAGAATGTACTAAATAAGGAAGTGTAGAGATTACTCCCTTAGAAGAGTGAGAAATAAACTGACGGTTTTTGTCTAGGACATGAGATTATAGTATAATGTTAAACAATGAAAACTGATTGTAACTGATTCTTGTTGAGTAGAAGTTTGTCAGGACACCTAAGCACTTACTCGAGTTACCACTATAGACACCTAAGAGTTTGTTACAGTAAAATTGTCCTATATTATACTATAAATTGTTAATAAAGCTACTATCAATGAAATTATAATATTCAGAATGTATTTTTGTAAGTCTTCCGTTGTGTTCTATTCTCCTCCTAAGGTTTTTACAAGATTTAAATAATACGATTTGAAGCTTATAGCATAGTTCAGCAGAGGATCTTAATCCAGTAGAACTTGGTGAAACATTTGGGATATGTTACTAGACGTTGGCATTGCAGTAAAGCCTCATAGATTGCTGGTTGCTTAATCGAAGGGCTGTCAATTCGGACAACTTAGAACACGACGAATACACAACACAAATTATTATTGTTTGGTCAAAATTAACTATTAATTCTTTATGCCTCTAAAAATATTAAATTTCCTTACCATTCTAAAAGAATAAATTGATTAAAAAACACAAACACGACAAAAACACAACATGATTACACCCCCTACTCAAACATAACGAAGGACAATATGCCATTATCTATGCCATCATCTATGTAATTTCCTGTGTTCAAGTCGAAAGAACATCAATTACAGAATGAAGGTTGAAGGATGTCAATATCATCGTTTTGGGCAACACAAGCACTTGAAAATTGAGCTTTTTTGTCATGACAAATTATTCAAGTTTCGATAATTTATTTTACAAAATTTCACATTGAAAAAACATCTGCCAAATTATTGCAACATTTGAGGCATCCCACAAACATAACTAAAGAAACCTGATCTTCCTCTAATGCCCAAAGTAGTTGTACAAAGTTAATCAAGAGAAGTACCAGCAGAAACTGGCCAGTTTCGCACTCAAATTTTGCAAAATTAAGTGCAATTTTTAAGTGCCACTATAGCAAAACAAAAATGATTAAACGAAGCGCACTAAGTAAGGCTTACAGAAACACCTTACAGCATGAAGTTTTCTGATATATCTCCTGAGAAGAGTGATAACAGAACTTGAAGGTATGGACATTTACAACTTGCATGTCTTTCAACTGCTTGAAGGATTCACACGAGTGGCTATACACACAACACTATGTGCACAACTTAGCCTACAGATACTGTCAAGAGAAAGTGATGCTACATTCAAACTGATTTCTTGTTCCCCAGCCAAGCACCACCATGAGGATTTTACAAGATCATTTATACTCGCGGTGCACCAGATTCAAGAGGAAGTCTGTAAATATGTGCTCATATTCCGGCATTTTTCCATACCCTGCAACAAATTAACCTCCATTGGTGAGCATATCATTACTTAAATGGATACCATAGAAAGAAACCACCTGAAGGCTGAAGTGATGCAGGAAGAGAGTGGATAAAAGGTAAAAAGAAAATGCTTTAACTTACCAGGGAAGTAATTAATGTCTATCACATAAAACTGATCTCTGGTCCCATGCTTTCGGATAATATCCAAGTTGAACAATCTGAGACCCTAAAAATGTGAAGGTAATATCAATAAGTTCATGCACAAACAAAGGAATTGCAACTAAAACACGTGGAAATAAGAAAAGTTACCAAACGATGCCGAAGCTCTTTTGCAAGTCTTTCAAGTAAAGGCCGTGGAGGAAGTTCTGTAAAAGAAACCAACAATCATATATTAGATGGCCTACCGTTTTAGATCTTTAGCCAACAACCAAAGTTTTCAGCATATACCACAGCAACTGACATATGATATATATGATTATAAACGTCTTATGTACAAACCTATCCAAAATTTAAAAAGGTAAAACTTACAGACACCAAACTATATCAAAGATTCAAAATATCAGACAGATTATGACCAAAAACAAAACCAGTCAGGTGATAAGTTTGGAGAAAAAATGCAAATGGTGCTATCAATGGTTTTTAAGGCATCCAACATTTTATTTTGAGACATGCAGGTGGGTGCTTGAATTCTTTCTCGATAAACTGTATCAAATGGAAATTTCAATGTGAGGGGCTCTGACTGATATATTGCCACGCCTAAAGAGATTACAATGACATTTTCCCTTCTCGAAAGTGTGTAAAATGGATCCATATGAACCCCTCAAAATCCCTCATGCAGAAAAAAAGATGATTTTCTTGCAATATGTTCTTCGGTTCCTTAACCATGCAAAACCTAACCCAGAAATTAATAACACATGGTGGCATACACAGGCAACATCCAATAAAAAAAAATTCTCAGACAAATAACTTACCAGCAATGCCTGGGTCCAAATCTGCATCATCTGCTGAAGCTGCAGCACAAGAGACCCTTGGAAAATGATAGACACCAGAGCTTTCAGAGAGCTCTTTAGTACTGACATCAGGTAAAGAGAACCGCCTGACAACCTTTATGGCTTCACCAACAATATAAACCTTGAAAAGAACACCTCCTACAATCGAAAAGCAGCAGCAGCAGCTCTAGAATTATAAAATGTCAGTAGCTAACATTTAATGAAACATGCCAATTTGGTTGCAGTTGCATACCATGGTTAACAAACTCTTGGAGAACAAAGGGAGGTTCAAGCTTCTGAAGGGAATAATGGTCATAAGCAAGCGATAATTCATGTGATTTAGCACTTCCATCGGCAACTAATGGCTTTGCAACTGAAACATGAAAAAAATGCAAACTTAGAAAGGAATTAAAGTATAGAACCCACAGAAAGAAAAGATGCATATCCAATAAAAATCCTGAAAGCATTTATCATAGAATTATGAGATTAGTTCTTGTTCAAATACGTGCAAGATAAAACCAAAGGAGTCAGGTTCAGAAGCTTAAATTGAATTTTAATATAAAAAAAGTTTCCAAACTGGTGCATTGTCCATATTTCATCACCAAAGTACAGTAAATATTTAGCTTAGGCATACCAAGGGGCAGTGTCAATCCATATTTTGCAACCGCATCATGAATAGATGATGCATCTTTCTTGACAACCAGCTGTTTGGGTACATCTACTTTACCTGGATATGAGTTTAATCCAAATCGTCTTATCAGCAATAGAGGGCACAAGGCAAACATGGAATACTTCAAGTTTAATATTGGGGCAAGAATCTGCCAGCTAACCCAAGAAAAAATTATTCCCAACAAATAACGTTTTAGACAATGGGAAGAAATATACCATAAGATTCAGACAACCGCATATCAGCAACGGCTTGAAGCATGGACTGCCGATTACGTAGATGTTGTATGGCATCTGGAGGATCGAGAACAGTAACCTCTGGATGTGATTGTCTGTAGTCCTAAAAATATAATAAAAGGGAATTAGAAGAGCTTACTGAAAAGTGAGCACATCTTACACACTACACTTTAATTAGTATTCATATGAGAATTAATCCGTCGATTGAAATGGATCAACCACACAAAATAAAGATAGCATTTTAATGATGAAAGGCGCAATAGATACTTCTATTTTAGTTGTCTTTTATCTGGCTCCAAAATGTCTTCTAAAAAAAAATCTTTCACAGCACAAGTATACCTTCCAAACAATTAATTAATATCAAAAGAAGAAACTTCGAACAATACCCCAACAGTAGACACTACCAGAGCAACATCATCAAACAAATATATTAAACATTAATTAAGAACTTTACTGATAAAAGTGCATCACACTTGTCAAGCAATGTGCTAGAGATGTAAATTGAGATGAGATGTTAATGAGATTTATGGTGCAATCTATTAATTTTTAAAATCTATCTCATTTTGTCTCATTTAATTTCTAATGAAATGAGATGATAATGAGACCGTACTAATTAAGATATCTCATTTGTCTCTAACAAGCCTAAATGATATAAGTAAGAATACAAAACAATATATGATACATGATTATTTATAATGTAAGTTTAATAAGAAAAATAATATAACACATGTTTAAAGTTAAACCTATTAAGACTACAACATAAATGAGATGCAATGAAATGAGAATATTTTACCACTAACCCATTAAATATGAGATAAGATGAGACAACCCACTTTATATTTCTACTAAAGGCAAGCCTCAAGAATTGATACAACAAAAGAAGCGTATGAAAGTCTAAATAAAAATCATTAAAGATGTAGGAAAAACCCATCCATAGACATTTATATTTAGTAAATTGATGTGATTAAAGATATGAATTTTAAATTAGGTAGATTGTTATATATTTTAATTTCAATTAGTAAATTTAATAGTTATCATTTATCAATTAGATTTGAATATCTTATTTTGTTATACATAGTCCTATAAATAGGACATCATTGTACTTATTTCTCAAACTTGAATATTGAATTGATATATTAGTTTCTCCACTATTGTTTATGTTCTATCTTCTTCAATTTCTATTCATCAAATTAACCTAATTCGTTTAAAAATTTCCCCATTTTGTCCAACTCTTGACCTAACTCTTCCGTTATTTCCTCGTTTACATGATCCCCTAGGTAATGCAATATTTATGTTCCACGCCATAAATGTTAAGCTTAGCTAGTAAAAAAGGCTCAAACATAAGGTTTCAAGTTTTCATAAACTATGTCACATACTATTTGTCGAAAAGAATGCACTCAACTCTATAATTGAATGAGCTATAGTACCTTCATCTTGTACATTCGATGAAATTTAGAGCTTGACAATAGTCAAAACATGGATAACCACCTCATGAATGCATGTTAAGTTCTCACAATCACAAGAGGAAAGAAAAAACAACTACAACTTTCAAAAAAGACCAGCATCAGCAATTGTATTAAAGGAAAGGGGAAAAAAACAAACAAACAAGCATTGAAAATTTCTTTAGACCAACTGAATGGAATTTCTACTGACAGGGAAATATTATTACCATTACAAGGTTCTCACTTTCTCTCTCCTCTCACACAGACAAATAAAGTAGAAACACCTTGGAACCACGGTAAGTTCTTACCATAACTTACCAGGCACAAAACCATCTTTTTAAATCTCATCATAAAGTATCAATTAACAAGTTAATATAGAACATTAAGAATAAATTAAAAGCACAAACTGTGTTAGTATCAATAAAGGAATCAACAAATGTAAGGACTTTTAGTTCCATAGAATCTTTTATTGAGCAAATCAGAATCCACTATTAAATTCTCCTTAATCTACACCAGTCAGGGAAAAAGTTCCTGCTGACCCCCCACCACCATCAACGAACCTAGAAGCAACAGACCTCAAATTTAGTAAGAGAACTAAAAGCCAATTGAGCTCAGAATGGGGAAAAAATTACCAATACCAAATATTAGAGCTAGAATAATGAAACTAATGTTCAAAAATACTTCCACCATAAAATTTCTAAAGCATTTATAATACATCATCAAATTTGATGCGTAATAGAAGCTATGCTAATTTGCAAAATAGGACTAGAGAATTAAGTCTCAAAAAGGCTATTTGATGTAATGGTTCTGTCTTAACCGGAAACTACAAGCAGAAATATAAAGAGGAATACTCTAGTACCTAATTAACATTCGCAGCATAGCTCTAAAACAATATATTAGATGATGCAAGAAAAATGAACGGCTTTCAACCTAGTTCATCTAACACAAAATAAATGCTTATCCTAGATTAAAAAGGTGCAGACATATGCCTCCGGTACATACGATAAATTAGTTAACACATCCTGGATCAAAGAACCAGTTCAAAAAAATCCTAGATCAAATAACCCCCTTCAAAAGAATCAAGAATCTTTCACAAAAAACAGAAAACCTGAAAATTTTAGCTAGATGGTCACAGAAGTAGAAACATCCCCACTCGCCAGAGCCTTTAGGCCTCGACCTCAATTACTGACTCATGATTCATGATGAAGGTTAGAGAAGCACTCTGCACATTACGTTAGGCAGATATGAGTTTTAAGAATTAAAATCTTGTTTGTTACCAGACAGTGTCATTATTATCAGCTCCATACCACATCAGAAATTAGTATCATGTGACAAGACAGAGTATATAGTCAAAGAAGCATAGTTCCATAACATCAATCACATCCAGAACACTAACAAGCTTGATAGAGAAAATAAATAATAAACCTCAAGAATCTGACGCCAATCTTTTCCTGATAACTGCAAGCAAAGAAAACAAGCAATCAATAAATGGAGAACAAAAAATTACAAAAGAATAATAAAAATCATGCAGGTCTCTGCAAATAACATTCTTGTACCTTATGCAAAACGATGTCAAAAGGACCCTGATCCGCTAGTGGTCTGTTATGATCAATAGCGAGAAACATTATACCCTTGTTTCTGCATCATAAAATAATCACATAATTAACAATCAAATATATAACAAAAGGTACATAGTTCAAGAACAAGAGTTCCATTAATTGTGATAAGAAAACTGCAGGCCTCAAATTAATGAATTATGTGAACACAGAGACCCTTTCATCCTATTCTTGTTGAAGATTCAAGTACAGAAGAAAGCTCACTAGATTATTATGTAATATAGACACGGCAGCTTAATTGCTTCTCATTAATAGAATTCCACAGAAATTTCATGCAAATACAGTTTTTTTATTCTTTCCATCTCCCACCCAGAAAATACATTAAAAGAATAATTTAATCAACTTTAACCTGATCTTTAGAGTTGTTTTCAGAAAATGAGGACTATAGAAATCATAAAAATTAAAAAGGTTGGAACACCTGCTCCTCATTCCTATTTATATAGACCACTTTAAAAAGAAAAGAAAAATATTGTTTTCCATCTGGATTTGAAATGATTAATTATTTATACCACTTTTTATGACTCTTCATTCATTTTCTCTCCAGCCAAACGAGAATGACAAGTGAACTAAAATATTCGAGTACGAAACTCTAGCAAAGCAACCAAAAGATTCATAAACAATGAAAATCCACGGTTCCCTACTCATCATCGAAAAACACAAAAAAGAATTGCAACACTCTTATATTATCATTAAGTAATAATTACAATCATATTAATTTCCCATAATATTTAAATTTGTCCAAACAGTGATTAAGGGAAAGCATTCCGGAAGCTGATTGATTCAAAAAATTTACCTAGCTAAACCTTCAAGTTTAGGCTGCAAAAAACTCTTAGCTTTCTTAGACGTAAGAGCATAACCCACCACAATAAGTCTCCTATGGTTTGACAACCCAACCATCCCACTAAAACACCTATGTTGAAGCTGTTGCTCTTTTTCTGAAATTAATTCCTCCTCTTCCTCAACCTTACTGTAAATCATTTCATCCCAAATCTTCATCTAAACCAATTTCATGCAAAAAAAAAAACCCTAACCCTATGAACCTAATCCGCCTACAAAGCTCCAAAACCAAAAATCTTGGGAAAGGGTTTTTTTATCGCGAAGGATCAATACGAAAGAGAATGTAGAATTGGCAAAGATTGGGGCTAGATACAGAAGAACAAGTTTGGCTCCACACAAATGGAGAAAGAGAGAGAGAGAGAGAGAAGAGATATTTGATATTATGAAGGTACGTATTTGATTGTGTGTTGGAGGATATATATAGAAAATTTAGATATGATTTTATTTTTATATGCCACAGTTAAGGACATGAAATGAAAGGAATGGCTTTTGGATGGCGAGCTAAATGAGTATGGCGTGTCAAGAATTTCGAGAAAACTACCTTTATACCCTTTACAATTTTATAACCCACAAAATAATCTTTAAGATAGCTATATTGATTTCAAATTATTATTGTAGGAAAATATTTTTACTATGATAATTTATCTAATAGTATTAATACGTAATTAATATTAAAAATAAAATAGATATTTTATATATTTTATTTAATAATAATAAAAATTGTTGTGATAATATTTAATTATATCTCATTTAAGTTAAATTTTAAACAATTAAATATATTTAATATTAAATTCAATTAATTAAATCACATTTAATATTATATAAATATTTTTTTATCGTTATAAATTTTAAATTTTTTATTTATAAAATATTTCAAAAATTTACAACCTATTATATATCTATATATTAAAGATTAAAATGTTTATTTAAAAAATCCTATTATTATAATTAATTATTATAAAAATAAAATCTAAATATTATAATTATTTTTTATTATAATTTAATACTATTTATAAAAAGTGAGCCATAATAATAAATTTATATATTTTATTATTTTTAGAATGTATTAAATATATATAATTTTGATTTGAGTAATTGTTGTTTATAAAATTAATTCTTTTTAAATAAAAAAAATAAGAATTTATCTTTATGGATAAATTTTTAATAATAACACAACTAATATATACTTCAATTTAAGCAAGAAGTATTAATTTTTTTTATTTTCATACAATGTTATTTATTTAAAATAAAAATAATAAATCCACCTTTTTGTAGAGTTACTCTCCACTACGATAAATATTAGTATAAACCTACCAAAATGTGGGTTAAATATTTTTATAAATATTTGAATTAAGCAAAATATACTATATAACATTGGAGGGATAGAATTTTTTTCACACATCTATTACCAAAAGATTAAAATAACATAAGTTAAACAAGCGTTTAGATTTTTCACGCACATACGTCAACATTTCACACATTTGGAATTGTTATAGGTACAAGTAAAATTTTCAGTGTTAATTGTGGAAATAAATATTTGAAAAAAAATTAAATCATAAACAAATAATATGCAACATATTGTGAATTAAAACTAATTTAAACAAGATTATAAACGTATGAGAGTTTCTTGGAGTAACTTTAATAGTGTAAAATTGACACTTTAATTATATTATTTTTAAAAAAAAATATTAATTACCTACTTATTAAAAATAAAACAATTTATTTACTATTTAAATTACATAATATTTTATTATTGAAACCAAATAGGAGTAATCAATATCAATTTTTTTTTATTATCACGTTCTCTCTCACCATTTTCCTCCTTTTTATCGACATCTTTTTAATAATTTTTAATATCATTTGACCCTTTTCTTCATTTATTTTTTCTTAGCTTTGAATTAACAAATTGTCTTTTCAATTATATGAAAATATAACAAAAAAAAATTGAATTTGATTCGAATTTTTGTATAGAGTTTAGATTCTTTCAAAGCTACTAAAATGAATAAAATAACTCATTATTCTATTTACATATAATTTTTTTAAAAAGTACAAAAATAAATAACGTGTTATTTATTTCTTTCTTTTAAAAAAATTATATTATATACTTTTATTAAGTAAAAAATTTGTATAGGATGAATGTCATTAGATTCATATATGATTGAATTGATAGATATTGTAATCGAATCAAATTCAAATTTAAAATGTATAATTTTTTCGGATTCGGATCAATAAAATTTATAATCTCTTATAATATAATCTAGACTGAATTACTATTAAAATTATAAATAAATATAAATTTATTTTTATAATGTGTTATATTATATTATACGTACCATAATTATATTAAATTATTATTTTAATTTTAAAATAAATATAAATAATAAATATTTACAATAATTTAATAATCGGTCAATACTTCTTATTCTTTTTTTATTTTATTTTTTAGTTGTGATATAAATAATAAATTTTATTACAAATTTACCAAATTAAATTTGGGTTATATGTTATGATGACCTTATATTAGTTAAAAATTATATATAATCTCCCCATTTTACTCTTTATACAAATTGACAAAAAATTGTTTTTAGTTTTCATTAATCAATTATGATTTAATTTTGATTAGATATTTATTCAATTTAATCGATCAAAATTGGATAGCTATCCAACTAACCGAAGTTTAGTCGATCGATGACCTCACTCGTCGGAATGGAATTAAATACATATTCAACTAGTTAGAGTTTACTCGATTGATAACCCTACTCATCCGAGTCGAGTTATATATATGTCCAATTAAATTGGACAATCGTCTAACTGGTCAGATTTTGATAGAATGGTAACTCCACTCGTTAAAACTGAATTGGATACATGTTCAATTAAATCGACAATTGTCTAATAGGCTAAAATTTTGGTTTACTAGTGAATCTACTAGATTAGAGTTAGATATATGTCCAATTAAACTTTATAGTTGTCTAACTTATCAAATTTGAATTGGCCAGTAATCAAACCAAATTAGATACATGATTAATTAAACAAATTTTAATAAACATATAATCTTAATCGTCGATTAATAAATATTTAAATAACAGATTATATATAATTCTCTATATTTATTCATATATAATTTTTTAACTCTCTTATGTAAAATTGGATATATGCTTTCAAACAAGATCTTTATTTTTAGTTTGATATATGTTTAATTAGATATATGTCTAACTGTATATTATTAAGAGTATAGTGAAAATAATAATAAAATTACAAATTGGGGTCAAATTTAAAATAAAAACAATATAGAGTCATATGAGCATATTTTCTTTTAAAATTTTCATAATGGGGATGTATTTTATATTTAAATTTTAATATTATTTCGATCTTATTTCATCCAAAAAAATCTATTTAGTTAAAATTAGATTAATTTAAATTGATTAAATAATAAAATCGAATTTAAATCAATAAAAAAACATACAGGGTATTATTTACTAGTCATCCTTAAGATAACATATTTGATGGTTATTGTTTATTAATAATATTGTGTAATATATTTTTACGTTGTATTTATCTATACAGTGTGTATTTATTTTCATATTTTTTATTTAAATTTATAATGTTTAAATATTATTAATATAGAATTATTTTTTTAATTAATTTATATTTATAAAAAATATAATATTTTTGTTATCATGAAATAATTTGAACTAAATAATAATTTGTATCGAATTATGTGTACGTTGTAGCCGGAATTCTCACACAATACAAACATACATAATAAATTCAACAATATTTTTTTTATATAATTTTTGCTGCTAATATTCGAGATTTCAATCCAAATGTGTCGTAAAAATACAAAATCGTGTAGAAGTGTTAGAAAGTTAAAACGACATACAACCTGTGACTTTATCTTCCCCAAAAGTACATTTACAGCTTTTTTATGATATTTATGCAACTTTGTTTCTTCTTTTTATCACTTTAATTTTCTTATTTCTCTTGGAAATTTTTTCAAATTCATCTCTTTTTCCACGCGTCAAGAATATTAAAAGGTTCTCCATTTTCTTTTCCAATTTGGTGTATTATTTAATCCTAGTATTTACCATATTTTCCAATAATTATATATACTGTGGGCCAAAACCAATTTTTTTGAACCCAATGTGTCAGAAAAAATATATTATAATATATAATGTATGCTTCCTATTATTAATAATAGTCTTAATTTCATTTTATTTCTTACAATTTTTTTTTTACTTTCATAAAAATAAAGTGTATCAAGTGTATTTAATCTCATTATCTCCCATAAATCAATTTAATTACATTATATTAAAAAAGATGTGTACATTGAGAAACAAATTGAAAAACCTTAATGAGTATCATAATTTGCATCATTTAATATAATTTATTATTTTTTAAATTTAATTTAATTAATTTATTATTATTATTATTTAAATTTTATGATAGATTTAAATATAATGAAAATCTAATTTTATAAGCATATTGAAATTTAAATAAATATTTGTTTAAATTAAATTTAAATTAATATATTTTCAAATATATATCCAAGGAGGCTATATATCATATATATATATATATATATATATATATATATATATATCCAAGGAGCGCTATATATCGAAAGAAGGGTGGGGTGAGCCGGAAGAAAGAGAAAAAAAAAACAGAACAGCGGCGAAGAGAAACAAAGGAAAAGAAGAAGAAAAAAAAAACTAAAAAACCTGGCGAGAACAGAGGAAAAAAAGAAGGAAAAATCTGGGAATAACAACGCAGTGAACGCGGGAAAATTAAAGTGAAAACAGATTTTTTTGCTATCTATTTTTCTTTCCATTCTTCTCGAAAAAAATTATACTGAATTGGTTTATTTTAAATTTAATTTTTAATATAAATTAATTTTTATTTATTCTGAAAAAGAGATATAATTTAATTCTTAGTTATATTTACTTGATTTTTTATGTTAATTTAAATTATTTCTCTGATTTATTTTAAATTTAATGCTTTTAATTAACTAGCCATTAATTAGATGATTTTAATTTAATTTTATGATTTACTATCGAAAAAGAGAATTATAGGATACTTTTTTGTAAATTGATGAATAATAATGTTTTCAATTGACTATCAAAATAAGCTTTTAGATATTTTTGAAGATTGTTAACAAATAGAGAGAATTAAATTCAATTAGCTAGATAAGTAAAACATAGTGAGAGATTAGATGAAATCGATTTCCTAGAAGTTTTCTTTCCTTTGAACAATATCTTTATTTTCTTTTGCATATTTTATTTTAAATTTCAATTACAATAATTTTAGTGATTTTTCTAAATAAAATTGAGATTATTATAATTTTTATATTTGTCAAAAATAAGTTACGAATCCCGAAGAACGATACTCTTTTTATCATTTTATTATAAAATTATAATATTGTGCACTTACAATTGTGAACCGATCAAGTCTTTTGGTGTGGTTGACTTACACTCATAGTCTTTAATAATTTCAACAACTTTAACCCTTTTTTGATTTTTTTTCTTTGATCAAATAGAGCAAACATAATGTAAATTTTTTAATTTGAATTAATTTTCCCTTTCAATGCAAAATTTGAGAAAATACTTTTGTGAAATAATTTGTCCAAAGTATTTTCTCAAAATTTAAGGTAAATTCATGATTTTTTAAGCTTAGAATATGAATGGTTTATATAGTCAAAAGAACAAATAAAAGACTTGCGTAAAGTAAGGCTCAATGGGGTTGATTATGGGAATACATGATGAGTGCTCAAAAAGTATTAAAATTACCATGATTTTATACATATTAATTGATTAAAAATATATATATTTATATAAATTTGTCTTTTTTGAAATAACGGATATTTTTTTATTTTTTTAGGTATTTTCGCTTAAAGACTCAAAGATGAATACTGGAGGCAATACATCACAAATATATTCAAAAATAAATGAGGAAAAGTCAACAAATATGAAAAAATTGGACAAAATGGGTTAAAAGGGAGGAAATCGCTCACGCAGCCGCCCAGTCCCGCGCGCGTCCTTGTTCCCTATCCGCGCACGCCGCACGCCTGCTATCATGCCTGCAGCGGCCATTATCTACGCCCATCCGTACGCAGTTGCCGCGTCGATGATGTCATCAAATGATGTCATCATTCATTGCTCTGCGTTTCCACCATTTTTTATCATTTTTTCACCCACTTTTTCTTCCCATCCTCACCTATAAATACCCTCTTCTCTTCACAACTAAACACACCTCAAAACACATATTCTCTTCTCTTTCTTTCTCTCACTTCTTAGTTTTTAAGCTTTTCTTAGTTAGTTTCTCTTAGTTTTAGAGTTCTTCTCTTTTTGAGAAGAACTAGTTATGTTTTTATAATTTACTTATTTGTTTTTCGATTCAATAAATGGGAGTGAAAATTCCGTTTGGAGGTTTTCCAGCAATGGGAATATCATCGAAGTACTGTAAGGATTTTATTTTCTTTACAATTATTTTTTATGCTTTATTCTTATATGTTATATTTAATTTGTCTGTGATTAAATTTAACATTGCTGGCTTTTGTAAACATGATATAATAATAACATTGTTATGCTTGCGAAATATAAATAGGTAAAAAACTCTAAAATGAATTGATTTTATTTTTATTCAAGATTTTATATTAAGAATGTTAGAGAGAAATATATTATTTTTCATTACAAAATTAAATCTGAAAATTAGATTTTAAAGTTTATTTATCCGATCTGATTTAGAGTAGTGCTCTTTTATTTGTTAGTACAATCGCCCGGAAGTTAAAGTGAAACTTTATTTCAAAAGTTTTTATAAGAATTATTATGTGAAAATGTATTGACAACATGTTTTCAATAGTGGTTTTAAAACTTGAAAGTTAGTACTCATATAATTAAATTCTTAGGTTTAATTTGGATACCTTGAATAAAGTTTAAACTGTCTAACCCCAACAAAGGTGGCATTTAAATGATTCATTTTCAATCTCTTAGAAAAATGAATTAATTTAATTAACCAAATTAGTTATCAACCCCACCCATATGTGTTAATTGATTTGTTTAATTAACAAAGAATATCTAACCCCACCAAATGTGATATTTATATAAAAAAGAGAGAATCAATAAATATCAATTTATATCTTTAATAACCTAGATAATATGAGCAAGCATAATTAGCTTAGTTATTATATCCATAAATACTCTACTATTATAAATAATAAAATTTGTATAAATATTTATTGAATATGTATCTATGTTTATTTTTATGTTATTAGATTAGAAACACAAAACCCAAACTATCGTGATAGGATGTTTATGATTTAATTTCGTTTTTAAAAGTTTGAATAATAAATTCAAAATTACGTATATTCCTTCCTTAGATCGACCTTGGAAGTATACTTATCATTTTCTACGAAATGATTCGTGTACTTGCGAGAGTTTTATAAATATAAAACCAAAGTATTGGTAGAATCGGTGATGCCGGTTTTACTCATCAAGATTTTGGCGCCGTTACCAGGGAAAGAATAGCGTTTTTAAATTATTTATCAAAATTTTAAAAACTTTTTGTGCTATAAATAATTATGATTTTTTTATTTTGAGTTAAAAACAAAAAGAAACAATAAAAAAATAAAAAAATTTCAAATTTCAAATTTCATAAAAAAACAAAATAAATAAATAAAAAATAAAAATTATATCGTGAATAGTAAAATAATTTTGAAATTTGAAAATGAAAAAAAAATAAAATAAAATTTTTATTAAAAAATAATAATAATAATAATAATAATTGCGTGAATAGTAAAATATTTTTTTTGAAATTTGAAATTTGAAGTAAAAAAAAGTAAAAAAAAAAATAAAACTTACCGTCCATGAATAATAAAAAAACATAATAAAAAACGTACCATTCATGAATAGTAAAATAATAATAATAATAACAAAAATATAAAAAGAAAAAAAATTCAAATTTCCTAATAAAAAAATTAATTAATAATTTTTAAATTTAAATAATAATAATAATAATAATAATAATAATAATAATAATAATTATAGAGTTAATAGTAAAATAATTTTATAATTTGAAATTTAAGTAAAAAAAAACTTAAATAAATTTTAAATAAAAATAAATAAATAAAAAATTTATTTTTTTATTAATTTCTTAAAAACAATTTAAAAATAAAAATAAAAAAAACAATTTCAATTTTATTTTATTTTATATTATTTGTTTAATTTTTGATTTATTATTATTATTTCCCTATAATTATGTTTTATCTTAATTTTTGTTTAACTTAATTAACTTAAGTTTTACTAATTTAATTTTCATATAACTTAATTAACTTAGATTTTCATTAACTTATATAACATATATTTTTATTAACTTAATTAACTTAAAATTTTAATAAAATTAACTTAATAGCAAAAAAAGTAAAGATCTAAGGGAGTTCTGTCTAGGAGACTAGTTCTTGGAAGCCTTTGTCCAACTAGTCTTTTCTCGGAACGTTGTTCTGTCAAGGATGATGGTTTTTAAGGAGTCTTAGCACCATCATTATTTCCTGTAAGCACTATTGGTTAATACTGATTATGTTATTTTATCTTAAAAATAAAAAAATAAAATAAAATAAAACATAAAATAAAAAATAAATAAAATTTAAACTTTGTTTTATTAAATAAATAAATAAAATAAAAAAATAATAAAAATTTTGAATTTTTTTAAATTTATTTAAGTATTTTCTTTAAAAAAATTAAATAATAATAAAAAAAACTTTAGTTTATTATTTTCTTTTAAAAAAACAATAATAATAAAATAAAATAACTTAGGGTTTAAATAGTTTTGTTTAGTGTTTTTGTATTAAATACCATATAATTTTCTCTAAATTTTTGTTTGGTTATTCTATTGTTTTATTTGAGAGGAATTTTGACACCATATGTAATTAATATTCATAAATTTAAACAAGCGTCAACAAGACCGGATTCCAACCATCAACCTGTTTTTGAGCCAAACATAGAACTAAGTCGTAATCCTTTACTAGAATCTAAAGAAATGGAAAAAACCAACATATTAGGGAAACCACCATGAAGGTTTTTGCAAGACCGGTGATTGGCACAACAACTGCCGCTCTCCAACTGGATGAGGCTGCTCGGAATTATGAACTAAAAATATTCATTTTTCTATGCTTCCTTCTTTTATGGACTGCCTAATGAAGATTCTCTTTCCTTCATTAGAGACTTCTATGCTACAGTACAAACCTTCCCCCTCGGTATTCTGAACGAGGATCAACTTAGAATGAAATGTTTCCCCTACACCTTAAAGGATAAGGCCAAAGCTTGGTTAATATCACTTCCCCAGGTTCTCTGATGACATGGGAGAACATTTATAATATATTCATGGGAAAATTCTATTCCCACCAAAAAATATTATAGTTGAGAGGAAAGATTGCTAATTTCTCTCAGATGGAAGAAGAACCGTTCCATGAAGCTTGGGATAGGTTCAAAATGTTTCTCACTCAATGTCCCCATCATAGCTTTCCCCTATAGTTGCAGAACCAATTCTTTTACGATAGATTTACACAACAATGTGAGTTCATTGTCGACAACGCTACAGGAGAAGCAATGGGAGAAAAGACTGCCTCAGAGACGTACAACCTCTTTGAGATGTTGGGTGCTAATTCCCAACAGAAAAGCTCACGAGTGAGAAAAGCTGGAGTTCATGAAATCGATTCCAGCAATGAAGTTCAACAACAACTGGTTCAATTGACCAAGTAAGTTGCCCTTCTCACTACACAAACCAATACCAATAATGAACAGTATGGTTTATATAGCAACATGGGACATGGTACTGAAGCCTGTCCATAACAAGGAGAAACAACAGCAGGACTTGAACATGTTAATGTATTGGGAGCATATCAATAGAGACCAAGGTACGACCCCAATTCAAATACCTATAATCCTGGGTGGAGAAATCATCTGAACTTCTCCTGGAGGCAAAACAACCCTCATTTCCCTCAAAGCTCAAATCAACCAGGCTAGCAATTCCACCCGCCTATTCCAAGAATCATTCCCAATAAATCAACCTTAGAGGACAACTTGAATTCTTTTATTCAAGTTTGTAGAGATAACCAATCTAAAACCAATCAACGGTTGGACTCTGTGGAAGCTTTTATCAAAAAGGTGGAAGTTCATGTAGAACAGATAGTTGAACATTTGCAAAAACAAAGAAAAGACTAATTTGATGGTCAATTGAGGTAAAATAAATTCAATGAAGAGGAGACATTGAGTTTGTTATTCTGCAATCTCCAAGCAACGTCTTACTAGAAGAAGATAAATTTTAGTCCTACATGGGAGGTCACCCATTATTGTATTTTCCTTTGTTTTAGTTTTATTTTGTGTGTAATAAAATTCAAATGAAATAAATTCATTTGTCTCAAAAATTGTGTTCATCCTTTAAATTTAGCATAAAAAAAAGAAAAAAGAGAGAGGATATTTTAGGTTCCCTGCACCTTTTTGCTTTAAGCCTATACATTTTGTCAAGTAAGAAATCTTTCTTAGAGATATCTACTATTTTTTAAGAGCTAAATGTTGGAAAAGGATCAATTTCAACTACAAATAACCATGGGAGATGCTAAAGATAGGCGGAAAATGATGAAAGACTATACAATGCCAATCATTGGCAATGTAACTTCTGGCATACAATTACAAAAGGTTGCAAGGAATTATGAATTGAAAAAGATTTATTATTCTTTGTTGCCTTCCTTTTACAATGTCCCTAATGAAGACCCTTTTCATTTCATTCGAGAATTCTATGCTATTGTCCAAACCTTTCCACTACATGCAATCAATGAAGATCAACTTAGGATGAGGTGTTTTCCTTACACCCTCAAGGATAAAGCTTGGTCATGGTTCATTACTCTACAGTCGGGTTCTCTAAAAACTTGGGAGGCAGTATATGAAATGTTTATGGGTAGGTTCTATTCCCATCAAAAGACTGTTGATCTAAGGACGAAGATAGCAACATTTTCTCAAAAGTATGAAGAGCCCTTTCATGAAGCTTGAGAATGATTCAAACTCCTTTTCATTCAATGTCATAATCATAGCTTTCCATTGCAACTACAAAACCAATTCTTTTATGATAGATTGACACTACATAGTGATAGTTGTATTTTATATAGTTATTTTCACCTATTTTATTAATTATAATTGCTATGTTTTCTTTATTTTTAGTTAATTTTAGTTTAATTAATTAGTATTTTCTGTTTTTTTATATATTTTAAGAAAATTAAATAAATTGTATCGAAAACGTTCTTAATTGCAAATTTTTGTCCAAAAATATAATTTCAAATAAAAGAGTGATTAATTGCAATTTATAAAAGATGAAAATATAATTTAAATTAAAATTGGGCTTAATTTTAATTATTAAAAGTTTAAAATTTAATTTAAATTAACAAAAGGGCTATATTGCAATTAAACAAAGTTTGAAATGTAATTTGAAATATATTTGTAGGTGAAAATGGAATTAATAAAAATTATTTATTTTGCACAGCAGGGAAGAAGCCACGCGGCAATCTGCACGCATGGAACGTGGCCGTCTGATCAAACAAGCAATGGCTCATATTCGCGTGTGATGATCACACCCGACCAAAACGAGTGGGTGTAGATCTCTGCTGTTTCACGCGGCTCGGCGCCCAAGTGGGGCCCACCTACCGCGCAGGCCGGCGTGCAGCGTGGGACCCACGTGTCTGACGCGTCTGGCCGTTGTCCCCCACCTTCGCGTGTGCCTTTTCCAGTGCGGTTGATTCACCTGCGCCAGGTTATTCCACGAACTAGAATCTGCCATGTGTCCCACTTAATATTTCAGCATATAATCTTCCGACACGTGGCATGTTACAATGAGCACGACCGCACTGAATCAACCCCTCGTTGCAGCCGTTGGCTCCCGTGCGACAAGCAATCGTGCGCCCGTTTTCCCGCAACCAATGAAAAACCGCCACGTGTACGCACTAATACCTACAGCGAATCAGACGCTGACATGTGGCATGCACTTTGATTTTAAAAAATGCAGAATCGGCGCCCTGTCTCACGCATGATTAATTAATATTTTCGGTACGAAAATTGATTCGCGTGATTTTTGTTTTTCGATACAAAATTTATACGCGTTTTTGTAAAAAAAATAAAATTAAAAAATGTAATATTTCTGATGTATTTTTTAGCTATAAATAGGGGATGTATTTTAGAGTTAAGAAAAGTTTTTTTTGAGTAGAGTTTTTTTTAGTTTTAGTTTTCGTAAGTTTTTTGAAGTTTTTTTCGGAGTTTAGTTTTGGAGATTATTTTGTGTTCGGTTTTCGACTACAGAACACGCAGAAGCCATTTTTTGGCTTTTGTTGTGTTCTGCGTGTGCCAAATATTAATGAAACATTGATGTTTTAATTTTCCATCTTCTTCATCTTATTTTTTTGTATGTGTTGTAATTTTTATTTTAATTTTATGAAGTAATTTAATTTTTCTAGGGTTGCATTTGATCTAAATTTATGAAGCTTTAATTTTAATTATTTTTGATAGATTTATAAGACGTTCGATTTGTTCATTCTATTTTATGCTTAATGCTTTTTGATTATTTATGAATCTTATCAAAACGATCTGTGGCACATAAATAAACTTAGAAGAGGCATTTGTGTGTGTATTGCTCGTAGATAGAATGACATGTATGATGAAGGATAGAAATATACCCTAATTGTATGTGTGGCCATTTGAGAACTTAGAACTTAATGAATCTTGGTGAATTTACTTCTCATAGAGATATAGTGAATTAATTTAACGAGGTGTGTTTGTACGGAGCTCGGAAAAGATGTATGAATAAAATTAGAAGTTTTCGGTTGACAAATTAAATGTACTAAAAAATATAAATCAAGAGAAAATAATATGGTAAGAGTGGATTAATTTGGTGAAAAATTGCAATCCTAGAGTTCTCTTATTTTCTTATTACCTTTTTTTTACAATCAGCGATTGTTTTGGATAAAATCAGAGAGATACAATTTTAGTACTAAACAAACTATAGTAACAAATCTCTGTGGGAACGATACTTTACTTACAAATCTTTATTACTTGTGACCGTGTATGCTTGCACGATTTTATGTTCTCTTTTTGAGACAACACAGAGTCAATACATGATTGATAATGCTGCTGGAGGTGCTATAGGAGAAAAAACTGCAGAGGAAGCCTATAATCTTTATGAGCTGTTGGGTTCTAATTCCCAAAAAAGAAGTGCTAGAAGGAGAGCAAGAGTCAATAAAGTTGGCTCTGATAATGAGATAACCTTACAACTTGCTGAATTGACTAAACAAGTGAAACTTCTCACTACCCACAAAATGTCAAATCAAGAGGTGTGTGAAATATGTTTTTCAATTGGGCATGGACTCATAATTGTTCAAATACTTGTGATTCTAGTGTCGATGCCATGGAGGAAGTCAAATCCTTTCAAAGGTATCATCCAAACATCTATAATCACCCTAACCATCATTGAAAACAAAAAAATTACCCAACCTACACCCAATGTCCAACACAAAGGTCGAATAAAAACCACCCTTACCCACCAAGCCAATCTTTTAAGCCAACCTTAGAGGATAGCTTGAATGCTTTTATTCAAGTTAGTCGTGACAACAATTTGATGAATAATCAAAGGTTGAACACCATAAAGGCTTCAGTTAAAAGGATTGAATCTAAAGTTGGGCAACTGGCTGAACAAATGCAAAAGAAAGAACCAGGAAAGTTGCCCAGTCAACCAGAACAAGCAAAGGATGTAAGAACCCTTCGAAGTGGTAAGGTAGTCAATACCAGTTTACCTAAAATCTCTAACGATCTACCTTGTAGTTCAGGTAACAAAGAAGGTGATATTCTAGTCTTGCAAAAAGGAGAAACAAGTGTAAAACTTAACAAGCCTTCTAAAAAACTCATTGGGGGGTCATCTGACATCCCTAAAATTCAAAAGACAACAGAACCACACCAGCTGCAAGTACCTTTTCCACATCGGTTAAAAGAATCCAAACAAGATAAGCAATTCTATGATCTTTTTAATATGCTCTCTAAAGTAAATATCAATTTACCATTATTAGAAGTGATCATGAATGTGCCCTCATATGCTAAGTTTTTCAAAGAGTTGAACACTAAGAAAAGGAGGTATGAATTGAATGAACGAGTAGTAGTATCAGAAATTTCTAGCGCTATACTTCAGCACAAACTACCCCCTAAGTTGAAAGACCCTGGAAGTTTTATTATAAATATAACTATGAGGGATAGGAAGGTTGCTAAAGCAATGCTTTATTTAGGTGCTAGTATAAATTTGATGCCCTACTCTATATTCTTACAACTCAATTTAGGAGATTTAAAACCCATAACTATGTCCCTTAAACTTGCAGATAGATCTCTTAAGTATCCAAAGGGAATAGTTGAGGATGTGTTGGTACAAGTAGACAAACTGATAATACCTATTGACTTTGTGGTTCTGGATATGCAAGAAAATCCAGCATTGGATATAAAGCACACAATATTGCTTGGTAGACCGTTTATGGCAACTACTAAAACTATTATTGATGTCCAAGATGGAAATTTGATAATGATAGTCTTAGGATAGACTGTTCATTTTAAAGTTTTTGATTCTTCACCTTTTCCTTCTATTTCTACCATCGATGAAATATTCGATGTTGACCTTTGGATAATCTTGTCCAAAACACCTTTTTCCGAACCAGAATAGAAGACAAGCTTGAAACTGTTCTTACACTTGAAGAGGTCGAAGAAGATTTAGATGAGGAAATTAAGGGGTACCTTGAACGACTAGACAATGATGAAGTAATAACAAAATCTAGTACACTTTTAAATCTACCCAGTTCTTCATCTAGTAAAGAGTCCAATCCACCTGAACTTGAACTCAAAGACTTACCTGTGCACTTAAAATATGTGTTTTTGGGAGAAGGAGAAACTTATCTAGTGATAATTTCTTCAACCTTGACCAACACCCAAGAAAAGGAACTTATCAAAGTGATTAAATAGTTTAAGAAAGCTATAGGTTGGAGTATCGGGGATATAAGAGGCATTAGTCCTACCATGTGTATGCACAAGATCAACTTGGAGGATGGTGCTAAACCTGTACGAGAGGTCCAAAGAAGACTAACCCCAAATATGCAAGAGGTAGTTAAGAAATAAATTCTTAAATTATTAGAAGAAGGAATTATCTATCCTATTGCGGATAGTAAGTGGGTTAGTCCAGTGCATGTAGTACCAAAGAAATCTGGGATAACAATTGTTAAAAATGAAAAAAATAAATTAGTGCCCACTAGAATAATCACTGGATGGAGAATGTGTATAGATTTTAGGAAACTAAATTGATATACTAAAATGGATCACTTTCCTCTTCCATTCATTGATCAAATGTTGGAAAGATTAGCTGGGTACAAATTTTATTGTTTTTTAGATGGATTGTCTAGATATTATCAAGTACCCATAGCACCAGAAGATTAGGAAAAGACCACATTTACATGTCCTTTTGGGACATTTGCTTTTCGAAGAATTCCATTTGGGTTATGCAATGCCCCTGCCACTTTCCAGAGATGCATGATATCTATTTTCTCGAACATGGTGGAAAAATTCATTGAGATTTTCATGGATGATTTCTCTGTCTTTGCGACTCATTTGATGATTGCTTACATAAATTTACTTTGGTTTTAGAAAGATGCATTGAATGCAATCTCACCCTTAGTTGGGAGAAAAGTCATTTTATGGTTCAACAAGGGATAGTTTTAGGACATATAATTTCAAACAAGGGTATTGAAGTTGATAAGGCAAAAGTTGAATTGATATCCAAACTACCTCCCCTACATCTGTGAAGGTGATAAGAAGCTTCTTAGGACATGTAGGATTTTACAGACGATTTATTAAAGATTTATCTAAAATAAGTCGTTCCTTATGTAACTTGCTATCAAAATATGTTTATTTTGATTTCAACAATGATTGCCTTATTGCCTTTAATACCTTGAAAGAGAAACTAACATCTACCCCTGTTATTATGGCACCAAACTGGTCTTTACCTTTTGAAATAATGTGTGACGCTTCTGATTATGCTATAGGAGCAGTCTTGGGAAAAAGAGTGGATAAGTGTTTGCATGTCATCTACTATGCTAGCAAAACACTCAATGATGCCCAAATGAATTATACCACCACTGAAAAGGAATTCTTGTCTATAGTGTTTTCTTTAGACAAATTTAGGTTTTATTTAGTAAGATCTAAAGTGATTGTGCATTCTAATCATGCTACTTTAAGATACCTATTAAGTAAACCAAATGCCAAGCCAAGATTAATCGTGTGGGTCTTACTCTTACAAGAATTTGACCTAGAAATCAAGGATAAGAAAGGTAGTGAAAACTTAGTAGCTGACCATTTGTCTAGGTTGATTTCTGACTTCAATTCTCATAAAAATGAAAGTAATGAAGATATAGTTGAAACCTTTCCTGATGAACAGTTATTTTCAATAGGTCCGAACCCATGGTATGCTGATATTGTAAACTATCTTGCCACTGGTGTTTTGCGACCTAACACTTCATATCAAGACAAGAAAAGGTTTTTTAAAACTATTAAGGACTATTTCTGGGATGACCCTTATTTATACAAGATTGGTCAAGATCAAGTCATCCGAAGATGTGTACCTGAAGAAGAACATAAGAGCATTCTAACTTTTTGTCATGAACTTCATTGTGGGGGCCATTTTGGTGGTGAAAAGACAGCCCGTAAGGTATTACAGTCTGGATTATTTTGGCCCACTCTTTTTAAAGATGCTCATATGTTTTGTGCACAATGTGATAGATGTCAAAGAAAAGGAAACATAAGCAAAAGAGATGAAATGCCTTTGACATCTAATTTAGTTGTTGAACTCTTTGATGTATGAGGGATTGAATTTTATGGGTCCTTTTTCCCCATCCAATGGTTTTCAATATATTTTGGTTGTTGTGGATTATGTATCCAATTGGGTAGAAGCTATCCCCACTAAAACCAATGATGCTAATATTGTTGTTAAATTCTTGAAGGATTTAATATTCAGCAGGTTCGGAACGCCTAAAGCTATAATAAGTGATGGGGGTAGCTATTTTTGTAACAAGATCTTTGATGGAGTACTAAACAAGTACAACATCACACATAAATTAGCTACTCCATATCATCCTCAAACTTTTGGTTTAGTGGAAGTAAGTAATAGGCAAATTAAGGGAATATTGGAACGCATTGTGCGTCCTTCAAGGAAGGATTGGGCATTTAAGTTAAATGATGCCTTATGGGCATATCACACCGCTTATAAAACACCTATTGGGATGAGCCCTTACCGGTTAATCTATGGGAAAGCGTGCCACCTTCTAGTTGAACTTGAACACAAGGCATACTGGGCAATTAAAGAGTTAAACATGGATTTATATAAAGCAGGAGAAAAACGGTTACTCCATCTTAATGAGTTGGAAGAAATTAGGAACGAAGCCTATGAGAATGCCAAATTATACAAAGAGCGTACTAAGTGCTATCATGACAAGAGGCTAGTTCCTAAGACTCTTCACTTTGGAATGAAATTTCTTTTATTTAACTCTCATTTGAGATTGTTTCCAGGAAAGCTGAGATCAAGATGGGATGGACCATTCAAAATAGTTTAGGTGAAATCGATTTTCTAGAAGTTTTCTTCCCATTAATTTTATCTTTGAACAATATCTTTATTTTCTTTTGCATATTTTATTTAAATTGATTTTATTTTAAATTTCAATTACAACAACCTTATTGATTTTTCTAGATAAAATTGAGATTATTATAATTTTTATATTTGTCAAAAGTAAGTTACCAATACCTGAGAACGATACTCTTTTTATCACTTTATTATGAAACTATGATACTGTGCACTTGTAGTTTTGCATCGATCAAGCTGATATGAAGATCCAGATTTCACCTCAGCTATATTTAACCCCTTAATCACCCTATAAACCCTAAGGATCCATAATTAATATAATTTTGATCAATATTTGGAGCTAAGAAGGGAGAAAAAGGAGAAAAATTCAAAAAGAGATACAATTTTGGTGAAGATTCAATAGGACATTGGTACTCCAAATCAAGAGATTTATTGTATTTCTTCTCTACTCCTTTCTTTATGAAAAATATGAATTTAATGGAACCTTGATTGATCAAACCTAAAAGTTTAATCGAACTACCCCATATTCAGATCAAATCTAAGAGGACTTCAAATATACTAGATTGATGCTTGATCGATCTACCTCCTCAATCAATTTAGTCATTGCTCCATTGTACGAGCATATATATACCAAAAATTATTATTTGTCTAATATGAAATCTAACATGCACAAGAACATAAGTATACTTGAAATATGTTCATTTGAAGCTTGATAATTTCTTCGACTTAATAATCTTGAAAAAAGTGCCTAGAAACTAAATTAGTTTTCACTTTTTTGTTCATGAATATTGTCAACACTCATAAACCTTACAATCTCTACCTCTAGTAGTTTGATAAAACCTCTCTCACTTTCTCTACATCATGCTCATAGGAAATATAAATTTTATATAGTTGAATTATTCTATGATCCGGTGAGACTATCTTTACTTGAATCTTGACAACTCACATGTACACTAAATAACAAAAATACAAATAGGCACACAAATTGTCTTGAGAGACTCATTATATATTAGTTCAACATATATAATAATAGAAAAGGCAAAGAAACAAACATAAACATTATCTCTCCTATGAGACACATCGAATGAATAGAACAATAGGTGTTCTCCCCTATGTACAATCTCTCCTATTACGTAATATTTCTCTCACTAGGTACTCTTCCCATATGTGCATTATCTCCCTTCCTTTTTATCATACGAATACATAATATAACATTGAAGCTTAAATTTAATATGAATAGGAATGTGATGTATGTAATGAATTAACGTCCCTTAAGTTCTTTGATTCCCAAAAACAAAGTAGAATAAAACAAAATTTATCAAATCTGAGAAATATAGTTTTTTTGAATTGATTGTAGTAGACTTATTTAAATATAGCTAGAACATAAACACTCATTTGAGAAATTACTATTGTTCAAAATTTGACAATCCATTGAAGGCATATTTATATAGACAAGATACATAGATATACTAACACATATGATGATATATCGACAATGACCCAAAAGTAAAATACATGTTTAAATTGAAATAGTATATCAATTTAATCATTTATGATCAGTCACATAAGATTTAAAAGAATAAATATCACCTATAATGAAAAACTACAATTGAACCCTTACTTTCACATAATAAAATTATCTATCAAGAGATAACTTAATTTTTTTTGTCATTCCATTTTTTTCAATGAGGTATTTATTATTTACTTATCAAAATTATAATAATCTCAATACAAGAAAAATTAATAATGCCAACCAATGGGAGCACGACATGTGGCACATAGAATTCACTGGCTAAATTAGAGAGTGATGTGTGGCAAGGGAAGACTGGTATGGTCAATGCATGCTGAGTCAGCACTATGCGATGCAATATGATTCGTGGTTACAAATGGCATGGCGTATGGGTGGAATGGCTAGATGAATTAGGTGAAGACAAGTAGCGAGTGCATTGAGCAAGCAAGACAAAGTTGAGATGAACGTCGTGTTGACACATGGCATGGAACTACATCACACTACATACGCAGCAGTTTGTAATTGGACCTTTTTGCTTATGTAGCACCCACATGGCTTGCTCTGTTAGCTTTTTTGCATACATGGTGTCCGCATGGCAACTTTTGATTGGTTCTGCTATAAAAATTCATACAAAAATTCAAAAATTATATTTTCTCCTCTTTTCACTATAAAGTTCATATTTTAATATTTTTAACCTTGAAAATACTACTAATTGAATAAAATGAGAACATATTAAGTAAAAAAAGTACATTGATGACTATACTTTCATAGAGTCATCACTTATCAATTACAATATTATCCCTATTATTTCTTGCTCTATGAATTATTTAATGGAAAGATTTATAATCTGACTTTAACCTAGCATTGGTGTATTAATATTTTCTTTTTAAACAACCTAATGCCTCTTGTTATCTTCATCCATAAGAGTATCAATCTTTTCATCTTAAGCTCTCTTTTTCATATTTCTTTGTAAAAACAATATCATATTTCTTTAGGCTTCTTCTTTAATTAATCTCACAAACATTGGTGGTTATGTTTGATTGGTTAATAAGCCTAATTATTTTATGATATTTTGATTAAATGTTCATATGGATTTTTCTTTATTTTTTCCTTGAATTATTGGACCAAATAATTATTTGTGTAATATCATAATCATTTAGTTTGATTATTTATCTTTAAATAAATTATCTTTATTGAAAATGTGCTTAATTTGCTTATCTATGGTTGATAAATGATTAATGTTAACTGATATATTCTTAAATATTCTAGTTAGGGTTACTCTTTGTTAAATCTATTCTAAGACACACTTTGTTCTTACATTGTTGTGCTAACTTTTTATGTATTGGTTGAATGTGTTTGATTGCTTGTGTCACTCAAGTTATCGAAATGTTGGTCCGAATCTGAACACCTTTCTTGTGGAAACTATAAAGGAAAGCAGTGACTTGTAAGTAGATTGATTGGGGAAATATCTTGGAGGGTAGTGTAAGTCTTGGCCTTATAAATGGATCTTATTTTCATAATGGATGGTTACGTAGTTCAGTAATTTTCTTCTTAGGTCATTATCGTAGCCTAGGTTATTTCCACCTAAATTCTCGTTTGTCAATTTCAAATTTCTCATTATTTTATCTATACTTAATTACATATTTGATTGTGAGTGAAATTTTAATATAATATATTTCTCTTAATTACCTATTCATCCCCTCTAATTAATTGGATCTGTAACTAAAAATTTCACAATTTATATTATTTGTGTTTGTCATTTCCTAATTGAATTCGATTATAACATTTACTTAGACATACTTGTCTTTTCATATCTAAACAAATTCTTGAAACTCTCAACAATGAAGCTAGTCATGTGCATGGCATGTGTTATTTTTCTTACTCTTTTAAAAGTTTCAATAAAAAGAAAAATGGATTTATGCATCTTTTATTAGATATATAATTAACAAGATCATCAAATTAACCAAATGTAAGAAAACAAAACTAAAATGTCTATATATTGGGCTAAAGTTATTGAACTTTTCCAACTAAATATCACATAAGTTGGAACTTTGTTGGCTCCAAAGTATATAAAATCAAGTCTCATCTCGGCTGCAAGTTGAAAAGAGCTTGAGTATTGGAACTTGATTGTAAAGCTTAAAAAATTGTTAGGATTAATGTCTCAAAAGCACAATTTTTTTTAAAAAAATGAGAATGAATGTCAAGCATATGTTTTTGACTATTAATTACAATGCAATGGTGTTAGGAGCTAGCCATTTATGTTTCATGCATTGGTGAGCATGATGTATCTCAAGAGTCACATTGCCATATATGAATAGTTAATATACAAGGTTGAAGTATTAATTACCATATACAGTAATACTCATTTACATGTTTTTTTTGTCTTAAATAAAACCTTATCATAATGGGATGACACATACCACACCTCCTGGATCATCAGTAATTATAAGAGATTATCGATTACAAGATAGTAAAGGAGTTGTTGCTTACTCATTCGATATAGAAGCACATGGTCTTGAGATTTGAATTGTATACTTCATGGTCCTATGAGATGTGATCAGCATACTTTTGTACATTTTGGGCAGTAAGAAGATGTAGAAAAAAAAGAACTATTTAAGTATATTGAGAGACTAAGTTTTTTTTTCAACATGTAGTAAATTAGAGTTATTGGGACTGCATATTTTAGGGCTCAAAATCTATTTTGTTATGATAACATAAAACAAATAATGTTCTTGTTAATTTTTGAGTTTTCTTTATTTTGGGTCTTTGTGTATGAAAGATTTTGGGTGTAATAAGGTTTTGGGTTTGAGTGTTATTTCGAGTTTATAATATATTCTTATGATATGGTACATTGGGTACTACATTAAGACTTATATTCAAGATTTAATATTAGTAAAATTTAAGTACTTTGGGTGTGAATTAGGAAAATTATCGAACCACAATAAAGGACATGCAAATAAGTTCAATAAAATGTGTTTTTGAATTGCTATAGGTTGTCTTCATTGCCTAAGTCATATGATTTATTAGTGTCTGCACTATTTAGGGATGAGACTACATTGACATTAGATGATTTGATAACAAATCTTGAAAACTAGCAATAACAAGGAATTGTCTAGTTCTGCATATAGAGATTATCTTGCTATGAAAGGTGATTGAAGAGCAAGCACGAGTACTAAAAGAAGGAAATCTAGGAAAAGATATCCAAGTAGAGATGAAAATTGGTCAAGCCTCATCAAAGTTGTGATATCAAATGCTTCTACTGTTATAAGAATAAGCACATCAACAGGTATTGCAAAGAAAGATTGTAGGCCATAAGAGACGTTGATGAGAAAAAACACAAGGTGCTAAAGGGGCTAAGGTGATTGGAACTTGTAATATTAAGAATGATATAATTTATGTGACAATTAACGATCATTCTCGAGATTATTAGATTTTAGATTCTACTTACTCATTTCACATGTGTATAAGCAAGGAGTTATTTGATATATACAATCCTTGTAATGCTGGTGATGTTGTGATCACTAATAATTCAAGGAGAAAGGTCATTGGTATGGGTACTACGAAGATGAAGATGTTTGATAAAGTTGTCCGGACACTAGGTGATATGAGACATGTACACCGCCTAAGGATGAATTTAGTTTCATTGAGTAGGTTTAATATCTTAGGTTATGGTTTTTATGGAATTAAATGTTTTAAGAAAGTTGATAAAGATTCCTTAGTTAATATGAAAGAAAAAAGAAAAAAAATGTACAAGTTGATTGGGGATATTGTTCGAGGTTAGGTTGTAGTCACCCTTATTAGTAAGATAAATATTGGTGGAAAGTTGAACTTGAAGTCTTGCAAAAATGATGGTGATATGTGGCAAGAGAAAGAACTAGTAAAATTCAATGAAGATGTTACCCTTTTCAGTAGAATAAAAATGATATTAAAATGTTACTTTCAAGGTGAAACAAGTTCAAATGAGATTGTCTTCAGTTGAAGATGAAGTGGTGGATTATCCTACACGTAAATGGGGTGCAACGAGGGCATGTGTGCATATGCTATAAATTGGTGTTTCAAGACTATTGCTTTTGAGCCAAGGTAGATATTGTTAGAATTAATTGCTCAAAATCCAAATTAAAAAAATTGAGCTTTTGGAAGCGAAGCTCAAGCATATGTTTTTGGCTATTAATTACAATGTGGTAATGTTAGTAATAGCGAGTACCTTTTTAGTACCCATATTATTATTTTAATATTCGTTATTATCTAAATTCTATAGTGATACCTTAAAAGTATTTGTATTCTCAAAATGTATCCATTTAGTTAAAAATACTTTTTATGCACACTAAAAAGAAGGATAACTTAGTGATTTTATTTTTTTCTTTCATCTCTTTCTCCTCTTGTTTTTTTATTTTTTTCTTTCTTTCTTACACCTCTATTAATTTGCATAAAATTTTCTATCATTTAAATTTCCACTAAGTTATGCATTTCAAATCCTAAACTCTAAACTCTTTCTCTAAAAATATTTTAAATATTAAATATTAAATCGTAAACCTTTAAGTACTAAACCTTGCTTTAACCTAAATATTAAACCTAATGAGAGAGAACTAGAAAAAGAAAGAAGAGAAAGAGAGAAAGAGAAAAAAAATTAAATGATTAAAATACCCTTGAATCTTTTGTGCACTTACTTTTTTTTTATTAAATGGATATTTTTTTAGATAATTTGAATATAACGTTCAAAAAAATTTGGACAACAATTAGTATTAAAATAAAAATATTGGTTCAAATAAAGTAACATACCATGTTAGTTGCTAGCTATTTATGTTTCATGCGTCGGTGAGTATGATGTATTTAAGAGTTACATCCTCACATGTGACCGATAATAAATAAGGTTGAAGTATTATTTACCGTATATATTATCACACTAGTAAGTTTTGGGTAGTTAGACGATGAAGAAACCAAAAAGGAATTAGGTGTTATGCAGGTATATTGATTTGCATTTAATTAAAGCTATTGGGATGTATATTTTTGGGCTCAAAATCTTATGAATTTTTTTAAATAAAACATTTAAAATTTATTAAAATAAAAATAATGTTCAATAATATTTAATTAAATTATGTTTAATATTAAAATTATTTAAATATTGTATAAAAATATAGATTACTTCACACATCAAGTTATTATTATATAACAATTGATATAATAAATAATTATTATTTTAAATATGATCTATTATTAAATGATATATTTATTATTGTTAAGCTGATATAAATAAATTTTATGATATATTTTATGATATATATTTAATTAATAAATCTATCTACAATGCACACAATGTTATTAGTCTATTAGTATGTAGTACTGCGTTGCAAATGAGATATGCGGTTTTGAATTATAGATTTAAAAAGAAGGATAAAAAATACAATCTAAAATAATTACATTAAATGAAAGATATAAAATTTTATAATAAAAAGAATAATATAAATGTAAAATACTAAATTCATAAAACAACAAATTATTTAATCATATAAGTCAATATATATATATAACCGTGAAAAATTATTATGTTAAAAGATATTTATTATAAAAAGTAATATATATTATATGAAACAATGTATATTATAAGAAATATTGTTTAGACAAAGAGATAATTTTAAAAAATATGATGATAAAGTTGAATAAAGACTAATATGCATAAATAGTTTTCCAAAAACAGATTTTTTATCGGCATTTTCTTATATTTAACATTTTTATTAACATCATTGTGACAACTTCAACAGTTTCACAAAAAAAAATCCCAAATTAATGAAACATTGTGTGTCAATATCAAGACATCCAAAACATCAACATCCTCGAAAATATTAACAAAATTTTCTTCAAAAAATTTGTAAAACATATGACAATGTCTAATATGTTAATAGAGGTAGAATTTATATAACTAAAATGGAAACATCAATTTATATACATTCAACTAAAATGGAAACATTGATTAATTTTTGGGTATCTTAATATGATTAGAGTAAGAAAATATAAAATTTGCATTGATGCACAAAAGAAAAATAAAAACCCATCAATTTTATTTCCAATTCTTTTTTTTCTATGATTTCAATGGATGCTTAAGGATATGACGAGGAATATAATTTTTTATTTTTCTTTACTATAATCACTTTAGGGAGATGTGCTTAAGACTATAACATATAGGGGTGTCCAAAAACCGGATTGGACCGGACCAAACCGTAAAACCGGACCGGACCGGACCAAACCGAACGGTTTTACTAATCAAACGGTCCGGTCCGGTTTGTATTAATTTTAAACCGTTCAAACCGGACCGGTTTAATAATATATTAAAAATTTCACATTATTCTTCATTAAATTATAAAAAATCGAACCAAGAATTAAAGGACCGAACGGTTTATAAGTTAAACGGTCCGGTCCGGTTTTTATTTTTTAAAACCGTTTCAAACGGTCCGGTCCGGTCCGGTTCTAGTAATATGAACGGTTTGGTCCGGTTAGATTTTTTTTAAGAAAAACCGGACCGGACCGGACCATGGACACCCCTAATAACATATATCCTCAATAGTGTTCCAACTAAAACGATAGCCAAAACCCCTTATGAATATTAAAAGAGCAAAAAGCTTAGTTTAAAGCACTTATACATGTAGGGATGTCTAGGTGAGGTAAAGATTTATAGGTCTAATAAAAAGAAATTAGACTCAAGAACGGTGAGTGATAACTGTATTTTATATAGTTATTTGTACCTATTTTATTAATTATAATTGCTATGTTCTCTGTATTTTTAGTTAATTTTAGTTTAATAAATTAGTGTTTATTATTTTTTAAATTTTTTAATAAAATTAAGTAAATTCTATCTAAAACGTACTTAATTGCAAATTTGTACCCAAAAATATAATTTCAAATAAAAGAGTGATTGATTGCAAATTATTTGGTAATTTCAAATAAAAGTTGAAAACATAATTTAAATTAAAATCGAACTTAATTTAATTATTAAAAGTTTAAAATTTAATTTAAATTACCAAAAGGGCTATATTGTAATTAAACAGAGTTGAAAATGTAATTTGAAATATATTTGTGGGTCAAAATATAATTAAGAAAATTGATTTTTTTGCGCAGGAAAAGAAAGATACTCGCATGATCCACGACACCCGTCACCGTAGTTCGATCGTCAAATCAATGGCCGTGCTTAGCAAGTGCATTCCAGGCGAACCCGAAGCGGCGTTCGGTATTTCTCGCACGGCTCGGCGTGCTGCGGTGGGGAACCACGCCGCGGCCAGAGCGGGCTGGCGGTGGGACCAGCGTGTCGGCTGCGAGATTCCCTCGAGCGCATCGATCGCCGTTGGATGAGTTGAATGGTCCCAGGTGAAGCTCGTTGAACAGTATCGCCTTGTGAGCGGCTGATCCCCGAAATCTGTGTGGCCAGCGGTCCATCGAGCCGCGCAACGCTCTCACGTTTCAAGCGGAAAATGAGCGACCACGAGTCTCGTAAATATTCCGGCGAATAACATGATGACCGCGTGGCATGTATTTGGTGAAATAAAACGCGAAAGCCGCGTACGGCTTCCGGCGATTAATCACTTCCAGCGAGGGAAATCGTGCGACGCGTTCTTCATGCGCCCGGCCTTACCACCCAATGAAAAGTGGCCACGTGTCACTATATTTCTCTCAACGAATCACATGGTGACACGTGGCATGCGGAAAAAGAAAAAAAATAAAAAATGAGCAGATTGTTTTTACGCGTGTTGCTCCCCATACATTTTTTGTTCCCCACTTTTAATAAAAAAATATAAAAAAATAAAAACAAAAAAGAATAAAAAAGGGGGATATATATTTTTGTATGCGTTTTTGGAGAAGGAGTTTTTTTTTAGTTTGAGTTTTTGGTTTTTTTTTCCTCTCTCAGTTTTGGGAGAAATCTCGCAGTTCTTGCGAATTTTTCTTTCTTGTATCATTTTGATTTTCTTTCTAGTTTGCGTGTTACACAAAACACGCAGAGCATTTATTTAACATTGTATGTTGTATTTTCTTAGGAAAATTACAGAGAAAGAAGACAACAAGGAAGAAGAAAAGGGAAGAAATTTATTTTTCATTGAGGAATCGTGAAAGAGTTTTTTTCCTTATCTATTTTCTTTTAATTTTTGTTTCTCTACAATGTTTTATTTTTGTTGTGTTGTAATTTTAAATTATGCCATGAACTAATACATTTGTCCTAGGATTGAAGTGTAGCGTAAATTATGAAGCTTGAATTAATTATTTTTGAATGATTTATAAAACTGTTTTAAGTTGTTTATTTTATCTGTGTTTAATGCTTTTAATTATCAGAAGATTAATTAACTGATATGTGACACTTAAATAAACTTGAAAAAGGCATTTTTGTGTGCTGCTCGTGATAAAATAACATATATACATAAGGAATAGAAATATACTTTTATTGTATGTGTGACTGTTTGAGAACTCAGAACTTAATAAATCTGGTTGAATTTAATTCTCATAGGAATATAGTGAATCATTTTAACTAGGTGTGTCTATATGGAGCTTGAAAGAGATATATGGATAAATTAGGAGTTTTTGGTTAACAACTTAAAACACAAGAACATAAATCAAGAGAGAATAAAATATTCAAGTGGATTAATTTGGGTAAACTGTAATCCTAGAATTTTCGTACAATTTGTTAAAAAAATTAATTAAGACAAACTGCAACAAATTATTGATTGTTTGGATAACATCAGGAACTTTATCTTTGAAGAGAAATATGTTGATATTTCTATAGGTACTATTGGCATTATTCAAAATCTCATTCCTGACTTTGATCAAACACAACAGATCAAGACAATCTTGGAGAACCTCCATTTAAGAAATTGTTCCAAAAGAGCAAACTCTATAATCTTAAGAACTCATGTCATTTAAGAGATCTACTAGAGAAACAAGAAGTGTAGTGCTGGATGATTACATTGTATTTCTCCAAGAATATGAAGTTGATATTAGAGTAATAGAAGAAGATCCAATCAACTTTCATCAAGCTATGGAAAGTCTAAGTCACAGAAGTGGATTGATGTAATGAATGAGGAGATAAGTCCATGAAATACAATGACATATGGGATATTGTACTATTTCCAAAAGGTGTGAAACCCATTGGCTATTAATCAATATCTATGAGCGAGAGGGATTTGAAAGGTGATGTGGAGAGGTATAGTGCTCGTCTTGTTGCGCATGGCTTTACTTAGAAATAAGGCATTGACTATAAATAGACTTTCTTTCTAATTTATTAAAAATAATTTTTCAAGATTATATTGACATTGATAGTTCATTTCGATCTTGAATTACATCAGATGGATGTAAAAACGATATTTCTCAATAGTGACATCGATGAGACGATCTATATGATGCAACCAGAAAACTTTGTATTAGGAGACTTAAAGAATATAGTTTGCAAAGAAATTCCTCTATTGGCTAAAATAAGCATCTTAATAATGGTATTTCAAGTTTCATCAAGTGAACATATCATCCAATTTTGAGACGAATTTGATCGATGATTGCATATACCATAAGTTCCATAGGTGCAAGTATATTTTTTTGGTTTTATATGTCAATCACATTTTTCTTGCCATAAATGATATAGGTTTATTACATGAAACTAAGAGATTTTTGGCTAAGAATTTTGAGATGAAAGACCTTAGTGATGCCTTTTTTGTATTAGGCATAGAGATGTTTTAGGATTGCTCTCGGAGCATTCTGGGATTATCACAAAATAATTATATCGAAAAGGTTCTCAAGAGATATGTAATGCATAATTATAAACCAAGTGATACCCATGTTGCTAAGGGAGAAAAATTTAGTCTTAATTAATGCTCTAAGAATGATTTTGAGAAAAATAAAATGCACAAGATTTCTTATGCTCACTAGTAGAAAGTATGATGTATGCTTAGGTATGTACGCATTCAGATATTGCATATATTGTTGGAATGTTGGGCAAAAATTTAAGTAATCCAGGAATAAACCATTGAAAGGCATCTAAACTAGTCTTGTAGTACTTAGAGAGGACAAAAGACTAAATGCTTACATATCAAAAGTCAAATAAGCTTAGGATCATTGGGTATACTCACTCTAATTTTATTGGATGCCTAGATAGTATGAAATCTACATCGGGCTATGTTTGCCTATTATTTGGGGTGCTATCTCCTAGAAAAGTTCTAAATACCCTCTTATTATAGCCTCCTCTACAATAGCAGAAAAATTCATAGCATGTTATGAGACATCCGATCAAGGAATATGGTTGCAACATTTTATCATCAAACTATGCAAAGTAGGTGTTATTGAAAGACCACTTAAGTTATTTTGTGATAATAAGTCAATAACACTATATATAGAGATCAAGTTCCTAGTTGTTAAGAAAAGGGTTCAAATTGTATAGGTGTCTATAGTGCATATCGATACAAACTTCATTATTGTAAATCTACTTACTTAAGGGATTTCCTCCCAAAGTGTTTCATGAGCACATTGATCGTATGTGTGTCATATCATTGGATATTCAATTTTAGTGGGAGTTTGTAATTTTAAGTGTTTCTTTAATAGACACATTTTTTCAGTTATTCTAGTTTATGAATATTTTAAGGTCATTTTCTACATAAATAAAGTTTTGGTTTATTTATGCTTTGATTTTGGTATAGTTTGATCTCACTAAGATTTAAGGTTAGATTAGTTGAAAATAGGTATGTTAAGATCACATTGCATGAAAATTTCATACTATACATCCACATCATGATCTATATCATTCAATTGTCTTGGCATATGTTACCATTGATAGGTCAACTTATGACAAATGTAACGAATGTTGCTTATATCCTATACTGGTATAATTGATAGGTCAAATTGGATATAGATACATTTTGATAATGATAACAATTTTAAGTTCATATTGTTATTTTTATAATGTATAATTATAAGGGTACACATATAGCTAAAATAAGATAGTGTTGGATCCTTAATCTAATGTTGGGCTTATATGCGAATAATTATGTATTGTAAACTTTTATATAAAGTTAAGTCTATTTAAAAGTGATCTATTAAGGTTTAAGTAATATAGGCCTTTAATATATCTAATAGAGTATAGGCCTTTAATGTATAGAGACCTAAGATTAATGTCTATTTTAATTGTGAGTTAAAATAGAGATATAATTATTAACTATATATAATGGTTATAATCTCTATATCACACATGTACTATATTCTAGTCCTATCTAATATCACATGTCAGAGAGAGCAAATAGAAAATTATAAGGTTCTTAAAAAAAACATGTAGATTTGAAAAACTAACCACTCAACTATAAAATTAATTAATGGTTATGAATTCAGATATGTTTCAGCATATTTGTCTTTGATTCTTGATGATATATCATAAATGTTCCTAGATTATTTTTTTGTGATGGTTTTCACCAAAGGTTATTTGGTTCTAACAATAATTTTCATTTGAAAATACAAACTCGCTCTTTTATATTAATTATAAGATAAATCAAATAAATTTTATCATAAATACAATTAAGTCAACATAATTATATCCTTGAAAAATATCATATATTATTTATAATTATAATAATTTTTCGATAAATATAAAAATCTATTTAATTAGTTTCTTTAAAAACATGTGGTCTATCATTGGAGAAGGCCAAACATAAAGGCTACAAATGCCTTTACAATGATGAAAGGCTTTACATAAGGCGAGAAGTTATCTTTCATAAGAATGTGTTTCCTTTCTATGCCATTCTTGTTTTCTCTAAATATATTTCTTCTTCAACTAGTTTTTAGCAAATCAAAATAGTTTTACCTATAATCGTTCCAATGTCTAATAAAATTGTCACTGATGTTCCTCTTGATGAACCTGACATTCATTCTTCTTCCTCTCCTGCAACTTCCCCACCTTTATTTCTACACCTACGTCTTCTTTAGCTCCATCACATATCTTATCATATTCCTTCAATCATGGTTCCATTGTTCCCTCTACTATTTTATCTAAATCTTGCTCTTCTACATCACAAGTTGAGTCCATTGTTAAGTCATCTACTGTCAATGCTCATCCAATGGTCATAAGATCCAAGAAAGATATGTTTAAGCCAAAGGCACATATAATTGTATTTGTTGACTTATTTGAGACAAAACTCTCATCAATTAAGTAAGATTTATCTAATGTTGTCTAGTTTGAATCTATGAAGGCAAAATTTAATGATTTAATCAAAAATATCACTTGGGTGTGAGTAAATCCACCTTTTAACAGAACCATCATTGGTAGTAAATGGATCTTTCATGTTAAGAAGCTTGCCTCTAGTCTTTTGGAGAAAAAGAAGCCTCGAGTAGTAGCTCAAGGGTACAAACAGGTACCTGGTTTTGATTTTTTAGAAAGCTTTAATTTTGTGGTTAAATAGATCATCATTCGCATAATTCTCACTCTTGTTTTGTCTAATGGTTGGAAGTTACATTAATTGGACGTTTTAATGCATTTTTAAGTGGTACACTACAAGAATAAATCTATATACAATAGCCCAAGGGGTTTGAGCACCCTTAGTACCCCAATTATGTATGAAAATTACAAAAGATCATTTATGGCTTGAAATAGACTTCATGGGCCTGATTTGATTCTCTCAATAATGCTTTGTATGTTATAGGTTTTATAAGATCTAATTCTGACTTTTCCTTATTCTTTCAAGCATCTTCCATCTTCACCATTTATCTCTTGGTATATGTAAATGATATAATCCTCACAAGTAACAATGAAGAGGTCATTCAAACTCATATTTCAAATTTACATACACACTTTGCCTAGAAGTATATGGGTTTATTGAGTTACTTACTACATATTGAGGTAAATCATCTTGGCTATGGTGATCTTTTGCTTAGCATAGAAAACCCATCTCCATTCTTGTGGTTACTAACTACAAACTTAGTGTAAATAAATGTGAGATTTTGCACAATCCCACGCTCTATAGAAGCATTGTTAGAACTATTTAGTACATCACCATCACTAAGTCTAATCTCTTTTTTGCGGTGACACAAGGCTTGCCAATTTATGACAATTTCTCAAGAGCTATACTGGTTTGTTGTTAAATACATTCTGCGATATCTGCAAGGTATAATTTGTCAGGCATTACTTCTCAAACCTTCCTCTCAACTTCTTCTTTAAGGATTTATAGGTGTTGAATAGGGATCTTGTCCTGATGACAAACGATCTGCATCTAGTATAGTGGTTTACTTGGGTGAAAATCCTATTTTTTATTCTCCAAGAAACAAGCTTTAGTGTTACGATCGAGCATTGAAACTGAATATTAATCCCTTGTAAATGCAACCTCTAAAATTGTATGAATTCAAGCTTTGGTTCATGAATTGAATATTTCTTTTCCAACAATCCATGTGGTTTTGTGTGATAACTCGAGTACTTTATGGCTTGCAGTCAATCCTATTCTACATTCTTAAATGAAACATGTTGAGTTGGATTTTCATTTTGTGAGAGAAAAGACTCATGCTAAGAACATTGTTATTCAATACATTCCTTATGTTGAAAAACCAACAGACATGTTAACCATGGCCTTGCTAGTGGCTTCTTTTGTGCCTTTACAAAGAAAATTAAGTGTCATGCTAATACTAGGGATGTGTTAGGATAAATAATGAAAGTCATTTTGATGAAGTTGATTAAGTTTGTTGTGTGCATGGCAAGAAAGATCATATAGTTGTTGATAATACATGTGATAAGGTAATTGAACAAGTGAGCATTAATAGTCGAGTGTTGGCTAATGCAGTGCACGTGTCTTGTACAAACATGGGGGCTAATGCTGTTCTAATAAGAAGAAAGAATAATGCATGTATAAGTGTGTCACAAGATGTACCTAAAGTTATGACTAACGCCACAACAAACATGCACGCATATGTTGTACTTAGTGTGCCAACTAGTGTAGCTCATGACTACGCAACCAATGCAACATGGGTGCGCATGAAGTCTAATATAACCAATGCATGTACATACGTTGACGTTAAAAATACATGGTTCATATGAAAATTATAATAGACTAATTGTGTACTAGATTATCTTAAAATGTTGATACAAAATATGTTACATAGATATTAATTCTAATCAATACTCTGCATCTTCACGGGGAATTCAATTTCACGTGTAATCAAATGTAATCAATCTCATTTTAATATTCTTTGTTTCTATGAATACATAGAATATATCAATGTCATGACTTTTCACAATTATTCTCTCATTTTTTGAACGATGTTAGTTAATAAATATATATTATTAATTATTATTTTAAAATAATTTATTATAAATAAAATTCATGTAAATTTAGATTGTTTATCAAGCACTAATTTATTACAAATACAATTACTTTAAAAAAATTGATTATTTATCTCACTTACAACTTTTATGTTTGAAGTGGTATGAATAAATGGGAGAAAAACGTGTCCTAAAAGCTTCAAAACCAAACAGTTAGGCCAACGAAACATTCCTGTTCGATATGATATGCCTGAAGAAAGCACAAGGGTGTGACATAACGCGTTTAGTAAAGTAAGTTCTGCAATATGCATGACACGCTCCATTGATATAGACAAATGTAAAAAGTTTATTTTTTTTATTTATATTATATGAAATTTTCTTAATTTTTATTATTTTTAATTAAATATTTATATTATTATAATACCTTTCCATCAATTATTCTATTAAAAAAATATTTTCTCCTGGCCTCCTCTATTATTTTTAAATTTTATTATATAAGAACATTAATCTAAATTTTTAAAATTCATATCTTAATAAAATTCATATATTTATTAAGATGAGATAAATTAGATCAATCTTAAAAAAAATTAATTTAAAAAAAATAGTTGATTTAAAGATATTTTAATAACATAATATATATATATATATATGCATGTTAATTTGATTATAAGTATTAATATTGTGTCTAATTTGTATAAAAATGAATCAACTATAAAATAACATATTCAGATATAAATCATTTGTACAAATAATATATGTATCTTTAGTATATAAATAAATTCACATTAATATATAGGTACATAATGTATGCAGTATATATATGTTATATAAAATTAATATTTATTTTAACATAAATTAAATTATATACACGATTTGTATTTGATATTATAAGGCATCAATAGTCAATGCTATAATATTTTAGGGTTTAGTCATACTTTTTATCCCATATCATATATATATATATATGATATGTGGGGATTGAATATGTGGGGATTGAATTTCACATTACTTTTGGAACGTGCATGCTTGGTTCATATATTATCTTATACAAAATATGCGAGATTAAAACAGGTCCACAACTCCACCTATTTTATATATTAGTTTTTGGAGGCGTGTGTAATACCCACCATTGATAACATTACTTCATCTTATTTTAAAAATATTTAACAAAAACAAATAAAGAAAAAGTAATATCAATCGAGAGCATATGAATTGTATCATGTTTTAAATTCACGTATTCTCATCACTTTTTTAAAAAAATTAAAGGCAATTTATTTAAATTCTAAATAAAACAGGTACACCAATCTTAATTTTATTCTTGAATCACTCTTTTAAAATCCATCAAAAATATTCCAAAATAATTTTTTTCTCAATTTTTTTTTGTTGCTAATTATGTTTAATGGAGTGTTGTTTAGATATTTATATAAAAAAATTAAATTTTTGAACTCACATTAAATTTGAACCGTTAAATGATATAAATGAACGTATATTTGATATATCACGTGTCCTAATTTAAACCGTGTGAATTATCATTCAATTAGAAGCGTATAACTTTTATGCGATTAATATAATTACGCAAGAGTGATAATTTAAAGATAATATACAATAAAACTATCAAATATTATTATTTATAAGAATATAATATATTTATTAAATAAGTATTTTGATATTTATCGATGAAATAAAATTTTAAAATAATAAAAAGTAAAAATTGAACTACTATTTCAAATGATAAATTCAACTATATTTTTTGCTATTATTGATACAAAAATGACAAGTATAATAGATCTGACCTATTCTGTAATAAAAAATTGCATTATTGTCACCCAATTAAAATTATAATGAATTTTATGGGGTTAAAATAATTACACAAAGATAATAATATTCAAATAATATACGATAAAATTATCATATATAATTATTTATATAAGAGTATGATATATTTATTTTTAAAGTATTTTTATATTTATTTATGTATATGAAAATCTAACAAAAAGTAAAATATAAAAAGGCAAAATTATCCATGCCAAAGTATAAAATCAACTACCACAAGGTTGTGTATATATTATATGTATGAATTGCCTCAAAATCATATATAATTTTTACACTTTTATATCTCTAACATTCAGACTTACAAGGGAGATAAAAGATAAAAAAAATTATTTATAGTATATTATATAATTTATTACACATTTATATTTAAAAATAAAAAATTAATTTTCTCTTTTTACTATTACATAAATCTCAACATTGTGATTTATAAATGTAACAAATATGAGGGAGAAAAAATTATTATTTTTAATTTTAACCATTAAAATATAATAATATAGTAAGCTATGTGAAATAATCCTATCTATATATTGTGAGCTGAGAACTCTTTGTTTCACCCTAAGAAAATAATAATAAAAAACAACGTACATGTTTTATTATTGTTTGAATAATATTTTTAATTTTAAAATTTTTAAAATATTAAATTATAAAATCAAATATTTAATTAGCCTAACGTTGGTGCTTTTACTGTAAAAATATCAATTGCCGTATTCTTTTAGTATGTGCTCTTGGTCACAGAGAGTTCTGTAAGTGGCAGACCGACCGACATATCATTTCTACCACTACATTTTTTGTAAGGACTCCTGTAGGAACAAGTCAGCACCAACTTGTTTATAAGATCATTTAATACCCCACAAAGGTATACACTAGCGGCCAAATTTGCTGGTCTTTTCTTAGAACCAAATAAAACTTCAACGGTGATCGAAATGGGAAATTTATTACTAATATTCTAAAATTTCAGTAATTTTTTTGAAGTTTTTAAAAGTAGTTTTAATATTTTTAAGTTTTATAATTAATATTATTAATATTTTTAAATAATTATCGATATTAATTTTTTATTTAATAATGTATTTTTTTTGTCTCTGATACCAAATTGTAACGATAAGTGTTAATTATACATATTATTATTTAAAGATAAATATTTAAAATCAAAACATGATTTTATTTTTATAATTTTCTTATATTTATATCCATATTGACATGTAGTTAGTTTCTTTGTATTTATTTTTTTATTTATTAAATTTATAAATAATATAAATAAATATATAACCTTTTAAAATTTTTAATTAATTTATAATTATAATTATTGTATCTGAATGTAAGGGTTCACCGTGGTCTTCTCTTCTACTATTTTTTTCATTTGTTACACAAGATATGTTCCAACTTGCTCAAACCTTAACGCCTTTCTAATAATGGCATAGTCTTTGTATCGATACATAATATAGTGTCTAAGTCAGACTTATTAAAAATAAAAAAAATAATTACACTCAATTTTATTCATAATATTACTAATTATTATAATTTTAAAAGCTAATTAAAAATCTTTAATAAATTCTTAGCCATTCATAGTTTCTAGATATATAATTGATAAATGAGTAATTTTTAGAGTAGAGATGTTGTTATCGCTGAAGCTGTGTCTAACTAATGAAAATAAAAGTTTTTTTTATAACACAAGGAATCCCTTTTTATAATAGTAAGAAATTATTGTTTTATCAATAATTTAATAATTTACCTAACTTTATACTTTTGGTTTTAGAATTTAAGCCTTTCATTTCTTTGGCATAACCTGTCGATTGAAGATGTGTGTTCTACATCTTTATTCATCTTTGTCGTTTTCTATCGATAATCCTTTTGATAACGTAAACGATGATGCATCTTCATCTTCTCGATCTTTAAGCAGAAAATGCATTTGTGATACTTAGTAATTTTTCTGGCATAAAAACAAAACACATTTCTTGTTTATTAACAAATTTCTAAGTTATTATTATTAAAATTTTCCTTAAACTTGCTGATTTTCTCACCAATTTTTTCAATGAGTATCATATTATTATAGAAAATGATTATAACTTTACTAGTCGAATAATTTACTTTGATTTCAGAAAAATTATTAATTTTCATGAGTTCATGATAAATTCAACCTAACATTTGTCCTCTTAGTATACAAAGCTCATATGTATTGAATTTCTTTTTTAGAAACACTCTTATTTTTGGAACTTTTCTATTATTATTGAAAATCACTAATTTAATAAAATATTAACAACTAATACAACTTTCTTCATTCTATTCCATAAGTGAAATGAGAAACATGAGATAGACAAGTTTATCACCTACTTTTATATTTTTCCAAAAGTTCTTGATAACCTTCTTGAAATTTTTAGAAAAATAATTTAATTCACTCAAAATAATTTCTCGATATAAGTTCTCAATTAAACCACATAGATAGCTTTATAAACCAAAATTGGATCAATTCCTTCAAGAATATTAGCTTTGCTGCCTACAATGAATTCTTTTTTTTTGTGGTGTAAAATTTAATATCGTTGATATGTTCCTGCGTAGATTTTCTGGTTAAGTTATAAATACCTAACCATTATGGTTTACTTAAATTCATGTATTGGTCTTTTTATCTTCAATTACCAATGTATTATTAGAGATGTTTTCATAAATAGTACTGATAGTTGTATTATTTTTACTACCTCCATGAGAGGCATTTCCCTGAATAGTACTGGTAGTCGTATTATATTTCCTAGGCTTGGTGGCCATGGTTGTTATTATAATTTTGTAAAGTAATATTTAACTATATCTTTTGTAGTTATTAGTTTTGGTACTTTATAGTTGGCATAACTATATTCAACTTTTATTTTATTAGTAAAAGCTCTCTGAGTTATTTCACTAAATTTGATAATATCTTTGCTCGCTTTAGGTCAGTTGTTGTATATTCTGGATTTTTGACCATTATAGATCATATAAGTTTTTTTTTTGCCTTTTTTTTTGGCCTTTTTAGCCTAATTGAACTTTTTCCTTTTCTTTTCAAAGATGTTACTCCTTTTTAAACTGTTAAGTTTTTTCTTATTATTTTGAATTTCTTCTTTAAAATTTTTATCTTCCTTAGAATAAATGTAGGATGAGGTTTCCTCTTTACAAAGATTCATAGATTTCTAATGGTCATTTTGAACTATTAAGTTCTTCCTATTTAATTCATGTATCCAAAATAGACTTTTCTAGGTATAAAACCTCGAGTTGTTCACGAAGGATTCTTATATCGTTCTCTTTTATTTTCATCTTGATATCAAGATATTCCATTTCTGCAAAACGAAAATAGTTAAATGTGTTAATTCTCTTGTAAGGGCATAATCTAAACTATTCTTGTTTCTTGGAAGATGTTTGGCATTAAAATTGTAGTGCTTAAACCACTGTTATCATCTGACTAATCTTTTTTTTATAATCACATGTAATATTAATCCTTAAAAAATAACCAAAATTTTTGTTATCAATTTTGACAATAAATCTAGAACTTATTACATATATTGTAAATTTCTTAATAGTTTTTTTAACAACTAAATATTCTTTTTTATTACTGTGATAATTTAATTTTGGATTATGGAAAGATTTTGATGTATATCTATAAAGATATTCCTCGTTGTCATCTACTTTTACTTTGGAAGATATTCATCTTTGTCATCTACTTTTACTTTTGAAGATATTCATCTTTGTCATCTACTTTTACTTTTGAAACTATTATCCAATATTTATGTGAGGTATCTATTTTAATTACCTGGACCTGGATAATATAAAGTTGGTAAATGTTTTACATGTGTTTTTACCTTATCTATGTACAAAATATCTTGTTCTGTCCATTTTGAAACATAATCTTTTTTAATTTTGTTTGCAAAAGTTTTTGTATTTCTGCAAGTTTTTTGATGTATGCTACATCCTAAGAATCTTTGTAATTGATTTTTGTCTTTTAATTCACTAGAAAATCTTTGAATGTTAGTATATATGGATGTAGATTATACTTTTCATCTTCAATTTATAACCTTAAATACTTATTTTTTCCTGAATAGTTACTCATTTTTTCCAAAAAATACAATGTCTTCTTTCCTATATTCTTATAAAATATTAATAATATTTATTTAATTCATTATTGAAACTAAAATGTCATCTAGGTAAACACAATAAATATTTTGTAATTTCTTAAAAATGTTATCCATATACCTTTTAAAGATACTTGGAACTTGTTTTAATCCGAATGATACAAGAGTCTATTGGAATTGTCATTGAAGGCGAGTAAATGCTGTTGTTTTTTTAGATTTCTCATCCAGTCTTATTTGCAAAAATCCACTTTTGTAATCAAAATTTGAAAAATATTTCTTTTCTTTTATTAATGATAATAATTCTTCTTTCTTTGAAATAAACTATTCATCATCAATATCTTTTTATTCAATGCTTTGAAGTTTATCTCACCATTCTTTTTTTTCATATTCCTTATCTTCTTGGATTTCATTAAGAAAATAGTTTTGTTTATCTTATATATCTAATGAAATATTTTTTAAAGAAGGTTTTTGTTATTGCCTTGTACCTATCTCACTACGTTATTGCTTTTACGTTGTTCCATAAAAGTTGGACTTGATACAGTCAAAGCAATTCTTATTTTGACACATAAATGGTTTCATCATCTAGTGTTATTAGACTTATTTTGTTTAAATATTGTGTAAAAGGTTGATATAAGTTACCCAAAATTTCTCTCAATCTTTTATTATATCTATATATTTTAAGATTTTATTGAAATTTATTATAGTACTATTAGTAATTATTATATATAATTAAATTTTTTGATACTTGTTTTTAGAGTTTTGTTGAGAATACATATTTATTAGTTGCACATATACTAACTCCAATATATATATGCATGTAAATAGTGATTTGTGTAAGCTTATAATTTCAATTCTACATTAATATAAGTAATGCTTCAATTTGCAATACTATACAAATAATTCATTTTATGATGAAGAGTATTTACATTCTAAATCAGTTATTTCTTCTCCAATTTTTTTAATAAATAAATACTATAAGTATTATCTATATTTGATTCTTCTATTGGTTATAATTCTATCTTAAAAGCTTCTTCTAAGATTTTTTCTTTTAGTATAAATTTCTTTTTAAATTATTATTTTTATATTAAAGCTTGTTAAGACATTCATTAGCATAATGTCATTTCTCATTGTAGGTCCAACATTTGCATTATTTTATTTCTAATGGGCAATAATTTATGTTTTTTGGTGATTTATACCCTTTTTTCTAAAATATCTTTTCCTATAAGGTTTTTTTATACATTCTTTTTATATTTTTGAAAGTTCTATTTTTTTAAATTTATATCTTTTGAATGTTTTGTATTTTTTATATTTTTTATACTTTTACTTGTAAATTTTTATGTTATATCCATATTTTCTTAGCATTCTAAAATTTCTCGTATCGTAATAGATTTTATCATTTTCTCTTATTTGTTTATATTCCTGTATTTCTTGATATTTAATGAGTATAAATTTTTTAAGACTTCTTATTCTTCCTCCGAAAGTATCTAGTATAGTTTTATGTTTCTTTTGTTCCATTATTCGATTATGGTTTTATGTAATATTATAGGTAATTTTTGGAAAAAAAAACATTTTCTTATAAAAGCTTGCATATAAGGTGGTAACTTATCACAACACATTTCATATTTACAAATAAAAGAATCTATATAACACAAGACATATATTTTCATATTTGTTAAATGTCATTTGGTATTCTCAATTTTACTTTCACTAGATTCTATGATATGTCTACTTTTGTCTTCTCCAATAAATTTCATATATATTTCATTTACAATAGTATCTAAGTATTCCCTAGCTTTGAGAGTATTATCTAATGTAAATGTTGTTATGCTAAACTTGTAAACCAAAATTTAACATTTCTTGTTATTTTATGAGCTAATAAGACTTTACAAGTTGAAGGGCTTGATTGTGTGGTTGAAAAAGTTTGTATAATTACACTTGTACCACTACACCTTCATCTAAGGCTTTTTTTTCCTGTCTCTTATATAATTTAAATGAAAAAGATCAGATCTATAATTTTCACAAAATATGAATTTTGGTGAGATACTACCTCTAGTGTAATTATTTTTTCATTTTAGGTTGTTGTTTTCTTCTATAAGGAAGGTCACATTCTTCTAACCTCTATTTTTTTCTTTCTTCTTTATGTGAGTCAAGTGTTCATATTTGGTAAGGAATTGGTAAAGTTCATATGATTTTTTGGGATCATATTTTATTGATTATTGTCATATCATTTTCATCTTTATTTGTAAAAAACATTTCATTGTAGTGTCTTCCTAGTTCTTCATATGCTAAGGTTAACAAACTAATTAATTTTTTTATAATCTTATTCTTAAGGTTTATAAACTGTTTTTCTAATTCTTTTCTATATTCTATTAAACTACGATTATAACTTCTTTTTTATCTTTGAGTTTAACATTATTTCTTTTATCATTCTTAGGTATTAATACATATGATCTTTTAGGTAGTTCTTCCTTTAATACTACGAATAGATAAAACTTATAACCCATAATTTTATTGTTTTTAGGTATATTATTTACATCTATTCTTAATTTTATAAATTCTTTATGTATGGCTTGTTGTAGTTTTTGTTATAACCATATTTTTTAATTTCTTTTAGGAGTTCTTTCTATATCTAATTTATATCTTGTAAGGACTTAATGTTTTATTTTTATTCTATATCTATTTCTTCTATTAAAAGAATTAAAGTGTTTATATTTTTTATTTGGATTTTTGATATATTTTTTAAGCTTCCATTAAGATCTCATTTTGTATTACGTAGTTTATTTTTGAATATTGTTAAAATAATAATATCATTTTTTCTCAAAATTATGTAATGATAACATTTTTATTACTTCAACTTCTAATTTTAGATATGTAATTTTTCTTTTTTGTTAGAGATTTCTTCTTAAGAATATATAAACGTAAATCATTATACATTACTTAATCTTCCTGGTATCAAAAGTTTTTTCTTAACATCGAAGTTTTATTTTTCTAGTATTTCAAATTCTGTTAATATTTATGATTTTATTATTTGGCCAATTTCTTAAATTTTTTTTATCTATTTCTATGAATTTATTTTGTCTATATATTAAATTATTATGGATATTTGTCAGTAAATATCCTACTATGTAGTATACTAAAAATGGATGATTTTATTCTTTTATTAAATATGATCATCTTTCAAATTCATAGAATAAACTTAATACTTGATTTAAATTCTTATGATTAATATTAATGATAAATCTAGGATATATTGTGAACTTTAATTTCTAGTATCCTAGTTTTTCATGGAACATTCCTAATAAAGCATATTTTATTTATTTATTATCCTATTATCTATTAGTGTTAATTTTATTGGTATATTAATTCATTCTCTAAAATGTGCTTTTATTAATATTTGAATTCCTCCTAGATAGATGTATTCAATTTTTTTCTTTGTCCTTGAGAGATTTTTGATAGTTTATCTGTAATAGTTTTTTTATCTATTAATGATATATTATGCATTCTTTTACATATATGTAATTAATACTCATTTATTTATTATTTCTTTCATAATAAATTATATCTTTTTTAGGAAATATTTTCTTTATTTTTGAGAATAATGAATTTTTAAATTAATCTCATTCCTTAAGATTTAATCTTATTTTTTTGTATTTGTTAATTTATTTTTATTAATTATCATTTTTTGTAAAAAATATCTTAAGATATCTTGTGTTTTTATTTTTATCAATTTTATGTATAAAATTTAATTTCATTCGTTTTAACCCTTATTAATTTGAAAAATTTATGATATTTTAAAAATTTTAATGATATTTTTGATATTATTTTAAAATTTGTCCGTATTTTGTTTTTGATAAATATCCATCGAAATATGACTTACTATGCTAGCTGTACCTAGTGCTAGTAGTAGTCTTATTCATAGATCACCAGGAAGACAGGTTGTCCATATATGCAGTAAAATCAAGACTATTTTATATCATACATTTTTTTATCAAGATAAATGAAATGATATTTTATTTTTAATTTTATTTATTAATACACTGCTATTTAACTTGAAACGTTATAAATTTATAATGAAAATATTTTTTTTAAATGTATATCAAGATGATATTACTAAATATTGTTTATAAGTATAATTAGGTATATAAAATTATATTTAATAAAAAAAATATCATATTAATTGAGTTCTTAAATGATGAATTGATTGATAGAATAATTCATTCAAAAAGATAAATATAATTTGAATTGGTTGAAATGCTTTTTTTTTTTACTAAGTGTTTTTAATGCATGTGGTTTGAAACGTAGTATGATAAAAATTGGTTTGATGATAAACATTCAAGCTTTTTACTTAAAATTATTAGAAAGTGATTTCAAAAGAAAGTTAATAATTATTTTAGTATAAAAACGTGCATGGAGTATACATTAAAAAAAAATATAAGTATAACTTGCGATATCTTAAAAACATTAATAATAATGATTAATTTTTAAATTTTTGATACTATTATAAAACTTGGCCTTTTTTTTAAGAATAATAGTATGATCGTTCATAGGAAAATAGGGAAATCTTTTTGAAAAAAACCATTTTGAAATTTTTTGAATGTATACTCAAAAAATAAATAGTTCTAAACAGGCTCTTAGCTATATATACTTAGATTTACACTTAAATAATTTGGCCATCTTTATAAAATAAAAATAGGTACCTATTATTTTTAAAATCTTTTATCTCTTGGCTTTTGTAGGGCTATTTCAATAACCACCCTTATACACTCATAAATTATACAAACGATTCTCCCAAACGATTTTTATTATTATAATTATTGTTGTGATATGGTATGAAATTGAAAAATATTATCTTTTATGTTTCATATATATGATTCCCTTCCTCAAGGAAACTATTGGAGATAAAATTAAGGAGTAAATTATGGAGTATCAACTCCTTAATTTAAGGAGTAAATCAAGAATCTTAAATCAAGGAGTTGTGATCCTTAATTTAAGAATTAATTCAAGCAGTAAAACAATGAATCCTTAATTGAAGGAGTTACTCCTTAATTTTATCTCCAATAGAAAAACACACACACATATATAAAGAGTATCATAAATGACATCCTCTATATGTTTATTGCCTTAGCAATCGGCAACAAAAAAAATGAAAATAAAATCAACAAAGATGAAAATGTTAAATATGATCGTTAATTAAACATTATAACGTAAAATTTGTAATTAGTAGATAAAAGTTCAATTAAAATTCAAATTATATTTTTTATTAAATATTGAAAACATTTAGATATATTATTAAATTATTATAATTATATCATTTATACCATCAAATTATTTTTTGATCTATTTATACTACTAGATTATAAAAATGTTTAGTTTCTACAATTATGTTTAGTTAAATGGCATCATGCCTATGTCATGTTTAATTAACTCAATTTAAGAATTAATTTTCTCAATTTAAGTTTTAAGTCATCTAGCGGGTTGCTATTTTCTATCTTATAGTGTAAAATTGTTGATAATTTTTTTACTTTTATTTTCACATTTTGTAAATGATAGTTTTTTTTCATTAATTGTTGTATTTCTCCCTATCATTCTTCTATGAAAAGGTCTAAAAATTAATTATAAATGTGCTGTAGAACTTATGTGACACAGTATTACTACTTGAATAATATAATTAAATTTACGAAATTATATTAAATAAGCTGATTATATAAAATTATTTATATTGACTAATATAACTAAATTTACTAAAGTATATAAAATAAGATTATATAAAATTAGTTATATTTATTTATAATATATAATATGCCTCGAGAATATTGTAATATTTGTTTTTTTTATTGTTTACACACTATATTCAATATCAATTTTAAAAATCCATAAAAACACCTAATTTAATGAACATAAGATAAAAAGAATATTTTTATCAATTTAAAATATTAGCATTAAAAACTTTGTGATGGATTAATTTACACACTAGTCAAATGTTTTAAAAGATCTTTACATATTCTAACCTAAAACAACGAGTGAATCTTTAATCACACAAGGAGGAATATTAAAGAGGGACCAGTCATGGTGAAGAACCTATGTTTCCACTTTCCATATTACAATTTAACATGTGATTTGATATGATATACTCTTTTGGCTGATTTGATATCATATACTCTTTTGCAAAAATATATTGCTGAAATTTTTTGAAACTATACTATTAACACATACAATATTAATATCATATAAAATTATTCATTTTAATTAATTTATTAAATAAATACGATATAATAATTTAAAGTTAACTTAATAATTAATATTTTAATATTATTTAATTTATTAAATTATATGCTAATACCATCTCATCTAACACAAAAAAAATTTAATAGTTAATATTTAATTAAAATAATATATTTTTTATGGTATTTTTTAACCTGATATTCTAATGGAAAATGACTTAAATCTAAAATAATCCGACGTAAAAAAACATTTTTATTAAAGAATTAACTCATTACAATTTATTATTTATTATTCAGTTGCTGGTTGCATTAAAGTTGATAATATGTTTTAAGAGAAGCTAGGGACAGGGTATTAAATAGGGTAGATAAGTTAGGCTTTAACATACTAATATTATACACACACTATTATTAGAATATTAGGTCAACAAGTCAATGATTCTTAAAAGTCATGCATGATAGGGCTTTTTTTTTTATCACCAATGTTCACGTGTACTATATACCCATATGTTCTCTCTCTCTCTCTCTCTCTCTCTCGCTATATATATATATATATGTGTGTTAACTTTTTATACCTGCAGGAGCATATTAATATTTTTAAATTTATTGATAGACATGAACAGAGGTATCAAATAAATTCGATGGCTCAGCTGGAATAAATTCAGTTATGATTATATATGGGCAGTGTGGGGGCATGAACCCTTCCTCAAATTAAAATTTATTTTAAATTCTTATAGAAATGTTATCCAGATCCTGATTAACGAGAAATGAGAATTTAAATATTATTATTTTAATTATTTATATTTATTACTATATAAAATAATAAGTAATTAATTAATAATATTTTCACCCTAATAATAAAAGTAAATTTTAAAGGTAATAAAGAAAGAAGAGAGAAATAATGAGAAAAATAAAATGTATGATAATAAACACAATTTTTTTATACTAAATAATTTTGAATTTTTTTTTGCTATAAATTAATTTTAAATAATATGAAACAATAAAATATTTTGGACTTTTGAAAGAATTAATATCTGATTATCAAAATAGCAGGTTGTATGATAAACTCTAAGACAAATTAAATTTTTTAAATTTGATGGACTTTATAAAAGAATAATGAAACTTATTCTTGAAAAAATTGAAAAAAAGTTGAACATTTGTGAAAATAAAGTAGCCAATACTTGAAAAGGAATAATAAGATGTATAAATTAGTTATTAGATACACTTTTACAAATTTAAATTTTGGATAGAATTGATACATGATAATTTTATATATTTTTATTAAAAAAAAATTATAGATGATTTTACTTAATAAAGAACATAACTTAATAATATGATATAAAATATTATAATTAGGATTAAATAAATCTATAAAAATAAATTCAAATAATATAAATAAATCTACAAATTTATCAAAATAAGATATATAATTTCAAAAAAAAAAAAAACAAGATATGTAGTTATCAGTATCCTTGCCTTGACTCGTATTATTAAAATATGAATATTTTATTTCTTATTTCTCATTTTGTTATCCTCTAACCCAATCAAATAAATTTAATAAACCAAAATTTTAATTAAATTGTGATAATTAATAATTATTTTACATAATGATATTATGATAATTATTTTTTAACAAAAAAAAAATTATAATGTGAGCTTGATGCTCATAAGTTAATAGATAGGATATATTTAATTCATCAACACATTAGCTTTTAGATCATTCTTAAATAAATCAAGATGACTAGTTTAGTTTACACCTTTACTACAAGCTAAATACTTATTACATTTTGTTATAAGTTATTAAAATATTAACTATTTTAAAAATTTAAGTTATTAGAATATATATATTTTTTCACGGATATTTATTCTATACATTATATAAATTAAACATTTAAAATATAATAATTGATTATATAAATCAACTCAATTTTTATAATTTTTTTAAAAATCTAACTCTTTTAAAACCTTTAAAATGAATTTAAGATATTCAACTAACGTTAATTTTATAAGTAATATCACATTTGCAAATTGATTATGAAGGCCACAAGACTTGGTCACCTTTATTCTGTACTTTTTACTTTTAATTAATCGTTTTAAAACTGCAGGGACTTGTTGGGGACAAAATATACACATTTGATATTCATTTGTTTATTAGTTAAAATTAAATTAAAGATTAGGTTTATCGAAGTTGACGTGAGATGATTTGTAACAAAAAAAAAAAAAAGCTGACTTTCAGTGTATATAGCTCGCCAAGTATGTATAGGTTTGTGGTACTTTCATGAGAATATATATATATATATATATATATATATATATATATATATATATATATATATATATCACAGTTTGAGACAAAATAAAAATACTTTCATACCTAACATCAACGATTCTATTCCTAAAATATTCTTATTATTAATAAAGTTGGATAAGCTAACAAGAAATACTATTAATTAATTTATGAGACTTTATATAAATTAGATTTAGATAAGATTTATTGTAATATTTATCTTGGAAAAGGACATCCTCTGTTAGTTAACCCACTCACTAAAAATTATATATTAAATTAAACAAGTTATTTAATTGCTTAAAAAAAAAATTGTTATTTGATTCTTTATTTTGGTACAAAGGGATAAATAAGAAATAAAAAAAAATATTTTTTATTAATATTTTGATTAAAGTAATATTATTTTTTTCATATTTTATTTTATTAATAAATAAGATAAAAATAAATTTTATTATTATATTTTAACATAAAAATTATTAAAATATTAAATGAATAGTTAAATTTTTATTACAAAACTATTAAAATATTATGTAAATAGTGATTTTTTTACATTTTTTTTACAAAATATAAAAGATTAAAAGATATTTTTTATAATATAAATGATTTTTATTACATCTCACCCAAATATTTATTGAACACTAGTTTTATTAGTTGATCTTATCCTTCACAAGTGAGCAAATTAAGTTGGAGTCTTCTCATCATATTTGTTAAGTTACTTAAGCCACACTTAAATGGGTAATTATCCTCTTGACAACAAAAAAATAAATAAAATATATAAAAGTAGCTTTATCACATGGTGTCTTCTAATTCAAGAAGCAAATTCAAATAACAACAAATATATATAAAAAAATTCAAGTTGTTTTATAACTACAATTGTGCATAAAAAAACATTACACAAATAATCTCTAATTTTTTTTAGCATTCTACACTTATTTACTTTTTCTTATAACTTAATTTATTTACTTTTTATTTTTATTTTTACACTTCTATCCTCTTATTTTTTACAATATTGAAATTTAATTTAAAATTGATGTCAAATTTTGGGGTTAAGTATGAAAATTAAAAAAAGAGAGAGTATATAATAAGAAAAATAAAGAAAAAGTAAAATGTAAAAATTGAAAAGTAAATCATAATAAAAAAAATAAAGTGATAAGTGTATAAAATAAGAAACTTTAAAGATCATTTGTATAATTCAGGGAAAAAAAAAGAAAGAAAGAAAGAAAGAGAAGAAGCAGCTGTTGAAGAGAAAGTCATTTTCCTGAAATTAACATCGTAACTATACTCATCCACATCATATACGTTAGCCCATCCCATGTTTTCAAGCAAGCTGTTGTCAATTAGAATTTAATAATTCCATATCATTTTTTATTGCCACGTGTTATTTTTTTTAAATGTAGTAGGAAAATTAATTAATGTATACAATATATATCACTTTTCATGTCATAATATAATTAATTTTATATTAATATATATTTTTTTAAATAATACTTTAATATGATTTTAACTCATGAATTAAAAAAATAAATCTAAACGGTAGATTACTGACCAAATCACTTCTATGTTACTAATTGCAACAAACTTGGATTTCTTAAGTTCCCAATTCAATATACTTATATATATATATATATATATATATATATATATATATATTATAGTTATTTAAGGTATTTTAAATTGAAATTATTAAAATAATTTTATTTTAATAACTAATTGATAGTTAAATTAATTAATTAGCAACGTTGTTGATGTAGATGTTAATATTTATTGTTGATTTGATGTGATCTTGTTGGAAAATTTAGGGTTAACTTCATTCGAATTTCTTTGATGCTTAAGAGTTGAAGAGTAAAATCAAGTTTTATGGCGTATGAAAAATCTAGTTAGAGCTTTTAATTATTCATTTTTTTTAAGGAATGTTAGAGCGTTAAAATAAGTAATAAAGCTGATTAACCTCCTTTTTTAAGTATGATTTATATCTCTGACATCCTAAGTTCTTTTTTGTAAGGGGGTACCGTCCTGAGCTCAGTAGTATATGTCACTGAAACTTAATTCTTACGTGAATCTGCTGTATTTATAATACCGAATAATCATTTAACTCGGCAATTTAAATTTTAAAGTGGAATTAAACTTAAACTTAACTAATATGATGTCAAAGTAGGGATGTTTTGACATCATTGAAAACTCAACCATTGTTGCCATCCAAGGTTATTGAAATTTTAATTATCATTATAATAGTAAAATAGTTGTTATATTAAAATTATTAAATAACTCTAACCGTTAAAATTTGAAATATTTTATTATTTTTCATGTATATCATGTACATACATATACACATCAATCATTAATGAAAATATATGATTTTATCATGTTTAAATATATAATTTTATCATATTAAACATGATATTAGAGCCTATCATTTGAATTACTTAATCTAAAATATCAATACTCCACCGTTGAAATCTAATAAAAAAAGGAATTGTTAACGTATATCTATTATCAGATTAATGTATATTGTATTTATTAATGCATATATAGTTTACTTGTAACTCCTACATAAAAACATCATGTATATTTAGGAAGAAGATGCTGCCTACCTTGGTCGCATGATTGAATGGTCAACAGACAAGTCAATGGTTAACAAATCTACTGCTGTTGTTGTTAATAATGAGCATACTCTGTTGATGCCTTCCATTTCAACTGAGTCTTAGTCTTCTGGATCCACTATCAACCTTTCCCCCACTGAACTACAGAAGATCATAACCCGGACTGTTCAAATGGTTGATAATGCATCTCTTTCCACTACTCTATCAGTTCTGCCCGGTAAGTCTCAAACTTGACCTTTTGATTCTGCATGTTGTAATCACATGACACCTTACTCATCTTTATTTTCTAAACTTGACTCTACACCACATCCTCTTAATATTCATATAGCTAATGGGTCCATCATGTATGGGAATATCTAGGTTTTGTTTCGACCTTTACCCTCTCTGTTCTTGAGGTCTTCCATATACATGACCCATCCTATAATTTATGATCTGTGGGATAATTAGCTGAACTAGGATATCACCTTATTTTTTACTATTTTGGGTGTATTGGGAAGGATCCGAGGATGGAGCAAGAGCTTGGAACCGGTCCTAGGGTCGGGCGTTTATTTCCCATGAACAATCTTCATCTTCCATATGTTGCTCCTGTCTCTGTTACTGGTGCAGCTGCTGCAGTTTCTTCCTTACATTCTCTCACACTTTGGAATTATCATCTTGGTCATGCCCCATCCACTCGGGTACAACAGTTAGCTTCTAAAGGTCTGTTGGGTTCTGTGTCCAAAGACAATTTTGATTGCACTTCATGCCAGTTAGGAAAACAACCAACTTTACCTTTCAATAATAGTGAATCCATCTCTAATAGTAAATTTGAGTTAATTCATTTTGATGTTTGGGGACCTTCTCCTGTTACTAGTATTGGTGGATCTCGTTATTTTGTTGTTTTTATTGATGATTATTCTCGTTATAGTTGGATATTTTTTATGAAATCTCGTTCTAAAATCTTACCAATATACAGTAACTTTGCAAAAATGGTTGAAACACAATTCTCCAAACATATCAAAACTTTTCAATTTGATAATGCTTTTCAATATACTCAATATGCTTTTCAAGCTCTCTAACATTCCTATAAGACTGTACATCATCTAACCTGTCCAAGCACCTTTCAACAAAATGGTCGAGTCGAAAGAAAACTTTGTCATATTCTTGACACTGTTCATACTCTTCTTCTTTCTACCAAAGTTCTTGCCCCATTTTGGGGTGAAGCTATTCTTCATGTTGTTCATGCCATTAATCGCATTCCAAGCACTGTCATTCATAATCAGACTCAATATGAGCGCCTTTTTGGGTCATCCCCTGACTATCATTATCTTCACTCATTTGGATATGCCTGTTTCGTTCTTCTTTAGCCTCATGAACAAAACAATCTTGAGCCTTGATCTAAAATTTGTTATTTTCTTGGTTATGGTGAAACTCAAAAAGGGTATCGATGCTATGATCCTATCTCACATCGTCTTTGTGTTTCTCGTAATGTTTTCTTTTGGGAACATCGCTTATTTGTTGAACTCTCTTACTTTCGTTCTTCCCTAACTAACTCAAATGTTTTAGAAATCTTTCCAGATGAGTCTCCAGTTCCTTCTACAGATACTCTTGATCCTCCTTTGGAATTCTCTATTCAATCTTCAAATATTTTTAATGACTCTCCTAGACAGGTTGTAGAAGAACAGGTTGATGACGAGCTACCCCACCTTGAGCATAGGTCCCATACTCTTGCTCAGCATAAAGATCCTCCACAAGACATTTCACGTCGCCACTCAACTTGGATAAGATCCATTCCTTCACATTTACTTGACTATCATTGTTACACTGCCCTTGCTACACTCCATGAGCCTCACACCTATCGTGAGGCATCTACTAACCCTTTATGGAAGATTGCAATGAAAGAAGAAGTTGATGCATTAACCAAAAACCATACTTAGGATCTGGTTACTCTCCCTCCTGGTCAGTCTATGGTTAGTTGTTAGTGGATCTATAAGATCAAGACTCGCTTTTATGGGTCTATCAAGTGCTACAAAGCTCGCCTGGATGCAAAATATTTTACACAAGAGTATGGGATTGATTATGAAGAGACTTTTGCTCTAGTTGCCCGTATCTCCTCTGTTCGTACCCTCTTAGCTGTTTCCGCTGCTAGTAAATGAGACCTTTTTCATATGGATGTTAACAATGCATTCTTTAATGGGGATCTGTATGAAGAAGTCTATATGCAACCTCCTCCTGATCTTTCTGTTGAAAAAAACAAGGTTTTTTGCCTTCGACATGCACTTTATGGCCTTAAACAAGCTCCACGAGCGTGGTTTGCCAAGTTTAGCTCCACTATCCTTTGCTTGGGTTACACTGCCAATCCTTATGATTCTGCCTTATTTCTTCATTACAATGATAAAGGCACCATTTTTCTTCTCCTATATGTGGATGATATGATCATAACCGGTGATGACCTCAGTGGCATTCAAGAACTCAAGGATTTTCTTAGTCATCAGTTTGAGATGAAAGACCTTGAACATCTCAGCTATTTCTTGGGTCTTGAAATCACTCGTTCCATAGATGGTCTTTGTATTACTCAAGTCAAGTATGCATCTGACCTTTTATCTCAAGTTGGACTCACTGACAGTAAGACTGTTGACATTCCAGTTGAACTTAATGTGCATCTGACATGCTCGAGGGGGAAAGCATTGTCTAATCCTTCTCTTTATAGACGTACTATACGTATGTATATAAATTTAAATATCCAAACAAATACACAAAATTATATAATTTTAAAAACCAATTGTCTAAAATAAAGAAAAAATTATACTATATATATATATATACTTAAATTTTAAAAAGTCAAATAAAATAATAATTGACCTAAAAAAAACATTGTACCTAAAAAAATTTCAATTGTAAACTGCATGTATTTTTTAATTTAAAAAATACACGTAGGATGTAGCGTTGGTTGACATGGTGAATCGAAGCTATCCATGCGTGTAGTGTCAGTTTACCCCATCAACTGACGCTATCCATGTAGGACATAACGTCGGTTGATGTGGCGAATCGACACTACACGCATGGATAGTGTCGGTTTTCCACTTCAATCGATGCTACGTCCTACGTGGATAGCGTCGGTTCTACACCGAACCAACTTTAAATTCATTATAAGTCGGGTTTTTTCAAAAATCGAATTTACATAGCGACTTAAATACCCATTTTTGTAGTATTGATTGGTTGTCTGTCTGGTTTATCTTATAGTTACTTGTCCAAACATTTCTTATGTTGTTCATCAGGTAAGCCAGTATCTGTATGCTCCATGATCGACTTATTATGCTGCTGTTCTGTGCATTCTACGATACTTGAAGAGCACTCTCTTCCATGGCCTTTTCTACTCAGCTCAGTCTCCTTTTGTACTTCTTGCATTCTCTGATGCTAATTGGGTAGGAGATCTCACTGATCGCATGTCCACTATAGGTTATTGATTTCTCCTTAGTTCTTCTTTGATTTCTTGGCGAAGTAAGAAACAAACTTTCATGGCCTACTCCAGTACTAAAGCAGAATATCATGCTCTTATTGATACCACGTCTGAGCTCCTTTGGCTATGATGGATTCTTAAGGATTTGGGTGTGTTCACATCCTCTGCTACTTCTCTTTATTGTGACAATCAGTGTACCATTCATATTGCTTACAATGATGTTTTCCATGAATAGACTAATAACATCGAGATTGATTGTCACTTTATTCGTTCTCATATTGTCCAAGGTGTTCTCAAGCTTTTTCCCGTCTCCTTCAACGATCAACTTGCAGATATCTTCACTAAGGCACTTTCTAAGGAACACACTCGTAATTTAGTTGATAACCTCAAGTTGTTTTCACATCCACTTTGAGTTTGAGGGGGGCTGTTAATATATATCTATTAATAGATTAATGTATATCTGTTAATATATATCATATATGCTAATGTATATCTAATTTACTTGTAACTTTTATATAAAAGCACTATGTATATTCCTTAATATACAGAATATAATACAATTATTAAGTATTTATAACAGGAATAAAGGGCTATTTACTTCCCAAAAATCAGTCAAACTATTACCTAACCTAAGGGAGTTATTTATCTAATGTTATATAAATATAAAGAATTGTAATTAAAATTTATAAATTTGAGAAATAATAAATAAAAATTTTTGTTCAATAAATATTAAAACCTACCTTATTATGTATAAGAAAAGGGTAAATATTTTAAGTTACATTTTCTTTAAATAAACTTATTGATTAATCCTCTAAATTAAAAAAAGAAAGAAAAAAAATTATTTTCTAACTTAAAAAACTAAATAATTATTTTATATAAATAAATGAACAAAATTAATCTTTTACTTTATATTTAACTATCTATCTATTAAATATAATAATCTTTAGGCTTTCTTAACATAAATCTTATAAATACATTCATTAAATATGGTGTAGAATACTTTTAAACTTTTTTACATTTAATTTGTGAGACTTTAATATGTTAAATACTTTTAATACTTAAAAAATATAATCTATCAATTAATTAACCAACATCTATCATAATTTATTTACTTAAGGCTATTTCTCTTACTTTTTTTATAATTTTTTTTCTATTAGCTTAACAATGAATCACTAAATATCTTACTATTCAAATATTCTCAATATTGAAATTTTAATTCTTTTGTTGCCTATTTTTTATTTTTTTTTAAATACATTAAAATCTTTTTTTTAATTAAATAAATAAAAATATTATAAAATATCGAAAATCGAATTTTGATTCAGAATGATAGAGATAGAGACTCATATTGAGTTAATTCCTCATTCATTGTCTATTTCATCATATATGTTTTATATAATTGTTTCTTAATTTTCTTCACGAGAGAACTAAGAGACATCATAAATGTACCTTCTGCTATTTGTTCATATTACAAAAGGACATTTTTCTGCACTAAGAAATGTTTTTTAGTGTAGCAAAATGTCTAAATTATTTGTTGTGAAAAGCTTTATACATCTCTTAACCTATATTTTGTGATACTAAAATATATATAAAAAAAACTGTAGTAAATAATTAGCCTATTATTTGATGCATTGTCAAATATCAAATTCTCAAATACAACAAAAATTTATGTTTATTATAGTGTCACATTTTGATATTTAAGTTGTTGGAGTTTTTCATTCGTAGTTATTAATAAAACCTGCATTTGCTTCTTTAATTTCTTTGAAATCCATGTATCTATTTTTCTTCAATATTTGTTTACATGTTGAGTGTTACACCCTTTTACTTAATTTTATCTTCTTCTTCCTTACAAAAATAATTATACTATTCACGTAAGACTTGAAACTCAACACTTTATATGTTCAAATGAACTAAATGTCATTTAACCATAACTTCATTAAATTAATTTAATTTTATATTATAAATTTATTTATTGACTTGCATAACTACGACTTCAACAATCATAAGCAATTATAATAAAATATAAATATTTTCTAGCCCATAATTTTTTTCTTTCTTTGAAGTTATAAAGAATATTACCTATAAATTTATATATATATATGTGTGGCCGATAAGAGCTTCACCTTATAGCTATTTTCATTGAATTTTGACTAATTACACTAATAATGAAGAGCTATCTATATACACTTATCTCATTCAAGACTCCCTTATGTTATTTGGGTGAACTAATATAAGTATTCTAATTTTATATGCAATACTTCATAATGTTTCAAAAATGAGTGAAATACAAAAAATATTTTTTTTTAAACTAATGAAGATAGTTTTCAGTCGAATCAGTTTGTGCAACAATTTTGTTATTTAGTTTAATCTTGTATAAATTAAATTAACTTCTTCTTGTTATATATTTTCTTTTACATTTTATTTAAAAATCGAGAAGCTTTTACAGGTAAACACATGCACGTGGTGATAACTAGTTTTATATAAATGTCCATCCAAGATAATGAGATTCCAAATTAGCCCTGTTGTTCTTGTCCTCTTTCAGTTCTTTCCCAACATTGGAACATAACTTTGCAATCAAATTTCTTCATGAACTTCATTTTCTTGATTTTGAACAAGAATCCTTTGAGCACTTTTAAATGCTTCAACTTCCCTACTTCGACCTATTGAAGAAAACAATTTTAGAATCATTTGTTGGTTAGTTTTGTTTACCAAACATCTTATCAAATTTTATAGAAATTTTCCTTTTAATCAAAATAACATATATAGCCTCTATAATTTTTTTCCATGTGCTCAAAACAGTTGTTCCATCTCTAGCAAGCTATCTAGCTTGTCCCCCTTTCTCAAATAACAAATGTTACAAACATACAATTGTAACTAAAAACAATACATTGAAAATATTTTCATCAAAACTTCTAACGTGATATATAGAAGAAATGAAGTTCCCGTGTTCAAAATCTAATAATTTTTATCGTTAAATTATAAGTTTTTATCTTAATAATATAAAGAATAAAACTTAAAAATAATTAATAAAATATATAAAAGTATAACTAACAATACTTACAAGATAACTAATGAAATGCATCATACTAATAACATACTTTGACTACTTAATTTCAATATTTAAAGATAAAGAAAAGTTATACTAAACACCTTGATGTGACTATATTTTTTTTTTCTAAACTACTTTGATTAGCTTATATGTATATCTAAGCAAATGTATGTTATAGAATGTCCCTGAAGAGTGAAGAATTTGTTCAGAAAAGATAAGACGTGTAGCAACTAGCTAATAACCACCTACATAAACCATTATCAATAATTTTCTAGAAGTTGGGTCAAGACAAATATAACATCAATTAACCATTGGGTTGTTTTTAATCACATCAGTAAATTTTTTTATAAGAATAAAATTCACTACAAGACATACATTTAGGATTCATCCCAATTATGGTAAGTGTTTTTTTTTAAACAAACGATACTAACGTATAATTCAAACCTGTAATTTAAAATAAAATAACAATAAATCTTACCGTTACACTGTTAAACGAATTACATAAGCAATGTTGTTTGAGTTGTATTAAAAGAAAAATTATTCTATTTGAAACGACCCAACATTGGTAGAAGTGGATGCATCTTACAGAGATTATAATCCAAGAAGTTACATTTGCTTATAGTACTGGAGCAAAAAGACTTGATTGCTCAACCTGCCGAATCTTAAAAGGAGAGAAAAGTCATACTCTAATTTTTTTTCCTTTTTCTTTTTTTTTTATATTCCCTGCTGTTTAAAAATACTTGAGGCTTAAGCTCCTTGCATGGTACAATCTGTGTTCAAGCGTAGCACAGACTCACATATGAAGAGAATTAAAAAGTATTGTTTCAAAGGTAGAAATATGGTTTGCACAAAAGAAGGAACCTACCTATAGAAAGAAGCAAATGAAATCAAGGAATCAACATTTGATGTTCAATCTGCGTGATAACTCCATTTTACCTCGAAATCATTTTTCTTAGTAAACCCACTCAGAGAGAGAAGCCTCTGCATGAAACCTTAGCCGCTATTGCCATTTCTCATGTTAAGGGAATTTCCCAAATTGCTTATGAGAGATCAATTTGCCCGAGTCCGGCTCATGACCACTTTGCTTTGATTGCATAAGCTTTGATTCAGAGAGAAGCCTTTACATGAAACCTTGGATGCTATTGCTGTTTCTCTTGTCAAGGGCATTTCCAAATTGCTTATGAGAGACCAATTTGCCTGATATTCTGGCTCATGACCACTTTGCATTAATTGCATATGCTTTGATGTCTCCCAAGATTATTTTCGAAATAATAAGAATTATTTATAAAGGAGTACATCGGCCTGATTGGAGTTTCACCTACATGAATAATACAATTCAAAATCCTTTTTGCCCGGGCAGTGTACGTCCATTTGACACTATTGCATGGGATGAGATTTGGCCGCTGCAGTGTCACCGTCAATAATTCACTCTTGACTTTGTATCATAATAAACGTGATGCTCTCAATAGCAGGGACACGGTTCTGTTCAATACAAGTTTTTTTCTCGATAAAGAGGTGAGTCGTGTCATAAATGTTTGGACCTAGCTTTAACTGATTATACCCAGTAACATCAGATGATGCAGAAGAACGAAATATCTCAGTTGTTGCAAGTACCAAGACTTTCTATCTTCTTTCATGGAATAAAATGTTCCTTCTGAAACTAGAACAACAGGGAGATGAGGAATGAAGAAAAAGAAAGTGAAATATTATCGATGATACATCCATAAAGTACAGCTAAGAAAAAAGCATACATGAACAATTGCATTGGACAGTAAAGCTGTGGAAAATGCGGTGAGGCACTTACAACTGTTGATGCAGGTCAAGCCACCAGATCGTTCTGCTACCTGATTACAGCTTCTTTACCAAAAACATGATCCCATGCTTTGATTACACCTCGAAGATCCTAATAACAAGATTATCAGGCAATCTGGAGACCAGTTGAAACTGCTATTTTAAGCATCTCTTTTGGATCGGTTTCTAAAACTGTATGCATACCAAGCTGGACATTGCATCTAGATATGATTAGCTCGTTAAGAAGACAGATGCTGCAAGGAGCATATCGGGTACTGGATGCCACTTTCCTCAACTGCTGCTGGAACTATGCCATCAGAGATCAACTTCCATGTCCCATAATGACTGAGAACCAACCAAGCAAAAAATTAAAACCTGAAATACTACACTATGCCTAAAAAATCTATAGATAATCAAAGAGAGACTTGACTTAATTGAGCATCAGACATAGATTTTGATAGGTGTATCCGAAACAAGTAAGCTAGAAAACATCTACAAATATAACCTACACCACAATTTACTGCATGTTGAGATCCTTGGAAATGCCTCAAGCAGCATAACTATTTACTTCACACTCTTTACATGTAACACAGATTCCAGGATTCAGGGAAACAAACTTGATGTACACTGAAAATTTCCATAGCCAAAGTGAGGCAGTTCTTATCAATTTATCAGATCTTGAACAATCAACTCCTTGCATTTTACTTTTGAAATAGACTACAGAGTTATGTTGGGGGAGGGAAAAAAATCTAATTTAATTAAATGGGAGAATTCTCACCTGGTCAGTCACCGGCCATTTTAAACAAATAGTGTTAACTAAATTAGACAATGGCCACATCATAGCTAGAAAGTAGACAAAATCTTTTAATGAAATAGCAGACTACATTCAAATCATCTCTTTTAATGAAATAGCAGACTACATTCAAATCATCTTATTCCTAGGGCTGTTCAGCGGATCAAAACCGCTTATTTTATACTCATCTGTTCCAATCCGACCATCCGTTCGGATTGAAATATCCTAATCCGCAACCGATCCGATCACCTTTCACATCCAATCAATCCGATCTGTAAACTATTCGGATGACATCCGATCAATCCAATCAATAAACTTAATTAACTCTATTTTTTGTATTTTTAAATAAAATTTTTAAATTTTCACATAAATCATAACATAAAATTATTTGACTTAAAAGAAATATTAAAAATCAAATAAATATATATTAATTAAATATATATATATAATTAATTTCGATCGGATCGGATTGGATGGGATCTGATGAATCATAGTGAAATCTACCATCCGATCCACGCTTAACAGATGTAAAAAAATTCCATCCGATCCAACCATCAGATCGGATGAAAAATCAACGGATCGGATCGGATTGATCGGATTTTTTGCACACCCCTACCTATTCCACACAATACAAAGTGAAAACTCATGAACATCTTCTTAGTGGGTTTAGTATAATAATTGAATGACTTGGTTGCTGCTCAAAATTTGGATCAAATTTTGAGCAAAGGAACTGCAAGTCTGCAATGAAGCAACAGGAAGCATTGAATATTTAACCATGAAGTACATACCTAGACTTCAAAATGTGAAGAAATGCTTCAACATACCAATATAAATTACATTTTTCGTGCTGAAATTATAACTGTGCAAAAACGACTTCATCAAAGGGGAAAAAATAAACATAAGCATGATTTTTTTTCCTACTTTTGGTGGTGTACGTAACAATGTACTGTAAAGTTAGATCATATCTTTAGGTGGTTAACAATCTGTCATCAGCTATTCAGCTTGAACGAATAACACAAACCAATTGAGATACTCAAAGCATGTTAACTAACAAATCAAAAACCCCTCGAATCAGATTTTGTTTCTATTTTTTTTTCATCTTTTTTGGTGCGGTACATAACAATGCACTGCAAAGTTAGATCAGATTTTTAGCTGGTCAGCCACTGTCATCAACTATTCATCTTGAATGAATAACACGAACAATTTATGCTACTAAAAGCATCTTTGACAGCATATCTAGAGGGTGTGGAATCACACATCAAAAATTTTCAGCAGCTATCTACGGCCACATTAATCAATGCATCCAAATAGATGAAGACAGGCATAAATAAACATCACCAATCATACATATAATGTCTAGGCCCATGGAAGGGTGTAGAGAATGGCATTTTATACGTAAAAATCAGACGGTTATTCTCTGAAAATAATCCTAACCAATTAAGCATGAGGTAGAAATGGTTATTATAAATTCGAATTTATGGCTAACCGAAACCAATATATATATATATATATATACACATATCGAGGTTTTAAAAGGCGATTGTATGCCTTAATGTGTATCTATTGCATGAGGCTTATAATGTCTAAGCCCACGGACGGGAGTAAAGAATGGCATTTTATACGCAAAAATCCGACAATTTTTTTCCAAAAATAACAATAATTGATTAGACCTAAGACAAATAATAATTATAAATTTAAAACTGTGGTTAACTGAAACCTAATATATATATATATATATTTAAAAAAGTAGTTTTATGCCTTGATGTGTTTGTATTGCATGAGACAAGGTGTAAATCTCATTTTAAGAGTATTGAGACAATTTTCACCCACGATGTAACTTATAAACCTAATTTAATTATTACTAACAATGAATATGCAAACACTAGTCATAACTCAATATTGAAATGGTGATGAAAACAAGGCAAAATGTGATTTTGGGAATATTAGTAAGGAGAAATGCCTACTTATTTTTGTTGGTTGTTTTGCCTTCTAAAAACTAGTTCTTAACCAAGTATGAGTTGGTATTGTGTCACCGTAGATTTCTGACCTACCCATGAACAAATAATACCATATATAGATAAATGTTGACACTTATAACAACAGTCTCATTACACAACACCTAATTGTGTAAGCCTCATGCATAAAAGACATAAGTCTTAAATAAATCATTTGAGGCTAAGCCATAACTCGTTAAATAGAGAAGGCTTACTAAGGCGAGATTCATTGTGAGCCTCAAAATAACAATTTAAAACCATATTGTATATATAATTAAGTAGCAATAGTTACTATTATTATGAAACACAATAAACTTTCAATTGTTAAATTGAATTTTATTTATGCTTTTTATATATATATATATATATATATATATTAAATAGTTCAAGAATAAAAAATAATAACAATATTTTAAATAACTTAGTATAGTAAGTATTGTGTTTATTTATAAATTTTTTTAAAATTAAGTTTATTTTTGAATAAGTATAAAAAAATAAGAATCATGGTTAAATTGTGAGCAAACTGCTATTCATTCATAACCAAATGTTATTCCTTGAAACTGTCCGAAACCGGTGTAAAACGGTTATCGTTATTAACATAATCATTCCTGTGCCCATCCTTAGAAAGGAGAGATTTTATATCGGGTGGATTGACATATGGTATAACATGCTCATCTTACTCTTTCATCTTCATAAAAATGAAAAAAAGTGTAAGTGGGGCAAAATCAACAACTATTATTAATAAGGGCATACAACAGTTGGTGTATAAGATTTTCTCCATGGAAGAAGGCTGCATGCATTATCCATAGCAGCTTAGTAGCTAGAGCTTGACTATCTACTTATATAAGCAGGCAAAGGATAGCAAAAAGGTTGGTTATTAAAAATAGACTGATAACTAATAGAATGAGCAACTTGAAGAATAAAATTTTAGTTTCATGCTACATATATTTAGGAAAACAATAGAAAATACAACAGTTATTTTTCTTTTGTAAGGTAAAACTTAAAATGAGTCCTAATTCTAAGGAAGAACGTATATGGTTCTACCAATTGGATAGACCAAGACAAGCATTTTCTAAATGTATCCTAAAATCCATTTTCCTAGCCACAAGTCTCTTGAATGGCAGATAGAAGAACCTGATCCCCAGCAACTGTTCGAAACTGTTTAAGGAAAATAGTTTTTTCCATCTTCCCAGCCTGTGTATGCCATAAAACAGTGCCAAAATTTTGTATTCTTAGATTCAAGTTTCTCTTCCAATCTTAAAATGTAAAACATACGGTAATATAAAAAAAAATTAATTGATACATTCAACAAATGAAAGATTTCAAAAAGCGACCACCTTACCTTAAAAGCCTTGTATAGAGTAATCAATTCTTGAACTTCCCAGGGAGAAAGTGAGTTCTTGACCTTTGAAAATAATTCTTGAAATGTATATTTAGTTCGTATATCACCACCCAAACCCAATTGAGCTGAGAGATAAACATTGCGAAAATTGATTTACATGGATTATACAAAAAGGGGATAAAATCAGATAAAGACATAGAAGACTAAACAAAGATACCTGCCGGTCGATCAGAAGATTTGTAGCTCACCACATACACCGGAAGAATGCGGCTATTAATATGGGAGCACCATACCACATACCATTTCGGATTATTAAGGTCATCAGCGCCTGTATCAAATTCTGCGCTGGAAGGATAAGATTGTTGAGACCCTGCTTCAATTTTTTCAACGTTACCCAGTATAACTCGGCACAGTACAACGTGCCTCACACCATCATCGTCAGCCTCCAATTGCATAGCACTGATGCATAACACACAACATTCCATCAAGTGTCAATGAACAAACTCAATGCCCGTGAATTAGGAAAAATATGACCCAATAAATATATTACGAAAAAAAAATCACATTAACTCAAAGTGGAGCCACACCTGATATGAGGCGAGCCAAGGGGAGACAAATAGACACCAACACCATAAGCATCAGAGCTAATAGCTTTGCTTGGAGCGCAAAATCGATGGGCAAATACCTCACTTATGACTTTCGCCGATGCCCCAAACCAAGCGTACACAGTATTCGATGCACCTCTAGCAGTCGCAGTAATCTCCATCTGTTTATGAAAGACATCCACCCGGGCTTTTTCCAATGGTCCATGCCGCGAGAAATGATGAATGGCCGTGATGGTGACTTCAACATAAATCTTCCTTATAGCATTTAGAAACAAGTTGCTTAACGTTGCATAAGTTTCATCTCCTTCGCGCAACACTTTGGTGTTTGGCCATCTAGAACTTTCGAATTCAGTACCAATAAGACGCTGTCGTTTTGAAACAACTTCGTAGTCATTTCCCGAAGCCACTTCGTCATCCTCATCTTCCTCCAAATTCGCGACACCTTCCTTCGTTCCATCCAATTCCACACCAGAACTCGCACAGATTCGAATTTCAATTTCAATCTTTGGATTTTCCATCTCGCTAGTGAAGCCATCGTCAATAAACTTCTTAGGGAAGAAACAATTACCGTTTTCGTCAATCCAAGCAATCGATCTATGATTCTCCGTTTCAAAGTCGATCTGCAACATACGAAGGAAATCAAAAAGATAACAGGACCCATCGATTGCTGCGTCAACCACCTGCTTACCATCCAAGAAAGCCAAATGCAAAATATCAACAACTGGACTGGGGAAATCGATCCAAGACCCATTCTGGTAAAACATGATCCGTCTGGGCACACCACTTCGCTTGAAATTGGAGTAATTCTGCAGCAGCAACTTGACTAATCCGCGTTGAGACACTCGTTTGAATGAATTTCTAAGGTTTGATGTAGATGACAAAGTAATAGGTCCATTTACTTTGTTGTTTAGGTTCATCGTGATTCGAAGAATTTGGATTCTACGCTGTAGCCTCTAGATTCTAGAGGAAGGAAAATCGAAGGTAGAGGCAAACAGTAGTTGAATCAAAAAGACTTCGAAGATAGTGCAGTTGATTTTATTGGTATAATTAGCTGGATATTTTTACTAATATAGCCTTTCGTTTGGACCTGTAAGTCGGCAAGTTACCGAAAATTTGAGGTTTAATTAGGATATTTTTGTACTTTAAATTCTTTTAAAATTTGAAGGAGTTCGGAATTCTAATTTTCCGAGGGTTGTGCCGCTGTCACTGAAATGACTTGGGTGTTAAGTTAACAATGCGTTCAGGTCATGCCGTTTACTTGGGCATCTTCTTGTTCTTTCTGTGGCCCAGAAAAGTCATGTCATGCGCATGAGTCGGCTTCAGAGAATTCGGTTCTAAAAGTCGTCCTTTTGATTTTTTTTTAATTTATCTTTAATTTTTTAATAGTAATTATTATTATTATTATTATTATTATTATAATAAAAATTATAAAATATTTATTTTATTTTTAATATTAATTACATATTATTTTTAAATAAAATTATCTTTAATAAATATTTTTATAAAAATTTAATAATTTAAATTTTGAGAATATTACCATCATTTTTTTTATGAAAATGATTTAATAAATGATAAATTTGTACCCACATCTTTATATCACGTTATTGTCAAAATTATTTTAAAAATTAAAAAAATATTTAATTTTTAAATAATATTTAATTATTACACAAAGTGATTAACATGAGTATAAATTTATGTGATTTTAATTTTATTTTTATTACAATTCATAAATTAATAGATCAATTCATGTATTATATAATTAACTATGATTAAAATAATTATAGTTAATACTTAATACATACCATAAATGTATATATTACTTAATTTTTAAGCTAAAATCTACTTATATTTTGTATTGTATTCTCTTTATAAACTTTAATTACATTAGATCTCATCTCTTTCCCTCACACTTCTCTCGTACTTTTCTACCTCACTGATCTTGTTTTTCAAGGATGGTCAACTTCTTTCACCGGCCAACTTCTTGCACCAAGGATGACCATCTTCTTGCATAACATATGTCCAATTTGAATATATGTCTAACCAAAAATCAATTAACTTATTTTAATGATATGTGTCAAATTTTACAAAACAAAGTTAATACAATCATCCAATCAAATATACGAACAAATGTATAGAATATATATGTAATTAATTATTCGATACATATTATCATAAATCGAATTAATACATAATTATTAATTATGTTATATCATTATGACAACTAATAAATATATACATGTGTTCATTATGATTATATTTGGAACATAATGTAGATTTACAATATTATATAGAATAATCTTTATATGCAAATAATTTTAGGTAAATGAATGACTAATTAAGCAAGATTTGAATTAGACTACTATCTCACTATAATAAACAGTTTGATATATGTCTAATTAGAAACCAACGACCTTCAAATTATGTTCAATTGTTTAATTTTACACAACAGAGTTGGACATTCATCCAACCATACATATAATCTTTAAAATAAAGCATTTTAAAGAGTGTTGATAGATTTGTGAAAATAATAACATTTAACATTTTTCAAAGAAAAATATCAATTAAACTTGTTTGAACAGAAAAATAACAAACAATGCTACTTTTCTATCTCTAGTATTTTCCTTCACTTTTATTTTACTTTTAATGTCTATAGGCATTTTTATTTTATCTGGTAAGTTACTTATCTCTTCTCTACTAACTAATCAGTTTGTTTTTTGTGAAAATCTCTTCTAAAAATGTATAAATCAAATTGGACTTATTGTCTTCACAAAGTTATAATTTCATAGCATTTTTTGTTATATCTCAAGTCTCTAATTTATTATCATTCCAATTCTATTATGGTTAGTAGGGTTTTCAATTGATTGAAGTTCAATTGATTTGACACTTATTCAATTGAGTTACAATGGGTTGAATATGTGTTCAATTTGGCTCTATCCAGTGGGATTATCGATTGATTAAAAATACAAAAAGTTGGATAATTATCCAATTTAGTTGAACATATATTCAATTTGACTCTGACGATTGGGGTTACATGCCGATTAAAATTTGATCAGTTGGTCATATGTCTAATTTGGATCCTGTGAATAGAGTAATAGGCCAATCAAAATTCGACTATTTAGACACGTGTCCAACTCTACTCCGATGAGTAGAGTAACCAACTATCCAAATTTTGACTAGTTAGACAACTACCCATTGATTTGAACATATGTCTAATTCATTTATGATTATTAGAGTCATAATTCAATCAAAATCCTACCAGTTTGTGAACTATTCAATTTAGTTGGAGATATTTTCAACTCGGTTCCATTGAGTAGGGTCAATGGTCGATCAAACTCCAATTAGTTAAACATATGTCTAACTCGTCTCTAACAAGTGAGATCACCGACCGAACAAACTTTTCGAGTTGAACAACCGTCTAATTCTGGTTGGTCAAATTGGATAAATATCTAGTTAAAATTAAATCACAATTAGTCAATAAAAATTAAGAACATTTTTATCACTTTGTGCAAAAAGTCAAAGAAGAAGGGTCATATTTGATTTTTGATTAATATGAGGTCATCAAAGCATATAATCCTAAATTAAATTATTTGTTGATATAAATGGTACATAGCATTGATTCGCTTAGTTTTTTAAAATCATACTATTATTAAGGAAGTACATTTGTAGGTCCTATTGTATTTATGTTTGTGTGTTGGCTTCTTGTGTGCTTATTTTACTCAATGTTCTGCCATACTCTATGTAAGATTGGTTACTGTAGATTAATAATACATATATGCATATAGTTATGAATGTTTTTCATGTAAGCATGTTTATACATACCACGAGATTAGTTTTCGTAATGTGCACACTTGCTCGCCAATGTTATCAAATGTATTTTTGGTTCGTTATGGGTGCAGATATTTATGGAAAATACTCAATAATTTTTAAAACAAAAAAATGTGACTTTTTAATACATTAATACCTTACCACCAAACTCGCCACCACACTTAATGAGGTGGTTAGTGAGGTAGCCTACGATGGATATGCTTCTTCTTTATATATATATATATATATATATATAAATTTAAATAAATCTTTATTTAAATTTAAGAGTCTTTAGATGATATACTTCTAACAATTTTAGATCTTCTTTATCTTCAAATCTACAATAAAATTTTAATAATAATAATGAAGTCTAAATTTAATAAATAAAATTAGACTAAAGTTAAAGTTGAGAGGTGATAAATTATGTCAAATTATGCAAGTCATCAAACACTCCCAAACTTAAAACTTTGTTTGTCCTAAAAAAAGAAAATATTAGAAAAGACAATTGTAGACAATCTCAACAAGACCCCATAGATAACTTCCATCACTCACCATGCCATGATTTTAATTTAGATTTCATCACTAATAACTTACTCTTTTTATATCAAAAATAGCAAGAAAATCAATCAAAATTCAACAATTTATCAAGAAAGAGTTAAGCATTTACTTCAACCTAAAGCTAGGTTCTTGAGTGTGTATATGAAATAGTCAATTTAACTCCAACCCACTAGCAAATTCATATAAAAGTAGAACAACTGAAATTAGAAGAATTCTCTCAAAACTTAACTCCATAAGTCCAATTTTCATAAATCATCTATGCTAATGTAATCAAATACCAAAATGAGAGATCAAAAGGCATTTAATCAAGGTTGTAATGATAGGCCATAGCATGAAGGCTAAGAAAGAAATGGATATGGAAAATCAAAGTAAACTGGGAAAATACTTGGTAGAAAGAAACAATAAAAAGAATATCCATAGAATTTACACTATAGCTCTTTCTCGACAATATGTTCATACTGATGACAATATTGTTGCCATACTCAATAAGCGGAATACTCTTTTTTCCTTTTTCTTTTCTTTTCTTTTCACCTTGATACTCAATAAGTGGGGTGATTTTTTACTTCTTCTTCTTCTTTTTTGTGGTGTGGTTTCCTTGACACTTATAGTCTTTACTAATTTCACCTACTTTTATCCTTTTTCGATTCTTGCCTTCCATTTTCTTTCTTTCTTTCTTTTTCTTATTTTTTTTTGTTTTCTTTGATCAAATAGAGCAAACATAATGTGAATTATTTAATTTGAACTAACTTTCTCTTTAAATGAAAATTTTCACCAAAGTATTTTCTCAAAATTTAAGGTAAGTTCATGGTTTTTCAAGCTTAGAATGAGAATGATTTATGTAGTTAAAAGAACAAATAAGGATTATGTAAAATAAGGCTCAAAGGGGTTGACTATGGGAATACACCATGCAATGATGGTGTGATAATTAGGACAACTGGGAAAGCTTTTTGGTTGAGAAAAAAAATTACCTAGATCATTTCTCTAATATTTGGTATTAATTAGGATTTCGCCTTAAGTATCCATCAACAGATTCTAGAGCAAAGCACGATTAAACTTTCCTAACCCAATTAATTCAACTCCTTCTCTTCATAGGAAAAATGGAGTAGAGAAAAATTTATCATGTGCTCCATTATTTTCAAGGATAGATTTAAATCAAAGTACCCATAAAACTCTAACTAACATAATAGTAAATTTTGAAAAACAATTCTCAAAACCATCCTTAATCACAAGTTTCAGAGTCATAACGAATTCAATCATACTCAAATACATGATTGATAAGGGAATTCAACAACTCAAAACTATAGGAGTTGACAAAGGTAGTAGAGCTCTTTCAAATTGACATCTCATCTTTCTATTTCCAAATCACTAATACCTTATGTATTGCTCGGTATTAGTGATTTGTGATTATGTAGGAAATACCATGCCTATATGTAGTGAGTACATAGTATGGTGTTTGTGAATAGGTAGTAGTATGTGAGTTATGTATTGGCTAGTAGTTTCCTTCATGTAATGTTTTCTTATATGAAGACCTTGTGTGGCTATGAGCCATGTGTTGGATGGTGGTTTCACTTATGCAACATTAAGTTATTTACTTTACATATTACTGGTCTTTGGTTATTGATCACACCACTTTGTGTGGTGTGGACTTTAGAAGAGGGTTTGGTTCATGAGTCAAACTAGGTTGTTATGGAGGGAACAAGCAAGAACAACAATAATTAGTTAGGGTAGGTGTCCCAACTGATAGAGGTATTTAGGTTTATACTTTTCAATCGAGTTGTATTTGTTTATTATTTTGAGTGGATTATTTACTATTGAGTGGTTGCCTCAAGCAACCTAAGGATGTTACCAAATTGATAGGGTTTCTATGTGGGTTTACCTTGTTATACCTTGTGTTATGCATGCTCGAATGCGTGATTGGTACAATTTAAATGGTGTATATCTTTATATACTAAAGTATAAAATCTGACTAGAAAGCTTTTATTATTTATCACCAACTATCTAATGGCTATAACTTATCTACTTCTTATTTCTACATGTCTTTGTTTAATGCATTAATTGCTTTATGTTATGTGACAAGTCATTAAGTAGTCAGTATCTTCTTAACTTGAATGTATATCAGGCATTAGACTTCTTCTTTGTTGTTATGCACAATCAACCTATAGTGTTAGTATAATATGAGTTTCTATCATACATGAACCAACATACTAGATGTAGACTTGATTAGAAAGCGTATTTATTATATATTTTCACATGCCTTCTTTCCTTTCTATATAGTATACCTATAGCTTTTTAGTCATTATTTATATTGTATTAAACTAATTTACCTGCAACTTGATTAATTTATATTGCGTTTATTTGTTATGTGAATGTGAGTCTTTAAGGAGTCTATATCTCTTTACCCTGGTAGTGTATTAGGTGTCAGATTCTTATTATGATTTATTGTGTTTTGTTTAATTGCATGTTGTGAGAGTGCATTCATCTTTCACCGAATATGTTCCTACATATGAAGTCTAGAAATGATTGAAAACCCTTTATGGTTTGAGTATGCTTTCTTACCTCATATGATGTTAGTTATTTACCATGTTTATAGTTATTGATAATCTTGACATGAGCCTTTGAGGCACACTATCACTAGTATGGTTACCACAATTTTTTCCTTCTAACTATCAATTGTTTTTATTGTATGTTGAATTGAGTAAGTTGTTTTGTATTTCTGTTTTGTTATTTGCTTAATTCACGTTTGTGAGGTCTTCTTGGCTAAATTGATATAGAGCCCACAAAAAGATTCCATGGATTGATATCTTCATCCCTCATCTACGTCCAAATTACCTATTTGCATTGAAAGAATAATTGACCTTCGTACAATTGTTCTTATATATGACAATCTTCAATATTAAATGGAGAATTATTTTATTTATGATTATATATTTATATTACAATATTTTAAATAGGTCATGAAATAATTATTAATTTTATAAATATATAATATATAGTTTATTTTTAATAGTGATATTTTATTAATTACTCTATCTAAATGTTTGAGTTTTATATTTTTGTTTGACATAAAAGTAACATTGTAAAAAATTACAATAATCAGCTAAGATAATTTTGAAAAATTACAAAAAAATAACACACCTAAAATTTATTATAACAAAAAGAACACCCAAATAATATTGAATAAGTTTAATTATAAGACATTTGATGTTTAATGAGTCTAAATAGTCGTAGTTAAATAGAAATGATATATAATTATACAACATTAAAAATAAAATGATGTGAGACAGTTTTTTTAAAATAACAAAAGGTATGAGATAGACCTAAGTAATGTTATTTTTGTAGTTACAAGTTTTAAATGTGTTATTTTTATTGTTTTTCAAATCATTTTCTTAAATAATATTTCATAAATAGGCATATAAAATATATAACATATGTGGTAAGAAAAATAATAAAAACTCTTATATTCTAAAAGCACAAAATTTTATATATTAAATACTATGAGAGTTATGTTATTATGAGCATTACGAAACAAATTAAAATTTAATCATAATTAATTTGATAACTTTTTTTGTTTTTATAACATTAAAAGTTATATATTTTAAAACAAATGAAAAAATATAAAAAAACATTGGGCTCAAATTTGCCTATGTTTCCTTTCCAAATATTTTGGTATTCTCATATCATTAAATAAACTCATAATCTCTCGTTTCAAGCCACATATTTAAATCACACTAAATATTATTTGATATAAAAATCATCAAATAACTTCACACTAAATTTGAGAAAACAAAAAATTATGATTATATTGTGATGCAAACACAAAAGAAATGAGCCTTAAATCCACTAACAAGATGGAGATTAAATTCCAAAAAAACTAAGTTCAAATTTTTATAGGACCTCAACACACTTGCTATAAAAGAGCCAAAAACCTTGGTATAAAACTCGAAGGACCTTGACCCTATGGCTATTATTGAGCCATGAATCTTGGTATTGTTGAAATATTTGAATTAAATTGCTAAACGTTTTTGTCTTAAATCAAAAATGAAAATTTCATTTCTGAATTAAATTACCCATTTCTTCCGTTCTACTCTGCTTTTGTTTCTAAATTGATTATTTTTCTGTTTCTCTTCCTCTTCTTCGGCCGTTTCTTTGCATCAATTCTCTTTTCCATTTCTGTATGATTCTTCTATAAATAGAGAAGAAATCAGAGAAGGAAAGACACAAAAAAAGAGAAAGAAAATTTGAGAAAGAAAAAGAAGAAAAGAAAAGAAAAGAAGAGGGAGGCATGAAGAAAAAAAAGAGAAGGAAAAGAGGAAAGAGAAAGGCAAAAGAGATAAGAAAAGGAAAGAAAAAAAGGTGTCAGTAAAGGTAAAAAAATATATTATTTGTTTATTTATTTATTTATATAATCTTTTGGTTATATATATATATTATCTAGAGTTAGGTTTTTTCGATAGAGTTCAAACACTTTAAAGTTCGTAGAATAATAAATTATGGTATAAATTTATTATTATTTAATAATTGTATAGTGGGAGATAACTTTTTGTCGTTCTCAAACACCCACAGTTAGCAGAAAAATTATCTTAAGGATGTTGTGTGATACACAGGGCTCGGTTATTATTATTATTATTATATTTAATTTATATATATTATTTAAATTTTGTATTTATATATTATATATACTTCTAATTTTTTTAATAAAATAATTTCATTCTTAAATTGTTTGTCCAATTATTATTTATAACAATCTTAAGATAATTTGTCTGTTACTTTTTGGAGAAACAAATACAATTTTTTTTATATATAAATATTTTGAGACAAACAAATTATTTATAATATGTTATATTTATCTACTTTGTTATATATATGTTATGCTATATATATTCTATTATAATTATTGTTCAAGTTTTACATCTTTATTAATTTTGCTCTTGTACTTTATTTACTTGTACTTTATTTACTTGGGTTCATCGCCTTTTGTATTGTTATTATTATTAATTATTTTATATAATTGTAATATTCAATATTGATATTTTATATTAAGTATTTTGTTTTCTTTATTTATTTTGTGTTACTAATCTTAGTATTCTTTACTTTATATTTGTATTTTAATTTTACTATATATATATTTATTTATAAAATTATAAAATCACTATAATTAATTAAATTACAAATATATATATATGTAAATTAATATATTTATATCATCTATTTATTAAATATATATAAATTTTTTCCATACTTTATTTGGTAATTTTTAAACCTTAAATTGTTATTTATGTATTGAACAAAAAATATAAAGAAAAGATTATGCAATTTGAAATGACAACTCTAGTGTCCCAAACTGAAAACTCAACTGTGAATGTTGTTGACCCTACTGTGGGTGGTTCTACTATGAACCAAATGAGGATGCCTTGTGTGCCTCATGGGGTAACCCTAATGTTACCAATTTCTATTACAATGAACCATGTTATAGCAGAGAGACCATAGAAGTTTAATGGTTTGAACTTTAAGAGATGGAAGAGTAAGATAATGTTTTATCTCACCACCTTGAATTTAGCAAGGTTCTTGACTGAAGAAGCTCCCGATCAACCTGAGGGTGAACAATATTTTGAGTCTGCTAGTGCTATTAAAGCGTGGAAGCATTCTGATTATCTATGTCGGAACTATGTTCTGAATAGTCTAACCGATTCCTTGTACAATAAGTACAATAAGGAAAAGACAACCAAAGACTTGTGGGAATCATTGGACCGGAAGTATGAAATTGAAAATACCGGTGCCAAGAAATTTTTGGTTGGTCACTTTCTTGATTATAAGATGGTAGACTCTAAATTAGTATGCAGTCAAGCACATGAAATCCAAGATATCATAATTGAGATGTATGATGAAGGGATGGTACTTAGTTAAACCTTCCAATTTGCAGCTATTATTGAAAAGTTTCCGCCTTCATGGATAGAGTTCAAGGCCTACCTTAAGCACAAACGAAAGGAAGTGTCTTTAAAAGACTTGCTGATAAGATTCAAAGTGGAAGAAGACAATAAGGCTTCTTCTAAAAGAGGTAATATCCCATCAGCACCTAAGACTAATGTGATGGAACATGGTCAAATTTCCAAACACAATAAGAATAAGGGCAAAGGCAAGCTTGGTAAAGGGTATAAATTGGGACCTAGAGAAGTAGATTTTAAGAATTGAAGCTTCAAAGGGATTTGCTTTAACTGTTAGAGGACATGACATAAAGCCCCATACTGCAAGTTTCCAAAAAGAAACAAAAACCGTGAGGCAAACATGGTTGATAACATCACTCATGATATTTTTGACATTGATTTGTGTGCAGTCATTTCTGAGGTAAACTTGGTGTGATCAAACCCAAAGGAGTGGTGGATTGACACTAGTGCAACAAGGCACATATGCTCAGATAAAAGGTTATTCACTACTTTTGAAGCAGTGAAAGATGGAGAGAAGCTCTTCATGGGAAATTCTGCCACATCAACCATTTAAGGGCAAGGCCAGGTCAAACTGAAGATGAGCTTTAGGAAGGAGCTTACATTAAATAATGTACTCTATGTGCCTGACATCTATAAGAATCTTGTTTCTGGCTCATTGTTAAAAAAACATGGCTTTCGGATGGTGTTTGAATCTGACAAGGTCGTTGTGACAAAAAAATGGGATATTTGTGGGGAAGGGATATGTATCTGATGGACTATTTAAGCTCAATGTAATGACTGTAAAAGCTAAGAATATTAATAAGATTAATTCTTCTACTTATATGCTTGAGTCTTCCAACTTGTGGCATGGTAGACTAGGTCATATTAATTACAATACATTGCGTAGATTAATTAATATGGAACACATATCCGCATTCCAAATAGATTCAAAGCATAAGTGTGAGACTTGTGTTGAGACAAAAATTCCTAGGTCATCATTTCATTCGATTGAAAGGAACACTGAACCCCTTGGCTTAATCCATAGTGATCTATGTGATTTGAAATTTCTTTCAATAAGAGGTGGCAATAAGTATTTTATTACTTTTGTTTATGATAGCACGGAATATTGCTATGTGTATTTGCTTAAAAGCAAAGATGAAGCTATAGAGAAATTTGTTCTTTTTAAAATAGAAGTTGAAAATCAACTCAACAAGAAAATGAAGGTACTGCATAGTGATCATGGTGGTGAATATGAGGCGTCATTTGGTGAATTATGTGCACAACACGGAGTTATTCATGAGACCACAACGCCTTATTCACCTTAGCAAAATAGAGTTGTTGAACGTAAGAATTGTACCTTGAAAGAAATGATAAATGCAATGCTAATAAGTTCTGGGTTACCATAGAACTTGTGGGGGAAAGCTATTTTTCAGCTAACTACCTTTTAAATAAGGTACCCCAGAAAAATACACATAAGACATCGTATGAATTATTTAAAGGAAGGGTACCTTCCTATAAATATTTACGAGTGTGGGGGTGTCTTGCAAAAGTGGTTGTATCTATACCTAAGAAGGTGAAAATAGGTCCAAAAATAATAGATTGGATATGAACATAATAGTAGTGCTTATCGGTTTCTTGTGCATGAGTCAAAGATCCCAAATATACACAAGAACACAATAATGGAATCAAGGAATGCATCATTTTTTGAAAATGTATTTCCATGTAAATCTCAAGGAGAATCAAGTTCGTCTAAACGAACATATGAGACTATGAATGAAGATAGTCAATACAAAGAACCTAAATAAGAGGTTTAAGATGAGGTTGAAGATGAGGTTGAGGTTGAACTCAAACGTAGCAAGAGGGCTAGGAAAGAAACGTCTTATGGTCAAGATTTTTTGACCCATTTACTAGAAAGTGAACCTCAAACCTACGAAAAGGCTATGAATTCTTCTGAAGGTCCTCAATGGCAAGAAGCCATTAATAGTGAAATTGTGTCCATTCTGCAAAATCACACTTGGAAACTAGTTGATTTACCTTTGAGTAGTAAAACACTAGGGTCTAAGTGGATTTTCATAAGAAAACGTAAATCAAATGGATCAATTGATAAGTACAAGGCAAGGCTTGTAATTAAGGGATACAAACAACGACATGACCTTTATTACTTTGATACTTATTCTCCTGTGACGATAATAACATCTATAAGGATGATAATTGCTATCGTAGCTCTGCGAAATCTTGAAATACATCAAATGGATGTAAAAATAGCCTTTCTAAATGGAGAGTTAGATGAAGAAATCTATATGGACCAATCCAAGGGTTTTCATGCCTAGGGAAAGAAGGAAAGGTCTGTAAATTGGTGAAGTCTTTATATGGCTTGAAACAAGCACCAAAATAATGACATGAAAATTTTGATAATGTCATGGGGACAAATGGTTTTAAAATCAACAAATGTGACAAATTTGTATATGTCAAGACAAAGAAGATGGTTATGTTATCTTGTGTCTTTACGTTAATGACATGCTAATTATGGGTAGTAATAATCAAACGATCAAATCTACTAAGTTTATGTTGAATTCAAAGTTTGATATGAAAGACATAAGACCTACTGATGTAATTCTAGAAATTAAGATATTAAGGATATCAAGCGGTCTTATTTTAAGTCAATGTCTTTATGTTGACAAAATACTCGAGAAATTCAACAAGGGTGATTTTGTAATTGTGATAACACCAATAGATGTAAATCTATACCTATCTAAGAATAAAAGTGAGAGTGTGTCTCAACTAGAATATTCTAAAGTGATAGGAAGTCTTATGTACTTGATGAGTTGTACGAGACCAGACATAACTTATGTTGTAAGAAAACTAAGTAGATATACTAATAATCCAGGATCTGATCATTGGAAAGGTATTACAAGACTACTTAGATACTTAAGATATACATTTAGCTGTGGATTGCACTACACAAGATATCTAGCTGTATTAGAAGGATACAATGATGCCAATTGGATATCTGATATGAAAGACTTAAAGTCTACCAGTAGATATGTATTCATATTGGGTGGTGCATTTGTTTCATGGAAGTCCTCTAAACATACATGTATTGCTAGATCCACGATGGAATCTGAGTTCATCATTTTGGATAAATATGGCAAATAGGTCGAATGGTTATGTAATTTTGTAGAGGATATTCCTAAGTGGGTAAAGCCTGTACCTATAATATGCATTCATTATCATAGTGAATATGCTATTGGCAGGGCATAGAGCAATATGTATAATGGTAAGTCTCGACATATACATCGTAGACACAATACCATTAGACAACTACTCTCAACTGGGGTTATCTCTATTGACTATGTGAAGTCAAAGGATAACATAATTGATCCCTTAACTAAAGGGTTAAATCGAGAGTTAGTTGATAAGTTATTGAAAGGAATGAGACTAAAGCCCATGAATGAATAAGAATTTACAAAGGAAACCCAACCTATTTGATTGGAGATCCCAAGATCTAGGTTCAAAGGGATAACCTAATTGTAAAGACTTAGTGAGATCACTGTGGGAGTTTACCCTCAAGTCTATTCCTATGATGAAAATAGTGATACCCGTAAGATACAGGATAAGCTAAGGCTTTTAATGATTCTTATGAAGAGAATACCGAGTGGAGTATACATGTTACTCTTTGCGGATTACTTTTAAAGGGAAAAGATCACCTATGTAAGGGATAAGTGGGGCCACTTCAAAAGATAATTGTATAGGGCTTAATTCTTTATAGACTTTCACAAAACCAGACATATGTTCATGGCCAAAACGAACATAATAGTAAGAACTGAATTGTGTCATGAAAGATTTTTGTGTAAAGTATGTCATCACTTATATAAAAGATATAATAGTTCAAAGACATCGCGTCTACTGCTCAATCAGTAAGGTAAATATACTTTTACAAGGGAAGGTTCAAAGGGTAACACCTACCTATCCTATGCAGGTTTCGATCCGTTGAACTCTATTTCCGTGTCAAAATTTGATTTAAAATCTATATCAATTTTATTCATGTGAGAGATTGTTGAAATATTTGAATTAAATTGCCAAACTTTTCTATCTTAAATTAGAAACGAAAAATTCATTTCTGAATTGTTTCTTTTATTCTACTCTACTTTGTTTCTGAATTGATTATTTTTCTATTGCTCTTCCTTTTCTCTGGCCATTTCTCTACAGCAATTCTCTTTTTCATTTCTGTATGATTCTTCTATAAATAGAGAAGAAATCAGAGAAGGAAAGACACAGAAAAAGAGAAAGAAAAAGGAAAAAAATAGAAAAGAAGAGGGTGGCGTGAAGAAGAAGAATAGAAGGAAATGAAGAAGATAAGGCATAGAGGAAAGAGAAAGGCAAAAGAGAAAAAGAAAAGAAAAGAAAAAAAGGTGTTGGTAAAGGTAAAAAAAATATTATTTATTTATTTATTATTATTATCTTTTGGTTATATATATATATCTAGAGTTAGATTCTTTCGATAGAGTTCAGAAACTTTAAAGTTTGTAGAATAATAAATTATGGTGTAAATTTATTATTATTTAATCGTTGTAACTTGGGAGATAAATTTCCATCGCTCTCAAATACTCACGGTGAGCGAAAAGATTATCTTAAGGACACTGTGTGATACACACCTCGGTTATTATTGTTTTATATTATTTAAATTTTATATTTATATATTATATATACTTCTAATTTTTTTAATAAAATAATTTCATTATTAAATTGTTTGTTCAATTATTATTTATAACAGGTATAAGAGATACCACAAAGAAAACCAACATTTAATAAGACTAGGTTTGTGTTAAGAATAAATAAAAGTTCAAAGATTTCAACTTTTCATTCAAATTATCGAAATTGATTAATATGTTCAGTTAAATAACTATTTAAAGGCTAAAAATAAAATAGTTAATAAGATAAATAAAAGAATCCTAAGTCATAATACTTGAAAATAAATTAATTCTTAATATATTTACTTAATTATTTGTTGAAAATAATAAATAAAGCCTAAAAAGGTCCAAGAATCGCTCTTCAAGTAGGAGTGTTTCTCAATACAATTTGTTCGTGAATTTGGGCCTAGATTGAAAGTCCTTTCCCCCTAATAAATGTTAGAATTGAAAAAATGTGTATTTTTGTATGAAATATAGCCCATTTAGTTTTCTTTCTAATCCATTTTCAATCACTTTAATTGGACATTGTATGACACTTAATTGGAAATTAAGATGATAGTTGTTACATAATTTCACTTTGTAAAGAACTATTATTTAAAAAGGACTCTTTTCTTGTACCTGATAATTTTTTTCAATAGCTCAAATTTCATTTATTTACTTTCTGCCACTTTCATTTGGAATTTTCTTGGCATACACTTGGATTCAACCTAAACTTTTTGGATAAACCCATTGTGTGATTCTTCAATTATTAGACTCATTTGAAACATTAGTGGGGGACATTTGGATGCTCTTTGGATAGTATTATATTATCTAATAAGTTAGATATTAATAGTTAATAGTGGTAGATTGAGAGTAACAAATATGCATTAAAATAATTATACATGATCTCTACCTATTTTAATTTTATAAAAAAAGTTAAGAAAGTGTGATTGAATAATCAAAACAGAAGATTTTTTAAATTATAATTTTTTATTTTTAAATAACCGATTAGGTTTGTTATTTATTATTCTAGAAATAATTAATTTCAATTAAGAACATTAAAGTTTAGGAAATCATGACTATATAATACAAACTAAAGTCTTTTAAAATTATATTTTTAATAGTTTTTAATATTTATAAATAATTAATACATTAAAATTTTGTAGTGGTATGATCAAAATAATTAATACATTAAAATTTTCATAACTATTAATTTTATAAAAAAATAAAAATTATGAAAGGTTATTAAATAATCATAGTCAAAGTCTTTTAAGATTCTAGTTTTTAATTCTAGATTAATTATTGTATATTCTATTTATAATCTCAAATAATTAATTTTAATCAAAAACATTAACAATGAATGTTATAAAGGGCTCATTAAATAGTCTCAATTGAAATTTTTTGAATTCTAGTTTTAAATTTCTAATTAAGTTATTATGTCAATTATTTTTTATCACGAAGAATTAATTTTAATTAAAAACATAAAAAAATAAATATATAAATGGGTGGTTAAATAATCCATATCGAAGTATTTTGAAATCCTAATTTTTAATCTAACTGTGTCATATTGCTTATTATTTATTATAATAAAAAGAATTACTTCTAAGAATTATAACCTAAATAATTATGTAATCTATAACCTTTTTAATTTTATAAATAAAATTAAGAAATAGCGATTAAATAATCTTATAACTACAGTTTTTTAAAATTATTGTTTTTTAATTTCTAATTAAACCATTATATTTATTATTTATAATTTCAAAAATAATTAATTTTAATTAAAAATATTAAAATTATGAAGAAATATGATCAAAATAATTATATACAATTTATAAATTTTAATTTTATAAATAAGAAAATAATGAAAGGTGATTAAATAATATTACGTGAAGTATTTGAAATTTTAGTTTTTAATTCTTAAAATCATTATGTATGTTATATATTAATATAAATTAATTTTAATTAAAAATATTAAAATTTTAAGAAATATGATCAAAATAATTATATACAATAATAACTTTTTAATTTTATAAAAAATTATAAAATTATGATTAAATAATATTAGCATAAATTTTGAAATTATTGTTATTAATTCCTACTTAAGCTATTATATATGTTATTTATTATCTCAAATAATTAATTTTAATTAAAAATATTAAAAAATAAAATTACAGCGTGGTGATTAAATAATCTTAATTGAAGTATTTTAAAAATATAGTTTTAAATTTATAATAAAATCATTATTGATTATTTATTATTTAAAATAATTAATTTTAATTAAAATAATAAAAAAATAAATATACGAAATAGTAATTAACCAACCAAAGTTAAAGTAATTTGAAACTCTAGTGTGAAATTAAAAAAAAAGTTTAAAAGTTCTTTTATTGTGGGAAATAGAAATTAAAAAAAATATAGAATACTAGCTTATACTTTATATCTTATGTTTGAAATAATAATATAAATATAATTATGGTAATGTGATTTCCTAATGTTGATATAATAAAATACTTACTTTTATAATATATTTTTATTGTTAATTATGTTTATTATTTATTATTTTACAAAGATATTTTATTAAAAACATAATTGTTTTTAAGAATTATAACCAATATATATACAAATAAAGGCCAAAGATTATTTTGTGATATATCAATCTTTTAAGATTTAAGAAAGTCAAATAAAAACATTAAGAAAATTATAGTATTTTTCTAAGGAACATAAAAACTCACACAATTTAGAATAATGCTAAGATATAAATAGATATGTTGAAGTATAATTATCATTGTAATAAAAGAGTGAGAAATAATATAATATTGTAAATAAATGATAAAATTATGAAAATAATACTAATAAGTGTTTGAAAAGCATTTATATTTTGTGATTTTATTATGTTTAATTGTAATAAATAGATTTTATTAGAGCATGTTTATATCCTTATTTATACAAATCTATCTATTCGAAATCATAACTTATATTATGTATTTAATATGTTTTTAGCTTTAAAATAGATAAATTTATCAATACACAAAGAAACAAACTTGGAGCACTTATTTTGCACTTTAGGGACTTAAAAGATTAAGACATGTAAACCTTACATAAAATCAAACATTTTGTAAGGTGTATAAGGAACAATTCAAGAAAATAAAAGCATGCTGATGCGAAGAAATTGGTGTGCAACAGCACACACTGTTTGGGATGATTATTGAGTACATTGAGTTTTGTGTTCTACGACATTGAATAGGTTGTGCCACGATGAGACACTCTCAAGTTGGAATTGTGTGAAGTGAACGAACCTTGTATGATGACAAGGAAAAACATGTTCTTCAACACACAACTCTGAATTTCACCTAAGCTCTTTATACATGAGTTTTTTTTCTATAAATTAACAGTATTTGCTTAATATTTAAGATAACACAAAATATAGCTTTTTCACGGTTTTTATAATTGATAGTTCTTGTTATTTTCTTAGATTAGTTCTATTTTATACATAATTGAGATTAGACAAGAACAAATAAGAGGTAACATTATAGAGTTTTTTCATATCAAAAAAGAAAAAAAAAGATGATTGAAAATTAAAGATCTCTTTAAAATTTAAGGTCATAACTTTGGAGCAGAATACATCATTCATCTATTATTGATATTGAGATCTAATTTGTATTTTCATACTTTTAGATTACTCTTTTTATATTTCTTGAATTAGTTATTTTAATTCACTCATCATAAAATATATTTTAAGCATGTCTAGTTGATTATTAAAATAAGAATTTAGTTTTATTGTCATGTTTGTATAGATTATTTAAGTGAATATTTTTAATATAAAATAAATTGAGATTATTTATTTATTCAAGATTCGTTACAAAATTTATTTATGATTAATTTATTAACAGTTTACTTTTCATAATAGATTTAAAATATAAGAATTTGATTTCAAACACATTATTTAGATCTAATTTTGATAGCTTGAATATGAGTGTGAATTGATAACTCAATTGAAAGTATCAAATTAAATATTTCATTATATTTTAAAATATTAGGCATAATTCAATCGATTAGTTAATGATCCCGATTGAAGAGATTGGTTAACTGAGAAAAATAACCCTGACCAAATGCATTTTTTATATTTAAAAGTAAAAACAAATCCTTTGAATTTATATTTAATTAACTAAAATATTTATAAATAATTATGATTAACAAGTTATATAGTCTTATTCATTCTCCATTGATTATAAATTCTATAGTTGTCTTGATTTTGTTAGAATTTAATCTATATTTAGTTATTTTAATTATTTTTCATTAATTAGGATTTTAAAAACTTAATTATTGTGATTGAATATTTAGGTTAGATTTTTGTATTTGTTTAAGTTTTTAAGAAATTTGTAGAATAATTTAAAACTACTTATTTCCTTTAAAAATTGACTTTAAGAGTATACTTATTATTTATTATAAATTATATGTGTACTTACGAACTATTTATAAAATATAAAATTTGTGTATCAAGTTTTTGAAACTGCTGTTAGGAGGAATAACATTTTATATTTTATTATTAAAATTCTTTATTAATATTCGTGATTTTTATTTTGTGATTTTGTGAATATTTGTGGTTTATTTAGATTTTTTTTATGTTTTTATGTTTATTTTTTATTTCATTTCTTTTATTTATTTACTTTTAATTTTTTATTTTTTATTATTTAGTTACTTTTATTTATTTATTTATAGTTATTTTTTGTTTTTGTTTTTGTGATTTTTTTATTTATGTGATTTTCTGAATATCTACGATATGATCAATTATTTTTATTTGTTTTAATTATTTTTCTTTCTGGTTTATTTTTATTTCTTTTGATATGCTTTTATTTATTTATTTATTTGTTTTTATTTGTATTTGTATTTGTTAATTTATTTTTCTTGCCTTGATGATCTAATGCATGTGTTGAATTTAAATTATTTTTTAGATCTTATTTTGTGAGGTTTAAATATATTATATGAGGTCTTATGAATTCATTCTCTTTTGTAAAACCAAGAAAATATCACGTTTTTATGATATTCACAAATATTCTGATACTTGGCCATAGTTTAACTGAATTCTGAGATCTTTCTATTAAGAGTTTTGAATTCTATTACTTTGCATCGAGCTTTAAAATTTCTAGAACACAACTCCTATGTTTGATTCTGATTATCTATTTTTTTTTTTGCATTATTCATATTTCATTTCCCAATAATTACACAACATAATATGTTATTACTTGCTTATTATGGTTGAAATGGGACAGTGTTTCGTTTATCCACCGACTTCTACAGCTATAAACATAGTATTAGCCTTTATTTTAAAGAATTTTAATGCAACTTGTTGTACTCATATCAATTAAAATTAAAAAAAAAAGAAAAAATTGATATTTTAGTTTGTAAGTACACAAGTCATATTTTAATTTGATTATTGATTTCTAGCTAGCTAAATGTTTTTCATTGACCCTTCCAATTTTACAAGAATTAATAATAACAATAACAATAATAATAATAAATGAGGAATTGGAACAAATGAATCGAACATGTTTATGAAATTTTCAATGCTAAATTAGATATTTGCTTATATGTCTTTCATTGTTAAGTAGCTTGTGTTTTTTTGGATACTTTAAACAACCTTGTCCTACTTACTTTAAGTGAAAATCTTCTATATTAAGGTAAATGAAGAATTATAGTGATAATTTGTGTGTTGATGCTTTAAATTGAGCTTTGTGGTTTATTTAATGATCTGTAATTGTATTAAAGTAAGTTACTTAATGTGTATATTATTTGGCAAGCCATTGTTTGCCAACCGTTTTTTAAGTGTCATACACATTCTGCTGGATGAAACATGTCATGATGAAATGCAAATATTAGGATGCCAAACTCTTTTTGATTTTGTACATAACCAAGTGTGATGTGCTATTGTGTTCTTATTTTAAATTGTTAGCATTTCATTCTGGAATGTCTTTCATGTAAAAGTATTCAAGGGTGTAGTATATTGATCAATCGTGCATATAGACAGTACATATATATTTAACCTAGATGGTATGATATCAATAGTGGATGGTCTAGGCACTAGTAGGCATCGACACCAACACCAGGCCTCAACAGGCACCAACACCATTACCAAGACAATAGAATTCGGCTGAAGTCGTTGTGGACTTGATTATGTTGATTTGAAGTACACTTATAAATGCTTTGAAGAAGTACACTTATAAATGCTTTGAAGAAGTACACTTATAAATTCTTTGAAGAAGTACACTTATAAATTCTTTGAAGAAGTACACTTATAAATTCTTTGTAATAGTAAAAAATCATTTTGTAATAGTAAGGCTATTATTCATAGTCATTGTAAAGAATTAGCTATTCATGTTTTATTATGTTTTATTATATAAATTCTCAAATATAATTGCACTTTTAATTTTAATATAATATGATTTTTAATATTGTAATTAATAAATTTATTGTAATTTATATTGATTTTCAATATTTTAATTAATAATTGCATTTTTATTTAAATTTATGGTCATATGGTATATGGTATGTCTATGGCCTTGGTTATGTAAACAATTGAGGCCATAGACATACCTTATGACCTCGGTTAAAAACTGAGGCCATAGGTAACTGATGAGCAGAATCGTGATCGCCAAATAATTTGATGAACGAAAACTTGATTAACGAAAACCGGCATCGCCGATCCTGCCAATACTTTGGTTTTATATTTATAAAACTCTCAAGTCTTACGAATCATTTCGTAGAAAAATGATAAGTATACTCCCAAGGTCGATCTAAGGAAGGAATGTATGTGGTTTTAATTTATTATTCAAACTTTTAAAAACGAAATTAAATCCTAAACATCCGTCACGATATTTTGGGTTTTGTGTTTTTAATCTAATTACGTAAAAATAAACATAGATTCAATAAACATTCATGCAAATTTTATCTTTTATAAATAGTGGAGTATTTATGGATATAATAACTAAGTTAATTACGCTTGCTCATTATTATTTTAGGTTATTAAAGATATGAATTGATATTTATTGATTCTCCCTTTTTTGTATGAATACCACCTTTGGTGGGGTTAGATATTCTTTGTTAACTAAACAAATCAATTAACACCTATGGTGGGGTTGATAACTAATTTGGTTAATTAAATTAATTCCTTTTTCTAAGAGATTGAAAATGAACCATTTAAATGCCACCTTTGGTGAGGTTAGAAACGATTTAAACTTTATTCAAGGTGTCCAAATTAAACCCAGAATTTAGTTATCCGAGTACTAACTTTCAAGTTTTAAAACCACTACCGAAAACATTCGATGTCAATACATTTTCAGATAATAATTCTTATAAAAACTTTTGAAATAGAGCTTCACTCTAACTACCTACGATTGTACCATCAAATAAAAGAGCACTACTCTAAATCGCACCTATAACTAAACCTTAAAATCTAATTTTCGCATTTAAGTTTGTAATGAAAAATAATATATTTCTCTCAACATCCTTAATATAAAATCTTGAATAAAAATAAAATCAATTCATTTTAGAGATTTTTACCTATTTAATATTTCGCAAGCATAACAACGTCATTATTACATCATGTTTACTAAACAGCAGACAGCTTAAATTTAACCACGTACAAATTAAATATAACATGTAAGAATAAATCATAAAAATAACTGTAAAGAAAATAAAATCCTTCTGAGAACTTCGACTCTGTTCCCGCTTCTTTGGAAAAACTGCCGAATTTGCACTCCCATTTATTGAATCAAAAAGCTAAAAAATTACAAAAACATAACTAGTTCTTCCCTTAAAAAGGGAAGAACTCTAAAACTAAGAAAACTAGCTAAAACATAAGAAAAACTAAAAAAAACTAAAAACTAAGAAATGGAGAGAAAGAAAGAAAGAAGTGTGGTTTTTGAGGTGTCTTTGGAAGTGAATGGAAGAGGGGTATTTATAGGTGAGGATGGAGAGAAAAAATGAGTAAAAAAATGTTAAAAAAATATAAAAAATAAAAACGTGTAGTGGACATGCTGAGGTCATCAATGACGTCGGCATGACGTCATAGGGAGCTGCTGACGTGAAAAATGGGGGTGGAAAACGCTAGTGGGCGCGAGGGCGTGCTTTGGCTGCCGCGCGTTGCTACAAGTAACCGCGCCTTGATCTTTGCGCGCGCAGATAACTCCGCGCGTAGCATCTTTGCCGCATGAAACATCACATGTACTTGATCTTTCGCGCATTTAACAAGATTCGCGCAGCTTTAGAAGCGGAGCTAGGTGCGTGCCGGGCGAGCGCGGCGGCTGCTTTTTCTCCTTTTTGTCATTTTTGACCGTTTCGACCTATTTTGTCCTGTTTTTCCATATTTTTTCACCTTTCCCCATTTATTTATTGATATTTTTGTGATGTATTGCTTCAAGTATTCCTCTTTGAGTCTTTAAATTGCGTTTTTAAGCCAAAATACCCGAAAAACAATAAAAATACCCGTGATTCGAAAAAGACAAATTTATATAAATATATGATAAAACATATAAATATATATATTTTTAATCAATTAATGTGCATAAAATCATGGTTATTTTAGTGCTTTTGAAAGCACTCATCACAACCCCAATTCCGCCTTCGCTAGTCCCTTAGCAAGAGAGCGATAAAAACTAAAAATTAAACTATCCTAAATCACTTCCGTGGATTGACACGGTTGCATTTAGCCTATGCAACAAGCCTTTAAACCCCCTAGGTTGCCCTAGTGGACGAGTTTGAGCTCGAGTCTCGTGAGGGTTTTCAAGAATGATACCCACAAACATTGAACTAAATGTAAAAATCAAAAGAAACAATAAAAACAAACAAATTAAAAATTAAATTTACAACAAAATCACAAATTAACAACATCTCACAAAAATGTCTCATACTTTTTAATCTCCTTTAAGATCATAATTAAAATCTCAAGCATAAGTTATTTTAATCTCTTTAAACAATCATGATTTATTATAATAATTAGTCGAAAATCATTTTCATATTTCATATCAAAAATGTATCAATTTAATTTCACCCAATTTTGTCATGAATCGAATTCCCGCTTCGACTTCATTCCTCACAAGTCAATACTCTCAAAACACTGAATCCTATGGGTTCAAACACTCATACTAATTTATATGCGAAAGAGTTGATGTATAGAAATGAACTAATATGTTCGCATATGTATAAAGAATAAAGGCTCAAAGTGTTATTTTAACATTGATCTCATGAAAGGAATCAAATGTATAAATTATAAAGATATCATATATAAAAATTATTTTCATGCATAAATCAAACTCATTAAGAAATAATTTCAAGATATATGCCTTTTACAAATGAAGAAATTGCAATGGCTTTTTGGGAATTACTTCTTATATCTTTCTTTTGTAATTAGCCTTTACTCACAACTTTGTAGGCAATAGGGTTATAGTATGTAGATGATACTATTTTTTATCTACATACTATTTTTTATCTCTCTCTTTTTTTCTCGTAGATATTTTTCAATATGTGTATTTTTTAGAGAGTCAACCCATTTACATGATTGTACATATTTTTTGAATTTTAGTGAGTGGTTAATTTTGTGGCTTTTCTGTTTGATCTTGGTTTAGGTAACCCGGATATGTCTTTTGTTTTTGTAGTAGTCATGCATAAATGAGATATAAGCATATACTATCAATTTCTACTCAAATCATTTAATCTAAGCAAAAAATAATAATCAAAAATATATGATACTCTATTAAGATGAAAAAAATTCATACATTCAATGCTAATACCTATAGAGATCATCTAAGAATTTGAAGAAATAAGAAATGTGTTTGGAGTAGAAAAAAAATATATATATTTCACTCTGAATAAAGGAAATTAGGCTCAAATTATATCTCACAAAGGTAGTCTCCACTAAAAAAAACTCATAAACACCGATTTTGGGTTTAATATAATTTCTACATCTTATCAAGAAATACTAATTATGACAAAAACTAACTAATTATCAAAAATAATTACAAAATATTTCATGATATGTTTTCAAAAATTAATCTAACAGTACAAAAGACTTAACCATTTACTTAAATTTGATTTAAAGAAATGATAAATTTTTGTGAGAAATTTTTTTTTTATTCCAAAAATTACTAAATCACACAAAATAGAAATAAAACCAAACACACAAAAAAAAATAAAAAAAAATATTTTTTATTTTTAAATATTTTTTTTTTATTTTTTAATTTGTTAAAACTTTTTTTTTTTAATTAAGCATGGTAACTTTTCACCACCCCCAACCTAGAACTTACATTGTCCTCAATGTAACAACTGTAAATTAAAGATAAAGAAAATAGAGAAGAAATATTACCTATTTCCTGAGAATGTGCAAGTAGTAATGGAAAATGCAGGTGCATCCATCATATTCATCATTAAAGTGTATACAGACATATCGCTGTGAACTTCTAACATCTCAACAAATATTTTTAGTTTTAACAATTTAAAAATTATTCACATGTAGTTAAAATAAAATAAAAAAAATTAAGTAAATAAAAGAAATAAAAGAAAATTACCTAAAATGATGGGTTGCCTCCATCCAAATAACTTAGTTTAACGTCTTAGCAAGAGGCGTAACTTGGGATTGCATTTTTAAGTAAAACTCGATGTCCCCTCATCATTGGAGTTAATCGACCAAACCTGCAGGGTAAGACAAGGTTGTCTACCTATACTTTTTCACGCCCTATTGATTTTGATTTCTTTACTACTTAAAACTGTAGGCGTATTTTGAGTTTTAGATAACCCACAACTAGGTACAAATCAAATAATTAAGGCATAAAAACACAATTGTACCTAGATCAAACAAAGCAACTAACTCCTTAGATTGTAATTAAAACTTTAAAATTTTGGAGATAGTTCATAAAATTTTTTTTTGTTTTTGTTTTTTTTTTTGTTTTTAAGAAAAAAAATATAACATAATCAGAATTAACCAAGAGGGCTCCCAGGAAAGAATGGGGGGGCAAAGGCTCCTTAAAAACCAACCTCCTGCATAACAACGCTGTGAAAGACTAGTGGCACAAAGGCTTCCAAGAACTAGTCTCATAGACAAAAGTCCCTTAGATCTTTACTTTTCATGTTATTAAGTTAAGTTAAATAAAATGAAAATCTAAGTTAATTAAGTTTAAAGAAAAGGTTAATTAAGTTAAGTGAATTAAAAAATATAAGTTAATTAAGTTAAGTTAAAAAAATCTAAGTTAATTAAGTTAGTAAAAAAAAGTTAATTAAGCTAAGTGAAGTAAAAAAATCTAAGTTAATTAAATTAAGTGAAAAAAAAAGTTAATTAAGTTAAGTGAAGTAAAAAAATCTAAGTTAATTAAGTTAGTAAAAAAAAGTTAATTAAGTTAAGTGAAGTAAAAAAATCTAAGTTAATTAAGTTAATGAAAATTTAAGTAAAAACCTAAGTTAATGTTAAAAAAAAATTTAAGTTAATTAAGTTAGTAAAAAAAACTAAGTTAAGTAAGTTAAATAAAAATCAAGAAGAAAAAAAATAGCTAAAGAAAGAAAAATAATAATAAAATAAAATACAATTGAAAAAGGTAAAAGAAAAAAATAAAATTATGATTTAAAATAAATAAAAAAATAGTAAAAATTAAACTAAAAAAAATTAAAATTTTGGTTTTTTTTTATTTTTTTTACTTTTTTTATTTTTTTTATTTTTTTATTTGTTTTTATTTGTTTTATTTGTTTTTATTTGTTTTTATTTTTTTTATTTATTTTTTATTTTTTATTTTTTATTTTATTTTATTTAATTATTTATTTTATTTTATTTTTTTTATTATTTTTTATTTTATTTTATTTTATTTTATTTTTATTTATTTTATTTATTTTTTATTTATTTTTTATTTTTATTTAAAATTTATTAAAAAAAATTTTTATTTTTTTATTTTTTATTATTTCTTATGAAATTTAAAATTTGAAATTTGATTAAATTTTTTTTATTTATTTTTTATTTTTTTACAAAAACAAAAAAAATCACAATTATTTACAGCACAAAAATATTTTTAAAATTTTGATAAATAAATTAAAAACGCATTATCCTTACAACAAAAACTTGATGGCGTAATCGTGATCGCCAAATAATTTGATGAACGAAAAACTTGATTAATCTAAAACCTAAGATCGCTGATCCTCGCCAATACTTTGGTTTTATATTTATAAAACTCTCGTAAGTGCGAATCATTTCGTAGAAAAATGATAAAGTATACTCACGAGTCGATCTAAGGAAGGAATGTATGTGGTTTTTAATTTATTATTCAAACTTTTAAAAACGAAATTAAATCCTAAACATCCGTCACGATATTTTGGGTTTTGTGTTTTTAATCTAATTACGTAAAAATAAACATAGATTCAATAAACATTAAATGCAAATTTTATCTTTTATAAATAGTGGAGTATTTATGGATATAATAACTAAGTTAATTATGCTTGCTCGTATTATTTAGGTTATTAAAGATATGAATTGATATTTATTGATTCTCCTTTTTTGTATTTGAATACCACCTTTTGGTGGGTTAGATATTCTTTGTTAACTAAACAAATCAATTAACACCTATGGGTGGGGTTGATAACTAATTTGGTTAATTAAATTAATTCCTTTTTCTAAGACATTGAAAATGAACCATTTATATGCCACCTTTGGTGAAAGTTGGACGAGTTTAAACTTTATTCAAGTGTCAAATTAAACCCAAGAATTTAGTTATCCGAGTACTAACTTTCAAGTTTTAAAACCACTACCTAAAAACATGTCGTCAATACATTTTAGGATAATAATTCTTATAAAAACTTTTGAAATAGAGCTTCACTCTAACTACCTAGGCGATTGTACCATCAAATAAAAGAGCACTACTCTAAATCGACCAGGATAACTAAACCTTAAAATCTAATTTTCAGATTTAAGTTTGTAATGAAAAATAATATATTTCTCTCTAACATCCTTAATATAAAATCTTGAATAAAAATAAAATCAATTCATTTTAGAGATTTTTACCTATTTAATATTTCGCAAGCATAACAACGTCATTATTACATCATGTTTACTAAACAGCCAAAGACAGTTAAATTTAACCACGAACAAATTAAATATAACATGTAAGAATAAATCATAAAAATAACTAAAGAAAATAAAATCCTTACGTAACTTCGATTTCGCTCCCGTTCTTTGGAAAAACTCGAAGCGGAATTTTTGCTCCCATTTATTGAATCAAAAAGCTAAAATATTACAAAAACATAACTAGTTCTTCCCTTAAAAAGGGAAGAACTCTAAAACTAAGAAAACTAGCTAAAACATAAGAAAAACTAAAAAAAACTAAAAACTAAGAAATGGAGAGAAAGAAAGAAGAGAGAAGTGTGGTTTTTGAGGTGTGCTTTGAAGTGAATGGAAGAGGGGTATTTATAGAGGAGGATGGAGAGAAAAAATGAGTAAAAAAATGTTAAAAAAAATATAAAAAAAATAAAAAACGTGCACTGGACATCCTGACGTCATCAATCACGTCAATGACGTCATAAACTTGCCACGTGAAAAATGGGGTGAAAACGTTAGGGCGGCTGGCAAGGCTGCGCCATACATCGTTACAAGAACGCGCCGCTGTAGCATAAGCAGTACACCGCGCTGCGATCTTTGCGTGCATGAGAATCAAGGCCGTTAGCTGCGCGCATTTAAGACAGACTACCAGTTGCATTGGGCGGAGCTAGTCTTTAGGCCGGGCGTGTGTATTGTGTGATTTTTCTCCTTTTGACATTTTTGACCGTTTCGACCTATTTTGTCCTGTTTTCCATATTTTTGACCTTTCCCCATTTATTTATTGATATTTTTGTGATGTATTGCTTCAAGTATTCCTCTTTGAGTCTTTAAATTGCGTTTTTAAGCCAAAATACCTGAAAAACAATAAAAATACCCGTGATTCCGAAAAAGACAAATTTATATAAATATATGATAAAACATATAAATATATATATTTTTAATCAATTAATGTGCATAAAATCATGGTTATTTTAGTGCTTTTTGAGCACTCATCAGTAACAGTCTATGGTCTCTCTCACTTAGGCCTCGGTTCTTATAACTATATGTCTGTACTCCGTGAAGGTAGGTGACCATCCATGAAAATTTAGTCATTCAAACTCTTAAGATATATTTAGCTATTATTTTTTTAATATTCAGTTCTTGGAAAGTGATAAAGACCACATATCAAATCTTAGTAACGATTGATGATATTTCATGTCCTTATGTGCTTATACTTGTTTGTCTCGAAGATTTTGGGGGTAACTTGAAGTACTTCTACAAATTAACCTAGTTATTAATAATTTTCTTCTTAAACTTGAGAGGTATGTATGAAATTTCAACCCATTTCTTCCTCTAATATTGAAAGTCCGCACTTAGTACATAACCAAAAGGGAGGTGATACAAACATCTCAAGAATTCAACACTTTTGCTCATAGTGTAAAATAGATAACAACATTCTAACAATAATAATAAAAAAGTAGTAACAATAAGATATAGTAGAATAAATCGTGATAGCAATAAAGAAATAAAAGCTTTCTAATCACAAATGATACTTCCTATATGGAAACACATTCAATACTAACCCTGTTCTACCAACATAGCATGTGGTCATATATAGCATAACATATAATATGATAAATTACATAGGACCCAACGTCTATATGGAAACATCCAAGGGTTGTGATGGAAGCTACCGGTAGCAAGCTATTCACCAATAAAGTAAATTTTACAATATACAACTTAACAGAAATATAAACACAAATATATATATTAGTCAGAACACCTAGCCTAACTACGCATAAGTTGTCTGTATTACTGTTTTCATAACAACATGATCAAAATAATCTAGCTTTTCCCCGGAGCTCCACCACCATGTGATATATAATCACCAACAACTCAATATAAGTGAACAACTTAGGTTTGGACAACTCTCATGCACATAAACCTAGATAATAAACTACATTTGATATTTAATTCATTTTAATTAAATACTACCAAAAATGTGTTTTCACAAAATCACTTATATATTGAACTAGTAATGTGATATAATTACCAATCACTCTATATAAGTGAACACGTTAGACTCTGATAACTCTTATGCATATGAACCTAGATAATAAATTATGTCTTGGTATTTAATTTGTTTTAATCAAATCCTACCCAAAAACATGTTTTCACAATATCACTTTTCCAGTGTATCACTAATATACTGAACTATAAAAATAATTTTTCAAAATTCGAGTTTTCAAACTGCAAAAGTTTCTCCTTTTTTTCTAATTAAGAAAACAAAAAAAAGTATGGGTATTTATAGGAAATTATTCCCCTTTTGGAATGCTCGTCAACTACACTCTTCGACTGTTTTGGGAAGATAATAGCCTACAAACCCCTTGTTCACCTAACCTTAGGGAACTCCTATTGGCCTTGGTGAGCCTTGCTAACACATGGTGCACTCCATATAGCACAATGACCTTGGCGAGCCTTGCTAACACCTTGGTGAGCCCCGCTGACAGCTTGGCAAGCCTCGTTAACATCTTGGTGAGATCTCGATAAGGACAATAAAACATGCAGTTTTTAGTTTGGAAAATCTGGGTAATTTCCCACAAATAATTGAAAAACAACAATACAAACACATAACCTAAACATGCTAACTACATGCTCAATTGTATCATGCAAGCATACTGAATGTAATTTATGTGGCTTTATGAAATACTAAATCGTCAATAATCAACCATATATAGAGGATGGCAAATATACTAAGGTGGCGTTTGGTTCACGAAATTGAATGTGAATGAGAATGGAAAGGAAACAATTTTGTTTGGTTTGACCATTGGAATCAACGAAGGAGTGAGTATTACAATGTTTGGTTTACAATTGGAATGAAATGAAAAATATTATATATTACCTTAATACCCCTATATTCAATAAATTTTAAATAATATCATTTAATTATTATTTTTTCGTTAGACAAAATACATTATTGAAATCATTATTTTTCTAAATAATTATTACTTAAAAATAAAATATATTATTAAAATTATTATTTTTCTAAATAGGTTTTAGGTTTTGGGATTTGGGATTTGGGATTTAGGGTTGTATTTATGGGTTAAGGTTTAGGTTTAAAATTATTATTTTTCTAAATAGTATTTAGGTTTTTGGGATTTGAGGTTTAATGTTTAGGGTTATATTTGTGGGTTAAGGTTTAGTGTTAAAATTATTGTTTTTCTAAATAGGGTTTAAGGTTTTGGGATTTAGGATTTGGGGTTTAGGGTTTGGGGTTTAAGGTTATATTTATGGTTAAGGTTTAGGGTTAAAATTATTATTTTTCTAAATAGGGTATATGGTTTTGGGATTTAGGGTTTAGGGCTTAAGGTTATATTTAGGATTGGGGTAAAATTGAAAAAAAAAATTGAGATGGGAATAGAATTATGATTCCTGAAGGGAGAGAAGGAATTCTGATTCCTTCTCTTTTAAGAATTCTGATTCATTCTCTTTTAGTAATCAATTCCATTCCATTCCCACTTTTCAGCCCAACCAAACATAAAATTGGAAGAAATCAATTCTGATTTCATTTCATTCCAGTCTACCAAACATAGGGTAATAGTCTCGAAAGTCCTCTTTCCCACTCTATTGTAATTCCAAATTTTTCCATCCAGTCATCTCCCTCTATTGTAATATATTAGAAGAGAGAAGCTGTTGACTAAGAAGAAGAGAAAGCTACTAATATGAGGAGAAGAGGAAGCTGCCGATTATTAATATTTGTATGGTTATATTGATCAAATAACAAGTTTGTTAATTTATTTTGCTGTATATTTCCAATAAATTAGATGGTGTTATTTTCTGGGTATATTTGGGTTTTTGAAATATTTTGTGAAGTTCTTTGAATATTGGTTTTTGTATCTTCGTTTGATTCTTATTGGATTTTCCTACGTGTGTACTTGTGAGTGAAGTATACTTTTCACATTTGAAAGTTACACCACTTAAATCATTGTTTGCCATTTATTTTTTCTCACTTCTTATTATTTTGCTGCTATCCATAATTATATATTTGTGCAACCAAATTAAACCCAAAATTCTTATAAAAGAATGTATTTCGAAGATCTGGGTAACTAGTGAAAGTAAGTTGATGAATGCTTTGTGTGCCCTTGAACTTCTTCAAAACCCAGAGTTGAATAAAGTATTTGAACCGTAAAGATAACCCAAGTGCGGACTGGATATAGAAACATATGTATAGATATATCTTTGGAATGGGTCCATTATGCTCTAGCAAGAAACAATTGACCATTAGCATGAAATTGTGAAATCACAATAAAGTTTCAAATCAAGCTGGCCATTGTTATAAATTAGCACTTGTGGAAGCAAAGTTTGGGTCCAATTTTAGTTGCACAAATAAATAATTATGGGTAACAGCAAAATAATAAGCAATGAGAAAAATAAATGACACACAATAATTTAAGTAGTTCAATTTTTTAATGTGAAAAGTCTACTCCACTGATGAAGACACATCGAGGAAAATCCACTAATAATCAAATGTAGATACAAACACCAATATTAAGATAGCTTCACAAATTATACCAAAATCCAAAATGCATCCAGAAAATATCTCCCTTTAATTTACTGGTAATATATAGTAAGATAAATTAAACAAACTTGCTATTTAATCAAATATTATCATACAAATGAGTTTATTCCATATGGCCTTTCTTCTAATCTGCTCTGCAAAATTTGAGAAGAAAAAATGGGAGATTCCTTGGATGAAAATGGAAAAATCAGCAACAAATATTTTTCTTCTTTTTCTCACTCTTTAATTCGGTAGCTTGCAGCTCTCTCTATTTTCTCTTTATGGCAGCTTGGTTCTTCTCTATTCTCAACGCATCTATTGAAAAGGAACAAAAGATATATATATTACAAGAGGGAATGGTTTAATATTTGAATAGGCCTAATATTGTTTTGGGTTTAGGCCAATTTAACAAATCTCCACTTTGGCTCAAAACAGAAAACAAGTTCTTCAAATATGAAATTCCTCGGATTACCAAATAACTGTTGTCCAAATCCTTGAAGGGTGATCATCTTCTGCAAACACCAATCAAGTCCAAACAATGCTTGAACTTGTTAAATGGAACTGGTTTGGTTAACATATCAGCTGAATTCTCTATAGTGACTATCTTATTGACAATAATAGTACCTGAGAGACAATATCACGAACGAAGTGATAGCTGACATCAATATGTTTGGTTCTTTCATGATACATAGTATTATTGGTCAAGTGTATCACACTCTAACTATCACAGAATACAAAAGAAGTATCCTGCTATAAATCCAAATCACAAACAAAACCTCTAAGCCAAATGGTTTCTTTCACTGCTTCTACTACTACCAAATGGCTTGAACTTGTTAAATAGAGCTGGTTTGGTTAACATATCAACTAGATTCTCTATAATGACTATCTTATTAACAATAATAGTATCATGAGAGACAATTTCATGAAAGAAGTGATATCTGACATTAATATGTTTGGTTTTTTCATGATACATAGTATTCTTGGTCAAGTGTATCGCACTCTGACTATCATAAAATACAACAGAAGTATCATGTTATAAACCCAAATCACAAACCAAACCTCTAAACCAAATGGATTCTTTCACTGCATCTACGGCTACCATATATTTTTCCTCTGTCATAGACAAATCAATTGTAGAATGTAAAGTAGCCTTCTAACTAATGGCACAATGAGAAAGAGTGAAGACATAACCTATCAGAGATATTCTTCTATCCAAATCACCAGCATAATCAGAGTCTACATAACCAATAACACTGCAACTCGTATTAGAACTTCCATCATATACCAAACCAAAATTAGATGTGCCTCTCAAATACCGAAGTATCCATTTCACTGCTTGCCAATGACATTTACTAGGATTACCCATATATCTGTTGACAACACTAACTGCATGGGAAATGTCTGGACAAGTACAAACCATAGTGTACATCAAACTACCAATGACACTAGTATATGGAACCTAAGACATGTACAACTCTTCTTCTTTTGACTGTGGTGACAAATCCAAAGAAAGCCCGAAATGCGTAGCTAATGGCATACTCATAGGTTTATACTCTTTCATACCAAAGCATTCAAGAAATTTTTCAACATAACTTTTCTAAGTCAAATAAAGCTTGCCCGCCTGTCTATCTCTATAAATTTCCATGCCCAAAATTTTCTTCGTTGCATCCAAATCCTTCACCTCAAACTCACCACTAAGTTGAGACTTTAATTTCTAAATCTCAAACTTATTCTTAGAAGCAATAAGCATGTCATCAACATAAAGAAACAAATAAATGGATGAACCATTATGGAATCTTTTATGACAAACACAACTATCATAATCACTCATAGAGTAACCATGATCAATCATAAAAGAATCAAACCGCTTATTCCACTACCTAGGGGATTGCTTCAACACATATAAAGACTTTTTCAATAAACAAACACGATCTTTCTTACCTGGAACAACAAACCCATTTGGTTGATGCATATATATTTGTTCCTCAAGCTCACCATATAAGAAGGCTGTCTTGACATCAATATGTTCTAATTCCATGTCAAATAATGCAACCATGGCAAGCAACACACGAATAGAGCTATGTTTCACAATATGTGAAAACACTTCATTGAAGTCAATACGTACCCTTCTTTTGACAATATCCCTTTGTAACAACATGTGCCTTGAACCTAGCTGCTTCAACCTCAGGTATACCTTCCTTTTTCTTGAAGACCCATTTGTTTCCAACACTCTTCTGGCCCTTAGGCGGTTTCACCAATTGCCAAGTATGATTCTTATGAAGTGATTCAATCTCTTCATTCATAGTAACCAACCACTGAACAAACTCATCACATGTGATAGCTTCATGATAACTAAAAGGTTCATGCACCTCAATAGACTCTATCACAGACAATGCAAAAGAAACTAAGTTTGTATCTGTGTACCTCTAAGGGCGTCAAATCTCTCTTATTCCTTTACCTTTAGCGATACTATATGTTTTCTCATATTGCTCTTCTACTACAACATGAGTAGAATCATCTATCTCTTCCATATATGGCTGATTTAAAGTGCCCTCTTGTACTTAACTAAGTGTTCCACTCTTAAGCTCCACCTGCTCATTAACACTGTTGTCTTTACTTGTAACAATAGACTCCTTTTTATTTTCCAACATGGAAAAATCATCAAACTTAACATCTCTACTAATTAAAAATTTAGGTGACTTGGGTTCAACACGCCATAATCTATAACTCTTCACCCTAGAAGGATACCCCGAAAATATGCATTTCAATGCCCTAGCCTCAAATTTATCATCATTAACATGAGCATAAGCAGGGCAACGAAAAACTTTCAAATCAGAATAATTAGCAGAAGTACCAAAGAATATCTCAAATGGAGTCTTCAACTCAATTGCAGTTGATGGAGACCTATTCACCAAATAGCAAGCATGGTTACAAGCTTCAACCCAAAAAGATTTATCCAAGTCAGCTTGAAAGAGCATACAACGAGTTCTTTCTAAAAGAGTCATATTCATACGTTCTGCTACTCTATTTGTCTATGGTGTATGATGCACAGTGCAGTGTCTCACTATATAAGCCTTGAATTTTACAAATTTTGAGAATGCATCATTCTTGTTATTCAAAAAATACACTCAAACATGACGGGAGAAGTCATCAATAAAAGTCAACATATATCGGGTACCATCGTTAGACACAACACGAGAAAGACCCCAAAGATCTAAATGAATATAATAATTAATACCTTTTGTTTTATGGATGAATGTATTGAATTTGACCCTACGATGCTTTCCATAGACACAATGCTTACAAAAATCAAGCTTCCATGTTTTCTGACCAAAAAGAAAATCTTGTTTGCTCAAAATAGACACCCCTGCCTCACTCATATGCCTTGACCGCATATGCCATAATCGAGTAGTATTTGAATCTAGATATGATGATGGAAAAACTAAAACACTAACAATAACAGTGCTACCATGAAGTACATAGACACCACACAATAATTGCTCTTTAATAACAATGAGAACATCCTTACTAACTCTTAAAACTCCACCTCCAGCTACATACTTGTAGCCTTGTGAATCAAGAGTACCTAAAGATATCAAGTTCTTTTTCAAATCTGGAACATATCAAACATCTTTCAAAGTCCTAATAATACCATCATGCATCTTAATTCGGACAGTACCAATACCAACAATCTTGTAGGACATATTGTTTCCCATCAAGACAACACCCTCATCAATAGATTGATAAGAAGCAAACCAGTTCCTATTGGGGCATATATGGTAAGTGCAACCCAAACAAAAAATGAAAAACATCTCCAGGATAACCAATAGATACTAATAGAACATTTTCACCATAAAAAACAACTATCTACAATATTAGCAACATCATTAGTACCAGAAGACATTGTGGTAGATTTTTCTTTATCTTTGAGTTTCACACAATTTAGTTTCCAGTGCCATTCTTGACGGCAATAGTTGCATTTATCTTTTCTTTTTCTAGATTTGGATCTAGAATTGCCTTTATTATTGCTTGTGCCTTTTTCTTGATTTCTACCTCTCACAAATAAATCAATACTATTATCATTGTTACTAGTAGACACATTTTTCTTCAATTCTCTGGAATACAAAGCTGCTTTTACATTTTCCAAAGAAATAGTGTCTCGACCATATAACATGGTATTAGTAAAATGTTCAAATGAATGAGATAAAGAATATAATAGAACTAAGGCTTGTTCCTTATTATCAATCTTAACACCACCATTTTTTAGATCACAAATAATTTTAGTAAATTCATCAAGGTGATAGTGTAAAAGTGTACTTTCTGACATTCTGAATGTATACAAACACTGCTTCAAATATAACCGGCTTGTCACAGACTTGGTCATATACAAATTCTCCAATTTAAGCCATAACCCAGTGGGAGATTCCTTATCACCAACCTCGTGTAGTACCTCATCAGACAAGGATAACTAAATTGAATTGAGAGCATTTTCCATCAATGCATATTTTTCTTCATCGGTCAACTTTTCTGACAATTGATCCTTACCTTCAAGTGTCTTAATGAGCCATTATTTAATTAATATGGCTTACATCTTCATTCGCCATAAACTAAAATTATTCCTACAATTGAATTTCTCAATTTCGTATTTTTCCGCCATGACAGAAAACCCAATATTAAATAAACAAAAGCATAACCCAGAAAATATGAAACCAATTAGATAACCAAAAGCTAAAAATAAATTCAAAAAGAGCAAACTTGATCAATTCCAATAAATAACAAAATAACCCAATGCTCTGATACTAATTTGTTATAAATTAGCACTTACGGAAATAAAGTTTGGGTCCAATTTTGGTTGCACAAATAAATAATTATAGGTAACAGCAAAATAATAAGCAAAGAGAAAAATAAATGGCACACAATAATTTAAGTGGTTCAAATTTTCAATGTAAAAAGTCTACTATACTGATAACAACACACTGAGAAAAATCCACTAATAATCAAAGGGAGATACAAACACCAATATTCAGATAGTTTCATAAATTATACCAAAATCCAAAATACATTTAGAAAATATCTCCCTCTAATTTATTGGTAATATATAGCAAGATAAATTAGAATTTTTTTCTATTTTATCAAATATTACCATACAAATGAGCTTATTGCATATGGCCTTTCTTCTAATCTACTATGCAAAATTTGAGAAGAAAAATGGGAGACTCCTTGGCTGAAAAATGGAAAAATCAGCACTACTACAAAAGGGGTATTTAAGTTGCTATGTAAAGTCGATTTTTGGAAAAAACAAACTTATAATGAATTTAAAGTCTGTTTGGTGTAGAACCGACACTATCCATGTAGGATGTAGCATCGGTTCTACACCGAACTGACGCTACACTCGTCGGTTCTCCACGTCAACCGAAGCTATGTCCTACGTGCATTTTTTAAATTAAAAAATGCAATTTATAATTGAATTTTTTTTAGGTACAATGTTTTTTTAGGTCAATTATTATTTTATTTGACTCTTTAAAATTTAAGTTGAATATATATAGTATAATTTTTTTTTACAGACAATTGGTTTTTAAAATTATATAATTTTGTGTATTTGTTTAGATATTTAAATTTACTTACGTACATACAATATATCTTTATCTAATTTTGTGTATTATTTTGGATGTTATTTTAAAATTATTATTTTTTCTTTTTCTACAGTACATACATACACACACATACACACACACACACACACACACACACACACACACACACACATATATATATATATATATAAGAGTTCAAATAAAATAATAATTGACAAAAAACAAATTTCAATTTTAAATTGCGTGGATACCGTCGGTTGATGTGGCGAACCGATGCTATCCATGTGGATGTAGCGTCGGTTGATGTGGTGAACTGATGCTATCCATGTGGACGTAGTGTCAGTTGACGTGACGAACCGATGCTAGTCACATAATATTACCGTTTTGCTCTATTCTTCACTGCAGAATCTCAAAAAAAAAAAATTATTTCTCTTCCGCCTTATCGCAAAACCAAGATCACGCATACTCTTTCTCAATTTTTGGCCACCTTCGACCACCATTTTCAATGTCGTTTTGTGGGTTATATTTCTCTTCTCATTATCTTTCAGATCCCCTGTTTTTTTGAGCGAAATACTCAATTTTTTATACCAATTTTCTCACTTATTCTTACTTACAAAAAAACCCATTTCTTCTTCATTTCCTTCATTTAGTCACTTCATTTACTCTTGTAAGTATTTCTATTGATTTTTTTACTTATTATTCAGTTTGCTTTATTTTTTGTATAAATGTTGTATTTATATATGTTTTTTATTATGCTTGTTATTATATGTTTGACTTATTTTATATGGAAATAATATATACATTCAAACTAGTGGCCGTTCAATTATTCTGTGAAAATTATAATATTATTATGAGCTTTTCTGTTACTATATTGTAGCTTTAAAGGAATAGTGGGTACTAGTATAGCGATTGAAGTATTTTATTTTTATAATTTAAAATAATTGTGTTTTAGTTTTAAAAAAATATTATTTAATTTTAAAAGTTTAAAGTAATACTTATTATTTTGAATTTTTAAGATTTAATTGTATAATTGTTTAGTCATGGCCGGGTTTGGAATGTTTTAGTTGAAAATAACATAATTAAATGATTCATTTTATAAAAACTATGAGTTGTGTTTAAAGAGTAGTTTTCTAATTTTTTTATAAAATAAAATAAATTATTATTATTAAAATAATATTTTTTAAAAATTAAATAATTAAAATGGATAAAATATGAGATAAAATAAAATTATTTTAAAAAAAATTAATAATAAATTATTACATAAATTATTTAAATATATTATTTATTTAAAAATAAAATAATAAAATGTTTAAATAAAAATATTGACAATAAATAAATATTAAAAAATTATGATTTATAAGTTTGTTTTATAATTTTTAACTATTTATTTATTTAATACCTATTTTTTTAAGATTATTAAAACTATATATATATATATATATATATATATATTATTTTTATAAAAAAGATATCTCTTAATGTATATATATCTTAATTTATATATAATAATACTTGAAATATATTTATTGGATACATAATTAATTAATATGCTTAATTAATGTCATTAATAGAAAATGAACAAATCTTGGATGTCAAAGTGTAGAATTGAGCAAGACTACATTTCTAGAGTTGAAAATTTCATGGAATTTGCTTGTAGAAATAGTAATACCAGAACTAGTATGATTTGATGTCCATGTGTTAAATGTAAAAATGAGCGATTTCATGAATTTGACGAGGTTAAGTATCACCTTATCTGTAGTGGTATTTTTTTGAGCTATAAATGTTGGTATTATCATGGAGAAAATATTGATAATACTCATGGGAAAGTGATAAATAAGAATGTGAGTGGATTACATACATCTTATCATAATGTACAGATAGAAAATATGTTTCATGGTGTTGAAGATGAACTACGTAAGGATGATCCTGAAACCTTTAAAAAACTTCTAGAAGATGCCGAAAAACCATTGTATCCAAAATGCAAAAAATACACTAAAATTTTGGGATTGGTTCATTTGTACAATATGAAGGCAAAACATGGTTTTTCTGACAAGGGATTCACAGAATTACTAAATCTACTAATCGATATGTTTCCTGAGGGTATTGAATTGCCATCTTCATTGTATGAAGTGAAGAAATATCTTAGTCGATTTGGCATGGAATATCATAAGATTCATACTTGTCCAAATGATTGCATTATTTATAGAAAAGAATATGAGACATTAGATGATTGTCCGATGTGTAAAGAATCGAGATGGAAGCATGGTACAAATGAGACAACACATAAGAAAGACGTGCCTACAAAGGTTCTTTGGTACTTTCCTCTGATTCCTCACTTTCAAAGGTTGTTCAAAAGTAAAGAGACATCAAAGATGTTGACTTGGCATTCAGATAATCGATCTGATGATGGGGTGCTACATCATCCTTGTGATTCTCCAAATTGGAAAGTAGTATATAATTTATCTCCTCAATTTTCATTTGATCCACGTAATATTCGTCTTGCCATTGCTATTGATGGAATTAATCCATATAGTTCCCTTAGTAGTAGATATAGTTATTGGCCAGTAATTATGGTAACATACAACCTTCCTCCCTAGTTGTTTATGAAAAGAAAATTCATGATGTTAACATTATTGATCTCAAGACCGAAACAACCTGGTGTTGATATTGATGTATATTTGTAGCCTCTGATAGATGATTTAAAGACGTTGTGGAATGATGGTGTAAATGTTTACGATGCACATAAAGAAGAACACTTTAACTTGAAAGGGGTATTTTATGGACAATTAATGATTTTCCTGCCTATGGAAACTTATCAGGATATGTAACAAAAAGTTACAAGGGATGCTCTATATGTACTGATGGAACTTCTGCAACTTATCTTGTTCAAAGATGAAAGATGTCTTATAGAAGACATAGAAGATTTTTTCCATCTGGACACAAGTTTAGATACCAAAAGAAACCGTTCGATGGTGAAAAAGATCATGATCATGCACCCAACCTTTACAAGGTGTTGAGATATTAGGGCAATTGAATGGTATGACATTCAAACGATATGGAAAGATGAAAAAAAACTCACTAAGGTAGGGAAACAAAAGAGGTCAACTAATGAAATGGGTGAAAATGAAAAAGAGTTTGAATGAGTATACCATGGTTGTTGGAATAAAAAATCAATATTTTGGGAATTACTTTATTGGAAAGACCTACACATTCGTCACATCTTAGATGCCATGCACATTGAGAAAAATGTATGTTAGAGCTTGATTGGTACTTTACTTAATATACCTAGAAAAACAAAGGATGTAATTAAAGCAAGTCTGGATTTAAAGAAACTAGGCAAATGACTTGAATTGGCACCAAGGGTGGAAAATGATAAGAATTGAATATACTTGCCACCATCATCATATACAATGTTAACAAAAGAGAAGGATGTGTTTTGTAAATTTTTGGAGGGTGTGAAAGTTCCTAATGGTTACTCATCCAACTTAAGAAATTTTGTGTCTATCACCGATAAGAAACTTTATGGATTGAAATCACATGACTGTCATATCTTAATGCAACAGTTATTACCAATTGCTATTAGATCATTTCTTCCAAAACATGTCTGATTATCAATAATTCGTCTTTGTTCATTCTTCAATACAATATGCAAGAAATTTATATCAATTACCGAGTTAAGATCTTTATAGAAAGATGTTGTAGAGACTTTGTGTCTAATTGAAAATTGAAAAATATTTTCCTCATTCTTTCTTCAATATAATGATTCACTTATGTGTTCATTTAGTTCGAGAGGTTCAATTGTGTGGTCCTACTTACTTAAGATGGATGTATCTTTTTGAGAGATATATACAAGTCCGTAAAGGATATGTAAATAATAGAAATTGACCTGAAGGATGCATGGTGGAATGCTACATTGTTGAAGAGGCCATTGAGTTTTATTCTGAATACTTTAGTGGTTGCACTAAAATTGGGAATCCTACGCACAAGTTGTTCTTAGAATGTCACATGATCCAAATAGGTAACCCTATGCTTGGTGGAAGTAAAAAATTATTTATTGATCGCACTCAATGGGAAAAAACACACCAAATCATTTTGGTAAATAATAATGAGGCACAACCGTACATAGAATAAGTGATGTTCAACCTTTCCATTTATGCAAAAATCATTTTTTATTTAACTATTAATGATGATATATACTTCATATATCTTTAATAACATTACAAGATGCATTTAAACTTATTGAAGATTGATCCTCGTTATAAAAAAAGGAGGAGAAAAATGGTTGTATGATGAACATAAGCGAGAGCTTATTAATTGGTTTCGCAACCATGTAAGTGTCAGAAACAAAAATTCATGCATGTATGTTCCTAGATCTATGCAATGTTTTAAAACTTTGCTCTAAACACATTTCATGTTTTTGTATACATAGATTCAAGATGAACTCAAGAAACCCAATCATAAAATATCAGAAAGTTTACAATGGTTTGCACATGTGCCAAAATTTGATGTCAAATCATTTTCTAGTTTCATAATAAATGGATCGAGATTTACGACTCAAGCTAGGGACAAAGTGCGAGTAAATCATAATAGTGGTGTGAATATGGTTGCACAAACTATGCAATTTACCAATTCAAAAGATAGTCATCCTGTACTTTCTGATAGAACATATTATGGTATAATACAAGAGATTTGGGAATTGGATTATGAGGTCTTCCATGAAATAGTTTTCTTGTGTGATTGGGTCGAAGATGTTATCAATGTTGGATGTAAAATAGATGATTTTGGATTTACCCTTGTAAATTTATCCAAAATAAGTCACACTAATGATCCTTTCACGTTAGCATTTCATGCAAAACAAGTATTTTACGTGAGCGATCAAATTGACACAAGATGGTCTATTGTGTTAACGCATCCACAAAAGAGTTTTACCATTGTGATGCTTTAGAAGATGATGACCCTATGCTTGATACATTAACCAATATTAGTAATTTCTCAAATAAATTTCCTAATGTATGTGATGATCTAGTTGATGACGATGATTCTTCATCTTGGGCTCGAAGTGATTGTAAAGGAATATATGTATACAATCAATAACCTAATTAAACATAACATATGTTCTATATTGTTGTAATAACTCTTATATATATATGTATGTTCCTAAAATTGTTAATTAATTTATATTTCTTCATTGTTTGTATATATTTCATGGATCCTCGGGTAATAGAGCTTGTAGATCCAAATGATCCATTGGGGCATTTGAAAACAAGGGGTTGAGCGAATATACCTGATGCTCCACTTAACCCAGTTGATAGAGTACCTGTACTATTTGATGCTACTGGTAATCCAATAGGGGAAAATGGCCAACAATTAAAATCCTCTATTGGTAGACTTGTGAAGTCCAGTATACCAATCAATATAAATGATTAGTCTCAGGTTGACGATGCAGAAAAATTCAAAATATGGATAACCATTTGTGTAAGTCTCTTATATTTTATAACCAATTACATATATTATATCTTTTTTGTATTATATCTAATCTTTTGTAATATGTTTTTACATAATCGTTACAAAGTCGATGATAATTGGAAGAACAAGTGTTATAAGATTACAAATAAGGCGTGGAAGGAATACAAGATTTCTAGATTGGTAAGAAATTATGTGTTTCCATATTTGGAACCACTTGATGAGGTAGAGCTCTACAAAATCCCCGAAGGACACCCCTGGATTACACCTCAAGTTTGGAAAGACTTCATGGATTATAGACGTACGGATAAATTTCAAATTATTAGGGAAGAACATCAAAATATACAAATGCATAATATTCTTGCTAACCGTACTAGGAGGTCTTCAAATCCTGAAGTTAGATATGAAATGGTATTATTAATTTGTGTTAATTTATAAATATTTTTATATTTATTTTCCTCAATTTAATTTAATGTCATGGTTAATAAATTTTTCATAATTTATGTAGGAAGTTGAATTGGGTAGACCAGTTACCCGAACTGAATTGTACATAGAAACAAAGACTCCCAAAATGAAGAATTCAAGACCGATTACTAAGCGAGGAGAAGAACAACTAAATAAGTTGGTTAGTAATTTTGGTTGATACAAATTCTTAATGATTTTTAATAATTGATGTAATAATGAATGATATGTTTGTGTGCTATATTATTTGTAGAAAGCTATTCAAGAACAAATATCCAAGGGTGAAATAATCGAAGAGCCTGGGAGAGATGCTATATATCATGGTCGTGTTAGGAGAGGTAGCCAATATAATGGTTATATGGAGTATTTTAACATTCCAAATCAAAAGCCTCAGACGATCAATAAGGAGAAATACACTAAAATTGAAGAAGAACTCAACTCCTTTAAGGCCTCAATGTTAAGTGAGATTGTCACTATAAAAGAATATCAATCGTAACACATGCCAGGCATGACATCATTCTACAACTAGGACATGCCATATTGGCCAAGCATGCAACCATCCATGCCAGGCATGCCACCCATGCAATCTCATTGTGCTCAAAATACATACAGTATGGGATATAGTCATCCTATTGGTCCTCCTTATATGCCAGGAATGCATATGCAATCAAGTAGTGGCCATGGCTTATTTTCTCCAATGCAATCTGATCATTCTTACCATCAATCAAACCACGATGAACGTTTTGGTGAGAATGTACATCCAATAGCTACCCCACATGGGAGTTCTCCTATATTTGATGAATCATATGTGGTAAGATTTTAATTTATTGTGTATATAATCTATTATTTTTATTTCTTATTATATGTTTTATTTTTTATATATAACACTTAAAGTTTTTATAGAATAAGAAATGTTTGTTGAAACATCCTTCGTCAACGGACTTTGTTGCTATTGGAACGGTACAACAATTAAGCGATGATTGGATTATTCATAATCAATATTTGCCTAATCATTGGAGAATAGTAATTGATCAATCATTGATTCATGATTTTCCACTACTTGTGCCTTCTGATGCTACCACAGTCCAAGAGGCAGTTGGATAGTATGTGGCTTGGCCGTCGATTCAAGTTGTTCTAAATTTTGACGTGGTACTTTTTTTAACTTAAAAGATAACACTTGTTTACTACTATTATTTTATTATATCTTTTATTGTTACTAACATACATAATACTTTTTTTAGTCTATTATACGAGAACTCTTAAATACGGCACATTTAAGAGATACAAAGCAAATATCTAGTGCTAAATCTATGTAAAGTGGCCAATCACCGCGCACCAAGTCCTTCAAGAAGAAGCCTTGCAAAAAGTATAGTTATGATTATGCTTTAAACTTCAGCAGAAATCTTGGCACTTTGATGACTATTGTTGGGAGGGCATATAGCATAAATGATGGATGGACTGTGCCACTTCCTATAGAAATTTCTGGTGTAGATCTCGGCCAAACTTATATATCGATCGAGTGCATATTGCAACTATTTGAATATCAAATGATCGATTTAAGTATAATTCAAGTGTGGACAAGGTGAGTCCTCAATCTATTTAATTTTCTTTCATTTATGTAGAACATATATAATTATATTTATATTATCTAATTACTTATATATATATATATATATATATATATTTTATATAGGGTGTTTTATTATCGACTTAAACAAAATCACTCATCACATTTAGCAATGTTCTATGATTCTTCAAATTACAATCAATATCAAGAGAAAGATGTTAGTATCAGAGCTAAACAATTATGTGATACGGCATTAATGCTTAACAGAAATCGAAAGTTGATGATCCCTTGGCCACTACGGTTTTAACAAGGCCAAGATAATTGGATGTTGGTAATTATTGATCTATTCAATAATCATGCTTGGTACTGTGACTCAGCTTCCATAAAACTGAGTAAAGATACAAAAACAGTTGTTAAAATGTAAGAGTTATAGCTAGATATTGGTTTCTTCTATTATTTTTTGTAATATTTAATAAAAAAACTAATCGTTTTAAACCTTGATAGGGCATGGAAGTTGTGGAACAAGTTTAGGGGCATTTCCCTTAAAAAATCTCATAAGCTTATATGGAAAAAAGTTATGGTATGTACAAGCGAATATTAATAATTTTATTAATTTTACAATTGAATAATAAAGATGTTCGAATATGAAAAATCATATACACTTGTTTTTTGTAGGTTCTACAATAAAATAATGGAGTCATGTGTGGTTATTATGTCATGAAGTTTATGAGTGAAATCATCACAAATATCAAAATTCCAATTGATGATGTGGTAATATCTTTTATCCATATACAGAAAAGATTTTAACATATTTGAGTTATTTTTTGTAAATACATGAAATTACATTCTTATTTTGATCTTATTTTTTGGAATCTCTGCTGGTATTTTTAATGCTATAATGAGCTCTAATATGAAGTGAGGTGTAACTCATATTTTGTTACTTGGCTTGTATGAGTTTTGGTGCCCATGAACATATTACAAAATTGTTCCATACGTTTAAGGGCACCAAAACTCATACAAGCCAAGTAACAAATCAAAGTTACACTTGATTTCATATTTAGAGCTCATTATAGCATTAAAAATAAGAGTAGAGATTCCAAATAACTTCATATTTATAGACAAATGATTAATAAAGTGCTAATATGAGTTCAAAAGGTTATATCACTCGGATGTCGCTGTGGTAATATCTTTTTGATGGTAATATTTATAATGATTTAATTTCTCCATTCGTATGTCTCTGAAGTTTAAACCGCTTGTTTGATGAATGTTTATGTGCTCATGTATGTAGGGGAGTGAATTGTTATATGAATCAGCTGTTTTTTGTCCAGTTTCTTTGTCGCAATGCTGGTGATTCTAAGCCAACCAAGCTTACTCGCACAATCCAATTACACTTTAACGATATTATTTTATTTGTAATTTAAGTTAACTATATATATATATATATATTGTATATACATTATATGTTTTTGTAATAAATTTAATTATCAAGTAATTAATTATATTTAAATTTTTAATTATTTGTATTATTATTATATTTTGGTTTTTTTATGCTATATATATTGAATACAGGGTGGAACGAAAAATGAGAAAAAAAATCTTTACGTTTAAAGCTCGTTTTTGTAGTAGTGCACCAATTGAAATTTTTTCCTTCTTTTCACTCTTTAATTCAACAGCTTGTAGCTCTCTATATTTTCTTCGTTGTGTCAGCTTAGTTCTTCTCTGTTCTCAGCGTATGTACTAAGAAGGAACAAATGATATATATATTACAAGAGGGAAGGGTTTAATATTTGAAAGAAACTAATATTGTTTTGTGTTTGTGCCAATTTAACAGCCATTATTACCCGCTAATGCTGTCCTAATAATGACATTTCCAATAGAATGCCCCCACAAAGCTAAGCTTCACATCTGCCAAGCCTCCCCGTCTTGAAGCTTTATCCATTTTCCTTTTAACAAAAGAAACCACTTCCTGAGCCAGCCTCTGTCCCATATCTCTGAAGTCTCCAGATGTTTTATCTTCATTTGCCTCTGATATTAGAAACTCTAGCTTGGGCTCTAAGAGAAGCCATTGATTTTGAACAAGCCGTAAATTCAGATGATGTCCTAATAGTAAACATGATTTAAAAAACAATGGTATATATAAGTTCTACCAAGCCATATTTCTAACAACTATAAACGTTTTCCGATGATCAATAAACTTAAATGAGGTAGAGGGAATATACAAGATATAAATCAACAAAGCATTAAGTTCAATAGTACAAATAGTATATATAAGTTCTAACATTTTGGTGTTGTGATTGCCGGCAATGGAGCTTAGCAAACTGCAATATGCAATGTTCTTCATCAACATGTTTTATATACAGGGGAGAGGGGAAAATTAAGTTAATTTAATAATGAGTGTTGGGACTAAAGTTTTGTGCCACAATTAAGAGAAAGAATAATTCTGATTTTGTTTATCTTGTTTTAGGGTTCAATATGATATCTCATCACACATGAATACGTTGAAAATCAACACCAACATAATAAATGAAGTATTTGAAGGATGTAGGAAAATAAATGGAGTGGTTGAAGGATGTAGAGAAATAAATGGTGTGATTGAAGGATGAACAAATAGAGTGGTTGAAAGATGAATAAATAGAGTGGTTGAAGGATGAATAAATAAGGTGGTTAAAGGATGTAGAAAAGAGAAGTTGTAGATAATATTTGTATGACTAGAATTATTTCTTAGTTTTATATTTGTGTGGTGTAGATTGCATGGTGAAAACTATAAATAGCCTACCTTGCATTTGGTTTAATCATCCCATAAAAAATAAATAAGTGTTTGTATTCTTAGTTTGAGTGTGAGTTGAGAGCTTTCTCTTTGAATGTTTTGTATTTCTCTTCAATTTGTGAGGTACCTTTAAAAGGCGTTATAGTGTCTTTTTTTGGTATAATACAAGTAGTTTGTTTACTTGTTTGGATCTAATATTAGTAAAATTTAGAGTTGTGTATTCTAAATTTTACTCAATAATTGGTATTAGAGCATGACGATCAGAGATCGTTCTTAGTGGAACTATCTTGAGTCATGAGGAGTTTGGTACTCTACAAGTTTATTATTTAAGCTTGTTCGGTATAGTTGAAGTCTTAACGACACGATGAGTGATCTTTAAGTAGTTGGAGGAATTAAGAAGCTCAACAACAAAAACTATAACACATGGGCAATATGTATGGAGTCTTACCTACAAGGTCAAGACTTATGGGAGGTTGTTAATGGGGACGGAGTTAAATAACCAAAAGCGGAAGATGCAAACGACATCTTGAGAAAGTGGAAAATTAAAGCATGCAAAACGATGTTTGCTTTAAAGACCGCAGTTGAAGAAGAAATGTTGGAGCACATTCGGGATGCAAAAACACTGAAGGAAGCATGAGACACTATTGTTACACTCTTTTCAAAGAAGAATGATACAAGACTACAACTTCTTGAGAACGAGTTGCTATCGATGGCGTAACGCGACATGATGATTTCCCAGTACTTTCACAAGGTGAAGTCGTTGTGCCGCAAAATTTCAGAGTTATATTCGAAAACTCTTATTGGGGAAACTAGGATAAAGAGAATAATTATCCATTGTTTAAGACCTAAATATCAAGGGTTTTTTATAGCTATACAAGGATGGATGACACAAACCATCTCTTGTTGAGTTTGAAAATTTGCTGACCGGTCAAGAAACTATGGATAAGCAAATAAGAGGAGTCTCATTGAAGGGTGAAGAAGAAACGCTCTACACTAACAAAAGTAAATGCACTTTCAAGCGGTACAATGGAAATGAATATAAAAATGATGGCAACAAAGGAAAAATTCCTCAAGGAAAATGAGGCTTTTGTTTAAGTGAGCTTGGAAAACCATGATAACAGTAGAAAATTTGATGGTAAATGTTACAATTGCGGAAAGATGGGTCACATGGAAAAAGATTGTTGGAGTAAGAAAAAGCTTGTTAAAAGTAATACAATTACTTATAGTTCTAAGGAGTATAGCAAAGATGGTTGGGATGCCGAAGCATTATTCGCTACAGAGGAAGAATAATTAGCTCTTACGATGACAACATTAAAATAAATTGACTACAAGAATGATTGGATTGTAGATTCAGGCCGCTCAAAACATATGATAGGTGATAAACAGAAGTTGGAAAGCATGTCTAAGTACAAGGGAGGTTGTGTAGTGGTGACAGCTGACAACTCAAGGTTACCGATATCCCACATCGGTAAGATGATAGTTATGTTTCGGTATAATACTAACTAGGTAGCACTTCAAGATGTTTATCATGTCCCAGGAATGAAGAAAAACTTGCTATCTGTGGCTCAATTGACATTATCAATCCACTATGTCTTGTTCGATCCTCGAGATGTGAAGGTGTATCGTAATCTCAAAATCTCAGAAACACCGACAATGGAGGGACAACGATTGGAATCAGTCTACAAGATGTCAGTAGAATCTGCATATGTAGACATGATAAGAAGAAATGAGACAACAGATCTATGGCATATGCGATTAGGTCATGTTAGCTATTCTAAGCTAAGTGTGATGATGAAGAAGTCTATGTTTAAAGGGCTTTCTGAAATAGATGTGTGAATAGACATGGTCTGTGCAGGATGCTAGTATAGTAAAGCTCACCAATTTCCATATGAGGAATCAAAGTTTAAAGCAAAAGAACCATTGGAGTTAGTTCACTTTGATGTATTCGGTCCTGTTAAGCAACCATCAATTGGCTGTATGCGATACATGGTGACATTCATTGATGACTTCTCAAGGTATGTGTGGGTTTTCTTTATGAAAGAAAAATTTGACATATTCTCAAAGTTTAAAGAGTTCAGATAGTCAAAGTAGGAAAGAAGATATATTATATGCGCATAGACAATGATGGAGAATATAGCTCAAGTGAGTTCTATCAATACCTAAGGGAATGTCGAATACATCATCAATACACTTGTGCCAACACGCCACAACAAAATGGTGTAGCAGAGAGAAAAAACTGACATCTTGCAAAAATTTGTCAAAGTATGCTACATGAAAAGAATGTACCTTAGAGGTTTTGGGTTGAAGCGATGAGGACTGCAGCCTTTCTCATCAACAGACTTCCTCAACCATGGTTAAAATTTGTTTCACCCTTTGAGAAACTATGGAACATGAAACCTACAGTTAGCTACTTTCAAGTATTTGGGTGTGTATATTATGTATTTGTTCCTGATCATTTACGGAGCAAATTTGACAAGAAAGTTGTTAGATATATCTTTGTGGGATACGACAGCTAGAGAAAAAGGTGGAAATTTTCTGATCTAATGAGTGGAATATGCTATACTTCATGAGATGTGGTGTTCGATGAAGCATCTTCTTAGTGGTCTTCAAAGAAGAAGGCATTACCAAACTTTAGAGAATTTGGAGACAAGCTGCAATAAAAGATGGAGGCACATACTATTCAAATCCAACTAAGTTTAGATGAATCTAGAGATCTAAACGATGATGGTGCCGAACAAAGAGTAAATCAGAATCCTTGACAAACTGGAATATATCAAAAACTAAATGAAGAAGGTGGGCTTAGTTAAATGGAAGAATCAACTCCACAATCTCAACTCCGTAGGTTAACAAGAACACGAAGGCCAAATCCCAAATATGCCAATGCAGCCATAGTTGAAGAAGCAATAGAACTTGAGATGTTTGAAGAAGCATCACAAAGATCTGAGTGGATGACAACTATGAAAGAAGAGATCGATACATTTCAAAAAAATCAAACTTAGACTCTAGTACGAAAACCAGGAGATGTGAAACCCATATCCTATAAATGGGTTTACAAGATAAAGCATTGTCCAGACTAGACTATGATGAAAATTTTAGTCCAGTGGCAAAACTTACAACTATATGAGTCCTATTTGCACTTGCAACTAACAAAGACTGGAATTTATGGCAAATGGATGTGAATAATGCTTTTCTTCATGGAGGGCTGGATCGGGAGATCTACATGATCTAACTAATGGTTTTTCAGAGCCAAGATCATCCTGAATATGTGTGTAAGCTATGAATTACGGATTGAAACAGGCACCCAGGGTATGGTATGGTAAGATTGTTGAATTTTTAACACAAAGTGGTTATTTAGTAACACCTGTAGATTCCATCTTATTTGTCAAAGCCAATGAAGGAAAACTAGCTATCGTACTAGTGTATGAAGATTATTTAATCATAACTGGTGATGATGAAGCAGAAATTCTTCGAACAAAGGAGAATTTATCAGTCCGTTTCTAGATGAAGGAACTTGGACAACTCAAGTACTTCCTTGGTCTAGAGGTTGACTACACATAAGAAGGAATATTTATTTGTTAACAAAAATATTCCAAAGATTTGATGAAGAGGTTTGGAATGCTTGCATGCAAACCGATTTTGACGCCAATGGAACCAAATGCCAAAATGTGTGCACATGAAGGAAAATATTTGGAAGATGCGATAATGTATTGAAAATTGGTAGGCAGTCTAATCTACTTAACCTTAACTCGACCTGACATTTATTATGTAGTTAGTGTAATGAGTTGGTATATGAAAAATCCAAAGAAGCCTCATTTGGAAGTAGTTCAACGAATACTGAGATATGTGAAGTGTACAATTGACTATGGTCTTTTGTACAAGAAAGGTGGAGACGACAAGTTAGTTGGTTACTAGGATACTGACTATATAGAAGATAATGACACTCAGAGATCAATAACTAGGTATGAGTTTAAGCTTGGTTTCGGAACAATTTCTTGGTGTAGCAAGAGACAACCAACAATATCATTATCAACCATTGAAGTTGAATATCGAGCAGCGGAAATGGCAGCTCAAGAGAGTACATGGTTGATACAGATAATGAATAATCTACAACAACCAATAGATTATGCAGTTTCGTTATACTGTGACAATCAGTCGGTAATTCATTTGGCAGAGAATCCAGTCTTTCATGCAATAACTAAGCATGTTGAAGTGCACTATTACTTTATTAAAGAAAAGGTTCTGGAAGAAGAAATTGAGATGAGGAAAATCAAAATAGATGATCAAGTTGCGGACTTGTTCACAAAAAGCTTAAGCATTGGTAAGTTCAAAATGTTTTGTCATAAGCTTGACACAATAAAAATAGTGAGAGTTGGTGTTGAGGGGGAGTGTTAAAAATCAACACCAACATAATAAATGAAATGGTTTAAGGGTGTAGGAAAATAAATGGAGTGGTTGAAGGATGTAGAGAAATAAATGGAGTGATTGAAGGATGAATAAATAGGGTGATTGAAGGATGAATAAATATGGTGATTGAATGATGAATAAATAAGGTGGTTAAAGAATGTAGAAAAGAGAAGTGTGTGGATAATATTTGTGTGACTAGAATTATTTCTTAGTTTTATATTTGTGTGGTGTAGATTTCATGGCGAGGACTATAAATAGCCTACCTTGAATTTGGTTTAACCATCCCATAAAAAACAAATAAGTCTTTCTATTCTTAGTTTGAGTATGAGTTGAGAGCTTTCTTTTTGAGTGTTTGTATTTCTTTTCAATTTGTGAGTTACCTTTAAAAGGTGTTATATTGTCTTTTATTGTGGGTATAATACAAGTAGTTTGTTTACTTGTTTGGATATAATATTAGTAAAATTTAGAGTTATGTATTCTAAATTTTACTTAATACAATACTCGTACAAACACGTCTCAACACTTATTCTGAAATCTTATGCTCTATAATGCTCTGCATAATTACTGGTCTATACATAAAGTTATTCTTTTTCCTCTTTCATAAGAAGGCTCTTGACAACTTCAAGCATATAATCACATTATCTTCACCAAATGTATTTTGATATCTTTCATAAGTCGTTTAATGTATGATCAATTAAAAATAACTCCCTTCAAGTTTCATGAAACAATGAAAAAAAGACCTATATGTTTAAAAAATAAGAATCACATCCCTTCTTGTTACTATTTAAAATTTTTTCAAGGAAGATAATTTCAACAAAAAAAAAGTCATTAAAAGTCAAGAATTTTGATGAAGGATTTTGTAATAAATTAAAATAATAATTGAGCAGATATGATTGCTTATTTTTTTTTAAGTTGAGTGATGGTTTTTCTTTTTTGAAAACCTAAGGAGGTTCTCTGGTAATTTTCCCTTTAATTAAGAACTTGAGCAGCTTCATTGGACGGGCTGCTTATACGGAGTTCTTGGAGTCTGATATTTTTGCAAGGTTCTTATTTTCGTAAAGACATGTAGAGACCTACCTTTTCAACATCAATCCAACTTGGATGGCCTTCCTTTTATGCAATTCTCGGAACTTTAGTGACATAATTATCAGGCACTGTTGCGTGTCTTGTAATGTCGAGCTCTCACTCAGCCTCTACCCCGACGTGGATGTAAGATAGTTTGATTTTGGTAGAAAATTTGATGTCGATTCTCATTAACTTTCCCCTTTTTATACATATTTTTGATAACTAAAAATAAATAAAACAACCCACAACTCCCTAAGAAAATGTAGACTGAAACTGAAAATATGGGAAAAGTGACATGTCAACAAAGTCACTACTGAAAACACTAACATGGCCACAACATCAAAGACATGGTCCATGACTAACTGAATTTGAAAAAATAAAATAAATATGTTGATGCCACGTAACATTCCACCCTCCTTGAAAGTGGCCTTATCCAAAAGGCATTTAGGGAGCAACGTCGGCTTCGTCCAATTCTTTTGGCATAGTCTCCGCCACTTTGGGGTGATTTTTGAGTTGCTTCTTGATTAGTGAGATATACACCACATGGTGAATTTTTCTTCCTTTAGGTAATAGTAGTTTGTATGCCACAGGTCCAATGTGCTCAATAATTTGGTAGGGTCTATAGTATTTAGTAGATAGCTTATGCCTTCAATCACCTGTCAACGAGTGTTGTTGATAAGGTTATAATTTAAGGTAGAGCCAATCACCTACTTCACATTGCCAATCCTTCCTTCCTTTGTCATATGTCGCCTTTATCCTTTCTTTGGTTTTGGAGAGTTGTTGTTGTAGTTGAGGGAGAACTTGATCCCTTAATTGTAGCTCCTGATCCACTTTGACCTCCCAAGCAGATCTTGGCTCGTAATATGTTAGGACCAATGGTCGGTGTTCATATACCACTTCAAATGGTGTGAATTCGGTGGAAGAGTGCAAGTTAGTATTGTAGCAAAACTTTGCCCATGGTAGCCAACGGGTCTATTGTTTTGGGTGTCCTCCTGTAAAGTAGCGTAAATACATTTCTAGAGTGTGGTTAGTTACCTCTGTTTGCCTATCTGTCTGTAGATGGTAGGATGTCAAAAAATGAAACTCGGTTCCTTGTAGTCAGAATAGCTCCTTCCAAAATGAACTGGTGAACAAAAGGTCTCTATCGCTTACTATGGACTGTGGTACTCCATATAACTTGAGGAAATTATTATAGTAAGATTGGGCAGCGTTAGATGCATTTATTGGTGACACCATTGCAATGAAGTGTGCCATTTTGGATAACCGATCCACCAACACCATAATGGTCGTCTTACCTTTGGAGTTTGGAAGGCCCGTAATGAAATCCATGGAGACCTCAGTTCATACAGTAGTAGGCATAGGAAGGGGTTGGAGGAACCTAGATGGTGTACCTTGTTCTCTTTTATTTCTCTGGAAAATGTCACAGGCTTTGATGGTCTCTCATACTTGCCACTTCATCCCCTGCTAGAAGAATTGTGACTGTATTCGTTGGAGACTTTTGTGGAGCCCTTCATGGGTGGCAGAATGAAAACCTTGAATAACTTATGTTGTCAATGGGGAATAGGGTAGTAGATAAATTCTGTTTCTGTAGAAGAGTAACCCTTCCTTGCATGTCCATGGCCTTAGTAATTCCCTTTCTTGATACAATTTATGTAGCTTTTGCATCTCCACGTGGCTTTTTTCTTTCTTTTTGAATTATCTCTATCCATGTTGGAACTAACTCTAATATTGCCATTATTTGTGCTATTTCATCACGTGTGGATAAGGTGTCTGCTACTGAGTTATCTCTCCCTTGCTTGTATTCTATAAAGAGGCCATATCCTATCAGCTTGCTAAGCCATCTTTGTTGAGCTAGGGTAGTGATTTTCTGACTCCACAAATATTTGAGGCTTTTGTGGTCAGTGCGAACCACAAATGTTCTTCTCATCATATAAGGCCGCCATTTCTGAACTACTAACATTAAAGCAAACAACTCTTTGTCATAGGTGGATAAAGCTACATTCCTCCCTTTGAGAGCTTGACTAAAGAAAGCTATGGGTCTCCGTTCTTGAGTGAGTATTGCATCAACACTAGAATTAGAGGCATCACATTCAATAATGAATTTTTTTGTGAAGTCAAGTAATTCCAACACCGATCCTTGCACCATCACTCGTTTGAGCTCCTAAAATGCATCTTCGGCTTTAGGGGTCCACTTGAAGTTATTCTTTTTCAGAATTTTTGTCAAAGGAGCAACTATTTTTCCATAGTCTTTGATTAATTTTCGATAGTAACCGGTCAGCCCAAGAAATCACGTAGGGTAGTTGCCGACTTTAACTTGGGCCAATCTTCTATGGCAACAATTTTACTGGGTTCCATCCTTACTTCTCCTTCATTGATAATGTGTCCCAAATATTGAATTTCTGTGGATCCAAAACAACATTTCTCCTTCTTAACATATAGTTGGTGGTCAGATAATATAGAGAATACTATTTTCAAGTGTTGCAAATGTGATTCCCAAGTAGGACTATATATCAAGATATCATCAAAAAAATACCAAGATGAATTTCGCAAATATGGTTAGAAAATATCATTCATAAATGCTTGAAATGTAGAAGGTGCATTAGTGAGTCCGAAAGGCATTACCAAAAATTCATAATGCCCATCGTGTGTGCGGAAAGCCATTTTTTCCACATCTGTCGGATGCATCGATATTTGATGATATCTAGCCCACAGATCCATTTTTGAAAAATATTTAACCCCATGCAACTCATTTATCACCAGTATGGGATACTTGTCCTTGATAGTGGCCATATTAAGAGCTATGTAGTGCACACAAAATCGCCAGGACCTATCTTTTTTTTTACAAGCAACGCCTGGGACGAATATGGGATGGTACTAGGCCAAATTACTCCACTTTCCAACATTTCTTCCACCAATTTTTCTATTTCCTTCTTTTGGTAGTATGGGTAATGGTAAGGCCTTACTAACATAGGGCCATTCCTAACTTTTAAGTTGATTTTGTGGTTATGGGACCGATCAGGTGGGATACCTATGGGTTTTTGAAATAAGTAGGCATAATTTTTAAAAATTTGGGCCAAATCTACATAATGGGCTAAATCTACATGATGGGCTTCTATTTGGAGGAATATTTATATTTACTAGGGTTAGCTTCAACATCTTCAGCAATTACACACATCAAAGTTCCTCTTCCTCCATTTTCCTGAAGTTCTTTCTCTATTTGGCGTTGGTCTACGACTTGGGCTACTGATGGTTGCACACTGGCAAGAGTTACCGCCCGTCCTTGCCATTGAAATGCCATTGTTAAGTGCATGAAGTCCCACAGAATCAGCCCAAGAGTTGTCAGCCACTGTGCTCCAAGGACGGCGTCGCAACCTTCCAAACCGATCACAAAAAATCCACTTGGAATGGGTTTCCTTGAATCTCGATTGGGGTGTCTGGGAGGTGACCTATACAAGGTAGCTTCTTGCCATTGGCCACCATCACGTTCAGCCGAGCCCCTTCCTCTGCCTTTAACCCGATCTGTGTGACCCATCCCCGATTGAGGAAGTTGTGAGAGCTTCCTATATCTAGCAAAGCTACTAGTGAACGTCCCTTGATTTTAGTTGGAACCCACATGATTTAAGGTGTCGCGGTTCCTGTGATGGCATGAAGTGAGATTTTAGCCACTTTTGATTCAGATTCAACTTCCTTTTTACCCTATGCTTCTACCTCATCCATGGGTTTGTGATGAGTGCTCAAAAAGCACTAAAATAACCATGATTTTATGCAAATTAATTGATTAAAAATATATGTATTTATATGTTTTATCATATATTTATATAAATTTGTCTTTTTCGGAATCACGAGTATTTTTATTGTTTTTCAGGTATTTTGGCTTAAAAATGCAACTTAAAGACTCAAAGAGGAATACTGGAAGCAATGCATCACAAATATATTAATAAATAAATGCGTAAAGGTCGACAAATATGGAAAAATTGGACAAAATGGGTCAAAAAGTAGAAAAACGCTGGCCACGCTTAGACTCAGCCTCCGCCCAATCAGCGTGGGTTCTGTTTGTTACAGCGCATCAAGGCGAGGTTACTGTTCATGCGCAAGATCAGCGGTTCATGTTCACGCGCGGCGACATACAAGGCTGCTAGCCTTCAAAGAATCGCCCTCCGCGCGCCCAACGTTTTCACCCCATTTTTCACGTGCAGAAGAACGTGATGTCATGCCGACATCATTGATGACCTCAAGATTTCCATTACACGTTTTTAATTTTTTAATATTTTTTTACTCATTTTTTCTCTCCATCCTCACCTATAAATACCCCCCTTCCCTTCACTTGAAAACACACCTTCAACACCTTCAAAAACCTCCAAATACATTCTTTTCTCTCTTTCTTTCTCTCTTTTCTTAGATTTTTAGTTTTTCTTATGTTTTCTTAGTTTTTAGCTTTTCTTAGTTAATTTCTCTTAGTTTTAGAGTTCTTCCCTTTTTAGGGAAGAACTAGTTATGTTTTTGTAATATTTTATCTTTTTGATTCAATAAATGGGAGTGCAAATTCCGCTTGGAGTTTTTCTAGCAACGGGAATAGCGTCGAAGTTCTGTAAGGATTTTTTCTTTACGCTTATTTTTATGCTTTATTCTTACATGTTATATTTAATTTGTCTGTGGTTAAATTTAACTGTCTTGTCATTTAGTAAACATGATGTAATAATGACGTTGTTATGCTTGCAAAATATTAAATAGGTGAAAATCTCTAAAATGAATTGATTTTATTTTTATTCATGATTTTATATTAAGAATGTTGTAGAGAAATATATTATTTTTCATTACAAACTTAAACCCGAAAATTAGATTTTAAGGTTTAGTTATCCTGCCTAATTTAGAGTAGTGATCTTTTATTTGTTGGTACAATCGCCCGGTAGTTAGAGTGAAGCTCTATTTCAAAAGTTTTTATAAGAATTATTATCTGAAAATGTATTGAAAACATATTTTGAGTAGTGGTTTTAAAACTTGAAAGTTAGTACTCGGATAATTAAATTCTTAAGTTTAATTTGGACACCTTGAATAAAGTTTAAATTGTCTAACCCCACCAAAGGTGGCATTTAAATGGTTCATTTTCAATCTCTTAGAAAAATGAATTAATTTAATTAGCCAAATTAGTTATCAACCCCACCCGTAGGTGTTAATTGATTTGTTTAGTTAACAAAGAATATATAACCCCACCAAATGTGGTATTCATACAAAAAAGGGAGAATCAATAAATATCAATTCATATATTTAATAACCTAAATAATACGAGCAAGTATAATTAACTTAGTTATTATATCCATAAATACTCCACTATTATAAATGATAAAATTTGCATAAATATTTATTGACTCTATGTTTAATTTTTCATATTAGATTAAAAACACAAAACCCCAAAATATCGTGACAGGATGTTTAGGATTTAATTTCGTTTTTAAAAGTTTGAATAATAAATTAAAAACCACATACATTCCTTCCTTAGATCGACCTTGGGAGTATACTTATCATTTTCTACGAAATGATTCCTGCACTTGCGAGAGTTTTATAAATATAAAACCAAAGTATTGGCAGGATCGGCGATGCCGGTTTTCGTTCATCAAAGTATTTGGCGATCACGATTCTGCGCATCAGTTTGCAATCAATGAGGAACAATCTCTTGCAGCGATGGCCCATCATGTAGGTTTCATTGCAGTTGTAGCACAAGTTGCATCACCGGCGCTCCTAGATTTCATCAGCGGTGAGGAGTTTAATAGATGGGTTCGTGGTTGGTTGTGACTGAATGGGATTTTTGTTTTGGTTTTTGGAAGTTTTGGATTGCTGGATTAATGTTGGGCATAGTGTATTTGGGTTTTTGAAGTTGGTTTTTGGTTTCATAGAGTCGTGCAAGGCAGCAACATATGGGACGGTCTGTGGGTATGCAACACAAACATCAGCTTGGATGGTTTCCCGAAGCCCGTTGACGAAACAAATAATCTGTTGTTGTTCAGTTAATGAACTGGCCTTTGCGAGAAGCCATTTGAATTGTGTGTGATACTCCCGGACAGACCTCGTCTGTGTGAGCTTGGTGAGCTCCCCATAGTAGTCATCTAGGTGTGTTGGACCATATCACTCATTCAGTGCCTGTTTGAATTCTTCCCAGGTAAAATTGAGTCTTCCTAAAAGATTGGAAGCAGAGGTTCACTCCTTATTCTAGGTGGTAGGCTGCTAAGGACACTTTCTTAGTTGTAGGGGTCTGGTAGAATGAAAAGAACTGCTCTGCCCGATCAATCCAAGTGATAGGATCATCAGTGCCATTATAGCGTGGAAAATCCAAACAAACCACTCGAGGTACAATTGTTCCATGTGTTTGTTGAGAGTTTGGTTATTGTTTTGATGTCTCGATTCCTGTTCTTCTCGTACTTAACTCATCCATTTGAGTTTGTAGTTGAATGAGCATCTCATACATCTCTCGCTGCATTTGAAGTATTTGTTGTTGGGTTGCTTATAGGGAATCCTCCATTGGTTGCTTTGTTGGGTTGAGATGTTTAGCCTCATTATTAGATCTCTGCTCTGATACCATATTGTTACGTGTCCTGTAATGTCGAACTCTCGCTCGGCCTTTGTCCCGACGTGAAAAGATCCCCCAAACGTGAAGAAGCTCTCAAGGAGATAAATTCAGTAAATATAAGATAGTTTGATTTTGGTAGAATAAGTTGATGTCGATTCTCATTAACTTTTTCCTTTTTATACATATTTTTGATAACTACAATAATTAAAACAACTCATTACTCCATGAGAAAATGCAGATTGAAATCGAAAATATGAAAAAAAGTGACCTGTCAACAAAGTTATTATTGAAAACACTAACATGACACAACATCAAAAATATGGTTAATAACTAATTGAATTTAAAAAAATAAAATAAATATACTGATGGCATGTAACAGGCACCAAAGAGGCAAAAGTTTCCAGGGAGGTGTATCATAATTGAATTTAAGATGCACATTCCAGATAAGCAGGACGAGGAACTCCATCGAAACATGTTTACACAAGCTTTCCGCTTGGGGCTAACTTCCCGGTTAGTCGGCTGAATTCATGAGTTGGAGATTTGTTGCAAGTTATTTAGCAAAGCCACTAGCCCTGTGGCGCAAACAGTGAAAACCTTAGAGTAGAACTGTGTAATTAGTTTGTAGGGTAGACATAGTTTATTAAGATGTACTTTTGCCACTACAAGTACTAATTGTAGTAATAAGGATAACGTGATAATGTATCTAAACATATGTTGGGACTAATAGGCTCATAGTTACATGTGTATCACTGCAAGCACAAGGAGCGTTTTAAGAATGTTACATTATAAAATTTGAAGAAATAATTAGTGTAATTTTTTTTTCTTCTTTCTTTTCTGTATGGTTATCACGATCAATGTTTTATTATGTTTTAAGAGAAACATGATGAAATTTATTTAGAGAGCAACCCCTCTTTTCAAAACCAAACTGTACTCTTGACAGGGAATCCCCCAAAAGGGTGGAGGGAGTTGAAATTTCCTCAACTTTAATAACACTGAAAATTTCATGTTTGGTTTAAAAAATAAAAACTTAATAGGAATTAGCATGCTAACGAGAATAAAATTTAATCGAAATATTATTATTATTATTATTATTACGTTTTTATGACATAAATATTAAAATAAAATTTATAAAAAATAAGAATTATTTTTAAATAAAATAAAACGTGAAAAAATAATAAATAATTATTTCAGTATGTAAGTAAAAAAAGAATAATTTATCATATTTTTTATAATGATAGAATGTTTTATATTTTATTATAAAATAATAATCAAATTAAATATAAAATAATATATTCAAATGCTTTTTGAATCTTTTTAGGTTTTTTTTTCTCTTTTTTCCATAAGTTGAAAAAGATGTCCACAATTTTCATTGTCTTAGTCTCAAAACATGCAAAAGGAACAAAACTCAGGAAGTCTTGCGGATATGATTTTATGCCATTTTTTTCCTGCATTCATTTCTAATAATTTCTATTCCCATCAATTAAATATTATATTCTTAAAAGTTCATCCCTTTAATTCAATGCATTTGTAAAAGTATGTATTTTAGTTTTATATTTTTGGTTAGGTTTAATGTATTTGTTTAAAAAAGATAACAATAATTGTTTATTTAAAAAAAACAATAATTTGATCAATAGAAGGGAAAAAATTATAACAGGGAATTTGTTGAAGTCGTAGATGATGTGAGTTAAAACTTAGCACACGAATCCAATTTAACCTTTTGTAAATTATTATTATTTAGTTAAAATTAATTATTAATTTTTTTATTTATAAAAATAATTTTTTTTTATAATATTTAAAAATATGTGAATATGGGATACACACAACGTAAATAAACATCTCATGCACAAATTGCCACCCCGCTTTATTGTTCTCTTTCCTGTTGTGTGTACTGCAACCTTGTCATGGAAGGACTTGTACGCTATTTACCTGTGTCTTTTGAGCAAAGTGACTATTGCAAATGGCACAGAATTTGTAAAGAAATCAAACGAGGTATGAAAGCCCACATCACATCCCTTTGAAAAATTTCCTGATTTGTACATTATAAAGGTAAACACTCTGTAAAAAATAAAATAAAAAAACTGAATTTGAGAAGGACACGGACTCAAACAGAATCATATATTTCGGCTAAATTCGTTGTTATCCAAAATCTCTTCTCTTTATCCAATAATTTTCCGCTTTAAAAGCTCCTACCCCTATGTATTCATATCCGTACATCATCTAAATTCCTTGTTCGTTCAATTTGCCTCAGTCGACAGAGGGTGCCGTTCAAATGGAGGACTTCTCTCTTCCCCGAGATTCTTATTTTCTTGGATTCGATAGCTCTACCCAGTAAGCCTCGGTTATCTTTCTCCTTATGTTCGAATCATTATATGATGTTCAATTGAGAATCAGAGTAACCCATATCTCCATTTTGATTTTAGGGTTTTTTTTTTTTTGTTAATTTGTGACTTCAAATAGTGTTAGCAAGTTTCATCCTTTCTTTTTCGCATTTTCTCTGAATGATTTTTCATGAGCTATGTTAACATTCATTGTAAGAGTGATATTTTGAAAATTAGAATTTTTTTAAACTAAATTACACAAAACTCTGCTTTTGATATTTTTGTTCTGAAGGTCCTTGAAGGCTACGGTTTTAGACTCCAATTTGAACATTGTGACTTCAGAGCTGGTTCACTTTGACTCTGATTTGCCCCATTACAAAACCAAAGATGGAGTTTACAGAGACGCCTCTATCGATGGTAGAATTGTTTCTCCCACCTTGATGTGGGTGGAAGCTCTAGATCTTGTACTTAACAGGCTTTCCAATTCTAATTTGGATTTCGGAAAAATAGTTGCCGTTTCGGGAAGTGGGCAGCAACATGGTAGTGTCTATTGGAAGAATGGAAGTTCTTCAATACTAGCATCACTTGACTCCAGTAAGAAATTGGTTGATCAGCTCGGTGATGCATTTTCCGCAAAGGAATCACCAATATGGATGGATAGTAGCACCACAAAACAGTGTAGAGAAATAGAAAAAGCTGTTGGAGGAGCATTGGAGTTATCTCATATGACCGGATCACGCGCATATGAAAGATTCACAGGCCCTCAGATTAGGAAGATATTTGAAACGCAACCTGAAGTTTATCAAAGCACTGAGAGGATCTCCCTTGTTAGCTCTTTCATGGCTTCCCTTCTTATTGGGGCATATGCTTGTATTGATGAAACTGATGGTGCTGGGATGAACTTGATGGATATTCAGCAGAGGACTTGGTCTAAGAGAGCTTTAGAGGTTTGTTCTATTTTGATTTATGTCAGCCTTGCTAGTTAATGAAAGGCCACCTTTACATTGAATTCAGTTTTAGACACTTGAGTTTTACTAATGACTTTCCTGCCTCTGCGTTACAGTTTACCCCATTCCTTTTAATTGTTTGGTTGAATGCTTCCCAACTTATTGTAGGCCACCGCACCTGGTTTGGAGGAAAAACTTGGAAAGGTGTCCCCTGCCCATGCTGTTGCTGGCTTTATTGCCTCATATTTTGTGCAGAGGTTTGTAACATCCTATCCCTTTTAACATACAAAGCTTGTTTGTTTATGCTTTTGAGACTGTAAAACTGCTCCTAACAGCAGAAAAGTACTTTCAAACCAAAGTTTTTTTTGTCAAAAGTTCTTTATGGGATTAGAGAGATGAGCACTAATCACGCTTCTTTCTTAAATTACTTTCTCATGAAACAACTTTTGACAGAAGAATAAGCAAACAAACGCATAGTTAGCATTCTGTTGGCAGTTGGCACAGCTCTGTCTTTATCTGGCTATAAATCTTTTAAGTCATCGTTCCATTAACTGCGATTAGCCTAAGAATTTAAATACACTAAAGGATTTTATGTGACTGCATTTTGGGAAGTGTAGACTGTAACATTGCAACTAACGTTAGATGTTTTTAAGAGTAAAAATGATTAAGTTAGATGTTTCTAGAGTAAAAATCATTAAGTTAGATGTTTTTTAGAGTAAAAACGATTAAGTTGAAAAATTCGGTTATTTTTTGCCACATATTAACATCCAATACATCGTGCTAAATTGCTGACCATAGTTTATAATGAGTTCATATTCTGGTCCTGGTCCATGATGTTTATTTTTTAAGATTCAATCTATAATTTTTAGTACACTGTAATGTGTATAAATTTGGGAAAATTAGCTAACAACTGGGTAAAATGATGAAGTTTTGATATCACGAATCATGACAACAAAAGCTACGTTGGCAACAATGTGTTAGTGACTTAGTTGGCAATTATGATAGTTTTCTCTTATTTAAACTTGCAGTTTCTTGTTTTGTACAATTAATGATTGAAATTTGAGAAACATTATCCTATTTTCAGGTTCCTGTTCAACAAGAATTGTTTGGTAGTTCATTGGTCTGGAGACAACCCTAACAGCCTCGCAGGTACAGGATTCTGTATAGTTCTCGGATTAGAATAATGTGCATGTGCATATATATATCAATGTTGTGACTTTATATAAGAAGAATATTTCACAAGTGAAAAATAATGTCATAACATATGTTGGTACCCTTTGGTCACCATTGATAGGAGAACCCCACACTCCTACTTTTCATACAAGCGAAGTGTCAACAAATCAGACCTTATTAGACCCTCTTCCATTTAAAGGCCACAAATCTGTCAAATGATAGACCATCATTGGACTAACCCCATGGCCAAACCTCGACCAATCACCTTGGCCATAAATTAATCGCCAAGTACAACGAAACAACGTATGGAGCTCATCAAATCCGGGATCCTCTCAATAGGTCCCTAGGCCTGAGATGACAGTTGTCAAGCATCCGTGCCCCCAGGCGTGTATCTAATCTGTGGCACCCCTTTAAATCAAAACATCTGGTCCATCTTTGTGGCAAGACATGCTTTGAGATACAAACTCTCAAGGATTAAGAGCTCCCTTCGCTGTTGATGCCCAACAACTTATAACATTCTTACATGATAGTTGATACACCTTCAGTAATTAGCCATGACTCTCAGATGTCATACATTTAACCAATTGGGAATGACTAATCTGGACAAACTCTGGACTTTAACTTAAATATTTATCTAATGATATTTTCAAAGTATAGGTTTAACTCTAAATACTCCAGGGGACCTTGCAATCAGCCTTGGCACAAGTGATGTTGTAAGTGAAAAGATACATGGAAAGAAATCACATTTTGTCTACATTTTTCCAAACCTTTACAAATTGTTTTATTTACTCTTATAGGTGTTTATGTATATGTTTCAGGTATTTGGGATTACTAATGATCCACAACCTAGATTGGAAGGTCATGTGTTGCCCAATCCAGTTGACATCAAAGGCTACATGGTCATGTTGGTTTACAAAAACGGTTCGCTAACTCGTGAAGGTACCAGTATCACTACCTGCTGAGAACCACTCTTTTGTGTTCTAGATTATCTATATATGCTCTACATGTGCTAACTTCGCAATATAACTCAACCTTAATTTTAGACATTCGTAACCGCTTTGCTGAGAAATCCTGGGATAATTTCAATAAATTCCTGCAGCAAACACCACCTTTAAATGGTTTGTATATTAATTTTCTGAACAATTTCTCCCAGTATGAGTTTGCCCGATTTTCTGATTAATCAATTGAAACAGGTGGAAAGATGGGTTTCTATTACAAGGAGCATGAAATTCTTCCACCCCTTCCAGGTATGATTTCTTTTCCGTAACGATCTTTTTATAGATATGTAATTTTAAACTTTAATCTTCTATCTTTCATTTAAAGTATATCTTTTAATTTTAAGGTATACACCTAGAGTATTTAATCTTTAAAAGCTTCAAACAGCTGCAAGGTCTTTTTCCAGGGATAAACTCGGAATTTGAAAAAAAAAACACAAAAAGTTATTAAAAAACAATTTTTTAAAATAAAAATAGGAAAAAATGGATTTTAAAAGCACAAAAAATTCAACACATATATATATATTCCAATTTTTTAATTCAAAATATGGGATCCAGTTCCATCCTAGTACCCAAGTTAAGCAATTGGTACTCAATTTTATTCATGTTTTCAAAGGTTCCAATTTAGTACCTTTGCTCATCAAAACGCTCCAAAATTATAAATTGTGAACAGTAAAAGCAATTGGATAGGGTATTTTTGCTCTTGTTGGTCACACAATACCCAATTAAAGGGCATTTTTATCAACACAACTTTTTGGCAGCGAGTTTCCAATTCCGATGATGAACGGTCATAGAGTCAGATGTTGGAAATAAAACTCATGACAAGGTCAGTGAAAGCACTGATTATAAAATTGTGGGTGTTTTTAGGATTCATAGAAAGATAACACAAAAGCAACCCATGGAGATAATCAAAATCCATATTTTCATCTACTGTTATCTCACTTCTAGCTTCAATCATTTCCTACATCAAACGTTGAAAATCTATGTAAGGATTGAGTAAGTACTTAGGTACTTTGACTCCAATGTTGATGACCAAGTTGGTTTCCGTGTGTTTTGAAATTGAATTTGATAATGAAGATTGATCAATATTGGATTTAGAAGTGATTGGAGAAGATAAAAAGAAACACATAGAAGCAAAAGAGAGAAGTGAAATCAAGTGGAAATTTCAAATCAGAGTAATCTTCAGAATCAGAGAAATAATCATCAGTTGAAGAAGAGGATGTGAAATTGAAGAATTTTTGATTGAATCTGAAGTAGTTAGGTCATAAACAGAGTTGAAGTTTTTTCTAATGATTAAGGATGGGTTAGTGTTATTTAATTGGTCAGAGAGGAAAGATGGAGATTGACAAGTGGTTATTGGACAATATTTGAGATTAAAAAAGCTTAAATGGAACTTTTTTCTAAAAATATTGGACATTTTATATAGAGAGATGTGAGGGGCTTGGGCTGGAGTGTTTGTGGAAGAAGGAGAGGGTGAGGGTCTTGGGTCTTGTGTTGACAAAAATGCCCTTCAATTGGGCATCACGTGACCAGCAAGTACACAAATATCCATTTCAATTGCTTTTACCGTTCACAATTTATAATTTTGGAACCTTTTGTTGAACAAGGATACTAAATTAAAACCCTTTGAAAATAAGGGTAAAATTGGATACTGGTTGCTTAACTTGGATACCAGTATGATATCGGATCCCAAAATATAAATTGAATGTGTTTTTATTTTTTTGTTTTAGTTTTTAGTGTTTTTAAAAAATTGATTTTATATTATTCTAAAATTTTGAATATTTTTTACTTCTTTTGTTTTAATTTTCAAAACTCCAAATGTATGATAAAAAAGACTATTTAGAGTTCATTTGAACTTTTAAAGAATGAAAGGATATGCGATAAAAAAATTAGGACTAAAGCTTACATTTTATGAACTCAATTTCTCTCTCTTTTAAATCAATGTTTAGGATAAACCAGTCATATGTATGTTTATTTTTGTTTTGTTTTCTTTTAAAAAATGTCATATCTTATTTGATTGTGCATCCAGTTGGTTTCCATCGATACATCCTTGATAACTTCACTGGAGATACTCTGGAAGGCAAGAAAGAGCGTGAAGTTGAGGAGTTCGATCCTCCTTCTGAGGTCTGTAGTGCTAGTAATAGATCATATTGCTAGACAAAATTCTTTCGAAATAAAAAAAAATCTTAGAAACAGTCAATTAATTTGCAGGTCAGGGCCTTAATTGAGGGTCAGTTCCTTTCAATGCGGGCACACGCAGAGAGGTATGGGATGCCTTCTCCTCCAAAACGGATTATAGCCACCGGAGGTGCATCGGCAAATCAAAGCATCCTTAACTCAATAGCTTCAATTTTTGGTTGTGATGTATATACTGTGCAAAGACCAGGTATGCAATTATACAGCTCAATAATAACTTTCCTGCACTTTTGGCAAAATTATATATTATGCATTTACAAAATTAAGTAGGTAATGCAGAATCAATTTAAGGAATCGAAAACTAAAAAATAAAAAAAATATTCTAATTCTCGTTTGGAAGATTATGTTTATATTTATAGGAATAATAAGACTGGAATCTAATATCGTAATATAACTGTTAATACGATTTCTAAACTAAGAAGGAAATATAATATGTAATTATCTAATATTTTAACACTAATGATTTCCAACATTAATAAGGAAACTAAATATTCAATATTTAATATTCCATATTTGATCTCAATTAGCATCACTAAAATCAATTTAGACATAGTTAATTTTATTTTTCCCAAAGTAAAATCTATCATCTAGACAATAAACAATAAGGATTCTAAGGGTTTCGTTCACATTGTGGTATGATGGTAGCATTCTTGTTTTTCATTTCAAGCTAGAAGTTTGAATCACATCAATTATCTAAAAGAAATAATTTCTTCCCACTTTATTGCATTTCCTTGATTTACAAGTGATCATTCTGCTTAAGGTGAAACCTGACACTTATTGTGGCATGTTTATTCATTGTTTCAGTTATTAACCGATACTTATTTTTTCCGAACAGATTCAGCATCCTTAGGAGCTGCATTAAGAGCTGCTCATGGTTGGCTATGCAGGGAAAATGGTACTTTTGTGCCTATTGCGTGCATGTACAAGGACAAAATGGAGCACTCATCTCTCAACTGCAAACTTTCTGCAACTGCTGGTGATCAGCAACTGGTCTCCAAGTATGCCTTGTTGATGAAGAAAAGAATGGAAATAGAGAACCGCTTAGTTGAGGAACTCGGTCTGTGTTAAGACCTAATATTTTCTTGTTTATGTTTCTTCCGTTAGTGAGTCCAAAACGATGTCTCAGATTTGGTTTAAAATGTCAAGTGAGCAATAAAAACAATAGGAGGTTTTAGTATGTATATAACGTTAAGTTGATTTATAATTAGGAATAAGCAGTCTTAGAACTTATCTTCTACACTCCGTAGAATCTTATTCCAGTATTCAAGTCTAAGATACTTCTCTTGTGTTGAGCTCCATCACTCTCTCTCTCTTTCTCTCTCTCTTCCATGTTAATTTATGGGTTTCTTTTCCATTTTTATTACTGTTAGAGCTTCAGTAGAGTATGTACTCGTTGGTATAACTCAACACTAAAAAAAGGGTTAAGAGGATGTACCAAGGTGAGCAGAAAGAAAGTTGTGAAATCAACGTATTAATCTTATAATCATAAAAATAGCATCAATTATGCTCATTGTATACATTTATACTATTAAAAAATATAATACATCATTTTAGTTTCAATGCTATTTAATTAGACTCGTTTAATATTAAACGTTGATCAACTAAATCTCATTATGTTATTTTTATTATTATAAGTTTTAGAAGTATTTTATAAATTTTCAATAAGTTTTAGTAGTATTTTATAAATTTTCAATAAGTTTTTTGGCAAGGAATAAATCCACTAGTGTGGAAAGAGGAGAATGTTTTAGGTACTCTGGAAGTAAGTACCCCAGACAGATTAATAACAAACAATAAACATAAATACGAGTGAGAAGAGGGTCGAGTTGGCAAATATTTCAAACGTATTAAACAGTAGGAGTGACCATCATATAGTTGGCAAATAATATATTAAACAGTAAGAGATTGGCAAAAAATATATTAATGAATAGTTGGCAAATATGCATGCATAAAATCGGCTACGAGACAATTAGATAGTTTTTATAGTAAAACTTCAATTTTCCTGACTAGGGATGAACATAAATATTAAAAAACCTACCGGATGGACATGAACCAAACCTTCTAGGTTGGTTTTGGTGGTCATTAGGTCTAGTTCTATCCTCTCTTTTTTTTAACCAGTTCAATTTAGATTTTTAATAAAAAAATAATATAAATTAATCGGAACCAATTTATTAAAAAGATAATATATTAATATTATTTATAAGTAATTTACTTATGATACTGTTGTTTTTTATCCTTTATGTTGTAAGCTAACTAGGATTGCTTATTAAGTATGTTAGAATCTTTGAATTTGATTATTTTATTCAAATAATAGTATGATAATTGGTGTAGATTTAAACTAATGTAACTGATTAAATAGGTTGGTTATCGGTTTAATTTATTTTATTTATAAGTCAATTTTGATTTGTTAAATTTTCTAATTAACTAAATCAATTTAGTTAATTTTTTTTTTGACTAAAAACTGAACTAACCAATCGATGTACATCCCAATTCCTAACTTGAGAATTGGAATGATCCCAGGCACGCATGCAAACTATTGGCCCTTACTCTACAGGTAATATTATACAAATTTTTGAGCTTAATCCAATTATATTAACCAATTGAATCTAATTACATCAAGTAGCAGCATTCCTCGATGAATGACCTAAATAGTCAACATTTAGATTTATTATTCATTTTTTTTAAACTATTAATAATTTTTCTTTATAATTTTAAATAAAACTACTTAACAAATGAACTAAAACACCCTTATCTCATAACTTCAATATAATGGAACCAAGGTAAAACTCCACCACTTCTCCGGTGACCTCACTAGAGCTCCAATCACCCATCAACGATTTCATCAAAGTTCTTATGGTGATGTAACATGTTACATTTAAAGACAAATGTGATGTAATATGTTATATCAAAAGACAGAAGTGATGTAATATTGATCCAGGAGGGATGGTACTTGTTGGTACCAAATTCAAAGGATTAGTACACCGTTCAAGGAAACATAATAACATATCTTTTGAAACCCAAAAGAATAATTTCTTTGAGTGGAAAATGAGAGATATTTTGTTCTACCACAGAGAATTATTTGATTTTTACATTTCACAAAATTTACATAAGATATCAGAACAATCATTTCTAGGATTTCATAATTCCTAAAAGAGAATTCATCCTTTTTTTTATTTTTTGTATTTGTTGTGGTTATTTTATTTGGTAGTAGTTATTTAATAATAACAAATGGAAAGAAATAAATGGTTTAGTTCATATATCATTGGCCAATTTCTAGCGGAAGGTTCCATAGGAACAATTATTTATTTCTATTATCAAGGTACATCATCTCTTTTTTTTATGGAAAAAAGAGAGAAGAAATCTAGAATCCTAGAATGACACCTAATATCTCTATAAAGCCTAAAGACATTCATATTGTAAATCTTACTAAAACTGTTCATTTTTTGTCATAAGCTTATGATTTAGTTTTTTGATGCAACAAGTATGTAAAATAGTTCTTAATTGTTGGTATCAAAAATAAAGCAACTAATTCAGTAGCATGGTCTACAATAAAGGCTCGGTGTCATTATGTTAATAAAAAATGACTTGATGATATGTTAACGAATTGATATACTACAGAAATGAGACTTCAAAAGTTTCGGGACTTGATAATGAAACAAAATATGGGGAGACTCAATTGTCTTCTGAAAATGGATATAATCGTGTTGAATTGAAAATTATATCATTTGCAAACATATCTAGTTAGGAATAAATATATGATGGGGTTGTTCGATATTGTAATAATTGTTTATCATCAAGAAGAATATACAACTCTTTAAGAATGTATCACTTTGGGAATTTCAATGATTGGTTTAATCGATACAAACTATGACCCGATTCTAGCGGATATTTTGATTCTACGAATGATAACCTTATAGCTTTAATCCTATTCATTCTTAACAAATTAGGATTTGTAATTTGCGAGGATTGTTCTATCTATATACAAAATTATCGATTAATAATAAGAAGATAAATTAGTGGGGGAACTCAATAGATTTATTGAATAATTTACTATTTAAGAATCACATATAAAGAGAAAAAAATTAGGATATTCTCGGATTAGATTAGTTGGTATTTTTAATATACAATTAGGGTATACAATTCGAAAAAGAGATGATCAAATAAAAATAATAACTTTTTTAAGTTCTATTTATTGCAAAGGGTAATATGAGTATTTTATTATGTTCCATCAACATACTACGAGAGTTATATGATATATCCAACATGGAAGTAGGTCATCATTTTTATTGAAAAATTGGAAGTTTACAAGTCATTGGGCAAGTACTTATTACTTCTTAGATTATAGTTGCTATCTAAGTTCATGATTATATCTATTTGTAATCCATAAATCATTTCTTCTTTCGGTCAAAATTTCTTTCAATATGTCCTTGAATTCATTCGAGATGTGAACAAAATTCAAATTAGAGAAGAATATGGTCAATGGATTCTATTTATAGAAACTCTATTTTTATTTATTTTTGTTTCAAATTTGTTAGGGGCTCTTTTACCTTGGAAAATCATAAAGTTGCCTCATGGGGAGTTAGTCGTACCAACAAATGATATAAATATTACTATTTCTTTAGCCTTACTCACATCAATAGCATATTTTTATGTGAGTTTATCAAAAAGGGATTGGGCTATTTTAGTAAATATATTTAACTAACTCCAATCCTTTTTCCCATTAACATCTTAGAAGATTTCATAAAACTCCTATCACTTAGTTTTCAAATTTTTGAAAATATATTGTTTGATGAATTAGTAATTGTTGTTCTTGTTTTTTTAATACCTTTAATGGTTCCTATACCTGTCATGTTCCTTGGATTATTTACAAGTGACATTCAAGTTCTTATTTTTGCAACATTAATCGCAGCTTAAATAGGGGAACCCTTGGAAGGCCATCATTGATTAGTTTTTGACAATATTTTTTTAGCCTAGTTTGACCAATGTATACTTGTCTCAAAGTAATCCATTTAGGTTTAGGGAGAATAAATATACACATAAGGATAGATACAGTAGTAAAAAATAAATTAAGAGATTAAATAATAGTAAAAAAAGGGGAAAGAGATCGAAAAGATCTTTTTCCTACAATTTTTTTTTTTTGCTCTATTTAGATCGTTTAATACTCTCGTTTTGTTTATTCAAGTCCAAGATTAAATAGTAGTTTACTATATTAAATAGTACATTAGTAGGTTTCTAAATTTCTTAAATAAAAGTCATAATTTAAGTAATAATTTTTATGGTATCTTATCTTTTCATGATGTGTGATTAAAAAAAAGATGGTGTAAAGAATGGTTGTCATATCAGTTGACATCATTCAATCCACTAATTGAACAAAACAATTAGAAAATGATGGGATTGAGGAAAGAAAAGGAAAACTTGGTGTATGAAATCAAATTTCTATAAGACCTTTCTTGGGGAGTTTTTGTTAAAATGACTATAAAATCCTGATGTATTTGAGAGATAAATAATTGGTTTGCATTATGAGGGAACGATATGTATATGTGATATTTGATATTTACTAGGTATACATGAATCAAAGATATATCTAATTTTTTCTATTATACGTGAATTGATATAAGGATTCTAATAGAAGTCCTTTCTGTTTTGTCTATAATTTTGAATTCTAGATTAAATCAATTTAAATAAAGAAAATGAATAAAGAATTCAAATATTTTTTGGAATAAAAAAGAACTAGAAGAACAAAAGTCATAGGGATTCACAAAAATTCATGATATAGTAACTAAAAATGAGTTATCGAAGTAGTTCGGATAATTCAAGAATATTATTATTTCAATTTTGGGTTCTTAGTTAGTTTGATTGGATAAATCTTAGTAATGGAAGAATTAAATTATAATTCTTTGGTTGATTATATCATTAACTATTTCTTTATTTTTTGTTTTAGTGTGAGGAACTTATCATAAATCCATCGATTTTTACTACTTTCGTTATTATTGATGGATTGACCGTTGGGCTTACTTTTATTGGACCTAGTGTTGGTTAAGGTATTGTTGTGGGCCAAGCTATAGAAGGAATCGTGAGACAACCAGAGGTAGAGGAAAATATACGAGACATTTTATTGCTTTGTCTAGCTTTTATGGAAGCTTTAACAATTTATGAACTTGTAGCATTAGTACTTTTATTTGTGAATCTTTTTGTTTAATTTTTAAAATACATATTATTTGATTCCCTTTGATTTTTTGCTTTTATTTTTTCCAAATTAGATTTAGATTTCAACCCCAAAATTTCTTATTCTTTGGGTTATACCTTATAAGAGGGCTAATTTGAAGATGCAAACTTAACACATTCTAACAAGTATTATTCAAAAATACATTTACATCCATAAATCTATATGTATATATATATATATATATTTTAATGCTATTTAGTATTTATAGAAAATAATATAATTAAAAAAAATAAGAAATTAAATATCAAATAGATATAATAGATATCTAAATAAATATAGATAATTAGTCTATCTATAAGTAAAAAGGAGATTATATGAAAAATGTAACCAATTCTTTCCTTCCTTGGATTATTGGCCATTTTTCGAGAGTTTCAAGTTTAATACCGATATTTTAGCAAAAAATCCAATAAATTTAAGTATAGTATTAGGCGTATTGATTTCTTTTGGAAAGGGAATGTATGTGGATTGTTTATTTCAAGAATACGTTGGTCCAAATCACTGCACTTTTTTTCATTATAATCAGTAAAGAAAAGGTGTATGATTCGACGAGTTACTTTTGAATAAATTAAGAAATTAAATTGAAGAATCATAGCATTTCGTGATTCATTTTCATTTTGATTTTCTATCAGTGAATAATGTGGGACCATTAATAAGATTAAAGCTAAACCTTTTGAAATCCGTATACAATATGATATTTTTTATACTACTATGTTAATACATAGTTAATACATAAATGGTTTCAAAATAAAGAGTTGAGATTTTTTTATATATAAAACACTCAGTTCAATCAAAAAATTATTTGAAGCCATCCATTATATGATTGCAAAAAATTGGAAAACAAAATGGGTATTCCACCCTCCTTTTTTTAAAGTCTTTTTTATCCAATTTTGAATCGATAACTTATGTATACAATAAGAAGAATTCTTTGGATTTGAAAACAAAAAAAATACAATCTTGTTGACCACAATTGTTTTGGTCAGAAGAGTCCTGTGAATATTATATTCCATAAGTAATTGAGTGGGAGAGTAAAATGAATTGAAAAATTTATGGTTGGTTCAGGAAAGGATCATGGAAGTTTTGAAATGAATGGAAAGATAAGCTACTTTGATTAAGTGATTTATTAGATAATCAAAAACGAAAGATCTTGAAAACTATTTGAAATTCATAAGAATTGTAGGAGAGGGTCCTAGAAGAGTTGGAAAAAACTCGAGCATGCTTATGAAAAGTAGAAATAGAGGCCGATCAGTTTCGAGTGAATGGATACTCTGAAATAGAATGAGACCATTCATTTTGAACAATAAAGAGCGATTAATTAAGTTTGACAACACTTTTTCCAACAAGCCTTACAGGAGGCTTTAAAAACTCTAAATAGTTGTTTCAACAAAGAGTTGCATTTATGTACCATCAGTACCAATATTGGCATGTTTGGAATGATGAAAGAAATAATAGGTTAGTCTTTCTACAATAGGCATTATTTGTTTTCTTTCAAAGAAATATAAAGAATTAAGAAATGTTCATGGTAACCATTAGAGCAAATGAAATTAGTAATATTATTTATGAAAGTATTGAGCAATATAATAGTGAAGTGAATATTTTAAATACCCATACTATACTTCAAGTAGGCAATGACATTGCTTGTATTTATGATCTTTATGAAGTAATGGCAAGTGAATTAGTAGAATTTGAAGATGATACGATAGACATTGCTCTAAATTCGAAATCAAATAATATTGGTGTGGTATTAATGGGTGACTGTCTGATGATACAAGCGGGAAGTTCTATAAAAAAATATATGAAAAATTGATTAGATATCGATAAGTGAGGATTTTTTGGGCTATGTTATAAATGTCCTTGCTAAACCTATTGATGATCGAGGTGAAATTGTAGCTTTTGAATTTTGGTTAATTGAATCTCTACCTCTGATTATTATTATAAGACGTTCTATATATAAGCCTATTCAAACAAGTCTTATTGATGTTGATTCAATGATCCCTATAGAATGTAGTTAGTGAGAATTAATTATTAGGGACAGGTAGACTAGTAAAACACTAGTATCCACATATACAATTCTTAACCAACAAGGGAAAAATGTAATATGTGTTTATGTAGCTACTGGTTAAAAGACATCTTCTATGGCTCAAGTGGTGACTACTTTACAAGAAATGAGTGCAATGGAATAAATTTTTGTGGTAGCTAAAATGATGGATCTTATACAAGAGCAATATTGGCTAAATATTTTATGTAACATAAACAACACACTTTAATCATTTATGACTATCCCTCCAAACAAGCGACTTATAGCCAAATGTGTCTTTTATTATGAATACCACCAGGCCGCAAAGCTTATCTAAGAAATGCTTTTTATTTGCATTCATGCCTTTTGGAAAGAGCTACTAAATCAAGTTCTCAGTTAGATGAAGGAAGTATGAATGCTTTACTACTAGTTGAGACCCAATTGACTTATGTTTCAGCTTATATTCCTACTAATGTAATTTCCATTACAGATGGACAAATATTCTTATCTATCAATCTATTCAATGCTAGAGCTAGACCTCCTATTGATGTCAGTATTTTTGTTTCTAGAGTACGATCGATAGCTCAAATTAAAGCCATGAACCAAGTAGTTAGAAAATTAAAACTGGAATTGGCACAATTCACATAATTAGAAGCCTTTGCACAGTTCATTTCTGATCTTGATAAAACTACTTATAATCAATCGGCAAGAAGTCAATGATAATCAAAATTCACCCCTCTCATAGTGGAAGAACAAATAATGACTATTTATACTAGAATGAATAGTTATCTTGATTCATTAAAAATTGGACAAGTAAGGAAATTTTTCGTTGAGTTACGTGTTTATTTAAAAATGAATAAACCTCAGTTCCAAGAAATTAAATCTTCTACCAAGATATTTATGTGAAAATTATAAGCACTTTTGAAATAGGCGATATGGGAACAAATGGAACATTTTCTACTTTAGGAACATCTAAAAAGAAATTAATTGCTTATCATATTTATCAAGATTAAAAAACCAAACTTAATTCAAAATAATAATGAAAGTAGAAAAAATTATATAAATGATTAAAAAATATTTTATTATTTTATATTCTAATTATAATAAAATATATTCAAAAAATAGATAGATAATAACTAGTTTATCTATTTATAGAGTTTCTAAATAAGCCGATGTAAAGAATATATAGATATATGAAAATATATTGTGTCCAGTAGGATTTGAACCTATACAAAGGTTTATAAGACCTTTATCATATCCATTAGACAATGGATTCTTTTCATTCCTATTTTTGATATTTAATTTCTTTTTATATTGCTATTCATTTTGAAAAAAATGAATACATGAAAGAATTTCAGAAAATGTGTATTCAACAATTAGAGGATTTTTCTATTTTCTATTTCTTATTAGTTGTATTTTTTAGTAGTTAAAAATAGAGAGATTGAGAATATAAAAATCTTGAATATAGATACCAAATAAATTAAGCACAAGCGAGCAACGAGAATCAAACCCCCATCGTTAGCTTAAAAGGCTAGGGGTTATATTCGACATTAATTCATAAGTTAGAACAATTTCTCTAATTTAAAATCGAACATGAAACTTTGATTTCATTTGGCTCCTTTATGAAAGATGGATAATTTTTAGATATAAAATATGTTTGATCGATAGCATCTATGTCAGCTTTTCAGTATGAATGCAGTCTAAACGATCTTTATAAAAAAAGAGGATTATACTAATCTTTATAGTTACTTCGTTCTCTATTTCTATTTGAGAGAATCTTTAGGAAAAGATTTTGTTTCTATTGAACTAAAATAACTTATTTACCGATGACTCTGGTAAACCAAAGTCATTGTTTTATATTTCTTTGCTTCAATTTTCCTTGTACAAAAACAAAAAAGAACAATCGAAGATTTAGTTATAATTCATATATTTATATATAGAGAGTCATTAATTCAAGGCAACCAAAAAAAAAAAACACTTCATTAACAATTACATATTTCTATGTGTAAGTTTTTCTCACAAATTTAACCAATAGTTATCAGATTGGCTTTAAGTTCATGGCATAAAGTAAATCATCCAACTTAGTATACCTTTAACATGAATTGTTCCTTTATCAATAATCCTAGATTTATTTCCATCATCAAAAGTAATTGTTCTTTTATTATATTCTTCAAAAGTTTTAAAAAGAAAATGATTACCAGTCATATGTCTAGAATATTCACTATCAAAATATTAAACAGTAGTAGATTTAGCTCTAAATGTAATATGGGCTACATAACAATGTAAATAAGACTTCTTAACCCAACTTTTCATAGTTTTCTAACTCATGTGATTATTTCTAGAAACATGACCGTTGATTTTTGAATAGGATGTATGTATGTTAGACAGTAGTAGATTTAGCTCTAAATGTAATATGGGCAACATAACAATGTAAATCATACTTCTTAACCAACTTTTCATAGTTTTCTAACTCATGTGATTATTTCTAGAAACATGACCGTTGATTCTTGAATAGGATGTATGTATGTTATCAATACAATTATAGGATATCAAGAATCTATATCTAGATCTAATATGTTCCTTCCTACCACAATTATGGAATGTAGGAATAAATTTAGAAGTAGATGCACGAGATGCATGTGAAGTATTTGAAGAGTAAAGATTAGAAGATTTTACAAATAGTGTTGTTTTTGAAGATGATGTATTAGTGTGCTTATCTATATAGCTTAGTCATCTCTTGTTTCCAAAATATTTTCCATAATAAAAACCTTGTTTAGCTTTTTAGCTCTAATAATTAACATTTTTACTATTTCCTTAGATTGTTCAAGTTCCTGCACCATTCTTATTTTTTCATTTTAGACATGTAAGACTTGAATTTAGATCATTAATACATTCAAAAAATTCATTTTTTTTCTTTTTCTAGTATTGAGGATTTTATTTCATAGGATTTTAGTTTCTCATTCAGTTTGGTTACTTCTATAAATAATTTATCATTTTCCTTTTTATACCCTACTAAATCTATAAATAATTCATTAATGCTATTAGCATCATTAGGAATTCTAAGTCACTTTTCTCATTGTTAAAATCAATATCAGATTTATTGTAGTGTCCACAAATTGTTGTAGTAAATATCATAAAGTTGGTATCACTATTTTTTGATTCAACTAGATTGTTGTTGTCACTTTTAGAGTTAGTAAGTGTAACATTGAATGATCTTCTAGTTTTGTTCTTCTTGTTGGCACACTTAGCTATAAAATGATCATAACCCATACATTCAAAACATTAAGTTCTAATGGGTTTAGAAACATTTGGAACTTATAAATTTGAGTTCTCGTACATTTTGATTATTTGGCGACTTGATTGTCCTTTGCTTTATGGATTCTTTTTGTTGAAGATTTTTTGAGTCTTTTGGCTATAAGTACCACTTATTCATCATCATTGTTACCAACTTTAGCCATGGTAGTTTTGAAAGCAACGCCTTTGTTTTTTGTAAGAGTTCGAGAGGTCATCTTAAAGGTAATGAGTGAGTCAACTAGTTCGTCAATTTTGATGATGTCTACATCTTTGCTTTCATATATAATAGTGACTTTTGCATGGAAGCGATCTTATAATGAATAAAAAATATTTTGAAGCAACTTGAATTTCTCAATGTTTTCACAAAGATTAGTAGAAGAGTTAACAATATCACATAATTTAATAAAAAACTTAAAAAAGGCTTCCGACTATTCCATCTTAACATTTTCAAACCTTGTACCTAGCATGTAAAGTTTAGTTCTTTTAACTTATGTGATGCTCTCATAGGCAACCTCAAAAGTATCTTAATCATGCTTGATAGTATTAACATTAGATATACTATAAAGTTCATCACTAAATACATCACTGAAGATATCATCTATACTTTTTTTATCTCAATTACTACCAATTTTACCTTATATAGTCCATTCATTCCTAAATTTAAGAGTGATAGCATTATCTTTGGTAACAATAGGTGATTCCCAACCATAAAAAATAAAATTTCAAACACTCTCATCTATAGAACGTAGAAAGGCTCTCATATGAGCCCCTTTCAATATGGGTAGTTAGACCCATAAAAATAAGAGCATGAGTTATAGACGAATTCTCTCTCAAATGATTTATATCAAGGTCCTAAGCACACACTAAGTATATCTATTGACCCGCTATAATACCAATTGAAAGTTTTTTTGGTTATAAATCTAATTAACTAGAGGAGTGAATATGTAATTTTTGATTTATGACCATTTAAAAAATCATAAGCGGTTAGAGATATTTTAAGTGAAAACAACTTAGGATACTCTAAATGTCTAAGAGAAAAGTCTTTGATTCATCGAACTACCTAAGTATCTGCTATGAAAATATGTTCGATTATAAGGCTATGACTCAAACTATCGATCATAGATAATGCCCCAAAATAACCTACTATAAGCCTTCATTTTTTTTCACTGTCTCCACAAGTAAGGCGTACGAACATGAACCAATGTTATGATAAACTCGAGTCACACAAGTTATCGAACCCGTTCAACTGGTACCTAAAATGTTAGCATAATAACACAAGTGTAAATTATATCCTAGAACAGATAAAACAATAAAAAATTCTAGCTAGATGATTTAATGAAATATCAAAACCAAAATCACTAGCAAACTCTAGAACATATGATTAAGCACATGATCATAGGTCAAAGGCTAATTAATAAGCTGTATAAAAAATCACCTAATAGAGCTTTAAGGAATAAGGGCAATATAGTAATTAAAAAATTTGGTTCGAGTAAACAATTATGTTAAAATTGAAGTCATAACCGCTCGATCGATTCAAGTCAAGTTCGATTGATTGATTGAAACCTTTTTCAATCGATAAGGCAACAATTAAAAAATGCTGAATCGATATAAGCCAATCTCGATCAATCTAGGCTATAAAAAAATAAAAATCTTAGACCAAGTAGTTCATGAACTATTCTCAATCGATCCATTATTCTCATGTGTTTAATATGAAATCTAATGTAAATAAGAATAAGAATATCCTAAATTATGTTCATTTGAAGTTCGATAGTTTTTTGGATTAAATAATAATCTTAAAAACACGCTTAAAACTAAATTACATTTAAATGTTTTGTTTACGAATATAGTCAATACTCATAAATCTTATACTATAGGTAATTAATAGGCCATAACATCTCATTACAATGAACTTTTATTTTCTCTTCTTTCAAAAGATATCAAAAATTACCATTAATCGATATGATTTTTACTATTCAACTATCCAATGGTTAATAAAAAGAGTAAACAATATGATTGATTAAGAATATATAATAATAAGACTATGCAATCTAATTTCTCCATCCAACAAGCAAAAGAAATAATAAAGTTTTAATAAATAGTTCATTGATTATGTTACAGAAAAAAAGAAAATAATGTATTAATTAATAAAAAAATGTTATGATTCTATAAATTTATATGCATATTCTTGTTAATTATATCATGACACCTAATCAAACCTTTTATAAAATAAATAATTTTTTTTTTCATTTTTAAGGTAATTTCACAATTACATTATTATTAACTCGAGTTTAAATTTAAAAATCCTAGTATTACTCTTAACATTAAAGGGGTACAATATAAAATACTAAGCAGAGAAAAAGCACTGGCAAAAAAAATTTTACAGATATAGAAATTTATTGCTTTTATGCTGCTATATGCCTAAACTCGTTAAAAGAGCTCATGTATTGTATGTAAATTGGGGAAGAATAATAATACTACACATCTCAACAAGTTGAGATATATCTAAAGTTGAGAAATTATAAGTCTTTGATCAATGTGTCGGACACTGATATAAAAATGTTGGATCCATTTCTAACTCTCTTTAATCTCTCTCCACTATAAAAATATCATAATATTAATTGAGAATATTTGTTTCGAACCGATGAATAATTTTTCCTTCAAGTGATAGTGTTATTATATCTTCACATTGATGGTAATGTTGGAGATTGATTATTTTTCAAAGATTTACAGAACCACTTATACGTGGAGGCCAATTATAATTACATTTAGATTCATTCATGTTAGAATCTAATTAATTGTTATTCGTTGTTTATAAAATATAATAATATATTTTATTCATGCTACAATCAAATTAGTTATTATTAATTATATATTCTCGGCGAATACCCTTTGTTCATGAATAATCGAAAGCCCCATACATCTTCTTCTTTATAATTTGTAAGTAAACCGAAAACCCAACAGAACTAAGATGAAAAGAAAAGAAAAGAAAAACCCAGAAAGCAAAAAGGCCATGAAAATCAAGAAACGGAAATTTTTTTCTCTAAAAGAAAAACAATAACATAAATAAATATTGCCTGGCTCTATCCTGTCTGCCCTTTTCCATACAATAATGGTATTTTTTTTTTTACAGAAAGAGAGAGAGAGCTACATTGTACATCTATCACCTTGGATTAACAAAGGCAGAGTCAGAAAGATACCTCAAAGGGACCAACCAAGTTGAGAACCTCTTGGGTCATTTCATGAAAGGGGAGAGATAAATCTGCCTTCCACAGCCATTTCAAAAGAGAAAAGCCAAAATGGGAAGCATAAGAATCACACATACTCATTCATACACACAATCTCAGTCACTTCCTGCTTTCTGAGTTCTTTTAGAAAGGGAAGGGAAAAAAATCAACAATGGAAAGGATTTTGTTTGTGTCTAATGGAAATTTTGATTGGTTGGGCATAAAAGAAGTGTTTGTGTATTATGGAAATTTTGATTGGCACAGGCTTAAAGGCATTTTGGATTTGGGTTTTGGCCGGTGAATTGCGACTTTCCAATTTCTCTGCGTTTCCTCTTTTCTGCAAACAACACTCACCGTTTTGTCCTCACTTTGTTAAGTCTTTCTCTCTCCCTTCACTGTCTCAGGCACACAGATTTGATTTTACCCATAGTTTCTATTCTTTTAATTAATCATGTTAAAGTAACCAAAATTTGTTATAATTTTATAAAAAGATGTTTGAATTTTTTTGTTTCACACGAAGTTAGAATGGATATTATTTTATTTAAGTAAAAATATATTTTCTTTTATTAATTAACTATCACGTTAATTAATACTTATAAGATATTAATCATAAAAATATATTTATATATAAATAAAATAAAAAACTGATAAATAAAAATAATTGAGACATTCTTATATAAAATAAACTTAAATTTAAATATTTAAAAACTGTTTACCTGACTAATTAATCGGAAAAAGAGGGAAGATTAAAACTACTTATTATTTTCATATGTCCTTAGCTAATAAAATTATTTATTTTTTATAAAAAATATATTAATTATATATTTTATTAAAATAAATTACCACATCAATACTATTTTAATAACAATAAATAATTTCTCCATAAATTTTGAAAAAAAAATTGTTATATAATAAGTTTTTTTTAGAGTAATAGCTTCTTTATTTTGTTCTATAACTTAATTATGCATAGAAAATAATATATCTTAAAGTTTTAACTAATAATTATTTGCTAAATATAAGTGTAAATTGAGATGATATATTAATGAGATTCATAAGACAATTCATTAATTTTTAAAATCTATCTCATCTTGTTAGATATCTCTAACACCTTATTTGTCAAGTGAGTCATTGAAGTTTCTGCTAGAAATTGCCTTGGTAAGGATGTTAATGATGAGTGCTCAAAAAGCACTAAAATAACCATGATTTTATGCACATTAATTGATTAAAAATATATATATTTATATGTTTTATCATATATTTATATAAATTTGTCTTTTTCGGAATCACGGGTATTTTTATTGTTTTACAGGAATTTTGGCCTAAAAACGCAATGTAAAGACTCAAAGAAGAATACTTGAAGCAATACATCACAAATAAATTCATAAATAAGTGGAAAAAGGTCAACAAACATGGAAAAATTGGACAAAATGGGTCGAAAAAGGTCAAAAATGTCAAAGATCGGAAAATCACAATAAGCACAATGGCCTACACACGCCAGTCACAAGACTAACGCTGCATGCCAAGGTTGATCCACGCTTCCATACATGGCGATCGTTTCACGCTACATTGAAGAATACCGCCAGTACTAACGCTGCGTTTTTGACCCATTTTTCACGTGTACCGCTTCCATGACGTCATCTTGGACGTCATTGATGACCTCAAGAGGTCCATTACACGTTTTTATTTTTTTAATATTTCTTTTAACATTTTTTAATCATTTTTTCTCTCCATCCTCACCTATAAATACCCCCTTCCATTCACTTCAAAACACACCTCAAAACCTCACTTCTCTCTTCTCTCTTTCTCTCATTTCTTAGTTTTTGAGTTTTCTTTAGTTTCTTTCTTAGTTTCTAAGCTTTTCTTAGTTTTTCTCTTAGTTTTTAGTTCAATTGTCTTAGGTTTAGAGTTCTTCTCTTTTTGAGAGGAACTTGTAATGTTTTTGTAATAATTTAGATTTTTGATTCAATAAATGGAAGTGCAAATTCGCTTGGAGGTTTTCTAGCAACGGGAATAGCGTCGAAGTTCTGTAAGGATTTTATTTTCTTTACGCTATTTTTATGCTTTATTCTTACATGTTATATTTAATTTGTCTGTGATTAAATTTAACTCGTGCTATTGCTTATAATCATGATATAATAATAACGTTGTTATGCTTGCGAAATATTAAATAGGTGAAAATTTCTAAAATGAATTGATTTTATTTTTATTCAAGATTTTATATTAAGGATGTTAGAGAGAAATACATTATTTTTCATTACAAACTTAAATCTGAAGATTAGACTTTAAGGTTTAGTTATCCTGTCTAATTTAGAGTAGTCTTCTTTTATTTGTTGGTACAATCGCCTCTAGTTAGAAAAGCTCTATTTCAAAAGTTTTTATAAGAATTATTATGTGAAAATGTATTGACAACATATTTTCAATAGTGGTTTTAAAACTTGAAAGTTAGTACTGGATAACTAAATTCTTAGGTTTAATTTGGACACCTCGATAAAGTTTAAATCTGCCTAACCTCACCAAAGGTGGCATTTAAATGGTTCATTTTCAATCTCTTAGAAAAAGGAATTAATTTAATTAACCAAATTAGTTATCAACCCCACCCATAGGTGTTAATTGATTTGTTTAGTTAACAAAGAGTATCTAACCCACCAAAGGTGGTATTCATACAAAAAAGAGAGAATCAATAAAATATCAATTTATATCTTTAATAACCTAGATAATATGAGCAAGCATAATTAACTTAGTTATTATATCCATAAATACTCCACTAATATAAATGATAAAATTTGCATGAATATTTATTGAATCATAATTATATTTATTTGTAGATAAATATTTATTGAATTTGTATCTATGTTTATTTTTTTATTTAATTAATCTGTATATATGTTTATTTTAATGTTATTAGATTAGGAACACAAAAACCAAAATATCGTGACAGGATGTTTAGGATTTAATTTCGTTTTTAAAAGTTTGAATAATAAATTAAGAACCACATACATTCCTTCCTTAGATCGACCTTGGGAGTATACTTATCATTTTCTACGAAATGATTCGTGCACTTGCGAGAGTTTTACAAATATTAAAACCAAAGTATTTGCGAGAATCGGCGATGCCGGTTTTCGTTCATCAGTTAGCTAATTGATCTTCAGATTTAACAAAAGGGAACTGAATGATCTTCTCTTCGAGATTTTGTTTGATGAAATGTTGGTCTATCTTCATATGCTTGGTGTGGTCATATTGAATTGTGTTTTGAGATATGTTAATGGAATCTTTGTTATCACAAAATAAATTCATTGTAGAGTCAGGAGGAAGACCAACCTTTATTAGCAAACCTCTAAGCCAAAGAAGCTCACATAATCCTTTCGCCATGCCTTGGAACTCAGCTTCAGCACTGGATAACGCTACCACCTTATGCTTTTTACTCCTCCATGTAACTAAGTTTCCTTTCACAAATGTAAAGTAGCCTGAAGTAGACTTTCTATCCAAGATATTCCTATCCCAGTCTACATCCGTGTACCCTTCATATGTCTAGATGAGTATTCTTGGAGAACATTAGTCCTCTTCCTGGTGATTACTTTACATACCAGAGAATTTGAATTACGGCACCCATATAGTCTTCACTCGAATTATGCATAAATTGGCTTACCATACTTACTGCGTAAGCAATGTTTGGACGAGTGTGAGATAAGTAAATTAGTTTCCCCACTAGCCTTTGATACGTATCCTTATCAACTGGCACTTGGTCTGAATATTCTCCAAGCCTATGGTTTTGTATAATCGCCATATCCATAGGTTTACACTCTAGTGATCCCAATTTCGTCAATAAGTCTAGTACGTATTTCCATTGGGTAAGGAATATGCCTTTTCTTGACCTCACCACCTCTGTTCCCCTAAAATACTTAAGCCCTCCCAAGTTCTTCATTTCAAATTTAGTAGATAATTTTTCTTATAGCCTCAAGATCTCATTAGCGTCATCCCCCGTAATTATCATATCATCCACATAGACTATTAATGTTGTCACCTTGCTTTGTCGATGTTTCTGGAAGAGAGTATGGTCAGAGTTACTTTGGTGATAGCCATACTTCCTCATAGCTGAAATAAGTTGGCCAAATCATGCTCGCGGTGACTTTTCCAATTTACAAATTTTTTTGTTCCCAACTTATGTATATACTGGAGGAATATCTATGTATACCTTTTCATCAAGGTTCCCATGAAGGAAAGCATTATTTTCATCAAGGTTTCCATGAAGGAAAGCATTCTTTATGTCAAGTTGATGTAGTGGCCAATCCAAATATATTATAATAGATAGTAAGACTCTAATGGTATTTAGTTTAGCTACTGGTGAGAAGGTTTTTGAGTAGTCTATGCCATATGTTTGGGTAAAACCCTTTCCCACAAGTCTCACCTTGTATCGATCAATTAATCTATCAGCCTTGTATTTTATAGAGAATACCCATTTGCATCCCACTAATTTTTTTTCCTTCTGGTAATGGGACCAACTTCCAAGTATTATTTTTCTTTAAGGCTTCTAGTTCTTCTTGCATTGCTTATGCCCACTTTGGATTAGATAACGCCTATTCAGCATTATTGGGAATATGGTAAGAGGATAGTGTTTGAGTGAAAGTATTGAACAACATGGAAAGACCTTAAGCAGATACATAATTTGCAATTAGGTACTTGGACTTCCTTCCTTCTTCATCTGAGCTATATCTGTTCGGTGGTTTCCCATGATTATGTCTAAAAGGCAACATGAAACTAGTAGAGGAATCCAAAATATTAGCATTTAAAGGTTCAGGAGTACTTACCTTACGAACATTCTTAAGAGGATGAGGGTCTTTCGGCACTGAGGAATGAGAGGACAGAGGGTACTCTATATTTTTTGTTTCTTTATTTTTGGCTTCTTCATTTCTCAATTCAACATATTCAATCTCTGGTGGTACCTCATGCGGTTCAACCTCTCTATTTCAAGGAGTTTTATGTTCACCCATAAGGGCCATCACCCACCAATTCCTCTCTTTTACTTGAGTCTCCCTCTGAAGGGAAGAATTTGGTACTGATGAAGGATAGAAATTATCGGACTTAAGAAATTTAACATCTATGGTGATATAGGTTTGGTAAGTAGTGGGGTTATAGCACCATAATCCTTTTTTATGTAAACTGTACCCCAAAAATAAGCACTAAATGACATATGGGTCCAATTTGGTACGTTGATTCTTGTGGAGGTGAACGAAAGCAACATACCCAAAAATTCTAGGAGGAAGCATCAATATGGAAAGAGGGAATATATGAATAGAGAGGATTTGTAAGAGGGTTTTAAAGTTTAAATTTTTTGAGGGCATACAATTGATTAAGTACACAACAATAGTTACAACATCCCCCTAATGGTGACTCGACATCATTGCTCCAAGAAGTATAGCACATGACGTTTCCAAAATAAGTCGATTTTTCCTCTCGGCGAAACCATTTTGTTAAGGTGTTTGAGAGCACGATGTCACAACCCTAGACTTCAACTAGAAATCGTGCAACACTAAGCACGGTCTGTTGCACTAAGCTTGCCTTCCTACTCAAAACCCTCCAAAAACACTAGAAAGAGACTTAGAGGTTTAGAGGATTCAAGAGCAAAGGAAGAACAAAAAAGAGTTTGTAAAGAATGCCTCGTATTGCTCTTAGAGAGATTATCTTACAATTTTCCAAGGATCCCAAGGATGATTACAAACGAAGACCAATAGGTCTATTTATAGTGTGACACCAAGTTTAAGATTACGCAACAACTTTCTAGATCCTTCTATGTCTAGAATGTACAAGATTGTTCTAGTTTTATCTACAACATGCCACAAGGTTCTAGGACCTTATAGTCAAGTCTAGCAACTCTTGAGTCTTCTAGGATTGTCTAGTTCCTTCATGCAACTTCTAGGATGTTGCGAAAGCTTCTAGAGACTTATACATCCTTCATGAACCATCCATCACGTTCTAGAATATTCCAACCCCTTCTAGCACCTTCCAGCACATGCTAATGTACTCTGGAACATTCTAGAGTTTTCAAGGCTTGAGTTGAGTCCATCCAACTTTAGCTCTCTCTAGACGTCACTAGGCCACTTTAGAACTTTCTCATGTAGTAACTTGTAGAAAAGTCTAGATCCTTTAGGAAAACACCATTTCTTTGGATTTTGAGAGACAATTTGAGCGAGACGTAACACCCAGTACCACACGAGCCTTTGATAGATCCATGATGCACATAGAGTTTGAGTATGGCATAAGGGCTAACCTAGTCCAAGAACTCCATGCCAAACACCACCGAAAAATCATTCATAGGTGCCACCGATAGGTCCACTTGGCCAATCCAAGCACCAAGACTAACCTTAACTCCACGAGCAACTCCTTTGAGAGGTAGTGTTGCTGAGTTAATAGCTTTGAGAGATCCTCCTCCATTGACAACCTTAAGGCTGAGTCTCTTTGCTTCCTCTAGTGAAACAAATTTATAAGATGCACCTATGTGAACCAAAACTTTGGTGACCTTTCCATTGATGGTTGTTGCATCTAGGAACATCAAGCCTTTGAGGGTATTCGGGGCACTCTACAATGCACCCAGTAGCCGTAGAGAACTCATCTTTATGCCCTCATTTGTCTCACCTCCGTCTTGGTCATGCATGGAGGAAATTAAGGCACTCAATGCATTTCTTTTAAGACATTCACATGCCCAATGCGGTCCGTCGCATATGAATCACGTCACACGGGGCTTTGAGGCACCACCATCCTTCCTTTCCTTCCTTTTATCTCGTGATTTGAACGAGAAGCCTTCTTTGTGATTTTTGCGACCCTGAATTTTGGCATGGTCCTCCCCACTCTTTCCTCTACCAAAATTTCTATCTATGGCCTTTGAACTCTCTTTGTTTGTGGAGTAGTCAATAAGGCTTTCTACAACCTAATGGTTGAAGATAAGTCTTGGACACCATGTCGCTTGAGTTCAAGGTTAGCCCATGATTAGAGACCATCCATGAACAAGAATAGTACATCCTTGTCTAATGTGTCAAGGACTACTAGAAGCAAGGTTGTGAACTCCTTCATATAGTCCTTTATGCTACATGTCTGTATTAACCGTCGCAATCGGCCCATTGCCTCATCTTCAGCATTTACGAGGAAGAATTGGCTTTTGAACTCCCTTTTGAAGTCATCAAAGGTGTCAATTGTGTATACCCCTCGTTGTATATCTCTATGCCTCCGTCTCCACCATAGCATAGCAGTGTCAGAGAAGTACATGGCAACGGTTCAGATCTTACTGGCATGGTCCGTTATGCCAGTGACCTCAAAGTGTTATTGAAGCCCCCATAGGAAGTTCTCAACTTCCCTAGCATTCCTAGCACTATTGAAGGTCTTTGGCTTGGAAATTTCCACCTTCTTGGCCTCAATGATGGTGGTTGTGTTGTTCCCAAGGCCATAACCTGCTTATAAAGTGTAGGTCACCTCCCATATCCTCGACTCTAAGTAATACATTAGTAATTTCTCTTTGGATAAGATCCCGTACCTTGGCAAGTTCGACCTTCAACCCATCGATCTCTTGCCTTAACCCATTATCTAGCTCATTGAAAGACATCTTGACTGCTGCATGGATCTCCACATCCTCAGCCTCCAAGTCATTACAACATTCCTCCAAGTTGTCCAAGTCATTGCAACAACTCTCCTAAGTTGTCTTGAGCACTTCCAACATGTGCTTCCAAGCTAGAGATAATGTCTTTCGACTTGGCTCGAGAATCCTTTGGTGGTTTCCGAACTTCCTCATGCCTATGTTCCATTGGTGGAACATCCATACTTGGTATAGTTGGGACAGTATTCTTCATTATGCCAATGATAGTAATGCTTCAACCGAAAGCTCTGATACCAACTGTCACGGCCCTAGACTTCAACTAGCAATCGTACGACACTTAGCACGATCCGTTGTACTAAGCCTGCCTTCCTACTCGAAACACTCCAAAAACACTAGAAAGAGACTTAGAGATTTAGAGGATTCAAGAGAAAAGAAAGAACAAACTTGCATTGCTCTTAGGGAGGTTATCTTACAATTTACCAAGGATCCCAAGGATGATTACAAATGAAGACCAATAGGTCTATTTATAGTGTGGCACCAAGCTTAAGATTATGCCACAACTTTCTAGATCCTTCTATGTATGAATGTACAAGATTGTTCTAGTTTTATCTACAACATTCCACAAGGTTCTAGGACCTTATAATCAAGTCTAGCAACTCTTGAGTCTTTTAGGATTGTCTAGTTCCTTCATACACCTTCTAGGATGTTCTGAAAGCTTCTAGAGACTTCTACATCCTTCATGAACCATCCAGCACGTTCTAGAATATTCCAACCCCATCCAGCATATTCTAGAATATTCCAACCCCTTCTAGCACCTTCCAGTACATGCTAATGTACTTTGGAATATTCTAGAGTCTTCAAGGCTTGAGTTGAGTCCATCCAACTCTAGCTTCTTCTAGACATCACTAGGCCACTCTAGAACTTTCCCATGTAGTAACTTGTAAAAAAGTCTAGATCTTTTAGGCAAGCATCATTTCTTTGGATTTTGAGAGATAATTTGAGCGAGACGTAACAACGAGGTCTCATGGAGAAGGTCATGTTGTTGGAAATAAGCCTAAAATCTATGGTTGATGAATTTTCCACCATTATCATAACAAAGTATTTTTATCTTAGAAGAGAATTGGGTCTTAACCATGGCATGAAATGCTTGAAAAATGGAGAAAACTTTGTCTTTGGTTTTTAGGTGATAAAGTCATGTCATTCGAGTACAATCATCGACAAAGATTACAAACCAACGATGACCAAAGGAAGTAGGCATTGGAGATGGTCCCCACATATAAGAGTGTATCAATGCAAATGGAGTATTAGTTTTATTCAAGCTAACTAGATAAGAAACTCGTTGGCTTTTAGCCTTGATACATGTATCATATTTAAAGCCTACTGCAAATGGTAAAATAAAGATGGGAATAGATTCCGAAGATAGCCAAATGATAGATGCCCCAAGTGCCTATGCCATAGCCAAATCTTCCATTCATGGCTACTAGGTTAATGGTGCATGTAATTTGTTTTACTTGGGCTAAAATCATCAAGGTAGTACAGTCCCCCCTCTTAATACTACACCCAATAATCTCCTTGGTGAAAACATCCTAAACAAGACAAAAAGTAGAGTATATCAGCACAACACAATTAAGCTCTTCATTTATTTGACTCACAGATATCAACTTGTTGGAGAGAGATGTTACAAGAAGTGTGTGAACTAGAGTGAAAAAGGGATATTGGGAACAATTCCAACCCTCTTGACTGGGTAAGTGGTCCCATTGGCAATGCAAGTCCTACGTGGTTGAGTTGTGTTAGAGAAATCATTTGGATCAAATTTCATATGATCCGTTGCTCCGAAGTCGATAATCTAGCCATTATCATTCCGTGTATTTGAGCTACAAATTTTTTACCACAATTACCTTGATCTAAGGTTGATGTAGAAGATTTAGCTACAGGAATAAGAGAGAGTTGAGATTCAATCATGGCCACCACCGGCCATTTTGGAACAACTTCATATGCAAGAGCATCTCGTTTCTTTCGAGCTTGTAATTCATACCACCAATATGGGTAGCCATGTAATTTAAAACAAGTTTCTCAAATATGTTTTGTACTCCCACAATGAATGCACTTATTCCCATCAGAATTACCTTTGGGTCATAAGAAGGACCCAGACCTTTGTGACTAGCTAGATTTCACGCCTTTGATGACCATAACAGTACCACTAGCCACTACTTATGTGTTTGATATCATCGTAGATTGTCGAAGATCTTCCCTTCTAACATGAGCATATGCATGTTCAATTGAAGGGAAAGGCTTCAAGTGAAGAACATTACTCCTGATATGATTCAATCAATCATCTAGCTCATCAAGAAAAGTGTACACTCGTTCCTATTGTAAAATGGAGTTGTAGCTTTTTATGACAATTGCACATTTCATTGGATTTGGTCGACAAAAATCAATCTCTCACCACAAACCTTGTAGATCTTTATAGTATTTCTCTATAGATCCTTCAGCTTGTTTCATTAGAGATACACGACGACTAAGTTTATATACCTATGAGGTGTCAGTTTCATCGAAGTAAGTTGTGGCACCAGAATTCCATACTTGCTTAGCTATTGGGTAGCAAATAAAGTTCCCGATCAAGGAATGGTCTATGGAATTGATCAACCAGCCTTTCACCATTGCATTCTCAGTGCACCACTTACGAAAGGAGGGGTCGATTTCTAAAGGTTAGGGGTAATCTCCATTGATGTATCCCAGTTTATCTTTTCTTGAGATGTACATCTCAACAACCTGGGATCATAATTCATAGTTGGAATCATCCAAATTGATACTGATTGGAACCATTGGGGAATAAGCAATAGGAGAGGAAGAGGTCTTAACCTTTGACAAAACCTCCGTCATTTTTTGTGTTAGATTATCAATGATGTTTTCGGTAGAGTTAACCATGAAAGCCGAGAAAAATCTTGATCTTTGTTTGATCAAAAAATAGGAACCCAAAAATCTGCTTTGATATCATGTCAAATATATCTCTCTTTTTCTTACTTAATTCCATAAAACTAGATACAATTTATAGAGATATAAGAAACTATTTTTGGAAGCTATTTTACAAAATTTATGCATAAAATCATGTTTGACCTTTATGGAAGGATTTCTAAATCTAAGATTTTCATAACTATCTAATTAAGCAATTCATGCCAACATGTAATGAGTATAATGTGTGTTGTAATAATATCAAAAATATATTATTAATATATATAGGAAATAACATTCTTTCTATAAATGCATATATATATATATATATAAAACAATTAATAAAAAGAGTATTATCCTAAAAATAATTTATTAATAATAATTTTATTTAATATTAATAACACAAAAATGTAACTATTATTATAAATAAAATAAATATTTTATATAATTTTATTATTATAATAAAATAATAACAATTCTTCGTATTTATCGGAAGATTAATTAAAAATCATAATACATATAATACATATCATTACTCGAGTCTTGGTGGTGAACCTCACTAGATAATGAATTCACAATGACGTAGGATCACTTGAAAATAAAAAAAAAACATCTTTTGAAATAATTGCCCGTTTGTCATTCTAGCATTGGCAATTTAAAAAAATAGTGATTCGTTTTGGACAAGAAGTACTACGTACGAATTTTAGTTTTGTCTGAATTCATTGGTATAAGTTCAATTTTTTTTCTTAAATTGGTCATGCATTAAAAAAAACAACTCTTTTTGTTGTTACATATAAGTTTGGTTTTGGACCGAAATGAACATGATCAATAAAAAAGAAAAAAAAAATATATATATACAGTAAGTTTTGGGGTAAATTAAACTAAAAAAGCATTCATTTTTCAATTAAAAACTTGAATCGTGTAATTATTTTATACTTTTAAAATTGTTAGAAATTATGTTTGTTTTAATATTTGTGTGAATTTTAGATTGAAAAGATAGATATTCAGTTAAATGAGACGAACAAATATTTTAAGTGTTAAGAAATAGAAGGTAAGAAATGGTTTTTTATTGATGATGAATAAACAAATGTTTATAACTTATTTATACAAAAGAAAAACAAAATTGTAATAATTAAAAATAAACACAATTATGAAGAGGCATGTTCTTGGATAGCCTATCCTTCCCCACCAAACTGTGGGTGGCTACTTCCAGCTGGTGTGTTAGTTGTCACCAGCTGGATCTCAAGTTCTTTAACATTCTTTCTCAAGTTAGAATGTATGTTAATTATTCCTAACTTGTTAAGTAAGCTTGAGAACTATGAAAAACTCAGGAATTTGGTAAATATATCTGTTGGTTGCTCTAATGTAGAGATATGATAAGTTTTGATCATTCTAGCTTGAATCTTTTCTCTTACTAGATGGCAATCGATCTCTATGTGTTTGGTTCGCTCATGAAACACTGGATTTGATGCAATGTGAAGAGCTGCTTGATTGTCACAATATAACTTGGTTGGTTGGGAGTGTTTGATACCCAAATCATCCAAAATATATCGTAACCAGGTTACTTCGCAACATGCTGCTACCATAGAGCGGTATTCTACTTCTGCACTTGATCGTGAGACTGTATTTTGTTTCTTAGTCTTCCAAGAAATTAGCGAGTTTTCAAGAAACATACAATATCATGTGGTTGATCGTCGTGTATCTGTGCATTTTGCCCAATCTGCGTCACAGAAAGCATTTAGTTGTAATGAACTAGTTGCTGAGAAAAATAGACCTTGCCCTGGTGTGTTCTTGACATATCGTAGCACTCGTTGAGCTGCTTCTAAATGTGGTTGACGTGGTTTATCCATATATTGACTGAGAATGTGCACGACATACATTAAGTCGGGCCTTGTGATGGTCAAGTATATTAATCTCCCAACAAGTCTTCGATAGGATGTGAGATTACTGATGAATTCCCCTTCTACCTTGCTGAGGGATATATTTTGTTCCATAGGTGAATTGGCAGATTTGGCACCAAGATAACCCATATCCTCTAATATTTCAAGTGCGTACTTGCGTTGTGACAGAACAATTCCCTTCCTAGAACGTGAAACTTCTATGCCCAAAAAATACTTTAATTCACCGATATCTTTAAGCTTGAATTGTTTCATGAGATGATTCTTAGTTTCTTCAATGTCTTGTACATTGTTTCCTATTATGATTATATCATCTACATAGACAAGAAGAGTAGAGAAGGAATTACCACGGGTTCGGACGAACAGTGAGTGATCATACTTGGATTGGTTAAAACCAGCTAGCTTAAGTGTTGTTGATAGCTTGATGAACCATTGCCATGAGGCTTGTTTGAGTCCATACAAAGATTTATGTAGCTTACATACTCGTGTTTCCCCCTTTTGTCTGAATCCAGGTGGAAGGGACATGTAGACATCTTCATGAAGATCACCATAGAGAAAAACATTGTTGACATCGAGTTGTCGAAGATGCCAATTTTGAATAGCAGCAACGGCAAGGAGAAGTTGAACAGTGACAAGTTTGGCTACTGGTGCAAAAGTTTCTTGGTAGTCAAAGCCTTCAATTTGACTATATCCTTTAGCCACTAACCGATCCTTGTATCGTTCCACAGAGCCATCAGGATTATACTTGATTTTGTAGACCCATTTACAACCAACTGGTTTCTTGTTTGGACGAAACTGTTGAAGCATCCAAGTGCCATTAGTTTCAAGAGCATCCAATTCTTGTTTCATAGCAAGCCACCATTTTGGATCATTGAAAGCTTTAGAAAATGTGGTTGGTTCCCTGAGAATGGAAATAAAAGTAGTAAAGGTACGATATGTAGGTGATAGTTGGTCATAGGTAAGTACATGAGATAAAGAATGAGAAGTACCTTTGTCTTTGGACGATGTTGAGTGAGACGAAGGGAAGGACCGAGAAGGGAAGGAAGCTTCTACATGATATTTTTGAAGGTAGCTAGGAACATTGGTGGATCGACGAAGTCTATGTGTGATTGGTGTTGGAGGAGTTATGTGTGGTGGAGAAGTTGATGACGATGTTTCTGGAGATGAATTTTAAAGATGAAGAGTGTCTGAGTTGATTATTGGAAGGACAGATGTTGTATAACCAAGTGATGTATTTGGATTGTTAAAGAACTTAAAGAACTTGAGATTCAGCTGGTGACAACCAACACACCAGTTGGAAGCAGCCACCCACAGCTTGGTGGGAAATGATAGGCTGTCCAAGAACATGCCTCTCCATAATTGTGTTTATTTTTAATTATTACAATTTTGCTTTTTTTTTTGTATAAATAGGTTGTAAACATTCGTTTATTTATCATCAATAAAAAAATATTTCTTACATGGTATCAAAGTAGGCAAGCTCACATCGTGGCACGCAGCTGTAAGTCTACCATCGTCCATCGATAACCTACCGATGTGAAGGAGAGTGTTAAAAAGTCACACATCGATTGAGCATGAACTATCAAACGCATATATAAATGAGGGCAATCCTTTATCTCATAACCTGTGTTTTAAGATGGAATTAGGCCCAAATTTAACATAGAATTAAAAATAATCATATTATCAATAAATATAGAATTAATTTTTCTTTTATAATTATTAAATAACTATTATGTGTAAATTATATAACTACAAAGTATAGTAACGAATTCATAATTATAATTATAAATTTAAGTTACTATCTTAATAGCCATTAAATAAATTGTATTATATATTTTATAATATTAATATAAGATAATATAAGTATTTTAATATTAATAAAATTATTATTTTATTAGAAGTAAATTTAGAGAATAATTATTAATAAAGAGGATTTGATTTTATTAAAAAATATTTTGAAAGATTAGTAAAATTTTTAAACAAAATTAAATATTTTTTAACAATAGATATTCCTTAAAATTATGCAAGGAGTTCCATTAAAATAAAAATAATTGATATTTTTCATAACAAGAGCTTGTTATCTATTTTTTTAAATAAATTTTAAAAATAAAATTTGTTTTGAAAATAGTACTTATTGTTATGAGAAAGAATTTAGTCTTCTAGCAGTAGAATTACCAACATGAAAACTTTTTTTTTTTCTTGTTTCAAATTCAATAATTTTTAAGTATTAAAATATATTGCGTCAAGGTCTGGCAATTTCAGTAAATGATACGCCGTACCTTATAAAAGTGTAAATTACTTAGAATAGCACATTATTAGCAAAAGCATCACTTTTTCCTCGTGTGAATCTACGAAAGTGTTTTTGTATTAAGATTTTACAATTTCACCCTTTAGTCATTTTTCAGGCATTTAGGTTCCAAATGTTCCACCAATCTCTACCACATCACTAATTACCATATTGGTGGGTGACTTTCAAGCTATGGACCGGCCAGTTAATTACCATATTGGACTGTATGAGCCAAACAGAATTATTTGACAATTTTGCTTCGGGCAGCAGTATAAATGAGGAAGGAGCTAGACATAAAAAAACCTAACTACTTGATTTAGGTTAATCATAGAGGTTAGTTAGTTTTTTTGTTTGATACTCTAGTGATATCATTCATTCATCTTCCTTATCTCTATCTCCATGTATTTCCTCTCTCATCATTGTTCTACTAATTTGTTTTCAAAATCAAAATCCAATAGAACATAGCAAAACAAAAGAGGTAAAAATCACGTACAAAAGAAAGCCCAAGATTAAAAAAATGACAATGTACATGGTGGCATCCTTTTATAATTTTTTATATAATGTGTTATATATATATTTATTTATTTTTAGATGTAACATGATACATCATCTCTGTTTTTGAATATAACATGTTACATTACATGTATTTGAATGTAACATACATGTTACATTACATGTATTTGAATGTAACATATTACATCACCTCTAGTTCACTGGAGTTTTGATGAAATCGCTGATGAGTGATTGGAGCTCTCCCGTCGCTAGTTATCGAAGAAGTGGTTGGATCTTACCTTGATCCCATTTTATTGAAATTATGAAATAATGACATTTTAGTTTATTTATTAAATAATTTGATTTAAAAATATGAATTTTGAGAAAAATATTTCTAGTTTATAAAAATGAATAATAGGTCTAAATGTAGGCTATTTAGGAAATTTACTGTATAAAATATGAATTAACGATACGTTATTATGTAACTTTAAAAAATGCATTTTAACGGGTAAGATTTTAAATTGTGACATGAATTAAAAAACATTATTGATAAATAGTAGTAGTTCATGAATAGAAATGGGCCAACTTTGAAGCCCACTTTGCAAACTAAGATTAGAAAGTGTAAAAGTTTATAAAATATAAACATAATTAACTAAGAGAGGGATGAATAGATTATTTTTAAATTTTATCAATTTATAAATTAGTAACTTAAACAAACTGATCAGACAAAAAAATGTTTATAATAGTAAAGTGCAAAAATTAAAAAATAGCACACGATATTTTTAAGTAAAAATAACTTAAGCCACAACTAAGATCTAACAGAAAAACTATTGATACACCTGACCACCTAAATTTATACTATGAAAATTAAACATTTAAATACAACTCGGTTTTATGTTATCTTTCATAGGATATTGCCCAAATATACCTAACTTATAAGTCTATGCTATGTTTTCACTATTTCTAAAATTAGCATGAGTGGTATCAAAATCAATGTTCTAATCAACTATTCGTAAATCAAACACGTTGACAGAATAACTACAACCAGGGTTAGCACAAAAATACAAGTATCTATATGTGTTCTAAAATGAATTTAATAATGAATAATCATAACTAGATGATTCAAATTATATATTAATTAAATCAAATCAACTAGCAAATCTTAAAGCAAGCAGATTAATAACAAGTTCAACAGATATAATTTTTTTTTAAATTTAATAATTAAATACAAATGATCATGATCACTTATACAATTTTTTGATTTAAACATAAAAAATCCTAATCAAGAAGAAGCTATATGAGCAAAAAATAAAATGAAACAAATAGGCTTAAATTTATATAGCATAATCATATATATATATGAAGAGATAAAGTTTAGCCTAATTAAAGAGGAGAAATAGAGAAAAGAAATCTCACTATTAAACCTTATCTTCCAAAAATTTGCTCTATAGTTATGTATATAATTGTGAAAGAAGACTGATGTATATATAGTAAACCTAAAGAGCCAAAACATCACATATTTTATATGGCATAATTCTATAGGTACTTGGTTGCTGATTAGGATTAAAAAATCAGAATGGACAAAATACGTCAATTTCTAATAGCGTGATCGATCATTCTATGAGATCGATTGATTCCTCTCAAAAATAAGCTAGGCCTTTGTAACACAGGGGATTAATCCATCTATAAGAGGGATCGACCCCTCTATGTATGAAGGTGTGCTCAATTTTTAATGTAGAAAGATCAGGATTGAAGTGTGATCGCTTACAGATCGATCTATAGTGGGATCGATCCATCTATTATAATGCTGGCTTTGTTGTCAATTGAAAGTTTATAAAATACGGGACCTACTAAAGTAGAGGGGGATGAATAGGTTGTTTTTAAATTTTATCAATTTACAAATTAGTAACCTAAACAAACTGGACAGACATACAATCACATGTAAAAGTAATGTATGAAAATTAAAAACATAACACATGATATTTTTAGATGGAAACAATCTAGGCCACAACCATGACCTAAGAGGAAAACCACTAGTTCATTGGACTACCTAACTTTCCCCTATGAAATCAAACGTTTAAGTACAAACTCGATATTATGCTACCCTTCCTAAGATACTACCCTAATGCACTAAAATCCTACTTTGGTTTTATAGTTTCCAAGATTAGGGTAACGGTATCTAAACCAACGTTCTAATTAGCTCCTTGCCAATCAGACACGTTCACGGAACAACTACAACTAGGGTTAACACAAAAAATACAAGTACTCATGTGTGTTCGAGAATGGATTTAATAATGAATACTCCTAATTAAATGATTCAAATCATATATTAATTAAATCAAATCAACTAGAAAATTCTAGGACAATCAGATTAATCATAAATTCAATAAAAATAACTTATTCAAAATTGAATAATTAAATCAAAATAATCATGATCACTCGTACAATTTTTTGATTTAAACATACAAGACTCTAATTAAGAAGAAGCTCTATGAATAAGAAAAATATGAAACAAATAAGTTCATATTTATACCAGTATAATCATTTATATAAATATATGAAGAGATGAAGTTTAGTCTAATTAAAGAGGAGTAAGAGAGAGAGAAAATATGGTTGTTAAACATTGTGCTCCTGAAATCTGCTCGTTAATTGTGTGTATAATAATGAGAGATTAGTGACGTATATGTAGTAAACCTAAAGAGCCAAAATGTCATGCATCTGATGTGGCATAATTCTATAAGTAGTTGGCTACTAATTGAGATTAAAGAAAGAATCAAAGTGGACAAAATACATCATTTTCTAATAGTGGGATCAACATTATATGAGATGGATTGATCCTTCCCAAAAATATGTTTTACCTACATAACATAAGGGATCGATCCGTCTATAAAGGAGATGGATCTCCATATGTATGAATTAGTTTTTTATGTAGAGAAAGAAGGATTGAAATTTGATTGCTTACAAATCAATCCATAGTGTGATCAATCCCTCTTTCTTAAAAGGCTAATATTTGTATCATGCAATATCAGAATTGATCCAATCAAGAGCTTATATGAAATGCACTTAAACATATAGGCAATTCCATGTGTGATAGTCATGAAAGATATATTTGAATTATGACTATCTGGAATCTGAGTGTTTCGTCAATTTTTCTTGAGAGACTTGATCTTGATGGATTTGATAACGAACTTAAAAATAAGATTACAAATAAATGTTTTATCCATCAAAATAGCCAACATTTATAGTCCTTAAAGTATTAATAATTTATTTTGGATGTTAAATTACCATATATGTGTACCAACATTCTCTTCTTTCTTTTGATCCCTTAAAGCACTTGAAAGGAAGCCTACTTGCTAGCTTTTCCTCTTTCCTTGATAATTTAGACTATGAAATTAATTATGAAGATTGTTCAAATTATGGTCAGTTATCACTTGAAAATTTTGAAAAGCTCGCAAGAATTATGTGTTTGAGAATCAAAATTTTGATGCCAATTTATTTCCTTTCTTAGCAGCTAAATAAGTATAAGAGTTCAACAGAATATAAAGGCTTACTTAGAGAGTATTTCTCCATTTATCTTAATGCTTATTTTTATGCTTTAGATTATTTCCTGGCTTTTTTGTTTAATGCTTCTATATCCTCTTGTTGATTATCTTTTTGATAGTGGTGTAAGTTTATTTATAAACTACATCTTTGATGTACTCTTTTATTGAATGAAATGAAGAACATTTATTTGTGAGGAAAGAAACTCTAAAGCCCACTATTAAATGACTTAAAAGCCCATTTTCTAAATCCATATGAACTCTTTAGGCCTTAATAAATTCATTCATGTATAAAGATGATTGCTTTTGAGATATAAGTTTAACATGCCAATTTTTTTTTTACATCCATTAAAATATATGAGTAGTACTCCTAATAATTAAAATCATTAAAATAATTAAAACACAAAACTTGCAATTCCTCCAAATACACCTGATGAGCGAAAACCGGCATCGTCGATTATTGCCAATACTTTAGTTTTATATTTATAAAACTCTCGCAAGTACACGAATCATTTCGTAGAAAATGATAAGTATACTTCCAAGATCAATCTAAGGAAGGAATGTATGTGGTTTTTAATATATTATTCAAACTTTTAAAAACGAAATTAAATCCTAAAAATCTTGTCACGATATTTTGGGTTTTATGTTTTTAATCTACTGACATAAAAATAAACATAGATTCAATAAATATTTATACAAATTTTATCATTTATAATAGTGGAGTATTTATGGATATAATAACTAAGTTAATTATGATTGCTCATATTATTTAGGTTATTAAATATATGAATTAATTTTATTGATTCTAACTTTTTTGTATGAATACCACCTTTGGTGGGGTTAGATATTCTTTGTTAACTAAACAAATCAATTAACACCTATGAGTGGGGTTGATAACTAATTTGGTTAATTAAATTAATTCCCTTTTCTAAGAGATTGAAAATGAACCATTTAAATGCCACCTTTGGTGGGGTTAGACAGTTTAAACTTTATTCAAAGTGTCCAAATTAAACCTAAGAATTTAATTATCCGAGTACTAACTTTCAAGTTTTAAAACCACTATTGAAAACATGTTATCAATACATTTTTAGATAATAATTCTTATAAAAACTTTTGAGATAGAGCTTCACTCTAACTACCGGGCGATTGTACCAACAAATAAAAGAACACTACTCTAAATTAGACAGGATAACTAAACCTTAAAATCTAATTTTCAGATTTAAGTTTGTAATGAAAAATAATATATTTCTCTCTAACATTCTTAATATAAAATCTTGAATAAAAATAAAATCAATTCATTTTAGAGATTTTTACCTATTTAATATTTCGCAAGCATAACAATGTTATTATTATATCATGTTTACAAACAGCTAGCACAGTTAAATTTAAACACAGACAAATTAAATATAACATGTAAGAATAAAGTATAAAAAATAACTGCAAAGAAAATAAAATCCTTACAGAACTTCGATGCTATTCCCGTAGCTGGAAAACCTCCAAATGGAATTTGCACTCCTATTTATTGAATCAAAAAGCAAATAAATTACAAAAACATAATTAGTTCTTCTCAAAAAGAGAAGAACTCTAAAACTAAGAGAAATTAACTAAGAAAAAACTAAAAACTAAGAAATAAACTAAGAAAAGCTTAAAAACTAAGAAATGAGATAAAGAAAGAGAAGAGAAGAATGGTTTTGAGGTGTGGTATGAAGTGAAGAGAATGGGGGTATTTATAGGTGAGGATGGAGAGAAAAAGTGGGTGAAAAAATGTTAAAAAATGGTGAAAACGCGGAGTGGTGATTGCTGATGTCATTGATGACGTCATGGGGAGGCAGCGCCTGATGCTGAAGCGTCTTTGTCTTGTAATTTTGGCCTGGCGGCTCAAGACACGATTTCCTCTTTTTTGACCTTTTTGACCAATTTTGTCCAATTTTTCCTTATTTGTTGACCTTTCCTCATTTATTTATTAATATATTTATGATGTATTGCCTCCAGTATTCTTCATTTTTTTCATCCGACCTAAGGTCAGAGCCATTGTGATGTGCATTGGCAGTTGCGGTAAAGGCACAATAATTAGTGTTATCATCCTCTGAGTTACTAGCATTGTCCTGCTCACTTTCTGTGTCACTGAGTGTAGCATTAAAAGCTTTTCCAAATTTATTTTTATTGTTAGCACAATCTGTAGAAATATGACCAAATCCCCCACAAGTAAAGCATTGAGGACTAGTGGGCTTACCTTTCTTACCATCAAGGCTAGGAGGCTTGATTTCCCTTGACTTTCGATCATTCGAACGACTGGATTGTCCCTTGTTGGAATGATTATTCTGTTGACCTTTCTTCTTCATGAACTTCTTAAATTTTGGTGCTAACAAGACTAGTGACTCATCATTCATATCATCATCACTATCAAATATGTCCTTTTTGGAGCTTTTGAATCCCACATCCTTATTTTTCATGGGTGGATCAAGAGAAAGCTCATAGGTTTGGATTGACCCGACAAGTTCATCAATTTTTAGTGTGTCTACATTCTTGCTTTCCTCTATCGCTGTAACTTTCATCTTGTAGTCTACTGTTAAAGAGCTTAGGAGTTTGTGTACTTGTATAGGTGTGGAATTTTCTCACCAAGGTTAGAACAAGCATTAGTGATATCACAGAAGCGAGCATAGAACTGACCAAAAGTTTATGTGTTGCTCATTTTAATGGAATCAAATTGAGATCTTAGAAATCTCAATTTTGTTTGTTTCACTTGAGAGGTTCCCTCATGAGCATGAGCAAGTGCATTACATGCATCCAGTCTCTTCTTGGCTTTATGATTGTTACACCATCTTTTGTTACCGAAGGTGGTTCCTAACCATCAAGAATACCATCCCAGACTTTTTCATCTTGTTTGATAAAGGCTTGCATGCGAGCCTTCCAATAAGGGTAATTAAACCCATCAAAGAGTGAGGGTCTAACAAATGACCCACCTTATTTCATTTGGTCCATAAGTAAGTATATATGTCCCTAAGGATCAATCTCACTAAGGGTGTCTAGTGTCGGCTCTGATACCAATTGAAAGTTTATAAGATTATGAACCTGATTAACCTAGAGGGGTGAATAGGTTATTTTTAATTTTTATGAATTTATAACTTAATAACCTAAACAAACCGGCCAGACATGCAATCGTGTGTAAAAATAAATGTGGAAATAAAAGAATAACACATGATATTTTTAGGTGGAAACAACCTAGGCCACAACCATGACCTAAGAGGAAAACCACTGGTCCACCGGACCACCTAACTTTCCACTATGAAAATAAAATGTTCAAGTAAAAACTCGGTCTTATGCTACCCTCACTAGCATACTACCCCAATGTACTTTACTTACGAGCTCCTGCTCTATTTTCACAGTTTCTAAAATTAGCGTGAACGGTTTCCAGACCAACGTTCCAATAAGCTCCCCGCCAATCAGATCGTTCACAAATCAAATGCAAAAAAAGGTTAGCACAAAAAGAAACACAAGTGCACGTGTGTGTTCTAGAACATATTTAACATTGAATAATCCTAACTAGATGATTCAAAACAAATGTCATTTAAACCAAATCAACTAGAATATTCTAGAACAAAAAAATTACCCATAATTTCAATAAAAATAACCTCTTTGAAATTTAATAATTAAATCAAATAATCATGATCGCTCATACAATAATTTAATTTAAATATGCAAGATAATAATCACAGAATAAACTATATGAATATAAGAAGTAAAAAATAATAATCATCAACTTATAATTATATCAATTAATATCTCTTCTCATATATATCTTCACTCAAATACCATACACATATATAGGGCTGTTCATCGGATCGAAACCGCTGATTTTACACTCATCCGATTCGATCTGACCATCCGCTCGGATTGAAACATCCTATTCCGCAATCAATCTGATCACCTCTCACATCCGCTCAATTCGATCCGTAAACTATTCAGATGGTATCCGATAAATCCGACCAATAAACTTAATTAACTCTATTTTTTGTGTTTTTAAATAAAAAATTTAAATTTTCACATAAATCATAATATAAAATTATTTGACTTAAAAAAATTATTAAAAAAATCAAATATATATATATATATATATTTAATTTAATAAATATATATTAATTAAATATATATATAATTAATTTCAGTTAGATCGGATCGGATCAGCGGATCGGATGAATTGTAGTGAAATCCACCATCCGATACGCACTTAAATGATGGAAATAATTTTCATCCGATTCGACCATCGGATCGGATCGAATTAAATAAAAAATCAACAGATTGAATTGGATTGGATTGAATTGATTGAATGATAGGATTTTTGTACACCCCTACACATATATTATCTAAAAGCTGCTCCTAATTAGATATATATATATATATATATATATATATATATATATATATATATATATATATATATTACCTACATGACATTCAGCGTGAACACAACAAGCCTAAGTAAATATATATAAATGTATATTACCTATATCGCGAAACGTGAAGACAATTAAGTTCCTATGTAGTTCCTCTGATTTTTTTCTTTTTTTTTTTCTATCGTTTTCGACATCAACACATGATCAATTTCAACTTCTATTCAACCTCACGTACCCACTAGTATAAATATATATAAATAATGATAACCTATTAGGGTTAAAATATAGGGTTGGAATATTTTGGGCTAAATTACTCGAGGAACATTTAAAGATGTAAAAAAAAATTTAAATCACATCTTAAAATTTTTTAAATTTTTTAAGATAAATAAAAAATATTTAAGCATTAAAAATTATTTTAGAATATAAACATGTATTATTAAATATACAAATGTAATATTATTTGTTTTAATTATAAAAGATATACTTAGAATACGATTATCTAAAATTTAAGCATTTATTCATATTTTTTGATAAACTTGATAATAAGTTTAAAAATAAATTTATAAAATAAATATTTTATCCATAAAAATATTTTTTTTTATAATATTCACTTATTTTAAACTTTTATGCCGCAATTCACATTGGGAATTGTTATTAAAATTTGATCTTAAAATATTTTAATACTAACCGCAAATTCCTTTAAAAATTCAAACTTGTGTGAGGTTTACCTCACAATTCCTTTATAATATTTCGTTGTCGAAGAAGGCTCGTTGGATCTGATACTTATTACATTATCAGAGAAAAATACATGAATTCTGGCGAGGATGAGATCGAACATTATCGGTCACAGAATTTTGGTGGCTGACCCACGAAACGAAGAACGTGAATCTGGATCACGATTCGCATATAACGTCAACAACTTGGACGAGTGGCCGACAGAAGGAGATCGCATTAATTTGTAGATGGGGAGATTCTCTAGATGGCGGCTTAAAAGGAGGCTTGGTTGATTTGTAGATGACGCAATTTTGGGTTGGTTTTTTTTTTTTAATAAAAGGACCAACAAAGAGAAGATAAAACTAGTTTGGAAAATAGATTAAAAGAGCCCTGCAACGAGCACGATTTTAATACAAAGTAAAAATATAAAATAGATAAGATAAAAAATTCAGAAGTTAAAAACATTAATGAAACAAATAAAACCATTTGTAAAATCAGAAAATCAAATAAAACATTTTAATTTTCATTATAGAGATTACATGTGCATTAATAATATTAAAAATTTTATCTTAATAAAACTCTGAATAAGATACTTAAATTAATTAAGATATTTAATCATAATTATTTTTTCTTTAATAACTTAATCATAATTATTTAATAGTTAATATTTAATATTTTAATACTACTAATAATAAACACATAATATTTGTCAAAATATGTGTTTCTCTGATAATTATCATGTATATTTCATTATTATTTCTGTTCTCTGTTTCTGTACAATAGTTGAGATATATGTATACAAAGAAAATGAAAATTAAACAATAACCATAATTCCTGCATATCCATGTTTTATGGATCCACTACCATTATTGTATGCTCCATGTTTTACTCCACTGAGTCATTTGGTGTCTGCCACAACAACACACACCAACACTCCTCCTCAAGTTGGTGCGTATATGTCTCTTACGCCCAAATTGTCAAGTGAGTTGTAGAGGTTCGCAGTATGATTTTGTGAAGATATCAACCAATTGATCTTGATTTAACAAATGGAAGCTTAATAATCTTTTCTTCAAGATTCTGTTTGATGAAGTTCCGATCCACTTCAACGATGTCTTCGTGCGATCATGTTGAACTAGATTGTGGCGATGGCAATGGATGCTTTGTTATCACAAAATAAGTTCATTTCGTAGTTAGTGAGCAACACCAATCTCGCTAGAAGTTTTTTCAACCAAAGCGAGCTTACATATTCCTCGACCATTCCTCGAAATTCAACCAAGACTTTGGATAAGGCAACTACATTTTGCTTCGCTTCTCCATGTAACAAGATTGCCCCCACGAAAGTAAAGTACCTAGCAAGAGATTTCATATCCTTCATATTCCCTACCCAAATTAATCAGATATCCAAGGACTTCGATTGACCATTCTTTGAAAACATAAGTTCTTTCCCGGAGAGGATTTTAAGTAACGAAGTATTCGCGTGACGACCGCATCTATATGGTCTTCACTTGGGCGGTACGTGACCGACTCACGACACACTCACAAAGATACGCACATCGTGTCGAGTATGAGATAAATATATGAGTTTACCTACTAACCGTTGATATCTTTGTTTATCTGCCGGTACTTGGTCCACATATTCTCCGAGTTTATGATTTTGAACCATTGGAATATCGACAGTTTACAATCTAGTAGTCCTACCTCTGCTAGTAGGTCCGTAGTATATTTCCTTTGGGAAAGACATATGCCTTGTTTTGATCTTGTTACCTCAATACCTAAGAAGTATTTGAGCCCTCCCAAGTTCTTCATTTCAAACTCATTTGTGAGTTGTTCTTGAAGCTTAGAGATTTCTTCTTTATCATCCCCGTAATGATCATGTCGTCTACATAGACTATAAGTACATTATCTTCCCTAATCGATGTTTTAGGAAAAGAGTATTATCGTAGTTGCTTTGTTGGACCCGATCTTTCTTCATTCTTGAACTCAACCTACCAAGCCACGCTCGAAGTGATTGTTTTACTCCATACAATGCTCGTTGTAATCTACATGCAGTTTCGTTTCTCGATGTAACAAGATATCCCGTTGGGATATCCATGTAGATCTCTTCTTCAAGGTCACCATGAAGGAAGGCATTCTTCACGTCAAGTTGGTGCAATGGCCAATCTAAATTTGTCATGCAAGAGATAACAAAACTCTCACGCTTTTAGTTTAGCCACGTGTGAGAAGGTTTCTTGATAACCTATCCCATTTTTCTGTTTATATCCTTTTCGTACAAGCCTCGCCTTGTAACGATCAACTAACCCATCTGCTTTATACTTAATGGAGAAAATCCACTTGCATCCTACCATCTTCCTCCCTTGAGGCAACTCGCTTAACACCCATGTGTTATTCTTCTACAATGCCTCAAATTCCTCTTTTATAGCTTGAGCCCATTTTGGATCAGATAAGGCTTCTTCAATGCTACTCGGAATTTGACACGAGGAGAGTGTTTGTGCAAATGCCCTGATAGGTTCTGATAATCTTTGAGTAGATACATAATTTGCTATTGGATACTTGGGTTGTCGTTCTTCTCTTTCTGGGGAGTATCGATTTGGAGGTTTACCTCGATTGTGTCTGAAAGGTAAAACATAACCAACATGTGTATCTATAGCATTAGTTTGTAAAGGTGTGATAGGATAGCTTACCTCAGGAGTGTTCTCAGCAGGAGGATCATTGGGTACTAGAGAATGGAGGGGTACATCAACCACTTCATCTTCTGGAGATTCAATTACTATTTCAGCTTCAGTTCTTGGAAGTTCAAGCTCGGGTCTAGATACGGGCTCCTCCATATTATTGGCACGATCCGAGTATGTTGGACTAGTGTCTAATATTTCAACATCAAGCCAATTTCGTTCTTCACCATAACTCTCCTCCTGAAGAGTGTAATTGGATACCGGTGATGGGAAAAAACATTCTGATTCGAGGAAAGTGACATCCATGGTAGTATAGTTTCTTTTAGTAATTGGATCATAACATCGGTACCCCTTTTTTGTACACCATACCCCAAGAATACACATCGGACAGCACATGGATCCAACTTAGTTCGTTGATTTTTATGGAGGTGGACAAAAGCAACACATCCAAAAATTCGGGGCGGAAGCATTAAAATAGTAGGTAAGGGAAGATGATCAGATAACACCTTTAATGGAGTCTGAAATTGTAAGGTCTTTGTGGGCATTCGATTCGGTAGATACACACCGTAGTAACAAAGATCACTCCAGTTGTTATTAGGCATATGTGCACCGATTAGTAAGGCCCGAGCCGTTTCTAAAATATGCCTATTCTTCCTCTCCGCAGTCCCATTCTGTTGTGGGGTTTGTGAACATGAGGTTTCATGGAGAATACCATGGTTGTCCAAGTATGTCCGAAATTGTTGATTAACATACTCCCCTCCATTATCAGACCTAAGTATCTTAATTTTTTCAGAAAATTGTGTCTGAATCATGGTGTGAAACAGGTGAAATGTAGCAAATACTTCATCTTTATGTTTGAGAAGGTAAAGCCATGTCATTCGTGTACAATCATCAACAAAAATAACAAACCAACGATGACCCGATGACGTAATAACCGGGGAAGGTCCCCAAACATCAGAATGTACCAAAGCAAAAGGAGTCATACTTTTATTCATGCTCATAGGATAAGACGCCCTATGACTTTTTGCTAGGATACAAGTATCACATTTGAAATCTGAATGTGTGACATTTGAAAATAAACTAGGGAGTAGGTGCCTTAAATACCCGAATGATGGATGCCCAAATCTACGATGACATAGCCAAATCTGTCGTTCCTTGTTACCAACAGTATGTTGCATGTGATTGGCTCTTCCTGAACTGAGGTCATCCACATAATATAGCCCTCCTCTCCTAGTACCACGCCCAATGATCTCCTTGGTGAGAATATCCTGTAGAAGGCAAAAAGTAGAATACATCAATACTACACAGTTAAGGTCTGAAGTGACCTGACTTACAGACATTAGTCGGTTTGATAGAGATGGTACAAGCAAAGTATTAGATAATGATAATGAGGGAGATAAGGTCACTGTTCCAGCTCCTGTAACTGGATAAGTGACCCCATTTGCATTGGCAACACGGCTCCGTCTTGGCTGGGTTGTATTGGAGAGATCGTTTGGGTCAAATGTCATGTGATCTGTAGCTCCAGAGTCCAGAATCCAATCCTCTTTATCACTACGAGTAGAGATGTGAAATGCTTTACTTGAAATACCTGGATCCTGGGAAGATTCGGCCTGGGAAGTAAGGGATAGTGAGGCATTATTGGTAGCCACAGCTGCTCGTCCAGTGGTGTCCCGTTTCTTCCATGCTTAAAGATCATTCCACCATTCTGGATACCCATAGAGTTTGAGGCAGTTTTCACGGGTGTGTTTGGAGTTTCCACAATGGTGGATTTCCCGAGGATTTCTTGCTACCCAAAGTGGTTCCTGTTTTTGGTGGCATCAGATTATGGTGTCCCTTGACCCCTTTAAAAGCCATAACTGCTCCGGGTATTGTATCTATACCCATGATCATCAAGGTCTGTCGGACTTATTCCCTACGTATGAATCCATAGGCTTGTTCCACCGTAGGGAATGGTTTGATTTGAAGCACATCACTTCGAGTTTTGTCGAGTCTGTCATCAAGTCCATCAAGGAAGGTATACACTCGATCTTCCTGTACGATGGAGTTGTATTTTTGTATGTCATTTGCACACTCCATTGGATTAGGACGACGGAAATCAATTTCTCGCCACAACCCTTGAAGGTCATTGTAGTATTTTTCAATGGATCCACCCGCCTGTTTCATACGAGTAACTCGACGGCGAAGATCATACACTTGAGACGTGTCTGTCCCATCATAGAAGGTGGTAGCAGCAGAATCCCAAACTTGTTTCGCAGTTGGGAATCAAATAAAATTTGCAATCAAGGAGGGGTCCATCGAATTGATCAACCATCCTTTAACAATGGCATTTTCAGTGCGCCATCTCCTGAATGAGGGGTCGGTTTCAACAGGTTGAGGAAAATCCCCATTAATATATCCCAGTTTGTCTTTTCCAGAGATATACATCTCCACCACCTGGGACCACAAGGCATAGTTGGATCCTCCCAACTTGATACTAATGGGGGCAGTTGACGCTTCAGTTGACGGAGGTTGTGAGCTGATCTGAGCTCTAGTGAAAACTTCCGTCATTTTCGCCGTCAAATCTTCCAACATGAAATTGGTAGTTAAATCTCTAGATTCCGCCATGAAATCTAAATTTTTTTTTCTAAATGAAACAAAACTTTTAACCCTAACCCTAATTTCTCATTCTCGCAAGCGGCGTCTTCCTCTTCCTGCGCGATTTCAGCAAGATGGTCGAGCAGTTTCCTCTGCGCAGCTTCTTCTGAGTGCAGCGCGGCTTCTTCTGAGTGCAGCGCAGCTTCTTCTGCGCGTTCCAAACCCTAAGAAAAAATTCCAAGCTCGTGCAGCCTCTTCTCACCCAACTTCGCGCAACTTCTTCTCAACCAAATTCACGCAGCTTCTTCTGCGTTCCTCAGCCAACTTCTTCTGCGTGGTTCCTCAGCGCAACTTCTTCTTCTTCTTCTGCCAGCCAATCGAAACAGGCGAATCATGCAAAGCAGCATGTATAGAGTGATGTAGTGCATTGACACGTGTCAGCACCACGTTCCTTCTGAGTTTGCCACTTTACTCGTCCACTCTTTCCAACTGTGTCCCATGCCATCTGCAACTTCAAATCATAAATCGATGTGTGTGCCATATGTCACTCTCCTATTCACTAGTGCATTTAATTTTGCTTTTTTCATCTTAGCCCTTGATCTAAAGATGATTTGACGATCCAGATTCCACCTGAGTTATATTTAACCCCCGAATTACCCTATAAACCTTAATAAGTAGAAATTAACATAATTTTTATCAGTTTTTGGAGCTAAGAAGAGAAAAAAAAAACACATAAAATCAAAGAGAGATACAATTTTGGTGGACATTCAAGATGAGATTGGTACTACAATTCAAGAGATTGATTGTATTTCTTCTCATTTCTTTATCAATTTTTATTTCTTTCTTTATAAAAAATAAGAGTTTTATGAATAAAATTATGTCTAGTTAATTTATTAATTTGAGGATCTTATGAACCCAATTTTTACAACATGATGATCTAATATTTTACCCTAATTATGATTTCAATTTAATTATATTATTTAATCTGATTTTTATGTTATTATTTGTTTGGCCAACAATTTATCTACATAGGTAATTAAATATATTTGAGAGAATTATTTAATTATTTGTTTTGATTAAATAACATGCATAGTTTCTAGGCAAAGATGTATGATTCTTATGTGTGTGATCCAAAATTGATAAACTTAATGAGTAGTATGCAATTTAATTAACATGAGTGTATGATTAGGATAATTACTACATAGTGTGTAGTTTACTTGAAAGAGGAATACATGTTAGATTAAATTCAATTGATCATGTAATTGATTGATAGTTATATTGGGACAATTGTCATGATTCATATGTTTAGAAAATTGAGAGATTAAGTATTTGTAGATATTTTCTCATATAACTACTTAGTTATCAAATATGATTTAATTAATTATCGTTATTTATTTTTAGCTCATTTAGTTTTGCTTTCTTTAAATATAAAAATTAAAAAGAAATCTCACCAATACCAACATTTTGGCGCCCATTGTGGGGCTCAGATTTGAAAGTCGAGCTTTGGCTTCTGACCCTATATTTTCAAGGATTCACCCCGATATCTAAGAAAGAGACTTAGTAAGTGAGCATAGTTCCCTAGAATCATAACCATCATGGTAGGAAAACTAGCTGAGGAACGGTTAAGAATAGCGAACGAGGAGATAGCATCAACAGAGAACCACATCTTGCAAGCCCGTAATGAGGCCATAGTGGAGACCAATCCCTATCAAGAGCTAGCGCATCAACTTTTGGAGTTAAGAAAAGAGCTAGAGAAGACTAGGTGAGAAAATAGAGCACTACAATTGTAGTTAGGTCTGGGTACTCTTAAGGGTTGAGCCACTAATCTAGTTAATGGGATCGGGCCAAATTATGTTGTGCTTGAGCTTTCTCAAGGCGAGAGCACAACTAAAGGTAACTCTCCACTTAGCTTTGTAGGGCCTAGTAACTAGCAGTTATAAAAAGAGCGAAAAAGCTAGGAATGGTAATAGAAAGCAAGACCAAAACCTAAAAATGACCAATGAATGGTAAGACAAGGGTAAGGCATACTATGATATGGATAGGGATTTATAGCAATTATGTGTCTCCCTTTTTATAATGAAATAGAGCATGGTAAGCCGTCAACCAAGTTTAGTGCTCCTATGTGCCCGGACTACCTAGGGACCAAAGATCTAGTAACTGACATGCAACACTTCAAAATGGCCATGGATTTGGTGAACCCCACTCAAGGCAAGAGAGATGTCAAGATATGTAAACTATTTCCTGCCACCCTATGTGATGTTGCATAAAATTGGTTTAACAACCTTGCACCCCGTACCATAACCTCCTTCTTATAGTTTTCCAGGTTGTTTATCACTGATTATGCCTACAACAAGCCTTTGAGGAAGGAGTCTCACCACCTCTTCTCAATCACCTAAGGAAGGGGTGAGTCTATTGAAAAGTATATAAGAAGGTTCAGAGATGAAAAGCTAGAGATATCAGACTACCCCAACTTTATTATGATAGAGGCCTTTAGATAATTCTTATTTTTTTATAGAGCTGGCCAAGATGGTCCCATAAACTTTGGAGGAAGCTTATAAGAGGCGAGAAAATTCATCAATCTAGAAAAAGAGTTAGGTCTATATAAGATTAGCAATGAATTTTTGGAAGCTGTGCCCAAAAAAGAGAAGAAAAGAATAAGCCCAAACAAGGAAAAGCAAGACAAAAGGATTAATAAAAACAAACATTTCATGCCAAATCACAAGGTTAATGGACAATGGTATGAGAACATGGGGCCTTGGGGGAAGTCACTGTCTCCCTTTAGGGGCTCACCCTTGAGAGTAAGTCTAGCTTAAGCAGTGTTTAGAATAGAAGAGGAGTAGAATGTCATATGGCAACCAAAAATGAGGGCTCCATTTTGGGACACATCTAAGTGGTGTACCTTTCACAAGGATGAAGGCCATGAGACAAGATATTGTAGGCATATGAAAAAATAAATAGATGATATATTGTCCAGAGGGTATTTAAGGGGCCTCATGGGAAGCAATAGTACAGGAGGAGGGTGATAAACCCACACGATGAGGCTACTGTAAGGACTATCCATACCATACATGGAGGGCCTGAGCTTAGTAGAACTTCCAATAAATCCCGTAAAAGGTATGATAGAGTCTTGCATAATTCACCACATGTCTACAATTTGGAAAAAGTGAGGTCCTCTATTGAAATCACCTTCACCAGGAGGGACAAGGCCTCATCTCCCATGAAAACCCTTTAGTAATCACCCTAAGAATAAGATCCTATGATGTTTTCCAAATCATGATTAACCTTGGGAGTTCCATTGACCTTCTTTTTTATGGATAACAAAGGCCCTACGCATAAATGAATACAACATCACAAGAAGAGTGTTAACTCTGGTAGGATTCAATAGTAACATTACTTATGCAACCAAAATTGTGGTATTACTAGTCATAGCAAAGAGATCTATAGTGATGACCAACTTCATTGAAATTGATGTCCTAACTCACTATAATGCCATCCTAGGAAGACTAGATACAAAAGATGAAAGTGATTCTATCTACCTTCTACCAAGTCATCAAATACCCGACTGAGGAAGGCATAAAGAAGATAAGGGGAGACTTGCAAATGGCCAGAGGTAGTTAAAATGCCACTATAAAAGAGACCACTCCCAAATAGAAACTACTGCATAGGCCTTATTAAAAAAGGCCATAATACAAATGACTAGTAGAGTCTGTCAAGTCAAATGAAGTACGAGATCTACCGATTGGGGAAAAGGAGGAGGATCACTCTTTAAAGTTGAGCATTGACTTGAAAACATAGGTTAGAGAGAAGTTGTCTCAATTCCTAATAGAAAATTTTAATTTCTTCGCATGGAGGTCTACAGACATGCATAGAATTGACCCATAGATCATAACCTATAGGTTGAATATTGATCTAAAAGATAGACCTATCAAACAAAGAAAGATAAAATTCCCTAAATAAAAAAATTAAGTGATTAAAAGTTAGGTCACCGCACTTAAAGAGACGAAGATTATTAGAGAGGTGAACTACACAACATGGTTGTCAAATATGGTGTTGGTGAAAAAGGCTTACGGATTGCCCCACATGTGTGTGGCCTTTATAGACTTAAATGATGCATGTCTAAGGGATTTTCCCCCCTCCTAATTATTGACCAACTGGTTGATGGCACCGCCGGTTTCTACTTGATGCGTTTCTTAGATGCATATTCTAGTTACCATCAGATCAGTATGCACTAAGCAGATGAGGAGAAAACATCTTTCATCACTGAGGAAGGGACATTCTATTACATCAAAATGCCATTCGATTTGAAGAATGTAGAGGCTATGTATCAATGCCTCATCAATAAGATGTTTGTTGACCAGTTGGGAAGAAATCTAGAAGCATATGTAGACAACATCGTGGTAAAGTTTGCACAGCTAGTATACCATGTCAAAGACTTAGAAGAACTATTTTCTATAATTCAAAGGTATGGTATGAAACTTAACCCTAAAAAATGTGTTTTTGGTGTTGCTTTAGGAAAATTCTTAAGGTATCTTATATTTGCTCGAGGAATTGAGGCCAATGTAGACAAGATACAATCCCTAGTCAATATGAAGCCTCATACCAATCCAAAGGGGATTCAACAATTGAATAAAAAATACTGACACTAAACAAATTCATTTCCAAATACACATAAAAGTGTTTTCCATTCTTCCAAATGCGAAGAAAGAACACACCAGTTTTTTAGATAAGAATTGTGATATAGCCTTTCAAGGAATTAAAAAGTACTTAGCAAACCTTCTATCCTAGTTCGCCCTTTCTCAAGAGAAACACTTTTTTTTATATTTGGTCATTTATCCTTAGACTTATAGTTTCGTACTTCTAGCTGAAAGAAAAAAGGTCCAAAACCTCTTCTACTACATCATCCAAAGCAGGTATCCAATGATTGACAAGTTGGCCTTTGCCCTAAGTATAATGGTACAGAAGCTCAGACATTACCTCACAACCACTTAAGAGCGTATTGACAAGGTTAGAGATCCTAAGAAGACTGGTATAAATTGCCATAGAGTTGGGAGAGTACGATATCAAGTATATGTTTAGAACCTTTACTAAGGGAGAAGTGGTGGTAGAGTTTGTCATTGAGTTTAGTGAGTCACCAGTGATGAGGTAAAAGAGGAAGCATATGGATGGAACAAAGAGAGAGGCTAACCTAGTAGATATTAATCGATAGGATGCACAACTTAAATGGCGCTGGGCTAGGGATGGTCATAGTTGATCATGATGAAAATTGTTTCGAGTATGCTGTCAGGATGGATTTCTAAGAAACTAATAACATCATAGTGTATGGGGTAGCCATATTTGGAGCCATGACGTCAAAAAAGCTTGGAATGGGTAGCATCACATTGTATAGTGACTCACAATTAGTGGTCAACTACTACTTGAGCATGTTTAAGGCTAAGGATAGCAAGATGAAGATATATTTAGAGAGACTAAGAAAAGAGTGCTCGAAATTTGCCAACTCTGAGATCAAGCAAATATCCAGAAATGAGAATGGTGATGCTAACACATTGTCCATTCTAGCCTCCATGTGTAAGGCCAATCGCACTCGGGTAGTGTCAGTTACAATCTTGATAGTGGATGGTTTAGAGTAGGCTAAAAAAATAATAGGAAGTGTGGACGTTGCCAAGAGCCCATGGTTCACCCCAATCTTTGAATTCTTGGAAAAGGGAGACCTATCCCAGTACTAAAAGCTCATGAAGGAAATCAAGGCTAAGGTAGGTCGATACATGATAGAAAATAATAAATTATATAGAAAGATTGCACTTGGAACCAGGCTCTTGTGCATAGCTAAAGAGGGGTTCAAAAGAATTATGTTTGAAGCCTACGAAGGAGAGTGTAGCTCTGAATGAGGTAGGAAGAGTCTATCTCAACAAATTATGAGGTAGGGGTACTACTAGCCGACTATGCTAGTAGATTGCATGAGGTACACCTAGGATTGTTATAAGTGTCAAATATTCACCCTATTATGATCATGACAAATAGTCACCCTATTATGATCATGACAAATAGTTAGCCCATAGCCCTTCTAAAAATAAGGGCTTGATATAGTTGGACCCTTACCCTAAGCAAGGGGCCAAAAGAAGTTTTTATTCTTCACCACAGATTATTTTTCCAAGTGGATTGAGGTGGAACCTCTGGGAAGGATACGAGAAGAGGAATTGATTTGGTTTATCTAAAAATCCATAATTTGTTGTTTCAACCTACCCAAGGAAATTTTTATTGATAATAAAAGATAGTTCATGGACTATAACATCAAATATTTTTCTATAAAGTACAATATCAATATGTGCCATTCAACGCCATATTATCTATAAGCCAACGATTAGGTAGAGTCTTCTAACAAGTTGATAATCAACCTCTAAAGAAAAGGTTGGAGGGTGTTAAAGGAAGATGGGTTGAGGAGCTACCTGGGTATTGTGGACTATCAGGACTAGTCTTTGAGGGAGCACTAATGAGATACCTTTCTAGTTAGTATATGGGATAGAGGTTCGGATACCAACTGAGATCATAGTGCCAACTGTGAGATCAACCCTAACTGAGGAAAGAATGCCATAAGTAGAGCTATTGAACTGACTCTCGTAGAAGAAAAAATGGATGAAGCCTTGAAAAGGGCAGTCAAACAAAAAATGAGAGTATTAATACAACAAGGTTATACATTTCAAAAATTTTGCCATAGGTGATTGGGTTCTTAAACAGGTATTCCCTAGTAAGAGGGAATGGATGGTTGGTAAGTTGGGTGCAAATTAGGATGGTCCATACAAAATAATCAAGATGACACCATGAGGGACCTATTTATTGAGAAACATTAAGGCAACTGAGGATAGCGCAAGTTGGAATGCTCAACACTTGAAAAGTATTACTTCTAGTGTACTTTGATTTATTATCCTTATGTATCATCCACGTATATATATATATATATATATGAGGTGACCTTTTGCAAGCATTGACTACCCTTCAATATTACATGTCATGAGTTGATTACCTCGATCAGGAACTAGGTAGAGCGTTCTGACACTTAAGAGAGAGTTGATCACCTTGGTCCCAAACTAGGTAGAAAGCTCTTGATGAGCAGAATCGGGATCGCTAAATACTTTGATGAACGAAAACTTGATGAACGAAAACCGGCATCGCCGATCCTGCCAATACTTTGGTTTTATATTTATAAAACTCTCGCAAGTGCACGAATCATTTCGTAGAAAATGATAAGTATACTCCCAAGGTCGATCTAAGGAAGGAATGTATGTGGTTTTTAATTTATTATTCAAACTTTTAAAAACGAAATTAAATCCTAAACATCCTGTCACGATATTTTGGGTTTTGTGTTTTTAATCTACTTACATAAAAATAAACATATATACAGATTAATTAAATATAATCTAAAAAAAATAAAAAATAAACATAGATACAAATTCAATAAATAAATATAAATACAGATTCAATAAACATTCATGCAAATTATATCTTTTATAAATAGTGGATTATTTATGGATATAATAACTAAGTTAATTATGCTTGCTCGTATTATTTAGGTTATTAAAGATATGAATTGATATTTATTGATTATCCCTTTTTTGTATGAATACCACCTTTGGTGGGGTTAGATATTCTTTGTTAACTAAACAAATCAATTAACACCTATGGGTGGGGTTGATAACTAATTTGGTTAATTAAATTAATTCCTTTTTCTAAGAGATTGAAAATGAACCATTTAAATGCCACCTTTGGTGGGGTTAGACAGTTTAAACTTTATTCAAGGTGTCCAAATTAAACCTAAGAATTTAGTTATCCGAGTACTAACTTTCAAGTTTTAAAACTACTACTGAAAACATGTTGTCAATACATTTTCAGATAATAATTCTTATAAAAACTTTTGAAATAGAGCTTCACTCTAACTACCGGGCGATTGTACCAATAAATAAAAGAGCACTACTCTAAATCAGACCGGATAACTAAACCTTACGATCTAATTTTCATATTTAAGTTTGTAATGAAAAATAATATATTTCTCTCTAACATTCTTAATATAAAATCTTGAATAAAAATAAAATCAATTCATTTTAGAGATTTTTACCTATTTAATATTTCGCAAGCATAACAACGTTATTATTATATCATGTTTACAAACAGCTAGCACAGTTAAATTTAATCACAGACAAATTAAATATAACATATAAGAATAAAGCATAAAAAATAACTGCAAAGAAAATAAAATCCTTACAGTACTTCGATGCCATTCCCGTTGCTAGAAAACCTCCAAGCGGAATTTGCACTCCCATTTATTGAATCAAAAAGCTAATAAATTACAAAAACATAACTAGTTCTTCCCAAAAAGGGAAGAACTCTAAAACTAAGAGAAACTAGCTAAAACATAAGAAAAACTAGCTAAAACATAAGAAAAACTAAAAAAACCTAAAAACTAAGAAATGGAGAGAAAGAAAGAAGAGAGAAGTGTGTTTTGAGGTGTGTTTTGAAGTGAAGGGAAGGGGGGTATTTATAGGTGAGGATGGAGAGAAAAATGAGTAAAAAAATGTTAAAAAAATATTAAAAAATGAAAAAACGTGTAATGGAAATGCTGAGGTCATCAATGACGTCAGCATGATGTCATGGTGGCGGTTGCACGTGGAAAATGGGGCAAAAACGCGTTGGGCGCGCAGAGGGTATTGGGCGGCGCACGCGCGTAGGGGCTGTCGCTGCGTGCATCTCGGCGCGCGTGAACAGTGAGTAGCGCTGGCATGGCGCGTAAGTATGGTGAAGTCTTGTGTGTGTGGCAATGACGTAGGCGCAATTTCCGTCTTTTTGACATTTTTGACCTTTTTGACCCATTTTGTCCAATTTTTCCATGTTTGTTGACCTTTTCCCACTTATTTATTAATATATTTGTGATGTATTGCTTCAAATATTCCTCTTTGAGTCTTTAAATTACGTTTTTAAGCCAAAATACCTGAAAAACAATAAAAATACCGGTGAATCCGAAAAAGACAAATTTATATAAATATATGATAAAACATATAAATATATATATTTTTAATCAATTAATGAGCATAAAATCATGGTAATTTTAGTGCTTTTTGAGCACTCATCAGCTCTCCCCTAATATTACATGTCATGAGTTGATCACCTCAGTCAAAAACCTGGTAGAGCATTCTGACACTTAAGAGAGAGTTAACCTCGATCACAAACCAGGTAGAATGCTCTCCATTAATATTATATGACATGAGTTGATAACCTTGGTCAAGAACTAGGTAGAGTGCTCTAACACTCAAGAGAGAGTTGATCACCTAGGTCATAGACCAGGTAAAATGCTATCTCCCAATATTACATGTCACTAGTTTATCACTTGGGTCAAGAATCAGGTAGAGTGGTCTGACACTTAAGAGAGAGTTGACCACTTTGGTTATAGATACGGTAGAGTGCTTTCCCCCAATATTACATGTCACGAGTTGATCACCTTAGTCAAGAACTAGGTAGAATGTTCTAACACTTAAAAGAGAGTTGACCACCTTAATAACAGACCACGTAGAATACTTATTCCCAATATTATATGTCATAAGCTAATCATCTTGGTCAGTAACTAGGTAGAGCACTTTAATACTTGAGATGGAGTTGATCACCTTAGTGACGAACTAGGTAGAATGCTCTACCCCAAAATTCCATGTCTGATTATAGACCGAGTAAAACACGCTCCATTAGTTTCATGGATCAGGCCCCAAATCTATTTTTTTGAATAAAGCCTACAAGTGTGTCTTAGCAAACATATAGTACATTAATCGAGGTCATAGGTTCATTCTATTAAAAATAAAAATTTACTGATCGATCTTACAAAGTTTTTTAAATTCATTAATGGAGAACTCAGTCTCCCAAAAACTTAAAAGTTCTTAAGATGTTTAGATGCACGATCAGTGTTCGGGTCATCTATCTCCTCCACTAAGGGTAATAACTCATCTTGAATCTTGACAAATTTTTGTAGATATTGACTCTTATTTCGGTAGAGGTTCAACTCAAGTTAAGTATGGAATGTTCCAACTCCTCAACAACACCTCTCACTTTGAGGAACACCCCTTCAGATAGTTTCATATATAAGTTTTCCCGATGGGACTCCCTGTTAACAAGAGTGGCCATTTTAGTTATGGTCATTTTCTCTTTAGCTCCAGTTTGGGATAACTTCTCCTTACAAGAGGCAAGCTTACACTTGGTCTCTTCATAAAGAGAGATCTTATCCTTATGATTGAAAAACTCAGTTTTTAATTTCTCTACCTTGGTTTTGATCCTACCATTTTCCAACTTTAAAGCTCGAGTGTATATTTGCCCAATTAGAATCCATAAGTCTCAAAAAAGAAAAATGGAGGAAAATTTTTCCGCTACTTCAAACGAAAGAGGATGTCTAAATTTTATAGTATCTCAAACTCTTTTTTATAGGGAATGATATTGGGACAAATTTAATAACACATGTCCTTAAAATGTGGTGGGTTAACATTATCAATAAATGCTATAAATGCACAATTACACGTATAGTATAAGTTGTTCTCAAAATTAGTGTTTCTCATTAATAATAATGGGTTACAAGGACAAGCTCACGACCATACAATTTGGAAGGAGTGTCAAGCTTTAAAAAAACGATACTTAATTAGGAGGCTTAGGCCATTTCCAAAATCAAAGGTCCCTAATTCCACCTTCTTCATCTGCCACCCCGGATCCATCATTACTTGTACCAAAGTTCGAGCCTTGTTCCTCATCCCTATCTTGGGTTTGATTGGGCGAGTACTAGAAGCTGGATAGGATATTGAAGATCTAATAATAGTATTACCCGAGACCCTTCTTCTTAGCCTCTACATTGATAGAGTCCATGCCTAGGCTATACCCTATCTCAAAGCTCAAGGAGAGATGTTCTATCATCACTTCAAGCTTGCACTTCATATTTTCTTGATCACAGGCATAATTTTCTTTGGTGTCAACTAGATCATGCCTATAGGCTTCTACCTCAGCCTCGACCTTCTTCTAGGCCTCCTCGAGGCCTCTATTCTTGGCCTCTTCTTTGAAAGAGTCCGTGGCTAGGATATACCTATCTTGATGCTCAAGGATAGATGTTTGGTCATCGTTTCAAGATTGCACTTTGCCTTTTCTTGATCACGAGCTTATTTCTCTTTGGTGTTGGTTAAATCATACCTATACGCTTCTACCTCAACCTCGACCTTCCGCCGGGCCTCTCCAAGCTCCTCAAAGTACCTTCAATTATCAATCAACTCGTGTATAGCCTTAGATGCCTTCTCCTTCTTTTCGATAGCCTCGCCTTCCCACTTGTTGGCCTTAGCCAATACCAGTGTTATTGGCCCAAGTTGAAGCATGACTCTCTTTTTCATTGTGAGCTTATGTTTCATCCTCTCCACACCTCAAACTCTACTAAGTCCGTGAAAAAGATATCCTTGAAAAAGAAGAAAACAAATATGTGGTCATTAAAATATAAAAGCCCAAGGCTAAATTAGAAATAAGGTTGGAATAATACTTTCCTGGTACAAAAGCCAATTGAGCACGACCCTAGAGTCCACCTTATCGCACATGGCATCAAGTTGTCTCTCGTGTGCCATATAGGGTAGTTGGTCCACATAGTTGTCCAACCTTTCTGATGCCATACCCTTATATAGAGGCACTACCTCAACATCTATAGTGATGTCATCAATGACACCTTTTCCCATCCTCGTGTCCCTTATAGGAGGTAGGTGTTTGTTGACCCGAGGTGATGGGTGTGGAAGCATGTTGACTAGAGGATGCTAGTGAAGGCTCAATGAAATTCAATGGTGTAGGTGTAAGCATGGGCTCATCAATGGTCACCTTTTTCTTCTTTTTGACAGGGTTGAGATGGCCTCTTCCCTAGAGGACTTTCTCCTCTTCTTCCTTTTGAAGGAGTTCATCTCTTAGGAGAGAGTTGTAACTTTTTAAGAGCTCACTTTCTGTTTAGCAACCCTATTCTGAATTTGTGTCAATAGCTCAATGGCATTGAACTTTATGCTATCTACAAAGACAAGGAAAAAGGGTGTTAGTTTTAAAAGGGTCGAGCTAAATAAAAAACAAGATATTTATAAGTCTTAGGACTAATTCACCATTGTTAGGAAGCACCTCAAACCTCCCTCTATGGTCTATGGGAAGGGTTCGATGCTTGTGGGGTTCCTAGGCTTTATAGATTATCCTATGAGGGAATCAACCCACACGTAACAAAGTTCAAGGTGTTTATTAGTTGTCTCTATTGGGTCTTCTCGAGTAGATAGTTATGAATATCAGCCAATTGTTGCTTGGCCTCATGGCTCAAGGTCATAATAAAAGAGCTCATATTCCTTATCACAACCCTGGTGTCTACCCAAGTGCTTCTTATCAACCTAGCATCGCTGTCGAGGATCTATTGTCGACTATATACATAGAAGAAATATTCTTTCCAATTCTTATCATTCTTAGGGAGGATCACATTTATGCCCCGATCTTGTTTCATTGACATATAGACCCTCCTCGTATCTGTGGGATTCTGATTTAGTGCATATACCTCATTAAAATCAAGCATCTCCAAATCGACCTTGAGATCTATGCACATTAGTATGAGGCAAAATAGATACCTCTACCCATTCAGCATTAGTTGGCCTAGTGCGAGCTGACTTCTGGCCAAAATTTTCCTTATAAAGGGGTAAAGAGGAAATCTAACCCCTAGCCACAAGGCCTTATCATGGAAGGTTATCCACCCAGTTAGAGGTTGATCACTATTAAGAACACCGGGCCCCGATGATCATTATTTGAACCAAGGAAGGAATGTTGTACATTCTTCTTAGTCTTTTCTCATCTTGAGGAGATAACCCACTGGTTTTGACCTTGGCCACCCAAACTTTGGTACTGCTTGTAGGTTCACTAGTTCATTTCTTCCTCATCTTCTTCGTCTATTATCTTGGGATGGATATTTGGGAATGGGGCACATTCAACATAATTGTAGGTATGGCCTATGGATGAGACGTAGAGGTGGAGGGATGAGGTTCAGATAGCTTCCATTCACTTGAGGTGCTTGTCTCGTTTGTAGATCATAGGATGTCAATTTCTACCTAGCCCAAGAAAATGGGATATTGCAGGCTCTCCTAGAAGGATGAGCCCAACATGTACTCTCTATGCATAGTCTCTACAAAATATCATGAAGCATAAAAATGGTAAGACATGAGAAATATAACTTACCTAAGGTCAAGTTTGAAAGTAAAAAGGGAGTGATTTTTTAAATCGACCTAAAAATAACATAGAAAACTATTAGACTCGAGAAGATTCCTTTTAAATCTCAAGAAAATATACTATATACCATGCTAATTTTCTTACCACTAATCTAAGAACTTGTATGGATCGATCTAAGACAACGAAGTTTTTTGTTCTAGTATTTTTTCAATATGTATAAAATGATGAAATAAAGAGAAGCCTAGGATTCTCCTTATATATAGGTGCATAATTCTCTCTCCAATTAACTAATAAGCATTTATTAGGGGGAGTTGAACATTTCAGATTCACTACCCAGTTGCTACTATTCTACCTCTGTTGAGGACCCGATCTAAAATAGTACGAGGATTGAACGTTTAAACATATAGATCGACCTTGAGCCCTATCCAAATAATAGCTCGAGTCATCAGACAAGTCATTCTAGGAAGACCTATCTATGCCCACACCTTCAACGAAACTTGTAGGATAGGCCTGCCTACACATATGAGCTTAGGTGTTGATTGGCCAACCTCCAAACCGAGCCATAGGGTGGTACATTGATCGCCACACACGAAGTGTGTGCAATGTATATGCAAGTATACGTATCATAACAAGTAATATAATGATAATAAAAAATTGTTCCCATAGAGATTATTTTATTAAAAATAATTTTTTTGTATTTTTATATTTTAAGAAAGCAAAATTAAAATAACTAAAAGTAAATAAAAAAATTAATTAAATCAAATTTGGTAACTAAAAAGATATATGAGAAAATATCTAAGAATACTTAATCCCCCAATTTTCTAAACATGTGAATCGCTAAGATCCCCCTAACATAATTATCAATTAATTACATAATCAATTCATGAATCTAACCTAGCATGTATTCTTCTCTCAAGTAAACTACACACCATATAATAATTAATTTAATCACACTCACATGCCAATTAAATTGCATACTACTCATTAAGTTCATCAATTATGGATCACATATATAAGAATTGTACATCTCTGCCTAGAAACTATGTATGTTATTTAATCAAGATAAACAATTAAATAATTATCTCAAATTTATTTAATTGCCTTTATAGATAAATTGTTGGCCAAACAATTAATAGCATAAAATATCAGATTAAATAATATAATTAAATTATAATTATAATTAGGGTAAAATATTATATCATCACATGGTGAAAATTGGGTTCATAAGATCCCTACATTAATAAATTAACAACACACAATTGTGTTCCTAAAGCTCATATTTTTCATAAATAAATACATAAAAATTGATAAAGAAAAGAGTAGAAGAAGAAATACAATAAATATCTTGAATTATAGTATTAATCTTCTCTTGAATCTCTACCAAAATTGTGTCTCCTCTTGAATTTTTCTATATTTTCTCCCTTTTTAGCTCAAAAATTTACCAAAATTATGCTAATGATGGCCCCTTAGGGTTTATGGGGTGATTAGGGGCTTAAATATTTCTCAGGTGCGATCTAGACCATAAGATCAGCTTTAGATCAAGGGCTACGATCAAAACTGACAACCCTAGAAAATCACAGCGTGACATGTGGCATTAGAAAATTCACTAGGAGAAATAGAGTGTGACACGTGGTAGGAGAGACCAATCATATTCAATGCTTGCTGAGTGATCGCCACGTGACCCGACATGATTCGTGGAAATGGATGGCGTGGCGTAAGGGTGGAACACGACGAACAATTGGATGGCAACAAAGTATGACCACACTCCAAAATCGTATTGAATTTTGTGCTGACACGTGGTATATGTTTAGTCCTCCTCACACGTGGCATAACTGATTCTCTCTCTATGCTTACGTGGTGTCCGTGTGGCTTGCTCAGTTAGCTCTCTTGCTTGCATGGTAGCTTCTAATTAGTCTTGCGTTAAAAATTCATAAAAAATTTCAAAAATTATATTTTCACCCCTTTTCACTAAAGAGTTTATATTTTAATATTTTTGACCCAAAAAATACTATTTATTGAATAAAACAAGTAAATATTAAGTATAAAAAATGCACTAATGACTCTACTTTCATAAAGTCATCACACCCCCAAACTTAACTCTTTGCTTGTTCTCAAGTAAAGCCAAGTATAACTAAATAAAATAACATGGGTAGTATATTCATAAATATACTTCTATTAGTACATGCATATTTAATGAAAACTATTCCTCTCAAAATTTGTACAATCCTATGATAAAAAGGTTCACATATTCATCAATCAACGTTCCATCAATACAAGGATATACAAGGTTTTTGACAATGATATCATCTAATGCACTCATAAAATCAACCTATATGAGAATGATAATCAATTCAATCTTAGATCTCATAAGTCTTATTTTGACATCCCTCTTCACTAATATAAATATGCACTTAGCTAAAGATCAATAAGGACTTTACATGGTTGTAATGTAAGGCTTAGGTGGAGGGTCGATAAATGAAGACATTTAGGCTCTTTCCACACCTTAGCTTTCTTTTTGTTCATCATGCATTTTTTAACTACAATTGAGTTTTTACTTGATATTTCAATGCACCCTCTTTTGACATTCTTTTTTCCCACATCTTTTTTTTATGTAACTTCACAACACCCCCAAACTTATTTTTAATTTTATTTTCTTTTTCTTTAGAGAGATAATTGTGTTGTGAGTTTTGCTTCTTCTTTTTTATAGGGTGCATTACATTTCACCTTACGCTATAGCATAACACATGATTGCATTTTTTTTTCTTTTCATACAAGCTAAAGGTGCAAGGGTAAAGGTAATACTTATTAGTTAGACATTAAATGTGGCTTAAAGTTATGAATGATTCTTGTTTAGGCTCAAATGAGTGACTAAAGATATTAACAATGGTTAGCTTGAAAGGCTCAATCAATTCAAATAAGGCCTAAATCATTTCTCTTGCTAAATACTATTTAGGGTTTCATCTCAAGGAATGATCAAATAGATTCTAAAACCTGGTAGATATCATCAACTCGCATAACTCATTACAAATTTTCTCTCAATAAGAAAACTAAAATAAATCATGAACACGTGCATAAAAATTGGAATCAATCCAATCAAAACTAGCAAGTATATCACTTGATTAATGTAAATATTTTAACAAATATGTTACATTACTTGTCCTAGTCATGACAACCAATTTTTATCATTGAGTTCATATGTTTCATATCAAGCATGCATGCACTTAGTTTCCATATATTTATCAATTAAGAAGTCTTTAAATCATTTTGTCATAAAATATAAGAAGATTCATTATTGTCCAAGTGATTGCATTATTTATAGAGAAAAAAATGTGGATCTTTCAAGTTGTCCAGTTTGTGGTGATTTAAGATAAAAGATGATTTATGATAAGAATGTAAAGAAAGGTGTGCAAACAAAGGTTTTATGGTGCTTCCCATAAATTCCTCATTTTTAAACAATGTATAAGAGCAAAGAGACATAAAAAAATATTGACATGACATGTAGAGAATAAGTTGAAGAATAATTTTTTGCATCACTCTTGTGATTCCCCATCTTGGAATTTGCAAATGAACATAGTTTGACTTGCTATGACCTAGGACAAAAATGTAGATGCTATTGTTGTGACAATATCACTATTTTGTACATCCCGAGATCGAAACGCGATATCCATATCTTTTGACAAAATATCCTAGATATTGTAAATTATTGCTAAAATATTATTAAAATATCCATAGAAATTGACAAAATATCAATTCTTGATTTTTTTTCACATTAAGCATTATTTCAAGGAGTGGTGAAGATCCACCATAAGTATTAGCACAAGGAATGGTGATGATCCTAGTTCTCAATACATATACAATCCATTTGAATTTAATGATCATTTGTATTTTACAAATTGAATGGACCCACAATTTTCTCTTATTAGTGTCAAAGTTAGAAGAAATCAAGTTACATACACATGGTATGTTAATAACTATGGAAAACATTATCTTTACTCGATGACATGACAATTTTATCTTTGTAAACAATAGTGTTTCATATCCAATTTTTGAACCTCCAAGATAAGTTTTGGTGGTAGTGAGTGAAGATACCCATACATAGGAAAAATTACAAAAAGATCAATTATTTTTCTAACTCAAATAGGTAATCGAGACCTAGATGAGGAATAAAGAAGCCAACCCCTGAAATCTTTTTACGAACTCTATATCAATTTGTCCAAACAGGTCTCACAATACATAAACAATATTCTCAATTCAACACACAACAAAAACTACATGTAGTAAGAAATAAGAAACTACAATAAACACACAAGAGATTGTGTGCCTCACAAGCTCTTATCCAAACTAACAATATCCATACATGGTAATCAACACTGAGCATGTGAAATAATAAAAAATACTAAAATCCCATAAATGATTTTCAATCACTTGAAGACCTCATGTGTATGAACATATTCAATAGATGACGATTGTACTCTCACAACGTGATATCATAAATGCCATAACAAAATAATTAAAGAGTTCAACGCTCGATAAACAACAGGGTAAGGATATTGTGATGTATATATAACCTAAGTTAGGGTTTATGGCACAGTGTATTTTATTTTCTTTTTCTCTAGCACTGTTGGTTCTCTCTTTCTCTCTCCGCCTCTTCGTGTGCATGTGTGCGTGTGTTTAAGAATCACATTTTAGGGTTCTTTAATTCTTGTTTGTGTTAGGTTTATCATCTGTAAATGATTCTTGATACTCTATATATTGTTTTGCATATAGTGGATATATTGTTTCTCTCTTCCCAAAGGATTAGGTGTGAGTTTTTTTTTTTTTTAAAACTACTTAAATATTTGTGTTATTGATTTTTTAGTAATTATTCTTGAGATTACTAATTCAATGAATCGTTAAAACGTTGAATAAATGAGATTTGGTGAATACTGAGTTTTCGAAATCTTAAGAGTAATTATAGTTTCGTGGGCTCTAAGTAGAATTGATCTTTAAGTCATCACTCATAAATTAAATACGTGATTTTGATAATACATGTAATATATATCAACAAGATATATATATATATATATATATATTGTATCATATTTTAAAATTTTAAAAAGTGATTTTTTTTATAATATTAAGATATAATATGATAATTATGATTGTAAAAAGTAACTATAAATTTTCTTGTAATTAGCATTCCTCATAGGCTCATAACGACAATATCTAGATATTAACCTGTCCAAAATACAAAGACGCAGACAATCTATCTTTTATTTTTGTTAAATTATTGATGCTTGGTTATTCAGCTAAGAAAAGTACCCCCAATACTCATTAACACAAAATAAGAGGTTTTATTTATTATTTTTTAAATATATTTTTTATTAATTAGATTTTTTTATCTTCTATAAGATATTATTTAAAAAAAAATAAATTAATTTTAAATTTTATTACCTTCAAATATCAAATCATTTATATACTCTGAATCTCTCCACAAAACTAACCAAAATGCCTTTGTTTACATATGGCTATTGACCAAACATCAATTCAAGTACTGGAGTACACTCTGAGCTACCGTGTGGCTATAAATTTATCTTTGCTTGTTCTGGTCTCATCCTTGGTAAGACAATTCAAAACTCTATCATCTTCGGACTGATTTATATATTTATTATTTCTGTTTTTGCGTGAATTTAGATTTATATCACCAACACAAAAGCTTGTTAATTATTGTAAAGCTTCATTTCCCCTCGGAAGAAAAGTAAAGAAACAAAAACTTATTGCTTCAAAACCAACCAACCAACCAATACCAACCACTAGGCTTTCTGGTATCAAAATTGAGGTTGTGGTGCCCAGGAGTGGATCCTTTAAAAATTGTTTTCTTTATTGATATTTAATCTAACAATAATTATTTTCTTTTTTTTTCTTAATTTTATTTGTAGTAAAAATTTTATTTAATAGTATAGAATAATGTAAATTATTAGATGTGTTTTAATTAAATTTAAAAAATGAGATTTAAAATTCAGTAAATATGAATAGAGAAAAAAACGACAGAGGATACTCCTTCCAAAGCTCACTTCTCACATCTAAAACAGATGCTTATTGTTTAAATTAAAAAAATATATATTATAAAATAAAATAAACCTAATTAAACCTGCAAATTGAGAAAGAGTAGGAAACATCTATCTATCTTTACTTTTTGTTGAATCCTTTGCGTATGAAACTAATACTCAATGATAGCAAAATAACAAAATTAGGAGGAAAAAAGTGCTACATAACATTGGTCCATAAAGAACAGAACAAGTGTTGTTTTCAACCCTAGTCAAGTTAAAATGAGAATTTGTTCATTGCCCTTCTTCGGTTCTTCCTCACTAATAGTACAAAAAAGAGAAACTTCAAAGTCTTCAACCTCTAATTTTCCACATTCAACTACATGATTAATAATCTGCATTTTGATGGCTCTAAATAATATTTTACATTATAAAAATCTGAGCTACTAATAGTACTACTGTACATGATAGTCTCCAACCTCTATTTCTTGGAAGAGAATAATAGATCACCAAAATTCTTGAGTTTGCTTGTGTAAAATTCTGTAAGAGCACTTCTGACGTTAAAAAACGATTATGAACAAAAAGGGTTTTTTTTTTCCTTTTCCTTTTCTTTTTTGAAAAATACTTTCAGAAATCAGAAGGTACACTTTGTGCTTCCTGAAAGCAATTTCTTCTTAAATCATCCCCATAGAAGAACAAGAAAACGGACACTTAGAGTCCTGGTTTTAACATCTTTGTATCACACAATTCACTTTTCTTGACAGAACCATCTTTGGAAATAATAATATCCATCAAATTATAGGGTTTAACTTCTTCAAGCATTTGAACAACACTCCTCATATAAGGTCTTAGCTCAGGAAGCCTTGTTGTGCAATGAACAGAAACTTTTAAGACATTAATAGCATCTTCCTTAAAAGCCTCTTGAATATTTGAATCCACCAAACTTAATATGCTTTCTCTGCTCTTCAATTTGCTGCATATCCAGCTTACTATGTCCTTATTTTCTCCATATTCAGCTTCTATTGGCCTTTTCCCAGTCACAAGCTCCATCAATACCACTCCAAAACTATACACATCACTTTTCTCATTTACTTTGTATGTGTATCCATATTCTGCATAATTAAAAAAAATCAATAATTAAGAGAAAACCCAATATTAATTTATCTAAATATTCTAAGAAAATAATTAGTAAAGAAAACATAATTCGGTGCATTTTTGGAGATTTGGCTGAAAATGTCTCAAAATGAGTTAAAATCAATGTAAAACCTAAACATAGTTCTACATATTGCCTGTACATTGCAAAAAAGCACAATTTTAGATAATTTTTGCTAAACTCAAAACACATGCAATTTTTAGCCTTAACACAAGAAAACAAGAAAAATAAGAATACCATTGGTGATCAACTAACCTGGTGCAATGTAGCCATGAGTACCAGCAATGACATGGGTTGAATCCTTGCCTCCAGTGGCTTGTACTATCTTGGCTAGGCCAAAATCAGCAATTCTAGGCTTCAAAAACTCATCTAACAGAATGTTACTAGACTTCACATCTCTATGGATCATTGGCTTCTCCAATCCATGATGTAAATACTCTAAACCTTTGGCTGCTCCAATAGCAATCTCATATCGCCTCTCCCAATTGAGTTCGATCTTCTGGGAGGTATGCAGCCTATCCCATAAACTCCCATTTGACAAATATTCATACACCAACAAGCTTGTGTCTTCACTAGTAATGCTACAAAACAATTTAACAACATTGACATGCCTTATTGAGCTCAAAGTCTGCACTTCTGCTTCAAATTGCTTCGACTTCACACCCCGTTTCGAAAGCATTGGAGTAGTACTATGGATCCTTTTCTTATCTTTAGAATCTTCATTCCATATGTGCTTCACAGCAAGAAGTTTTTCATTACTAAGTACCACTCTGTATACATTTCCAGATCCTCCTTTTCCAATTAGATTCTCTTGCTTAATGGAATCAAGAATTTCATCTTCAGAGAAACTTAACACATGGAAAGACTTCACATCCCAAGATTCTTCCTTCAATGAACGGTTTTGATCATCCTTGTCCCTCATCTTTAAATACAAAAACCAAGCTAGAGATAAAATCAAGACTGCTAAACCAATAGCTAAGCAAATGATGAGAGTAATAACACCTTTAGACATTTTAGAATCCTTTGAACATCTTTGAAAGGAGGTGGTTATATTATCGATGCTGCAGAGTCCAGGATTTTCATTAAAGCTACCATTATAAGCTTCAATGGATAGTGATTGTGGTATGACACCGGTCAATCTATTGTGGGATAAATCAAGAAGACTTAGCCTCAAAGAAGCTAACCCATCTGGGATTTGACCAGAAAGTTCGTTTTGGGACAAATTTAAAGAGTTGAGATTTGGTAATGAGCCTAATGATAATGGGATGTTACCAGAAAGTGAGTTCTTAGCTATGTTTAAGTCACTAAGAGACACACATGAGCCTAAAGACTCTGGTATTGAACCAGATAGCATATTACCCTGCAAATAAAGACTACCCAGATGCTTCAAATCTCCAATTTTGTTTGGAATTGTACCTGAAAGACGATTATTACTCAAATCAATTGAAACCAAAGAAGCTTTGGAAATTTCTTCCGGTAACTCCCCACTTAGACGATTGTTTGCAGCAAACAATTGACTTAAAACCTTCGCTTCTTCAATATCAGAAGTAATTGGACCTTCAAGTTGATTTCTTTCAATGTCAATCACATCTAAATTTGGCAATCCCCATATTCCAGGTGGAACAACACCAGAAAGTGAGTTCTTGCTGATTCTCAAACGGTTCAAAGTCGAACACTTGGCATAGTTTTCAGGTATTTTACCAGTAAGATTGTTCTGTAACATTAAAAGAGCCGTAAAGGCTCCACCTTTACACATATCAGGTGGGATTGAACCAGTTAAGAAATTCTCAGACACATCAATGAAATCAAACTTTGACCAAAACCCAACCTTTTGAGGAATTGTACCAGTAAGCTTGTTTCTATACAGAGAAAGGTTAACAAGCCTCTTGAATTCACCAAACTCAGCTGGAATTTCACCAGAAAACTCATTGATATATAGCTGAAGAGAAACCAAGTTGGTCAAGAACCTCAACTCTGATAAATCACCCTGAAGAAAGTTCCTTGAAAGATCAAAATATTCAAGGTTGGTGAGGTTTCTGAGCCCAATGGGTAGTTTTCCTGTTAATGAATTGTTGTAAAGCTCAAGTTGTTTGAGATTTTTAAGCTTTACGATCTCTAGTGGAATCTCACCGATCAGTTTACTATCAGAAATCTCCAAGCTTGTGAGTTCAGTGAGTTTTCCAATTCCTTCTGGTATTTTCCCTTTAAGACCACTGTGTGAAAGATAAAGCCAGTTCAGATTGGTGAGATTCAATATCTCAATAGGAAACTCACTTTCTTCAAATGGGTTGTCTCCTAAACTCAACTGAACAAGACCCGTCATGTTTGTTAAGGATTTCCATGGATAAGTTCCTGTAAATCCACTCTTATTCAAGTGAAGGTACTGTAAATTGTTCAAAGAAGATATGTCAGGAACAGAACCAGTGAAAACATTGTTACCCAAATCCAAATACTTCAATTTTGTGCAGGTACTTAATTCCTTCGTGACTGGACCATTTAAGAAGTTGAAGCCCAAAGAAAGCTTCTCCAAAGATTGAAGCTTGCATATTTCATCAAAAGGAACAAACCCAGATAGATTGTGATGAGAAAGATCAATTTGAGTAACGAACCCATCTGAATTGCAGGTAATTCCTAAGAAGGTAAATAGAGGGTTACTAGTTTGCCATGAATGGAAAACGTTTATATTGGAATTTTGCAAGGAGGATTTGAGTTTGAGCAGAATCTGAAGCTCATCGGACCTTATGCCGGAAAATAGAGAGAAGAAACAGAAGAGGTGGAAAAAAAGAGGAATTTGCCGGGAATTATTGGCCGCTGACATATCTGATTTGTTGTTGAGAACAGAGTGTGGACTTATTATTGGGTTATGTATTAAACGGTAAGGTGAGAACGAAAAGTAAAGAGTTTGAAGAAATGAAGAATTAAGAAAATGACCCTAACTACATTTGGAAAAGAGTCTCACTTTCACTAACACACTCAAGCAGTCAAAGACGACCATAAAAATAAGTTTCAATTATGGAGGAGGGTGTTTAGACTTTAGAGGCGAGATTGAATGGGTTTATTTTGTAGGATAAATGGTAACCTTATTCTAAATTTTAATTAAACTTATATATATATATATATATATATATTTAAATTTTTGAAAAGTTTAATTTAGTTCTTAAATTTTATATATAATTCTTAAACTTTTAAATTATACCATTTTACCTTAAATTTTAAAACTTTTCGTACATATCATAAATTTTTTATTTACAAATCTTTGATTCACAAATATTTATTTTATTAGATAAATTAGGACCTATGTTTATAATTTTAAAAATTTGGAGACTAAATTTTAAAATTTTAAAATTTAGTGATATATATATGAAGTTTTAAAAATTAAAGATTACAACGTTTTAAAAATTTGGATATTTATGTAAAAATAAATTAATTAAAATTTGAAGACAAATAACATACTTTAATATATTTTTAAAAAAAATTAACTATCTAAGATTATTTATTCGCTATTAAAGTATATGTATTAAATTTATATGAATTAAGTAAAGTTAATGATGTATATTAAAAATATTTAAGTTTGCACACATATTATATATTTTGTGAAACGTGGTTGAATTATTTTTTAAAAATAAAAAAAATATTTTATTTGTTTAGATAATACACAATTCTATTAACAACATGAATATAAAATAAGTGTAAATTAATACGTATTTATTATTCCTATTAATGCATACATCAAATGTGATGCACTAGATAACTAGGTTAAGGTTGGATTTATAGGAGTTAAATCGAAAACATGTAAATTCATTTAACCCGTTTAAATAATCAAGTTAGAATGTGTCAACTTAGATAACTCATGAAGAATACAAAATACTCAATTAAATAACTAAAATCATTCACAGAGCCATGTATGTAATTGTAACTTAAATCACTAGGTTTTTATCTTCACATTGATTTTTAGTTTTACAAATTAGATGCAGTGAAGCATCTTAGTATCCATTTGATCGTTTCCGGTTCTTCCTTTATATACAAGTACTATCCATTCATTCACCACCATCTGCTTGTAGTTCCACCATCATCCATCATGTAGCTGCAGTTAGTTCTCATTAATTATTGGTGTTTGAGATGCATGCATGTTAACACTTTTGGGTTGATATATCACATTATATATGGTTATTGACATGCTTTTTATTTTATTTTATTTTATATCAGCCAATTTTTGAACATATATTGTTTACTATGACTAAGGCTGTAGGAGTAAGGTAGTGGTAGATATTATTTTTGAACCAATTTAAATAACTTGATTTTTTTTATAAAATATTAATTTTATCTTTATTATTAATTATATTTTAATATCATTATTATTTAATAAAATCTTTATTGATAAATTATTATTGTTATTTAAATGATATTTAGGAATACTTTTAATAACAAAATTTAAGGCCGGTGACAACATAATTCTAGGTAGTTTTTATTATTATTTTTATATGAATTTAATTATAAAATTAATAATATCTAACTTAAAAATTATAAAAATAAAATTTAATTTTTTTTAAATAAGACTATAGTTTCCCTTACCCATATATATACCTTAATTATGCTCCATTATTCTCTTCTCTAACTAGTGTGGTGGATAATTACTATAATAAATATATTTTTTATTATTTAATAGGAAACAGAATAATCTTGTGCCCAAGGTAAAAAGAGATTATTATGAAGAAAAAGAAGAAGATGATATATCTTACTTATTCTTTAAATTAAAATGACTATTATTGTAGTAACTTTGAATTTGTCTCTACAATCAGACAACGATTATAAAAATAGACAATATAATTCTTGCAGGGGTGGAAAGGGTATGACAGATAAGTTTTTGGATTTTTGACATCTATTCTTATTCGCTTATGATCGCTACATTGGAAAGTCTCACGAAGCACGGCAACGCATAACCGCCGACTTTGACTTCCTCTGTCGTTCACACGTCTAACAAGTAATAATCACGTGTGTATTATAAAGAAGTGATATTTTCATTTTTTTTTCTCGATAAATTTGATATTTTACTTTTATAAATTAAATATATTAATTATTTTTAAAATTAATATACCTTAATTATATTATTATTATTATTATTATCATATTTTAATATTTTTTCATATATTTGAAAAAAAGTTAAATAGTATAAAACTGAAACTTAATAAAGGAAGATGGATAGATGTTTGAAAAACAATATCTTCAAAATTTGTTAAAAATTTTAAAACAAAGTAATTAAAGTTATTAAATTAATATTAAAATATCTATAAACATAATAATAAATTTAGTTTTTTACCTAAATAATATAGGTATAAATTAGAAGGTTTATAATTTTAGTTATAATTTTGAATATAATATGAAAATTATTTTTTAGATAGTATTAACTATTAATTTTTATTTGTTATAAGTATATTAAATTTTTTATAATTATAAATAAATAAAATAATTAAAAATATTTAATTTTTTATAAGATAAAAAAAATATGAATTTAAATTCAAAAATATGAACACGAATTCATATAATATGAATAAATCCGATCGGACCTCACATGACATGCATGATTGTGATCCTTATAAATTAGTACCAAAACGTATATATAGATATTACAAAAGTAATGAACCCATAAAAAATTTATAATTATATTATCTTGATATTTTTAAATTACCCCGAGATACCTCAATTTGGGTAAATATTTATATTCTTTTAAGCTCACTTTTTATCCGCCAATTATATAAAAGTATAATTTGTTATAAAATAATGGAGTATAAAGTGTATATATGTTAGAAAAAAACATATATTGTGAGAATGAATATATAAATTAATTTAAAAAAATATATATTTTAACATAATTTTATTTTTATTTTTCTTATTTTAAATAATCTCTCTTAATCTTTGTACTAGTCTTATTACTCTTGAGTCTTTAAAGGAAGTTGTTAAACCATCTTGTAAGTTAGCACGCAAGTTTATTAGTTGATGTCATCGGTTACTTAGAAAATATATAATACAATATAATTCACTTTTTCTCTTTAAATTGTTGCCCATACTCGTGATATTTGATCATCCTAACAATTGAAAGATACAAGTGTAAGTGTTTGAATACCACCGAGATAAGGATCAATGGAAAAGTCTTAGATCAAAGCAAAGAATCCTCAACCTTCTTCCCCCCTAAATGTCGAATTTGAGTAGACGTGAAGTTTGGAGTGAAAAAATTGAAAAAATAGATCGAGATATACTTTTGGTGAAGATATTTGCAATCTGTAAGTGAGATGGCATAGATTGAGTACATTGTTTATCAACAACAACCAGTTCTTAAAGAAAATAGTAATCTAACTCAACATGTTTGGTGCGCTTGTGAAAGACAGGGTTAGAACTCAAAAAAATTGCATTTTAGTTGTCATAGAAAAGAAGAGGTTGTTGTGGAAGAGAAATTCTAAGGTCATGAAGAAGATGCGCGAGCCAAAGAAGTTCAACAACAATGAGAGTAAGGGCATGATATTCAAACTCACAACTTGAACGAGAAATAGTAGGCTACTTCTTGACATTCCAAGAAATCAAATTGTTTCCAAGGTAAATAGAATAATTAGAAGTAGAGCGACGAGTGTTAGGATATCCTGTCCAGTCAGCATCAAAGTAAGCAAGTAAAGTATTAGGAGCAGCAGATGGACGAAAAATGAGGCCAAAATATAGGATGCCCTTAACATAACGAAGAATGCGTTTGACAACAAGAAAATGGTTTTGAGTCGAAAAGTGTAGAAATTGACTGATAGAGTTGACAGCATAAGCAATATCAACACGCATGATAGTTAAATACTGTAGAGCACCAAAGAGAGAGCGTTAGAGAATGGGATACGAAAACAGAGGATCATCGAAAGATAGGTAGTGAGAGACAACCATGAGGGTGTGAACAAGCTTGCTGTCAAATAACTGAGCTCATGTGAGAATGTCTCGTGCATATATTGAGCTAACTGATAAATAGACCATCAATGTTGGATGTAGCTTCTAGACCAAGAAAGTAACTGAGAGAACCCAAATCCTTAGTAACGAACTCAGAATGAAGCTTACAAGTAAAGCTGTCAAGAAGAAAAGAGTTGTTGCCTATAATAATGATGTCATCAACATAAAGGAGCAAGTAAATAATGTTTCACTGCTTATGAAAGACAAAAAATGATGTGTCGACATGGGGAGCTTATTTGAGTTCATAATGTTGCCTACACCAATCAACATAGTGGCCTTCCAAGCGACAGATCTAGCACCATAGTGGTTGGTGACCATGAGTGAGTTAAGCACGACCTTGTCCAAGACTGAGCAAATCATGGTTGGGACCATAGCCACAGCCACAACCACGTCTAGAGAGAGAGGAGCCATCCCCACATTGAGAAGATCCACTATGAGCGGTGAACACAATAACGGATGGCGCCAGAGTCTCAAGAGATTTTTGAAATAGTTCAAATCTCTTTGCCCTTGACACCAGATTCGGGAAGCATGGGAGGTGTGTTAAGGCCATCTGAGCAGTAAAGAAACTATAGAAATCGTGTCCGAGGCCACGAAGAAACCAATGAACTTTGTCAGTGCTATTAATCGGTCGACCAATGGCATGAAGTTAATCGTAGATGGTCTTGAATGCACAGGCATAGACAATGGCTAGACGGGTGACACGCTTTATCAATTGGAGGTCATCTTTAAGGCATATTTCACAGTCTTTGGAATGGTGGTTGAAAGTATTTTCAAGAGCGTTCTAGACTTCGCGAGATGTGGAATGGCCGATGGCTTCAATCATGGATTCCTCTGTGAAAGAGGAGAGGAAAAGGCTTAATAGTCATTGATCAGTGGCTGTCTATGCCAAGTGTTTGGCATTTGGTGTTGAAGAGATAAGAGGATCAAATGGAGGTGACGACTCAAGGGTACCATCCACATGACCCAATAGACATTGGCTCTTCTATGAGAGATAATTGGAGGAAGATTGTTTAATTGTAACCATATGAATCATGATGTTGAAGGGAAGGAGGGTGGGACAAGAATCAGAGGTCATTAGAGATTGTGGGATGTTAATCCAATTGTGCTCTGATACCATGTAAGTGTTTAAATACCACCACATCACTTAACAGTGAGAGTCTTTCATATATATAAATGTTTTAAAGATTGTACAATAATGTAATTACATATAATATTAAATATAAAAAAAAATAATTAATTAGATAAGATCTTAAAATTAAGAATCAAAAGATGCATATATGAAAAAACCTATACCAGAATACTAACAACAAGAATATCATCAATAACATCATTGAATAACATCATTGATGGGATAAATATGCTAGTTTGAACTTGGTACCTATTCACCTTTTTCCCATCTGTCCAAAGGATTCAAATTATAATGGGTAATAAATTGGTTACACAAAGTCAGTTAATAAAATTGAATTTACTTTGTATTTACAAGATATAAAATACTGAGGTGCAATACATGTATAAATATAGAAGAAAAGGAATCTGCTTTTCCTAAAAGTGTTTTTAAGAAACAATATATTAGTTGCATACAACTAATATACAGCTTATAAAGTATATTAGTTGCATACAACTAATATACCTTTTAGTGATTTATTAACACTCCCCCTCAAGTTGGCGCATAGATATCAATCATGCCCAACTTGCTTAGTGAGCCATATAATGACTTCTTGGAGACTCCTTTGGTAAGTATATCTGCAAGTTGCTCTTCTGTGGGAACAAAAGGAAAACTAATAAGTTTGGCATCTAACTTCTCTTTTATAAAGTGACGATCAACCTCTACACGCTAAAAGCGATCACGTTGTAATCGGATTTTGTGATATATCAATGGCCCCGATTGTCACAATACATCCGCATAGTATTTTTGAGTTCGAAACCCAAATCTAATAACAAAGTTCTTATCCACAAAGAATTCACAAACCCTACGAGCCATACCTCTATATTCTCGCTCAAAGACTAGATCGTGCCACCACTTTCTCTCGCTTCTTACTTTTCCATGTAACCAAATTTCCTCCCACAAAGGTGAAATAACCCGATGTTGACTTTCTATCTCAGAATACTTCCCGCCCAATCGCATCTGTGAATCCACGTACTTCAAGAGGATTGTCATTGTGTTTAGAACATTACTCCCCTTCCCCGAGCCGATTTCCTCAAATACCTTAAAATTCTCAAAACAAGATTCATATGGTTCTCACTTGGATCAGGCATAAACCGACTCACCACACTTAATGCGCATATGCAACATCCGGGTCTAGTATGAGCTAAGTAAATCAAACGTCCAACCAATCTCTCGATAACTGGCTCGATCGCTTGGTATTTGATCTCGATACTCGCTAAACCATGGCTTTATTCACAGTGAGTATCACAGTTCTGCAATCCAACATACCGCTTCGTTAGTAGATCAATAATGTACTTCCTTTGACAAAGATATATCCCTTCTCTTCCTCGGCTACCTCAATTCCTAAGAAGTACTTTAGTTCACCTAAGTCCTTCATTTCGACCCGAGGCTAGCCGTCTTTTGTAATTTATCCATCTCAATAAGTATCATCACCAAGGATTACCATATCATCAACATAAATGATTAGAGTTGTTACCTTCCTCGTTTGATGTTTGACAAACAGAGCTGTGGTCTCGAATTACTCACCAGTAACCAACCTTTTGCATGAATTGTGAAAACCTTCCAAACCAGGCTCGAGGGATCAAGCTGAGGCCATACAAAGACTCCTCAATTTGCATACAAAATTACCAGTGAATCAACTACATACCTGCGTGGAAGACCTACGTACACCTCCCCTGGGCTAATTCTCCAGCGAAGAAACGCATTTCGACATCAAACCGCCGAATCAAGGCGCTTTAGGTTAGCAAAGAAAGCAGAGCAGAACCCGACCGTGTTCATTTTGGCAACAAGAGCAAAAGTCTCATCGTAATCTACACCATACTTTCGAGTAAACCCTTTTCTACAAGACGAGCTTTATACCGATTTACGGATCCATCACCATTATGTTTTATAGTAAAACACCCATCGACAACCAATCGCTCTTTTTCCTTGTAGGTGACACAAGTTGCCAAGTATCGTTCTTAATGCATCCATCTCTTCATCCATCAGCCTTCCTCCATATTGGATCTCCCAACGCATCCCCGCACTTTGTTAGGTACCGATACACCATATATTTGATTCACAAATGATTTGTAATGACTTAGATAATCTTTTAGGGACATGAAATTGGCTAATGGGTATTTTTTGATTTTGCATGAATATTTGGTTCATACCTTTTGGCTGTCGACCTCGAGTGCATCTATTCTGTGAACACATACCGTCCAACATTAGACTCAATGTTATTAGTATTAAGAGGTACATACCTCGATGAGCTGACCTTCAGCACTGCGGGAGTTGTTGATCAAGGGTAGGAGTAATGCCCCGAGGGTACAGCTTCATTTCAATGTCATTTGTCAGAAGTGAGTTCTGTGCTTGAATACTTCAAGATCCGTTTTCTGCAATGACCTGATTCAATGAAATGAAGTCTCATCCGTCTCATTGAAACATCGGCCAGACTCACCTAATGCCTCCCCTTCACCATGATACAAGCTTTCGAAATATGTATTCTCCCCGACGAGCGAAGATCGTGCGAGGAAAAATAACTCATGTCCTCAAAGAAGGTAACATCCATAGTAACATAATACTTTCCTGGTCAGGATGAAAGACTTCAGACTTTTTGATAACTTCCATAACCAACAAACACACATTTAATCGCCCGAGCATCTAATTTAGAACGTTGATTTTTAGGAACACGCACAAAACCACAACCAAATACCTCAAGGGAAGATTATGAAAGGATGATAAGGATACGTAAGATGCGAGAATCAAATGGGATTTTTCCGTTATGACACTAGACGGGAGACGATTCATGAGACGGGCGTAAGCCCAGACAAAGATCACCCCCAAAGATATTTTGGCATATAAGCACTAAATAAGAGTGCACGAGTAGCCGTCAAGTAAATGACGATTTTTTTCTTTCGACACTCCATTTTGTTCCAAAGAGTTTCAGGGACAAGTAAAGTTTGGTGAATAATCCCATTTGTTTTGAAAATTGTTGAAAAACATGATTAACATATTCCCCCCATCGTCGAATCCGAGGATCCGAATGATGCCATTATATTGTCTCGAACAAAGGTATGAAAATTTTGAAAAACGTAAAAACTTCATCTTTTGTTCTAAGAAGAGAAATCCACGATAACCTTGTACAATCATCGATAAATGAAACAAAAATATCTCATACCCGATATAAATGTGGTTCTTTGATGGTCCCCAAACATCAAAATGAATTAATTCAAAAGGAATAGTACTTTTATTAGAAATACTAGGAGAATAAGTAACACGATGGCTTCGGGCCAAAACACAAGTCTCACAATGCAACACAAATTTCACTAACACCAATAAATAAAGAGGCATGGTTTTTTTCATAAGACTAAAAGACGGATGTCTAAGCGTATGCCACAACCAAATTTCACTTAGCTTATCGAACTAGAAATCAATGCAAGGTTTGCCCGTGTTCTCCCGGTTTCTCCCTCCGTAGTTCTCGATCCAAGCCGGAACAATCACGCCCCGATACCCCGACCAATTATTTCCCGGTAAGCTAAGATCCCGAAAAATCACATACATAGGATAAAAGGTTACAAAGCATTTAGACTCAATATTCAACTCATGGGACGTATATTAAGTGATGAGATAAGTCAGTACATATAAAACATTAGTCAGAAGATGGAGTTGATATGAACCGACCCCCCGTCCTAAGACAGAAAGGCCTCACCATTAGCATTTGTAACATAAGACACTCAAATGAGATAACTTATTATTAAAAAGATTTATCATAAGTCATATGATCGATGCACCAATCAATAATCCAAGTATTAGACCCAACAGAGTGAGAAACATTTAAGGTCATACCAATCTTACCACGACCGCCTATCGGTAGTGGATACCTCCACATTCCAAAGGATGATTCTCATCCATAAGAGTCCGGTTCTTGGACAATTTGCACCGCAGCCTGCTTTTTGCTTTAGAACGAGGCAATATGTTGTCATTTTGGTTTCAAGCGTGGATATAGTTTCCAACACGTTTCACGGAATGAGATGCCCCCTGCTCATTGAAATAAGAGCAAAAGAACGAGAAGCCGATTAGGAAAGCCTGGTGAAGGCCCCGTCTGATGAGATGAAATCGAGTTTGATGCTTCCGAGGAAAGCGTGCCTTTGATTTAGCTTGAATGGTTAGGCTTGGATACTTCAACACGTGTCCGATGAAGACTTCTTTGCCGAGATTCGCCTTTACTTGATGTATGTAAAGCGCGTAGTCAAGCTCCTATGATCCGACATTCGGCCACCCGCCTTTAACACTATTATGTTTTATATCAAGTGCCTCTTAAGAAAGCACTGCTCAAGCTCCTTCTCCTTCCTTCGGGTACCACGAAGATCGTCTGGATTTTTAATTTTGCGGGCTTTCGTCAATTTCAAATTTCAGCCATACATTTTTCACTGTAAAAAAAAAAGAGATAATCGGCCGCCCATTTTTTGTCATACGCCAAGATCTTTACATGAAGTTCATGAACTTGAATAAAGTCGACTCATTTGTATAAAGATCGCTTAAGGTATTCCATATACCTCACGCTTTCACATTCCTCCACCATTTGTAATATATCATCGTGATCGCTTCTAAATAGATCGACATGAAAAGCCATCATCATCTTCCCACCGAGTATAGGCTTCTATATCATCTTGACTGTGAGTCTCTAATTGATCCAGATACATGCCCCATCTTACGATTCCACGAAGATAAAACAAGACATAACTTTTTCCATGTTCGAAAATTTGACCATTGTTTAGTACTTCCGAAGAACCAATTTCGAACTCTTAACTAAACTTCAAAATTTGGAACTCATGTAATTCTAGAAACTTGATGTTGTCCTGGAATCTTCCATTGAAATAACAATAACAAGTATATCATAAGATGAATAAATTTTTTTTTTTGGTCAATGATAAATGGGCCGTTTGAATGTTTGCGACGATGGGTCAGACGGAAGCTGTGAGTCGACGGGCTTGGATTGGACGGGCTAAGAAATACTGGTTTGGAGTCACAGGATTGGGCTAATAAAATGGGCCGCTTGAATGTTTCGGCCGATGGGCTTGGGAAGAGACAGAAATATGGACTTCGATTAGATGTGGCCAAGTGATGGCTGTGGTTGGTGAACGGATGGAAAGGTCGTAAGCTTCAATTAAGAGCAAATTCAGCCCAACGTAGTTTAAGAATGAAGAAAAAAAACTCTGAAAATGTAAGAAACTGCACACCGTGGGGGCGAACGCGCATTGCGTGGGTCGTGTGGTAGGCTGGAACGGCGCATTGCGGGCGCTGGATCAACGCTGCGTGCGCGCGTGGTCAACGGCGCGCTGTGGTGCGGGTTAATCCGCTGCAGGGCGCGGCCGAACGGTACGCAGGGTCGCGAGCTGACGGCGTAGTTTAAGAAACTGCACACCAGGTTTCGGCTGACGCCGCGTAGAATCTGGCGCGTGGCGCGGCCGAACCGCGCACGTGTCACGAGCCGCCGCACGGGCCAGAACGCGGCTCTTGTGGCCGCGAGGCCGAATCGCGCGCTGGTCGCAAGTCGACGGCCCGAACGGCGCCGGGCCGCGCCAAGGCTGAACGGCAGTCGTGCCGCGCGTGGAATGACACCGCTTGAATGCGACCGGACGACGCGTGGACAACAGATCTGCAACAGCAGCGCGAGCTAAACAGTGCGAGAATACGGCTGGGATGGCGCATCGCCAAGACGGCAAGGTTTATTCAAACCCCCAGAATTTTTTTTTGTTTCTTTTCTACTCTGATACCAAATTGAATTTACTTTGTATTTACAAGATATAAAATACTGAGGTGCAATACATGTATAAATATAGAAAAAAAGGAATCTGCTTTTCCTAAAAGTGTTTTTAAGAAACAATATATTAGTTGCATACAACTAATATACAGCTTATAAAGTATATTAGTTGCATACAACTAATATACCTTTTAGTGATTTATTAACAAATAATTTATTTTTTTTAACATTATAGTTTCATGCATATATTTTTCTGAAATATACTTCAATTATAACATCCTTTCTCGGTTGATACCAACTTTATTCCTGTGTACTTTTTTGTTGTATTCAAGTATGTTTATAAGCATTTTGGTTCATTCCTTACAAAGATATGGATTCTCATTATGAAATTCTAATTAACTTCTCGTTTCTTTGTTGTGATCGCCTCTTAATTTTATACTACTCACTCGGAATTGAAACCATACATAATCTCGAATTGCAAATTTACTCTCCTTAGCGAAAATTGTTAATGAATTTCTAAGGATTAGGATCATGGTTACTTAGAATATATTTTAAAATAATTCTATACATCATAATTATATCATAATCATAATCGATGTAATAATTTTTTATTAGATATAATAATATGGATTTAAATATATATATTTAACAATAATAATAATTTTTATATATTTTAAGGTTATTAAATTGTGATTCATATTTTAAGTTCACTCAACATAGTTCAATGACCTGTTATCTTGGTAAATATCCTACAACGTTACGGTATACATGGATTTTGTATATTATGAAAGTATTTTATGATTTGATGACGTGGGTATACATGGATTTTGTATCATGGATTTTGTATATTATGAAAGTATTTTAATCCAATAGGTAGTGTCCGAGATAAGATGATTTTGATGACGTGGGGATATTATATGCTTATATTTATATGGTAGCTTAATAACGAAATATTGACGAAATATGGAAGGAGCGAATGGTGTTTTTTAAAGTGAATGGTGCTTATACTTTAACAATTAAGGTTTATTGCCTTTTGGCACCGATAAAGCATGAACTTTCAAATGAAATTTTGCTGTTAATTTTTAGTTTAACATTCTTTTTTTTTTTTTACATAAAGTGTAAATTTTGATATGGCAAGGAATGCTACAAAAGTAGGTATTTAATATTCTAGAAATCTTGGAAAAATAGGCAGAATATGAAATTTGCTAAATGTATATAACCACAGTTTTTAGAATAAATGGAGGTAAAAAATATGAATTATGCATCAGTTATCTCTAAAATGAAGTACTGTTTAAGCCAAATATCTTATCTATTACCTTTGTAAAAGATTGCAATAATATTAATCTTTTTTTATTGAATATAATTGAATATCACATGTATCACAAAAGTTATTATATTTTTCGATAAGTATATTTATAAAAAATTACTCAAATTTATTTTGAAAAATTTGCTTTTAAATTAAACAAAATTTTTATTGTCTAATATTTAAAGTCACACATTAGACAATTAAAATTTAATTTAAGTCTGATAAAAAGATTTGAATAATTTTTTAATTAAAAATTACTTTATTAAATATATGTCTATCAAAAAATAAAAACATGTATGTATTACATATGTTATTTCATTATATTATCGAAAAATTAGATGAAAAATTAATTTTTTTCCTTATTTGACATATTTTTTTACAAATAAAGAGATTTAAAAACACATTTAAAAAAAATAAATTTTTATGACTATTTTCCCTTATCTCTATAATTGAGACTTTAAGTGATAGAAAAGGTCATGATTTTTTTATGAAAATCGTAAAGATCTAATAGGTCATAATCTCTTTAAAAATTGTGATGAAATACATTTATAATCACAATAAGAATTTATACCTTTTTCTACGTTATCCTAAATTCACAATTAAAAATCATGGTTATATGTCAATATTGTAGTAGTTAATTAATATTTTATGATTTTGATTATATATAAAAAATTTAGACTTTTATTATTTTTAATATATATATTTTTTATAAATAAAGAGATTTAAAAACAAGTCTTTTAAACAAAGGGATTTTCATGATTATTTTTCCTTATCTCTATAATTGAGACTTTAAGTGATAAATAAGGTAATGATTTTTTTATGAAAATTGTAGAGATCTAATAGGTCATAATCTCATTAAAAATTGTGATGAAATACATTTATAGTCACACTAAGAATCTATAGCTTCTTCCACGTTATCCTAGAGTCACGATTAAAAATCATGGTTATATGTCAATATTATAATAGTTAATTAATATTTTATGATTTTGATTATATATAAAATTTGTTAGACTTTTATTAATATATAACTAATACTGAAACGTTAAATACACACAAATTTATAATTATATTTGTACTCACAATAATTAATAAGATCATTGATCAATTTATTATTTAGTTTTATTGGAAATGCTTAATTTTTTTATTTTTTTAAATCAACAATTACATTATTACATAAAGTATTTTTATTTTTAATTATATTATTAGGATGTTATTTTTTATTTTTATGAAAATAATTAAATAAGAACATTTTTTCGATTAAAAAAAGAGAATGAAAAAGTGAGATTCATTTTTTGATACTTATAGTCACATTTCATTAACTATAATATAAAGTATTCAATTAATAATTTAAATTTAAATATATATCAAAATTAAAAGTGAAATTTACACTATGGGAAACAATTTTTAGATTCTTTTTCTTCTTCTTCTTCATTTTGAGCTTCATACACTATTAAAGGAGTCTCCTTTTTCTAAGTGCTATATGTATTATTATAAAAACTAACAGAAAGCAAGAAAGTGCAAAGAAGAAATGGAAGCAAGAGAGAATATAATCATTTCATTTCTATTCAGTATCACAAGTTATGAATTATACAATATATGAGATGTATTTTTATTCAAGTAAATGAGATACCACACCTTGCAATGTACACTTGCATACACTCAAATATTACAAGAATAGATAGCTAAACAAATGCTAATAAACTATTTGATGAAACCATCATTAGCATAAACATTTATCAGCCTTGGCTCAAGCTCACACGTGGCTATGATAGAGTGATCATCATGAGAACATTTGACACACACATTGGTTTGGCTTGGCTTGGCTTGGCTCACATGGTGATTAGTGAATTGGACCAACAACATTGCCAACACCCTTGGCAGACATGTTGGTTTGGCTTGGCTGACATACTGATGACAAAATTGGAACTATAATATCATCAATACTTTCCCTCAAACTTAATGGTTGAATCATGACATTAAGTTTGCCTCTAATAACACAAAACTGTGAGACAAGTAGGGGTTTTGTGAACAAATAAGTCGGTTGTTAAGTGGAAATGATATGATTGATAATAAGTTGTTTAGCCAAAACATGTTCTCTAATAAAATGCATATCAAGCTCTATATTCTTGATTTTCAAGTGAAGGACAACATTCGTAGCCTATGACACAGTATTCAAGTTGTCACACTACACAACGGGAAGAGCAAGTAAAGGCATACACAATTTAGCTATAATACACTTGACCTAGGTAACCTTTGAAGTAGCATTAGCCAATGATCTATACTCAGCCTCTATGCTAGATCGAGATATAGAGGCTTACTTTCTAGAGCACCAGGTAATAGGATTAACACTCAAGTACAAATCCATACTAGAATTGGATCTTCTATCATCAGAATCAGACCTCTAATCTATAGCTTAAACACCAAACCATGGCATAGAGTACCCTTTAAATAGCCAAATATATGCTTCATAGCTATCCAATGAACCACTAAAGAAGATGATATCAATCCTAGTGAGTGTCATATATTATAGAGCACCAACAATACTTATATAAAGTGTAGGGTTATCAAGTAACTCACTATCATTAGTAGACAAAGAAGTATAGGCTTGCATTGGAGTGGCAATAGGTTTGGCATAAACCATTTTAGACTTGTGTAGCAACTCTTTGATATATTTGGATTGAGTAAGAATGAGATTCCCATTATTAAGAGTATTAATCTTAATGCCTAAAATGTAACTCAACTAAACAAGATACTTTAAGGAAAATTCCTTATTGAGAGTTTCAATAATATATTTAACAGTATCTTCATAGTTACTAATGATGATTATATCATCAATGTAAACTAAGAGGTAGAGGACAATGGTAGATTTGAAAAGAAAAAGAGACTATCAGCCTTTGATTAAGTGAAGCCTAAAGTAAACTCAATGTGAGAAACTAGACCTTGGGAGCTTTACTAAGGCCATATATAGCCTTCTTCAACTTGCAAACATAGTTAGGAAAGTTAGGATCCTTAAATCCCTTTGATGGAGACATATAAATTTCTTACTCAAGAGTACCATTTAAGAAGGCATTATTGATGTCAAGTTAATAAATTTTTCTGCCATAAGAGAGAGCTAAAGTAATAACAATGTGGATGGTAATTTACTTTACAATTAGACTGAAGGAACCAAAAGAATATTATTAAGTTATAATGTCCTATGGTTATTAATGTGTGAAGGAAAATAATTAGAACCTATTGAGAAAATAGAAAAAGATTTACCATCACTAACTAACAATATTTCAATGCTATCAATGTCATGTGAAGTAGCAAGATTACTAGGATCTATTATAACATGATGAGTAGCTCTTGAATGAAGATGCCATATAGGTGTAGGCATAGGTGAAGGAGGAACAACAAAATATTGAGACTGAGGCTAAGATATGGGTGAAGATACATACAAGTAAGACAAATATACAAGTACCATACTAGAAGACATAGAATTCATAGAAGGAGTAGAAGTAACATACAAGGCATTCATTGGAAAATTAACATTGGGTGTAGGTGATGGAAAACTATTAAAATATAAATATTGATTAAAGGAACCGTTTGGTGGATGAGAGAAATTATTAAATGATGCCATATAAGTGTAGGCATGGGTGAAGGAGACACAACAGAATATTGAGACTAAGGCTAAGACATGGGTGAAGATATATACAATTAAGACCAATATGCAAGCATCATATCAGGAGACATAAAATTCATAGAATGACTAGAAGCAACATATAAAGCATTCATTGGAAAATTAAAATTGGGTGTAGGTGATGGAAAATTATGAAAATATAAATATTGACCAAAAGAATTGTTAGGTGGATGAGAGAAATTATTAAATGATGCCATATAGGTGTAGGCATGGGTGAAGGAGGTTGATAACTTTATTTTATATAGTTATTTTCATCTATATTATTAATTAAAATTGCTATGTTCTTAACATTTTTAGTTAATTTTAATGGAATAAATTAATATTTACTGTTTATTTTTTAAAGAATATATTTTTAAGAAAATTAAAGAATATGAGTCGAAAAAGAACTTAATTGTAAATATTGAAGTTTGAAAATATAATTTAAATTAAAGGAGTGCTTAATTGCAATTAATAAAAGTGTGAAAGTTAATTTAAATTAGAAAAAAGTTTAATTGTAATTAACAAAAGTTTAAATGTTAATTTGAATTAAATTGGAGGAATAAAATGCAATTAAGAAAAATTGATTTTTCTGTGCAGGAAAGAATTCCATACGTAACCATTGTCCACGTGCAACACGCACCGTCAAATCAGAAAATCAATGGCTAGGATGAGGAGCATGGAGCCAGACGTGACAATCTCGAGTGGATGCGGGTTTCCAAGTGACCCGTTGCTCAGTGTTGAATGGGGCCTACCTGCCGTGTAGGATGAGGCCCATGTGTCTGCCAAAAGAAATGATCCCATGAGACATGGTCTAGAGAAACATCGTGCACCATTCCATTCCAACGAATCATACAATGCCATGTGTCCCAAATATTCTTTCAGCAAATCAGGAGCTGACACGTGGTATGTGTAGCTTAAAACAAAAAAACACGGAAACGACGCTTGTTTCCAGTAGCTTCTACGTCTACCATGTGTCTTCAAAAGAAATTATCCCATGCGACACATTCATCGTGCGCCCGTTCCTCACAGCGTATGAACAGCTGCCATATGTCTTGATTATTCTTTCAACCAATCAGACGCTGATATATGGCATGTGTAAATTGAAATGAAAAATCCAGAAGGCGTATTGTACACGGTTATTTATACGATGTTTCTTATTTTTTTACACGCGTGTACTGAAGAATATTTCTTGTCCCCCACACGGATTTAATTATTATTTTTGATATACCGTTTTGTCTCCCACGTGTAGAAAATATATTTTAAAATGTATTTATTTTTAGAGATTTGATGTTATAAATAGGGGTTCATTTTGGGGTTCGGGGGAGACTTGGACTGTGGAACATGTAGAAGCCACTTTTGGCTTCTGTTGTGTTCTACGTGTGCCAAAAATTTAAGAGCAGGAATATTTTAATTTTCTTTGTGTTTTGTAACTGATATTCCTTAAATGCTGTAATTTTAATTTTTATTTATGAAGTAATTTAATTTTTCTAGGGTTGCATTTTATCTAAATTTATGAAGCTTGGATTTAATTATTTTTGAATGATTTATTATATTTTTAATTTGTTTATTCTATTTGTGCTTAATGGTTTTGATTATTGAAAAATTTATCAATTGATCTGTGGCATTTAAATAAGCTTGGAAGATGCATTTTTGTGTATATTGCTCGTGAATAGAATAACATGCATATATGAAGGATATGAATATACCTTTATCGTATGTGTAGCCATTTGAGAACTAGAACGTAATGAATTTTGATGAATTTAATTCTCATAGGAATATAGTGAATTAATTTAACAAGATGTGTCTATACGGAGCTCGGAATAAATGTATGGATAAAATTAGAAGTTCTTGGTTGACAAATTAAATTTACAAAAAAAATAAATGAAGAGAAAATAATATGATCCGAGTGTACTAATTTGGTGAAAACTGCAATCCCAAAATTTTCTTTTATTTTGTTATAAAACTTTTTAGTTAGTTAAATCAACTTTAAACTATCGCTTGTTTTGGATAAAATCATATTGAAATAATTTTAGTACTTAAAAAATTGTAGTGACAAATCTCCGTGAGAACGATAACTTACTTATCAAATTTTATTACTTGTGACCGTGTATACTTGCACAATTTTATGTTCTTCTAAAGGACACAACATAGGCACAACAAAATATTGAGACTGAGGTTGAGACTTAGGTGAAGATATATACGGGTAAGACCAATATGCAAGCACCATACCAGGAGACATAAAATTCTTAGAAAGAGTAGGAGCAACATAAAAAAGCATTCATTAGAAAAATAACATTGGGTGTAGGTGATGGAAAATTACTAAAATATAAATATTGGCCAAAGGAATCGTTAGGTGAACGAGAGAAATTATTAAATGAATCACCAGAAGAAGCATTGTTAGAATTATTATGATTTAGAACAGGTGCAAAATTATTGTCAAACTTGAACCAGTAATTGGTGAATATATGCCCTAACTTCCATAGAGTAGGCACTGAGGCCTATTTCTAGATCTTTTTATACCTTTTCCTAAATAGTTAAAAGAGCCATAGAACTACTGTTGAGATTGATTATTGTGATAAGTACCAAGAGAAACTACACTCAAAGCATTAATATTATTGTCAAGATTCTTACTAAGAACCTTCTTATATAAAAGTTGTGAAATGGAAGAGGACCTGAGTCTTTAAAACTGAATTTGACACTAGGCAAGGCTGAAATAGTACTCGTTCTTCTTCTCTCTAACCTACTCTCATGATTGAGTAATAAGGCTTTCGCATCACCAATAATGACTTCCTTAGTAAGCATTTTTAGTAACAATCGAGAAAATATTACAAAGTATTCATCAAGACCAGTAAGAAAAAAAAACATTATTTTTTCCTCATCACAAATACCACATCTTGTAGCAGCTAACTCGTTAGAGAGAGTTTTAATTTTCAAGGCATAATCTGCAATAGAAAGACCATTTTTCTTTAAATTATGCAACTTTTCTTTTAGTTGAATGGCTCTAGCATGAGATTGAGATGATAAATTATTTTCAAGTATAAGCCAAGCCTCTCTAGATATGTCAAATCCAAATACATGTTATAGCACATCATTACTCATGTAACTCATGAGCCAATAATCGAACAGTTGATCTTGTTTTCTCCAGTTCTTATAATTAAGATTAAATTCACCATTGATGAACTATTTTGGTTCTTCTTCAAGGACATAACTCTTCAATTCAAGATTGTGAAGAATCTTAAGAATATGTTATTTTCAGATCGTAAAATTATGATTATTTAGCTTGATTGTTACAACTATATTATAAAAAGAAAAAAAATTGAATGATCTATTAGAGCCATCACTAGAGGTATAACAATATTTGTTGTATCAAGAGTTTATGTTGAATCTTCCATGACCAAGATCTATAAAGAACAAAGCTTATTGAGCTAAGAAAACCCTGATACTATGTATGAATATAGAAACTAAACTAACTGAAAGCATGAAATTGTAGAGAAAAGAACTGGAAGTAAGAGAGAATACAATCATTTCATTTCTGCTCATTATCTCACCTTTTGAATTATACAATATATGAGAAGTATTTTTATAAAAGTAAGTGAGATACCACACTTAGCAATATAAACTTGCATATATTCGAATATTATAAGAATTGATAACTAACCAAATGCTAACAAACTATTTGATAAAACCAACATTAGCATCTAACACTTCTCAACCTTGGCTCAAGCTCATGCTTAACTAGGATAGATTAATCTTAACTAGGATAGATTAATCTTAACTAGGATAGAGTAATCGCCATGAGAACCTTTGATTCACACATTGGCTTGGTTTGGCTCATATGGTGATGAGTGAATTGGACTTGCAACATTGCCAACATCCTTGGCACATATGTTGGATTGGCTTGGATGACATGGTTGATGACAAAATTGGAACTATAATATCACCAATACTATCTCTTCAGTATCTTCCTCGATACCATTTTTATAAATAATCTTGCGTGCTTCTTTGACTTTCAGATCTACAAAATTTTCATCAAGATACAAATATATTATTTGATATGAAGATTCATCGATATATATCTTCGAGTAATTAAAAGTCATAAGCACCTTTGTAAAGGATTTTAAGTTTTTCACATAAATGGTAACAAATGGGTATCATGCCTTTTTTTAAATATGTTATTGTATCAATTGATCTAACTAAATACTAAAAATGAAGAATAATAGAGAGAGAGGACAACGAAAACTCAAAAATATTCTCCCATAAATTTGTTAGATGTCTCGATGATAGTTAGTTTTAGTTTTCAATCTAATGCTTTAATCTAAATTCAAAAAATAAAGACTCATGTTTATTATTTTCTTTTTTAATTATTAATAAAATTCTTCATTATTTATCTATTAAAAAAAGTAAAATTTGAGAAATTATGCTTATTTCCTTCCCACTAGAAATTTAAAATGTTACTAATTTTTTAGTACTCTCTAATTTGCCAAAACTACCCCCAATAATACACCCTTTAATTTCAACAAAGTACGCACACTCTTCTACAGCTTTCCCCAGCCAACATCAGACAAATCAATAATATAAAAGAGTACCCACAAAATTGTGAAGACAAAAGTCCCATTTCGACTTTTCTAACAAATTTATGGCAAATTGTGTTTACTCAATCAGCATCTAAGAGTTTTGAAGGAGGATAAATGACAATGTTATTTGAATTGGGCGCAGGATGGCGGGACAATTATGTTAACCATAGTTAAATAATGTTAACCATAGTTACGAGCTTGTAGTAGTTTTTATGGTTTAACCACAATTTTTTTTAAATATTTATTTAAAAATATATTTAAATTAAAAAATTAAAATAGTAATACAATACTTATACTATTAAATTATTTAAAATATTAATATTATTTTTTATTATTTAATTAATTAACATATGTTTTTTAAGTAAATATATGAATATAAATAGACAAAGTTCAATCTAATTATCCAAAATATTGTATGCTTAATATTAAAAGTGATTATTAATAAATAATTGTTGGGATTGGTATCATTTCTAGAGAAAGAAGTCAAAGAGTTTATTTGGAATGTATGGATCTCTTGTGAGGTCCATGTATATATATAACATTGCATGTACACGTATCGATTACATAGAGAGTATACGTCACAGTGTGTCAAAAATGTACAAGAGTAAAATGAAAACACAAAGCTTGAGGTCGATCCCATCATGGCTTGGTTTGGAGGTCAACCTTCCAACACCAAGGGTCTGATGTGTAGGAAGACTCATAATGTTGGTGTCATTGTGGGCACGGGCAAGTTCTCCTGGGATTATTTTGTCTTATGGCTCGTGCTATTAGATGGATCGGGCTCCAAGTAAATCAATATGTCCAAACATCTAGTCCTCCTACTCTTTCAGATCAGGTCCTTAACAAAAGTGGAAGAGTAACACTAGAGCAACGAATCTGAACCTTTCAACTCCCCTAATAAATGCTTGTTAGATGATTGGAAAGAGAAATATGGACCTCTATATAAGAAGAAGTCTGGGCTTTTCTCTTTTCATTATTTCTTACACACCAAACAAAAATTAAGAGAAAAATGCTTTATTGCCTCAACTCGAGCCATAAAAATTTCTAACTTGATAGTAAGAAATTAGTTCAGTACATAGATTACTAGCTCTGGTTTTTAAGGGGGGAAAAACACCTCGAGTCTAATAGTTTTATACTTTATTTTCATTTCAATTTAAAGAATCATTATCCCTTTTATTTCAAACTTAACCCTAGGTAATTTCTACTTGTCGTGCCTTAACTTGTTTATGTTTTGTGATATTTTGTAGAGACCATGCACAGAGAAAGCACTTTAGGTTCATCTTGGGAGAGCCCATAATATCCCACTTTCTTGGGCTAGCCAAAAAGTGATGACATAAAGTCCGCCACTGAGACATGCACTTCGAGTGAAAGGGAGTTATCTCAGCCTCAACCATCTACCTCTACCTCTCGTCTATAGGCCATACTTATAATTAGGTTGAACATGCCTCATACTCAAATATAAATCTCGAGTTCATAGAGGAAAAAGACAAGGAATAAAAAAACTAGTTAGCCCATAGGTCATACCAAAGGTTGGGCGACCAAGGTCAAGACCAATGGGTTATCCCCTCAGGATAAGGAGAGAATAAAGGGGACATATGACATTCCCACCTCGGTTCAAATAATTATTTTTGGGGTGAGAACTTGTGAAAATGACCTACCTTCTGTTGGCTAGACAGTCTTCTACGAAAAGACCTTATGGTTAGGGGTCAGGTTCGCTTTATAACCTTTCATAAGGAAATTTTGGCCAGGATTCAACTCCTGCTAGGCCAATTGATGCCAAATAGATGGAGGTACATGTTCTACCTTACATTGATTTATAGAGAGCTCTGGGTCAAACTGGAGATGCCCGAGTTAAATAAAGCATATGTATTGAAGCAAAATCCTATAGACGTGAGAAAGGTCTATATCTGTGAAACAAGACTAGGGCATAAATTTGATCCTTTCCGAGAATAAGAAGAGTTGGAAGGAGTATTTCTCCTACATCTCTAGTCAATGAGAGACTCTAGAAAGTGATGCCATGTTGATAAGGAGCAACTGGGTTGTTCCCATGGTCGTAATAAGGAATATGGACTACTTTATCATGGCCTTGAGCCACGAGATGAAGCAACGATTGGCTGATATCCAAAACTATCTGCCCAAGAAAAATCCGTGATGGAATCTACTAAACACCCTATGCTCTGTTGTATATGGTTTGATAAGGTGGGGTTCATTAGAACCCTTTCACCTGATCATATGTAAACCCCAAAAACCCTTAAAGCATAGGACCTCTCCTATAAACTATGGGAGGAGGTTCGAGGTGGTACCAGATGATGGTGAACTAGGTATATGCCAATAAATACTTTGCATTTTATATAACCCCCTCTTATTCAGCCTGTGCTTGTAAAAGCAACGCCATTCTTCTGTCTTTATAGATAGCATAGAGGTCAATACTTCTGAGCTGTTGGCACAACGTCAGAGTAAGTAAGCTAAAAAAGCTACACCTTCTTCGTGAGGAATGAGCTCCAAAGGGAAGAGAAAGAGAAAATACCCTGGGTATGAGGGTACCCTAACCTCATCAAAAAGAAAGAAGAAGGTCACCATTGATGAACCCATGCCTTTGAATGTCATCAAGCCCTCATCGATGTCCACGAGTCCATACACCTCACTAACCATTAGCTTGGGTCAAGTTCATGGTGTGGAGAGTTTGAAACATGAAATCGAGGTTGAGAAATAGATATATGCTTCAACTCAGGCTAAGAACATTGTATTGTTAGCCAAGGCTAACAACTGAGCCAATGAGGCCATCGACAAAGAGGAAAAGCTATCCAAGGCCATATAGGAGTCGAATGATAACTCGAAGCATTTTAAGGAGCTCGGGGAGATCCAAAGGAAGGCCCAGGATGATTTAGAGATTTATAATCTCGAAGAGACCCAAAGAAAATGAAAGTTTGAGGTGATGAAGGAGCAGCTCTCCTCGAGCATCGATATAGAGTATAATATGGCCATAGACTCCTTCAAGGACGAGGCCAATAGGAGGGGCTTAAAGGAATACTACTATCAAATCCTGAATATACCAGTAACTCCTTGGTATTCACCCACTCAAACCCAAGGCAAGGGTAAGGAATAGGGCTTGAACTCTAGTGTGAGTGATGGTGAGTTCGGGATGGGAGATAAGGAGAGTGGAATAGGTGACCCTTGATATATGCACTAGCCTGAACCTCCAGATTAAATAGAAACCCTTTCCTATATTCTAGACCCATCTTCTCCACCTACTCAACATGTTGGGTGATATATATGTATTTCTTTAAAGCTTGACGCAACTCTTAATTGTGTGGTCATGAACTGGCAGTTGTAATCCATTTATTATTAATGAGAAACAATTGATTTTGAGAACAACTATTGTGTGTATGTTGTTGTATTTATAGCATTTATAGTATTTATTTATGATGCTAACCCACCTCCCTACTTTTAAGGACATGTGTCATTAAATTTTTGTCACTAGCATCTCCTATAAAAGGGGGTTAGGGATGCTATAAAATTTATACATCCTTTTTTTGTTTAAAGAAGCTGACAATATTTCTCCATCTTTCTTGTGTGAACCTTGTGGATTCTGACTAGGAAAATAGAATTTCAACTTGAGCTTTAAAACTAGGGAATGGAAGGCTCAAGACCAAGGTAGAGAACTTAGGAATCGAGCTTTACAAACTAGAGGATAAGCTATCCTTCTTTGAATAGACCAAGTAAGAGCTTTCCTAAACTCGATATCAAGAGAAAAGGACCATAAATAAATGGAAGTTCTTATCGAGAGGGAGTCCCATTGGGTAAACTTCTATATGAATAAGGGCTAAGCTTGAGTTGAGTATAGAATAAAGTGATGGGTATTGCTAAGGAATTGGAATATTCTATACTCAACTCAAGCTTAGCCCTTATTGAAATGAGGGTTAATATTCAAAATCTATCAAGATTCAGGCTGAGTTGTTGGCCTTAGTGGAGGAGATAGACGACCCAAACACTAGTCATGCATCCAAATGTCTAAATTTTTTTAACTCTGGGAGACCAAGCTCTCCATTAATAAATTTTGAAAGCCTTGTAAGCTCAAGAAATAAACTTATATTTTAATAAGATGAACCTATGATGCTCAATTAATGTGCTCTATTTTTTGTTGTACGAGCATTCTACCTGGTGTGTGATCAAAGTGATCAACTCTTTCTTTGAGGGAGAGTGTTCTACCTGGTTTGTAACCAAAGTGATCATCTCTTTCTTTGGGGGAGAGTGTTCTCCCTGGTATATGATCAAAATGATAAAATATTTTTAAGGGAGAACATTCTACCTAGTCCATGATCAAGGTGATCAACTCTTTCTGAGGGAGAACATTCTACTTGGTCAATAACTAGGGTGATCAACTCTTTCTGAGGGAAAGCATTCTACTTGATCTGTGACCAAGGTGATCAATTATTTATGAGGGAGAATGTTATACCTGGTTTGTGACCAAGGTGATCAACTTTGTTTGAAGGAAAGCATTCTACCTTTTCTGTGACCGAAGTGATCAACTTTTTTTAGGGATATCACTCTACCTGGTTTGTGATTAAGGTGATCAATTATTTCTGAGGGAGAGTTTTCTACATGGTTTGTGACCACGGTGATCAACTCTTTCTAAGGGAAAGCATTCTATCTAGTCTGTGATCAAGGTAATTGTTGTGTGTTTTGCAACACACAGAAAACGTGCAAGTATACACGGTCACAAGTAATATGATATAAGTAAAATATCGTTCCCACAGAGATTTGTTACTAGTATTCGTTAATTATTAAAATTATTTCAATCTAATTTTATCCAAACAGTCGATAATTTGATGCAGTTTGACTAACTAACTTTTATAACAGATTGCAAGAAAATTCTACGATTGCAGTTTCACCAAATTAATCCACTTGAATCATTATATTTTATCTTGATTTATGTTATCGTGTTTTAAGTTGTTAACCAAGAACTCCTAATTTATCCATATATCTCTTCCGAGCTCCATACAGACACATCTAGTTAAAATGATTCACTATATTTCTATGCGAATTAAATTCAACCGTATTTATTAAGTTCGGAAGTTCTCTAACGCTTACACATACACAATAAAAGTATATTTCTATCTCTTATGTATATACGTTATTTCATCACGAAAGCAAAGACACAAAAATGCCTTTTTCAAGTTTATTTAAATGTCACATATCAGCTTAATTAATCTTCCGATAATTAAAAGCATTAAACACGATAAAATAAACAACTTAAAACAGCTCCATAAATCATTCAAAAATACTTAATTCAAATTTCATAATTTACGCTTACTTACCGCAATCCTAGAACAAATGTATTAGTTCATAGCAAAGATTTAAAATTACAACACAACAAAAAATAAAACATTGCGAGAAAGAAAATTATAAGAAAATAGATAAGAAAAAAACTCTTTCACGATTCCTCAATGAAAATAAATTTCATCCCTTTTCTTCTTCTTTGTTGTCTTCTTCTTTGTAATTTCCCTAAGAAAATACAACATAAAATGTTAAATCAATACTGGTGTTTTTGTGTAACACACAAACAAGAAAAAAGAAAAATTAAAATGTTACAAGGAAGAAAAAACTTGCAAGAACCGCTAGTTTTCTCCCAAAATTTCGAGAGAAAAGAAGAAGGAAAAAATTCCTCCAACTCAAAAATCGAACTAAAAAAGAAAAAGAAAAAAATATCTCTCCGCGTATCCCCCCCCCCAAAACATATATCCCCTTTTTTTTCTTTTATTTTATTTTTATTTTTTATATTTTTTTATCATCAAATGGGAACAAGATTGTATGGGAGTAGCACGCGTAAACACACTCGCAAATTTTTGAATTTTTTTTTCTTTTTCCGCATGCCAAGTGTCACCATGTGATTCGCCGAGAGAACCGTAGTGACACGTGGCAGCTTTTCATCATGCGGTAATCCGGGCGCATTTGAAGAACGCGTCACACACGATTTCTCCGCAGATTGGAAATGGTTAACGGTGGAAGTTGGCTGCTCTCGCTTTTATTTCACCAAATACATGCCACGTGTCACCATTTTATTCGCTAGAATATTTATGAGACACATGGTTGGTCATTTTCCGTTTGAAGAGTGAGGGTGCACGCCGCTTGGATAGACCGCGTCACACATGACGTGGGGCCCACTAGCATGCCGAGCCGCGCGAAGATTTTACACGCGATTTTACCTCGTCTGGTTGCACTCGCCAAATCTAGACCGTTAATGCTTCGATCGGACGGTGGGTGATGAACGACGTGATTTGTGCGAGTGCGATTCCTTTCCTGCGCAGAAAATTCAAACTTTTATAAATTATATTTTGACCCACAAATTTAATCCAAATTACATTTTTGCACTTTCTTAAATTACAGTTAAGCCATTTGCTAATTTTAAATTAAATTTTTAAACTTTTAATAATTATAATTAAGCCCAAATTTAATTTAAATTATATTTTCGATTTTTATAAATTGTAATTAAGAAACTATATTATCATAAATTATATTTGTGGACAGAAATATGAAATTAAGTACATTTTTGATACAAATTATTTAGTTTTATTAAAAATGTCTTTTTAGCACATAAAAGGAAAATATTAAATTATTTAACAAAAAATAACTAAATATTAATAGAACATAGCAATTATCATTACTAAAATTGATGAAAATAACTGTATAAAATACAGTTATCAGTAATCAACCCTTTCTAAGGGAGAGTGTTATACTTGGTCTATGACCAAGGTGGTCAACTCTTTCTGAGGGGGAGCATTCTAAGTAGTCTATGATCAAGGTGATCAACTCTTTACACATAATATTTTTCAAGTGTCAAGCGTTCAAACTTGTGCTATTCTCATATCCTTCAATACTTCTTAATAAATAGGCCTCTCTTGGAGTTGTTTAAGCTATTAGGTATGGGCCCTCCGAATTTGCACCTAGCTTACTGGTCATCCATTCTTTCTTGTTAGGGAAGACCCTTCTGAGAACATAGTCACTTACGGTGATAGCTTTGAAATGCATGGCCTTGTTGTGATAGTCTATCACTCTTCATTTTTTCCCAACTATCCTCCTCAAGGCTTCATCCCTCTTTTCTTCTATGAGGGTTAACTTAAATGCTCTCCTTATGATGTTCTGGTACTCAGTTACCGCTAATCTTATAGTTGGCATTGTAATCTCAATTGGTATCATATCCTTAGTCCCATATGCCAACGAGAAAGGTGTCTCACTAGTGCTCCCTTGGGGGTAAGCCCTGATAGGAAAAAATGCCCCACGTAGCTCCATAACCCATATTCTTTTAGCACCCTCTAACCTTTTCTTTAACAAAGTGATTATTAACTTTTTGAAAAATTTGGCTTAGCCATTGGTTTTTGTATAATACGCCATTGAATGGCATATCTTGATGTTATACTTGATGGAAAAATCTTTGATGTTATGACTCATAAAATGTCTTCCATTATCGGTAACAAGCTTTTTGGGTAGGCTAAAGCTACAAATTATAGATTTCCAAACAATCCGAATCACATCCTCTTCCTGTATCCTTCCTAGGGGTTCCACCTTGATCCATTTGCAAAAAGAAGTTGTGGCCATTAATAGAAAATTCTTTTAACCCCTTTCTTAGGGTATAGGTTCCACTATATCAAGCCTCCACTTATAAAAGGGCTATGGGCTAACCACCCTTGTCATGGTGGTCAGAGGTTCATGTGATAATGGATTGAATCTTTGACACTTATCGCATGCCTGGGTGTATCTTGTGAAATCTGCTAGCATAATAGGCCAGTAATACCCTTGCCTTATAATTTGCTAGGATAGCCTCCTTCCACCAGATTGGGAGCCACACTCTCCCTCGTGGGCTTCAAACATAACCTTGTTAGAGTCTTCCTTGGCTATACATAAGAGCCCAGGTCCAAATGTAGTCCTTTTGTATAATTTTTCATTAGCAATCATATATCGGCCTACCTTAGCCTTAATTTCCTTCATGAGCTTTTGGTCGTTAGGTAGGTCCCCCCTTTTTAGGAAGTCAAAGATTGGGATGAACCATGAGCTCGCGATAACATCCATGCTCCCAACTATTTTTTCAACCTCCTCTAAGTTGCCTTTATCAAGATCATTACTAATACCATCTGAGTGTGGCTGGCCTCTCACACAAAGGCTACTGTATCCAAGGACTTAGATGACATTTCTCATTCCTAGCTATTTTTTTTATCTCAAAGTTGGAAAATTTCAAGCACTCATTTCTTAGTCTCTCTAGATATCTCCTTATCTTTCTATTCTTAGTCACAAATGTGCCCAAATATTAGTTGACCACCAGTCACTTGTTGCTATACAAGATAATATTATTTGCTCCGAGATTATTTACCGTCATGACCTTGAATATAGTTGCCTTATACTTTGAGTCATTATTAGTTTCCTGGAAGTCTAATCTAACAACATACTCGAACACATTTTTCATTATGATCAACTACCCCTAGCCTTGTTCCATTGAAGTTTTGTGTACCATCAACAAATACCAGCCAGGTTAGCCCCTCTCTTTAGTCCACTACATATACTTATTCTTTTACCTCATCACTAGTAACCTTTGGTGATTCACTAAACTCAGCCACAAACTCATCCACTACTTGCTCCTTAATTACAATTCTAGACATATACTTGACATCATATTCACCCAATTCCATGAAAATTTATGCCAGTCTCCCTATTAATTCTGGCCTCATCAATACATTCTTGAGTGGTTAAGAGGTGAGTACTATCAATGTGTGTGAGCCGAAGTAATGTTTAAGCTTTCGTGCGCTGATTTCCAAGGTGAAGGCCAACTTGTCAATTATTGGATACCTATTTTAGGCATCTATCAAGATTTTGTTGACATAATAGATAAGGTGTTAGACCTTGTCACTTTTAGCTAAGAGTATGGCACTACAAGTCTGGAGGTCCACGGATAAATACAAATAAATTGTTCCTCTTAGGAGAGGGATGACTAGGACAAGGGGTTTACTTAAGTACTATTTAATTCCTTGAAATGCTTTGCACAATATTTGTTTCAAAAAACTGATGTGTTCTTCCTTAGCATTTTGAAGAATGGAAAACACTTGTCTGTGCACTTTGAAATGAACATGTTTAGAGCCACTATTCTTCCATTCAACTGTTGAATCCCTTTTAGACTAGTTGGAGGCCTCATGTTGACCAGGGCTTGTATCTTGTCCAGGTTAACCTCTATCCCATGGGCAGATATAAGATACCCCAAGAATTTTTCTGAAGCGAAACTAAAAACACATTTCTTAGGGTTAAGTCTCATCACATACCTTTGGATTATGTAGAATATTTCCTCCAATTCCTTGACATGGTTTATAGGTTGTGTTGATTTTACCACTATGTCATTGATATATGCCTAAGCTTTCTTCCCAACTGGTTTGCAAACATCTTATTGATGAGGCGTTGATAAGTGGCCCTTACATTCTTCAACATGAATGACATTCTTGTCTAGCATAAGTTCCCTTCCTTAGTAAAGAAAGATGTTTATTCCTCGTCCTCTAAATGCATTCTAATATGATAATAACCAGAATATACATCCAAAACATTCATCAAGCCGAATCTGGCTGTGGAATCAGCTAGATGATCAATACTTGGGAGGGGGAAACAATCCTTTGGACATGCATATTTAAGTCTATGAAGGCCACACACATACGGGGTGATCCACAAGCCTTCTTTACCAGTACAATATTTAACAACCAAGAGGGCTAGTTCACTTCTCTAATAATATGTGTCTCTTTGAAGATGGTGACTTGATTTTTAATCACCTAATTCTTTTCTTTGAGAAACTTCCTCACCTTAGGGTCAATCCCAAGCATGTTTGTAGGCCTCCATGCAAATACGTTGGAATTCTTCTTTAGGAAATGAGATAGTTACTCCCCCACCTCTGTTGTCAATTATTTGCTCAGCCTTAGAGAGTGGTCTTCCTCCTTATCCCCCACTGGTAGATCTTGCACTTCGTTTATATTGACGAACTTTTCTAGACATACACCTCTTGGCCTTTTATGAAAAGACCAATGTTGTGGTTGCTACTTAAGAGTGGTACCTTTCATAATGGAATTATAACAACTTCTTGCCTTTTCTTGGTCCCCCCTTATTTCCTTTATACCCTTCTCAGTTGGGTATATAATGACTTGGTGGAAGGTGGATGGAATTGTTTTGATCTTGTGTATCCATGGTCTACCCAGGATGGCATTGTAGTGTGATGGGACATCAATTAACAAGAAGTTGATCATCATTATAGATAATGGTTCCATGACTGGTAACACCACAGTTTTGATTGCGTAAGTGGTGCTACTCTTAAATCCCACCAAGGGTAGCTCTCTCCTTGCTATGTCACTTTCCTATATGCTTAGAGCCCTTATTGTTGATAGGAAAAGAAGTTAACCGTAGATCCCAATGTCGATCACAATACAACAAAAATCATAGGATCCTATCCTCAAGGTAATTACCAAGGGATCTTTATAGGGATACGAGGTCTCGGCCTTCTCGATGAAGTTGATTTCAATGGAAGACCTTTCCCTTTCCAGATTATAGACATGCTAAGAACCATGCAAGTCTTTGGCGTATCTCTTTCACGAATTTTTAGAAGTCGTTGAGCCCAAGCTCTCTATGTATGGTGTGAATAGTCCTTACATTGGGCTCATTGTGAGGGTCTATCTCGTTACCTAAAGGGGAAAATAGGCGCAATGGTTCCCGTTTGGGCTGATGGCCAGCTCACTTACTATTACTTCCTATAAGGTCTTTTAGGTACCCCATGGACAACAAATTCTCTATTTCATTTTTTAAATTCCTATAGTCTCTCATCTCGTGGCCCACATCCTTATGGAAAGCACACCACTTAGATGTGTCACTAAGGGAAGCCCTCATTTTTAGAGGCCATCTAACATTTTTCTCTTCCTCTATTCTCGACACTGTTAGGGTTAGGCTCACTCTTAAAGATGGACCTATAAATGGAGATAGTGACCTCCCCTAAGGCCTCTATTCCCAAACCATTGGCTACTTGCCTTGTGATTAGGTGTGAAGCACTTTTTTTTTTGTTAATTCTTTTGTCTTGGCTTTCCTTGTCTAGGCTTATTTAATCTTATTTTTTTCTAGCACAACTTCCATAACTACCTTGCTGTTGTTATCTAGACTGATAACTGTATTTTATATAGTTATTTTCATCAATTTTAGTAATAATAATTGCTATGTTCTTTTAATATTTAGTTAATTTTTGTTAAATAAATTAATATTTTCCTTTTATGTGCTAAAAATACATATTTAATATAATTAAATAATTTGTATCGAAAATGTACTTAATTTCATATTTCTGTCCACAAATATAATTTCAGATAATATAGTTTCTTAATTACAATTTATAAAAATCGAAAATATAATTTAAATTAAATTTGGGCTTAATTATAATTATTAAAAGTTTAAAAATTTAATTTAAAATTAGCAAAGGGCATAACTATAATTTAAGAAAGTGCAAAATGTAATTTGGATTAAATTTGTGCGTCAAAATACAATTAATGGAAGTTTTAAATTCTGCGCGCGTCCAGATCAAGCCCGACCAAATTGCGTGTGCGCAGATTCCTTTACGCGGTTCGGCTTGTCAGTGGGGACCACCTGCCGCGTAGGCCGGCGTGCAGAGTGGGACCCACGTGTCGGCTGCGCAGATTTCCCCGAGGCGCATCGCTGACCGTTGGATCTCTTGAACGGTCCAGATTGAAGCGCGTGGAACCAAGCTGTCGCGCACTGAACCGTTCGTGTAACAATCGTGTGTGACGCGGGATATGGAAGCAGTGTTCATCCTCAGTTTTTACAGAATAAGACTATGCCACGCGTCCCACTAATATTTAAGCAAATCATATTCCGACACGAAGCATGTTATCATGAGCGCGGGAGTGCAGGATTACGCCCACGTTTCAGCATTGTCTCCCATGCGACATTCCTTCGCACACCCGTTTCCCGTAGCCAATGAAATTCTGCCACGTGTCCGCATTAAATCCTCGCAGCGAATCAGACGCTAACACGTGGCATGCACTATGAATTTCAAAAAATCAGAACGGCGGCCCTGTTTCACGCGTAAATTAAAAAAATATTATATCGAATATCGATACGCGTCGATTATATTTTCGATACAAATTCCTTACGCATTTAAAAAAAAGAAATGTATTATTTTTGGATGTATTTTTTAGCTATAAATAGAAGATAGTTTTTAGTTTTAAAGAAGTTTTTTTTAGTTTAGAATTTTTGTGTTCGGTTTTGGACTGCAGAACACGCAGAAGCCATTTTTTGGCTTTTGTTGTGTTCTGCGTGTGCCAAATATTTTCGTATGTGATGTTTTAATTTTCCTTTCTGCTTCTTATAATTTTTTGTAGTTGATGTTATTTTTATTTTAATTTAATGAAGTAATTTAATTTTTCTAGGGTTGTATTTGATCTAAATTTATGAAGCTTTGATTTTAACTATTTTTTATAGATTTATAAGACGTTCCATTTGTTCACTCTATCTTGTGCTTAATGCTTTTTGATTATTTACGAATTTTATCAAAACGATTTGTGGCATAAAAATAAACTTGAGAAAGGCATTTTTGTGTCTATTGCTCGTAGATAGAATGACATGTATCATGAAGGATAGGAATATACCCTAATTGTATATGTGGCCATTTGAAAACTTAGAACGTAATGAATCTTATTGAATTTAATTCTCATAGAGATATAGTGAATTAATTTAACGAGGTGTGTCTATACGGAGCTCGGAAGAGATGTATGGATAAAAATAGAAGTTTTTGGTTGACAAATTAAATGTACTAAAAATATAAATCAAGAGAAAATAATATGATTGGAGTGGATTAGTTTGGTGAAAAATTGCAATCCTAGAGTTCTCTTATTTTCTTTTATTACCATTTTGTTAAATCAACGATTGTTTTGCATAAAATCAGAGAGATACAATTTTAGTACTCAACAAACTATAGTAACAAATCTCCGTAGGAACGATACTCTACTTACAAATCTTTATTACTTGTGACCGTGTATGCTTGCACGATTTTCTGTGTGTTGCAAAACACACAACATAGACCAAGCTTTCTTTTCAGATTGATGAATTTTCTCTCCTCTATATAAGCTTCCTCTAAAGTTTATGTGACCATCTTA